>CM041536.1:19139297-21704297 GCA_023238725.1 Scortum barcoo | reverse complement strand
CTGTTCATCACGTTAAAAGCTCAGCCAGAGTGTAAACATTGCGACATTGTCATAAATCAACTGAAAAAAACAGAGCAGGTCAACATGATAGCATGAAAGCCTGTTTCAGCCATGGAAGCGCGTTTCAGTGTGACTGTGTGGTCACAGATGTGGAAGATCAAAGATCAAAGATAAAAAAATACATCTGACAAGAGGCGAGAGAAGACAACACTCAGGAGAGACAGTGGAGGTGGAACTGAACAGAAGGAGCAGAGATAAAATATTCTCTTTGGTTAAAAATCCTGGTGAATGAACTCACCCTCTGCTGGAGACAGAAAGGGAAAACAGTTGTAGAGTGTATCCTCCTCCGCGAGGGACCACGCTCTGTGTGTTAGAGTGCATGTGTGTGTCCCAGAAGAGCACCGAGCTTAGCCTCCATGTAGTCTTCCCAGGCAAACCTGCAGCTGAGTGACTCAACCCAGCGAGGAGGCTCAAAGAGCAGAACAGTGCAAGGCTCCTCCTTCCCTCTCACTCACACACACCCTATTTAAGTGGCTTTTAGAAAGTACAGAGCTGCACGGGTGCACACACACAATAATTCTGAATGCCCAGGATTTGCACATTTAGGCTTTGAAAGCTACAGATATACTGACAGCGGCCCAAGCAAACACCCATGCACAAATAAGATCCCTCTCCTTTTGGTTACCATGTAATTAAACAGACAAAATCAAACGGGGAATATGAAATTTGGCTTTCTGGCAAATGAAAATGAGCAGCACATGTACAACATGATCAAATTGCACTCTAGCTTCCTCTCACCTGTTGATCTCACTTGTTAGAGGTGGATCACGATGGGAGCAAACAAATAAAGCCTACTGTCCGTGTGAAAGAGGATCACTTGCATAACCGTCGATACACTTCTCGTTCTGTCCATGACTGGCATCAGTCAGCTAGTTTAGCAGATCAATGATTAACAAACACCACAGCAAAACAGCCAGCGGCACCACACACCATCTCTCATCTGCTTGCTAAAATCTAAATAAAGCCCAAAGCCTCTAATCTATTATTTTGAACCGCACAGCCCCGTTAACTTCTCCTCCTCGGGCACAGTTCTCATGCAAATATTTAAGATGTAAAACAAAACAAAAGACAACCGAGAAAAACACGGCCAACAACCTGAGTTTGAGCCCATGCAAACGAAATGCGAAAAAGTAATGAGAAATATGCGTCAATTCCACCAAGCAAATTTGAGGGTTAAATCTAGATTGATGTGTGTGAAAATGAAAAAGAGATCCAAGGAAGAGGTCCCTCATTACCATAAACAACTTGTACCTTTTGCAGAAGTCAGCACAAGGAACTGCGACTCCAGCTCCTCCATGTTCTGCGTCTATCCCACATGCAGAGGGGCTGCAATTGTGACAGTCAAGCTCCAAGATGCTCGCTTTTTTGAGTAATTGCAGATGTCAAGAATTATGTATCAGCTTCAAACCATCACGTGATCACACCACAAAAAAAAAAAACACAAGAGGAAGCCTTACTTGTGAGTCAAGCTAACAGCGACTATATGACATAAATAGTTCTTGTCATCTTGCTGACTGTGAATATGTGAAAAGTGCGAATGTGTATTTTGCATTGAGTGCCCATATTCACACACACAGTGCACACATTGTCAAACACTTGCATGCTCACTGGCATGTGTTAAGTGTCAGAAGAGCAGGATTAGAAGTAATGACAGGTATTATTTTGCTTGCCCTGTCAACCAGTTTAACCTGTAGAAATTCCACTCACTCAAGTCCAATTACCTTCACTGCATGTCACTGCAGAAGGTTCAGGCACGGCTGAGTTCCTAATCAAAGTCTTAACATTTAAAATAAATCAAGCAAACATCTATGGTCTAAGTGCTGAAGATGAATCCTTCCAAAGTGAACAACAGCAAGAAAAAAAACTGACAATGGTGCAATGGTTCACGTCTGGTCCAACCAGAAGTCTGTGCCAACAAATACTTGACGCGGCCAACATGTGCAGCCTTATAGTTGGCAGGGTCTTGCTGGGAGTCTGACACAGGCAGGTTTGACCGGTGTCTACGGAGATGCCGTCGGTGACCTTTGACCTCTGCCGTCAAATGGGCCGCACGGGACTGCACTCGAACACTTCCTTTAACTGGCTATCACACAGGAAATGTGTTTACAGGCACCTGGTAACCACCATAGCACCATAAGCCACATCTACATTCTGCTGGTCAGCACTCTGATGAGACTTCCACCCTCAGTGTTTTGTGATATTTGATGCTGAATTGGTTATGGTTACTTTTCACCATTATCTCACTCTTCTTGGCTTATTTATGGCGCTTTTCCACTAGCACCTTACTCGGCTCGACTTGACTCGACTTTTAGGCTTTTCCATTACGTGTTAGTACCAGGTACTTTTCTAGTACCTATTTGGCCGGGGTTCCAAGCGAGCTGAGTCAAGCCGAAAATGTGACAGGCAGACAGACAGACGACAGGCCACTGATTGGCCAGGGCGTGACGTCACTACATGAGTCGGGAGAGCGACTCATTCATAAGAGTCAACAACGCCTATTTTTAAAATGCAATAACAGCAAACACGATACGATCAGAGATGGCTGTACAGAAATCAACCCCGTGGAGCAACGACGAGGTGCAGACATTTTTTTGTCTGGTGGCCTCCATAGTTGTTTCGTGTTTGTGTCGCATAACAAATGACGTTGCTGGAGTTTCGACTGTCTTGTTATGATGACCCCACCCACGCTGAGGTGGTACTCTATTGTAATGGAAAATGACCGAAACTGAGTCGAGTACGAGTCGAGGTCGAGTAGTGCTAGAACTGTGTAATGGAAAAGCGCCATTAAACGTCTTTTTTTTTATTGCAGTGGGACTTTCATCTATTTTAGACACAAGCATACATCTTTTTTTTCCATTTTTTCCTTTTCTGTCTCTGTTCTTGCAGCATCTTGCACATGCACAAAAATTTTAAAATGTGTACATAGTAAAAAGAAATCAGGTTTTTCCAGCAGTGTTAACCTGGTGCTAACAGTTCAACTGAGGAAACCTGGTATCTTATTTACTGTTTTTTCTCAAGTTTAGCAAATTAGGTTACAGCCAAAGGACAAGAAAAAACAGGTTACTTAGGTGCATGCAGACACACTAAATGTTAGTTTTTTAAAAATATATTTCACTGGGGTTTGCATGAGGGTTTTTTTTAACTTTCAACATATCAGTTGTCAAATATAGAAAAAAAGGTGTCTGAAGAATCCTCACATTTAAATGCTTTGCTGCCACAATAAAGTGTGAAAAATACTTTCAGTTGCAAGATACAGAAACAAAAAAACACTAAGTGCTGTGCCCCATCTTACTAACATAGTCACACGCAAGCAACACATGAACTGACGCACGCACACACACACACAGCCTAGTTTTTGAAGCATTTCTGGTGCCCTACATCACTCAATGAGATTACAGGGTGTGTAGTTACAGTGCATGTCTGGCTCTACCCTGGCACAAAAACTGTTCATTGTCTCCATCGTACTGGCACAGACATGTGTGTGTGTGTGTGTGTGAGTGAGTGACAGGCAGGGTGACAGATAACCATTACCACCAGGCGTGGGGGTGGGATTAGCCGTTTCTCTTCAACCACCCAGACTTTCTTCAGATTAACTCTGCCTTCATCCCCTAATCCAAGGGCCAGCATGAGATTAGAACCCTAGTCTGCTCTGAAGCAGGGGGTACGGGGGGGACAAAACTGTTGGCGGGGCGGTGCATGAAAAAGAGGATGGGGTAAAAAGGCGGTGGACACTGGGAACTACAGACAGAAAGGGAAACAGGGTGTAAATGATGATCTAGAGGCAAAAGGTGAGAGGTAAAAAAAACCTGAAGAAAAATAGGGTGAAACACACAGCAAGGAAGGGAAAGTGAGGCTATGATGAACAGACAAGCACAGAGATGACGGACAGATGAAAAGCCAGATGGAAGAGAGGTGAAAGGATAGAGGGATTTACAAGGGAGAATGAGATGGTACACGCGAAGATGAGAGAGAGAGGGAATGAGAAAAAATGAAAAAAAAAAGAAGACAATGGGGGCAGGAGGAAAGCACCCATTCATCACACACACGCAAGTTTGATATAAAAATAGAGCAGAGACCAGCAGCTTTCTTCACACCCCTGCATAGCTATGAGCTGCAGAGAGCAGTGTCCCTACTGCTCTTCACAGCATCCTCCTGCATCCTCTCCCTGCATATCAACCTCGTGCTAAAGTTCGCCTCACTGCGGCTGATTTCTTTAAAAAGTAGCGGGACATCTCTGCAGATTTTCAGGAAAGACCGAAAGGCTCGAAACTCTGCTTGCAATATATCAATTTCAAAGGCAGACATGTGCGGGCCCTCCTGCTGTGAATCAGAGGTGATGACTGACGCACAAACAAAGCCTCGCATCTTAATTTGGCTTGTGGCAGCCATACCTCCCACACATCACAAGAGCAGTATCAAGAAGAGCTAAGAAAAAAAAGAAAGAAAAAAGGACTGCATCAAGACCAGCGCAAATACAAGCAGGCAGGAAACCACAGGAACTGAACAGCCTCTTCACATGAAAGTACAAGTAAGCTGTGAATGGCTATGCACTTATTCTATATAGGAGAGGAGTGTGAGCAAAGGTTATGCCGCGTACCTTGGGAGCGTTCGATTTTCACTGCGACGCAGGCCTCCTCATCAGTGTTCTTGGACTGGAAATAGCTGGCTTTGCCTTTCTTCTCTGCAACAACAACAACAAAACACATCACTCATTATGAAAAGAAAAGAAAATACAAGCAAACTTGGGAGCAGGAGAATATTTTCATACTCAACCCGCATCTGAGGCAGGGGTTTCCAGCCCTTTCAGGCAACCCCATGTTTTATTTAAGAGGAATCGGGTGGTACAGGGGGAGGAGATGAAAATGAGAAATGGAGGAATAAGAGGCAGGAAGAGGCATGCTTTGGTATTTTATATTTTCCAACAGGGTCTCTGGGCTGGGGTAATGAGCCGGACATGCATGGAAGTGGAGACGTTCAAATTTGGATCAAGAGCAGCACGAGGTCTGGGCTTCTGGTGGCTGCATTTATCAAGATCAGGCGTAGACTCGTGTTTGTTTTGAGAATGAAGAGAAATTCACCGCCCCCTTGGAGATAGAAACTCTAATTAGTCTGTCTGTGATATGTAGGGCATAGTCTGTGGGGAGAGCTAACACTCTTTCAACACAGCCGTTTAATATGCACATAAAAGATTAAAGAGAAAATGGCAACGGCCGTAAAAACAATAAAGGGCTCACACGTGTGTAATAATAACACAAACACACACACACACACACACACACACACCATCTAGTACAAATCAGACACGTCTAAAAACACACAAACACGTGAATACACACAGACCTGCGATCTGTCTGATCTAATGAGGCATCAAAGCTGCAGGATGATCAGTGCAGTTGCTGACATGCAGCAACATGTGCAAGTGACACAGACAGCAATACAACAGCTGTATGACATAACGAACAGAAGTTCAGCTGACAACTTTTTTTTACTGTCAGATGATGGATCCCAAAGAGGGAGTGAAACATCTCATTTGCTATGGATGGATTCTCGTGAAATCTGATATAGACATCCATGTCTCCCCCTCATCTTCATCAAGCGCCATCAACAGGTCAAAATTACACTTTGTCAAGTGCTTATCTGCAAATATATATATCTGCAAATCTAATGACGTTCCCATCATCCTTAGATCTACATTTTTTTTAACTTATTATTATTATCAGCAAATGTTTGCATAAATGTTAGCACAGTAGCATGAAGATGATAAACATCAAGTCTTTATTCATCATCCTACATCCGCGTTAATTGTATGTCCATCCATCCATTTTCATCCGCTTGATCCGGGACCGGGTCGCGGAGGCAGCAGTCTGAGCAGAGATGCCCAGACTTCCCTCACCCCAGACACTTCCTCCAGCTCTTCCGGGGGGATCCCAAGGCGTTCCCAGGCCAGCCGAGAGACATAGTCTCTCCAGCGTGTCCTGGGTCTTCCCTCGAGGCCTTCCTCCCGGTGGGACATGCCTGGAACACCTCCCTAGGGAGGCGTCCAGGGGGCATCCGAAACAGATGCCCAAGCCACCTCAGCTGACTCCTCTCGATGCGAAGGAGCAGCGGCTCTACTCCGAGCTCCTCCCGAGTGACCGAAGCTTCCCACCCCTATCTCTAAGGGAGCGCCCAGCCACCCTGCGGAGGAAACTCATTTTGGCCGCTTGTATCCATCCGGGCGATCTTGTCCTTTCGGTCATTACCCAAAGTTCATGACCATAGGTGAGGGTGGGAAGCGTAGATTGACCAGTAAATCGAGAGCTTCAGCCTTTCGACTCAGCTCCTTCTTCACCACTCGACGGTCCGGTACACCGACCGCATAACTGCGGACGCTGCACCAATCCGCCTGTCAATCAATCACGCTCCATCTTTCCCTCACTCGTGAACAAGACCCCGAGATACTTGAACTCCTCCCACTTGAGGCAGGACCTCTCCACCTCACCTGGAGAGGGCACGCCACCCTTTTCCGGTCGAGAACCATGGCCTCGGATTTGGAGGTGCTGATTCTCATCCCAGCCGCTTCACACTCGGCTGCAAACCGCCCCAGCACATGCTGAAGGTCCTGGCTTGATGAAGCCAACAGGACAACATCATCTCCGCAAAAAGCAGAGATGAAATCCTGTGGTTCCCAAACCGGACTCCCTCCGGCCCTGGCTGGCTACGCCTAGAAATCCTGTCCATAAAGATTATGAACAGGACCGGTGACAAAGGGCAGCCCTGCCGGAGTCCAACATGTACTGGGAAGCAGGTCTGACTTACTGCCGGCAATGCGAACCAAGCTCCTGCTCCGGTCGTCGTACAGAGACCGAACAGCCCTTAGCAAAGGCCCCCGGACCCCATACTCGCGGAGCACTCCCCACAGAATACCACGAGGGACACGGTCGAATGCCTTCTCCAGATCCACAAAGCACATGTGGACTGGTTGGGCAAACTCCCATAAACCCTCCAGCACCCTGTGGAGGGTATAGAGCTGGTCCAGTCCAGCGTTCCACGACCGGGGGACGAAAACCGCATTGTTCCTCCTGAATCCGAGGGTCGACTATAGGCCGAATTCTCCTCTCCAGTACCCTGGCGTAGACCTTCCCGGGGAGGCTGAGAAGTGTGATCCCTCTGTAGTTGGAACACACTCTCCGGTCCCCCTTTTTAAAAAGAGGGACCACCACCCCAGTTTGCCACTCCAGAGGCACTGTCCCCAACCTCCATGCAATGCTGCAGAGGCGTGTCAGCCAAGACAGCCCCACAACATCCAGAGACTTGAGGTACTCAGGGCGGATCTCATCCACCCCCGGCGCCTTGCCACCGAGGAGCTTACGAACTACCTCAGTGACTTCGGCTTGGGTGATGGACGAGTCCACCTCAGAGTCCCCAGCCTCCTGCTTCCTCACTGGAAGGCAAGTCGGTGGGATTGAGGAGATCCTCGAAGTATTTCTTCCACCGTCCGACAATGTCCCCAGTCGAGGTCAACAGCTCCCCACCCGCACTGTAAACAGTGTTGGCAGAGTACTGCTTCCCCCTTCTGAGGCGCCGGACGGTTTGCCAGAATCTCTTCGAGGCCGACCGATAGTCCTCCTCCATGGCCTCACCGAACTCCTCCCAGACCCGAAGTTTTTGCCTCCAGGACCGTCCGGGCTGCGGCTTGCTTGGCCTGCCGGTACCTGTCAACTGCGTCAGGAGTCCCACAGGCCAACATGGTCCGATAGGACTCCTTCTTCAGCCTGACAGCATCCCTTACTTCCGGTGTCCACCACGGGTTCGGGGATTGCCACCACGACAGGCACCAGAGACCTTGCGTCCACAACTTCGAACTGCCGCGTTCGACAATGGAGGCAGAGAACATGGTCCACTCGGACTCAATGTCCCCAGCCTCCCTCGGAATCTGTGAGAAGCTCTTCCGGAGGTGGGAGTTGAAGACCTCCCTGACAGAGGGCTCGGCCAGACGTTCCCAACAGACCCTCACAATACGTTTGGGTCTGCCAGGTCTATCCAACTTCCTCCTCTGCCAGCGGAGCCAACTCACCACCAGGTGGTGATCGGTTGACAAGCTCAGCCCCTCTCTTTACCCGAGTGTCCAAGACATACGGCCGGAGATCAGATGAAACCACAACAAAGTCGATCATCGATCTTCTCCGGCCTAGGGTGTCCTGGTGCCACGTGCACTGATGGACACCCTTATGCTTGAACATGGTGTTCGTTATGGACAAACTGTGACTAGCACAGAAGTCCAATAACAGAACACCGCTCGGGTTCAGATCGGGGAGGCCGTTCCTCCCGATCACGCCCCTCCAGGTATCACTGTTGCTACTGCCCACGTGAGCGTTGAAGCCCCAGTAGAACAATGGAGTCCCCAGTCGGAGCACTATCAAGTACCCCTCCCAGGGACTCCAAGAAGGCCGGGTACTCTGTACTGCTGTTCGGCCCGTAGAGGCACAAACAACCGCAAGAGACCTATCCCCAACCCGGAGGCGCAGGGAAGCGACCCTCTCGTTCACCTGGGGTGAACTCCAACACATGGCGGCTGAGCTGGGGAGCTATAAGCAAGCCCACACCAGCTCTTCGCCGCCGCTCACCCTGGGCAACTCCAGAGTAGTGGAGGGTCCAGCCCCTCTCAAGGAGCTGGGTTCCAGAGCCCAAGCTATGCGTGGAGGTGAGCCCGACTATCTCTAGCCGGTACCTCTCAACCTCGCACAAGCTCAGGCTCCTTCCCCCCCAAGCGAGGTGACATTCCATGTCCCTATGGCCAGAGTTTTGTTCCAGGGATTGGGTCGTCGAGGCCCCCTGCCACGACTGCTACCCAAACCACATTGCACCGGCCCCTCATGGACCTTCCTGCGGGTGGTGAGCCTACTGGAAGGCGGGCCCACGTCGCCATTTCGGGCTGAGCCCGGCCGGGTCCCGTGGGCAAAGACCCGGCCACCTGCGCTCGCCTGCGAGCCCCAACCCCAGGCCTGGCTCCAGGGTGGGGACCCCGGTAACGCCAATCCGGGCGACGTAACGGTCCTTGATATTCTTCTTTTCATGATGGGCTTGTGAACCGCTCTTAGTCTGGCCCGTCACCTAGGACCTGTTTGCCATGGGAGACCCTACCAGGGGCGTAATGCCCCCAGACAACATAGCTCCTAGGATCATTCGGGCACACAAAACCCTCCACCACAGTAAGGTGGCAGTTCAACAAGGGGTTAATTGTATGTGGGTAAAACAAATAAAAGAATATTAGTATTGAAATGTTAACTGTTCTAAAGTATCAAAATCGTTATCTGCCTCACAAATTAGTCACGACTGTTCCAAGGTATCACGTTTTCACAATGTAAGGAAACAATGTGCATAAAACTAAAAATCCCTTAAAAACCAAAATAGTATGGAGAAGAGAGGATGACGGAGCAATTCTCCAAGTCTATTTACACGCATTTTTTCCATGTCCATGTCAATGTCCAGACATCACTGATCATTATTTCCCATAATGCTGCAGTATTTTGCACAGTATCAGTTGGGGCATGTCAACACAGAAGTGCTGAACTGAAACCGACATAATGCTGTGTGGATAATGCCACGTAAAGGAAAAGTAGGCAAACTCAGTGTGGGGTCGTGCAAACCATCGGCAGGAGAGTGTGTGTGTGTGTGTGTGTGGGTGAGGGGGAGATAGAGTGGTGTAATATCCTGGCTCAGGGATTAAAGGAGGGCTTTCTCCACCCACCATCTGGACTCCTCATGAAAGGCCTGCCTGCTATTCATGCTGCACACACACACACACACATACAAACCGTAAAGTTTGTACATTAAATTGAACCCCAATCTGTTGTATAAGTTCCCCATTCAGAATATAACTAATGTAAGCAGCTTATAAAAAGCATTACATAAATGTCAGACACTTCTCTATAGAAACATCCCACTAACTTAGCTGTGACGACCCCCCCACGCCCCCAGCAGACTGTTGACCATGTGACCAGAGTCATCATACGCCTATTGTTTCCTGAAGTGGGGGATGTGTTACTATGCCAGCAAAGGAAACACAAAGACACACTCATAACCGAAAACACCACACACACACACTCGTACAGTGAGCGACAACGTCCACAAGAAGGTCAAAGGAATAGGTCTTAGGAATAGGAGGGGAAACCTACTTCACTGATGATGTATGATGGAGAGAGTTGACTGATCCAGCTACTGGTCTGACCCCAAACTTCCTCTTCCTCTCAGTCAGCTTCCTGTTTTTCATATTCTATAATTCAGAGATCTCTACTCTTAACATACTAAACTCTGACCACAGCACAAGGAAACAGACATATTGATTTGCACAATGGACACAAGTTATTGCTCTGGCAGGTTTGAAACACAATAAGGTCTGAATGTGAAACTCAGAAGTGCATCCACAGAGTCCAAATATCATGACTGATCCATCAGAAAAACTGAGGAACTGAGAAAGCTGGTTTGAGTGTACGGTCAGTTACAGTAAACAAGAACTGTACAGGTGAGAGTGAATATAAAAGGTACTGGCGCATTTCTGTCTGGCCATATTTATATTAAACACAATGACTCAGCTGACTAATAAGAAAAAAATCTTACAGCCGCCTCCTCTATGTCTTTGGGCCTCACTTCTACTTGGCATCATGACTCAAACGCACATTGGCACAGCTGGCAAACTGCAGCAAATCCTCCAGTGATGGCAGTCAAGGAAAATAAAAAAAAACAAATTTAGCAGTTAAATTCTCAGCAATCCAATCAGCTCTCTGAATGAAAGCTTTTGCTTCTCCTGAAACAACCTGAGTGATATATAAGACAATGGTGGCAGCTCCGGGGCTGTTGTAATACCTCTGCAAATTGATGGTTTATGGTTTCTTTCTATAAATCGGAGATAATAAGGGTTGCTCAAAAGCACAGCAGTGACTTATCCTTTACAGATAAAAGGACAGTTAATGAGCTGTGACATTTATCACATCTTCAGACTGCGTGTGTGTGTGCATATACGGTGCCACACTTCCGAAAAGAGGTGTAAGCAGAGCTGATATCACACAGGGCGATCGCTCAGCTGTTGACAGCAGCTCCGTCTCTGTTTACATTAACCTGCTCTGTAGCAACAAGAGGACTCTGACAAATGAGTTATGACCCCAGTCTGACCTTCAGTCAACACACAAAATGACATTGTGGTCTCTCCACTGTCGCTGCTCACGTCCTCTCTCTCTCTATCTCATATCAGACAATGTGGAGTTGAACTGTTTTTTTGT
Organism: Scortum barcoo; assembly: GCA_023238725.1. Classification (NCBI taxonomy): domain Eukaryota; kingdom Metazoa; phylum Chordata; class Actinopteri; order Centrarchiformes; family Terapontidae; genus Scortum; species Scortum barcoo. Next base: position 21,692,979 of record CM041536.1, on the reverse strand, counting down.
CGCAGATGTAGATGCCAGCCAGAGCAGGAATTAAAAAACAACTCCGCCATGGATGTACTCCTCTACACCATTTCAAAAAGATAAAAAACATAATCATACACAGATCATTAAACCTAACCATTCAAAACACACACAACTTATCTGAGCTATACTCAAACGTATCTTAAAAGATAAGGCTGATGAAATTCTACATTTTTCTCGTGGATAACCACATCAACTATAAAAACTTAAAAACAAATCAAAACTGTAACAAAAACATGTCACACAGGCTGACATAAAAACTAGTACTTATTTTATTACTATTATTGTAATTTTCTAGATGCCATGAGCAAGAAAAATCAGCAGGACTTTAATACATATTGTTCAAAGGTGATTTGAACAGTGTGTATCACTGTTTAAATCACCTTTCACCAAGTCATGAGAGATGATCTCCATGTTTTCCAACAACAAATACCCGTCGTGTTTCAAATGTTTCGAAAGTGACTGCGCCTACACTCATGCATCATTCGTCTGGTAGCACCTGTGTGTGGGTTTCTGTGTTAAAACCAGAACTTCCTCCAGTATTTTTTTTCTTTTTCTAAGTGGTTCACTGATGGCCCACCTCCGATCACTTAACTGAAACCAAAACAAACAATTTTCTTTTTTTTTCTTTTTTTTCTGAGCTGACAGACTGTTTAGTGATAGAAACAGGTCTACTGTACCTGTGAGCCGCACTTCTCTCCAGTACGGCTGGGTTTTCCCCCTCTTGTCAACCACACGGTGTTTATCCATCTCAGAGCGCCTCATCACCTCAGTCTTTATCTGCATCTATAAGGAAATTACTGTTCTCTCTCCAGACGCAAGTTCCCCCTTCAGCTGCTTACTGTCGTGTCTGTATTTACCCATCAAACCCTCGCAGTACATGCCCCGTCACTGCACAAACCGGTTCCCTGGAAACCAGAGTCACCAGGTGTGGGAGCAACAATGGGAGGAGGGTGAAGTCATCCTTCAAGATGTCACTTTTAACCATTTCCATGATAACGTTTTTGAGGGTTAGCCAGACACTCAAGGACAAAGTCACCCCATGGTGGGGGGAGAAAGTGGGAAGACGAGAGAGACCCAGGGAAGGTGGGGGTGGGGAGGAGGTGGGGGTTTCAGGGAAGCACTGTAAATCGGGAGTGAAAGAACGGTGGAGGAAGGAGGAAGAGGAATGTATGAGGACGGAGAAGTGAGAAAGAAAAATTAACCATCTGTAACAGTAAATATTTAACCATCTGTAGCGTGGCCAAATAATCTAACAGCCCATTATCAGACACATTTTCTATGACCATGAACTGCATTATATTTTTTACCGGTGCAGCCAAACTGTATTTTCTCACACGCTAACTGTATTACACAAATCTGACTGCACAGACCCCCCCAAAGCTCCATTTTAACATAAATCTCAGCCCTGATTTAGTGCAGCAGAAATGAATGTTACACACAGAGAATCTCAAATTAAAAAACCTAAATCACAGCGGGCAATCTGCACTTATCATCCTATAATGACGAGATAGATACCATTAAATATTCAAAAAAACAGACCATGAGGACACAAGAGTGCAAAGTAACCCCAGCTTCATTTACATGGCTGCCCTAGATTGAGATAACTACCATTCAAATGTAACTCATAAATAATGGAAAGGGGAGAATGTATTAATATGCCAAGTCACACCCCTTTAATCATACTGACGTCCATGCTGCTGATAATGTGTGTGTCTGAGCACATGTCTGAGGTTTTCATGCTTGACCAACTAGAGATTGGCTATTGAATGAGACCAGATGCATCTGTCTCCCCTCTCTGCTGTCCCTCCATAATGGACAATTACCTAAGAGTTATGGTAGATAATAGAGTGAAAATTAAAAGGCCTTGTAAAGCCTTTATGTGGTCAAGGCAACCAGATGAGACCCCCGTCTCCAGCTCACGAGGCAAACACGGACATATGATGTAGTTTACTCTCTATACGCCAATCAGCAAAAAGTCTTTATAGCATATTTATGGGTGATCTACTGCAGTGGTTCCCATCTGGCAAATATTTACTCTCCTTTTGGCTTCGGTTTGGTCTCCTCTAACTCCAGAGGGAAATATCACACCCTTTTGCTGCTTAATGCTTCACTATGTTCACCAGCTAGTCGCTCACTTGTGTGTCTGCTGGGTTCTCAGAACTTCTTAGCTGAAAACAGCCACTTTCTGTGAACAAACATGTTGCTTTGAGTTTGGTAAGTGTGAAGCAAATTCTTAAAGTTGCACAGAGAGAAAGGGAAACAGTAAGCTTCAGAGTGAGATGTTGTGTGGCTGCATCACTATGAGCAACCATTTTTACACACTAGTAGTCATGTGATCCATTGTTAAAATAGAAATACTGATTATAGTCACTTTAGGGCAGTAGTAATTGAGTTTTTAGCACATGGAGGCAGCACAAGCTATAAATGACTATGTTCACCAGCCAGTTGCTTACGTTATTTGTTTGATGTTTGGTGCTGAGCAGGTAGCGTAAAGTATGTTTTTTTGTCCAGATTTAATGAGACTGAAGCAAAATTGTGAATTCTATGGGCTGAAAAAACAAAGCAAGTGGTTAAAAGATGCAAAATCACTCCACACAGATGAGGGGAACTGTGGAGAAGGTAAAGGTAAAAACTCTCTTTCACATTACACACTGCCATTTGACCCATTGTTGTTTAGCATTAAAACAGTGATTAGAGCAGCTTTAATGCTTGCATTTTTCTTGTTAAATACTGAAGACTTTTATCAGTTTAGCTCTTTAATTATTATGTGAAAAATGCTCACAGTCGACATTAAAGTTGTGACACCCACAAGCCTTGATTGGGAGCCACTGATCTGAGGGACAGAAATATTTTATCTATAGATATAATTAGTTCTTAATAAAATTTGAGTGGTGCATTGTGGGTCTGCCATAGAAAATGTAAGATTCCTCCAGAGGGGCTTCTTTTTTTAGTTACAAAACTGTCTGTAGGTTTTTCCCCTCCTCGCCTCCTCACATTCCACTAACTTAAACATGTGCCTTCTAAGAAATTCGTACATCATGTGCCGCCGGTGTGCATCTACTTTCTGGTTCCCAGCATGCTCCCTACACGGCCCCAGCATGTGAAGATAAGCTTCACGCATGATCCAAACATGCTCTCTGGCCCATGTCTAATGAGGGCAGGCCAAGCAGGCCACTGGGCGTGCTGCGATCCTGAACGGCCCTAAACACTTCCTTTACTTCAGAGAACATGTTAAAAAAAAAAAAAAAAAAAGATGGAGAGAGAGGGAGGGAGAGATAGATTTGTTGTGGTTGTCACTGCAGTGATAATCATCATCATCCAGAGACGGGTGAGCGTAACTGATGATTTAAACATGCCCTGCACGTCAGATGGCATTCACATTTAGCTCCATGACAGTTCCGAGCAGGTATGAAATCTCGGGCGAATTTGTTGAAATAATGGAGTTAGTAGCCGTGAGACTGAGATTGATGCGATTCCCATTAATGAAACAGTAACGTAGAGATAGTGGACTCTGCGATCACTGGGCACTGAGAAAGGGATCGATTGTTGGGAATTAGAGTGTGCGATAACGTCCACAGTCACTCTCTCCTCCTCTATCTCTCTTGCTTCCCCGCTTCCACTGTGCCGCTTGTCTTTTCTCAATCAGCCCATTGTCGCTCTCACTATCACCTTCTTTTCTCCTCTTGCTACCCCTCCTCTCCTCCTCCAGCCCCCCCCGTGACCCACCAGTCTACCTTGGAAAACGGATCACAGCTGCTGCGCCGGGGGCTCCCAAATGTGTCAATCAATATCCTGTCCACCCAATCACCACGTCTGACTGGGCCCCGGCAGACTGGTCTGTTCATAAATGGACAACAGTGCACACTCACAGCATGCTCCTTTATGATAAGGCTGAGGCAAATGGATTTGAAATGTCTCACAGATTAAGCGCAGATATAAAGTGACCTATATCCACCATAAAAGACCATTACCCTGTTTCTGTGTAAATAACACACCAAAACAAAATCTGAATACATCTAAAAAGCAATAAACTACAGTAAACTCAAGTACAGCAGCTGCACTCTCATATTTGTATTAATTCAGTGAAGTTGAACTCCGCAAAGCCACATGCTCCCGGGGGTATTTCTCCCTACAATCGAGCTATGTTTCCATTCAGTGTCCATGCACGCCATTTTTAAGCAAAACACTGATTAAAATAACCATTTAAATTTCCATCTGCTCAGCAAAAGTAAATGACTTCCTGAACTTAAAAGTACTGCTCCATTGCCAAAAATAACCCCCATGAGAAATTCTCACAAACTGATTTTAGTGACTAAGTTGTTGTTACTCATCTGATGCTGGCCACAACTCATCGCTGTCTGATAATGAAAACAAAGAAAAAATGCCCTTGGTAATGTTCCAGTTTGCTGAGCGAGTGCCAACACAGGAGGAGCGACAGCACGTGACATTTGTGAAAGGTCGAGGGGTACGGATATTTTGTCTGGCCACATTTTCAGAAGCTGAAACGGAGCGACTTTGACTCGTTTGCAGGCGTGATTATACCAAGAGCATTCCGCTGTTTATCCTGAAATACAGCGAAAAAAAACTCAACTTAAACCATGATGCTACATTAACTTGAGCCTAAGTGACCTTTCGCTGAGCCCCTTCCCCCAAACAGCAACTGTCTGTTTATAGATTAACTGTAATAAGACACGGCAGGTCTGTCCAGCTCCAAGCAACAACGAGATGTGATGGTGGTGACTGGTTTCAAGCTTTTCCAAAAAAACAAAAAAAAAAACAACCTTAAAATACAAATAAGAAATGGATTAAGCAGTATGTCTATCTGCTTTAACGTAAGCTGAAAATGTGAGCTTATAACCAAGAATAATATCAGCGTTACTTCCAAGGAGCATTTCATACTTGAGGTTAGAGGTTATAAAAAAACTCAGTTCATGATAGGGCTAGACCCAAATATTTGTCTATTTGGATATTTCTTAGTTGGGTAAGTATTTCATTCATTTCGAGATCTGAATTATTTTATTTTATTTATTTATTTTTTTGTTCTATTTATTAATTTCTGACGTCAACTCATGCACTGAGTAACATGTTACTGGCTGAGCAGTGACCTTTTAGGAAAATGGCCTTAACGTATGCATGTGAAGTGATGTTTGTCATGTGAAATGAGTCTCTTCTGTGTGTGTAGAAAAAGTATCTGTATGTGCAGCAGACACCGTTAAATTGCATGTTAATCACTTGTTAAGTCAGTAAAAAGTGCTGAAGATAAGCTTCACTTTCCTCAGGACAGCTCTAAATCATTATACTATATTAGAAGGTCGGGTAATTTTAGCATCTCAGCGCCGCCTTTAATTAGAATTGAAGAAGTGTAAAATATGAACCAACTCAAGCAAAACTTTTTATCTGACACAGGGTTACATTCGGTCGTAACTGGTTCTCTTTTTGTAACATTAAAATAGATCACGAAACACTAAAGAATACACCTAACTTTGTGTTTGCTTAGCACGTAGCATTCAAACAGTTCCAATGGTTGAGTGAAATTATATGAGATTAGATTTTCCGTGTCATTCCACATTATTTATTTTCACGTCTTCTACATGTATCTGAAGTGAGGATACAAAAACTAAGTCCTCAGGTTGTTTAAAACCCTTAACAAGTCAGCTGGAGGCGAAGTTTTCAACCAACTCTTGGAGCTAACACTAGCTAGCTTTCTACCACTGATGAAAACGGGCAGGACAGGCGTCATTTCAGTCGAGGGAACCCATGATGGCCAAACAGAGACGAGGATCCTGCTTTTGTCTAGCTTTGTCTGAAATCAAGGATCCATTGTGTCAAAAAAAAAAAGTCTGCCCGTGTGCCTTCAAGAATGGGAAGCTTGACGGACGGGGCACTAACAAAGGCGAACACTCAATTAATTCAGCACATCAAAGTTCAAATTTAAATACTCCCGATGAATTCTTCATTTCGATCCATCTTAAATGTCTCTTTGTTTATCTCTGTCTATTGATTCCAGCCCATTGAGGAAACAGATTCATTAATGCTAAACAGATCTGACTCAATGCATTATGGATGAGGTAAATAGATGTGGAAACATAATGCCAATCAAACGGCGTGGGTAAAAACGGGATCATTGTGCTCAGTATGAATGAGCCCCTCAGACTGGAGGCACTGGAGCCCGTATTCTCGGCACAGAGCTGGAACGCACAGGAAAAACTGCAATTCTGAGAGCGAGCCTGCAGGCAAACCCGAAGCCAAGGCTAGTGCACTAATGAGGCAGAAAGAAAAAGAGAATAACATTTGACACGGCACAAACTTCCTCTTTAACTGAGCATGCTTGAACTCTTCCTCATTTCTCACACAGTGCATAAAATCTGAATCACCTGCTACATGCACACACACACACACACACACACACACACACAGCACTTAATCTGACATGTCCTGGTGGAATAAAGTGTCAGACAGAATCAGCATTTTCTGGTCTGTGTCTTGGGAGGTTAAGCAGAAAGACAAACCACTGTAACACAGAGACGACGAAATGACAAGACGAGCGGCCGCCGCAAACTAAACCAGACCAAATTATGACAGGGCAATGACACAGCATTTTTTTTTCTTCCCATTTTGGCATTTATGAGTATCAACGACGAATAAATTAAAAAGAATTACTGCAAGGAGTAAAGGGGAGAGAGAGAGGAAGCAGGGAAGGAGAGGAGGATGAATCACAGGATGATGAAGCTGCAGCTGCTGACAGAGCACAGCGGCACAGTGTCAAATACTGGGCACGAGGCACTTATATCCACACTGTGTTATGCATGCAGACGCTCAGATACCTGCTTAAAAAAATGCAGCAACGGGCCGTAATGCGAGGAAGTGAGGATTCTTGGAAGCAGGCTGTAAAGTTTGTGCTTGTGTGTATGTTAGTATTCAATGTAAAGAGGCTCATAGCACTCCTTCCTCTTTTTTTTTTTAGCTTCTCTTTAAAAACAACATGACCGGTCCCTTTTTTTAAAAAATCTCATTTCTGGTCACATCACGTACCCCTGCTGCCTATATGACAGGCTCCCTTTCCCCCTAAGCGGCAGCACCGAGAGCTCAGACTCAACCTCTGTTTCTCAGTTATTTATCACATTTCCACCTCCACCTCACAAGGGACTACAAGACATGCTATAAGCCATCAAACATACAAATCTGCATTTACCTTCCCCCACTCATCCACCAGTGTCCACCAGCCCTGAAAGCTGTTAATGTGACAGACAGATCAGTGTCCAAGGCAATCACATCCTTCACTCTTGACAACACCAAACGCCATGACATGACTTTTACAGTGACACCCTTATTGATTTATATGTGAGCCACAGAGGCCTCACCACTTGTGAATCAGAAGCTCCAAACCTGCCTTTGTCTTCACCTGGATTTGTTGCACTGCTTTCTCTTGATCCCGGAGAAACCCCCTCGGTGTGATCACACATGGACCCAAGCAAGGGGCCCTGTTAGAGTAAGGGCTGCTGAACGTCTGCCTGCGTGGCAGCGCAAAGGGCGAATCTGATAACACTGTCTGCCATCACAGCCTGCCTGTATGGGAAAGCCAAGACAGAGAGTGGAGGAAGCACTACAGAAAATATATTGCTGCAGATAAAGTTAATGGTTTCAGCTGCAGAGATAGCTATAGCCAATTGAGTTCCAGTGAGTGCACACAGCAGAGAGATGGAGTGGGGAGAAAAAGCGTGAGGCGTATTTTCTCTTTTATTTGTCTGATAATAAGTCATTAGTGCGACAGTTTATCCTTTAATAAATAATATGCAGAAAGCTATTTCCTTTGTTGATCTAGAAAAGGGAACTGAATCGAGTGCAGCGACTACAAGCAGTTAAGATTACATCTATCATCAAGGGATTGTATTACTGCTGTAATGACAAGGTGACTTAAAATCACAGTTTTCTTTGCAGGAGCAGCAAGCCACAATGCGCACACACACACACACACACACAGAGAGAGACAGACCAGCTCACACACACACTCATGCACACACTTGCATATTTTCCCACAGCTCACTGTGGACAGCTGAGGCCGATTACACCAATCATGGCAAACAGAGTTAAGTGAAATCAGCAGCAATAGCTTCTACGTGCACAAGCATGTGCGTGTGTGTTTGTGTGTGTGTGAGTTGCAGATCTGCGGTGCACATCTTGAGACAGCCTGCAGCTGAGAGGCTCAGTAAACAACGCCTTAAAGAAAATTAATAGTCCCCCTCAAGCCAATACAGCTACCACTACCCACAGCTCCCTCTCTCACACACAAACACACACACAGCCACAGTTTAAACACACACACATACACACACCACTGCCACACTTAACTACAGCACCTGGCAGAGGATCATCCTGTGGTAAGATCCAGGGTTTGTCTTTTGTGATGTGTGCTCCCCCATTGTTAACCATCAGCCTCAGCAGGCGACGTGGGTCTGTGTGTGTGTGTGTGTGTGTGTAATAGCTAACAGTGTTTCAGTGTCTCTGTGGTGGTGAACCACCCACATTTTGTCTGTAAACCCCGGTAACCCAACGCCCCGCGGCTGCATTGTGCAGGGTGGATACAGCGCTCTGGTGGTGATTGGGTAAACCGGTCTAAAAGCAGAGAAACACACACTAACCTGAGTGGAGGTTTGAGCGGCGAGGTGGAGATCCCAGTGCAGAAAATAAAATCCACCGCTACGATGAAGTGGAAACACCTCTCCCTCCTCTGTCTCTCTGTGCTCTGTCGCTCGCACTGGCAGGTTCAGGCTCGTGTTAAACTGCTGCCTCGCTGCATTGGTTGCATCCTCCCTTCCTTCCTCTCTCTCTCTCTCTCTCACACACACACACACACAGGGGCTCGCAAGCTCAGTGACAGACTGACTCGCCCTTTCACTCTACCTCCCGTCTCGACTCCTCCGATGCTTCTCCTCTCCTCTACCCTTTCCTCATTCTTTTCTACGGCGAGTGAAGATAATCACATTCCAGCGGAGATGGGAGCATATGGCAGGGGAGCGCCCAGAGTAAAGCCCCCTCTGTGTGTGAGTGTGTGTCGCATGGACAATCAGCCCCATTGTGTTGGATGAGGGGAGGGCCAGCGAGAGGGGAAGAAGCCAATGGCCGTACTCATCTGCTGTCCCTGCTTCAGCTTGTGGCTACAGCAGATATAGGTGCCGAGCGTGACACAAAACAACCCCCTCCAGGAAGGAAGAGGAGGGGGTGACAGAAGGAAAGGCATCTGGAGAGAGAGAGGGGTGAGGAAGAATTGATCTGTTTTTTTGGGGGGTTTTTTTGAAGCAGAAGAAGCCTGAAGTAAAGGTTTATCAAATCTCAGATATTGTTTGTCTCCCTCACTTCAATGTCTTGTGTGATGTGCCTTGATCTGCTTCCTTCCAGGGTTCACGCTGAGCAGCACAATGTGGGTCGGAGGTAGTGGGGGATGTGGGAATAAAGGCCACCCACTCTTTTCCCATGACAACCGAAGTGGTGGTATCACACACTCCCAGGATGCAGTACATGGAGGAATATTTACAAAAAGGGCAGAACACACAGATCTTTAAATCCAGACCCGTGCTGTGAGAGCCAGAGCTGTCCACAGAGCTCCAGGTCCAAAGTCTAAGTCAGACTGAGTGTCATGTCCTTAAAGGCAAGCTCAAACCATTACACTCAATCCGGTCTGATAATTAACCATTCATGATATGTGGCAATGTATGGTGTGAATGACTGCATCTTTTTTTATTTACCATGCCAGCAGCGTAGCTTTTTGGATGGTTGGTCCAACACTTTGGAATCTCAGCAGCTATTGAATGGACTGCTGGAAGAATTTGTACCGACATGATCACCAGAAGATGAATCCTCCTTATTCTGGTGATCCCTTACTCTTTTCTCTAGCGCTACCATGAGGTCGACATTTTTGGTATTATTTAGGTAAAACGTCAGCTGGAGGCGAAGTTTTCAACCAACTCTTGGAGCTAACACTAGCTAGCTTTCTACCACTGATGAAAGTGGACAGGACAGGCGTCATTTCAGTCGAGTGGTGTAAAATTTGACGCAGGCAGTCATGTTCCCCCTCAGGATGAACTGTGAGCAGTCCCCTCGTTTTTCTTTAAGTTCCGTCATCAGGTCGGCATTTTGATTTGCTTCACAACTTCGTTTATGACAAAATACCTGCAAGACGTTCCCATCAGCCTCAAGTTAACTTAAGCCTCAAGGCTCACATGACAGGAAGTTTTGAATATTCTGCTCTTGTGAAAGCCTCTGAAATATTTCCAATTCAGGAACTAACACTTTTTCTTTTTTTTTTTTTAGCTTGATGACGGTACATTTTCTTCGTTTTTTTAGCTGATGTCATAAGCCCGAGCAGTCAAATCATGCAACTTGACCCATTAAACAAAACACTTCAGCTCCAACGGGTGAAGGAGTAAGAAAATAACATATGAATTTTGCATAAATGCCTTTTTGCGACCCCAAAAGAGTACTTTCAGAATTAGATGCAGCAGATATGTTGCTATTTGCGTCTTCCACCTCACAGTCCATTGTCACTCACAACTACGCTCATCAGCAGAGCGCAGCAGACTACAAAGCAGACAGTCCTCTACTGTGGTTGGCTGAAGTGTTGACATGGTGAGAAAGAGCACTCCCTCGTTCTTAAATTGTCAGAAGCTGTCTGTGAAAATGACCCACAGGCACTGATAAGTGTTACAGTTACACACAAAGAGAAGTGTCGCTTTCTCAACTTGTGTGAAGAAACACAATTTCTGGTCAAGCGCGTGCACGGTCCCGCACCTCGGGGCCTCTGCTGAAAAGAAACCGTCAGACATCAGTCTTGACCTCCTTTCTATATCTTGACTATCTCGATTTGTCTCCTCACACTTCTTCGACCAATTCTTGTTGACTGATGTTTTCACTTCTCAATTTCTAATGTTTAACCGCAGCTGGAAATTCAGCACAGGGGGGTGACGATTCTCTGTATAATGATTCACAAACACCCTCTATAACCGGAGCAAGACACGGACGCTCATTAAAATGAGACCCTTTCAGCGCTTACATGAAACGACAGGATACATATGCGCACACTTTTAGTCTCACGCACACCTTGATGCACAGGCCTCACTACACAACACGGTAATTAGTGACGGGAAGGCCGAGAGAGTAATAACCACATCCAGACCTGACTACTGGCAGCGGCATGTGTGCTGCCTGCGTGTCTCTGCGGACTGCAAGCGCATGTGAAAAAGCACATGCAGGAAATCAGGGTGCCACAGAAAATGGACATTTACTGCAGAGCCATTACCACTAGCGGGTCAGTGCTGCTGCTCGAGGGTCACATGGCCTGCAGACACACACACACACGCACTCAAAAACACACATGCAGGCGCTGAGGCTTGAGGGGCCATGCTCCAAGCTCATTTTTATGACCAATAACAATTAAAAATGTGCCATAATAAGCCACAGGAGAGTAAAGAATTAGACTAGGTGAAGCAAAACATTAAGAATTAGAAGACAAAGTGCAGCAATCTGATCTTGTGGTAAACAGACATGAGATGAAGCACTTTTCTTGTGTTTTAATGACAGGCGTAAGGTGTTTTTACTCAAAAAATAGTAATCAAAGTGAAATCTGCCAGAGTAAATTTGTTTGTTACACATTTTAATCATGTAGAAATGGTATCTCAGGGAATATCAGAGGACTCAGGAGGTTAGGTGAGCACACATGGCATGAAATCTATGAAACAAGGCCACGTGCCGTTTGCATCTGAGGCTAGACACGACAGCCCGGGGGCTAATTAAGCACTGCAGTTATCGTCCTAACTGAAAGTGACAAGTGCAGATATTAAAAGAAACCCGCTAACAAACTTAGTCTTACATTTATCCTCATGTACTGTCCCTGTCAGCCTTCAGCCTAATTGGTGCCAATTCAGTTAAAAAGTGTGTAACATTAGTGAGACCGTTGCGCGGTCGAGCTGCGAGTAAATGTGACAGCATGTGACCGTGAACTATTCAGCCTTGTTTGGGTTATTTAGAAAAAAACATGATACTATTATCTCTAAAATATGTGAAAATGACAGAATGGCTTTTTTTTGCATCAGCAGTTGCCAGTGGAGAGTTGAGTGCTACATTACCAGGAAATGACTTTCTGAAGAATGTGAGGCATCTGGGGCGAGGTGAACATTTGATTATAATGCTAGCAAATCAAACATCTTATTATAACACAGTCATTGTTATCAGTAGGGCTGCTTATTGTTTCCATTGTGACACTTAACAGCAGTATTGGTTTGCAGACAGTGAGTAATGGGCCTGTTTATATATTCTCTACACAATATGCAATATGACATGAGCGCATATATGCACAGGCATTACCTCCAGACAGCCCACAAATTCATAGATTTTATTTACACTTGGTGTGCACAGACCGTGCACACACGCAAGGAGAAACAGACACTAACACAAATACACACTGCTTTGGTATGAGAAATACAATCAAATACTTAATGCACACCCTGCGTGGCGGTAGATAAGCCCCCTCACCGCTGCTTTGCAACCAGATCTGTCGTCACACACTGTGAACGTCAGCTTTAAGAAGCCCTTCTGTACCTCCCCACACACACATGCACAAACTCTGCCTAAATTAAACTCTCTTTTGGTTCCCAGTTAATATTCGAAAGTAACAAAAGACATTGCGTAAGACCACCATGTCAGACCATATTTATTCACACTTGGTGACCCCTTCAGGTGACCCTGAAGCTCTCACAAGCGTCGACGTGCAAACATCCTCATACCTCCGACAGCGTCGACATACTGGTTGCAGACAGGAGAGTTTTGTCTCTTACTTAGCAGCGCTCTTTACTCAAATCTGCACTTTAGATGGACGTATAATTGAATGTATACATTTTATCTATATAATAAAATCATGTTTATCAAATTTGAAAGAATGAAGAGGGAATCAAGCTATTCAGTTATTCATCAGCTCCAACAATCATTTCATCATTGGGAGTTCTGCCCTACACGCGGAGAAATTCTCACACCCTGATTGAGGACGTGAGGCGGATTTGGCAATCAGCATAAAATCTACAGGCAAATTATTTCCTGTAATTAGAAATGTTTTGAGCAGTGTGTCTTTACTCAATGTGGGTTAAGTCTATTTTTATGGTGAGTCTTACTGAATTTATCAAATAATTCCTTTAGTTTTACACAGATGGCAGTCAGATTGCCCTTTTAGCAAATTAGCAGGAACACATTAAACAGTTCAATAAATTAAGTCTGTCTTTCATTGTGGGATCAAGCTTGAGGGACAACATGATATTAGTTATTTAATTTAGAGTTTGGGTCTCCTTCTTATCTCCCTCTGTCCCTCACTCAAGTGTTTTCTTCCCCTCTTTTTAATGGCTTGAACATGTCGCTTTAACACAGTATCATGAATAACTATTACGATAACTGATCGTTATCGATCGTTACCGCTATTACCACTAATAGCGGTGTGGTTACTAAAAACACACTGGTTCAGTACTTTACTGCAGTGATACTGGCTTTCATAATGGTAAGGAGTTAAAATAGTTAGCTGATTCTTTAAGTACATTCTTTGGATTAAATCTGAAATTGCCCACGATCCAATTAAATAAAATTAATTAAACATTAAACGAGTGACCCCTTAAACATTTAACAAAATTGTATGAGCCATACATATAAGTATATATATAGCTATATAAGTATAAAGCTATTAATTAGTGCAGCTTGCCTTTGAAATGAAATGCCTTTCATTTCCGAATGAAAACTAAAGCCTCAAATGACAGCAGTCTCCTTGAGATTTTTGAGATATATTCTTTCTCCCTGTTTGGCTCTGCAGAGCGAAGAACACATCAACGTTTTTTGACAGAACCACTCAACTTTTTCATTATTTCTTTGTCGTTTAAGTGAAAAGGAACACTCAATTCATTTTGACCTTGAAGGATTCAGATTTGATTGACTCAGTTGGATTTCAAACCTCATCGTTGTGCATTCCAAATAGTCTTTTTTGTTTTTTGTGACCTCACTTCGAAGCTTGTAACAACATAATATATGTGCATATATTTTCCTCTGTCCTTTCCTTCCTTCTGCCTCACTACCTTCGCCCACTCATCACAGATACACGCTGCCCACCTCACCATTTTCTCTACTGTCTTCCCACTGCAGCTCTCATTTCCTCTCCCTTCGTAAATTCCCCCGGCTCTCTATCACATCCACCTACCACTCTGTTACTCTGGTCCACCTCTCTTTCCACCATCAATCTCTTTTCGTCTCTCTCTTTGGCCTCAGAAGAGAAGAGAGAGGAGGAGAGCAGCATGGCTCTGGGCCATTACCCACCACATCTCTATAAGCATAGAACCACAGGCCTCACACACACACACATCATTAATTAAACCCCCATCACTTAAAATGCACGCTTCCCCAGCACACACACACACACACACACACACACACACACACACACACACTGCATTGGAGCCCTTGCTGTTTTCATTGACTCTCTCCTCCTCCCGGTGTACCACGCACATTATGAAGGTCAATGATGAATGATGGTTATTGTCTGCAGACACACACGTGTTAACAGACATACACACACACACAAGAACAAAAGCTACAAAGACGCAGCCAACAAGGTACAGAGGCTGAAACTCCATCTCTACAGCGACAGGGAACATCTGTCATGGAGGGCACGACGGGCAGCGGGTCGGCATCTGCCCCTGAATCACAGGAACAACCCACCTTGGATTAGTTCCCGTAATCAGCCTGGCACACACACCATCATGCCATCCCTGCTGTCAATCCGCCCCCTGAAAAAAAAAAACCCAACAACGACTACCTGCTAAAATCAACGCTGACTGTGCAGAGTCAGTCCTGAGACGGATAATAACGCTGCCAGACAATAGCGTTTACCTAGACACCAAATTGATTTAACAATTCGTTTACTGAGAGTGTTTGAAAACCATCCCAGCACAGAGGACGCTCCGCTGCACTCATTATCCACCTTATCTTTCTCATCTTTCCTCGCAGTAAACACACAGAATAAATCCCAATGCAATCCACCATGAATTAACAATAAGAGTCGAGAGCGATCACTGAGAGCGATAAGTAGTTCATTATTTCCATGTTTGGAGGTTCATCAGCGACAGTATCTGTGTGCGCACAGTAAACACACACACACACGCAGGACTGTAGCAAGATGAAGGATTTTAATGCTGTTTTTACAGCCCAGTTTATAAAGTCAAGGGCCGGTGCGATCATGCAGATTATTGATTCATCATAAAAATACTAAATAAATAAAATAAAATAAACAAAAAAGGAAATAAATGTGTGAAGTGATTGTATAGTCTGATTGCTGCCTCCTGCATCACCTTTCTGCGCCGCCTGCTTGAATGAATATTCTGTGCAGGCCTCACAAATCACGTCCTGGCT
Organism: Scortum barcoo; assembly: GCA_023238725.1. NCBI lineage: Eukaryota > Metazoa > Chordata > Actinopteri > Centrarchiformes > Terapontidae > Scortum > Scortum barcoo. Next base: position 21,677,526 of record CM041536.1, on the reverse strand, counting down.
AGCAGGATTGACTGCGTCCTCCTTTACATCATTTAACTCTCTAACTGGGCAATCACACTGCATCTTCCCTGCGCTGATGTTATCCACAGTGACCAAATGCATCCACAGAAAGAATCCAATCAGAATTTCGTCTAAAGAACGTGGAGGCCTTTTTTTGTTGTAAGAGCTGGGTCAGTGTTTTTCATTGGAATGAACGGACTGCCATCTGGGAACACTACGTCAAGCTCTCACAATACATCCATTGCTGGCGGTGCACACATCAGGTGAATTACTCTGAGCACCGCAGGAAATGAGTGGGCCTTAAGAGAAAAGTTCACCATATTGATGCAACACGCTTCTCTTCTCCTCTCACTGCCGCCATTCCTCAAGGTGTCTGCCTCCTTGTCACTCGCAGGTAAAACAATCTGAGCATGATGTCAGGACTGAGGCATGCCAGGAGGAATGCGGATCAATGTGTCGAGAGGGGCAGAGCGTGTCGAGAGAGAGAGAGAGAGAGAAGCTTGTGGGAAGAAAGAGTAAATAGCAACAGAGAAAAACAGATGATGAGAGGAAAAAAAAAATCTTACAAGAAGCTCGCAGTGTAGGAGAGGCAGACAACCACAGCGAGACCCACCAAGTGGAAACAAACAACAGCACTAAATGTAGCTCATCATCATCACGTTCACCTGACTTTCTAGTTTTGCCCCCGCAGTCAGGCATCTGTGCACCATCTTATCAGAACACAGTGTGCTGTTGAAGCACCATAAATCTGAAGCTTGAGTTCCTCTAGAGCACACACAGTCAAGTCACAAGGGAAATTAATAAATAAGTAACCATGAAAGGAACAACCAGTCAAACATCTACAGGCTGCAGTGTTCACGATACAATGCAAAACTTGAGTACAGACTGAACAGCAATGGGGTTAAAAATAAAAAAAAACATTTCCATGTCTTAGAAGAACAGATTCTCAGATTGCTTTATAAAATATATTATGTGTGTGTTTATTTTAGCCTGGGTGCAGTGCAAGAAGCAAAGTCCAAATGGAAAGGGTTTATCGTCTGTGAAGCACACGTGTTTCACGCATTTCATGTCGACCTTTCCTATTATCATATCAAGTATTTTCATACTTCTTGTGCATAAGTGAAAGATTTGGCCTAACAGTGTTGTGACAGAAATAATAAAGCTGTCTTTACAAACATTCAAAAAACATTAAATCTACCATGAATGTCCATAACAACAAATGTCTGACCATTATTTGGAGGCCAAAGTTTTTACATTAAGGCAGTGATAGACAAAAAGTCAACAAGGTCAACAAAAGCGCTAGTTATCGTCCTCTGGAGAGTATGAATGTCCACACAAATGTTTTGTAACAGACTGGACAGTCTTGAGTACTTTTCTTGGCTTCTTGCAGGACTGGCAGATGAACTGTCCCACCTTTAGGCTCTTTAAGGTACAGATTATTTTATTTGATTATTTATTTTGTAATCATTGTACTGAAGCAGTTTATAGAACATTTGTACCCACATTACTAATAATAAGAGACAATATCATCACTGAATATGTTAATTAAATATTATTTGAAAGCAACATTAGTCTTTATTAACACGTCAACCATATACCAAAAATAAACTTGTCAGCGCTCTCTTGTGGACAAGCTTTGTAATGACACTGCTTTGTCACTATTTTGTGGTGACACTGTTTCAACACCAGCTCAAGCACATCTGTGCTGCAATTTCTTGTCACAGTCCACCTTATAGGAACAGTTCACCACAAAATGAAAAACTAAGTCACTGCAAAACCATCCACCTTCTCCCCGACTGTTGGAACGACCTTATCAAAAAAACCCCAGACAAAACGCTAATCCAAACATACGAGCACTGACACTGACAAGTTGTGTTACTACTGCCTGTGACACCCTCTCCCACGTTGAAACAATGAGCGTGGTGAAAGGACCCGGGTCTGCTGGTGTTCCCAGCCTTTTCCTTCCTGCCAGTGAGAATGAAAGCAGAATGCCTCACAGTGTTTCCTCTCCCCTCTATTAAACAAGGGTGACTCACCCCAGCTCGCCAACAATACACACCGCCCTTGGAAAGGTGCACAGTTGAGGGGTAGCAATGTGACAAGGCACACATACACACACTTTCCCTGCTACGCTGCACATAAACACACACGACACAAATGCCGCTGGGTAATGGGCCATCGGGGACGTTGCCAAAAGGCCAGAGTGGTTGGAAGAGGGTCTTAAGAGGCCGAAACGGTTCCCAGGCCTCTGAGAACAAACTGTCTTTTTTTTTTCCTGCATGGTGGATTTAAATGCTCCCTCACACACTCTGCTGTATCGCTCCACAGCGGCAGGCCGGTCCACATGGAGACCGATGCTGCGGTTCAGTGAATCATTCCAAGTATTTCACTGCATTAGACAAGCAGCACTGAAACGAACGCATTTGCCAAACACTCAAGTTGGTAAATGACTGACTGGCTGAGAAAGCCTAATCAAAATAAGAATTAGATGTATACTGCAGAGGGCAGGAAGCTTTTGGGATAATTTGCTCTTGTTTTGTGCGGCTGTAGCACTTCTCCAGTTCTCACAGTCAGAGGGGAGAGGAACATATTAGCAGAGGGGAAAATAGACAGTCTTTGTGGAAGAGCAGCCAGATGATAACTTTAGAAAATGGATCCTGCTTGCCGGTAAAGGAAAAAGATTAACTAAATGCCAGTCAAACACGGATAACAGAGCAGCAGGGATGAAACAAGTCAAGGGAATGTTTTATGGTAATGAGAGATGAGTCACAGATGATGTTTGTTAAAGGCTGGGCAGAAAAAAACACACACTTTTTTTCACTTATTAAGAATAGTTTCAAATAATCTAACATCTTTGATTAGTCAGATCCAAATATGAAGTCTCCAAATCTTACCATAACAGCAGAGTAGACACATCTTTGTGTTTTTACCTTTCCGGCTCCAAAACCAGTACTTGCGCTTACTTGCCGTTTCATTGTCAGTCCGGTGTCTTTTATTTTGAAAAGAAAAAAAGAAAAAAAAAAAGAAGAAGAAGAAGAAAAAAAGGAAATACCAACCCAAGATACATTCAACTAATGATAGCCTTCATCCTCACCATACTGTCCTGCCTGTAAGGATCACCTACCCGAGGCAACATGTCTGAGGCGGAACCTCCAGTAAGCAGTGGCCAGGCGGTCCATGCTGTGTGTCCACGCAAACAGCGAGATAGAGAAAGTAAGGTGTATGGAAGGATGCGGTCAAGGAAAACGACTACCTCTAAAGGTTCACTTCCTTTGTGGAAATGGCCTAAAATACACCTCTGTTTAGCACCTTCCCCCCCTTCCTTCCTCTACCTCAGCCAGTGAACAAAGGGCCAGAGGAGATGGGCCGCTGTGCTGAGACCTACTAAACCCTGCGGCTCAAGAGTAGACAGACAGCGCTGTGGAGGAAGACGACTCATCCCACACCTCCACATCTTTACTGGCCCCTTGCAAATGGGATGTCCTTAATTTCGCAAAGGTGAGAGCAAAAAAAAAAAAAAAAAAAAAAAGGTTGGGTTTCATAATTTCCTCACGTCTTCCTCTCTGTAAAACTACTTCCCCAAAGTACCTCTCGATCCCTCAGTGTCCAGCACGCGAGCGCGGCTACTCTGAGCTTGTAAGGTAACGGAGAGAACAGTTGCTTTTTGGGAAATGACACACACTGCAGTCAGGAAGCCCTGGCTGGTGCATGGATAGAAAAACAGTGAGTCCTGGCAGAAACACAGCTGATATCCTATTGATAGTGGGATTCAGACTAGTAAGCACAGACAGTGTTTCATGTGTGATTTACGTCTTTTACACTAATAACGGGCGTGCCAACAGACTTTGTTCTTTCTCATGTATTTTTGTGAATATATTTGATACATTTGCTCATTGTTAGTTTCCTCCCTCCTCTCACCTCATTGTTTTTTCCTGCAAGCGCCTGAGAGAAACATCCCCTTTTCCCAGATTCACAGGAATACTGTGTACCCGTGTTATTGTTAGGCAGATGTTTTCTGTGATTTTTAAAGATCATATACTGATGAGCCAAAATGAAAAGCAAAAGCATGATAATGTGCTGTCAAACGAAAGGAACTGTTGATTTTGTAGGGAACAAAGCTGATAACTGTTAACTGTTTTGTTGAGCAACGGCTCAGTATCATGCTGGACATTTAATGACTCTGCATGTGTCCACATCACACACTGAGCATGAATCTGCTGGGCGGGAGAGGGTGAGGTATTTCTGAGTATTTACCTCCACCTACTGGAGTGTTTGCTAACTGTAGTACCTCAGACCTGATCTGAAGTGTTGGTGTTTGAGTGATCATGTGTGTGCAGCCACTGTGGAATATTACACCAACATGCACACATACGGCCCGTTTCCTGCTGTGCAGCCCACACCCACTGTGACAATCAAGAGAGCAAACCAATAACTTGCTCCACACCTCTCCATCAGACACAGAGTAAACTCAGGGGAAACATGCAGATAAGGAAATGAAGTTGTTCTGCATTCCTTAATGTAATGTGAAGTTATGTATTAACCAACACTGACATCCACTAAGGTGAGCTGTTGATTTTTTTTTATTTTTTTTACAGCCTTTGGCTTTTGTATCTGAAGGTAAAAAATGCTTTCAGAACTAGTCAACTAGTTGGTACAGTGCATCCGGAAAGTATTCACAATGCATGGTGATAGCAGCATCATCCTGTGGGGATGTTTTTCAGCGGCAGGAACTGGGAGACTAGTCAGGATAGAGGGAAAGATGAATGCAGCAATGTACAGAGACATCCTGGATGAAAACCTGCTCCAGAGCGCTCTTGACCTCAGACTGGGGCGACGGTTCATCTTTCAGCAGGACAACGACCCTAAGCACACAGCCAAGATAACAAAGGAGTGGCTTCAGGACAACTCTGTGAATGTCCTTGAGTGGCCCAGCCAGAGCCCAGACTTGAATCCAATTGAACTCTGGACAGATCTGAAAATGGCTGTACAGCGACGCTTCCCATCCAACCTGATGGAGGTTGAGAGGTGCTGCAAAGAGGAATGGGTAAGGGCGAAACTGCCCAAAGATAGGTGTGCCAAGCTTGTGGCATCATATTCAAAAAGACTTGAGGCTGTAATTGCTGCCAAAGGTGCATCAACAAAGTATTGAGCAAAGGCTGTGAATACTTATGTACATGTGATTTCTTAGTTTTTTATTTTTAATAAATTTGCAAAAATCTCAAAAAACTTTTTTCATGTCGTCATTATGTGGTGTGTGTGTGTAGAATTTTGAGGAAGAAAATGAATTTAATCCATTTTCAAATAAGACTGTAACATAACAAAATGTGGAAAAAGTGAAGCGTTGTGAATACTTTCCAGATACACTGTACACACGACAACACTAAACACCCCAGTCACTCACAACATGGCATGCTAACAACACTTGTTCCAAATCCCTACCTTTGCACAGTTACACAGCACAAACCAGCTCATGAACTGATAAAGTTATGAGGATCGATACATTGCTAGCTTCTTTTACTGACAGCTTTTATCGGGACAAGACTTCCTCTTCACAGTATTATGTGTAGATTAATGAACAAAGGACACAGAGACAACACGATGTCGTAGGGAAACACAGGAAACAAATGAACGCCGACACATAAAAAGTAATCATCTTCACGCCATCATGAACTGAGCCGTGCAGGGGAAGCACTGCGGCCTGTAGTGAGTTACAGCCGGCAGAGGACAGCGAGAGGCTTCAGTTCAGGATGAATGGGCATCAGTGCAGCAAAACAATACCAGAAGCAGTAGGCTCGCAGGCCACACAGCATCTGATTCATACAGTCCCACTGCATCTGTCTCGGCAGACAGAAAACAAACAGCTTTATTGTTGGAGTCTGATACAGCTGTCCTAAGAGTCTCACCAGGTCAAAGCTCCACAGCCACACGATATTTGTGCAATAAACACTAAATAAATGTGACTCAGAATAATAATAATACTCAAGCGTCAGGGTCTGATGTTTATTAAGTGATGTCAGTGCAGTCTTTTTCAGAGAAAGCGGATTAACACCAACTGGACTTCACACACAAACAAATAGACCTCTTTGAAGTGTTTGGTGGTACCCAAAGGGAGCAGAGTGTTGTTGACATTCATATTGCACATTTGCGTAAGCCAACCTTAGAGCTGTCAGTATGACAATGTTTAGCAGTTAAGATTAAAAGAATGAAAGGAAAATAGACCTCATGGATTGATGCGTCCTAACCATTTGTCCAGGAAAGATGGCTCTAAATAGACATAAATGACAATAAAGCATCTTCTTCGGCATAAACAGGGTGGCCTAAAATCCCACTTTGAAGTACTCCGTGGATTCTTCTTAAGGAGACCCAGATAAATAGAGTCTGACTCTAAGATCATTGCAAGTGTAATTCTGTCTCTTAATTGAATTCATATCTGTGGTCCAAGAAATGCGGGGTCAGCCAGCCACAATAAAAATGCTGGATCATTAAGAGCTGTACTGGACCAAGTCAAATGGAAGAAATTTAACTGTGGCCGGAGAATATCGAGAAATACGTATTTGTTTTATTCAGCGCTTTCACTTTCTAAAATCAACCACGGTTCACGTCAAGGTTAGTAGATTTTCTACAGAATAACAGATATGTTTATAGCAGCTCAGTAATGAGACAGTGGAGCTGCCACGACATGACAAGAGGAGATACTTTCTGTGAGGAGGGCAGAAGATGCGCAGCTATGAAGATGGTAGATGATGACTTATAATGGAAATCTAATGAAGTCTCTGAGGCAAACAGAAAAAGCAGATGTTTTATGAAGCATAAGGCATTCAATATACTGTGCAGTATAACCAAACTGTGCAACATTGAGCAATACTGGGCAGATGATGATGAATAAAGTCTACATAATTCTGATGCCAGTATTGCTAACAGACAGTGATTCACTGACAGATAACACCTCTGGGTATTCTAGCCTTGACCTCACTTCCTGAGGTGCAGCTCATGGCCTGGGACGTGTGCCTGTGGCTGGCAAAGTGCACCTTGTGAGCTGAGGACACCTCAGAGCAAAGTTCACATTGAACTGCAAGTACAGCAGTCTCCTCAGCTGCATGTTTGCACAGGCACTCCGCAGGGTTGCGAGATAAGACAAAGCCATGCGAGTGCCTCCTGTCTCAGCCGTTCATGTCCAGACAGTGCACACTGCAGGAGTGCTGACATGTATTTGGATCCCAGTTTTCTGAGAAATACAGACTGCCTAATCGGACTAAAACCTGGGCAGACTTTCAGTTACAGCTGCCAGGCTGCAGCTCTGCAAAGATCCATCTGGAAGCCTGTAAGGAGAGACATATTCTTGAGGCTTGTTTTTTTTTTAATTAATTTATTTTTTTTAAATCAGGCTTTAACAGTGAGATACAGAAGTGAACAGGGTCCTGTCAAAGAGCCTTTATCTCAGTTTAAGTCCCAGGATTCCCAACCAAGCGGTGTTGAGAAGAAATGAGAAGAAATGTGGCCTCCAGCATGTCGACGGCTGCACGACAGGCCGGGGCTTGTCTCTGAAACCTTCATACCTGCTGAGCAGCCAGTAAGTCAGCAGTGGTGTGTAAATAAGGGCTGCAATGCAGGTGTGTTACAGCCACGGCCACTCCACGCTTTCCCAACCAGACAAAAGCATGATGGGTGAGGATCAGCCACCAGGTCATAACACTGAGTCACCAACAGGACTTTAGAGCCTGTAATAATTCATTTTCACTTTATGATGGGGCTGCACAGGAGAGAAAACGAGGAAGCTTCCATAAGAACTGTCAGAAAATATTACACTAATAAATATACACTACTATGTAATAAGAGGGGGACATGAGTCAAGATAAGATTTACATAGTATTTACAAAAATAACAGCAGACCATGGTGTGCTGTAAAAACTCACCTGTTTCTTTTCTGTCCAGACTTGACTGTTTCCTCCGAAAAGCGACTCTGTTGAAGCCCTCCATTCTTCTGTGAGGCAGCGACCTCTCCAGCATTGAGATCCCGGACTGAACCGCACTCAAAGTGACCGGAAATTCCCATTAAAAGTTGCAGACACGCGCTCTCCCTCAGCGCCGCGTCTTTCTGCCCACGTGCGCCTGAGTGCGGGTCAATAAGTAACGTGAGACAGACAGACAGACAGACAGACAGCTGTACATGTGTGGCGGCTGGGTCGACACTTGTGCACTTCTGTTTCAGTGTCACCTTTATGGGTGGGATGGTGATGGTGGTGGGATGGGTGGGTGGGGGTGTTGCTTCTCAAGCCCCGCCCCTCGCTTTATGTGATTTGATAATCTTGTGTGTTTATTAGTTGGAGACAATAAATTACAATTTTATTTATGAGAATCTGAGCCATAACTCTGATATAGGAACAAGCTATTTTGATCAATACTAAGTAATCATGTGATTATGTATAAACATTCAGATTATTAAGTAACAATTAGGTAAATCTTTATTATGAGATAAAAAGTCAAAATATATTACCAGATGTTTGGTTACAGACCTCAATCAAAACAATGAGATAATCACTGTGATCATATTTATGAGAAGTTGTGATATCTGTGAAATCTAAGTCATAATAATGAGAAACCCATAAGAATTTTATATTTCTCAATCAATTAAAATATCAGTTTTGGCAGGAGTGGGCTTCATTATTTAACAAGACAAGCTGGATTCATCAAACTGGTTTTGGCAGCTCATTCTCAGTCTTCACAATATATTAGTGCGTGCTGTTGATGTTCAGTCGAGCAGTTGTGATGTGAAAAGCAGGGAGCACAAAAAAGTGACCCATCATAGAGTATTTGAACGTGCTCTATGATGTATTTGAAATAAGTGGATGTTGTGGATGGAGCACTTCAACTGCAGCTGAATCAGTTCACCAGTCAACAGATGGATCAAAATCATGATTATATTGATATATCTCACTATTTTAGCATAACAGAGATTCAAGATATGACCGAGCAGGAGGAAATTAAAGAGGGTTGATCATCTCTGCTGATTCCTCCTCCTCTGTCTCAGATCATTACTCCAATTACCTCATCCACTGTCTGCAACAAACTCTCCTGTGCTGTAAAAAAAGTACTCTGTTTAGGGTAATGGAGAAAAAAATGAAATCATATAATAATATATAACATAATAATATATAATGATCAATGTCAAAACATTTACATGCAATCAATTCCAGAAGCAGAGAGTTCATTTCTGTCTAGATCATTAATGTGATGAGAAAACAGACACACACGCAAAGTCACATACAAATTCACAGACAGGTCTTTTATTTACTCGTGAAACCAATTAAACACCATTTTAAATGGAGGAGAAACTGTAAAACCCACTGTAGTAAAGCATTCGGCTATTGTTCTTTTTCAACCAGCCTTTTTTTTTTCTTTCTTTCATTGGATTAGTCTCTCTCCATCCACTGCTATGTTGCGCAAACAATCCAAGAGAGTTAGGTCACCAATGAGCCTGCATGGGTTCAGGAGCTAAGTTTGGACCACAAATACTTCATCACTCTGTATGTTGCAAAAGTAACAATATACACAGTTTAACGATGACAAATCCAACGAATGCACACACAGAACAGAAAAAGTCCACTCATTTCTCTGAGCTGATGTGACAGAAATGCTTGTATCTGTCATCATAACACTGTAGTGGCTGTGGAGCTTCAGTTTATCCGTTTCATTTCCCTCTGGCAAAAGTATGTATTCAGTGCAGTGAGGAGGACATGAACATTAAACACATTATGAGACAGAGAGACTTGAATGGACTTTGGTTATGCAACAAACGTCACACATTACATCCACCCTGGTCAGACTAATCCCCATTCCTCTGTGATCAAACCATGTTTCAAAAGCAAACAATATCTTAATTGTGTCAAAAAAGTAGTAGTTGTAAATCAACAGCAGAGCTGTAACTGTGTCCCTTTTTTTTTTTTTTTATAAAGTCGATCCTGCTCTCTTGCCTTTCTTGTTAGCCTGCTGATTTAATCCACGGTGACAGAGATAATTGAAAGATAAAGGAAATCTTGTTCGGATCAGTCTACGACTGGTGCTACTGTATTGCTATAATGCATAGTGCATAATTGTGCTTGGACAGTACTGCATACTGCTGGAGACGTGGTAAAGTTAGGATGACAGACAAGTGTAGCTTGGGATACTGAAAATGTAAATTTTACCAACATTTCTGTCACTGTCATCGCAGGAGGAAATTTTCTGGGGTTGTGAACGACAGTGAAAGAGCTCACGGAGAAAAGAGAGCTTGCTTTATGGTGAGAACACAACACTGACATGACTGTGACGGTGACTTTAGAAGAGCCACACTTTATGGGGAATACTCTGTTTTTCAACTAATGTTATAGAAGATGGAGGTCAGTTCACTCCACGGTCACTTTAAACCTGTGCAATTCAAAAGGCAAAAAACCAGGCCAACAGCCCTAGTCCTGATCTCAAACACTCAGCCCCTCATCTATCCCGCTATCTGAGGAGATCTGAGCTACGTAACAGACACCAACCATGTCACTAGGCTGTAAAAATAAATAAAAATAATAGGAGGTATAAAATAGTCTTTATGCACATGATTTGCACAAAAGAAATCTTTGTATAAAAAAAAACCCCACAAGCATCTCAGGTAAGACTAGTGACGTTAGAAAGGTAGTTGAAATCCACCCATCACCACCACAGGAAACAACTTTCTCTTGTCATCAAATGTTTACCATCATTAGTCTGTTTGCAACGTCAAACCCAATGTTCTCCAACACTCCTATGTAAAAACGGCACACGTATTTTTGGATTATTATACTTACAAAATCTAAGACTTTAAATGCCGTTGGCTAGAGTATTGTTAGGCAAGTTTTAAACCTCCTCACTAGACCAGAAAGAGCTTCTGCAATGACAACGTTCTGCTTTTGGTTGTCTTCACCACAGCAGTGAAACGCATCTTGATTTCCATCTTGACGAACGACCAACAAACACAGAACCCTCCCCCCCCGAAACATTCCAGTAATAAATATCTCAGAAACTTGTCACAAATCAGTATGTAAATAAATAATCAATAGAGTAAATAAATTATAAATAAATACTAGGAATAAGGGAACAGATTCCCGTCATTTGTCTCAGTTCAGTCCTTTCCAGGACACGGTGTCACTTTCAGAGACGACGAGTGTCCTGCTCTTCTCCTGTGACCCAGGTAACCAGGAGGCCTGCGGGGGGGCCGGACCGTGTAGCTCTCAGGAATATTGGTTGTGGTGGGAGGGGAGGGTCACAGAGTCCAGTAAGCACCACGTTGGACTGCTAGGTTGGGGGGTGCAGGTTAATCTGAGGGAACCCCCATCTAGAGCGTCTCTGTCTCTGTATGACTCCTACCAGGCCGAGGCTGTGGCCTGTGCTGGGGCAGCGGGGCTAGGTGCCGGGGGGCTGGGGCTGCTGGGCCAGACAGTTACGAGGGTCGCAGGGGGAGAGAGGGTTACTGCTGCTGGACAGGACTGCTTGGTGCTCCTGGAGGTCTGCCAAATATTTAGCACTGTAAGAATGCAGAAAGACAGAGGAAGAGAATTAATGAGAAATGTTATAAAGGCTGATTTAAGTGCTACAGAAGAGCGGAACAGTTGTTGGAAGAACAAAGTTAAAGCAACTCAACAAACAAAAATGTGACAAGGGGAAACGTACTGACATGGTTTGCTTGAATGAAAAATTAAACCTTTTTGGGAGGTTGACTTGTTCACTCTCCTGCCGGTGGTTGAAATGAGAAGACTGATCCTACTCTCAAGTCCCTACGTGAAATATATAAAGCTGGCAGAAGTCTTGCCATCGACTTCAGCCCGCTGCTTGGCTTCATAACCCCCCATAAAACCACACCATGGTTTATACATGAGGACAAAGTATTTGGTGAGAACATCTACAGGACAGAACAGGGTTGGAGAGAAACAACACATCACTAAAACCAAACATGGCCTCAGATCTGTCAGCGGTTTCCTTGTTGCCTTGTATGAATGTCTCATTTCACTAACAAAATTAAAGACATCGCCCTGTCTGTGAACTCAAACCTCAGTAGCAACATGTTTTGTGATTGAATGTAGTATATAGATACTGGCTAAGTAAACTTAAAGTGGCTGACATGAAGAAGATCGATAAGAGAGAAAATCGTGGTGCGCATTCAAAGTTAACTATGATCCTTGAAACTACATTTGCTCTTTAATAACATATTTTTATTGCAAGGACAAAAAGAAGAATTAAATTTAAATATATAAAGTACAGAAATACGCCATGCAAAACTCTACATGCAAAGTGAAAAACAATAAAAATGACTTCCCATTGTCAAGTCAAAAGTATTAATAATCTGCTCATTACTACTTAATGTGAAGAGCGAAAAACAGAGAGCATGCAGGTCCAGCTGTTTTGTGCGGGTGCAGGTGTGCAACTATAAAAAGTCTATGAGCATTGAACAGAAGGTGACTGGCCGGAACTGGGATTTGGTGGTGTGTAATAAATAGATAGATAGATTGATAGACAGCAAAAAGAATCATAGACAGGTAGTGCAAGGATAGATAGACAGATCATGGAAAGACAGTTGAACAGATGTCAGTGAGCCAACTACTAGCAGGTTCTACAGCTGGTTACCTGCGGGCTAGGGAGGCTCTCCCTCGCCTTAGTTGTGGGGAGAGTGTCGGTACTGAGGCAGCAGGCTGCTGACAATCTACAAGAAACTGATAAATTAGACAGATATACAGAGTGGTGACACTCAGGGTTAGACAATAGGACAGAGAAAACACGGAGGACAAGACAGGGGAAGACCTTGCTGGTTTGCTTCAGCTCTGGTTTTTATAGATTTAGTTTATATTTATATGTTGATGTGATGCTGTCTGTTGTTTTACGTTATGTAGGGGACAATCATCCTCCTGTAGCTTTACTTGAGTTTGATTTTGACTTAAATGAGAAATGTCATTCTCCTGCGGTGGAAATCAGTGGGCCACAATGTAAATGAATGAGAGAAGCCTGAGAGAAAAGAGAGAAAGGGGAGAAATATGAGCGGAAGAAGCAGAGGAGGGAAATCCTTGAGTTTGAGCTAAGTGACGGCTTCTGCTGCACATCAGTTACAGTACATGCCTGCGTTGTGTGAGTGTAACTAATGTTGTAAACCAGTCTCATCTGACCACACTGACAGGAGCAGTCTCTGCACAGCCAGATAATCAGCACTGGAGGTAGAAAACACGGAGACATGGACACAAGTTACACACACACACACACACACACACACACTTCCAAATCCAATACTGTATTGATTTGTACAGCACAAGAAGGACAGACACAGTGGGGCTGAACACTGAACAATCCTGCTCAACTCAACAACACCTGCTGCTCATGGCGTCTTGTTGTCTTAAACACTTTTTCACTTATGGTATATATGATTATCTGAGGTAGGACAAGATAGAAAGAGAGTGAGAAGTCAAACAGCATTTGACAGGAAAGAGAGTGGAAATGTGTTCAGACACTGCCATCTGGTGGAAAAAAAAATGGGAATACTGTCTCGGTTTTCTAAGACGTTGGCTATTACATGAGTAATGGATTTAGTTTTTCTACATGTAGGGAGGTGAGGTGAACTGAAGCCAATCGAATAGGAGGTTGCGACACAGAGAGGAGGTCTGACTGGTTTCCATGCTACTCTGGACAAAACATTAACCATGTAACACACTTTGAGCCTGTCAAATGCTTTTTGACAGAACTTTGGATATGTCTCATCATGTGTTTAATAGCATGCGAGGATGAACTGGAGGAAATATCATTTTACAATATAAATAATCTTAACTGAATAGATTACATAAATTACATTTTGGTAAAAATGCAAAGTAAACTCTAGCATGTAATTCAAAGAGTCTGCCACAGGGAGGTGCTCTGAGTCACTGTATGCTGACGCAAACGCTGCAGCCATTTTTTGCTTGGTTTTCACTTTGAAACGCTTCCCAGTACTCTGTGAGAGCACAATGTCATATTTTACCTTAACAGCTATGCCAAGGAAGCATCTGTTTTGTAACAGTGAACATTACAAAATTCTCTGCAGTCCAACAATAACAAAAAGGTCGTTCAGAGCTGTTTTGAGGATGGAGCGAGCTGCCATGGGCTCCTTCTTCACGAGCGTCGCTGCCTGCTCAAACCACAGACATGTGAAACCAGTTTTTCCTCCTCTCTGCATCCCACCTAATCCCGAGGCTTCTGGGGAAAGTGTACATAGTGGATATTGGTGCTGAGCGCAGAGATGATGATGAATCATCGCCTTCGCCGAAGGTGAGGAGATACTGAGGCGGGGCTACTGCTGCCGTGAGATGGGGACAGGTAACCTTTGTCTTGTCTTGAATAAACAAGTCGTCTGCACTCTAAGGTTAGCCACTCGGGGTCTATCATAATGGGCTGCGTGCCCAGACACCAATTAGGGTAACTGATGTTAGGCAGAGTTGAAGTTGAGGTCTGGATTGTTTCAGAGGGTGTGTCTGAAGTCCACGCAGACATGGACGGATAGGTGGTTAGCTCTACAGAGCGAGCACTACTGAGGGTCAGGGAGGTGTTCAGGGTGTGGTTGGTGATAATGGAGGGGTTGAGGAGCCTGGTGGGGCTGGAGGGAGCTGTGAAGGCGCCTCCGCGACTTACTTTGGGCGGGCTGCTTTTAATCTTGGGCACTTTTGCGCCGCGGCCACGATAGGTCTGCTCGTTGTCAAACTCCAGGTCCTCCAGGCGTTGGGTCAAGGCCAGTTTCTGCTGGATAGCCATACGGAGGAGGGAGTTCAACGTCTTTTTCTCATCCTCCGCCGCTGCCAGCTGCCTTTGCATCTCATCCAGCTGGGTAACATACTCATCACATCTACAGAGAGGGAGGTAAAAAGATAACAAGGATTAAGTGGGAGAGTTGTGTAAGAGGCCATATCATTTTAAAGGAAAGTAAAAAATCACTTTCCCAGCCTAGTGGCCTCATATTTCCCCTCTCACCTTGTGGCAAACATGGCCCTGAGAGACGAGAAGGTGGCGGCATCTTCCTTCAGAGCCTTCAGCTCGTTCCTCAGCTTCA
The DNA here is from genome assembly GCA_023238725.1 of Scortum barcoo. NCBI lineage: Eukaryota > Metazoa > Chordata > Actinopteri > Centrarchiformes > Terapontidae > Scortum > Scortum barcoo. Next base: position 21,662,465 of record CM041536.1, on the reverse strand, counting down.
TCATGGTCTCTGTCACCATCGCCTTTTCATTCTCATACTTGCTCTTCAGATTTGCAAGGGCAACCTCTGCGGTCTGTAATGTGGATCATTTAACACAGAATTATATGTGGGCCTCATTCAGATAAAGTTGGGCTGGATTGTATCTCTTGGACAGTTTGTTTCTTTTGCATAGATATTAATCTTTTCATGCTATATTAAATACATAGAACAATCATTTTTCACCTGTTTATTGGCCTTCAGCACCAGCCTGAGTGTGGCTATCTGCTCTCTCTTGGTGCTGAGAAGGGACTTCAGTTTGAGTATCTCCTCCATGCACAACTCCTTGTCCTTGTCCAGCATAGGTGCCAGCTCCCGGGCCGCAGCCCTCTGCCTGGACAGCTGCAGTGAGCGGTCAACTGCCCTCTGGAGGTGTTTGATCTGGTCTCTGATGATGGCGTTCAAGTTGTAGATATTCATGGGCTCCTTCCGCAGGTCCCCACATGCCTCTGAGGGCACTGGAGACGGGCAGGGAGAGATGCTGATGACTGGGGAGCCCATGGCATTGCGAGTGGGGCTGCTGTGGCAGGACAAGGAGTCTGCTGCTATGGTTGATGTCTCATTGTGTTGAGCATCTTTGGATGGGGAGTCCATGGGACTGCGTGGAGGCTCAGAGGAGCAGGCCGCAGACGCTGCGGCGAGGCGCCGGGCCAGGCGTGGAGAGAGCAAAGCCCGTGGGTCATCGGAGCCCTTCAGGCTGCCGCTGCGTGTGACGCGGCTCTGGCGATAGTAGTCAAGCATGACGCGGTTGGGTGTCTCATTGTTGCACAGACAGACATGGTGGTAGAGCTGAGCTAGTTCCTCGCTGAAGGTTACCAGCTCATCCTGTGCTGTATTCAGCATGCCCTGGCTCTCTGTGGCAGTGCTCGCGGCTGCTCGAAGCTCTGCCTCCAGGCTCGCCACCTTCTCTCTGCTCTCACGACAGCTACGCTCCAAATGAGTTACCTGCTTGGAATGAATCAGTTGCAACATCACAGGGTAAAAAGCGAAAATTTGTTATTGATGTCCACCGACAACACAAGTCAATGTTACAATTGATGCAGCAGCAAAAGAGAAATATGAACTGCATGTGAGAACAACTAACCTGCTCAGTCAGTGCCTGGACCCTGTCGTCACTCTGACTGTCTCCCTGCCCTTCCACAGCCTGGTTGTACTTCTCCTTCAGGGCCTTGAGCTCCGCCTTCAGGTCGATCACCTCCGTCACTGCTACCTTGTACTTACACTCCAGGATCTCAAACCCATGGATGTCGGGATCATGGTGCCCATTGGCTGGTGGTGATAAGGAGCCACCATCAGGCTTCTCACTCTCCTGGGAGTCATCGAGCTCCTTGTCTCCGTTGAGACATTTCATGGAATTGACGCGCTCTGTGAGGCGATGGATCCGCTCGTTCTGCTCGCTCAGGGCACCCTGTGTGTGCTGCAGCTGGGTCTGAGACTCCTGCAGGTTCATGAGCAGCGCTGCCTTCTCACGCTCCACCTGCAGGATGGGAGGATACACTACCACGTGAGACATGTATGTATGTATATCTGCATTGATGTGCTCTGTCATGTAAGAGCAGGACTGACAACAAACTACTGGTAAACACAGTTAAACCTGTGAATTTACAGCATTAATCCACTATAAAATTAAAATCAGCTGCAATATATTTAGAGGCCACTGAGAGTAGGAGGCTCAGTCACGCAAATGTATCAGTATGACCTACATTTAACGGGCTAATAACTACAATGTACCATGTAACCATCATTATTGGGCAATCCATGGATCCATGAACAAAGTACCAAATCAGCTGAGCTGTATTTCTGACCATACAAAGGTGTGCAATAACATGTGGAGCACCTTACTTAAAGACAATGGGACCAGAAATTAAGTAATCCCATAAGGGGGGTATGCGCTTTATTGATCCAGCTCTTGAGGATTTCAGATGGAAGTCAAGAAAAAAGTAAGTTCTTTAACAGTGTCCATATTGAGAAAGACAAAATTGATTTTACAAAACTTCTGCTGGCAATTAGAAGCCCAGTGCTGCTGGCGTTTACATTTTTCCCTTAATAATCAACTGGCAAGAGAAAATTGATTAGTGGGTAATTGTGTTTACAGAGAAAGGCACACGGCTTATATGGTAGCCACTAATTTCATTTAGCTTTTCCCTGAGGAGCTCTACGAGGGCAAAAATGTGAAGTAATGACTTTATTAGATTTTAGAATGAATCCAATCTGCCTATGATTTTTATGTAGCTTAACATCACACGTGTACTCTTTCGGATCCTTGCTAAGCAGTCTGTGTTGCACTCAGGTGACTCACTGCATATGCGAAAGACAGTTTTTACATTACATTACATAAGCTCTATATGTATACTATCTGTTTATCTATCTGTTTATATAGGTATAAGGTTATAAGGTTGTAACTAAATGTGTTGACAAATTAACTTTTTTCCTCAGTCTTACAGTCTCATTTTCCTGTTAGGGTTCTATTTCTGTCCCTTGTCTCCAAAACTAAAAACAGAAGTAGTCAGCCTCTGTCTCTGTCCTGCCTCTACATCTGCTCTCTGTGCCTACTGGAGGCTAATCACCCTGACAGGGCTCCCTATGGTACACGCAAATGTACTGCTTGTGCTGCTGTATTCTTTTTGCTTTGCTATCCCACTAAGACATTAGCAGATGCATGCATGATACAGTACACGTGATGTACAGTTCATATGGATATATATGGTTTAAAGGCAGTTCCAGTGCCTTTATTTGTGTTCTTGTTTGAAAAGCTAACATTCAATAAAGCCTGCAGCGTTATGTGATCTTTTTCCTGTTTTTCTCGCCTAGCCAAATTGTCATCACCTTGTCATTTCCTTTCTGTTACCAGTGGCGAACAATGACCGGAGCTGCTTTCATCAGCACAGCAATGAACACAGAAGAAGCCATACTGCAAACAAACACAGACACGTGCCATATACAGAATGCAGCAGGACAACTGACAAGATCTCTCAGTCTGTACACTAAAAACTGATATGTCCTGTGGATCAATATGGCTATCTTTTAATGTGCTGTTTGCTGCTGGTTTGCTGCAGTAAATTGTCTTGACTTATAGTCTGATGGTTGCAGCTTTAAAGTGACAAAAATCCTCCAGACAGTAACTCGACACACAACCAGAGTGACGATCAAGGTATGTCAGTCCTGACCTTGAAAAGGGACATTCAGTGATACAAAAGTGCTTTCTAGCAGCTGCAAGTCAACGCTGAAATTACTTGGTTTATTACGTATAATGTGATTTACTGTGGGCTTTGCTGCCCTGGTTTTACGGCCTTTCTTATGACCTACCTGTAGCAGCTGCTGTTTGAGCTTCTGCATCTCCGACAGGTTGAGCTCACTGAACAGGTCTGGCACAGGGTGCAGGCCTTCTCCTTTCCGGACTGGTCGATAGTCCCCATTCATCTTAGCCAATCCGGTGCCTGTGTGAAGGTGGCCGCTGCGACGGTTGTTGTCCTCGTTGTTGCCATTAGCGGCGGGGATGGCGCTGCCGTTGGTGCCGTTTGTTCCATTGGTCTCCTCTGGGAACTTGAGGCCCTCCACGCCTGTGACGGTGAGCGCCAGATGGGCCCCTGCTCCGTAGACGCTGTCACTCAGGCTGAGGTGGTGGGCCAGCTCCTTCCTCAGATTGTTCTTCTGCTCACGTTCACTCTTGAGGGCATCCAGGGCCTCCTCCAGCTGACCCTCGGAAATGTCCTTTAGTTGTAAAGCATCTTCCAGCTGACTGTTGAGAAGAACGGTCTCCTCCTCGAGTACCTTAATTTCATGTTTCAGTCCCTCATACTCCACCTGAGGAGGGCAGGACCAGGACAAGAAAAGAATGTAAAAGTGAGTCTAATTGCTTTTAAAATAAAAGAATAAGTATAAGAATAAGGACGGTGTAGGTAAAACTAAAAAAGATCATTAATGTTAAGATAAAACAGACTTTAGAAATGAATGAAAAATGTCTTTTTATTTCTTAAAAAATACATTTTAGAGATTACATAAGCTCAAATAACGGTTGGTAATTGAAAAAGCTGCAATACTGAATAACCACACACTACTGACTCAGTGTCTTGATAATTATAATGTAAAGTATATTTTCATTTGGTTCTGAAAGGTGCTTTAATATAGTGTTCATTATATAAAAATATGCCTTGATTATATGGTTAAAAAAACAAACAAAAAAAAATCATAGCAGTATTAGAAATTGTGACTAAAGTAAACACAGGAGCTGTATGACTATATGTGTGATGGATACTGTAACTCCTTAATGGAAATGAAGAATGATGAGAAACTAGATAAGAGCGCTGCTTGATTCAGTGCATCCTGGAACTGATACTAACAATATAAAGGAGACCACATTCAAAAGTGGTTTTGGAGGCGTTATTGAGCATGAGTCATCCGTCTTGAATTAGAGGGGGGTTGGCAACTCATCACTGAAACCGATGACAAATCTGTGCAGGATAGATGTGCTCATCGAATGCGTAAATGTGTGAGTGAAACATTACACCGTCCAAATTCACGGAAGTGTCGAAATGGTGACGGTCTTCATATTGACCTGGCTCTGCTTGAGCGTAGACACCAGTTTCTGCAGGGTGATGTTCTCCTCCTCCAGCTCTGTGTAATCCTGGAGCAGCCTGGTCTCTCTGAACTTGTACTCCTTAATCTCTTCCCTCATCCTGCTCCTCTGCAGCTCCAGCATCTCGTTGCTCTGGAGGGGAGGAAAAAGATAGGGAGGGAGAAAGATGGGTGCAACAGACAATATCTAAAACAGCTTAAAATTGGATGATGTCTCCTACTGCTGATTAATGTAACTGACACCACCTCGTGCACACTTTCATTATAAGCAATGAGTCAGCACCCTCAGACACACAGAAAGATCATTATTTCCAGCCACCTGCTGTGCACAGAGAGAAACATGAGCATATGCTGGACCTGATAAATTGTTGACGAGAGGAATGTCCCAGACAGCGAAGTCATAAATCTAATATATATATATATATATTTTGATATATTGAGACCTCAGCAAAATAATATTTAAGTTTGATTCTGAGTGTCCTCTCTGTTAGCTTAAGGTAATCTCCATGTCCACCTTTAAGTTACTGTGTGGTGGTAACTTAAAATAATTATGAAACAGAATAGAAATGAGGTTCTTATCTTTAAACACAGATGTGATGTGTTTAAGGTACAGTGCAACTACTACTATGCCGAAGCTTAATATCAACTGAGGGATAAAAAATAACGAACAATTTACAGTATATGTGCGCATGTGTGTACTCCTCACACTGCAGAGCTGCCTGCAGCTTCCCTGCAGCTCTCTGTGCATATGGCAGAAGTGCTGACCCAGAGACAGTGTCAGGAGTGGGTGGGTACAAACACAGGAGGAGGAAACTCAGAGGCACTTATGGCCAGTGCTTTGAACCTCCAGAATCTGTGTGTGTGTGTGGATGCGGGTGGATGACAATAGAAGGGGCAACTGGACTGAAACTAAAGACCATTATGATACAGTGAACCTTTTGATTTGTACAGTGGCTGACAGCAGCTCCTATAAAGCTAATGGAGCCTCAACTGCAAAGTACACAGAAGTACAGTAGGGTTTCTTTTGCTGCTGCACTGAAAATACTTTTTTTACCTGAAGAAATTTTAGAACAAAAGCTTTTGCCATAAATAATCACATGTGCATCATAAACAACACATTATTGGACGCCTCGTTATTGATTACAGTGGCCTCCCCCTGCGACATGTTGTCCAATTACATATTCATGACAGGAATTACACTGAGCTAGCTATGAAGTGCGCAGGATTAGAGGCCAATTATCAGTCTGTGGGGCTCTATAGAAACGTTGCTGATCAGGGGCTACAGCGGCCGGGGTCAGGGACAGTGCGGCACACAACGCTGGCAACGAGCCTGCCACAGGAGTTCACAGGACAGACCGGGCCTGTGACAGCTTTATTGGATTCATGACACAATGGCAAATGTGGCAGAGGTCCAGCCATCTCGTGTTCATTCATCATTACAGCCACTGTTGCTGTGGTAATGAAAAATTAAGACAGGACACAGGATGGTTAATAAATATACAATAATGTGACTTTTTTAAGGAGATTTTGTAAGTTCAGGCAGATGTCAGGATATAATGTAGATAACTGTGCTGTGAATTCATAAAAACATTATTTGTGAAATTTTCTATGTTTCTATAAAAAGGGTTACTTGTGATTTCATCCCACTTATTAATTATTTTATCTCCTGACTTGGACCTTTACAATAAAAGCAGCAAAACAAAACCTTTTCTGGCTAAGAAAGACTTTTACACTTTGTGTTTCTAAAAGTTTTTGTCAACGGTTGCTTGCTACCTGCGAAAACCTGATTAAAGGCAAACTGTAACAAATTAATGCCCCAGTGTCGCCCCAACAGCTGCATCTCGCGATAAAAAAGGCAACTCCTCCTCATTAATGAGTCTTGCATATGCAAATGAGGATTTCAAAGAGAGCCAAAAGCCATTTGATGAACACATCATCAAAGAGCCATGATTGCGATGCAAACAGGTGACAGGTGTGTACGTGCAGGATGACAACACAGCTTGAATATATCAGACACCTGCTGTGTATGACATTAAATAATGTACAGAGAACAACAAGTCAACCCCTCAACACTCCCTGATGAATGTAGTGAATGAGTGTGTGCACTCTGTGGGCGGCGTGCTCGTTGTGCGATGAGAGTAGCGTGGCTCACTCTGTCCCTCCACATGTGCCGAGCTCAGGGCATTTCGCTTATTCCCCAGCTTAACGCCGGATTTGCCCCCCACAATGGGGTCGTGGCCGCAGCGTCTGACCCCGGCTCGAACTCCTGCACTGCCCGACACAGCGGCTGCAGACATGTATGAATGCATAAACATGCACGTATCCACATATACATATGGTTTTTTCTGTATAAGATCAGACACTTTCTGTCTGTCACTGTGACCTTTTGGCTTTTATCAAACTCATGTAATCTCATGTAAGTTAAATAAAGTAAAGTAAAGACTACATGTGGAAAATAGTTCAAATTCTTTAAATTTAAACTGAATCTCAAAGCATATTTCCCATATTAAATTTACAGTACTAACATAGGACCTAATTAAAGCACACATTTCTAAAGTGCACTACTGAAATATATTTAAATTGAATTATTATAAATAATAAATGTTACCAACCCCAGCCCTCTTTCCATTTCAGCTGAGGTACTCCCAAGGGATTTTAAAATGTTACTATATTGGAAGACATCTTTATAAACACAAGGAAAAGGTGTTTATTCAAGTGAGTGAATCCAAATACACAGGTTCTACTGCTAATGAAATGCTGTTTCCGCACATATCTCATGTGCCTGATTTCCTGTGCTTTCCTTGTCATCACCTGTCAGCAGGAGGTGCAGACTCTCTAACCACCAACAACCTCACCTCTCGCAGCTCCTGCACAAGCACGTTGAGCCTCTCATTCTCTGCCTGGGCGTTGGACGCCACAGAGCGGCTTAGCGTCACGTCCGTCTGCAGCTCCAGCAGACGGCCGGTGTAGTAGGCCTCCTTAGAGGCCGACTCCTGCAGCAACGTCTCCTCATTGGTCTCGCCGTCCTCTGCCACCTTACGCTGGTTGGTGTAAGCCTGGCCGAACGCCTGGGGAGGGAGAAAAAGATGGATGGTTAGAGGACGGGGCAGGGTGAAAGCAATGTAAAAATAGTAATAGAAAAAAAAGAATAAAGGGTCCAACAACCATCTTGCCCAAAGTCAGAATTGAAGTGACACTGATCCAAATCCGGTCATATAACATCAACGTCCTAATCCATGTGAGGGATTTGCACCCACTGGCGTGTAGAGTGAATTTAACACATCTTTCACAGTCACGGCCACTAGGCGTACTCCTGCTGCACTTTCGACCAGCGACCGCACCGACAGCACACCTGCCGGGCTGTCCCTCAAGGGTACCTGCTTTCCGTCTGTGTGGGATAATGTTTCGCTGTGATCAATAGACACACTGTTCCCATTTTCCTGACACAGGTTTTCACAGCACCGAGAGCTGACTTATCATGATAAAGGAGCCGAGGTTTGATTGAGAAAATCAAAGCACACATCAACAGCAAAACAGGCCACGCCGTGCCGGACCTGCTGTACCAAAGCAGTGTTGAAACAAATGCACAAAAACTCAGCAGCCAAAGTGAAATTCAGAGATATACAGTTACTTCATGAAAGGTTAAGGGAATAATATATCATTTATACTGCATGAACATGCAATCCTGCACTGTTTCCCTGACAAGGCTGCCTGAATGTGGACAGAATTTCCTGACTTGTAACTGCATGCTCCTCCACACACATGCAGAGCTGCCTCGATACATACTATAAACCATCCTTCACTTTCTCAGCAGATCAGCAGGATAAAAATGAGCATGTTGTGCAGTGACCTCTGTGTGAGACAGTGGATCAATACTGCTTCTTCTGAAAAATATTCTATGGTTTACAAATGCCTCATGACACTGTAAACAACAGAGCATGTATAGTTATTAGAGTCCTCGGGACGCAGTTCCTGGACGCAGTTTGCCGGCCAAATTGAGAATGCAGCCTAAATCATAAGGGAGCCGTATATCTTGGACTAGAGTATTAATAATTTACAAAGACTCTTCCCAATCCCACCTCGCCATGATAACAATATTTTCTCTGTTCCAGATGAATCATTTATGAGGTACAAACATCCATTATTTGGAGAAGACAAGAGTTCCAACGTGCAGCTGTTTTTCCTTCCCCGCACAAGTCATTTTTCATCGTCTTATTTACTTCTGATTCATGAGCTAACAGGTTAAGTAAGCAAGCTCGCAGTAGGCTGAGGTCCGACTGTTCGACAGGGGCAATTTATTAACAGTCAAAAATCTACTTTAGCACAAATCTCGTAGTATATAGAGCAGTGGCACAGAGAGGGCAGCTTGTCTTCGTATCTGTTTAGCCAAGTTATTAGTTCACACCGCTGCTCTGGTGCTAAATAAATGGGTGTGTGGGTGCATGAGAGGAGCGGTTTAACAGCAGAGGGATCTGAACATCACCTAATTAGATTTACTAACCACCTCTCTCTGTCACCTCTGACCTCCTGTTTGAATAATCGTCACCTGCCGGCAAAGCAACAGTAAACGCTGGTGGAACAATCAGATTCAGCCACTGTCAACACGGTCATGATGAGAGCAGTCAGACAGCTTAAAATGAATTGAAATGATGCATACACTTTCCCATTATGCCAATATGAACTGACAATTAATCCAATCTAATTAATCAGGTAAATAATAATTTAATTCATTCAGAAAGGTACAGATTGCCTCAGGAGATATATTTATTCTAATTTGATAGACCCTTTCCTTTTAATAAAAGAATTACAAATGTATTTAGCATATGAATAGAGCCAGTGATAATCTATGCAGTGAAATGACAAAGACAAAGTCTCTTGCTTTGTTATGACTCAAAAATACAGTATTATAATTCTCCTTCATTCTCCCTCCAAGTCTTTTTTTTCTCACTTTCTTTTTCTCTTCCTTTCACACTCTCTTGTTCTCTCGCCCTCGTGCCCTCTCTCGCTCTCCAGGGAGGCACAGTGTGATTGCAGTGAATGATTAAGAGGGAGGGCTTCAGGAACAAAACAGCTGATTCATTCTCAGCACTGTGTGACTGAATGAGCTCGCGTTCTCGCTCCAGATGAGAGGCTTTCTGCGTCCGAGCGGGCCTCACGGCAACAGCTGAGCCCTGCAGGGGGGACCAGCGCAAAATCTGGACCCACAGTCCTGCTGTTGGACTTGGTGTTCGTGGAGTCAAACAAGAGAGCGAAGATTTATTGAAAGAACAGAGCATGTGAACAGAATCGAGTAAATAATAAATCAATCAATTCTTACTTTTACTTTTCCTATATTGTGACCTGATGAAGTGAAAGGGCTCCATGTTAAAATGACAGCTAGCTAAACTTAGCAAAATGTGCCAAACTTACTGTGACACGTCTTCAAACAATAGTTCAACATCTTGGGAGATATTCTCATTTACTGTCTTCCCTGGACTTTGATGAGACGATTGATATCACTTCCATGTCTGCACGCTAAATATGGAGTTTAAGATGGGACCTAGTTAGCTTAGCTTAGCATAAAAACTCAAAGCAGGAAGAAACAACTAGCCATCCTCTGTCTGAAGGTAACAAATCCATCTATCAGTGGATTTGTTTCTATTTTTTTACACTGTAAGAAATAGATGTTTTTTGTACAGATTAAACACATGACTGAGTGTAAATTATTGAGGCAAAATGTGTTGCCTCAGGACACAGCCAAGCTGTTTCATTGTTTCCTGTTTATGCTAAGCTAAGTTTACTAGCCCCTAGCTGCTGTTTAACATACAAACACGAGAGCAGTATTGATCCTCTATTGATCTAATTATTGGGCAAAAAAGTAAATAAGTGTATTTCCCAAAATGTCATACTGTGATTATAACAGAAGTAGCGTTATGAAAACTTTGCAAAAATAAAAATGAAATAACTTAGATCTGGAAATATTTGATCAAAGAAAAGCAATAAGTAAAGAAGAATCTGTCCAGGCTCTCTATGCCAACTTCTGATACTTTACATAGACGTTTCACTCAGTATTTGGGCAGAACCAGGAGAAACAGACACACAGACAGATAGAGGGACTGGCCCAGTTGCAGGCAGTGATTCAGAGGTGGGCCTCGGATGCGTAACGAGAGGCAGTTTCATAACAAGCCTCTTCCACGGGCAGAGCCGCGCTCCTCGAAGTGCGCCCGCTCCATCTGCCACCTGCTCTTCTGTAAGGAAATCATGGTGAGTGACAGTGATCGCTGAGGCCCGACGTTTATACATGCAGGAGTACAGTATGCTCCTCACGGCGCTGCGCCACACCTTCTGGAGGGCTGAAAACAACTCTGTGACAGCTCTGTATTTTTCAGGCTAATTACATGAATGTTGCTGACAGTACTGCATGCTGTATCATTACAGTGATGGATTTCCAGTAGCCCTGTCTCTGTGTCCTAATTGGCAAACATAATGCAGTTATACAGACCAGACAACATGCAGAGAACAGTGTGGAAGATTAAAGTTTAATACCAGTTCCTCAGGATGACATTAATATGGAGTCGCTGATTGGTAGCCCGTTGAGTTTTGTGTACTGAAAACCCCATAATGCATTCATTCAACCTTGAGGCTCCTCGGCCTTCTGTGCAGCAGTGGATGAAGTCCAGACAATAGAGTCCCCTTCCACAGATATTCATCCCCGGGGCCATGGAAAGAGGAGCAGACGCAGGGAACAAACCCAGTGCTGCACCAGTGTGAGAGGAGGAGCCTGTGCAACCCTGAAATCCTTCCCTGTCTCTTACAGCTCCTAATGAGGAGTCAGGGGAGGACCTGTGGGTGTGCGATATTGCTGTGAGTGTGTATAAAGCAGGACTCTATTTTTACACCCAGGAGGGAGAAGAAGAGTGAACTATTTCTACAACAGCAATTAATCTCCACCAACTTTCATGATTAAGGGGACATACCAGGTCTACCCAGCAGCAGACACTGTAAAAACAGGTCTATTATTAGATAGTGACCTAAAGCTAGTGAGGGCTCAAGACTTGATTAAATTTTCAAGGTCAGAGAGCAAAGCTGAGAGCTAAATGCACACAGTAGAGGCATTTAATTTCAAACAGTGTAGAAATATTGATACAGGCAGGAATAACAACCACTTTTAGTGATCTATTTTTATCTTCTTGTGTATTTAAGTTCTAATTAATGTGGATTTTAATGAGATGATCTGTATTACCTGATAAATTAATAATGACGGTGCCAAAATCCTTAATTAATTGTTACTCACCGTACAGTCAGACATAAATCGATGGATAATGTGACAAAGAGAAAATATTAAAGATCTTAAATTGTACTATGATAAATGTGTAGCTTGGTGACAGATTAAATCAGTTTGGCTTATCCATTTTTTTAGTTTATGGAAGTACAAGATGAGAAATATACCACTTTTATTGCTCAGTCTGAGACAGGACAGCCTGGCTCACGAATGATTTCAATATCAACTAAAAGACAGCTTGCCCGGCTCTAATCTCTGTCTGCTACAACAGCATTTTGATAAGTTATGGCCAAAACGGGAATCAGGGTATTACTCAACTCATAAGAAGGAAAATTCTTATGAATCACACAGGCTAACAGACAGATAGACAGAAAGAGACACGCACATACACACGGTTGTATCCTGTCCAGATGGCTGGCCCAGCCAACCACGTCAGGGATTTCAGTACCATGGAGAGAGACATGCAGGTCTGTCGCTGAGAAGTCACGCAGCTGTCGGCATCATAAAGAAAACTGTGTGTGTATGACAGACAGACAGACAGACAGAGACCTTTCTTGGTCCTTTCTTGTGTACCTGTTTGCCAGGAAATGTGTTGCGTTTATATATGCAGGTCATTCACTTTATGTCTCGATGATCAATGAAAAGGCACACCACGACACTTTCATGAGTGTCCGAGGCTGAGCCAAATAATCCATTATAAAAACACGAAGACCCCGCAGCTTAGAATCTCATAAATAATCTCAACACTGGGAGCGTAACAAATGGCAGAGACACAAGTCAGGAGCAGCATGCGATGTGTTGAGCCCCAGTCACATCATGACAACATGCGTGAACAGGCGGTCAGCCTGAGGTGAGTGAACCAGACACAAACACACAAGATTTATGCCTGACTCACTGACGCCTTTTGACAAATACACGTCTGACTGCACTGCACAAGTCTGGGAGAGGTAAACAACACAGCGAAACAGGAAGGAAAAATCAAGTTTCCACTTTACAAACTGATGAGTATCTGTTCATTCATTTACTATTTAAAGTTCAATGCTCACAAGTGAGAAAAAGATTGGTCTGTTGAAGCAGCAGAGGCCAACACATCCTGAACTTCAGTCTCTAGTATTGGTAAAATTCCCCAAACACTGGAGCCTACATTTTCCATCATGCAACTCAATAGTGTCTTTCATTAGATCCTCCCTGCCTCTTAAAAGCCCACTTCTGTCAAACCTCACTCTGACAGCCACTCAAAGTGAGGTTCAAGGAAGTGTAATACACACAGTTCCTTTTTAGTGTAGCTGATTGCGTATCCTGAAGAAACCTAAAACCCACACCCATGATGAGCCACCGGAGAAGCTTTACGGGAAGCGTCGCCCTGGCACACCTCGCCCTTTTATCAAGGGCACAGAAACGTCCCCATGTGCATCTCGGCCGCAGGGAAAAGTGCCAAGTCAAGAGATCTGTCGTCTATAAAAACACACAAGCACATTTTCACGAGCGGGGGGAAGCTGGGTAATCACAGCCCAGCAAGAATGGAGGTCAGTCACACTAACACAATTAACAAACAAAGCAGAGGATTAGGAGTGATTACATTATGTTTACAGTTTATTATTATAACGTTCAGTGTCCAGGCACGCTCTACTGCACCATTTAAAGCTCTTCTGCTCATGAATTAATGTCTGCATAAACACTGAGCCAGCGAGATATGAATGTTTTATACATAGTAAGGAGGGTAAATCTAAGCTTCTGTTCCCTCTTAGAGAAATGCTATTTAGCGTAATGAGGCGTGTTATTCCTCTGATAACAATATGCTATTATGCTGACACTCGAGGAAAAAAAAATTCTATAATGCGGGATAACAGCCGCAAGAAAACGCCTTAATGTGCTTTACAGAGGAAAATCCCAGCCTGTTAACAAACCCACAATAGTGTCACATCTGTCGCTCTCTCGCCAGCACAATGCGTATGTAGTACATGCGGCGGGGAGCTGAAAGGTCTGCCAGGGGACGGGCTGTGTAGATTTAAAAAGATGTGTCTTGTTAAAGTGATTAAATTTGGCTCGAGTCTGCTTGTGATAAGAAAGATGCCTGGATTATTTCCCAGAATGCCTATCACTTATGTGGGCTCAGTCGGGTTGAATGGACACTGAATTGGTAGAGAGAGAGAGAGGCAGCGGTGTGAGATTTGTTCGTGGGATCCCAAATGGCTCTTTATTTCGTGTTCTTTTGCCTCTCTACCTGACTCCATCCTGAAGTGGACCATTAACAGTGCCGGATGAAAAACCCATAATATCTTCAATATAATAAAAATCTTCACCCTTTTCATCTTTTTATCTTATTATTGTTATTATTGTAGATATATAGTTAAAATATGAATAGGTTAACGTGATTTTGTGCTTTGCCATTAAAATAGGAATCTCTGATCAACGAGAGTAGACAAGAAAACAGAACCAGAGCGCTAACAAACTGCACAAACTGTACCAGCTGTAACTGTGTCATATGTTGCTTTCTCTCTGCTCAGTAATGTGCCCTGCAGGAGACCATGAGCAAGTCAATCACAAAAACACACGGCCTACCCTTCAGGTCTTTCCAGCACACAAATGCACATAGAAAAAAAGAAAAAATAGACGTGGCTGCGGGCGCACTCCTACGTGCACTCCACCGGTATTCATCCCTGAATCCTGCCACTAATTTGTAGAGGGAACAAGAGCCATGAGGCCGGGGTGGAAAATAAAGAGAAAAAAAAGCACTGAGAGAAGGAGGAGATAAAGCTGTAATGCAGAGAGGCCTCTGAGAGTCCTGACACAGGCACAAAGAAGGAAGGAAGAAAGACGAAGAGACAGACAGACAGAAACCTAACTAATGAGGCAACCATCAGAAATCAAATCATCACATTCAAGAACATTTGGAACAAATATTTCAAGAAATCAACTAAATTACTTCCTAGTTTCAATCATGGAAGACAGAAAACAGCAGATATTCACATGAGGAGCTAATACCATTGAAAATGTGACAACAAAAAAAGAAGAGTCGATGAAGCAAATACTCAGTCAATAACAGCACTTTTAATAGTCAGTGTTTCAGTTCTGGAAGGAAAAATGGTACATAGATATAAGACTAAAAGCCCATTGTTTATTCATGATTTTTTCATGAGTTTCAAGAACATTTGATGTGTATCATCCTCTACTTCCCGCTCTTCCTACACATTCTTTAACATTTAATGTCAATGCGTCCTCGGTGTTACAGCCTCTCACACTAACTCATGTGCAGGAGCCAAACAACAATTCAAAGATGTAGCAGTCTGGACCGGGTGTTTTTGCGTTTGAAGGAGCGTATATTTGTGTGTTCGGGTGTGCAACAACTGTGACTGAATGTGCCGTTGCAAAAAGGTAAAGCTGCGTCCTCTCCCTCAGGGTCCAACCTGATTCACTGAGTCTCACAGAGCACCGAATTAACACAACACACAGGGCTAACTTGGGCGATCATGATCCCTTAGGTCTGACAAACCGCCTATTTTTTCCTCTATTCTTGAATCCTCTCCTTTTTCTGTGTTTCTGCTCCTAATCCCTCAAAGGTCAAATGTTTTCAGCCAAATACTTTTATCCATCCTTCTTCAAAATCCTTTAAGTGGTTGCTCCCTCCGTCATAATCCTCCTAAATTACAACACGCCGTTCCTATTGTGATCCTTAACTAAGCGCTGAGTCTCCTCAGTCAGCCAAGTGTTCGGGGAACCGCCTGGGGTGACGAAGAATTAGAGCGCTAATGTGGGGAGCTCGACCCACTCTGCCTTCTCTTTGGTACACCCCTCCCTCTTCCCCCCAGTCCCTCATCCCTTTTTTCGACTAAGTGGTAGAAGCGTTCACAAGAAAGATTAGACAAACAAACAAACAAAAAAAAATCATGACGCAGGAAAGTGAGCTTGGGCGAGTTTGCTGAGAGTAGAGATGATGACACAAAAAGATAGAGGTGTTTGAGAGCTCACAGGTTGATTGGTATTCTGTGTCGGTGCCAGCAGACGCACCCGGAGAGGCAGCCAGAGGCACGTGAGAGGGAGAGGCAGAGCGATAGGAGACAGATTCGACTGATAACATTGTCTCCCCTCTCTGCGGTGGGTCTCTGCTGATAAAGAGGACTCAGCCATGCCAGACAAACACAGACCACAATGGAGCGGCTGGCCTGCCCACAGTGACCCTCTTGGTATTGACACATTGGGGCCTTTGAGTGACTCAGTGCTTTTGTGCAGCCACAGGACAGCCTCCATGCCAAGCCTGCAGACCTGTGGGAATCCTTCTTGTAGAGGCTGTAATGAGGTGATGTCAGTGCTAGCATGTGGTCATTCTCTGTCCTCTCTGCTTTTGTCTTTTCAACCTCATTCTTGCAAAAAGAAATGATTTGAGAAAAGGCGTAATTCACTTGTTCTGCTTGATAACAGATTCATTGTTTAACTAAAAAGACTGAGAAGCCAAAGCCACAGAAGCACACATCCTTGCAATGACAATAACAACATGCTGGTGTTTAAAAGGTACAATGTTAACCTTGTTAACCTTCATTATAACATTTATAACTAAGGACAAAGTACAGCTGAGGCTGATGGAAATTATGAAAATTACTTTCACAGGTATTGCAAGAATTGGGCAGATTAACATTTTTGCACTAGAAGTTAGTTAAGTGAGGAGTTCACTTGACTTATTACAATTAACCCCAAGGCATGACATGGAAATTCTGTGCCTAGACTGAACTAGACTAAATGATAAACTCAAAATCCCCCAAATAACTGACAGAGCTTACAAAAGCAGGCTCACAACCACATATGTATGAAGCATAATGTACAGTATATTTATTTCCATCCTCTCAGCTCTTTCAGTAATGACCTAACTTAATGTCAGCTCTCTTGTGATGGAGGTTAGGGTTAATCAAATGGGCTAGTTGGGAAATTATCTAATACCTGTCCAATCCTATATGTCCCCTAACAAGGGTAGAAGTGGCAAAGACAAATCCTTTGACCCTAATTCTGTGTCACACACCCATTATAAGAGCATGTCTGGGTGTGTGCATACTCATGCAAGCCGGCGTGCGTGTGCCCTTTAATTGTGATGGGGGGAAGACAGACAGGAAGTCCAGGGGATCATGCTCATTCCTGCTCTACATCTTCCATATAATTGCCTCTGGTCATCTAGATAGGAGTCCTCTCTTTCCCCGGCATGCAGAGATGATAAGCATGAAAGAGCTGAAACTAAATTGCTCTGTCTAGACACAGCCAGGGCCGAGTAGCTGAAGTCAGTGATGTTTTAAAGTTCTGATTTGAAAAAAAAAAAAATCAATTTATGTGAACAATAACAATAAATATAGGCAGCAGATGGTACAATAATAGCTCTTAAATCAAAACAAGGAGGACCTTTGGATTTAAAAACAAAAGTTTTCTTTGTGAGAGGACAGGCTGCCTTTTTTTTGCAATGCTTTCAGAGTTTGCAGCACACACAGCTAAAGTAGACGGCTAATCAATACAGCAGCCTGCAGGCAGGGGAGTCCTGTTCCCTCTTCCCTCTTTCCAACTACTGTATTTCACTGCAGCAAAAAAGGATCTTTCTGAAAAACATAATCTATGCAGGGCTGGGCAGGCCCGAAGGGTCTCTGCAGAGCGAACGGCTTAGTTAAGTCCTGTTCTCTTTCACGTGAGGATCATGAGGTTTCAGAGACAGCAACAAGACAAAAGAATTAGGCTTTTACTGAAATAACTGGATAAAACCATGTAGTCTGAATCCTGTCGACACGCTCTAAATCATTCTCAATACAGCGACCAGTCCCCGCTCTCTCTCCCTCCCCTTCCCTCCATCCAAGTCAACACGAACATAAAAAGCTGAAACAACAAAGAGACACTCACCACCACCACTCTATCCTGCCGCCCCTCCCTCTCTGGTGTCAATCACAACATCCGCACTCAAACACAAACCTTCCTGCTACACCCACAGACACAGGAGAGAAAAAAAAACAACAAAAAAAAGAGGAAAGGCCATATGCAGGAAAAAGTGGTCCTGATGTGTGACTCAACTCCAAAGACAAATGACCTTCTCTTCAGGTCCAAAAACACTCACACATCATCACATAAAACACCAGAGGCCAAACACAAGGCCATACAGGTCCTTATCCATATGCTCAGCTGCATCCCTGAGCCTGTTGCTGGGGCCACAGGTCACCAGACCTGCAGCATATCATTTAATATGATCATCAGCAGAACATACACCAGGAACAAACTGGAGGAAGAACATAATAATTAGTTAATGGCTACACTTCAGATAAGTTTGAAAGAGAACATTGTTGAGCAGCTTATCCATTTCTTCTTAATTAAAGCGTTAACCAATGGTTTGGCTTTCTCTTCTGAGGCTGACTGCTGTCCAGCAGACGCCACGAGGCGCCAAAGGCAGTGTCATTCCTTATAAAAGCTTTGTAAGTGACTGATTCAACAGCTGTTCTTTATGAGCCACTTTGAGGAAATGACTCTGACTCCATCAGATTTGTTTCACCAACACGCACTGATTTCCACGGTGCACGTTCGGCTGCACACAATGGCGCGTAGCTTGGCTCAGACATCATGCATTTTCACCGCACAGAAGAGAAATCGATGCATAATTCCCATATCACTCCATGGAGGGAGCGTAGGGGGAGGATGGGGAGGGCAGGTGGGGGGCCGAGCACCACAGGAGATGAGGAGGGGGATGGTGGGCTGATGGTGTAGAGCGCAACTGAAAGAGGGGAGCAACACCATCTCATGAGATATTGATTCAGCCCCTCCATCCATGTTTACTGCCCTCCCTCGAACCCCAGCTAATGCAAAAGAGGAGCAAAACGGAGGAGAGGGGAGGGGGAGGAGAGGGGAGAGAAAAACTGTAATGCATCCTTTCTCCCCACTCAGGACAGATTTACAACCACAGCTGCCCTCTTTTGAGATTGTTGTTTGGATTGGAGGCCAAACACACCAGGGTGTCCTGAGCATTTTAAAAACAAGTTGTTAATAAGTATTCAAGTTTAGCTAATCCCTTTATTTAGTATTGATTGACCACCTCGAAGAAAAAATGCCAGCTGCAGCCTGCCTGCTGCTTACAACTCTGCTTCTTAAGAAGCTCATGTGCTACATTTTTCCAACAATGTCACTGCATCAGTTTTATCAGCTAGTGTGTAAAATGTGTTAAACACCTCTGGAAATGTATCTCCTCATCTCTAATACATCCAGGTTGTGCTGCTCCTTGCTGCATTACACAAAGAGGTTGAGAAGCAGTGTGACTTTGCGCAGGTCCTTGACTGGGCTTCATAATTTATTCTGAAGGAGGTAAAGTGAAGCAACAGTTTAACACCCTTATTGCCGGTCCCCGTTGACCAAGAAGTCTCATGATATCAACTCGACTTATGCAAATAGCTACTATGGAGAAAGTCCCAGAGGCAATGGACTGACAGCAAATCAATCATCTACAGTGGAGTCCAAGTGTGTTGTTGCTCTCTGTTAATTTGACAGCTGAACCTTGAGAATAATACACTACTGTAACATATTTTGCCACATGAGAGATGTTTTTCATCTATTTGAACTATGTGTCAGGATCAGACCACTTTTATAATGCAACTTTTGAGTTGTTGACACAATCCTGAAATGTTGTCCAGACTAAGGAAGATAGCTCCCCTTAAAAGAATAGTTTGACATTTTGACATCATGTTTTAAGAGTCATTTGAGAAATTTGATGGTACTTCAATGCTAATTATGCAGCTAGAGGCAGCAGAAATTTGTTTAGCTTAGCTTAGCATAGCATAAAGACTGTGCCTGGTTCTGTCTAAAGCTAAAAAAATCCACCAAAGCCAAAAAAAGTAACACGTTTTATCCTGTTCTTTGTGTGAGTGAGGGCAGGAGAGCAGGATACTCGTGGCAGCCTAGCTATGCTAAGCTAAGCTAACTGCCTGCCAGCTCTAGCTTCAAATTCAGCATGGAGACATGAAAGTGTTGTCAATCATCTCAATTAACTCTTGGCAAGAGAGTGAAAAGGTATAAAATGCCAAACAAGTCCTTTAACACAAAAGAAGATGTAAATAAAGACAATAATATTTATGAAACACCCAGCTTTGAGGTATTTTTTATTTCTGTCAGAGGCATTCATTTCTCTCTTTTAGCCTCTGACCATAAGCAGAGTGTAACATAATTTGTATGTTAAATGAAGCTAAATAAAACAGAACAGTTTTATGTTTAATGCAATTCTCAAGTTTAGCGTCAGGATATAAATATAAGTCATAAAGGCTGAATGTGGGCTGACACCTCCGAACAGTGTAAAAGAGAGAGATGACTTCACAGAAAAGGAGAAACCCAGTCTTGAAGACGGCATGCTGACCCGATGAATCACGACTGCGTCTTTCTTTTTTAGCTGTGTGAAGTTACCATGTGAAGAATTTGACGTGGATTTCTCTTGGCATCTTTCTCAGCCTAAAGCCTCGAGAACAGAACTGTTGCCTGTTCTGAGCTTATCACAAATGTCAATTCTTCTGCAGACTTGTAATTTGAAATAGCTGAAAAGATGAGTTATGCCAGTGGCTGAGATGACTTAACTTATTCTTCACGCTCCTCCTCAGACCTCTGATGAGAGAAACTAGCCCCTAAAATTAGTGAGTACAGATAAGAAAAAAGAAGAAGATCTAATTGAATAAAAGATAACCCCAGCATAAAATGGCTTTATGACTACAAGGCCGTTCTTCCAGTGCTCTCAACCTACAGACAATTTCAAGCCTTGTTGACAGTCTGATGAAATCATCACTGGGAGCCATATGAAGGCTCGGCCTCCCGCGCTGCAGTGGCCGCATCCTCCTCCTTCCGCCTCTTGCTGTGTCCTATCTGTGGTTGATCTGCCCAGAGACAGCGTTAACAAGCCAGAACCACGGGCTAACGGCCTCTCCGTCACTGCTTAGGCAGCTATCCAGAGACATGTACAGTACATGCACACGGGATGAGAGAGCGATCGGGCCGGCAGGCAGAGAGAGAGAGAGAGAGAGAGAAAGAGCTGGGAGAATACAGGAGAGGGGAGAGGAAACTACAGAGCAAGAAAACACTTCAAAACACACTTAGCTTTCACTTTCTCCTTGGGCCCTGAAGTGTGGAGTGTATTGTGCAAGTAATAAGAGAGACTGAGGCACTGGCAAACATCAGCAGCTTTGAATTTACTTTCAAAAGGTGGAAGATATTAGTTTCTATTCTATACCAAAATAACCAACTTTCCGTTGGAGGGTGATCTGTTTGTTCCTGTCAGTCTCATTGTAGCTACTGAATATAGATACAAATCACATAGATAAATGTGCAAATTTGGTACAGCACGATGAAATTAGCCCAGTATTACAGCAGCTGAGGCACCGATGCCCTGCATGGATGTTATGTGTTGTCTATAAGTCATGTATTTGTGTGTGTGTGTGCTGGTGAGAGGGCGTGTGTGGTACAAGCAGTGCATTAGTCGGTCGTTCTCCCCTCCAGCTGGGACTTGGACTGAGGGCAGAAAACCAGTGTATATGTGTCACCACAGAACATATGCAAACCCAGTACATGCATGCAAATATCTGGCCAGCGTGTGCAGACACACCTGCACAAACAACAGCATATGTCCAAGGGGATCTGTATATGAATAACAAATCAATAAAAAATACACGCTTCGGGCACGAAGTGATTATTTTTTACATGATATTGCAGTCTGCTGTCTATATGGATATAACTCAGTATCTGGTATGAAACACTCTTTGAAACTTTCTGACAGATGAATACTGACTGGGTGAAAGAGAAGATATAGTATATATGTAATATAGTCTCAAATGAAATAATAAAAAAATGGAGACTGTGTGATGGATTTTTGGTCTTTCATAAGAACTCAGTCCCGGAGGCAATTGGCAATTTCCATTTGCAGTTTCCCTGCCCGTCTATAATGCACCTCTCCTGAGCCCGTCGAGAGCGGACGTGATGTTATTGTAGTGGCAGGTTTGCACTCCGCCGTTTGGTCTCAAATTCATAGAAGTGTGCCACAGACAGATAGGAACCAGGGCATGTGTTTTTTTTTTTTCTGTGGAAATAATATCGCCAGTGGAAAATGTTCCCTCTCTCAGGCGAGAGCAAAGACAGACAGACAGATGGACGGACAGGCAGACGGGCAGGAGGGCAAGCAGAGAACACAATGGATGCAGACGTTAAAAGATGACTGATCACAACAAAGAGTTATAGCTGTAACATCTTCAGTTTTACTACACAGGATTTAGAGATAATGCAAAAATAAGTGGACTTTTAACTAAAGCACAAATGCAACCAGTATTAGCCTCTTTGTTGTTTATTCTGGCATCTAAATGCTTTGTTTTTTACTCTTATAGCTCTCACTTTCATTGACTTTTCTTCCATTTGTCTTCCATCTCATACTTTCCTCTCATACTTTCCTCTCATACTTTCCTCTCATACTTTTCCTTTCAATTTCCTCTCCTTCTTTCCCTTCTCTGTCTCACCATGTTCTCCTCCATCGTCCACCACATTACCCGACATCCACTAATCCATAAGTGCGAGATATGAGCCGGACAGCGCTCTGCTGGCGGCTGCAGCGGGCTGTCTCCTCATTTTAACTTTCGGCTGTAATCTGCACAAATATCATTCAGATCCTGCATGCAAGTCAAAACAAAGCGTTCAACTTGTCAAGCGGTGGAATAAAAGGGCACGAGGAAGAAAGTGAGAGATATAAATACATTATATAACCACGCATGCATAATGCAATGTGGCCAGTGCTCACAGTGGTATAGGCACAGCGTGTGATGGTTTCATTATGGGGGTTTTTTAGCTCTGTGTGTTGTTAGCTAACTGTTAGAGAAACGCCCACCAGTGAGTCCAGTATTATATCCAGTTTTATATCTCATCTCATCATCTGTTTCATGCATCTGTCTTTTATGTTTTTATTTCATCTTTTGTGAGGCACACTGTGTTGAATCTCTTTGTATTAAATGCACTATATGAATAAAGTTATATTGTTATTACTATTATTGTTTTTATGACTTACAGACCACCTGTCCCAATCCCATACATATTTTACTATAATGTAATCTATAATGTCTTATATCTGGCATTTCTGATGACTTAAATGGCTTAAATACTAAATCAATTCCAAAGAATAGATGCTTTTTAAAGCCTCTCTTTTGACTGACTGACTTTTATCTTAGACCAAACTGCCAGACTAATATGACAGTGTTGTAAAAAATGATGATATTCTCTCACTCTTTGTCTCTCTCACATACACACACATAACACAAAAACACAACCTCCAGCTCCTCCTTCCCTCGGTCCTCTGGCACCAAAGCATCTCCATAAGCGACCTTGAGCTGTGAATCCCTGTCAGCATCCGCTTCTTGTTACTATATGCACCTCTGCATTAATGACCGAACACAGGCAGCATTTCATTATTCGAGCAGCGTCTCTCTCCACTTAAAAATCTGTGGACTTTTTAATCCCAAGAAAGATGAGGGATAACAACAACAAAGCTGCATGTGTGTGTGTGTGTGTGTGTGTGTGTCTGTGTAATCTATAAGCTTGCATCTTCACAGAACGTCTCGATGTCCCCTGCATCTTCGCACAATCTTCCTGGAGATCCTTATCTTGACATTAAGATCAATGGACAACTGAGCCGCCCCACAAACTGTAGTGGGCAACTCTGAGCATCCGATTACTGAGGGATCTCTGAGGGGGGAAAAAAGAATCATCTTGGCAGAGCACCAAAAGGCCCAGAGTCCCAGCAGAGTTGCCTGAAAGTAAAGACTGTGTGCAGGCAGGGGAGGGGATCTTGAAACAATGAAACCCAGCGGGTGTGGGACGTTGTTGTGTTCCTGCAGTACCCTGAGCTTGCATCAACGTCCGGCACAGTTTCCTATAGATTCACTGCACAGAAACAGCATCAATTATTCACTTTTACGCGATGACTTATTCATGCAGGGTGAAAACCTATAGCATCATGGGAATCCACGATGCTATAAGGAGTTTTTTTTTTTGTTTTCCAACTAAAATAAATGTATTAAACTCCTCCTCATGTTGCTGGAGACCCCTGCTGGTGCCCCCTCCCCTACTCCTGGCTCTGGGATCAAGTGAGCAAACAGAACACAAGCAAACAAGAAGACATCACTCATGGGTGGACACCAAGCTGGGGCTGATGCAGCTCACACACACACACACACACACACACACCTGACTGCAGTGCGTTTCCACAGTATCCAAAATACACCAGAAATCAGGGTCCTCCTACCTCCTGCAGCTGCTCCAGCTCCTTCCTGAGGGTCTCCTGCTCGGTCTCCAGCTCCTGGTACTTCTGCTTCAGCGCCTGGTTCTCCTCCAGCACCACCAGACCGCACTCCGCGGCCCGGATCTTCTCCCGGTTCGCCTCGGCCAGCTCCTGGGTGAGCCGCTCCAGCTCGGCGCGGTACTGATCCACCGACTCCCCGCATCCTCCGTCGGCGGCCATCGCCCCTCTCTCTGTCCGCGTCCCTCCGTCTGTCAGTCAGTCAGTCAGTCAGTGCAGCCCGCCCCCCACCCGCCTCCTCCCTATCGGTCTGCGGTCCCCTCTCCGTCTCCACCGCTTTGGATGGAGGCGGGCGGAGGCTGAGAGATGCTGAGTGTCCGCCTCCTCCTCCTCTCTTCTCTTCTCCTCTTTCTCTCTCAGGTGAAGGAGGACCAAACCCAGGAGGAGAAAATCTTCCCTTTGCACCGGGCAGTGACACTGACGCGGTCGCGGTGGACAGATACGAAGCGATTTGAAATCAGGTCAGTGTTTCCTCCAGCGTGACACTCAGCAAAAACATCATTTCTGCTTATTCATGGGTGCGAGGGCGCCACCTGTCGGCCGTGTGCGAGCTGGACACGTCTCCAAATCCCGGTTGCAGCCAATCACATCCTATTTAAAGTGCGTCTTTGCATTTAGATTTTTATAATACTGGCACAGCTGCACATGCACAAAGTAAAAGCCCTCAGTATTTACATTAAACAAGGTAGTAAGTAAATCTTATCTTGCATGAATGAAACACTTCTGAAGGAGATGTGAATGAACAGATTTCACACCATACAGTTATGGTTATATATTTAATGTCCACTTTACTTTTCATACTTGTAGATTAAAAAACAGGATGCAAGTGAAGTGAACCAAAATTAGAGCTCAGTGTTGGATGGGAACTATTATTTTCCTCTCTTATAGACCACTTTCCCAACAGTTTGACTTGACATCAGAAAATCAGGAAAAGCACGGGTGTTCAGGTGTTAATAATAACAGTAACAATGGTTAAATGGAATAACACACACCACACACACATCTATATATACATAAAGATATTAGCTACACCTTTGTGTAACTTAGGACACTTTCCTTGTGTAAATTAGGACTAATGGTGGTGACATCATCACATGTGTGTCCCTGTGTGGCTTATGTACAGCTCAGTAATGCATTTTAAAACTGTGTTTCTTTTTCTGTCTTTTTAAAATTTTTGACTTAAATTAACTCCAATAAATTGAGTAGTCTGACATTCATTAGTTCACACTAGTTTTCAGAAATCTATATTCACCTTGAATTGAATCATTTTGAGTTCATGAGTTAATCTATATTTGATATTCACAGTGTTATGATGGGGGGCTTTAGTTGCTCAGCTGTTGGGGAATACCTAAGGTTATTTCTGCCTAATTTAATTCAGAATATATTTATTATTTATTATGTTATAATAAAAACGGTTATATAAATTATAGCTATAACTGAACTGTACTGTACTGTTTGATTCACTCAAGCTGCTCTCATGTCGTTGGCAGGCACTGACGAGCTGGTGGACAAAGTAGAGCATTCAAATATTTTATTATCACAGCAACTGTTGGCTAACATTTTGGTCATATTAACTCAAAAGGTGATGATGTGTTGATGGTGTGTTCACATTTCCACTGCCCACAGATATCCAGAAAAACCGCAGGTTTTGATTCAAGATTAAAAAAAATAGTGGATTTATTTATTTTGGGATACATATTTTTGACTTAAGAATTTCATTGCCAACTTCCAAGACAAATAAAATCTTGAAATGTGGAAATCTGTCCGAATTTTCTTATCTCATACATCCAGTAATATAACATCTGGAACACAGATAATGTACCAATCATACAGAAACTAATCAAAATCCATCGATTTCCCTTCATATATTGTGATAAAACTGATCTCGTATTAGCACAGCGCAAGTGTTCATTCTGGAGTCAACATGTTTTTTATTGTCCTGTCCCAAAGCCAGTCCTTTACTTAACAGTAGGAAGGCGACTGAAAAAAAGACAAAAGGCAGTACTGACTAATCCCTTCAAGAACTGCGTGTGGATGGATTTATGGCACTTTCGATCAATAATACTTATGAAATCTTTGGAACGTACCACTCAGTATACAACAATGAATGTGTGGTCCACCATCTCCATGAAAAGCATTTTTAGTGTAAATGTCCAAGAAAACTGTGAACTTTTGTTTTATGATGTTATCAGTTTGCAAAAACTTGTAAGCTCATGTGTCCATCTGACACAGTCTTCTTTTATACCAGTTTGTAATTACGATAGGAAAACCCATATTATAATAAAAGTTGGGTTATACAAGTGTGGTCAAGGTTTTTGTTTGATGCTCTCCACCAACTATTTTTGTCACCTTTTTTAACTCCACCCTGCAGTCAGGAGTGAAGCAAGATAAAGTATCTTACAGCAAACAGATGCAGTAAAAGAAGATATGAGCGGGGTGAAAAGTTTAACAGCACGCAGAGGTTTGTTAAATTTAATCAGTTATGGTATTGATACCAAAGGCAAAGGCAATATAATTGATTATTATTTGAAAAATGACCTATGTAACACTTCTCAGAAAGGATGGGATGTGAGCGGGTCATGTTCTTTGTTGTAGCCTTTTCACAGAAGAATATCGCCGTCACAAGAAGCAGCTGATGCAGGTAAAGCGAGTCGTTACACTTTAACAGCCAAGGTTGTGAAACACAGTCACAATAGCCTAATATTGTTTAAACAATTTAAATAAAGATGAATCAAGCCATCCATATTCTCTTTTTTACCTTTTTGTACTTTTTGTAATTTTAGTCACATTAATTGATATGCAGTCTATCTACAGTACAGCACCTATGCGCAGTAATTGTCTATACCTTCAGCTTGTATTCCTCCTTTGATCTTACTCAACAAGGTCTCCCTTCCCCTGGTTGACCTGCCAATAACCCTGCATTATGAGGACAAATTAAGATAAGGACAGGTTGTCAGAAAGTCAAACAGATGGACGGTTTATGGCGGCTCTGTATCTTATCGCTGACAAGGACGTGTGGTGTCATGAAAAATCAAAATGCTCTCCTTCACAATAGCACAGCTTTCTACCAAGAAGCAAACCTTGATCTGTACAAATGCATCAGTACAGACTTATCACAAGGTCTTTCATTGCAAAAGAAGACAACCAAATGCGTTCAGGAGCCAGATGGGATATTCAGTCCGAGTGTCAACTTTATTGGTAAATGGAAAAAAATGTTTACATGCAAACTTTATTTCAGGTTGACAACACAGTATATAAAACACATCTGATCTGAATCTGATATATAACAATATAAAGCTAACTCATCAATTAAACAGTGATCACAGTGTACAGATTACACTCTATAATACCTTTGTACATCATCAGAAACTTTTTATGATCTTTGTACAGCATGTAGTTAAAAATGAACTACATACACAGCAGTGTCGTTATCCTTTTTTAAGAATACTGAAGGTGCTATCTGTCTGTCCCCAGTGGATCAAAATACAGAGTCCTGTGATGTGGGAAATGTGTGTCCGTCAGCAGGGTGGGTGTTGCCGTCGCTTTGAGGAAGAGCCGTGACTGAAGGGGTTTAGACGAGCAGCACGGCAGCCAGCACATCTCCTGCAGCAGGGGCTTCTGTAAGAGCTGCGAAAGTGCACAGTGATGAGAAGTGACCTCCAAGAAGTGACAAAAAAATCACTGATTCAACCTGTGACGGATGTACAATATGATGACGCTTATGATACCTGCTAATATAAATTTCAATAATAATTTTGTATCGAATTATATGTTTGTGTCTGTGAAAAGATCGTCTTTGCAAAATATCAACTATCTTTTGAAATCCTATTTTAACTATAACTGTAATTGAGCTATAATTGTAGCTAATTATTATTGTATATAATTATATTATATACAAAGTGAATAGTCTTGTTTTACCTCATAATGAAGCGGGGGGTGACTGGCTGAGTGTATGTGCTGTCTGGTCATTACTTTTATATCATTCAGTGTTTCAGCCTTCCTCCATTTGGCTCTGCGGTTCTGGAACCAAATCTGAAGTACAAACAACAGATGTGAAATCATTTGACCTGGAATGACATATACTCACAACGTAACCATGAATGTGTACTGCGTGTGTGTACATATATGAGTATTTAGTCATTAACATCCTCTGAAGGCAAATCAACCTGAACTCTGTGTTTTCACCCAGTGTTGGTTCACTGTTGGGATAACTGCAAAGGATACCCATATTATGAATACTCAGTAACAAATAATGACATGTAATGACAACAGTTTGGTTTGCATGAACTATCAGTACTATTTTTTCTATACATGGGTAAAAGGTAAAGTTAATCCATTACTTCCCTGGTCCTGTATTTAACCCAAATTGGATACATTTTTATGCAGTGATTTTCTGTATGTAAATCAATAATGAATTTCTCAGCGCACACTTTTATCCTTAAAAATTTTATTTATCATTTAGGTGAGGAGGTAACGTCTTATGTAAGTAGCTGTCCAAAGATCATTACATTGTTCCACTGATCACTGTTACGATAATCAGCCAATTGTCTGAGAATATTCTCTGAGTTGTCAGTAACCCCAGCTTGACTTATTGACATATGTCATTGAAAAGAACTGTCAGCAATAAATCAGCAACCAAAAAAAAAAGCTACTGTATGTGTTCAGTGTTTGTTGATTTGACCAAACTTAAAAAACAAAACTGTTGCTGTTGTAGTTGCAGATTAGGATTTTATCATAATACTGTCACACTATTAAATATTGCCTCATTTTAATATGCTGATATATTGCAATATTTAAACAAACCAGCCACTGAGGTATTCTTGAATAGCACCTCAGCAAAACAAATAAATGTCACTTCTGGACACCAGGGCCCATACCAGGTCATTTCTTTTAAAATATTTTTTTGGGGGGGTTCAACCCCTTTATTATTATAGACAGGACAGCCAGAGAGAAACAGGAAAGGTGGGAGAGAGAGTGGGGGAAGACATGCAGCAAAGGGACCCCAGCCAGGAATCAAACCAGGGTCCGCTGTGGTTAGGCCCACGGCCTTGTTCATGTGTGCGCATGCTCTACCAACTGAGCCACCTGTGCCACACCACACCAGGTCATTTCTAATGACAAACAAATGCAGACAGGATAAGTCAAACAAATCCAGTCAAACCAGCATTTAAATATCACAGATGATGAGTCCTACCTGAATTCGGCCCTCGGTGAGGTGAAGGCGAGAGGCTAACTGGTCTCTTGTGTTGACGTCTGGGTAGTGAGTCAGCTGAAAGACTTTCTCCATCTCCTGAACCTGGAACGGTGTGAAAGTGACCCTCGTTTGCCTCTTTTTCATCTGACCTGTAAACAAATGTTTGTGGTGACTGTAATGCTTGATGATTTTGAATGCACCAAGCTGAACGGGTTGTAATATTTAGTGTATACTTTAAAATGCAGCCTTTTAATATATGTATGTTCTTAAATATGGACCTCAGAAATACTAGCCTTGTGTTAGGCCACAGTTAGTGGGGCGATCCAAACAAATACACAAATAAACTGACGTGTTTGTCATCAGCATCATTTAGGCATGCACCTATTCGATTTACATAAATAATAACACTCACTCGTGCAGTCTGTGGTGGCTTTTGGAGACTCTTCAAGTAGTCTGATTTGTGGGGTTTCTGTTGGCAGAGAAACATTTAAGAGAAATCGTTTGTTGGAGTAACATTTTAAAACGATGTTGCCCATCATCTGGGAGGGTAATAAAAAAAAGCCTTACCTGCACATGACAGCTGATTAGATGTTCTGGTGTTGTCCTTGATAACAGACCAGTTGCGATGAACTCTTTTGTCTTTCCTGACACATGTGGGCCTCCTCAGTATTTCTTCAATGGAGTGGGATAACTTTTTGCGTGGCGGAGATCCACTTTCTTGATCCAAGCAGGACTCCCTCTCTGTATCTCCCCTGTTGCACATCTCCAGCAGTTTATTCCCCGCCAATGGCACTGTTGTCACCAGATGTCTCTTTATAGTGTAGACTTTATTCACCAGTATTCAGGAGCTCACAATATCTTCTGATAAACAGTTCTAAAAAAAACTCTTGGTCTTTGACTTCTTCCTCTGCTCTGTGGTACCTTTGTTGTACTCTCCTCTCTGATAGACGAGGAAGGTAAGGTTGTCCTCCCTCTCCTGTCAGCCTATGTTTGACATCACATGTCATGTCATTATAAGGGAGGAGCAACTGGCACTGTATCAGTACGTACTTCTAGGAACACTCTATCAGCACCCATTGATGTTAAGGTTTTTTTCCTACCAGTGTCCCTTAAAGACATTTAATCTACTGTAAATCATTCTCATTGCAAATGTGTAAACTTATATTCCTGATATTGTCTCGAACCCTACAACTACAACTGAGTCGTCACATTCGCTCTCAAGTTTTATTGCTTTCCTAGTAACCATCAGAAAAACAAATTCTTGTATTGTGGGACAAAACCTCTGTGGTTCTGTAGTTTGATTGACACGTAGATAATATTCAACTGTAGAACACGTTTAAATTGTTGCTTCTCTTTCTTATCGAAAGATTTATTGGAAAGCTAATCTTTATCTCGTTGGCCTCAGTATGCCCTCTCACACCTCAGTTCACCTCTCAGAGGCACAGGGAACACAAACACTTGGTGACTCCTTGTGGTGTGTGGGAGATAATGTCTCCTGTGATTCGTATGTCTCCATCTAGTGGTGATTTCTGGCAATGACAATGTAATATTAAAATATCGAACATCAGACTGTAATAAACCTTTTTCGTGACATTTTGACATGAAAAGTAGAGGTCCTGGTGTTGCACATGCTGGCTCTCTGGAATAACTTAACTGCAGAGAAAAAGGTCAACAGAGTGGTCTGGATGTGTAAAGTATGTTTTTAATATATGAAACCAAATCACAGTGAGAATAAAGGGTTAGTTTAAAGCAGAAGAGACGAAAAAGTCTTTTGTTTTTAGGTTTAACATGGCAACATTTAAAGGGACAGCAGATCAACACACTTACAACCTTACTTTGAATACATGGATAGGCTCAACTTTAAAGGTACACTCCACCAAGTTAATACTGTGCCTTGTTAAAGTTAAATACTGGTCAAAAAGTAAGTATTACAGGCTGACATGTCTTGACCTCCCATAATGCAACCAATAGCTACTTCCTTCTACTACTTCCTAATGCAGGCTTTTCTCTCCTCCAGAGCCAGGATGAACATGAAAACACATGCTAACCCATGCCAAGTAAGGTGACCTTCATATGTAAGGCTTTACAGGGTTAATATATCAACTTCACATGTAATATGCACATATGTGAAAGTTCGAAAGTCAGTGGACAGGTGGACATTATTGGCAGATGTTAAATACCTGTCCAAATGCAGGGTTAATTGTTTGAGCACATCCCCTAAGTTTTCATTTCCATTCTGCAACAATGATGGATTTTCAAATGGATTGATTTGGATTGATTGATAATGGATTTTTTTTTTTAAAGAAACATTTTGTTGCCTGCGGTGTACAGACAGCTATAACTGCAGTCATGTAATACTTTATTATTTCTCACTCCTGATCCAGTTTGGTTTGTAATACGTCTATGATCCCTCTGGGTGGTGCTGTTTTTTTACTTCACTTACCACCCATGAGTCACAAAATGTATCCCTCGTGTTTCTTGTTGTCTGTCAGTAATCTAGGATGCAGAGTGTGCAGTCATGAGTGAACTTGATTAAGGAGAACATGAAATATATACTCCATCCAAAGGCAAGCTTATTGACAATTAATTGCAACCACATGTTACAGTATACAGTGTAGCAAAAAATCTATCTATATTTTACAAAAAAGGTTTTGCTGTCTGTCACAGATGAGCATGAACACCTAATGTTGAATACCTTTTGAAAGGAGAAAGATTGCACACTACTCTGGTTGATCAGTGAGAAACAATATCACACCTCTGAGGTCAGACTGATCCTTTATGCCGCTCAGAATCATGATAAAATCTTTGTCCACACAGACCCCAAAAAATGCCATCTAATTAGTGACACTGCTGCAGAATAATCTCATCTCTCGTCCAAAGCAACCAACGTATCCTGAGGTTCTGAAAAGTCTTCTCATAAATTAAAATTATCTATTTTCTAACATGAAATGGCAAAATGCACTTGGTGTATTACTATTTTTCAACAACTTTTATCTGTCATTTCCAACTTATCAGTTTATATCCTCTTGTATTCCAAATGTTTTAGCAGTGGTCAGTTCTCACAAACAGGAGCTGAAAACTCATTTTTAGGAGGACATGTCCTTTTGTTTGTTCTTGATTTTTAGATAGCTTTTACTTCACACTTGAGTTTTACATTAGCTCTCTCAGTGAAAACAATAATCATTATCTTGTTTTAATTTCAGCATGTGTGACACATTATTCTCTAAAAGGTTCCCTGTGCTCTCCCAGACACACATTTGAGAACTAAACTTTCTCTGTTGCTTAACTGCGGTCATGTGCCTCTGAGTTTGTGCCAGTTTGACGTAAAAACTCTGATCAACACAACAATAGGATGAGGTTCAATCCAGACAGCAAGAAAGACAAAGAGATCTCTCTTTCAGAAAACTGGCCACTTCAGCGATTGGACACACATTCATGTATATGACTCATTTTAAGGTAGTCAGAGCTTTGGTCAGCCAGCTTTGACAAACAGATGCAACCTGTTTGGCACCTGATTATGAGATTTCAACATTAACTTCATACAATGACTTTTTTTAGCTCAACAAGTAGAGGCACAACATTTCTAATATGCGTGAATTCTGCCTTCATAAAGTCATTCATACAAAAGAATACTGGAGCCATTGCAGGGCCTTTGCTACCTGACATGTGATGGATCTTACTATATACTGCTAGCAGTCACATGCACGCAGAGCAGAGGGCTCATGATGTCCCAAAGCTGCTTCCCTCTGTGCTTTGCAGGTTTCATGTGAGCTCAATTTCCTTCAGCTATTCTATTTGGTGCATTTCTTCAAGCTCCCATTGCTTCTATCTGAACAGCCAAGACAAAAAGCTGTCACATGGTAATCTGTAACTTAAAACAGACTGTGGATCCTGCTCAGATTATTGGAGGAGATAATTAAATAACCTCATGTTAGAAAAGACCATCAGTTTAATCTTCAGCCTCTAACAGTATGAAGCCCTCACAGCTTGTTTTATAGTTTGATGTCAGATTTTTAGCTTCTGCCAGTTTCTGACCTTGATCTTGCCTCTGATACCCAGAGATACGACCGAGGATGAGAACATACACCCACATACCAGCTGTGTGACTAACTGAGCATCCTGCGAACGCCCTCTTTCGAACCGTCTTAACTAAGTAGATGTCGACTGCTATCAAACGCTTAATTGAGACTAATAATATAATTCAATCCAATATAATTTTAGGGGGGGGGGAAGAGCTGTACGGTAAATCAGGAAATTAAGTTAACATTTACCGAACATCAACCTATCATCAATAATAGCTTAGCCCCATGTGATAGTTTGGCATCATGTGATAGTTATGAAGGTTTGCTTTCTCAAAAGCAAATGTTTGGTGTTAAAATTAGAAGGTAATTTTGGAAAGGGCAGCTCATAACTGAGCTATGCCCCGAAGAGCAGATTTTAACTATTCACTGCCTCTGATGACATACATTTGACTTTACTGTGTCTTAAACAACAAGCGAGAGGAAACAGTTAGATGAGCTGAGGGCGATCTGCTTCCTTTGCTACAGAAGCTTCCAAGGAATATCTGCTTTTCTGCTCTTTCGGGCCTCTTGAAGTTCCCCTGCTGTGGGATTAAAAGATAATAGAAAAGAGAGTGTGTTCGAGGCAAACAGAGAAAGACAGAAAAAATGTTGTGCACTCGCTCTGAAAGGGTATCTCCTGCCTGCCAGATGCTGGTTGGTCAGCTGCTGTTACTGTTGTAATTGGGTTCACATGAGCTGCTGGTGGGACTCATTTCAATCAACAAGCGCAGCAGTCTCGTGTCTGTACTCTGCTCTGTCTTACCAAACTGCCCACTCCCACCTCCCGGCTCACTCTCGTCTCTATTAGACTCTCCAGTCCTCCCTTGATGTGTACCCTCCCACCTCACTAATGTTTTTTCACTTTTCTGTTGTGTTTTCGGGCTTAGAAGACTACCACCTGAGCCTGTAGGCTGCAGCTGCCATGGCTCCAGAAAAGGAAAGTAATGGTCTCGACAACTATGCATTTGCAGTAAGTGTAACTTTTGTGTGTGTGTGTGTGTGTGTTGAACTTTGCATGTTTCAGATTTTGTTGTGAAGCTATTTCTGATGATTATGTGTTCACTAAGTCGCTTATCTTATTGCAGCATTTCTACCCGTAAATAACCACATCCAGTGATTTACTTTGAAATTGTGTGAATGTGAACACATCCGGATTGTATGTATGTGTATTACCGAGTGATTTATCTCTTCTCTATTCACTGAACTAGATGATACGTGCGCTGTGACTTTCGACAGGAGAAAGTAGATCTGTTGTGCTCAGTTAATAATTGACATCAGACAGAATAGGAAGCAAAGTGGCGTCATGGATACATACAAATGTACTTGTTTACATTCTTGCTCCTCCACCATTAAAATCTAATTATTGTGAAGATAAGTGACACTCTATTTGGTCGGTGAAACAAAGGCATTCTGAGGTTTAGGTCAAATCTGAATTATATTCAAAAGCAATCATACTTTGTCTGGACTTTTTTCAAATACATAAAAACACATTTTGCATGCCAGAATTTTTCATCTATGACTGATCTTCATCTGACTTCAAAAAACATTTTCTACTACTGTTAAAAATCAGTTACTCATCTGGCTGTTGTTTTTTGTTTTGACCAGTATCTTCTATGTGTGAAAGGAAAATGAATTTCCTATGCAAATCTCGTTTTTTAAGGTTGCTAGAAAGTCAGGAGCTAATAAGTAACTAACCACATTCCCTCACTAGGACCTTGGAAATGTGCTGGTTAGATGAGAGTTTAAAGATGCTCAGGCACTCCATTTTTTTTTGTGCTGTTTCAATAAAATAAGACGCCGGATTGCCACAATGCAAAAAAAAGCCCAACAAAAAACAAAAGCAATTCTGCTGCAATGCCATCATTTCAACCTAATTTCTTTTCATTTCTTGCTGTTTGACTAATTGTAGCTTGAAGGACGCTTTTGTGATCTACCTGACACAAAACATGGGAAAGAAACGTCTATGGAGGGAGAAGGCGACAAGCTAGTGTACTGTGTAACAGATGTACCTCCCTGGTACCTGTGCATCCTTCTAGGCATCCAGGTACGTCAGCAAAGAGGCTTTAAGGTCATGTTTGACAACGCATCTCTGGTTATTTCCTGATTAAGAGCCTGTCGTAGCGTCATGGATGGCTTCTGATATTATATAACAATGCAAACATGGCCGCATGAGAGCTACCATTTGGCGCTTCCTTCACGGTTGGTTGGACTTGGTTTTATTTACGTGGGCCTGATTGCGAGATTTGCTTCAGATACAGTTGACATGTTAAAACCAGTGAGAGTTAGTTTTGTGTGTTTAACAGCTGATATCAGTCAGACTTTCCCTGGAAGTCCTCACTTTGCCAATATAGGTAAGTTACATTTCCCTTTTACACTAGCTGCCATTACAGTTACTATTTTTACAGCATCTATCCCGGGTCATTCTTTCTAGGGCTTTATAGAGCAGCAATTTTCAGTGTGCTGCAAACAAAGATCACTTTGTCATAAAATTTAGCCTCCGCCTGAGGCAGATTATTCCCCACAGTACATAAAAATCTATTGTTATTTGTTTCTCAAGCACATCAAACATGAACTAAATGTACCCCTTGATATTTCCTCCCCTCGTCTTTGCTCTCTCAGCACTGTTTGACTGCATTTGGAGGTATCATCGCCATCCCACTCATCTTGTCTCAGGGCCTGTGTCTGCAGCATGACGGCCTCACGCAAAGCCACCTCATCAGCACCATCTTCTTCGTCTCTGGCATTTGCACTCTGTTGCAAGTCACCCTCGGCATTAGGTAAGGCAGCAGAGGAGCAGGAGACAATGAGCAGGATGGTTTTTGCGAGATGGTTGACAGCAATAGATTTCTGTTTCTAATTATTTATGTTCATTCGCTGGATCAGATAAGAAGATCAAGACAAGAAATTCAGCTGTGCAGCAGTGTTCATTAATGTGGAATTAACCAGTGCTGTTCCTTTTGATTAAACAAGCAGAACAAAACGACCTTTAAGCCTTCCATCTTAACCTCCTTTGAACTGTGAGGCTTGCCAAAAGTAAAGTGCAGCGTTAACCGTGAACAATAGCATTTTCTACTCTGTTAGTGGGCATTTAAGGGATTACCAGAGGGGGAGCAGAGCGTCTACATTACATTACAGGTATAGTTAATGGCACCTTATTGTATTTGGTTACAACATAGTTTCCATTTAGGTACCAAATGGATGGTAGAGTACCATACAACACAATACCTTATAATACAGTACAATATGATACAATACACTCTGATACAACACAATGCAATGCACCATCACTGACTGCAATAGAATAATGTACTATACAAAGCAATGCAATCTGATGCAATATGAGTAGAGCTCCTTCCCTGTTTCTGTAGATTCCAGTACAATGTAGCCAAAATAAAAAAACAACACAAAACAACTAGCAGCACTTCTCTCACAAAGCAGCCCACTGTGAAGTATCCCGCATGTGTATTGACATACACACAGAGGAGTTGAAATGATGTAATGGCTGAATTTCTTTTTCTTTTTTTTTTTCTTGAGAACTACAAATCTAAACGGTGTTGTGTTGCTCTGAACTTTACTATGCTTGTGCAGACTGACTCTGGCTGAATATTGGTGTCACAGAAGGATTAGGGAAGGAATTTCCATCTTATTATGTTTGGAATCTAGTTCTTGCTAAATCCACATTCCCCAGGCTTAGCACTACTGATGCTTTCTTGTCTCTCTCCAAATACCTGGAAGTAGGCTGTAAGGAAAACAATGGGCATGTTTAATGGTACACTGCTGCAGAGGAGCCAAAAGAAAATGGTGCTAATTATTTGTGTCTCTTTGGATGAAATTATAAACTCCCCTCAGAGGATGTTTGCTAGCTATGTGTCTTGACTGTTGCCCTGAGTTTTCAATGTTTTCCACAAAAATACTTCCAACTATTCCGACTCACTTTGAGAGACTGCTTACGTTCTGCATCTGCTGAGCTCTGATATGGACTGGTGACAGTGAAGTGAGGCCATAGCGGACGACTTTAACTCAGTTAACCTCCAGTACAGCAGTTGGCCTAATTAGAGAGTCACTCCCTCCACCTTCACATGATTTAAATAAACCATTTTATCATAGAAACAGATAGATGCTCTTGAGAGGAGCTGTACTTTTCTCAAGCAAATGTCACCTTTGTATTGCTTTTTTAAATCTAAGTACTAAGTGTGACTTGTCTTGTGACTAGCAATGCTCCTATCTGTCTGGCTCCCTGCTTTTAGTTGTTCTTTATTTCCAGACTGCCCATTCTCCAAGGTGGCACATTCACTTTGCTGGCACCGTCCATGGCAATGCTGTCCATGCCAGAGTGGATATGTCCTGCTTGGACCCAAAATGCCAGTCTAGTCAACACTTCCTCCACAGACTTCATAGACGTGTGGCAGAGTCGAATGAGAGCAGTAAGTAAGCCATTTGTTTTTTCTAATCACAACTTCTTCCTGCTTTTTGGCTAATGAATATATAAAAATATTCATATATACATGCACACACACAACTGTTTGCTAACATGTTAGTCATATCAGGCTATCAGGTCATAACATAATGTGTGTATGATATTCAGCTTGTTGTTGAATTCTGCCTCCAAGTGGACAAAAAACTTTATACCATACTTTAAAACACAAACAACTAAACAAGAGCTGCTCTGTGTGGACTGGAAGCATCTGTTAGAACACCTTAGCTTTAACATTCACATATTATTATCATAACTCACTCAGATGTTGATCCTTATTGGTTTATTTAAGGACTTCCTGGTTCGAGCTCCAAAGGTATTTCACAGTTGTCTGTGCCAACAGAGATATGATGTAGTAAGCGCGGGGCAGGTATCTGTTTGTTAATGATCAGGCATATAATGTCTTTTTCTGTTATTCTGCAGACTCAACTACTCTGCTGTATGTGACAGTGATGTGTTATGAGGCTTAAAAAAACATGATTGTTAGGACTGTTCCATGAAACTCAAATGATGAGTGTGTCAAATTAGCATTTGTATCAGTCCTAGCGCCTTTGTTGGGACAAACTTCCTCTTCACAGTTGTAGCCATTGTTCAAATGCTCTGTAACGGTAATACTATGTGTGCACGTTTCATTGGAGCGTGTTAAAACATTCACAGTGCAGAGCCACAGCTGTTGTGCTTGTTGAGGTTGTGTAAGTAGACTAATAGTAGTTTATTGTATGGAAGTTGCATCAGTGGATCTTAAAACAAGTCTTAATGTAATGGGTAGTGAGTGGTGTGGTAGTGCCTGAACAGTTTGAATTTGCAAGAAATTAATTTTGTATCTGGAACATCCACAATAACAAGAGTGAAAATGCTCATTCACTCAATGTACCGTGTTAATTTCGACACATCAGTGCAACCTATCAATGTAAACAAAGGAGACAGGCACCTGCTGACTTCCCCCACAATGCACTTTAGAATGTGTGCTACTGGGATGGATAATGGAGAAAACTGACAGCACAACATGAAACACTTTGTGGTGGAAAAAGAGAAACTATTATTCCTCCAGAGGATCAAATAAGACATGATCCTTCCACCAAACCACCAGTAACAGTAAATAGCAACAATGGAAACTATAAGGATTTATACGACACGAGGTCTTTATTTTGAGAAACACTAACAATGCCGCAAAGGGGAAGCTGTTTAAGCCTAGATTTTCCCATCAAAAAATGTGAAAATTATTTTTTTATTGAAGATAATTACTATCATGCTCATTTTGCATAAATACTTTTGTAATAAGCCGCACTGTGACTAGCATCATACTCATATCTGTCCACAGCTACAGGGGTCCATTATGGTGGGCTCCCTCTTCCAGGTGTTTGTTGGTTTCTCCGGCCTCATCGGCCTCTTCATGCGCTTCATTGGACCTCTGACCATCGCTCCCACCATCTCTCTCATTGGACTGTCTCTGTTTGACTCAGCTGGTACAAATGCTGGCTTCCACTGGGGCATCTCTGTCATGTGAGTGAAAATCCTGCACAATCACGTCCTGGTTTAGATTAATTCTGATACAGAGTACAAAAAATGCAAATGCAAAAGTGAGTAGTATATTTCAAGATATTTACAGATTTTTCGAAATTTCTGCATGAATTCAACCCCAGCCAGTTTTTGACATCAATAAAATGAACTGAAAGAAGGCTGAAAGAAGAATTCAGTTTAATGTTTTTTTTTTTTCCAGAAAAACGTATGGTTTTATTATGTCTGCTTGTTCCCTTTACTAGATTACAGCCAAGTTTTAAAAAAGACTTGAAACAGACTTGAAATCTGTTTAAAGTCTTAATCCCCTGGCAGGGCAGAAAAGGCTATTAAAAGTTCTTTTCCAAAGAACCTGCTTAGTTGCTCAACTTTGCTTTGTTTTAAACATGGACGTGGATAGAAAATAGTGCAGTTCCACTCATGTATATATAACTCTGTGAATTTTATATTATTTACTATTTTACTATTTTACTATCTGTCCTTGTCTCACACAGGACCACAGCACTGATCATCCTGTTCTCACAGTACCTCCGTCACATAGCTGTGCCCTTTCCTACATACAGCAAGGATAAAAAGCTGCACACCTCCCGCATCTATGTCTTTCAGATTCTCCCTGTATGTATCAAACAAACTGTCTTTCTTGTTTGCCAGTAATTATCATTGGGATGGAGATATATTAATGAAATTAATTATGCATTTTGTCTTTAGGCCACTTGACAAGACAACCAAGCTGAGTTTTCCCACCTTTGTATCCTCAGGTTCTGCTTGGGGTCTCTTTGTCTTGGCTAATCTGCTACCTTTTGACAACCTACAATGTACTTCCTACTGAACCAGACAAGTATGGTTTCATGGCTCGCACTGATCTGAAGGGAGATGTCATCAGCCAAGCTCCCTGGATCACTTTTCCATACCCAGGTAAGATAAGTTCACCTTAAGTGACTTCTCTAGGTGTTGCAGGCTGTAGATACCGTGTCACTCTCTGTTCCCTTACGTTTGAATCCAATCTTAGGTCAGTGGGGGATGCCAACTGTGAGCCTGGCAGGGGTAGTTGGCATCCTGGCTGGTGTAATATCCTCCATGATAGAGTCTGTAGGGGACTACCATGCTTGTGCCAGGCTATCTGGGGCTCCACCTCCCCCTAAACATGCCATCAACAGGGGTATTGGTATTGAGGGACTGGGCTGTCTGCTGGCTGGAGCCTGGGGTACAGGAAATGGCACCACTTCATACAGCGAGAATGTGGGAGCTCTCGGTATTACAAAGGTAAGATGAGCATAAGCCAAGATGTAAATGCTAAGAAGAACTTTATCTGGAAATTATTTACTTAAACTGA
This sequence comes from Scortum barcoo, assembly GCA_023238725.1. Taxonomy (NCBI): domain Eukaryota; kingdom Metazoa; phylum Chordata; class Actinopteri; order Centrarchiformes; family Terapontidae; genus Scortum; species Scortum barcoo. The sequence goes on along the minus strand of CM041536.1, from coordinate 21,621,697 downwards.
TACATTTCTAGTTTAATGTAATCTTTTGTTAATTTAGGGAATATTGCTGCATGACTGCCTTTTCTTTTCCTCTCTTTACTTTCTCCAGGTTGGCAGTCGGATGGTGATCGTGGCCAGTGGAGTCTTGATGGTTTCCATGGGTGTGTTTGGTAAAGTGGGTGCTATATTCACCACTATCCCATCACCCGTGGTTGGAGGTATGTTCCTGGTTATGTTTGGTGTCATCTCTGCAGCAGGAGTTTCTAATCTGCAGGTACACACTTTAAAACATTAAGCATTTTGGAACATTGTTTTGTTTTGTTTTGTTTTTTACATTAACTTAAATATTGCCTGGAAATAAAATATTTTTGTTCTCACATTTTCAGTATGCAGATATGAATTCGTCTCGAAACATCTTCATTTTTGGCTTCTCCATGTTCTCCGGTCTGGTCATTCCCAACTGGATATTAAAGAACCAAAAGGCTATTGCTACAGGTGCAGAAACACAATTTAACCATATAATCTTAGTACTTGATTATTCTAATTGAGTTTTAACTAATTTCTTTATGTTGTGTTCAGGTATTGTTGAGCTTGACCAGGTGCTGCAGGTTCTCCTGACAACCAGTATGTTTGTAGGAGGTTTCTTTGGCTTCATACTGGACAACACAATTCCAGGTATTTTTCCCTTTTAATTGTATCATTAGTTCTTTTAATTTATTAGTATTACTATGTATAAATTGTAGTCTATAATCTGTAAACTATCTATTATAATCCATATTATTTATCATGTTATCATTGTATTAACAGCAAAGTCACATTGTAAAAATATGTGATTGGTAATCTTAATCTTGGTCGTTTGACCAGAGAACCATCAATATATATTGATCATCCTCCATCCAAGTGACTGAAAGTAAATGACTCAGTATCAGGTGATCACAGTCCATTGATATTCAGTGCTTCAAGGCTTCTTTAATCATTTCCATCATTGCAACTTCCTCTCCTATTGTACTACACTGATAGCACGATACTGTTCCTTGAAAAATAGTCATTTCAAAACCGTTTTGGAATAAAACTCAGTGTAAATGTCTGCATGTTCTCTACCTAGTTGTATTTTCCACCACTTGGCAAACAAAGAACACTGTCTAAAGACAGAAATGTCCCTGGGACATGATGCAGTATTCAGATTTATCAAAAACAGACCAGCAAGTTGAGTCTGAAAATAACATGAAGGCAGAGTCAGTAGGCTGTGATATTATGGTCTAACACATTTAACACGTGTCCAACAGGATCAAAGCATGAACGAGGCATCGAGGCCTGGAACAAGGCTCACGAGGATGACTCCAGCAACACACTGGAAAGTGGACAAGTTTACAACCTTCCCTTTGGCATCAGCTCTTACTTTTCTTCTTCCCTCTTGCTCCGCTACATGCCTTTCTGCCCCCCTGGTGCACCCGGCTCCCTGGATAGATGTGAAGAAGACTCTAATGCCCTCGAGCCCAAGCAGCCACTGGGACACCCAGAGCCTTCACAGATCATTATTGGAGTAGCTCTGTGAATTTTGTACTCACTTCACCATGCCATTTGGGGGATTTTCCAAAAAAAAAAAAAAAAAAACCATCAGAGGCAGCTCATCTTTGACCTGTACTGTAACAACATGGTGCATAATTTCTCATGACCTTTCTGGAGTGACACTTGCAAATGACATCTTGCATAACATTATATATGGACTTTCTTTAGGGAGATAGTCAGGTACTTACCGTTTTGGTAGTTATATTTGTAAATTACCGATAAATTAGGCTTACTGATACATAAATATAATCTTGAAGACATGTTTTCTGTAAAAATAATTTGTATTCAAAAAGCACAAGACTTTTGAAACAATGATTTCTTTGGTTTAAAACTGGATGTTTTATTAGTTTTCTTTGGTCTTATCAGTTTTAGGATGTGATCTACAAACAACACTAACGTGAAGATACAGTGAAGATACAGTGAAGATACAGTACCTCATGTTTGAATTGACTTTGATATGAGAATCAGTATTTTAGTAATTGTGTCATTGTCAGTCCAAATACTTCATCTAGTTGTAGTAACCTTTTCTTACAGGACTTTTCCCTCATGCTCCTTATGCTTCTATGTCTGCCAGCATACAAGATGGAAAGTTTCTTTAATGCACAAATAAGAACCACCCACTGATCTCAATGGATATTTCTCAAAAAATTCTTCTTTTGTGGGTTGTCTTGTGTGCATATTATACAACATTCATTTAGTTTTTTCCTGTCAAGTCCTGCTTGATGGCTTTGTACAGACTAACAAAGGACTGTGCCCACACATCTCGCTGGTGTTCATCAGTGGAGTTGACCATCTGCTGGGTGGTGTACACCAGCGTCAGCAGGGTGCGCTCAAAATCGTCCTGATGCAGGTGACCAATGTAATTGTTAAGGTCAGAGATGAGCCTGAATATATCGCTTAGCTTCCTGGGAATGAGCTCCTCACAGATGACCTCCATGTTTCTTGTCTTGAGGAGGGACGCCAGCTCAGCATCCTGCACCGAGAAGTCTCCACTGGCCTTAAAGTGTACGCCGGCCAGCAGAATCTAGTAGATGAAAAGAAAGGAAATGAAATGCTCATTATTATTATTATTACTCTTTAGATTCATTTGCTGGTTTCACACTTCAGTCAGTTAAGTTACAGACACATTTGTCTCACCTCAAATAATAGATGAGCGTCATTAAAGGAGTTGTGGAAGGTGGGGTTCACCACATTTGTAACTCCTCTTGTCACTCTGCTAACAGCTGGGAAGAGTGCTTGTGGGTAAAGAGAGACAGACAGTGAGAATGAGGGGTGGTAGAAAAGCAAGGACAGTTTCCTTAAAGACTCTTTTCATTGTTTCATCACATTTTTTTGTCTTGTGATTTAGTGCTGTGGACCCAAAAATCTTCTTGAACCTGTTAAGTTGGAAATCCCTGTGACAAGCAAATAACAACCTCTGAACTGTTGGGTACCATGAAATATAGCCTGAGGGTTCAGGCACATGTGAGACCCAGGGTCATACTGGGTTATTCTATCATATGCACACTGTGCATTTCAGACTCTCCGACCTCTGACCTTACAGATGACTTCTATCTGCAGGTGATGAGACGTGACCTCAAACTTCAAAGGCAGCAGAAGAATGAAAGGCGGGCTAACACACGGATAATACAACAGGCTCCAGATGACTTCAACATGCAGAGAACGGTCTCAGCATTTTAGCCTCATTTACACAGCATTCCTTAGACCTGTGATTTAGACCAGGTTGTTAACCACAACAAATCTGTCAAAAAAAAGGTCTCAGACGAAAACCTCACTTTCCTCACTTTTTTTTTGTTGGAATGCATTTGCGTAGACAGTCCATGCAGTCACATTGCCTGAAAGGCTAATAAGTCTGCAACAAAAGTTAGGGAAATCCAGTCAGTTCACACAGAATCACATGAGGGTGCTGCAGTAAAATTCAGGGGATCAGAAAGGTCATTTGTATTCATTGATGAGATATTTGGCTGGACAAGTGACAATTGCAGGTGGCGATCATCAAAGTCAGATGGACTGATCCTGAATGTCTGTTAATTATTGCAGGGCAATCCATTTGGTTGTTGTTGTGATATTTCAGTCTGGACCAAACTGGGTGACCGGCCAACCAACCGGCTGACATTGCCATCCATCGAGCCATGCTACAGTAGCATAGCTGAAGAGTAAAGGAAGTAAGGAAAGAAAGAAATTCAGAACAGAAAGAAATGTAGATCCCTGTTTTCACTTACTGTACAGTATCACCAATAATCTTTTCTGGCTGGTTTTTATTAACCATTTCACATGGTATAAATGATCAATGATCACACAGACATATAACAGAACTGATAACAGACGTCGAGTGTCTGAACTGCATTGTGTGGTTTGATGTGATCTATTTAAAGCGCTGCAGTTGAAACCATTAAACCTGAACAGTTTTTTCTGGAGTCTGGAGTAAACATTTTTTGACCAGCTCATACAGTATTTCTTAGTCATGAGATAAAGAAAGCAGGAGAGAAATTTGGAAACACAGTTTGGAAATCTATTAAACTTGTAAGCCAGAGTAAATTACCCAACTGCCAACTCTGGCGCTCTTTCCACTTGTTTGTGTCAGGCTCAACAAGTGCAACAAGATGATGATATTTTAATAGACTTCTGCAGATCAAATGATCCACACAAGTCAGTCATAATGTTTAGATAATGATCTCCATTCATCTAATTTTAACAAGGCCAATCAAGGCTGGCATTACTGTCTTTTTAAAGATTGGTCTTTGTTTTTGGTGAGTCCTCCATATCGCCATGATTTAATAAATCTGTATTTCCACCCTGATGAAAGTCTTATTTCATAGGTAATCTGACCAAATAAACTAACCATTGTAAAACCTATCCTTCAAGCAATCCAGTTGTGTCCATTGGAGTCCATTTCAGTGTGTATTTTATATTTTGGAGCGACTGGGAGCTTGTTTGGAAAATTTGGATCATATCAAAACTCATGCACATCAGTGATCTGCACAGAGAGCTCATATGTTTACCAGCTGAACCCTGTAGTAAAGAGATCACAGAGGCCAAATATGTGCTGCTGATAACTCCAGATTTTTTAAATTTTTTTTTTTGATGAAGTGTTTTTCACTGCTGCTTGGATTTCATTCTTGAATTTTGACTTGTACTTCCTGTCAGTGTGTCCAGCCAGAACCAGACAGCTCAGCCGGCAACAGTTTTGCACCACAGTCTTTAGTTCATTTTGATTACATTTTTTAGTGAGTGATAGAATAAGAGAAGCTATCAAATCGCAAAAAAAAAATCCCACCTGATGAGACAAAAGGACTGAATATTTCAGCAGTATGTTTTTCATCCCCTTGAGGAATATGAGTTTCCTCTCTCAGATCTTTTTTGGACCCTCCCATTGTTTTGCTATTAGAAACAGGTGAAGATGACATCTGAACTTACTGTAGTAGCTAGAAGAGAATAATAAGTGAAATGTGCTGCTGTTAAAAAGATGGGCTCCTCAAGGCTTAACACTTTTCATATGGGGGGAGGATTGCAATAAAATGTCTTATTATGTTCTTATGTCCAGTAGACTTTAATGTCACAAAGCTATGCTTGTACAAGGTTTTATTAATTTGTTTTCAGTAAAAACTTAAGAGTTTGGTGAGAAAATACAAAGATGAGGCATCACTGTTTTTCCTGGTTTAATATTCCAGCACAGCTAAACCAATGGACCAGGAACCCTCAGTGTACAGCCAAGAGAAGTTTAATATCTGCTTAATTTCTTTTGAAAGATCAAATACACAGAATAAATAGTTGACCAACTCCTGTAGCCTACTGACATGCAAACGTTATCCAATTATAGGCATTTATCCTCTCAAATAACAAAAACACTGCTGATAAGTATTCTTTTTTTGACCTGTGAAGAAACACTTGAAGAAACACTTGAAGTGAAGACTTTCCTGTCTCACAGGTACATGCACAAACTGTTTGTCATTTTTTATAGAAATATCAAACCTCATTTCATATCTTACCTTTGGTCCGACATCGCGTGACACCTGTTTTGATGCAGCAGCAGAAAAGACCAACAATGGCCATCCTCCAGGGCAGCATGGTGGCCTGATTTGCTCTCACGATGGTAGTTGCATGTAACTGGGGCTGGACTCACGGTCTCCTCCTACTGTGTCTCTGCCTGTGAGCACCCACAGTGCCCCTCTGTTGCATTTCTTCCCCTCTCTTTCCTGTGCATCTGCAGCCTGACACAAGTAAAAATGGTACACCTTCTTCATCACTTTTGTTCCCTCATTCCTCAGAAGCGTGTTTTCCCTCCCCCTCCCATCCACCTCTGATCTCTCTCTCTCTCTCTCTCGCTCTCTCTTTTTCTCCGTGCCTTATGAGCTGACTCTCTCTTCATGCTTTCAGCTGGTTGTCATCAGGTTCACACACAGACACACTCATTTTCAAATACCTCTGCTCTCACCGTTTACAGGTTAATGCCACTGACACTTCATTCATCTCTAGCAGCTGCATTTTTCTGGTTTATTTGACATCTTCTCCTTTATCATCACCATATTCTTCTCCTTTATCATCTCAGTGCTTCACACAGGACTGACTTTACGTGCCCCTATCCTTCAGTGAAAACTTAAATCCACTCTTAGATTTAAGTATAATAAGGATAACAGAACTCATCCGTCATACTGCTAATAGATTTTAGTGCTTACACAGTTGAGCTGCAACCAACAAACCGTGGAGTCATGTCCAGTGTATGCAGTCATCACTCAGCTGAGCTATCTGTGACTGTCGTTCCTGGAAGCGGCTTGTCACATGAAACATTTTGCATCTGCATTCATTGATGCTTTCTGCGAATAGAACGGGATATTTGTCTTGGTTTCTATTTGTGGGTTGAAGACCATGTTTATTGTCCTCTTGGAGCTGTTTGTGTACCTGAGAAGTCAAAGCGAGTTCTGTTTTTACCAACAGCCAGCTCCCTCAGCGGGTCGCAGCGTATGTGGCGGTGCCAGGATGACCACCGGCAACCTCGGTTTGTGCTCCTCGGGAGGACAAATGTGGAAAGTTCACACTCCATGAACATGAAACTCAGCTAAGTGATTATTTCTAATTATACAATGCACGCACCCCGAGTTCTGGACAGAAAACATATGCAGAAACCACAAAGAAACACTTTGTTCATTGCTTGGCAGGGCTCACCTTCTCCACAAGCCTTAGGAACACTTACCAGAAGTGCAACCATATAAAATAACTTTTATTTGCTTGAGCACTACTTTAACATTCATTTATTTCATTTGGGTGCACACACTGATGCCAACATATGAGCACAGCACACAGTTACATACTCTAGAGGTCACGTCCATACATCTAGCCCTTAGGAACTCAAAGGAAGTCAGGAATGGACATAGCTGGGACGATCTCAGATGGAGATGTGGCAGTTGTGCTGCTGCAGAGGAATACAGAGCCAGACTGTGCTGAAACTGGCAAGACAACTGTGGCCTCTGCGAAACCTCCAAGAACCACAGCTCAAGAACTTGAACAAACATATTATTCTTTCAATGGGCAAGTTGAATGAAAATGTTATTCTAGGCTGTACCCCAAATAATTTCCTTTCTTAAATTGGTGTGCTTACGGAGTGACTCAGAGGTGGATGGAGCTGAGTGTCGGGACTGGTTGTGTGTTTCTGATCATATCAAATAAGAAGGATTAACACATGATCACCTGGGAAGTGATAATGAGTTTGTATTATGACTAATAATGAACCTCCTGCTTGACAAAAATCAAGTTGGCAGCACAGAAGAGATTTTATTCTTTTTTTCACATTTTTCACAATTTTCACAGAAATTTTAGACAGGAGGACAGAACATGTCAATGAAATCCCTCACTATAGAATAAATAATTTGGTTAATTATGCAGGAAATAGTGAGCTTTGGTTGCTGAAGAGAACTGTTTTTTCAAGTTGTGTACCACTTGGCCACTTTCCACAACCACCCCATCACATTAAAGAGAGAAATACATGCTTTTTAAAAAAAAAAAAAAAAATCACAGCTGTAGTTGGAAGATACTGTACATGTTAATATACATGCTGAACTTGTGAGCTGCTGCAACACTAAAATGCATCAGTAATTAAAATTTGTATGTATGTAACACTGACAGGGGCTCTTTCTGCACAACCAGTATGTTTACTACTCATATTAATACCACTTTTTTTTAAACTTATAATGGAGTATACTTACATAGTGGCGTTGCTGCTTTTACCGAACTAAAGGATTAAAACACTTCTCCCATTACTTACAGGGAATGAGGGAGTGATTTTGGACACGGCTCAGACCTTTCTCACGACGGGCACGTTAAAGCGTCACACGCAGGTGTAACTAATAAGTTTGATTGTGGCTGCATTCCATGTGGCGTGCCAGTGTCAGGGCCATGCTGTTGTGCATGTTGGCTCACTTACATGGCTCTGTACGCTCAAATGGAGCAGAGACACCATTAATGTTATTAGTAACACCTGTGCTTTTCCTGCTCTGACAAGTCAAAATGTGAGCTGCGAGAGAGAGGAGAAAGACAAAAATATTTTAAAAAATGTGGTATAAAAATCACACTTACATTTTTTTAAGAATGATCTTTGATTGTCCAAGTATTTAAATACTATACAAGGTATTGCACAAACTACAAACAGTTTAAGGTTCATTCCTTAAAACAAATTCAGGGATCAAATAATGGGAGACAATTACAACAAATATAGAAATCAAATAATCTTGATTGTGCAGAATTTGTGATGTGATATTATATAAGAACACTTTCGTTCAGACACACAGTTCCTCTGTTTTCTAAATTAAAGGCGCTCTCCAACAATTCTACACATGGAGCACAGTTTTACTCGGCATGAAGAGTCCTACTCAGACTGTGAACACAGTTGCAAATAATGTCTTCAGTGGTGGAGCTTTGCCAAGTCTGTAAAAATAACCCAAATGATGTAATCATTAATGATGCCATTTTTCACAAGATTCTGGACTTTATGGAAGTGTAATAGTACTTACTTACTTTGGTCCCTTTATAGGGATAGCTATAAAGTACATTACTATATGGTTGGAGTCAAAATGTGAATGTTAATTTGTCAGACTTTTTTTTTTCAATTGTAAAAATTACACTGGAAACACAATGATAAAATGATATGAGCATTTCAGTTTAGCTCCTAAAATCTGTAATATCTATACCTGACCTCTAGATGGCAGTATTTATCTGCATTAACTCCCACTGCCTCACAGAAAAACCAGGATCAAAGTTTTAGTTTTAGTAGAGTTTCTTTTACTTTATAAGCACTAATGTGATATTCTTGGAAATGTGCATCATTATTTTGTCACTATTTGAATTAGAGTGATTGTAAAATGCCACTTAACTCAGAAAAGCAGTGAACTTTAAGACCCCCTTTTTTTGTTATTTGGCTAAACTGATGTTTGACTTTCATATTAACACATCAGCGTTTTCTCTGCCAGAGTCCGGAGCTCCTTTGTGCAGCATCCACACACCCTGGGCAGTTGCCACTTCACAGCCTGGTACTGCAGACATCCCAGCTTTTTCACAGACCATCTGTCAGCACTATGCAGTTGTATTGTATGCTGCTGTCCTCAGGCCAAACCCAGTTTATGATCCGTTCAGCCACCCTCCTGTTTTTAAAATGATACTCACTTCACATAATTTCTGACTGCTGGGACACACTCCCTGACCAGATCTTTTGCTGGCGTAGTAACGCGTCACAGAGTGAGACTGTCAAAGCCATTGTCCATCTGTTCCTCATAGACACGGAGCATACGAGCGCAACCACGACTGTAATTAGCTGCGTGGAGAAGTTGAAAATCCCCACAGACTGCAGTCAGAACGTGACTTTCTGGGACATTCTGCACCCAAATTGCAACCAAAAATAGGATTGTGGGAATAGAACAGACTTTGGATTCTGGACTGAACACAGTTACCATACTTTGACAAATGACCTGTGTTTTTGCATTTTGGGTTTAAGTTGCAAAGAAGTATCCAGCCATATCAGGACATCACAACAGCAACTGCATTGTTTCAGAAGGATGAGAATAAATCTGAGTGCTCTGATGGTATTCTGTCTCTCTTGGGTTTTAAGGAGACACAAAAGCAGACTGAGGAAGAAAGAGAAAATAGGTTAAACAGCTCTTTGTGTGGAAATACATTACAGATGGTGGAAATCTGTAGAGTATTTATATACAAAGTACTCTCTGCCTCAAAGGAAGAATTGTTTTTTTAATGCTGTGCTCATCTACAACTGACAATACAATATAAAAATGATTCATTGCGTTTGGAATTTTATTTGCCGTGTGTGCGTGATATCTGTTGTAAATCAAATCAAATGAAAAAACCTCCATTTTTCACATGAAAATGTTTAGAATGACGTCATGAGAGCCACAATGAAGATTTATTTAATATAAGACAAAAAAAACTGTTTACTGTATAACTCTAATTTCATAGTATTTTTGCATTTGCATCTGTTGAAATAAGCAAACAACGGACATAAATTTGAAAATGGAAATACAAACTTTGCCTCGGTATCTAAAATGAAAGGAACTGAATGAAATAATTTTTTTCAAACATTTTTGTAAAACCTGAACTTACAGTTAAGGAAGCAAATTACTGTGCATGTGAATTATAAAATTGCGCTTACTTTCATTATAATAACAGAATAATTATGTTTATGAGGAAAATTATTAATTCAGTTCTAGTTTTATTTTGAAAATACATCTTCATTTTAAGTTATGAAATCACAGACTAGATTTGTTTTCCTTTGAACTTTCTCTTACAATATATCATGCACACACGTGGTAAAAAACTATTTAAATCAAACTTAATAACCTCCATTTATTCTAATGTTGCCAGTCCTGAACTTCCATACCTCCAAGAGTTTACAGAAAATGACTGCAAGCAAATCCTTGAATAAATTGCTTTGCGTTATTGCTTCTAGTTTAATTCAAAGGAGTTTTTCAAAGATTTCTATCTTGACTGCTTGGCCTGCAGACAGAGACACAGTCTGCCTTGCATTCTGGACCCATCCTGCCTGAATCCTCCTTCTTATCTCTGAGGACGACAGATGAGCTGTCTGCAGTGGCAGGGCCTTGAACATGCCCCTCATCGTTCACATTCAGCTCTCAGAGTCTTTGTTTGAGTTTGTGTGTGCGTGCATGCATGTGCACTTTTATTAGAATATACCGTGCAGGTCTGTGAAACCTCATCCAGGTCCACAATTGTCATTTATGTAAATCCAAGGTCTGTTGCTTTTTTCTTCACATATCCTTCTTCCTCCACATCCTCTCTGGCTCTTTGTGCTTTTGGCCGCCTCCTCTCATCTGCCCCGACCTTGACATGGGCTATCTTCCGTCAACTGTCTTCCTCAGAGACCAGGGGGAATAGGTACAGATGCAGAGCGCAGGCTATCACGCAAAATCACACACAAGAAACATTTTTATTTCAGTACTGTACCGGGAATATTTCAGTTTACAACCAGCTCACTTCCATGCCTTTGAAGTGAGTTTGGTTCCCCTTCCTTCTCCTAGTTAAGCTGTAGTAATGGCTCAGTAATCTGGGCAAGTGACCGTAGGGTCTGTTTCAGGCTGCAAAGACTCTTGCAGTTCAAGGCCATTACCTCAGTTATAACTGCGGGTCCTGCTGGGAGCTGGGAAGTGGGTCTGCGTCTCACCCTACTGGCCAGAATCATACTTTTTTTTAATCATTCTTTTAATCTTTTAGTGCCCATAAAAGAAAATATTACAAAGAAAAAGAAAGGAAATGGTAAGCTGCGGTCGCGCTGGTGTGTAAACACTGAAATACTTTCATACACACACTTTCAAACGTCTTGCTCATGCAGACATGTACACACACACCCGAACCCAGAGAAATATGAACTCATTAGAGTGCATGAGGCTGATGTTTGTGTTGCACCAGTTTATTTGACATGGTGGTCAATATCCTAATGGACCGAAGTTTCATTGAAGTTACAATTAAGGCTACTGACTTTCTATATGAGCTCCTTCACAGGCTGATGGAGATTCTATTAGCCCCCTTTTAGCTTTTATTGTTTCCCTCACTCTGTCTTCTCCCTCTAATCCACTTGACCTGAGTCCTCCCTTTCTTTCTTTTTGTTTCCATTTTCAAACCTCCTTTTTCACCATGCTCATGGGCGATGGGAGGGCAGTGTCGGTTTCAGTGTGTCCACCACTTTGGCACAGACTGAAATATCTCAACGACCACAGGATGGATTGTCATGACATTTTATACAGAGATTCACAGAGGATCAGTGCAACTGACTTTCGCTCTGGTGCCATCATGAAGTTGACATTTTTGTATATGTGAAAGTGTCGGATAGATTGCCATAAACATTAGTACAGATATGCCCCTTCAAAGTGTAATAACTATGGTGGTCTCTTAATATTTTATCTAGCGCCATCATCCAAATCTCACTCACACTTTAATTTATGATCAAATCTGCCTCTTTCCCATCAGCCTCAGGTGCACTGTGTGTTTATTGTTAATTGGGAAATAATAGCAAACTAACAAGCTAAACTAAGATGGTGAACATGGTAAACAGTAAACACACTTAACATCAGCGTGTCGGCATTGTCAGTGCAGGCTGGATAACATGCAGACAAAGCATTATTCTGGGGCCTCTCAGAGCTGAGAGCATGGCCATAGACTCTGCCATCTTCAACTGTGTGTGTGAGCCTAATTCAACATCTCTGTTCTTATGTGACAGGTGTAGTCTGACCTTGTGCTGGCGAACCAGAGGCCTTATCTTGTCAATCTGATGGCTCTCCTTCTCGGGACCCCGTCACTTATAAGAGGACAACTCACTCGGTCCGTCTTGTGTAAATACACAAGTACAAGCACAACATGATTTTAAGCCAGTGGAAATGGGGAAATAAATGTGAGAGGATTGTTTTCACAGCTGTGCACTTGGCGCTCGTGCTTTAGGCCGAAGTGAATGGTATGTACAGTATCAAGCAAGCTGAGCTCGAAAAAAAAAGGTGGAGGGGAAAGGGACGTGGAGTGTGCTGTTACAGTGAACAGGCCCGGCTGAGCTCCGGCGTACAGGGGAGAGGAGATGAAGGTTAGTTGTAGGTGATTGATGGTAGTGCCTGCGGCTCTGTCATTGAATAATTGACCTGAAGTCATCCGCGTTGTTAGTATTGAATCAAGCGTCTGTAATGAAATCATAGACCCAGGCAGTGCTAAACGCAGGGATCCAGCTCTGATGATGAGGTTAGCGCCACGCTCATGTTTCATGTCCCTGTGTGTAGGTGTCCTGGTTGGACTTCAGCGGGAGACACAGAGGTAGTTATATATAATATTCTGTAATAAATCACTGAATTGAATCCTTTAATGTTGTTATCGCTGCACAAAGAGGCATTTATATAGTTTTATACCATAAAATAATGCAATATTTGTGGTTTAAGGGAAACAGAGAAATGGCAATCAGTAATATAAACATAAAAGTTTCTTTTTGATGGCGTAACATAACACACATAACTCCATAACGTATGCAATCCTGTATCAGAAAATCTCAGAAATCTACAGCGCCGCCAAAGTTTTTCAAGGTGGATGACTAATGATTAAAAGGCTGCACTTGGATGACTACTCCGGCAACTGGCAAGATGCATTTGTTTTGCTGTAATCAGGTTTGTGCCATCTCAGGGATAAATCCTCCGTCATATGCAATACAATTTCAATCAAAACAACTGCTCTGTCTACGGGAATGTTGGGTGGGTGGCTCACTCTTTCTGTGGTCTGACCGCTAACTGTGTCACGCACTAAAACGGGGCTTTGGTTCAGTTTGTGAGCAGGTATTTAGTTCTTACCGAAAACGACCGTCTTGAGTAACCCGCTAAATTACATGGCCTCTGGGGGCGAATCACTGTGTGTTCACCACTCGCTTTCAGTCCTGTTCTCGCTCAGCTGTTCTCCTATGTGGTACGGTATGCATACTTCTTCTGTACATGTGCAAACTCATATGAAAAAGCAAGCAATGTACATACAAATTACAGAGAACATAATTCAGTAGAGCAGCAGGCAAACAATACCAGATGGACATCATGAACAATAAGTTTCTTGGAGGGTGCAGGAGGAGGATGGTCAACACTGTGACTAATGGTTTGTCAAAGGTAGAAACGATGATATGAGCAATACACTGATCGTAAGAGCAGGATCTCTGACCGCTGGTTACACCGTCTCTGCCGCCCTGGAGTGCTGGCAGGAAACTGATCAATGCTGACTCAGTGGGAAAGACATCCACAGACATTTATCACACAAAAAAAGGCAACATAAATATTTTCATCAGGATGCAAATTGAATTGAAAAGATTTAAAGATCTGAACTGCAGCTCTAGTGTGCAATAGTCAGCTGTGGGAGATACAGACAGGCTGAAATCTATCAGATTCAGAAGAGGTGAAGTTTGCTAATAGCTGATTCCTAATAGTTTACATGGCATGTGTGTGTAAATTAATGGAGATAAGGCAACAAATTCACTTTGAGCTCTCTCATTCTTCAGACAAACTGCATAACTTTAACTACATTGTCTGGTAAAAAAAAAGAAAAAAAAAGAAGAAATTCTTTGTTTAATAGCCTCATCTGCTGCAGAATCTCATTAATCAGCACACTTGGACAGGTTGTTAGCTACAGTTTTAAGTGGGTGGAATTTAAAGTGGGTGGAATACTTGGGATAATGATTTCAAAATATAATGCAATACAAAATGAAGGCCAGATTGTCTAGCTCGCAGTAATCATCGAGGATTATGCGTTATTAGAATCCGTTGCGTATGTGGATCAAAATGAACAAATGAAGTCAATTATTCTGTGTCTTTCTCTTCCAGAAACATACTGGCAAATTGATGACTATACACAATGCAAATACTTTCATTTCATTGTTTCATCTCCTTTTGTGATTTAAAAGGAGGGAGCAGGACCTCACTACAGTATCATTAAGGGATTCTTGTGTGTTGTTCTGGCTCTGAGGGTATTTGTTTTGGTGGCTCAATTAACATTCTGTGGGGAACCGTGACATTTCCTCTCTGACTGTATCTACATGGACATTAGCTGGCCTGGAGAGCTTACTCTTTCGGTGCGGTAGCGAAAGGTGATATGTGAGAGCAGCTGTTTGGTCTCCACAGCTCGCCTGGGCTGCCTCCCAGCAGCTGATGAATATGTGTGTGTGTGTGTGTGTGTGTGTGTATACACATGTGGATATGTGTTACAGAGAGCAGCTATCACATAAATCAACCACTCTGCCGAGGATCACCCTACATCACCTTGTCGTCAGACCTGAACCGTGCTTTTTGTTACTTCACATGTTTCTTTTTATTTGCATTACAGCTCTGTTTATTAAGTGTTCAGCTTTTCTGGGCTCTGAATGAGGTAAAAGAAACAGAAATTGGTCACATGTGTATATCCCTCTGTCTGATCTGACTGTGTCTCTGAACATAGTAGATTTAATGACAGAGCAGATTTAGTAACCATTTACATGATTTAAGGACAGTGTCAGTATGTGTCTCCTGTTTGAAGTGCTCTATATCCATTACTAAATTACTGTAGAATCTGTCTCTGAAGAAGTCTGGAGGAAGCAGTTCTGCTAGTTTCACTGTCTATTTAGACACAGACTGCAATAAAATCCAGACCTCACACTGCTTAAATCAAATTTTGCCACAACCTGACTTCCCATGCTGCATGCTGGGAAAGTATCCAGACCCCTGTGACCGAGAAACAGAGTAAGTGGGTAAGAAAATGAATAAATAAAGGAATTAAAGTTTGCCACATTGCAAAACATTGGTTTTTCTTTTTGTCTGTGCGCTAAAACCTCAACACGTTGGAGACAATGCTGGTCAGAGGCAGTAGAGGAGAAAGAACCGAGGACCTGGAATCTGTGTAAATAGTTACTGACACTATCTCTGCAGCTAAACAGGATGGTGTAATAGTAGCCACTGATAAAATCACAGCTGCACTTTTGCAATCAGATATTTGTTTATTCAATACTTGATGAAAGTATCTCCATCCAGATAGCAACCTTCATCGAGGGCAAACTGGAGGCATATATTTGTGTTTTTTCTTTCCTAATATATGCCTGGGTCTTTGGCCTACAATGGCATGATTACATAAATGGGCCTGATCTGACCTAATGTATTTCAAGTAATAGTAAAAGGCTGCAGTCCACTTCTGGCCCAATACTGTAATGTTCTAATTTTAATAGTTTGGCCCAGCTCTGGTCCATAAACTGTGTCTTGCTGGCCCAGGCCTGGCCCATGTACTGCCATGTGTTGCCATGGAGAAACCAAATACCAACCCACTTCAAGCACCTTTCCACAATTTATTTTTGCATTCTTTTCATCAGTGTTTTTCTTTAATATTCTAGATGAATTGATCCCATCAAAGTTTGACTAATGCAAACTTGTTGAATGCAAAAACCCAACTTAACCTGTCTGGTACTGCTGAATTTGAGACCTAAACCCAGCCCAGGTCAGAGACTTATTTTTGTTATAAATTCTTCATGGACAAAGTAACTGAGCCCAACCGGAGTCAACAAAATGAACTACGACTTCTATATTCATACCCCAGGATAGCTACTGTTTATAGGCACTTGATAATCTTTTTACGTTATTTAATTAATAGGATCAATCTATCTATACTATTAACATAAACAGAGTATTAAGCAAAGATTTTGACAAATTCTGAATTTGACCTGATGGTGGCACTAGATGAAAAATCATCAGATCATTAAAGTGATTCATCCTCTGTGGACAATGAATGTCTGTACAAAATGTAATGGCAGGTCAAATGGGCCAGATTACACTAATTAAAATGAGAAATTGGAAAATCACCACTTTGTAATGCTGTTCTTTCTTCTCGATTTACTTCACAGATATTAATACAGACCAAAAGGCAGAAATTTCAGATTGCTGAGACAGAATCCTTTAACATTAGCGCCTCATCCATGTAAAACAAAGCAGACAGGCCTACACATATTTTGCTTCATATCCCTTGCTATTTCTTTTATGCTTCATGCCCTTATTTCACAGTAACATCCACAGTGTTATGTATGTGGGGTTTTTTATTTGTGTGCTTGTGGTGTGTTTCCTTCTGCGTTTCCTGCCTCTGTGGGAGGTTCCTTCTTTTTAGAGTGAAGAGGTGGCTACCTGACTGGATGACACACCTAAATTTCTCATCATGCACTCCTTTAAGCCGGACACCCTTTAAGCTTCTCTTCTTCTCTTCGACACTGGATTGTTCCACTACTGTGGTAACGCTCTCGCTGCTGTGTTCACAGTTTCTGTGTTTACTTCTGTGTTTAAACTCTTGCTATCTTGTGTGCTTTTCTAGTGACCCTTGCTCTGTTGTTTTCGTTTTTGCCCCAGATACTCACCTGTGTTCCTTCATCCCGGTTGATTCTCTCCAGCCAGTAACCTGCCACCTTCACGCCGCTCTGCCTATTTCTTTTATACCGGACCGCCTTTTGACCTACCTTTTGTTTAATTCTGATTAAATCAACATTAAACCGCCCCTCCGCTTCGGGTCTGCTTCTGGTGTTCTCTTTTTTCAAACAGACTTAACCACAGTACCTACATGCGTACGTAGCTGTATTCATTTAGAGTTGAGATGACATGTCACAAGGGAGCGAGGTGTTGTGAATTCACGGTTGAATTCAGGATAATGGAGCGAGACAAAGAAACTTTAAGACTGGAAACAGTGTTTGAAAAACTGTAAAGCGTAAAAATCTCAACCACTGGAGTTTCACGACTGCAATCATGTTTCCACAGCAGATCATCATTATGACGCTATCCCTGTTGAAAGGTCTCTTTGTAAAAGATTGGATAATTTTGACTTGGGTTTTTGTCGGCTTCACTTTGAGCCAAATGTTGTTGAAAGATGTGCGTATCCATTATGATTTGAAATCCTCATATTATTATCACAATGGCCACATGTTTAATAACAAAAAGGACTCACCCTTTTACTCTGACCCGTTCGACTAAGTTAGGAATGTAACAGTTGCAGACAAAGCTTGTATTCTTACCGCGTTTGAGGAAAAAACAAGGTCCACTTATAATGTTTCTGTGTTGTTAAATACAGATGTAATGATTCAAATTTGTAATTAGTAACTATGAAAAATAAAGAAATGCCTCTAGATATAAAATGCATGACTTTTGTTGTAACTTAAGTGTATACTACATACAGTATAGATGTGGAAAACGACTTTGTGCCCTTAATACAGTCTTAATTGTCCTCCAACGTAGCCGCTGACCTTCCCTTCCTGCTGGATGTAGCGAGACATGATCAACGCCACAGGTATCAAACGCTTTATTACATCAGGCCCCGCTTCATCTGCTGTGAAACTCTACTGTAAAGCTCTCCTGCTGTGCCGAACCCCCCGCACCAGTCCTCCCTAAACATGCTGACTCGTACCCAATGCACATTAGTCTTAATTAAGCTAAAGTGTTTTCTCTTTCCAGACTGCATCCTCCCTCCTTCCCCTCCTTTTCACTCCCCCACAGCCCTCCCTTTTCTGTCCCTTGCTCCTTTTTTTTTTCCCTCCCTTTGTCCTTTCAGCAAAGCTTCATCACATTTAACGACTTGGTTGTCTGGTCTCATGGGAGGTGCAACCAGTTTACATTCATTTATTCACAACTGTAGGCAATAAAAAACTTTCAGTTCACAAACCGATGGGATGTTTCCAAGGCATTTGCATCGACTCTCCGCTGTAAATCACTGGCTCCGTTTTCAGTGTGTGTAAAGCTTCATGCGGATCTCTGGGCTCTTTGCATAGTACCGAGTGAGCAAGGCAAACATGAAGTTTTGTGCACTGATTTCATTTCATCCATAAACATCTCCGTTTGACACAGATGTCACTCATATACTGTGTATGTATGAAGAACGTGAAAAAAATGCTAAAGGTAAGTCTGACGATATTGTGTATTTTTTCTCTTTGATCACCAGATCCCATGAACAGACCCAAACTAATAATAATAACTAATAATATAATAATGATGCAACCACCACAAGTTAGAGCTCCACTGTCCTCCAACAACTAATGAAACACATCATGTGAATCAGGTTGAGAGACCGATGGACACATTTTTGGCTTTGGTGTTTTAATTAATTTTTTAATTAAAAAAAATGCAGAAATTCTCTTTTTTTAACCTTGTTTTCATTTTAGTTTAAGTTGTGCAAATGAAAAATGCAAGTTAAACTTTCCTCAACTATTTTTGACACAGTGGAGACAAGACACATGGCAGACAGTACGAGTATCGACCGTGAGCGAGTTCCAGTGAGTCTGATCGAGGAACATCTCACTCCATCCTGCTTTCTAAATAAATTATGCAAACCTGAATCTCCATAACCTAGTCAGACTCAGAGAAGTCCTGTTTGTTTACTGTCCCCAAATGGTTCAGCTTCATTCAAGAGCTTATACCCTGCAGATGCAGCCCACATTACAAGCAATGGTGGGAGAGTGACCTCTTTTCATATATACCACATTATTCATTTTGTGAAAAATGGATAAATAACCTGAATGTAAACATGGACTTGTAATAATAAAGTATGAAGAGATGATTTTATCCTTATCATTCCTGTAGAAAACAATAAATCTCATTATCTATGGCAGGCTTTAAAAACAAAAAAAACACCTCCGTTCCAGTTTGGCGCTGTGTCCGCCGGTTTCCTTCCTGTCCCTGACCTTGGAGGTCAAGGCAGCATAATGAGCGCACACTCCAGTTTCTCTCTCTCCTCTGTCAGGGTGCCTCTTGCAAAATATCACCGTCTCAAAGTTGTTCCGCTTATGCTGCTTCAATATGACCCCCCGAGTGTGAGCTTTTCCACTCGTGTATATTTGGGGACAAGCGGCCAACACATGTGACAGTGACTTATGGTGAAGGGGAAACAGGACTGGCTGCAGAAATATCACTGATTAGGATCAACGTAAACATACACCTCAGCATTTAGCAGAAGCTCTGCTGTAAAACAGTCATCCATCAATGTCTCCCAGGGAAACGTACAGTGCACTGCATCAGAATAATGATTATTGTCTCCTGGCTGCTGCCATCTACCCCAAACACCATCCATTATACTCTCAATAAGATTTTAATAATGGCATATACTTGAGTATTAGAGAGTTCCTCAGCTGCACAGGGAGACCACAATACCTTTGGGTCGCAGAGATTGGTAAACCTCATTAACGTTGCCCAGAGAGAAAAGCCCTTTTTAAAGCCTCCGAGTGGACTGTAAAAGGGACTGGGTCAATAAAGTCTTTGTCTATATACAGGCTGTCAGCAGGTCCTTTCTGTTGTTTTCCTGAGAGTCACTTTTGATTTAACATATAATCCATTTTAATACAGAGCGCCAAATGCAGAGCAGTGAAGCTTAAGTTCTAACTTGAATGAAAACCGATTGCCAAGGAAATGCATGCGGTGACTCCATTTAAAAAGTCAGTACATGCAGTCTGAGGGTGAGATTAGATTTGGCTGCACTTATTCTTACCTGCTACTATTACTATATTTGACTCACAGCAAAACCAGTGTCATAAAGCCACTTAAAGTTATAATCTTTATGCAGTCAAACTCCATTTTTATTTTTATGGTTTCCCATTTTTCCTGCAGTAGCCATTATATTTCTTTACATTCAGTAATTATGTATATAGTAGTTTGTTTTAGCAGTAGTGGAGTCTGCCATTCTGATGCTAGATTCAGGTTGTCTACCTACTCTATGCACCCAGGAAATGACACATCCAAATGGCACATCCAGTGCAATTTTTATCACATAAAGACCATTTACTGTTCCCTCTTTCTGCATCGTATCAGAGCTACTCTATATCAAGTAACTGGTAATGTAAACAGACAGTATTACTGCTGCTTCACATGAAAACCATTCAACTGGTGAGACACTGTGTGACTTTTATTGTGAAGCTACAGGAAACACAATGTATTTGTCATCACAAAGTGTCTCAAAAAACGTCTTTTTTTCCTTTTGAGTTTGTTTGGATATGCTGTAAACACATACATGTTGTATTTGTGTCAAATGAACTGCTCATGTGTAATGTGAGTATTTTGTATTAATCCGCACTTACTCTTACCATCCAAACAACGGGTGGTCACCAAAACTGAAATCTTCAGGATTACAACTTTAAATTCACAATTAATGACGTGACATCGCAAATGCATTTAGTTGAGTTTGAGCTGCCATACGTTTGAGGCCAATCACATCAGCCACCTCTCATGTAGAGAAAGATGAAACCTGGGGGAAGAGAGCTCGATGGTTTCCGTAGCGATGCATGTGCACGTCTGGAATGTCTGTGTGTGCGCATGAAGCTCTGTCTGTCCCGCTGTGCTGCAGATCCCCACGGTAGAGAAACCGCTCTGTCTCTCAGCGGTCCTGCAGACTTGCTTTTGCCGATAGCACAATTTTATTCTCTCTGCCCAACTCTCTCTTTGGCAGTATATAAAAGCTGGCTGCGGCTGCACAACTCATCACAGGCTGCCAACAAAGGTTGAGGCCTGGTGGAGGAGGGCAGCAGCCTGCTGGTGGATGTATATCTGCAGTGTGCACTGTAAATTAAACATCAGATAAACCTCTGTCTGGCTTCAAGGCTGTGGGAGTGAAGGTGCGGAGGCCTGTGTGGGTCTCTGCGAACAGCTGAAGTCAAGGAGGTGCAACACATGCTGAGACGTGAAGAGGAATAAGCTGCTGATGAAGAAGTGGGGATTATAGAGGAGGTTCAGGGAAGGGAGGGTGGGCAAATGAATAAATAACTTGTTTGTATTTTTTTGAATAAAGGGGTCTTGTGTTCTTTCTTTAACCCCTCCTGGTGGAAGAGTGATGGAAAGCTTGATCAAAAGCAGACCTCAGAACAGGAGCCGCCCCTCCCCCCATCTTAAAATGATCAACTGCCACTTTCAGTTTTTTGTCTGCACTTTGTATCTCATCTCTCACCTTGGCTGGATCAAGCCGGAGGTCTGGCCCCAGGCATCCTGATAATAAGGAGAAAATGAGAGGAGCGGAAGTGGTGAAAGGAAATATCCCTTCAAATGTGCCCCCTTTCTTCTCCCCCTCAGCCTCCGCTCCCTCCTCTCTGTCCCCTCTCCAACCTCTCAACCTCTATTCCCAGGCTGCACACCAAGCTGGGCCCTCCATGGAGAGCAGGAAGCCGGACTTGGAAGCGGGGGCCTGCTGTCTCCACGCCAAGGCAAGCTGGTATGAGATGTCTGTCTGGGAGAAGGTGGCCACTTTTCCAACTATGAGCCAGAGTCAAATTGACAGCCATGTTCAAGAGACCCGGGGGAAATTACTGAGTCTGAAAAACCTGAGTGCACGGGGGCACAATGTGAAAACCAGCACCCAGTGGATGAGCATAATAACACACATTGTGCTCACCGGTCCCTTCACATGGGGAATAATTAAGCAAAGCTCTATGTGGCCCATAGAGGGCCTGGGAAAGATTTGATGGGCTGATGTGCCTTTTGGGAGGCTTGGTAAACCACAATCCAGAGAACTTTAAGAATCCAAGTTTTGTCCCCAAGTGAAAACCGCCAAACTTTATCCCCATGATTACATATGTACATTATCATTTGTTGTTGTCTCCCTTGTGTCTTATGACCGATGATGAAATATGTCGTTCATAAAAAAGATTGTGATTGTAATTTACTTTTTGGTGTCAATACAAGATGTCAAATACTTCTAAAACATCCCTCTATACACCAGGGAACTGTCTCGCTGACATGATTCACTGCTTTGCCACCACAGTGTGCAATAATACTGTAGTGCAGATTTCATAATTATTACCGTGGCATTTTTCATTTGTCAAATCCCACAAAAATGTACATTTTGCTTGAGGAAAGGAGCCTATTTTTGCATGAAAATCCAGTAATCCACAAGCTGTTTGATCTAAAAATTAGAAACTTGTGACAAGTCTCTCTGGCCGTCTGGTGGTCGAACAAAGACATGTTTTATTCTCTAAATTGTGATTCATTGAAAAGGAGCATTATGAAGACTCAGAGACAGGCAGCTAAATGAAGCAACCTATGGTCAAGATGGTTTCATATAATTGAAAACACACTGTTCACTTTCATTCTTGTGGCCCGGGAAGAGGCTTGTTTTCAAGAGGTTAACCTCTGTCTTTTTGTCTTATGTGTGTCATATGTGAATTATAGTGGCGGCTAAAGATTTAACATCTTCCACTCTGTTCTCACCCTGAGAGCTCCTTTAGGATGTTTTCAACCACATAACCATGGTGGAATGTCTCAAACATTAGTTAGATGCTAAGAAATTGGTTTTTAAGTGCTGTGGAGAGCTAGTTTTTGTGTTTGGTCCAAGAGGTTTCCATAAAACATGTTTTGGATTTGAGCTAACAGTAAATGTAAGCTCTGTGGGACTATTGGGTTGATTTAGAAATGGCCATCAGATGCCTATTTATGACATACACAGATGAGAAAAAAATCTATTAAAATAAGAAAAGAGGTGAAGACACCATCTAACTTTCTGCACCATAATTCTCCAAATCCAACTCCTATCTTCCTCTTAGAGGGTCACGTCACCCAGATTTTCTCACTCAATGTACCTCTACAATTTTACCATGCAGCTTCTTTTGGCTTGTGTGCATTTTTGTATTTCCTATCCAGTTCTGTTTACACTCCAATATATTGAAAGTGAAAAAAACCTCATTTGTGGTGATCACATCATAAACTAGAATTTGAATACTAATTGGAAAATTGTCCCAGTTACTCCACAATCCACTCTTACTGTCTGCAGTTTTCATTGCAGGGACTGGTTCAGTAGAAACTACTAACAATGAAAAATAATGACGTTCTGCAGAGATGCTGTCTGTCAAAATATCTGCAATATTACAACTACTGGACGGATTGGCTGGAGTGAAATTTTGAACAGACATTCACAGTTCCCAGAGGATGAATACTACCAGCTCTGGTGATTCCTGACTTCTCCTCCTTTAGTGCCACCAACAAGTTGACATTTGTCCACCTGTCTCTGCTGTGCTATAGCTTAACTCCAGAGCCCCTTCCCACAGTCACTCAATCTAATTAGATCTTTTTAGTTAGCTTTTCGTCATTGGTTTTCCTCTGTGTACTTGTCTGTGTTGTGTAAGAAGTTGTTGACAAAGGAGGGATGGGCTTGGTTGTTTGGAGGTCATTTGTGTGCCCACTGAAGGTACAGAGCCTGGCTAAGTTAGGGCATACAGGGAGGAGGGGAGCTGCACACAGCATGTGCATGAGCAGTGATTAACTCTGTCTGATACTCCTCCTGGCTTTGACTGGTTGTTTTGATTCGGCCGTGGTGGATTCTTGCAAATGCTATTAAGAGCAATGTGTGCAGCCAAAAGAGAATGATTTATTCACAGATTATCTGTCTCACATGCTACTGTAAAGACATAGTGACAGTTTTAGTGAGCATGACTAAAGGTCCCTTTTGAGTTACCTAATTCTACTTTAAAGGACTGCTGGGCCTGTAAGTACAGCCTGAAAGAGCTGCTAGTGTGACTGTAGGCTTTAATTCTTGTAAATGTCATTTCTCAGAGTTCTCAGCACATCAACCAAAGTTCAGTTAATCTGTGTTTAACCCTTACATACTTTTCGGGTCAAATTTGACCCGTTTTGACATTTGACAGCAATAAGCAAATAAGATTAAAAAATTTTATACTTTTATACAGGTGCTACAAAGTTTTGTACACTGAGGCTGTTTCGGGTCAAATTTGACCTGTACCTATTGAGATGGATTTTAGACCTACCAGTGTGGATCAAATCAGGGAAATGGTGGTTTTAGGGAATCTTGAAACTGTGATTCCCTGACTTCTGCTTCCCGCAGAGACAGACACTTGCTGGTCTTTGAAGGGACATGAGGGAATCTCAAAACAGAGAAATAGTGAAACAGCATAGGAGTGATCATATATGGTACACAAAGGGAACGGACGTCATCCAGAGGTCAAAGGGCGCGCCTTGACACAGACACAAGATCTGTACCTGCAAACACAAGTACCTGCAGTGTAATAAATTAATCTACAAAGTACGAAATTTTGAATTCAAATTTGGGTTGGGAGGGTGGTGGTGGGGGTTTCATAACATTATCAAGGTACCTGAGCTGCCATTTCAGAGACTGCCATCATGGCAGCAAGACTTGTGCAACAGGCCCTTGATCTGATCTTCCAAGATGAGGAGGTTGATAGTGATTGGGAGGAGGATGTGTCAGAGCAGGAAGACAACGTGGAAAGAAAACTCTGATTACAAGCCCCTCTGATGAAGATGACTCTGATGGAGAGGAGCAGGCAGCAAGGCAGACGTTTATGTCGAAAAACAGTGCTATCTGTTGGTCCTTCCACGTCAAGTTGCAGGCAACTTCGAATGACTCCAGGACCCACAAGACTGATCATCTCCCATGTATCTGACATTTTGTCAACATTCCAGCTCTTCCTCCATCCAGTCATTGAAAAAATTGTCATTGCAATGACAAACATGGAGGGGATTCATTCGTTATGGTCAAGAATGGAAGACCATGGATGTGACTGACCTACATGCCTACATGGGGCTTCTAACACTGGGTGGTGTGTACAGGTCCCGATACCTGACTGCTTCTAGTCTGTGGGACACTGAGATGGGAAGACCAATATGTCGAACCACCATGTCCCTGGAAATGTTCTGCACCATATCGGTTCGGTTATCGGTTAAACGTGGATGTATCATAAATTCAAACAGCTCTAGAAAGTTAATGTAATTTTCAAATTAGGTAAAATATATTTAAATCATTATAGCTTTTATATTTTTATGTCTTATGTACAACAGGACATGATACTGTGTAATAGTAGGATGTTTTTCTCCCTAAAAACGAGTGTTGTAAATCTTAAAAAATACTCTCTCCCTGCTCTCTGAAATATTTTTAAGGATTAATCATACATTTAATAATGTGAAATTTTAAATATATCTGTACTTTAAAATTTGGTATAGACACTAACTATGAGGGAATTCTTGGTCCGGGTCAATTTCAATTTTGACCGGGTCAATTTTGACCCGGACCATACTGTGAAGGTATAAAATATGAACAGTATGTAAGGGTTAATACACACATATAATGAGATATCCTTTAGAGACAGATATTTTAAAAAATATGTTAAGTAAAGCCCAAAATATCTGCATGACTGGATGGACTAAACCTGGACCCTGGACCCTTTATAAAAATAAATAGGAAATTAAATAGGAATAGTAAGGAACATTAGATGAAACACACCTGCAACAACATCACATTTATATTCAGTATCTGCTTTTTTTCCTGCTTCACACTTTATCACACTTGGAGTAAAATATTGAATTCAAAACTAAGACCCTGTTTTGTTATGGCTGCACAATCACATCAAATGGGGGCTCGTATCATTTTCTGTCCAATTTCCTGCAATGCAAGAGACACTTTGGATATCTCTGAAAGCCCTGGGAACTTGTCGAGAGTTGAGAATAAAGCACTGTGGGTTTGAACAATGCTTGTTTGCACAGTGTGAGTATATAAACAAACCAAACCAAAGGGTCTGTGTGGTTGAATGGTACCAAATATGAATTATTTACCACTGATTTGCAATTGCATAATGTTGGAAACTAAAGGTCTACATTGTATCCCTGTCCTTACTCTCCCTCTAGCTGTCTGTTACACCCTCACAACAAATGATTGATTGTCCCAATGTCCTGTGAGAACTGACAGCTGGTTCCTTATCCCCTCGGTGGCCTTGCTAACCAGAGAGCTGTAATCATTTTTGACTGGACAATATCTATGAGAAGTGCAGGCGGAGGGCAAGGTGTCCTGGTTGTGTTATGACAAAGATATTAAAGGAATCTGTCTTCATCTTTATCTTTAGGGAGTTTTCCTTTCAATCTACTCAAAGAATGATGGCTAGCCCCGTGTGCTCTTCCTCTTACAGAATATTGAAGGATGGGAGCCCTGACACGCTCTCATAAAGCCGCGAGAGGAAAAAATCCTGTTATTTGTTTGGAATATTACACTATTCCCAGAACAGATTTCAGGGTCATGTAATATGTGCTGACATAGATATAGCTGAAACTTTTCGCTCTCAGTGCCTTGTGTTTTTTTATTGATCAGAGGAGAAAAACCCCAACCAATTTCAACACCGAAAGTTTGGAATGAATAAGTAACTTAATACGTCTGAGATGAGAGCACCATGCAACACAAAGTATCGCTGAGGTTTCGGCAAGGCATTTCTTTTGGAACATTTTAACAACTGCGACGATTATCAATGCAAAAACTTCTGCCGCTCCATAATTCAAGAAAGGACGACTGGATCCATAATTTAGAGCTGTCTGCAAAGATACAGCAGCAAAAACAACAAATCTATTTCTGTCATACATGTACTAATGCATAATTCAACAGTTAATG
Source organism: Scortum barcoo (assembly GCA_023238725.1). Taxonomy (NCBI): domain Eukaryota; kingdom Metazoa; phylum Chordata; class Actinopteri; order Centrarchiformes; family Terapontidae; genus Scortum; species Scortum barcoo. Next base: position 21,594,760 of record CM041536.1, on the reverse strand, counting down.
ACTCTATCTGTATCTTTAAAAAAAACAACAAGAAAAGAGTGTTAGTTAAAAGTGTTTTCCAAGCTTTTTACGTTAGGTGGGTATTCGTGACAGCATTTGTCTGTGTGTGAGTGAGAGAGAGTGGGAAACACAGGCGGAGACGGGTAAGGAGAACCAGATTATAGCATTATGAATCATTACAGATTGATGGATCGGGGCAAGTGGAGACTGGGATTATGCCTTTCGATGCGGCCTGTCATGCTGGAGTCTTCAGCTACTGTGACTGCGGGACTAGCTGACTGCTCCTAATATTTCAAAGCCTCTTACTCAACAAGCGTGACGTCCAGGGACGAGCGCAGGCATCATGATGACTTCAGATGAGCTTACCACATTAAACATCCAGTATTAGGGATTTTTGCTTGATCTGTACTGGGACTAAAACCAAAAGTTAGATTGCTGCTGCAGCACACGGCAAGAGTCGGAGTTTAGTCTGATCACCAACGCTCAAAATCAGCCGGAGCTTTTAATCATTAAGAGCAAAAGCTGGGGTCTGGAAAAGCATCCGGATCCACGGCACTGCCTCGAATATTACCACTGTCCTTTACTTTTACTGCCAAACAGATGGTTTGTTTGCTCTCTCTCTCTCTCCACGCTTTACGGCCATATAACCTCCATGTGTATAAATATGCTGACAGTGCTCCCCGCTCACAGACCCGAGAGCAGCAAGAAGCGATAAAGTTTTGTTAAAACGCTGCTGTTATCACAGAGGGAGGCCCCAGCTAACCTTCAGGATGAAATAGTTTTCTGCATTTATTTGACTTTTACAAGGTCATGAAAGTAGGACAGAATTTATAATTATGTAGCGTTGGGCTAAAAAAAGTAACTTAAAATGTTTTCCAGGGGGATTCCCTCAGCTTATTTACTCACTGGTTTTCCTTTATAAATGCATGCCTTATTTTTGTGTCATCTACTGCAGAGGGTGGGTCAGTTGCGTTTAAATGGTTATTTCAATGCATTATTTTGGCTCTACTGCAATATTTTTATCGTGACATGGCAGTCAAATCTTCGTAGGATATTTGTAGTGATTATACTGATAAATTCTGCCATTATTGTGCTTCGTGCTGCTGAAAACCACAACACCAGGCGCGTCATGGTAAACTACTTGACCTTGAAGATGTTGGGTGTAGCTTCAGTATATGAGGCAGCCTCCTGACCTCCCACAAATGTTGCACAAGGATACTGGAGGCAGTGCCTTCCTGTATGGACTGCAGCTGGACCCCTTTCTGAAAACTGGAAAAGTGAGCAGACCGAAAGAAAATGAGGATTTGACGAGGGATATAAAAATCCAATATTACTGCAGGACCATTACTGGTAAAGACAAGTATTTAATTCATTTAATGCCTCATAGCAACAGTGGCTTATCCTTTTGCCTCTGGTTTATGGAAACCTGCGCGGATGTCATCAAGAGTGGGTCTGTCTGACAAATCACGCTGTATGTACCACACCACACACACACACACACACACACACACAAACATTTGGCACAGTAGTGATGGCTCCCCCACAAAAAAATGAATGGTGCATTTCTTCTTCATGCCAGCAGAGGCATTTCTCTCTTTCCTAAATGAACATAGCTGGATTAAATCATTTATCACAAAGGCAGGGATCTACTTGTGTGTTCACTTCATAGGCTGTATTTTCTTCCAGATTTAACATTTTCATAGTTCTCCATCAAATAAAGGTTTGGATCTTGACAGCAATGCATACATACAGAGTATGCATTGCATATACACAAAGTCACTTTTAAACACCGCCATGGTGCATTTATTATTTATAACTCCACTTGAAACTTGTCACCTTTCAGGTGCTCCCTTAGTGATTTTCAGCTTTAGCGATACTTTTTAATTGATGGTTTACTGCTAAAGAGAATGTTCAACATCAGTCAGTATCACACAGTGCCTTCATTTTACTTTATTTTAAATTCTAACCTGAGATTCAAGAAGACAGTAAGCCCTGTGAAACTCTTTGGCTCAGCTTTTTCAGCATTTCACAGACTTACTTACCTTGTCCTGTCACTAGCATCAATATACGTCTTTCTCTGAGGGACAGTATAACTCAGTATTCATGCAGTGTGTGAAAACATGAATCACCTCATGTATGCACAATGTGAGCTATGTGTGCTTTCTGCATTAACACGCTTCAGAAAATTCAATAAATTCTCTGGGGTGCCCCTGTCTTCTTCTCGCTGTCTCCTCCACCACACTCTGGCCTTCCCCTGTTCCTTTTCATGCAAATGTGGCAATAAGGGGTTCAAATACATGGGCACTTGCAGAGTGTGAGCCTGCAGCTGCAGGGAAGAGCTGCCACTGAGGTGCAATTACTCAGCTGGAGACCTTCAGAGCTTTGACTTCAGTCAGGGCTTAAGATATTTGATGGGACATCAAACAAGTTCCAGTAAAAAGTTGTGAATGTGAAAGATTCTCTGACTCCTGCCACCCCCCTTTTGTCATGAAACACATGAGGGAAATAATGAGGCAGAGATGACTACACAGGTGGTTTGCTTCATTTGTTTCCATCCAGCCATCTTGTTCGACGTTCATTACATCCAGTTTCACTGAAATCTCAAATCGCTTCTCTCTTCTCTTCTTTCAAACTTTCAGCATAGGCTGCCTACGCTTTCAGTTTCAGTCATCCAAGAATAGTGCCCTGCCTTTCCCTTAATGTCACAGCTGTTGCTGATTTCCTCTTTTTTTAGCATTCTGTCAGCTTTGCCACAGCAACAAACCCCTGCTGCATCCTGGATCCTTGATCCTCTGTTTGCATAGAGTCACTATGGTGGAGCTGCCTGAATTTACTTTGAAAATGTTTTTTTGTGCACATTGGAGAACTTGAAGGTTGAAAGATATGCCTCTGTTTCAACATATTCTTGTATATTCAGCTTCCCAGGCTGAGCCCAGATGTCTTGAGGTTGGAATAATGGGAACAATAAATGAATTAAAGGCAAATTTGCAGATATTGAAACAAGCCCACACAGTCAGCCGGGGGCTTGTATAAAAATACTCCAGCAAGACACTCATGGCAATGCTTCTGCTGTATTTGACAATGTAATATTACACCCGCACGCGCTCTGTGATAGCACCCGGAGGCTCAGACATGTTGAGAAGCTCATTAATCACCAACCTGCAGTCATTGCGTTTTTTGTGTGATAGATTGCAGCGTGGAGATTGCGTACAAATGAAAAGGAGGAGTCTTGGTTTCTGTGTCACTGTGCTTTGGTACCACTACACATCTGTCCAGGTGTGTGTGTGTGAGTCTCTCCTCAAATTTAACCCTTCCCTTCATTATAAATGACTTGACAGCTGATGGCACAGTGTGACTTTGTGCAAACATGGCATGACTTATCAGCAGGGGCACTCGGCGGTGGCCACCTCCAGGCAGATGGCCGTGATTCTGTTAACATCTGCGTCAGGCTGCCCCTGCTGTAAAATAAATTTCCCCTCCGTGCCTGAGACACAACTTTGTCTTCAGGAGCGTTAACATACCATGTAATCACACTGTGTCTGTGAAAGTCATTAGGCTCCCTTTGAAATATGTAAGCGAAAAAGAGGAAGGAGGCTTTGCTTTTTAAAAACAGGTGTGTGCGCATTCGCTTCCTCCTATGAAAAAAAAAAAGAAAAAAGAAAACTCTCTCTGGTTTTTAAACTAGAAACTGCAGCGTGTCAGTCATTTTTCATAATTCACATGAAATCCATCATAAGAACAAGACAGCTCCAGGGATGACTGTTTCTCATCCATGGATGCAGCGCTGAAGTCTTAATCAAACAGTATATTTACAGTAGCTACTCCAGCAGCCATATACCTTACAGTATATGAAACAAATTGTGATTGTACACTAATGAGCCTTGAAAGAGACCATATTCCACAAAGGTTTGCCTTTAATTTGTCAAGTTAATGCTGCATTCAGCAGAACAGGCCCCACAACGACTGACCTGGCAACCCACAGCCCTGTCCTCTCCTTTCCCATCCTTTCCCATTCCTTCCTTTCTTTTTTTTTTCTCGTCTGTCCTTTTCCTTTTTTCCTTTTCCTTTTCCTTTCCTTCTCTGTCACTACCTTTCCCTTTCTTGTCCATTTTCTATTCTTTCCTCTCCTCTCTCTTTCCTGTGCTTTCTTGTTCTTTCAGGTTTGACTACTTATGTATTCCACAAACGAGACAAGCTTTCTTTCTCACACCAGCTCGGGCTTCTCTTTTGGCTTGAAATTTACGATGCTGAGGTGCAGCAGGGCTGTTTGCCCCGAGTGCTAAAGGGAGAACAGTGGAAAGGGCATTTTTGCAAGCTGTCCTCTGACACGCCACCCACACAGTCCTAAACGGGGTGTTATCCTCTGCCATAAATCACTCGGGTCATTAAATCACACCCCAGACACTCCTCTGCCCTTTCTCATCACAGTGGTCTCTCTTCATCTTTATTCAATTAGGGAGATTAATGGCCCGGGATACAGCACCCAGGTTGACATTCTGTTATGGGGGACATGACTGAAATGTCACAGTGTGAAGAGGACAAGATGTGAAAGGATGGGCAGGGGACGCTCATTTACTCTGGACACATGGTGATAAGCCACACTGAGGGGGCTCTTTATCCCTGTTTTATGGATACACCTGTTGCTACTGGCTTCAAACAAGATACATATTCAAGAGAGAATCAAAGGAAAACATAAAATTTCTCTGCATTTTGATGTGACATACAACATCATAAAGTTCTACTTTTATTGTGTTTTACCCCTGCTTTTTTCTGATGACGGACCAGGTTAAAAGTCCTGTCCTCATCTGCTCCATCAATGAAACCCTGTCATGAAACAGCATAATCACTCTTTCACTGTGACTCACCCTAAATATGAGCGGTGCACCGACAGACCTGGAGACATCGAGTTTGCTCAGCTACCGAGCAACTGCCAGAGCCCACACTATTTGCCTACAATAGAAAAGGGAAATGAACTGGGCACTGACTGGTGTTTCATCTGTCAAACAGTGGACCACATCTGAATGGAGGCCCAGGGCAAAGGCTTTGAAGGCTCCTTGTTAGTCTTGCCACTAGTATTGCCACTGTAATGTAAATTAGGTGGTCAAAAAAAAGGAAAGAAATATGAAAATGTGAAAAGGAAAGACACAGAGTGAAAAGAGCTATTGTTTTGTTGCTAAGGAGATCAGAGTTCCTGGGGGGAGCATCATAATGATATCTAAATATAGATGTAAAATGCATATTTTATACATTTTGCACATTGGTAGGCCTTTCTGTGACGGAGAGATGAAGGGCTATAATAGTAGAATAAAACCTTTCATCACCTGTCAACTGAAATTTTTATCCAGCCCTGTCAGTGGTGCTGTGTCTGGCATGTACACGACACAATGAAGGGCACATTAAGGAGGAGGAAATGGGATTTTTGTGGATGAATGAATAAGAGCTCTGTTGCATGAGAGCAGCTACTGTGTTTTTCAGCCATGCTAATGGAAAGGCTCCAGAGATGGTCAGTCAGTCAGTCAGTCCAGCTCTTTGGTTCAGACTAGAATATCTCAACAACTAATGGATGGATTTCCATGATTTTATTCAGAGATTCATGGTCCACAGAGGATAAATCATGTGGACTCCCCTGACTTTTCTTCTAGTCACCATGATGCTGACCTTTGTGATTTAGAGTGTGAATACATTTTGTTCACATCATCATGTTCCCGTCAGGATGAACTGTAAAATGTTTGTGTGTCCCTTCACCGTTCATGTAGCACCATTTTATTTATTTTAGTATATAAAGAATAAATATGAATGCTTTGCTTTATTTAAAATATATTGTGCATTGAAACATCAAAAGACAACACACCTGTTTCTCGTGGAATCTGAGATTTGTATTTCTTTTTCTTGATGTCTTTAGGATTTCTTTTTTTCAAAGAAATTTCTCTGTGACAGGAAAAATAACTTCTACTTGTACTGCCTCTCCTAGTCTGTATACTTCACTGTATACATAAAATGTTCATTGATATAAGCCCCTTAGTTAGTAGTATATAAACAAAATCTATGATTAGATTTAAGCTCAGTCACTCTCATCATCTTGTGAAAAAAATCATGCTGTTTAATGTTTATTCAGTTTGTAAAGTTACTTTGATGAAAAACATAATCATTGTGATTATTTATGGAGGAATAACGATTCCAGTCTCACATAAACTGTGACAGCTTGAATCCCTGCAAACTTTTTCCATCTGTGCAGGCTCACCCACATATTCTCCATTTCACTTAGAACATTAATTGTCTGTGCGAGTGTTGTGTTACTTTCCACTTCCAATATATCACACATATGAAATGTCACTCTGTGAGGAAATGGGGAGAGCCTGTGAGGTCTGAATGTCAAGAACACTCTCTGAAATGTGCTCCACGCTGCTTATCAAAATATTACGGCTATTATGATTTCAGCGTGCTTGTTTTCATTTAATTAATGATGCTTTCAACATGAAAAAACAGTGCAACATGATTTATGATGATAAAATTGCAACAAACTAAAACAGGCAGGCCTTTGAAATATGTGTCTAATGATTATCAAATGCTGAAACGTCTTCAAGAAGAATTTTCACAACAATGCATCTTTGCGAAGTGGCAAAAAACACCTCATCTATGAATGCTATTGGTGCGTTTGCTCTTGTATCACCTTCACACGACCTGCTGCAGCTCAGCTGACGTGTGACTGCCTCTCTCATCGTGGTCTGGAGTCGACTCAAGCTGCCGTTGGCTGCTTCGTCTCTGTCGTCATCTGGCAGGTGACTGACAAGAGCAAGCCACGGCATTGTTCATGGGAGGGAAATCTCCTGGCAACTTTGAGCAGACTCCCCCTGCCAGACACCCTACACACACACACACACACTGACAAGCCCTTGCAAACACAGACAGGATTGTTTACCATTAGTTAGTATTCATTTCTCCCACTGACTGATTGTCAGGCTCTGGGTAGCCATTGTTCAGACTGTGTAGTGTGGTTTTTAGATGTTGTGTAATGTGACACGTATTGTTCGTAAAGCTGACTGGGGCCTGGCAATAAGCTTGATAAAGAGGAAATTAGATAACATTTTGTATCAAACTGTAATAAAGTCAAAGGGCGCCATAAGAGTTTTAGCAAAAAATGCAAATACTACAAGGCATTCTAGTGTTATAGTGTTTTAATTCATAACATTTTATCTGCAGCTGACACGCACGACTCCTTTGTGCATTGCTTACATAATTAACCTTTACTCATCCACGCAAGCCAAAGCACAGTGGAGCAAAACAGTCGCACACACATGTCTTCATGCTCGCAAACACAGTTTGTCTCTGATGAAATGGGGAAGGAGCGGAAAGATCTTGGCACAGGAAGTAATATGATTATGCAGGGACTCACAGGTGTAACACTTCCAATTACTGCTGTTCTCGGTTTAATCAAAACACAACCACCCCAGAGCATCACAATCTACATGTTTATGAATTGTAGTTTAGAGGCCTGGCTGCCTTGTGTGTTGTTTTTATTCTGAGTGGTGCTCGGTAAATGATGCTTAAATAATCATTTCCCATCAGTGTAGCGCTAGCATCAAAATCAGTCATTCTGTGTCTTCATAAAAATAACAACACCGCCGTTTTAGTTTAGGTGTGACATGAATTTGTCGATTTTATTTGCCTGATTACAAGGTGTGATTACCAGCTTGGCAGTAGGTGCATGCATCCAAGCTGTGAGTGTCTTGGCAATCAAACAGCTGAGATGATTCTGAAGCCAAAACAGCCCCCGACTGAAGCTTATGGTAATGAAGCTTAACACTTGCAAACAAAAGCAGGCGAAACAATTTCTTTTCACTTTCTGAACACAGTGATATTTATATTATGATAAAAGAATCTCTGTTGACCACTAATATGTACACACACATCGCACAAGCATGGGTTTTACGTCTGCGGAAGAAAACAGAGAATTCAGAAAAAGAGACATTTTAGACATTGTATTGCTTTTTATTGTTTCCTCAAGATGCAATTTGGCCATTAGAGCGCGGTTACTTTTCATGTGACTTAAAAAGATGGTTTAACTACATCCTCAAAAAGGCCGCAGACAGTCCTGTCTGTGATTTGGGTGTGTTAACCTAGTGTCAGCTGATGTAGCCGTTGAGCTGCTAGTCTGCAGCAGATATGAGGAGCAGACTACAGAGGTTTGGTGAGCTCACGTCTCTCCTCACCTCAAGACTTCTTTTCATTTTGACATTAAAGCCTTGAATCGATGCTGCCTCGCTTGAGGAAGTTTCAGTGTTAACAAAAAAAAGGTTTTGTACACCTTACAACCACTTATGTATGTACTATATATATGTGTGTGTATGTGTATAGTGTATAGGTCTGTAAACAGATTTTACATCGAAAAAAAAAAAAAAACCCACAAGCATCCCCCAACAAACTATTATTGGTGCACTGAGGAAAGGAACACGACTAAAAAAAAAACATGAATTAAACCAATATGGCTTTCAAAATGATGTAGTTTTTTTGAATGGATGGACTAAACCATAGAAATCTCTTTTCTGAAAAACAAGTCAAAGAACTAAAAAAAACTGAAACAAAAGTGGTGGTTCTTCTCATCTGAGACACTGGCACTGTCTGCAGGCCAAGTTAGCATGGTGTACCTTTGCTTCTGAATCTGGTGCTATAGAAGAGGCTAACTAAACACTGAATGAAATTAGGCATTGGTTTTGGACGGAAAAACAAGAAATACGCCGATCTTTATGACATGATAGTAGATGTGCCAGTAAAAATATGGGTCACTCCCTTGGTTTTCCAATGTAGCCACTGTCATGGCAACTTCAAGCACAATTGCAGCCCTTCTTTTCATTAAATGGCCATTTGTCACGATTGAGAAAAAAAAAATCCTTCATACCAGCATGTCTTTTCAGCTGCCTTTTCAAATGTCTTTTATGTCGAGGTCTGCTGAGAATCACACAGGCCAACAGTATAACTGCGTGTGTGTCCATGAATGACAAGAAAATGGACTCAATCAGACCATCCACGACTAGGCAAATAGAGCTAGAAGGTGGATGGAAAAGGTTGGACCTCGGTTGACAGGAGGAGGAAAATTCACCCTCACGCCAGAATAGCTCATACTATTCTCTTCACAAATGATGTCATACTGTCAATATTAAATGGATCGCTTTGCGGCCAAAACTTGATTGGATCGCAGGAATATACTGTAGACTCGCCCGCCAATCCTGCTCTTCACGTTATCATGGAGAGCTGAGTCACAATAAACAAGAGCTCCGTTATTTCCGCGCCAATTGTTGTCACCAACTTTGCACTGCCTGCCATTTCTCAGGGGAGCTCAGATCCACGGGCAAGTGTACGCTCTGAAACTGAGCAGTGATGCTTTCACTCTCCTCATTCTTCAGCAGGATTGATACTTAGTAGGAGGGGAGGCAAACGAGCAGCTTGGCAACTCTATTAGCATAATTGCATCATTAATTGTGAATCCCTTTCACTCTGAGAAATAGTAGCTGGTACCGGGTGCAGCTTCTAGTCAAGAGAAAGGCTTCACACACAGCGGTTTGTAACGAGCCAGAGAAATGCCTGCTGCCTCATTAGTGCTAGATCCCTGCAGGCCTCCTTCTCTGAATACAGGGGGGTCTGACGCCTGTGAATGACAAACCCATGGTGTTTGGTAGAGTGGAGGCATTCAGGTGAAAGTTATTACACTTTTCTTCCCACACTCAGCCGCATAACTCAGCTTTAGTGTTTCCACCACAGGGACACTCCAAGGTCGATTGTATCTCTCCAAGTAAAGCCACCAAACTTGTGCTTGAAGAACTATTCCCAAACTGTTGTCTCCCCCCCATAATGAGGAAGCCATCCAAGCATTCCTGCCTGCCGGTGCCGCGAAACAGAGGGGGGAAGAAAGGCTGTGTGAGGAGGATGAATGAGTGAGTAATTAGGAGTGTGGGGCCGATCTTGAATTAGCAAAAGGAATGACAAGTGTGAAAGCCATCTCTTTATTCTAACACAGAGAGAAACCTAGCGAGTGGGCAGAACGCGATTCACGACCGGCAGCGTCGACTCAAGGAGCGAGGAGGAATGCGTAAAATGCACATTATTAGAGCTCTTTCACTTCACTCTGCAGTATGATGCTTGTCAGGTTGTTCTGATCAGAACTCGGCGCACTTCAGGCAATTGTTTGAAATCCGGCGAAATACGCATGTGTGCTTTCCCGCCGAGAGACAGATAAGAATAATGATGCTGCTCTTACTTGTGTATGATAACGACTGCCTAATATAAAGACTGGAGGAGCACCCGTAAAACAGTGACTTGTTGCTGATTAAACAAATGTTGTGGTGGGTTAATTTTTGTTTTTTGGGATAATTTTGGCGATTTTGTCACCTTTGGACAGAGCCAGGCTAGCAGAGAGCTGAGAGATATGAAAACTGATGCTACCCTCATGTCAGTACTGCAGATATGAAGCCACAGATGGCCGATCGTTAGCTTTGATTAGCATAAAAACTTGAAAAGGGGAAACCGCTAGCCTGACTCAGAATGAAAACAACAAAACCTGCCCACTTTTAAAGCCCCTTTAAACCTTAAAAACACATTTAACGCTCACAAATGAAGTGGTTTTGCTAGAGGTTATGCATGGGATTATGCTAAGCTAATCAAAGATACGCTAAGTGGCTGCTAGTTATATTTACCATATAAACAAAACAGCCGCGGTGTCAGTGTTCTCATCTAACTCTTAGCAAGGAAGTGAATGTCAAACTATTCTTTGAAGATGTTTAATTTCAGACGCCACGGTCATGGCACAATGTTGGGATGAAAAATGATAAAACAGCAGATCCAAAAGCACTCTTTGGATTTTTTTTGGGCTGTTCCCACTTTCCCATTTCCTCTCTTGGCTAAATGAACAGAGCGACGCAATGAGAGAAACGCGGTTGCTAACTATCATGGCCAAGTTGCTCGACAGTCCAAAAATGTCTGGTGACTCCCAGATGAAAACAAGCCAACAGTATTAATGTAACTTGGTTGAAAACCGGTCTTTCATGGAGGCGTAAATGGTCTCTTTCAAAAGCAATTACGGGGTACATTTCCTCAGCCCGCACGGTTGAATAATTATTCAGCAGCAGTGTCAGAAAAATGGCAAAGTTAGATGCAATGCGATTCACTTGAACAAGAATGCTTTACAAGCTGTAAATATTTAAATGATTTTCAGCTTTCAATTAGAGCATTCAAGAGTTTTCCTGCAGTTGGTTGTTCTGAAAGCAGCTGCACAAAGACAAATTAATAATCCTTCTGCCCTCAAATGAACTGCACACATTTTTATCTGATATATCACCGGGATGTTCAGGGTTGTTGTGAACGGTTCATTATTCATGAATGATAAATAATGCAACAAGTGTCACAGTGGGTCAGATGCACTGCAGCTTGTGTTTGAGGTGAACACGGAGGATTTCACGCAGTATGCATTTTTAATATAATGTAGCGTTCTGTTTTCAGTCTGCAGTATAAATGATTCTCTGACCTTTTTCCCTGATGTGGAAGTTAAAAAAGCCTTCTGCAAAATATCAAACATAAGAAAGAGGAGAGACTTAAAATGCATTAAATCTATTCATAATGAACAAAGCTCTCATGGGGATGTGGTCTCAAATTCATGGAAAACCAAACACACTAAAAGGCTTGGCTGTGCTTGTGTTGGATGGTGAAAGTCTGTGATGAATGACAAGAGAATTGTGATTTTTGCCAGTTTGTAACCACCCAGGTGTGGGAAAGAAAAAAAATATCCTTGTTTTCAATAATGAGGCCTTGTCCCCTCTTTTAGTCAAGTAAAGAGCCAACATACTGTATTGTTTTATCACATATCAGTGTAGTCTCTGAGTAGTTCAATCATTTGCGTCTTTTGTTGAATTGTTCCAATAGTCTGATTTCTTATGCATGTGTCTGTTAAATCTACTTCCAAAGAAGTCTAAAAATACAGGTGTTTATACATAGGAGGCACACTCGAAATTGGATTTTTGAGATGCAAAAATATATAAATGTTTAAACTGAAGAAATATTTCGTAATACCTACTATGATAATAGTTAACATAATATTCAGAGCAATTCTACATTATGTTTAACTTATATTTTGTTTGGACTGGTGCTTTAATTGTAGCAACAATGACATGATTTTGTAAAGGTCCTTGTTAATGAAAATGTACTTGATATTATAATATTACTGCTCTGTAAGGGCCCAAATAGACTCAATTGTTGTGACCATTAAAGCCCTGAATGCACAATCCTGTCAACAAAAAATACAACTCATGTTAAATGGTTTTGCCAAATGTCTGGATTATCTTCACTGGCAATGGTTTTCTAGGCCAGGACAGATTACATCCATGTAGTGCACACTGCACAGGATTGGTAGAACAGGATTGGTAGAACTGGGGTGTAGATGGTAACACACACACACACACACACACACACACACAGACACACACAGTAAAACAGTAAAAACATTGTTATAACACAAACACACCAAAGCACACTTTCTTTCTGTTTAATCAGGTTACTGTTAACACTCTTTCACAGTTAAGCTGTTAAGCCAATGATTATTAGTGTCATTTGGAGGACACTTTGCCACTGAGACACATAAATACAGACTGTCTTCAAATGATCCTCTCACTAATGTACTCACCACCCATTGCAGCATAACCCTGGCAAATATCGCAGTGATGAAACGGGAAGATCTATCACATCGGCGCATACGGCCACTGTCCCCACTGTCATAATGTGTCATGATGGATGAGCACTTCTCAGCAATGAGAATCAGTTCAACTTTTTCATGTTCATAACAAATGGAGCATCCTGCCCACCGGGAGCCTTTTAAGTGATAAGCTGCATTTATTTCCCAAATGCTTTTCTTTCTTGGTACAAAGCCGCGGACATCTGTTAAAGCTGATTACCAAACCAGACCGGTTTCATGCGTTCCTGTTTTTTTTCCTCCCATGTCGACCTTTGAGATTGTTTATTGAAAAAATTATGAGCGGTGAAAGGAGTCATCCAGGGAGAGGATGCATATGATAAAACACAGATGGCGGCGCATCAAACTCTTGATGATGTCAGTTAGCATGGTGCAGACAAGTGTGTTCAGGTCAGTGAGGAGCACACTGACTGAGAACGAATATATTTGATTAATGCAAAAGGATGCATGCTGCAGACTGCCATCTGAGAGTGTAAGTCATTCTTGATTATCGTCAGATCTGTGGGGTAAACCACTTTATTGTTCACTCATCCAGCTGTTAAGTCACACTTTTTGTCAGAGGGTTTCATGCTTTGAGGACATGCAAGATAATAAAAAGTGCTTGTGTAAAACTATTTTTAACTGTGACTCGTCATACTTGGAGTTGAACACAACAAAATTCTTTTTTCTTGTGTTCATTTCTGTAAAAATAAGCAGTTATTACCATTCCTCTCCTTGTTTACTTCCAAATATTCTGAAGAGGATCATTTCACTTAAATACCTTTAACCCCAACAGCAGCTGTAAATAAGATGGTTTCTGTTTTCACCTTGGAAAACAAAAGTCCTGAAACCACAACCCTGCAGCAATATTTACCTCTCTGCCCTGGGCTGAGACCGCTCTCATGTCTGCTAAAATGTTAAGATGCCTCTGCGATACATAAACAAAATCCGAGCTCACATTTCTTGTGTATATGAAAGCTCTAAAGAATTCAACATTTGACCAGAAAGTGAATGTAATTGTGTTTAAGCATGATGCCCCAAAGCAGAAAGGCCTATCTTGTGATTAGAGGACATGATTACATGGTGAAAATCTATTATCGCCTCAGATAAGGTTTGCACACCAGCAGAGATCCACTTTGGCTCACAGCTGAACATTCAGACAGTCTCATGCTTCTTTGGTTGACCAAAGCAAAGCTCCTCAGATCTCTACCTTGGAGGTTTTCCAAGGCTCACTTGTTGGATAATCTTGCTATGACTGGTTAATTTGTCCTGTGATGACCTCGGGCACATGTGAAGAGGCGGAGCATGGCGGCAGGATAACAGGGGATGATGGATGTCGGAGAGCGAACCTGGAAAACAAAATCAGAAAAACTCTTTAAAAACACTGATGAATGAGAAAAAGCAACATATTTTGGCACATTTCGCCTCCGTCTCTCACTCTCTTTTTCCTCATCTGCTGCTAAAACTTACTGCCCCCCCCCCGCTGAAGAAACGATGTGCCAAACACAGAGGCGGCAGGCACTGCACAATGTTTGTGTTTACCTTACAGATTTACACTATAATCTTTTCTACAAAATTTGAACCATTTGAGTTGGCTTGCGAACAGAAGATGGTTTGGATCATGTTTTACTGGTTGCAATGTTTTGTTACCATAAAAGCAAACAGTATGGACACATAGCATTCACATGCAGGGCTGGTGTTTATGAAACGAGGCCTGTGAGCTGGTTCAGGCTGCCAGTTTGAACATACTGTTCTAACGCTGTCGCCCAACAAGAAAATCAAACTTCTGTAAAATCCTGGAATACGTTCATTAGTTTTTTAATGTGCGTGTATGGTTATGGTTAGGGAAAGATTTTAGTCACACTGAACTGAGTATGGTTAAAAGAGTTCTCCACCAGTTTAGCATTGTACTCCTACAGGGTTATATTGTCTGGACAGTAACCAAACAAACAAAAAATCAAATCAGTACTGAAGCACAAGAGATATAATCTTTTTTATTCTATGCATTTTTCTTCCCTGTGCCACAATTACCCACAACACAACTTGCCTGTTGACAGTTCACTCACACATTTGGGTTTGTTTTGCTAAAAGCTGCGAATATAGCCTTGAGTCATTAGATGCAAGCGCGTCAGATGTACAAAGTTTATTTTTAAACTTACAGACCCAATCAATGCTGACTCAAGCAACATCACTTGAGGCAGTTAATCAGACTAGGCCACTCGGTTTTATACAACTACAAAGTTTTTAGTTGCTCAATTTGTTAAAAATGGTAAAGGTGAGGTAACTTGTACAGATGGTTTAAATGTGGAAGTATTGTTAGCGTTGCATTATGGCAGTAAACTTAGTTCCCAGCTCAATATTTTGCAGCCATGCTATGCTGCTCACCTGAATGCTAAGCTGCCATTTCCTGCTGCTGCCACAGGTTAATAAAACATCTCATGAGCCCCACCTCTGCACCTCTTTCTACCTGTAGCCTCTGAGTCAATGTCACCCGAGGGAGAAGTCATTTTTGTCAATCCACTGCTGTGTGTTGTGGTCAGAGCCTTGACTCTAAATGTCAGCTCTGAACATATTCTTTACTCATACATTCAACGTGAGTTGGCTGACTAAACTGGTGAAGTGGCAGTAGCAGTGAGGTTACAAAATTGGGGTGTGAACAAAAGGTCACCGCATTAACTCCCTCAACAAACAAGGAAAAGGGCAAGGAAAAAAAAAAAAAAAAAAGTAGGGCTCTACCTTCTTTCAACAACTGCTATAACAACTCCCTTGAGGACGGCAGGGTAGACTTCCACTGTGGCAGAATATAAAATCTTGTGTTGCTTTTCATCTCACCTGTACCTTTATGTTTACGCTGTAGTGAATCAGCAGCACCTTTGACATGTGGTCTCCCACACCCAGAGCTAATAGGGAAGTCTGCCAAGTATGGCCCACAGATGTTCATTTGAGGGGTCATTTGCTGTTGATGTTGTATTAACACAAGTGTTTTAGCCGACTGACCCAACAGTGATTTATGATCTCCAGGGAATTCCAGGAAATTGTGGTGAGCATGTAATTGTAGGGGAATATTTTTAGCTCCTTGCAGTTGCTGGACATCATTTGTCTGGTCAGAGGTCTGGCAACCAGAGTGGCACTTATGTCAAACCAGAACTGTTGGATGTCTGCGATGCCGTACCTTTGATTTCTTATTGATATTTATCTATCTTTATTAATTGGAGCGACCAATGCAGTTTCACATAATTAATGTTTACATACCGTTCAGTAACGCATTCAGTCCAAGCAGGGCTGCGAATCACACAGTAAATCAGACAGAAAAGAAGGAGTAACAGAGTCTTTGAAGCACAGACCAGTCCTGCCTCTGCACCACCTCCATCCTCCTTTGCGATTTCCTCCAGGTGTCCGTCACACAAAGAGGCGCTCTGTGAGTCGAACCATACCTGGGGTCATTACAAAGTAGCACTTGCACAATGAAACTCTTTGTTCAGGTGCTGCATGTTTTGGGGCATTCAAAAGTGGAGAAAAAAAGTCCAAATAAATTAAGAATAGATGACTCTAAAATTCACTGCTTGTAAATTCAGCAGGCTTTCTGAGTTTCCTGTGGAGAAAAAAACACCACTAAGGATACATCCACAATGAACAACAGTGGCGACATTCTCTTTTCCCTTTTTGATCATGTGTTGATTTAACCATTAAACAGGTTTTTTACTGTTGTTGTTGTTGTTACTCCCCATGCTGCAAACTCTCGGTGCTTTCATCTCCCGACCAGCTGACAGCTCGATGTAGAATTTCAGTGCAGGACAAAATCTGCAAACTGTTTCACCACAGCTTGAAGCAGCGCAACAAGACCGAACGCACTGAATTTTGATATCAAAGATGTTGTGGTGTGGGTGGCACAGTATGATGACAGAGGGCCTGAAAGGGACCAGCACAGGGAACCAGATTGCCGTTATTAAAACATTATGTTTCTCTCCTAAGGCTGGGCTGTTGCAGTGGACAAGCTGAATGGATCCTGCTGAGATGCTAACAGACACTGAATGTTTCCAACTAACAAAGCACTTCAGGGTGGAGCAGAGTAGATGTATGTGCGGAATCAATTTCTGACATACAGACTCCATATTTTGAGTCATAAAACATCCAATCGACTTCGGCCCAGCTGTCAGAATGTCTGAAACTAATCTGCTCCTGTAAGACTCATATTAAAGCCGTATTCAGTCTTGTTTTAAGATTCTGTTGAGTTGTTCAAAACAGAAAACAGATCGCATGATTGTACGAACTGCGCAAGGGGAAAAAAAACAGGGTGACTAATGCATTTCAAACCTCAGTTTCATCTCAACAACTTGACTCTTTCATCGTTGTTTAAACAGTAATTCTCATCACATCTTTATCCGCGCTGGTTCCCAAAACAGAGGGCAATAAAGGAGGTTTAACACAAGCCATATCTGACCTCTTGTGTGACCTACCAAGAAACAGGCAATTTCCCTGTTTATTTTGCAAATCGAGAGGAAATACACTTCCATGTGTGTGACCAGTAATGACTTGGCCTCACACGCCCTTGGGTTGGTTGAATTCATTTAAATCCCTCTAATTAATTTCCTGAACATGTCCAACTCACACACTCACAAATGGCTGGACAAACAGCCAATCAGTGAACACTAAAGAGGATCTATATTCAGCAATATGTTTGATGTTAATTTAATACATGGTCAATGTGAATCTTACTCCATTAATTTTTTTTACTTCATTACTTTCTAAATTAAACTGCAGTAGTCTCACTTCCCAAAGGCTTTGCTAGGTCCAAGTCCACATTAAATAAATGTCTTCCAATAGTTGTGAAGGCTGTGAAAGTTTTCCTTTAGAATTATTGTTCTGCGCTGTCAAAACTTGTGATGTTCTTGAGAAAATGAGTCAGCTGTGTCTGAAACACTCCTAATGTTGACTGATAAGAAACAACAGGAAACAGTCTGCTTTGTCAAAAGTGCCAGAGAACATTATCTCCTGTAATGCATGATGCAGCTTAAAAGCAGAAATAACATTAGTCATTTGGGTGAGAAAACAGATTACGCTTGAGTTCTCATGGAGAACATTAGTAAAACATCATTTACACAGAGCTCTAGAGTATTAAACCAGAACATTTTGCACCCAGTCTGCGGAAAAAGCAGCACTAGTAAATAAAAAAGTAAACCTTGGATGTTTCTTGCCCACATAGAGTGCATTAGCTGGCTGATGACTATATTTACAGCACGTTCACTGTGTTATTTATGTATAACTCTATGATTTCCATCTGTTCATCTTACAAAGCTGGAAAGAGTTTGGGGAAGACACTTCCCCTTGTTCTAAGTACTATCCATTGCTAAGCCTCAGCGATTGTGTTGGACACCGAAGCAGCACTCCATGCTGTCAAAATGTGTCAAAAGATGAATAAAGGATTCATAAAAATGAAAAACAAACTTGCACACAAAACACAAAAGTAAACGCTTACATTTCCAAGACAACTGTCAAAATAGAGACTGAGGGAAGCTACTCACGGTACTGCACACATTCACCAAGACTTATTCTCTCATCATTAAAAGCCCTCAAAGTCCAGTAAAGCACTTTGGTTCAAGCTAATGAAGAAATATGACTGACTTAAATCTGACAGCCTAATGGCTGTGATAGTAGGCAGTTAACCACCAGCTGCCTCAGCTCTGTTTTATACTCAGCATTAAGTGAATATCATTTTGCCAAATATATAAACATCTTCTGATTGCTTCCAGAACTCCTGTTTGCTCTTCCCACTAGAACAGAATAACACACCAAATCCAAATCTCATTTGATGTCTGATATGATGAATGAAAACTGGTTACTGCTTGGTACCACTGGGCTGGTGACAGAAAAATATAAAATTTATCCAAAGAAAGAGCTGTTGTCCAACAGCAGTAAAGTCATAAACTCCCCAATGAATCTGGTCACTTTCATTATCTGTGCTAAGTTTTAGAATAAGTTTACTTTGAACCCGACCTTTTACTGTGGGATTACAATTCAGGTAGCTTTGATTAAACCTTTTTCAAACCACACAACATACATATGTCACAAACATGGGTCAGTGTTTACGAGACTTTTCCTCATCAGTCTTACAAACAGCATCGGCAGCGTTTAGGTTTTGCTGCTGGTCTCAATAGAGACTTCGTTGGTTTTCTCCTCTGTCTGCCTTGACACACAACAGGAGCGGCAGTGCGTGCTGTTTGCTGTTTTGGGGATTTCACACATGATGAAGGTCTGTGGCCTCCAGCTAGTTGTGTGACTGTGGATGGCAGAGCCCGACAAAATCAAAGGCATCAATTACGGCCAGGCATGTAATGGAGCTATCGGCATTGTTTGAAAAAAAGCTTATTTGCAGAAAGTCCTTTTGCGTAAGCAGGGAAAAAAGGGTGTTTTTGACCGAAGACACATTCGCGTGTGAGTGGAGAGACTCCACATGTGTGAGGCTGCATTTAGGTTGCTTAAACCGATGAAAAACACAGACACGTCTTGGCAAACAATGAATCGAGATTTGGTCGTGTCTGTTAATTGTTTTAACAGCACTGAGTGTGTTTCAGCCAAATAAACACTTCATCATTGTAAAAAACTAAAGCTTAGGAAGCTCTTTTACTTCATCAGCTAAAACTTTAGCGTTAAATCGTTTGTGCATGCTCATACCTCTGAAGGGCCTTATCAGAGCACAACAGAATAATTTCAACTTAACAGGGTATCCAATAAATAGCATAGCACAATATCATTTCCTTACCTTGATAACCTTTTGATGTGAAAGAATGGATTAGCGGCCTCAGAATACCCTCCTATTATTGCAGTAAACACAGTAATTATCAACACAAGTGAATTTGAAAAAGCATCAAAAAGGGGAAACATACTGTTTTTATCAGAATAAACGACCCCCAGGATTCTTCTGGAGCTCAGTCAGACCTGTGGTAAATGTCCAAACCGCAGCTTTGAGAGATTTTCCATTGGAATCCATATTGGAACTGTCAGGGGGCCTCTAGGCAGGAACCGTGGTACTGAGCGTCCTGAAGCCTATTTGCAAATTACCTCCTTCACCAGAGCCGAGGGTAGAATAACACACAGCAGCCTGCCGTCTGTCCAAGACCCAGCTACCTGGGTCAGCTACCACAGGGAGAAGAGATATGGGGCAGGACCGACGGGGGTGTCAAACCCGGCTAACCAAAACCTACTGATACAAGACCTGTTGCTCCTTCCACGCTCGCCCACCGGTGTCCCATTTCTCTTATTATGGGAGTTTTTTAAAGGAAGTGTCCAGAGTTGTTAGCAGCAGACTTTTTACTGGTTTCTGACATGAGGGTATAATAAAGCAGACTGTGGTGGACTTGAGCGTGGTGTTCGTGTTCTAGATTTGCATGATGGATGGTGGCAGTGGCTGAGTGGGACAGGTTGCCTGCTCTAATGGGTCTCAGAGGAACTTAATCAGCCATTCCCACAGCGCTAAGGATAAATAACAAGCTGGACAACTCCGCTTTAGGGGGGTCCGGCCAAGAAAGAACTGACCGATGGCACTCTTGCAAAAAATACGAAGATAATGAACTTAATCAAGAGTGAGGGCTGAGAAACCGAGACACACATTCAGCCGAGAAACTGAGATGCACACTCTTAAATACATCTTTATTTCTCAACCCTTGGGCCAGAAGTCGATCTGTGTGTGTTCACGAGGCATGTAAATCTATGGTGAAGGTTGGTGTAAGGTGTGTCGTTTCTCGGTCAGACCAGACCACATATTTCCTCTAGGCTGCAGACACAGCAAAGCAGTTCGTGAAGAGCTCGACCGTTCATGTTCAGTGGAAACTAGCCTGGGTGCAAAGAATGAAACTGACAAGAACTCTCAGTATGAATATCTACAGAACACAGTGAAGTGTAGCTTTTCCAAACAGCCTGACAGACTGCCATCTATGCTCACACGGTGTCAGAAATAACTGCGGCTACTTGAAATAAATGGCAGCAGCTGTCAGGAATGTATTGACGGAGTGCTGAGAAATTATTCTGCAGCAGATGGCTGGAAACAACAAGTAAAAGCAGCAGAGTAGCCGGCATTCACTGGACAGTGTGGCTAATGAACTCACAGTAGTCAGAAATGTATCTGCAGTACCAGCTGACATAATGACACCGGCTGTTAGGTAACTGACAGGTGGCCTGCTTTAATTTGTGCGGTGCAGAAAAGGGAATCTGAACTCACTTGTAAGAAAAGACTCAGTATTTAAAGACAACTGAAAGAAATTAAAACACTAAGGCAAAGCATAAACAAAACAAGAAGGTATATACTTCTATGTATTTTTAAAACCAATATACATGCTGAAAAGTTAAACTAGAATCAAATATTCAGCATATGAAACCACCTACAACTCATGTTGGTCTGTAGAGGATACTGTTTAGAAATGACAGGTTTTTACATGAGGTACAATATGTAACCAGAGAAAATGACAAATTGTAAAAAACACAAACTCATGCTGTGTTTAGGAAGCTCCTGAAGACAAACTGTGAATTGTAAGCAGTAATTACTGTAAATACAAACACTGTGTGGGATGACAAATTTCTGTTCAATTTGCTGATCAGACAGTTTTCCGCTCCTGTAAGATTAAGGTAGACATACTCCAAGAGCTACAGTTTTAAGACAAATGAGCTGTGTAAGAATTATAATTAATGTTTCTTCTGACACACGCTCTGCCTGATCTTCCACCGCTCTGTCACATGCTCTAATAAGTTTTGCTCTCTCTAGTTTCAGAGATTTTTCCTGAAAAATAAACTTTTTTTTCCTTTTGCTGTCATTTTCTGTTGTTTACATGCAACCAGTGGGATCTCTCTGTGAGTTCTGGTGTTGCACCTCCACCTTTAATGTAAATGTACCCATCGCTGGTGCACCACCAGCCTGGTGAAAACTGATTGAATGCAACACACGTTATGCTGCCTATACCTTTAAGATTTTTCCAAATGAGATGCAGCAAAGTACGTTTTTTTTTACAAATCAGTATCATTGTTTCCTTGTGTTAGTCTCTCCTGACTGAAGCTGACAATTGCTGGCATTCAGATATTGTGCTTGTTTTGTAATGTTTGGCTCTCTGAGCCATCCAAGTTGGAGGTCTATACAGATTGGGTAATGGAGAGTTGAATGATGGGCTGGGCAGTGCTGTCTGTATTTTAGAACTGTGGCTGTGCTCCATCAATGTGGCCACGGCACTGGACAGCTGGGAAACCTGCCCAGATGTGGAGGCTCTGTAGTTGTGTCATTAATCTACTTGGCAACTTCTGCCCTAATAGAGTTTCCGATAAAAATAAAAAAAATGTTGTTGGTGTCCAAAACTAAAAAAAGAGCAGATTAGAGTTGCCGACAGTGATGTGACACTGATGTTTCTCAATCACAGCTTGAGTTATACAATATGTCAGACTGGATTATTATTACAACAGCAAATATTGGACATGTCATTTTCACCTGTGGGTCACATGAACATAATAAAGTTTAGTTTGCTAAAACAAGCAGGTTATGGTAAGTGTTGATCAAGTGAGACAACAGTGTAAAGTGTTGGCTGAAGTTTTATTTGAAGAAGTTATAATCTAAATCTGGGATTTCTGGGTCTAAGATAAGTGTTCTAGTAAATTGACCTCCATGCCATTATTTTCCACTGCACTATTTAAAAGTCAAAGCATTATCTGTTTCTACTCATGTCCTCATGTATTCCCACTGTGCAGACATATTCCCATCACTCTTTCTGTTTGGACCACGTTACCATTTTAGGCTTTGTGTTTATCTCGTTATGTGTTGTGAAAGCAGCCTGACAGCAAGACGGATGACTGAAAAGATTGTTGTGATGTGGGTGTGGGTCAATTCGGCTCTGTCAGAAACACTCACATCACATGACCAATAGAGATGACAATACGATCTGAGTTGGGGAGAGACTTCTCCGTTTGGGAAGCAGCGAGAGGAGGCTCCCTGCTGCGAAAACACAACACGTGATAAATAACATGCAAATAATCCCCCCGTGGGTCTTAAGTAGAAGTAAACACCATCCGAGGTACAAACAAACACAGCAGAGCTAAAGCAGGTGGAGGCTGGAGTGATGAGCCTCTGGCGACAGCAGCAGTTACAAATAGTTCTGATTATGGTGTCATTTTCTAATGTGCAGGGTAGTCCAATAGTCTGAAAGTTACATACAGGACCATTAAGATATAATAACGCAATATTAACCAGGAAAGGTCGGAATCAATGAGCCATGACAATGTGATAAATATGTGTTGATATCTGACTATGATAGCCCACCAACAGTAAATATACCACTTAGTTAATTTTATGCTATTCCACTACACAGACTCATATCTCATATCTTGATGATTTATTGATTGAAACATTACAGGTATGAGCTGAGTTGATCTGACGTTCTTCTCTCTTCTGAAACTGGAATTCAGCAGTTAAAAATATTGGTTATCCTAATCCCCTGTACTGTCAATCTTCAGTACATCTGAAAATGTTTTAGCTTGAGTGACTAATTTCTGCACATCGCAGAGCTTTCTGCTTCAAGAACATACAGAGGGGAAAATTTGCCTCTCTTACAGTCTGATTGCACCTTCTCATCTTATGACCCCTTGATTGGGTCCTGCCCCTCACACTGGAATATATCTGATCAGCGATGAAATCCCTGTCAAAACATCACAAACATTAACCACACATGTTGGAGTCTATTGATGAAACCAAGACATTTAATCTGTTCACCTGCCCTGTTGCTCATACAGTTGAGGACCTCCTCTATGGCTGTCGGTGTATGTTAAACCTGGATGCAACTCTCTGCAGGTCAAATGGATAATTCCTCCCTGTCGTTCCATTGCATGACATTGATCTTCTGGAGGCAGGAAGTACTGCCCAAGGAAGTTCCAGCCCACACTGGATCGCACACAACTCACCTATAAATACTGTCTCACAGAGTCCTTTCCCCCTGAGCATGCATGCAGTCCATGTGATGGTCTGAGTGGAAATCCAGCTGTCTGGAGAGGAGCCTGTTGTTTTGACAGTATGCTGCTGGATCTTCACATCTTGTCTCTGTCTCTGGAACTAATCAATCCTGACGCGGTGATACGCACAGGCAGCACCTGTGTCTTCTCTAGCAACCACACACACACACACACGGCATATGCACGCCCATGCATACACATAATTCTGCACACACTGTTCCAGCTCGGAGAACGCTCGCAGTCCTGCCTCTCCACATCACTGACGGCAGAAGGAAGACAAAGTACATTCTGTCTGTGAAGACGTAAAAAAATGGAGCCATTTTTCTGAGATGTGTAGGTCCCAGTTGCCAAAAAAACACACAGTATGGTGTGTTCAGAAGGTCTCAGGGGTTTGGCTGTTAATAGCGCTTTGTAAATCCTCAGGGGTGGCCATTTTGGGGAGATGGGGATCTGGGCTGTGTCTCTGACTCCTTTTTCATGCTAACATTGTACACCTGCACAAGCACACACATGAATACAAGATTGCACACACAGGCCCGTGTGTCTGTGGTAGCTGGTATATGTGGGGATGAAGACAAAACAGAGGAAGGGTAGTCCTTTGCCAACAATTAATCAGAACCCATTATGGGTTTTGGAGGATTCCTACATTTCTGTGCAGACATTTGGGTGAGCATTGGCACTGAAACTCTGGGTTCTGGGAATCACAGGCATCAGCAGCTTCAGCTTTAAACTTCTCAAAGGACATTTTCCAAACAAATATTACACTGAATACTTGTCAGTAGGCTGGTGTGAAGGCTAAAAACCAAATATAGAGTTCTGTAGTGCTGAAGTGAAAGATTTATGGCGCGGACGACAGAGAACCACCCAATGTGTTCATTTCCTGCTGTGGTCCAAAGCTCTCTCTACACACTCACACATATGCACACTAACTTCAATGATAATATCAAAAACTCATTGCAGTCGGGTGTTATTACACTGCATATCTATGTGCATCTGTAGTCCTGAAAGCAAAGGATTTGACACAGTCAGCTTGATGAATGTGTTGTCAAGATTCATGAGTTGGGAAAGTTTGGAATATGTTAAGCTTTTATTAGGACTCTTTAATCCTTGGTATTGAAATATGTGTATATATATATATATATATATATATATATATATATATATATATATATATATAAAAGATAAAAAATAAAGGAAAACTCTTATGCGTCTGTTCATTTATCTGCTAACACACTTTCCCATTATTGGTCATATTTTTTTTTTATCTCCCTTTGGTTGATTAGTCAATTTGGTAAATTCATAATAAACTAGGCTAACAATCATACATGCTAGCAGCTCCTCGTTCAGGCTGTAGTTAGGCCAACAGAGCTTTGAGCTCAGCATGCTAAAATGCTTACACTGACAAAGCTATGCCGATGCTAAACACGCTGAACAGGTATAATTTTTGGTTTCTCTGTCTCTGATTCAATATTCACTCAGTTTATATCGACAGAGCTGAATGCACTTACTGTTTGTCACTTCAGACAAAAACGTCAGACAAATAAATGTCATGTGATGCCATTATGCCGACTGACTGTTAGCATGCTAACATTTGCATTTACATTAGCACTGAACACAAAGTACAGCTGAGGTTAACAAGGTTGCCATTTGTTTTGCAGGTATTTACACAAATTGGACAAATAAAACTTTTGATCTGATGATGACACTAGGTGAAAAGTTAGGACAACTCAGCCACATGAACGTGAACCTCTAAAAACCACAAGCAAACCACAAATAGCAACCTCACATTCATCATGGTTCATCCTCTGGGCACATATCTATACCTATCTATTTTTGTGACAGCCTATCCAGAAGTTGTTGAGATATGCCAGTCTGAACCAATCAACAGACCAACATTGCGATGCATTTCAGCAATCAAATAATTTAATTGGCTGAATTACTGTGTTTTGAGGTCAGGGTGTGGAAATTTTCAGAATAAATCTGTCACTTTATTTAATCTGTAACAGTTTATTTTGTTATTGGTGTGAGAGGCTGACTCGGTATTGCCAGCGTGTGTTTCTTTTAACACAAAACCTCCAAACTAGTGTGTATTATCCGCCAAAATCCGCCAGAATGTGTTTAACCCACAATATACTGAGGAATCTGAGACACAAAGAGGCTCGAGAATCTCTTACCTTGTGAACTTTACCATAACCTAATGAGCACTTTATATTCAAAGGCTGTAGCTTCTGTTACACTGTGCCACAGTAGGAGCAGTAGATATTACATAGTAACGTAACGCCAAAGAAAGACAATTTCCTTTCTGGACATCAAAACGCCTCAATAATACAAAGCAGCGTCTCATCCTAATGCTTCTTCTATCAAGTAATAACAATGGATATTGGGTCCAGAGGGGAGGACTTCTCAGCATCACGCACGGCCGTCCACTCTAAAGAAGCTGGCTGGGTGCTATGAGCACCTGGCTCAGGCACTTCAGATCAAAGTGGTGATAGTTCATCAGCACATACCACAGAATATTTGCTTGATAACAGCAGGAAGACTTGCCAGATCACAGCATCATAAGAGCAAAAAATTCCTTTCTCCCTGCTTGAACTCCGACAGATGCGAAAGGTCATGTAAGCAATGAAGAACAATATGTTTTGAGAGCTAAAGACAGACATTCTCGATTTCCTTGGATGCTGGACACAAAGAATCCAGGGTTTATCTAATCCCTTGACAGAAATGTGAATATTTTGATATAAAAACACAACATCAAGTTGCATGAGATGTGATTTTCTCCTGGGGAAGAAAGTACTCAAGACTTTTCTGACATGTTTGTTTTTAAAGAAATGTACCCACACACACACAATGATATCTAATCTTGAATCAGTACCATGTCACTTAGGATGAGGGTGATGCCACTTCACATCAATTTGTAATTCTTCAGATGATTTAATTTACGGGCTCTCTGCTGCACATAATGATGGTGTCAATGGGAAAGGATCCTTGACTTGATTTATCATTACCACTCGAATTTAAACTGTGCGGCACTAATAACAACTGACAAAATGACATGCTCGCATAAACACTCGAGTGTTCAGAGGTTGAGAGGCAAATGAGGACACGAAAGAGCCCGGAAACATGACTGTTTGTTTTAGGGCAACTGACACTGAGATCCAAATAAACGAAAAAGCGCAACATGTATCCACTTAGTTCATTTTAGGAGAGCTAGCATGAGTGAAATGTCTGCGGTTGCATAATATAACAAGACTTGTGCAAAGAGAATTTGAACAGCATGTTTATGATGGAGGTATATGTCGGATCCATGTCGGATAGCTGCCTGTCCATTTCTAATATTGGCAGAAACTGCAGTGTAACTTACACATTGCAGAATTACACTGAATTACAACAAACAATTATAAAAGATTAAGTTTCAGTTTCTCCTCCGCGTGTCCAAATACTCCCTCACTATATTGATCACCCAGACCTGCATGCTTTCTCTTTTACTCTTTCTTCGAAGAGTCAGTTAAATGGCTTTTAAATGCCAGTATCATTCAATTCATTTTCATTCCTAGTATCAATGCAGTTGCTAATTAGCACTAAACTCAAAGTACAGCTGATTCAAAATGCCACTTGAATTGCAGTCATAAACCAGTGCTACTGTAGAAATAAAAGTTATGACTGGAAGATGGTTTTTAGTCACATGAGGGGGAGATCAATGTCTGTACCATATTTCGTTTCATTAGTTGTGAAATGCTGAGCTCAAAACCGCAAATGTGAGCATGGTGCTAGAGGAAAAGTCAGGTCATCATCAAAGACTTTGGGGTATATCGTCTGGGAGTCATGAACAGATATAAACCAGTGTCAATCCATCTAGCACATGTTGAGATATTTCATAGGTTAAGTGAAAACTTCAGAGGGAATCGCATGGGATCACTAAAGTTGTTTGAATTTATCCATAAAATGTATGAACAAAAGTTGATGGAAGCCCTCCAGTAGCTGCAATAGATACTTCAGTCTGATCTGACCAACGGACTGACATTGAGCCATGTATGACTAAAAATCCTGTAGGACGTGGCAGACACTGTGAAATTGTGTGCACTTTCAGAAACAGTACCCTCTGCTACTGCTGCAACTACATAATTTCCAAAACAGCAGTATATTTAACAGCATATGGGAAGAAACCCAAATGCCTCCTGAGGCCTATAGCAAGAAATGAAAGCACATTGCCTTTGTAGCGTGACTGCACAGCCCAACAAACCAGCAAGCTTCACTATTTCATTATTTGTCAAGATAAGTGAGGCGCACCTGTGTTATGAGAAGAAGATTCAAACTGGACTGGACAGCGCAGGCGGCCTCGGTGCATTCCTGTTCAATAAGGGAAGCCGGGCACCATGGTGAGCTCTGATCATGGGAGCAGACCTTCCATGTAGACATGTGAGAAACATCACAAGGCAGGCTGCTTCGTTCTCAGGGAAGGGCCTTCTGCTAGTCAGCGGGGTCTGAATCGCGGGGGTGGCTGCGCTCGAAACGCACCGGCCATATGTAGACACTGTGCTACCCCTTCCATATGGGAATATTTACATGTCTTCTTTGTTGTGCAAACATCAAAGTGGAGGAGATCAATTTGAGTTGATTTTATGACACATTTTAGCAAATTTGCAGGGGGACACTTTAAATGCCTTGTAAAACCTGTTCCACAGCATGCACGACCACCCCATTAAGTCTGATATCCCACATGGATATGTAGGAAACCTGACTTAGAACTGTAGGCTTTGCTACAGAGTGTGAAGGGAATGTGTGTTTTGAATGCTAAAAATCCACATGAAATTCACGTGAAACCCATAAATTAATCTGAAATCTACATCCACTTGAAAAAAAAAAGGCTACACAGGAACCAAAACAAAAGCAGAACACCATAAATTTATTGTGGAAAAAAGGAAAAGCAACATTGGGAAGAAAAGTCTATTCTGGCACATTGTTCATCTTTATATTACAAAAAAAGGAGAAAAAGGCTACAAATCTCGATAATTTATACAAATACAACAACTTTCAAAAATAAATCTTTAATTTAGTAAACGCTCTGTGAACAAGTTTCTGCAATAACCCACCGCTTGAGATCCCTGAGCAGAGACACAGAGTGAAACGCTTTTTTTCTTTTTCTTTTACATCTTCACTCAAGCAAGAACAATTATCAGTGTTTGCTCATCAACACTGTATATACATGGGCGAAATGAGAATGCTGTTTGACTGTGGGATGTGTGAGGAGTGGGGCAGGAATGAATGTGGACTGTGATTATCTTACTCAGCATATCACCCATGACTGTGACAAGTGACTTACATAGATTTAAAATGTTTATCTTATGCTCTTACTGTGTATTTACTTATAGTGGGCCACTCAACTGTAATTGGACATTTTCCTCAGTAATGACCACAAACACACATGTACGTCACATCTGCTAACTTCCTTCATTTTACATGTAAAAACACAGTGCCAGCTGGTTCTGTTGCTAAGGTAACACAAAGCATTAAAGGAATAAAACGTATAAACTAAGGACACAGAAAGATCAGGAGGTTTGTGGCCAAGAACAAATGTTCACAAACACTATACATACTTCTGGGAAGGTGCTGTTTCACTTACTGTATGCTGACAACGACAAACAAACAAATAGATGTTAATTACAGAGAATATATACAAAATGAGACCTTAAGAGTTTTGACAATTCGGGAAATACTTCATGTAACGAACCAAACCTGCTTTAAGTCTGGCTACTTTTTTGCTGCATGATTTTCTGTATACTATACACAATGTAGGTATATATTAGGATTCATTTATACAAACACAATGAAATTAGGTTTATTCCAAGAAAAACATAAGCATTAAGACATTTCCCTCAGACGCGCTCGGTCTGTGCATTGTTCCGCGATGAAAAGGTGAGCGTCGGCACAGCTTTCGTATTTGGTTAGAAGAACTCGTCCGTTTCAGCTCCGCAAGCTTGCTTGTAAAAGCTTCAGGCGTGTGGAGGGAGAAGGTGAAACCAACACCACCGTACCTGCCTCTTTGTTGTCTGTAACTTCCACAAGAAGGTAGCTTAATATTTCCATTTATAGCTCCTCAGCTGTTGTCGGAGGACAAGTTACCATGGTGACTTGGCTTCTTTGCCAGTGCAGAACAAGAAGCAGTGGTAGTAAAGTAAAAAAAAAAAAAGCCACCCGCATGGTACTGTACGTTGCTGAAGAAGACTCACACCTTTTATTATAAGGCATTACAATGTGAAAGGAGTTCCATTTGCTTTGCTTTTGAGTGTTCTTGCCAAAACACACCAGCAAAATGTTGCCTTTCATGGAGCTTTTAGAGGTGTTGTGCTATAATGACTACCAAATTCAATTCCCTTTTTTCACGTTTTCACCAAATATCAGGACGTCTGCTACAAATGCTTTGCAATGATGAGGCTAATGTTCGTGTCTTCATTACGAAGGGCGTGTAATCTCATTAGCAAAGAAAAAAAAGTGTCCTACTGAGGATGTGAATGGAGATTTTAGTGATTTAAATGTGATTTACATGATTAATTTGGTGATTTTGGATGGTATCCCATTCTTCATATTGCCTTATTTTCTTCATTATCAAGATGGAACATCTGATCAAACCATGAACTTTATTAAATGGTGATGGAAAATACCCTTAGTGCGCTGCTCTGAGATTCTTTTCTCTCTTTTATGTTTAATCTCATGCTGCTCAGGGACAAATTTCACTTCGCTTTGAACTACAATTGCTTATTTAAGAAAACCCTAATTCATCCCAAATGCTGAAGGATGTACCTATGGTCTCGCTTCACGTTCAAGTGCTCTAGTTTGAAAGAAAGAAACAGAAAAAAGAAACATGGTTCCTGTGAGAGAACTAATTCTGAAGAAAGTTCTGAAGGGTCCAAATACCGTGTAGCGCAAGCCAAACTGTGAGCAATGCTTCTGAGGAAAGCTGCTGGCCTGAGGTGTATGCAGAGCTCAGGAGTCATTAGGAGGGCTGTGCGGCACAGTCACGGCACAGTCCTCTCTGAGTAAACATCCTCCCTGAGTCTCTCCCATCTCTCCTGGATGAGAAGAGAGAATGAGGAACGTGTGGGCCGTCCTCTTCCCCCAGGTCTGGCGTACACATGACAGGTAGGCGGGCGGGGGTCAGCTCAGGGCTCGCTCGCGGTCCTCAGGCCCTGTTTCTCCATGATGTTCCACAGTTTACGCAAGTTGGACTGGGTGATGGTGTCATCCGGTTTCAGTTGAAGTGCTCGGAGGTAATTGGCTTCAGCTTCTTGCAGCTTCCCGTTGAGGTGGAGGATCGCCCCCAGGTTCATCAAGGCTGCAGGATACTGAAAGAGAGAGAGAGAAAAAAAAAAAGTCTTAGTCACCTTAGGATGAGATCAGTTTCATACTAAGTACACCTCCGGGTAGCTTAAAGCGTTGTTCCAAAACTTTTCTGTCCAAGAATAGCAACACAAGACTGTACCGTGTTATTGAGAATAGGTACAATGAGTTTAAACACTGTGATTCAGTAACAGTTAAATATACTCACCACCAATGGTTTGTTTAGAAAGAAACTAAAGGACTATTTAATGAAAGTTTTTTTTCATTTTACAACATGAGTGATGTTTGGTGAGATGAATAATGCAATCTATTCACACTTTGGATCAGGCAGCATGAGTGATGTTTGGTGAGAGAATAATGCAATCTATTCACACTTTGGATGTAGCATAATTTAGTAATGAGTGGAATGAGTGTTTTATATCATGCCAATAAATTCTTTTGGTAAAGCCAAAGCTTAAAAATATGATTTACGAAACCAAGGATGCCAGAGTGTCCCTTTAAATAAAATCTGAACGCAGAAATGTTTTATAATGCAATCTATTCATGTAAAAGAACGTTTGGTCACTTACGAAACCAAGGAAAATGGATGTAACTAAATTGCTTCCTGTTTGTTAGAAGATCACTCACAGTGTGTTTGGAGTTTGGTAATGCATAATTTAGTTTCAGACGTTTGGTCATCTTGTGAGGCAATTTACACAGCAGATCCCAACTCGCTATTGCTTCCTGTTTGTTGGATCACTAATGAGTGGAATTGCCAAAAAAAAATCAAAACGTACCTTCCTGATTTCTGTGTTTTTTGCATAATTATCACTCACAGTAGGTTTCATTGCCCCCTTGCTAAATATCAAAGTACAAAAACTGTGATTAACAACAGTTTTTGGGAAAGCTGAGTTCAATTCTACAAGCCACACCCAAACCTGATTTTGCCACCACCTGGGTTCAAATCAAGAAATGTTTTATATCACTGTCCAATTCTACAAGCCACAGCCAATAAATTCTTGTCTGCGTAAAGCCAAAGCTTAAAAATATGACCTTCCCTCTTATTGAAGGAAGGTCAGGCTAATCCAGGAGACGAAACCAAGGAAAATGCCAGAGTGGCAGAGCACCCAGGCGTTATCCTCAAATAAAAAAAGAACGCATAAAGTTGTCAAGAAACTTTGGAGAAGAACAATTATTTTGCAAAAATCATTTGACAAAAAGAACTTGCCCACAGTAAATGGTCTGGGGTTGCTTTGCTGCCTAAAACTGCCATGTAAAAGAACGTTGCAGCAGGAAAACGATCCAAAGCACACCAGGTCATCTTGTGAGGCTACAGATTTAAACAGCAGATGCAAGACGACCCCCAACTTGAAAAGATTTTCAAAGAAGAGTGGGCCAAAATCCCTCCACATTGAAAGACTCATCACTTCCAAATGTTTGATTTGTTTGTTGGATCACTCACATAGTGTTAGATTTTAAGTTTTGTTTTTTTTTGAAAGACTCATCACAAATTATCCAAATGTTTGATTTAATCGCTGCCAAATGGCCCATCTCCCTATTAGGTTCAGGGGGCAATTACTTTTTCACGTAGTGTTAGATAAGTTTTTTTTTTGCATTTTGCCTTAAATTTTGTATTTCCTTGGGTTGAATACCAAACTACATTTGTATTCTGTTGATACTAAAATTGGTTTGATGATCTGAAACCTCTGTGAGTGATAAATGAATGCAAAAAACACAGCAAAAAACACAGAAATCAGGAAGGGGCAAATACATATTCATGGCACTGTACGCTGCTTTGCGTGTCCCCTTGTCATGTCAGAGGGAGAAACCACCACTTTGAAGTGGCCACAGATGATATATGTATATTCCTGCTGATGCCACGGGGCAAAATCATCATCAGTGCGACCGGCTGGTGAGTCATGAAGAAGTAAGTACAGGAAAAGTGTCTCGGGTGCAATCACGGTAAGACCATGAAGTATCCAGGCCAAGGGAGGAGCCACATCTGATCTTCATTTTAGTTTGAAGTGTGGAAAAGATGTCGAATCCTGTAGTAAGCTACCGTTTTACTGCTTGAGACTTTTGTAATTTATGTAATTATAACTCCTAGGAAACAAAGAATGCACAAATAAAACAGTCTTTGTAAAAACAGCCGATCGTGTGCTTTTACTGCTCTGTTTGTGCCTTTTTTTCCCCCTATAATCATCACCTCATACATCATTGTCACACAGAATGGCACATGATTATAGCATCCTGACATTTGCCGGTGTATTTTACCGCAAGCCTTCATTTCTTTCTCATGGCCTATTAACTAATCAAGAGCAATTCTCAGAGCAACACTTTGAACCAGAGTTTGTGCTTTTTCTATAAACGTCACAAGAAATCTGTGGAATGTAATGAACAATGGGTGGAAATGTGAACCATTCACATCAACGGCAGTGCTACAGAAAAACAACTTTACTAAAACTATTATAGCGCACGAAAAAAGCTTATAAAATGACGTTAAAAGGCATTTTCATGTACTGCACAGTTAAAGAATAAAAATCTGGATCCGATTCAGTTAAGGTGTGCATCTTTACAATGAAAACTTATAAGAAATAAACACCTAACAAATGCAAATGATGTTTTTGAATACAAAGGCAAGCGACCATAAATGGCTCAATATAACATATGTATGGCAAATTATTTATACCCGAGTCTCCAGCATGTCCAAAGTTTAGTTATCCATTCATTGAGAATCTCATTTCAGAGAGGTTACTAAACACAACCACTCTCATTTACTCTCATTTATCTTTGTCCACACTGTAGGTTTTGTGAACTGCCCACCTTTGCCAGACCGTTCCACCCTCGTCTGGTGCGCTCTCAAAACTCTCAAAACATCTTGCTGTTTTTCCAGCGTCAGGGTTGGATGAATGATGCCCCGCGCATGAGAATTTCAACAGGAACAATATGTCCAATGACGCTGCTTTTCTCACAGGGAGAATAAAATTTATGAATAAATCAAAGAGACTCTGTAATAATCCTATTGTCCCGCAGAGAGGAGTCACTTCTTCCATCACATGTGAAACATGCTTCAGACGCCTTGGCCAGAGTAAAGGCTGGCATGATCAACTCTCCTACTGCCGCTTACTGACTCCAAATGTGCAGCATTAGAGTTGGTAGAAACCAATTTGCTACACCCAGTGCATATTGTGCAATTACATTAATCCTGTAGAAAAACAAAATTTTCTCTCTGTGTTTCCATTATTGTTCACAGGAGCAGCCAAAGTTCTTGACTTTAATGGTCAGAGTAATTCTGAGGCTGTTTGCGCTGTAAATTGCCTTCTGTTTGACCCACCGTTTGAAGGTCAAACCACAAAATAACACTGGGGGATCAATTTGCGAGTTAGGGATTTTTACTATTCAGAATAATGATAGCCAAAATATAACTGTTTATATATATGGATGTAGTTGAAAGTGACGGCGGAGGGGCCACACAGAAATACTGTATGTACAACATGTAGGCGACATGTAGGTGGATATTGGCACATGAGCGTTAAGGCCATTTTGAGGATATAGTGTGAAGTTGATTTGCAGTTTTTCCTTGGCCTCGGTCAAGGTTTGGTATATCAAAACATACACCTATAAAAATATTTCATATAAAAAGGGTTAACAGTGAGCCTTTAAATTCATTAAATAATATTTTATTTCTATCTTTACTACAAAGATCTCCCTTTTTTTATTTTTCATTGTTGATCAGTTCATCATCTGTTTAGAAGAATTATCTGTAAACAAAAACAGCTAAATGATTTTCTTTACCCAACAATGCATACGAGTTGGATGAACTTGTTTCTCCCAACAATCACCACAAAGAAGGTAGTGTGATGGTTGTATGTTTCCTGAGAGACAAAAAAGTCTCCAAATGTCTCGCTGCTGCTTGTGAAGCTTAAATATTGTGAGTGCACAGTAATAACTCAAGGCAATTCAATCAACTCAGAGCTTTTTCCAACTGCATTTTAGCAGTTGGGCAGTAAGTGGACACAGTTAGAGGGACAAAACTATGAGTTTGAAGAGTGAGAGGGACAGAATGTGCCCCCATCCAAAGTGGAAAATTACACCCTTTGCCTCAGTCTCTGTCTGCACAGTCAGTCAGTTCATAAGGTAACACGACTCACAAGAAATGGAGTCTCGGGAGTCACTGACTGAAAGAATGACATGGGTCAACTAATACTCTGCTTGCCGCAGGGAGAAACCACCATGCATCTAATCGCATGCGTGGATTTGATTGCTGGCAAATGTACACAGGAATGTTTCAGTGACAGCTCTAACTTCTCGTGTCATCCTCTTTAGCCGATGGCAATGTAGCGAATTTGTCTTCTCACATAATGACAAGGGATTGAAAGTTTTCCCTTAGAAAGACCAGTGGGGAGAAAGAGTAAAAAACAAAGTCTGTCCAGAAAAGAGCAGGCTTTAGATGGATGAGAGGCTGATGAAGATGTGTAACCTCAATTCTGAAATAGATTTGAATGATAGAAAGTGAAAACCTTTGTCCAGACCAATCTAGGTTGAAAGTGTATCAGAAGCTGACCTACAGACAAAAAGGTACTGTAAACTGTACTAAAGCCTTCTGAGATCATCCAGGATAGATACTGATGAGTGGTATAAAATATAACAGTTTGCAAGGCTCCTGGGTTGAAAACTAACTCCTTTGTTTCCTCTAAGCGAAGATGCAGCACAGACTCAAAAGACCTTTTCCTCTCCATCCATGCAGAACCTGAGTTGAGTTTACTTTCCTCCCTCCCCTCTTCCCCTGAAGGGCTCCCACCTTTCCTCACCCAAGCTTCTCTCCTCCTACTTCGTATAGCTCCTTATACTTTGTTTAAGGCATTTGATTTATATCCCTGCTCGCTTGCATTCTTCCCTGCCCCTGCAACACTTGCAACACTCTGCAAAATGTTCCCTTGTCAAAGCTTTCATTTTTTTCTCATTTCCTGCTGCTCTGTAACCTCTCTGCCTCCCTACCCTTCCCAAAACTGGCATGTAGCAGCGGAGGCTCGACCAGATGTGGAGCATAATAGCCTAGACCGTAAAGCGACACATGCTATAAAGGCTGTGAGAGTTAAAAGTAACGCCGGGTTGGGGAATGACCTGACCATAATGACCTCAGATAGGCATTTAGTGAAGAATATCGACATGGAAGGGGGAACTTTCAAAGCACAGATGTCATGGGGTGCAGAGATCGACCAAAGCGAACCAAGCATCTGATAGGATTTAGCTCGTCTTGATAGAGGGAATTGTAGGACTAAGAGACTAAATCCTTAGAATGGAGGGAATTGTCCGCTTTCACTCAGAGCCAGCAAACATATGTGCTTAATATAAAACACCAGGGTCTTTGGATAGTGAAGAGTCAAGCCGCAGTAATGCATGAAATGACAAATGAAGATGGACAGGGTACATGGCTTAAGTCAAGTTGCATCGGAAAGAACAAAGGATAAGGGTAAAGAAGATGGATGAAGATCCTAAATTATGATTGTCCCTCAGCTGTAAGCAATACAAATGGCAAAAGGCATCCAAGCAAAAGTGACCAAGTAGGGGCAAAATAAAAGCGCCTCTGTGTTTAGATGTGACATCAAATGTTTGTATAATTATAGATTCCAAGAAACAGTCATGTGAAAATTACACAGATCTGGCCCTGAAATAGAATTGTAAGGAGGAACAAACATCCTCAGCTGGTTTTTACACATATCCATCGGGGGGGGGCAAGGCAGTGGCCCTCTCCTGGTCTCCTTGTAATAATTTCCACTGTCCGGCAGCTTTAAGTCAGGTGACCTTTGGTGTGAAAGCAAGTATGAATCTAAAAGTATCCAAGATGGTGCACTTTCATTTCAATGGACTGTTTTGCCTCTGTGCTCTTTTCTTCTTTTCTAGGCTCGGGTAGCGTTTTGTGAAAATAAAATTGTTATGGTGTAAAAATTCAGCAGCTACAGTGTTAGACTCTGCCTCCCACCCATTGCATTATGGTTGGGCCCCTGTATCCTTGAATGGATAAGCAGGTAAAAAAAATGAATGAACCATTCAGTGTATTTTGTTGTTGGAAGGAAACCTGGTAGAAAAACAGGCCTGATTGGGCCCTTGCTCAAGATGAGTTGTCATTTTTCAGCCAAAGGTGGTTTATGAAAACAGCGCAACGTTGCCAACAGGGGACTGAATGAGCAGTGATGTGTAAGTGTAACAGTACCTAAGTAGTTTTTTTTTTTTTTTTTCACGGTTTCTATAAACTTGGCCATGTTTACTACATCTGAGTCATACTGCCTCATGTTAAAAATCCACACTGTCCCTTTAAGATTTCTTTGTTTCTACAAACTTCTGCAGTATAAACAGAGAGAAAAAAAGTGAGCAGTGATTACATGTAAGAGAGTCCTCACAGCACAAAGAGTTTGTACTACTAACAAAAGAATTAGTGGAAACAATCCCACAAGTCACCAGTCACCTTAACCTGTATGGTGCTATGACATTATTAATATATGTGTTTGAACTGAAGCAATGAGAAAAATGATTTTTCTTGCCTTACATCTGGGTTTAATTAAATGTTAAAAATACACAATTCTTTGGCAAAGCTGAACACTGCATCTACACTGAGAACAACAAAGGGAATGGGAGCTCAATTTCATGGTTTCTGTGGAAATCTTAAATTTTATCCTTTTGTTATACTCATGTTTTGTTTGCCTTTTTGTTTGTCAATGTTTGTATATATTATACTGGGGTTTTTTGCATGCAGAACCAAACTTTATTGTCTGCATAACACTGTCCGGATATATTTTGATCATTAATCCTGCACCGAATTCTTGTAATCATGACACAGGAACAAACAGGGTGACCACATGCCAAACATATCTTGCTCCCTCTGTGGCCCTCGCTTAAACAACTCGACCCCTCCTGCCAAAGCTCTCAAAGACTGGACCCCATTCATTTTCAAGATGTCAAAGTCTCCTGACTGAGTGTTATTATCATTATTCTTTTCAATCTGCTGACCCTGGCCCGTTCTTTGAAGTCGGTGATGGACGCTACAGAAACAAACCTCTGAGCTTAGTAAAAACCTAGCCCTCATTTTTGTGTGCTGACAATGAAGGCCATTGTGACAAGGCAGAGCGGGCAGAAATAATCTTGGACGCCCATTCTGTGACTGTGTCCATCAACGTGAATAGTAATGGAGGTGATTAGCTGGTGGCGGTCGTACTCACATTGGGTCTCAGGCTCGCCGCTTGTCCGTAATACTTCTCAGCTGCCTCATTTAGGCTGGCTTGTCTGCAATGGAAAAACAGAGAGAGGCAATCATTACTCATCTTTATTGCTGCTGGCTTCGGATGAGGCCTCGAACCCTTCTTGTTTACAGCCACTCAGGGGTCACCGGGAAAATAACAGGAGGGAACAGCATGAAGGATGAGGAAAGGCCCAATCTCCCTTTAGGTTTCTCGTTTGATAGCATCTTTCACTCGATAACATCTGTGCTGAGCAGGGCACAGCGAGCGCTTTCGGCTTTAATTGAAGCTCGAGGTCAGGACATTTGGCTTATTGGGTGCTTGAAGAAAACTCATCAACAGACCAAGGCTGATCAGGCATATTCACTGTGCCTTTCTGTTTACAGCTGGTGGGGGAGATTGTGGTCTAATATGCTGGATGGATACTGAAGGAATGCAAAAAGCGTGGAAACACAAAGTCATTTAATCATACTATCATAACAACCAAGACA
Organism: Scortum barcoo; assembly: GCA_023238725.1. Taxonomy (NCBI): domain Eukaryota; kingdom Metazoa; phylum Chordata; class Actinopteri; order Centrarchiformes; family Terapontidae; genus Scortum; species Scortum barcoo. The sequence continues at coordinate 21,556,031 of CM041536.1, read as the reverse complement.
GCAGAGTAGATGGCACAGATGCACCAAACCATGCTGTATATGCCACACTGCGACAAAAAAGGATTTTTGGGGCAGATGGCTTGTCTGCATGAGTCCCTGGAACCAGAAATACTTAGTTCCTAAGGACATAAAACCCGCAGTCGAGACAGGAATGTCCTATATTATGCTTTTTATCTCCCTTCATAATCCAATGCTCTGCCTACTGTTAGACACAATCTAGTGGCTCCTCTGTCACAAGGCACTCCCTGTTATTAAAACTCTGATATCTCAGAAATCACCTTTATGGTCCACAGCTGCTTTTCACTGATGGTAACAATTGTCTCATTGCAAACAATTTAACTTTGACAAAGTCAAGGACAGAGTCACCGGCGGCTGGCTGTGAGGCCCCTTAAGTCGTAATGATCAAAGGAAGCAAGGCTTTTGGAACCACAGTTTAATTTAGGCTGTCGCAGTCTATTAAGGGATCATCATCTATACGGTTCCAGATAAAAAGGCCAAGCTTTGATTTCAGGATTACCAGATCAGCAGCCTAAGTAAACACATTTTATTTATGTCTGGTTTAAAAGACAAAGTCTTATGTGTTTCTATTCTTTTTATTCTTCACTAATGAGTCAACAATTTATGTTAAAGCTTTTATAGGTTCAATGTAGCATGAAAAACTAAACTGTCATTTTTCTTGGGGCTTTTTTAAAATGTAAAACATCACATGTACAAAACTTTTAACTTTTAAATCCACAGAGAGTTCTGAGTTAAGAAATTGAAGGAAGTTTCAGGAGATCATCAAAATCAACAGAATTTATACCCTGGAAACCCTGAATGTTCGAGGAAAAACTGTTGTAATCTCTCAGATAGTTATTTAAATATTCAGTCTTTGACAAAAGTGGCTGACCAAGTGGCACTGCGATCCCTAAAGACATGCCAACATGACTGAAACACATCATTTTGATCTTAAATAAGTTAAGTTACATGTTGTCCAGAAGATATACAGACGAGCATACCACTGCTGTTTATTTTTTTAGTACAACTGAATTTTTCCACCTCTGTTCCAAAGAAGCATTTTACATTCCAAAGACGATCCAGACACCGACTCAAGTTGCTGAATTTGTCCTGAGATTATAAATGTGGGTTTTACATCCAACCACAACCATATATTTGTTTGCCAGCATAATATTTAGAAAGCACAAGCTTCTGAGACAAAAAATGCACCAATCTAATTCTATAATATCATTATCACATTTATAAACACATTATCAGAGGGGAACTGGAGAGCTGCCGCACCATGGCCAAAGGGCTGACTGCGGGTTCTGAGCACGCAGAAGACAATGGAGGCCAAATATGTAAACCATTGCTGGGGTTTAAACCCAGAGGAAGAGTCAATGTGAGACTACAAGGGCACAGGAATGAAAAGAAAGGAGGGAAAATGGAAGAGGAGTGAATGAAAAAAAAATTCCCTGGAGGAAAAAAATTCTTGACCATGTTTCAAATCAGGAACTTAACCACTGATCTTTTTCCCAAACATCTTGTTGTCTGGAGATGTTTATTAACCCCAGAAATGTGTATGCACAGCACTGACACTAAGGCTTAAATGCACGACACTGTTGGATAATAACGACTGAACAAGCAAATTGCATTGCAACAGCAGCCAGTTTAATGCTTAAATGGGAGATTTCCTTTGTGTCTCAAGCACAGAAGTACATTTTTTAGAGTAAGATTCTCTATAATACTGTATCTATAATAAATCTTCCCTGAGAGTTGGACTGTATGTGCAGTACACGTAATGTAACTACAATTTTTCCACTTATTACCATTATAACATTATCAATTTATACACCTCTTGGAAATTGGGACAGCCAAATATGCACAAATTGGCATACCTAACATCATGACATGGTCGTAATATACAAAGTAATGTTTCATGGTGTGTTATATTATTATATAAAGATAGGTGGTTTGGATGGGAATCTACAAGGTGAACTATGAGTGCATAACTTTCCTCCCTGTGTTTTTTGGAGATTGGTTTTCTCCTGGCTGTCTGTAAAAATCTACAGGTTTGACGTTTCTGTATGATGCTACAGTGTAGGTTTTCACAGTTTTTTGACACATTAAACATGCACGCCTCCCTTAGCCTCACCATTAACCAACTTTTCATGTCCTACATTCACACTATAAACAACCATTAGTTTGAAAAAAACCCTGGATCGCTCAAAGGAAGCAGAAGGAAATTATTAGTTTGGAAGCAAAATGGTCTGAAACCAATGGCCCAAGAGGGCAATAAAATACATTTGCACATCTGAGAGCGCCTGCCCCTCCTTTTAATCTCTTTACTTCCCCCGTGTAGATCCACTTGTGTCCCCACCAACTGAGGGCCTTTCCACATCTGCGTCCAAGACAAACACATAAAGAACTTGAGCTGTGGAGGAGTGAGACCCCATGCCAAGCAGGCGGAGAAAAGTTCAGCCCCGGCACTGCTTGAAGCTCTCTTTAGCTGCCAGGGGTCTGGACCCTGGAAGAGGCTCTCGAAACTGAAAGCTGTTGTTGGTGAAGATCCTGCATGATCAGGCCGGTGGGGGAAGAGCTATGCAAAAAGCAGCTGGGTGGGAATCTTACATAGAGCTGCGCAGCAATGCTGTACCCCTGGGTAAAGCAGCAGCAGCATTACCAAACTCTCTTGGTCCAAGACATTCAATTATGATCTTAAAGGAGGAGTTAAACATTTTAGGAAACTCTTTCCAAGATTTAGATGCGAGGATGGTTGTTGAATTATAAACCTGGAGACGTTTTTAACAAATGAAACTTGTTAAATTAACTGATCTGATTGCATCAGTATAACATTAGAGTTTACTTAGATGTTATGGTGGTTTGCAGCTTGTTGACACCTCTGGAGTCCTTTTTCTTGGAGTCATATTCTGAAACTCCTGATTTCTCCAACTTGGAATTACAGCGAGGAGGCTGACGTGACCAGCTTCCCTGACTCTGCTCTCTCAAGAAGGCGGCATATATGCTGGATGATTTCATGGCTGGGTGCAGTGCCTGTAGGCACCAGCAACATGCCATTTTTACATTTACGTTTTTGAATAGCTTTAACCAACAATATATAACACGTAAACTGGTGAGAATTGAAGGACCTGGCTAGTAAATTTTATTGCATTTGTACAAATCCTGGCTAGTTTTCCCCTCGGATTTCAACTAGCTAAGCTAACCAGCTGCTTGCTGGAGCCTCATGAGAGTGGTGTCGATTTTTCTTATCTAATTCTCAGCAATAAACCAAGATGACCACTACACTGGGTCATACTGTATTATTGTGTAGGTTGATTCATTCAGTGGTGCAGTGTACTATATGTTGGCACATGGCTGTATTTACAAATTTCCACTCAAGCCTTGTGTTCATAGACACAACAGCTTGTAGGCTGCTAAAAGCTTTGCCGCTCAGGCTCATCAGCTGAACCGAGCGCTAATTTGGAAGCAGACTTCAGAATATGAGCCAGGGCCAGGGAAAGAGTGAGACAGAGTGAGAGAGAGGAGGGGTGGGGGGGCACAAAGAGAGTGAGAGGGAGCATATGAAGATACATAGCTGCACAGCACGCTAAGACAAACCAGCGGCTCTCAGGCTGGCACTGCAGCGAGAGAAGAGGATTACAAAGTACAGCCAAGTAAATCACAGTGGCTGAGGAGTAATGTAAGCCCCTGAATAAACCACGCAGATAGTAGACCTCCCTCTCATATACACAGCCTCCCTTCTACTCAACCATGGAAAGCTGTGGCCCACCCATCTTATCTACAAAGAATGAAATATAATCAGTGTCATTGTGCATTTGCTGGGACTAAGGATATCATCATATGTAAAAAACAAACAAACAAACAAAAAAAGAGAATCATTTTAATCAAACACTCACCTGAGCATGTGGGCTGCGCTGAAGACCACATCAAACTCCCCGCTGTCGAGGCGCGCGGCTTTCTGTGCCATCTCCGCCGCTTCCAACAGCCGTGACTCTTCCAACAAAAACTGACCTGGCAGGACAGGAGAGAACAGCACCGCTGTTAAAACGCTGAGGGATCCCCACAGAGGCACACAGGGATACGCAGTCTGCAAGTGTTGTCTTTGGCCCTGGTCGAGGGACAGCCTGGTCTGCCCTTGAAATAATATGCTGAAACACTAGATATGAGTGCAGCATACCATTGCTCTTTGGCCATCTCTCAGACCCATTTGTTCACATTAGCCAGCCTTGACAGATCTCTTTCTTTGAGATGAAAATGTCTCTCGCAGGAGGTTTGCGTCTTATTATGGGGGCGGCTGTGTTGGCATTCGACTTCTGTTGACCCGCCGAATGAGATGGGATTGTCGAAGCCTGACAAGGCCATGAATTGAGGGTGGACCCCTTGTTAAAGGTCAGGTTTTGTGAGAAATTGATACCCTGCTGATTTTGGTTTGCTCCTCAACTGTTTCAGGATGCTAAAGCACTATGTGAACCAAAGCAGATTTTCCTTAATAACTGTGAACAAGACTGAAGCTGTGAGTGCAGGCCTGAGGTGAGAGACAGATGAAAAGTGAGACTTCAAGACTGTGTAAAACAGCTCCAGGCTACAAACACCTCTGCAGAGGAGGGCTTGTGATATATCAAAGCAAATCTACGCCTAATAAAGGAAAGACAGCACCTGCATCAATAAATGCCAGTACCCTGCTATGTTTTTAAATATTTATCAAAGGTTGTCTGCGTGTATAGATTTTGATACTGAAATTCCTATTTATCATGTGACAGTGAAACTTTCAAGGAAGTATTGGAAGATCCAGATCTGACAAAAGAAGTCAGTTGCAGGACATCAGCAGACCTGAATGTGGGGTTTGTGAGGTCATTTCACATTCAGTAACTATCAAAAGCCAACAGGCCAGCAGTACACAACACCAATTTGCGTGCTTGTTTTTGTTCAGAAACATATGAACGACTAGCACCTGGGAACTATCAGAGTTTGCGTAATGTGGATGCTCCATCTTTAACTATTTATTATTAGCATGTCTATCCACATCCTGTTATTTTCCTCTACAATGACAATCTTTCCTTGTGTGGATCAATACAGTTAATCTCATCTTAAAAGGAGACCTTAACGTTTAAAATCGACAACTTAGACATACTGTACTTAACCTGGTGTATTGATTGCTTTAAAATGTCACATACGAGGTGATCAATGCATCATAAAGTGATGTTTCAGACAGAGAAGGATTTAAAGGCTTTCACAGTCAGCTTATTCAGACTCTTCCTACTACAACAGTAATTCAGTGCTGCAACTCTATGTCATGTACGAGTGACGCAGAAATAACACCAGACAAGAGAGAGACGCAGAATTTGTCACGTTTCACATTTCGATCAAATAAAAGAGAACAATCTCAGGAAATCATCCAGTCTTTTCGCGATCCTCCACCAACCACGTACAGACTGACACCGACCGGCCGATATGAGGATGAGATGGCAGTGGGGTCAGCCAACGCTGTTGTCCGAAGGTGTTTGAGTTCCCGCCTTTGTGCTCACATGTGCAGCACGTACTCTGTGTGTTAAGTTGCCAAATGAAATATTTGAGAACGTAAGAACAAACTCAGGATATGTCAAATTAAGATAAGAAAGACACCTGTACTTACCATAATGCATGTAGCAGTTGCCCTTTGTGGGATCGAGCTGGATGGCCTTCAGGAAGTACCTCTCTGCTTCTGTTTTCTGCCCCTGAGACCGACAGATTAAACACAGTGTCATTATTGTTTCAACTGCTCCTCAAAACTACTCATTATAAAAACACCACACTCAGCTCAAGGGCCAAAATACCTTTGTGTATACCTAATGCCCCCCTCCAAACCGCAGACCTACTTTAACAATAAATCTTAATAAATAGACATGAAACACATGGACCGCGAGTGTTATTCTTTCAAGCTCATGTATCGTCCTGTCAAAGTACACACTGTCATGCTTGGCACGGCAGAGTAGACAGGGCAAAAGCTCATTCATTACACACTTTTATCTGCACAAATAACACTTCCAGAGCATAACCGCAGGTTGCCGGTGTGTGTGGCCCGACCGCGATGAAACAAGACAGAGAGTGGATGGAAATGGAGCGGGAGGGTGGAAAGGAGAGAGAGGGAGCATGAGCATATATCTATAGGGATCTTTAGGTTCACAAAGGCACACACAGGTGCAGGGCACACACACACACACACACATACACTGAGGTTTTTATCTGTATGTACGGTGTTGTTTTAGCCTATAGAAAGATGAAAGAATCCGTACTGGGAGGGAAAGCATCAACATGATGGGGGGGAAGCATCACTGAACCCCTGTGGACCTCTAGAGCTCCCCCAGGTCCTTTGGACTGTGACGAATAACCAATCACAGCTCAAACAGAACAGAGCAGCTGCCCAATAAAAGTGCCAGCTGGGACTTTGACACATCCCTGCTCTCAGTTGGGCACCAGATGCCATCTGATCAACAATTAACAATGTGCATTCATCTATAAAAGCCAATGTTTTAGCATTAACAATGCAGCCATTAGTGTGTGTTTCAGGAAAAGACAATGCCTTTGCATGAATAATAACATATATTGTTTAACTGGAGCTGTACCAAGTCTGTAAAAGGGTTGAAGTAAAATGCCAAAGCATCAGCAAAGATGAAGGGAGAAGTAAAGCCAGGAAAAATAATGTATATGAAGTCAGCGTGAAAAACAGCAAATGACTTCAGTTTAGTCAAATAGAAGAATGGGCTCAAATCCAATCAGTACAGTGTGGCATTAATGACTGTATACTTAGTCAAGCGTATACATTTTCAGTGAGCTGTAGATTCAATAAATACATAATTTTCTTACATAAATATCTGAGTGGGGTTCCCCTTGATGCTGCGGAAAAATCAAGTCTCTGCTAAGTATATGTTTAATAGAGTTGATGGTGTCTAAGTGGTGATCACAGTTACAGTCCGAAAAGCATAATCTGTGTATTTTTATACTCGTATTCACAGATGTAGGAATGTGTATGCTTGAGGGCCAGCTGGTTTTATAATAACAGAGGCCTATGTGTGTTTGTTAAACCTCAGAATTAAGCTTTCACACACTGGAATGAGCTGCAGTTGTGAGTGGATGGGAGATTTGGATTATGACATGTCTAAGTATACTAATGGATACCATGCCCAGAGTGAGCTATGTGTCAGCTAGGACCTCAATACAGAAACAAGTTGCTCATTTCTCATTACTCGTATTAAAAGTAATATGATTACATTACTTACTAATCCCTGGGGAGGCAATTTGTTACACTACTTCTTATATTGCTTCACCGTTGAACTCCCTTGAACTGGCAACTGCTTTCTCTTTCATCTTCAAATGTCTGGATTATAACTCATTTGGCCCACCTGTACGTCTCTATGAATAACCATGAAACCCAACCAGCACTGGTGCTCAATTTTCTCGCTGTTGTTTTTCTCTGCAAACTCGTGGCAGCGCTTCCAACCCAACACACTGCTCAGGATGGTGAGAGAAATGCTTTTCTTTATTAAACATTTTTTCTACTGGGTTTGTTTAATAGCTCTGCTACCCAACCTTTGCTGTGTAAATTGTCAGGCTTAGATCAGGTTCGGCATATTGTCAACTGGAATTGGTCTTAGCCTTCTCTCTTTCTCTCTCTGACTGTCCATATGAGCCGTGTGTTGCAGGAACATATGTATACATATATATGCAAATGTTTACCATGTCCTCAGTTTAGTGTGTTAACATTTGCTATTTAGCACTTCATGTTTCATCCTGTTAGGTGTTGATAGCTTGACTAATGAGACAGAGTGAAGGTGAGGGATCATAAGGGTAACGTTTATTTACCTCAATCAATGGAAATGCAATCTCTGGTTGTTTGTAGCTCTGGGTTTTTCTTCCTATAGTGGAACCTATACACGGGCAAAAAATAATGTGTGCTGTATCTGACATGAGAGCTAATGGAAGACACTCCAACTGAGAAAGACGACGATCAATGGAATCCACAGCCAGCTTGCTCGCTGTCAGATAATTTTGCGCGTTTTGTGACATGACAACACTCCCCTTTTGTTGAATTGAAAACACCTCAGGGCACCCAGCTTGGGGAGGGTGTGGAAAAAACAAAAATTATTCAAGAACAAAATGTCAGCCACCAAAACCAAACCAAACCTTCCATTAACTATATCCACTTCTCATTCTAGTCAGTCATTGCAGGGATATGATACTCTCCCTTTTGTCACACACATGCTGAGCTTATTGGTGCATGGCTCCCACCTTTAAATCTTCTGATAACATCAGATAAACTGCAGATGTAGCTCTGGCCCTATGGACGCCGAGGTGATTATGAAGGAAACCTGCATCGCATTAGTTGAGGAAATGACAAGTGGATGACTGAATCCAATACTGCAGGCATCAAGGCGTCCATCTCCGACCTGCGGTGTGCGCAGAGAGCCTGAAACACTTCCTGATCCCCCGGGGTGTCCCGGAGGTGCGGAAGGGTCAGCGTAGCGGGGAGGCGATACTGATATGTGTGATTAACTCTGCCTCCTTCCCCCATTTTCTCCTCCCTCATCCACAAGTCACAGCAACTCTTTGCCCTCTGCGTCTCCGCTACCAGCTTAGCTAAACTGCCCCTCTTCTCACCCTTCTCTGACCCTGCTGCCAAGCCTTATCTGAGCCATCGCTGCACCTCTCCTGCAGGGATCTGAACCTCAAAACCCCCTGACAGTATCTGAAGCGTCTTCATCACTCAGTGGTGCCACAGGGAGTGCACTGGTAGAGGATAAGAGAGGTTGGGGCTGACAGGCGTGTCAACTTCCTGTGCTGGTTTTGATCATGCTTAAATGCTGTTGTCATCACGCACAGAGGTCTTAGCTCACAGGAAGAGCGTTCATTAAATGATACCCTGACTTCAGTTCATTGGTACAAACTTTACCACACATTTCAATAAAAACAACTTCTTCCTTTCACATCTCTATGATGGATAAAGAGACTCTACCCTTGTCCAAACAACCTCGTTCCCCTCTCTGTTGGGATCATATGCACTTACAGAATCGCGGGGTTCAAAAAGCCCTCTACCATCCATCATGGTAAGACATCTACAGAGATTCATCCCTGCAGGTTTGAGCTCTACTTTCCTCTAAAATCAATAACACTTTCTTAAATAAAATGAGTTTCTCTTCGCGGCTCACTGAATTCTTCCCCGAGTCCACTTCAGCAAGTCCTAACACCCTCCCCTGAAGAATTACGCTGTTGCCCCAGACTGTCCTCGCTGACAGTTTGGTTTCAGATCATTTCTGATGTCCAGTGGCTTCTGTACAAAGAGGAATTCATGTCAGCTTAACAAGCAACTTTTATCTATAGTGCCATCATTCTACAGACTACAGATAGGACAATCAATCTAGTACGGTAACTGAGCTCAATTTAATTAAGACAGTGATCTACAGCCACATGAGTATCTCACAGAGGATACATCATGTAATTGAATTATATGGCCACAAATGTAAGACAGCCATGAGGAAGAATTAACACTGGTTTGTACAATTATAAAAAAATGAGCTGCAGTGTGTTAATTATGTGTTAATTCAGTATTGCTGGTAGTTAGATTTGGGTGTGCACAGAGCCAAGCTAGCCTTTTTCCAGCTTCATATTTGCAGATATGAGAGAATATTTCTCTTCTCATCTATCTATTGGCAAGGAAGAGAATACCTGTAATTTCCCAAAATGCCAAACTACTCCTTTAAAGGATTAATGTGACGTGTTGATACAAAAAGTGGCAAAAACTATTGAAACATATTGGAAAAGATAAGCGTTCCCATCCTGGAAAAGATAAGCTTTTTCCAGCAGGTTTAGGTAAATGATGAAACTTTTCCGCAGATATATCAGTTGTCAAACTTAAAAAAACCCTCCTAATTTTGGAAAGATTATAAATGAAAAGAACTTGAAAACGACTCTGTTTCCATAAGGGAAATGAAAAGAGACAGGGCCAGGAAGACGCTTCGCTCTTCTGTGGAAATCCAGATCCCACCGCTGCAGGCTTTTGAACACATCTACTTCCTTTCATTAGGGCCCAAACTGTGGGAGGGAGGGAGGCATGTCAGCCGAAGAGAAGCCCTCCACCCTTCTTTTGACCTTCTGTGCAACTCTTCATCTAATTTGTTTATTTCTCTTCTGACGGTCCCTTTCAGCACCGCTCCAAATACGGCTATCTATCTGAGATCTGCAATGGATGACTGTATGATCCGACCACATGACCGCCACCTCGTAAACTCGGGGTCTTTGGAAACTGTTTCTGCCCCTGAGACCCGTTCACATAGATGGCTTTTTCCTTGCTTATTGAAACCCAGGTCAGCTGTGAGGCCCTGAGACGATATAATCTCTTCTGTCCTGGAAAATGCCAGCAAGATGTGGATTTCTTTCTTCACAGTGCTCAGAGATTTCCATCCTCGATTTTGCAGAGTAACGTTGCAGGCCAAAATGATTGAGGTTACATGAACCCAAAAAAAAGGGCAGTCAGGACAAGAGTTTTAATCAAGAAGTCCCATTCCCACAAGAGACAGGAGCATCTTGAGAAACACACCGTGACCACCATCTCTCGTTGTTCTCTCATGCTCACTCCCTTCCAATCCTTTCCCCCTCGCTCACCCACACACTATTGATTAACTGTAGAGACTTCAGGAGAACATTACAGCCATCAGTAAAGAGCAGGAGAGAACTGATGAAAAGCCAGCAGAGATGAAAGAGAGTGCAATAAAAAGAAAGTAAAAAGAACTGAGAGAGTACATGCTGAGAATAAGAACTGGTTCAGGGAAGCAAAAAGTCAGATGATATGAGGTTGGACATGGAAGGCAGACCAGAGAGTCATTGGTTTGAGGACCAGCACAAATATCTGTAAATGGGACGTGACTTAAATTAAAATTCAGCTAACTACACATCGATTATTGCATTAAAGCTGGCTTTACAGTCAACTCAAGAAGTTAATGGAAGTCACCACAGGTACTGTAAAGGTTTTGATTTGGTAACAGCTTTGGATTTCTCTCAGTGATGACACAGTCATAATATCAGATGCATGTAATGATCAAGTCGCATTTGGCTTTTGTTATTTTCTCTATAGTAACTGTGTTAACATAGTTTTTTTATTCTTTTACTTTGTGATACACAGTGACAGTGGGCTGCATGCATACACATCTGGGTAACTTGGTATTTTTTAGGAGGTGCTCTAAACGCACAAGTGACTTACTACTGGGCTACTATTATACTGTAAAGGAAGCATGCTGTATGTAAATAAATACTACTACTCTTGCTGAAAAATGACCTCAAGTCAGTGAACTATCACAAAGACTGTTTGTTAGGAAGTTCTGCTGGTTCTACCAGACCAAGAAATGCTGCAGCAGCAAAACCACTGAGTGCACTGAATCAACAATGAATCATCTCTTAATTTTGGATTTGATTTTCTTACATTGTCTTTCAAAAGCAAAATTGCCTCTCACGTAAAATTAGGGAGGCACAAAGATCACAGTCTTACCGTCATGGCCAGCAGTTTGCCGTATGTGAGGTGTGCAGGGATGTGGTCCGGCTTGGCTCGCAGGGACTCTCTGTACCAGTGTTCGGCTTCGGTCAACTTGCTCAGTCTCATGTAGGCCTCTCCTGTGACAGCAAAGCAAGGGTAGAGTCAGGGGTCAAGCTGTCAGAGGTTAAGACATCACAAATCTTCCCATTTTTCAGCTGAGGGTTGAGACCAGGCATCGATCCAGTGCTGTCTCAAAGCCTGTGTTGTTTTTAAATTACTTGTGTTAGAACTGGCAGTAAACTAAAAGAACCTTTGTTTTAGATAGTAATACTGCAGAAACAAATTACAACCTTTTACAACCTCAAACCTCTCAGTCGGTAATGAATATTTAAATAATTGTGGGTGTTTTTATTTCTTAAACACTAAAATAAACTAAGTTCATTGTGTGGCTTTAGAAACTACAGCAGAACATTGCTCTATAACACACTCCCTTACTCTCCCTGACCTGTCAGACATAATCTGATACCTCCCCCAATGTCACATCCGACCCTCTGCCTGCTAACACCTGAAAAAACAATAACCTCTCTTTCATAGCCATCCAATAACACGTGTATTATTGCAAGAATTTGACGACACTGTCTGGTAATTGGACACAACACAGTTAAAATCAACATTAGAAGATATTAAGGCGAAGAGACTCAACGTATCGCAGTTGTTCAAATTTCACTAAAATGTGGTGACATGGTTTATATTTCAAATGAGTGTACAAGTTGTTTAGGTGAGTGCGGACTGAAACTTTAATTCCATGTGGAGATTGGGACCAATAATGACTCTGATGGGAAACTGTGATAAGTGACTGATGTCACACACGTAACTACAACTTGGGACCTTTTTAATGATTTAAAAACACACTTTCTCCTTTTGCTGTGAATGAGAGATAAGGCTTTGTGTAATGATAGACAGGCATTTAAGGACCTCAAATTTAATACGTAACTTCCTCTCATAGTGAAAACAATTAAAGCTTGAGGCTTAAGGCCTTTCCTCTGCAGTATAAAGTAAGACATGAGAATATATTTTCAAGGTGATATCAATAACCACAGCCTCGTGTTTCAGTTTTAAGCACTGGGAAATCCATGATGTTGTAGCTACATAATAAAGTAATTCAAATGTCCTTGTCAACAGCTAACATCAAACAGAGCAAAAGGAGGATACTGAAATTTCTTACCAATCTGCCTCCTATTGCACTTTTTTTTTTTTTTAAAGATTCCTATATTCCCATGGGCAGCTTGTCATTTTGTGATTCCAAACTGAGATTTATTTGTCAAGAATTGAGAGCATGGCATGTTTTATATAAGAACAGTGAATAACTTTAGTTTAATAAATCATCAGTGTGTTTAAGAGACAGGATTATTTGGATTTCAGAGAATTACCATTGAGCCACGGCACTCAAATATTTTTAAAAAATGTATGCACAGGTCTGTTTTGGTCTCCTCATTTGTTGATGCATTTAAAAGCAGCCAAAATACTTGTCTCGCCTGCCTGGCAGCAGACCTCTGTGTGCGATTAGCACAAACATCAACGTGCAATTAGAAGTGACATTGAATCCAAGGAGCTGAAAACCAGCTCCTCGGAGTGGAACATTCCTCGGCCCACCAGAGAGTGTTGGAGCGAGACCAGCGGGGTGCAAACTACCACCCAGGTCTGCCTCTGATGAAAGCTTCTGCTCCTTGGCGTCTGACAAACAGCATGAGAGCAGCACAGTGACTCAAACTGGAAATACATATGAGCAGGTGTGCCAAATCAGTTCAGCGAGGAAACAATGCTAAGCTGCAGAAATCACAGATCTCTGGCTCAGTGCCTCCATTACAGACGCAGTGCTGCTCCTTAACGGTGACTGGAGCTTTTGTCAACAGTTTGACATAATCTCAGTCGGTCTGTCAAATTGCATTTTTCCAACACATAAGTGAACCTGTGGCACTACCAAGTCTGGATTACAAAAGACCCACGTTTTGAATATGTGTGTGTGTGTCTAAGTAGCTGCATGTGTACAAGAGAGAGAAAGCAGGAGGGAGACAGAGAGAAAAAAAGCAAAGAGAAAGCTGCTATAATGAGCCTGAAAGCATCTGTTCTACAGCTGTAACCTAGCAAACTGGGCTGTTCTTGTAGTGAAAAGTAAATGAACTCTAATTAACATGATATTGTAAAGCTCACTACTGTCTGGTCATGAGACTGTTTAACCGCATTGATTTAACTTTGGGATTTTACTTATATGTAAATGGCTATTTGCATGATGTCTATCTGACACTGATTTCACAAATTCTTTTTGACAAGGTACTTTATTCAACCATTCATTTTTTTGCTGCATATCTTATGAAGCTGGAGTGCACTTTACCTAGTTTTCATCCTCCATATTTATTAAGCCCCAGGTTTAGGATTCATAACTATTAATCTGAATCCCACCTTATGAGTTCTCACAGCACTGACAGCATGACAGTTGTTTGACCTGTTTTCAACACATGCAAATATTCATATAATAATAAATAAAATCATTAATGGACAAAGAAATCTACAATTACAAATGACTACCATTGTTTGTTCTGTTCTTACTTCAGCTTCAATGCTTGATTTGAATGTGTGTTTTTGCAATGAATTCTAAAAAGTCTGCTCCACAGTGGCTGTTTGTGAGCTTTTAGCTATCCCACATTAAAAGCTGCAAGTGTAAAACAGCTAATGAGGCTGTAGGCAGTGGTCTTGCTTGCAATTAGTAATCCCTAATGCTTACTAAAAGTTAAGACGCTGCCTATCCAGAAGGAACAAAAAGGTTTTTAGAAAAAAACAAAGCAAAACAAAAATGCATCATGTATGGCAGCCAATCGCTCTAAAATACTCCAAAAATAACTGTTAACCCTTAGTGTCATTGTCTGTTATTCTTCATGGACTTTAAAAAAACCCCAGATCTGATGCTTTAGGTCTTAAAACAAAAGCAGCTCTTACCCATCATGTTGTAGAGGCTCTGTGGTGCAAATTGTCTTGGCATTTTCTGTATTGCTTCTTTAAACACTGTGAGGGCCTCCTGTGAATGAAACAAATAAAAAGAGAAGGTGGGGGATGTTTGCATTAGAGAGCGAAGAGACCCCGCCAGAGAATCTGGCACTGGGGTAACTAGTCATTCCTCCCCTGCAGCCGGGGCCCTGACACTGTGAATACACAGCGTGGAATTGGGGGTTGCCTGGAGGCTGGTTCATACAGAGTAGAGCAGAAGAGTAGTCTATCCTCTGTGTCACGGCTGTTAAGATGACTTGAGCAGTGTCACATATTGACTCTGGTATGTATGGGAGTGTAAGTCCAGCGACTCACCTCAGAGTTTAAATGGTAGAAGGAGCTGGAATTACTTTATTGCAGAAGGAAATGTTGTGGTTAGAGGTCAGAGGAAGTGGGACTGCGCTCTTTCTCAAGCACGCCAACAATTTATAAAAGCCTTTATTGAATCTGCAGTACCACTGCTTCAGTCCTGATTGAATCAGCAGCATCAGTGCTTGTGTACAATATAAATGTGCAGCATTGGAAAAGCAGTTACTTTAGCCGGCACTGTAGGCCTTTAGGGGCATGAAAGAGAGCGAATTTGTTAGAAACAGCCTGAGGATTATCTGCACAAAACACTGTGTCCCCTACGACACGGACAATTTTGGAACACGTCCATATAAAACCGAGCATTTTCTCAGTGTCCCCCAAAGGCTCCTTAGGCAACTGCCTGCATTTTATCTCAATTCACTGTGGTTATACATTTTTCCAGCATGCAATGTAGGTAAAGGAGCACTCTTTAAACCCCCATGTTAGCAGTTGGGGTGTTTGTTGGACAAATTAGGTTTGCAGATATGTTATGAAAACATGAATATGAGCTAAAATACAGTCAGTAGCCCCTTTGTTAGGTACGCCTGTAAAATTATATTGCAATTCAATAGAACAGCTCGGCTGTTAATTCTCCCTTTGGAAAGTCTGCAATATGCAGTTTTTGTTGTCATAGTCAGAAATGTGTATATTCAATATATGTTTATAACTGATGTCATAGCTAAAGATGTTACAGAGACACAGAGACACATTTCTAATTTGTGTCCTGCACACATCAGGGGGTCAGAATGTTTGGGTCGTTACCTCCTGGTGTCCCTGTTCGTGGAGCAGCTTGCCGAGGTTGTACAAGCAGCTGGTGACTGAGCTCTTGTGGGCGTGGGGGTCCTTCAGGTTCTCGTCTGGGATATCGGCGCAGGTCAGGAAGGTGCGCTTGGCCTCATCTAGGCGACCCTGATTCATCAGGATGATGCCTGTGTTCAAGTAGGCGGCTGTCAAGGGAACAAAACATGGACGTTGGTATTAGCTCAGGCAGAACACTCTTCTCAACATTATTCTGCTGATATGTGTATGCCAACACCATTTGCTATGGCAGCTTCTCTCACTATACCAACCTCCTCCATAAGAACTAATAGTTTATTAATGATTTGATCACAATTTAATGTTTCTGTATGTATTTATTAAAGGATTAGCTCTGGCCAGCAGAATCAATGGATTCTTTGAAAACTCCTTCAATAAGAAGAGCCTTTTCTGCCTTCTGCCTTTGTGTACAACCCCTTTCCCTAAATGGTCGTATCCTTGACATTAAGTGTCTCTCCTCTACCTGTGAAGCCATATGGAGCTGACAAGATGAGCAATGACCATTTCTATAAGACATACAGCTTTCGAGGTGGAGGCGTAAACCACTGTGGATTCACGCTTCACTGTATGTTTGACCTTTGCGTGCATCCTTTGGGATACTTGTGTAACTTTTCCTTGAGTGGTCAAAGACAACACCTAATGATCAATATGCGGCTGGAGAGTAATTAGTCTCAGTGGATCTGTCTCTCTAAACAACTCCCTATCAAGTCTGACTGTTGGAATAAATTAACTTGATACAGCAGATCAATCTGAAGGCCTCTATAGGCCACTGACAAACAATCAAGTCAAAGGGGTGTGGCAGAGAATCAAACAGAGAGTTATAGTCTTCCTTTTCAGTCCTTGGCATTTGTTATCTCAAAAGCTCACATTATTTTATTCCACATCTTTACACCTCAAAGTCTTATCTGCTCTACATGGTAATGCATTTGCTGGTCAATATCTGGATTTTTTTCCCGCTGAATGGATCTGCACTGAAAGTGGAGCAGATAAGAAAAACCATGGAGAGACAAAAGCAAGCTTTTTTTCTAAATTTTCCAATTTCATCAGTCTGTATGCAAAAAAATGTGACAGAAATCAATAGTTCTTTATCACAAAACAGGATAGCTCTGCATATTGAATAATAAATGCTATTTTTTTCTCTAGTTAGCGCCCAACACAGCAGTGAGTAATGGTGTAACCTTGACACAGTAAAAAGCTTTTACTGTCACATTCTAATTCTGCCTTCAACATGTCTGCTGCTTAAGGTAATTAATTAACCTTGTTATCAGCTATAGCAGATTGAATAATTGCACGCTGAATGGAAATTTTCTAGTCTAACCGTGATCTTGATTAGGTCTATAATTAATCCGGGAAAGAAAGGAAGAGACGTTTAAGATTCTCTGTTTATCTGTCATTGACTGATGCCTAGAACAATGGGGAGCTAATTTATTGCATGATTAGGTGAGATCGAGAGTGATTTGTACTAATCAGGATGTGAAAATGCTGAAGACGACACTGTATGGAAAATGTAATTCAAGGGAAAGCGGGAAAATTGTGGCAAATTGTCTTGGGAAGGAGAGGAGGAGTGATCAACCAGGAAGAGCGAGAGATGCACTAACAACCGAGAGACAGAGGCAGATGTAGCGAACGCAGGAATAAAAGGAATAAATCCAAATGTGAGCGTCATGGCCCGGATTAATAATAAATGACATCATGAGTTGCTTGGTCTGTTAATCATGACTTGGTTCTGAAAGCCAGCTGTGTTGAATGTTGAATGCAGTCGTACACCCACTGCTCTTTGCCACCTAGTCCTCTCCCTTCGCATAACCGCAGCCCGTGTTCCCTGTTGCCTGGACACAGCACAGCCACAACCACAAGAGCTGGAGATTGTCAATAAAAAAGAAGAGCTGTACTTACAAGCCAGAGTTGGCCGGCTCCCAATGGCCAGCTTATAGTAGTGGAGTGCCTCTGAGAACTTGTTGCTCTCCTGTAGCAGCAAACCGCTGGAGCAGACAAAAGGAGAGACGGTACAGGCAGTTTTAGAGAACTCAAAAGGGGAGACACTGAAAGTTAAAAACCCTCTGTTAGGATTCAACGAGGACACAAACAGCCGATTAAACTGAAGCGGGAAGAGCTAGATCTTAGCAAACCACAGACATCTGAGCACACTGCGAGCGTGTTGGCTGTGGACGTTTTGTGTTAAATCAGCATCATTAATAAACCTGTCAGACAGACAGCACTCTGGAGAATACAAGACAAGACGGCACTTCCTCTGAGAGAGCAGCCACTCAATCAATCAATGGATCAGTGGACACATGCATGTAAAAGGAGAATGCGTCCATTTGTTCGCACACAAGCTCCAATGTCACTGAAACAGCTGCGAGTGGAGCCACACTTAAAAGTACAAAAGCCTTACATCAACAGATACTAAATGAAATCAAAGCCAAATGAACTTGAGCTTTAAGGATAAGAAAATGTAAATGAGAACAATATCATTAGACATGAACTCACAGGTTATACAGCATGTCAGCCATGTTGCTGCGGTAATAGAGGGCATTTCTGTACGCCTGTTCAGCTTCCTCCATCTTGCCCTGGCTCTTCAGGACGTTTCCAAGGTTGCCCCATGCTGACAGGTTACAAAAGAGAGAGTTAATCAGAGAATGAAAATGACAGAGTGCAAGAGGAAATCTGTGGCATCCTCCTTTAATAATAACCTCTTCAGCATCTTAAAAGGCTCTTAGATTAAAGCAGCAGGAGGGGACATTTCAGTGGCAAGTAATCATTTTCCTTTGTTATCCACAGCCACTTACTGACATGGGTTCAGTGTTTTTTTTTTCACCTCTAAAGAGAATATTGTTCTGTTGCAGCTGGTGTACCAAGAACATTATGGGTAAAGAGAGATGACACGCCGGGGGATGTCTGTGCCAAAACCACTAGTCATTCCCGTGACAATGAATGAAAAGACGAACCAACACAGCGCTATTGCACAGCTAATGGCATTAGTGTTGAATAGTAGTGACTGACAGGTGAAATTAGGTTGCTGCGTTAGAGCTTTTGTACCAGTTGTGCATAGACTGTGGAGTATAAAGATATTGTATGGGGAGTTACAGGACAAAAAGAAATGTATTAGATGTAAAACAGATTTGTTTGTAAGATTATAATAATTTAATGGTCTGCAAAAACTTGACAGGAATAATGATTCCACAAAATTAATTTATCAAAGAAAATGAAATTACATTAACTAGACAGGCTTGAATTTTATGTGAAGTGTAACAACGGTATTCATAAAGATACCGTTTCTTCTTGCCTCTCCGCTGGTCGTATTGAATAAGGAGATAAAATCCTGGCTCATGCTGCTTGTGTTGACATGCGTTTAAAGTGCTAAAACAGGCAGAGTGCCTTTAAGCAGTGTATTTACAGTATTTAGTTGTTGGAAATCATAACATCTACGAAATCCCACAGGAGTATTCAGGATAAACAAGCAGAAAAACAACCCAGGCTCGCTTCATTCGACTGTGCATCCAGTTGTGCGCAAATTAATTTATGAAGTTTCTTTTACAGGAAGGAGTTGCTTTGTGCATCCTGAAATTTCACGGTTCAAACAGTCCAATGAGTGTGCCTGTGTCTGAGCTTGGGCCCTGTTCAAATCTCATATTAGCTATAATGAATGTGAGTCGGGGACATTGCTGCTGCTCTGTTCGGCTGATGGCCTGCCAAAACAAACAGCTGTCATGCCTCAGCTCCACTGCAGAATCTGAAAGGGAAATTAGCTAACACAACGTGTCTCGCTGTTGCCTTGCGAGTACCCTGCCCTGCTTCCCTCCTCAGCAGCTCTGAGAACTTGGAAACTGTGTCTGATGACCTTGAATGTGAAGGCTATTGAATATTTTATCTGCTGTTAAAAGGTGCCAATCAGAGACGGGTGACGGTGCCCTTCCAAGTGAGACGGGGCATCTGGTGTCATTATACAGACTGCATGCTGGGTATGCGAAGATTTGTGATCAGGAGGTACAACTCTGCTGTATTCCTTGGAACAATAGTAAAATCAAGAGTTTTAAGAATAAATTTCACCTTGTAGTACAGGCATATTCTCATTTTGCTTTCGGAGTAATGAGGTCAATTTGTGAGCACTTGTATATTCTATGATGATCTGGAGTGGTGACAAGAAGATATTTTGCAGCAGCTTGACTCTGAATTATTCAGGGCGATAGTGGAGAGACCAATTATCAAGTTCATAAGCTTGCCTAAAAGCACTGTCTCTATTGAATGGGAATGTGTATAAAAGTGTGCATGTTTAAATATATATGTAAATATATATGTAAAACATATAAAAGTGTAGGTGTGCTTAGAGCAGTGGCATCTGTGTGCATACTGAACTGAATGGGTGCTTGCATCTGTGCCGACTCTTACCTTTAGCAGGATTGACATAAATCCCTGACTTGTAGAGCATCTCCTCATTCTGCCAGTCCTGGTTCCTCAAAACAGTTTTGACACCAAAGAGAAAAACCAGGGCAGCGCTGCAGTACACCAACATCGTCCTGGAGGACCTGCGACGCAGACGGACGTAGAGAGACCTCATCCCCACTGCCACCAGCAAGCAAAAGCCCATGCTGGGGATGTACAATACCCTCTCTGCTATCACAAAACCCACATAAAAAAATAGGTTTGTGGCAGGGAGGAAAGGGATAGCCAAGAGGCCAAGAGAGAACACCACAACATTTTCAGTGGTGGGCAGTGGAGTCCTGCTCTCACAGTGCTTTTTGGTACCATTTTGTGCACTATTAATGTGAGGATCTGTGTGGGAATTGTTCATATATTCATGATTGTTATATGGGTAACTGTGTCCATTACTATTCCCATTTCTGCCATTGGTGTAATGAAACGCTTTGCCATTGGTGTCCTTGCCCTTAGAAGCCTGGTGTGTCCACAGGCTGAACCAAGCCAGCAAGAGCAATCCAAGGTAGAAGGCTGCTGTATGAACGTTCCTCCAATCAGCGAGGCTCCTGATCAGCGGCAGAGCGTCCATTGACCAATCAAAGCTGAGTGTGTCCGGGCAAAGGAGAAGCCAAAAGTTGACTGCGGGCAGGTACAAGAAGGTCAGCGTCCTGGTGAGGAGCGAGGGCGAGTCTGCTGCTGGGTTGTCAGAGTTGGAGAAATTGGGGGGTTTGTTACCCATCCAGTAGAAGCGGCAGGCCAACAGGATGGCTCCCCAGGCTGCCAGCAAAAACACATTCAGCAGCAGGTGGACGTTCTTTCTCTGAAAGACAAAGAAAGCACAGAAACAAGGATCAAACCTTCAATCCACTGGAAAGGAAACGACAGACAGTTGGAGAAGATATACAGCACATACGCAAGCCCCAAGCTGAACATGGTTTTCTGGGTGGTTGTAATGTTTATGTCTTCTGGAAGTTTTACAATTACTCTGACCAAGGCTATGGATTGAAAAATGATCAAAGAAACACCTGATCTTACATCACTTAAAATCTCAAGAATAGACTCTACAGCTGGGTAATGATATCTGGATAAAAATGCAATCAAGGACATTTTTGTACAAGGACAAAGTTTGTACTAAACAGAATAGCTTTGATATGTATTTTACAGAAAAAGGGCTTTGGCTGCTGGGATCTTTTTGGAAACATGCAAAGCACGGACAAATAAATTCACTGCCATGTTTTTATTTTTTCTTACTGACCCTTTCAACCAATTTTTGAGCCGACCACAAAGAAAAAAAATGGCACGCTAACTGTTATTAAACCCAGATCATCCGTACTCAGTCAATTCATCAATTGTTTATAAATGAACGCGACCTTACATCAGAGCTTTCTATTCATGTTCAGTTTTTTCCTCCATGGCCTCCCCAGCCATATCAAAACAAACACAACTCTATGAACTCTATTCATCATATTAAAGACTTGATATTAAACACTTTCCCAAATGCCGTGGAAACGCTTATGAAATATTTATAGTGTGTTTGGTTGTTTAATACTTTGCTGGCAGAGCACTGAAAAATGACTGGACATATTTCCTTGCAAGCATGTTCCAGTGTTAGGACCAGCTGACCTTTTCTTTATTATGCTTGTGTTGGAAATCCAGCTGTTTCTCAATTCAGCAGCTAGAGCATACACACAGTGACGTCCACCCATGTTCTGCGGTATTAACTAATGTTGTGTTTAAAAAATATATCAAAAGTGGGAAATAAATCAGCACCACAGAATACAACAACACAGATTATCAATACATGAACTATGCAGCAATGGCCTGTTCCATTAGTCTCAGCGGTCTGAATCTAAATCTCCAGGGCATCAAAGCCTTAGACGTTTTGTAATCCTTTTTTATTATTTAAACTTAAACCCAAGGCAACAGCGGCTAACCTTGCATTATCTTTATTGCAGTGGATGTGATCTCCCTCCATCTCCACATGCCAAAGGGCGCAAACACGTATCATCTGTGATCATAAACTTCATACCACTGCTGCTTTTGGGGTGTACTATTGACTTCCTCTCCTGTCCATTGTCATTTACAGATTGTATTTGTGAAGAAACGCTTCAGTAACCTCTGGGGACTTCTGACTGCAGGGGAAAATCTTTGTTGTCTGCTCATGATCACTGCTAATACAAAGAGCTGCGGCCCAACACTCAGCAAAAGGAAATGAGACTGGAAACGGAGGAGAAAACAACATCACTGAAACACTGTGGAAATGATCTGCAAACAACTAATTACAATATTTGCTGTGGTTTAATAGAGAAAACAGGAATGCCTGACCATACAATGCAATCGAAAGCAACAATTTTATATGTTCTATCGTTTATTGAACAATCTGTCACTCCAATCAGCAAATGCATACTTTTAAGTGCTCAGCATTCAGCTCAACACTGTGGAGCTGAATATTGGCATAAAATATTCATTGCACAAACATTAAGAAAAAAAAAAAAACTTGTATAAGGTCAGCTATGTCAAAAGCTTCAGGGAAGAGCTGACAACAACCCGTAGTGCCTCAGTACTTCATGAGGATATGCCACTGTGGAGGAAGTTTTTCAGTCGCCTGGCAACAAAAGGTCATTGTTTCAATCACCCATTCTCATTAATTTGAGCAACTGCCAAAGGGGAAGATAGGACACAATAAATCACAATGTAAGATATTTTCCATAGTGTAGAATATATACAAGGCTAGAATTATGATAAATATTAACAGATGTTGTTAGATAACACTAAATAAAGAGTATAATTTCAAGGTGCTGTGCATGGGCTTCATGGATGAACCATTTCAGCAAGTCAGCTACAAAGAAACTACTTCAGCTGGAAACCCACTGTGACAACGAATGCACTGACATAAAAACAAAAAACCACAGCTAGGCAACTGAATACAAAACATTGGAGTCTAGGCCAAACAATCATAATTATCTCAAACTTATTAAAATTAAATTACAAAGGCAAAGTACTAACATATGTCAGTGTATACGGATACGACTGATAACATAGGAAAAATTGGACACAAGGGGGGCTTTGTCGTGTGAAAAATCAATGTGAAAGACTGAAGCTGTCCCAGTCGAAGTCAAAGGCTAGAATAGAAAGCACATGTGTCATGAGGGAAAGAATTATGCTCAAATGGTCCCATAAAAAAAAGAAGCAAATAAGCCCCACTTCCTGTCAAACAAAGGTTAATACCATGCCTATGTATCACTTTAATTAGCCCACAGTGACACACAGGAATGCAGCATCTATGTATGTGCCTGCTGATGGGTGGATTCACTATGGTGGCGTGTTTAAAACAAAAACAAAAAAAAAGCCCAACTAGATAAGACTGGATAATATAAATAGTTGTATGTGGGATAAAACACCAGTTAAATATTAAGGGAAAAAGAAAACTGTTCCAGGTCTTGTTGAGATTAAGATGACAAGATATATACCTCTCTGGAAGTCTGATAAACCCAATGTGACACAATGTGATATTTGATATACTTTTGTATAAATGAACCAAACGTGAAAATGTTGGTAGGCGGATTTTGTTTTTCGTGCTAATCACAGCTCACCAGATGCTTCCTACGTACCGTACTCCACAAAATATCTTAACTACTTCACAAGAATCTCTCAACTTTATTTGTCTTCACTCCCGTTTGATGTATCGTTCATATATGAGGTCTAAAATAACATTTTAATATCACTTTGACAAACTAAAATTAGAGAAATTCTCTCATTACAAAGTTAAGAAACTGCTACAATCAGTTGTACGCAGGTGCACAAAGTAAGAATATACTTGTCAAATATATTGTAACAGCACGTATGACGTAGTTGTAGAGTATCAGTGGCATTTAAAATCCCTTGTCCTTTAGAAGTGCCACTCCCCCCTGCAGCCTGAACTAAAAATCTATCATCTGAACTTTGTATGAACTCTTGAGACTGGATCGATGGATGGAGATTATCCTCTTCAAATCTCACACTCCAAGTTTTTATGTGCACTTTAAGTCCACCCCTAAAAATCACTGGAGTGAAGAAATGGAGGTCCTGTGGCCACTTTTCAATCTAAGCAGGTGAGCAGAAACTCCTCGAAGAGATGAAGTGGACTGAAGTGGTCTGTGAGGCCCAGGGGCTGTGCTATGTGCAGATTTTGTGCCAGAGCGGCTTGCTGAGCTGTGTTAATGCATCTCAATCACCGCTTTAGGGAGATCCAGCTTGGATTTACGAGGCTCTTCCAGAGGCTCTCAAGTCGCCTCTCTGGTCAAAGCATGGGGCTTATGAGACACCACCTCAAAGTTAACTTAGAGCCCTCTCGAGGAGGGACTGGAGAAAAAAGTTTCTCTATTTTTGGAGAGAATAGGTCATCTGAAAATTGGGTGTTTTATGGACGGGGCACTGCGCCAGCTTCCCAACCAGACAACACCCCGATCTCCTCTCAGCTACTTTCTGTGCTGTTAATGGCTGGTCTTTGCGGTACCTGTGATCCTGCAAAGCCATTTTGCTCCCACTGTGATGAGACCACCGTCCGCAGGGCAGCGAGTTGGCGGGTTTGTTTTGTGTTTTCATATACACACCTCTGAGGGCCTGAAAGTGCTGACACTGACGACAAGCTGGCACCGCTTCCATACTGAACATGCTCATACCTGGCACTGTGACAAACAGATATGTCATCCTGACTCTTCACAGATGCAGCCCACACTCAGACACCACCTTAACCACATCCATATGTCTGTTCTTGTGCTGCCCTTGCGCACTGATATTTCCCCTTTTCTATACAGAATAAAGTCTTTGGGCAACATCAAGAGCATAAAACAAGCCTTTGATTGCACTTCAGCAGACATTTGTAACCCCACTGCTCCTCCTCTCGGCCTACTTTGCCAACTGCTCTGACTTTCTAAGGAAAATAAATGCGAAAGCAAAGAAGTACATAGGCAGCGAGCACACAGGAAGCACTCTTGAGATGTTCTGGAGGACACATTACTGGGGGTGGGGGACATGAACCCCAGGTCTATTATCTCTTGAATAAACAAACATATGCATCCTCTCTAATATGCCTGTGGTTAATATGTCTGCCATTCAAAAGCATAAGTTCAATTACCAGCCGGGCAACGGCTCCCTGGGTGCTGTGGCTCTATTATGCAGGAAAACCAAGGCATTCCAGCTTTGTGTCTTTTGTCTATAATCCAGTTTAGTTTGAAATAAGTGGTTTAGCACAACCCCGTAGGAGGCATGAGGGCAGTTTTTTTCTTCCCTTTTGTGTTTCAAGCGCAATCAGTTCAGAATTGAAACAATTTAGCCTTTATAAGGCAGGCGTGTGAATAAAATGTCCTTGGAGATGAAATGCAAAACAGGCCAATTACGGAATCCCTATTTGTGCCTGTGCCTGCCTTTTTTTTCTTCTACACTTTGATTAGATTGAATTGACTGAGAAGAAAACTCAATCTAAAAACTTTTTTTTTTAGCATCCGCTAAGGGTGTTGTGAAAGAGGGTTTGTGGCAAAATAAAGTAGAAGGAGCTCAGAGAGAAATGTAATTAATTAGTTTAGAGAAAGTACTCCATTCTCTGGGTACACACAGCCTTTTTATGCATAATTGGTACGCCATGCCATTTTTCAAGAGCATTTTAAAAACAATCCATCACAAGACACATCTAACTACCCCATCACACCGCAACGCCGTGAGTGGCTCACACTCCAGCGAGCACCTCTGAGAAAATCCTGTGAAAGAAGAAGTGGCATGTCTGACCTATCCTCTCCTCTTCATCATTACTGAGATCAATTGTCTGCAGAGGGCCTTTCATCAAGATCCTGCTTCACACTGATAGACTTGTAATGGAAGTGAAAATGAGCTCAGGGTACCAATCTGAGAGTGTAACCATCTTCAAAGTCTTTAGACACACACACACACACACACACACACACACAGAAAACAGAAAGCTCAAATGCGGTCACCACATCCCCTTAAAAATATCTGCATAAATCTTTCTGTGGGTTTGACGGATGGATGTACCCTCAGCTGATGTCCTTGTTCCTTGACTGCTGGATCAACTAATCAAGCTTGTGGCTGATGAACCACAAATTTGCCACCTATGTTTTCTCCTTCTTAATCAGCTGCAGCTGTTGTGATCCCCTCCTCAGAGACAGTAATGACCCTTTAGGTGTAAAAACCTGATTGTTAGCAGGGAAGACAAGATAAGAGCCCGACTGTTTCACTTCCTAACAACGTGTTATGGATTACCAACAGCTGGCTCACGCTTTCAAAATGTGATTAAGGTGATGCCTGACAATTGCTCTCACACACAGACTGTGTAAGCTGTTGCATTTAGTTTTGGCCAATTTCACAGCCATTTATGCTACAATAACAAAAATAAATTGGTGGAAATTTTTTGGCTAAATTAACAAAAAAAAAAAAAAATGCGAGAGGAATTAGATGAATATGAAGCTGAAGCCAGCAGTTAGCTTAGCTTAGCACAAAGGCTGCAGACAGGCAAAGACAGCAGTGACATGTCGTGGTTTTGTGAGGTTATTTCTTGGCTGGACGATGTTACTTCCTGGAATCTCTGCTGGTTGCCTGGCAACCTCAAGGCGCCAACAAGATGCCAGGATACCTGTTTCCAGGCTCGGTGCTAAGATAACCAGCTTGCTTTGTATTTACACTACAGATAGAGAAGAGAGCACTGGGAGTAGTATCTATCTGCTCATTCAACACAGCATGAATCAGCCTATTCCCCAAAATGTTGAACTGTTCATTTAAATATGTAACACTGACTTCTGATAAATGTAAAGCTGAAAGGTGACTCAGAGATAGTGAACACCCAAGAAAGTGTTTCTTAATAATTTTTCACAGTCTACTGTATCGACTGAGGTTCTAGAAAATCACCTCAAGGCACATGCAATAAATTCACATTCCTCAATTTGTCACGTAGCTAAGATAAGCTCCATCAGCCCTGTCATCACTTTAGGATAGATGACCCTATATGAACGATTGTCTGGCTGTGGTGCATAGTTTACTTTAAGGCAAGTGGACAACTGCTGAATTGCGGACCATGTGGTGTGAAAGGTCGTGATCAAAGCTTTTAACCCGTTTGAACCCATCAGAAAACCCACAGAGTCAGCTGGTCTGGCCGGCGGATAGAGAAAGCGCAAAGATGTGAGAAAGGAGAGGATCGGCTTCAGAAACAGCAAAGCCTCGGAAAAAAACGGCAGTGATAAGCAGGAATCAGTCGGAGATAAAAAACAGACTTTTATCGACTGTGAAACATTAAAGATAAGGGAATCTAAAACACTCAGCCTCCAGCGGTGAGGGAGACCACAGAGGAGAAAGTGGGAAAGAGACCAAGAAGGGCAACTTACAACTTTATGTGGTGCCTATCTGGATGAAAGGCTCTGACAGGTTAAACGTCTATACTGAATGTGAAGAAGAACAACATTTTCTCTTTAAACTATCGCCACCCATCTCCAGAAGCCTACTGAGAAAAAACAAAAGAGTTGGAATTTAAATGAACGTGGCGAAATCAAATAAATCCAAGCAAGAAAATTTCCGACCAAGACGTCGCAAAGTACGCCAGCTCATGCTCTCTTGGTCAGCTTTTATTAACCATAATCATTGAACCAACACAGGATCCATTTCTCTTGAAACCTTCACTCAACATTCCTGCTCGTCTCACCCTGCCTTCCTTTAAACACACTCATTTCAGACGTCCCAATCATGTTACAAAATGTCTTCTTTTCATGCCAAAGCCAGATGATCCTGGTTTAGGGGTCAGGAGGAGTCACGCTCTCCCAGTGCCTTAATCAGAGTACATTTATTTTGTCATCTGTGGCAATCAGACATCTATGAATTTTAAAAAAGCATACAAAAGACATGTCATTCTGTGAACTGGAGGGTGCCTCCGGAGGGGGTGAAATCTGAACTTCAGGTTTAGTTTAAATAGGTCTTATACGTGTTATAGGTAAGCAGGATGAAGTCGAAGGAGGGCTGGAAACAAAGAACATAAACAGCTAATCAATGGAAAATCCTCCAGTTTGCCAAGTTGTCAGTGGTTGCTGAAACTTGAGAAGATAAAAATGTATGGAAAAGCAACAAGACTTCTCACAATATTTTCTGTAATAGGGAGAGTTTGTGCTCGTGAAGTTCAGCTCAAGCACCACCTTGTACCGTTGACTTACAGCGGTAAGAAAAAATGCCCACTCCATTTTGTTTTCTGCTATTTTTTGAGACGTATTCGGCGGGTCACACCACCACATCAAGGTCATGCATCGCAATTCATTAAAGTAACCCAGAAAAACCCAGAAAATGAAACAACTCTAAATTCATCTTCATTAGTAGTCAATACAAACCAAAGTCATATTCAGAAAAGGCAAACGCGTCGGGCAGACCAAACAATAAGATCATAATGACAACAGAAAACAAAGTTCGACTCAGAACCCTTAACATTTCATAGGAGATATTTATTGAGTGAAACCACAGTAATGGTTTGAAAAATAAACTGAGTGTTCCTGATTTCTGGTCTTTCGTTTCCCATATTTATTTGTACTGCGAGCGCCAACTAGACTGTGTGACCACCACTGCAAATTTGCAGTGACAAGATGCTGATTCAAGCTCTATGGAGAGAAGTGAAATGTAGGTTGGAGGGAAGTGCTTTATGCTCGACTCTCAAGGACCTCAGTGATAAACGAAGAAAAAAAAAAACATACTGAAAAAAAAAAAATCAAAATGTGCAATTTCTGAGACATGTTGCCAGTTGTAAGTTGTATCCACATTAGATTGGTCCTGTCCGTGCATGGATTCCCAGTCATTACTATGCATTTGGGAGATCAGAGACAATGTATTGCAGGGTTTACAGAGGCTGTAAGCTCCTACAGAACATCCATGAATGAGACACTTAAAGCCAGAGCTGAGGTCCAAAGCTATGCAGATATACTGTCAGAGAGATGTCAGATGGTGGATGCAGAAAATTTCTCTGATTGCATTTTTTCTCTGAACCACTTTTCGAAAATAGCTTTCTGGTGTGTCATGTTACGGTTGACCACCACGTCTCAGTGACAGCATGCCATTTATTGCTGTTTATACTGGCTAGTAACAAGCACGAGAGGAGCTCGGGAAACGTAAAAAAATGACTTGCGGTGTGGGATGACGACGAACAGCAGAAACAAGCGCCAGCCATAAAGCAGTCAAGGTCCAGATTCAGTCCCGACTTAATCATCAAATGATAACGTTCCACTTTTTACCGCTGGAACCTTAAATGTTTATTCTCAGATAAATGAAAAGCAATCTTTAGATAGTATGAGAGTGAGTGTGTCATACTTAAAGTGCCTGTAGATACAATAACATACATACATGTATCAGATGGCTCTGTAAAAGTGTAAAAGAGATCCTTTGTGATGTACACACAGAGAATTATCACCTGAATCTGCTGCTCCACTAGATTTTATGGGGCTTTATAATGAGTTTCAGCTCATTGTTTATCTGTGCGGTCCACTTTACTGTTTTGGCTCACTCTCAGTGCTCTCATAGCTTTGCTATTGCGCACAGCAGCTATTTTCAGAGAGAGAAAAAAAAAAGCTCCAAATGGCAGAGAGGCAGTTAGTTGCCCGCTGGTGAACACATTTATCAGCTAAAGAGCCACATATTTTCCTGATAGCATGGTGAAGACCAAAAATCAGAGCTAAAATACAGTGAATATTGGACTTTTATTTCCCAAGTGGCCAGAAACATGGCTCCGAATGGATGTGCAAATAAGCACCTGTTTGCCATAATATACGGTGACGATACATGCCACCAAGTGTTAATGTTTATCATGTTCATCTTCTTAGTTTAGTGCATTAGCAAGAGAGTATTTTCTTATATACAATAACACAGTTAATACAATGTGCAGTTGAGGCTGATGGGAATATCATAGTTTTGCAGCCATTTAGTCATAAATCAAAGTACTGGACAAATAATGTGTGGTGGTGGTCGATGAAAAGATAAGTTTAGGTAGCTAGAATTCTTTCTAAGCGGAACATGAACATATGTAAAACATTTTAATGGCAATTAATCCATAAGTTGTGAAAGATATTTATCTGGACTGGACAAAATGGACAATAGACAAACTGATATATCTCTGGAACCACACGGCTAGTATGACTAATTAAGTACAGGACCATCCTATTCACTCTGTAAGTACAAATAAACACTGCATCTCTACAATATGTCACTATATGCATGTAAATTCACAAAGAGAGAAACAAAGAGAGAACACAACAATGAAACAAAATTATCTTTGGGGTTATACAAGTAATAATGCACTGCTAATAGCTCAGACAGAGCACCTTGTTTATGAGAAATATGAGAATACACACCATGCTGTTCATTTTTTGGAAGCCAATTAAAAAGTTGAAGCTTTCACAGGATATTTATCAGGTAAAATGAACTCAGAATACAAATAGGGTACAGCTTAATTTATTAAGGAATGGAGCCATTGATCCCATAAAATCATTAAAGAATCTTAAAAAGTCACTTAAGACAATGGAATTGCTTCAATTTGTAGTTTTCAGCAAAGACGGTAAACCACAAATTGTCATAGAGAGAGAAAAACAAAGAGCACTCGAGAGGGAAAAAGGGGCGACAAAGAGAAGCAGAGAAAGTGTCGAACACATCCAGCAGATAAAGCAAGAAACCTTTCATGTTGCGATAGTATGCTGGGCATGCTAGACATCTTTGTGTTGGTCGCTGAGCCTCCACAAGTCTACATGCAGGCTTGAACTCACAAAAGGGCATGATAACTCAATTCTGCACCGGTACGCCCCGAGATTACCAATGAATCTGGGGGATTGAGAGAAGAATTCCCAGATGTGCTGGCATAAAAAAAACATCAAGCACCTTTGTGACAGGATGATGAGATGCAGTGCAAAAAAGATTTTGTAGAGGGTTTCACATCCAAACTAAATAGGATTTTATGCTGGAGGTAGTACAAAGTGCTATGTAATTTGTATAAATATAATATAAATTTACATTATGTGTGTTGAGGTGAAATTCTGGGTCGAATTAACTTGTTGCTCACAAAATCGAGCCTCGATCACAAATACTGAACGGACTGAATCAATGTGAGACTCAGAGCTGCTCAATACAGGTCCTGTTGTGGAGGAGGATTCTTTCCACAATTTGCATCCATGTTTACAACCGGTGGATTGTCCCGTGTGGCTTCGCTTCACCGCTGCGATAATCAGTCCAATGTGTCGCAGAAGAGAAATTAGAATTGGGTGTGGGCCAGAGTCCATTTAGCCCATACGGTTGACTGAGTGTTTAAGGACAAAAACTGCAGCTCAGCAGCTAAACAAGAAAGAATGGAAAACAATTAGGGGGTACTGTAAGAGCGGGAATGAGAGGAAAACAGCTGAAGAGCAGCACTCTTCAGTCTTTCTTGGCTGCATTAACATGCCCAACAATATGCATGTGCTTAATCACAACGGTTTTTGATTCATTACATTCAGTACATTGCTCCCTGGCAGCTCGTTCATCACACTGTTAAGGGCTCACTGTTAAAGTTATGAAAAGGCATATATTCTGAGAGGGTAACGGAAGATCTGAAGTGAAACTTAGACTAAAAAAATCGGATGAATAAAAAAAAAGACGAAAAAAGAATTTCGGAGTAGCGTGGGACTGAACCCAAAAGTGGATCAGTCTGTTAACATACTTATTATTCAAAAATTCACAATGTATTCTTTGTGTTCCCTTTACAGAGGAAACACATCCTTGATCATAAACCATGTCCAGATTTAATGAATAAAAAATAACTAAGTGACACTTTTATTTTATTTGTATTAACATGCCACTGCAGGGTGTGCACTGAGATCCACTCACAGCTATGCATTTCCTGATGACTCCATCCTCCACTCCCTACGTACACAAGTCACTTGAAACTTAACAGGGTGGTCATGTATGCAGCAGGGACTTTTACTTACTTTCCAAACAGCTTTCAGCAGCAGAAAAACAACTGGAATGCCAAAGACAACAGCAGACGAGCTCAGTCACATGCAGCCACACCTGCAATAAATCCTGTGGATCATTTCTGGAACTAACAATCCACATTTCAAACACTGTGCCGCTGTAGCTCCTAACAGTAATGGAGTCATTCTTCTAGCGAGCTGACCGGCCCTATGTGGCTCTGGGTGGCTGTCATCAACCTTGTAAGAAAAGCAACTAAATGTTATTATGGCTGTGGGTGTATTTAATGTTGCACTCCAGTTTTAATCTCATAATAATATATCTAATCTTACACTAATATAAATATATGATTATAGTCTAGTTAGTACAGAGAAATAGGAATGTGATAAATACAAACACATTCTTGAAATCTTGAAATGCAACACTCTTCAGTTTTTCTTACTACAGTTCTACAACTATTAAATAACAATCCAACCTGATTTGACACAAAGTACCATAATGAAAAACATTCAACAATTATATAAATAAATTTATATCGTCATTATCATTTTATAATATTGCACAGGAGTTTCTATTTAATGTATTGTTCTAGAAATTATGATTGTTAATTGAAGAAATTGTCATCTCTGTTAGCATACTGATACTGTAAAAGTTTATTTTGCTTTGTAAGGCAGAGTGACTTGGCTCAACACTCAAACTGCAGGCAAACTTTGAGACAGGCTGCATTTAAATAAAGCATGAACGTTGGAAACCATCACTGAACAAATAAATAAATAAAAATGGGCGATGTGCGCCACTGCAGGTGTGACATCTGCTCGGAGAGGAACATCTATGACTGATTCATATCCCATGTGTAATAAACGGCCCTAACACCAGCTTGGTACACGGGTCCATCCCGAGTCAGTGCATCCTCAAATAGAGCATCCAGTGGCTGATGGTTCATGGGAAGCGACAGGCCATCTGACAGAAGCACTTTGCAAACACTCTGCCTCTACAGCAGGCTCTCTTTCTCTCCCCCTCACTGTCCCTTGGCTGCCCCATCCGTTAATGTTTCTCCCCTCCTCTTCAACACATTTTTGCTGCCTCTCTTTTGCTCGTGCCCTGTTTCTCTTCAGTTCTCGCCCTCTGTGCTAGGAGCACCGGCGGTGATGATAGGACCTCTGCTGGGAAAATGCAGCCGCCCTTTGTAGCAGCATGCATGGGGGGATCTCCTCTGGGACTCAACGTATTCAGGTAACAGACTGGACCGCTCTGCCCTCAGGATACATTGAGAATATTACAGGACGTGATGATATGATGCAGCGACGAATTTGCAGATAGCCCTCCATTTGTTTCCCTTTACTTTGTTTGTTGAAAATGGCAGTTTGCCCTGTCCACATCTGAATGATCCATCTGAAAGATTTTGGCAGCAATTTATAGTTTATTAGATATGTGGTCGTACTTGTTTTGATTATGATTCCGATAAGCTGCATTTACTGTACTGAGCATACAAACAGCTAAGATGAGAAAACTCCCAGGAGTACTGTAAACCTGTCATGAGGCTTTGAGCTGTTCCAGTGTCCATATTCATCTTTTAGTTCAGCTTCACATAAGAAGAACTCACAAAAAAAAAAAAAAAAACCTAATTGAGTTTGTGAACCACTGAGACTGTCTAAAATTATGGACATAATTAAACAGTATTGGTTCAAATGAAATATTCCTTTGTGTTTAATTAGAGCAACTAAACTACATCATTCAAAGAGAGAAAAAATGTAGAGTCTTTCTGAGATTACATGACATGTAATGTCTAACTATATGGCTTTCACTAGGCTTTTTTTTTTTTTTTTTTTTTTAAAAAATGGTACTGTAGCTGGAAGTCTCAAGTAATGCAGTTCTGGCTGGCTGACTTTACATGCCAGTTTATTTGCTGAGACCATAAAAAGGAGCCATAAATAGGAACTATGGTCAGCAGCTGAAACAAAGGCCCAAACTATATTTCACTTGTGCTGAAGTTCTAAACTATAATTTGCAAAAACTTTAAATGTAAAATATCCACAATTTCATTATACTTGAAGAGTGAGATGGATTTGTTTAGGGACTGTCCAGGGAAAGAAAAGACTGAAAGCTCTTCATTAAAATGAGATGAATTGTACTATGAGTGTGTTATTATCTGTGATACTTCTGGATGAATCAATTATCTCCTGTGAAAGCTTAATTATTTCTGGAAAACAGACAAACCAGCAAATCCTCCACTAGGACAAGCCGATGTATGCATCATACCGCAGGACACTAGTACTGTGGCACATTCCTTTCTGAGATGGCGGCCTTATATAACGTGCCACTATCGATTCACAGACATGCCGGCTATAAAAAAGAACGGTAGTATGCAATCATTTTCAGCGAGAAGCCAGGCAAGGGACAATGTGAGATATTTCAAGACTCATGCTGTATTTCACATTTGTTTTCTTCATTCCAACACCAGACATTTTTCATCCCCGTCTCCGCTCTCCGTCTTCTCACAGTGGGCAAAGTCAGGGTCACGGCGCTGGCTGTCGCTGGCAACCTGCCTGTCAGGTTCACTTACGCCTGATGAACGGGAGGCTGAGGCGAACCCAGCTCAAGTCACTTTCTCTCACTGTGGTTGCACTTGCCTCGTTTTACCCCAAAGCGACATACCCGAAAGATACTCAGGGCTTGAAAGGCCTGTTCAGTCATCTGTGTTTGTGATGTTTTCACTGCAAGCCTCCTTACTGAATTTGCTATTCTTCAATTGAAAGCAGTAATTTCAACTTTTACTTCACAGTTTCAAGGAAGGCAAATCTTAAGGGAATTATTGGGAAATACGGGAATTTATTGTCTTAACGCAAACAAGAGGAAGATCTCTATTTTATACTTAATGTGAAGCTGGATTCAGTTAGCTTAGCTTAGCATAAAGAGTGGAAACAGAGAGGTGAAGCTGGCCTGGCTCTGTCCAAAGGTAACAAAGTCTGCCTATGAACACCTCTAAAACTCATTAACAAGTTATATCTCCTTTATTCAATCCATATAATCTGAATCAGTTAAAATGTACAATTTGTAGTTTGATAGGAGGGCTAGGTTTGGGACGCTGTCTTGGTTGGATGCACTAAATCTCTGATGTCTCCGCTAGCTAACCCCATTTCTACTCACTGTGCTAAACTAAGCTATTCGGCAGATAGCCTTAGCTTCATATTTATCATACAGACATTAAAGTGGTATCAATCTTCTTATCTAACTCTCAGCGAGAAAACAAATGAGCTTATTTACTGTGTTGAAGCTTTATATGTTTGCCATTTGTTTTGAAGTAAATGTGCTTCCATTATGCATTTTTTCCACTGCCAATCTCCATATCCAGACCAGAAGTGGTGTGGTGTCTCCCCATGTATGAGGGAGGTGGGTGAGGGCAGGGGGCAGTAGCTGAGCCCACCGGGCCCAATCCATCACAAAGTGACAGGAGCCATTAGAGCATGGAGGAGCATCTGTGGAGCCCCAGGTAATGTACTGGCTGGGCTGTGTTTCCTTTTACCTCATTGAATACGCAGCAAGGGGATGTATGGATGTCATGTATGCAGGGTCTATAGTTCCCACACCTCTCTGCACGTAAACATGCACTGCACACATACATATGTTCAGAGGGACCTCCCATCTCACATCTGCCCTCCTCGATAAATCTGACATCTCTGAGGTCAGGCCTCACCGGCCTCACGAGCTCCACAACACCTGAGCTCCCAGCCCAGGTAAACTCTGTCAACTCCGTCACCCTCCAGACGCATAACACACACACGCCATGAGCAGTGACCTTGCAGTAACTTCCTAAGTGTGAACAGAAAACGGGAGGTGTGAAAAGATAAAGTGTGTAAGCTTGACATTCACTAAAAGGCCAGCTGGGTCTCGTCCCAGATTTGGAAATCATTTTCCAGTGGCTGCATCGTTGGATGTTGGACATGAACAAAAGCGACTGCAGAGGAACGTCTCACGTTTCTCTGAAGACTTATTTGAGACCTTGTGTTCACAGAAGGTCCTGATGGATGCACAGCATTGACATGACACCATTGAGGTAATTCCTCTTTACCCAGATCACACTTTCAAAGCATCAGATTTCTGTATTATGTTTTCAAAGCGTTGTTCTGTTCGCGGTTATTTCAGGAGCTGTTGGCCCCTCAGGGACTGCTGCTCACACTGTATCTGTGTGTTAACACTATTGTCCCTCTACTTTGAAAAGAACTCACTGACACTTTCTCTTTCTGGTTCAAAATGTGGACAAGGAGTGTATCATTATGTGGGCAGGACTGCCTACGTTCAAACAAAAGAACAATGCATCCTCGTGACTGAACAAAGCCGCAAATTAAAAGAAAAGAAGTAAAATATTGACATTGAATTATAGGGCCAAGCAGATCTTGTTTTTCCCATCGCTAGAGCTCATGTTCAGGCCAATTTCAATTCTTCAACTGTCGAAGCATTTATTCAATTGGTCAACGAAGAAAGAAAGAACACCAAGCCCCCAGGACAGGACAATTTACTGCATTATGCTATGGAAGAAACACTGTAAGATCACATTAACATGCATTCTTTCCTCACCTAAATGAGGGGTTCTAATTGCGTTTCACTATCTCTTATTGAAAATGAGCCTATTAACTAATGCTGTGCAGGAAACAGTCTCGTAAAAAGCACGTTTTTCCACATAAATTGTGGTTACACCACACACTCCCTCCATTGCCAAGTATGTTAGATTTGAATGTTATAAACTCATTGCCTGGGAGTAGCTCAACACATAAGAACACATGGCCATAAATACTTTAATCAGGCACAAAGGCAACTGGAGAATATCACCACTGTAAAGGTCAGCTTGAGTAAACAATTTAATGATAGGTTTTTTTTCCCAACTTTTGAAAGCCCATGTCTTGGAAAGAACTAATTAGAGCACACTGTAAGCTGTAGACTTACTCACTGGCACGGGTTATCAACACCTAAAGTGCTGGTGGGTTCAACGCTAAACATACACACTAATGACTGGGGGGAGGAAAAGGAAGGGGTTGATGTGTGTTGAGAGCCGAGACGAGATTACGGGCAATAAAAGAAGTTCAATTGCAACTTAATTATTCCATAAGAAAGAGGTTTTTTAATATTCACAGAAATATCTTTTTGAAGTGCTGACGGATGACTTTGATTCATCTAAGTATACTGTGTTTTTCCTTAAAAGGTCACCCGGGCATGCAAAAGTTCCACCAGATCTCTTAATAAAAACTTTCACCAGAGTTTGGATACCAGAGGATACAGAGAGCTTTGACTCCAGCGTTACTGTTAACCCACCATGTGCTTTTTCAATCACTGTCTGGGAACTATATTGTTTCCCTTATGCCGTCTCTGTTTTCTCTTTGATTTCAGCCAGAGAAAGTGCTAACATGAGCCCAGGCAGAAGTAGGTCCTGTAATGTGGCAACCATCTAATAGTCACAGAATCTATTGAAGAATATAAAGTTGGCATGTGTTTGTCTAATCCTTTTAAGGATTTTGCACTACCCGGGGACAATTAAATTTGATGAATGGAAAAACTGGCTCAGTGTAAGCTCTGAAGTTGACATTACACAGATAAGAACCTGCAAGAAGAGACACACAAACACTTTATAGCCTATTTAAACTGACAGTATGTGCTGATCTAATTTAAATACAGCATGCTTTAATTTCAAATGTCTCTTTTTAATAAGCATGTCTTTTACTTACAGAAAAGCTATTATTTTCTAGGTTTATTTTTACATACGGTTAATTGTAGCGCATTCAAATTTCAAATTATGCAACATATAAGCAATAAATCAAGATAATATCCACGTACTACCTCTTCCCTCTGATTTTTATGCAGGGAGTCTACAGTTAAGGTCTCGACGAAATGAGTTATGAACCTACACTGTATTACGGTGAGGCTCCCAGGCTTGACTGCCTTCAACCTTCAAACCGCACACAGAAGCTGCAATGACACAATGGGAGATTTGCAGCAGATATAAAACTCTAATGTAATTGACTGAACGCCACAATCAGATAAGCGGGCCCATTTCACCATTTCCAACGTTGAATGTCAAATGGCTGCAGCTGAGTGGAGAGCTTTGTGATAAAAACAGTCAGTCACACAACAGGCCGGGCTCGTTAGTCCCGACTGAAAAATGGATTTTATGTACTCAAACAAGGAAAAAGGCCGGGACATGGTGACAGTTCCTTTTTCATGCTTTTATGCCTCGCTTCTCTCTTATCACACTTAACTTAACAGTGCTGCTTTCCCATTCATACACTTCCGCTTGGGGAGTTAGTGGCCAAGTTTTCAGCACCTGATAGATCTCAAGAACCAACGTGAGGGAGGGAATTGTATTTATTTTCACTGTGATCACTCTCAGCCGCGTACACAACTAATGCTCATGCAGGCGGTTGAAGGCTCAACTTGCCCTGAGGAATAACCCCCTTCGCTTATCATCGGTCAAAGTGACTGCCTTTCTCCGCAGAGACGGAGGGAGACTAATGCGCGTGCCGCTGCAGTGCACTGTTTGCCACGGGGATAACAGATCGGGTCACAATACTTATACATACGAATGAATATGATCACAGTGCCGTGTTACATTACAGGCAGACGAGTCTTACTGTACATGAAAGAAACCTCCCAAGTTAACGTGATTAAAGCGACGATGACAGCTCTCTGTCTGTGCCTCCTTTTATGCTGTCTGTGGCGGGACTAAATGACACGCTACGATAATGACGATTGTCAGCTCAAAGTTGCACGTTAGGAAAGTCGGACCATACACGGCAGCCTCGCTTCCAGAAAAACATGCCGTTTCACAGTCCTCTCTCAACAGAGCGAAAAAAGAGTTAGTTGTTTTGTAGAGCGTTTCCAGAAAGTGCTTGACAACCCACGCAGTCCCTTGTTTGCCTCTTCAATGTAAAGTAACCCACTGTGAGCGAGCTGTGGTCTCACTTTTCCTCTTTGCTGCAAAACAAAAAGAGGGATTTCTCTTTTCACACTGTATTGAGTTTGTTAAGTTGTTAGAGCTGTCATTGAGCCAGCATCTGTGGCTAATTCATTTAAAACTTGTTAGACATGATTTTTTATTTTTTATTTTTTTTTTTTTTTGTGATTTAAAGTGCAATATAGAGACAGCCTGAATGTTTGCAATGTGCAATGTTGAAAATAAGGACATATTAAATACCTGCAGCCTTCTGTCTTATCATTTTGTTATGTCTCTGTCAAGGTTCAACCAGTATCATTGGCAAATTTTTTTTTTTTGCAAATGCTTCCACAATAAATGTATGATCATCAATTTCATATCATTGACTGACTTTTAACAATTTTTTTAGCAAAACAAATCAGTCATCGACCGTGTCACTAAGACTGCGTTTTTTTCCATCCTTTGAATTATTATGTAAATGTCAGACCATATTGAATCTTGCACTTTCCAATGCAAAAGAGATTGATTCATGCTTTGGTCTTCTCCCGTCTTGGCTATTGCAAAGTTCTTTTATCTGGATTTCCGAAGAAACTGAATAGATTTCTTGCGTGCACAGAGGACGCTGCCAGATTCTTGACCAAAACGATTAAAACAGAGCTCATCATACCTATTTTTAGAAGCTTTTCACTGACTCCTGGTCCCTATTAGAATCGATTATAAAACCTTATAACTAGTTCATATGGTTCTGAATTTTCCGTACGCAGTTGACTCTCTCTCCCTCAGTATTCCCAGCTTCTGCCTCAGGCCATCAAACAGTCCAGTATTAAATGTACCAACAGTTAAGACAAAGAAGTATGGAGAGATTATTAAACTGTGGAGTAGTCTGACCGTAAACATCTGTCATGCAACTTGCAACTGTAAAACTGAAACATCTGAAGACTCATCTTTTGAATTTTGCTTTTATGTAGTTTCTTGTTGCCTCGCTTATTTTACTGGAATATTTTACTCCCCACTCTGTTTCACTGTATTCTCAACTGACTGTAAACTTTTAATCTGCTAAATGTTTTAAACATTTTTATGCAAATGTATTTTTTTTTTTTTTTATGTAAAGCACTTTGAGCTGCATCTTATCTATGAAAGGTAATATAGAACTAAAATGTAATATTTAATTATTATCTATATGATCACCACTGAGCAGGAAACACAGCACTCTGGACCTCACAAGCAACAGTGGACGTGCCACACTGTGGCAGAACACATCTGTCCCCGGAGATGCTTGCCAAGTTAGTTAACCATGGTGGCAAACCATGAAAGAAATCTGCAGGGCTTGCTTCATGCTCGAAGGCTAACTATCTGCCAGTCCATTTTTTTCCCCAAAGACAATTGGATCAGCAGGCTTTGTGGACTTTCAATCAAAAAGCTGAAAAACTGTCAGCTATGAGGCATCATCTGCTTCGGCCCTTTTGGCCCTGTTTCCTCTCTAGTCTAGCCATGCCTGACAAGCCATTAGAAGGCCTGTCTGCCTGCGGCAATGGATGGGCCATACTCCAGAGGACACAGGGAGTCAGATAAGGCTTAAATCATGAGAGGACAGCGTGGAGAAGGCAGCAGCAGAGGCCCTCGCTCTCCAT
The DNA here is from genome assembly GCA_023238725.1 of Scortum barcoo. Lineage (NCBI taxonomy): Eukaryota > Metazoa > Chordata > Actinopteri > Centrarchiformes > Terapontidae > Scortum > Scortum barcoo. The sequence goes on along the minus strand of CM041536.1, from coordinate 21,515,413 downwards.
TTCCACACTACGCTGAGCAATAAAAGGGAGGGGCTACATTTGCTCTTCAGTTAAACCATTTGTTTCAATCTCTCTTGGTGTTTGCCTCTGTTCTTGCTGACCCCTATCCCTCCTTGCCACATAACAATTCTTTAAGTGTTGTTCTTTGCTTGGGAGTGCCAGATAGCCACCCTCTTATTGGCTGCTCTGTAGCCCCTCTGTCACGTTTGTGCACACGTCTTGTTGAATTTGCTATGATGGGTAGAGAGTCATGGATGTCACATTGACTAGACAGCAAACAGTAAATACTTCTGACAGGAGCTGTTGGGGAAAAGGCTACTTAATGGCTGAATCACTTTTTCTTACCTCAGCTATTTCTTTTGAAAAATGTTTTCATTTTCTTCCCTTTCTCTCGCCGTGTGCAACGTGAATATACAACCAAAAGTAGGTGCGCACACTTTTACACACACACACACACACACTCATATACATGTACACACAAAAGGAGGAAAGCTCCAGAGACATTTGCACAAAATGACTTCCAATGTTCCAATGTTAATGTGTAACATGTGGCAAACAGCTTACTTTTCATCATCATGTTTCATAAAGACATCATCCATTTAAAACTAATGGGTCGATGAGCAATTAGCTCTTCATTCTCAATTGACTTCTTATTGGTTTAATTGCTTCTTAATTTAGATGTTTAGGAGTTAGAGAGAAGAAATCAGTGTATGTGACTGTTTAAGGTGGAGCCACATGAAGGGACAGATTTGGATTCAAACAGGCAACATCTTAAATTAGTCAGGACCCAAAATTTGTAGCAGCCCAGTCTGTTGTGGGTTTGCACATTACAATGAGTTAGCAATAAGTTTAATCCTGAGGCAGAAAGTGTGAAGCTTATAAGAACTGAAATATCAGCAATAAAACTCCCCCTACCGATTACTTTAATGATTTCTTATTACCATAATGATACACATCATTCTCATCAATTACTCATCAATAGATGCATTAATGAAGGCAGACACAGAAAAAGACTTTTGTTTGATGTTTGCTTTCCTCCCCCAACATGTGTGTTTTTTTGCATTTAATGGAAAACACAACAATCTGACCTGAATGACACAGCTGTGCATACACTGGCAAATGTTTTTTTTAAATCATATTGTGATGAAAAGCAAATAAAACACACACATAAAGTGCACACACAGACACACGTCTATATCAAATTTCCACTGCTGTTTGCCAGACCCTTGACAGTCAGGGAGCGGGTGCAGGAAATCAGACACAAGTGAAAAAGCAGCACCATGGGGTGAGAACAAACTGTTTACCTTGTGGAGGAGCAGGATGACCTGTCGCAATTTGAGCCTGTGGAAGACGCAGACATCGTACAGCGCCGATATAGCCAGGACGGTCACTCCGAGCTCCTTCCACAGCATGCTGCACGCGGCGCAGCCCAGGCTGCCCAGGAACCAGGCCACGAGCCGCCAGTGCCCGGCATGGCCCCGCAGCTTACAGTGACGTATGTAGCACAGCAGGGACAGCAGGAAGAACAGGGCGGCGCCTCCATCGGCCCGGCCCACGATGCCCGCCACCGCCTCCGTGTGGATGGGGTGAGAGGCGAAGAGCAGGCCGGCGAGCAAGCTCCACAGGCCCCCTCCAAGCAACAGGCGAGCCAAGGAGGTAAACAGGCCCGTCACAGCCCCGTGGACGGCCACATTAACCAGGTGGTAACCCCAGGGCTCCAGCCCACCCACAGCATGGTTGAGGCGGAAGGAGAGGGTGCAGAGGGGCCGGTAAGACTTATGGCTGCCACTGTGTGTGAGTAAGGTGCCCCAGAAGTCATCGTAGAAGATGTTTGTCCAAGGGGTCTCTGGAAGCAGGTCCTGATTAGTCTTGATTGCACGGCTGTAAACAGAACAAAAAAAAAGGTTAGAAAAGGACTTCTGGGTACAAAGAAACATGATATTTTACTATAGATGGAAAGACTAAATAAATATTTAATACAGAATACTGACATTTTGTCAACTCAAACAATGTCACACTGATCCACTGTCTGACCACTTTACTGCTCTGCCACATTTAATAAAAGCACTCTGTCTGAAAACAGTGTTTATGGCATGCAGTATTTCTTCTGGCAACGCACTGCAGATTCTCTGAGGAGGATGCACGGCTATTCTTTTCCAGTGCGGACTAAGCAGAAAATATAGGTTGCAATGAAATGAAACTTTGCATGTGCTTATAGCTTTACCCTGAAAGTGTGGTCATGTGGTATTCACAAACAGAAAATCAGAGGGCGAGCTTCAAGCTCTGGGCAGCTACCACAGCCGCAGTCTTACAGCTCTTACAGCTGTGGACTCTGGGATTAAGCAAGAGCACCACACCCTCAGCCACAAACAAATACTGGCTCGCAGTAGGGGAACGCCATGTTGGCAAAATGCAGCTTAGAGAGGAGGCAACCTGTGGTGACAATCGACATGGCAGCTCACAGTCTGTCTGCTGCGTGCAGGGGGCGAAGCGGCTGTGGCAAAAAACACACAGAGATGTGTCCATGTTTAAGGACATCTCTAAACACCAAATGTGTACTTTCAGCCCGACTTGGCAGGCATGGCCACTAAGTAAGGGGCCGGTTTGACTTCCCCCTCTGTCAGGGATGAACCTGCGTGACCTAACCTAATGCTGCAACATCAGCCACAAGCTGTGTGTGTCAGTGGCTGTGTGGGGGAGCTTCCAGCAGGGGTCAAGGGAAGAAAAAAAGAGGAAGGCACATTTCTCCCTGCAGGACTCCTCGAGCGTTAAATGTTTTTCCTATCTTTTCTGCCACGTTACAAGGTGTCTGACAGGAGCGCCGGGCCTCTGCTGCTTTCGGCCGGAAGAGATGGCGGTGCTGATGATTCAAAGGCAACAGGAAGAGCCTCCGTGGAGAGAACGCGGTTGGCTATAGCAGAGCATAGGTGTTGCAATTAAATGCGTGATAGATGGGACATGACACGTGAGAACAAGCCAAGTGCAGCAGGTTGTAATATGTACTCACGGCCATCACAATTAACACACTCACTTAGTTCAAGGTGGGAGGGAGCCAAAGACAGCACAAAACAAGAAATGGTTCTTTTTTAAAAAAAAATTGTGAATGAAATAAACACAAAAGTGATAAAAATGAATGAACCAAACAAAGAAGATGACTCAAGAGCAATCAACTGCTTCCTCAGCTATTCTGAAACTCTTAAGCACAACACTTTATTTTGGCAACTGACACCTCTCAGTACCAGAAAGCTCATGGGGAGTGTGGTGTGATGCAGTGGGGATTGCAGCGTTCATCAAATCCCAAAATGAACCGGCTCTCTCCGAGAAGGGGTGAGCAGAAATAGACCAGCTTATGGTGGATTTGAGGCAAATAAACACTACCTGGCCTCGGGATGTTGGAAGGAGCACAGAAATAATCAGCTGGGATATAATAGAAATGCCTTGGATGTCAGCGCACAGATGATTGGGTTTCTCCTGCGTCTCTAGTCAGACTGACGGGGGCTCCGGCCCTTCACCAGCGGGCTTAAGAGTCGGTAGCCCAACTCTCCACTTCATGACTCAGATATGCCAGTTATTTTCTCTGGCCCATTTGTCAAGTGAGATCTTCATTCCACCGCAAGATGCTCACATAAGAGGTATTATGGTTCAATTACATATCAGAGCCATTTTGGAGACAAGTGCGCTCTTTTTCCATTGCACAGTGCAGTGGAGCCCGAGAGGCCAGATACATTATATACTACCTCAAAAGCCACACCAGATTTTTCTAGCGGCAAAGCACAGTCAAGAGCCCACTGCGTTTACAGCCTTGGCTCCCCGAGTCGCCATGCAGGAGGTTCACCTCTCGGGGTCGTCTCCTTGCTTATGCGTCACAGAGGCAGGCGAGCGGCTCATGGACTACGGTTGACAGGCGGAGAATTGAGGAACGCGTTAAAAAGGGTGGCTGTGGGTGTCACCTCTTAACCCGCTACTCAGAGCCGCTGAATGGGATACACCCACAGCTGATTTAACACATTTGCATCATAGTCCAACTAGTCATGGTCAGTTTTCCTGATGTATGGCAAATCATTAATCCACTGCAAGTCTTCACCATCTTCCAGCTCATCATCATCATCATCATCAGACCCTCTGGTAGTAAAGAGGGCAGCTGGAGAGGTGGATTGAGTTTCTGCGGCTGGCCGGGCTCGTGTCTCAGTGGAGCTGGCGGCAGGGAGGACCTCGCTGTGCACTGGAAACCTTTTCCAGCCGGGAGCACATTCCTCCCCCAAAGCATGCACATGTACGCCGACTCCCAGAGGAACGAGGGGATCACGTGGCCGCTAACAAGAGGAGCCCCAGAAAAACTTCTCTACCTCCCATTACTTTGTCTCATTTCTTCTTGCTGCCAACATCAGGTCCTCCAACATCTTGTCTGGCTCTTAATCTTGTGCCTCAATCTGTCACAATCTGTTTTTGATTATAAGGTAAAGGCTTGATATGATAGCACAGTGTGAAATGCCCAAGAATAGTTACGCTGCTATGTAAGTTTTCTGTGTCGAGGCATACTGTACACAATGCAACTGATTGTGGTGAACCCAGAGACCCTTGAAATGTTAACAGCACTTCCTCAACTCAATATTTTTAGAAGTGTTACACGACTCAAACAAAAGAAAGATGCGTGAATCCTGCTGAACGGAGAAAACAAAGACGGCACAGTGTGAGCTGTTCGTATCAAAGGCCTGACTAAGCCTTCTTACAGCTTCGCAAAACAGATCACTTTCGCTCTAACACCACTTCAGAAGGCATAGACAGGACCAGGAAAATAAGCCATTTCTTCTACGGCGCAGAAATTGTTCCCAGTTTGTCAAAAAGCTGTCAACTGTTATTTTAAGTTATTCTTTATTCATGATCACATTATGAGTTTGTCTTTTAGATGGATTCCCTTTTTATTATTCTATTATACAATTTTGCATTCGCCTCTAACAAAGGACAATTGCTTACGCAGAGCTGAAGACAATTCAATTATAAACCCAGAGTAAAACTGTTTCCTACACAGGAGCACCTCGAGCCCTTTCTGCTGAGTTCAAAAGCATTTCCATGAAAAATGTGCCTGCTATCTCCTCATCTTCTCAGCTGCAAAATAATCATGTGAGAGCTAACCTCTTTACCCCTGGAAGAGCTTCACTCATAATGTGAACGCACCAGCAGGGTGGAGAAAAACAGGCAGGTCCAATGACTACAGGGGCCCACGTAAAGAGGCTATCTGAAATTGAAGATTGATTGGCTTTTCCGTGCAGAGACTAAGCAACGGTTGCAAACAGGAGAAGAGGCTGGATATTAGACGGGAGATTGAAAACCAAGGACGTGCCATCAGGATTTTTCCTTTACAACTACTCAATGAATTTGAGATGAAGCTGAGAGAGAAATGGAGCTGTATGACTGGAATAAATCATTTTTAAATCCTCCAAAGCTTGAAGGAAAAGTACATAAAAACAGGCAGGCTATTCTCACCAAAGAATGCATATTCTGGGCGTCTGTCCACAAATCACACAGGGTGAAATGTCAGATTTATTTCAAAGCGAGAGACGCTTCATGTGGCTGAAAATATCGGAGCAAACTGACGGACATCAACAAGTAAACAAATTACTACCGTCTGTAAGGAATTATAGCATTCTCCTATTGTATGGCTTTCAGAATAAAACACAATTTAAGCTCAGGTTGAAGTAACAGTTGCAATTCACTTTCTTTCCAAGAGTAGAACAGTGATACCACTCTCGTGGCTGTCTGTTCAATATGAAGATGCTAACTTGCGGTTACTTGCTAGCTTACCTTAGCTTAGCATAAAGAGTGACAAAGAACTAGCATGGTTCTGTCCAAAGCTAACAAATCTGCCTACCAACACCTCAGTTAGCATGTTCTATCACGTGTTTAATCTGGATAAAGACAAAGTGTAAAAATGACACATTGCGGTGTTATGGGGGATTACTTGGCTGGGAGCGGTGACTTGTTACCTGGCAACATATTGGTGATGACACAACTTCAGGAAGTTATTGTTTCCCGCCGCGAAATATAGTCAGCCATTTCCATTTGTTTCCATTTTCTTTAATCTAAAGGTTTAAATTTAGTTAGTAGTCATCTTTGCATGAGTTGAGACTGGACTATATCTATTTGAACCTGTTGACTAAACATCTCTATCACAATACTTTGTATGCGTGCTGCTTCCATGTCAGACTACCTCCTTAATCTTTAAATGTATTGAGTGATTGCACACACTAATAAAATAAAAATCTGGATCCAGTAGCTTTTAAAAGAACAAAAAAACACACTAGACAGACTAATTATCCTCCAAGAGAAAGGACAAAAAAAAAAAAAAAGACAAGCAGAATCCAATTAATAACGTTCACACAGAATTCACAGTGGGTGACAAAAGACTACAGACTAACTAGTGCACAGTTTGGATACTGAAAAACTGAAGAGAAAGGCAGCCCTCTGAAATACAAGGCATATAAAGATTTCCATTTGTGACAGCATGTGAAAAGAAAATCAACTCTTGTGGGAGCTTAGGGAAAATGATCGAAGGTCTGCCAACTATATGTCATCACCCAGCTTCAATATCTGAAAGAAGCACAGTGGTATTTTTAGACTGCCCACAGAGACATCGGGGTAGCCCGCTCAGGGTTTCCGGCAAGCTCTTTTGTCTAATGTTTCTTCCCATGGCCATGCTAGCAGGTCATTAATGACATACCTCTACTGCCCGTACGGTACCTAATATAGAAAAAAATGTCCTTTCCTACGGCCGAAAGTTCACATTCAATATGTTTTCTTTTCTAAAATGTTGCATACCTAAGGAAACAAATTCAAAATAATAACATAATAAATAGGCTTTTTAATTATTTCTGCTTCTTTTTCTTTTCATGCAATGAAAGATAAATAATGTGCTATTTTGTGCCTTTCGGGTGCTGTGATTAATGTATTCAGTGGCATCGGAAAAGCAATCCAACTCTCAAAAAGCTCATTTGAATACATCAATTATTAATGCATACAGTGATGGAGATGAAATGCACAACGATGGAGGCAAACAATTTACCAAAGGAGTGGGGGAAAATTATTATTTTGGGACATTGTTACAAATAGCTTGTAAAGGCACAGGGATATGGATGAGACCCGCCAGCCACCGGCAGCGGACGCCTAACAAGATAAAATGTAATCAAGTATTAACATTTTAAGACTAGCTCAGCCAAGGAGGAAAAAAAAACACCTGGGCCACATTCAACATGGGAAAAAAAGAGAGTCCAAATTTGTTTTGGCTTACATTCAGTACTCTCCATTTCTGTGTCTTCAGGCTAAAATGTAATTAATAAATCCAGTATCAAAGTGTCACTGAATGTTTTGATATTTTAGCGTTAACAAGACGGCAGTGCAGTGAATGAGAGATGAGGAAGGCTGGCGAGGACAAACAGAGAGAGTGGTTGTGGGGTAGCTCACTGTAGCCAACACGCCACCACTGAGGCCGCCGTAAAATCCCTATTGTCAAGAATGAATGGCTGCTTTCTTTCATTTGACATGTGCGATTAGTAAGTCTATAATAAGCTCTTGATAAAAGAAAACAGCCTCAGGGAAGATGAAGAGCTCTTTTTTTTTTCTTTAATTTTTTTATACACAAGACAGAATTTTAGTCTAGCTATTTTTTTGTTATTTCGGGAAAAAGTAATATCTCACTCTTTTATTTCAATTCACTGACCTGAATTAACGTGTTCTGCAAATATCTGAGTAAGAACTGCTACATTCATTTAGTCTTCCCATCAAACTAACCAATACCATATGAATTTACAATGATTGAAAGAAAATTTCATTTGTTCAGCCACAAAGATATCTTGTTCTTTTCTCACAGTTTCTGAGAGCAAATTAAGGAGAAGGTGTTACACTATTATTCCAGGCTGTAGACACCTGATGTCTCCTCCCAGCATTGTAATTGATGAAAGGCAGGAGGGTGAGGATGGATGAGAAAGTAGCAATAGGCAATCAGGATAAAGGTCAGGGACTAAGGTAATTAGAGGTGGATCTGGTCTGGATCTAGTCTGTGCTCCTAACGAACAATTTTTCGCTAATAATTTTACACTCTGTATCATCAATTTGTATTATATATGCTCCCTTTTTTTGGTGTATAGTCTACTTTCCCCTTTGATACCTAGCCACTAGTGCCATGACTTTTCAGTTATGTATTTGATGTATTTCAGATAGTTCTTTGTCACCTTGTCTTTTTGAGAAATCATGTTTTTTTTTTTTTTTTTTACAATTTGTAACTTATCTCCTTGAGAAAAAAAACACAAAAGACATATTTCTGAGAAATTAAACGGACGTACCAAAACTGGATCCATTGCCTCAATCTTTGCTGAAAGTATTCTTTATCATACTGCAAACCTGCATGCTGGAGATCTCACTAAAGGCTTCCTAAAGAGGATCAAAGTGTTCTTTAGAGTACAACACACAACACTATGTCCAATTCCTCCAGTAGCATTCCAAAACTAAATGGAATAGGTCTTCCCTTTCAGGGAGGGTATTTGCATTGCTCCACTGGCACAATCATACACACCCACTGCATTTCATGGCACAGTAGACAAGCAAACACTGGGACCCTGAGACACAGAGTCTGCAGAGGGAGCAGGCTTGTCCAGCACTGCGCTGTGTTTTAGCTCAGTGAATATCCGCGCCTGCTGTTTAGCATCCTTGATCAGCCCTTTGTGCTGTACGGGATGGGCACAGTAGGGCGTGACCTGAATGCTGATCCCCGGAGTTAACCAGCCAGCCAGCAAACCAAACAACCAATGAGCCACGCCAACCAGGCTGGCAGAGCAGGAATCCCGGCAGCCCCGCATTGAATCCCATGGTGTAAAGTTGCCAGGGGCACGTCTGAGTCCTGCTCAATCCTCTGATGTCCAGCAGAGGCCTTAGGGCCACTGTCCTGTTTGATAAAGCTGTCTGCGAGTCTGGCTGTATTACTTTCTGACCAACTAGGCATCAAAACTTAAATGATCTTTTGTAGCCTAAAGAATCTGTGCTTCACTTAATACTGTGAATGAAAACATGCACATTTCACTGAGGTTAAAAACCACTTAATTTGAACAACGGCTGAGAGAACTGTGCGCATTAAAACAAAAACTGAGGAGACAAAAGTGTCGCTAATACTGTCCGAAACCAGGAGCGTTCTAAACAAATCACCAAATGTCAGTCACATTTTCAGTCCAAGCGTAAAAGCCGTGTGATGTTTATAGTCGATTCCAGGTGTAAGAGCCAATTATAGGAGCTGCCTGTGCAGAGCAGAGCAGAGTGATATACACTCTGATTATTGTATCCAATAAATCTGTCAGCATGTGCAGAGCTGTGGCAAGAGCTGCTGGGTCACCCCTGTAGGCTTCTCCCACACACACATCCCTCTCTTTCTGAGGCGCTAACTCTTCTCTGTTCTTCTGTCCAAACAGAAAGTGTTGCTTCCTATCAGTCACTGCCTCTATCTTCAGCTGGCTGCCTCGTTGGGAGAGTGTGGTGGGCACTCAGAGGTGGGAACTTTGCGCGGCTGAGTCTCAGATGGTTTTCATAAGAGTTAGTTCCCACCTGGAGGGGGAAATTCAATTGGAACCCCCTGCACTTCCACATACTGACGCACGAGCACCTGTCTGCTCGAAAAAGTCAAGAAAAAGAGAGAAACAAGAATCTACAGGCAAACCATAGCAACTATGCAAGGCTGTACTTGGGCGCGATTGTACAAAATGAGAATGTCAATATGCTAACACAGGCTCAGTGACAATGGTAACATACTGACGCTTAACATAATGTCTACCACATTTACTATGTTTACCATCCCAGATTGCATTTGCCCCTTTAGCAACCACCATTCATACAACTGACGAGCAGATGAATTTCTAAGCAGAGAAAAATGAATCACTTGAAAATGCTCTGTAACATAATTTAACACTATATTTCTCATAAAGTTTAACACTTTAATGACCTTGACTGTCTATATTTAGTTCTTAAAATGGTCATATAACGGTCACCAAATTGAAAGATTCAATTCCCCAGTGTCGTTGAGGTCTTTTTAGCCAATTTAACACTAAAGTGGAAAATTGAACGAAACTGGTTTTTATTAAATAAATGTCTCACAATTATTAAAGAAACAAGCGCAACAAGAATTAAGAACAAGGTCTTTGTGCTCAGTCTGGTCCTCCTTCCACGTTTCCCCTCAGCCTGACCCGTGTCTAATGCTGCGGTAGTCACCCAGACTCTGTTTGGAGGGGGCCACTCCACGGCACTCCTCCTCACAACAGGAGGGCTTTTGTCACACTCTGACCTTTTTGGCCACGAGGTAATAAATTTGCTTGATTTGTTCCTCCTCTCTTTTTAGAGTGCCTCTCTTTCACATGGAGAGGACGATCAATGCCGGGGAGGCTGCTCCTCCTGGGCCTGTTGCCGCATTGCGTGCGAGACCCATCCGGCCCTGGCCCACCACAGGCACCCTTTCAGCATTCTGGTTTGGGCTCTGCGGACGTTGACCCGCAGAAGGGTTCAGTTAGGCCCGCACCAGATGGAGCGGACCAACAGGGTGGGATGGAAAAATCCTGCGCGAGCCAGACCTCAGATGTGTGCGCAGAGAAGCAACAAACGAGTGAATGGATCGTCTGTCCAGCATGTGCCATTCTTCTTCCCAGAGCTTTTTTCATGGAGGGGCCCAGCAGCCTGAAGGATGAGCCCTGACTCATGGCACATCAACGCAGAGGCCTCCGTGCACTGATGTTTATTGCACGGGGGCTTAGGCGCAGGAAGAGCCTTTGAGAATGCCAGTGGAGCAGAAAGGAGAAGACATCTTTAGTGCTCCGACCAGCTTATATCTTCGGCATTTGAAACAGCTGTGTCTTGTCTCAGGTCCGCCTCACAGCTATAGTGCTGTTCTGTTTAAATATGAAGATGCTGCCTGAGTGCAGCAGGACCCGGGGAGCTCGTATGATTAGTGGCTATTTTCCAGAAGCCCTGTGCAATCAATCAAACACAAACAAATATGAGAGAGGACCAATCAGCTAAAGGCACTAACAGCGCAGGAGAAAGTAGGCAGATGGAGACCAGGAGTAGGAGAGCAATTGATTACTTTGCTCTTTGCTCAGATCATACAGTCATTAGCCTGGGATAAACCTTTAAAGCAGACGTCTTGTAGCCTCTCTCTGCTCAGCACATGGCAGCAACCACAACACAGCACGAAAGCTTATTTGGTGTATTTGGACACACGCACACACACAGACACAAAGAATCATTACATTAATGAATGGCAGCGTTCAAGGATGCAGCTCTGAGTGATCTCATTAGACACTATCACAACAGGCCAGTGTTCTCACACTGCTCCCAACCCTGCTTTTTTTTTTTAACTCTCCCATTTGGGCTCCAGTTCCAGGCCCTAATTGAAGGCACATGTAGCCTACTCATGGAGAGATCGAGAGCCCCCGTCGTCAGCCACGTGAGCGTGTGGAGGCCGAGTGTTAACGTGGAGGCACGGGGGTTGGGTTTTGTTCCTTCAGGGATCAGTGAGGTCCCTCTATGACAGCCTGGGCCGATGCACCTCCGATAGCCGGTATCGTCGCCTCATTAACTTTTTCCTGATCTCAGATAGTCAGGGCCAATGTGAGCTGGTACACAGGGAGGAAATCAGGTTAAGGCACGATGGTAATCTGGTATTTATTTTAACCTAAATTGGAAACGGAAAACTGGGCTTTAAGGGGTTGACGCTTACATGTTGCAAAATGAGATGAAAGATCAGCTTTACTGTAGGCTAACCTGTGTTTAAATGTGCAAGTGAAAGAGTCGAACTCTGAGCAGCAGCAGAATAGAAACAGATGATTATAAAAGGCAAGAAACAATGAGCAAAGCAAAACTTTATATCAAGTCCATCTCCACGGCCTGAAGCGGGCGATTAATGCAAAAGGAACCTAAATATCTCTAGTGCCGCCTGCCATTGCGTGAGACAGCACTGCCTTGTAAACCTATAAACATGTCCAAGAGGAACCCAAATAGCCTCTTACGTGTTTTTAAATGCTTTGTCTTCCACATGGTGTCAATTTGCATTTTTGCGAAGGAGCTCATTTACGCATTTGAGATTTTATGGCCACCAAATCACACAAACCGCACCGCCTCCGTAACCAGTGCCTGTGCTTTTTACAGACTTTGGATTTCCTCACTTAGTTTTCCATTTAGAAAAGTCTCAAATCTCTCAAATACATAAATCAACACAAGTAAACACGCAGGACTTTATTCCACGTGTTCAAATCATAACTTAAGAGGCTTTTTGCACGCCACACACAGCTTTTCTTTAACGCACTACAAACTCTCTGCCCTCCACTTCAGACTAATGCGAAAGTGTAGGACGTCACTGTCACATATAGAGCATGTATGCAATATTCAGATTACTTACACGGCCGAGATGTAAAATCAACAAATCACAAAGGAAAGGAAAAAAGAGATGTGCAAACAGATTCAGTGTACATGCATCTAATAATAGGTCTTTGTGCCCTGAAAAGGGCAAAAATGTAAAACCTCCACTATTAACAGTGATGTTTCCTCCCGTGTTCTTCATGTCTCCTCTGTATTGCATTGTCACTCCTGTGACTGCACCACAAAAGACTTTCCCCAGCGAATCTCATTCTCTGAGTCAATAACACTCAGTGGCAATTTTCTTCAGTTCCCATTGTCGGGCTAAATTGAATTCCAAACTAAGATACAGCGTACACTGCCACAGTCAGCACTATTGGATTTTCTAAAACCATTTGTTCAACGCAGGCAATGGTGGGCATAAAAAAATGCTACTTTCTACAAAATACATAGGGAAAAATAAAATAATTTTAATGACGAAATAACAGACATCAGATATAGTGTACATGCTGGGGAGGCTGTATTATTAGCTCTGAATTACTGTGAGATGAACTGAACAGAATCAATTGGATAAAGTAGGCGGTGATCGATTTGTTTGGCTGAGTCTCTTCTGAGAGCAGGTATCACTCAACAGCGATCCATAGTGTCTCTGTCCTGAGGGCAGACCCGACTGTTAAACAGACAGCTGCGTGTTGTCTTGTTCCTAACTGGCAGCCGTAAATGAACAGAATCAAGCGGCTCTGCAGGGGGGTTGCTCAATTTCGGTAATTTCCTGACAGGCTTGGGCTGAAATGGATAAATAGCCTGCGGTGTGTATACATACATACATATATATATATATATATATATATATATATATATATATATATATATATATATATATATATATGTGTGTGTGTGTGTGTGTGTGTGTGTGTGTGTGTGTGTGTGTGTGTGTGTGTGTGTGTGTGTGTATAAAAGTCTGTATTGTCTGTATTGTAAGAGGCACAGGAGAAAAATGTGACTACACATGTGGTTGCAGGGCAGTACATTGGCCTGAGAGGTTTTGAAGCTCGTATTTCTTTTGATGAGGGGTTATAAAAGTTTGGCATCACTGAGATCTGATGTTACAGAGAGTTAGTGGCAATAAAATGACGCTCAGTAAAGCGGGTTGGAAATTTTACATGGGTCAAATAGATATTATGAAACGAATCGAACCCAGCTTTGTAGATTCGAGTTTCCCAACCTACCGATAACTTCAAAAACTTACTTGGATTTTTTAAAAACTGTGTCAAATACTACAGGCAGCGTGGTGACCTGAATGAGTGGAACAGGAGAAAAGAAGGGATTTTTTTCAAGGCCTCTGATAAGGCTACCCAAGAGGTAGCCATTTCCCTTTGAAGTTTCCCCATACTGTATTCCTGGTTTGCGGCAAAACAACAAAGGCCCATGTGGTGCAGAGGACTTATTGCTTGAGTGGACCAGCATTAACAACTGCATGTTACACTTCACTCTTGAAGATCTGGGCAGGGAGCACCAACAAATCAATGCCAATCATATGGTAAACCAAAGCAAGCCGGTGATTAATTTCATGGAGGTACATAAAATGACATCCCTTTTACAGTTTAAAAGGGTTACAGTGAAATCCTAGTCAAAGACGGATGAGGATTTCATTAAATGTACATCATTACCTTCCCACATGCCTCATGTTAATAAAGTGTCAGGGTGGTACCATCGCTACGGCCTTGACAGAAGTTTTCTAAATTAGCAAGACCTCCAATATAATAAAAGAAAGAAGAAAGAAACCTCCCTGACATGTGTGTCAAACATCAAAAAGCTCCACTCTAAAGATAAAAAGCAAAAAAAAAAAAGGAAACTTAATAAGCCTTGAATATAAAGATTTATGGTTGCAAAGTCAGACATGTTAGTGGACGTGGAGACAGAGGGACATATATTAAGTTTTTAGTGTAGTATCCAGACTTCTGACGCCTGTTTTTTGGCTCTTTAATTCAGTCAAGAATGATAAATATGTCGACAGGTCTCATCAAAAAAAGCCCTTTCTGGGATTCATGTGGTCTGGGATGGAGGTTACTCAACCGCTGGGGCCCGCTGAGACTGAGGTCTGCACTGCATTGCTGAGTTGTCTGAAATTAAAGCATGCATGAGGTTTTAATTCACTAATAATACTTACATTTAATTTAGAGCAAGTTTTAGAAACTGCACCGCGGAAACAACAAGCCCTCACTCAGGAAAAATTTTAATTAAACTCCTTAAAGCAAGAATCTCACTTGATTCTCTCTAAAAGTAAAAGGAGGGATTTATTTTTGCATCTCGTATCCCGATCAGCTCAGCTCAATAAACTTCCCAAATCGTCAGCAAAACCTCCCGAGCAACATGAAATCAAAACCCCCTTTTTTCCTTCTTTACTTAGGCACATTCACTCTGGCAGAAAGACTTGCATTCAATGCGTTTCTGGAATACTTGTTGGTGGCATATTGTACGTGGAGTGAACAAAGCTGAGGGAGTGGATGCAGAGGCACCGGGCCCCCAGATAGGAGGACAAAGGGCCCGGCGGAGCTCAGGCAAAGTGAAAGGGCCCAAACAAAAGGCTGAGAAGAAGAGCGCTTTATGGGCCGGTTTGGAGGGAGCGGAGACAGGGCCGGGGCCTGGGCCCACGCACCGAGGCCCCAGGTCTTGGTGAGCCACTGGAGCACGACCATGTGTGGTCCATTATCACACCCGGCAAGCAGCGAGCACCACGCCCCCCCCTCAATGGGAAGACGGATGCCCCCTTGCTGATTGCCCGAAAACCTGGTAAGAAAGGCTCACGGAACAAAGGCAGCTGCCCCGTTGGGAGAGCGCCATTGAAAAGGTTGCAGGAGCATGCCTGCATTGGTTTACTCTTCTTCAGGCGAGGACAATGGTGCTGACAGGTGTTGGGAGGATGACAGACAAGAGGATGGAGAAGAGAAAAGGGATGGATGGGTTTGAGTGCAGAGGTGGATGATGAGCTGAAAGAAAGGGAAGACGCTTCTAAGAAGCAAACGGCTTCCTGAGAGGAGCACAAGTATTTATGTCCTACATTTCGAGCTGGCTTGTTTATTGACGGAGCAAACAATGAGCCCTGCCCTGCCGAGTAAACACGGTGGTGTTGAATCAGTTAACAGTTCGAGACAGAAATGTTGTCAGCAGAACTGTGCATTGTTTGTGTTTATCGGTTTATCGTGACGCCTGACACACAACCACCCTCAAAGTCATTTAACGAACACGTCAATATTTCCAGCCTCACGCGCTCGAGCAGAAGGACTTGTCAAAACATGAGAGTAAAGCTGTGACTCATCCTTCCGTTTATTCGTTTGTCTTCATCCGATCTGACTGCGAATGTTGCAGCCCTTGGGAGCAGGAAACAGATGGAGCTGTGTCCTTCATTGGATCAAAAAAAAAAAAAAACACACGTCAGCAAGCGTCTGCAGGCTCTACAAACACACGGCCCCTCTCTACGTCAGCTGCTCTCTGCGCCGTTTCCAGGTCACCCGCCATAAAGGGTCAGGGAGCAGGCAGCAACTCTTCTGAGGAAACCTTTCCTTAAGGAATTAGGGTCAGTGCCTTGGCTCCGCTTACCTCCCAAGAGCTTAGGATCAGAGATCAGGGGAGAATGGAAGGAAGAATGGGAAGACACTTGCGTCATTCCCTGTCCCCTCCCGTCCCGTCTTCGGTGACCAGGTCTCTTACACAAGAGGCTTTAGAGCTGCATTATCCGCCACTAACAGCAGATGAGAAGGGGGTTCAGAGAGCGGCGGGCTGGTGATGCCACTCATGAGACACTGCAATCGCTGTCCTGGTAGTCCGGCAGGCCCTGTCTCACAACTGTCTCTACATATCCGTCAGCAGGAAGCATGCTTAGCACATAAACACGAACGCTTCAAACGGCACTCAGCAGCTTGTTACAGACTATGATGGATGCCTGGGAGTGGCCTGCATGTGCTTGAGAAGCTTAAAAGTAGTCCCGTTTCCATGCAACAGGCCGTGTTGGAAGTCCGCTCAGATAAGGTTAAGTAAAAATATGATGGTTGATGTTACACAGCTGTGAGAGCTACATTTTCTTTTAATCCAGACTGTTCTCATGGCAGCATTCAGCTGATAAAATGAACAAGTCAGTCTAACCCTGCCTTCACACTGAAAGTAATAAAATCAACAAGTCACCAGAGGGCCATTCATTTCTTAGAGAGCGGAGAGAGCAGGGACACTTAAGCTTGTGCAAGAAGCCTGCGTGCTGAGAAAGGCCACCATGTTGAACCTTTCATGGACATCAGCTTTTAACAGCCGACAGATTTGCATGTTGTTCTTGTTTCAATGTAATATTCAAAACAAATACCTTACAAGTGGAAAATGGACAAGACTATGACTACGTTTTCCCATTTATTTGAAAAAAAAAAAAAACACATAACAATGAATCTGTTTTGGTTTATTTCAGTTAATCCTATTTGATTAGAACTTTTCAGTTCAGCCAAGCCTTATTAGCTTTTTGCACATATCAGCACCCAGTGTGTCCGTTACATATTTTGTCACTGACAAATAATTTTTCCATTAATAAATAAATCCCTTTTGGTGACAAATCCATAAATCCAATTCTTTAAAAAAAGGAAGGGGTTAATCTTACTATCAAAATCATCTGATATTCGGGCCATAATACATAATGTATCATAATACAGCATGTCCCCAGATCCATCCTGTTGGACCATCTTGCTCTAACATCGGAAGAGAACAACCCATCTGGCTCATATTGTGAACACCCTGTGAAAACAGAGGTGGTGAGAGCTGATGAGACGATCATTAGGACATCTGGAAAGGAAATATCACGATGACAGTTTAGTGGCTTTGTCTGTTGAACTGTGTGGTCAACCAGTTACGCCTCTGATGTGAAGGGCTGATTTTTTCTAGAACCAGGACAGCACAGAAACAATATTTGGTTAACAAACGAGAGGCAGTAAACAGGCATTGTGCAACATCGCTATGGGTGTGACCACCCAGGTCCAGCATCTGGGATCCAGTCTGGAAATGAGTCAAACACAATCCAGCTCTGTGCAACAAAAAGACTACCCACATGTTCTTCCTGTGGTTCAAAATCAAAGCTCTTCCCTCTAAAATAAATATCACACAATCTTTCATCATCAGGCCCAATGTGGAGAGGAAACAATAATTTTACAGTATGTGCAAACATGTAAGCAAATTTCCAAATGTCTAGGGATGTCTGAGGAGTCACAATAATGTGATCGCCGCCAAGAAGCTTTTACGCTATCTGTTTCCAGACACTCCAGCGTGCTAACCTTTGCTGCACAAAAGTCCCTCAGCTTATTTCTCCCTGGACTGTTTGAATTAGGCGGGGATACGCCGTGTCACACCATCAAGACAGGAACATTTACACAACTGAAACCGAGACAGCTGTGGCGAAACCTTCCAAACGATCCGTCTGCCCAAAGACAAGGTGATAAGTTCATCCTTATTCAGTCTCCTCCACTCACTGTCACTCCACTCCCACCTCACGAGCCGATAAAGACACGACATCCAGAAATAAACTGAAAGAAGAGACCAAAGAGGTTTGAGTTGAGCTGGCCAGAAAGACCACTCTAAGGTGAAAGTTGCTCTCCGAGCATTTGTCCAAGTAACAAACTGTCATTTCTGGTATGTGCTACTGAATATAATTGGCTGGGAAGCCCTTCACAAAGGTATATTTTTCATCTTGAAACACCTCCAGCTGTATTTCATGCTCAACCCTCTGGCATACGCTGAATATTAATAAATCAAGGCAGAAATCATCCAGAGTGCTGCTTTTGGATGTTTCTTACACACTGGGGAGTAATTTGTTATTGCAGGTGGCCCCTTACAAGCCCACTGTTCCTTCTCAAGTATCCCAAATAAAGAAAACAAATGCTCTTAGATTGGAAGTGCAGCGTTGTCTTTCTTCGCTCTGCACAGAAAGCATAAAATACAAGAAGTGAAGCTTTGAACAATTAAGTAAGCAGTTTAATGTTTTTTTGCTTTCTAACATTAGGCTGATGCCAGGGCTTGTGTGGCAAACACTTTGCATAAGTACATTAACAGAAGTAGATTAGTCTATTTCTCCCATAATCCCTTTGTTGGCCAGAGGAAGGGATTTGTGGGTCAAGCCTGTGTGGGGGTGGGAGGGTTCAGTCTGTGTCCACCTACAGCAGTATGGTGAGAGAAGCTACGATGCTTCGACCAGACAAGCAGGCGAAGCCCCCGTGCCTCGCTTCCCCCTCCCCCACCAACACATATTCAGACAACCAACCAGACACACACACACACACACACACACACACAAATACATACATCTTCCTGCAGACAGACCAGGAACAAACCATAATGGCACAATGACCTACAAACCACAACCCCACGGGAATTTATTCACATGCTTTTAAATCAGATTCCATTAAAAGTCAGCTTGCAGCAGCAATACAGGGAGGGTGGTGGTGGGGGGATTTGGGGGGGCATGCACCCCCACCCAACCCCTCTTGAGCCCATGCATTCTAACACACCATCATTTAACGAGCTCACGCCAAAACAAAAGATATCCGCTGGTCATGCTAAACACTGCTGCTTTGTCTCCCACACTGTATGCTGGCCATCCTGAGCAAAAGGATTACAACACGGCTAGAAACATATGTTTGAAAAAAAGAGGAATGTAGACGGAATTATATTTTTCTTATGCTGACGATGATTTTAAAAGTCTGGAAGGAACATGAGCGACAAGATACACTTGCTGTCAGCCTTAAGAAAAAAATAGGTTTAATTTCCAGTTATTAGCACTTATATAGATGATATAATGATTAGATATATGTATGATTAAAGTAATTAACCTAACTAAACCCAATTAATACTTGGTGTAAAAGCAAGTAATTTGAGATAAGGACCACGCTGTGAAGTACAGCGAACACAGATATATAAAAGACTCTTGAAGACTAAAGTTATTCATCATGACTCAGACATTTACCGAAGCAGCGACTGCAGTTGGGAGCAAAGCGCAACCTTGTTTCATGTGTCTTGTCTCCTTCGAGTGAATTCAGCAAATAATGAAAATAAGATGTTGCCCCTGTGTTACATTGTAGGAAATATGGTTTTCCATCTTTTAGTCATGGGCTGAAAATGGGCATTTAGTTCTGATGTTCAATTTGTGTCTTGTCCTGTTTTTTTCTTTATTTCTGCTCCTTTCTTGTGGATGTCAGAGGAGTAATGGATCCATGTTGGTTTGTGTAGCGCAATCATGCTGCCATTCTCAAAAAGGAAAAAACGATTTTTACTAGTAATGCTGATGTCTATCAAGGCATGATATAATTTTTTTTTTCAAGAATTTTTAATGGCAGACAAACTGAGATTTCACGTCATTCCCCAAAGCTATCAGGTAAATTTCATGGTAATTCATCAAATAGCTGTTGAAATATTATGGACCAGAGTGGTGGAGAATTTTACAAATACAGGTATTATTATATATTGCAATAACATTATAGTGAGTGAACAGAGCGGGAACTTATAGTCTCATTTCAGCACATCTGCAAGTGGGTATACTGCATATACAGCTTTCTGTATGCATGTAACTTGTACATAAAAATGTTAAATAGGAACTACATTGGACGGTTGCCAATACTGTACATGCCTTTAGCTTATAGACCGCTGGCTTTAAGAATTATTTAATCAAAGCAAACGCTGCTTAATATCATACAAATGATTTTCACAAAATGTGTAATAAACCCATGTTGTGGGTGTTACATAACCTGGAAGTGCAACTGGAAACAATTAACACTTTTACAGCTCTTTTCATTCCAGCTGTATAAATTGTGCCCCTGTTTTATAAGTCCTTCACAGGCCGATCGTGAAACAAAGCAGCTTGTTCGCGGCACAATTCCGACGGTGTACGAAATGTCAACAACCTGAAATCAGTCAATAAACTGCGACTACCTTCCAGGTTTTCTGAAATTGTTTGATGACTTACTCTACAAACCACAGAGCATCTTAGGCTGCCAATTGCTGATCCAAGAAATATTGTGTTTATGATTCAATTTCCTCTGTGGATGGAGAGAAAAAGCAGCACTACTGGTATTACCACTACTGGTAAAAAAAAAAAAAAAAAGTCTCTACGTACAGCAAATAAGTAACGTACATACAGACAGTCCAATTCCTCTCGTTCTCACTGCTCTGATGGACCACCTGTTAGACCTGATGCTCATTAGGCTGGAGAGTGGGAGGCCGCCATGGGGCTGTTCTATCAAACAGGCAGACTCATCCTGGAGGAATCCGGCTGTAAAACGCACTCTCACTGGGAAATCACTCAGACGAGCTCATAAAAGGCACACGCAGCGTTTACTCACAAAAGCTCTCACACACACACACTTTTACACACACACACACACACACACACAGCCTCAATATGCCCAAACAAACACACTTTGCTGAATTTTGAGCTGCTTTCCAGTGAACGCAGAGGCAATCACCATCACAGGTCCTAAAGGATTCCAAGGACCATTATCCAGCGGGTTGGGATTTGATTTTCTGTTTGGGTGGCTCCAGCGTGACAAGTCGCTGGTGAAAATAGATTAGCTCGCCAGGGAGTAAGAAATAACTTCCCTCAGCATACAACAGATGATTCTTGTAAACATTTTGTAATCCTATTCCTCTGACGGAGCGTTTGTCATCAGTTTACTGTTTTCCAGCACTGTATTAACTGTGAGCCTTCCCGGGGTCCAAATCTATCAAACACACCAGAAAAGCTCGGCTGTGTCTGAACACGGTTTAATAAAGGTAGATCAGTGCTTATATTCTGAGAGATTTTTCCAGTTTTCTATATCTAAAATGAAGATGTAACTTCAAGCACATCATACCTCACCCTGCACAGTTTAACCCCAGTTTACAGAATAGGTCACAACTCTATGTTAAAAAAAACAGCTGAGGTAGCACATCTCTGCAAGTCCCTTTGTCTCCTTTGATTACCCATAATTCCTCCCACTGGGGCAAACAGATAATGTTAACCCCATCTCGGGTATTTATAGGTGTTAAATGAGCACATGCTGTTTCTTGACGTCGTCTGCTGAGCTTTCTATTTGTGTGACTCTTCTTGGGAAGCAGCATCGCCTCCGCCACACTGTGGAGGATGTTAAGTCTCCCGCAAACTATTTCGAGTCTAGGGATCAGGTTGCACTGTTTTACATGAACACGGGAAGTTTTTCCAGGGGTAATGAGAATCTGTGCCAGCCCAGAAAAGTGCAAAGCGCGCTCAGTGGGCCCCAGGGGCAGACAAAACAGCATTAAGTATTAAGGCTGCTTAAATGGAAAGAAATTCACTGTGTCAACCCAATTTCCTCATGAAGGAGCGAGGAAGCCATAATCTCAAATATAACATGTTGACAGAAGGTGTGCGTTCATCCTGCTACCAGTGCTGCGGTGGTAATGACCAAAACAGTGAGGTGCCGAGAAATTACACTGGCCTCGGTTTGTGATCCTCTGACTCACAGGGGCAGATTAGCAGTGATGAAATAGACCACCGTGGGAAGGAATAAATTGCCTCCCCTGCTCACGATAACAAAATAGCAACGTAATGCAAAAGAGCGATTATTTTGATAATTGATTGTCATTTATGAGGCAAAATGCCAAATATTTTCTTTTTCCAGATTCTCAGATGTAATCATTTATAATTGTTTCATATTGTCATACATAGAATCACTGGGTTTTATTCTGATAATTGAATTAAAAAAACAAATTTAAAATGTCACCTTGAGCTCTGAAAAACTGTGGGATTTTTCACTATTTTTTTAATGAGGTGACTAACCAATAAAAAAGACTTAATTGACAAAAAGTGATGAGTAGCTGCAGCCCTGAAGCTATTTGAAAAAACAATCTACAGCCAATGCAAATGCTAATGTCAGCATGCCAACATGCTCTCAGTGACAATGTTTACATGACCATGTTCACAGCCTTGGTTTAGCGTCGCGTGAGAGCCATGCTGCTGTGAGCATGGCTAAAAAGCATCAAAGCAATTGATTTTTTTATGGCAATATCGAGCATTAGAGCTGAATACAGAACATCATAAAACATGGTGATGTAAGTCTACATTACTGCTTAACAAGTGTGATCAGCAAATGGACTTTAAAGGAGCAGAAGAAGAAAAGGAATGAATTCCCACAAAACACTGCAAGATGAATAACAATAACCCAGATGTGAAAATAAAAACAAAGAAAAACAATAATCCTACTGGGGAACACGGATTTTCCCCTCATGCAGTATCCATAATGCTTTGTTAGATAAATGTGACGTGAACTCTCCCAGAACAACACCTGCTTGTGACGTCTCTGTGGGCTATTTGTGACAGCATCAGTCCAAATCAACCTCAGAAATTTGCATGGCCGTGGGTTTGTGTTTACATGTCTGTGCCGGCACGAGACAGAGTGTCATCTCTAGCATACCGCCGGAGCGAATAACACCGGCGAGCCCTCAATTCACTGATGTACTTAATTACAAGAAAACTGCACGCTTAATGATGAAAGGGGGGACAGCGGAGGGCCGAACGTGCTGAAGTGAAAGGGCTCGTGTTAGACACAGCTGCATGTAGATGTAAACATTACGTAATTACGTGAACCTGCTGGAGTGTCAGATCGCTGATAACAGAGTTCAGAGGAGGACGGGCCTTCTCCGAGGAAACATTTTCCGGCCCGTTTGAGCTAGAATAAGTCAGAGAATTCTGAGTTGGAGAATTATGGTAAGGTCAAATATTTTGGCCCTATGTACGGCGTACCATCTCCTTTTTGATCTTGATTTATGACCCAGGTGCAGAGCTATACTTTCATCTTACACAAGAATTTGTCTCATTGGCAACTTTTTTTTTTACCCAGCTATCTGAAATATAACCATTCAGTAGATAGCTATGAAATCTGTACAAACATTCATGGGCCCCAGATTTAGGCGAATCCATTAATTTCTTTCAAGCGCCACAAAATGTCTGTTTAGAGGTAAACAATCTGTGAGGTAAATTGTATTTTTGGAAATTGGACTTTTCATCCAGTGCTACCATCGGGTCAAAATTCTGATATTCCAGCTTTGGTTTACGAGAAGACACAAGCAAATCAAAAGCCATTCCCATCAACCAACGCAACCAAAGCCAATCAGAAAATGTTCGCGTGGTAACAGACTATGATGAGGGTGAACTTGGTCAATATTACCTGTTAACATCAGCTTGTCAGTCTTGTCACTGTGACCATGGTAGCATTTTGCCAAGTATTGCTGCTACTTACAGCCTCACAGCACTGTCAATTGCGTGACCAATTCATTGACCAATTATTTCAGTAATGAAGGCCAGCTCCTTCACAACAATGAGTCTACTGCCGACAGAGCTCAAAACCCTGCGCTAATTCTGGTGCTCGTCTGTCAGTTCATCCACTCATAGTTCATCAGCCACTGATGCTCAGTTCTAGCTCAGTGTCCTCTCGTTACCAAAAAGTAGCTGTGAGTGTCGGTGAACCGCTGCAGAATAATGAAATCACACGCAGAGGATGCAATGGAGACCCCGCTCTGCGCCATTCCTGTTATTCTGCTGCAACAGAGTGCTTTCCTGGAGCTTCGCCGACATTAAAAATTCAAGTCACGCAAACTGGGTTAAAACGCCACACACTGCACACATTTAGTCCAGCTCGGTACCCAAGGGTTCAGGCCTCTCGCATTTTAAGAAATACACACTTTAACGTGCTTTAGAGTGTCGGCCCAGCAGCTGTGGACATCCACAAGCCGGCAGGAAAAGGCTTTTCGTCTATCACTCAAAAAAAATGAAAACAAAGACGAATTTCTGATGTCTTTTCATCCTTGAAGGACACTTCAATGGTGTTTTACCGCGAAGGACGCAGGGAAGAGGGATAAACACACATATCGGTGGTGTGAAGGCGGACATCATCCTCTGTACTGCCCTCCTCATCACTTCCATAATCCTCAGGGACTGTTTTGAGGGCTGCCAGTGAGGGACCTTCAGCAAGAGGCCTTCAGCAGCCGCACTTGAGGTGTGCTCACAGGTTTTTATGAGGTGCAAAGTGAGCTATTATTCCCTCCAACCCCTGAGCTACTTTTCCTGAGGGCGAGGAATTCTCTCTAAACCCCAAAGAAAAACACTTGTATATGGATTTTTATGACTTGAAAAGTGTACTTGCAATTGACCTATTCCCTTTTTTGGCTTAGAAAGGCTGAGCTGGGAGGCGTCGCTGCCAAATACTGCGCTGGAAGGTTTCTATACCGGACATGCAGACGGAGGAGTGAAGAGCTGCAGCGGGTTTCGAAGATGGAGCCACACCCCAGGAAAAAAACAACAGGCTCAGACCGTCTCTACATTAGTGTCCTTCACTTGTATTATTTATGTTATATCAACAAATTATTTAGGCCTTGCCCCGGGTAAATGCCAGCATGGAATTAATGGACACCATTTCCCCTCATGTACACTGCAATCAAGCCAACATCCCAAAGATGTGACTTCATCTATTTTCAATAGAGCAGAATTGTGGTTATTAATCTTTGTAACGGCTTCTAATGTGGGATTTGAACTGTGCACAACACAAGCATGCCATGTCTCCATTCCTTTGTAGTGGGACTCCACGTCATGGTATATCAAAAGATTTCATTCGGGATCCACATTCGCATTTTATGTGCTTGATATCACTTACAATGATGGGCAGTTAAAAAGAATTATCCTCCGCCTGTAGTATGGAAAACCACATTGTCAGACATATGGCCAGTAAAAACGAATGGCCTGTGTCACTGTGATATGTTTTTTCTAATAACATCACAAGTGTAGTGTGGCAAAATGGTTGGTTTATAGCAAAGGCCTGGATGAGAACAAAGAGACGCAGCGCCATTTCCACAGCCTCATCATGTTGTATCGATCCTTCTGCGGGTCACGGATCCCCTCCCTGCCCCGCCCCCTCGTCAATCCCTCCACCTCAACTACGCCTCAGGACTGTACTTGTCATCTCATTTCACTGGGTCAGCAGGAGAGCTTTAACAAATCAATTACCAGCCTGTTGCTGGTTAGCTGTATCGGAGGCCATCACCAGCCTTTGGTTCTTTAGGGCAAAACACTTAGTTTCAGTCAGCCAATACTACTGAGTTTGTACTCTACTCTCTCCATGTACTCTACGAGTGCTAATTGACTGCCAAAGCAAAACGCACTAAAAACAGCTCTGTCTTTACTCAGACATTTTAAGGATAAGCCTGGAAACACTGCGCAGTGTTCTTATTGTCAACACATCCCGTGAACAGAGACACACTAATTATGAGCTGATATTTCTAACAAGTTTTGTCTGTGTAGCTAAAAAGCCACAGAGCTTATTCCTCTGTGCCATGGTATGCCACTGTGGTTCTAAAAATATTAAAAAACAAACACACTGTTGCTCTAGATGACATGTTCTTTCATTACCTTGAACACTGATACTGTAGTTTTGTTTATTTTCAGTCCGACATATACTGTCCTGCTACTGTTCATACTCACTAGAGCACCTAATTAATCCGTCTACAGAAAGTAGTCCTAAACAAGTGCAAGATTTTTTTATTTAAAGCTACTGTGTTGACGGATATGACAAAGTCTTTTTTAAAAATATAAGGATATATTTGTGAGGCGTTTCTTTAAAATTTATGTCTTCAGTAATAAAGAACCAGCTAAAGGGCTGAAAGGAACAGAGTTATGGCTCGGTCTACTTACAGAGAAAGCTGGGTAAAAAAGCAGCAGGATATTTACTCTGCACTAATCAATGTCAATCAGACTTACAGTTCCTCACAATCAGAGAGCATTCAGGGAAAATCATCAGGTTCTTTCTGTTCATTTAAAGCCAGGCGGAATGATTTCATGGTTATCCTGAAGAAAGCCGGCGATTCCGCTGTACCAAAACTCTCGAGGTAAACCCTGCTGAACACCGAGCTGGTATTTTATCCGACTCATAAATCTCATAGTTATCTGTCTGAGCCTACTGTATACTTCTGAAGTTGGTCCCAAGTAAACAGCCTTAAATCCTGCTCCAATAAACACAGTACTTTAACAGCCATAAACATGTCACCAACTAAGCTAATAACCCATAGCGACACTGCTGAAAATAACGCGAGCAAGCATGTGCTGTCAAGCCCAGTAGACGCGTACTGTACGGAGGAAATGGTGTTTAACTCTGGCATTTTGTTGACTGATGCTAGAAATATTCTAAGATATTCACAGCAGTGAGTCAGGTTATGAACGATTTAGACGAGATTTGGGGATGAGACGGTGTGTGTTGTTCATTGCTGGCCTAGATAATTAACCTGCATCGTTTGCATAAGGGATCAGGTGTGATTTCATATTTTTCTGCTTTCAGTCTACACACGGAGGGTTCCTGCTAATAAACTGTGTTTGACCTCCAGAGTATTTGCTAATGAGAACATTAGAAAAGGGTCCAATTTGAATTCCATTAAAAAAAAAAAAAGAAAAAGAAAAAAAAAAGAAAAGTGGAAAGCAACTTGACATATCACAGGTTTATAAAGTCTCACCGCGATAAGCCGAGGCCAGTTTCTCTGTAAAAATAAAGTTGCTTACTGCACAAAGCTGGCAGGAGGAGACACTCATAGATCAGCCAAAGGTTGCACCACACACAACTCAACTTGCATCATAGCGGCTTTGTTGGACTGACAAGGTGAAGGCTGCTCCACATTTTACATTAAGGTCTTGTCATACTGCTCCCAGTGTTTTGATGGATAGTGTTTACTTAGTGTGCTGAGACAGACAACTCTGGATTCATTATGATACACAATGCGCCTTGATGTGTTTATGCAGCGAGCGGTTGCGCCTTATTTCGTTAGTGTTGCCGTTTGTCCTCAGGAGGGCAGCGATTTCATGTTCAAGTACATCATGTGCCGACACATGAAAATGTTTAAGTGGTAGTCATCAGGTCAACTGCACCAAGGTTTACGGATATGTGAGGGATCTCCGCTTCAAGCTTTAGAGCTGTCAAAAAGTGTAGCTGTGTTGAGGTGAAAACACTGTGCATGCACTCACAGAGGAGAACTGAGTTTTATCTCTGTATCTCCAGCTGGGTTGAAGCACAAAATGTTGATTCTTTGATCAGTTTCTTAAATAAGATCAAGATGTATGATCAGGTTTGATACACTTTGATCTCAATCGATCTCTCTCTTTTTTTTTTTTATGAATTTTTGGATCAAGATCAAATACCTTTAGCACACTCGTGAATGCAGAAATCTCCTGAAGGAGAGGCATGGAACACAGGCCCAGTTTAATGGATCTAAATTAGGAGAAGTTTAACAATCTCTCGACAAGGGACTAAAAGGTTTAAACTCTTAATCTGGTTTAGACTGTGGGCGACTACTGCTGCGGCAGCTGGCTCACCCTTGGGAGTCCACTGATGGTTACACAGAAAGCCTCCTAAATCAGACAAATCTGCAAATAATTAAAGCTTCTAGGAGAATCCTCTGTTTTATTAATTAGTATAGCCAAAGCCTATTGTGAAGATGTAACTGTTTAAATGACAAAAACGTGTAGTATCATCCATCTCTTATATGGTTCAAAAAGGAACGTAAGACCAGGTATCTTTGCCAGTATTGTTATTAAGCATAGGGCTCTGATGAAGAAACCTGCATGCTTTTTTTTTAATTATTTTTTGGGGGGATTTACACCCTTTATTATTTTTAGATAGGAGAGCTTGAAAATGGACAGGAAAGGAGGGAGAGAGAGGGAGGAAGACATGCAGTAAAGGGACCCCAGCTGGGAATCGAACTGGGGTCCGCTGCGAGTTAGGCCTATGGCCTCATACATGTGTGCACGTGCTCTACCGACTGAGCCACCCACACCACACACAACAATCTGCTTTTGATTACAACAGCCATATGAAGGCCAAACAACAGACATGTGGCTCTTTTTCAGCTGTGCTCCAAGTTTCTACTTTCCCCAGTGTCCCACTCGCTGTCATTCATTCTCAGCCCAAGGATTCCCCTGCTCACAATGATTAAAGATACTTGAATGGGGATGAGATTTTTAGAATCTGAAAAACACACCACGGGTGGCTTCCAAGAATAAATTTAAGTAATATTTCATGTAGCTATTTTCTCCATCAATCAGACAGAGGACACGACGTCAGACAGCAGAACTGCTTTCTTGAAGAAAACCAGAGATTTTAATAAATGACATGACATCACTCATAATGATGATTATGTGATTATGGCACAGATATGTATGTGTCCTTTCCAATGATGTACTCACTCGGATGGTGTATTGTAAAACAATTAGGCCTTGGCAATATGCAATATGACTGTCAAATCAAGAACCCAAGTAATGTATTGAGGAAGGATTTTTTTTTATTTTAAACTTATTCTTATTTCCACTTAAAATATGGATTGTTCGACTAACTACAACAGGAAGCTTTGCCTTGTGCTGAGCAGGTTATGTAGACCAAGCAAGGCTTAATCATGGCTCTCACAGGGGAAATTGTGATTGCACAGGGTGGAAGCCAAGTTTGCAATTTGGTGTAAAACACAAACTATTCATGAGAACAACAGCCAATTATGCTGGAAAAAACAACTGCGTAACTAAAGCCAACCTGAGAATGAGGGATAATTTGTGTGTTAAATAAATAAATACAATAATGATTAATAAACCAGCCGTGGAGGCAACTGTAAATTGTCTTTGAATAGGTCGAGGGGTCTAATAATATTGGCACAACATTAAAAAGGATCATTTTACTGACTGATGCCTCGTGTCAAAGAGCTCTCTCCCAGATGCAGCCACTTTGCTATTGCACATTTCCTTTGTTTTTGTCTACTTTTCTGTACTTTGCATGAGCAACCGTGTCCCAAAAACACCTTTATTAAAAAAACAGAACAATCTATAAAAGAAAGGTCACTTTGTCTTCTGTCCAACATGAAAACAGGTATATCTTGGAAACTCTTTTTTTTTTCTACTCTCCCACAGAAGCCTCATTTTCTGATTTGCAAAGACGTCTAATTTGCGGATGTCAAGTCGTTACTGCAAATTAAAAGCTCATTGAGCTGGCAAACATGCCAGCATGTGTCCTGCCAACTCATCTGGTCATTGTGACATCCTGTATCCATCATTCTTCCACATGATTTACAGCCAAACGTCTCCAGCGGTGGAGTGTGAGATACATCATCATCTCCGGTGTAAATCTGAACT
This sequence comes from Scortum barcoo, assembly GCA_023238725.1. NCBI lineage: Eukaryota > Metazoa > Chordata > Actinopteri > Centrarchiformes > Terapontidae > Scortum > Scortum barcoo. The sequence goes on along the minus strand of CM041536.1, from coordinate 21,485,847 downwards.
GTACTTGTTGGCCACATGCAAAAGCGGAGTTTTTTTTTTTTTTACATGTTAGAACATCTCGATACTAAATATACTCAGGATGTTAAGCACTCCCACAGACATTTTTTTTCATTCACATGTATACAGCTGTGACACTGCGGGATATAGATATATTAGTCATTTTACACCATGGATTTACACTTAATCGAAAGAATGATTGGGCTCTGCAACGGTTGCAGGAGGGAATAAATGAAATCCTTATTCACCTAATAAGGGCCAGCCATCTGTGTGCTCGCTGGGAAACTATGGTGGATTATTCCTCCGCTAAAAATCAATAACCCCTCAATGAGCCGCTGGTGGTAGACGCTAACTCCCGAGGAGAGTGAGAATGTGAGCCGCAGGACGTGCGGTTTAGGAGGTGACATAATCATAGCGCCAATCAAGGTCTATTGTCTCCGAACAACGGAGTCGTGTCTCGAGGGAGCCTAAGGGGCCAGTGTAGCAGGTACCTGAGGCCTGCCTGCTTTACTTTAACTGTCATGTGAGGGAGCTGTCAGCTCCATCAATCAAGCGGAGTGATAGGCGCACTGCATTAGCAAATGCTTCAGAGTAGTGCTAAATGAGAGGCGGAGGCAGGGAAAGCACTGCACAAGTCATTTAATCTAGTGTTTAGTGCTGATAATGTATTTTTCTTTACACAAGTGATGGAAATCTGCCAGCGGGGAAAGATAATTTCACGTCTTCCCACACAGAAATCAACTTGCCTCGAGAAGTTTCTTGATATAAGTGTCATTCTCCTCGCAGCATAATTTGTCTTTTTCCAAGATAATGGCACTTGCTTCTAGAAAATAAAACATTAAGCCTGACCGTGAGGCTAAAAGACCATTTTTTTGGCAGACAAAAGTGATGATTTGAGGTTTCTGAGTGACGGTTTGTTTGAACAGTCATGGGCCTCATGTCTGAGGGTTAGGGTCTTCATCAGGGACCCCGGCAGTCACTCACACAAATGAAAACAAAGCTTGCAAGCAAGCGGGGCCGTGGATGGATTCACCTTAAACTGCTTCATAATTAAAACAGCCGAGTTGATGTTTCTACCATGTGGTGGCGAGAAACGTGTCTACTGCACAGGCTGGACACGTTTGGAAGAGCCACTTGGGGGATCCGGTGTGGTTTTGGGCCCTCTTAACATCTCATCAGGTAAATGTTGTAAGACTGTAAGCAGCTGGAGTTCACAGTCAGGACAAAACGTGCTCACCACAGACTGAAACGGATCACCTCGAGGCCTTCACAGTCACACTTAAACAATCAGGGATCAGAGCTTACATCTAATGCTATAATGCTCTATCAGCCATTCTTTCCTTCTTGCCGGCGCTGCTCTTTACTCTTTTGCATACCCTCAATCTCCCTCAGATGAAGAATTTATTTTTCTTGAGAGCGCATTTAAGAAGTCTCCTTATTCTGTCAGAGCAGCTGACAGCGCTTCTCTCCACATCCTCAAACCTCAGGGGCTGGTAAAGGAAAAACAGTTGTGGACACTTTCTCCCAACCTAAACTTCCTCCTCGGATGAAAAATAAACTTGGGCCAATTGTGTGCATCCACCTCCTGCCGGAGAGGAAGACCTCACTTGGCAAAATAGCCAGAGGGGAAAGTCGCACATGCGAGAGGTCAAAGATGAGTAAAAACACGACGGCCACAGATACTGAAAGGTCAGCGCTCAGCCAAAATAAACCACTGAAATGAACCCTGTAAACTATCATGATTCCATCAACCTGTCACTAGTGTGATTTTATTCATGATGACAGAGAGCGAGGGAGAGTGAGCTAAAGAGAGAAAGAGAGCGAACGAGAGAGAGAGTTGGCTCTGTCTGTGAAACACAATATAACACAAGCTGTTCTCCATCTGGAGAGATGTCAGAATCGTCTGCCCCACCAAGCCACGACAAGCTACATTAAAACTAGTCAGTTGACACCACATCTGATTGGATTCGGTAATACCACATCCAAACACAAAAAAAATACATGGCCCACAACTTTACTTAACATGACTAATTAAAAATCATTCATTTAGGCAACTCGGAAAGTTTTACAGGTGCAGGAAAAGCCAATGTATAGACAGAAGTAGTAGAACAGATCCAGAACCAGCAGCGGGAACTCACCCTACATATATAACAGGTTTCATTCTTTCATAACCCACACAGCTATTTAGTGAAAAGCCCCCTAAGGCTGAGATTACAGCTCTGGACTGGATTCAACTCTTGCCCTCTCTCAGTGTAGCTATTTGATGAAAGGCTTGGCAAGGGTCACATCCAAGTGTGGTGGGTATTTTTTTTTTTTTACTTACTTAAACGAAAGTATACGAGAACCTGGGCCAGACCGGTCGTCTGGTTGTAAATAACCTGTGGTGTCCCAGAGGGTGGCACGCTGCAGGCTGTTGTGCTTTGCACGCATTTTGCAGAGTACTAAAACCACGCACTGGGTTCCCAGGGCTCAACGGTATCAATTAGAGGCAGCTTGTGAAAAGATGTGCTTCCTCCGTTGCTATGGTCTGGTCAGAGGTAGGAAGTGAGGGAGGAGAGAGGGAGGAGGCGACTCTTATGGCGGGCTGTTCAGGTCCACAAGAATTCAGTCTTCAGTTTGCTCTGTCAGCTTGTTCACAAGTCCACAAAAGTGTACTACAATATACACCTGACAAGCCCCTCTCTTTTCCTTTCTCTGGTCTGAAGTATACAATAATGTTCCCTCTCTACAGATAACCTCAACCCAATGACTTGAGAGCATAAAGAGCATACAGCACCAGAATAAAGGCCACAAGGGGCACACGTTTGGTCGTGTCCCAGTGTTACAAGCCTGACGGGAGCGGCAGGTTACCCACAGTGGCTTAACCGGCCAGACCACAGGCCCTTCTGTGCTGCGTTTGACTCACTTACCCCACTTAAGAAACACCAGATACTGTAATCATATTTGAAAACCGCTTTAACCACAATAATAACACGTTAGAGAAATTCCAACACTTGTGCTCTTTAAAAGGAATGAACCTAAACCTGACAAGAAAGGAAAACAGTCCCACTATCCCGATGCTAATGGAATATTGAACTTGCTTCACTGATGGCCCACTGCACAGCGCTACAGGAATTATTTTTTTGGACTACGGCCGCCTATTTCATTTGGTCTGATTTCGACTGCTACTGTGCTAAAAAGTCTCAGCAAATTCTTTAAATTGAAACAGTCCTTATAACTATGCTTTCGAACAACACATCGTACTGTTTTATAATCCGACGCCTTGACAAGTAGGACGACATCATTTGGCTTCCAAAAAAATCACTGTAAAAATAAATACTTTTTATGATGTGACAGCGCTATGGTTAGGTTTGGTTAGGCTTAGGCACAAAAACGACTTGGGTAGATTTAGGGATATCATGGTTTGGGTTCAAATTGCTATGCCGTTAAGGTTAGCGGAGCTTTGTCGTCACGGTTACAATAATAAACATGTGGTTAAGGATAGGGAACATTTGCGGATAAAAATCGGTTTGAAACGGGAAATGGGCCGCAGTCTGATGTCTTGCTGACCCAACCATCCATCCTGACCTCCTCCCTATGCAGACTTTGCTTTAGAACAAGAGTAGCATGTCCTAATGTCCTCCATCATGCCTGTTATAATTACTATGGCCACTAGAGGGCTTTGTAACTTCAACATTAGCGAAGGTCGTTTTCGGGCATTTGCTCTTTTTACTGAATCTGGTAAATGAATAAGAGCTGCTGTTGCGCTGACTTATTCAATATAAGACAGAATAACACACCAGCCAGTACTACATGTATCAACTGCTAAATGAAAGAGACGACAATGCATGGCTGACAAACAGGACCTGCTGTTTAATGTTTTATTTTAATGGAGCACCACGCCAGCACACCACCAGGCTTCAGACTGTGAGCATGTCAGGTGAATCTTCTCATTCTCAAAAGACAACCAACACAGTGAGAGCACCAACAAGCAGATCTGAATTGTGTGAAATATGTTTAACCATTCTCGATTTCACTTTTCCAATACCAAAATATGGCTCACATTTAAACCAGACTCTAACTGCTCCAATTATAAATGACTAAAATATGGCAACCATTCTGCCGGCTTTGGCAACCAAAAGCTGATGGCTGGTTTCCATCCTGGCAACCAGCTCTGAAACTTGACGGGCCGCATTTCCTCAAGTGCACTGGCAGACGCATTATCTCTCCAGCGAAACACCCATGCCACCAAAAACTGATGAGTTGAGCTGGCATATTCATAACACAAAGAGGCTTCTGTTAGCTCACTAATAGTGCGTCCTCTGGCCTCCTTCCTCTGCCTCGCCACTTGCAAACCCTAACCAAAGCACGTACGGCTGTAATGAGTTCACCCAATTGGTTCTGACAGATTTTGGTCCGCAAAGCTGCAGTTAGTTTGCTGCTCCGTTCAAACGGTGAACACTGAGGTCTTGCTTCTTTGTCCTTCTTGAACAACAGGCCAACACAACCAGGGCTTAATTCCCCTCTATTTGGGGACAAATGGCCTCCTTCATTGGGTCCAGGGAGAACAGAAGGGCCACACAGCCCCCTTCTTCTTACAATGGACAAAGGCACTGCACCCGAACCAGCCAACTTGTGTCATAACCTTATCGAAACGAGCCAGAGAATAAGGCCACCGAGATGGTGAGGCCCGTGAAGAGGGGTAGCCTTCTCCACTTCCTTGCTGAAAAGGGCAAACTATAGGATCCCTGTTGGATATGGGGGACAGGGCAGTTTCTGTTTCTAATGGCTTGGGGTTCTCTGCTTACACGTCGTGCCGCCTCTCATCCACAGTCCTGTTAATCCCATTAATATGAAGAGGGCCAAGAGCCCGAGAGTGGCCTCGGCTTAAGACCCATCAGCCAGCATTAGGCCTCGAAATCCAAACCCTTGTCTAGACCCATTAACAACTTAGCCTCGCAGAGTCAAATCATTCGACACCCGTGTTTAATGATGGGAGCGTAACCTGTAGCCAGCTTTTCCCTGTCACTGCACCCGCGCAAAATATTGTTTTTTGTGCATGCGCAGAGCTCACACCCCAGACACATTGTGTTATTTGACTGTGAATCCAACTGATCTCATTTTGTTAGTCAAACAGCACATTTGATTTATCACTTTGACTGCTTGGTGTATTCCTTGGCAGCTTTAATGCCTTTTCTCACATTATTGAGTGGCTGTGTTGAATGTCTGCCACGCAATACTGACCATGTGAAGGATTTACTTATTGGATGATTCAGTCCAGTATTACACACTATTCCCATTTAAGGCGATTATTACCATTCTGTGTGCAGTGTACTGTATGTGTGTGTGTTGCTATAACCACATGATGTATTAAGGGAGATAATCTGTTGGCTTTTAATTAAATAGCCAGGCAAGGAGCACTGAGAATATCCAAACAGGACTAAGGTTAATGTCTTGTGCAGTGCAGCGAAGACAATCTCTAATGCCTCAATCCACCACCAGGCAGTTAATGCAGCTTTGAAGCAGCGTGCTCAGGCCGTGGCTGAGTGAGGCCTTTCAAGAAACAATGGGCACGGTGACTGCTCGTGGGTAGTTTTCAATCCAACTGTGAGAGCAGTGACTCAGCGGCGTAGCGTATCACAAATCACAATCAGCGCAGCAATCAGCGCAGCAATTCAGCTCCCTTCAACCTGCCACACGTATTGGGTTTCATTCGACAGCAGATAGCAGTTTGCTCTGGTAATCAAAGTGATCACAGGTATTTAAGATGCATGTCGGTGTCAAGTTTGTCAAGAATCTAGACATCATCTGGACCTGGAGTTTGTGGGTGTCTGGTGGAGTCAAAGGAGTGTGTACAAAAAGTCATCCAGGATTTGTGTGAATAAGTGAAACACTTGGACTATACATGGCTTAGTGGGGTACCATGCTCAGCAGCACAACCTGCCACTGTTACTGTATACACTGAAACTTCTGTATAATTAATGAATAGTTCGATTTTTCTACTAAAGCACATGACATAAGAAAACATATTTCATTTGAATCCACGACGATGCTCGTGGTTCTGAGGCTGGACTGAAGCACACGGTTACTTTGCTAGAATCTAGCTTGGCTAATAAACTTGTTAGCAGTTAACAGTGTTGTTTTTTGGTTCAATACGTATTGTTTTTAAATCATGTTGGCCCAATAAAATGTATATGTTTTTGAACTTCAATAAAATAGTGTACTGAATCTTTTCCTCTCTATACAAGCATCAGCACCCGATCTGTGTTGCAATACTAACAGATCCATGTAGCACTGCCTTTTTTTTTTTTTTTATTGTTTATTTAAGCATATCTTTGGCATCACTATGCTGAAATTATTCACCGGCCAACGTGTTGTCCTTGCTGAATCTTAGAAATGACTGTAAGTATCGCAAACCAAAAAGTAATTGCTATTTCCTGAATTTCTTGTGGAAAAAAAAACCTTGACAAACTTTTCAATTGCCAGAGCAGTGAGAGCTGCTGGAAGGAGAGAGTTCGCCTAAGCCTGGCGGGGTCTGACCCAGCTCTACACAGATCACACACTGCAAGCTGCCCTCCCACTCTGGGCCACACAGCAGCCTGAATAGCTACTTTAACTGTTTTGACAGTCACTAAGAGACCTGGTGACCCATAATGGAAAGGTAGAGAAAAGGAGGTGCACGGTTAGGCAACAGCATAGTGTTCTGCTGCAATGTGTGTGTTTCCACACGTTTTACATGTTAGGAAGCGCACCAATAAAACACTTTCTCAAATTTAATCGCTGTTGCACATTTTCCAAATACGCAGGTATGTCTGATTTTTCCTTTCTGCTGGAGCCACAGGGACTGCAGAAAAAAGACCAACATTTTTTAAAATGAACTTCAGGAGGTGTAGCTCAGTAACCAAGATACAGCATAATGAAGTCTTATTCTGGGCCTGATGACAGTGAGGTAAAAAAAGGAGCATCATATCTAGTCAGCTGTTTCCCATTGACCTAAATATGAACTCACTCTATCCAAGACTCCGATGCTTCAAGTAATTCTGTAGGGTTTTGTGGGTAAGGGAAGCAACTCACAAACACATCAGAACCCCTCATTAATGGTATTTTTAGAAACAAATGCATTTCTGCTAGGCTAGCCTTGCCTAGCAATTGTGGCAAGGGTGAAAATAACTGTTTCTACCCTCATCAGCTATCTGTTGGAAAATGAGATCTTAGGAAAATGGGGATCCAATCTATCTGTGGTTAGACACTGAGCTCGTCTTTTCGGGCTGCCGTAGCTCAAGTGACAATGGTCACAGTGGCGGCACACTGTAGAGAGAGGTTCATCCATTCATTTGCATCCATTTGCCGAAGCAAATTGCGACAAACTTTTTTCCATGTAAGTTTGTTGACACACAGCAGCTACCATGCCTGGACTGTGAACAGTCTCAAGTTGGCGCACAGTAATTGTGTATAATCTGTTAATGCTGCTAAGAAATCACAATCAGCCTCTTCCCCTCATATGAGAAAATCTATCGGAGAAAGTGTTGGGGCCATAGAGATTGGGCAGGATGCCTCTCACATACCTCCTTCCTCTCCTGCCAACAGACTGTACTCCCTGGTGGGTTGAGGGAGGAAAATCCTCTCGACAGCAGATCCACTGCTGGTTCATGAGTAACTTCCATCATTAGTTTGTATTTTTATTTAACATTTATGTAGATGTGCAAAGGAAATATTTTTTGACTCCCTGGTGAATATAAGAAGAGGAAAGAAGAGGAAAGAAGAAGAATTACATGATCCCCTTTGAGGAATTCAGTTTTTTTATCTGTACTTTTTTCAGTTCACAATATTTACTGTCCCTTTAGCTCAGCTTTGTTCTCCACCAACTCTTGATAGCAAAAATGTGAGTTTTTAGCTGTTAAATAGAACTGCACTTTCTTTTGTGTCTGTCCTCCATTTGGTGCAGTGAGCGTAGTGTCGAGTGGGCTTTTAGAGCTTTTTTTGCTGAAAATGGTCGAACTAAACTCTGAGAGTGGTGAGAGTGAACCAAAACAGTAAATTTGGCGGCCTCGAAACCAAAACACGTTACTGAAAGATGTTATTAAGCTCTGTAGAGCTGAGGGAATCTGCACAGTCGGCAGATAATTCTCTATGGATTTATAATTTCGAACGACGTCTTTCACATTACTGATTTAAACCACAGTTACTATCAAATGATTGATTATGTCCACTTTAAAAGATATACAATAATACGGGTATGAACGTATGCTTATGTCACAGGGCCATCCTATCTGACTCTATTAGGCACTGTCTCTGTCAGCAGGAACTTTGATGTCTCCATCCTGGCAACTATGAGCAAACACAACATCCTCCATTTGAATCCACTTCAAACCTTCCCCTTCAAACTGCAGAAGAGAGAAAAACCCTAAACTGCTTACCAAATGGGACCATCTGGAGGCAGTCGTTGGATGATGGGACTGGAGGTCTGAAAGGCTTTTTGGGGGGGGTTGTTGAAGGGAAAGCAGACAGACAGAGAGAGAGAGAGAGAGTGGAGCAGCTATGTCTACCAAACCATGTCGTGAGTCCCTCTCTGCAGGCAGGACGGTAATTACAGGGCGCAGACAGAGAAAGCTCGACTGGGAAAAAAGCGGAGATACTCAAACTGCCGGGTTGCCGTCTTCGACATAACCGCAACCAGCCCATCCTACAGCACGGACCATGAGAGCAGGGTTCCAGATCAGTGCACCGACACACAGCGCCAAGGAAGAGGCCGCCGCGGGTGCAGACAGAGTCCACGTCAGGCCAGGTAGGTCAACACAGGCCGGTCTCGCCCTCGCAGGGACCACACAGAGCCTTGGCTGTATGGAGCATCCACTCTGCTTTTCTTTGTGTTTGTTTGTGAATATTTGAGAAAACTTGCTGATACATTAAAAAAAAAGTTACGAAATAGAGCAAAATGAACTTTTAAAAAAGCCCCCAAACACCAAAAATGAATAAACATTCATGCTGTTTTTTTCCATAACCCAATTGGTATGAGCATTAAACACCATGAGTCACGGCCCAACGCGCAGAGTGGCTTCTTTGCCGTCATCGACTCACAACATACCACATCAGCGTGAAGCGTGCGGCTTGGCCCCCCAATGCCGACTTCCCCAATAAGGCTCTCGGGGCACGGAGCAGAGCAGCATCTCGCCTCTACCAACTGTCTGAGCGTTATAAATCATCGGCCCGTGCCCAGGGAGGCTGCGTCCTTCAGCGTGACCCACAACCTTCACACGTCCACTCGCACAGCCATGCCTTACGACATCGCACCAGGGCGAGGAAATGAGGTGGCCGCACTTCATCGCATCAGTCAAGCTCCTGACGGGTGGAGGGGGCAACAATGATCCATAAAACCAGTGTGTATCAGTGGGTGGGCTGACATTTTAACTTGAGAACAGCTCAGTGTTTTCAACTAGTAAACGGAGAGAGTGGCTGCCTTTGTGACTCCACCACCAGCATTGTTACCTCGGTTAACCCGTGGCGCCACAGCTTTTTTGAATTCATGAACTCGGAGGACACCCGCAATCAAGCTAATAATGCAGTGAGGCCTTCACCGGGGTTTTTCGCTGTCACACCACACCTTTCCAGGGTGCGGGCTTTAAGGCGAGCCACGGATTATTACAGCAGTATTTCTCCTCCCGACATTTATCTGGGCTCTCTCCCCTCCCGTGCCTCCACTCAGCCCTAACTGTAGATTATGGCAGCAGAGATATGAACTACGTGACGCATGCTTCCCATTTTCCAGCGCAGGTGTCAAAGCTGTGTATGTGCTAATGATGAGTGTGTCCAGGGGAAGGGGAGAGAGAGGAAAAGCTCCCGGGGGCGATCTGGCACGGTGGAGCAGGCCACTCTCTCAGGCTGCCGTTTTTATCGAGGGAGGGGCCGTGACTGACTGCAGGGGTCGAAAAACTGTCTTGCATGGTTTTTTCCCTTTTTTTTTTTTTTTTTTTTTTTAAAAACAGCCTGGAGGATAACATTTCTTTTAAACACATAAACATTTTTTTCCCCACTGTTACTGTGACCTCCCTCTGGCCTTGGTTACTATGTATGGAATGCATAAAGCTCAAATTAATGTGTAACCAGTGGACTCTCCTCTGATAAGGAGTGTGTGACTCAGAGCACACAGTGGCTTTTTTATTTTATTTTTTTTATTTTCCTCCAACGCTCCCTTCAGCATGACAACAATAAATAGGCAGAAAGCAACACAATCATTACGTATTCCGCTGCCATACAGGACCGATCGATGGCAAACCCTCAGGTGTCTTTTATGCCGGCTCTGGAGGCCCACAGTCATTTTACACGCACCCAAACACACACCACAATTTTGAATCCTAACTTTTAATCACTCACCGGGCTGAGTCATTGCATTGGCCGCACAGCCAGGAGCAAAAGGGCGGCCCGATCAGTCTTCACACAGGGAGGAATCAATGCAGCCCCGTGACAAAATATCCATACTTAATTCTTCTGCGGCTATTTATTATAAACATTCAATGGGAGCGGATGGGCTAACTTTTACTTTCAAATGCAAGCTGTGGTGAGACTTCAACTGTGGGTCTTTATTTTGGAGCATTAGGGCCTCGTGTTCTGTAATGCTGCTGTCTTTTTGAGTTTCTGAAAAACATTATCTGAATGATCCATAAATTACTGTCAGACTCAGTTAAAATAAATGCTGCCTACAAGCTGCAGGGTGTTGGGCGATGGCAGGGCTCGCAGTTTGATTTATCGTCACCCACGCATTCGGTATTATTTTCCATGATGACAGCTTCTTTACCATCAAGTCACACCAGCTTTTTTTTTTCCTCCTCCTTTCCTCGACACAAGCACAGCATTAGCAAGTTAGATCAGTCTGTGCGTCCAGGACTATTTTACTTAGAAAAATTACACATCTCACCCTTCGTCTCCCTGCTTCACTCCCTCCCCCAGTGGAAGCCCGGGGGGGGACAGGAGACGGCTGCTAATTACAAGCCCAAACCAAACACATGGTGTTAAAAACAGATAACGCCGGATGACAGAAAAACATGTCAGAGGCAGAAGCCGTCAAAGGAAAGCCTTCCCCTTGCTGTGGGACTGGCAGAACTCGAATCATTCATCTGTTTCGTAAGAGGCCTGTAACATTTTGGACCCGAGCTCACATGGTAATAAATAACATTATGTTAACATCTCTTCACAGAATAATCGGCTTGGCTTTCTGTCTCACATTATAAACTTGGGAGGCTGGAGGCTCTCCGGCAGCCGCACAGCAGCAGCGGCAGCCTCTCACCTCTCTCCACACTGTGGCCACTCCCTGACAGGTTTATGGACACAGAACAATATCTTTCTTTCTTTCTTTCTTTCTTTCTTTCTTTCACGGCAGTTGCTGGAAACACCTGACCGTGATGCAAGAGGAAAGTATCAGGCTCGCAGCGAAAAGAGGCCTGAGGGTTTGTGTTCAGCAGGAATCGTTCTGTGCACAGTGCAGAGCAGCGAGCGAGGCTGTGAAGGAAGTGTGGCACCAGTTGATGCGTGCAGGGTGTTAATGCACTGTTCGCTCACTAAGTTGTGTCCTCTGGGTGGGCTTTCAAGGCTGCACAGCACCTCTTACACACACACACACACACACACAAAGTGCTGCTACAAAGCACATACAGAGGATAGGGGAGAGCAGGTGTTTCCACTCCTGATATCAAGAGGTAACAGCTCACTGTTAGTCAACCTGTATGAGCCTTAAAATGATATCACAGTGACGGCAGGAAAACTCTGACCTACATCAAGGCGGGCATGGTGCATTAATGAGCCCGAGGCACTGACAACCATTCAGCCATCAAATATCAAAAGGCCAGCTATGAGTAATGCATGCCCCCGTGCATTACTGAAGCCAAGCACTGCGCTCGATTTCTCAAGCTGATGGTTTCCATGACAGCCTCCGGATTTTTTTCCCTTCTTTATTTTAAAGTAAATGAATAACAAAACACTTTGCTCAAACTTCGGGCAGACTGGAGCAGTTTGGCACAGGGACTGCTGCTGCTGCTGAAGACATATTCCTCCTCCAGAGATCAATTACCTCCTCAGCACAAGTCAAGACTTACAGCAAGTCCAAGACCCTGGAGGCAGCAACGCTCTGGCCCTGAGCCGTCCGAGCACACTGCCTATTAACTGCTGATGTCACTGCTCATCCTATAGAGCACCATGCTGATCCCGTGGAGATGTTACTGCAGCGGGAGTCACACTCACTGAAAACAAACAGAAGTGTGTGCACGCAGGGGGGACGATGAGTTCAAAGTTGCTGGCAGGTACCACCAGCAGCTCTAAATCACCACACTGCACTGATAAACTGGCTGTATTGATAAATTGGCTACAGGCAGAGAGCTGCTGTTGTTAAAAGAAGATGAGTTAAATGTCAGTGCTGCTGCTGTGATGAAGCGCTCAGTCAGAGTTAGGGCAGCACAATGACTGACTGAGCTGAGGAGGATCGGGGGCTGGATGTCATCCATTCATTCATTCATCCATTCATTCATTCATTCATTCCCACATGTACCTGTCATCGTAGCAGAAATCGGCGCCCAGAGTGTTGACATACAGGACCAGAGCCACGGCGCCGCACAGCAATTCAGCAAACATTTCTCTGTCTCGCACACACGCGGGGGAAATGATGTCTTTTTTAAAAAAAAGAAGAAAAAAAAGAAAAAGAAATAAATAAACAGTAACAAAAGATGCGAAGCGAGGCGGAGAGAGGCAGCGGGTCCGGCTCTCTACTCCCTCTCAGTCCCGGTCTTTGTCAGGGTGTCTGCGAAAACAAGTCCAATCCGCCCCCCCCCTCCATCATCCTGGCTGAAGTGACAAAGTGGATAATCCACGGGCCGCCCGTCTGTCTAACCCATGGCGGGTCGGAGCCGGAGAGCAGCGCGTCCCGGAGCAGCCGGCCGGAGAAGGAGCGGAGCCGAGCGGCGCTGAGCGGAGGAGAGACGGCCGCAGCGCGCAGCGGGCAGGAGGAGCAGCTCTGATGCTCCGCGGCCGCTGCCGGATAAACCAGCAGACCGACGGCAAGACAGACAGCGTGACGTCCGCGGCTTCCGGCCCGCCCTTCAAAATAAAGCTCGCTCACCGCCTTTACGTCATCAATACCAGCGCTCAGGTGAATGTAAAGAAAAGGAGACGAGGAAGCTTCCCTCTAGTTCAATAACCAAAACATCCGGTGGCGAACTTATTAAGGAAGACAAAACAATAGTTTTACTGCCCCACATTTCAAGCAATGGACATAAAGCTGTCATTGGTACCTGAATGCATCATGTGGCTGCACATTTTCAAACAGCGTCGCACGAATCACTGAAATATCTCATCATTTACATTTTATATGTTGCGTGAGTAGCTTTTTTCACCTAAAACAATTAACAAAAATACATATATTTTTAGAAAACATGTATATACGCTGTTCTATATTAGAGCTTCTCTCCATATTTATCTTTTGAATACGGACTGACAGAGTTAGACTTTATATCTTAGCACTGAAGTGATCCTCCTCACTTCCGCTCCCTCTGTCGGTGTCTCTGCTGAATTGACGCAGTTTGGGCACAAACGCATGTGGTGAGGAGATCTCAGGCGCATGCGCACTGCAGCACCTCGGGAGCTGGGGATAAATCACAGTACATGATGCTGAGAGCCGCTGGTGAGGGTCACTTACTGCCATCAACAGGAGTCCATAATGTGGAGGTGGTCTTCCACACTGCACCGAGTCACTTCAGGGGTCATATTATGGATTCTCCGAGCGTGTTCATGAATATTTTCATTTGATTTCACTACAATTTCACTCCCCGGGGGTTCCCAGCATAATGAACGGAATATCATTTCAATCAGAGGTGTCACTCTCCTCATCTAACAGCTGAGATGAGTACATTATGGTACAGGTTTTTAGTTATCTCCTATTCATCAATTAGAATGCATGCTAATGAAACCCAGCAGCTATGTCAAGTATGACAGCAGTGTAAAATCATCCAGCGCGCTGTGACTGATTTTAATGAATTCTGCAGCTTTTATGATAATACCAATCTGGCTTCAATAAAATAAACATAACTGCACACAGCTGCAGAAAACAGCAGCTAGAAAAGGCAGCAATGGGCGTGTGTGTGTGTGTGTGTGTGTGTGTGTGTTTTGACTTCTGTTCATTGGAAACAAAAGTGTAGAAAATTCACAGTCGTTCATATGAAGCTACTTTACAAGCTGTTTTCAGAAGAAATCCTAGTTTAATGAGTCCACAGACTATATTGTGTTAGAGTAGAGACCACATTCAAAAAGACTGTCTGTCTTATTAGATCATAAAGAGAAAAAAACTTTTTCCTTTAGGTGATGTGAACAATATGTGACAAGCACATCATAGTAGCTACCACTGTAAGAGTGTCTCCACTAATTGCTTGTTATTGATTGAGGTTTGATGAGGCTGAAGCGTGCTGTGTAGCTGGCCCCACAGTGGCCAGTAGAGGGCTCACAGTGCATGATGCCTGTGGGGACCTGCTCATTGCTTCAGTCTCTGTTATACAACTAAATGAACTGACCTTAAATAAAAACAAAATTCTTTCAATTATTATCCAATCATTGTCTCACAGTTCCAAAATGACCCATTTAAAGCACAGATAGAATAACAAAAAAAAAGTTCTTTTTTATGACGAGTATAATGTCTGGTAGTTATTATACTTTTCTAGATTGGATCTTGTATCATCAATTTCAGGGTGAACAACATGTTTTAATTTCCAAGAACAATATACAGCATTTTGAAAACAGCCTTACACTGTTCATGACTGTCAAAATGTTCTTGGACTCCCCTCCGTAGAGGATGTTGCACAATAAAAAGAAGCAAGAGACCAGCGGCAAAGAATGGAGGAAAAAAAGTATTATTGTAAAAGTGCTTCACAGACAAAGCAAGCAGCTTTGCCCACTGCATATTGATTCAGGGATGTTTGAATAGACAGACCCCATCTGTCGGAGCAGACTTCAATGTAGCCTTTCACGGGACGGCGGCAGGACACTACGGTGTAACACATTTCAGGAATTAATTAGACTGATCAGAGCGACCAGCACAAGGTTTTTGCATCTACAATTAACTGAGGACTCACCCCGTCATCCTGTCAGGTTCAAAGCATGTGCACATGTGCTGCAGTGTCTCACAGTGTTACGCTGCAGGAAACCAAAACAAAAACTCTCTGTGATGAAAGCAGAGAGCTAATAATGTGATTATCAGAGGAAGCGTTGATCAAATGATCCTCCTTGTTGAATATGCTCTGTATTTTCTGCCGTTGCATTACGTGCATGTGTAGCTGCTTGTCTTTGATTCACAGTGTCTGCAAACACCAGAGGAGACATGGGGAAAAACTGATTTTCTTCCTTTATCTTAGATCAGAAAGTTTCAGTTGCTTGTGATTTATTATCCTCTGCTGACAGCTGTGGAAAATAACTAAGTACACTGACTCCAGCACTGCACTTAAGTAAAAGTTTGAGGCACTTTACCTCAGTATTTTCATTTAATGCCACTTTCAGAGGGAAATTTTGTGCATTTCACTCCACCACTTAATTAGAGCTGAAACTATTTTTGAAATGACAATTGACAAGTTGATTGACAGAAAATGAATTAGCAGTTACAGTGATAATCAGTTCACCATCTGAGTCATTTTCAAGCATAAATATGTCAAACACTCTCCAGTTTCAGCTCATCATTTTTAATAATTTGCTGCTAATATATTATACAGCAAACAATTCATTGATAAATATATGTTATAAAGCAGTGAACATGATCAATGAAAATGATCTTACAGAATATGTGGACTGCTCATAAAATGTCAGCGGCAAGTATTCTGCATTTTTTAGTTCAGTAAACATAGTAATACACTGTAAAAATAATCCCTTACACTTGAATGCATTGGTATTTTTGCATTAAAATTTAAATCAACAGTTATTTTCAAAACAGTGACTGATTCATTTTCTGTCAGCCAACTAACTGATAAGTAATACTTAAACTAATTTTACATACAGTCAGGAGGTTTATTGCGTAACAATGCATCATATTTTATGTTTTGTTTGTTTGTTTTTCTATGTTTTGTAAAATCCTATTCTGGAAAATAACTGTAAAGTAAAGATAATGAAGTTAAAATTAGAATATTTACTTCTGAACTGTAGGAGTGTAGTGCCATTAAAAGGAAGTTATCAAGTAAAGTGCAACTACCTCAGATTTATAATAAAGTACATTACTTGAGTAAATGTATTTAGTTTACATCTCACCACTATAAAATATGATGTTTTATTATAGATGAAACCACCCAACAGTATGTAAAGTTGTTGTATATTAGCTCCACTTTGACCAACTGCAACATTAAAATGCTGCTTACATTTTCATGCATGTGCAACAATCATCCAAAACTATTATATGTAACAATATAACACTCACGGGAACCTTTCTGCTGCATAATGAACATTTACTTTACATTTTGCAAATAAAACTGGCTTCTACTTTAAATGCAGGACTTTTACTTGTGTGTTTATAAAGTGTGTTTACAACTTGACTGCTTTTGTGACCAATTTAAATTTAACAATGAAGGACTGGGATTGAGGGAATAGAGTTTACGTTACTTACCATTTCTATATCAATGCAGTTAAATATTTTATAGACTTTTATATAATTTATCATTAGGATTGTATTGGATGTATGTTAGGATTGTATGTATAATGTATCGTTAAGGATTCGTACAGGAACCTCTGTGTGAGAGAATCCTGGTGACTGCACATGATGATGAGAAGTTCTCAGCTTCACACATGTGAAGTGTCCACCAAAGTGAAAACATGTGCACGTGTGTGTGGGTGAAGGAGAGAAAAGAGGGGCGCTGGGGGGGAGGGAGGGGGGCTCTCGCCTGATGTGTGTGACAGAGGAAGACCTCCCTGAATGTCTTTGGATCCTGGACGGCTTAAAAGAATTACAGGGACACTGCTCTGGCTGTTAGATAATTACAGGTTCAGCCCCGCGTCTGAAGGCCAAATCACTTCTGCATGGAAAAAAAAAACGAAGAAGCAACGCGAATGTGCCAAAACAGAAAGTGATGCTTAACGCAGGCTCCCTTAAGTATGGCTTTCCACGAAGCCGAGAGGTTTAATCTACTTTGTGGGTGTTTTTGACGGACTGACATTCAGCAGAACATCACACCAGAAAACATATAAAGCAGCATGTGACGAACACAGGTGAAGAGGTGGCCCTCCATCCTTGTATGATCTGGATCCTCTCACGCTTTTTATTTTCAACCTGAACTCAAAAATGGACTCTCTAATAATCAGGAAATCATTAGGTTGAGATGTTAGCTCAGAATATTTATCTCGACACAGCTTACTCAGCAGTAAACTATAATAAGTAAATTACTTTCTGACGGTGCAGCCGGCGAGAACGTAATGCTGATGGTGACAGACAGATCAAGCGGAGGTGGAAGAGGAATGTGTCTGTTGAACGGGACGCTGTGGCATATCCATTACTATAATTTGTCGTTCTCCTTTTCATTAGGGAGTTAGCTAGTCAATCCATGTGGCAGGTCCATTAACTGTGACTGGAGGAGCAGGAGTGGAGGAGCAGGAAGCTTGATGGAGCTCCTGCAGTGGACGTGGTGTTGTAGGGAGCACCGGTCTTGGGAGATTCAAGCTGCCGGGTTGTGCGATGTGAGGAAGAGCAGACTACGCGTGGAGACATGTGGCGATAACTCCTCGCGCACACTCATACGCGCATCCCACCTCCACCACATCTCGGTGTGCGATGGTGCGCAGAGAACAACATTTCCAATTTAAAAAGCAATTAAATTGGCAGTAGAGAATCCATCCTATTATCAAAGCGGCCAGCTGCAGCTCGCTATTACCTTTAGGATGAACTTGCCTAAATCAGAGGTACATAACCCAGGGTTCTTCGGCTGTTTTGAAAATGCTTTACTACTGCTGTACTACTTTTTTTTCGCTTCAAGTAACCACCACCATCTTAGAAGTCCATCAGCGCACTCTGCGTATTGCTTTGAACCCTGGTGCCCCCTGCAGCGGCAGCCTCTCTGCTGTCTGTCTCAGCAGAGAGGGAATGTCTTGAATTTTTGGCAAAGGAAGGGAACTCTGTCGTTTCTGTTTTAACTTATATCTTCTGAGGTAGATTCTTGTTATTTGCCGGGTGAAATTACAGCAAGCTGGAGTGGGCAGGCAGTGAATGAATAACTCTGACTTTTACCCAGAAAAGTCAAAGTAGGGTTGGGAGGAAATTCAGCATTTATTTGCTCTTTTAACTATTCATGTCCAGCGTGAAGATCAAAAGGGTCAGAGCACACATTTGGCAGCAGCAGAAATGGTTACTTTTTAATAAGCAGAATGAAGGAGGAGGGTGATTATTTAGGGCACAAAGACAGAAAGGAAGGAGAACAATAAAAACAGAGCAGAATAAGAGCAGAAAGCCAACGAGTCATCCACAGTTTCCAAAGTGTGTATTTCAACACTTTGCACAGAAACCCGTTCTATTAAATGTCCACTTTAATTTTTGTAATCATTAGCAGTGGAGGGTTCAGTAACTTCAAATTCTTTTTGATTAGGCACTAAATTCCCCACAGGATGAAAATGCCAGCACAGCAGCAGCCTGCCATAAATAAAAACAATAGATCCTAAAGTGAAGTTAAGCTGCGGCTCAGCACAGCCAAGAACCCCCATCTGTTTATGCTATACAGACATAAGCATTGTAAGAGGAATGCTGTGATTTTTTTTTCATGAATGCCATTTTTTTCCTGTTAACCAAAGGAAATGGGATAACTGCAAGTGATCAGGAGATCACTGTGGCAGTGGTGGCGGCACGCTTCCCGCAAGTGTATGGATACCTCCGCCAGTCCATACGTATCCTGCCAGCCGCACGCTGCCCGTGTCACGGTCACAGGCGCAGGAGCACTCATACTCATCTGCATAATGAAATTACCCGGAGCAAGGTCTTTCCACAGATGAATCAACCACTCTCTCTCTCTCTCTCTCTCCACTCCAGAGACAATCGCTGTTATTCCTAACCTCTGCCTCCATAACCCGCATGACTGGCGACTGGCAGGTCCCAAACTCCACTGCACATGAGAGATTTGTGGATTCATGCTGGATTCCCATGTAACCTTTAAAAACTGCGAAACCTACACTTTTTTGGATGAAGGACATTTAGCTGACTGCCTTTCCATGGCGCATAAATGACCCTCAGCTGCAGTAAGCTTTGTTTTTTTTCTGCTGCAGAATATCCTTCAGATTTTGGATGCAGCCAGGCATGATGATTTTCTTGGAAGTGGACTTGAAGACATCTGAGTGCACCCTCCACTCCGCGTCTCAACAAAAGAGGCAATAAAACCGTGCCCTGGCCTATAAATAAGTGAAATAAAGCACAGAGATTGGTAAACATTAGTGAGAGAGGAATATTTATCGTTACACACAAAATGCAAGTAGTTGTCTGTAAAACCGAAAACCACATTTGGTTTCATCTGTAGCAGCAACCTCCTGCTATAAACCCTTTAAATGATCATTTTAATGAGGCCCAGTAGACTTGCTCAAGCTTAGCCAGCGCATCTCTCACCTGCATCGTGCAAATATGTTCAGCGAGGGGATGTTTACAGCAATTTTAATGAACACAAAGTTCCTTGAACTTGTCCCAGCAACCTGAGCAGACTGTGAATCCAAGAACTGTAGCTGTGGGTGCGTGTGTGTCTGTGTGTTAAAAAGCAGGATAACTGTGTGCCAGACTGTGTGCGTCTGGATGTTTTGCACAGGCAGTGTGTCTGTTTATAAGAGCGAGTGTTTATACATCAATCCCAGTCGTTTTTTGATGTGTAACACTTGGTTCTCAGCCTGAGTGCGTCTGATGAGAACCGCAGCTGATCCGGGTTAATGCGTTCTGCAGAGGATCGAAGCAGAGAGCCGAGCCGAGGGATCCTTTAAACGTCAGCTCGGGTCTCTGCCTGCTCCTCCCGCTCTCGGCCTCCACTCCTCCGGTACGTGCGCGGCAGGCTCGACCGAATAAAGGCCTCGTTGGTGGTAAGGAGTTGTGTATCTTTTGATGTCATGTCTTGAGACAGAGTTAGACACAATTACACGGCCGCTGGTCACGAGTCTCTTGGCTTGGCTGCACTCTGGCAGATGTTTGAATGAGCGGCATTTTCTGCAGATGACTAGGACGACCAGAGGAAGGAAACAAGGACACATGTCGACGCATACCCCTCTTTGACCAGACCACTAAAATTACCAACCGAGAAAAAACAAACACGCTTTTAATTCGTACAATAGATCTCCTCACAGCACACACTAGGACTGCTGTTACTTGTAACTTCAGCAGTAGCTCCTTTCTATCTCTGGCAAGTCATTACAGTGTGACAGTAGGGCAGGACTCTGGATTCTGAAACTGAAGCAGCTAAATGGAATTCAGCCATCATTCATTTTACGTGTGCCCGTCGCACTTTGACACGTCAGATTTGACTTTGATTGAGGAAACCTTTGCTTGGACTGAACTAGGCAAAAGCATGCAGAGATTACATCAGCACGTCAGCAAAGTCACCACTAACAATTATAAAGCCAAGTCTCCGTGCACAAAGTTCTGAGAAGACATCTAATTAGTCAGATTAAGTGAAAGCACCAGTGAGGGTGCACCATAAATGAAGCAGGTGTGTGGGGCCTTTAAAGGAGCTCTGCTTGGTATTTTTTATAATTATGTGTAATGTGAGAGGGGTTACTCACAACCACAACAAACCACAAATAATAATCACCTGGCTCTGCAGTTTTTCCTCAGCTCTGTCAAGTTTTATGGCGTCTTTCACCATTTTTGTTCACTCTCACCGCTCAGTACCAGCCTGGTGAACATGATGACACACGTAGCTGCCATAGAGGCGGATGTTTTCTCAGAATTCAGAAGATACCTAAAAAAGTGGTAAATGAGGCTTCATCGGCCTGGAGGATGGGTAAATATGCATCAGTGGTGACAAACAAACAGTTACTGCAGGTTTATGTATTCAATCATACTTAAGCTGGCTTATCAGCTGGCAGCACATCTCAGCCTCTCTGTAAAGATCAGTGAGAGTCTGTTAAACTTCAGATGAGTTGATATTAGCGAAGGGCAGCCACAGTTGCTGCGAGGGGGGAACAGTGAGAAGGAAAATCGCTTGATTGAATTGCATGAATCACTGGAAGACGTTCCTGGCAAACAAGGTTTTATTGTCTGTCAGATGCCAATTATCAGTCAACTCAATTTTATCAAGATGTTCCTCTGAATGTCATTAGCATAGAGAACCGGCTTAGACTGCCGGCTTTGCACATAAAATCAAAATCAAATGTGAAGCGCTCAGAGTGGTCTCATGGTGTGCCTTGCATCGGGAATAACCCCTCAGTTTGTGCACTCCTACGCTGTAAACATGCTGTTTGATTTATAGTGGGGTGAGCACATAGTGGAGAGTGAGTAGTCACTGAATGCTAATGTGCCAAAGTTAAGCCTTGCATACAAATGTCTTCCCCCCTCCTACCCTTGCCAATGCACTTCTTGCACTATTTCTCTCTCTGTCCCTCTTCTCTTTCTCTTTTTGTGCCCTCTCTCCCACTCTTGCTGTCGCTCTGACTTACTTTTGTGCTCGCTCTCGGGAGACAACATGCAGTTGACAAATTATTGGGCCGCTCTCTTTCACCTCTCTTTCGTTCAGAGCCAGACATTCACATGGTGCTTCAGCGCTCCATAGACTAGGATTTCAGACTGGTTTGATATAGAGGAGACACACAGTAACCCCTGTTTGGGGCTGACAGAGCTGCACTCAGGCTGTAATTTGTCCATGTGGCCTAGGGGATTATGTGTTATTATACATCAGAGAAAACCAACATCTTTTACACTGGTAATAATGTCATTACATGTATGAAAGAACAGAGATGAGTGTCATTAGAGACAAAGAGGGGCAAGGCACATCAAGCAAAAATGTTCCAAAAAAAAAAAAAAAAAAGCTTTCCCACTAAATACATAATAAGTTTCATGTGTCACAGCTTTAATTCTGGGATCTGGTGACACACTGCAGTGATTTTGTCCTTTCCTTGTAGGCATGCACATATGTAGTATAATTCACACTTCTGAGTACCCTGATCAAACATATCATACTATAAAACTGTTTCTGTTTGTTGTTGAAAGATCAAAGAAAAACCAGCAGTGCCAAAAATCAAATGGATTTGGCGATTTTCAACCGCTCTCAGCCACAGTCACTGTTGTGCCTCCTGCTACCCTGCAGTATACACGAACCCGCGCAGGATGAATAAAATGTGAACCCTGTGACTTGGGAGACTGACAATGAGATCAAGGCCAAAAGATCAGCCTTAACATAACAACATGCTTGTAACCAGGGCATTTGCATTCATCTAACATGTCCTCAGTGTGAAGTGACGAAATCTTATCTGACAAGTCTGAGTTCTGCTGTGCATTTGCTAAAAAAAGCTGAGGACAGAAGTGCGGGGACTCTCGCAGTGCGGCCGCGTTTGCCAGCTCACGCAAAGCAATGCGAAGAGATGACAGATGCTAAACAAAAGGCTGAGTGCCGAAAAATACCACAATACCACAAGCAGCCTTTACATATTTTCCGTCAAATGTAATGAAATTGGACTTAAATGCTGCGTACACACAAGAGTGCCGGCCCGGCCCAACATACATGGACTCAGACTGTGAGACGATTTGATGTGACCAGCCGGTTAAAAATGAATGAATGTTTTTTTTTTTTGTTGATGTTTTTTTCCACCAGAAAACTAAGAATGTGTTTTTCGACTCAGTTCCTTGCTATTTTGGCGTGTCGCAGCGCTCTAACTGAATGCTACAGCAGGCTATTTTCCACCATCATAATTTCTGGTTTTCAGTGAAGAAGAATGGGGTGCAGCAGATGTTGTTTGCCACTGATTGCCATTATTCCCTCTGTGCGAAGCTGGCGAGCAGTCCATTTTGAACCCAAAGTTTAAAAATGAAAATCAGCTTTATAAGTGCCCCTAGAGCAGATATTAGACTGCACTGTGGGGTCGTTCCAGCATGCTGATGTGATAAGTGCAGTAGCCCATTATTGTTAATCAGGACTGAATCAGTGACATGCAGTAACATTGTAAAAGAGAGAGTGTGTTTAAAAGTGCACAGTCCAAACACAGAACTCCTCATTGCCAAAGCCTGGGAGATAATGAGAGGAAGAAAATGGCTCCAGCTCCCATATGAAATTACAGAGAGCTCTGATATTGCAGCTCAGCAGACTCATATCACAAATAATGACCATGAGTGAAATTCCTCCATGCATAATGATGTCTTTTGTCCTTGCTGCGCTTTGGGCGCTGCAATATTTCAAACTGTTTATATCGTCAACGAGGATTACACAGACCCTTTGCTCTGCAATTTCACCACACTCCCCTGTGATATGGGATACAGTGTCACTGAGGCTCTAATGGGCCCTTTAATCTGCACATCCTTTCAACGGCGCAGCAGACATGGGTGGGGACTGATGTGGAGGATGTCGAGGAAAATGTTTTGACTGGTCATAAACAGTGGCTTGATAATGTTTGGGCATTTTTCTGCAACGTTTCAATTTTGAAGGAGATTGTGTTGTGCAGGTCTATGTGTTTGTTTGAGTTTATTTTTGTCCTGGACATCTGGAAGCAGTTCACTGAAGAAATATAACTTTTTGTGTGTTGAGATCAACTATTTTGCTTTTTTCCAGTTCCCTTTATTCAATGTGATCACTGAGCAAATTGCCCGGGGTTAATTGGGGAATTTTCCACAGGGAATTTCCCTGTCCCTCAGGGACTCAAAAGACCCTCCTCAACTATATGTCCAGTGAAAAGTTTAAGATCTTACATCCAGCACCCTGTAGACACAAAAGCACCAAAGAATAAATAAATCCTTGTCAGGTCTGTTTTATCTGTTGATCAATGAAATGTTCCAGTTGCGAACTTCAGACACTATGCAGCATCCCCTCTGTATTATTCGTCCTCTGGTGGCTTTAGCAATGCACCTGCCACTCAACACACTCTCCTATGAACGAAGAATGACTTTAATGACTTCATATGATTCCTGCATCCCTCCTTAATGCTAGAATCTACACAAACAGCTTCAACAAGTCCCGCTGTGAGGTGTTTACTGACCATGTGTCACTCTGATAAGGAACAGTCGACCTGTAACGCTGAATTTGAGTCACACCCTGCACTTTTATGGCAGACCCGTTTTGTGTTGACATAATACTTGTCTCTCACTAAACACACACAGTTGGATGGAGATGACTCACCACACATTAACCACATGCTGCAGTTAACACACTACATCATTTTTCAACACACCCATCCTAATATATTGAGTGCTATTCTAAAGGGGCACTCAGTTTCAGCAATGAAGATCAATTTATGTATTTTGAGGAGTAACGCCCAAACTGTTCAATGTTTCCTGTGGTTCACAAGGGAGTTTTCCATATTAATTAACTCTGCTGATGTCACCGACGAGTGGCATTGTGTGAATAGTAACAACCTGTGCTTTTATAGACCTTAGTAGACCATAGTCCATACTAGGAGCGAAAAGTCAACATATTTTGGTGTGCTGCTTGGACTTTGACCATTCTTTTAAAACGTGTCTACTAATGTGTTAGTACAATACTAATCACTGGAGTACCCCTAGTCATGGATTAAATATATTTTTACATTTTTATAGCTTGGTTATTTTCTGAAACTTTGTGTTCATCTTAACCAGTTTAGTTGTCATTTGTCATTTCTTTATATGGACATATTTGACAGAAGTTCAGCAAGTGTAATGTTAGCTATGCACAAGCAGGCATAAGGTTGTTGTGGTGCATAAGGAAGACTGATAGCTGTTCAATCCTCTAAATGTTACAGCATCTGTGTTACAGTTGAAATCATAAAATATTCCTGGTGTTATCTCCAAAGCAAAGTCGCATTTATTAAACAGAATAGTCCTCTGTGTTCAAAGGCCTTGAAGAACAGGATGCTGTTGTTAACAGGGTCGGGAAGGCTCAAGTTTTCAAGCATTTTGATAGCTCATGGTCCCTGTCTTCAAGATCTTCAGGGCTTCTTCTTGGGAGGTGACTAGGTTGGTACACTCGGCAACTTTCACAAAAAACCCTTCACCAATGAAGCCTTGAATGAAATATAGACTTGTGCCTAATGATATGTAGAGAAAAAAAAGAGAGATTCCTATTAAGTGAGAGTGTTGAGGAATGTGACTTCTGATGCTGATTTTTAGGCTAACTGACCACTGCAGAGCTTTGGTCAGGAAGCACGTGAGACATCAGCAGAGTTTATAATGTTTACTGTAGAACTGTATGGATACAGCGATGCGTTCTGGGTACAGAGCAGTTTCTGAAAGTATATAACAAGAAATAAAGGACTGATTTATCATTGTGTACTGGTGTCAATTAAATACAGTGTCCAAAAGAAACACTTCACAGTAAATAAAATACGTTTATATTAGTATCAATCATCTAGTATTCATCAGTGCTGCTTTAACCCTTAATCATGTAGCATACTCATGTCAAATGAAAGTAATCTGAAGGCTAACAGTCATACAAACAACTCGGTTAGCTAAACAATGCTAAATTGCGATTATGCTAACAAGTAGAAACGGACATTTTAAAGAGTGCAAATACACACAGGAGCGAGACAACACTATCAGAAAAGGTAAGTTACATGTACACATTCATTCCACATCAGTATAAACACAGCTTACATAGTCAGTGACAGATTTGATAGAATGTACCTCTCTCTCCCATGCTCCACCGAAGTGGGGAGCATTCAGTGGGTTGAACTTGAAGTCAATCTGGTATTCTGTCAGTTGATCTTTCAGTTGTGGTTCCATGGCTGCGAAAGCCTCCCTGAGTTCTCGCTCAGCACCGCGGAAGTTGGTACAACAGTCTGATAGCACTTCCTTTGGTTGACCCCGCCTGGCAATGAAACGATGAAGAACAAGCAGGAAGGCATCCACATCCATAGAGTTCAGAAGCTCTATGTGCACCGCTCGTGTCGTGAGGCACTTGAAGATCACACCCCAGCGCTTCTCCGTCCTCCTACCTATCTTCACCAGGTAAGGCCCAAAACAGTCAACGCCAGCTGAATAGAAGTCTGAGGCGTGTGCTTGACATCCTCTCAGCAGCAAGACCTCTGCATCTCAGTTAGATTCAAGATTCAAGAATTTATTGTCATTACACAACAATTTACATCAGCAATCATTGGTAATGAAATTCTTAAGTCCCAGGCTCTCCTAACAATGCTAAAAGAATATTAACAGCAATAGAGGCTGTCAACAAGAAAAGTAAAAAAGATCATTTAGAAAATAAAAATATAAAATAAAATTAAAGCATAAATAATAAACTAGAGTAATAAAATAAGTAAAGACCTTAAAATATAAGTTATACAAATAAAATATAAACTGTAAATGTAAACTAGGTATTATAAGTAACATATATACAATAGATATATATACAATAGAAGAATATACACAACAGAAGTGGTGGTGTTGTGAGAACATAGTTTAAAAGTCTTATGGCCTGCGGTATGAAGCTGTCCCCTGAGCCTAATGGTGGTTCGGGCTCGAATGCTGCTTGGAACAGAACCGTCATTCGGCCAGACGGCAGCAGGCAGAACAGTTTGTAGGTGGGGTGACTGGGATCCTTAATGATTTTGGTGGCCTTAGAGGTCCTCCATGGATGGCAGCTCCATCCTGGTGATGCGCTGAGCAGCTTTCACCACCCTTTGTAGAGCCTTACGGTTGAGGGCGGTGTTCAGCTGCTGCTGTACCAGGCGGTGATGCATGCAGCCAGTCAGGATACTCTCTATGGTGCAACTGGCTGGCTGACTTTGTGATAAAGCCAGTGTGATGAGTCCAGGTGAGGTCCTCACTGATGTGAACCCCGAGGAACCTGAAGCTCTCTCCACCGTAGTCCCGTTGATGGAGAGGGGGGCGTGTTCCTCTCTCTGCCTCCTCCTGAAGTCCACGATCAGCTCCTTTGTTTTGCTGATGTTGAGATGGAGGTTGTTGTCCTGGCACCAAGATGTCAGGGCTCTGACCTCCTGTCTGTAGGCCGTCCTGGCCAATTGTCGCCGGTGATCAGGCCAATGACGGTCGTGTCGTCAGCAAATTTGACGATGATGTTGGAGCTGTGGGTGACCACGCAGTCATGCGTGAACAGGGAGTACAGCAGAGGGCTGAGCACAGAGTCTGGGGAGTGCCAGGGTGTTCAGAGTCAGGGTGGAGGATATGGTGCTGCCCATCCGCACAGCCTGGGTGTCTGCCCGTCAGGAAGTTCAGGATCCAGTCACAGAGGGCGCTGTTGAGCCCGAGGTCCTCTGAGCTTGGTGACGAGCTTGGAGGGCACGATGGTGTTGAATGCTGAACTGTAGTCAATGAACAGCATTCTCACATATGTGTCCCTCTGGTCCAGGTGGGAGAGGGCAGTGTGGAGAGTGAGGGCGATGGCATCTTCAGTTGACCTATTGGGCCTGTAGGCAAACTGAAGTGGGTCCAGTGAGTCCGGGATGGAAGGAGGTGATGAATGATTTGGCTAACCGACTAACCAGCTCAAAGCACTTCATGATGGTGGAGGTGAGTGCTACTGGGCAGGTAGTCATTCAGGCAGAGGATTTTGGTTTTCTTGGGGACAGGGACAATGATGGTCTCCTTGAAGCATGTGGGGACTACAGACTGGAGCAGTGACATGTTGAAAATGTCTGCAAAGATGTCTGCCAGCTGATCTGCACACACCTTGAGAGCTCGGCCGGGGATGCCGTCAGGTCCAGGAGCCTTACGTGTGTTAATCCGTTTTAGAGTTCTGCACACGTCTGCCCTGGATATCACAGGTGGGCAGTGGTCCTCCTGAGCCTTTTGCACCTCCACAGCTGGAGAGGTGCTCTCAAAGCGGGCATAAAAAGTGTTCAGCTCGTCAGGCAGAGATGCAGACATCACCTCAGCACTGCTGATTTTCTTTTTGTAGTCTTTTAGAGTTTTTAATCCGGTCCACATGCTCCTGGTGTTGGAGCCCTTGTAATGAGACTCCACTTTGTCCCTGTACTGTCTCTTTGCGCTGCTGATGGCTCTCCGGAGCGCATACCTGGACTTCCTGTACTCCTCCAAATCACCTGAGTTGTAGGCGTCTGTCCGTGCAAACTTAAAGCACGGACCTCTCCGTTAACCCAGGGCTTCTGATTTGGGAATGTCCGCACAGAAATCCTCGGTACGACGTCATCGATGCATTTTCCGATGTATCCAATGACCGCGTCCGTGTATGTGTTTATGTCTGTGTCCTTAAACACACACCACTCCGTCGCGCAGAGCCGAAGTCTGATTGGTCAGACCACTGCTGAATGGTCCGTGTCACCGGTCCGTCACGCTTCAATTTCTGCCTATAGGAAGCAGCAGCAGCAGAACTGAGGCGTGAGGCGTGGTCAGATTTTCCGAATGAAGAGCGAGGCAGGATCTGTTGCTGCCACCCCATGAGCTTGCCGCGTTGCCTCCACCAGTTCCTTCCATGAGCTATACTTGGTAGCATCAGGGATGTTGTCGTTGGGCTCCACGGCTGTGAAGCAGCAGAAGGTGATACCTTTCAGTTCGGATGAGCTGTTTAAGGAGTGCGGGCCCAGCAGTGATTTTCCCTTTGTTATATCGTCTGCCGGACTGTTTGAACTGTCAATGTATCGCCAAGCCTGTCGGTCAGTTAGTTTACTTGGATCTCTGACACACGACAAACACCTTATATTAGGAGGATTCTGATTGAAGACATTGCAATACTGTGGTGGAGTCGGACCACAGCACTGTTTGTCGGCGGGGGAGCGTCATCTCAGTCTCTACTGGTCCTTTTCCACTAGTACCTACTCGGCTCGCTTGGAACCCCGGCCGAGTAGGTACTATGCGAAAGTACCTGGTACCAGGTACTAACACGTAATGGAAACGCAATGTACAAACCGAGGCGAGTTGAGTTGAGTCAAGCCGTTTAGTAGGTACTAGAGGAAAAGGGCCATATGAGCTTGGACAGTTGAGCTCCGGCTAGTGCTGCGCAGAGTTCTAGGTGGGGTATGGACTGTTGCCGTTTGGGAGCGACCCTGGACCTAGCCATCACGAAGGAGGTGTGGATGGTGTCTCCTGTATCGACCGTAAGGCAAGTTACTGCTCCATACGCTCGCTCCGAAGCATCACAAAAGATATGGAGATCACACTTTGCATCTGTACCTTTGGTAGGGAGTGGCGCATAACAGCAGGGGATGGACACACTGTTAAGATGTTTCAGCTCGCTCTCCCAGGTTTTCCAGGCTTCTCGGAGGGCAGGAGTTAGGTCAGGATCATCCCAGCCCCTTTGTTTGGACCAAAGCTGCCAGATTAACACTTTGGCGTGAGTTGTGAATGGCACCATGAACCCTAGAGGGTCATATTGGTTGGCTAACACTTGATAGGCTGTCCTCATCGTCAGCATAGAGTGCTCAATGATCCGATACTGATAGCCAAGGGTGAAATCAGCGCAGTTCCATCTCAGGCCTAAGGTGGGTTCAAGTGGGTCTGTATGACTCTGGCTCAGCCACTGCTCTGTAGCTGAAGATCTGGCATCAGTGGGAAGATGTGCTACCACCGTTGATTGATTACTGGCCCACTGCCTGAGGTTGAACCCTCCTTCTGCTAGTATGGTGCGCAGCTGGTCGACGCTTTGCTTGGCTGTAGATATGGTGGGAAAGCTTTTGAGGCAGTTGTCGACATAGAAGCTCTGCTGCACTTCAGGATGGCTGTCTTGGTGGTTACAAGCATGTTGCTGCAGAGTGAAGATAGCACAGCATGGACTGCTGGTTGTGCCGAATGGTAGCACGGCCATTCGTACACATCTGGCGGGTCTTCGCAGCACATGTCCCTCCAGATGAACCGAAGGAGTGGTCTGTCTTCAGGCAGCAGGCGGATTTGATGAAACATTGCATGAATGTCCCCACTCACTGCAATCTGGTGCTGCCTGAATCGGATGAGAACACCTACCAGGGATGGACCCAAGGTAGGCCCAGGTAAAAGTTGCTCATTCAGGGAGACATTTTGGTGCATAAATGAACAATTGAAGACCAGGCGTGGTTTGTTGTTGTGGCATACAAGGTGATGGGGGAGATACCATGCTTCTGCAGACTGTTCCACCTCCTTCGGTTGAAGCTTCTTGACATACCCAGCGTTGATGAGTTTGTTGATTTCGGCTGAGTAGATTGTCGCTTTCTCTGGTTCCCTCTTGAGTTGCTTCACTACGGCCCTGAGATGAGCCATGACTGAATGTGTGGAACTGTCGAGCTTAGGTGCTCCTAGTTTCCGCAGGAGGGGGATTGCATAGTGGTGGACTCCTTCAACTTCCAGTCGCTGTGTTTTCTTTTCCAGGAGGTTCATGGCATCCTGGTCCTCACGACAGCGGACAACCATTTTCTCATTTCGGAAAGGTAAGACACTGAGTTGCCATAACCTCTCGACATTCCGGTACAGGAGATCATCTGGGCTAGCGAATGAGGTGAAAAGACACTGTTGCACTGATGTCTGCTCTGGCACACACCTGTCTGCCCCTTGCAAGGCTCATCCTATAGAGCACTGTGGATGGCTATGGGTCCACCACCGGATCCTCTGCGGGTTGGCTCCGTGGCTGTAATGAGGTGCACGTGATCTGAGCCAAGCAACACTAATGGCTGTACGGTGGAACAGCACTGAGCAACGCTGTGGAGCACTTGGAGATGGATGTCGCCACATTCACCGCAAGGTTTCTTGAGGTTGCAAGACTCGGGTGCGTGGGCACGTGCACACTTCCAGCAGCATTTCCCATCTGTTATCCACCTGTCCAGCTCTGCTGTTGATTATACTTATTGCTAGGGCAGCGGCTGATGTAATGTTCTTTGCTGTCGCAGAAGAGGCAGTGCACTTTAAATGGCTTCTTGCTACTAGCTGACGTGGGCTTGCCTGAATTGCTCAGTTGGATGGGCTCTGCACCATGGTACACTGCTATGCTCTGACCTGTGCCCTTAAATGGGATTTTCTAGCAGGTCTCTCAAGTTGATAGTGCTGTACTAGTCTGTTTGACAGGCGTTGTTGCTGAGCTTTACCTTGAAGCCAAATCTTCAAATCTTGCAGGTTGTAGGGGTTGAGGCTTGCGGTGTTGAGCTTCCCCTGCAGCTGGAGATATTCGATGAATCCATCCCTGTGATATTTAGGCAGTTTACTGAGTAGGCGGTCGACATGGGAGCAGCAGTTGAGTTCCATCCCCTGAGACCCTTCCAAGGACAGCAACATACTCAATAAGAGATGGACTCAGAGCGAAGCTTTGGAAGGTGCGTGCGTCCCCAGACTTTACATCAGGTGTAGTGAGGATAGCTGCTATTTTGCTCTGCGCTAGCTGGTGTGGCTGACCATACTGAAGTTGTAATGCATGCATGGCTGCTGTGTATGGGAATGGATCATGTCTGCAGGCCTGGCCAATCATCTGTGCCTCTGGGAGCTTGAGGTGTTCGAGTAGCACATGGTATTTGTATTTCTTAGTCAGTTCAGGATAGGGCTCGAGCAGGTTATCCAAGGCTAACTTCAGGTTAGCAAACTCCTTTTCACTAATGAAATCTGGGGTTTGGGGTTTGGGCACATTGTATATGGAGCGTGGTTGCAGACTAAAGTTGTGTGGGGCTGTAGCCTGGCTTGTTGGGAGCTGTGACTCTGTGGGGAGGTGTTAGTCACTACTGGGGTAAATGGCAGTGATTGATGCGGCACTACAGATGATGGCATAGGTGTATATTGAGGTAGACTATAGATTAAGGGGGACTGAGGGACTGAGTTGGAGGATAGTTTGATGCTGCTTGTGGTCCGTGATATGAAGCTGTGGGCTTGTAGGGCAGGGCTGTAGTTGTTAGCAGCTGCTGTGCCTGAGGCGGGTGTCTGGAGGCAAATTCATCCTCACCCTGATATAGCCCTGTTACCTGGGGTTGCAGGGGAACTGGCTTTATGGGCTGCTGTGGGGCTGAGGTTGGCGTCACTCTACCAGATGAGATGACTGGATAGGAGGGGCTTGGGTGCGTTGGAGAAGCCAGGTGTATTGGTGTGGATGCAGATTTTGCTCTTTTACCTACTATGGTAGGGGTGTAGTCTCTTAGCTCAGCTTTTTTTTTTTCTGGTGTGTGTCTTTAGGTATGAGACTCCTTGTGCACCTGCTTCTCTGCTGATGGGGAATGGCTTGGAGACTGGATGTGTGAAGGGAGATGTAGTGGTGACTGTGGTTGAATTGGGGGCGTGGCGCCTTTCAATGAGGCGATTCTCCTCATTCTCCTCTTCTTCCCGTAGGAATGATGTAATATGCTCCAACAGCTCTTGGCGACGACAAGATGGGAGATGTTGTATCTTCCTCCGATGACATATTCTGTAGCAGTCAATAATCCAGCTCGAAGGACCTTTTTGTTGAGAAATGTGACTTCTGATGCTGATTTTTAGGCTAATTGACCACTGCAGGGCTTCGGTCAGGAAGCACGTGAGACATCAGTAGAGTTTATAATGTTTACTGTAGAACTGTATGGATACAGCTATGCGTTCTGGATACAGAGCAGTTTCTGAAAGTATATAACAAGAAATAAAGAGTATGAATACATGAACATTTCTAACTTGAAGAATTCATACCACTCTTAATGCAAATACCTGTCTTCAAGATCGTCTACTTCTACGGAGGTAACCAGGTTGGTACGCTTGCTTGGCAACTTTCCCAAAAGACCCTTCACCAATGAAGTCTTGAATGAAATACAGACTTGTGCCTAAAGATAAGTGGAGAAAAAAGGAGAGATTCCTATTAAGTGAGAGCATGCAGCTCTTTCATTTGATAAACCAAATCTAGGCAAAATATTTCGTTAAAACATACCGCTCTCAATGCAACAGTCCCTGTCTCCAAGATCGTCTACTTCTACAGAGGTGACAAAGTTGCTACGATTGGCAACTTTCTCTCGACAGACCCTTCACCAATTAAGTGTTGAATGAAATAAAGACTTGTGCCTAATGATATGTGGGAAAAAAACGGAGAGATTCCTATTAAGTGAGAGCATGCAGCTCTTCATTTAATAAAAAAAATCTAGGCAAAATATTTCTTTAAAACACACCGGTCTCAATGCAAAAGTCCCTGTCTTCAAGATCGTCTACTTCTAGGGAGGTGTCTAAGTTGGTACGCTTGGCAACTTTCCCAAAAGACCCTTCACCAATGAAGTCTTGAATGAAATACAGACTTGTGCGAAAAGATATGTGGAGAAAAACAGAGAGATTTCTATAAAGTGAGAGCATGCAGCTCTAAATTTAATAAACCAAATCTATGCAAAAATATTTCTTTAAAATATACCGCTCTTAGTGCAACAGTCCCTGTCTTCAAGATCTTCAAGGCTTCTTCTACGGAGGTGACTAAGTTGGTACACCCAAAAGACCCTTCACCAAAGAAGTTTTGAATGAAATACAGACTTGTGCCTAAAGATATGTGGAGAAAAAAGGAGAGATTCCTATTAAGTGAGAGCATGCAGATCTTCAATTAATAAACCAAATCTAGGAAAAAATATTTCTTTAAAACACACCGCTCTTCGTCTCCGTCTTCAAGATCTTCAGGGCTTCTTCTTTGGAGGTGACAAAGTTGGTCCACTTGGCAACTTTCACAAAAGACCCTTCAACAATGAAGTCCTGAATGAAATACAGACTTGTGCTGATGGACAGTACGTCATTTTTCTTCACGACAATGTCCTCTCAAAGTCCTGGCTATGAAGCTGGACAACACATTGAGTCAGTGGAGGTCATTCACGCAACATAGCATACAAGAACATATAAAAAATGTTTTTTTTTTTTGTTAAATGAAGAAATATCACCATATAAAAATACTCCATTTTAAGTGAAAGTCTAAAATATTAATATTTTTCATAGTTTGCAAATATCAGAATTAAAGTACTTTTTATGCTGGCAGTTTCATATTATCATATAATAATAATAATAATAATGATAATAATAAAAAATTATACATTACCATGTCTGACAAATTATCATGTGAGCAGCATTTTTATGTTGTAGCTGTTTTTCTACATTTTGTTGTACAATTATTTACTAAGTCAGACTAATTATAAAGAAGTTGTTCAAAATCTCAATTTGCAAATTGACAAATAGTTTCAACTGTCATATAACTGTTGTGCAATAAAGACATTTTTCTCTAAAATGTAGTGAGGTAGACATATAAAATAAGCATAATATTTGGATACTGAAAGCAGAAGAATCATAAGTACAGTACATAAGGAATTATGTGTGAGTGTGTTTTCAGTTTTACTTACATGTTTGATTTTCTTGCAAGTTGGATGAAACTGCACTGCACTGCGCTGCTATAAAGGTTTTTCAGAAAGCGCCAAATGGTAAATATTCGATAAATAACTCTGTAAATAATTTGAACGAAATGGTTTGAAGGCTGTAAAGTGTTTTCTGTCTGAAGGCAAACTGAGCAGTTGGTCTGTATTTATAAGGATTCAGGATTCTAACCATCATCATGAACACATCGGTTCCATTCCAGAGACAATGACAAGATTCTGTTTGTTTTAAACTGAAAAATCAAAAAATCACTCGATTTACAGAGAAAAGATTAAAGTAGTGATTTATGCAGTTGATCAGCTTCATTCATAAAAAAGTAGATCTAATCACATTTTGAGTCATTCAATTGTTTTTTTTTTTTTTAACTGAAGTCAACAAATTGTTTTGTTTTAGTATTTTTTTAGTATACAGTATTAACTGTATTCTACTGTATATCTTGAATATCTAGTTGTATACTTTTTATTTTAGGCCTATATTTTATTTAATTACCTTCGTACTAATATTTATTTTTAGTTTATATATTTTTTTTTGTTTTTGTGCATTTTCCTCTAAATGCTTCTGAGTATTGTTTTAAGGGGCTTGAGACTTAAGAATTTCATTTCCAGCGATTGCTCAATGTAATTTTGCTGTTGTGCAAATGACAATAAATTCTAATTCTGAAATGTTACAATGATGTACATTAACTTCAACTATAGATGACACATAAACGCTATATTTAATCAGTTAATATTATCTGGTTTACTTTATCACTATGCTTGTTGTGTGGCTCCAGGAATGTTGGTCAGCTGATCCAACACTTTGACCAAAAAAACAGTCATTAAAAACAGATAATTTCCTGCTGACTTTGGTGATCCCCTGACTTTCCCTTTGATGCTACCATAACTGTCTCATGGTGTTTATGTACAAGGCAGCAAGAAAAAGGACCTGAATGCATATAAACACGCTGCCATGAACAGTTCAATGATTTCAATGGTAAATTACAATACATAAGATTAACAGAAACAACCAGTGATACCCAGGTTTACAGGAATTGGGCAAGTAAAAGATATAGGTAGGTATTTACAGATTAGGGTCCAGGTCCTTGTCTCAGTTTCGTTTCAGCAAACAGACACTAGAAAGCACAGGGGGTTGAGGAACAGGGTAGCATGTGAATAGGAGTAATAGGAGTAAGGTGACTGGGACAGTCTGTGGGCATCTGGTGGGTAGATGGAGAATGGCAAATCTGGCAAATTTAGAGAGTACATAGAGAGTTAATAATGAATGGGAGAGAATGACGCTGAGGGAGGATCAGAGAGGCAGAATGGGCAAAACAGGACTGGAGCAACTGTTATCACAATGAGTTGGACATTTTTGGTTCTTAGTAATATTTTACTACAAATATTAAATTAATTTGCATGACATGTGGTCCCCATGCAGGGCAAAGAGACAATACATGGACAAAGTTGAGTCAAACACCAGGAGCATGTGGGCCAGACATAAATCTGGACTAAAACAGGAAGATCAGCAGCGTTCAGGTAATGTCTGCATCTCTGCCTGACAAACTGAACACTTCTTATGCACGAATTGAGACCAACTGTTACGGGCCTCAGTGAAGCAGACTGCGTTAACAAATACAGTAACCTGTATAAAGCAGGCAAGGAGAGGAAAAATAAATCACCATGCACCTTGCTGTCTCTCCAGATCGATTTGCTTCTGGTATTTTTTATTTACAACAGTCAAAATCATATAAATTATAACACATTTCTGTTCCTTTAAATTTCCTTTAAAAATCTCCTGTTTTAACTCTTTTTTTAGTGCAAATAAAATAAAATGAAATATCCAATTTCCATTACTATGCTATCTTTGCAAGAAATATATTCTGTAATAATTACAGTATAATAAAATGTGCAGAATGAAACTTAAATTGTCTTAAACAAACCAGGAAAAAAGTGCATAGTAAACCATACAAATGACCCATTTTCATACCATAACTTGTGGTCAAAGATGTTAACGAAGTGCATATGAATTGACCAGAAGCCATTCAAAGTCTGGGCGGAGCTTTAGAGAGAAAATAACACTATTAACTACCATAAGTGATGACGGTAACACACACAAAATGGCGCCGCTACATCCGAACTCTGTCAGAACCAATTAAGTTTTCACTGACTTTTTAATATGTCTAAACTCCTCCTACCATTATTAACTCTCATTAAACAGTAACACGGATACATTCCGACTATATTAAACACATTTTTACGATACATTCACCGTTTACTGACTTGAATAAAGCAGGTAAGAAAAGGGAGAATAAATTTACTTACCTCTACCTCTCTCTCCAGATCACTTAAGGGGAGACAGCGGAAATGCGCCTCCCTCAGGTGCACAAAGGTTCCGCCTGACCAACAACACATATTCCCCCCTCTCTTCTCAGCGTACCAAGCAGATAAAAATCCGCAAAATTACTGATGAATGCGTATATTCAGGAAAATAATAAAAAATAAATGTGTACACTTATTATAAATCATTACACTAATAAAAATTAATACAAAAGCTCCCATTAAATTGTGGTCTCCCATCCCATGGGTGCCACACAACTCCCCAGCTGTGGAGGTGCAAGAGGCTCAAGAAGACCACTGCCCTCCTGTGATATCCAGGGCAGACGTGTGCAGAACTTTTAAATGGATTAACACACGTAAGGTTCCTGGACCTGACGGCATCCCCGGCCTGAGCTCTCTCAAGGTGTGTGCAGATCAGCTGCACACACCTTGACTGCATGGCCACCCACAGCTCCAACACCATAATCAAATTTGCTGACGACACGGCTGATCACCGGCGATGATGAGAGGGCCTACAGAGAGGTCAGAGGTCAGAGCCCTGACATCTTGGTGCCAGGACAACAACCTCAGAGCTCAACGTCAAGCAAAACATAGGAGCTGATCGTGGACTTGAGGAGGATGCAGAGAGAGAAACATGCCCCCTCTCCATCAACGGGACTACGGTGGAGAGAGTCAGCAGCTTCAGGTTGTATATTTATTTATATATTATATGTATATATATCTAGTTGTATATTCTTAGTTGTAAAATGTATATTTGTTGAATTTACAGTTTAGGTCTATATTTATTACTCTATTATTACTCTTGTACTATCTTCTTCTTCTTCTTCTTCTTCTTCTTCTTCTTCTTCTTCTTATTATTATTATTATTATTATTATATTTTATTATTTTATGTATTTTTGTGTGAGTGCTTCTATCCTTATTAATATTTTTGAGCATTGTTGTGCAAGAGGTTTAAGAATTGACATTGACAACTAATTAAATTGCGTGATGTAAATTGTTGTGCAGTGACAATAAATCATTTGTCTCTCCGTGTAGCACCATTATCAGGTCACATTTTTTCAATTGTTTGGTTAATGACAAAATACAAGGTGAAGTCATGTAACTCACACCAACTCCATAAAGAATATATATATCCTTTTTGGCAAACTATTTGAAAACATCACCCACCACCATTTTTTTTTTTTTTTGCTATTTTCTAACATTCCATCCATTATCTATACCTGCTTTATCCCAACACACAGGGTCATGCAGGGGGTGCTGAAGCCCATCTCAGCTGTCACTGGGAGAGAGGCGGGGTACACCCTTCACTGGACGCCATGTAGGCAGTCACAGGGCTGACATAGAAAGACTGACTATTTTCTAACATTTTATTGACCAAACAATGAATCCATTAATCAGGAAAAAATGGGCAGATTTTTCAGAATAATGTGTTTGGTAATGGCTTTGGTCTTATTATTTAGATTATATTTTCTATAAAAACTGACTGCCTCCTACTGTAATGAAAATGTTTTTCTTTTTCTTTGGTTTCACTGAAGAATAAAACACACAATTTAATCATTTTTTTCATATGTTGTACCATCTTCTCTTTCCAGAAATCTTAAATATTTACCTCCATATAGTGTGTGTGAGGTATAGAGAGCTATACTAGAGAGTGTAACACTTTGGATCTCTGACAAAGGTCAATGTTGACAAATGCAACCTAAACCATTAAGCCAATTGCTCTGAAGCAGACGTGCCTAATAGGACTTATTAATGTCTGTCAATTATCAGACATTTCGGTTCTGATTTGGTATGAGTTGTGTTTTATAAATTGTAAATGTTTTTTCCATGAAAAACCTGCAGGGTTCAGTTTGAGGGCTGCGTGTCACTAATCCATCACTGGGATTGGTGCTTTGCATGCATGGAGGCTCTATCAAGATAATAATGATGATGATGATGATGATGATGACCAGTGGGTGGATCAGCCTCAAATTTTTCTTTGATAATTACCCAACAAATCATTTTAGCAATTTTTGGTCCTGTCTGCTATCATAAAGTACAGGTTACACAAAGTTCAAGTTAACAAATTGTTTTCATAATGGAGAAAGAATAACAGATATTAGTCTAATGACCAAAACAGATTACTTCGTTCAACTTCTAACCAAAGTCAAAACGGACATTAAATGCTGCATACTCTCCTTGAATGACATGCATGCACACGGCCAAAAGTAGTCTCAAGGACACCCCTATACTGAGGATTTTTTTAATGGTTTGAGTTTGGTCCCTAACCTCCAATGAAGATATGAGAATAGACTATTTGAATGAAACAGATAACATATACACAATATATACCATTTATTGGGCTATATAAGTGACTTGTGCAGATGTCAGGAAATGCAGAGACCCAGCTCTGCTAAGTATGAACTGAGGTATATAGTGGTGTATATCAGCATGATTTTAATAGCACAACATTATTATACAGTGATATAAGTAATATAATGCAATGAAATGTTGTGTTAGATATGTTTTCTCAACGAGGTGCTGGGTGTACTGTTGGAAGTTGTTTATTTCATTAAAGCCAAATACTGGGTAGACTAGAGGTGTTTTTCTCCATATGAAATAGTCACTTCCAGAGCTCTCGAAGATGGATAGCCAGGAAATACACATTCTGGTTCAAGTGTCCATAAACTTTTGGACGTGTAGTATAAACTTCCATTGGGATGACTTCACGCAGGGCCTTTATTATCCTCCCCAGTCCTCTCATCACCGCCACTCCCAGCTCTCTGGCTGTCTTTGGCTGTGGCTGTTTACCTGGGCTTGCTACTTACAGTCTGGGAGTGTGTGTGGCTGAGCCTCTCACTCTTAACAAAGGTCATTTTCACTCTCAGCATGCAGTAACACCATGAGAGCCAAGCAGAAAGACGTCCCTCTAAGCCTTTCCCCCCGTTTTACTGGAAAGAAGAAGGGGAATGAACTTTTGTACAGTCAGTTGAAATGCATACTATTTTAGAAATCTTTGGCAGTTCAGAAATCGAGACATTAGGCTTCGCCTTAGGCCGTGTCAATACGTGTGTGGTGTGCTGCTTTGCGTGCCTAAAATTAACAAACCCAACCACATTTGTTTTGGACTATAACTCACCGCTTTGAAATCATGAATGAAAGTAAAAGTCCAGCCATGTAGTAAAATGACACGGAAACTTTTTATGACTTTGGAGCAGGGTAATAAGTAATGTGTTGAAGATGTTGAAGAAGACCTCTGGCAGCCAATTGGACTAATTTTCCACTCTATTTGTGCAACAACTTTTCCACTTTCCACTTCCCATAAAGAGTCTTTTTTTGGTTCCAGTAGAAGTTGTCAAGTGCATCTCTTCCAACACTCTGACTTTTTCTTTTACTCCTGTATCCCTCGAGGCAGTGATGAAGTTTGTTTACCACTGCCAGACGCACAAGGACAGTGTTGCCATTGTGTATATGTGAATGCCTTGCGTGAGTGTCAGGGAGTGGGAATGCACACACCATTACAAACAACAGGATGTGACAATGCAATGCCCCGAGTGGCCCTTTCTTTCAGCTTTAAACCAACATGTGAACATCTTGAAGCGGTTAATCTCATCAAGGCTTTTTTTTTCCTCCCTTCATGCAGCTGCTCTCCTTTAGAAGTGGCGGGCCCACTGGACTGAACACACTCCACCCATATGCAGCATCCCAGAAAGTGTGGACCAAGGTCTGTGAGAAACCAATTAGCCTCTGGCTAAATCCTTTGATGATAAGGACCAGCGGTCTTTCCACACGGCAGAACAAGAGCAGAAGAGATATTCTTGAAGTTAGAAAAACAGCACCTCCTGCAGGGGAGGATGAGTGAGGAAAAGGAAAACGAGACTGACTACAGGTGTGCTATTTTAAACAGACGAATCAGGACTGCAGAGAAGAAGAGCTCTGCAGTGACACAGTAAAATTCACACCCAAAAACTGAAGTGAAGCTGTAGAATATGGAGGATTTATTTCTCACTGGAATCATAATCATTGCCAGAAGTGTTTCTTTTCCTTCCCTCAGAGCAGCTTGGGGACAGGCAATCAAAAGGAGTCCCAGCCAGAGCCAACCTGTTATATGTAGACACACTCGACAGTGTGGAAGCAGCGGCACTGAGGTCACACATCTCTCTCCCGCCCCATGCACTCACATTACAAAGCCACTGTTCATCCATAAATCTCCCCCATCCCTCCATCTGGAGCCCATCTTCACACTCCGACACACACACGCCTCTCACAGGCATTGACCTCACTCACACCAGTCCCGTGTACAACAGCCCAGGGATGATATCACTCTGGTTTATCTCATTCTACAAACATATCTATGCATCTGTGCACACACATTTCTATAATATAGAGTAACAATGCATACTCGTGCAAGCACAAGTACTGACAGTGAACTGGGGGGAGGGGTCATGCAGTAAACTGTGAGATGACTTGGGAGCGGAAAGTTCTGCAAAGCTGAGCATCACATCACATTTCCATGCTTCAGAGAAGAGTTTGACTCGGTTAGCTTGGTTTGACACTGAGTTTGGGTAACTCACAGCTTTTGTGTGTTCCAGGCAGGCTATTCGTTTATCTCGGTTTCAGTCTCCCACTTGCGAGCTACATTTTACTTTGACAGTTCACAGTTCAATGTTTCATATTTTCAAAAAAGCAAACAGGTGTCGGTCCTGGCGGTACACCAGAACACAACACATGCAGAAATGTTAGACTGTTGCTCAAAATAAAGCCTCTAAACTGTCATATAAATAAAACAACTTTCCAGGGCCGGAGCTTTTGTGAAAGCAGAGCTGTGTTGACATATGAAGATCAGAAGGTGCCCGCAGTGAAGCTGGCACTGGAAAGCTATTTCATGATGTTTTTTTCAGTGCTTAGTGATAGACAAAACAGTCTGCACTCATGTTCACCTGGCCTTTTCAGTCTAAGATAAGAATTAACATTAATGGTCTCAGTGGTGTAAAATAATA
This sequence comes from Scortum barcoo, assembly GCA_023238725.1. NCBI lineage: Eukaryota > Metazoa > Chordata > Actinopteri > Centrarchiformes > Terapontidae > Scortum > Scortum barcoo. The sequence continues at coordinate 21,444,228 of CM041536.1, read as the reverse complement.
ACGTAAAAATCAACAAAAAAGTATATTTACTTATACATATAATTATACATCTATACATTATACATCTTAAACAGAGGTATAAATGTAAAATGTATAATTAAAAAATTAAAGTGAACTCTCTATATATATTTATATCTATATACACACACACACACACACACACACATATATATATATATATATATATATATAGATATAGGATAGATAGATAGATAGATAGATAGATAGATAGATAGATAGATAGATAGATAGATAGATAGATAGATAGATAGATAGATAGATAGATAGATAGATAGATCTCTGTCATTTTAACAGCTCTATGTGGAAGAGTAACCCACAGTATGAAGGGGAAGTTCACCGAAGTCAGAAAAAACTAAACAAAAACTACAGTATTTGTCTTGCTTAACTTGGATGAACTGGATGAACTGACAGATGTGCAAATGTTAATATTGTGCATAAAAAGCAAGCATGTGAGAAATTTGATAGGCAGGTGCACCTTGTTTTTTTATGTATACAGGGCTATTATCATTAGAAAGCTATTGATCAATGAGACCCAGGTGATGATGACCAAACTCTGATGTAAATTCATGTAAATTATATGCTAATAGCATACACTGACATCTCAAAATGATGCTCCCTGAAGTGAGCTGACCTATCTGATCTGCTGCTGGAACAAACCATCAGGATTCAGCAGTACAAGGTTGTATCTCACAGACAGAACAGACTCAGTGACATTTAAAGGACATGCAAAGATGAATGTGCTCTCTGCAGTAATTAAGCCTTTACAATGGGTCCTCTAATTACTGCAAATGTTATACTGACAGATGTATTACCTCTCCATTATGTCTGTGTTTGCATATGTGTGTGTTTATGAATTTGAATGTGGATCAACATGATATGGTGCCAAGCAATTGTGGAAAAATCTCAGCTACCCAACTGCTATTGTCATACTCCTCCAAACCAGTTGAAAAGGCAGCTGAGTTTGACTAAGTTTGGTCTAGTGAACTTCTGTTTGAATAATCTGTCAAATGTGCTGACTGCCAAACAAGCAATGCATAGATTCATGGATGGCCCCATGATGCTCAGCTACAGTGCAACAAACCTAATGCCCACTATCTTCTTGCGCTGGTGTTGTCACTTTCCTGATATCATAGATTACATTTCAAGATTTGTGTGTAGTGTAATGTTTTTATTGTCATCTGTCCTTTCTCTCTCTTTGCTAATTATCACTGTAACTCAAATAGTGCTACATTATGGGAACGCACGGATATCTACTAAATGCAAGGACAATATGAACTATTACAAAAATTAACAGTTGAGAATTCAGAAAATCAATAAATAATCTTTTGGCCACTTTGGAGCAGCGCAACCAAGCTGTGAACACAACACTGACATACTGTATCATTGTTTTTAAAGTTAAAAGCAAACCGTTGTTTTAAACATCAAACAGTTATGAAGCAACGTTGTAATTTATTTGGAGAAGCGTTTCTGGCCAACTGATGAATTTTTGTCCAAAACTGACTCTCCTTTTAGCTCTGTTTTTGGTCTCCACCAGCTCCTGAGGGACAGAATCTGTCTGTTTAGCTTTGTTATGTTCACCAGCCACCACTGGTGGAAGAAGTGCACCATTACAAGTTAACTTGTTTATATCCAGTTAGGTAGATCAGTCCAGTTATCTTTAATGAGACCATGTAAAAGGTTTAGCTAGGAAATGTCTGGAAACTCTTTGGTGGGACTATTTACAACTCTGAAACCTGTCAGAGGTCACAAGCCAAAAAGACTGTAGACAGTTGGTTTAATCTTTAACAAAGTCATGTATCTTATAAGCCGCTTATATTTTTCTTTATGTAAAACCTTAATCTGACAAGTAACTGTAGTTGGCAAATGACTGCTGTGGAGTAAAAAGTAGGATATTTCCCTCTGAAATGAAATGTACTGGAGCAGAAATATAAAGGAGCACAGAATGGAAATGCGTTTGAGGCTGCTGTATTAGAAAACCACAGCGGTGGAGACAGTTACGGCTGAAATTAGACACTACTGCTGGAGCCTGGATATGTGGCTGTACCATTACTACTGAGCTCACAGGACCCTGTTAAAGAGAGATGTGAAAAAACAGATAAAAAGGAAACACAAATGCATGTGTAATTCAGCTGCGTTCGAAAAGTTTGTTGCACCGTGCGAAGTAGTTCCTCTCTGTGAGGCTTAACTGCTGCCACAGAAAGATCCATCGATAGTAGTGACCCCTCGCTGTATTGTAACATCCATCCGGAGAGAGCCTGCATAGAAAATCAATAACAGCTCCATTGTCATTATTTGTGATGAACTCATTCGCACAATATTCAAGCCTCAAAGGGGCGAAGTCAACATACCTCTATGTTTTCATAAAGAGCCGTTCCACTGTTTGTAGTCTTGCTGTGCTAAGATCCTAAACCTGTGTAGGAGGATTATTTGACATGCAAACAATGCAGCAGACTGAGGAGCAACTTTAAATCAGAGGCCTTGTGGGAGCTATGACCTCTCTGTGGCATTGCATCATGTCCATAACTCACCACTCACACTCCCGCACTGCAATAGGCTGTCTTTTTTGGAGAAGGTGAGATAATGGATAGACTAAATGGATACACAAGAGGTGGTTCAGCTTTTCTTCCAGCAGCTTTGGAAACACTAAGGCTCCAGGTGTGAGTGTTTATGAGGCAGTTATGTGACAAAGGGACTTCCCTGTGTGTCAGAGTGCCGCTGTGTGTAGTGGCCTCCAAAACAGCAAGCGTAATGGGTCACTAGTGATGTCTGCTGGTCTCATGTGATTTGAGTATTTTGTATGCAGAAAACTGGCAGATGGCTGAGATGACTTATTCCAACCGTGAATTATCAATAAATCTCTCTAAAATGGATATTTATTATTATTTGTCTTATTAGCTTATAAAAGCTTGAAACGCCAACTGATGAATTGATGACTTGACCTAAATCTAAACTTGAACATCACTTGTAACTTGAAAAAATATATAATATGTATGAAAGTTTCAGCTGTGGAGTTGATTTGTTGCAGCTTAGCCATCTTTACTGCATTACAGGAAATTCCACACAATAAAATCCATGAGACCATCAGCCGTAAAAATGAAGGATAGATACAGACTGTGAAACATCGGACCTGATGATCCGACGTCCTGCAAAATTGCAGTCTGGTCTGAATGTACTGTACCTAAGTAAGAAACAATAAAGGCTCCAATTGTTATGTTGATTTAGATGAAACTGGTCTAAAGGGCAATAACTATGAGCGTCACTGCACTGATGATAAATCGGCCTGCTGTATCTGCTGAGCTGTGGAATGTGGGATTCTTTACCTTTAAGTGACCAAAAACAAGAGCAATTCACATAGAAAGTGTTTTTGGCAGGGTTTTAGTGTCTTTCATTCGCCCGAATCACAGAATCAAAGATAGAGTATAGTTCCCTTTTATAATATTTAAGAAAAATACAACAAAATAAGCATAATGATTACATACAACTAAATTAAGACATGGCAATAAAACAAAGACATGGCAAAATCACAGAGAGAGTGCAAACAGATATGGTAATAGTGCAAAATGCAAAATGTAGTCAGCCTGTAGACTGGTTAAAGTGGTTAAAGTGAATACACTGATGTCCTGTAAAGTGCATGTTACTTCCTCCCTGTTCTCTCCAGTCTTGCAGGTTCCTCACTGACTCCAGTTGTGGTCCATCTGTCTGAGGTTCACTGGCCTGGTGGGGACATGATCTGTGTCTAGATTTTGAAAAGTTAATAGATTTTTTACTTCAACCTGAGGGGACTGTGACTGCCTGAATTTCATGACAATGCAATTCATAGATGTAAAGACATTTGACTAAAAACCACAGGAGTAAACCTCAAAGTGACGCTTAAGGAAAACTCAGGGGATCACCAAAGTCATCGAGATTCATACTGTGGGAGACACAAATGTTGGTACCAAATTTAGTGCCAAAGCAATCAAGTAAATTTTGAGATATTTCACTATATATGTGAAAATCAGTAGTCACCCAAAAGGGAAACAAGAGTGAAACTGCAACAGCTTCTGTTACAGTTCTTTCACCACCAACACTTTTTATGAGTGACTTCAGCAATAAAGAATCTACATGCACACATGCATTAGAAGAAAAAAAGACTGAACTCTGGTGATTAATGATTCTGTTTTGATTCTGCTGAACTGAAATAAATCTGACAATAACATGCTGATGTTAATTGGGTACATTAAATAACTCTGAGATGCATAAATGAAAAACAAGTAGCTGCTCCTCTCCCAGGACTGCAATACCTCAGAACTGTTGATGCAGATAATCATGTATCCTCTGTGGGGAGCATAAACCTTGCGACATAAATAATAACACAACCCAGATCCCCAGTTTCATTAGACACATTTTTGACAGCAGCCACCAAACCCTGGTGGAAAAGTATGTTTGAATAATCACTTCGTGGAGTCAAAGATTAACATCTGGTAGTGTACTGCTGGAGCCCCACACCATCTTCTGCTAAATAAGCTGAATTACCCCAAATCATTTACGTATGAGGCTGACGGGTTTCTGATTTGATCTGCTTGGATGCACAGACATTTGAGATTAGTCTCAAGCTTTCTAATTAGGATGTATCTTCCATAAGGAAAAAAGAGGGATTACTGCTCTTGTAGCTGTGTCTGTACATTTCTTGCAAAAAGCCATTATATCAGTTTAATTAACAATCTGCAGCATAATAGCCTCCCACAAAGACTGCCTCGGTACTGTCGCACCATATTCTCCCTGCACAGAACAGTTCTGACAACTGGACTGGAGTGTACTCCCACAGCCCTCGCCCACAGCTCCCCACACGCCCCTCAGCCAGGATACACTGGGTGTGCGGTTACAGGAACGACCGGGAGCCATGGAATCAACGCAGTACAAGTCAGCGTTATGAATGGTGACATGTTCACTTACTGTTGCATGTAAGGAAATGAGTGGTGATATGGCTGGAAAAAAAAACTAGGGGGGGAAAGTATACTGTGACTGACAAAGGCAGCAAAGTGTGTTAATTCCACCTGTAACTGCTGATGTAACTAGTAGCTAACTAATGTTTGACTATTAATATATGACCCATTTAGACTGAAGAGTAACCCCTACAAAATTTCCTGTGGTGCTGGATTTTTTTTCGTGTGGTATGGGTGTTTCAGTGCCTCATAAAAAGTAAATACCGAGGCAATGTATCACAGCCTCTATGATATTGACCACAGGGTTTATAGTAATGTATCATGTGCAGCCGCCTTTGAAGTATGTGCCAGAATGTAAGCCATAGATTACCTAATAGTAGTGTAAATGTTGAATGTATGGTTGGCCACATATATATATACACACACACACACATATACAGTGTGTGTGTGTGTGTGTGTGTGTGTGTGTGTGTGTGTATATATATATATATATATATATATATATATTTATATTTATACACACACATATTTTATAAAATAAAATAAGGATGCCTCACTGATCCACAGGAATGAGATTGTTACAGATATTTTTTATGGATAGGTATAAAGACACAATTGCGCTCTTTTAACCTGCTGACTGTATAACATTGTGAGCAAGAGATGCAGAGTGCAACAAAATGAGTTTCAACTTACGATATGACAGCAAGCATCAGTGAACGATATGAAAAGAGTGGCTTTGGAAAAACAGTGCTTTCAAGGGGCCTCAATTTCAATGAAATTGTAGAGGTGTTCCACATGTCTAAAGTGCTGGTACCCATATAAAGAGGATGTCAGTGTGGATCTGTTGTGCCAGGAAGGTCTGGAAAAATCCCTTTTAACCTCAGCATAAAGAAAAAAAAGTTCTGAACCATCAACAGCACTTAAAACTTGTGATTCCTCACATCACTCGCTCACAGTTCTGAGCAGTCAGTGCACTACATTTGAAATCAAATCCCTCCTTTCTGAGCATGTCCTCCCAAGAAAAAAAACAACATCAATCATTTGAGCAAGAGCCTGAAAACAACATTTGTTCATGTGCAGGTGAGAAAGTCCTATTGCAGAGAGCGGGATTATGACATGGGCAAAGGAGAATGTCAGGTGATGTTGTTGTAGAACAACAAAGTCCATATAGGGAGGAGGTCAGGTTGGTGGAGGGGTCAACAAAACGTTGGACATTAACACTGGATGCCGCTGTGCATTACCCACTGACAGACAACAGTGTTTTTTTTAAAGCATGGCCACAGTTATTCCCTAACCCTAAGCACTAGTTTATTAGTGTTACCATGACAGCAAAACTTCCCTAACATAAGCAAAGTACCCATTTTAACCCAAATCATGGTTTTCCCTCCTCTTAACTAAGTACTAATTTAAACCCAAACCAGGATCGTTCCTTAAATCTAAATCCTTCTAAGCCTCACCAAACCTTAATCATAGAGTTGTTACATCTTTAAATGTATTTATCAGCAGTGACGTGTAACAGCTTTTAAAGGAACTGGCATGTGATGTTGTCCTGTAGGGGCACCAGACCAGATAATGCTTCTATGTGGGCAACAATGTATTTTGTCATTTAATTTGAAGGACTTGTTGCTTAATTGACAGTATTTATTTTAAAAATATTTTATTTTTTCAGTAATAACCGTTCAGTATATGTGAAGTAGCAAACAGACATCAGACTCCCACACTCTGCAGGACTGTTTTTTATGTATCCAAACCCACTGTAGCAGCTGCTTTGTGCAACCAGACACATCATATTTGGAACACTAAAGAAAAAAAGGTGCTCTGTGTCTGACAAACAGATCAGATGATTGCAGATGCAGAAAGAAAGCAATGAGTCACAATCAGTAGCTCCTTGCTCATTAACTGTATGTGCAATACATCACAAGTAGAACTGTGTGTGTGTGTGTGTGTGTGTGTGTGTATATATATATATATATATATATATATATATATATATATATAAAATCTAGCTCAAATGGTGCAATTTCCTGTGTTTAGGAAAATTCAGTTTCATACCAAACCTTTGCAAAGTAACAGCCTTGGGGGTTTATATTGTGTTGGTTTTCTCTTACGTTTTCCTATACAGCTCCTCTGTGGCAGTGGATGTGTAAACAATGGTTAGTGTTTGGTCCAAAGAGGGCACAGAAAAAAGCTTCCAAAAACACTAGTCAGACTTTTTTTCTATGAAGCGTCCAGGAAATCATCCATATGTTTAGTGAAAAGCAGACTAATGTGAGTACAATAAAACCCAAGAAAACTTTTGGGATTGAAGATGCGCTGGATGTCTTTTGTTTAAAACTCCATTGTCAACAGTGTATTCATGTAAACTGTTTGAAAAGCAAAGCAGACACCCAGACCTGATTTACCTTCTCACCCCATGTGTCTGAGAGTTCAGCAGATGAGCTTCTCGTGAGCCAAGTCTTATTTTACTACACACCCAGATATAATACATATCAGTCATCATTTATCTCACTGTTTACATGTTACGTCCTCTTATCATAAACGTTGGCCATAAAACATAAAGAAACTTTTCACATGCGATCCATTATTACAGTGGACTTTAGCTTGGAGTTTTGAATGGATGACAGATAACAAGAACTTGAAAGAAGCCATACTTCCCCCTTTGCTTTGTTTGAATACTGATGTGTTCCACCTTCGCTGCTGCAGCAGGACATTTAAAAAAAGAAAATTAACAGGATGCAACTTTTTTTTTTTAAATGAGAATTCAGTGCATAAAAAGAAAGAGATTACTCATTTTAATGTATGTATTTAGACATAAGGCACTGGTTGCAAAGAGTCTAAAGTATTAAATCCATTTTTAGGTAACTGAAGTTCCACCCAGAGGATCTTGGTTAACTAACAGTGTGCATATAACACGTGTCAAAATGTGTCACAGTGCCAGCGATGAATGTCCGAAATCATCAGGCCCTAGTAAACAAAGTGTTTAAATCTTGTCTTATTTCCACATTCTGAAAAACAAAAGCTAAAATTACATTAATAGAAAACATATTCAGTTGACAGCTATTTGCATGTTGATGTCACTATTCTGTGTCTCCTGCTAATGGATTTATGTAAGAGCGTTTGAATCTCTAATAAACAAGCTCTTTGTAATCCCCACGTCTGGAGCAGGGCTCATTGAACACAGACACGTTTACAGTCTGTCATAACAAAGTACATTCAGACTTAAAATGATCTACTCAGATGGTAATGACAGCCTGGAGTAAGACAACAACTGCTTGTCATGTGTATGGTGAGCCCACATGAGCTTCACGACAAGCCAAAACATTCGCTTCTCCAGGGACTTCACGAAAAACCACAGTCTTAGTGTAGTGGTATCATCTGAAACTCATTGGCTTCAAACTGACAGAGGTATTTAGCGTTCAGAGACTGACATCTTAAAAGCGTACAAACCCCCCTTTTTTTTTAATGATCAACCCATGCATGATAGCTGCAACACAATATCCTGCTTTGGTAAGAACTGACTAACTAACTGACTAACAAAAAACGTTAAGAGTATGTTCCCGAAATGAGAGTTAATGTGCCTATTAGAGCCCTGAGGAGTCTTTTCTGAACATTTTCTTTCATCCAAAGCTCCCACAAACCAAAGTTTGGCCTTTAATTATGAGTCTGTAATGACGGTTGGCATGGAGAAGATCAATACCAGCTCTGTGATGTTGAGCTTGTGTCACTTTGAGCATCTCTGCTGGGAGAACACAAGGGCTGCAATGCGATTGATGTCTGGCTTTCAGATATACTTCTGTCTGTCTTCACTGCTCTGCAGCTTACAGTAAAACTCGGCATGTTTAGGTCAGTTGAATACCTTACATACTTTCCACTACTATGATATTCATAATGACTGATGCTTTCAAACTGGCACAGCTTGAGGACATGCTCATACAATAAACAGATATTCATACTTTTATTTACTGCAGTGCAGTAATCAAATTGAATACTGGCTGTCTTAACATTGCAGCATCCTCAGGGGGGTAATTAGCTCACATGTTGTACTTTATGTTATTGTTCTCAGAGAGCAGTGACCCGTGCACACAACTCGTCATCTCCAGAGGAACCGCTCAGGCCTGTGAAACTGGCGCTGTAGCCCAAAAGAAAAATGGCCTGTTACACAATTATGAAAGCATTAAAGAATGTCTTCTTTGTTGTTGTTTGTTTGAGATTAGAGTAACAAATCTCACTCTGCAGTCTCATCTGGTTGACCCCTCTCCGTCCAGAGGTGGCCCGCATGCAGAACACAGCCTTTTCATCCAGGTACAGTCCAGGAGGATTTATCGTCCATGTGGTGCGCAGATTCATGCAGTGCTTCGTCATATGCTGGAAAAGAGGAGGTTTGATTCATGGTTTCTTGCTCAGCTTGATGGCTCTTATCTTTTTCCTGACAGCGGTCTTTGCTTTTCAAAACCCAAAACAATGAAAAACTGGAAACATATGGCGAGACGGAACGCTGTGCTCTCGTTTCTCAGCCACAGAAGAGCATTTGTTTTCAAATGCCTTTTTAATTTATTCACTGAATCAGTGTGTTCGGCGTGTTATTGAGGTGTGGGGGAATGAGGTAATCTTTAGCTAAAGACAGATGGCATTACGCCCAACAACCCTGTATTGACGCTGAACAAGTAGTCATGAGGTGACTGATGGAGGAGTTTGTTAAAAATGTTAAAAGACTGATATTATGGGTGATTTATTTGGAGCCAGCGGGGAATTAAGTTGTGCCAATTAAACAACTTTTGAAGTGCCAGAGGGTTTTGGGTCATTACACTTAATGTAGAAATGCCCCCACTTTCTCTGCAGTCACTATGATGTGTCTGAATGTATATCGGCTTTCAAAAGTCAATGAGACAGTTTATATGTTATTTATCCTCCAAAGCAGGGAACCAAAATCTAGTTTCCAGATCATTTAGCCTCATAGTTGTTGTTGAAATTTTGAATAAAAATGAATAAATAATTAATCATTCATTCTTATAAAGGTATACTCATTTTCAATTCCTTATGTTTCCTTATTTTTTATGTTTTAGGAGGCTATTGTAAGGACAGAAATGAGTCATATGACATAAATTTGGCCCTTAAATTAAGAAACCGTTGCACAAACCCCAAAAAGTTGAATCATCTCAGCCTATAAGGAGATCCAACTATTCAAAGATATTATTTGAATAATAAACTTGTTATCAGTGTTTCTTGTACATCTTGTTAAGATGTACCTCAAGGGGAGGATGATTGATCGTAATGATGCTGCATTGTGGAAAATGTGCGTCTCGACATTAAAAAGGCCTCAGGAGACAGGAGTGAGACAATATCTGTTTCACATCTCAACATCCAGACACACTACGTTTATTTTTCCATTGTCTGTGGGTGTTTATGGGACCTTACACTGGCTGATGGAGGAAAAAAAAGAGATGTGAGCGAGTTAGACAATAATAATCACATTAGGCAGCAGAATTTAATAGTCCAGAGCAGAATGGCCTAATGGCAGTACAACAAACAAGATCACCAGCTTCCCATTGAGACGCCTGCAAATCTGGATTTGGCTGGGAGGATTTGTGGTGAATTCTCAGATTTTAGGTTTTTCTTGCCAGATTACAGTGAAACAGAATATTTTCTGCCCATTAAAGCCCAAACGGGCTCCTGCACCACCATCAGATTATCATTCCTCGCAGCTTCTTTTCTCACAGCGTTCACACTTCCTCCTGCCAGAGCTAGAGTTTGTTTAAAGTCAGTTCCAAAGTGCTCCCTGTACTAGCAACACTCAAAAGTGATTAATATGCTGAGAGGGGCCAGCACAACTCCGCCATTAGAGAAACTTAAGGAGCAGAAACTAAAGTCAAGAACATGTCATCCATCGTGGATTAAAAATGACTTCATTTTAGGTGATTACTTGGAGGGGTGTTATGTGTATGTGCTCTGCATAGCTGGACAGATTTCTCCCCCGCAGACAATTATTACATTCATTTCAATTGTTTCATTTCGAGGTCAGATGTACGGCATGTTTAGTATGTCACTGGATATTTCTGACTTGTGTGAAAGTATGTGTTAAAGAATGTAACAGGTTTAAGAGGGTGAAACATTAGCGTGGAATAACATGAACATCAAATTAGCAACAGGTGGTTTTACAGTTAGATATCAAAATAATAATTATTATATATGTGAGTTGAGTTGACTATAGCTGGATGGTTGGTGATTATTTTACCAATTGAACTGTCGTCTCACTAGAAATTACATTACATCATAAACTCATTCTTTGAATATACTGTAGCTTTGCTCTATAGCCTTATAAAAGATAGATTATCAATGATATATACATTTGTAACACAAAGCACCTCATTCTTTTTTCTATTAGCCGCAGGCAGCTGCATTAGATTCTCTTCACATTACACTCTATAATGTTGGAAAAACAACCTCCATAATTCTTGAATTGAAAAGTCTGAAAGGCTCATTAATAGGAAAGTGGGTGCATTTCTCTTGATAATACATCATTGTCATGGGCGCTTTGTTATTGTTTTGGGAACGGCTCAGTAATTGTGCACAGAACACCTCTTTGTGTAGTACTAGGCCTGTAGAACAAATGAGTTCACATTCATGACTCACGCAACACCGTTTCAAATGGACATTCCCACGAGCCAAGTGTACGAGGCAGGCAGAGTGCTGTGTAAAACTTGCAGCTCTTTAAATCCACGCGGACGTCTACATGGTAATCTATTCAAATAATCCATAACAAGTACCAGAGTACTTCGCACGCAGTCTATTCATAGGAACATCTGCAACAGCTCCAGGATGTGGGCAAGAAAAAGGCTCTATAGTTAAATTTATTTCATGGCAAACTGGAATGGCAGCTAAGTGGCTTGGGTTTGAGATAGAGAGTTGTGACAGCTCCTATTTCGCTTCACACTTTGACAGGCGTAAAACACATCAAACGTCTGAGCTTTAGTTGGACTCTGAATTTAACTGTATGGTGTTGACCAAGAGCCGTATCACTCACAATAGATTCCTTTTTGCTTTGAATACGACACTCTGACGCCCCCATGCTGATCGGTCAAACTGTAAGTGTTATGTTTAGAAAATGGCTTTAACTGAAGTAAACAAGACACTCATGGAAATCTCCCACTCCAGCAGCACTTGGATGAGCCTCTTTCAGGGCATTAATTTAGACATTTTTATTGTCATAATATTTTGTCCTGCCAGCTGCCGTCCTCTGAAGCCAACAGCAACTTTTCAACACCTCCCTGAAGGATCCCTGACATTGTGTCAGCCTCGCCAAATAGTTAGCCAGCTGTGAAGGAGGACGGGAAGGATATTTACACTGCTTCTAAAGACACTGATTGGCAGTAATGGAATAGGTAGTAACATGTTACAGTGAGAAATATATTTTTTTGCAAACGAGTTGTGTAAGAGATCACAATTTTTAATTTCAGGGGGGCCTGTGCCACCTCAAGCACCCCCCCAGACATGCCCCTGCTGGAGGTGCATCCACTGCCCAGAGCTACCTTTAAACTAACTGTTGATATTCATTTCATGTCCAGGCTGCTTGGTCCACCAGTGTCGCCTTGTCTATTTTGATTTGTGAACACAGAACGCATCATATGTAGAAATGGAGTTGTTTAAAGGCACCTTTGAAGGAGCTGTGCTGACCAACAGAAGTGTAGAAATGAGTAATTTAATGAATTATTGTAATGGTTAATGGATGGTTCTTAGCCATTACTTCAATTAATCAACTAGTTGCTTTTAATGAGTCATTTGTAAAGTACAACAAGGTTGATATACATAATTGAAGTTGTACTTCCCTTTATGGTGCACACACAGAAAAAACAAGAGTGAAGAAATAAAAAAACTATTTATTTTGGTAATGGAGGTTGAATCTTGCAGCCTAACAACTCTCCAGTAGTGCAGGTGAGAAATATGAAGTTAAAAACAGGATTCCCATTACGTCTTTTCGAGCAAACGCTGCGAAACATATCCATCCTCTGAATTCAATCCAAGCAAAACCAGTGACCCATTTAAATGTGATGAGTAAAAGTGTGCCACCATCTGCCAACCCTAAAAGCTCCTTGGTAACGTTTGTGGAGTTGGCAGGAGACAGACTCACTAAATATTCAACAGGACAAGAACAAGACCTCTTCGGGGCTTCCGATGGCAACAAAAAAAAAAGGCAGGGACATTAACCCGGGATTAATAGCGATGCTTTCTCATCTATAAAATACCGTACATACCACCACTACTACGCTCATCCAAAAAACATCTTTGAGTTATGGCTCAGTGGTTGACTATTGCAGTTATCATCTCAAGCCAAAAGTTAATATATCCAGTTCTTTTAAATTATCTTTTTTAGGTTCTCTGTTGGACCAGAGGACGCTATCCTAAATCACGACTCGCACGCATGACAGAACGTTTCTGGTGCAAGAGAACTCTCTGGAAAACAGACTGACTTCATAGAATGCCTCGCTGCGATGCATGAGAGATATACGAGTTGGGAAATCTATCAAATCCAGTCCAGGAACGGGACAAATAATGGGTAACATCAGAGAAATTCAGCTCTATTTGGAATGATATCCGTGAATTAAAAAATTGGATGAAAACATCTCGTCCACTTTAAATCAACATTTACTAAATCCTGGTGTGACCCTTACGCTAATTCATGTCTGAGAGGCTGATGAAAGTCACCCTGCAAACAGAAATCCACGTATGCAGCCCTCCCTTCCTGCTGCGCTCAGCATTGGGTGAGGTTATGAAACCTTTCTCCTCCGGCCTGAGCCTCGGTCTCGCTCGATGCCATGGCCTTCAGAGGGCCCCGGCCAAACACGTGACCAGTACCTCTGTGGTATTTGCCTTCTGGTCGGAGCAGACGTTTACAAGACGTGCCACCCAGTGAGAAGGCAGTGCCCATTCATCACAGTGATTATCAGTGGGAGGTCCGGTGTCTCCCTCTCTGCCTGTCTCTCTGCCTGTCTCGGGGCACGTCTTATCTGACAGTGTCAGAGGATACATTCCTTATGACTCCACGCTGAAATGCGCTAGATATAATGATGACATTGACTCTTGCAGTCTTCAGATCAGGTGTAACCATAATAAACACATGACATATGCACTCAATCACTCTCCCTAAAACCACCCCCTCCCACCTTTACAAGTCAAAGCTCTTTCACCGCCCCCCACCCTACCCTGCGGACAGCCGAAAGTCTCCGAGGCCGCTGAGCTATTTGTGCTGTGCTCTCCGGTGTGCAGACTCTCGCTATGTGAAAAAGATTGGGTTTTGGCAGGAGTGCTGACGGAGGGCCAGGATGGAAAGTATCAGTAGGAGTCTGGCGGTGGAAAAGAAGCTGTAGCTCTAAACCGAAGCCCCCTGATCCCTTGAGGAGGATACAGTTCTCACCGCACTCTTATGCTGCCGCGCTTCGGGGTGATATTAAACTTACCGAGAGAGCTTTGAAACCATTTACATTGTGGCATTTCTCCCAGGAGACAGTAAATGTGATGTGTTTCCTCAGCTTTTACAAAAACTAGATGAAATTACATTTCAGAGACTTGTAATATGATTTGATATTATATTTGTAAGTGAGAAGTCCAATTGCCCATTCTCTGCTCAAGGTAAACCAAGGGTAATAGAGAAGTTTTTAAGTATTCTGTTCAAGGTGTGTACTATAAATGTGCCTTCTCGAATGTTGGAGAATCATCAAGTGCTGAAGCTACATCTTTATTTGTTTATATGACTACAGTCCTTCAGTAATTTTTGGCTTTATTTCATGAGGAATGATTGATTGAAATGTCTGGTAAGGAATATAAAAGATAGAAAAACTTGGAATAGTCAAACAAACTGGCTTTCTCATTTTAGTGCACGGAAACGGCTGTTTGGCCACAAAAGGAGGTATTTACCGTTCCAGAAAGAAGGAAGATTGATAAAGGTATCATGTAAACGCAATAAAGTGATACGCTATACCAAACACCAGAGAGGAAAAACATTTCCTTCTTTTACACTGTTTCCCATGTGATGTTATAGCTTAATTTAGACTGAAAATACTGTTATAAATGATCACTTCAATTATTTTTGTGCACTAGTAGACTAGTGGATCAAAACACTTACTTTCAAAAAAGGTAGCTTAAAAATAAAATAGAATCCCTGCCTACATTTTTCAATCAGTTAAACCTGCAATAATTGTTTTTTTTTTTTTTTTGGCCAGTTGGGGCAATGGAAACAAGTGAACACAACATTGACATAATGTCATGTTTTGAGTTGCTAAGGCTGACTTACGTAACGTGCGGGCTCAATATGTGGTCGTTGGAATCACTCTGAATAAGGACACAGCTGGATGGCGACTGATCATTTTCTACAGCAATACTTTACTGTCCTCCACACTGTCACTTCCACAATAATAAAAGAACACAAGAAGAACATAAACTGGTGTGTGGGAAAACTGCAGAAGCACATTCCGGATATTATTCACCCAGATCCAAACATATATGTTTGATGATGTAAATATGTAATCTTTAAACATAAATATAACATAAGTACAACATAAATAAATAGTTAACTGTATGAACATTCAAAATATATTTTTGTAAATTAGTTTAAATGTATGAAGTAACTCAACTTCAAACTTTACACTTACTAACAGCTTCCTTTTTATTTGAAGTCATATTTATGGCTGTTTAATCCAATATTCATTCTCTTTTAGGTCTGTTTTTGGTCTCCATTAATTCTTGATGAAAGTATTTGGCTCTTTAGCAGCCAGTAAGTAAGTCATCATGGGATCCATTGTTAATATAAAAATAAATTGTAGCCGGTTTCATTTCAGATGTTTTTCAACAAAGGCATCAAATAGTTACCAATTAAAGATGCGAACACGTCCAACATTATTTCCCTGGTGTGTTTTCTTGTGTGATAATTTAACTTGTTTGTCATCACTAATTCCTACAAAAGCTTTTATGCCCCCACAGCAACAGTGAGGTGAGGCCTGCTGGCTCAGTCGGCTCTTTCACTCGCAGTGCTGGAGCTGCTTATAAACTATTTATTTTGGCTAAAAGTTGCCAGGAAATGTATCCAAGAAAACACTAGGACATACACAGAACGCCTGAGCAGCTTGTCACTTTCATTTTTCTTCCTTGAACACAGAAAAATGACAGATTTTTAACACTGTACTCACAAGTACCCTATTTTAAAGAGCTGGCCGTCACATCCTGGGGTGACCAAATAATGAGCACTGTTCGACACACACACACGCACACCCACACACACACACACACACACATCATCATCCGACACACTGCTGACTATGGGGGAACTCCACAACCATTTCAAGATGTGCAGTGCAGTCTGAGGTATACGCCGCATGCTATATTGACATGTACGTTACTTTGTCACATTCACCTCTTCAAGCTGTTTCATTTTAACACGTACTTTATCTCGCAGCAGTGTGACTTTGATCCAGTTGTTCTCAAGACCCCTTCAAATTCTTTGACTCTCTGTCCTTGACAGACCCTGAGATAATTCAAATGACACTGAAGAGCCAGGTATGGAAACTGCATATTAATCTTAAGTGTATTTACCATAGTGAATGCGTGTTAAAGCAGACAACAGAAGAATGAGAGTCAGGCATTAGAGACTGTATGAACTAGAAGATAAGAGCGGATTGCTCCATCAGCCTTATAAATCAATCATGTATTTATGGTCAGGCCTGTAAAGTATATGATGGGCTTGGACATGTATTTTTTACATATGTACCACCTTGTATAGCTTTGTATTACACTGATATAAGCTGGTCTGAAAAGTTTAGGGGACACCGAGGAGGCCCGCTATTCTATGAGGTCAAAGGTTGAGGTTGTGTCGATAAAAAGCAAGTGGCTGTTAAAATGGTGCAAGACCTAAAATTCAGTTTTATTACCCGATGCACATAAATTCAGGTGCCATTATGCCAGCATAAAAGGTGTTTAATTGCTTTATTACAGCATTGTACTCAGATTAAGTTATAAAATTTGGTGCGCTGCCAGACAGTTTTGCCGGTGCATGTTTCATTTCACTTATCCACCCACTGCAGGTTTTAACTAATAGACAACTGTGGGGGGACCTGTCAGATTTATATTTTACAAAGGAAAAGCTCTGATGTCATTTTACTTTCTGGCACAAAACCATCACCTTTCCATTCACAGCTGGGCAATGGACCAGAGATGAGGGGGAAAATTATTGGAAACACACTGGATGAAGTGATTGTAGCAGATGAGTCAGTGAATTATAATTGGATAATTGATTTCATAAGGTGAGACAGGTTGATGAGAGAATTAATAAACAGCACCACCAACAGCTTTTCTTTTACTACAGTTCAACTATACTGGAAAAAAGGATTATGTTATGGACAGTTGCAAAGTATGAGAAGCTCTGGAAAACTGCTGTGTGAGAGATACGGTATATCTAAAAAGCCTTAGCAAAAGCAAAACTAAAAACAGAAATAGCAAATCCAGCTCTTCCTCTGCGGAAGGTGTGAAATTCCAATCCATCATTTCTCAGGAAGGGAGTATTCTTACCAGATAAAGTGTGAACTATGACCTTTTAATAGATGACGAACAGAGGTTTGGTTTTATTCTGGTCTCATCTGTGGTTAGACATCAAAAAACACTTCACCTTAGCAACAGTTTCAGAGAGTTTATCCTAAAACAGTGCTATGGCATGATTGAAATAACACCTGCTATTCATTTCTGCAAGCAGCATTTATCTTGAAGCTGTGTAGGCCAGAAAATTGGCCCTTTTCTTCCTTTGAGTACAGAATCTGACTCCTGTGGGTTGTAAAAAGGGACTTGTGAAAGCCTGAGCCAAATAAAAGATAAAAAGATAATGTTTTCACTTGCACAGGTTATGGAAGTGGGTGAAAATAAAGCTGCTGGGACACATGTTTCAAGCAGCACATTTGGTAAGTGATTGGGGAAATGATTCGGCAAGGCTCATGTGTTCTTTTAAGAAATAAAATAGTCCTTTATTGGAGGTCTAAAAGTCAAGTTGCTCCTTCAGATTACAGTTCATCAGGCCGGGATCAGCCTTGTCAGATAAATGCTATTATCAGCAAAGGGATAGATAGCCCTGTGAAAAGATTAGGAGGTTAAATGAATGCTGTACTTAAAGTATGAAAATATAACATTTTTGAAAACACACTTTTTTACTTTATTGCCAAGAGTTAATATGAAGATTGACACCACTCTCACATTTGTAAACTAAATATGAAGCTAGTGTTGGCAGGCGGTTATCTTAGCTTAGCATAAAGGCTGGAGACAAGGGGAAACAGCTAGGCTGTCCATTTTTTTAAATGGAATTTAAATCTAAATTTGACCAACTAACATGTTACTGTATATCTAAATATTTTTCAATTGTATTTAGCTGTTTCCTCCTTCTGGCAGAAGTAATGTATTATTTATATTATGTGGTAGTATTTATGCCGTGCATATGTGGCCCCTTGACAGAAAGCAAACAAGTGTATGTCTCAAACTGTGAGACATACATTTTTTATGGGTGTTATATAAGCATACCACTACAGTGATACTGTTAGACTTATTTAAATCTACTTCACTGGTCTTGCCCCCTCAGGTGATATGATCTGAAGCCAAATGGGGGAAGACGATGAGAGAGCCTAGTGAGGTACACAAGTGCAGTGCACTAATGGGGAAGTCAGCGTGGTCAGTGTGAACGCATGAAGAAACCCATGAAACAATGGGAAACACATGTTCCTGTATTCCCTTGGAGAGGTGCCTGTGGCAAGTGGTACTTACATTCAATCATGTCTAATGGCATGAATTCATTTTCAAGAGGGAATTTAAGAAAATCTATACAGTTGTGAAACCCTCTGTCCTTAGACCCTCGAACTGGGTCAGGAAAAACTTCAAAACTTCAAAATCCCTTTAATGGCGAAAAAGAAGAAACCTGAGGAAGAGCCACAGATGAGGGATCCCTCTCCCTGGGACAGACAGACGTGCAATAGATGCCACATGTACAGAGAACATCATCATCAATATACTGAGTTCATGGGTTTAGTCCATGTGTGAAGGTATCACAGGTAATGGAAATGAGTCCATGAGTCCAGGTGCATCTCTAGATGTCCTCATATGGAGCTCTGGGCCACTCGACCTTCTCTCCACAACACAGACACAGATCATGTCCCCACCAAGGCCAGTGAACCTCAGACAGATGGACCACAACCAGAATCAGTGAGGAACCTGCAAGACTGGAGAGAACAAAGAGGACCAGGGGACTCCTGGCAGTAACATGCACTTTACAGGACATAAGAGTATTCATGTTAACCACTTTAACACTTTAACCAGTTTAACCACTTTAACCACTTAAACCAGTTTATAAGATGACTCCAGTTTGCACTACTACCATGTCAATTTGCACTGTCTGTGATTTTGCCATGTCTTACAGAAACATACTTTCAATCCTCAGCATGTCCTGCACATGCCGCCAAATTAACAAAAATGCAGACTTTGACTTTGGCTTTGAAAGAAGAGTAGAGGAAGCAGAGAAAGAGGAAGCAGAGACAGAGGGAGAGGTGCCCGGTGCATCATGGGAGCCCCCCGGCAGTCTAAGCCTATAGCAGCATAACTAAGGGCGAGCCTGTGCCCGCCCTAACTATAAGCTTTATCAAAAAGGAAGGTTTTAAGTCTATTCTTAAACACTGACACTGTGTCTGCCTCTTGGCCTCTTGGCAGCCCCTGTTCTTCTGGAACAGGGGCCTGATAGCTCTGCCCCCTAGACTACTTCTGGAAACCCTGGGAACTACAAGTAAGCCTGCGTTTTGGGAGTGCAGCACTCTAGTTGGATGATAAAGTGTTATCAATTCATTAAGATATGATGGTGGACAACAATGGACTATTGTTGTGGAGATAATTACATAACTGACTGGCAACGGCTTTCTCTAGAATCTTAGACAAAAAGGGGAGGTTGGATATTGGTCTGTAATTGGCTAACACATCTGCATCAAGTGTAGGTTTTCTTGATCAATGGTTTAATTACAGCTACTTTAAAAGACTTGGGGTACAAAGCCTGACACCAGGAGACAGATTAATAATATGCAGCAGCAGTTTAGCGATGTGCCAATAAATGGGAAAACTTCCTTAAGCAGCGTAGTTGGGATGGGGTCTAGGAGACAAGTTGTTGCTTTCGGATGATGAAACTAACAAGGATAATTTGGTAAGGCCAATTGGAATAAAACAGTCTAAGCAATTGTCAGGTTTTAATGTATCTGTTCCTAAATTTCCTGAGCCTAAAAGCAAGTTAGATAGATCAGAGTCTAACGAGGGCAGATCCTGACAAATTTTTATCCCTAATATTCAAAAATTCTTGTTATTAAAGAAGCTCATGAAGATCATTACTACTTAAACTTAAGGGGATGCGGGGTTCAATGGAGCATATTCAACAGTGGTGACGATAAAGGCTTAATCCAATAAATTGGAGCTAATGTATTCATCATAATGTAACCCACACAGGCCCAAAGGGATGGACTGGTGACACAACCATGGCAGCTTTGGAAGTTTTCCATTATGTCACACATCAGGCTAAATATTCCGACCCTCAGTGTTTCAGCAGCCATCCTGTAAATGGAGCGTGTAATAGCTTGTCTTGCACAATAAGACTTTGTGCGATAAGAAGCAATAGCTGCAGCATGCTTGCGTGGCATGCACACTACCCCATGCTTCCAACTTGGCAACAGCCAGGCGCCAGGTTGCCACATGAACGTGCACCAACTGTCACCACATCCTTGGAAAATAAGTCTGATTGGTTAGACCTCTCATGACTGTAATGTAAAAATACTTACAAAAAGCTGAATACAGAGGGAGAACATGAGGAATGGAGTTGTTTGTGACAGAAGTATGCCACTTGTGGTATTTTGCTGTAACAGCAAATTAACCGTAGCCCCCAGACAACATCATTTTAAAAACAAACCAAATTTTCCACTTCATATTTACTCTCCCAGTAAACCAATGCAAGAAGCATTTGCATTTCTATCTAAAAATACTTTATTTTCACACAGGATACCATGAATGAGCACAACACTGGAGTCTTTTCCTTCAATTGCAGAAATGTGCAGATAATAGAATGGCAGGACTTAGATTATTCATTCATAAAATCATTTAGCAGCGATAAATTAACCATGTGAGTGAGAGCATTTTGGCTGTAAATTAAGTCCACAGGTGCTGAACTGGATTCTTTCACAGTAGCAACCTACTGTAGAGTGCCACCTAGAGGTTCTAGTAAGAAAGTGAAATCCCAGTGGAGGCTCCCACTCAAGGAGATTATAAATTAGAGATGAAGAATTCATAGATGACTGGACAAGGAAAAAAATCATTTAAATGATTTTAATTGATTGAATATATAATATATATAAGCAAAAGAAGTGAAGATAATTAGGCTAAAGTTGTCTCCAGGCTGCTGCAGAACAATTGCCAGTGAACCTTAAGAAAAGGGGCAGAGAAGCAATTGAAGCCTGAGTGCCACTGGGAACCTCTGTGTGAAAAAAGAGCAGACACACTGTATCATACCTGTCAGATATGGTCTAAATTTGGAGGGCGTGTAGGTGACAACAACCCTTCAAAGTAGGTCTGACCTACATGAAAGTTTTTCAATTGTTTAGCCAGACTGCAGAGGTGCAATGACAAAAGATCAGGCCTTCCTCGTGAAGTTTTACAGTCTTTGTGCTGCGGGACAAAAATGTGAATGAGTTCCTCAGTTTTCCCTGGCACAAACTTCGAGACTGAGAGCACAAAAGAGCACATATGAACGACCAAAACCCAAACTAGCAAAGATACACAGTGATACAGCAAAAAGCCGCAGCTTTGGATGGAAGAACCATCCACATGCGCAGCCACATCCCCAGCCACTGGCATATCTCTGATCATAGCCGCATAGCGTGATTTTAGAAGCACTGAAAGACCACTAAAGCAGTGCCACAGATGACTCCGAGCCCCCAACCACACACCCTCGCATACTCTGAGATGCAGAGCAGACTGAAGCTCTCCAAGTGTGATGTCAGTCCTTCCAAGGTCTTAAACTAGAGTGGTGTGGTGACACTGGCTGCACACCCTTGCTATGTCTCTCCTTCTCCCCTTTTTCTTGCCACTCTGCTCTGGTTCTCCTTTCCGCTAGTTGGATGGCTCCCAGAGGTCCTGTAGTGGTGGATCTCTGCCTGACATTAAGAGAGTGGCTGTAGTGAGCTTCATGGATGATGGGGTTGGAAGAACTGTAGCCCTCATAAGAAAACCTGAGACAAGAGATACATTTTTAAAGCAGTCTGTATACTGTGTATAAATATTTTAATCACTCAATACAGAATTTAAAACCAGCTAGATCAAACAAAGAATTATCACAACAATTTTCTTGCTGTTGCCTGCTTTCAATCATGCAAGAAATGTATGCTATTCCAAAGATCATTACTCAGTGTCTCAGAGTGTAAACACATCTGGCTCTGAAATCTCAACTGGAGCATCGCCTCGCGTGCATCTGTTTGCAGCAAATCAGTCTTGCGAAAACAACCTGAAGAGGAGACAGTCAAAGCTCAAGGGTCCTCATCATTGCCACACATGTGGAACATCCGTGTAGTTTCAGTCCGTGATGTGGGAAACTGCAACGGCCTGGGAGAGTTTTTACACCTGCTTGGCTGCTGTGCAATGGAGCAGACACATTTTTATGGTACATTATAAGACTGTTTCCCCTGTAGATTAGACCCACTTGTTTTAAGGCTGGATCTGAGCTCATCGCTACCATTTATTAGACTATATCTGTACAGATGGACAATATAAAACCTTCTACAGTATGGTGGGAGTTCAATAAGTATAATATTAACATTTAAAGCAGCTGATTTAACATGAGTTTTCTGGTTTACAGTGGAAAATCTGGTGTTGAAATGCTATTCATTTAATTTCAATGAATCCATAACAGGTGATATACTGCCCTCATCTGAGGGTCATTGGTATTACAACTGCACTCGCATTGCAATTTAACGCCCTCTAATTATCAAAATTGAGGAAGTTGAAGAAGTAATTTTTTGTTGATTATTTTTCATTAGTTAATATTAACCTAACAGCAGTGATTAACATGAATAAACATGAGACAAAGTGTTTTGTTTTAGCACCGCATTCGTCCTTTCTGTCTTTTGGTTATTTGACATGTAAAGAATGGCTTTTGCATTAACAAAAGAATTAAGTGAGGGTAATATATTTATATTTATGTTTATATTTATATTTTTTGTGTTGTTGACAGAAATTAAATGAAGGAAACAAAGAAAAAACAAAAGTATTTCATGATTTTTCTTATTACTAATCCAAAGAAATGGGTGAGACGTTTTTTCTCATCTTATCAGCGGCATCCGCAGAGCTGCTCTCAATGCCCCATTGCATTCACTCAGTCACAGCAGTAAATGTTTATTTATAAGGTTTTATTCAAAAATCAATTGGCTGGCTATAGTAACAGTTAGTACCTATTAATATATCTTTCAATTATTTATGCATTGCCTGTTTTAGTTATCAATAGTGGTATGTAGGGAGGGTACCTTTTTCTGAGATAAGATGAGGGTGCAAAGAAAACATCAAAAAGAACGAATATAGTCTTGCTTTATTGATAAGTGAAAAGTAAGGGTCAACCCTGTCCCCACTCCTATAACATATACTTTTTTTTATTTTTTTTTAACAAGTTTTGTGTGACCAAACTTTCTGTGCTATCCCATAACAACTGCACTACTTGGTGCCTGAATTGGTCCTGAATGGTAAAAAATTACTATTAACATAATTCTGAACATCATACTATCTTTCTTTTTAGTTTCTCACTGATTCTAAATGATCAAACCCTTATCACTGAGGTACAGATGTCAGTTCCCTGATCAGTTTTCTAGTGTATGGTGTTCAAAAATGAAACGGGTGGACAGGTCACTTGTTACACATTAGTATACAAAGCTATTAGCTATGAAGTGGAAAATTGTTTCCACATAAGATGTAAATGTACGTCATGGCTATGTGACAACAATACACAATTGACATAAAAATGTAGATGGACAATGAGTCTATGAAGTCAGAAGTAGTCATGTTTTCTTTTTTTCAATTATTTTTTTGGGGGGGTTGCAAATTCACCCTTTATTATTATGGATAGGACAGCTGAAGATAGACAGGAAAGGTGGAGGGGGAGAGAGGGGGAAAGGCATGCAGCAAAGGGACCCCAGCTAGGAATCAAACCGGGGTCTGCTGTGGCCCAAGGCCTTATACATGGGCGTGCGCTCTACTGACGCACGCCCAGTCATGTGGTCTTTTAACAAAAGAATAGAAAAGAACTTCATAAATAAGACCAATGAGGAAGAATATTTGTTACTTGAACAAAAAAGCAGTGATGACATGTAACAATTACTTATACTTTAAGTACACTAAAAGTGTAATATTCTCCTCTGAATTGTAATAGGGGTTGCAAATATAAGTACAAGTGCATAGATTTGCATTTAAATACAGTAGTGGAGTAAATGCAATAAATTTCACTTCTTCTTAGCCCTTAAATTAAGATTTTAGAGGGACAATCTATGATGTCCTGATAAAATACAATGCAGTTTTGTAAAATAAAAATTATATAAAATATTGTCCAGCCATGTGTGTATTATTTACAACTGTGCTTTACCTACTGTGCCATAAGTTTATCTGATAATACTTGACAAGCTTTTCAATGCAGAACTTGTACTTAATGGAGCACCTTCAAATCATAATGTCATGGCGGATACTTTGACAGGTTGTTGGAGAAAAAAGCACAGGTGTGTCTGATTAATATGATCATGGCTGCATTTCATTTAAGCGTGTGCCTCTCAGGGTTAAGCTTTGCTCGGTCATTTTGCTTACTGTCACGTCTAAAAGGAGCAGAGGCATTGTTAATCTTATCAGTTCCATCTGTGGCTTTCCTGCTATGAGATGTCAAAATGTGTGCTGAAAAAATTGTTAATATTTGCTATACCCAAACAAGGGTAGCCCTTATAGTGCTTGAGCAATTATAGTGCATACACTGACCACTGACCATACAATATGTACAATACAGTAAATAAATACACATAAATTTCAGGCAAAACCTGTTTCTGTCTGACCACAAAGAACAATAGCTGTCTTACACTGGAACAGCTTCATTATCATACTGTAAAATTGTGTTGAAATTAGTTTTCGTTACTTCCTCATGTGTTACCAAGAAAGATAAATATCATCAAGTTTTACTCAGCAAACAGACATAAGTATACAATGTGCTTTTAATTGGGAAAATACTAGAACAGAATATACTGTAGTGCCGCCGCTGGGAAATTTGTTCTGGACTCCAAGTTGCCACACAGGACATCCACTGTACAGACACATTCAGAATAAAACTACAGGCCTAAAACATGTTGAATATATTGAATATATATTACAACTACCACATCTTCTATAAAAGATCTACCACAGTCCCCACCATAAATATTGTATTACACAAACCCGGTGAACTCTACATGCAACCTCATTGTAGACCGCTATTCAAAACTTTGACTGAAACAGACAGAAATGAATTCTTTAACCATTTCAGTTTACAGTCTGGACCTCTATATCACGTGCCAGAAAGTAACAGTACATAGTGTAAAATAAAGATATGAGAAGGATCATTCAGAGTATGTCTTGCATGTTGTAATGCGCATTGTTCATAAAGAGGCTTAATACTGTGATGATGTTTGTGATGACCGATGATTTTCATAGTGGTCTATGCCAAGTGTGTTAACACTGACCTCACCTGATCAACATTACAGTACAGTGAGTTCAGTTTAATTCAGTTCAATTCAAATGGGCTTTACTGTCTGGAAGGTTTCCAATAACAATTTTGCCAATACATCAAAATAGATAGATACTGCAAGATAAGCCCTATTTCCTTCTTCTAGGAGTATTTTTGATATTGAGGGATCATTAAGCTCTTTAAATGTGAAATTGCAGAGCTGACCTTGTTAAAGAAAATGTTCCCTTTTTGCAGTGAATGTATTTATACTGCAGGAGAAGAAAAGGCGCATCTCGGTGTCTCTGTACAAATCCAATAAATAAGTAATACAATAAATAATTTTTAAGCTCTGAATTTACTGTTATGTTCAAATGTGTATAAAAGCAACCCGGTTTTCATGTTCAAAGTGCTGTTATATTTCCGTGTGATCGTGTAAATCTGCTTTCTGAGGCAGAAACAAGGAAAGAAAAAGAAACATGGGTGCAGCCCGTTACTGCGTGTGCACTTCCTGTTACCGTTGCTATGGTTACTAACGATGAAGTCCCTCCTCCCAGTTTGCCCTCGTCGGGGCTCGGAGACATTCCTGCGCTCACCCCGGTGCACTTGTAAACACAGAGGTGAACCAAACGCGGATAAAGGCCGGCACAGACCGAGTCCAAGCTGAATTTCACTGTTCGTTTACAGGTACGTACCAACCTGCCCGCTGACTCACACCGGTGAACACTTTAACTTCATTAACCTGGCAGCCTCATGTCACAAGTGTCTGCTGGACAGTATGGGGAAGTGACTTTGTAGCTAACGCTAACTTGGTCAAGTTTTTTGTTGTTGTTGTTTTTTCACACAATGCTACCGGTCAAGGAGGCTTTTTCTGTCACAGGAAGTTACACAATAAAACAAAGCGTGCCTACAGGGAAGGAAGTGAACGGTTTTGTCTTGTTACACATGTTTTGTGAAACTGCAACCTGTTTTGCTTGTCACAGGCCTCCCGTCTTATATTGGCATCGTGTACATATTGTTTGTTGGCTTATTTTAAAAGGATTTCTGATGTAGTAAGTTCTTGATGTAATTGGTGTTTGCCAGTCAAATAGCTTTTCTTGAAGGACCCCCAGCAGCTGCAGATGACGGATGAGAAGTTGTTATACCTCCCTCCAGGAAGTGGAGTACATTTTAGTGTGGCTGCTCGTCTTCTTATAAGGTCAGATCAATATGTCACATGGATGTGTTGTGATATATATTTGGACAAATTCCTCTTACTAGATTTGTTGTGCTGTGTTAGTAAGAGACAGTCAGAAAAGTGCAAAACTGTGTCCTAGGTTCAAATGAGGGGTACCACAGCAGATCTATCTTTCAGTCTAGTTTTTTGACGTCTGTGTGTGTGTATATCTATATATATATATATATATATATATATATATATATATATATATATATATACAGCCTCAAATTCACTCCTCAGTAGTTTAGTCACTTTTGTCTCTATAAATTTTGCCCTTATTAATGTCAGGCAGCTTTATATCATAGAAAGTTGACATTGTTGACTGTGGCTTTCTTAAAATTATATGATTATATTTGGTAGTGACTCAGGCATGAGTGGGTTTTTTTTTTTTTTAACTGTGTGAACAACACAAAATGAGCTTTTATGGAAACCTGACGTGGTTGTACCTAACCACCACAAACTGTTTTAGGCTCTCTGTAGACCTGACCACAGCACCAGTGTTTGCTTAAAGTGTAGCTTGTGCGCTGGGCAACCTCTGTGTGCAGGTAGACAAAAGAAGTGTTGAATACACTGTGTCTCACAGTCATCTGTCAGTGTGATAACTGATTGGACTGTCACATTAACTTTTCTACCTGTTAGTTACAGTAGCTTGTTTTGCTTTAAGTGTCGTTTTAGTTTCTGCTGTAATTTATTTTGCTTAGCTGGTAGTAAGTGCTGTAGCTCCAACAGCTGTCACATGTCAAGTCGTGAAACAGATAAGGTAGCTGTATGCAAAGCAGTGAGCTCCAGCATTTTAAAGTTGGATCTTAGGATCATATTATTTTATTCCCTGAACTTGAACTTGATTGGAACTTAGAAAAGTTAGACCAAGACATTTACATGTTAAATCCTATTCCAGATGTAGTAATTTAGACAAAAGGTCTTTGCATTGCATTTAAGTAGTGGCAAAAACCATCTGAGTGTTTTTCTCTTCTGCTATCCTTCCACTCTTGTCCCACATTGCTTGGCCACTTGCCTCAAACACACTCACCTCAAGTTCTAACAAAGGAGCCATAAAGCTCTCCATGGCTTCTGGTCAGTCTGTAAAGATTAGACAATATTATGTATTATCATGTGCCTGAGGACAAAAACACTGCATCACTCTTTCCAAACAGCAATTCACCTTAGTTCCCTTTCTTATTTTCTCTCTCATGCTTCAGTTCTGTCTTTTCACTGTGAGCTGGTGACTTTCCTCGTGAGAGCTGTCATGCCTGCAATATGTTGCACAATGTTTGGGCTCAAACGACCAAGCATGACATATTCAGAAATAGCAAATATTTGTAATATAACATCATGCCACTGAGAGGAATAAAACACATCATTTTATTGTACCACTATAAAAAACAAATCTTTCTAAATTAAAATTTAGATTAAAAGTTTTATTTAAAAATGCTCCAGTGAGCTTTATGAACAAAAAATATAGATTAAACTTGGACCAGAACTAGAGTTAGAGGGATCACAGTGTGTGTGTGTGTGTGTGTGTGTGTGTGTATTATATCGCTGACCCTGTATTCTCCTCTGTCCTTTTACGTGCCTACATGCATCTACATTTGTGTGGGTCAGCACACACACACACGCGCGAACACACTATCTGATGCTCTTGTTCATGAATCGACTGTGCCGACTCATGGTGCACGACAGCCTCCAGAAGGCAGTCTTCCAAACCAGTGCACACAGAGCTGCAGTCTGCAAGGAACCCACTGCTAAGTGAGTTATAGCAGTCAATATTTCCAGGCAGACAAGACCCTCCTCCTCATACCACAACTTTCTTTTCACGTCTGGGTTTACTTGTCAGATAATATTAGTCTCAACAAGGGTAATCGTGCCTCAAGTAAAGGAGAAGAGCAGCATTTGTTTTAAGTTAATGGTACACAGTTAGGCCATGTTTAATGTTGTACAAATATATTTAAAACAGACTGATAATGTGTGTGCGAAAATTAGAAAAAGAGAGAAAACGGAAATTGATGACCATACAGGTTTATATAACAAAAATGATGCACTCACTAACTGTTTTTTTTTTTTTTTTTTTTTTTTTTACTGTGAATGGATAATTTCTTGTTTAGATAACTAATAACTGAAAGAAAGTGCCCCTCTTAGGTTCACATGTACTAATCAAATTATAATATATTCTCTAATGCATATGTGTTAATGAGTTATTCATGTGCTGGAGACAGTGGCGATCCCTTTATCAAGTCTCCTAATGATTTGTATTTATTAGGTCCCTTTTATAGACTTATAGACTTTTATAGCCATTTTGTTTTTGATGCAGTACATGGGGTAGGAATACTTTCTGAACAATTACTTCATTGGCCAAGGGGGTGTACTTATTTAAACTGAAGACTCTCCTGCCGTCTCTCTCCTAGGTTTCGTCGACTTATTAAAGAGGTGGTTGCTAAGAGAT
Source organism: Scortum barcoo (assembly GCA_023238725.1). Lineage (NCBI taxonomy): Eukaryota > Metazoa > Chordata > Actinopteri > Centrarchiformes > Terapontidae > Scortum > Scortum barcoo. Next base: position 21,414,865 of record CM041536.1, on the reverse strand, counting down.
GACAATCGGTGACATTGGTGAGAGCCTCTGATGTTGAGCAGCCTGAAGCTGGACTTCTCCAGGATCTCTTTCCTCCACGCCTCTGTCTGTGTGCTCATGTGAAGGGAAGCGCTCTGATATCAACAGACTCACATACCATGGCAGCATTTACTGCTCCTTGTGCCACCGCCAGTACCACGACCGCCATGGCGGCCCGAACTGCATGGCAAAAGCAAGGGAGTAGCGAGGAAGGCAAATGTGAGAATGTGGATCTTGGACAAAACACTATCCTGGAGAAAACCCATGAGTTCTTCCAAATGTGTGACATCGAGAACAAGGGCTTCATCACCCGACGTGACATGCAGGTGAGCTTGGGGTACTTGGACTGAGCTCTAATGTTTTGAAGTAGTGGTAAAGACTCACTTTTTGTTGCATGAAAGTAATTAAAATAAAATAACTTAAATGCTTATATTGGTAGAGTGTTGGCATAGATTACATTTACTGTAGAAAATAATAGAAACACAATGTTACTAACTTTAATTACTTGTTTGGACACCTAGATAATGAAGTGTTATTGGTGTTTTCATCAATTTTTATCCATCCACAGTGCACAGATCCTCATTCTCACATATTCATCATTTTTTTAGATAATGACTGCATATTCATCCAGAATGAGCATAAAATGCAGGGTTGACGTGCACTCATTAATGATGCTGAGCAGGATATGCATAGAACATGTGCACCTTGTTCAAAGCGGCATAAAAGAGACTGAGACACAGAAAGCCACGCAGAAGCTTTGTCATGCAACTCCTCCACTCACATTATTGTGCAGATTCACTTGCCCCTCATATATTCATCCGTGCCGTGGCTAATCCTTTGATAAAGCACTTGTAGGCTCTCGCTTCGAGAAGCACAAATACATAGAGGGGACGCTTTGATCCGGTGTGTATGATAGTGGATTGGAAATTAGATGGTGGGCGGGATAGCCGTCCAGTCCTTTTCACTTCTATTTATATGACCATCTGTACTGAAGAGTACAATCTGTACTTAAAAGCAGTACTTGATACTGTAGGTCCTATTTGTTTTAGGCTTTTCCATGAATTTGTCAAAGGTTGCGGATAATGTAACATGCTTAATGAGCGGTGCTGCTTACGTTTATTTGCACTCTCGAGTCACAATATTTTCACAGCTTAAAAAGTACGTTTCACACCTGTGGCCAACAACATGGTAGCTTTACAGTCCTACTGTTTGCTGACATAAAGGATATGGTCTGCCCAGATAACACACTTTACAAGAACAGCTGATTCTCTTACACAGATGCTACCCTTTCTCTCTCCCTCCCATGGATTGTATGGGTGGCTTCGGTCAACATTTGCAGCAGTGTAAACACGCATAAAAACCAAGCTGCTCACAGAGGTGTGGCTGTGTTGGCTTTTCTTGAAAATGGTCCCGCAGTTACTGTCATGTTCAGAGGGTTTTCTTAGAGGCTCTCCCTCTGTCAGGTCCCCTCTCAAATAGTTTCTCAAGGTACTTGAATTTTTTTGCTACAATCTGACTTGAGCCAATGTCTGTTCCAGACAAGCTTCCCAGTGGTCAGTTATTGAAGACTGTACTGTAGCTGCACTGGGAAGATCCCAGGTGTTGATGAATTTAACTGTACGAGTGTGAAGCACTATGTCACTGAAGATGATGCATGTCCATTAAACATTTCCTGATTGGGAAAGAGGTTATTAGGGACAGAGATCATATCCTGTGTTATTACAGCTCATTTAGTGTCATTTCGACTGGCAAAAATATCCAGAACCACTAACTTACTGGTCAATCTCACGTGATAGCCACTGCACTAATGACTGTCCTCATGTAGCAGTTGTTATAGCTACAGTATAGTTAATGTCCTTGAGGCTTTGTTCTTGCCAATAGCAGCTGTGTTTCGTGTCTTGTTAAATAGAGGCTGAACGGCGGGCTCCCTCTCAGTGCGGAGGAGTTGGAGAACGTGTTCGATACCCTTGATTCTGACGGCAATGGATACCTCACCCTTGACGAGTTCTCCTCCGGCTTTAGTACGTTGTCTGTCTGTTTCTACTTAAAACAATGCTGCTAGTGTCAGTGGGTGTCGTCTGATGTTTCAGTTGTGTGCTTAATCTCCTTGTTTTTTCTTTTCTCTCTAGGTGAGTTTTTATTCGGTCAGAAGATTTCTGTAGAGGAAGGCATGGGAGAGACAAACCCCTGCAATAGCCCGACTGAGGTCCTGTACCAGACCCAGTGGGAGGAGAGCCTGGTGAGAGGAGATGAGGAGGAAGAGGAGAAACATTTTTGCATGCTTATGGAGAGCCTTGGAGCCAACAGTGTCTTTGAAGAGTGAGTTCTGGGTGTGTGTGTGTGCTTGTGATAACAGTGTGTGTTGTTAGGGCTCTGTCATATCTTTGCACACTTTGTCAACTCCTCCTGTAAGTCCACACTGTATTTTAGGTGACTTAGCCTGAGACTATAATCAGCTGCGCAAACTGAACAAGAGTTGGAAGTTTCCACAAAGCTGTTCCTATGCTCCCTCTCTGAGCAATCTGTGCCTCTCTGAATTGGAGTTAGACTGCTTGAATATTCTAGTCTGTGAAATAGGATTGTGTTTCAAACATAGACATTTGGCATTTAAACAGTAGGGTTTGTAAAGTAGCTTCACTTCTACAGAGCAGCAACACTTAAAAAACCCTCACAGACTTATCTCAATCATTATTGTTATCTGCATTCGTGCTTAATAGATTATTCACTGTAATCTATAGTAACAGTAACTGTTATTCACAAACTTGTTTAAAAGATAAACAATGACAGGATCTTATGAAATGCTTGACTAGACTCACCTTTGACCAACAACTCCAACTCAATAAAAGTAAACAGTAGTGGAGGTGGATGCCAGATTTATACATCCTATTGGCCTCTGACTACCTGGTTAACTCCACTTGATGTTTTAGATCAGATCATTTTATGCAGCACTAACTGATATTGATGTTGGCTGGAGTTTAAGAATAAGTATTTGTGACTGTTGAAAAGTCTTTCAGGGATTTGTTTGACTTTCCCTGCCTTATCACAGCGTTCAGGCACATTGCAGTTTCTCATGGAAACAAAAATACATAATGTTTTCTGTCATTGTGCAGATTTGATAATCTGATAACTGTTTAATTCAGATCAATTTCTTTTATTCAGTGTTTTTATTTAGCTGTCAGTGCTTTGGCTGGAGACCTTGGAGCGCACACAAGCATTTAAACAAGCAGTCATGACAAAAGTGGGATTTTTGCTGTAATAGTAAATAGGTTTTTTCAAGGTGAAGAACATCATGTCCTTTTTAAAAGCCAATATGATACGGTATCTGAGCTGCTGCCTCTGTATACGTGATTGTGTATCATTGTTGCTGTGTTACAATCTCCGCTCTTGTCCTCACCACATTATTTCTATTTGTCATCTAAAATTGGTCAGTGAGTTTTCTTTTGTGCAATCCCATGACAATGACTTCAAATGTCATTTAAGAAATCGATTTCAATGCTGCACTCGGTTACACCTGCATCTTCATTCCATCCCATCAGTCCTGCCGAAGTGCGCAGTTTGTGGGCCCAGCTGCGCCGGGATGAACCGCACCTTTTATCCAATTTTGAAGACTTCCTGGCCAGAGTGACATCCCAGATCATAGAGGCCAACCAGGAGAAGAGGGAGATGGAGAGTGCTCTCAAAAGGTCAGGAGAGGACATCTTTGCATATTTGATTATCACTCAAAATAGAAATTGTAGAGGTTTTTTAAGGCATTTTGAGGTCTGTGCTGTGGAGCATTTGGCTGAGCTGTGGAGAGTCTCTCAAATTAGTACGTGCTCATCATTCAAAGAAGCTGTTTCCATGCAGTCATCATTGTGCTTCGTGATCTTCTGTGGTGACTATCATAGGCCTGTTCTTTCTTCAAGCATATCAATAGAGCCATTCAGAGCTATACTGCACTATGTGAATTAAAGTGTGTTGATCCAGGGGATTGTTTCACATTATCACATCTGAATTTTATCCATAAAGGAAAGCAGCTACGCACGATGATGAGATCCAACGCCTTTATGAGGAAATGGAGCAGCAAATAAAAACTGAAAAGGACAGGATTGTGTTGCAGGTACATTACAACTATTGTTGCGAATTCTATCAAATGTGGTGCATCTTGCTCTTCCTTTTCAACTTTTGTCCTCATGCCTGTATCCCTACACTAAAGGACTATGAGCGGTTTCTGTCTCGCAGTCAAGACATGGAGCTGCAGCTGTCCAGAAAGGAGAAGGAGCTGGAGCAGCTCTTTCAGAAACAGAAAAGGGTGAGTGCGACCTAGCAAAAGGATTTTCCTTAAAGTGCACAGCTGTATTCACAGGCTATGAGGCTATAAGACTAATCCCACATGGAAATTCAGCTGTCAGAGCAGCAACACATGCAACATAAGATGACGGTAATAAAGCTACTAAAGTGATTTAGTACTGTAGCACAGTACCACCACCTATTAAAGGATTATCTTCTAACATGGTGGTACATCTCAGTGCCCTACAAATACAGTTTCTTACAGTAGAAATTCTATTATTTGTTGAGTACATACACTTTATAAAAATTGTGTTAATATTTTAGAGATATTGAGGAGAAAGAGTTGTTTTATTTTCCCAGACCAGATTGACCAGATTGTTTGCTAATGTAGTCTCCACTTGAAGAAGAAGAAGAAACTTGAAGAATGGATATTAAAACATACCCATTAACACGGTCCAACTGTTGTGAAAGACTGGATTTGCATAGCAGCATTAACCAAATACCTAATAAGTGCTTTTCCAGTGAGCTTCTTCTGTAACAGTAACAGCAGCTTGTGTTGATAGCTACTGTTAGGCCTTAATAGGTTCTGTCACACCTCCATTTACTGACTTGCACTTGGGCTGTTAGGGCTAATTAGTGAACTGAAATTAATTCTGGTCATGCCAACAAGGATTTTTCTTCTCTTCACAGCTCCTTAGCACCTCTAATTAATATGTCAGCTGTTTACTGAGTGTTTACAAAGTTTCCTGTTTGTGCAGAACAGTTGTCCATACAGTGGTGTACAGTGCACAGGCTGGCACAAATTTAAAAGCATTCAGTATGGTCATGCTCTCTTTTGTATATGTTGACAGAATTTATGTTACAAAAGCAGCAGTGGGTGGGGAAATATTTAGAGGCCATCAGTTGTTTGAAGGTATTGTGTCTTCACATCATGCCTCATGTGTCCTCATGTTCATCCAAGAGAGCTCAAGGGTGGGAATAGACTGTGTAAATGTGTAAATATGCACCACCAGGAGTCGCCAGAGTCAGACATTTTTAACTTTAAATTCACAAATTAATTTCCAGAGTTACAGATTATGTTAGTGTGAGCAGAGAAGGACCTCCAGCATATTACATGTGAATAATACATATAATCCACTGATGTTTTATCAAAGGCCAAAACTGCCTCACTAAATAGGCCCCTGCGCCTTTACTCTACATGTTTACATGACTACCGTTCTGTCTCCAGTTGGAGCATCAGTGCCAAGAGCTTCACAGTGAACAACATGTGACCAGGTGGAGGTGGAGAACGTGAAGCTGAAGCAGACAAACGACGAGTTGCTGCGCGAGCTGGAGCACACCAGCCAAGAGCTGATCTTGGCTCAGGAGCAGCTGAGTGTGCTGCAGGAACAGTCCACACGGCTTCATGAGGAGAAGGAGATGTGAGTTGCAGCTACTCACTTACTTAATTAGGCTTCTTTATAACTCCAACTCCAATTACTTCACCTCTCTCTTTATTGTTTCTTGGTTGTTGGTCAGGATGCAAGCACACATTTTTGTTGCAAACAAATAGAGGCAGTGAGGGACATACTTTGTACACAGTCCATACTGTAAGTGAGGAGCAGCTGATATTTTTGCTAGCCTGCTTTGATTTTACAACCATGCCTCTGTTGTCACTGAGCTGTAAAATTATTAGGATCATTAATATGGTAATGCTGCTGCAGATATGAGCTATTTCCACTGACGTTTCTCTCATGTACCGTACATCTACATTCATTGTCATAAAGACAAGTTCTATGTCTAAAATGTGTGATAATGTATTTTGCAGAGAGTAGACAAGAAAAGACAATGGGTCTCTTTGCTCTGGGTCATATTTTCTCACTAGTTTTAATAAAGTGTAACCACAACACACACCGTGTCTGTTTGGTCAGAGTATTTCTAATAAAGGATGTATTGTTGTTCAATACAGGGAAATATACAGGCTTACTGAGGGATTGCATCGAGAGCGAGCAAGCCTCCTCAAACAACTGGACCTCCTGAGGTATGCATCAGGAACAGCTGTGCTGGCCCACCTTTAGAAAATAACAAAAGAGTACAATTTATCACAAATAACAAACAGTATCATTCAGCCAAAAATAATTTACTACAACATTTCATTTCATCAGTTGGTAATGCACTTCTTTCTAGTGGAGTGGTCACAGTACAGAGAAAGACTGATTTGTTTTTGAACTTCAAAACACATTTTGAGGGAAGAAACTGACACCAGAGCTGCCTTCAACTGTCAGCCAATGACAGAAACTTAGTGGTCCTGGATTCAAGATAGAGCCTGCTTCACTTGTTGTTACTCAACAGTCTTATCTTGATTAAAGAAAATCTTTTTCCTATGAAGCAGGCTGGTCCAGAGCCATCAAGGCTAACATATTGTTCATTAAAAAACAGCATATCAACCAAGGCTAGTCATTCATAACAAATAACTAATAACTTTGGCCAGTTACACAATAATTATGAAAAGACTTGAGGTTCTCACTCTGTTTCTATTTTTATTCTTTGATGTAACCAGGGAAATGAACAAACATTTACGTGATGAAAAGGACATGTGTTATCAGGTATGTGTCATTCATTATAGCAGAAACAAGTCTCTGTATTATTTAAATTTCCCTTGTAGCCACCCCAAGATTTTTTGACAGAATCTCGTGCCCCAATGTAAATAAAAACATTTTTTTTTTCCTGCAGACACCAAAGAATTCTAAAACATTGGGTTTGAAGCAGAGGCCTTTTATCGGTGTTGTGAAAAACACGAACGCAAGTGTCTTCAAAAGGTAAACTATCACCAGGTGATACATTAAATACAAATGCAGTTAGTTAAGGAAGTCGTGCCACAGTATGTGCAGCTCTGTGGTGTGGGCTGTAATATTACTTTCTATCTGCAGTGAGGATGAGGAGGAGCTGGCCACCAGCTCTGTGAGGACAAACCTCCCCAACGGGTCGTGCCAGTCGTCTTGCACAGAGGAGACAAGAGGGCACCTCCAGAGGATCATCTCCATTGAGGAGGACCACCTCCCACACTTGCTCCAGAATGACTATGAGCCCCGAACGCCCCTTCAGGAGTGTAGAGAAGGAGAAGAAGCCTCAGACAATGAGGAGAATATAGACTTGGTAATGAGCGACATTTATCCGTGTCCATCTTCTGCCAAGCAGCAAAAGTCGAAAGAAAGTATGGAGAAGAGAGAAACCCCCACATCTCCAAGGGGCCAGCCTGTTGGCAAGGAGACCAGCATTAATGTAAGCCTATGGATGCTAAATGATATATATATATATATATATATATATATATATATATATATATATGTGTGTATATATATGTGTATATATATGTATATATATGTATATATATATATATGTATATATATATGTGTGTGTGTAAAGTATGCTTTACATAGACTAAACATTTCATTATGTGAGAGACACACCAGGGGAATGCAATTACCATATGTGTTTATGTATTTTTTTTCCAAGGCAGGTAGTAGATACAGAGAGGAGATATTTTTGAAGTTTTTAGCGACATGTCATCATTGTTTATGACCCTCACAGCTTCCCTCACACAAAGAAGAGTGAGGGAGGCTACAAAACCTGCAACCTTGTTGTAATCTCTGCCACCGTAATTCCTGTTTCTTCAGGAGGAAGGTGGTCTCTCGCCGCCTGACCGTCTCTTCAAGATTGTTCTAGTGGGAAACTCTAGTGTAGGAAAGACCTCCCTCCTTCGACGATTTTGTGACGACTGCTTTCACCCTGGTACTTCTGCCACTGTGGGTACGTACTGTGTAGTGCAAACACACAAGTATGCTCCTTTTCAGTCCCTGTGAGGAAAGGCACCCAGCTCTGTGGTTGACCTCAGCCTCTGCATGTCTCTGCTTATTAAGCACTTGAAAGGAGCAGTTGGTTTTAACTACACTGGAGAACACTGGAGAAAAAAAAAAAAATAAAAAAAAATCTCACAGTTTACTGATTACAGCAGTGTCAGCAGTGAGATGACTGTGCAAAGCTATGAAACAGTTAAAAGACTTGTGCTGTGGCTAATCGTTCGTGCTAAACATTCCGGATATATTTCACGCTGTGGTCTCTTTGCTGTAGTGTAAAGTATGACTCACAACAATGTATATGATGTAATCTACTAACATTTAGAAGCATTAGACTGTATGTTTACTAGTGATAATTACTGTGTATTGAGTATATGATATACGGTCTGCAGGATCATAATGAACAGCCACCCAACTGATTTAAAATATATTGTTACCTGTCTAGAATCTAATAGATTAGAGAGTTTCTCAGTTTCTTCTATTTATCCGAGCAGTATTTTTTCAGTACAAACATATTATTTTAAATTTGTCACCTTAAAATTCAGCAAAAATCATATGAATTCAGGTCAATATATAGATTTGCATATTGCGTATTTGTGCATATTTTTACATGAATGTGTACAGTGTTGTTTGAGCTGTAATAATAATAAAAGAGAGTGTGCTGACGTTTTCTTGTCTGTTTGTGCAGGCATAGATTACAGCGTAAAGACAATAACTGTGGACAACAGCCAGGTGGCACTGCAGATGTGGGATACAGCAGGACAGGAGAGGTGAGGCATCAAGAAATGAGGGGAAAGAAAAGAGTGTATGCTAACCTGTAACTATACCTCAGTGTACATATATAATATATTTGTTGAATTTTCAGAATAGTTACTTTTACACTGTTATTTCTTTCTGCTTTGTCATTCAGTAACATGCTTACAGTAAAATGAAATGTTTTGAACTTAATTCACCTCAGCATGTTCTCATGGAAAAACATTTTTCCTGCATTTTTGTTGTTCAAGTGCAGGTTAAGCCAAGGGGGAATTTTCAGGGATTTTTGAAGTACCAGTAAAAACATAAGACGTCCTCTTCTTGTCTACCTCCTTCTCCTCTGCCTGCAGGTATCGAAGCATCACCAAACAATTCTTTCGTAAGGCTGACGGTGTGGTTGTGATGTATGAAATCACTGCCAGGCAGAGCTTTACAGCTGTCAGACAGTGGTTGACAAGTGTAAAGGTAAGACAGCAACAGTCACCCCATGCTGCAAACATTTTATAAAGAAATAACTCACACACACACACACACACACACAAGAAATGTTTTTGTTTTACTTTGCATTTCTGTGCAGTTGTTGCTTTCAATGCCCTACAGCATATTGAAAGTATTTTTAAAGAAACAGTGCCTATATGCTGTATATACTGTTTAGTATGTATTAAAAGATGGGACAAATATAGGTGAGGTGCTAGATGTGTTTACAGAAATGGGAGCCAAAGGCAAAAGGGAAGCTGATGACCTAGTCCATTGGGACTCTCTATGGACTCTCTTAAGATCAGTTACTTTGAGCCTTTTTTCTTTAATGTTTTTTCACAGGAGGGTGCAGGCGAGGACATCCCCATCATGCTTTTGGGAAACAAAACAGACAAGGAGAGTGAGAGACAAGTTCTGAAAGGAGTTGGTGAAAGACTAGCCAAGGTCTGTTGTATTGTGTTCTTGTTGTAAAGTTCTTAGCAGACACTTCAGTGTCAGTGTTTGTTTGTTTTTTTTTGTAGCTTTAATTATTAATAATTAATAAATGAAATAAATCATGATTACAGTAGGGGGAGATTTTTATGTGGAAGCAGCTCCTGTATGATTCAGAGGTTGTTTTTATGATCTTTCTTTTCTTGGTTTTTTCATTCTGCTAGTCTCTGGTGTGTACTGTAGTTTCTATGGTGACCATGTGAGCTAATTTTGTTACATGAGAAATGTTTCTCGTGCTTTTCAACTCTTAGAACAGAATTGACTTTGTCAGTTTGCAAAAAGTTGAAACATGTTCTGACACACGGCTCGTGTCAGGTACTTGAGGCTTTCTCCTTAGTGGTTATAACAGCTATCATTGTCATAATCATCATTTTCCTCTTTTTCAGGATTGCCAAATGACTTTCTACGAGTGCAGTGCATGCTCCGGACACAATGTGGTGGAGTCCATGGTTCATTTAGCCAGGTGAGCTGAAAAATGTGCTTTGTGAGATTATGCAACAGGAAAACAAAACCAATAATTGTGTTAAACTTCATTTGGAGCAACTGTCTGCTTGAACAGCTTTCAAAGTGGGATTATTTCTGTCCTGAAACAAGGCATATCATAGAGAGCCAAATTTGGTCTGTGTTGGAGGCACAAAGGGCTTTTTGTTATCAGCTGGTTACAGGAGAACAAAACAGAAAGCAGTCAGTTCTAAGTGAAACTATCTGGCTTTGTTTACAATTTCACTGCTGTGAAGTGCACAGTCAGATATTCATGTCATTGTTTAAACCATATTTTGTCTCATCTCTGTGAAAATGTCAGTGATTTTCTTCAATTCAATTAGAGGTGCATAACAAAAATGTGCTGTAGTGTGCTTCATTCTTCGATATTAGAAATCTGCAGCAGTGCCAAATTTAACCTCTATTATGCCTGACATTATTGTTCTACTCTTGGGGAGGCTCCGTGCTGTGTCAATGCAGCAACCCGGCATTTAAAACGCATCAACATAACAAGTAGAAGAGGGAGTAATGCCACTAATCCCTCAGTGTGAAATGAAGACCTCAGACAGATAACACAGAACTGAAGCAGCATGTGCTGGCTGGATGCAGTGGCAGTAATGACCACAAAGCACACAGTGATGTGTCCTGCCAGAATAGCTCCATTTGTTTATGCCTCATTATGTCCATCAGAATCCTGAAAGAGCAAGAGGACAGAGAGAAGGAGAAGACAGTTCAGCTGGTCGGCAGCCCCTCGGAGAAGAAGAAATCCTGCTGCTAACAGTCAGCATATACACCGTAGCACTACCCTTTACTATAAGACACACTGCGTGTGTGTGAACACATGTACCACCGAAGACACGTTATTCTGAATGTCAAAGTTTCTCACAGTCTTCCACCTTGTAGCTCTCTGGATAAAGCCAACACCAGAACGAATACTGTATGTGGTCACTTGTCACAGATGTCATTGCACTATTATAAACAGTCTGCTCTGTATGTTTACCCAAGTTTATTTACATCTTGAAAATAATATGTGATTGCATTTTTGTAAAGACGTGGTGAAATGATGGATTAGGGTTAGATTTTCAAACCAACTGAACAAATTGAAGTCAAACCTCTGAGTCAAACTGAGACTTTTTTAAATGTAGGATTTTCCTGTCTGATTGTAGCTCTCAAATATTTATTTAGCTTCCAAAGGCCCTTTATCTGTTACATGTGGGTTTTTTACTATAAATAATATATTCATTCAGTGATATGTGTCACTTTTTAGCTGTTTTTCTTTTTCCCCTTTTGTACACATACATGACATGGTCACAATAACACGAACAACTGTAAATGTAACTCAAACTCCATCCACCTGGCAGTAAACACTACATTAATGAATACTTTTGTGTTCGGTTTTGATTGAGACTGTGCTTGGTATTTATTGGTTTAACTGTAAGTGTCTAGTTAAGTTGTTGACTTCATTTTTTTGTTTTAGTTTCATCACCTGGTGGACAAAATAAAACATAAAAACTAATCATGCACCACAGTATAAAAGTAAAGTCTACTGAATAAGAAAAATAATTTTATAATTAAATGAAGAAAAGTGAAAAATGATGAGCTTTAAATATAGCATTTGTTGCAGGGCTGTTATTTTCAATAGCATTTTAGTTTACAGGTGTTTTGTGTTATTTTGTCCTATGTACATTTTTATTGATTTGTTGTTTTGTGTGTTTTTGCCGTAACAGTACAGTAGTGTGTAACAATACTGAAGGCTGTTTGGCCAGTTGTATTTTCTATGTTGAGCTGGAAAAGAGCTGGAAAATAATACAGATCTTTATTTTTTGCCATTAGACCAAATTAAGTTTAGTGCAGAAAATGTTTATTTCGTATCACCTCTATCTGCCTCTGTGCCAAGTATTTTATGAAAGTGGTGTCACTATAACATGTTAAGTAAGTTATGTAATCTGTACGTTACAAGCAAGTTAAAATTTGAAATGTTTTGCTAAAACTGTTTGATATCGCACTATGATCACTAATAGTGCTTCACTGCTGCCAGTGTCTTGCACATCACTTTTAATGTACATACAAAAAATGTAAATATCAGAAAACAAACAAAGAAATAAAACTAATTCTTTATGTTAATTTGTAAAGAACCTGGTGACATTTCTTCCTGGCACAATGACGTTTAAAAGAAGATACACAGCATCACCCAGTGGATGAGTTTGACATTGCTGTTTATTCCGTTTCGAAGTTGACATGACAATATGTGAAACAACATATTCAATACCTTGTTTTTAAAAGATAGCAATACATGTGGACCGAACATGCCAGTTTCTTAGAATTGTTATAACTTATACCTTGATGGCAAACTAGGTTTAATTTGAGAAGCCAAAATTTGAGTACAATGTCCTTAAGAGGTGTAACTGTAGATTGCAAAGGAGCTCTTTCAGCACAAGTATTCTTCTAAATAAATAGGATGACTTATCGTGTATAATTGATTGTAAGCATTAATGATTCATAACATCGTATTGCTTATTTGTACCAGCCAGCGCCCTGTAAAACACACAGGATTTAGGAAACCGTGTGCTCTGAGAAGGCAGAGCTTTTTGTTGATTGTTACTAGCATTAGATGCATGCTTTATAAATGATCAACTTCTCCCCCATTGCTCCCGTGTGCTTATACTGTACATTTTGGTTATGACGCTGAAGAGATTCATTAGGGCCTCTGCACGATATATAAGACTGGGGAGCAGAGGCTGGTTCTTGGCTGTCACTGGTACAATGTCGTAGAGCACAATTACAGCCTGGGACAGATAATGTATCACCAACGGGTTTCAAAGAAAAAAAAAAACATGCTGTATTATGTATTGTTTTCGTCAGCTGATGTTCGAGGCTAATAGGAACAGTAATGTGAGGTTTTAAATAGTTCTAATAGGTCATCTAGATCCACGCCTCGAGTGAAGAAAACCCTTCGCTGGACACCTTGGCAATGACCTTAGTAAGAGCACGAGTGAAGTGGAGAGATACTTTTCATCAGCCTCAATATACCGCAGCGCGTCTGACTGAGGCTCTGAGCCTGTAAACACGAGCATCACATCAGCATGACAGTACTGAGGAGACTTGAGTGAGGCTGCGGGTCATCAAGCGTCTCCGTTATTCCATGGCCTCCTTTCAGAGATACGTGTCTGTTATCTGAGATCAGAGCTGGTTGCAAAGACTTAATAAGATGGGTGGGGGACTCTGTGCAGATGTGGACTAAAGAAGCGTCATGGTTCAACTCTGCCTTTTAAGTAACGTCTGATCTCAGAGCGGTAAAAGCGGAGTGGCTGGCGTCGATAAGTGAAACCACGGAAAAAGGCTAAATGCGGCGGTGCGGAAAAAGAACTAGGTACACTTCGGCACTTGGTCAAGGCATTCAGGATAGGGGAAGGTATGTTATTGGCATGTCAACGTCACAGCTCAAACTGACGACACGGGCCACGTCTGGAGTCCAAGCTGTGCAACAGTGGTGAGCCTCGGCGCCTTCTGTTACACACTCACAGGAAGCTACAAGTACACCGACTATGCAAACACGTGTTACCTTTCACATTACACATATTCGTACGTATACGCAGGTTTGTCCTTGGCTGTTAGATGTCCAACACTGCTAAACCGATACGACAAGAAACAAAAGTGTGTCTCCGATAATCATTCCCTACAGTAGATAATATGACATAAGAATTACACCTTAAATGTTTCAGCTACCTATAGCAGAATATGGACAACACAGTAATTCATTAGATGAGGTCGAGTGTAATTGAAAAACTATTCCTCCATAAGGTCCAGGTTAGTGCGGAAAACAAATACTGAATAAAACACACGGGTACATCACTCCATCTCACATATACGCACATCAAAAATCAATAACATTCATCAGGACTAGAAAAATGTTCCTGGTCTCTTTTGATCAGTGTTACATTCAGATTTGTTTAACAGTCAGCATCTGTAACTTCCTGCCTTTGTCATACACTGCAGTGACAGTAGTGGTATTGTCAGTGGGGGCCACCTCGGCCTGGTCTTGGGCCTGGTCTATTCTGTTCATCCTGTGCCCCTCTTGCGTCACACAATGCGTCTTGTCTGTGATCATGGGAGTGTCTCTGTCTCCCTCTGGTGCTCAGCTGTTGTACGGTGCTAAGGGGTTGTGCACCAAGTTCCCCCCGGTCAGACTTAACGCATCTTGTAGTCGTGGGCTATGGCCGCTTCGCACAGCTGTCCTTTGAAATCCAGCTCGAAGGTGAAGTCCAAGTCGCGCTGCAGGGTCAAGAGAGGGGAGAAGAGAAAGATGGTTTTTCAGAGAGATGGGAGGTAATGATTAAGCCGATAACACAGGTGGTAATAAAACAAGATGAAAAATTCCTATCAAATTTTCTGTTGTGACAGTAGAACATGGTGTTAAGTAAGCACAGACTGTTTGTTTCAGACAACAGGAGGAAGCGAGCGCCGCTTCTCCATGCCTGTGGGGAGGGAAGGGGAGGGAGTAGGGGGAGAAAGGACACTGACAAGGTCAACAATAGAATCTGTTGCTGTTTGTCTGGAAGTCACTGCAGTGCGGCTGCCTGCTTGAGCACTATCCAACACTGAGGAGGAAACAATCTGCTGTGGGCAGGCAGCGCAGGAAATGAGTCATTTCTTAGCTGGGATATATAAGGTATAAAGGTAGGGGCTCCAATCATACTGTGAATTGTATTTCATATTTTCTGACATGTATAATATATTTCCACTAAACTTCACACAGTATATCACCCAAAGGCAGATGTCATTACCAGTGCTCTTATATTTCCACATGCTGCTTAAACAACAGGAATAATACAATACTATAATAATGCTATAGTACAATACTCACTACGTTCTTCTCATTGGGCTTCATAGCAATGCTGCCGGTGATCTCCTCTCCCCTCCGCACTGTTAAATAGTCCTCCAGGTAAAACACTGTCTGTTTCCAGTGAGTGTATGGAGCATCTGGTGCTGGGACACACACACACACACACATTCTTTTAAAGTGGCTGCTTTATAAAAGGTATTACTCTAGTAATGGTTAATAAATCATTTTTGATGCCTTATATATCAGTTATAAACCCACATCAAATGATAAGAAAAGGGAGGCAAAGAATATGGTACTTCTAACAACCATTTCAACCACTAAGAAAGCCATTACCTAAAATTGGACCCTTTATAAAGGATGGATGACAGGTTTTAAACTTTAGCAACACACAAACTAAACTTGTCAAGTGGAAAGTAAAAGTAAATAAGTCATCGTCTTGTCAGTGATGCATTTGCTTGTTTCTCTACCCAGTTAACCCTCCGAGGATCTGACGTCCACGCCAGGAAACACTGAGAGACACCTTGGACAGCTTGTCAGTCTATCATGGGGCCAACAGTAATAATTCTCTGATGTGAATGTCTATAAACACAGAGAAAGAGCAAGGCAGGCAACAACCTGATGTGAATGTCAGGTAGAGAATAAACACAGAGAAAGAGCAGAGGCAGGCAACCAAGTCTGTGTCCTTGTTGTTGCGAAGCATTAGTGCAAAAAGAGCAGACAGCTCCACTTGAGTTCCAGATGACAGCGCCGAAATAAAAGGCAGAAAATGCATAAACTGCATTCTTGACCTCTGCTCTTGCTTCAGTCAGTCCTCTTTCATCTCTGCTGCACTTTGTATATTTTGTGCTGCCTTATGTGCATTTATCTGCATAATTACGTTTGTGAGTGCAGGGAAAGACGGTGAGGTAAAATCTGACACCCTGGCCCTAAAATAAATGTGAGCATTCCACAGTTCCCTGACCATCAATGTGTGCTTGGCCGAGATTCAAAAGGTCAGTGGCGCTTAAATCGAATGTCTGCCAGTTGTCCTGGGGCTGCTCTGTAGCTCTGCCTTTATAGACAAGCTCTTTGTGAGTCCATAGATAAAAGGGCCTGCCAATCAGCATGGCCGCTGCACAGGCCTGACTCTCAGTTTTTTGGGCAGAGTTCAGTAAAGTCACTGACAGGCCAGCTGTGTTTCTTATGCTAATTCAGCAGACGAGATGGCATTTCTACTGGGCAGCGTGAATCGCAATTTTTGACCCCTGCCTCCTTTTTTCTCCTCGGCTGAGAGTGTGATGTGAGAGATGTGACTGTCTTTCAGGATGAGGGAATCAATGGCAAGCTTTGGCTGTCTGTGTGTAAGTTTAGATCCCTATCTTAAAGTTTTGGCCGACAAGAAGTCTGCAGGCCTGACACTGGTAAACTTGCTTGACAGACAAATTCATAGGAAATCCATTAAATGAAAGTGGGTAGGCAGGAAAAGTCGAGGTGAGGAAATTTATTCATATACATATTTCTTTATGGAAAAGATACAATCTCCTGGTGATGCTATAATTTGATCAATTCAAGATTATATGCCAGTTATTTCAATGTGCTATATCTGCTTCTACCACTAGAGGTCAGTCACACACTGATTTTACTTCTGTTCCCTTTATTCAGGCCGACAGGCCATGTCCATCAGGCTGATCGGAACAGCTCCAGTGTGAGGTGACAGTGACATTTACTATTGTGATATTTGCCCTCAGAGTCTCAACACATACCACATACCACAGTCTTACATCTCTTAGTGTAGGTATTTCTACACAGAAACACACAGAAACCTTTCCTTATCTTTCCGTCAGTGATCAGTTCTTGCAGGAAGGGCAGGGAGGAAATGAGTAACTTCCATTAACACTACAACTGCCGAGTGAAGCCGTCCTCCAAATGATGTTGTTTATAGGCCCCTGATTCATAAACAATGTGTGCTTGTGGACAATTCCTGTCCAGTAAAGTGAAATTCTGGTTCCAGATTATCTGATGCAACTCCAGTGATTCCCTCATTTTTCCTCCCCTGCAGTAGTGTATTAAAGCTTGCTAACAGCACAAAGTATACCCAATCATTCACCACAATATCATATCAGAAAGCACCCACAGCCTCAGTGAAGTACTCACACTGCTGCTCTATGAAGCCTGAAACTGAATGTGACCTCTGGGAGGTGCTGTTTTATTACTGAAACTTTATCCCTCTGTGGAGACTGGTCATCAAAAAGCAGATTAATACCTTTTTTGTGATCATTACTGTCACTACAACACATATACTATAGCTGTGATTCTCTAAAGCTCCACATACATGCTCACACTTAAACCTTGATCCCTGCTGCCCTGTGTGTGAAATAAGAGATGTGTGTGAGGCATCGTACCTGTGGAGAAACCAGTCTTCTTGTGACACTTGGTGAACTCAATGTGGAAGTAGGTGACCAGTGCGTGGATGTAGTCGTTCCTCTGGATCTGCAGGCAGAATGCCGAGGTGAAGGAGAGGTCCTCAGCCTTCACTGTGTAGATGTCCACCTCCTGTGGGAGTAAAGAGATGGATTCCTCTCAAATATCTGAACCACAAGAAACAGAACTCTGACACCATCGGTCACTGGTCATATCCAGCTCTCCCTGTTCACTTCTGATTGTCTTTTTAAAGAAATATTTCTGGAAATATGCTTCGGCATACAAGAATCAGTTGAGGAGATACCACTACAATGTTTGTCTGCTAAACAGCCAACAGCTCCTTAGCTTAGCACAAAGACAAGAAAACAGCTTTAAAAATGCACAAAAACTAAAGTATTGAAAGAATACATTGTGGATAAAACAAATAAGAGATAAAATATTGATTAGTTAGCTTTAGATGTGCTTTTTTGCGACTTAGCCAAGCATACTGTTTTCCCCTTTTTTTTAGTGTTTGCACTAAACTAAGCAAACTGCCTGCTGGCTCGTGGCAAAAGAGAAAATAAGCATATTTCCCAGAACACTGAACTCTTCCTTTGGGATTTCGTTCATTTTATTCTGACCTAAACCAGACCCTTATTAATTCAGACCACAAAGTAATGAACTTGAAATGAAAAATGCTGGAGCAACAAATCAAAGAGACCAAAAAAACATAACTACAAGGAAGCAGAGAACAGCATCTATCTGTAAAAGCATCTATCTGGTCACCATTAGACCCCGCTGACAATGCCAAGATCCTAATAGCCATCGAGAATGGGACCAGTAACCCTTGTGTAGGTAGGACAAGGTTATAGGGATCCCGGAGTCATCTGGGAGCTCTAACTGCCCTCAGGCTTCAGGTGTTATTCATGCATGGTACTACAAACATCAAATCTGGTTCCAGTCAATTTATCTGTTACCTCATCGCCCCGCTACACCATATTCAAGAAGAACAACATGTTGTTCCAGGTCCTGGTTTACTGTGGTGTGAATGGCACTACGCCAGCATATCATGTTAGCTTTGATTACTGAATAGCAGAGGGGAGCACAGCTCACCTGAAACCGGCAGTGCGCTGCAGGGTGAATATGTAGGCAGACGTGCGATAATCTTGTTTCATGTACCATAGGTGCTAATAAATATTCACTGCTAGCTTGCTGGCCTTGGTGCCAGATGCCACATTTGCTGTGGAGGAATGAGCCTTATGTTAGCTGGCAATAAAAACAATGTGATATTAATGTCCAATCTCTGCTGTCTTAAGAAAATAATCACTCACATAAACACATTTACCAGATATTTGCTCTGGTCCTGCAGTATAAACTTCTCAAAGTCACATTTCAAAGTTTAAGACAGCAATATAATGCACTGCAATAATTACCCTCTTGCAATTACTCTAAAGGCAAAATAAAATTTTAAGAGCAGTATCATGCAGGTTGCTAACTTGAATTAATATTTTTTTGCAGGATTACACTTGGTAATTATCCTCACTGAGTATTGCTACCAAAGTTTCAGGCAGCGGTTTAATAACATGAGGTCCAATGTGTACTACTCCTCAGCTATACAACTTTAATGAGGTCATTCAGTAATCCATTTAAAGACAATAAAGCTTGTCAGTGGGGTATTATTGTTGTAAGGCCTCTTTTTTTTTAACAAGATCCAAAGACAAGCAGCATTCCCACCAGCTTAATAGAGTTTTTTATGAAACTCTCATGACTGATCTCTTGGCTGCTATTGTAATATCTCACTGCATTTAAAATGAACGGCTTTCTGACATCAAAGAAAACAAAAATGTGGATGCTTGACAATCACCAAGATGAAGAAAGCAACATGGCACAGCAACAGTCCAGCCAGACAGAGGTGAGACAGTCCAAAGCCATCTCATCAGTGCCAGCGATAAGAAGGTCATTGTGACGAGGAGCACAATCAGGAAGACTAGACGGGCCGTTATTGACATGCATGGCACGGCAGCCTGATCAGTCTGATCCACACAGTGAGAGGCACAGACGGTGCAGCAGCCACCCATCAAGATTGTACTCACATCAGCCATAGCGTGACATACACATGCACACTGTAATCATGACAGCATCTCTTCATTTAGGTTATAATAGCCACTTTACTGAACTCTAATTCTCTGGGGACAACTGCTGATATATTGACATGTACCGTATAATCACTCTTTGTTCTTTGAGCTGTGAACTTGCATTTGAAAATGGTGATAGTGTGTTGTTCCATCAATACCTTGGTAATGATAAGTGGCGAAAATGTTGAGAAAACAATCTCACCAAATTGGTTAATTTAGGAGCCATTCTGTGACTTCTGATAGTGTCTTCATCAGTGGATGGAGTCTGACCCATCCATCCATCCATCCATCCATCCATCTTCAACCGCTTGATCCGGGACCGGGTCGCGGAGGCAGCAGTCTGAGCAAAGATGCCCAGACTTCCCTCACCCCAGACACTTCCTCCAGCTCTTCCAGGGGGGACCCCGAGGCGTTCCCAGGCCAGCCGAGAGACATAGTCTCTCCAGCGTGTCCTTGGGTCTTCCCCGAGGCCTCCTCCCGGTGGGACATGCCTGGAACACCTCCCTAGGGAGGCGTCCAGGGGGCATCCGAAACAGATGCCCAAGCCACCTCAGCTGACTCCTCTCAATGTGAAGGAGCAGCGCATGCTCTACTCCGAGCTCCTCCCGAGTGACCTGAGCTTCTCACCCTATCTCTAAGGGAGCGCCAAGCCACCCTGAGGAGGAAACTCATTTTGGCCGCTTGTATCCGCGATCTTGTCCTTTTGGTCATTACCCAAAGTTTCATGACCATAGGTGAGGGTGGGAGCGTAGATTGACCGGTAAATCGAGGAGAGCTTAGCCTTTCGACTCCTTCTTCACCACGACGGTCCGGTACACCGACCGCATAACTGCGGACGCTGCACCAATCCGCCTGTCAATCTCACGCTCCATCTTTCCCTCACTCGTGAACAAGACCCCAGAGAGATACTTGAACTCCTCCACTTGAGGCAGGACCTCTCCACCCACCTGGAGAGGGCACGCCACCCTTTTCCGGTCGAGAACCATGGCCTCGGATTTGGAGGTGCTGATTCTCATCCCAGCCGCTTCACACTCGGCTGCAAACCGCCCCAGCACATGCTGAAGGTCCTGGCCTGATGAAGCCAATCAGGACAACATCATCTGCAAAAAGCAGAGATGAAATCCTGTGGTTCCCAAACCGGACTCCCTCCGGCCCCTGGCTACGCCTAGAAATCCTGTCCATAAAGATTATGAACAGGACCGGTGACAAAGGGCCAACCCTGCCTGAGTCCAAACATGCACTGGGAAAAGGTCTGACTTACTGCCGGCAATGCGAACCAAGCTCCTGCTCCGGTCGTACAGAGACCGAACAACAGCCCTTAGCAAAGGCCCCCGGACCCCCCATACTCATGGAGCACCCCACAGAATACCACGAGGGACACGGTCGAATGCCTTCTCCAGATCCACAAAGCACATGTGGACTGGTTGGGCAAACTCCCATAACCCTCACCCTCAAGCACCCTGTGGAGGGTATAGAGCTGGTCCAGTGTTCCACGACCGGGAACGAAAACCGCATTGTTCCTCCTGAATCCGAGGGTCGACTATCGGCCGAATTCTTCTCTCCAGTACCCTGGCATAGACCTTCCCGGGGAGGCTGAGAAGTGTGATCCCCCTGTAGTTGGAATCTCCGGTCCCCTTTTTAAAAGAGAGGACCACCACCCCGGTTTGCCACTCCAGAGGCACTGTCCCCAACCTCCATGCAATGCTGCAGAGGCGTGTCAGCCAAGACACAGCCCACAACATCCAGAGACATAGACTTGAGGTACTCAGGGCGGATCTCATCCACCCACCCCCGGCGCCTTGCCACTCTTGAGGAGCTTACGAACTACCTCAGTGACTTCTTGGCTTGGGTGATGGACAGAGTCCACCTCAGAGTCCCCAGCCTCCTGCTTCCTCATTGGAAGGCAAGTCGGTGGGGATTGAGGAGATCCTCGAAGTATTTCCTCCACCGGAGTCTGACCCGTTGTCATGGTAATGTGCATGTTCAGATTTCCTTTTCTTCTGAGTAATTTAAGGACGTCAGTGTCCTCGTTATCCTAAAAACTACAGGGATATGACTGGCAGCTCCACAGTAGCTTTTCAATAGACCTTGTGGTAAAACTGGTTTCTCAACTTGTATCTTAATTTATGAACTGTAAAACTTAGCCTTTAAGTCCTCATGGACAAAAACTCCTCATAATCTGAACACACAAAATGTATTCTCCAGCAATTCCCTCCCCTGAACAGCAATCATCTGATCATTTCTACAGCTTGCAAACACCATCTAGTATAAAGATCATACATGACCATTGAAAGCTTCAGAACAACTTCTACATAAATCCTCTGGTACGACTGCATTCTCAGCTGAATCTCAGTGAAGGTCATTTAGGCTGATAGGCTGATAGTGTTGCACCAACAACTGACCTTGAATAATAGAGGACAAAAGGCTGAATCTATTTACATGGTTCCTTTAACCTCTAAAGCTCTCAAGCCACATACAGCCGGACACCATAGGATGAAGTTAGGTCGCCATTGTGTGGCACTGTAAAAAAATGCTCTGAGCTTTGAGCTCCAGTGACAACATTAGCATGCTAAGATACCCACAATTACAGTTTTAACATGCTTAACTAGGTTTGGTCAAAGTGCTAAACAGTTAAGGGATCACCAGAGTTATTAAAATTGTCATTCTGAGGTAGACATGAATGTGTGTATAAAATTTATGGCAATCCATCCTAAAAGCAAGAAAAGATGTCAACCACATGGTACTGGAGGTAAAGTCAATGGACCACCAAAGTCACAAGGATTCATTAATTCCACCTGATACCTGAAATAATTTTAATGGAAACTGATCCATCTAGTAGTTGCGATATTTCAGTCCAACAGACAGATTGCTATAAAACTGCAAGTAAACTCACATTTGCAATACATTGAGTCTACAGCTGTCAGTTATTCAGCCATTATGATGAATTGATCATCTGCCATGAGCCAAAATGGTAATAGAAGTATAATGTCAATATTTTACTAACCTTGATGAGGCAGGAGTTGGTCACCACCTGTTTGGGGTCCACTACGTCCACCAGTGGTTCTTTCATGGCCACGTTGCGGATACAAGTCATGTCAAAGCCATACACGTTCTCCCACCCTGGTAAATACAATACACATCACCGAGGTTACATCACCACCATGTTCTCAGTTAGTCTGTGTAAACTGCAAACACATGACACAGTTTTCATCATTCTATTTAGTTCACTCAGTTTTCTGGGGTGGGAAAAGCCACAGGAGGCGTTAACAGTTGGGCTGCAGCTGTAAAACAACACCAGTCGAGGTCTTACTTACAGAGCTTCCAAGAATAATCTGATATACGACCCCCTGTCATTTAGGAACAATTTCCATTTTGACAGTCACATTGTATTTCGGGGGTGGTTTCGTAAACACAAGTCTCCTTGAATGCAGCCCCTGCTCTTGCCTCGGATATCCTTGCCACCTTAGCTAAATCATTCCATACATTATTCATTGAACCCCTTAAGATAGTGTGTGAGCAAACATCTCTTATGTGACCCAAAAGGCGAGAGCTACTTGAGAGCGTCGGAGAGCTGGTGATAATGAACAGGTCACAAACCCCCGGGGACTTTGTAATGTACCGTATTTGCATTTCCTGCCGGCCACTCAACAAATGCTGCAGCACTAACAACCACAGGATGCTCTCAGAATACTGCAGCGCTTCAGAAGGCCAATTCTAACTCAGTCTAAAGGTCATCCTGGGCCATCTGCCTGGAGAGAATGAAGTTTATGGTCAATATGTGCACTCATCTCAGTCTGGCTATGTTTAAACCTCATAATTGCTGAATAATGGCAGGCTGAATAGAAGTACCCAGAAGTCATGGGAAAGCTTTGCAATGCAGTGAGCCAGTGTGATATGACTTTCTCTGGATATTATCTGGTGCAGCGTGTGGTTGTATAATTTCCCAGATGTATGGGGGAGTGTGAGTAGGAGGCCTATTGGTTATTGTTCTGTTTGCGTGCGTGTTGTCATCTGGGTTGTGCACTGGCTTAACGCTGACTTCGGCACTCTCCTAATGCTTTGTGTCCAGCAGCAAAACGTCGCCCACAGCCCTCCTGGCAGGTTTAGAGTGGGATGATAAAGAGATGGAGAGGCTTGTTGACTTATAATATCAATTATCGCCCCCAGTGTTACGCCTGAGGAAAAGTTCAAAATCATTTGCAGAGCTGGGAGAGGGCCCACACTTGTGCAAGCGCAGCGCAGAGGTGTGGACAGTGTTCATCCAATGTTCATTTGCAATGTAAGGACAAAACCCTGATTATAGCCACAGAGTGTACCAGATTCAGGACGAGTAAGTGCAGTTTCCCAGTCCAGGTTCAGATAATAAACACATCCAAAAACTCACACTCTCCACACTGAACTTACAGTGGATTTTGAAGTCTTTGTACTGCCTGTCCTCGATGGCCACCACGTACAGAGAGGCACGGTCAGGGAACATCAAGCCACCGGGTTTCTGTTTGATAAATGACGGCAAGGCGATGAATTAACACAGCAATAAATCCTGAACGCATTATAAAAGGTTCTACATTACAGCGTTGGTGACATTTAATTTGTCAGCCAAACAGAAGTTTAAATTATTGAGGTGCTATTGTTCCTTGTGTGTACAGAACGGAAGAGCAGAACTGTTCATGATGTATAACTATAAGACTGCAACTATCATTTTCCAATAACAATAGATAATAAACAATAAATAACACAAAGTGATATGGGTCATTAATAATGCAACAATTCTCCAATTAAGATAATAAAACTTCCCTATTCTTGCATTTCTTTTCAGGTAATATAATAATTGCATTAATGCATTATGGAGTTTCTTACATTAATAATAAAGAAAACCTAGCAATGACTATTCTTTTGAAGCAGTGGTGGGAGGTTGGGACTCTTATCAGGGGTTGTGTGATCATTTTTCGGGTTAGAGAGATGGAAGCCCATAAATCCACAAAAATGCTGTTTGTTTTTTTCATTGTTGAAAGAAAATTTCTGTATATTTCAACCGTAAATGTGGCCAGTGCGACTCTATGGGCTTTAATAACTTTGCAGTTGCCAGTAACTTTATGAGTTACTATCTCTTCATGAATTACGGCTTATTAGCTCATGACAATGTTCAACATATTAACAAAGAGAGAACAACACATTCTTCAAAAAAATATGTTCACAAGTAGACAGAGCTTCGTTTTAAGGGATAACAAGGAAAAAAGTAACTTACAAACCTACATACGATACCATGTCTGTACACACATCCACACACACTCCACACATCATACCAGCCACTTGTCCCGGGCAAAGATGACGGTGTTGAGCATGGATTCATAGAAGAGGCAGTAGCCCATCCACTCCGATATTATGATGTCGACCTTCTCAACAGGAAGCTCCACCTCCTCCACCTTCCCTTTAAAGATGGTGATCACTGCAACACACAATGCATCTTTGTAATAATCAACTGGTGTACAAAAAACAATGTCTTTACAAACCCCTTAACAATAATATTTTGGAAAGACAGTGCTTAAAAATATATAAATGAATATGCGGGACGTGTTGAAAAGCAGATTAAAGCATCAATTTAATTGATCAATCTCACATAAACATATGTGACAAGTCTTTAAGTATCCAAATATTTAAGTTGTGGCAACTTAAATATTTGGATAACTGCCATTTTCCATTCCCCACAAAATGTGAATACAATGAAAATTAATAAATAATAGCAATACATCTGTTAAGCCTTTGAAAACATACAATAATATAGAACTTTATTAATCCCATTAATCCCATGATATTCTTGTGCCAGGTTGCTAAAAATTACAGCATAAGAATTAAAACAAGAAGAAACAATAGAGTAATAAGGTGCTACAGAAACTAGAATAACAAAAAAAGGAGTCATATAAATTAGTAAAATAAATCATCTAAGTTTGAAAAATAGTTATGCGCATGAAACTAAATTTAAAATCATTATATTACATCACTGTGTGTAAGAAAGAAACTGGTACGGATATCCAAAAGACAGACAGACAGAAAGACAGAATTGTGACACATCCGTCTGTACAATATGTGCTACCACGGCAGCTGTGGTGTTCTTATGGAAATTAGCCCATCTGAGGTTTACAATGGAGGAGTGGATCTTTGCCCCGTCTGAGATTAGCTGACTTCAGCTCTGTTTGTTCTGCCTTGGCAGGAAGTTATCAAAGAGTGTCCCTGGCACAATCATCAGTCAGACTGACACGTGAACCCAGTTACTCCAGCTGGTGATTGGCTCCTGCTTATTTACAGTCTCAAACTCAGAGTGAACATAGAACCTCTCTTTTCAATTACTTGTGCATACTTGATATTCATAGGTTTATAGACAGGACACTGGCTGACGGGATGGTTTATGGAGCTATTATTTGGTCGATGCACAGTCAGTACCTTGGCAGTAAATGTGTTTTCAGAGTTACAGGGTTGGTGTGATAAGCAGCATATGCTTTGAAGTTACATGGACGCATGTTTGCGCAAATGAATACAAATGCAGTGCATTATGGACCGATAAACACAGGATCAGAATTAGATTTCCCTCACATTCCCGAACAGCGGGGTACCACCCCGCGTCGTCTTCCTCTCCTTATGCATATCCACCAGCCCTCCCTCTTCATTCACTATGCCTGTCACGACTACAACCGAGTTTGATGCTCCCTTCACTGCAGATGAAGTGCACCGTCATCACAATGGAGAGAGGGAGAACAGCTGCGGCTCTTACCACTGTCGAGGTGGTTGGACTTGATGATCCTCTCTGAGTACTCTGATATACTGGAACATTCAATCTGACAGGGAAAAAAAAGAAAAGCAATTAACTGACTGCAAATAAAGGACTTTGGGAAGAATGTCTTTAAAGGCATGTCTGCTGCACTCACAATAACATGTCCTCAGTTTTGCCCGTAACACAGATTCAGAAGACTGTAAATGTTGCAGCTGCACTGATGTTGACAGGGATGCTGCGGGTGAAAGGCAAACTTTCTGCTGCAGGTGTACCACTTTGATATATAACATGCACATTGTGAATTCAGCTGCATAGGCAACTCTCTGTGAAAGCACAAATAAACTCTCTGTCCTCCAGAAAGCCAACAAATACTGGTTGAGCCTGATTAAGTAAAGTTAAATGTAACAGGGCTCAGTCAGTATTTGTAACCCGTACAGAATACAGATATAATCCGGGTCAATCTGAAGGTGGAACGCAAGGAGATTTCGAGAACACCCCCTCTCAACAAGAGCGATGAACAAAGATTATTGCTTTTAATCCCCCTCCTATTAATAAAACTATTATTCTATACTGAGTAGCCAGATCCTTTTCTTAAGTCCCTATACAGCAATCTAAAAACACTCCATAAAGTCCTGCATGGTAAATTCTATTTAAGTTCAGTGGTAGTAACACTGACTCCATGTTACTGATATATTATTATTTGTGACATTATTAAACTGTTGACACTAATCCATCAGTGTGTACTGTAAGTAGCCTGGTTATTGCTGCAGCTGGTCAAGGTGTGGCTAGTTTTTTAACTAGTTAAATTGTTTAGGAGAGGTGTTTCAAATGATTAATGGTAGAGGACAGTCTGATACATAATTTGTATTTATTTTGAATAGATTTTCTTTACTTTGTTTTGGTAAATAATAGTTAATTTTACCTCTTTGGGCATCAGAGGGTTATTTAAATAAAGCCGTGTGAGAAGTTAATGGTGGAAATCACTCTTTGGTGGAACTGTTTACAACGCATAGACATCTGAAATGTGACAAAAGGTCCCAACTTAACACTGTCACGCTGTCACGAGCCAAAAAGGTTGGAAACCTCTGGCGTAATGAAACTCAAAACTGTACTTGTGCAGTACTTGATGCTGTTTCTAGTTAGCACTAGGATGCTATTTTCCATCTAGAAAGTTTGTGGAGTAGTGACCATTGTTTGTGTGTGGCCTTTATAGACTGTGGCAGTCCCTTCTGGTCACGTTCATTTGGCTCCTTCCTTGTGTCATTTGGAATAAAGCGAATAAAAAGTCCAGAATTGAATCTTTACTTTTGAGGTATTTATGCTCGGAGCATAAATGTCCGTCCAGCACTGCAGCCACCATAAGGTGTTCTCTGGGGTAGAAAACAAGGTCATCTTTGCTTAGTATCTGTCTGTGGTTGGCTTCCACTCCAGTCCTGAACAAAACCCTGTAGGCCTGCACCTGGTTAGCAAACCTGAAAAAGCATTTTACTCAGTGGAACTTGTTCCATGACTTCCTGACTCTGATTTATTTCTTTATACAAAAGATTGCAAAATTGAACAGTGGGCTGCACAGTGGGCTTTGCCAGTTCTGAGAAAAAGGAGAGCAAGTAAGATACAACCAGCTTTGAATATGTGAGGGCATATAGTCAGGGGATTGTTCCTGCCTACAGTGTTTGATAGCAATAAGCAGGTTTTTATCACTTACAGTTTTTGACTTGTAAACCCGACAGCAGCAGGTAACTAACAAGGGAGGGATTATCATCTGACATTGTGCTCTGATGTTAATTTAGCATCGCAAGAAGTGCCCTCGAGTCATGCTGAAAATAGTGGATTATAGAAGAATATGAAAGGATGGAATTTACAAGGTGACCAGTCTCTGTGCCAGTGCCTGAGTCGCTGCCAGAGCATCTTACTTTAAATAATTAGGTGCAGATTAGTCACTACTCGACTGTAACCGCCCATTTAGCCCCGACGGGACCTTCAACTTCAAGTTTCATTACTCTTTTGACATTTTAAATTCTTTTAAGTAACCCTCACCCTACTGATTTTTTTCTTTGTGATAAACCTGACAAACCTGCATCTCTCTCACCTTTTCTCCGATGCCCCATCTTTTACACTTTTCTTTCCTGTCTGAGTCCCGAGCTCTTCGCCTGCTATACTTTGTACTTCCTGTTCAGCCCCCCGACGCAGGCCCCATGGCTGATCTATTGAGGCGCCAGCGATAACAGAGTTACAACACAATAAAGGTCCGTCATTCATCAGAATAAACTCTGGACACTTCTCGTAAGCAGCTCTCAAACAAAATAAGAACATAATTCACCGGGAGGCGTTCGTCAATACCGACCCTGTGCAGCATCAGGCCGTCTGAGAGTACAGATTTTCACCTGTGTGCACTCTCTTGCACCCAGCCAGGGACCCTGTTTGTCAGAGGTGCACGGGCTTATTCATGCTGCAAGAGATCCATCTGGTCGTAATAAAGCTGAGGAGTCCTGAATGAACTCTAGGTGCTCTGGGTCATAAAAAGGCAAAGCCAGGGCAGGCTGAAAAGGAGCAGCACTCAGCCTGTGACTCTCATGGAAGAATTCGGTCCATGAGGGCTTTTATTTCGGAATGGGATAATGATTAGACATGTTCCATACACAACACGCCAACTTGATACCATGTTGGATATTTCTCTTTTTCCGTTGCAACCCAGTGTAACACACATGAAATTCCCCCACTGCTCATGCATACAGAATGCATACTTGACATTAGTGCTTCCTCCCCTGAAGCTGCCCTATTCTCTGCTGCCTATTAGTGGAGGAGCGGTCAGGAGGCTGCTGGTGGCGCCCACAGCCTTCCACCTGTCTGTCTGTCACACACACACAACACTGGTGCACCTGCCTATTAAAAGCTAGGCTGTATCAACAGCGTGTACAAGCAGGAATGCCCGATGTTCACCGGGCGTACATGCGCTTGTGTGCGCGGCTGTGCTGTTAGTGCGTGATAATGCCGATGCCAGCCCTCTAATTGGCAGTCCACATCTCTCTCTGAATCTCGGTGAGAGGAGACAGCCATTAGCCATGTGTCCATCAGAGTCATGCTTCAGTGAGGGTGCTGAGGCCTCGCGGCGTGTTTAAGAGTCAACACACCCTCACGCGCTGCCTATTGCACCTCTCACTAGTGTCAGGAAGAGTCACTGTCACTGTAGTCGTCCCCGCGGGCTCCCACTGGGGCTTCTCTCCAGAGACACAACAAGTTTTTAACTTTGCCCAGGTTTCATGGCACCTCTCCCCTCCGTCTGTGCTCTTAACCTGTGAGTCAACAGGAAGTTGAAGCTGGCTTGGATTTGTGACTAGATTACACCACAAACAAATTTACATATACATAATAATATAATATAACTGACTCTGATTGGCTTTATAATTAGTTAATATTCTATTTATTATGCTGCTATCATGTCAGCAATATGCATTTGAATCTTCCCCTAATTTCTGTCTGGCTGTGTGGAACTGAAGTGTAATGAAAAGAGCATCCAGACGTGGGGATAAACTCACCTTTGTAAGAGGAAAAAAGGAAACTTCAAACGTCAAATCAAGTCAGTGGGGATCTGTGATTGGTTGACTGTTATGCACACAAACAAATCAGTACACGGTGTCTGTCTGGCTGTTGACTCGTTCTGCTGCTCACTGAACATATCCAGTCTGCAGAGTCACCGCTGCATGAGCACACTGACTGAAAAATACTGATGACACTCTTCAAGGGAAGATTTTGTTGATGGTCTTTTTTAATGGCGAAAGCGTTTTTTTTTAAAGTAAAAGAAAAATACAGGAAGAAAGTTGGTAGGCAAATAAGTAAGCGCCTCTCTTTGGCTTGTTGCATGTACACACCAACCACACACATATACTTTGACTCCTTTGTCTTTCAGATTTTAAGTGAAATACAGAGAGAGCAAATGATTTAATAAGCCACTGTGGTCCAAGCTTGGATCGGAGCTGATCAACATTAACGACAAACATCAGACACCTGAATCCGCCTAATGCATTTTACAGCACCTGTTTAATATCATAATGATTTGCTCTCAGAGCTGCTTTGGGTGTCTGGACAGAATTTCACCTGCATGCAAATGTAGTTTACAATGTGCCGTTGCAATATCATTCTGGGCTGGTAGCACACAATCTGCATGTGTGCCCTTGTGGACTGAAGTCGCTGCCCCTGTTTTACATCAGGGGGTTGTTGAGCTCTGGAATCATGCAACTACTTGGACTGGCCAAAGAAATCAAATAAATTATTTACTGTACTTGTTTGTGTTTATTTGAAATCTCCTAGTGGCAACTATTTCCTTGCTGCTACGTGTCTACATGTTTATATTCTTTATCAAGGGCTAATGTTATTTACATTAGCCCTTGCAATTTTTTACATGTGCAACAGAGTGAAAATAAGAAAAAGACATATTGCCATTTGGTGGATTTGTTCCAGTCTTTTAGAGAGAAATATTTAATTTATATATTTTTTTAAATATTCAAACATAATAGATGAAAAAAAAAATTTGAGTTCCATTTTCATTTTGATTATTGAAAGGGTAAAAATGTGGGATATAAAATGTAGGCTCAGGCTATAATGATCATATAGCTGTAATACGAATGGAAAAAGTATTTTATGGGAATTCTGCAGCTCAGGAAAAGAGGTTATCACTTTTCTTTTTTATGTAATGAGGTCCATATGATAGAGTGCTATTCTTGTTGGCCCAGAGCCCTGGTCTTTCCACCTCACAAGCCCATCTTTCACATGGAGCTTTATTAGGTTTAGGTATGATAAAGGTATCAGGCTTTGGTGCAGGGCTCAAACTGGGAGTGAAATCCCAGAAATCTTAGCCCCCATTTATGTGGATAAGATCCCCGCCAGATGGATAGCAGTAACACAAGTGTGAGGTAAAGCCCAAACTGAAGTGATATTTCAGTTTAAAGTACAAAGAGAGGGATAGAGGAACTGCCTGAGACAGCAGAAGAGGCGAGGAAAACAAACAGGAGGTGCGAGGCGAAATCACACACACATAAACACATAATGTCAACCAGTAGCTTAGAACAACTTTTTTGGCAATTCCAAGTTAATCATTTCTCCCTTCAAGCAAAAACCCACTGGTCTGGAGCCAGCATACAAAAATAAGTTCCACGTGGTTATCCCAAGCTAGTGGTGTATATCCAGCATGTATTCTCAGACGTGTCCTGACTAGCAATTACTTCTGCAGCAGTGCACAATAATAGATGAAGCTCTTAAATCACTACGTGTCGGCCTGTCAGCTCACACACTTTTATCACCTGCCTGTCAAGATCTTTCTTGAAGATTATAGGGAGCACCGCGGAAAAATGGTTAAAACGTATGTGCAGATCCACAGAGAGCTAGTCATGCACATGCGGTACATGCACACAGTGTGAGCAGCTTGCTGGGCTGGGCTCCACAGTGATTAGACCCCCATGGTTAGGCATGATAATGCTCCACTGAAGGGGAACGTGTCTTACCCCATATACATGCTTTGCCCCAGCTTTGGCCGCGAACATGGACAGGATCCCAGTCCCGCTTCCCACATCCAAGACGATTTTGTCCTTGAAGACGTGCTTGTTGTGGTACATGGAGTTCCTGTAGGTGAGCGTCCTCACCTCGTCCTTCAGCATCTCCTGGTTTAGCATATGACAAATGATATTAGGTAGATGTTGACACAGCTAACCCCCTGTGGAGAGTGACAATTTGTTTTGCTGAATTAAAATCACTGGGTAGACTATGGGGGTCTGGATTTGTTGAGATATCTGCAATGGAGCAGCGACAAGTAACACACAGCCTTCACCTAATCTTACTTTATTACGTCTGGATCGACATTCAAAATCCATGGCTGGTGTTTCTGAATAAGCCCAGTGATCCTGCAGGCTCAGCCTGTCTGCATCTCTTTTTCTGACTGTCTCTATTTCCTAGTGCATGCATGTGTGAAGAATATTCAGAAATGACAAAAATACACCTGACCTACATTCCCAAAATATAAAAAAAATCATCTCACAGGTCACACCAGAAAAGTGCTCTTTTTATATGGTCTGTCTGCTCACTTTAAAATATAGCTGATGGAAAAGGTAACTATTTAGAAAGACTCAAATATCAACTTGATTAGTCGAAAACTTATGATATGAAAAAAAATGTAGTAATGGCTCTGTGTTGATCAAATGAAAACATTTTGAACAAAGATGTCTAGTAAGTATAAATTGCACTATTCTGTGTGCCCTGAGCTCAGCCTCCCAGGCAGACATTTCTCTTGGGATGGGGTTCAGATCTCATGTCCTTTGATGGGATTGGCTGATTGTAACCCAAAACATGACTCTAACCATTGATGACTTGTAGCATTTGGTTGTCATAGTATGTTGGGGCAGTGCAGAACAGGGGGATGAGCTACATGGGAGGCTCAGTTCAGGAAAAATGTCACACACAATCTTCTTTAATGTGTTGTAAACCCACAATAGAGGAGCCTGAGACAAATAGAAAAAAGAAAAAGAAGCAAAGGAAAAATGACAACGGGGCCTATGTCAGCAGGTGATTATCAAGGTCAGTTCATAGTTTTCATGATAAGAAAAGTAAACCGGTGGCTTATTTCCTGCACTGAATGTACAGTATGTACTGTATTATCCATCCTTGGTCCTATTCTTGTTTTTGGACTTTTTCATGTTGCTCAGCCAAACAACAAACAGGAGGAGCTGTCAGTGGGACTCCTTCATATCTTCTGTCTGTGCACACACACTCTCAGCTGTTTGGGAGCGTGTGCACGTCCTCGAGTATAATCACGACTTTGATGTGCCCTTTAAAAGTTGGACTCCCCTGCACATTGATTTACTTTTACCTGATTTTTTTTACCATTTTCAAACCAAACTAATAATGAAAACATTTTCCATTCCACAATGGTCTAGAGCTCCTTTAAAGGATTTTTCTTTTCTGCCACTAGGAATTTACCATTGTAATTTAGCCATAACCAGGCAACCGACTTCACTGAGATCTAAGAGCAAAGCAAATGTCTTACAGATGAATGGAGAAAGCCACTTACAGGGAAGGGAAAAAGCACACATTTGTGAATACTTGTCAAATCAGAGTTTTACTTGTGAATTTACACTTGCAAAAATTTGCAGTTTTATGTGGAGCTGTTACCATTATCCAGTGGAAAAAAAATGTCTCCAGGAAGCATCTTCCACAGGGTTAAGTATTATTTGCTGAAATGCAAACAGGGATGTGTAAACTGAATTTTTATCTCCTGACTTTAGTTCCTGAGATTCCTTACTTCCTGAGAATATACAGTCAAAAACAGTCATCATCCATGAGTCACAACCATCTAATTATCTTTGAAAGACACAAGAATGAGAAAATGGAAAAACTATTCAGTGATTCTCACTGTAATAGGACACACAGACATACCTCATGTATACCAAAGTGGGCGTAAGAGTCAAAGTAGTAGTCTCGTGAGGTCATATCCTCTGGACTAAGGAACTTGGACATCTTGCCCCGCCCAGGACAGCTCGGGAGGTTGGCAGCATGCGGTGTGTGTGGTGGGAGAGGAGGCCGCTGGGCATGCTGGATGGAAGGCACAGGCTTGGGCAACGAGGTGGGCTGTGCCGACTGGGATGGAATTATGCGGATGGGCTGTGGCTGTGACTGTGGTTGCTGGAAAGAGAGGGATAAAGACAAAAACACCCCATTAAACACTTCAAGAATCCGGGCCTTTCAAAGTCAAATCACTTCTGGAGTAAGCCACAAAGCAAGTACACAACAGCAGCCTGGCATCGGCAACATGACACGGCGCGGCTTGCATTCCCAGTGATTGACTTCGATTTATCTGCCATTCCCCTTAACAAGTTCATCTGCTCTCGTGCCTCTCGGCTCATCTGTCAGTCTGCTGTTCCACGAAGCAGTCTGGTGAGCTCACAGGGTGCAGAGAGTCTGTTTGGGTCTTGGGGAAACATGAAGTCAACCTGTCTGTCTGTCAGCAGAAGGCAGAAATGGCAAGACAGCTCTGCTCTGCACAGAAGGTACACCCATAATGCCCCGATTATCACCTCTGAGGCCAGCTGGGAAGGCCCAGCCATGGTGTGTGTGTGTGTGTGTGTATGTGTTTGTGTGCCTCTGTGTGTGTTGGATAGAGAGGTGGTGAAACGGACTCCCAGCATCTCAGTTTTGAGCCAGTAAGCTGTTCTGGTGTTTATTCTTATTGCAACTTTCAGGCTTCTAAAAATAAATGATAAATATTTGTTGAGATGGATTACAACAGTGTATTCCATTTTGAATTTGGCAGAAGAAACAATAAAAGAGGAATTAATGTATGTAAGTAAGGCTTGCGTCTCAGGAGAGCTAATGAAGGTTTCATCTGAAACACATCTTTTCTAATGCACTCTCTCTATCATTTCAGAATTTAATCTAATGCAGCTGGTGTATGACAGAGTCAATACGGTGGATAACCTGACAAAGAGATGAAGTTGTTTTGTTGTGACTTACAGCCCCAGCACTGTGTGACACATGGATCTAGTGGACTTAAAGTAGGATTTTTGTCAGTGGCATTGATTCTTCCTCGTTTGAGAAAGTGACTCTCCCCCTCCTCCCCTACTTTCCTCTCCGACCTGCATCTTTCCCTTTAAAATGCCTGTCACAATCTTCATTGTCCTCCCTTTTTCCTGCTGGGCTCAAATGGCACAGACGGAGCGGCCAAGAAAATGATGTGTGAAAATAACTGGTCGCAACGTGGTGCATTCACACTCATGCTGACCTGCATCTCTTACACATCAGGTGACCGCTAATGATGCATTATGGAGGAGCTTCTAGCCCGTGAGATATCTGCGAGTCAGCCGGCCCCACCACTTTGGTCCAGGCTGAAGGTGGATGAAGTGCTGACCAGCAAATGTTAGCATTTTGCTAGCATTTCGCTCAAAGCGCCGCTGTGCCTAATTAGAGAACTGCCAGGACGGCTTGTGTTTTGTGAAGGACAGCTCATTTCATAGCTACCCGTCAGCCTATAGTGCTGCTATACATGCAAGCTGCCAGTCTTCTAAGTATGGATGCAACATCCAAACATGAGCTAGAAAGCGTCATTAAAGATTAATAATGTCTAATAATAGTGTCTTCTCCTCTGCTTTACTGTCATTGATGTTGATGTTGATGTTGGTAAAAATCATATTAGTGTCAAAGCATCTTCTTTTTCGATGAAAAAGAATTAAAAATGCAGAGTAACAAAACATTTTTGGCATCCAACCCAAATAGTATAGACCTGTAGTATTTTATTACAGCGGGGAGCATGAGAAGGTTAAGGAATCAGTGTCTCTGCTTGGCAAAGTTTACAAAGGTTTTGACTGTTTTGACATATAAAATATAGAAATCTTTGTGGTAACTAAACAGGAAGGACCAACTGTTGAACGTCTCTTAATCCTTTAAGCTGTGATATTGATCTGAATAGGGGGCTCTTCAGTGCAGTGCAGCACTTTAACCTACTATTCCTGTTGTGGGTATTCTTACAACCTGTTAATCATTAGGATCATCAGGGAGGCTTCACTGTTACTGCCTGAAGATGCATTTTTGATGATGTATTATTTCACTTTTATATTGTGCAGGTATACCAGGAAGCTGAGACAAACATTTCCATTTAACAACTGACCTAACCTCACAGTCCCAGGTGTGAGGACTGCAGATGAAGACTTGGCAGCCTCTGAAAAAAAAACCCACAACAGCGAAACTAACGGATTTGATGAACATTTGGCTCCAAGCCAACACCCAAAGAGTCAATAATTACAAGGCAGGGCCACAGAGGAGGTGATTAAGGCTGCCAAGTTTAATACAGGACTCAGTGAGGACCTTCCAAAAGTTGCAGTGCAGAAAAACCCAAATCGCTCCGGGCTGTCATTAAGGGATGGATTAAAGTCGACTCGGGGTGTCGTTCAGTCAGAGGAGAGCAGCTGCAGTGGGTGTAACTGAGACATAGGGAAGAGAGGGCGACGCGCGTCCTTGCCCCTGACCCTCCAGACTGATAAACACATTTGGAGTTCTATTTCGGACCAGATCCTCATGTCTACATGGAGGTGAGGATTGTTATTTGAGAAGGGCATTCAACTGGCGCTTCTGTTACACCGTCTAAATGAAGGGGGTCACACAGCCTCTTTGATGACCCCTGTTTGTGTGCTGTTAGTCCTGAAGTCAGTCATGTCCTCAGTGGGTGGATCTGTAGGGTAAACTCTATGTTGCAGTTCGATGCATATGTGGAAAAAAGGCACCACAAAGATGACTTATAATGGCTTGCTGTAGAGAGGTTTTTATTCCATTATTTCAAGGGGGAAAAAGTCCTCTAACAGTCAGGAAAGAGAATCACTTTGGTCTCCTGCCATTACGCCACTCAGGCGCCTCTGAGGACACAAATATTCCAAAAGCGCAGAGAGCAGTGGAAGGCAGAGCTCCATCCATCCAGGCAGTGTCCTCTTAGCATAATGTATCAGGTGCCTGCTGCCCTCACACGTGAGCGTGTTGATAAAGACTCCAGGAGTTTGTTGGAGGAGGGGCTTCTTCTGCAAATAAACTTGCTCTGAGGGGAACTTTATTTGATGAGTAATGTTTAATGAAGCGTTGCGAGGCTTGTCTCTGACTCCTCTGTGTATTTGGACCTTTTTAAGCATTTCTTGCAGATCAATCTGCACCGCTCCCTCTGTGCCCGGCCGCATTGTGAATACAGATGTGGCACATGCAGGACTCAGGAAATCACTGGGCCGGTGTTGTGGCATTCTGAATTTATGGCTTTATGGCCACATTAGATGAATTCTTCAGTCAGACCTGTCACACCTTAGATAACATAATGTGAAAATGCATGAGCAGATTATGTGTGTGTGTGTGTGTGTGTGTGTGTGGTTGGAGAGTGGGGGCAGCAAAAAGTAGACCTCAACTACTTCCTGCCTTCAGGAGATGCCCATTCAGAGATCCCTGGGAGCCAATGATGCAGACTCCTCGTCTCCAACTCACCCCCTACTTTTCCTCAAACCTGCTCCACGCACCGAGTCCCAGCGTCCCCCGTTCCTCCTGCAAGGTGCTGCAGTAGGTACCTTGGACAGCGCAGGCAGAGGCAGCAACACGCTCTGTCCCGTTCAGCCTCATGCTGCTGCCCCCACAGTGCT
Organism: Scortum barcoo; assembly: GCA_023238725.1. Classification (NCBI taxonomy): domain Eukaryota; kingdom Metazoa; phylum Chordata; class Actinopteri; order Centrarchiformes; family Terapontidae; genus Scortum; species Scortum barcoo. The sequence goes on along the minus strand of CM041536.1, from coordinate 21,377,270 downwards.
CTTTTATTGAAATCTGCCTTTTTACGCAAAGAAAATCAGATGCGTTTGGATTATTTGGAAACATATTCTGAGGGGGAGAAGAGATCCTGTCACTGTCCTGTAAAATGCGAGTGATATCACACTGACATCCCTGCAGAGGCTTGGGAGATACGTTTAAAAAATAAAAGCAGAAAGGGGATTTTTTTTTTTTTTTTTTACTGTCATCGATGGTGGAAACACTCTCGTGCCTGTCTGCTCTGCACCTGTTTGTCGTGTGTGTGTGTGTGTGTGTGTGTGTGTGTGTGTGTGTGAAGGCAGATGGAGCCTATCACTCAGACCGCTGTTCCACCAGCCGGACAGTCACTCAGCATCCTGCATCCAACTTCTCCTAAAGGTAGGACACATGCTGCAGGACTCGGGACAGGAGGCTCATTTAGTGCGCAAAACCAAACCAAACAAACCAAAAAAAAAATCTAAAGGTGTCTCTCACACTTACCTCACCGCTCTCAGACTCCGCCATTTTTCTCCTGAGGAGCATGCAGCGGGACGAGTGCTTAATTCCCATAAGAGCCAGCCAAAGAGGAAAAAATGCGCTCACACTTGATAAGAAGTAGAGAGAGACGGAGGAGGGAGAGACAGCAGCGGCTCGGTGCTCCTTAGTTCTCTGATCGCTCGGCAGTTCTCATTCCCGTCCCAAACTGCACTGTTCTTCTTCACAAATTATAACACTGTGCAAGGACAAAAAACTACTCGAGGTCCCAAACGCGTCGCAGCCGGCCGTGCCAGAAAGTGTGCCGGATCCCATGGCGCCAAAGTTTGCAGTCCGCCGGTGCGCTTTCCTGGAGAGCATCAGAGGGGAAGGCGGCGTTTGGTCTCACGAGCAGAGACGAGATGCGCGCAGACGCATCGTCCTATCCCATGACCCCGCGAGCGCAGGTGGGGATCAGGATTGCGGCACCGAAAAGCGCCCCCCACCACCGCCCCCCCTCCAGCTCTGATTGATTCCTCCACCGCAGCTCTGCTTTCTAAAAATAGTGCCCACGTCTGGCACGCCTCGGTGGGGGGACTCGCCGCTGAGCGCACGCACAGAGGCGGGACGGCGTGAACCGGGGAGGTCTCGTTAACACGCGCGCCCCGCAGCCCCCCCGCACCCTGCTCTGCGTCCCCGGGGAAGTGCTGGACCAGGAGGAGGCTGCAGGAGAAAGTTGGAGTGGGCTCTCACCCTGTTGTAAGGCGAGGAGGACGCTGCGTGCTGAGGATGCACACACACACACGCACGAACACACACACACACACACACACACACACACACACACACACACACAGAGAGAGAGAGAGAGAGAGAGGACCACGACCACTCCTGCCTCATTGGCCAGTATCAGAGCTGGCTGCTGTTATGCTTCACCTGCTCTGCTCACTCCTGGGAGGAACCAGGGCAACCTCAACACACACACACACACACAGAGTTTCTTGGTGTCTCTTTCTTCTCTCAGCTGTTACACCACTCTAATAAAAAGGACTCTCCTTCATCCTTTATTTATTTGACCTTTCCTTAACCGGGACGCTCTCTTCAGACACCTTCCTACGACACTGCACTGCTTCCTTGCTCTGTAAGTGACTGCTGCGGACTGCCATCACTGTCAGAACTGTTTCATAACTAAGCGCGTGTGCCAGTCTTCTGCTTTTTCTCGCTGGAGTCTATTTTGAGGAAAGGCCATCCCTCTCTACCTCCCACACCACTCACCACTTGTTACATTATTCAGCAGAGAGGGTGGGCAGACGCTCACCAGGCAGCGAGCGGGCGCCAGGAGAGAAGTCCGACCAGATTCTCTTTTTGTTGCCCACACCTCCATGTGCCATCGTACACATGATTACGCCTGCTCCAAGCGGGCGTTGATGCATGAAAACATGAGCGGATGTACTGCATGTTCAGTTAAATAAACATGGCAGCTACACAGGCAGGCATGCTCACTGCATGCAAGCGAACAAGAGTCTGAAGCCGTGCCATCAGCTTTGTCAGACTATTCTTAGACACAGCTGCACTTCAGCTACAACGCAAGCAAGCCAACTTACTCACAGTGACTAACATGTTGATGTGTAGCCGGTATAACATTCACCATCTCAGCATGTTAACATTTGCTAATTACCACTTACAGGTATTTTGTCACAAACCAGAGTAGTGGACAAATAACACGACATATTGAGCTGAAAGGTCAGGGGATCAAAGCCATTCATCCTCTGGACAACGTTTATGTCTGTACCAACTTTCACAGCAATCCACCTAACAGCTCAGGAGAAATTTCGAGAACAACCAAAGATGTTAACCTGCTGGTGGTGCTATAGGGGGAGAGGATCAGGAATATCTGTTGTTATGCCAGTTCATTTTGTAGATCTTGAGATATAAGAGATATAAGTCAGTAAAGTTATATATAGAGGCCGTATATAAAGTCATAAAAAAATAAAATCATTAGAAGTCATCTTCTCAGAACCTCACATAGCTAACATCATAACAGTCCATCAAATAGTTGTCAAGATATCGCACCGTGAACCACATAATTAACTTCGTGGTAGGCGTAAATTAAAAGTCAGAAAGATTCATCTTCAGGGGACCATGAATCTGTGTACAAAATGTCATGGCAGTCCATCTAATAGTTGCTGAGATGTCAGTTTGGACGGTGACATCCCTGCAGTCTTGGCGCTTAGCATGGCTAAAAGCGCCTGACAAGACCCAGAAATCCAGGTTCTTGCTGGAGCACGAGGATCAATATTTCACCGCACACACAATTGATCAAGCAGACAAGCAGATTACCGTTCAGATGTTCTCTGATCTGAGTCTAATTACTCTCCTGTAACGGCCGGTATAATTTCTGACAATGCCGGTGGACGACTTAGCCTTCTCTCTCTCTGGGTCGTCAGCCCTCCTCGGTATCACAGTGAGGGGATCAGGATCTGAGATGCTCTGAAATCACTTCAATTACCTCATCTTGCCTCCCTCTGATGTGTATGTCCTAGTCTTTTATCATCGCATGGATGATTGCCGCCGAAAATACCTCATTACTTCTTTTTTTCCCTGATAAAAAAAGCAGTGGTACTGTAAGATCAATGGTAATAGTCCATTGTCCAGAGTTAGACTAATTGCTTCCTCCTCTCTGATGTAGTGAGGGGATGTGTTTTGACTGTGAGTGAATATGTGTGTGTGTGCGTGCATAAGGAGCGGGTCATTATCACAAGAGGACTCGTCTTGTGAAGCTTAATTAAGCAACACTGCCTCTTTCATTCCTACATGCACTTTCTGAATTGTAGGTACAAACACGCAGAAGTAACACGAGCGGCAGATGACTTGGACTTCATTAGCTTCAATGTACAGCGAGGAGCTACAGGAGCAACTGTCAGATGTTGTTTAATTATGTGCTTTCAGTTCATTATCCAGATTGGGCAGCTGTGAAAAGATTAGTGCTCTTGTGTTCACTGCCAAGCTTATTCAGTCAATTCACAGGAAGTTAATTTGAATAAATATTCAAACTGTATTTTACTTGCCCACCCACACTCTCTTCTGTGCCCTTGTTTGATTTGATCTTAGTATTTGTTCTTTCCATGTGTGTTTACTCACTTCGGTTTGCGGCTGAGTGGAGGAACTGTTGATTTAAGATCCTTGTCAGCTGACCGAGAGCAAATATGACTTTTCTTACATGAACTATGGTGCCGATAAGATGTGGAGCAGATGTTCTTGGCAAGCATACATTTCTGGTGTGACCAAGGAGCTCTAACTGAGGTCAAGGATGCAAATGATGGCAGAAAAATCTGAATAGGCAAAGTCTGAGTGGTTAGGTTTTGTTTGGATTTCAACTGGAGGATTTTACATTTAAGCATTACATCTCTTTCCCGGGGCTATTCCTCTGATTCACAGGTGGAAAAGCACCAGTTATCCAGCTGCTGATGTCCTCAGAAATGAATAAGCACAACATAAATGACAAGCAGGCAAATGGCAGCTTTTTACAGGAGGACTGTGCAGATTTCGAAGCATTTTGTGAAAGTCCCCATCTTCCTATGCTCTTGCAAAGTCTGAATACCTTTGCTGTAACATACTGCCCCCCTGATGAGGATATTACTGTCTAATTAAAAGCCTATGGGACACGGTGTCGCACATGGCTAATCTGTATAATCAATAGAGGAAAGTAATAAGATGAAGAGATAAGGCGGGAGTTTTATTACGCTCCATGCCAGGCTGCGCGTTAAGAGCTTATCTGACTTTTCATACGAGATGGAAAAAAACTGAACCCACATGACGCTGTGTCCATCTCATATCAGAATTACTGTATGTGCCAGTTTTGCCATTTGTAAATAATGTCCATGTCAACATCTAGGCTGCAATTGTGACAGTGAACATTTTCTGAAAGCTCAGAAACAGTAAAAGTGATTAATAACTCAGAGGTGAAGCGTGGAAGCATCACAACATCAGTCAAGGTAATTAAACAAATGTAATGGATATAATGTGATATTGTGACTCAAGTATTTCAGCCCTCATATATATGTAAAGAGTTGTTTGCTGACATGAATGCTCTCAAGCTGTGAACATGGGAATCTTTCCTACCTCAACCACCCATCCCATAAGGCGTGAATGTACTGAGATACTGTAGGGTCTTCTTAAGCTCAGTCCCTTTAACTAATGAGCCTCACTAATTTGTGTCTTTCTCATACAGAGATGGAGATATTGTGCCCCCTATGCCTCCCACACATCAGTTTAATATGAGCTGGCCTATTCATCTGTATCGATACAGAAAGTCATGGTCATCAAACTGCTGAAACTAATGCCTCTTTACAGGGTTTATTTTAGAGGACCATCATCATTCACTGCTGGGTTGAATAGTAACAATTTCCCGTAAATTTCTATATAAATGACTTTATGAGAAATCTGCGATTTTAGATCAGAAACTGGTTGATTTCATAATGACACCGTCACTGAGATGCCAGTTGATCTTCCAGTGACATACAGTAGTGTTTTGTATTTCTGTCACCCTCCAGCGCTCACCTGAATTAGTTATGCCAACACCAAAGCAACGGAAGAGCAAGTTAAGCGAAAAAAGGAAAGCTGCTCCCTTTATTTGTCACTGGTAAAGTTTGTTTATGCCTGTTTGTGCAGTGTCAAGTGTGTGTGTGTGCAGAGTCAGAGTCAAGTGTGTGTGTGTGTGTCTTCAAGGCTGTCGGAATAATCTTACAGCAGTTCCAGTGAAGTGGATTTTATATCTCCACCTACAGCATGTCATAGCAGTACCTGTGAAAAATGTTCCTTCTCTGCCTTTCATTTACCTCAAAATATTTGACTTTAACGTACAATAACTGCCTTAACCTTCCCAGAAAAAAACATCACCTTTTTTGAAGTTGATTAAGTATTTGTTATAAGTTTATTCTCATGTCATCTGCTAAAGGCAGATATGCCCATTCTGTGATAAGCTTCCCCATATTTTAAACATTTCCCTTTATCAGCTGCTCATTATCATACCATATGGTAGGGCCTCATATACCATCCAATTATGTTCACCAACCCGTGGCTTTCACCCCACTTTATGCAGCTGGTTTTATTTGATTTGAGATTTAAATGCAAATGGTTTCCATATTATACTACTGTATAATTCCCAGCAGAGGAAGGTCCCATGTAAAGCATTTAAATAGCTTTCATCCAAATTGGTGAAATACTTGATATACTACTGGATATTATTTTTTTCTTTATTTCAAGAGACCTGCCTGTTAATAAACTTGAAACTGCAGATTTATTTGGTCTGCACAGTGGTACAGGTAAAGTTGAACAGACTCTAGACAGGCTTGATGTGCTCAAAGCAATAATTGGACATTTGGTGAAATATGCATATAAGCTTTTATTCCATTGTAAGAGCTTAGGAGGTTACGATGGAGTAACATAAGCCAAAACATTTAGTGAAATATGCTTATTCATTGACTTGCTGAGAGTTAGATCAAAACTGCTCTCATGTTAGCTTAGCTTAGCATAAAGACTGGAAGCAGGGGGAAACAGCTAGCATAGCTTTCCAATGGTACCAAATCTGTCAAATCTGTCTCCCGGCACTTCTAAAGCCCAGTAATTGACAAACAACTTATAGAATTTGTTAAATGCATACATGACCAAGAGAAGCAACTTAAGTCTTGTAGTCGCCTTGAGGTCGACAGGCAACCAGTGGATGGTTACTACCCCACCCTTTGACCTTGTGGGTCTTTTGAAGTGGAACAAAGCTATAATTCACACAGAGAGAATCACAGAACAGTCACACAGAGCCTACATGTCTTTGTATCCAGTCAAAGTCAGACTGAGGGCAGCAGGATCGCTGTCTGACAGGTACCCAGGTGGATCGTTGGCCTTGGTGAGGCGGGTAAGGCTGGGACCTCATTACTGTTATACATCAGTGTGTTGTTTTTCCAACATCAGATCCAAAAACCGATAGGCTCTGCTGCTGATAGCTTTCCTTCTACGTCTCATCAGTCTCTCTCACTTACAGTTTGCCTGATTCATTCCACCTCTCTTCCTCTCAAGCACACTCATAAGACATGAAGCAACAGTTGACCTGATAGCTTCTTATTAAAATCTGCAAGTTACAGCAGCGTTAGAACAAATCCTGAATAATTTTACATCAGTGAGATTAAAAATGCTCACACACACTCACACTGCAGTTAAATGCCGTTGCTGTTTTTAGCACGGTGGCTGGGCTGTTTGGCTCTCTCTTGTTCTGTGTTGATTAGACCTCGGTGTTGTGAAATGAGGCCGAGGATAAGAACGGATGTAGCCGTCATTCACGCCTACTGCGACGCACTGCATGATGAGATGACTGACAGATCAAAGGTTGACTGGGAACCTTATTAAGCTCTTTCTGTATGTTGTGGTTAAACGTTGCCTGATTGTATGCGGTTGTATTTAGTTGGTTTGTTAGATACCCTGCAGTCACGCATTGGTGACAGGGATTGGCTTCTGATGATAAACTGTGTTTACACTGGCATCTAAATGAGTCATGGTGATGTAGGATTTGCCATTGGATGCCAAAACACTGCATTGTCATAAAAGAATGATTTTTATTTGCATAGAGTCAGAACACTGAAGACGAAATCTGTACTTACTGAAGCTGCATACAGTTATTATATGTTTGCTACGTTTAAAAAGCAACCTCCACTCCACTCTCACACGCCCACTCGGCAAGACAGGGATCAAATCAATATGAGGAACCATAGGAAAGTGATAACCACATCAATCCTTCGTACAGAATTTATTGATCGTTTACTGCGATTACAAGCCGCATGCTGGCGTATTTTTACATCGCCGAGACGGAGAACTTGGCAAATTACGTGTGTCATCCTTTCACAGACTTTTGCTCACATTAGAAGTGTTGTTGTTCAAAGACAAAGCTGTGTGTTTCCAACTCATTATCTGCTGCTCTGCGGAGCACTCTGTGGGACAAGGCTCTGCATTGGAAATGGATCAAATGGAGCTGGCTGAATTAACTGGCTGTCACATGCGTTTCAACTTTGATGAGGCAAGGTGGTAGTTTCAGTAGACTCGCATGGGAGCGACGCGGAGACAGATGATTCTACAAATATTCGTTATTCTCCACCAACATCTCTCTCACACACACATACACAAATGACTTCTGTCATGCCAATCCTATTTTTCTATCACTTGTTGTTGCCTTTCTGATAGGACTGGAAGATACATTGACAGCTTCTTTGTTCCATGTTGCTCTGAAGATTAAACAAACAAACCTGCTGCTGTCAAATCTACCTAACTGACATTATGTAAAACTAGAATAGATAATGCAGAGACAGTGGACCAAATGTTCATTTGATAAAGAATATTGTATAACAGGACTGGTTTTCACTAACACAGTGTTTCTCTTTTGATGCTTCACCATAGTTATTGTCCTAAAAATAAAGATGAAGACAGGATGTACAGTAGGCAGCTGGAAACATACACACACAATCATACAGTACATACATGCAGAAACGTATAGTCATACATAACCTTCACATATGAAATAGAGATTAACAGTGAAAAGTATGCAAAATATTCAGTTTTAAAATAAAAAACAGCTTTACAGTGTTTGGAATGAGGAGGATGGAGTGTGTGAAAAGTGTTGAACAAGTGTGCGAACATAAACAAAGCATTTTCTCATTGCAAATTTCGAGGAACTTCAGTGCTGCTGAAACCACTATTCACTGACCAGCGATCAGGCACGTTCACCATAGCTCTGTCAAAGGGGCCTGCAAACAACCCCAAAGCCTCCATATGTTTTGGAAAAGTAACTGTAATGTAAATATTGAATTTCACATTGTGTTGTTAATGTTAATATATCATTATATTACAAGAAGTCTCTTCACAGACTTGTCCTACATTCACAATTATCTCAGCTATTGTGTTTGTGCAAACTAACTGTGAGGTTCAGAGGGGGAAGCGGCTGAAATAGATACATCAGAAGTCCCAGCATGAGATTTAGTCTATGTACTCCCACCACTAAAGGGATGCAAGAACCTTATGATACAATACTTTTTAAAAAATAAAATCAACAACAAGAAAAAAACAGACGTTCTCCCAGAAATAGATGCTCAAAGGGCTGAGTCACTTTGAGCTAAACTGCAGCAGTCATTGTATCTGTCGTTCCCACAAACACACTCTGCGAGAAATTGAGGTCATGCTGAGCGATGAGGTGAGATGTTACAGCCATGTAGGAGGGCATTATGGGCATGACCTACATCATTTGGCCCAGAATCCGACAACTTCAGGGTCTCGAGGTATGAAAGATTTTCAGGAAGAGAGGATGTTCATGCGGCAGGCTGTCTGTGTGAAGACGTAAGAAGTGTCTCATGCCATTTTTATCCACTATCAACTCAGACACTCAAATACCCTTAATTATACCCTTATAATTATTCATTTTAGGTCATTATTAGGATATTTGACACACAATCAATGGGTTTCACAAGCAACCAAGGAAATGAAATTGAAAATACACACACATACACACAAAAAATAAACTAAGTTAGTATTTCAATGCATAAACTCCAAAAAGCAATGTTCAAAGTAAATACAGATGATTAGGGACACTACAGTATGCTGTTGGTATCAAAAGTTTGCCAGAGAACAGAGGGTTAAAGGCTTGTGCTTTGTTGCAGTTTTCTTTCTCTCTTTTCTCCTCACTCCCACAAGTTCCTGCAGTTGTGACACTCTCCGGGGAGAGGATCCATATTTAATGACCCAGCAGTAGCTGCATAGAAATGGGCCACAGTAGAACAGGCCCACTGGCTCCTTTTAATGCCGCATGGATATTTTAGGAAGACAGTGAACTTGTATTAATGAAAACACATTCATTCCCCAATGGGACAACCATGGCAGGGTGCTAGCTTAACTTTTCAATAGACCACTGGCTGAGAATACTAAACAGCTTACTGTACAAAAGACAAAAGAGTTTTTCACAACATCCTTTTTACATCATATTCTTATTCTTGACTTTGCCCATTTTCCAAGTGATTCCTCTGAATGAGGAGTACAACAGATATGGAAATATTATATGGGCAGAAAAGCTGATATTAAAATTAGAATACAGTATATTTGGAAGAAAAATACTTTGCCAGACTGCTACTGGAAACTCTCCATGACAGCAACAAACAGAAAAGATGAGGAGGTGCATTCTTGGCAGAATCTAACACCTAACTTGTCGAGCATGCCGTCAGCTGTGCCCCCCCATCAGGACCATTTCCAGCTTTCAAGTATAACATTTCTTGATAGGCCGCATCAAAACAGAAACACTGTATGCTCATTTTTGCTTTGGTAACTGAGGCGTTCGTTAATGACACCAAAGGTCTAAATGGTTTTCAGGTGCATAAATCTGTGTGTGGTGTGCTGCATGGGCTGCACATGGAGTAGCTGTTCTCTTTCAAATGGTGAAGAGATAATGTTTCCACCAACAGAGACAGATGGTTGTCCATTCAAGTCATGAGATGGATGATGCCAAAGATTGAGTGTTCATTAGTTTTCATATCTGAAATACTGCAGAAATAGAAAGCCTCTCCAATACTTATTTATCTTTTCAGGTATAATAACAGCCTCTCAGCACTGACCTGTTATTTATTGTGAGTCATAATGAAGCTCTTATTGTTCACTTCTTTTCAATAAGAGCTGTGTGTGTGTGTATGTGTGTGTGTGTGCGGCTCGGTCACAGCTGTTTGTTTTGTTAGCTCCATCATGATCCCCATCTCATTATAAAGAGAGCAGATTGATGGACTGTGTGCCTTTTAATTTCATATAGTAAAAGCCAAAGTGTGGTAGCTTAGATTACAAGGCCCGAAAGACTGCAGAATATGAATCACGAAGACACAACCCACGACCTGCACCAAAGTTTGAGACCCCAAAAAACACAGCAGTAGAATGAAAATTTAGCTGTCCAGTCCACTTTGTTTTGTTTGGAGCCAAATATTTTATCTTCTGTCCGTTCAGGATATTGATGACGGAATTGATGAAGCTCTTTCATTTGAATTTTTATAATGCTGTAAGTCATAATATGAAAATATTGTGTGATAATAATTTTGACCACATGTCACACATCATATTTGTCAAAAGCTTAGCATGTATGCATACAGTGTGTACAGAGTTTAAATTAGTACTTAGTAAGTATTTAGGCAGCAAGCTTAATGAATGATGTAGCAGCTTGATCAGTGTTTCCATGTGCTGCGTGTTTGCATGGTCATATGTCTCCACTTTTTGATTTTTGTTTGTATTGTGCTTCTCCAGCACCAAAGTTATTTTAGGTCCACCAGTAAACAGCTCTAATAAACCATTTTGGAAACGCTGACATTTAGGGTTTTCAGGCTTTAGGTTGGATGTGGTGCCATTTAGTTTGTGTGTGTGCAAGTTTATCCGTGTGCAACTGTGCAAAAATCCCTCCAAACCCCAAAGCCAGGCTATGAAACCCATTTCATGTGTTCGTCGGAGCTTGACGGAGCCGCAGGCACTCATCATGTTTGTTGTGACTCCCGGTGGACTCATTTAGGATCAGGCTGCAAATTTAAACCCAAGTGTTGTGTCCCCAGGCACACCATGTTCCCTTTAAGATTAAATGCAGTAACCCCTAAACATTTAGAAAGGCAGAAGTGATTTACACCTTCAAGTGTAAATGTGGTCAGTGGGTCATTTCAAGTCTCTCGAAACTGATCAAATCCAGATAAAATTTAAGACTTTCATTTTCACTTTGCTACATGTGTGCATCTCTGTTTGCAAGGTCACCAATCTGATTCTAATCTGTCTTTGCTTTTCCAGGTTAGATGCAAACCATGGGTCATCCCTGGTCATGCACCTGAAGCTGTTTGGTAACTATGAAAAATGCCAAAATAGGATGAATTTCTGCATTTTATCAGTTTAATTACAGCAATAAAAGGTTCACGTTGTGTTGGCTAAAAACTATTCACATAATGAATGAATTGTATTTATATACTAAAAGTGCAACAGAAGTTTTTTCTGATCTAACCCTTGCTTCTCCTCCACCCAGACAGATCAATGCTCTCTCATCCACACAGATCATCCAGTGGTCAAACTGATCAGAAATCAGATAAATGCTACATCAGCCTGGTGCGTCTTGAGTTTCATTGTATATCCAGAAATGGCCAGAGCCATTTTTCCTCGCTGCTTTAACGAAACAGAGAAGGATGCATTCGCACGTTTCAACCTGTGGTTATAATGCATATGGATTCCAGTTGACCTTGAATGCTTCTTGGGTGCATATAGGTAAGTTCACACACACATGACAGCCTTCTTTTTTTACATTTGGAGTGAAAGAGCTAAGTTAATCACCTTTAATTTAGACTGTCATTATCACCTCGTCAATATGGTGTAAAACCCCCAACAATGTATACGAACATCCATCAGGCTCTAACAGCCAATTGGCCCTGCTTGGTATGCAGGAGCAAGGAGGGCTATAAAATGCCTCATTGCTGGTGACATCCCCCTGAGGGCATTCTGCCAATATAAAGGCTGAAAACTCATTCATTCTGGAGCACCAATTCATATTCATTACTCTCTCACATCTGTGGAACATGACAGATTGATTGAGATTGCCGGAGAATGCAGACCCAAACTGTTTCTCCGTTAGCCAACTTTCCATCAGCAATAACCGCATTCCTGTGTGACTTGATTAATTATCGCTGGTGTCTCAGGAGCACGGCACCAACTGGAGAAGGGAGACCGGATGAAAATGGAGAGGTTGAGCATCCGGGAGAGTAGGTCACTCCAAAAGGGGGTAACAAAAGTGAGAACAAGGCTGGGAATGGAAATCCTTGAAGGACAAAGAGAAGCAACCAACTAGTTCAGTTTTCATGAAGTTTCCACAGAAGAGATGGGGCAAGTATTTTGATCCAGTTCCGAAGTAAAATTAGCAATATAGCAGAGTCAATAAGTCAAAGTCTTGCAAATAAAATGTATTTCAATAAAAACACTCATTATCAGCAGAATGAGCCTGTCTGTATGGCATTAATATAATATTAAATTATTGTAATATTATTATTATTATTATATTATACTATTATTGCTGATATGTTACTGTGTAGCTGTTAATAACCTTATGTACAGTAACCTACACTTAGTGGACTCCTTATTAGGTACCCCTGTAAAGTGTAATGCAATCCTAAACAGCTGCTCTAGTCTACTGTCATGATAGCTATAATGTTCAGCGTTCAGAAAACCAAAGCAATAAGCTGAAAGATGCTAAAATATTATGAACAGATGAGAGGAACTTCAGTCAGGTGTGTTTTCCCATGAATTTGCAAGAAAAAGCAAAAACTTTTACATGTATACGTACCTCAATATTGTAATACTTTTGTCAGAGTAATAAGTTTCAGTCCACCGTTGTCCATAAGTAAGGAAAAAGAAACTTTGGGAGAATGACAGCTCTTTTACCGATTCTTATTCATTACACATTCACTTCAGTTTTATGAATCTAATAAATCCAGGCACGAGCTAATGCAATAAATTTGCCATTTGACTGAAACTCTCCAAACTTTGAATCCATGTTTTGACAGCAGAGATTACAAATCCCGGCTAGCGACAGCGCCACTGACGTGTGTATTGACGGGTCCCTGTTTGCCCGTGGAGGAGAGAAAGACGGTGGCTGTCTATCCGGGCCCAGCTGTGGCTCAGTAAGATAAGAGCTACCTGGCTGCTATCTTCCTGACTTTGATGACTAGAGATGACGGACAGCAAACCTTATTACGGATTTGACATTCAGATCAGGGGGATCAGAGGTATAGACGCAGGGCCTCTGAGGGCATTGGCGAAGGTTCCCTGTGGTCCGGACTGTCTGCTGGAGAGCTGCGTTTGTATAACAAGGCCCGGGGCTTTGCTTCTGTCATTTTGTTGAGGCTTCATTGATTCAGATTTCAATGATAAAAGACCAGACAGACAAAGTCACTTGATTTAGGTATTGACTGAAAGTGAGGAATTGCTTTCAAACATAAAAAAGCTCTCCCTTCAGTTCAAACCAAATGCTCATTCTTAACCCTGTGAAGCCTGAACAATGATATAATTGCCAGAAAATTCATTTTTTATTTTTTTAAAATTTTTTTGTTTATTAAAACTTCTGACAAGTTAAAAAAAATGTAATACACACACACACACACACACATATATATATTTGCATATATGATTTTTAATTTGTATAGTTTTTTTTTTTGATTGTATACATCAGGTTTTTCAGGAACAAAAAAATATCACAAAGATGATGTAGAGGTCTTAAAAACTCATGTATCAAATATGATAGCATTGTTCAGCATAACATCTATGTGTTTCTCTTAGTTCTATGTGGTGGAAAGCACAGGCTCTCAGACTTCTAAAGGGTTTAGATGAAAGCTGGCCATCCATCTAGAGGCATCAAGATTGTAATCCATGGCTCTTAAATCTGATCTTGGCATTCTGAGCTTTAGTGATAAAGGCCACAGACCTCCCAGATAAGTGTTCTCATAAAAGACGTGCACACTGTGTAAATCAGTGGTGATAGCTCCAAGGACACAGGACCTCCACCAGCTAAGAATAAGTTGATATTTCCTCCTCTTCTGACAGTTTTAGAGATTCTTGGGCCGTCACAGTGAAACTCGTTTGGCTGGGAATTGGGAGGTTAAAATGATAAGGAGATTAAGTCTCCCTGAATGAAAAATGGAGGAAGGGTACATCAAGCTTTTTTTCCAACTTTGCTGTCCTAGTTGCACTGAACAAGCAGTTTGTCATTGACTGTGGAGAAAAAGCCAAGACAGAAAAGACAAATACTCTTATTGGGTTGTTTCCATACTTTTTAAATTATTATTATTTTATGGCTTTTTCAGCATATATTTAAAAAGTTAATTGTCTTAAGAGGATATTTTCTCCTGACTGAACAGAATCAGGAATGTAATATTTGAGTTCTGCAAGGCTTTTTCAGAAATTGTCAGGTCTGACACTCAGTAACAGTTGAGATTGTACAGCAACTGTAACTAGACATGGTATGTCTAAATATGAAGCTGTCACATTTGTTGAAAATGATGCTCAGAGTTTAAAGGGCTCTGTCTTTGTTATCACTGTCAAAGTCCAAAAGTATCAGGATCAAAATGCACTTAATTCAGAATGGTTCATTTCAAAATAATGAAATGTCTCACTGAATTATAATTATTGTTGCACCTGTGTGTTCATCACATTGATGTTCCAGCTGGTAAAGATGGAACGAATTTCAGCTGCTTTATATACTTTATCTGCTGGGCAGCTTGTGGACTTCCCGCGGATCAATAAAGTTAATCTTAATCTATAAAATAATTTACTTATTAATTATATTTTGGATTAATTATCAGAATTTGCAAAGTAACTGGTAACTTAAATCATCAATTAAATGAAGTGGTGTAAAACTACATTTTTATGCCAGTTTTATGCCTCAAATTTGTACTTCAGTACAGTACTTCAGTAAATATACTAAACGGCTTGTTCTGATGAAAGCATGACTCATTTCTGTGTTTGATTTGATCAGACTTTGCTTTTTCTTTATACGAAAGCAGGTAAAGTGCTCCTACTTTTCACTGATTTAATTAATCCAAGGCTTTCATGTGGCAGCCATATAGCAGGTAGTAGATTAGCATTTCTTGCCTGTATATTTGAGATGGTGAAGAGAAAGTTAAGCCATGAAAGGGACTGATCAGCCTGTTCCTCCCATTAGTCCCTCAGTACTCCCAGGGACAGCAGATGAGCGATTTTCTAGGGCTTTAAAGCAGTGCATTAACACACCCACAGTTCTTTTACAAACGCCATCTGGAAGTAGCCCGTTGTCGCCTGGATTATTATCAGACACACGAGATCCAACTAAAACATACAGTACATACTGTATGTGGGGCACACACACACACACACACACACACACACAAACATGCTTTAATTGGACATGAGCATGCAAAAACCCACTTTATGATTTTATCCTCCCACTAAGGATAGATAGTTTAGCACAGTCTAGACTGAATAATCAAGCTCGAATCAGCCTCAAAGCCCACCCTGCTGGTCTTACACACACACACACACATACACACACAGGCATGCAGGTTCTTGCGAGTTAATTAGAAAGTGGTGCTGACAAGGAAGAGAAGAGCTCCGAGGGCTATTTCTCCATCAGTGGCTCCTAACCAATCTTACCAATCTTCTCTAATCAGGTTTAACTCTCTCTGACTGTGAGGGAGGAAAGAGACGATGCTCGGTGAGCTTGTGATTTCTCAGTCAAAGCTCTCAGACTGAGTGCTTCCACTTCCCCAGCTACCTGCTGAGGATAATGCACTTTGTTTGTAACGTGATTAAAGCTCAGGAAAAAGCTTTGAAGCTGCATCCAAATTCATTCTGTGGTTTCAGGAAAGAGATCCTAACTCACACCAGGTGCAGAGTAGACCTTTGTGTTTGGGAAGATGGGTATTGAATATTTCACAAATTGCTAATATTGTTTGAGCTCATCGCTCAAAGTTAAACTGATATTGTACACCTCCGAAGATGTAAGGCATCCATTAGTGAGACTCAGGAGATTCTTGCCTTAAAAACTGAAATCATTATTTAACTAACTGAAATCATTATTTATCTTCATCTCATATGCCGCAAGAAAAACATTAATTCTTGCAAATTACTAGTAGATACAAGGTGCATTGTACTTTTGGAACAAAACTGTTCACATATGTCTTATCTGAAGAAATTATGATAACATGCTTTCTTGCCAAGAAATAAATCAGAAGTTTGACACCACTTTTGTATCTGTTTTTTGAATATAAGGTGTCTCCAGTTAAATTCAAGACTTTTTAAGGCCTTTTTAACAAACAAAGAAGGCAATTTAGTATCTCTTTGGAGTGGCTCTGTCCTTTCACTCTGCTCAAATTGAATATTTACTAGTACTATCTATTTATAGACTATCTATAGAAGGTTTTGGTGAGATTTATTTTGTGTCTGTTGAGTTTGAATGAAGTGTGTCCATTTGCTTTAATTTTTGTTTCACTTTTAGACATGGCATTCGAATGCAACAACTACTGATTCTGAATGTGGTATTGCAGACCTTTAAGGACCAGACGCCGGAGGAAACAGCTGGCCTGGCTTAGACCGAAATTTGAAGCTATAAGTTGTTCTTTATATACTTTGGCCTTTGTGCTGATTAAACAAGCCAGATGGAATTTATTTATTAGTGAGCTTTGGTGGTGCTGCTAATCTTATTTTAGCATACAAACATGAGAGTAGCGTCAGTCTTCTCTACCTAATCAGGAACGCGTATTTCCCAAAATGACTCGTCCTCTACAAGTCCTCTATTCAGAAAGCCTGTAAAAGGTTGAGCCTGCGAATATCTTTCATTTCTTTTCATTACAGCTGCACATTGCAGCACTTGGTCTGCAGCATTTTGGCCGCTGCAGCAGCATCTGCCAGGTGCCACTGGGTGAGAAGGAGGCAGGTGGCTCGGAAGGCCCGGTGGTGGTGGGCGTAATGTTCGTTGTGTCATCTCTGTGTTGATGCATCGTTTCACAGGACGCAGCCGCCGTCTGCCGTGAGGAACAGTTAGGGCACCGCAGATGCTCTCTCTCATCTTCTCTAATGCTGAGGACTCCCTCTCTCTCTCACACACACACAAACAAACACGCTCTATCGTAAATACACACAGATTTCCCACTGCTTTCATAGCTGCTGTTCCGATTACTCTCGCTAAGTTGAACAAATCCATCAGGAGCAAGTGAAGGAATGACAGTGGCTCATTTGCGGTGACAGTCATGTCTGTTTGCCAGGGTTGCGCCATCACAGGTCGACTTCACAGCAAAGTCAAAGAGGAGACTGTCAGCGAGGCAGTCAGTTCATTTGACAAAACACATGACGCTCTAAACATCACTGTCTGAATACAACATAAAGAAATTAAGTTGTTTTTATGATTCGATCCGCGCATAAAAAAATAGTTAACATTTGCAATAAAGAAGGGCATAGCAAAGGTTGACAGAAACGCTTTAACAACCAGACTTAAACTGTGGTTTTACAGTGACTGAGCATTTGTCACATTACTGACAATAATGATCACTCTTATCTTACGAGGAAGTGCTTTTTAATGTTCGCTGTCAAGAGGAGGAGGAGGAGAGGAGGAAGGAATCCAATTTCCAGCTATTTCCAGGAGTTCTCAATCCTTTACTCCTCCAATTATTCTGACTTTATTGCAATGTAAAAATAGAAAGTGCGTGTGTGTGTGCCACCGTGCTCTTAACATGAGCAGATTTTCTTTTAACCACCGTCTTATTGCCATGCTACATGCTCTCTTTGTAACATACTGGATTTATTTGTTTCTGCTCTGCTGTCGGGAGGTATTTGCCTCCACAGCGGTTTATGCAATAAAACAAAGACTTTCTCCCGCTGACCCGAGACAGAAGTTAATGTGCTGGACTGTGCTGGGGTTTTGCTACAGCAGAAAGCCTTTTCTTTGGCATTTGCTGTATGTTGTTCATTGTGTATGTTTGTGCACCGGCAGCGTGTGTGCATCCATTGCTGTTGACACAGTGTGAGGATACGGGCGGTGTAAGATACTCGCAGCATCATTAGAGACACTGGGATGGCAGTTGTAATGAGTCAGCCATCACTCAGCGATTAGCATCATTAACCTCTGCCGCTGCGGTCGCTTCTCAAGGCTTCTGTGCTATTTCAGCCCTGAATTTTTGCATTGGAAAGGAGCAGGGTTTTTACATGATTTTTTCCACCCCATTTTCCCCTGTTTATTATGTTTCTAACACTCAATAATGGATGCTTTCGTTCAAAGTGGTTAGCATTATTATACATATTTTGGCACGACTCATCAATAGGAGGAAACCAAGCTTTGCAGTCACTTTATAAAGGATAATGATGGTTTTATGAAACTTGGGTCATTATTTTGCAGTTTTGGCAATCATTTGGATGGAAACTAATTGGTGTTTGGAGTGTGTTCAGAGGAATTTTTTTTTTTTTTGAAGTTATACAATCTTTCCCTGACATTAACCAAGTGTTGGAGTTGTTTAAACCTAACCATTAAATGTTAATCATGCTTTAGTTGCTAAAAGCAGATATTTTAAGGAAATGAAGTTCAAAAAGTCAGCAGTGGATGTTGCAGTTTACTCATTTTGCAAATACGTCCATTACAAATGAGTCTTCATTTCTGTATGTTAATTTAAAAAATGGAATCCGGGTGACATCATGTTTTTTAAAGCATATTTCATCAGTATGGGGCAAGAACATGAGCTGATACACAATCCAAACATTTACAGTTTAACCACACTGTTTACAGTAAACCATTTTCAAGAACTAAAATGTCCGTGATAATTCCTTATTGCGCAGGGAAACTGTGGGCACATGGTACTGTGGCAAGTATGGTAATTTCATCAGGGAGACTCCTCCAAATAAGACTGGCTAACCTTGAGTTTTGTGTTAAACTTGTATGAGCCTATGATTCTGTGTGTATGTATTCTTTTCTCTTCAGCAACGTTGGCACTTCCTTCAAAACTATGAAAATAGGATTCAAATTGTAATAAACCAGAGTTATCCTCTAATACTTTTCCTGCCGTCCAGGTTCCATTTTTATTTCTTCCCATAGGAGTGGATAGATTCTATGTTATCTTTCCTTACTCATGCATCTGCCAGAGGCTTTTCTCCTCCACTGCGCCTCATATATTTTCAGCTCTTGATATATTCTCTTAGCACAGTGTCTGCCGCCAGCTTTGCCCTTAGATTTAAGACCCCCAGCCTGACCAGTGAGTGATGTCATTGGTGCCTATAAACACTGACCACTTGTTCATTTTCACTTTGTTCCCCAAGCTCCTTGGCCATACAGCAAGAACCTTGACAGAAAGACAACCAGGGGCCCCGGACCAGGGCCCTTGCTCCCCCAGCCTGTGCCGCTCAGCTCTGATAGCACAGAGAGACGCACATGAGCTGCCAGGTGATAAATGAGCTGACAACCCTTCTCCACGTTACTCATTTCCCTCCTGAGGGAGGTATGGGAAAGAGGAAAAAATAGGAGCATTAGAAAGGGAGGAAGAGAGAAAGACAGAAAGAAAAAAAATGAATTGACTTTGCAGCAGAGCTATTTTTAGTAAGCCTTTAATGTGCTCCATTAGTCTGAGGGGGTCCGAGAGGGAGAAAAGAGCTGAGGGGGGGTTAAGGAGGTTGCACAGGTGGGAGAGAGGGATTGAGGTGAAGATAAAGGGACAGAAAAGGTGAGGGGCAGCATGAGAGAAGAATGAGCTTGATGATATGAAAACGGAGAAATGAGGCAAAAAGGAAAAGGGCGATAAAGAGGCATATCGTTAATAAAAAAAACACGGACAGATTACACTGTTTGCACAAAGTCATTTCTCCAAACTAATTGCCTCTCTGCTACTGCACAATAGCTCCACCTGAACATCCATAGCGTTACATTTCGTCTCCCGTTAAAGCTGAATTCTAATTTTGTCTGGTATTGTGCTGCCGCTGCTGTATGCCTGAAGTGTGGTAAATAGATCTGACAAAAAAAAGTTGTAAGGTCTGTTATTTTCCATGACAGGTAATTACAAAAGACATCCTCTACAATGTCTCGTAAAGTGTTTTTGCGCATTTCCCTGCCAGCTCGCATCCTTGTATTGTGTGTGTTTTGGTTGCAGGGGCATTTTTCATCAACAGACAACTGATCTCCTCAACCGGCAGGGAGATTAGGAGGCTGATGTATCTTTCTCTTCACCACTAAATCTTTGTTAGGTGACTATATATAACTGATTCACTGAGACACAAAAGACCACCTTTGAATGGCAGATGGCCAGAGGTCTGGGACCCATCAGATGCCATTCAGCTGCAGCTAGGACAGAACAGGAGTGTATACGTAGATAAGACAGCACAGCCAGCATTAGGGAAAACAAAGCTTTTCTGTATACCTTGGCTCATGCAGGCCTGTTGTTCTCGTTACAACACAATCTGCTATTTGACCATAATGAGCAACAAGGCCCCGGTCAGCCATTTTGGGTCTGTGTGGCCCTATGTGGACTTAAATTACCTGGCAACCCAGCACTGCAGGCGCATTAGCAGTAAATAAAGCGTCGTGCTCTTCGTCCCCGAGCTCCGGCAGGTCTTAAAATTGGAGTCTTCCTCGCTCAGGACTCAGTGACATGGGTGAAGCAATCCTTTAAAAGCTTCTTATTGAAATAGGGAGAGGTCGGGAGACATTTATGCCAGTATCAAGTGAACTTTAATGCTTCCTCAACATCTATCACAGCAGCTTTTACAATATGGTTCAGACAAAGTCTAGTTCCCTAATCATGGTGAGAAGAGAGAGCTTCAATCTGCTGACAAAAGCAACTCGTCCTCCCTCATGTGATTTGGTTGGTCAGAGACAAAATATCTGGGGCAGTTTTACCAACCTGTCCCCAAATCTGCGGCTTTACTTTGGTTGCACGTGCATCTGAATAACTGCTATACATATTGTTTGTCCACAGCAGTGTGCTTAGCTGTTAACAGAGGCAGTGGGGGGAAACAGGGCCCCCGTGCTTTACATTAAATGTTCTTGGTTACAATCAGAGCACACAAAGATGTGGTCTGCTGCCTGCAAACACAATCCAGTTACCTGTCAAAGTGCCACGAGCTGGGTCTACAGAGAACAACAAGCGGCCTCATGCTCTAATGAACCCGAATAAAACACAAACACATTTCTCAGTGCCTCTCTATCATCTCTGCAGGAAGCATCAGTGATTTTCAAAATAAATTTGAAAAGAATGTGTACATATATAAAGTATATTATATTTAAATCAAGACCTGCAAAAGACATAGGGCTGTGAAAATTCATATTGCTCTTATGGGTGCGCTAATCAGTGTTTTTATATATCAACAGTAGGTCACACTCTAGGCAGAAGCTATGAACTATGTACTGTATAACTGTATATTTTATTGTAGTTTTAAACTTTAAAACTCTTTATCAGATATGAAAAATTATACTTTGTGTTCTTTGCACTTACTATTTTGTTTCATTCTCCCTGATCCCTTGAGATAATTCAACAAAAAAAATAAAAACTTTGATAAACCCGCTATGTGCTACATGCCCAGCACAATTCCCTCTTTCATTCACATGCACAAATTCCCACACTGCTTGCCTGCTCAAGGACTCTTCAGCATACGGGCAGGGATTGAACCACCTGCACTGCAATTAAAACACAGCCCATTAAACCTCCTGAGCCACAGCCGACAATGCAATAAGATCATTATCAAGTGAAGTGTTGCCATGTTAATATTTTAAGATGCAAGTTCTTTTTGTCCCTGCCAGTATGGGACTCTCAACTCTCTCAACTGGTCTTCAATTATTACGGACATTTTCAGAGAGTCAGTGTGCCGATTAAATGTTAACGCCTCAATTCATGTTCCTCCTTTATCCAGCCAAGAAACACTGACTTGTTTCGTTTGTGGATGTTATGACAGCGTGTGTGTTAGCCAGATTACAATGGCTGTTGACATTTTGTTTATCCCCCCCTCTCTGTAACCATGGACTCTCCTTTATATCGCCCATAATCAACCCACATCTAAAATGCGGGCGTGTAAAGAATGAGGTGTAAAGAGTAGTTTAATGTAGAAAATGAAGGATGGAAAATTCCTGCATGTCTGCCTCACAGGCTGGGTGGAACTTCTGAGGCTGCGCTGGAGTTGCAAAGGATAAAATTAATTTGGGATCTTGAGTAAGAAGTAGCTCCTGCAGGTTGTTTGTAAGTAAAAGCTCCTTGCCAGATGTTCTGCTGCTCTGCTTCAAGGGTGGAAATAAAGAATAAGTCTCCTTATCTGTCCCTCCAGTTGTTTTTGCATTTTCTAAAAGCCACAAGTTTTTCTTGTAATTATGTTTTTCTCATCGGCAGAGCTAACGCTGTCGATTTTTGGAATGAGAACTGTATTAACAGTCTGAATAGTAAATTCTCTACGGCTGTGCAGATGGAGCTCGCATCACGCTCAAAATGGGTTTAAATTGGAACGAGAGAATGATTGGCGGACACACAAATGGAGCATTGGAAAGAAAGGGTTGAATGAAGGTCTGGAAGAATGGCGGACTCTCGGGTTGGAGGCGAGTTCACAGGCGGCCAACTGAACAGTGGGTCACCGCAATCTGAATCAGCCCAGTGAAAAAGCATATTTACAATCACTGGCCTGAGAACAATAACCTTTGCACAGATTTTTCCACTGATGACATAGAATAAAGCAACAGTTCAGCATCAGTGTGCTCTGAAATGAAAGAAACCCTGCCCTGAGCTTCATGTACTTTTACTGGTTGGATTTGTCAGAAATTTATGTGGAAACGAATAAATGACATATAGTTGATCTCCAAAAAAAGATCCTTACATCGATGTGAACTCAAATCCAGGACAATGAACAAAATTCTGAACCAGAAACAGGCTCAGGATATGTTTCCTCTACTGGTTTTGCCCACAGCCTCTACAATACCCATCATCAGCCTCCTCCTTTGGCACCACCTGGTAGCCAAGTCGAAACACACTGTGATTAAATCTGTCCCTTATCCTTTCTGTTTCCACTCTCATTGCCACTCCTGTCCCCTGCTCCCTCTGTTTCCCTGTCCTTGTTGGGCTCTCCATTTGCTGTTTATTCAGACCGCCTTTTCTCTGTCTGGCACATTGGATGAAATACTAATCCAGCGGTCTGGAGCTCTGGTTCCATTCGCTTTGTTAATGACAGCGCCATGTGTCATTTAGGGTGGCTGAGCAGAGTAGGGAGAAGGAAGACGATGTTGTTTTTTTTTTTCAAAGACAGACAATATGTGAATTACAAACTGTCACATCTGTCACCGAGTGTTTTTACATCATTTGTTTTATTTTTCCACCTCATACGCAGATACAAATATAAATGCATTTATACACATCTAGTCATACTTAACTGATGATTTGCCTGATAAATTGTGTCCTCCACTGAGCTTGTACATGGCATTTCACACATTTGTAACAAGCAGGATTACAAATTATGTTGCTCTGCTGGTTTATAGGCTGTTTTCATTTCCTGTGCGCTGGCTGGCTGGCTGCCGGCCTCTCTGCAGTTTTTCTCAAAGGTTATCTGAAGCGTTGTCTAATTGGCACAATGGAAACAAAAGTGGTGTTGGAAATTTTATGAACAACAAACAGCGGAGAATGAGACCATCTGCTCTGCATTTCCAGATGGCTCTTGAAACATGCATTTACAGCTTGGATTCACACTTGATTTATGTGATTTATGTGATATTCAAGTCTGCTTGCTGACCATGTTTCTCACAACTTTTCACACCACAGGGAGACATTTCCAAAAGTTTCGTTTGGATTTTAGATTCCCTGACCGAAGAGCTAGCCTGAATCTGAAAACAGGTTTTCTGAACCGACGAACAGCAGGTTCAGTCTGCTGATAAAATTATTCCCGTCATGCTTCATTTAGAGCACGTTATGCAACTTCACCTATAGCGCCGTGCATTAATGTGTCCCCTGATATCGGTGCTGGAGAAATTCAAAGCATTGATAAGAGCTGTAATCCAGAGCTGGGCCGCACAGCCAGATTTAAATGTGCTATTTTATAATGGCTCCCTTAGAGTCTGTAGGGAACAGCTGCATTATTTATAGCCATTCATCAGCCATAGATTAAATGTTTTCTGTATTATGGAGAACTGTATGAATAAGGGTGTGATTCTGGGAATGGCAAATGTCTCTATAATGTTTCTGTCTACAGACATGACAACCTAGATATACATTCCTTTAAAATAAACCTACATTAGGGCAGGAAAAAGAACACATATTAAGTGTTGCAGAAGTATCTTATCAACACTTTGAGTCTACAGCCGTGCCAGCGGCTCTGTGAAGCTGTACTTTGGTACAGCGGTGCTTTGAGCTGAAAACATCCGCATGCTAACGTGTGCTCAACGACAGTGTTAATAAGGTGATGTTCGGCAGATGTACATTATACCTATTTCACAATCTTAGCTTTGCGTGTTAGTGTGCTATCATTTGCTAATTAGGACTAGTACTAATGATTAACAAGCTACTATTAACACAAAGAAGAGCTGAAGATGATGGGAACGTCATTGTTTTGCAGGTGTTTGTTCATGATGGTCCTGAATTTTAGGGGTTCACAGTGTTATCAAGGCTCATCCTTAGTTGGGCATGGTAGCAAATTTGATGGCAGTCTATCTAAAGGTTAAAATCAAAATCAAAAGTCAAAATCATGGTGGCACTAAAGGATGTGTCTGGACCAAAGTGTTGGAGCAGCTGATGGACAATGCCACCCCGGAGCTAAAATGAAGAGTTTTCCAATGCTTTTTTTCCCCGAGCAGTTTAAACAGCTCATTTTACAATAGACATTGTGATGTCTTGAACAAAGCCGACCACAGCCTGTGTTCTCTCCAAAAAAGCAAGCTGTAAACATTTTGCAGCGATCTCTCAAGTCTACACAGAGGGAGTGTTTTTTACTGAAAACATTGATTCTGAGCGGAGTATCACTTCAGACTCTACAGCGACTCTCATGAGCAGAAACTGGGGTAGAGGGCCTATCTGTCTCTCCCCTCTGCAGTGCCGGGCAGCTGGCTCAATAGAAAAGTGTCCAAAAACCATTTAATTTGGTTTTGTTTATGCTCCCAGTTTGTCACGCTGTTTAACTTTCCTCTAGGCTTGACTAGAACTGCTCGGCTCTCTGTGCACTCCGGCATCATACAGCTGCTTGGTAAATATAGTAACCGGGGCTCCGATGGGTCACTGCAAGGGCAACTGCAGACAAGAAGCTGCAATCCCAAGCATCTCCGACAGCCTCTCCCCTGTCTCCCCTGGTCTACCACGACAGTCTCCCCCCACCCGCCTCTCCCTGCGTCCTCTGGTCTATTACTGTCTCCATCTGCCTCCCTCCTCCCCTCCTCTCTCTGTTTCCTCTGGTCCACTGATGTACCCCCCCCTCCGCCTCTCCTTGTTTCCATTCCTACCCTCATATTCCTTTGGCACCTTCTGGGTACCGAAGTCCAAATGTTACTGTATCTCCTGTGGATCTGCTGCACTTTAAATTGCATTATTGGTGTCATCTACAGTCACATGGTCCTGTTTTATCTCCACAAGTTGGATTGTGTCATTTAGCTGAGACCCCAATTATATCACAAAACTTCTACTCTACTTAATAAGAAACAGCTTGCAACATATGATATAAAAGACTCCTACCATTTCTGGGCTCATTGGAGCACACACAGCAGAGGCAAATTGTGTATATGTTGAAGGCTGAGAGCAAGCAAGTCAGTCTTAACTTTGTGTACAGCTGCACAAGGAAAAGTCTGAGCCTTGTTGTTATAAATACAGTTGGTAGAACCTCATGTGTCAGAAGGAGAACAGGTGGAAAGCTGCCCTTAAATGTGGAGTACATTTTATGATGAAACTCCACTCATGTGCCCCAGAAGTGAGAATTCAGTAAATGAGTTGGATGAAATATTTATCAGCACAATGATACACTGCAGAAAATCCCTGTAGCTGTGTCTTTATCTGAAGTATTTTGATCCTCAAATGTATTGGACAGATTTTCCCATTTAGCTTGTGGGGAGGAGGGAATGAGCTGTCTTTATTATGGAGCAGGAGGATAACGCTGAAGAGCACGGACCACGAAGAAGGCTGTTTCCACACGTTTCATGTGTGTCTCCAAGTTTAACTCACTCTTTTCTCTAATGAGCACCAGAATCACTGCTCCACTGGTAACACTTTGTTCCCTTAAATTAACTATGTGCTTCATCACGTATTTCTCATGAAACTTATTGTACTTGGGAAACAAAACATATTGAAATAATCTGATATGTATTTGTTCCCTGTGTTTAATCATCACTGTGGCAAGCGCAAATATTGTAGATCAGATGATGTTAATAAAGTTAATGGCTTTGTAATTTATTTACATTATGCCTCATCAGCCTCAGAGAAAGAGCGATACAGTCTGGGAGGCCCCTTGTACAAATAAACCCAGTGTGTCTCAGTGTGTGTGTGTGTGTGTGTGTGTGTGTGTGTGTGTGTGTGTGTGAGCACATGAGGCATATGAGTGCAGAATTATGAGCATGTGTCTTTCCAGTCAAGTTCACTCAAAGCCTAATCGAGGGTGAAAGTCTGTGAGATCTCTCTCCCTCCCTTTCATATCAATATATGTCTATATGTGTATATAAATGTATATAGACCATTTTGACAAGACTGAAGTATTAGAAACTACTGGATAGATTTCCACAAAGGGTGCAGATATGCTGTCCACAGGATGCATCCTTCTGACTTTGTCCTCTCCCTCACAGTGACCCACTGGAGCCCTCACTGCGATTTTTACTGAGCAGCAAGTGCAACAGTGCGATAAAGTAGAAGCATAGACAAAACAAAACTGAATAATTTTGGATATTTTTGGACCTCCAGTTTCTACTCATAAGATTCTCTCTACTAGAGTTTAAAGTGATGGTTTGAAAGATGGCTGTGAAATGTTTGCAGCTTGTTTTTTTCAGGGAGAACAGAGGCTGTATTTTTTCCTGCATTGTATTTTAATAATAACTCTTGGGACGATGTTGTCTTTGGGTTGGCCCACCGCTGTCGGCCAGATTGAAATCTCAACAACTATGGGACAGACTGCAATGAACACATATATACATGCCCCCCCCCCCGGATGAACTGGTATACTTTTGGTGACCCCTTATCTTTTAAATTAATGCCTTAATAGGACAACATTTGTGCAAAACATGGTTAATGACTAAAAAATTGTTTAGGGCTATGTCAGCATGCTACCATGCCAAACTAAGGTGCTGAACCTACATCATCGTGTTACCATTGTCACTGTGAGCATGTTAACAAGTTGTCATCGGCATTAGGCTCAAAGCACAGTTGTACCTAAATACAGCCTCACAGGGCTGCTGGCATGGCTGAAGACATGGCTTATTTCGTACTTTTTGGGTATGTGAAAAAAGTGAAAAAAGTCAAACTGCACCCAAAAGGCACCCTGCGTGTAAAACAACAGTACTATGGTGCACCATGCTGATAATAATGGTTGGAAATCTAATCTAGTTCAAAGCCTTTAGTGTACTCTCAACAATATCGTATGGATCGCACAGACGCAAAAACAAAACAAAAAACACTTACTGGGGTGCATACTGAGGAGTATATGTGCGTGTGTATGCATACACAGGGACACATATTTATATGACCAGCTAGGCCAAACAGACTCTCTTATCTCCTCAGGAGACTCCTCCTGACATGCTGCTTTTTTTTCTTTAAAAAAAAAGAAGCTTTGCTAGAGGTTATAACACCATTTCGTTCTCTAACAGACCTGAACTTATTTCCAGTCCTTATTGGGCCCAGAAGGACCTTTCCTTTGTCAAACTTTTAATGTTTGTCAGGCGATATGACACTGAAACTAGGTATGATTAGTTTTACATTTAAAGTGCTCTATTTTTTGCACCCAGAAATGCCTTGATTTCATTGTAGCCTGCACTGTTTCACTGAACTGACTTGAAGCAGTGGCCTACAGTGCATAGAGGTAAGAAAAGACAGATGTTTCACTGTGGCTTCTGGATTCTTTCAATTGTAACAGTTTTTTCACTTTATTAATAATGTCCGAAATGATTCCTTACATATTAAATCAATTTCACTGTCCTATATGTCCTATATATTTTGAGCCTGGTCTTTTTTTGTTAGAGTCAGATGGAAACATTAAATATGAATGCCTTTAAAGCAGCTGGATTTTACACCTAAGGCAAGAGGAAAAACAAGATATCCATGTCTCCTTTTTCAACCTAGACCCTCTTGGCCGATGTTACAGCAGTCTTACAGAAATCAGGAGCCTCTGCTCGAGATTTCAGAAACACTTGAGTCTCTAAGCAGCCATTTTGCCTCATAGCCTGTGTTATTACCTCAGTGATATGAGTCAAACCTCTCGGAATTGAGGGGATTTAACCTCGTCCTCTCTCCCTGGCAAAGACACATCGCCTGCCAATAACACATTTTAATTTCAGGTCCAAATGACAATAGCAAGCGATGTGTTTTCTGGAAACATGTGCTGCTTCAAGGTTGTTTTTCCAGCAGCCTGGTAGGTCTATGCACACAGCAGTCATCAGCATTCATGTCAGGAAATTAGAAAACTGGGACTGTCTCGCAGCATTATGACTGAGAGAGAGCAGATATCTCTCTAGGTTGAGGCTCTGTGAGGGAACCATAAATGTTGCAAGAAAGGAAAAAAGGAGAGAGACTGGGCACTGGAGGGAGAGCACAGAGAGAGAGAGAGAGGGTGATTACCAGTGTGGAATGAAGTGCTAGATGGTGTTGCAAAGATAACAGAGTGAGCGAGAGGGAGTAAAGCAAATTTGAGCAGAGTGAGAAACAGCTTTGGGTCCAGAAGTCTTTGTTACAAGAGACTCATAGAGCTATGGTTCTGTCAGCACAGGCTGTCGGACCTGCTGGCCCACCAGCAGTTACAGCCCACACAGGGGTGGTAGTCATCAACACGGCCGGGCTTTACTGCTACTCACACACACGCACGGCCGAACCTTTAAGGTCAGGCGGGGAGAATAGGTTTTCCTCATAAAGAAACATTCCTACCCTTTATGTGCCATGTGGTAAATTTTTAAAGGCAAGTGTGTATTTCTTTGATCACAGAAGTCATTAGTGAGGTAATACCGAGTTCACCTGCTCCCCTCTTACTCTGGCCATGACAGCGTGATGAAACACTGTAACACTGTAAAGGCCTAATCTTTTATATTTGTATGCCCCATTCAGTTCATTGTAATTTGAAGAATCTAAAAGAGCCACATTATTAGGTTATTTTAGGCCATTCATGTCAGCAGGGAGCCGATAGGAAATCAATCAGTTTGGCCAGGGAACGTGCATTGTTCTCAACCAGCTTGGCAGGAAAAAGGACACAGAAGCCTGCAGAGACATTCTGGCAAATGCACCCACTGAACAAATTTCACAGGAATAAATGGGACGCCATGTTGGGACACAGAATAGAGTTTTCTGAGCACATCCATACTGACGACCAGGAGGACACATCCAGCAGGGATTGTCTAAAGGCAGAAAATGTGCCTACCAGCATCTCTAAAGCTCACTGATTAACATCTTATATCTTTTTTTGTTTAAGCCTCACAAAAGCCAAAGTGTTAAAACAACACATTGTGATTTCTAGGGGGTAATGTGAGGAACAATTTCTTGGCTGGGAGCAGTAACCACCTTTCATGTGAGCAGAGTAGGAAACAGCTTTGGTTTTAGTTTTTGTAAAACTAAGATAATCCGCTGCTGATGGTGGCTTCATATTTATGGTACAGACATGAGAATGGTGAAAATTGACATATAATCCCATTCAATTCAGAACAAAATAATGTACACTAGCCCATTTTATTGCATCTACCCAATATGTATTCATATTGATTTCCATGAAAATAGCAATAATGGGTTTTTCTCCTTGCTTCCCCCTACTTTTTCCTCTGTCAAGGACATTCTGGTAAACCAAAACATTCAGCCAGCTGGACTTCAGGCCTTAGCCGTGGGGCAGCCTGGTTCCACTGTGGAGCTGTGACACGGCAGGTACGGTCCATCATACTGCACTGCTGGGTACCACAGGCTGGTGAGCGAAAGCAACACACAGACACAAATAGGTGCATTACCTCTCTGCAATCAAACTCCTTTTATCTCAGTCTACGTCCTCTGCATGCAAACAAACCTCATTTTCATCATTCAGTGTTTAAGGTGTTCAAAAGCAGAGTAATGACAGCCTGCAGTGTTGTAGGAACAAACTTGTCTCGTAGCTGTTAAAGGGATTATTTACTGCTCAGTCCAATCATGCAGATGCTCTCTTACTCAGCGTCATAAAATCTGGCTGTGGTCAGATGTTTTTTTTTTCTCCTACTTTTACAACTCCACTATTGTACTGATCCGATTAAATGTATTATTCAGCAGACAGAGAGAAACGTAGACTGAACCATAAAATTGCTTTTCTTGGGGAAAATTTGCACCAGAACACGCCATTTAATTTCTTTCCACTAAGCTGACACCATTTACTGAATCATTATGTGTAATTCATTTTATTCCATGTTGTTAAAATGCCATTGTTGTTGCTTATTACTTTAGAAGTGCATTTTTTCTTCTTTTGCTTCTTAGTCAACATGAAGCTGCTAAACAAAGTGCCAGGGATCATTTACTACTGTGGCAACAATAGTATAACTGTGCTACTGATACAAGACCTAAAATTATTTTTTTTTTCATTTGAACACTTTTTTGCTTGTTTTCTCACCACAACAAAACTTCAAACACTGTTATGGAGGTCTGTCTAGTTGGAGCACAGAAAAATAGAAAAGGCATCAATAGGAGTGGCTCGTCTCTTTGATTGCTGTTTCAATGGTTTGGCCCCTTGACCCTTTTCAAACCTACAGGAGGCGTTTCACAAGGCCAGGTCAAAGCACTCTTGCTGTTTGCTCGGTGGATCGACCAAAAAGACCTGGCCACTTAAATCTATCAAATTACACTCCCCAGGTCTGAAGAAAACTGAAGAAATTGATTTTAAATGAAAGCCATATTCACATAAGCTCTCTAAAACCTCTTTGTTTTGGGTGCAAAATGGAGCTTTTCTGCACGTCGATAGGCTGACTATGATTGAAAACACAATACTGCTCTCTGTTGTCTGTTTGCACCCTAAACTAAGTGACTGTCTGAGATGGATTGCAGTAGTTTACACAAGGTTTAGGGTCACATCGTTATTCACATCAACCCAAACATCACAAACGCTGCTGAGGAAAACAGTTAAGAGAGACGGGCTGCAGTCACATTTGCTGCCGCCAGCACAGCAGCTGACAGCGTTCATGATACTAATTGTCACTTGAAGAGAACAAGAAACGTTTTATGTCTCTTGTTAAACAGAAACATTTCTGTTCTGTTCCACCAAATACATAAGGGTCCAATCAGTCGCAGACAGAAGACATCATGCTTTAAAGAACACTGCTTATTTCACCTCTCAAGAGTAAGACAGATGAAAGAATTTCAAAATAAAAACAGTGGAACTGTTGCATTAATGACTAGGAGTTTCCTTAAAAACAATGTATAGTCATACAAATATAAACCCTTTAAATCATCACTTATGACTGACTAGAAGTATGTTGTGGTGTCTGTATCTGCGGAGACCCTGTCATGTATTTTCTTTTTTTTTTATAAAGTTTGGGGGTTTTAATTTTTGGACAGTGGTGTGTAGACGCATGGTGTGAGCGGTGGGACTGTTTAAAAACTTAGTAACCAGTCGACAGTAGTGAGTCCAGCTTAAATAGTGTAACTCAACATGAGGGTAAAAATCCTGAAAATGTTTTGCTGCCCTGTGTGGTTGAAAGTTTCAGGTAAGTAAGCCCACATATACAATATTGTTTATCCTCACGTTAAGGGAATAGTTTGATTTTTACTTTCCTTTCTGCGCAGATGAGATGGTCAGAGCCACTATTCTCCTACAAACAAAAATGTGGGATCAATCTCCTCATCTGACTGGACCACTGTTATTCTCCACCCCACAAGTGTTACAAGGTTAATTCTCTTCCACCATCCGGCAAGATCACACCACCAATCTGGTTGATGGGTTCAGGTGACGAGTGAGCTCAGATGTTGAACCACCCTGTCAGAGGCTGCGCTGTTGGGATGGACGTGTTCCAGTTCAGCTCTGACACCATCTGTGGGGGTAGTGACAAGCTTCACACTGTAGCAGCTCTAGCCGACGGTATTAACCTTGTGCCGACGCTGGCGGCTCGGGACTCGCTGTCGGACGTGTGGATGAATTGAAAGCAGCCTCCTTCGGGCTGAGCCGTGCAGTCTGAGCTGCTTGGCGGGCTTGATTCTAATTATTATTGTCATCACTGTCATTATCGCACGCATAACCTTTTAGCACATGCAGCAGAGTATGCCACCCCCGTATTTCACTTGACATATTGAGAAATAGCAGGGTGTGACAAATAAATCCACAAATCTTAATTCAAGTGATTGAAGGAGGGAGGAATATACACATTTCCTGAAATGTCAAACTTCTCCTGTAACAGAGGAGCACTGAGTCATTCTCTGTTGTTGTTGTTTTTTTTAATATTAATTTATTTTGCCAAGAACATTTTGTGCCACTAAGGTGAGCACTGTGGTCTTTTTTGGCTGAAGGCGCATGAATAAACTAAACTGTCCTTGGAGGGGGAATCACTCCCATATGGTTCCATCCACACTGATTAATCAGGTTGATGTTGATAGTCTGCACTCTGGCTGGCGTCCCTTGTCGTTAGTTATCAGAAGTCTTCAGCTCACATGGATCCGTTTAGAGAGTATGGCTCTGTTGCTGAGCTGAGCTTGATGCTCTATTTAAACTTTTAACAAGTGACTCCGTGGACATGAAGCTGCTTGTCAATCAGATCGTATTCCTCAGAGAGGGGCCGGTAGCTCTCTTGGATGTCAGTAAGGGAGTGGAACAGATTTATTGATGATAGCGCCGGTCGGCCCAAGCTTTTGCAGCCTTGCTTTTAGGCCCTAATGTTAAGACGTCTCTCAGTCATTTAGGTTTGTTGTGCTTGTATTTTCCCGCTGATGGTTTCCACATGTAAGAGAGCATGTGGGATGACTGGAGCTGTGGGGGAAGGGAGGCCTGCTTCGTCTCCCTCTCCCCTGCTCGGCTCCGTCTTTCCAGCAGCACCTTTATTGCACCAACACACACAAACCTGTGTACACGCACACCCCACGTAGCATCACTGTCACCAGCAGATGGGAGCTGAGCAGCTTCATTAATCCTACTCCAGAAGGATCAGATAATTAGACGCCTTAATTGGAGTTTAAAGACTTTAATAAGTAAAATGCCACTTTTCGTCTCCCACATTGTCCCCACCGGAGTGTTTCACATACTCAGTCTTATGCTCACAGAGAACGGCTCATCATGTGAGTGCACTTAGCTTGCCGATCAGCATGAGAGGATCGTTGCTGTTTTGATGTTTTATTTATTTTTTTGCTGTTAAAACTGCAACACTCTATTATAACCAGCTCCCCGAAGGCGATTTACGAGATTGAACTTGTTTTAATTGGATTTAATCAAGTGCTTGTTGTAGGCATTCCATTGATAGAGACATATAATGTGGCCAGGTTTGCCTCTCTACCAACCAGGGCGCTGTAACCTTCCACAGTAATGAGTAAAAAAATGGGAGATCACCTCTGATGTTGTACTTGCATGCACCAGGGCAGAGATACAAAGCATGAAATGAAGAGAAAAGTTAATAGGCAACCAGAAAACACCAAAAGCTCATTAAACTTTCTTCCCTGCAGGCAGATGTAAATGCGGGTGAAAATATATTGTGGGCTCTGCGTGTCACTCAACTTTGCCCCCGGTGTATTGGCTTGAGACGTGGAAGGTCTCCTTTCTGCTTAATGAAAAAATCACACCATTAACTGTAACATACCTCGAACAACAGCAAGAGCAAAGTATAAGATTGGAGAACACCGGTTACACGCTATATGCATAATAATATATCTATACATTTTTTTTGTCACTGGTATAAATAACATTGTGTGTGCTTTTCGCATATTAATATCAACCTTTTTTTTTTTGTATTTCTGATATTTGTTTTGTGCATTCAACACTGTTTGATAAATGAGATCCATTTACTCACACCAGTGATTGATGGCATTGTCAACTTGAAAGGACATATAAACAGACCTAGATAGAGAGTGTGAAGAATAGAGACTCAAATGCCTTTTATGTCGCTAAACTTCACTAATCACTCCTGTTTACACATTTGCAGATTGTTTCATGTATCAAACGCTCATTACTCTTCCACTGATTTGAGGGAGATTTGAATAATAAAGCTGCAACTGAAGGTATAAATTGCTCTTAATTTAGTCAAAGTCAACTGATTCTAGTCTCCAAGTGGATTTCTGAACTTGTTTTAGACCTGAACTAAACAGTAATAAAAGATAGTTTAGATCATAATAAACTTGTATTTTTGCTGATTGATTATTGTGACAGTGCTGCTCTTGATAGCAAACACGTGTCACATTTCTCCACCTCAGGATGTCAGCTAGTTTAGAGACATACCGTGACGCAGTATTTCTTTTATAAAGTGAATCCTCGGTGTGAATCAGGTCTCCTCACATGTCCTCGTATGTGTGCCAGAAGTGTCTTGACCTGAATCCAGCTGTTCTGTCCTGAGGTGAAACCTGCACCCGCTGCAGCTGTTCAGCGTAAATTAACCGCAGTGTCCTGCTTATACAAATGTTATTCCTCTCTGTTCTTTTCTGCACTAATTAGCAGCGGGGAAAGGTTAACAGATACCAGACTACAACCACAATTTCAGTGTGGTTGCATTTTTTACACTCTGTATGACACTAAAGACACAGCTTCCCTATTAATAACTTGCGATGTACGCGTGTCTTTCATCTCATTATTATCTCTAACATGTATCTCCACCAACGTGATTAGAGCTTCATATGCCAGTGTCCATCTCTGCTCTAAAGTCAATATACAGTTTACCTTAGCAGGAGCAGAACATGTGCTGAGATGAGTTTGGCAAATGTAAGTAATTGTTAATGATGTGTGTAATCAGTCGATCACTCGGTGTTGACATTACTGATGACAGCGAGCAAAGGAGTCTGGGAGATGATTAGTGCATGTGATCATGCAGGTAATCACCAGCAATCACTGCACCAGCGAGGTTTGTGTTGAGCCATGTTTCAATATATAGAACCTAGGCTGCCTGAAATCTTGACTTTACATAGAAAACATAATTGCCACAGTCATGTAAAATACATGGGAAACATAACATGAGCACTACATTTAGAAAACCAGAACATCAGTTTTCAATGTTCCAGTTTCTTTATTTTCCAGAGGATTTGTCAGATATCATAAATTTCTGTGACCACAAAAAAAGGGATTTTTTTTTAAAAGCTTCTCAGTGAAAACCACACAAATTTAATTTTAAATGAGTTTGATATTTGCGGGAATCTGGACGTCCAAGTCCACTACCAGTAAGATGAGGAAAGAGGACTTTAATAGACAACCTAAAATCAGCCACAGTGGGGCTGGTATCTGAGTCTGAGGGACAGCTGCAGGGGAAATGAGAGAGTAGAAGAGAGGAAGTGAGTCCAAACCCACACAGAAAATAAGGAGATGTGAAGTCACAGTTAAGGTGAGAGTGAGGGAGTGAGAGAGAGAGAGAGAGAGACAGCAAGGGTGCCATGTCTGTGTGAGTCTATGAAAGAGGGAGAGAGGAGGAGTGACATGATATATCTCTACTGGAAAGACAGTCTGAATATGTCATATAGCAGAATGTAGCATTATTCTTTATTCCCGAGATTGATCAGTGACAAGTACATTTCTTTTTCTTTCCTGGTTTTAAAAACTTGTTATGATATTAACTAACTCCTAACCCCTTGCTGTTTGGCCAGATGTTTGCCTAGCAACACAAACTGAGGCACAGTAGCTATATTTCCACTTGATGCCTGATATTTTTAATTTTTTTTTTTGGAAAGTGACCATGGGACTGGCAGACTGGCAGTGAGCAATTGACCTGCCCACTGCCCAAAAAAAAAATCTCTGCAAAAGTCCCCTCTTGGAGGCTTCAATTGCCATCTAAGATGCCCTGCAGATGCAATGCAATGCCATTTACTTGTCCTACATCCTAGAAAACTTTCTGCATTCTGGTGCCATAACGCATTTTATTTTTAAAGCCTGAATCTATCACTGGACCAAGGTTCAAGCAGGATAATAGCCTGCAATTTTGTAGGTTTCATGATTAAAATGCAAGCTAGAATCAGTGGTTGTTAGCCCCCAAATGATTGAGTACAATCATGGAACATACAACTTGAGTATTACTTTACAGACTTACTGTCCATGTTCAGAAAAGAGTTTTTAGGACAGTCCAGTGCTGTGCAAGTTGAACAGGAGCACAACTTAGAAAGAATCAAACCTCCCAACCATGTAGTCCTCTAGGTCGACTTTGGAAAGACACTTTAATTGCAACATTGCTGCAAGTCACTGGAGTATAAACAAGTTAAGAAAAGTGTTTTGGGTCTGTTTTGGAAATCTATTTTGGGTGGATGCCTTGTAAACATGCAAGTAGACACGTAATTCAGCGTGAAAGAGACTTTCACAGACAAAGCAGCCGACGCAGACTGCTTCTTCCAAGCGTATCGGACCTGTTCACACCACTGTCTGTGTTTTTATGTTGCTGTTAGCTCTAACTGCAGGTTTCATTCCCTGGCTGAACCCACTTCGGCCTGACCTTGTTCAAACGGATCAGTTTAAGCTTCCTGTAATTATGAACTGTTTTAATTCTCTAATTCCATTTTCAATCAGTGCAAATGAGGTACAGTAAGCATTTTGAGGATCTGCCAGGATTACCGAATCATGGGGAGCTCTCAGTGAAAACCCTTTTCTCTAAACAGACAAAAATGATGGAACGACATTTTATTGTGCTACAAGATACTCTAGTTGTAGTTTAACTGCACAAAAATATTGTCTTTACTCATTTGCATGGAGACAGGGATTTCATTGTCGCCTGAAACAGTAATTTGACTTCAAAAGAGACATCATCCACGCATGCCATAGTTCCTTAGTGAGTTGTATTTCCATTTGGGGTTCTGTTCATTTGTGCCTGACAAGGACACTTTCTTGTAGGAGAAACCAGCCTGTGGACTCTGCTGCCAGCCCATTACAGAGCTGTCAGTTTCTCATGGTGGTAAGGTGGACTGTTTTTCGAGGGGGTACAAAGAGTTGATTGGATTGGCCATTATTGAAGCCCATCTCAACCCCAGAGGCTGATGGTGTATTGCTCTTTCTAAGAGTGTATTCGTCCTGCTCCAGTTCCATTTCCCAATTGCTCTGACATGCAGCAGAAGTACTTTCATCTGACTTTGTGCTTTTGCCAAGAATTTTTTTTTAAAAAGGGTGTTTTCTGTGGATAAGTCAACCTCTGCCTCACACAGAAAGAGAGTGGGAAAGACATCAGCATAAGAAAAGTGTACATGAAGGAATGAAGGACATTTGATATTATTTTTGGATGCGACCAAAAATCTGAGTGGTTTGTTGTCTTGACACTGTAAAAATCTGAAAACTGCTAATGAAGAGGTGGGGAGGTCAACTTTACAGCATCATACTGTACAACACTCACTTTGAAAGCCACGGTCATTTTCTGTTTTAATTTGATTCAGGCTAATTAAAAAAGCGCAAACTTTTGTCAAGTTAGGAAGACGCTATTCCTATTTATATATATAAAAAAAAAGGTGTTAAGGCAGGGTCACAGTAGTCGCAACAGTTCACTGAAACTTTTGCAGAAAATGAAATTAATCTGACTGGCATCATTCGCTCATGGGGGCGAAGTGAATCTATTGGACTTTTCAACTTGGGTGAACTTTGACCTGCATTTGTGGTGTTGACCAATAGCAAACCATCCTAACAGTGCTGACTTGTGTCACTTTTCAGCATGAAGTCATGTATTTACAGTGGGGCAAAAATGTATTTAGTCAGCCACCAATTGTGCAAGTTCTCCCACTTAAAAAGATGAGAGAGGCCTGTAATTTTCATCATAGGTACACTTCAACTATGAGAGACAGAATGGGGGGAAAGAATCCAGGAAATCACATTGTATGATTTTTAATTAATTAATTGGCAAATTCCTCAGTAAAATAAGCATTTGGTCACCTACAAACAAGCAAGATTTCTGGCTCTCACAGACCTGTAACTTCTTCTTTAAGAGGCTCCTCTGTCCTCCACTCGTTACCTGTATTAATGGCACCTGTTTGAACTTGTTATCAGTATAAAAGACACCTGTCCACAACCTCAAACAGTCAGACTCCAAACTCCACTATGGCCAAGACCAAAGAGCTGTCAAAGGACACCAGAAACAAAATTGTAGACCTGCACCAGGCTGGGAAGACTGAATCTGCAATAGGTAAGCAGCTTGGTGTGAAGAAATCAACTGTGGGAGCAATTATTAGAAAATGGAAGACATACAAGACCACTGATAATCTCCCTCGATCTGGGGCTCCACGCAAGATCTCACCCCGTGGGGTCAAAATGATCACGAGAACGGTGAGCAAAAATCCCAGAACCACACGGGGGGACCTAGTGAATGACCTGCAGAGAGCTGGGACCAAAGTAACAAAGGCTACCATCAGTAACACACTACACGCCGCCAGGGACTCAAATCCTGCAGTGCCAGACGTGTCCCCCTGCTTAAGCCAGTACATGTCCAGGCCCGTCTGAAGTTTGCCTAGAGAGCATTTGGATGATCCAGAAGAGGATTGGGAGAATGTCATATGGTCAGATGAAACCAAAATAGAACTTTTTGGTAAAAACTCAACTTGTTCGTGTTTGGAGGAGAAAGAATGCTGAGTTGCATCCAAAGAACACCATACCTACTGTGAAGCATGGGGGTGGAAACATCATGCTTTGGGGCTGTTTTTCTGCAAAGGGACCTAGGACGACTGATCCGTGTAAAGGAAAGAATGAATGGGGCCATGTATCGTGAGATTTTGAGTGAAAACCTCCTTCCATCAGCAAGGGCATTGAAGATCAAACGTGGCTGGGTCTTTCAGTATGACATGATCCCAAACACACCGCCTGGGAACAAGGCAAGGAAGGAGTGGCTTCGTAAGAAGCATTTCAAGGTCCTGGAGTGGCCTAGCCAGTCTCCAGATCTCAACCCCATAGAAAATCTTTGGAGGGAGTTGAAAGTCCATGTTGCCCAGTGACAGCCTCAAAATAACACTGCTCTAGAGGAGATCTGCATGGAGGAATGGGCCAAAATACCAGCAACAGTGTGTGAAAACCTTGTGAAGACTTACAGAAAACATTTGACCTCTGTCATTGCCAACAAAGGGTATATAACAAAGTATTGAGATGAACTTTTGTTATTGACCAAATACCTTATTTTCAACCATAATTTGCAAATAAATTCTTTAAAAATCAGACAACGTAATTTTCTGGATTTTTTTTTCTCATTTTGTCTCTCATAGTTGAGGTATACCTATGATGAAAATTGGAGACCTCTCATCTTTTAAGTGGGAGAATTTGCACAATTGGTGGCTGACTAAATACTTTTTTGCCCCACTGTATGTGTATATAAAGATTTTTGTAAGATGTTTGTCTTGTAGGATATTTGGGTTTTCATTGTGCTCCATTTGTCAGACATCAAGTTCAAGTTCTTTATTTGTCATACAGTTTGCTGAACAATTACAGCAACGCAGTTGTTGGCAATGAAATTCTTGTTGCTCCCTCCAGCAAACAATATGTTTAAAAGAAAATCACACAAGTAAATTGAGAAATGCGCAAATGAGAATAGAAGGCAATGTCACAAATAATGCAAACGATAGAACAAAACAAATAGATGTAAGGTAAGAATAAAATAAAATATGAAATACAAAATTTAATACAAAGGTAGTCTAGTGTACAACAGAGTAATCCTTGTGTATAATAATGGTCATGAAGTTGGAGTGACCTTCATTGTGTGGACACCTGCTATGTAGTCAGAGTAACTGCAGTGCCTCCACCCTCTGTCCCACATTAGTGAGGAAAAATACTGGCAGCCTTATTTTGTATGAACCTGAGTGGAAGGTTGTAGTTTTCCTAAATTACAAGTTGATCAGACCCTGAATACCATTTCAAAAAGGTTTATGCCTTTAGCAACCATCCTAAAATAGGAGCAACTCTTATTTTACCTTCACTTCACTCTGAGTGACGCAGCAAAGGGCTTCAATAAGGCATGTCAGTGGCTTCAGTGCTGACTTTGGCATCAGAATGAACATGCCAGGAATGATTAATGACAAGATGGCCGTCCAGGCATGGCTGCCACACCACTGTGATCACTCTGAGCTTTTTTTGTGTGTGTGAATTGAATCAGCTTCATAATTTTCAGTACTATATCTTGACCTCCAGACTTAAAGCAGAAGAATTACACTTTTACTCCTCAGTTCTGCTCTCATTAAACTTAATAAGATTTTTACTTGAGCTCCCCACATTCCTAATGTGTTATACTAAATCAATATCTCTTTAGGCCCTACTGCAGTGTACTGCCAGGCACCATGTAATGTATTTCTACTATTAAAATACTATTAGGAGTCTGTCTGTGCTCTATTATGAATAACTGAAAAGTCAGAAAAGAGAAGAAATGTCTACCCCTGTGACACGCTGACGTTTGGAGCAGATGATTTGTTGCCGCCTACAAACCTGGGACTTTTATCATCAAGTTTCTAACTACTGATCTGGACAAGTCACGCATTACGTAATTCTCCACTAAAAGTCTCAGGACACCACTCTGTCTTCCACCGAGGAGCTTTACGGCCATGCTCGGCTATGCAGAACCTTAATCTAAACAGCAGAGGCCCTCAGGCGAGCTCTGACAACCTATTATCTAGCCATGCCATCTGTATCAAAGACAAGGAGAGTGTACGCTGCCATCCTCGGGCTGTAGCAATGGACTCATTACAACTTACATATACACTACTGTATGTTTACAGAGGGTGATTAGTGGAGCATGGCTGCCAAGGTACACCCCGTGTTCCAGATGGCCGCGTTTCAGATGCTCCTTATCATGCACACTCAGACACTCGACGTAGGGGCCGCCCCAGACAGACAGAAAGACTGACAGACGGAGAGACAGACACCCAGGCAGCACTCTGATGATGTCAGCCTCGAGCAGTCCTTGTTAATGCACTGTAGATGCTTATAGTATGATTATCTGGAGAGTTAAAATGTTGCCTGAGCGCCTATTTTGGATGTAGTATTATGATTTTGATGATCTGGTCAATCTTGTGATGTTTTGGTTTGCCTTTTTTTCCCCCCTTTGCTGGCTCTGAAGCATTTCAGAACGTATTTTTACAGCCATTCTATGAGAGAGAACGTCATTCCCCTCGTTACAGCAGCAGACAGATGTTGCCTGGTGCATAATGTGCATAAGCTCTCCTGTGGTTCGCAGTCCTCCCTGTGGTAAGACTTGCCTGTTGGCAGACATTTAAGAAAGAAGACAGATCTGAAAGGATCAGGTGAGTCATGAGAATGCGGTAAATGAACGGTGGAGGGTAAACTGCCATAATCTGTCATGACTCCTAATTAGCCCCACGGTGGGAAGCGCAGGTTCACCCTTCAACCTGACCCCGTGCCGTAATTGTTCTAGCACATGAACACATATGCATCGTACTGCTCACTTTTCCGCTCTGTCTTTTCCCTCCAGTTTCTCTTTCTTACCATCTAATTACTGCTCCACTGGAATAACCACAGAGTCCCAGTTCCCATAGTAACTATAATGTTCAAGCTTTTACGCCATAAAAAGTCTCCCTGGTCACCCACCCACCTTATTTTATGGAGAACACTGACTTTCACGGCACTGTGACAGAGATCGGATTTTACATGGATTTCCTGGTGTGTTCTTCAGAAAAAACATGGAGATATTTTTACAGTAGAGGAGGTTTAAAAGAAGGAAACCCGCTCTGATTAGAGCCAGGGAACTTCAATGCACAAGAGCCATAAGATTGAGCTGACTAAACCTTGTTGGCCTTACTCTGCTGGAAGCTGACAAATTGCAGATTTAAGAACTAACTAAGCCACAATCATTTGAGTAAATATCGTTTTGGTGCTCTTTTGTTGATTTGTTGTTTTTAATTATCTGTGATCTATCAGCTCAGTTAACATCCTCAGGGAGGCCACGTCCCGTTACAACACAAAGTCACCTTGTCATGTCTTCTCTTGAGTACCACATGAGAAGCAGTGCCGACGGATGATTGATGTGGATGACGCAATGTAATGACCTCAGAGTCATTATGGTTCTCAGTGCATCTTCACATGTTCTCACACAATGAGAGCACAACCTCCGTGCTAATTGCAGAAAGATGGTGTAGTAGATGTTTGTTTATATGAGGGCTGGCTGCTGGTGGACCGTGATGAGTTTATTTGTTTTCAGTCAAACCTGTGTTTATATCTCTGCCATGTGGCAGAAATACTGTAACTCAGAAAACGTGGATCTGTCCACTGTGTCTTTGACTGCATTAACTTGCCACGCCAGCAGAAGCTTTGCTTGAGTCACTTCACATCAAAGAGGAAAATAAAAAATAATTTAAAAATAAATAAAAATGCAGAATGTAGCAAAAATTATACAAATTAAAAATCATATATGCAAATTTATATCTGATGTATTTTTTATGTATTTTTTATGTATTTGTTAGAAGGTTCAATAAACATTCCAGTTTAAAAAAAAACTGAATTTTTTGACAATTATTTCATGGTTCAGACTTTACAGGGTTAAAGATGTTAACCTTAAGATTTGATTTAGAGACACCTGCAGTTAGTTGTGGTTACATACTGTAAGTGTGATTTAATACTGCAGCTATTACTCTTCAAGTCACATCGTCTGAACGCTAAGAGAGGAGCAGCTGACGTGTCACAGTGCGGCCAAACAACCTCTTGTTTTAATAAAGAAGTCAGACAGTAACAATTCTAATCATATTCTGATTCCT
Organism: Scortum barcoo; assembly: GCA_023238725.1. NCBI lineage: Eukaryota > Metazoa > Chordata > Actinopteri > Centrarchiformes > Terapontidae > Scortum > Scortum barcoo. The sequence continues at coordinate 21,334,331 of CM041536.1, read as the reverse complement.
TGGTACACATGGCATGAGTAGTTTCTGTTTCTTGCAACCCTTCATCCGAAAGCTTACTGTGGTTGCTCCTTTTTCATTACTCCCTGTGATATTTGCTGTTAAAAAATGCCAAAGAAGACTATTGTGCTGTTTTCTAGATGCATTTCAGTGCTAACTGACAAATACATTGTGGTACATGTGAATTCACATTTCCCTTTGAATGATCGGCAGAGGAACGTACATTAGCACTAATTAAATGCAGCTCTGACACAGCGTTAGGAGAGTGCACAGTGAACATTAAGGATAATTTTGAAAAACTAACTCAAGACTGTTTCTTGTAAATCCAACATGCAGATATATGCAATTTCAATCCAGCATGGAAATGGTGGACCCTGCCAGTAACAAAAAAACCCCCAAAACATTTAGATGTAATTAAAGAATGTAAATACACTGATGAAAAAAAAGCCTTCAATAAAAAGTAACAAAATGGGGTTTGATTTCATGAAAATCATAAGCATTACAACTTTAACATGCTCTGTGTGTTATACAATACAATCAAACTTTTAAAACACCATAAATGTGCTTAAAGCATGTGGGCTTGTTTTACAAACTGCCATTTGTCATAAATTGGAGTGTGAGACTTTATTCCCAGCAAAATTGCTTTCAATGATCACCCCAGGAGGGCTGAAACAGGCTCTATGCTTATGTTGCTTACACTACTGGCAAATCCCAGCACCTCATTCACAGAGCTGTTGTCGAGAAATAGATATGTTGAGATGCCGCCTGTCCCTCTGTCTAATCTCACTCACAGTCAGTCAGTTTTACTCTGCTGTGTTTCAGCGTGCCAATAACCCATGAAACAGACGCCGCTGTGGAATCACCTCCGAAATAAGCAGAACAAAAAGCCTTGACTGCTCTGGGTCCCTCTCAGGGTCAGACAAATGCAAAACAAGCATTTGTGGAGGTCTCAGCTTTGTTATTGCAGTGTGAAGAGTAGTGTCTAACTACTCTATGATAGCCTGCAGAGGATCAGTGTTAAACAAACTCAGCCCTCCGCCTCTGACTTGCAGGTGTTTAATGAAGGCTTATGCCTCCTCAAGAGCTTTTCCCTTGGGGACTAGCCTGTTACTCTTAATCAAACTATGCCACCGAATATGCATTTCAGTCAGCCTGAAATCGATTTTGCATGTTATTTTCAAGAGAGTACATTTTAAGTTTCCAGTTTCAGCGGTTTAAGAGGAATTCATCAGTCTAGTTTAAAGTTTTTTCCCTTCTGCTGCATTTCTGAAGCTGCATTAAGGCATTTTTGTCTTAGAGGACAGAAAGTCCAAAACAAAGGCACAGCAACAAAGATATATCAGTGTATATCAGCTTATCAGAAGTTGGTGACAGAAACCTGTTGCTAAAACATTATTTTCACATTTTGTCCTAAACATGTATTTCATTGAGCAGGTATTCACCTACCCACAGAGTTCAGTCATGGCATATAATTGATTGAAGGTAAAATTATAATTAAATAAACCACCCAAACTGACAATGTGTCTTCACCCACTCATGTTTCCTTCAGATTTAGATGATACATTAGAAAGGTGTCTAATGTAGACTGATTGTTTTTCACAGATTGAATGATGTTATCTGATGATTAAAAGCACACATAACACTAGACTGTCATTACACACAGCAAAAATCACAATAAAGGCCAAAGGCTTATTTTCATGGTGGTCCACCAATAAAACACTTCATGCACCAAAAGGCAAAACACCACATCAGTGTTGCAAATTGCAGATGTGGGAAGCTTCTATCTCCAACAACAGGTTTGTTGTGCTCTACATGCATCCATCATCCTGACCATCACACTCGTACTTTTCACTCTGCTACATGAAGAACCAGTTTGGAACGTTTGCAGCAGACATAAAATCACAACTGGGCAATTGTCCAGCATGGAAATCATTTCTACAGCAGACTGCAGTCATATAATGTCTGTAGTAAACACACTGGCCAATTGGTCCTGAGATTAGCAAGTAAATACACTGATAATTATTTTCAGTTTTATTTTCCACATATATGTAAATTCATTTGCCTACTGAAACAACACTCTCATTCTTCGCCTGCAGCCACTGTCACATTTTCTACATTCAGTCTGTCCAGCCAAGTTGGCATCCTAATGCAGGATCAGAGCAGGTGGCCGGCGCGATGATGAAAACCAAACAGCGTGTGGAATGGGTCGATGGCGGAGGGAGACCAGGAGCAGCTGCAGCAAATCTTTTTTGCTTAATCATGCGGCTGGTGAAGAATTTGTCAGCAGTTTGCCACGTCGGGATCCAAGTCCTTGACCTCTCAACTGGTCTTCGTGGCAGCCCATTACTGCTGCAAAATGAATGAAGTAGACACTGATTGTGAGTGGTGTCATAGTTTTACGAGCATCTTCAGGAGATATTCGGAAAGGTGTTTGTACTGTTATACTTACAGATTTACTGTTAATATGTTGGCCTTCAGTGCCATGTAAAAAAAAAACAAAAAAACATTAGTTTGGTGAATGTCAATTACACGTTTTGAAGCCCAAAGGCATAGTAAGGGCCACAATTTTCACTTACCTCAGGGTTCATTTGTGACTAGGATGAATGATGTGCACTACTGTAATAGCTTTTAAAGTAGCGTCCCACAGAGGGAGTGTCAACTGCAGGCATATAGAGCCTCGTTGTTCACAAAGTGCTGGACATTAAAACCAGGCAAATGCAGCATGTAATCTAATATGAGTAAAGCTATTTGGGATATTATATGAGCTGCCATGGTGAGGTCCCTGTTGAGATTTTGAGTCATAAAACCTTTTCCACCCTGCAATCAACAGTTAGTGTGAAGGTTTAAATACTGAGGGAAAGCCTTTGCTCCCCGGGAACAGTCCCACAGAGGGGAGCACTGACATATGGACATGGAGGAAGCCAAGCCTTTTCAGGAAAATAATAAAAAAAGAATGAAAGGAAACCCATCTCTGCTATTTTTATGAATTGACATTTTACATTTCTCTGTGTGAGCTCTGCATGGCTAGTTGAGAGAGTGATGAATCTGGTATTATTTATGCCCGAGTTCAGTTCTCAGACAATGACACTGCTGGGATGCTCGTTACCACACACTGCGCTGGAGACCTAAATGTGTCCTGAGCCCAGCTGTGATGCTGTGCCCGTCTCAGATTGGTCACTGCAGGAAATTCTCAGTGCTGAAGGAGCTGATTGACTATTGACCCATTGATTTGCACGCTACCCTGCAGTGACCAGCGAGGGCTGACAGCTCTTTCCTCGTTCAGTTGTGCTGCATGACACTGAGCTGGAAACACAGGCGTGTTGTTTGAAGGGCATTGGTTTAGACAGCTGAGGTGTAAGAGTGGTGCAAGAATCAGTCAATTATTAATAACAAGTTATCACTCTGACGTTGATCCTTTGCCAGTCGCACAATGTCATGTCAAATAACTGTTATTTGTATCTAGTGAGATGTTTATTTAAAGTGCATGGTAATACTGTCTAACACTTAAAGGGGAAGTACACCAATTTGGAGTCAGAATTTTTTGGAGTTGGACAGAGATGAGCTTACCAGACCTCTGTAAGCCATTCCTCATTTCTGACACTTGAGGCTGCATTTGCCCAACACACCCCAATCTCTGATGAAACTGTTGGCAGGTGAGTTGAATTGGGAGAAGAGCGTGTGTACCAAAAAAAGACAGTGTCTGGTTCTGCAACATGAATTTTGCTACTTTTTTCAAGCTGTCCATCACTAATTCAACAACAGTAAGTGCAATGCTAAGTCAGTGGAGTACGCTTTCAAATGTTTAGTCTATTTATAAATGGAATATTCCAAATTATGTAGTGGACTTCCTTATTTTTATTAAACAAAAACTTAAGCAATAAATTTGTTATTGGTGTGAGCAATAACTTCATATTTTGGCTAAACTGGACATTTCCTGGGGCCTGTTTCTACTTTGATTAATACGCTATTAAGCGAAATGTCTGACCGTTAAAATTATTCCAACAATTGTTTGTGTGCAACTCATTTTATGGAGTTCTTCCTGCCCTCTGCACTGGAATCATGAGGAATTTGTTTTTTAACCTTTAGAAAAAATAACCAAGGGCATCAGTTCTTTATGCAGTGCTTTGCCTCAAGTGCCTCAGGTACACACAGCATTAATCTACGACGTAACCCTCACAGCTATAACTCAAATCCAAGCCTATTAGGCAACAGCCTGGTGTCCCTTAAACAGAAGCAAGACAAATAGTCGAGCATTAAGACATGAGTAAAGCCTGATTAAAAATGGTGGAGTGTCTAAGCTCAGTTTGTTCAAGGTCGCCACTCCTGAATGTGCTCTGACAAAAGTAAGAGGAACATCTTACACCTGTACCAGTCCCCACCGAGGACTCGACAGTTACAACAACAAACAACCCTGATTGGACGAAGACAGACTTTGTACGTATGGGCTACACCTACAACTGGGTCTGATTAAGACCACTGAAGTGTATTTGTGGACTAAGTCATCATGGGTGACTCAGCTGAAGATCAACTGTGGTAAGAAAGCAAGTATCAGTGATGCGCAGAAAGAGAAAGAGATGAAAACAAAGGACTAATGTGGGTAAATAGAAAAAACACATCTTACCTTTCACAAATTGTAACAGGTATGATTGTTACAAACTGTAGGGGATTTCTATTGATGCACAAATTGGTACCTGTGATTTTAACTGGAATCATTTCATCTTTCATTTAATTCACTGGGATTTATTTACATGGAACAAGGAAATATATGGGCATCTATGTACCTGTGTAACAAGTGGAAAGCAATACACAGAGCAGTTTTTACTACAGTTTAGTCCTTTGCTTGAAAATCTGCATACATTATGCAAGAACATCTCAGTAATAATACAATGTTAAATTTAGTAATTAGTAAGTAATTGAGTAACACACCACATACATTTATCACTGACAGAGTTTGGCCTTGATGGAACTCAGAAAACAGAGAGTGACAACAAAGATGTTCTGTAGAGAAGTGTTTTCTTAAATCAGCAGCTGTTGAGCATAAAATATACTATAACCGATATTTAAATAGACTCCATAACAACATAATGCTAATAATATCTTACATATGCTGTCCCTGCTGTTCAAAGGGTTTTCCCACCTGTCTGATACTACAGACTCAGGAAAGGTCTTTGAACCTGGACAGTGTAAGACCCACCTCAGATTAAATACACTATTTAATCCTAGACACCGTATTTGAAAAATTAGGCTATGACTTCCTTTTTTCAAAATTGCAGTGATAAATGTCTTATGCAACTTGCCAGACTCTCAAATGAGGCCTAAAGACAAATCATCAGTCAGAAGGGGAGCAGAGCAGACCACATGTCAGTTTCCTCACAAGTCTGAGATAATTTTTTTCCCAGCATGCTGTGCCGTGCAGGTTCATCTGTGCATTGCTCTTGGTGAGAGTGAAGCAAACGACAGGCCTCACTGATTATCATGGGCGTGCAGGTACTGTAATTAGTGCAGGTCTGGCTCGCTTCTAGGTGCGTCCCATGCTGACTATTAAGTCATTAACCCAGCATGCTCCACCTGGGCTGCTCTCCATTGCTGTACTGCCGCTGAAACGAGAGGTCAAATTAGAGTCCTGCAATGGCCCAGTGATGACTGGTGCAGGTTTCCCGAGGGGGAGGCTACACCAAACATAAATCAGGGACAAACGATGCCACTACATTCATCTTCAGATACATTTAGAGAATTTAGACTGCCACTGTCATTTTGTTATGTCTGGTCATGTTTGTTTTTCTTTCTATCTGCTGTACTCAGGTCGCGCTTGCAAAAGAGATTAAAAGCTCAAAGATATTACCTAATTAAATAAAGGTCATATATATATATAAATTGGGGAATTTCTTATGGAGGAATGGTGTTGATCCTCCCAGTAAAGCTTCACGGACTTGGCAAGGAGTACTTAAGTTGTTCTGGAGGCTCGAGGTGGCCTAACTCCATACTCAGACACTAAATTTCTCATCCAGCTGTAGTTTCGTCTCGCATTAGTCATTTAAAAAAATGATATAGGGCCAGTTTAAAGGCATGTTGTCCACTTTCCTTCACAATACAATGTAGCATTACTACAATTAAAAACATCGTAAAAGAACAACACCACACATTTAGCTTTTACCTCATTTCTACGGACAGCATTTAAAGTGTGGCGTCCATTGCCCTGCTCTTTCAAAACGAGTATATTGTCTTCTTCTGCCTTTGGATTATTTTTACATAATTAAAAATAATCCAAAGGCAGAAGAAGACAATAATAAGGTCTCGATTGAGACCTTATTCAATGAAGGTCTCAGATGTGGGGAGTGGTGGACGGATGCAAATTAGTGGTCATATCAAGATGTACAGTTTGGCAAGCTGATAGCCATCTGAGATACGCTGCTGTGCGAGTATTTCTCCTCACTCACTCACTACAGGAAATGACTGAGGAATGTATGATGCACGACTCCGGGAATCCGTCAATCCTGACTCAGAGGGATTCCTGACCAAACCCAGTCTGGGAATGTTTGTAAACTGCAGATATTCCCAGTTCCATTAGATGTCAGCTGATGGCTTTCCATGTCAGCTGGAGAGAAGCAATTAAATAAAGGATAAAACCTATTAGTATACAAACCTCTCTGTTTAAAAGACTTTGACTAGATTAGAAGTGTTAGCTTGGAGAATCTGCAAAAATGGTAGCATAAATCCTTCTTGTTTTTCATGTTTTAAAAATACTTACAGGCCTTTATATTTAATTACACTTTGATTTTTTTTTTTACATGGATTGAACATGAAAGATATAGTTTGCTGGTTAGTGAGCTTTAGAGGTGCTGTTATGTGGAGTTTGTTACCTCTAGACAGAGCTGTTTTCATGCTATGCTAAATTAACCCGCCGCATGATGTAGCTTAATTTAAATGGATATGCAAATGGTCAATTTTGAACTTCTCATCTATCTCTTCACTAGAAAGCGAATTAACCTAAAAGGTAGAAGCCGCGCCTTGACGTTGACTTGTAACTGCTGGACGTTCAAATCAGTGATGGTGAAGGCCGACACCGAGTGGAGCCTTTTAAGTGCACCATCATTACATGAAGTTTAAACACATCAGCCCCGCTTTCTGCTCAAATGATCCCATCTGTCAGGGGACCGGCATGTGCAGTTTAATGATTATGTCTTTTAAATTTGTCTCAGTAACACTCGGTTAATGGCAGCGTAACCACGACAGCAGGGGAATCCACAGACACTGGTGATGAGCGATGAGCTCAAACCTTCCCACCCATATGATAGGTTTTCTCCTCTTTACAGAAAAACTATCATAAGATGATTATCCTTTGAAGAGCACCGGAAACTACGCCTCGGTTGCTTAAATAAGAAGCTTGAAACCAAGAAGCACTCAATGCACTTTCTCCTGCTAACTCTCCTCTGCTTCGGATTATAACGACAACCGAGGGACAACAGTAGCTCCAACAGACACATGAAGATGAACGAAAGCACCTCAGCACATAATCAACCCTGGGAAAATGGATTATAATGGTTGGGAAATGTAAAATAATGCGCACGAGTGTACAGGAATTCGCTTTATCTGTCTCACTGCACTTTCGCTGTCTGCTGACTAAACAACATCTCATAATTCCTCGCGTCCCGCTTGCTCTCACAGAAATTCATTGGCTCGGACAGAGGGCGCGCCTTCAATCCAAAGTCTCCAAAGGAGCAGCTCTGGGATAACGCCTTCAAATTCCCTCTTCATACTCTTTACCCAGTTTTAATCTGTTAATTACACACATGGCTGAGAGGAGGCCTGCTGGCTGGGTAAACACCACACGTCTCGGAGATACGGACCACATGGTTTTGCCATGATGGAGATCCTTTTGACCGGTGAAGCCATCAAATCAGACGAAAAGCTGCTGAAATGATGGATCTGAAGGCCCAAGATTGATCCTACGAGCAAACACTGACGGCCTGCTCCCAAATTTATGTGACACGTTACTCATAATATTTACATTACAGCGGCCTCTGTGGTCAGCTGTGAAAACTACTACTTTTTTTTTTTTTTTTTTTTTACAGCTGTCAAATTAATGTAATATAGTTCCACCTCTGAGGCTAATCTCAGTAAATCAGCTTTTATGGCTCTCCCCTGCACCCTGTGTTTCCCATCCAGGAGTCTGGCGCGCCTGTAGGAGTCACTAAAAGCCCCCTTCGTCTCCTTCCTCCTCCTCCAAACTTCATTTCCTCCTTGCCCGACCAGAAAACTCAGTCCATCATCAAACACAGACGCGCAGAGCCCGCACAGAGTGGTCAGGAAGAAGGGTGAGATTTTCGGGAAGGCAGATCCTTGGTACTTTTTTTTTGTTTTTCGTGAGGACAGACTCGCTCCGTGCGTAAAGTTTGGACTGAGGCTGGATGGTGTTGGAGGTGTTGGAGATTGCGCGGCGGTGATCTCTCTCTCTCTCTCTCTCTCTCTTTACTCTTCGTCCTCTTCTCGTCTGACAGGCTGCAGCCGCCGGGCAGGAAAGGAAAGTTACTTCACAGGAGGTCCAACAGGTAAGAGTTGACTTTTTTTTTTTTTTTTTTAAATCTGTGTCTGTTTGTACGTGATGACACCGCAGCCCCCCCGTGCTGTGAGCCCCCACCTCCACTGAGGAGGAACATCTGAACATCTGCAGCACTAAATAAAACACACACCATAATGTCCTTATAATGAGCAGGGGAAAGTTTGGAGTGGTACCTTTAACTACTGTGGGAATATGCCTGTGATATTGTGCTGTAATGTTAGAGAGTGTCTGTGGAGCTGGCCATTCAGTGTTTTGTGGTTTTAATATCCTTTTTGAACCCCTGACAGGGCTATAATATTACCATTAGGCCTGCTATTATTTTGTGACCACAGCCGACTTGTTTTTGGATGGGAATCATGACTTTGTCACATGCAAAGAGGCTTTGAAGAGAGACAGAGGCCTCATACAGAGACATCTGTTTACTTGTTCATTCTGTCTATTCTGCCTCGTAAGGTAAGGTGCTATGACTTTACAGATGTCTGTCTTCGGAAGTTCTTTGCTCCTGTTACATGCAGTATAAATGATACTTTCTGCTGATCACACATGTTAACTTTGGTAAGAGTTTCAGTTTCAGTCGTTCACGTCAGCATGAAGCATTGTCAAGAATCAAAGCATAAAAATTTGGAGTCCTTTCAGAGGCGACAGCTGAATGGGATGCTGCTCTGATCCGTGCGAGCGGCGGCGCCTCATTCAACAATATGCTCATCATCGCTGGAGCTCCTCGCTGATTGTCGCTCGTTTTCAGCTTGGCGCAGGGTTTTGTTTTTATTGTGTGCGACACTCTGAATGGCCGTGATTGTGTTTGTTTGCCAGGTTTGTTCGCTTACTGTGAGGTGTCTGGAAATGTGAACGGAGAGTAAAGCCTTTATCCCTCCACAGACATCGGTGCTGCTTCACGTTCCCCTGGCTTGGTGTCTGTGTTTTAAAGCTCCTGTAAAGATTAGTGGCGGCTAAAAGTGAGAAGTATGCGACGTATTGTGCTTCATCCCATTCACTGATTACTGGAGAAGTGTTGAATTCACAGTGGCTCCGTCCTGAAAGAAGTATATCCCCGAGAAACCATCACAGAAGTCAAGTGGGGCCATATTAAACAGCAGCAGCTCTTTATTACCTCATGTGCCTCGGTGGTATGCTGTGGATCATGTCTATTCTGGTGTATGGGAGATCTTGCACCGTCTGACCCCCACATTCCTGCTTCTCTCGTGGCATGGAGGTCAGTGCTTCTGACCCCCTCCTACAACATCACCCACTGCTAAAAAGAAATATGTACATTTTCTACTTGATTTCACTCTTGTGGTTAATTATCTCCACCAACTTTGGAGGGGTTATTCATCTCATTGGCCTCTTTTCACCATATAAATGTACCACAATCCATTTCATTACAAACAGAGGCTCACGGTGGATTAGATGTTTAAGTGTCAGGCTCATTTCCCAGTCATATCTACTTGCCGAGCCCACCAGCAGGCTACACTCAGAGGAGGAGAAAATGAGCGGTTTGAGCGCTCAGCTGCGTCTCATTGCGCTCAGCCCTCAGTTTACATGAAGAAACCAACACACAGCCACCGACATCAAAGGCTTGCCATCCACGGCTAACTGTCTCTGTAACCATCCTGAATCAGTGACAATCCTAACCTTTGTCATGAGGTTTCCCTCTGGGACCGTCTAGCTGATTCTCTGCTGCGGTAAACAAAAGCAGCAATGTGAGCCTCCGACTGTGTTTACTTCCTCAGCTTTCTCTGTCCCACACACAGTCGCCGCAGAGCCAGGCTCTCTGTGCTGTCCCTTCATGAAAGTTCCTATTCACTGGGACTGCAGGGGTGGGCGGGAGGGAGCTGGGGGGGGTACTGAGAGGGGGGGCAGGACCGTCCGTGCTGGGCCGATCTCATTCCACCAGGCCTCACAATGGGGGAGCTGTGCTGCTATATCAACATTTATTTCTCTCTTGTCCTCTCGCCCTTTTCTATTTTTTTTCTGCTACTTTAATCACTTCCCTCTGAGCCAATCAGCAACAGGAAGACCAAGGCTGTGCATCACTGTCTTTGTCTGTGTGAGATATCACTGGTCCTGTGCAGCTGACCGTCGGGTGCCATAACTCACCCTGACTTTGCCTCTTGGTGTCAGAGGAGCCCTTATTTCAGGCATACAGGCGAGTCTCCCCATTTTTGTGTGTGCCCTACTCAAGCTGTGCATTCATGAGATGCAGATCAGATATCTAACTCCCAGACACATATACACTGCGAGCAGCACATTCTGTGCCTATGTTTTGACCTCGCCATGTGAATGGCAGGCGGTTGTTTATAGTCAAGTCTATTTCCGAGCTAGAAGCCTGCCTGCTCGGGCTGAAGGTGCACCGGATTCCTCTCACCAAAAGTAAATTCTTGCCTGAATCTTTGTGACCAGCTGGAAGGGACATATCATGTTTCATATTAGAAATTTGATTCTTCAGCTTGAATTATTTTAATCATTTTGTTTTTGCATATCATTGCCAAAACATCAGACCATGGAAGAATAGATCTTAACCAAAGCTGACTAAACTAAAACTACTGACAAAGTGCAGTAGGACCCTCTGCTTAGTTTTATCTTATGCTGCTTCATGTTTAGCTGTTTAACGTCACCACCATAAGCTCAGTGCATGCATGCAAAACAAGAGTGTGTATGTGATAGTATATGCCATCCATGCGTGTCATCTTTGCAGTAAATGGCCACGTGGAAGTGAGGGCCTGACCGCCGCTGTCTGCTCTGCCTTCATGCTGCATCATGCAGTTTTGTTTCAGCACAGAGTGGGATTTGTCATGTCAGACTTGTTGACTTTAGCTGGCAGGGCTTCCTCTCCTGGCAGCCCATGTAGCTACAGCCTGTGCCGGTCTCCTTTGTCTTTGCTGGTGAGCTAATGTGTGGGAATTTAGTTTTATCTGATCTCAGGAGCCACCAGTGCTGGAGACATAAAGACATGTTATACCTATACTCACGTGGTCATACTGCATATGAATTTCATGTTAAATCAATTGCAGTTCATTTAATGGCTTTCGTTTTAAGATGAAAATTACACCAAAATATGGCATTACACTGTAATCTTAAAATAAGGTGGTATTTACACCTGTGTGTGAAAAAAATCTGTGTAGCTCTGACAAAATGGGAACTTGCCCTTGTGACGAGCTCTTCCTGCCTGTCCTATCAGATAATATTGCACTGGATCATTTGTGTTTTCAGTATTAAAGAACCTGGGGCAACCCATTTCTCTTCACCACTAAATTTGTGTAGCAGTGGAGCTGAAATTGTAACCCCAGCTCTTCTCCAACTTCTTACATTGCTGTTCTTTTGTAATATTTAGATTCTTTCAGATTTTGCAAGAGTGAATGAAACAAAGAGCGTGAGCACCTGGTTGTAATTAATGACATTTTGTGTTGCTGAATGACAAATTCCTGCAGGTACGGTCCACTGCCATACCCCATGAATGAATTTCAGTCAAAACCAGAGTCCTAGTGCGACTGTCACAGCTGAGCTGAGAGCTGTAGTGTTGAGTTTCCTTTTGAGGGGAAAGGGTCACATTACTGTAACCATATATTATGTTTGATGGAGCAGTGTTGATTTTATTTGCCATTAGTTACTTTAAATTTGGAGGGGATTTCTGTTTCATTTGACTGGCCATATCCTGCATTTGACTCATGTAGCCTGTTAAAAATACTCTTAACGTATATGTTTGTAGCCGATCCAGGAATGGGAGGATCTCTTTATTCTGCTCCAGACCATTTTGACCATAATGTGTAAGAGATGGCTCCAGTGACTATAAGCAAGACTTTGATCTTGGAATATGTGAGAAATACTGTATATGTAATGTCTCAGCTTTCAGCCTTTTACTGTATCAATGCACTGCACAGAATGCGACAGTTTATTCAGTGCAACTGATGTCATGTGCTGAGAAAAGGAACAAAGCAGAGGAGCCTCAGCTGTTAACATTTTTTACTATTTAAAATGTATTACATGAGATTACTCTCCATTGTTTTCACATACTTCTCTGGAATGTGTCTCTCCTAACATGCTCTGTTTTACATAAGGCGGAACAAACACACTCATCAAATGCAAACACATTGGTGTGAAATACAGAAATCCATGCCTATAAGCATCCACCTCATATTACTAGCCATGACACATATTTAAGGCACATTGAAGAAACAATGATTTTGTAACCTGTAACATCTAAACCGTGAAACCCTCTGTCTAATCAAAGGCATAGAATAGTAAGACTAACAATACGCCATCTCAAACTGCAGCTTTAAAAATCCAATACAGTACATTTATATAGTCATTGCATATTTTTACATTAAACTCATATGTTTAGGAAAGTTGAAACAATATATATATTTAAAAACTAAAAAAAAAGATCATTTCTTTTTTTTCCACAAGCACTCGTAGCACATTTCTGAAAGGTTTGTCTTGGAAGAATTACACTATTAATAGGTGTGACTGATGCTGGCATCAATCACAGCCATTCAGGTCTGCACCTCTAATCCTGTTTAAATACAGTGCTCTCCTGTACACATCAGACTCTTTTGTAATGTAAATCCAAGAGTCGCTTGTCTCAAGAGGAACTCTATTCCAAGAAAAGGTGCAAGGTGATTACACTGTGTATGAGACTCCATGTATGCAACCAGTGTCGACTGATGTCCTTTTATTTTTTTTATGTTGAATTGTTGTTTGTGTCAGTGGCCAGCATGTCCTCTGTGTGTAATGATGCACGTCGACAGTCCACACATCCATCAGCACATTATTGTGTTGGCCTCTCTCTGTTGCAGCACGAACACGAAATCCTTGAGGTGCAATCTGTGGGAGACTTCGCTGTCACAGCCTGTTGCAAGCCCTGTTCAGTATCCCTAGGATCTTACACGGGGCTGTGTCAAGGGCTATGTGAGCTGCTGCTTGTTCCCCTGCAACTCTGTGCCTGTACTCTGATGATTAGCAATGTGGCATCGTGCCGTGTAAAATACCCTGCGACTCTGGTGGGCACAAAATCACAGACATTTGTCTAAATGGCTTCCTGTCTGTTGACATGTGTGTGTATAGCTACATACTGCAGATTAAAAGAAAAAAATAACTACTTACTGCTCAAATTGAAGGCTGTGGATGAAAGACCTACCTGTATGGCCACCCATCGACAGACAGCAACATTTGATCAAACCAGTAATCCTGGAAAATTACTGCTGCACTTTTCTCTTTTACATCCCCTCACACTTCAGTCTTTTTCATGGTTGATCACAAAAATGGTAAAAAGTAGGAGAGCCTCTGTGCTTGTTGCATATATCCCTTTTGACATTAATGCCATGTACAGTGTACCTTTCCAGAAACCTTATAAGAAGAGAGTCCACAGAGTTCATATAAATACCTGCTGTCAACCTGTTGCTATACAGTTAGTCTCTGACTGGCACTCTGATAAGCAACAATCTAAACCTTATCTGAGTCAAACAGGAGAGAGAAGAAAAAAAATTCAATGGCACATTTTCTCTTCTGCCACCTTTGTTGGCTCAAGTTCTGTAGCTTTCCCCCTGTCCTGTCTTGTCTGCTCTCCTAAATGCTTGTTGGTACAATAAAAAAGATCCTGAAAGAGTAATTGGTTGCCAGCTTTGAACCTACTGTAATTAATTGTTCACAACAGAGCCTCGTTGGTGCAGCAGAGCCAGTTCCTCTCCTGCCTCACGCCAGTGCTCTAGTCAAAAGTACCTTTGTGAGTCAGCACAGAGCCTAGTGGCTCTTGGACTAAACCCTCGCCCTGGCAAATGAACTCTTTAAACATGATGCTCTCTGCTTCAGATGCTTATTGGCTGCTTCGCTGGTGACATGCTGTTTTGAAACTTGGCTCTCCCCTCTCTTCATGTGGTGAATCATAATTTAGGGAAGAGGTCAGGGATAAGTGATATATTCAGTTGTCTGGAACTTGGTACATTATTACATCTTGTTTGTGGGAACACGGCCCCTTTTTGTCCCACGTGTGATGAATTTGCAGAGGATGATAGATTGGACTGTCCAAATGCATCATTATTCACCAAGTGACTGTGAAAATGAGTGCAGAATCACAAGTTAAAATGACTGAATGAATTAAGTTTTTGACAGTATAGTGTAAGTTACTTTCAATCAAATAGAGCCATTAAAAGGAAAATCTTGTTACGAAATCATTCAAGTACAATACATTAAGAAGAAACCACAACTTCCAGTAATGCAGTTTAACTCTATGCATGCATGCACTTTTAGTAGGCCACTAAATGATGCTTTTGATGCAAAAGCAAGTACTGAAGTGAATTTCTTCCCCGGTCTAAATTTAAAAAGTAAAGTAAAAACTTTTGTCATCATTTATCTGTATTACTGTCACAAACTGAACACTGATAAAAGCATTTCCACTTGCTGCCAAACGTTCTATTTTAATGATTCACTTGAAGATCACAGATGGACATCAAATATATTGGATGGAGTAATTCCAGAGCAGCTGGAGCCGCACAACATCGAAGGCTTCATTTCCCCCTATCCACTCCATACCATCAGTGCAATGTAGTCTCCCGTCTCGTGGGTCATTTACTTTTCATTTTCTCTCTCTGATTTGTATTCATGTTATGTTTTGGCAAACCGAACATGTGTTCAAATCATACATGCCTCTGCACCTTTTTTTTCCAGTTGACTGCCTTTGACAAGTTGGTGGTGTGGGCCAATCATCGACCAATCAAGACTCTCTAGATCTTTTCATGTTAGCATGTTTATATAGGTTGCCTGTGGCATGATTTTAGGAATGGTTGGCCAGTGTTGGCTGGCCGGCCCTCCACTTTTATCCATACTGAAATATCTATAAAATTACTGGGTGAAGCAAGTTTACATTATTTTGCTTTTATTCCACCACATTGACCATAAAGGCACAACTTACCATGAAATGTAGTACAGATATCCTTGGTGCCAAGAAGATAGATAATGATATGATATGAGGTCCTCTGACTTTTCATCTAGCACCACCATCAGGTCAGAATTGGTCCAGTATTTTGCTTTATGGCCAAATTCCTGCAAAAAAAATGATGATGATGGGCATGTTAACATTGCAGTCATTAGCACTTAGCTCGAAGCACCACCTTGCCTAAGTACAGAGCCGCTGGCATGGCTGAAGACTGTCAGTCTTGTTAGCTGCTGTTTTCCTCTCACTTGCTCAGTGGAAAACGGATGTCCTTGTATGACCCCTAAAAATAGACGATTGGTGGTTGGATCGGTAGTGTGTCTTTAAAGACGTCTATGTTAAAAGTTTGGTAATAGACATGGCTAAAATACTCCTCTTTTTCCAGTGGTTTGTTTGTCTAACTTGTACGCTTTTGCTAAAGAGACACAAAGAGACTGCAAGCATGAAGCAGAGCGTCTGAGGCCGACCTACAGTGAAAGTGAGAGAATCTGAGAGTTTGACGAGTGGCATGTGTTTATTTACCTGGTGGCAGGCTGCAAGCAGATCCTCTGAAGTTATTCCTGAGCTCGCACGTCCCGCAGCCTCTGACCTCAGAGACAGCAGACACAGTGTGACAAGCTCCAAAAGTGTAGGTGACAGTTTAACCTTTTAATGGCAAGAAAAAAAAACGGGCTTGGTGTGGATGTTTGGTGGGCATGATATTCTCACCTTGTCATTAGATTTGATGTGTTTTGACATTTCCTTTAAAAAAAAAAAAAAGACATTAGGGAATAAATAAATTTCCCCCAAGATTAATTTTAGTTTATATTTATCTATGTCCTGTCCACAATTTCCTGCTGCGTTATTTATATTTACACAAAAGCTAACAAAAGCATTTCATGTTTATATAAGAAGAGCAATGTATTTTTGTTGTGGTCAGCTAACTGCATAATAGGTCCAAAAGCCATTTTGGGGATTTTCTAGGTCTTGGCCTCTAAATACTTTGGGGAAATAGTTGCAAAAGTGCAGGAACAGTGCAAGAAGCTCTGTAGCTTAATTAGCACAACTCCTGACAGACTTTTTGATTCTTTCAGTATATATGTGATTGGATTTTGGATGCTGATGATGGAGCCATTAAATGTTCTTGAAATAATCTGAGCCCAGTGAGGAAAAACTAGCCTTTGAGAAGAAGCAATTCATTCCATGTAATTGAATGTCAAGTAGATTATTTTAAACCTCCAACAAGCCTTACCGTCTTTTTGTAAATGAGGATTTAATAGACTCCATCCTCCAGCTGCCATTTGTACTGAATATACCCACAGCCCTCAAAAAACGTTTTTGTTCTCATAGATGAACTCTTGTGTGTTAACCTGTATCACTCAGACACAAGTCCAAACCCCGAGGCAGACACCTGGTAAACACCTGAAACCAAGGGCCTTTGTGCCTGACTTAATAGAAGTAACTTCTTTCAATAGACACGTTTGTGAGTTGACACTGCAGAGTCTTGAATTTTGTGCAGGCTGTGTTTATGTTTTTTTACTGCTCAAAAGTAAGAAGCGGACATCTCAGTTACTTCTATTTGTAGGGATGCATTAAAATCTCAGTGTGAGCGATATTTTGAGAGGCAGCGAAGCCTTTCGATTGAGGGCAATGAACCGGAGTATTGTGTCGAATAACTGGCACTTTCCCCACATTGTTGTTAGAAAATGAGATTCTCCAGCCAAGCATGCAGGGATGCCGCACACAAAAACAAGACACAGTACGGCAAATTGCACTTTTAATGCTCAAGCTAGACAAGCTGCCAGTGTGTTGTTGAGTTGAGGGGAATGGAAATGACTGCGTATTGGAGGACTCAAAATTGTCAACCTGTTAAAATCTGCTTGAGCTTTTTGTCTTCCTTGCCAAGGACATTTAGAACATCTTTGAGCCGTACTCAGTTACCCAGGATGGATATAAAGGTTTGGCTCGACAGTCATACAGCTCTCTCACAATAAAGCAAGGACATTTGAATGCATATTGTTGAGAGCAGCACGGGGAAATTGGCTACAAATAGCAGACACCGCCACTGTTGAGAGACCTGAATAGTGAAGAATTACGTAACATCACTTCAATAAACTGCACAAAAGTCACTCAGGGTGATTTAAAAGACCGAATGCTGATGATTCTCATCTGCAGTTTAGGAGGTCGTAATTTTACTCTTCCTACTGTAACTGTAAATCTATCCATCTTCAAACTCACTTCGCGTCTTTGTCTTTATGCCACAAGAGGATGTTAGAGTAGTATCCACTATGACCCTCCCTTTTTTAAACGCAATCCTAGCTGATACTTTCAAACTAGCTAAGGTTATAGTTTGATAGATTGACAAAAAGAAAAAAAAAAAACTAGTTACTGCTTTCATTTTGTGCTGTGGCGCACTCAATGTTGCAGTATTTTCATGGCAGACATTTTGACTTGTCATAGCGGGAAAAGCACATCAGGTGTAACTAATAACATTAATAATGGCCCCAGGAAGGTGTGACTGTTAGCAAGCCAGTATGATAGCCGGGCCCGTGACTGTAACACGTAGAGAATGCAGCCATTGTTAATTACACCTGATCTTGTCCTGCTGGCATCCCAAAATGCTGTGGGGGGAAAAGGCCCGTTGCAGCTGCAGCTGATAACATCTGCCAACATCACTCATTGTCATTTTGTTTCAGCTGGAAAAAATCAGCTGGAAAAACTGAATTGTGACAACACTATCATCCTTGCTCCAATTAAATTTAAACTTCTATGTGAACGTTGAGGAAAATAGCACAAAAAATTCATATAAAGGTAAGACTGCAACAGTTACGACTTTAACTTCATTTTCATAACTTTATCAGTGCCAGAACTGTGTTTATGCCAAAACAAATACTGATATGTAACTGTAATTTAAATTATAACAATTTTTCAAGCAAAATTGCCAAACTTTGCCTCTCATTTTGGGTAGGTCCTGCTTTACTTTGTTGTAAGTGATGGTGATCTGGAATATCTGGGTTCTGGACATACTGTATAAATCAGTGAAAGATTCATTTGCATGATCTGAAATGTGGGGCTTCGATGTTGCTGGCAGCCATGTGATGCACACAGGAGGTTCTTGTTCCTCCAGCCCTGGTCCCAGAAACTGTTTGGCATTTGTTGAAGTGACGCAGCCTGCTTGACCCCCGGACCTCTTCCCTCCCTCTCTCTTTGCCTTCTCTCCAAACACCGCTGGAGGGCGGTAACAGGGGACCCCTCTGCCCCTGCTCTCAGCTTGTTTGACACCTGCATTCACATATTTTGAGAGAGCCCGTTTAACATGGAAATCAGACGGACCCCGAGCATGCATGCTGAATAGGCTGGCTTATCCTCAGTTCACTCAGAAGGCAGTTTTATTTATATATATATATATATATATATATATATATATCTATATATATATATATATATATATATATATATATATATATATATATATATATATATATATATATATATATTTTATTGTTTATATATATGTGTGTGTGTATATATATACACACACACATATAACGTCGTTTTTCTTCATGACAGTGTCTTCCTAAAGTCCTGGCTATGAAGCTGAATAACATATGAAGGTCACAACATAGAGCTCGTGGAGGTCATTCAGGCAACATAGCATACATGAACATATAAAAAATATTTTTTTTGCTAAATGAAGAAATACCAACATATAAAAATACTCAAAAAAAATACTCAGTGTCATTATTATTGTATATTAAATTATAGCATTAATATTTCTGATAATTTACCATGTGAGCAGCATTTTGATGTTGTAGCTATTTTTCTACATGTTATTGTACAATTTTTTACTTAGTAAGACTCATTAAACAGAAGCTGTTCAAAATCTTAATCTGCAAATTGACAAATAGTTTCAACTGTCACATAACTGTTGTGGAGTTAGAGAAAGACATTTTTCTCTAAAATGTAGTGAGGTAGACATATAAAATAAGCATAATAATTGGATACTGAAAGCAGAAGAATCATAAGTACAGTACATAAGTAACTATGTGTATGTGTTTTCAGTTTTACTTACGTTTGATCTTCTTGCAAGTTGGATGAAACTGCACTGCACTGCAATGAAGGTTTCACAGGCGCCACATGGGAAATACTCAGTAAATAACTTTGTAAATGTTTTAACTTTAACATCTTTCTTGCATTGTGTTGCTTGCATATCTTCACAGAGGGATGTAATTGTACACAGTCTAATATGCCACTCCAAGAAGACGGATTGCTGCTTTCTGTTTTGAAATTTTTGGGGATCGCCTGTTGCCTGAAATTGGCTCTGTGCCTGGCAGGCCTGTCTAATCTTATATCAGAGATATTTGAGTTCCACTTTGGCTTTGAAGCTTGAGAGGACATAACAGTTACAGGGCTGTGTGCAGTAATTCTTTTTTTAACAGGTTGACTGTCAGACGTCAGACTTTCCTCTTTATATTTCCCTCTGTGTCTCATAAGGTTTTCGTGCTAATTATGCACAGAGCACACACTGAGCCTTTCCAAGGAATAAGTTCACACAAACAAACGTTCATTCCTGGTGTTACTTCTCTGGCAAGGCAAGTTGCATGGCTTGACAGTAACAATATTTCTCATCACTAATTCATAGCAGGAGTACATTTCTTATAAGTGGCTGTATACTGGTGTTTTCACTAACCTCTGTTTCAAAGTCAAACTGTGATAACTCCTATAAACAATCACTGCGGCCATGAAAGATGCAGGGCTGTGCTGAATCACATCCAGGTTTTGCACAATAGTTCCCCTGTCAACCCCAGTTTCCACTGCTGTCTGAGGTTTGCTCTGAGGATGGATTTTGTGGTAGAGTCAGGCTGCTGTTAGCGTCACAGTCCTGGTGTAGGCCTGACTGAAGGCAGTGGTCGAGGGGTAAAACTGAGACCGGCTTGTTAGTGAGAGCTTTTCAACAGCTCTCCCGTCCCTCCAGGGTAATCAGTGCGGCATAATAATTCCTTAAGGGGGACTTGACTCAAGATTTGGCTCCTCTTGACTTGGGTGGCTGTTAATGTTCTGCTGAATCAATAGCAGTTTTCATCACCGTGTGTATATGTGTTCCCATTTACTGCCTGGGGTCACTGTTTAATATGCATGCAAAGTCATTCAGCTGCTTCATATGCTCAGTGCATTTATACTTATAGGATTTACGGGTCTGTGTGCTTCCATAATACATCAGATCAAGAGAACTCCGAGGACTCTTTGCGTCCACTCTTATTTTTTATTGGCTTATATTAAACACTGAAATCCATATGACAGTTTGCATCACTTGGCCAAAATCGCATATCAACATTTGGAGGACTTTATATCAGTCAGGTTCTATCCTGCAGAATTTTTCCAACAAACAAATTGCAGCTGTTGTTTATTTACTGTTTTTCCACTAGAATGTTTGGATTTGTGTGTTTTTTATTCGCCATATTATTTTATCCAAACATGTTTTTCTCATTAGAGCTTATTACTGCAGAAAAATGTGGAAATTACATTTTTTTGTGAATGATACATCCTGGGAAAACAACCTTAAAACATCTTAGATTCATTGGATGTGAATCTCTACAAACTTTTAGTTTTGTAATAAAACATAATAATATATATAAAATTCACTTTGTGTTTGCTCTGACGTTGCAGCTACTATGTTATGATATGGGTGATACTGATCACTTTATAGATTACCATAATAGTCAATCAATAAAATTATAGCAAGAGAACATTGTCATTACCTTCTTTTGCTTTGCTATAAAACACAGACTGAAAAATATCACTTTGTGCATGTGTAACGAGTTTGAAAAGAACTTTAATGTTCCCAGAAAACATCTGAATCTTTAATCCTTGGCGTTTGAACACTTCTGTGGTGAAGTTCTTGATCACTGAGGTCATTGAGTCATCGAGTTGTGTTTGTACGGGACATTAAGGCAGAATAAGCTAATAAAACACTCATATTAAGAGGCAAAAGAGGAGAAAACAACACGCTTTAAAGCTTTAACAAGTACAGCTTGTCAGTTGCTGTTTTTACACACAACATACAAAGTTGGCCCCTCTTCCCCTGGCTCAATACACACCGTCTTCTGGCAGTTTCACATGCTTAGATCTGGTGACTGGTCACCACATTTTTATCCTGGGTCCAGCAACTCACCCTACATGCTGTTATTGGCTAAATGATACACACCACTGTTAAAAGGCTGATGCCCAGAAACGTCCTGAACACAGCAAAATAAGAAAAATCCAGGCAGAATGCAAAGTCTCTGCAGATACAGACACCACTACACACTTCTTGTGGGTCATAAGTGATGAGTGAGAGGGATTATTTTAGTTTGAGTCTATGTTTTTTTTAAGGAGTCCTACTCGTTATACATTAAATTTCACCGTGTCCCATGTTAATTGGCTTTAAATTGTATGTTGATACCACAAAATCCAGATGAAAACAAAAATAAAACAAAGATAAAATAAAACAAAGATAAAAAACTTTTTTCCCTACCCAGATTTCGAAAATGTAAATCAGTCAGAATCAGAATACTTTTTTATCTGAGGGGGAAAGTTGGTGTTCCAGTTGCTCTGATACAACAAACACAATAGAATATACAAAAATACAATAAAAACAGGATATGTACTGTAAGAACAGAAATACAATAAACCAAATATATACAGAACAGAATTTAGACGATAAATAGACAGATAAGTAATCGAAGATAAATAGAAATATAAATGCTGCTTATTGCATGGATGAGCGTAGAACAAAGATATTACACAACCAGATTATTTCACAAAGTCATCATCAGCAGCTTTATGTAATGTTTGGTTCAGTTAATAAAAGTGGCATGTCAGTGGGAGGAGTTGTAAAGTCTGATGGCCACAGGCAGGAATGACTTCCTGTGGTGTTGTGTGGTGCATCTTGGGGGAATGACTCTGTCACTGAACGGGCTCCTGTACCTGACAAGAACATCATGGAGTGGGTGGGAGACATCATCCAAGATGACACTTAGCTTGGACAGCATCCTCCTCTCTGCCACCACCGTCAGAGAGTCCAGCTCCACCCCCACAACGTCGCTGGCCTTGCGGATCAGTTTTTTTCTGTCTGTTGGCGTCAGCTACCCTCAGCCTGCTTGCCCAACACACAAGAGCAGGGTAGCAGGATACACAGGAACAGGATAGCACTAGCCATCACAGTCTCGTAGAACATCCTCAGCATTGTTCTGCAGATGTTAAAGGACCTCAGCCTCCTCAGGAAGTAGAGGCAGTTCAGGCCCTTCTTGTAGACAGCTCTGGTGTTCTTGGCACAGTTCAGTTTATTGTCTGAAATGTATACCAAACTTGTCTTTCTTGCTCCAATTTGAATAACAATGAAGACTGTATGTTATGACGCAGATGTCTAGACTGGCCGGTAGGTGTGTTGCTCACTAACACCTGTGTGAATTTTCCCTTCTGCTGTGCTACCCCCCTGAACAAAAGTCAGATCCTGAAGGCCTTTATTAGAAACATTGTAGTGTCGCCGCAGGCCAATGCTGGGTGACGCACCAGTATGACACAGGTTTTTTTTTTTCTATGAGAGGTTCAGATGGACCAACCAGGTAATGCCAGACTGCCTCAAGGCTGACAGGTCTGTTGTTTTTTGCAGAGGTCACGAGCAGCTTCGGGCATGAATTAGGTATTTCCTGTTCAGCAGCCTGACCTGCTGTGACCCCAATCTTGTGTTTCTCTTTTTCTTTCTTTCACTCTCACAAATACCCATGACTGTATTAGACAAGCTGAGTATGCAAGTGAAGTCACAGCAGCATGTGATCCTAAAGGCCACATGTTCTGAGATGCAAGTGCAGTTGCTAAAGTTAGTCATCTTATTTCTCCGGTTGCACTCTTGGCATCATGATCAATTATTTATGGAAAGAACTTTCCCAGTAATTGATGTAAGTTGTATGCTGCTCGCGTGGATACTTAGAACTGCTAAATCCTCACCGTGATTGATCACCACCATATTTGTGTTGGTGTCAATCCAAAGCTGTGTGTGTGTCCAAGCCCCCCCCCCTCTTGGCGTTGATGGTGTGTCATTAAAATGGAATGCCTGGCTCCTTGAAAAAAGTATTAACTGCTGCTCAAGTATAAATCAATGTGCAATGTGTTGTGCTTCCTCTATATCTCTCTATCTTGTACAGAGGAACACACAGGCTGTCAATGATATTGTTGAAGGAGTGATAAAACAATGCTTTTTTTCATGCACTGGTCAATGTTGTTGCCATAACATGTTCTTTCTGAATAGCAAAGACAAAACGTACCAAAACACTCCTAAACTAAACTATACATTTAGGTATTTATTTTACAAGGCCCCTCCTTGAACCGCCACCTTACTGTGGTGGAGGGGTTTGTGTGCCCGAATGATCCTAGGAGCTATGTTGTCGGGGGCATTACATTACGCCCCTGGTAGGGTCTCCCATGGCAAACAGGTCCTAGGTGACGGGCCAGACTAAGAGCGGTTCACAAGCCCATCATCATGAACAGAAGAAGAACATCAAGGACCGTTACGTCGCCCGGATTGGATTGGCGTTACCGGGGCCCCACCCTGGAGCCAGGCCTGGGGTTGGGGCTCGCAGGCGAGCGGTGGCACCTGGTGGCCGGGTCTTTGCCCACGGGACCCGGCCGGGCTCAGCCCGAAATGGCATGCGTGGGCCCGCCTTCCAGTAGGCTCACCACCCGCAGGAAGGTCCATGAGGGGCCGGTGCAATGTGGTTTGGGTAGCAGTCGTGGCGGGGGGCCTCGACGACCCAATCCCTGGACCAAAACTCTGGCAATAGGGACATGGAATGTCACCTCGCACTGGGGGGGAAGGAGCCTGAGCTTGTGCGGAGAGGTTGAGAGGTACCGGCTAGAGATAGTCGGGCTCACCTCCACGCATAGCTTGGGCTCTGGAACCCAGCTCCTTGAGAGGGGCTGGACCCTCCACTACTCTGGAGTTGCCCAGGGTGAGCGGCGGCGGCTGAGCTGGTGGTGGGCTTGCTTATAGCTCCCCAGCTCAGCCGCCATGTGTTGGAGTTCACCCCGGTGAACGAGAGGGTCGCTTCCCTGCGCCTTCGGGTTGGGGATAGGTCTCTCTTGCTGTTGTTTGTGCCTACTGGGCCGAACAGCAGTACAGAGTACCCGGCCTTCTTGGAGTCCCTGGGAGGGGTACTTGAGTAGTGCTCCGACTGGGGACTCCATTGTTCTACTGGGGGACTTCAACGCTCACGTGGGCAACAACAGTGATACCTGGAGGGGCGTGATCGGGAGGAACGCGGCCTCCCCGATCTGAACCCGAGCGGTGTTCTGTTATTGGACTTCTGTGCTAGTCACAGTTTGTCCATAACGAACACCATGTTCGAAAGCATAAGGGTGTCCATCAGTGCACGTGGCACCAGGACATTTGCCCCTAGGCCGAGAGGTCGATGATCGACTTTGTTGTCGTTTCATCTGATCTCCGGCCGTATGTCTTGGACACTCGGGTAAAGAGAGGGGCTGAGTTGTCAACCGATCACCACCTGGTGGTGAGTTGGATCCGCTGGCAGAGGAGGAAGTTGGACAGACCTGGCAGACCCAAACGTATTGTGAGGGTCTGTTGGGAACGTCTGGCCGAGCCCTCTGTCAGGGAGGTCTTCAACTCCCACCTCCGGAAGAGCTTCTCACAGATTCCGAGTGAGGGAGGCTGGGGACATTGAGTCCGAGTGGACCATGTTCTCTGCCTCCATTGTCGACGCGGCAACGGTTCGAAGTTGTGGACGCAAGGTCTCTGGTGCCTGTCGTGGCGGCAACCCCCGAACCCAGTGGTGGTGGACACCGGAAGTAAGGGATGCCTGTCAGGCTGAAGAAGGAGTCCTATCGGACCATGTTGGCCTGTGGGACTCCTGACGCAGTTGACAGGTACCGGCAGGCCAGTAAAGCAAGCCGCAGCCCGGACGGTCCTGGAGGCAAAAACTTCGGGTCTGGGAGGGGAGTTCGGTGAGGCCATGGAGGAGGACTATCGGTCGGCCTCGAAGAGATTCTGGCAAACCGTCCGGCGCCTCAGAAGGGGGAAGCAGTAGTACTCTGCCAACACTGTTTACAGTGCAGGTGGGGAGCTGTTGACCTCGACTGGGGACATTGTCGGACGGTGGAAGAAATACTTCGAGGATCTCCTCAATCCCACCGACTTGCCTTCCAATGAGGAAGCGGAGGCTGGGGTCTCTGAGGTGGACTCGTCCATCACCCAAGCCAAGACTGAAGTCACTGAGGTAGTTCGTAAGCTCCATGAGCAGTGGCAAGGCGCCGGGGTGGATGAGATCCGCCCTGAGTACCTCAAATCTCTGGATGTTGTGGGGCTGTCTTGGCTGACACGCCTCTTTGCAACATTGCATGGAGGTTGGGGACAGTGCCTCTGGTGTGGCAAACTGGGGTGGTGGTCCCTCTTTTTAAAAAGGGGGACCGGAGAGTGTGTGTTCCAACTACAGGGGGATCACACTTCTCAGCCTCCCCGGGAAGGTCTACGCCAGGGTACTGGAGAGGAGAATTCGGCCGATAGTCGACCCCCGGATTCAGGATTCAGGAGGAACAATGCGGTTTTCGTCCTGGTCGTGGAACACTGGACCAGCTCTATACCCTCCACAGGGTGCTTGAGGGTTTATGGGAGTTTGCCCAACCAGTCCACATGTGCTTTGTGGATCTGGAGAAGGCATTCGACCGTGTCCCTCGTGGTATTCTGTGGGGGGTGCTCCTCCGCGAGTATGGGGTCCGGGAGCCTTTGCTAAGGGCTGTTCGGTCTCTGTACGACCGGAGCAGGAGCTTGGTTCAGCATTGCCGGCAGTAAGTCAGACCTGTTGTTCCCAGTGCATGTTGGACTCCGGCAGGGTTGCCCTTTGTCACCGGTCCTGTTCATAATCTTTATGGACAGGATTTCTAGGCGTAGCATAGCCAGGGGCCGGAGGGAGTCCGGTTTGGGAACCACAGGATTTCATCTCTGCTTTTTGCGGATGATGTTGTCCTGATGGCTTCATCAGGCCAGGACCTTCAGCTTCAGCATGTACTGGAGCGGTTTGCATTGCAGCCGAGTGTGAAGCGGCTGGGATGAGATCATCAGCACCTCCAAATCCGAGGCCATGGTTCTCGACCGGAAAAGGGTGGCGTGCCCTCTCCGGGTGGGTGGAGAGGTCCTGCCACCTCAAGTGGAGGAGTTCAAGTATCTCGGGGTCTTGTTTACCACAGTGAGGGAAAGATCGAGCGTGAGATTGACAGGCGGATTGGTGCAGCGTCCGCAGTTATGCTTGCGGTCGGTGTACTGCCGGACTGTCGTGGTGAAGAAGGAGCTGAGTCGAAAGGCGAAGCTCTCGATTTACCGGTCAATCTACGTGCTCCCACCCTCACCTATGGTCATGAACTTTGGGTAATGACCGAAAGGACAAGATCGCGGATACAAGCGGCCGAAATGAGTTTCCTCCGCAGGGTGGCTGGGCGCTCCCTTAGAGATAGGGTGAGGAGCTCTCGGTCACTCGGGAGGAGCTCGGAGTAGAGCCGCTGCTCCTTCGCATCGAGAGGAGTCAGCTGAGGTGGCTTGGGCATCTGTTTCGGATGCCCCCTGGACGCCTCCCTAGGGAGGTGTTCCAGGCATGTCCCACCGGGAGGAGGCCTCTGGGGGAAGACCCAGGACACGCTGGAGAGACTATGCATGTCTCTCGGCTGGCCTGGGAACGCCTCGGGGTCCCCTCCGGAAGAGCTGGAGGAAGTGTCTGGGGTAAGGGAAGTCTGGGCATCTCTGCTCAGACTGCTGCCTCCGCGACCCGGTCCCGGACCAAGCGGATGAAGAAGAAGAAGAATTTTACAAGGCTTTGTCTCTTTGCGTCAGATTTCTTCTAAATTCACCCAAACAAAACATGAAATACCTGTTGTTGTCTGCACTATATAATTTATGGTGTCATTGTAAAGCTGTCTCTCTCCTGCACAGTATCATCAGGTCCAAATATGGCTGATTGTTCATGTAGCACCTTTGAGTGAATTGCTCAATCTATCAAAAATCTATGGAATTGTATAATACATCAATTTAAAGGCCGTTTTCTCAAAATGTATTAAACATGTTACATTTATGGCCACTATGCATGATGTCACATAACCAATACAGTATCTCCTTGTGTGATCACGTTTGATCTGATCAGGATGCCTGCCTGTGAGAATATAAATAGAGTTTTATCTCGCCTGAGTCAGTCTTCCTGTTTGGAACGTGGACTACTCCTGAGGCTACAGAACTGTCTGGCTCAGTCCGGCCACACTGCAGTACTTTCTCAGGGTAAAGTTTCAGTCCTAATAACCTCAAACGCGCAGGCAGGCCAGGGGGCACACAGGGATTCAGGCAGGCTTGGATGCAGATCGTTGGGTAGATGGGGGAGCAAAAAAATAAACACAATGGCTACAGAACAGTAGATGAGCAGAGGCCAAGAGAAGCAGGCAGATGTCTCCTCCACTGATCTGTTATAAACACAATACCGCAGTACACAATGAAAAACCATGACCAGATTTACTCCAACTGTGCATAGTTCCAGTAGGCTTGATGAGTAAAAGGGAAACAGACAGCTACATTTTCCTGTGTTGCGCTGTAGATATCACTGTTTTACCATTCTGATTGATCAGTGGATGTGTAAGGCCTGTCAATAATGTTTATTCATTATTATCATTATCTTAAGTCTATTAATTATTTTATTTATTATTTTATTTATGTATGTACACACACACATATACAGAGAGAGAGAGAGGGAGAGAGAGGATGTTCTCCACTGAACTATCCAATGTGTACTCTAAGTGGCAAGGTAATATAACATATGAACTGAATGAAAATGACTGGAAGAACATATGGGAGAGGGGGGAGGTATCACATATCACACATAACACCAATGGCAAGGGGATCTAAGAGCAGACCACAGTAATCTCCCAGAACAAGAGCCAGTTACAATTATAATGGCAGGCCTGACATGGCCTGCACCACTACTGGCCGATAGAGCAGTCATCTAAGACTGCAAGACCAGGCAGACCCTGCTGCTCTTCTGCATAGACCAGAGCCCCCTCAGCCAGATCATCTCAAAGAGTGACAACATGGATGACATCAAGATGTATGCCAAAAATTGAGCGAGACATCGACTCACTGATCTACATCACAAGGATATGCAGCAATGACATCAGAATGTCATTTGGAAATAAAAATAAGGAACAGCATATATAAGACATCATAACCAAATGGCTGGCATAGTATATAGGAACATCTGCACTAAGTATGGGCTGGAAGTCCTCTGGTAAGATTGGAAGACACCTCCCAAAGTGATTGAGAATGACCAAGCTAAGATCCTGTGGGACTTCTAGATGCAGACTTACAAACTGGTGATGGCTAACTAACCAGGCATCGTGTTGATCTACCGACAACAGAAGCAGGCAGTGGTGAAAGATGTAGCAATCCTGAGTGACAGCAACATCAGGAAGAAGGAAGGTTGAAAAATACCAAGGGCTGAAAGAGGAGATAGAAAAGATGTGGGGTGTGAAGGCAACAGTGGTGCCACTGGTGGTTAGAGCACTGGGGGCTGTGATGACCCACACACTGGGAGAGTGGCTCCAGCAGTTTCCAGGTACAACATCTGTGGTGTTTGTCCAGAAGACCTGCTAAGATACAACGTAGAACCCTCAAAGTCCCAGGCCTCAGGCTTGTGTATATACATATATGTGTTTGTGTTTGTGTGCGTGTGTGTATAAAAAGTTGATCTACAAAGTCATCCAGATGTACCTACAATTTGATACAAATTGCTGAGCTCTTGTATTGTACCTTGGACGTATCTTGGATGCAAAGCACTCATCTTTACAGTCAAAGGTGCTCAGTGGTTCCACATAGTAAGATTAACCTAAATGTGTGTTGAGTGTTATTCAGGAAGAAAGAAAAAACAGACAGTGTGTATATATTGACCTCACAGGGTCTAGTCTGGTCAGGGACCTCTACTTTGTCTTTTTGATCATTTGAAGTGGGATTTGTGTTTACCTTCACTTCAGGATACTTCCTGATTTTTTTCAGTGCTGTACAACCACCAGAAAGGGTGGTTCCCACAGTGCATCATCTTGTGTTGTGTCCTTACAATACCACAAAGACAAGAGTGTGTGTGTGTGTGTGTGTGTGTGTGTTCATAAAGATTTGATATATAAAGTCATCAAGATGTACAACTTTGGTTGACTAATAAACCACATAAAACTCAACCCATCCTATTTTAAGTATCATTTTATACATTTTAACCTGTTTGTTGGTGTGTTTGAATAGAAAGATGTCACAGAAAATATTTTCATACTCTTCTCAGTTCTGTATGCAGCATAAGTGCTGTGAAACCATGCTGGCAGATTTCTGTGTCTCAGAGAAATTGAAAAATAAAAGATTGATGGGCAAAGCCTAAAAAGAGGCAGACCCCTGGGACCTGGAGGAGGGGGAAAGGAGAGGCAAGAAGAGAGAGGCTGTACTAAGAATACACTGAAGGAGCTTCTCACGCTCTTTCCTTTATTACAAGCAGCTGAAGCCTCAGGGGGATATCCCACAAACCTGCCAACTGTACCCATTTATGTTGAGAGCAGGGGGATCCAACTTTCATCCAGAGTGCTGTTATTATGAAATCAATCCAACCTTACAACCACCTCCATGTCAAACTGTTGTGTCAAATGTTCTGTGAAATATTCAGCGATGATTAGCAAATAAATGTCAGGCATGGATATCCAGGTGGATAAGACTCTTTTGCCGTATGATTTTCAGATGGTGTAATTACAGCCAGCTTTGTCATGACTCACAGTGACCCTTGACTTGAGAGGCACTGCAGCTCAGCAGCACAAATTGTCAGGGTCGTAGTGGCTTCTTCAGATATTTGACCTCAGACATGTTTTCCTTTGATACTTCCATCCTCAATGTCAGACATCCAAGACAGCACATTCATTCACCAACAAGGGTGAAGAGCAAATATCGGCATATTGTAGAGGCACGTTCTGTTGACTTGAGCAGTAATTCAGATCTTATATCAATTTTGCCCCACAGCTCCTAATGAATCAGCTCACAGCTTCTAGATGTTATTCTCAGAGGTCTGCTAAGTACTGGCTCCAAAAACAAAAGCAGTGGAGGGTAATTCGTTCTTTGTTCTTTAAGAAAAAGAAAACATTTTTAATTCACACATGGAAGATTGAGAATGTGGAGGGGAAATGTCAGTTCTTGCCCTCATTATTTGGACCTCACAAGCTTATAGTTGTGAAGCCACAACAGAAAATGAAACTAATGACTTGTTGACTTTGCATTTGGCAAAAGCAACTGGAAAACTGGGTAAATAAATGTCACACCTCCAGCTAACATTTGCTCCATGTTTCATTTTTCCCTGCCTTTGCCCTTATATTTAGCTTTCCTCTTTCATCCTATGCTTCCCCTCTTCCTCTTTTTTGTTTTTGTCCGTTCACAATTCTTTCCAGTCATCTGTCTTTAGAGCAAAATGTTAAATGGAGCACCTTCCCCAGCTCTGTGGTTGCATGTCTGCCTGACCAGAAATTCAATGGGTACTGTGAGGAGAAGGCCTGCAGGTTGTAGACACGTTCTGCAGCTTCAGAGGCCACTGGCTGTGGTTTTAGACTTGCTGACATGTGGAAGAGAGTCCCACAAGAAAGCGAGCCGAGTGGCTGTTTGGTGCAGACCATGTCACAGCAGCCGGTGCCCCGTGGTCTGTGGTTTCATGTGAGCTCATAGGACGGATTCTGGTCTGCACTGTCAACCTGCAGTTTCCACACAGACACTGATTCATAAACACAACATCCTGCAGTGCTCATTATAGTTCCCCTAATGTATGAAACACACAGCACAGAGTACTCCTCTTAGCATGCCTAAAATAGTTGTCTGTGACTATGATTATCAGGCAGTTGGACCATTTGATCATGTGACAGTTAGTTATATCTATAGTGGTCAGAAATAGCATCTTTGGGATGCTTGGTTAGTGTCAAATATACTGTCATCTCCAATGGCAAAAATGTGTCCAGATGCTAAATTTGTAGTCAGTAGGACATGTCTTATGGAAAAAAAGAGACAGTGGTTTTGGGGTGAGGGCTGCTGTTGTTTTGAATAGTATTCACTATTCAGCTATTCACAAGCTCACGTAACTGTATGTAACAGTCACGTAGCCCTATCATTTCTCCAAACATGAACCTTTTAAGACCCCACTTTTTAGCCGTGTGTGCCATTATTGTCCTGTGAGCTTTTGCAATTAGCAGTTGATTTAATCTGAAGAGTTGTTCTCAGTCCCTGTTTTTCTTCCTCTGTTTGACAGGCTGTCACAGGAGAGCTGAAGAGCCCACTGCCTCTGTTTCCGACCACATCTGAACCGGTGAGAAATTACGCCATGTTCCACCCCGCTTCTTTCATAGTTCCAGGCAACTAGGATGGCCTAGTTCTGTCTTTACCCCATCATGCTGCATCATGCAGCATACTGCTAAGTGATTGTTTTGTTTGCAAAAGATTTCTCTTAAGTGATGTTAATGGACCTTTTGGCTCACTTCATTTAATGCACGTTTTTTGTAAACGAGGTACGGACATGCTCACGAATACGGTTGAAGTCAGGAAATTCACTAAATGAAGGCGTATTAAGGAATGAGACAGAGTGGGCCAAGTAGCGCAGCCTTAGACACCTATAGTTGGCAGTTGTGGGTATTTCCCATTTTGCTTACGGGTGTTGTAACATAATAGACAATAGACCTTCCAGGAAACCTGCTCCTGGGACTAAATTACGGATTGTTCAGGGCTGACTTGCTGCTCTGGTATGGGTGTGCTTCCTGTCTGCCTACCTCCAAACCTTGGGGTGGGTGACTACAGGAAATAGCCCCTTACGCATACACACACACATGCTCACGCAAGCCAACTGCTTTAAATTTTAGGGACATAACCTGCATGACCTTCACTGCTGCCTGTGCCAGTAATTGGTTATAGGCATAAATTATTGTGGACCATAAAGGCTGCAGACACACATGGAAAAGCAGCCAGATTTTCTTTAAGTGTCAGCAAAAATACAGAGTAGCAGGAATCAAGTGCCTGCTTCTTTAAGCATGCATTTTGAAGACCCATTTTCTCTTTTATCTGTGGAAGTTGTGACACACGGTCAGGAATTTTTTTTAATATAACATGTTCCAATACAGCAATACCACAAAATACATCATAAACCTGAGTCGACTTGAGTATGAGTATGTTTTATTGCAGGACTTGTGTTTTGCTTAATACTGCAGCGTACAGGTGCTTCTATCTTTCTTCTAACTTGGAGTAAAGTCACATTTAAATTATGGTGGCCAAAGAAGAGAAATGACTGCTAACCTTTTCCATGCTGTGGTCCTGAGGCTGAATGAGCTTTGCTAACATGAATGAGGAAGCACTCTGGATCGTGACTATCCATGTAAAACAGGGACCACCAGGTGCCACCCTGCACACAGAGTGAAAGCTGGCTGCTGCTTTTCATTCTGGGTCACGCTGTTCGGGACAAAGCATCCCGTCAGCAGTAAGCAGCAGTGAAGCCTCTGAGGGTCCTTTGCTCCAAACACTGTGTTCTGAGCTCAGGTCAAACACTTTGATTAAAATCAAGCTCATCGGCTTCAGCTCCACTTGGTCAGTGAAGGTGGTGGACTGTGCAGTGTGGCAGCGACCCCTGGCAGGCACTGTGGGTCCTACAGGCAGAAGCAGCGACATCTGCCACTGTCCAGATGCATTTTTTTTTATTTCTACCATAGTTGCACAAGTGTTTTCAGTATGTAGGGGTTTCTAAGGGAGACATAAAGACTGCTCACATCTACCATCCACAATGCAGAGAAAAGCGTCATAGACAGCTGCAACAACGCTGCTCTTTTCTACGTCAGTTCAATGGCAGGCCCAACATCTGGGTCTGCAGTTAGCTTTGACGAAAAAAGGAGCTCGTCCATGGAGACTGACCGGTCTCGACAGGCTTTTTCTGGAGGGAAAAAAGGCAATGAACAGCCCAAGGTTGTCTCTATAAATCCCTTAGAGGCAGAGTGGATGCTCCTTTTCCTTTTTTTTTTTTAAGCTTTTTCATTTTGCTTTTTAAATTCGGCTCACCATTTGCTCCTGTAGAAGGGTCTAACTTGAACAAGAGTTAATAGTCTGTACTTTTTATTCAGGCTGAATTCCTTGACACTGCTTTTTTATTTGGCTTACTGTCTCAATTGGTCTAATAAATGAAATACTTTTTATCCTATTCTGCCAATTCAGTGTTTAACTGAAACTTCTTCTGGTACTTTACCTGAAGTCTAAAGTCTTAGTCTTCATTGGTGTTAGTGTGCCAGCATATAGAACGCTTCTTTATGTGAAGTGTCCTTGTGTGGTCCCCTTTTTGTGCCTCTGCTTGAAGTTCAGGTTTCATTTTGTGCCATTCATAAATAAGACAAATAATTGGTTAAATGAGGATCGAAAAATAGGATGTTTCTCGCATAGCTTTTTGGCTGAATTATTCATTTCATTTGACTATTTTCTTGTACTCTGGAGCTGACTGTGGTCTTTCCAGTCTGTGACATGGGTGAGTACATGTGTTTTTGGCTTTCTGTTCTAGAAGTAACAAGTTGAGAAATGAAATGAAGTGTCGAGGGGTTTCAGGCAGCACCACTCAGTAGACAGAAATCCACCAAGGGGGAGTGGGAGAAGAGGAGGATGAAGGAAGCTGAGGTTGAAGGAGAGGGAAAAGGCCACTGTATTTCACAGCCACAGTAATGTTCTTTCTGTAAAAACATCAAGGCTTTGCTTCACTGCACTTCACAGCACGGCTCCCCCAGCCTCTGCGTTTGATGGCTGTGTTAGCAGACCACAACACAACAACCTTGCCTCGGCCGGGTTAAGTGGGTTCAAAGAGGATCCGGGCCTTTAATCAAACTATAAAGGATGCGATTGAATGTTTAGTTAGAAAGAGGTAGTTTTTGTTTTCCTGTGTAAAAGATACATCCCTGTAAGGGAGATAAAATTCCAGTTTCATCCTTGAAAGTCCTTGGAGTACATATATTGATCTGTCATGGTTCAGTGTCAAAGGGGCCTCTGTGATTTTAAATTGCTTGTCAAAGGTAATTGTTGAAGGTATTTTGAGCCACCAACAGGAATAATTTTTGCCTGTAGAAGCTCTCAGCATTTCGACCTTGAATGGAAGGGTGAATCTTTATTCCACTGGAAGTGGACATTTATAGTTTTAATTGTCTTTGTATGAGTTGACACCCAAAGTGATGAACCATTGGAACACTGTGTGTTTCTTTAAATGCAATTTAGATCTCCATTTTGATGAATCTGGCATATTTATCAGGTCTGTCCATCACATCTGAGTTATTTGCATACATGGATAAGTTAAATGGAGTTTGTGACCTGCCTCAAAATGTTCACTTGTCCTAGAAAATTCTGCCAAGTTTATGTTTACATATCAAAGTTTGTTGATGTTTTTGATGATACTGAACTCACATCTTTTGCAAGGCTGTAGTTGGTTTTAGGACATCAAGAACATCAAACTGGGTCACAGCCAGATTTCTTTGCACTGTTGGCTTTTCCTGATATTAAAACTGTTGTACTGTCTGCGCACCCTCATTCCCTCCTTCTGAAGTTTTACAGTGGCTCTCTACCAGCAATGGTAATGATATGATAGCATGCAAGTTAAGTTGTGATTCCATATCTTCCAGTGTGCCTAATGAGTTCTCAGAATGGACACAGATGAGCAGGTATTAATCTCCCACAACCGCTCCGGTTAATTTTGGTCTTATCAAATGACTGATTGTCTCTCTCTTCCTCTGCAGCAGAAATGCTTTGCCCTTGAAGTGCCCCATGCTGCTTTGACTCCAATTGGAAAGAGTGTTTGTGATTATGTGTTTCAGAAACCATTTAGGGGAAGATTAAAGACCAAAAGCAGCAGCGATAAAAGGAAAGAAATATATATATATATATATATATATATATATATATATATATATATATATATATATATATATATATATATATTAATATAGCATTAAAAATAGAGGAAATGTTCTTATAAAGTTTATAGTTTATTACGGCCAGTGACGTTTGTGCTCATAGATAAGTGTTAACCTATACATTACATTCCCCAAAAACCTTCCCAAAACTTTTTAAATTTATCATTGCTCGCATGAACTCACTGCAGCGCCTGCTAAACCACGTCGAAATGACTGAGCTTCATTCAATCTCAGTTGAATCAACTGAGCTAAAAGCGGCGACTCTCTTTGCCTCTCAAAACTTTCTCTCACCGCCTGTGAATCGTGGTTGTTCAACATTTAGGCTCGGTCCCCTGCGAGGACCTGAATAGCATATAAAAGCCCCCAGAGTCACCGATGAGTGACGTTTTAGTGGCTAGTGGAGAGCACTTAACAATGCCTAAGAGCATTTCTCTCCCGCTCTCCCCGTTTCTCTCTTGGCGTCTCTGTCTCACTGTGGTAGGGAGAGAGAGGATTAATATTCATGTCGAGTGTGTCACCGACCCTCCTGCGTACTGCCCGACACTGCTTACTATTGTGAGTTTTGCTAATCATGACATAATAGCCGTACCGTCTGGTGCTGTGTGTCTCGACTTCTGTATTAAAGCGTTTCACATTGAAAGCCACCACATACCCATCAAACGCATGATGTAACAAGGCACAGCAGCATAAAAGGCATAGATTGTTTGTCCAACAAATGTATTACAATGAGATGAGTCTAACAGAGGCTGACATTAGAGAGCGTACAGCAGAAAGCTTGTTAACGAAAGCCCATCCTATGTTTCTGTAAGGCTGCACTGCAAATAGGGAAAGAGCCATATAAATAGTCCTACTTAAAGTCCATATGGATGCTGAAGAAGCAAGTCTCTTAAATTGGGGACAATTGGGGACAAGCTGCCTCTTGTAGGGAAACTCACTGCTCTGAATCATCCGACAAATCGCTATAACTTTGCCTCAGATCAGCACTCTCATTCTGACATAATTATGCTTGCATTTTCTGGTAGCTTTGATAGTAATGGGGCTGTAAGCGGTGTCAGGGCAGACGGCCCTTCAACCGGAGCGCCATGACAACCTTCACCTTATCACGTATTCTGCGGGAGCCATTTTGATGCGTAGTAGTCAAAGGACAATTTAAAAAGCACACTGAGTATATTGTGGATAGACCGTTGTAATCCTCACATATCTGTAGCAGAGAGAAATGCCTCATTCTGTAGCCTTTCAGTGTGTCGTGGCGATTGTGTTGTACAGCTCCACATTTCCATCCAAATCACTGAACGAGGTCAGGGGATGATAACTGATTATTCTCACATTTAGCAGTATTTGCAATGTTAATTTCGTGGGAACAGCAGAACATACGGAGACGTTTCCTTGCTGTGTGCGCCATCTAGTGAACTTTGAGCAATATAACACAAATGGATTTTTCCTGGCATAACTAATGGCCTTTTGCACTGCTTCAGTGTACCTCTGATTACTGTATACTTGCGGTTTTTAAAACATCCAGCTATACACCCGATTAAATAAGCACTAGCACTGCACTAGGATGCAAACATTACTGGGAAAGGTGAAACAGCGTGTAGTTAAATAAAGAAACTCTTATCTCATGAGCA
Organism: Scortum barcoo; assembly: GCA_023238725.1. Lineage (NCBI taxonomy): Eukaryota > Metazoa > Chordata > Actinopteri > Centrarchiformes > Terapontidae > Scortum > Scortum barcoo. The sequence continues at coordinate 21,297,241 of CM041536.1, read as the reverse complement.
GTGCCTCTGAAGAATTTCGATTTTAAGATGTTATCCAACCGTCCAGCCTCTTAAGTTGTTGTTTAAAATATCTAGTGATGCCCTCAGTGCCAAAACCTCCAACTTCATTAAACAAACACCAAGGAGGGGTCACGCTTTGATTCCTTCCCACTGAATAGAGTGGTTCTAAGTTCTGTCAGGGTTCTGCGGTGCTGTAGGTGTAACCCACAAAATCAATAGCGTTCAAATCGAAAATTTCCAAAAGTATCTCAGGAGAGAGAAGAAGAACAGGTTGGAGGAAGAGAAAATAAAAGACACTGGTAGGGATGGAGAGAGTGAGGCAGGAAGAGAGAGGAAGAAAGAGAGGGATAATTGCAAAGCTGGGGGGAGGGCGGGGTTGAGGCTGCAGTTCATATATGGTGTTGAAACAAGCTGTTCCCGGTGGCCATTTATCCGGATCACCAGAGAGGTACTAGACCACTGTCACTGACTTAAAATCAATTTTCTGATAAAAATTACTTTAAGAACAAATTATCTCTGTCACGGCTGTCATGAGCCCCTGTGTTCTTGTTAGCGCCACTAGAGGTCAGTGTGACCCTGATGTGTGCACATGAGGGAGTGAAGATGTCATGCGCTGCTTGGATGGGTAGGAGGGGAGTTTGCAGCATGCCTTATGGTCATGTCTGCAGAATGACTGCATGGTGCAAAGCTTTGGCTGTTTACTCCTCCAAACAAAATCTCTTTATCTGTGTTTTTTTTTTTATTCCTCCTCTCACACATTCCAACCTGGGATGGGTTCAACCTGTTTATGCAATTTGCATAAGCTGGCTTCAGAAATCTGTGCTTACCCCTGTGTATTGCTCAGTCAGAGTGAGTTGGCTGTTCAAAAGGAATAGCTAATGACTCCATTGCCCTCATTGACGCATGTCAGTCTATTTCAGGCTCAGCGACTAACACTCTCATACATGGCCAAGTAAGAACTGATGATCAGCATGCTGCTGCCACTTGGTTAGTCAGGAAATTGTTTTTCATGAGGGCAGGGCACGTTATCCTCGTGTCTGCGGACCATCACTGAAATGTATATACTTCCCTCGTGGCGTGCTGCTGCCAGCATCTATGGAGGAGACGTACTGGGATATCAAACATGTGATCTGACCTGATGTGCAGCAGTGGCACTTCTTCACCCCCATCCTCCACCACCACTCTGCCCATAACAGGAGCCATCCTTCAGCCCCGTCTCCTTATTGATCCCCCTTTCGCCTGGCGTTGACTCTCCCCTCTCGGTTACGCGCCATCAGTCTCAGCCCTAAGCCCGTCCACCACTGACCCCCTGCTCTCAGGATGAGGGGAGCTGTAATTGGAGGGGAACGGGGTTGAGAAAGAGGGGATTTGAAAGCCAGAGCCATAGACGGGGCGAGAATGATCGAGGAGGAGTGGAGCTAAAGAGACAGAGAAAGTGCGAGAGAGCAATTGGGCAGCTGCGTAGAGATGACGAATGGCATTAACTGGACTGAATGCTCAATGCAGGGGCAGGAAGGGCACCGGCAGCCGCGAAGGCTTGTGGCCGGCTTTCACATGACTATCTGTGTGCCGGGACGCAGGAGAGTAATAGAATCCCAACGTTATGTGCTAGGATGCTTGGGGAGGGGAGGGGAGGTTGGGGGGTAAATTTAGCCACAGCCGCAGGCAGGCAGGCAGGCAGCTCCGCAGGGCTGGGGGGGATGTTCGCAGCTCTGGGGCCCTCTCTGACTACCCCTCTCTGCTCCTCTCTACCCTTCTGGAAGAGTCATGGAGGGCACTGCTGCAATCACAATATGAATCACCTCCTTTTCATACCTTAGTAGGCTTAATAGCCAAATGGTGAGATGTATCGCATTGCAATGTGATGGCAGTTGGGGCGGGGTGGGAGATAAGTCAGCCCCACTTTATTTCCAGGCTCTGTTAGGGGAGCATCTGTTGGCTTGTGTAGCTATTGGATTTCAAAAGCAATAGCGCATGTCAGAAAGTGATGTTCTATAATGGAAAAGACTGCTCATGACTGATGTACAGATGTTTTAGATGTTAGTCATATAGCGTCTCTCAATGTCAGTGGTTTTGTCCTTAAATGCGTCACACATTTTCTCCCTCCTGCACTCAGTCCTATTTGAGTCCTACTGTCTCCACCCACCCTGTCGCCTTGATACCTCCTCAAGCAATATCAGGTGGAGATCAAAAGAGGGTGTCATGACTTTGGAGAGCTTGTATCCAAGTCCATGCAAAGCTGTTGTTCTGTGCTTTGAAATGATTCGCATTTTCTCTTTGCAGAACTGTCCGATGGCTTGACAGTATTTTTCTCATCAGTTCGTCAATAAAAAAGGCTTCATACTCTCTCTAATGTCATTATTGATTTGATAGGTTGGCTATTAATGTGAAAGGGAAGCAAACACGAAGCCATTGTTTTTATTTTTAGGATTTCTGTTTGTACAGTAGCTCACTTGCTCAGGTGTGACATTCCAAAATAAAAGCCTGTTGTCAATTCCTGCTCTTTTGTGTCAGATTAAGGTGTGCTTATAAACATAGCATGTCAGATTACAGTAGCATTCACGTTTTGTTTTAATCCTTTCAGACACGATGAAGTTAAAAACTTCTTTTATGCAACCCTTTAAAGGAGTCAAAGCATGTACTTTACCGATGCAGCAAAAACAAATAAAACAGCTCACAGTTAGCTCAGAGAGGTTTGCTTCTCTCTAGTTTGTATTTTTTTATGATCATTTGTTTTCACGATTTAGCTTTAATTACTTTGCTGAAAATCAAGTAGCTAGGCAGGCAATAATATTTCCCTCTGTGTTAGTTCAAATCTCAAAGCTGGCATGTAAACAATCAAACATTTATCATGTTTCGCTGTTCGCTGCAGAAAAAAAAACAACTCTTAATCTATAGAACATCTGACCAGGATATTATCAAGTCCTTTGAGCCAATTACCTCTGTGTTCGTACTCAATTAAGTCGAAACGTCTTCCATTTGTGGTTGATCATACACATGGTATTATTTTTCACTAAGCATTGGCAGACTGTAATGCTTGTTGTTCGTAATTGCAGGTTTATGGTATATCCGTATTATCTCAGATGAGGCCCGCCGTCCTGAATAACAAAGACTGCCCATCTGTGCAGTTTGTCTGAAAGCGATGGCACAAATGATTTAGCCATCTAAAGCAGACACAACTTTGGCCATAAAAAATAATTCAGTGTGAACCAAATGTTCGCCACTTCCCCAAAACTAAGGATGCAGACTTTGCGATGCCTGGAGGTTTAGATGAAACACTGCCTGTCGTGTGAGTGAATGTCGTATCAACAGCATGCCTTATTTATTTTCCTTGCCTCCTATTTGTCTTTGGCAGGGGTGAGTATTTGCCTCCTTGGCTTGAATCTTAATTTCCAATCTTTCTGACAGCCCTGAACAATAGCTGAACTTGGCTGTTGGCAGTCTAATTTTCATTTGAGCATTGGCAATTTCTTTTTGGAACTAAGTGATTATGATTTTGCCTTGAGGAATAATAGTTAAGATAAAAAAAAGTAGAAAGTAACCCCTCCATCTGCATTTTGGCGTAATACATGCCCATGATTGTTTTGCTTGTGTAATGTCCCATAATCCTGTGTTTGTGATGAACAGACGATGCCATAACTCTGCACTTTTTGCTTCATTACATGTGGATTTAAGTATCCAGGTGGGCTAAACAAATATTGAAATTCGCAAGGAACACTTTTTGGCAAATGATTGATAAGATAAACAAAGAGATGGTCTGTATTACTGCTAATCTACAATATGTCATAGCACCAGTTGTTTGTTGTGTATTTTTTTGTTGTCATTTCATTTGTCTTCAGAGGCTAGAATCAAAGTAAAGCAGAAAATCTGCCAAACAGTTTACTGTTATTTGGCTTTTTAATAATCCACGACAAAAAAGTTTTGCCCCTCAGGAAATGATGAAAGATGTCACTTCACACACATCTCATGCTGCCTCTCTCAGTGCTTGACACACTTTGACAAAACTAAACAATTAATGAGCAAAAACAATGCATTTCAGACAAAATCAATCAGATCAATCAATCTGTTGTGGTACATTTGCATTGCAGTTAAAATCCACATCTGTGTTCAGTCAGGGCTAAGGCAGTGAGATTGTTTTACAGAACATGGGGCATTTTTTGCAGTCCAAAGTCTGCAACGCTATTCAAATGTTCTGCACTATAAGTCATGTTTGGGGCATCAAACAGTATTAAAAAGACATCAAATAAATATAAAACTTTTTTTACCCTCATACAAATGTTGTTAAGAGAAGACGTGCAAATAACACAGATAAAGTGTAAGCATACTATTATTACTGGCAATGCATTTAGTCTCCGTGTCATTGATTTTCTGTAACCTCAGCCTTGGCAGCCCAGAGAACTACAGGGTTGTTTTTTTTTATATAACTCACTGAATAAGGGCTTTTAGTCTTTTCCTAATGCTCATCAACAATCAACTCGAAACCTGGCTTTTAGGCTCTAAGCTTGTTTCAGGAGTCATCAGCTTTCAGTACATAATTTGTTTAGATAAGAGGACAAGAACATCACCATGACATTTGTAAGATGGAGACAATAATTCTTACTGTTCTATGCGAGGAAGGATCTAATTGGAAACAGTACAAAACTATACAGTCGATTTTTATAGCAGGTTCGCGTCAGTGAGAATCTAAAAGTTGAATTCCTGTATCTTGTCACATGACTTGTGCCACACTGGCAGACACAGTTGCTTCCATACGGATCTGAGTAATCCCACTAAGATGTGGGGGGGCAACTCTTAGAAGCTGTTGTAGAAGCGGTGATTGCATGGCTCATCATCAGCTGCCCTGTTTCACTAGTGAGCCTGCTGTCCCTGGACTTTAATAACTAATTGTCTAGACTGGCTCATCCAGACTGGATTCTGGTCCACAGGTGTGGTATGTGTTTTTTTTTTTTTTTTTAGATGTCTCCAGCTCTCTCCATTGTCAGCACAACTGGTCAGTGCCTGGGTGGTCAGTGATGGTCGGTCAGACTGCAATACTAAGTGGTCTGAGATCTGAGGACTTTGAGGATTGTTCCATAAATCTAGTGCAGTGTAATGTTCATTATCTCAGTGACAGCCAGCATGTAACTGTCTACAAATACAAATCAGTGGACAGAGAATTACTAACCTTAGTTTACAGGCTGAGAAATATTAAATTTGATGGACAACCGCACAGCAAACAAATCTACTAGACTGGAAGATTAGTCCAGTAGATTAGATGGCACAGCTGAATATAGACATAGGGCATCACTTATCACAAACAAATGTGACATTTCGATGTAACCCCTATTTGCTTTTTTGACAAATGGCTTAGTTCCCTGACAGGACCGATTGATCAACAACAAGAAAAATGCTGTAACTGAAGGTACCCCAGCCAGCATCTTAAATTTCTTGTTATTATCAGCTCAAGCTTAAGCCTGTTTTACACAGGGATGAGGCTTCCATGCTAACCTCCCACTTATTTTTAACAGTTTGGCCCTCACTCGCAGCCTGGGTGTCAGTGCCAGGCAGTGAATTAATATGCATTAAAGCTAAGCGCTCAGGTGTGGAAGAAGAGGCCTGGCATTTTGCAGAGAGCTGCGTTGAGAAAGTGGGCTGTGAGTGATGAGGGACAGGACAGATCCTGACACTTTGAGTCAGCCTTTATTCAGTGTGCACCTTCTGTCATCATACAGCCGCCACTTCTTTCATCTCTGTCACACGCAGAAAGCCATAACTCCGTAAGCAACACCCACAACAAATACAGACCTGTCCCGCTTCAAAACACACACATGTTCTCTACAGTGTGCATTCAATACAGTTGCCCACCATCTGGGACCACTATTGTGTGGCATTTTAATGGATATTTATAACACTGTGATTTATGTCTCTCTACTGAATTTCTATTCAGCTAATAGGTTGTTCCAGGCCAAACTCTAGACCTCTGAGAAGGTTTCTTGTCTCCATAAGTCATCCATATATTCATTTATTTCTTACTCTTAATAGCTCCAACAGGTATTCTTTTCCCTTAAGGCTTTCTTTTAGTATCACCCTCGAGAATTTGCACGACAAAATGATGAAGGTGACACTTAAGAATGAATTCTGTCCAATGGGAAAAACAGTCTCCCGCACACACACCTGGTGACCAAGTATAGAGGGGGGTCTAAAGATAGAGGGTGTCATATGCTGTACTAAATCTCCTTGAGGCAAATTTGTGATGTATATCAATAAAATTGACTTGGCACATGTACACAAACATGCACATCTGGAAAAAGAATAGCCACCCCTGCTGCAGACATACAGTATGGTATAACGCTGCACGCAACAGTGTGTCTAGATCCCCCTCAGGGGTCCATGTGGAGTTCAGATAGACATTTTGGTCACCAGGACACCTAAACGACAAACAGTGGCCAGGTGCCAGGGAGACGGCAAGGCGCCTAATTCATGACTTCCCCTTGTTGAGCGACAGACTGGAATGACACTCACACATAGCGTGCCGTATCCATGCCTTCTCTCTCCCTCTCTCATTATATGGAATAGCTTGGAAAAGGCTAACATGGCAATATCATAATTAGCGGGGCACATTAAAATCAGAGCCATGAAGCGCGTCATTAAAAATCCCCTGCTGCAAGCCACCTCCATCTTTCCAGACTGCCATAAAGGAAATCTAGAAGTGCTTCCAGTCTGGCTGTGGATTTATCACTGCATCACAGCAATCCCTTATCTGTTTTTCGGCCTGCTCTCCCTGTGTTTCTCCTGTCCTTCTCTTGCGGGGAGACGAATAGGCAGTAGGACTGACGTGGGCCCATCAGTCACTCTGTCAATCCTCGAGGGGTGATCAAAGCCGTGGGAGAGGACCTGTCCCATCCGCAAGATGATTTAGCCATAAGAGGGAGAGGATCCAGACGTCTCTTTTCCTCACTGTGTCTGTCAGTGCGCTGATAAATAAGAATCCCAGAGATGGGCGCATTGAGAAAGAGGGCTTGAAATGTGTCGCGTCTGTGCAATCATCTTATCCCGTTATTCCTTTTGCAAATGGATAGCAAAAAGACGAGGGTAGAGCGAGGGAGAGAGCGAGAGAGAGAGTGCAGGACAAGCTGTGTGATGATGTGCAGACGTGCCTCAGTGCTAGATCTCCCTCAGTCACAGGGCATCTACAGAAGTGGATGAATGTCGCTTTTGCTCTCTGGCTACCTGCTCAACACTCATCAACAAATGATGTAGCTCTCAATCACCTGACCTTGTACAAGCAGGACTCCACTTTGCTGTTATTTACCAGGCTTACTGCAGTGAATTCACTTCTTATCCTTTTGTATCTCCTCCCCCTCTATCTTGTCCAATGAATCACAGTGTACATATATATGGTTTTTGTTTTTTTTTTCAATTTCCAATTTCCACTTTTGAAGTGCGCCATCAGACCTCCCATCCATCCAGCAGTGGCTCCAGTATTAATGTCCCTGCCAAGACACACTTCCTCCAGCTATATCTCATTTCAGCCCTTATCAACTCCAACTCCACAAACCTAAGTAATACCAGGATCTTCTGAGAGTCTTGAGAGAGACAAAACAGAAGAGCGGGAGCTGATGTTGCATGTGCAGCTGCTATTTATCATGCAGAAGTCGCCCCTTTTTTACACACACAAACACACGGCAACAAATAACAATTCCGGAAAGAGTTGTTCCCATGCGTCTTTGCTGCGCAACCTGACTCCAGATTCTCTCATTTAGTGGAGCCTGCTGCTGCTCTGTGCATTCATATGAAGTCTGGTCGTCCATTTGTGGGGGCAGACTTACAGGCCCATGGTCATCCCTGTGGATGGTTCAGCGTTTGTGACTTTGTCTTTGTTTGTTTTGAGAGGGCAGACTTAAGATGCCAGACCAGTTAAAACCCTCTGGAGCTGCCTTTGGTGCATATTGCAACCCATTACATGTCAAAGGTCATGTATACTTTTCCCTTTAGTAGACTGCCAATTCACTCATCTCTTTTTTTTCCTTTGCTGCCATTTGCCCTCAATTCTCTCTCCTTCTTAAATCTATCTCTTTGAGTCAATTTCTCATCTTACCTCTTCCTGGTTTCTGCTGTTTTTACCTCAATTTTCACACTCTCGCTCTTAAATTCCCTCCCCCTTAAATCCTTCACTCTCGTCTGCATGCACTCCATCTTTCCTCTCACATTCTCCCGTGTCTGCTGACACAGTGTCGAGCGGATGCCTGACACCTGGGGTTGGCAGCGTTTTCTTTCCTGCCTAGCCTGGCCTGGAGAATGACAGGGGGAGAGGCAAGGGGAAGGGCGAGCCCGGTGTCCCTGCCTCAGCTGGGAAGGACCAGTGGGGATTTGTTGAGACCCAAACACCTGCAGGGGGGCTTGAGATCATTGGCAAGATGTTCACATACACACAAACATTCACAGACATTCACAAACATGGCGGCACAGTCACACGTTGTCACACATTGGCATTCCTCTGCGTCTGCACAGCCCACAAGCAAATGCACACAGAAAACCATATCCATGATAGACAAACATATACAATCTGTGTAGGGCTGACCTCAGTGCTTCAAGGCTTTGAGGCTTCTACATGTATAATAACTGATGTCCAAATCAGTATTGCAATGCAGCGTTTTTTTTCTATTATGTATGCATTAACCCAAAAAGCCCAAGAAATATAGGCCACATCAGCAAATTAATTTTTATGGGCTGTAACTTATTCGATGTGATCATTGCACATTTTCTAGCTGTGGTCGGTGAAGTCCTTGTCTCTCATTACACTTCAGTGCTGAAAGTGGGGTGGTACTTACTGGTATATATTACTTTTTTCCTCCAAGTGAGGAGATATATTCACAGTTTGCATAATCCAATTGAAATTTGTACGCATTTTTTAGGCACTTGAAGATCCAGACTTCACCCAAATGTGTGTCCTGCGAGAGAGCCAATAAAACCAAATGGAAACAGACACATTGACCCCAAAGGACAATCTGATCCCACTGCATAGCACCTAGTCTCCTTTTTTTGCAATTCTTCCAGAGCTGATTCTTCTCCACACCATCACAGCCAGATCTGCCCAACCCCAATATGAAGTGAGAATAACAAAACAACCTATAAAATCCTTTATTTCTTTTCTTTCTGTCTCTTCTGTGGTTTTGTATGGCCTCATATTTGTGCTGTTTGTTGTCATTTTTTTATGTGAATACCGGAATCCACCTGTGGTAAACAATAATAAAAGTAATAAATGTTAAGAAAATCTGTTTCTACTGATAAAATGTGTTTCTTTTCACTCATAAGAAAATAAGTGGAAGATATTTTTGTGTTAACATACAGAACAAATGTGCTATTCTATCTTCTATGTTTTATCTATCCAGATCCTCAGTAGAAAGCCAAAAGTTCCCCTGCGGTTATCAGTTCTCTTTCTATTCCCTTTCCATATTTCTTTCTTGTGAAGAACATAACTGATCATGTAAATCTTTCTTTTGTGTCCCATGTTTCGGCTTCATTAATTCCATCTTGCATTTCCTTTACCCTGCGTTCTTCATTTTTCCCTCTTCCCTCTTTGACAGCTCTGTTGTCTGCAAATAATAATCTTCCCATTATCCATTGTCATATTTACAAATATGTAATTTAACAAAATATAAAATAACTTACAACAGTCCCCTGAGGTGTTTCATTTTCTACAACATGTTTATTTGATAATTCTGATCCCTTTTAACTTGGAACAGTTCTTCCACTGAGTAATTCAATTGCGTTGAATTGTAATCTCTCTGAGTCCCATTAAGTGTTATTTGATTAGCAGCTCCGCTCTCCGGAACATGTCATATGCTTTTTTAACATCCAGGAACATTGCCGCCACTGTCCACTTATTTACTTGACCTTTTCTTATCTTGTTCTCCAGGCGCAACGCTGGATCCGCTGTAGCTCTTCCTCTCTTCAGTCTGCTTTGGTACGTAGCCACAATACCGCTTTAGATTAGCCTCTCATTAACCATCCGTTCCATCAATTTACAGATGTGTGATGTCGAGGCAATTGGTCTCTAGTTTGTTTGCTCACGAGCATCTTTCCCTAAATTCCTTATCGGAATAATTATGGCATGCTTCCAGCTCACTGGGAGTCTTCCTTACTCCCATACTTTATTTGATACTGGAATAGCAACAACTTCTTTAGTCAACCCACCCTTAAGTGTTTCAGCATATTGAATCTTTCTCTGGTGAAGTCTTTCCTGTTTTATCCAGTGCCTTGTTTAAGTCTCCCACACTAAACTGGGACATTTGGTTTATCCTCAATGCTCTTGCTTCTCCTTAGTGTCACTCCTTCCCTCTTCAGACAAATTATTGAAACTTTGTAAGGCGGCAATATTTTACAATACATTACAGTATTTACAATTTCCTTTTCCTCATTGGTCGCTTATTTATATTGAATCCTATGCAGGAAGTTATGTGCTTTTGGTTTTTTGTTTTTTCCTTATGCTATCCTTCATTTCTATTTCTCACTTCCGCTCTGGTAAAAACATCTATCCTTTTCCATTACCTGACTATTATTATTTGTTTTCTCAATTCCCCATAATAATGTCTGATGCATATTACAATCCACACACCATACAAGACTATTTCTGTTCTGTGCCTCTATTTCCTCAAACTTCTTGAATCTTATTACAGGGGTTGTACTAATTCACAACTACTAGCTTTCCCCTCGTTTCCCTGTTCCTTTTCACTCTCTACACCTAGCTCTCTGTCGCTCCCCCTCACACTCAGTCTCCCTTCACTCATCACTGTAGTCTCCCTCTTCCTCACTAAACTCCACGTTGTTGCTGTCAGCATCTGACAACCTGTCAGAGATTGCTATGAACCGTGTAAGAATATTATTCTGGACTTACACAGACCATCGGTCGATATCCCTATCCACGTTACCCAATCCTGTAACTGTTAAGTCCTGATGTCCGCAAATCTCAAGTCAAAGTTGTTTAATCAGTCGTGAGTCTAGAAGTAGACAATGACAATGGATGCAGATAAGTTGCTGCAACCTAATTTGACTCTACTGAATAACTTGATTTGCTATTACCATCCAACGGGACTAAGAACTGACTTTCAGCCATGCCAGGCAGATGATATAAATAACTGTGAATTGAAAGTTCATAATTCACCCAAACAAATAAAGCCACATGCTGCAAATGGAGAGTACTGCTTCATCTTGTTGACGTTCAGATACATTTCGGAGAGGTTTGTGAACACGTACCATACATATCCACCCCTCTGTTTTTGATACCAAATTTAAATTCCCTCGTGTTGTGGTTGTTAGTGAAAGGATTTCATGTCCACCATGACAGAACTAGGCTCTGTAGAATAAAGCAATGTGGGTGAAAGAGTGATCAATTTGTGTTGTCTTCTCCCCAACACTTTTCCGGCAGCACTACGGGGCCTTGTCTGTGTGAAAGGTCTTTTTATAGCTACTCTTTGCACATAATCCCCTCTTAAGATGTATGGAGTACTAAGAGAAGAAATTGTTGGATTGCTTTAGTCTGCTATATCTGTGTTTGACAGTGTGTAGAGGGGTTTTGTTCTCTGCACTGCAGAGGGATGGGAGTGTGTGACAGTCATTTTTGCTAATTATGTTTTCCAAGCACATATTTCATCTGCTGCTCACTGTTCCCTGTCCGCACTTATCATACTCCCCTCCTCCCTGTTCATTCGGCCCCCGCTTTAATTCTCTAGGACTGTACCACCAGCTTGTCTATTACCTTAATTTAAAACCTGGGGAGAGAAATGAAATAATAGAGGTTTTATCAGCCATAAATCCAGTGTGGCATTACTTCGGGCACACGGACTCTCTGGAAATTAGCATGAAAGGTATGATGAGCTAATACCACATGTCGTGTGAGACTGATGTGCTTCCTGTCGCTCATCCAGAATCTGTGTATCTATTTTCCACTTACTCTGTTGCTCTGCCGGCAAAGGTTGGGCACAGGATCTGAGGCTCTGATTCATTTTCCTGTCTTTTGGTTTCACAAGCAAATTAAAAACAGTATTATATACACATCTATATCTATCAATGTAACTGTAATCTATTTATCTCCTCTCTCTCTCTCTCTCTCTCTATATATATATATATATATATATATATATATATGTGTATATATATATATATATATATATATATATATATATGTGCGTGTGTGTGTGTGAACTAACTGAGACACACACATAGTCTCAGTTAGTTCATAAGCTCATTCAAAAGTATAAAAAGTCCTATCTAAGGCAAATTGAATCACTCATACCTCAAATGTCTCTGATTATTTGGAATCTTAGGCAGCCTTTGAAGCTCTGAGCTGGGCAGAATAGAGGACTGTGAACTTTGCCAACTGGTGATGATATGCCTTTGCAGTGCAGTGATCTATGGTGAGTGTGTTTTCAAAAATGTGTTTGCGTATGTGTGCCTGGGTTGATGGGTGCACAGCTGCACCTCTCCCTGGCATGAGTGCGTCCTAGCAGATGCTGTAGCATGTCTATGTGCGTTTTGGGGGAGACGGAAGAATTCTGGCAAAGTGGACACTGCAGATGCCTCTGATTGCACGCTGGATCAGCAAAGAAATTCCTCTAGGACGAGGACAGAGGATCAACAGCTAGAGCCTGCTGGGCCAATTTGGCATGGCTTCTGCGTCGAACACAGGCAAACCTCCACACGGGCAACCTAGGCATGTAGGCAGCCATACACACACACACGCACACACAAGGGATCAGTCTTGGATCCAGTCCAAACCTCTGGTGATGAGTGTACATGATGGCTGCTGTTTATCTACTGGCTGAGGTGATAATCTGCTCTCATGACTCCCCTGAGACTCTAAACCTTCTCTTGTGCATTAGAGTCACGGTTGGCCAGGGCCACAGGGGATAGTGGTATGGGGTTTTGCAAAGTGGAAAACGGAGAGATTAGTTGTTGAAGCAGGGCCTCCGGAGAAGTGAGTACCTTGAGTACCTTGGGATTTGGCCAGCATTTAGGAGCTGTGCAGCCCCCAAACTCGAGATGTAGCAAAGTGTGAGGACTGTAGGACCTGCATTTCAGGTAATCTTCTTGGCTTATATACTTCTTGTATAAATTTCAATAGTGTTTTGACCCACCTTGAGTCTTCACCAATGAAAGTCTATTATATTATATTTGTCTGTTTGTCTATTATTATATATTTGTCCTTTTGCACAGATTAGGTGCCTCAACAGGAGGGTAACATTGAGCTGACAACCAGTGATGCAGTTGCTGAACAGGACCACAGGCTTGGGAGTGGATACTGGATCTATTATAGGACTGGATGTTTGGTGCTTCACAGTTGGCACTAAATATGTGAAAATAAAAGCAAAATATCAGCAGTGCCAGCCAACATTGCGTAGGATGAATTGGCATTTGACACTGAAAACCTGGCAGTGGGATGACGGTAAAGAGGGTTTGGAACATCATCTGCCGCAGACAAGCTCACATGGATGAATGGTTACGCTTTGTCATCAGCGCTCTGCAGGCTTGCAACCCCCCCAGGCCCCCAAACGCTACCCACCACCCCCATGGGAGCACATATTTATGTAGTTACCGCATTCATTGGATAGCAGCGGCTTATTAATTGATGAATTATGATGCTTGTTGAATGAGCTTATAGCATGCATATCTGGCATTTGCAGCATGCATGTGGTCCATGCGGATGACTCCAGAGAATGGGATTTATGAATTTTGACATCACCTCATTAACAGTATATTTCTGCTAATATAATGACTTTCTGTTTCACTTGTCATGACTCTCTATCTTTTTTTCATGCTTCATTGCAGTTTTATTTTACATTTATTTAGCATTCTGCTGCCATCCTCAGAGTCCATCTGTTTATTTAACTCCCACACATAAACTCATCTCAGACACTGAGACCACGGAGAATTAAGAAAAGAGAGGATGAAAACTGCCTGAGAACAAAATATTTATCTGACAAGATGTCATCACTGTAAACACGATTACCTCACAGTTAACAGCAAAAGACACTCACCATGAGATATGTGGGGGCTAATCGTGGTGTAACTTATATCTCAGTCCTCCCTTAGTGGTAGAGATACATAAGAAAGTACAAGATCAACATCTTGTTCATTTGTGCTGAGACATTGTCTCAAATACTGTATACAATTATAGACTTCAGAAGGCAGCACTGTCTCAGGGCAATTGAATTTTATTATATTGCACAAGTGTCAAAAAAAAAAGGGAGAATAGAAAGCGTTTAGCACTTAAGCAGTTTTGCCGTCTTGATGACAAAGCAGAACCTTGCTGCAGGGCGTACAGGCCAGTTTTAACGTTTGGAGATTTGTTTTCCTTTCGTTGCCCAATGAGAGGCTAATCGTCAATAATCACAACAAGCCTGCCTGGGGGCCTTCACACAGTATCTCCCTCTTCTTCTCTCACTGTGCCACATGTTCCCCAGTGAGATGGCCATCTGTTCCACGGCCGCCACACATTCTGCTGGAAACCTAAAGTTAAAGACACTTTTGAAGGACAAGTGCTCTCTTATAAACAAAAGGTTATTGTTTTCTTACAAGGGGAACGGTTACAGATTAAGCTGTGAAATGTTTTCAACCAATTTGTCAAGCCAGTTAACCATAAAAATCTCTGTTCAGTTAAGTTTTATTTCCTGTCCTTGTTTGTGTCTTGTGCGTTTCTTTTTTTTTTGTGAGTCTTGCTAGACAAGGAGTTTTTAATTGGCTCATTTTCATTTTAATCTGGCTCCTATGGCCCTCATCCATCTTCAGTTCTTGGCTGTTTGAAGCGGCCCACATAAATTCTGCCGTGCTTCACACACACACCTCACATACAGAAAAAGACGACCTAATGAATATTACTCTGACCAGCTATATTATGAACGTTTGGCAGCAGCCCATACTTTATATCGGCTTAATTTGCAGCCTATCCCACAGTCGTTACTTTGAAGCGTGAGTGGTAAAGGAGCGGAGCGGTAGTGGGGATTTGTCCACCCATCCTGTTGTGTGTTCAACCGCGGGGCTTTCACAGATAAATGATGCCATGTGAGCTGACAGTCAGGCTGATGAGATGGAGCAGAGTTGTCATAACTCTTGGTCACCTGCACATGATGAACCTTGGCCCGCAGCTGACCCCTGAACCCCACCTAAAAGCGACTGCACGTGTGTGTGGTGTGTCTCGAGCAACGTCCCAGTATGCGAGGAATGAAAGTATCGATGCAGCCATTGCCATCTAAATTGTCTATTAAAGAAGAGCTTTGAAATTGTGAGTCAAGGTATAGAAAAAAAAAAGAAAGAAATGCTGAAGCCAATGATTGCTTCCTTCATATATGAGAACAGAGAATGACAATTTGAAAATGTACCAGCAAGCTAAATGGAAACAAGCCCATTATTACAATCACCTTGACAGCCCAAATTCGATTTCCTCTCTGTTCTGTTTCCAATTGAAGATGTGCTCTGTGCAGTAGCTTTTTTTTTTTCACTCTCCGCATAGAAAGTAATTGCATAGTTAAAGCTGTCCATTGAATTCTGTCCTGCCTCTTATAATTCAGCTTCTGCAGGAACCTCCAGGCGTGTGTCTCATCATTCAGCAATGCCACACAGTTTGGCTCGGTGCCAGAGCCTACAGTAGCTCCTCCTGCAGACCACCAACTTAACTTCCACATCAGCCTGCAATCAGAGCTTGGCTGAGCCACCCACTGTCTTGAATTACACAGCAATTCACTCTGATAAGTACCTGTGCCTTAGTCATGCAGATTTGTGATGCAGGTCTTGTGGTTTCCAGACGGGGATGGAAGTTGAGTTAGGAAAAGAATAGTCAAAGCTAAGCTATCTGCTTTAGCCCAAGATCCCCATGTTTTCCGTTTTTCATTTTCACATCCCCGTGGTGCCAAAAAAAGTGTCTGTGTGTGTGTGCATGTGTGTGTGTGCTTGTGCGTGCTGCCTTAGCCGTGCATGTTTGCCCAAGCATCCGTGCTGCTTGTACACTCCATGGAAGGGGATCTGGTTTGGCTCCTTTCCAGCATTCCTGGGGGGAAGCGTCATGCCCCTCATGCCCCATCCCTCTGTGAGCGATAGCGTGAAGAGGCGAAACTGGGTGAGACCGAGGCACGTCGACAATGTAGAGTCGAGGGACTGAGAGTCCGATCTCACCGATGCAGCTGTCGAGGATTTGGAAAGTGAAGTTTTCTTCCCTTTGGCGCTGTGGACCGGGATTAAGCCGGGACAGCATTTACTGTGCAGAGGCTTTGGCCTGAGAAACCTTGTCTTGGACAAAGGAGAGGATACAGGGAGGGAATGATTATAGAAAAGAGATTGATCTGGACAGACAGATATGGAGGGACAGCTGTTGAGTGCGAACATCTTATGGAGGAAAGGAGAGAAGAGAGAGGAAGAGATAGAAAGAAGAGGAAGGAGGGGAAAGGTATGCAGAGTCATTTATATAGATGATGGTCCTACCCTCAGGGCTGTGTTAACACAGCAGAGTCAGCAGTATGGCAACTGCAGCACACCGTAGATTTCTTACACCCACCTTCACACACAGATACGCGTACACAGGGCTGTGAGGCAACGGTGAGGCATGTGGTTGAACCCCAAGGCTTATTCAAGGAACAATGAATAGCCTGTCAGCTCCGTAAACGAAGGAGTGATACCTTCATTTTAGCCGGATGTGCTCCGTTCCACGCCTTGTCATTTCAATTTTGCTGTCCCCTACCCAAACCGCACACGGAACAGAGATTAAGCATTGTCGTGTCTCAATTTATGCGTTTGTGCAGGAAAAGCAGATTGAGTGCCTGGGACCCTTTTCTGCTGCATGTTGTTCATAATCCTCAAAGGGTGTTAAACCTAGGATGGCACGATTCACAGAGGCACAGTAAAGCTTGCAAAAAAGCCAAAACAGCCTGCTTCCCACTAATTTCAGTAAATGCACTTTTGGCAACCCTTCATAATGAATTACTGAAATCAATCCTATCCAGAGAGTCTGCAGCTTCCTGTGGTACTGTCAGCCCATTGTTGTCTGGTTTTATGAGTATGCATACATTCTTTTAATTTAAACTAACATTTTATCTTGAGCCTTGTTATTAATATCATCCAAAGCTATTGCAAACAGTGAGTTTTAGCTCTAGGCTCGTCCAGCAGCACTGCATTTCATGAATACTTCTTCTCAGTAAGAGGAAAGCCAGCCGTTCTCAGCTGACTTGTAGATGTGTGCCAGCGCTGGCCCGACTCCGCCTCATTCACAGCTGTGTGAGCTCTGTATACGCCACAGCTGCAGGGCTCCGCTCTCTCCCATGAGACAAATGATACCCCATTACCACACACAGCACAGCAGCGTCTTTTCAACGCCTCTCCCCCTTCTTTCTTGTTAAAACAAGGTTATTTGTTTTCGTGGCCCCCATCACAAGGTCACATATTGTACTTCCAGTCTGTAAAAAAAAAGAGGGGACACTTTGAGAGCCTTAAGTGTTCCCCCGAGTTTAAAGCTTGATTTTTCACATTCTTGATTTGTCCCAGCCTGGAGAACAGAGGACTGTGTGTGTTGGAATGCCAAGGTCAGCTTTTCCCTCTCGTCGGATCTTGAGGAATCGTGTTTGAATGCTAACATGCAAACACTGACAAAGACTCTCAGAGTGAAACACAATGTCATGTATGTCTCTCAAGATAAGTAGCCATCACCATGGCTGCTGCATGATCTGGCGGAGGCACACATCTGAGTGCATTATCTCGTGCACAGACGCTGTACACGGACACAAACAAGGTAAAGGGCCACAGATGGTAAATATAGCTCATAGGGAGTGAGTGATCACATCTCAAGCCAAATGACAGTCTGTTTATAGCCAGAGGAACATTACTACCTCCGCTGCACGACGCCTGATGACCAGAAAACCAACATCGATCTCCTGAGCGTGACTTACTGTGGAAATGTTGCTCTTTAGTGTTTTGCTAAATGAATGCTGACAGCCATCTTGTTTTTTTCACGGCCACTGTTTAGAGTTGGCTGTCCAGTTGGCTGTCCACAGTCCCCCAGGGAACAGGAAGGAGGCAAGCTCATAATGATGTAACGTAATTATATTTGTCTTGTTATACACAGCGTCAATGGAGCCTTAATTAATTCTGCCTGCTAATGGGAGGAACAAACTGTCTTGTTTTTGCCTGCTGTGTCACTCTTTGGTTTGTTCTGCCTCCATTCTATGCAGCGGTTGGCGCGTTCTCGCTCAATTGATCACTGTATTTCTTCCTCTCTCCCTCTTGTTATCTCTCTGTTTCCTTATTATCTCTCGGTACTTCTTGCCTTCTGCCACGCGCAAACACAAACATTACACTTATACCCATTCTCCTCTCACTACTTCCCGTCTCTCTGCTCCTCTCTCCTGTTGTGCTTGCCCATCCAGCCACAAAGTGCCTTTTCTCTCTCTCCACCTGACCTCAGGTCTTTTGATGTGGTATCTTTTGATAGAAATTGAAAACCCTGAAGCCAATTTATTCTCATCTCGTCCTTGCCTTTAAATCCTTTATACAATAAATGTGTTTATAATGAAAAGAGGTTCTGAAAAGATGGGTGGGGAGAAAAAAAATCATGGAGTAATACTATTCTGACTTGCATAGTACCGTCCACACCTCACTGGTAGGATACAGTGTGTGCTCCCTATCAATCAGGCTCAGAAGACTCAGACATTGCACTTGAATGGACATTAACTTTGCATTGTCCTCCAGCCTAAACCTTCTTCCGTGTATGTATTAAACATTTCAGCTCCTTTCAGGTCTCAGAAAAATAAACCTTCCCACCACTATGCTGGAAATTGAAAACATATCGTACTACCATCACTATCCTTGCAGAGAACATGACATTGCCACACAGAAATAGCCCCTTTGGCAATGCCAAAGGCCATTGTCCTTCGTTGAGCTTGTGCAACAGCGTCTACAACAGATAGAGGGAAACTTTAGCCACCATTCCTCACAATAAAATGGAAATGAAAGCAGCGGCTGTGCCCTCGTAAGTCATCCCGGGGAGAGAAAAGTGACCCCTCTTGTCCAAGATTGAGGCGCTAAATCAGCCTGTAGACACCTCCTGCTCCTCTCATCTGAAGGTGCTCCTGGAGAACCATCACTCATGCTGAAGAGCAAGTGTAGTGCTTTGATATGCTGTGTACCTTGCTTTGGGTCTGCAGCTTCCTGTGCCCATGTGTTGTTTGTACGCCTGCATGTGTTTGATCTCAGTGGTGTGCCGGACAAAGGCAGCGTTGATGGATAAAGAAAGAGAATTGCATATGTGCGCTGCTACACAGGTGAGGAATGGACGGGCAGGTTTGCTTTCAAGACTGACCCGTTCGCCTCGACACGTTCATTTTGCAATGTGGCTGTGTGCTGCAGCATGCAGGGTCACAGTCTTAGGGCTTTATTGTCATGAGTGAGGCCCAGACCAGCTGGCCGACAGTTCTGTAAAATCACAGGGAGACTGCTTTAGTGTACTGCTGTGTAACCTGCTGTAAACACACACTGCCCGAGGTTGCGCCGTGGACGCTCTTCAAATTTTAATAACAACTCCGGGCTGTTGGGATACAAGTTTTTATGTTCCTGTTTTATTGTTTGAATAAGCTTGTCTCTGTAGGGCATTATAATTCATGGGGCTGACTGTAGTGGAGGTGCGGAATACACGCTTGTAGAAGAACGCTCTCTGGTTGGCTCATTTAAGAAATAAAGAAGTAGATAAGCAGAAAGAAATGAACCTATGAATGATGTTTCAAGGTTTCGCCGACAGCGAGACCAGAAACTTACTGACTCCCTGTTTGTTTTCGCAGACTTTTGACCTCCCCAGCTCAAGGTGTAGACGGTAGACGGACCACCTACTTCTCGTCCTCCCAGGAAAGGTAAGATTTTGTGCTTTCACCTGTCACACCCCTCCTCCATCTGCTTAGACAATCTGTTAATATGGCAGAAAAATGAGACTGCGTGCCTCTAATTACTCAGGAGGATTCGATAGCACTCCACCTCAAATCTCTCCTGTGTATTGCTCTGTTTACTCAACAAGCCCCTTCGGATGGAAAAGCACTTCAGCTCACACTCAAACATTTCTTAACTAGCCCACACTGTTGCGCTCGGGACTGCTAAAGAGTTCATTCAGATGTAGCAAGGTGGATATTTTGTATTGAGGACCTTCGTTGATGTGAGGGTGAATCCCTCGCCCTGAAAGTGTACAGTAGGGGCCACACTGATAACCACCCACAACTCCATGCTGCGTGGTACCTGCGCTTCAAAGAGAAGCAAAGCTTAAAGGGGCTAACTAAAATTAGCCGGGGAGCAGATAACCTGTGCCTTGAGATCAAAGCGGGGCTGAACTGTCAGGCTCTTGAATGGCGCCTGTGGTGGCACAGCCAGTAGAAGGAGGAATGTAGAGTGAGAGCGACACAGAGATGGGCCGAGAGTGAGCGAGGCTGCAATGCTATTCATGCGAGGGGATGAGTGTTCAAGAGGCCCCGTATCGAGGTGTAAAGTTCCACGGCAGGAGATTATTCTCGGGGGTTTTGGATTGAAGGGGTCAAGGTTTTGTGTGTGCGCTCTCGCTCCCAAAGTGCATCTCCGTTACCCAGAAACCTAAGCGTCCGGCAATAGGCTTTAAAGTCAGCAGGGGGTGTTTGGATGTTTGCGTGCATGCGTGTGAGAGACAGATAGCTCATTTCCAGTGCGATGCCTTTCTGTGTGTTGTGTTGCACCCTCAAACCATGTTTCACTGTTCCTGGAAGAGCTTCCATTAGTAGAAGGATCATTATATACTTCACAAAACCAAATATAGTCCCACTTTAAGAGCAGGCATCTCCATGGGCAACAGGAACTTGATGTGAGGTCATTGGCCAGTTTATCAGTTTCCCAGCAAGTTTTTTATGTGTGTGTTTTTCAGAACTGCTCCCACAGCCCTATCAAATGCACACAGGTGCTCTTTCTTCCAAATGTCACCATTTGAAGCAATTTCAAACTGGATGCATTTGCATTACCAGTGACAGAAGCTATAGGCATTTCAACCATTTGCATTTAGCTAACTCTTTCAACTATTTGTTAATACTTTTATCTACCTTAATACTTTTAATTTAATATCAGTTTATCTGATTTTATTGATTATATGTTTTTATGTGAAATCTCAACCTACTAACTACCTCACACCTATAACTGTAACTGATATAAAAAAAAGCATAAAATGGTAGCACTAAAGTGGAAAATAGAAATACTACAGGTATTTCTTGTACCTGTGTGGTAACTTATACTTCAGTATGTTGTTTGAGTAAAGGCACTCTAAATGAAATATTTTCTCCTGCCAGGTCCCAGCGGCTCTCATCTGAGCAACACTAACACTTTAATGGTTTTAAGTAGCCTTAATTTCATTAAATCCTTTTTTGTGATCAAGTGTATTTCTCCTCAAAGGATCAATATACTGTTAATCATGCCATCTTGTTATTGATTTCCCTGCTTTAATTAAGCATTAGCAGTAGATTACAAGCCACCCTTTAGTAGCAGATCAAACAACATTAATTAATTGTAGTCTTCTAAATTGTTAAAATAGAGCAATGTTATAATGCCAGTTCCATATTAATCTTAGCTTTAACTAAGATTTCTACTGTGAAAAAAATGATTAATCCATTAATTAATTGATTTGCTTTTATGATCATTGAAGGGGCCCCTGCTGCCTCTGTTGGCATATCAAAGCATATAAATTATTTACAAAGCAAAACAAGATGATACAAAATCTGATGTTAACTTCAGCATCCTCCATGTTTGCAATGTTGTCTCCAGGGATACTGTTGTATTTTCAATTGTCTGTTGTTTACAGCACCCCTTCGGCTGTGACGTCTCCAGCTTCACATCTCTTTCGGACTTAGAGATTGAATCTTTATCTACATCTCTGGAACCAACTGTATCCTGCTTGTCCCTTTCTCACCATCGATGATTTTATTTCTGTGCGACAGGATTAGACACAGAGGGACCATGAGGCCTGTGAGCTTAGTCTTAAAATGTGATTAAGTGTGCAATATATGTCCTACTATAAGTGTGTGTAGCCAAGTCATCTGCCCTTCAACTCGCTGATCATTCAGCTGTATTTTGCAAGGACACACACAAGTAGATCACACGACCTTCAGCTCCTTGGGCGCAGCTCCTTCTGGCCTCTCTGACCACGAGTGGCCTTGCAGCTCAGTGCAGTGAGGTTAACATTACTGCGTGAGTGTCTGTGTGTGGTGAGTGTTATTGATATCCCTCCTGTTGTGCTTGTTGAAAGATACTGACTGATGCTATTCTGCCAGCGAACCATTTACATATTTATTTCCCCGGCCAAACAGAACCACATGCACTGGTGGCCACTGGAGACCTTATATGCCTGTCTTTAATTGGCTATTGATTGACTCCGCTATGGCAGTTGGAGACAATAAATTACCGGCTGCTTGAGAGAGGGAGGTGTCACACAAGTTGAGTGTGGGGGTGTCCGTGTTATTCACTGAGTGTCAAATCTGTGGATACATTATTTATACATCTTCCATTTTTATTTATTTTGCAAGGTGACGCAATGCACAACGGGATGATAGCAATACAGGCCCCCTCTTGGACACAGTTTATTTGCATAGGTCAGTGCACACTGGTTCTGTTTGGAAAGATGGTGTGAGCGTGCAGAGAGAGGCCCCCGTGTATTTGAAATGAGCTGTTCAGTTTGGGTTTATCCGAGAGCCTCAATGTGACGTGAAATTGGTTCCTCCATACCGGTGTTCATTGTCAAAATAAATAATGTTACATTATGTATGCATGTGCAACTGTTTGCATGTGCGCTCGCATGTAGGAGTCTCATAACAATGTAATATTATGATCTTCTCCTCTGAATGAATAAAAATGAAAAATATATGACTACGACTGCTAGGCTTTTCTTTAGGTTGGACCTAACTATATTATATTCCACAGCATTTGCATTTCATTGCAGTTGTCTAATAAAGAACACTTGAATGATGTTGGGGAGGGAGAGAGATTTCCAATTCCCCCAGCTGGGAGGGTAATTACTTTGCCTATTTGTACCTGAGTGGGGACCGATGTTGCAGAGCTCATCAGAGCCTCATTGCAAAAAAATAAAATAAAATAATAATAATAATAATAAAAAAAAATTAAATTAAAAATCCATCTTAACCTTTTATTCAGTCTTGGTATTAAATCTAAAAATAGAAAAAAAATGAGTTAACCCATACTAGATATCAAGGAAGATATGCTCTGTGATTCTGTGTGACTGTTTTAAAATTTTCTTGACCAAAGCAAAATTGACCCAGTGTTACACACAGTTTTACTTAGGCTAAATTGAGATATATGAGATGACTGTATGATGAAATGTTTTACTGTATTTCAATGGACAAATCCTTACCTAAACATTTAATTTGCACTGCACATTCTCAGCTAATGGAGCCACACCAAAACCACAATTAGCACCAAAGCACAATGAGGTGTCACTCACAAATGACCACACAGAAATTCTTCCACAGAGGTTAAACAGTCATCCTGCCACACACACACACATGCACATGCATGCACTTTACACGCACTTTGCAGAGTCCTCAACCTTGTGATTATTTCTTCAACCTGTTGCTTTGTTCAGTCAGTCAGCCAGTTCGTCCATCACAAACTGCTTAATTTAACCAGCCGACGGAGCCAGGGGAATCTGTGAGCAGAATTCCTCTGCACCGTCATCCCCCAAACATGCTGCTCCTCTAGGCTGGGAACCATCCTGGGAATGTCCCCTCCTGCTGTGTTGCACACATCCAGGTCTTGTTCTGGTAAATGCTAGCCAGCTCATGGGCTTTGATGCTAGCCTTGCATGTGAATCGGTTGTGTGTGTGCGTGCGCCTGTGTGTGTGGGAATGAGCTGTGTGGGAACATTTGTGTGTATTTGTGTGAATGCTGACAGGCAGCCAGCTTGGGTATTGATCTGTAGCCACTCCGACTGGAGCCCAAAGGGCAGGCTGTATCAGCTGTCAGTCTACTGAGAAGGGCATTACGGCCACACTGATCTTAGATCGCAAATCCCACTCGAAGAGGTAAAGAGAGGGAGGGGGAGAAGGCATGGAAGACAGAAAGATGCTGAAAGCATGAAATAAGAGTTGTGAAAGATATACTGTGTGTGTGCATGTATGTGTGTTAGCGTGACTTTGGCTGTGTGCTGCCTCATAAGTGGTAAAGCTGCTCACCATCCACTCCTCCACGGTCTTTGTTGATTGAGACAAACAGATACTCTTTTAGGGCCCGTGGGTGAAGACAACACTCAGCGCTGACCTTTTCACCTCCATGGCCACCCACGCGCTTTAACCCCCCCTCCCCACCCATCCCTCGCTGTGTCTCTGTCTCTCCCAGCAGCTCTCTCCACACCTCAGTGACAACGCAATTACACACCATTCAGACAGAATACAACGCTGATACACATCAGCTAAATTACACGCACATAAACAGCCTCATACATACATACATGCATATGTATGTATGCACTATGTATATACATATATGTATGTATGTATGTATGAGGCTGTTTATGTGCGTGTAATATACTCTCTAAACAACAGCATCTCCTGTGCACAGCCCTCTTCAGATCACCCCACAGATGTTCGATCATTGGATTCAGGTCTGGACTCTGGCTGGGCCATTAACAAAACCACAACCCCTTATTCTGCTGAAGCCGTTCTTTAGTTGATTTGGATGTGTGCTTTGGGTCATTGTCGTGCTGAAAGATGAAGTTCCTCTTCATCTTCAGTTTTCTAACAGAAGTCGGAAGGTTTTGTGCCAACACTGACTGGTATTTGGAACTGTTCATAATTCCCTCCACCCTGACTAAGGCCCCAGTTCCAGCTGAAGAAAAACAGCCCCAAAGCATGATGCTGCCACCACCATGCTTCACTGTAGGTATGGTGTTCTTTTGGTGATGAGCAGTGTTGGTTTTTGCGCCAAATATACCTTTTGGAATTATGGCCAAAAAGTTCAACCTTTTTTCAAATCTCTTTTTGCAAAATGAAGCCGGGCTTGGATGTTTTTCTTCGAGAGATAAGGCTTCCGTCTTGCCACCCTTCCCCATAGCCCAGACATATGAAGAAGACGGGAGATTGTTGTCACATGTACTACACAGCCAGTACATGCCAGAAATTCCATGCAACTCCTTCAATGTTGCTGTCGGCCTCTTGGCAGCCTCCCTGACCAGTTTTCTCCTCGTTTTATCATTCAATTTTGGACGGATGTCCTGTTCTTGGTAATGTCACTGTTGTGCCATATTTTCTCCACTTGATGATGACTGTCTTCACTGTGTTCCATGGTATATTTAATTCATCAGAAATTCTTTTGTACCCTTCTCCTGACTGATATCTTTGAACAATGAGATCCCTCTGATGCTTTGGAAGCTCTCTGCTATGGACCGATGGCTTGTGCTGGAAGATGTGGCTACAATGTAAAAATGTGAAGAAAAGCCTACTAGAACAGCTGAACTTTATTTGGGGTTAATCAGAGGCACTTTAAATGGTGACAGGTGTGTGCTGACTCCCATTTAACATGAGTTTGAATGTAATTGGTTAAATCCGAACACAGCCATACCCCCAGTTATAAGAGGGTGTGCACACTTGTGCAACCTCATTATCTTCAGTTGTTTATTTTTACTTTAACTCCCTAAAAGATTTCAGTTTGTTTTTCAATTGCATTGTACAGGTTATTGGTCACATTAAAGGTGGAAAAAGTTGTGAAATTATTTATCTTGGTGTCATTTTTTTACATCACAAAAACCTGGCATTTGAACAGGGGTGTGTAGACTTTTATATCCTGTACTGTATATATATATGTATATATATATATATATATATATATATATATATATATATATATATATATATATATATATATATATATATTCTATACACATGCACATAGTCCCAGGTATAGAATAATAAATCATAATCATGTGTGGAACATATCACAGCTCTGCTCATTACTAAGGATGTGCACTGAGCTTATTTCAGTGCTTTTTTCACAAGACCATAAGTCACTATGCTATTCTGATCTTAGTCTAAATTCAATTTTTTTTCGGGCTCCCTCAGTGTTATTGTTGTTATTCAGAGGCCCCCGGTAAAAAAAAATCTATCCATTGTAATCGTCACTGTGATTGGTTTTGATTTTAAGTTGTCTGAAAGGGAACAAGCCCTATGTTGTTTTGTAAGAGATAGACACAGCTGATTGTATTGATGAAATCCAAGGTCGCCACAACTAGTCTTGCGTGACTCCGCGTCGCCGTGCTCCTTCACAGTGATTATTCCATTACCCTAAATCTTCTAAATCTGTTCCCACCACACATTTAACACGCTGATGGGTCTCCGTGTGGCGTCAGTTTAAACGTTTCATGACACCAGCCTCAGAGTGTGGGAGCCGCTGAGAGTTGAAAAGTAAGAGTGCCGATAATGGATAGACAGAGGCCCATTTGTATTTGTTTGTCTGTCACCTTTTTATCCACGCTAATGGATAAATGACCTGTTTGCGCTCTGACATTTCGCCTTTTGTGCTTGACTCAGGGAGCCGCGTATGTGGAAGTGTAAATTACTGTTTAAAGGAGGTATGTTGTGTATGTTTGTCACATATGACTCTAGTAAGCTGCCTGAAACAGCATTACAAGAAATGACTCGTACGACAGCTGAAGGTTTTATTTCAGTTGGCACAAAAAGACACGAACTGAAATACAGAAATCTGTGATTTGATTGGTTGCCATGTTGCAAGATGAATAACACATTCAGAAAGTCTCTCTCCTGCTCTTAGATAAAACTCCATAAAAACCATTAGCTGAAGACCTTTCAATACCTCTGAATAATTTGAGGCACAGTCTGTGATCATTTCAGCAAAAATTATTCATGTTGCCTAGTATCCTGTAGCATCATGGGTTTTAATGTTGCGGGATCAATCATTTGTAAGGTGGGACTTTTTTGTAATAATGGATTTTAGATGAAAACTCGGTGTGGTTCAATTCAACCCCAGTTAGGTTTGGAAAATGAAGGTGTTTCTTATGAGTCATTGTTTTCCATTTCCCATGTAAATGATTCATCCAGTACATCCCTAGTGATGGATGCGGCTGTATACTGTAACTCAATCAATTCTCTCTGTGTATGTCCCCCGTTAATAACACTTAATGCTATTACAAATGTCCGCATATTAGCCTGCGTGCCTATAATCACATGCATGTTGCAT
The DNA here is from genome assembly GCA_023238725.1 of Scortum barcoo. Lineage (NCBI taxonomy): Eukaryota > Metazoa > Chordata > Actinopteri > Centrarchiformes > Terapontidae > Scortum > Scortum barcoo. The sequence continues at coordinate 21,270,028 of CM041536.1, read as the reverse complement.
TTTATATGTTTATATTTACACCTACTTCCATTTTTACACCCATGTCCTCACACTATTTTAGTTAATCATCTAATTTCTGGAAATAAAAAAAGAGCCTTGTGTTTTGTCTGCAAATAATACTGTCTATGGTTTTGTGAAGCAAGCAGTGAGAAGAAAAGGTTACTTCCTGTTGAGGGAGATAACACATTTTACACACCGGGTTACCAAATAACCATCTCTTGCAGGGAGGTATCGACCGAAAACAAGGCTGAGATGAGCAGGAGTCTTTTGTAAGAGCTTCAATAACCACTGATGGAACAAAGATGACGCCGATAATCTTGTTTGTCACAGAAATGCATGAATATTGATTCAAGAGCGTGATGTAAATTAGCATTATTCTTTAAACCTCACTCGGCGGAGGCTTCACAAGCTTCACGGAGTTAGGTATTGTCATAACCCTCAAATCCCCCCCGTGAACTTCACTTGTAAATATCACCTTTTGACGCGTCAGTTAGTTCTGTGATGTGTTTGCTCGTGAACATGTGTTTTGTTTTTGGATATCATGCACATGGGTGAGAAGTGGAAAGGAGAGGAGACCAACATTTCAAATGCAGCCTCACTTTTTCAGAGGCAATCAGTAATGTCTGGAGGCAGAATGAAGCTCACCAGTCCATTAGTTTTGTGAAAATGACTGGAGGAAGTACTTGAAACAAGTCTATCTGAACCTGAAGGCAGAGAGTGAAATTATTTCACCTCAATTTTAATATTTATTCAGCTTCTCCTCCAAAAAGAAAATGCCCTCTCAATCTATGTAGTGTTTTCAGAGCCATGGGACTGAAAGATTGCAAGTGGAATCTAATCAGACACACTGTATCTAACATCGACTAACACTGGAACTGGAAGCGCCATCAAAAAAAGGCCTACAAAAAGCTACAAATCTAAGGGGAAAAAAAAAATCCTCAGGTTTTCGAAATGAAAACATGTCACTCCTTCTATGTTGGACTGCAACCTGTTGGCTCAGTGTTTTCTCCCCGTTTAGTCCTCTTTTGTGTTGTTCTTGTGTTGTGATCTATGTGTCGCCATGGTGAGGTGATAGGGCAGCCGCCATGGAGTCGCTGTGTGCTGTGGACTGTGTTGGTGTGTGTATGTGTGTAGTGGTGTGGTGTTTAATGTGCAGGCCTGGAAGGGTGAGTAAGGATTAATGTGAGATTTCAACCCCCAATGATCCAGGGTATTTTTTTTGCCCTCTGTCAAGCCCTAATGGCGCGTGTGTGTGCCTATGAGAACATGTGACAATCAATTAAACAAACATCTTTCATCCATTCAGCTTAATTAATACCTCCCTCTACAACTCATCCTTCAGAGTCCTAATTCATGTCATATCTAATATAAGTTCTGAATCTGTTGGCTCGTCTGCATCGAAAAGCTTTGCTCCATATTCCTTTTACCGTCACAATGATTGTACGCTCACCGTGGCGCTAATCCTCTGACAATAGAGAACACATTCATATTGTTATCTTTTTGCTGGCACAAGCTTACCTGTATCACTGTCGTATATCTAAATGTAATATTCTGTGCTGAATAATAACAGATATAATCTCTTTGATTCTTTTCATGAAATGTCATTCTGGAGAGGATGTTGACATCGTTGTGATTTGAGATGCTGAAATTCTTTTAAACAAAAGATTATGTAGTGATATAGGTCTGTGGCTGCCTTAATCTCCCGCTGGTTTGTAATTGTGTATGTATGTGTAATGTGTGTGTGTGTGTGTGTGTGTGTGTGTTGGGGAAGTCGTGAAGGCGGGTGGGGTCAGGGGGGGTGGGGTCGAGAGGTGGGGGCTGGCTGGTAGATTTGAAGCGATCGTACTCTGCGCACAGATCATGCAGACAGACAGATGGGTTGTTTTTAGTCATGCTGTTGAATATTGCCACTAATGCAAAGGATCAAAGGAGATCAGAGGCAACCTTTCACCTCTGATGCAAAGTCTACAACAAAAGGAGGCTGACCTGGTTGTGGGTGCCTATGAAAGGTCTGTGCACCTCGGCTGAAGTCACGGGCTGAGAAAGAGAGGGGCTCAGCCCAAGGTCTCCATATCAGTACTTGAAGCTCCAGCACTCGCAAACCCCGTCTGCAGACTGGAACATCAATACTGGACGATTCTGCAAAGCCACAGATAACACTTTTTGTTCCACATTTAGTGCAAACCTTCCTTCATTTCTTCCTTTCTGTATTGTACTGGCATGGCAGCTATGGAGCGGTTAAGATCAAGGAAAGATTATGGTTATGGCAACAGAAAAAAATACGGCTGACATGTGGTCAGAGAGATCGAGAGAAGAATTTTATTGGATATAAAGTGAGAGGAAAGACCCAGAAAATGCATGTTCACTAGTTGAAAGAGGTGTTGCTATGGTGGCAGAAATGTGCAGAGGAACTGAGAGATTTCTGACTCCATGACGTCCGTTTGAGGCCAGATGTCAAATCCATAAGGGTTTCACGTTGGTGGAAAGGGGTTGAAAGTGAGACACCCCACCCATAGGTGTTTGTCTGGCCCCTACAGCACCTCGAGGGATTTACACAGTCTGCTTACGAAGAGGAGATTATCCTTGGGGGTAGGGATGGCTAGTATCTCCCATCCCTGCACCTCACCTTCTACAGCGTGTGCACATGATTACAGTACGTGTGCACTGATGTTTTGTGGGAGCAGCAGCTCCACCAGAAAGGAAAGAGTCGGAGTGAGGCGGATAAGGTATAGTGGGCTTTTGCTTTGACCCTTGCAAGGCTCCCTTTGTCTGGAGATCATCTACTAGCCCAGCCTTAAGAGGATTACCACGTTATGACATTAAACTGGAAGCACAGTTATCATTTCCTTCCGGCGGCAAACCTTCCCGCCCCGTAAGCGGACTACAAGCAGCCATGCATTACCCGGCACATATATCAGTGGGAGCGGGTGCTTCCAGTTGACTGCGGCCTCACTTTACCTATGATGTTTGATTTATAATACTGTGTAAACAGATTTCTGTGTGCCGCAATCAGTGTCAGTCACGTGTTTAGCATTCCTTATGCATGCATACCTCCTCGAATGGAACTATGTAGTTAGCTTGATTTATGATGTGCATCCACTGCTCTGTTTCCCCCCGGTGCACGACGCATCAAGGTTCCTCCGTCGCCCCCTGTGCCTGGTCAAAGCATCGCGCATACTGACACATTTGTCTGTGTTCATATCCCCCTTAAAGTTGATGGAAAAGGAGAGAGAAGAGAGAGATGAAAGGGGGGAGTGCAGAAATAAAAGTGGGATGAGAAATGAAGGAGAGGCAGAAGAAGAGAAACCAATTGGCAAGTTGGAGACTTTTTTTTTTTTTTTTTAAGTTTAGAGTGTGTACTCCATATTGCCACAAGCTGCCACATACATTGGAATTGAAACCCCAGCTGGCAATGAGAAATCCATTGTGATTCTTTTTTTTTTTTTTTGCTAGTGTCCAACCTTTTTCAAATCATGTATTCCTGTCTTCCAGGTGGATTGATTATTTTCTTCTTTCATATTACAGCACTATATAAAATTAGTCCTCCCCCTTTGCCCTTTTTAAAAGATGTGTGAATGTTTGGCTTGTGGCTTGCTAAAGAACAAATTAAAAAAAAAGAAAAGCCCTGCTGGTATTCCCATAAATAATGGTTTGGCTTCTCCTTGGCAACCTTCGAGGCCGAGTGCCTGGCATACAGCACCCCCCAAAGTGTCTTCAGAATTTATCTGGTCCTGCACCCAACAGTATTCATCACAATGTAAAATGCCGCGCCTCTGCAATACATCACAATCCGGCCACAGGGCCGCCGTAAATCAAAACCACAATGCCCTTGACGTCTGCATTAGGCCCATAAACCACTTTTTTTTTTCTATTCAGGCCCAGTGGACGGTGCTAGATTCACGTTGACCACAGCATCCTGTCTGTGCGTGAATGTACCACACATGTGTTGCAGTGTGTGTGTCTGTGTAAAGCTGTAGGCAGTTGTGAAGGGAGTTCTGGGTAGTGTGACGGCAGGCGGAGACTGTCTGCGTCTACGTCTGTCCCCGGCCTGACTGAACAGTGATTTATGGCCTCTACCTGCTCAGTGGCTTTGGTCCAGCCTTGGTGTGGTCCCCACTCTGCTCAGCCAGACATCTTGATGCGAGTCATGTCTCCTCTGTTACAGTGTTTAACCAGACCCTCGTATACATCCACACGGTAACGAGCAGTGACGGCCACACCTGAGTACGTAGCGATTTGCACCGTATTTAAGGGCCGTGCGCAGACGCGTGCAAACGGCATTGTGAAGTGTGGGGGGAATAGATTCAACAGAGGACCTTTATTAGTATTTAATGGTGTGAGTGTGTTTGACTTCTAGGCCCCGGCTTAGCTGCCAGAAATCAGTGACAAGTCTCAGATGTGTCCAGCTGGTTTCCCCATACGCACTCACTGTCTACGACACGTCCGAGAGTACTTTGTTCTCGTCTCCTTTAGTCTCCCGTACCACTGGGACGTCGTGACTGAAGCTGGTGTTTTATGACTTGATGTTTTAACACATCAAGTCCTTTGCTTCCCAAGGAGAATGGTTGCTTTCTTTTTTTGTGACATTTAAAAAGCTATGGGCATGCATTCTGTACAAAAAAAATAAATAAAAATTCTCACTTTCTCTTGTGCCATTTCTATGCTTGTTGGGAGTGTTTTTTCTCTCTCTGGGGGATTTAGAATAACCTTCGCAACTCTCCTGTCACTGTTGTTAGTCAGCTGAATAGCCAACAGACGCACAAGCAATGGAAAACCTGCAGCAAGCACAGGGCGCTGCAGCTTTGGCAGTGGATTAAATACAAAGCCTTGGGCGTATGGAATAAAATGCTCTAAATTGATTTGGCCTGTGCTGCTAATAACTTTTCATTAACACAGGTCCATTGCCTGCATACTTGGTGATAGTTCAGTAGACCCCCATTAGACAGAAGGCAGATTCGTTCACTTTAAAAAGGCTGTAATATTGATGCACGTTAACGGGGGGGTTGTGTAGATATTTTATTTATATTGCTTTCAGTGATTCCAAGTTTGAAATGGTCGTGTTGTTTGCTCAAATGTTTTTGGATGGCTTGTATTCTATTTGTGTAGCTCAGAATCACAACCAAACACGGAAAGATTTTGAGAATATATTGTGCTGTTAGAGACATCAGCAGCAGTATGACAATATCAGTGTATACAAACAGAGAAAACACTGTCATCAGAGAGGGCAGAAAAAGAAAAACAGATTATGTTTTTTGGGCCTCATGGAAGAACATTTTCATATTGTTATTTCTTATCTTTGCTTGAATGCCCTGTGTTGGATTCACCAGACTCTCTTAACTGTAAAAACCTGCAGTGGATTATGTGTTTTACCCTGAAATGCCACCTGTTTGCAAGATCGGGTATGTTTGTGAGATTTAAGTATTTGCATATATCAATACTTTTGCATTTCTACCTAAATATAATGCTGGCTGTTTTGGGGAAGTTTAATCCACAGAAATTTCACTTCAAGTAAAAAGAACTACTTCTCGCCGAGCATCTTCTGGTCCTGCTGCCGTAAATCAGCAGAGAAAACAAATTTAGTAGTGCCTCTTTAAAGTAAGAGGGAATAGTCTAAAGTTAGATTCTAAATCTTGATCACCTGCAGCGACTCTCATAAAGGCCCTGAGGCAGATGTTGGTTTGAGAACATTTTTATAGCAACTACTGAACCGTGGAAGTAAAATGTGTCAAAATATACCAGTAAAAAAACTTTATTTTGCAAGCCATGGTGCTGGCAATAACCAAGTTTGTTACAGTTATTTATTTTTGTTTGACTTGATTTTAGTAATGTCTCTAAATTAGTTTACTTTAAAGGGTTACCCCAGTGATGTAGAATGTCATTAGATACAGCGGTGCTTTGAGCTTAACACATTGATGCTGAACAGACATAAAACTTGTATATTCACCGTCTTAGTTAAGCATGGTAGCACAGTAACAGGAATTTTGTATTGTGTTCTAAGAAAAATTTAAAGTTTGACCTATTGAGGACACTAGACAAAAAAAAGTCATTTTGAGGTATAGAAATGCATGCACCATATTTCATTGTAATCCATCCAATAGTAAATCATTCAAAACACATAGCACAAAAGAAAGTTGGGGGATCAAGTCATTAGAATTCATCCCCTGCAGACTGTCTGCACACATTTCGTGCCAATCCATTCAGTAGTTGTGTAGACCGACATTGCCATCTTTTCAGTTATGCTAGTGCTAGCATGGCTAAAACATGTGGTCAAAATTGAAGCAGCAGAGTCTGAGATATTTCAGTTCCTCATATGAGTTAAGGCTCAAATGCTGGATCCTAACAATTCCCATAATGCAACTCGCTAAAATCTTTCATTTGACCCTTGTCGCCTGATAAATACCTTTAACTTCCGAACTCTACTCCTCCAGTTTATAACATGTTTTTTTTAGTCTCAAGATAATACCATCAGTGTTATGTTCGAAAGCTTAAGAGAACTCCTCTAGCGCCACAGGAGACATTATACAACTGCTCTCACAGGCTTAGTAGCCTAATGATGGGTCTAATGCCCTTTATGAGTAAAATCAGTTGAGTGCTCATTAAAGGCATCATACTGCTTGAGTATGAGAAACTTGGTGACTGAATTTCTCTTAAATGACTGGTATGTGCCACTTAAATCTGTCCATACACCTGCTCATAAAAGATTGTGTGTTTCTCTTCCATTTCTAAGAATATCTGTTACAGTACCTGCGTGTCAGCCTGTCTGCCACACAAACACAGAGCTTGAGCTCTTACGATTCCACGTGGTGTTTTCTACATCTCGACCACCTGCCGGCACTACACAGGCACTGAACTTACACAACTGCCACACATACTTGCTCTCCTCTCAGTGCTCTCAGCAGGCCTGCCGCCAGACTCCCCAGCAGTCAGCCAATCAGTCACTGCTCTGTAGTTTAGATCAGATGGCGGTGCCCTCATTGGCTGACGCAGAAGCAGACAGTTGGGCTCGCGGCGACGTTTTGGGAGAGAGCTGCTCTCGATTGTGGTTGCAGAATCAGGCATCCCGTATCCAGGGCTGTTTCATCAGTTTAATGCTTCACCAGGTTCAAGGTTTCATTAGCTAAATGCACACTTTCTTCTCTAATCAGATCAGCCAAATCAGATCAGTGTGTATCATCAGCTGCCCTTTTCACATGAGGGGATCTCCTGCTGTACCAAATATTGGAAGTACAATTGTTGTCCCTTGAGGTTTTGTCAAACTCTCTCTCTCTCTCTCTGTACTCTTAGTTTCCCCTTTTCCCTCCCTTCCTGCCTCCTTACCTCCCTCTCTTCTTCACATTCAAACACAGTTATTGCTTTCTCCCACAAAGATCGTACATGCCAAATATGTCAGAAATTGCTTTTTTCTCGTGCCTGTCTTTGCTTTGCATTCTGCACACCGTGACTTCTGCCTGTGAGTGTTTGTGCCTTTGCAATGCTGCAGTCGTGGCGAGGGATGAATCCACAATCGGCCCATTTCTCAGAGGACTAACTTCAAGGAGAAAATTCAGTCGTCTAAAATGTTTTGTTTCCGGAAAACGGCGGCTCAGGACTGACATGAATGTTGCCTGCTAAAAAGTGAGGCCTTGAATTCAGCAAATGGAAAACGACTTGAATGCAGTCGATAACCTTTTTCTGCATCACTCTAGTGTGGACAGTCCTATAGGTGCACGGTGGCTCCTGATAGGCGAACATTGTACATCACAAATAAAAGAAACTGCCACCAAAAAAAATCAAATGATCTGACAGTTCGAAAAGCAACAGCAGCTGAAGCTCGTTTCAGCCTCATTTTATGTCTCTGATGTCGAGCCCATGGGTATTCTTGAACCTCCGACCTTGCTTCACTCGGCCCAAGCTTTTGTTTTCACATGCTACCTCCTTCCTTTGCGGAGACAGGGGTGAAGTTAACTGATGACGTGTCCTGATAATTTTGTTATGTTACTGGCTCTGTTTCTTTCTTTTTAAAGCAGGAGCGGTGTTCTGAGACTTTGATCACTTCCCTCTCCGTCTTTGTCATCAGCCTCTCAGAAAAGTGATGCAGTGCAGATCCGTCTGTGTGTTTTTCATGTGTGTAGGTGTGTCTTTGTGTCCATAACTATGGGAGGATATTTCAAAAACTTTCCAAAGTTATATTATAGTAAGATATCTGATATTAATATATGAGATTTTTTTTTCATTGCCAGGACTTCTTCTCAACAATAACAGCTTTATAAAGCTCAGTACTGGTATTTACTCTTTCCTTTGATCAGTCCAGGAATGAAATTGTCTTCCTGATGTCCCAAGAAGGGTGAACTATTTTCTTTTTTTTTTTTTAGGACTGGTGATTATCCAGAGTAACTGATACACATGAGAGAGTGGACTCTTAGCTTTCACTGTGGAGATGGTACAGTTATATAAACACCCGGGTAAACTACATAAAAAGGGAGGAAACATTGCATTCAATTTGCATAGTAATTCATTTTTGGCCCTCTTATGTGTTCATAAACCTCACAGTGTGTCTGCAAAAGCAGAAAGTGATGAATAAGTAATATGAACTAAGCCTGCTTTCCTCTGCTCTTTCGGGAGCTGGTGTGTTTTTGTGTGTTTTATGACGTGAACATGTTAGATTGTGGTCAAGAGCTCTAATTTACCTTTTCAAACACAAACACACCTCTGATGATCATTACATTCATTTCATATGTTTTTGTTTATTTCTCTAAATTGAAAATGCTGCAGATAGAAATGAATCTCAAACCTTGATCTCAAGTCAGTGCATTTACATACAGTGCAGTCAGAAAGTGTTAAGACGGTGATATGTTTTTCAGTGTTTTGGCTCTACTCCACCACTTTGGATTTACAATGAAACTATGACTATGAAGTTAAAGTGATGACTTTTAGCTTTGTAAGTGTTTGAGGTTGTTGCCATCTATACAATGTAAGAAGACCTCCTTATACTGTATATAGTCCCCTTACTTTATGACCGTGCGGCAGAACACTTACTGTAAACATGCAGATGAAGCAGCCAGTCGACTGCAAGGAATTTGCTGCCAAGTTTTTTGTTTTTTTTTAAATGTGTTTTATTGAATTTTAAATTTTCAAGTAAAACAAGCAACAGACACATAAGAGAACCACAATTTAAAACAAAACTAAACAAAAGAACACACTATATAGCTCAGCAAAAACAAGACATTGTCTATGGGCACATCCACCAAACACTGCACATCACTCATCACATCATCACAATCTCACCATAGCTGGGCCATTACATCTCACGTTTCATATAAAACCTACAAAATACAAATACAAATACAAAGTACAAAATAGCAGATACATTGACATTTACATATTCAAGAAAGGGTTATCTGTCCTGGAGTGTAATAGACAAGTCAAATGGTCTAATGGGATGTATTCCATTATTATCTTGTACCATCCGGAAATTGTAGGGACCTTACAGGAAATCCACTGAAGTAATATATTTTTCCTTGCACAGAATGTCAAGATGTTAAACAGTTTCCTATAATATACATTATTAATGTGCATATTAGGAAGACCGAGGAGGAGCGTTACCGGATCCAGTTCAAGCTCAATTCCCAACATGTTTTGCATTTCATAGACTACAGCTTCCCAATACTTTTGTAACTCAGGGCAGGACCAATAACAATGTGTCAGAGTACAGAGTACCGGTATTTATTTTGCATTTAAAACACAAGGAAGAAATGGTAGACTTGAATTTGGAGAGGCGGTCAGGTGATAAATGCACTCTGTGTAGTATCTTGAGTTGTAACATTAAACTCAGACATTAAAATCAGTTAACAAAGACGTTTTTTTCTTGATATAATCTCTTATTTGAAAAAAACGGAAAAGGTCATTTCTTGATATACCATATTTCTGCACTATGTCAAAGAGGTCACCAAGGGAGGGGATACCCTTTCACTCCCAGTATTTGAAACCTGAGTCTAAGACACCTGGTAGGAAATCAGGGTTATCAATGAATGGAGTATGAGTGGATGTTAACCCAGATCTTCCTTCAATACATTGTGCTGCCCACAAGGCCATAACCATATTGATTGTGATTGGGTTATTGGAACAATCTTTGACTGATTTCAGGCTATCTAAAAAAAGTAAATTTGAAAGAGGACATTTAGACATTGAGGCTTCAATATCCAACCAAACTGAAGTAGTATTATTATGAATTATGAGGGGGAGCTCGGCATGTGAAACCGACCACTTAGTGGCATAGCTTCAGATTTGGAAAAATTTATTTTATATTCAGAAAAAGCACCAAATTGAGTAATGTTTTATATTAGGTGATGAACTGATGCAGCAGGATTAGACATAAATAATAAGACATCATCAGCATATAAAGCAATTTTGTGAAATTTCTGACCAAAGCCAGTCCAGATATTGCAGGGTCACAGCGGACCGCCTCTGTGAAGCAAATAGTAGTGGGGGCAGAGGACATGCCTGCCTGCTCTCTTTGAACCTCAAAGTTTCCTGATCTGACCCGTTAGTTAGAACCGCTGCCACTGGATGGTTATAGAGGACCTTCACCCATTTAATGAAATTACTGCCGAGACCAAATTGTTCTAGGGTGAAAAATAGATAAGGCCATTCGACCCGGGCAAATTCTCGAATTCCTTCTCTGCATCTAAAGACACCACAAGACCATCTGTTTTCCATTGCTGACATATCTGAATCACATTTAATACTCTTCTGATATTGTTACATGAACTGCGGCCTTTAATAAAGCCTGTTTGATCTTCCTTAATTAAGCAAGGCAGAAGGTTTTCCAAATGGGACGCCAGAACTTTCAACAAGATTTTGAGATCCACATTGAGCAATGAGATGGGTCTATAAGAAGTGCAGTTTTCTGGACACTTCCCTTTTTTGAGAATTAAAGAAATATTGGCTTCTCCTAATGACTGGGGTAAGACGCCGGTATCAAATGCGTGATTTAACATGTTTAGATAAGGCTTAGTTAACAAATCTCTGAATTCTTTATAAAGTTCACTAGGGAGCCCATCAGGGCCTGGCGCCTTCCCTCCCTGAAGTGACTTAATTGCTTCTTGTACCTCATGTTTAGAAACAGGAGCATTAAGCGCAGATCTCTCATCAGTGGCTAAGTTAGGAAGATCAAGCTTGGAAAAAAAGTTTTCCATAATTGTTTGTGCACCTCCGCCTTGTTCAGATTTGTACAGCTTACTATAAAAATCACGGAAAGCATCAATAATCACCCCAGGGTTGGTAGTACGAGTCCCTGTTCCATCTATGACTGAGGCAATGGTGTGGGAAGCCGTTGGTTTTTTGTCAAGTATGCTACATATTTGCCTGATTTATCTCCATATTCAAACAACTTCTGTTTTGCAAATCTTAATTTGTCTGAGGCAGTCTGTGTTAATAAAGAATCTAATGTGCAGCGAATGGCAGCTATCTCCTTTAATTTGGACCCTGTAGGTTTCTTAATATATTCCTTCTCTGATATAGCAAGCCTTGTTTCCAATACTTTCTGTTGTTCTGCAATTTTGCATTTCTTGCTGGTCGTGTAGGAGATTATCAGTCCCCTTGCACAGGCCTTAGAGGTCTCCCAGAGCCAAGATGGACTACTGGCTGAAGGTGAATTGAGAGAGAGAAAGGTTTTAAATTCTGATATAAATAATCTACAAATTTCTGATCTTTTAAGATGAAAGGATTTAACCTCCAGTGCATATACTGCCCCCCAGCTATTTTAAGTTTAACATCTAACTATACAGCTGCGTGATCAGAGATTACAATATTTCCAGTTTTTGAAGAAACAATAGATTTCAGCATGGTTTTGGGCCTAAAGAAATGGTCGATTCTCCAGTAACATTTGTGTGGATTAGAGAAAAATGTGTATTCTTTGTCTGCCTAATAAACCTAATTCGTCGCAAAGACCAATAACATGTTTTGCCTGTGAAGAGGCAGACTGGGCAGCACTGGGAAGCCTGTCAATCAGTGGATTCATAAGGCAATTAAAATCGCCTCCCATGATAATATTTTCCATTGGCAAATCAGCTAACTTAGACATCGCATCTGTGAGAAAGTTAAGAGGATGACCGGGAGGGCAGTACACATTTAAAATACCAAATTCTTCTCCATGAATAGCAGCTCTAATAAGTACATATCGGCCATAATTGTCCTTAATGCAATCTATCAGTTTAAACGGTAAGTTCTTCTTAACTAAGATAGCCACTCCTCTGCTCTTAGTAGTGAAAGATGAAAAATACACATGTTCAAAACCACCTTGTTGTAGCTTTACATGTTCCATGTTGTACATGTTCCCTTTTTAAGGCTAACAGGCTAAGGCTAACTTTTTCTTTTTTCCTCTTAATTCCTGAGTGACTTCCCTTAATATTCCACGTACAGAGTCTCAATAGGTTACCAACCATAGTTTCTTATTGTAGTCATGAAATCTCCCAAAAGATGATGCCCAGTTGTAGATAGTGTACGCTAAGAGTTAGTGGCTGAGCAACAACAAACAAATGACCTATAATACAAATAACAAGAGCACCAACAGCGCTTTTCAAAGGGGCTTCAGCACAGAAACCAGGGGGTCATCATGTCTCTAGATTTACTGTCCTTTGCCTCCCCGTAACTTAAAGAGGCAATAACAAACAAATAAAAGAAAACGGGGAGGCATTTCTTCTTTTCCCACATAAAAAGGATCTTGTTTTCTTTCCTTTAAGTGCTGTAACCGCACCACTTCAATAACAGAAAAAATAAGTGTCTACATTTTAACTATGACCAATTTACTCACACACGGGTCGCGCTGCCGGTCAGCAGTGATCATGATTGTCATTTTTGCAGGCTTTGTGACACTCCTTGTGTATTCAGTGTTTTACAGCAGCTCTTTTTCCAATGATGGACTATGGGAAAAAATATTTCTAGGCCAGTGTGCATCATATAGTGAGCATGGAAGTTGCAATACTGTGTCTGTTCCTGGGGGCTTAGAAATAATCTAAACGCTTTACAGACCTTGGCTGTGCCTAGTTACAGTTGCCTTATTGGACAATTGCTGTTATGGAGGTTAATGGTCTACTCAAATCCCCCATAATAAGTGAATCACTTATACAAAGAACTACATTCCCTATACTGTCCATATTATCTGAATGTAAGAACCATCAAAGGCTGGCTGTCGGCACTTCTTCATAGTCATTGTTGAATTTAAACTCGGTACGATGCAGTTCTAGGTGTGTGTGAAAATGAAATACTTTTGCTGTAATTTTCAACATTTTTTCAGCTCAGACATCAAGTCCAATGTGTTATAGTTCCAAGGAGAGTTTTCTGTACAATCTAAAGTACTATCAGGCCATGGGGTGCTGATTATTAACAAAATGACCAACAGTTTACCAAGAAACTACAGATGACGAACAAAACATAGGAATAATGGCATCCCTTTCTATTTCAAACAATACCAGGTCACTTATTTTTTGTATTCCTAATAATATAAGCACTATTTTTTCAGACTTGCTCATAACAATATTACAGTAAGGTGATTTTTTTTTTTTTTGGAGGGATTCATCCCTGGCAGAGACTTGCACTTTCTCTCTGTGGGTGGCAGGTGACTGACAGCAAGCAGAGTGTAATGTAATGCATGCACTGATGTGAGACCGCTCCATTCTGGGAAGAGCGATGAAACTGAAACTTTGACAAATCCAAATGAAGGAAGCATGTTTTTTGGCAATAGATTGCCTGCCTGGCAATTTGCAAGCCTGTGTGTGTTGTTTTTTTAATGTTGCAAATGCCAAATGGGAAGAGAGTAGAGCCCCGTTATTTCTAAATAGGTTGACTGGTCAGACAAAATTTCAAGCTCAGATTAACCTGAGCTGGCATTGGCAGCACATCTGAGCTTGGATCCAGCTCATTAGTTACCAAGATTAGATGACATTTTCTACAAATATTGACAACCATGTATTACTTCAAAAAAAAAAAATAGAATAATGTATGAAACCTTTTTAGGAAGGGATGAAGTTTCAAGGTCTGGTCCCCCTGTACCAGAGTCTCCAAGTTAGTGGGAACTCGGCAGAAATCCTTCTTCATCCTTTCTAAGTCTACTTCCTAACACATGGCTAACGGGCAAATAACCCTCCTTCCTGCTGAAGGACTTTGTTGACATTTCAAGAACCAGGTCACGGTCATTTTCAAGAGCGAAATGGCACCAGTTGTGTTTAAGCCTCTAACGTGGCTGGAGTTGACCCTTCAGAGCTATTTAAATATGGTGACATCAGAGTTTGAGTGGCGCTCTTGAGGCAGTGTAGCCAGGCTTGTGCACTCGCGTGGTAGTTTACCTTTGGAGCACAAGGTGAAAGTGCCTGCCAATCTGACTTAGTCGCTGCAGGACAAACGAGAGGACTGAGGCATAATGTTAGGTTTGTAGGCGTGCCAAAGTGCCCAGAGAGCTGGTCCGCAGCCTGTGATCACACGCTGCTGCATAAAGTATTCAACCTGGATGACGACCCGCCTCTGGACAGGTCTCACACAGCACCACAGCTAGCAGCCAAGCAGGGGGGACCCACTTTGAGCCACTGGGACCGGGGCTGCCTGCAATACTAACATAACCTCGTACTGCGCTAGGAAAACACGAAGTGGAGTCATCAACAGAATGAAACCGAATAGGTGGTTAAAAGAAAATTTGTCGAACAGTGATACCATGTGACTATCCCGCTGCGTGTGGAGGCAGATGGGGTCACATCCAGATAACATGCAAATTAATTCCAGTCATGAATTATTGCTACATATGGGTTTCAATAAACAATGAATCTTAATTTATGTATGACACGCGGTGCTGTCAGCATGCATGAGAGGATGAGGATTTTACAGCTTGTTAGTTAGCAAAGTGAGAGTGACTGTTCCTCCACCCTGAAAAACACTAACAAGCCTGAGGTTCGTTGACCGCCAGTGTTTGCCAGCCATACTGATATGTAAACTGATTAAGCCAGTTGATGTTTGAGCGTCGTATCCGCTGCAAACAGTTAATCCAGAGTTGTTTGGTGGCTTTTGCATTGTTAGATTTGGAAGAAGCAAACTTTTGCTCCGCTGCAACCACGTGTTGTACTCTGCCTTGTTTTTAGTTTGCCAGTAAATTGAGACGCTGTAAAGCTGAGCAGCAACTGAGTGGGACTGTTCAAAACATTTACTTTTATTATAAAGTTCTACATCAAATATCACTGCGGGAAGGTGTAATTCTGTACATCTTGATGTACAACATTGTACATCTTTCCAACTCAATGCTTTTCTCATTACTACCTTGGAGTTGTACCTCACTCGAGCTGAGAGCTGAAGTGGATACTGCGCTTTGTGTAATTACAATGTGTACCGATGCTATTCTCTGTAATGTTTTATGGGCTTGGTCATCTTTTTCACTACAAGGGCACAAATCAAACTTGAAAAATGCATATAATTAGAATTAGTTTGCAAGTTAGTTAGTTTTATAAAATTAGTTTATAAGACTAAAGTTTCATCCTACACTGCAGCAAACAAACCCACAAAGGAGGATGCAGGGAGAGACTGAACAATAAAAGACTTACAAATAAAGTCTTCAACTCTGTGGATCAGACATTGACTGCATCTTATCAACCCATTTAATTAGGATCAGTGATTGATTCAACAAGAGCCAAAAGCAAATTTATCTTCCTGATAAATTGCAAAGATTGAAAAGATGTCTACCAATTACTCTATCTGCATGACACCTCCTAAGGTTTTTTTTTTTTATTCCACTTTTCCCCACCTCTGCAATCTAACTTGTTTGAGAATCCGTGTCCAAAGTTTTCTCAGAGGTCCATTTGTACTTCCTCCTGTCTGAAAGGACTGAGGCAGGTCTAAAGTGAGGAAGGTGTCTGCCCTTTGAACAGAGTCTCGCCTTAAAGCCAGAGAGTCACTTAGAAGTAAAGTGTATAGCTAACTGTGGTTGTCTTAGCTCACCACTTTAAAGCTTTCAAAGATTGTTGGGCTCCAGTATAGAAGTCCTGTTTGCCAACACTTTTTTTTCTTTGAGTGGAATATCAAGTCTTCCTTTTTTTTTCCTTTTGTTTTTCACTGTAGCTCAAATCCATAGTCTTGCAGTGTCGCAGGCAACTGGATTTCATAAATAGCTGATTTAGCCTCCTAATATGATACCAATTACAGAACATGCGGACTCTGTTTTAGCCTGGGTTACCCTTGCTGATTGCAGGGCTTATTTTACATTGCAGCTCACATCATTCAGAGTAATGGGCCTGCAGATGAGATTTGGCTCTTGGACAGAACGGTAGTGAATCCATCCTTCCACCCGGCCCTGCCCCTGCGAGCATGAAGCACTGCAAAGTGATGGGGGAGAGCAGAGGGGAGAGAGGAATGTGTAACGGTGGTGAAGGCACATTTCTGTTTCTTAAAAGCTCCATCCCAAGATGCGTCTCTCCATGTCTTACTCTGTGATTGTGCCAGCGCGATGAAGTGTATTAGCCCCTGCCCCAAGATGACCAAAGACACCATTTTAGCACCAGCGCCACCAGGTCCTCCCCACTCTAATATACAAAGTTTTGCAATTACACAGCCCCTTATGTCACAAGCTATCAGTCGTCATGTTATGTAAAACCATTTTGCCATCAGGGAGAGTAGATGTTCCTGCACTTTCACCTCATAAAAAAAATCTCTGTCCCAGCAATAGAGAGACTAACATGACCACACTCATGTGCATATTTGACACTGTGCACAGGCATGAATGGATGTGTGCGTCTCCCTCCAAGTCTGTAAATGAACATGGACTCGGGTAACCTTTCCAGCTTGTAAGCTTCGGTGAAGACGTGCCGCAGCATACCCTGTCTCCTCAACTCTGTGTCCCGGTGTCACACCAGCCCTGAAGACTACTGTCACTTTTCATTTGTCAAGACCTAAACAAGAACATGATTATCCTTCACACTGATTTTTCCCACTCTATTGAAAGGCCACCCTTTAGGTGCTACCCATGTCATATAAAAAGTGCATCTTATCACAGAGGCAAGTGTCATATCTATTGGATTTCTCTGGGACTTAATTTATTATGTCATACAGCTGGTGTGGCACTGTTTGTGTCTGCAACGGTGCAGGTGTCCACACATCTGTCTGACAACCTTTTTCCTCAACCTGAGGTGAACTCAGCTCTAGTAAACAGGCGCTTGTTCCTATTTGGGACGTGATTTTAAAACAACATTTGCTATCCTATCCTCTTCTAAAAAAAGAGTCAAAGGGAAATAGAGACAGACATAGAGAGAGAGAGAGAGGAGGGAGAGAGAGGGAGTGGGCGAGCTATCGTGCAGACTGCTGAGAGAACTGAGACAGAAACTTAACTTTACTTGGTACTTATGTAATGTAATTCTGTGTAATTCTGTGGTTTAGCAGTGATGCGTTTGGAGCTACGGTGTCAGACTGTCTGTGTGAACGCTGGCTGCAGTCTACTCTAAAAGAGTACAGTCTTCAGTGGACCCATATCATATTCTCACACACACACACACTTGTGTTCATACAATATATTTGCTAGTTGGTAGTGCATTTTATTACTGCATTTGTATCAAATACACTGGGGGAGCAGAAGTAGACTACATTAAATGGTAGTAGTGTGTGCAATCGAGGGGAAAAAAGGAGATTTAGCCATAAGCCTTTTCACTGTATCAAATTTACCAAGCCTTATAGATCTGCTGTCAAGTGAGCTTAGTTCTTAGCCCAGATATTAAAATGCATTTCTATTCAGAGCATGTGTATGACACGGTCATTGTTGGATGAGGATGCAGATATGCAAATGAAGGGAGAAAATGGCATTTTGGCACAAAAAACAGAGAGACAGCATCTGCCTTCACATCTGTGCATATGTAGAGGCTCGTGTAGATTTCTGCATGCCTCAAGTGACGTGACACAGGCTGAAAGCATGACCAATCCTTTTTCATTAGTGCAGGGTGCCAGTGTGCAGTCTGTGGAGGCTAGGAAACAGGTGTCGTTGTAAACTTTAGCCAGTGATTGTGGTCTGCTTTAGCATGTGTCACTGCATGTGCACACTTCTCGGGAGTTGCGTATATTCTCACTTCATTCATCACTCCGGTGTCTGAAAACGGCGAATGAAAACACCCCCACAGGAGTTCCTGAATGTTAAGATGTTTCGGTGTTGACTAAGACCTCTGGCACTACACATTCTTATAGGTGAGTAATGCAGAGAGCGTCAGATGACTGAAGCCAAGTCAGTGCAGCATACACTTTAAACACTTTAATACCAGGATGTCAGGATGAAATGTTTTTAAATTAATCATGACTGATTATTTCCTCATTTAAAACTGGAGAATTACACTGTTAATCTCCCCCTTCAAGACATTTCCGCTTGACGTGCTGCCATCTCAGAACCACTAGAAAGAAAATTTGACTAATTACAGTAGTTGGCAACAACTAAACATGTCTGCAGCAGCAATGCGAGAAACGTTGATGTTGCAACCCGGCGAAAACTAATATTTACTATTTTCTCTGATGCATAGCAAGTGTTGTAGAAACACCTTAAAGCCAATAGCTAGAAATCACAGGTGGGTTGAGTGGGAGGATACTTCCCCCACATCTTCCTACCCTCTAACCCTTGGGGCTTCATTGTTCCCAGGGAATCATGTGGAGGTGTTTGAGTCTTATGATGTGCCAAATGTTTTTTTTTTTTCTTCCTCTTCTTCCTCTGGCTGCAGATTCATTACGACTGCTATTCTCTGGCTGCGGAGAAGGTAGAAAGCATGCGTGACTCGCTGTGATGCAGGGAAAGGCAAGAGTGTTTGTGTATAGAGCACACAGGAGGCAGGCAAAGTGAGCCTTCCAAATGTGACAGTATGGGACCTTCCAGGCACAAACACACAAAAAAGGAAAATCCACATGGATGCACATGCAAATCTGTGAACACACAGTGGTTCAGCAAAAATATACAGTGTACACAAGGAGTTCCAAGCAGGCAAGCATTTCTCTTCCTCTCATACAAGCACTCTCATACAAGCACGCAGCATGACATACTGTTTGTTTAGCAAGCAATTCACATAGGAATAATTAAAATGAGAGGACTTAAGACAACACAGAATAATGAATCATTAAGTGTAAGCCACAGCGACTTGCATCTCGCAGCGTAGAGCACTCACTTTCCACATTACCAGCCTCTTATAGGGCGTCAGACAGCAGGACCACCATCTCTCATCTCCAAACAGACAGGACACCAACAGAGCTGGCTGGAGGGTGAGAGAGGGATGTCAGGAGAGAAATAGGGATGCTGAAAGAATTTGGAGGAGATGAAAAAGGGGCCGGGCATAGATGATATATTTTGGGAGGAAATTGGGTTGTATATAAAGTTAGATGGAAGAGGGATGGAAGAGAAGATGGGATAGCACAAAGGACGGGTGAGACGGGGTGAGGAGACGAGGGCGTGGACACAGATGGGAGGGATGATAGGAGTTGTGATTTAGGAAGCAGTGATTTGTTTAGATGGCTGCAAGGGAATGCCAGAGATGACTGCTGCATCATCCTGAGTGGGCATGTCTGACAGCCGTCCACTTAACTCAGTGACCTGCACCACAGCGCAGGGTTGCAGCTACATGGTCCTTTAATCGGCCAGAAAAGGATGTTTAAAAGTTCCTCATCAGCACGAGCACTTCCTCACCGGCCAAAATCTGCAGAGTGGCTATAATCACAAGGTCATACCCTTCTTTTACTCTGCTCCTGAAGGCGAGCATGACTGGAGCAACAAAGCAATTATGCAGATATAGTTGTAGCTGGTGTCATACTAAGAGAAAGATACCCTTGTTCGCTTTTTACTGAGTCCTAACATTTCAACATTTTAGTCTTTCATCATTTGATTCTGATTATAACGTGGGCATTTTTCAAAGTGCACTCCACAAACATAGCAGCCAGTCTGCTTCCTTTGTGTATTTTAGGCTCCATAACTGCATAACTATGAGAGTAATTTTCTTCCCTGTGTTGGCAGTAACTCATGACCAGGCAGGAATTTGACTACCCTTTCCTTGTAGTTTGCTGTTTTAAAGTAGGTGCTGCTTCCAGCGCTGCCATTGTTGTGCGTTTGTAAATGGCAGCAGATGCCATCAACTCCCCAGCTTACCTTTGAAGTGATGAGCGGCGCCCGAGCCATCATAAATTAATGGCACTCATATCATTCGTTCTCCAGGAAAAAGCTCCCTCAGATGACCCACGTGCCGAGCCTCCTATCACCAAAGCCGCCGTCAAATGGCGAGGCAAGTGAGAATGGCAGCACTTCAAAAACCCATGGGTAACGCAGATGCAAGTCACGAAATTATTGTGTCCATCTAAGATACGTATTGAAGCGGAGTTGTCTATTTTAACCAGCGGTATGATGCTTTATTGAGAGGGTAGCTTAGGGTATTGAGAGAAAGCAGGAAGATGGAGAGGCTAAGTGACAGAGCGGAGCAGCTGGATGTGAACTATTGAGCCACTCTAAAAAGCTGCGAGCAGTAGGCCACTTAACAGATGCCCCCCTCTTGTCAGTAGTTGCAGTAGTTGATTTTTTTTTAAGTGAAGTAGTGCAGTTGTGTTGAGCTCAGTTAAACTTTGCCAAAAGAAAAACATATACACAAACTTGAGTGACATTCCTATAAAGTTTTCTGAATTTATGAATGCCCTTCGTGGAGGATGTTGTGTTTTTATCTGTTTACTGAAGGGTCGGGTGTGATCGAAGATGGTGGTAGGTAGGTGAATAATTAATGCGAAAGCCAACCTTTTGTAGTCAGAGTGTTCAGACTCACGAGGGTGTCGCTCTAAATCCCCAAAAAATCTGAAGGATCTTATTTCTTTTAAATGCCTTTCCAAAACCACAAGAGCAAAAGTGTAAGAAATGGATTAAACTGTTTACATTTGTCTACTCTAACATAAGCTGCAAATATTAGTATGTCTGGCTAAGTAGTTTACTATCTACAGACAGTACCTACAGTAAACTAACCCAAGTGTCACCCCATCAGTGCATTGCTAGTTAGTATTTAGCCCTTTTCAGAGCTGGCCCTGGATGCTCCTGATCGGCTCTTTCTGGCTCTTGAACTGATTTAGGCAAGCCAAACCTGATACACAAGTTATACCACAGATAGGTGAGTATTCATCTTTAAGTCTTTTCTCTTTTTTAAGTGAAACGCAGTATTTGGCAGTACAAATGGTAACACATAAGTTTAACCTAACATCTAGTTATGTAAGTCAAATGCATATTCAAGACCTTTTTAAAGGATTTTCATTTCAAAGATATTATTTGGCCCTCTGATGAAAGTAGCGTGAATTTTTAGTATTATGACCCGGAAGACGGTGGAGACTTTCTCAAAAGTCACAAGAGGTTCACAGTTTGGCTTTTAAAAAGGCTTTCAAGGCAGCAGGCTCATTTTTTAACCCCTTTGTGTGAATCAGTGAACTCTTTTTTTTTCCCCGTCTCTGCGAGCGTTGCAAGTAAACAGTTAAACAAAGAAGAGGTTGATGACTATAGACGATGAAACTGAAAGTGAAGTAAGGTCCAAAAACATACACCACAGTTATTACTTATGCCATAGGTGCCGTGAACTAAAATGAAATGAAAATGTGTTGGCGACAGTAGGCCAGTAGAATCAGTCACCAGCTAAGCCTGCATTTGTCTACTTCTCTAAAATCAAGGACCCATTATTTCAAAGACTCTCATGGCTTCCAAGTGTTAAACCTGCCACTGATACCATATATACGCTCATGCACGGAACATTTAAGCTTGAAAGGCGCAGCAACAGGAACTAAGACGAGCGAGGCTTAGCGAACTGTCAATTATGCACAAAGAGATATCAAAAATGACTTAAATCATGTCAGAGTGGCTTGTGGGATAGAGCTGGAGAGGTGGTCTGTGGAAAAAAAAAAAACTAGTTTATAAGTGCTGGAGGATACTGATACTGTTAACTGAGCAAACAAAGACCCAACAGGCCCAGCAGACAGCAAGCTCGAATAGCTAGAGACTGAGAATGGCTTTGTTGAATTGCTTTGGCTAAATATTCAAGGGATAATGCGATCGCAGTGAGAAAGGGAATGACTAGCTCAACGGGATGCCAACCAATAGCTGCCTTTAACCCATTAGTAATTCATGACCACGGATACACCCCTGTGGTAGGTAGGTGGAGAAATCTCCTTGGAACAAAGCAACAGCTGCTGCGTATCTACTTCCTAATATCATATAGCAGTGGGTACAATCATCAAACCAGTATCTGAGGTAAATTGTTGAAGAAATGAGGCCACCTCAGGGAAATGTACGCTCTTCCATGTGCAGCCTTTCTGCTTCGTAGGCTGTGACTGAAGAAGAAAATTATTTATATCTTCCGCCACAGTATATTTAAGACAACATTGTAAAAAATTAATCATTTGGGACTTTCATTGGAAAATGACATTTTCTGTTTTGTCTGTACCATTTTTTTTACATGCTTTCCGGTGAAACTCTTCACTGTCTTACTGGAGATATTTTGCAATATTTAGTTGCCTTTCTTTCATGCCATGAGAAAAACTACTCGTCTTGATTAATTTATACTACGATTCACCAGTGTACTGCTCGGGTATATCATGTAGCGGTAGTGAGCCAGAGATTTTGGGGGGACATACCAGGGAATTATAAAGAAAACTGCACTGCAGTATTAAAGAAGAAGTTGTGGTGTATTATTCCGTCATCTTGCATTTACCCCACCGAGGTTGTCGATACCTGGGCCTTGGCGGAGCCTGAGATCTGCGTGCCAGCCTTGTAATGAGTATCCCTTGAGCCTGGACCTGAGCCTGCAGTCAAGGCTGCATTAAGCGTGGATGCATGGATGGGTGGGGGCCAGCTAAATGAAGGTCCTGGCAGAAAACTCCCATCCACACTGTAATCACAACTCTATCTGGTTCTACATGCGCAGTGTGCTGAGCTCAGATTTCTCTTATCGGGTAAAGGCAAAGTCCAGAGGACAGTTGGCTCAAACGCGTGCATTAATCCTCCCATGTGGACTAGGGCTCAATCTCCAGAGATGACACTTGTATGCTGTAATCCCTCTTAGTTTGCTGTGATCACTTTGGTTTATCCTGCTTCACATGTTTACCTTGAGCCACAGTGTCCTTATAGACAAACTTCAGATATCAAAGTTCTGCTAGATACACAATAATGGGGGCTTCCCACATTTTTTCATTTTTTCGCATGTTTTTCAGTCCTGGCAAGTAAAGAATTAGACCAGAAGTTAAATAATGATATCATGCAAAATTCTTGTGAAGGGCTGACATCACTCACTTAACAAGTCTTTCAGTTCAATAAGAAACATACTGAAACATACTCATAAAAGATAAATAAAAGATGGTATTTCTGTATTTGATTATAGTGTGTTTGATGAAGAAAACGTCAGACATCTTAAGTGAGCAGTTACTTTAAACTAACAGCTTACACTCATTTTGCTCATTTCTTGAATTATTTACTGTCATCGCTGTTCAAAAGGCTTTTTCCATTTAATGTGAGTTACTTTGAGAGCCATTGTCTTTTCTTACAGCTGTTTAAGTCAAAACTAATAAATAATTTTGTAGCCTGCCAAATGTCCTGCATCTGTGCTGTGGTTAACCAACAGTACAGCTCACCACAGAGAAACTAATTCACCACTCTACTCTCACCTTTTGCTTGTTGCCTGTGTGAGCCTGTAGTTTAGTATGTGTGTGTCAGCTGAGTAAACAGAAAGTCACAGGTGTTGCAAAATCCACTGCTACCGTTACTGCTACCGTGCACTGATTGTGAATTACAACCTATTTCTTTAAGGTGTATCTCAAATCAGATATTCATTCCTAACAGGATGCTTCGCTGAGTAATCACTTTTCCTACATTTCCCAGTGTGAGCCATATCAAATCAGTGTCACACTGAGTATCTTCCACATTTGTTTTGCTAAGCAAAATAACTATGCCCTACAGCCCCTTTGGAAGCGCTCTATAGAAGAAATCCACAAGCAGTAGGGGAAAAAAAATTGGTATAAGCTATCTTTTTGAAGAATACTTACCAATTACCCACGCTGCATTATATTACGTGCAGTAGATGACTTTGGACTCTCACAGTGCACTTGGTTATAGCCAATAGCCATTTCTGAAAATAAATGAATAAATAAATATATATCACAACAGCACTCAATGAAGACGTTTCATTATCTGAGATGCTGTCAACATGACACAATTTCATTAGCGCGGATGCTTCTGGCATAGCGATGCCCATTTTTGTCTAATCACAACGCTCTGCCTTTGTGTCTTCTTCATGCTCTCTCACCACGTTATCTGTTGTGATTGGTGTGTCAAACCTTCTGCAGATGGAGAACATTGGAAGGCCCCTCTCTCTGCTTCCAATTCCTTGTCAGCACAGCTTAGAGCTAATTTGATTTGCTCCACTTGGTATGTTCCTCGTACTGTATAATAAAGTGCCTCAAATTCAGTCAGCGTTTGAAAAGTTGCAACAATAAGCAGAAATACGTTGGTGGTATTTGGGGTCCGAGCGGTGGGGTTGTGCAAGAGGCTTGCCAGAATTCAAAATGGATGCAGGGGGTGTGAAGCTGCAGGCGGTTGTGGATCAGACGGAAGAGACCTCTGACCCTGATTTCCAGGCTGTCACAGATGTTTGACACCCTGCGGATTCAGCTTGTCATCGTAATGCCGGCATTCAAACCCCCAATGTCACCTCCATCCCGTCTGGAGCTTAGAACGCACCTAACTCTAGACACAGATCAGAAATGCATTTAATATCTTACAGCGGAGGGAACGCAGTCATGTGATCAGCTCTCCTATTCCTGTTCGCATCATGAATACGAGCCGGGAGGTTTGTTTAATAGCGTGTATCCCATATCCATTAAAGCTCCCGGTCTGAATGTGTCAGCTTTACTCTGATTTGCGGAGACAATCGCAGCTCACAGAGGGCGCCTTTTGATGATTTCTCAGAAGAAGCTGAAACCATTATAACAACAATAAAAAATTAATTAAAAAAAAAAGCTGTGAGAAAATAATGGTGATTGAAAGCAAAAATAGCATCTATTAATGAGGCCACTAATGATAGACAAATCATAATGGCAGTACTCCTTCCCATGTAGCCGTGAAGCCATTCCCTGTATTATTTTTTTTTCACCTTAGTCGAGTGTTTAGGGATACATAAAGTATGAAGCATTATGTTTACCAGCATGAGCTATTACAGCAGATTAAATTTCATTTAGCTCTGCAACGTCGCAGAAGGTTGATAGTGTCATGTTGTGAATATTTGCTCAAACATTATCCTCAGATATATGTTTGCAGGTTTCCCTCCCTCCGCAGTCACCTTGAGTAACAAAATGCTCGGGTGTAATGAATTGCGGTATGAAATTTGAGATGATATTATGAATATTAATGGGGGAGCAGCACAGAGCAAGAGGGAGTGGAGTGGAAATTGTCAAACCTGGAAGTCTTGTATCTGCTGTCCCTGGTACCAGAAATATAGTTTAGATAAAGGGCAGCGAGACCTTTAACTCCACTCCTATTTGTTCTGCAGCTCCTTTATAAACTGGCATGAGTCATAATGCTGGGACTGCTTCCTTGTGTGTGTGTGAACAGCCCAGATGTCTCACCCTGTGGTGTTATCAGGACTACCTAATTATTATGTGCACTGCGACTTATCAGAGAAATCTGAACAGTTCAGACATATCCTCCACTCCCCGCTGTCTAAGTGCGTTCATATTCCGTTAAGCTGAATGGACTCTTTGTCGGTCACAAAGTGCCGCTCACTCGTCATTACGTGAGGTGCGGCCTTGTTAAAATGGATGAACACCGCGCGTTATGTTGAAAGAGTGGAAATGAAGGACAGTCCCCTTCCCCCCTGTGCTTCCCTCCGCTTTAACATTCTGTGCAGTGTGCAGTTGCTCTTTGCCTCCACCTGTGATGTGGCAGGAATACCACAGTGGAGACAGACTGGAGCCGAGCACACTCAGGAAATAAAACTCCTGACCGACTGAATTAGGAACGGCCGGTCTGGCTCGCCCAGGTTCCGCCTTGTACGCCAGACATATAGACGGACAGATTAACCCACCTGCAAAAGCAGGGGCCACACACGGACACACTAACTGAGCTACTTTAAGTTTGAAAGATCAATATGAAGAGCTCGGTGTGAGTGCTGTGTCAAGCATAACGTTTGACCCGCCACTCAGCTAAAGGCAGAAAATGAGTGTCGGTCATTAAATCACGCTGACTTCTCATACTTGCCAGGGAAGCTTTACCATTATTTTCCCCTTATTCTCATCATTATAAAATCTCCCATTGAGTTGTAAATACAGTATTTATAGCCTTACAGGTATTGCATGATGATTAGGTTACTGTTGCCACCAAGCAAACACAGCATCGCCTCTCCGAAAGGACAATGTGGGATTTTTTTATTTATATGTGTGAATGCGAATCAGTAGAGTAAAGAAGTTACTGAGGCTGTTTTCTCACTCAGCTGAAGGTCAGTGTGCGAATAGGGAACGACAGGGGAGAGAGAGCATGTGTGTGTGTGCGTGTGTTGGAGAGACAGGCCGAGAGAGATGACTGCATAAAATATACAGCTGTATTCTCTGAAAAGAGAGGGAGAGGAGTTACTGCATTAAATGAAGTGTAACTCTGCAGGCAGACAGGCTGTGCCTCATACGTGGCTTCTTATCTGGGGACACAGAGTTAAAGATCTCCTCTGTGCTGGCCTTGCCATGCATGCAACAGAAAAGTTGTGCTTTGGGAATGATGGAGTCTTTATATAAGGTCCACTGTCAGCCTTCTGCAACAGCTGCAGAATATTGCTTTTTACCTGGCCGCGAGAGAACATTATCAGATGGTGCACGGCTCAGGCTTGCGTAACAAGCAACTATTTGAGGTGTCTCAGAGACGTGATGATGCTGCGAGTGTGGCCATATGTGCGCCGAAGTGGGTGTACTTTGACACATCTTTGCAAGTATATAAAATGTGACTAGTTTCCCACTGGCTTCAAGGAAATGAAATCAAATGTGAGAACTCTCTGCAATGGCATAAGCAGTCGCCCTTAGGAGACTGTTTTCCATGCAAAACCTCCCATTACATGAAGTAACATTGCTGTTTGCGGATATTATAATCCATTGCCACAGGTGATAGGTCAGAGGAAAGCTATTTTCTGGCCTTAAATCATATTGAGGGAGACCTTGTGCTCTTGAGAGTGATGTAAAATTGATGACTGAGTGGCTCACATTTCCTACCCAGTGGTCCCTCCGCCTCTGAAGTTTTTGGGACATGTCATGGCTAATCTTGTTAGAATTCATATTCAGTCATTTCCCCCGAGAAAATACATTTCCCTATACTGCTTATTTACATAGTGTATTTTTATATGTATAGCCCACAATGAATAATGTTAAACTCATTAATGCTCTGTATAAATTGCTTTTGCCTCCTTCATTATGTGTGTGGGATTTGTGGTGAAAACAAAATTTATTTTCATTTAAATCATCTACAGGCAATTTTGTTCCAGTATCTTGCTGCCAAAAGCATGACATGGGTGTGAGAATAGTGAGTTAATTTATAATCATTGGTCCTCAAAAGGAATGTGCAAAATTGGGAGCCATCGGCACGAAATGTGTAAGTAGGTGAAATCAGAAAAGTAGCTGGAGCCAATTTCAGCTCGGACTCTAGAGAGACTTACTGTCTGCAGACTTTAATTAAGAATATTTGGCAGCTAAGCAAATCCTCTCTTTAGATGTGCGTAACAGATGTTTCACTTGGTCGCAGATACTCTAAGTAATAGATTACTTTATTGTTCAGTAAACATTGAAATTACATTTTTTTTATTAATGCTGTCTACATCTTGTTGCTGGAGGGCACCAAATCCCATTTTCTGCTTGGGGAACCTATAACCCCAAAAGCGGTGTCACAGGGAATGTGCTTTACTGTATGCACGTTCATATTATGGGGTGGCCTCTGTGTGTGTCTATCGTTTTAGTTATCTGTTTTTGTGTATCTGTATATCCTCTGTGGATGGATATTTGTACTCATTCGGACACACACAAATCTGTAGTGTTTTGGTGAGTAACATTATGTCTTTAAGACGATCAGACAGTGTGTTTCAGTACTGAGCAGGTTGTGAAAGACACTCCTCTTGTCCCATCCCATCTATGCAGCTCTGTAGGCATCTGCTGTTTTCATTGCCCCAGCCATGGAGGTGAAGAGGCTGCGTGCATTTCTGTGTGTTGTTTACATAAAACATCGACTGGCTCTCCACAGTATCATACTCTAGTCTGTTTAGAGAAGAGCGATCCCAAAGATGATCAGTCTCTACAGAGAAACAAGGATTTTTTTTCCATGAAAAGAAGAGAGTTCCAGACATTGGTATGGCGTGAGGCTTTATCTGTTGCTTTATCAGCAGTTGTTGATTCATATCTGGAAATTGCCCCATAAATGCAATGACATGGCAGCTGCTTCTTTAGAGGAGGGCATTAATCCGCAGTGGGGCAGTTCCTGTAAAAGTGGAGGGATCCAGGGCGTTTTGCCATAGTCGGCTACCTTTATCTCTCCTCTCCTCTCCTCTCCCCTGTGACATGACTCTTTGCTGGTCCGTTGCCCCGGCTCTCTCTGGATGGATGGCAGTGACAGAGCGGCTGCTCATGAATGACCACAGCCATATTGCAGCAGGGTCTGCGCCAGGGGCCAGACCCTATGTTCCCTTGTTCAAACACACACACACACAAACACACACACACTCACATATGGACTAGTCAGGACTCGCCATATTGTGGGGAGGTGCCACCCAGCTGGTCGGATTGGAGCTGAACTCTTGTGGGCCATCTCCTCCACTCTGCGGGTTTCCACCATACTTGGTTGGATCGTTCTGTTTTGTTTATTTATTTTTTTTCCCGATACAGTTTCTCTTCCCGCCCACTCTCTCTCTCTCTCTCTCTCTCTCTCTCTCTCTCTCGTCATATGTGGGTGTGCAAGTGTCGTTTTAAGATGAGATTATGTTAATGGGGGGTTGGTATATGTCTTAGGCAGCTCAAGCTCATGTGGTGATCAATACCCCTGAGGTACAAACATCAGTCTGGAAGACGGAGATGAGATGTCTTTGTGGCACACACAATGGTGAAGCTCTTCGGGCATTCTGCTGTACCTTTAATCCATCCTTGCCTTTGAATTCTCAGCCAGGAGCCATAGCACAGAGAAGCACACATAGCAGAAAGATGGATACTTTGCCATCCCGTGCTCCGTCTTTCCTCTCGCATCTTATATCTCGCACTCCCTCTCATCCGACTCCAGCTCTCTCCATCTTTGCCTCGGCACAGCAGCGCAGCCCTTCCCCTCCTTTGTTTGCGTTTCAGCAACAGCCAACTCAAATATTGATGAACCCCATGTGACCCCCTCATCACTGTGTCAGCAGCTTCTTTAACATTCCTTCAGAGAGGCACGGCGCTCATCTGCTTATTGACAAGCGCTCATGTTGGACAGACTTCACATGATGCGGACATGTGCTGTGTGCAGCACCAGCTGTTTCCCGCCCTCTTGTGGTTTAGGAACCAGAGATGAAACCATCACAGTGCCCCTACTCCCTGCCGAGACTGACCTTTTAATCCCACTGCATGGACACACAGAGATCATACACTGTTTTGAGCTGATGACTGATTTGCCACTCACACCATACAGTGATACCCTCCACAGCCACGGAGAACATATAGAGAGGAAAGGCCGTCACTGCCACTTAAAGTTCTCTAAGTTCAGAAAACACCACATGCTGCATGCTTGATTGTCTCTAACGGACCATGTGTTTGTCTCCTCTCCTACTCTTTTTTTTTTTGTACGTTTCATCTCACCCTGTCCAAGCCCTTCGGTACCCAGAGGACATTTTTATCTTTAAGCTCTCCGGTGTGCCCTATAACCTGTTTCTCTGAAGCACAGAAGGAGATTGAAGTATGTGTTGGATTGCTTATGAGGCGCCACATGGACACCGCTCACCCACAGGGCTTTGGGGTTCCAGAGCAAAGAGAGATCCCACTACCATATATTCTTGTTCCTCCGTGGCCTTAAATAGTTTTTATGTTGTGCCAGCGGCTTGGTTATGGAAACTTGAGCTCTGAGTGGCATTGCTTCCGTTGTGGTTGCCATTTTTTCCATATGACTTGGGCTCAGAGTGATAACTACATCCTCTTTATTCCATCTCTTTCAAGCAGCACATAAAAGGCCCATCACCTGCCTCCTTTTTCTCTCATGGATCTTGGAGTTACTAACCCATACTGCAGAAGAATTGCTAATATGTGCACTCAACAGTTGCTTTTGCTTTTCCAGCTTGCTAAATGTCCGCTTTTATAACCTCTGCGGTTAAGCGTCAGTGGGAATTTCCTCCCCTTCTTGCACCTGTGTCATATTTTTAACAGTATGAGCATTTTCTAATCACTTGTGTGATCTCACCTCATCTCAAAGCACAGGATTTCTTGCACATTGAATGTGTTATTCCTGACAGCAGAATATGAAATCTGTTGACATAATTTACACGTTTGATGCATGATTCTACTTTCAGTCAGGTTAGCTGGTTGTTTTTGACAGAGAGACAAAACTCTTCCTATGAATAAAAAAAACACTACCGACCAAAGTAATAGATTTTAATTACACCTTGCTGTAAGTTATATATTTGGACAGCAGTTGGCCATTTTATGTCCATCACAATATGATCCAATATGATAAAGGGTGATATGCAATCTAATTACTAACCAGCATATGATTTAAGTTTAAAAATGGAGGTTATTTTTGCCTTTGTCTCTGTTTTAGTCTGCATCGGCGTATCTCACTATGTATTTTTATAGTTTTTTAAATTTTTAAAACAACTGCTACCATTCCGCAATATTAGAAAAATCAAAATGTGCCACCTCCAGAAGAAATTCAGCATACTTTCCAAAGACCGCCCCACTCAAGTTTAATTAACTCAGAGCCAGTAAATCGATAACGGAGCCTTGAATTCAGTGGCTTGCACAATCCCAGTGAACTGGATAAGATTCATATTGCTGACGTTCCATCTTTTTCACCCAGTTATGGCTTTCTTAAATATTACATAAGGCTTAGGACACTGCCGGACTTAGCTATTCAAATCCTTTGATCAACGTTATCAGAACGCTGTGTCGCTCCTGATTTATCTGCGGGTCTATTCTGGGATTCGTATATCATACCGCAACAGACATCACAGGCATTTGACCTCTGTTCAGCTGCCTTTATTGAACTGGACTTTACTGCACTGTGATACTACATTGCATTTCAATGGCGAGCGACACTTTCTGATCTAAATGCTAATGTATTGTGCTGTAGTTGAAGTATACTTACTTTGCTTGTGAAACCCTGCCTGTCTCTCGTGTCCCACATTATCTCCGCCGGCTCTGATGGACGTGCCTGCAGGAATTAAGTTTAGATTGGGGTTTGGCTGGAGGACTGGTTCCTGAGCCTTTGGGGCTTTATGTGTATTTAATTTTATTTGTGTGTGTGTGAGAGAGAGTGTGCGTGTGTGTGTGTGTGCGTGTGTGAGCCCCGTGTGCACCTCTGTGTTTGCCTGCAAGTTCACGGATATGTCATAACTGTAGCTTTTTCACTCAAATCCTGACAAGAGCCACAAACGCGTGTCTCCAGCTCTCAGCGGTTTGTTCGCGTCTCACAGCGCGGCTGTCAGAGGGTTTCCCCCTCTTAAGAGGACAAATAAACAAATACAGACCTGTTCATGTAACTGTGAAAAACTTGTCTGATGGCTCTGTAAATGGTCAGTCAGCGCTAACTTGATACTTCTGAATGCCGTCAGCGTTTAGAGCATTTGACTTTAAGAAACAGTGGTTATGGTGCCATTATCCGGAGCCCTCACACACAATCACAATCGTGTGCGTGACGTCATAAATTCCTAATTAGCACCCTTTCCAGACACCTTTATTGACTTTTTGGTTGCAAATCACCCAAGAATGACTGAGGAATTGCGGTACTGTCTGGCTGGCCTCATCTCAGAGGGTAATATTCAGAGAGTCATAAAAGGGCAGGATAGAACTATAAATATCAAACCACACTGACATCTGATTTTAATTTGATTTGAGAGATGAGGCAGACATCGGAATTAATAGCTTGTTAGCACATCTCTACATCGCTGCATATTCTGCCGCCAGAAATCAAAGAAGTGCATCCTCGGCCTCCTGTGTGTTTAGATTTCAAGACAGTTTACATCAAGCAATCACTGGCAATGAAATAAATAAATCTCAGGCTCCATAAAACAATGCTAAAAGATAGGAACAAGAATAGAACAAAAAATGGATTAAAGAAATAAAAACATGAAAACAAATAATAGTACTAGAGTAATAAAATAAATATAGACCTAAAATATAAATTATACACACAAAGTAAATAAACAACTAAACAGAGATAAACAATATAATATGCAATAGAAAGTTATGTTGCCTAGTTTGCCCCTTTTTTTTTTACTGTTAACACAAAGTGTACGGGCCGCATATGCCATGTTGTCAGCAGTGTCTGTTTGCGTCCACAGCAACAGACTTGGCCAAACGTTTGAGAAGATCTAAGGGCCAGTGGCAGCGACATATTGTGTGGGAGGAAACCCTTTGTAGTTGTAATCCTCTCCTAATGCTCGGGCCTTGATCATACGTTCACACCAGGATCATGTGCTGTTACATGTCATATACTGTACGTCTGCGCGTCTGATATGGTTTCAGATTGACTGGTCAAAGGTATGCAGCATTAATTCCTCGTGTAATATGAGCAAAGACAAATTAGTTTGTTATTATCCGGCAGACATTCCTTTTTTATTTCTGAATGCCTGAACCGCTGTACGACGGAGGATATTGGTTACATTCCTCAGTATTTACCCCTTTATTCTGTCCTTTTGAAAACCGGTTTTCTTCAACTTTCTTCAACTGATAGCCTGTTTCAGTGAAGCCAGTGCTTTATTTCATGGGGGTGGGGGGGTGTCATCATGTGTGAGATGGCCTTGTGACTGTGGCTGTGATCGTTGTGATTCAATTAGAGTCTGAACATCAGAGGCATTCAGTGGCGGGATATCAAAGGCACAAATAACAAAATACTGACATTTTCCCCATGAAAGACTTGATTCTGTTCATGGATTTGACTAAAAATAGAGACGAAAGCTTTTGGAAGCCTGGAAAGTGATTGAATTAAAAAAAAAAACAAGTTTTGTATATCAAATTAAAACGAAAACCTGATTGGATCTTTCTTGCACTAAAAAACAAGCATCTGAAGTCACGAAGATTGAATTAACCACCCAAACAACCAAAGATCCAAAACAGATTTAATAAATGGGGAGGTAAATATTTTGGACATACCTGTGTCTTATTGGCCGAATTTGAAAGTAAATTCAGTTTAATTTAGTTTAGTTCACCTCCACCTTCAACTTGAATTATTTCCATAAGTAGAGCCTCAGCTCACCTCATACATCCATGTGTAATTATTTCAGGCAACCGTGTTCTTTTCTCTGGTGATATTTTGAGGTAAATGAGTTTCATAGATGAGCAGGGCTGCATTTAGTGTTTTCATGATAGATAACTATCGATTATGCTTTCATTAATACACCAATTACTCTCATAGACCTTAAAATGTCGAAAATAATGACGAAAGATTATTACAAGTAACCGGAGTCTTGTTAAGTCGCGAAATAGCCAACAAAAAGTGAGAGAACTCTCACTTCACAATGTAAAAAATCGTGTGAAAAGCAGGCGTCGAGGAATAAAAACGAGCGAAACAAACTTCTGAAGAAATGATGGAAAACTAAAGCGTTCAAAGGACACACACATGCAGACGCGCTCGCTCCTGCCAGACAGTCTCATATATTGTGTTGTGGTATCAGAAAACATTCTCTCAAGCAAACTCAGCTTTCATACAAACAAGCTGCTCTGTCATTTTTTTTCTCAGGCCTCCTAGATAAAGTACACCAAAAGCTCACTTTATCAAAAGCATATTTCAGTTCATAATACAAAGTGCTATATAACATGAGTGGGTTTCATTTTTGGCTTTTCCCATTCATATTCTGTCCATCTATCTTCTTCTGTCGTGCATACTAACCGAACCTTCCTCTGGCTGTGGCTGATGGCATGCAGATTGTGTTCAGATTCTGAGGTTCACTGTGCAGTGATGGTGTTTTCTTAAGGAATGAGTTCTTGTTATTATCATTGTGGAATATCTTTCTGCAAACTGAACTTGGATGGAGGTGAATAATTCCAGCCGTGGCATGCAGCTTAACAGTGATAAAATGTTCCCAAAGAGTTCAGGCTGTGACTAAATGTTCTTGTGGTGCTAGACTTTACCATTTTTGCTCCTTTCATTAAAGGAGCAGGTCTGACAAAACAACCCTGATGATGTAGTGATGATGACATCAGGGTTGTCTGAACTCAGACCTGGAGACAGAAAACCTGCGTTAGAGCTGAGGAGTTTGGTGGTTGGTGGTTGGTTGGTTGCTAGCCAGGAAGGGGTCTAATTAAAGCCTGTAATCAATCATCATTGCATTGTGGGAAATGTAGGATCCAGCTGTTTAGGAGCTCAACCCATGCTAATAACTAAAAGTCAAGATATCTGGGCCTCTGCTGCTTCAATTCTGACCATTCCCCCTCTCAGCCGGTCTCTTGAAAGTCCCCAGCTTGTGACTTGTGAAAGTGTGATATTGAATTACTGGATTCAATATTCCTGACAGCCAACTGTCTCTTGTGTGTTTTTGGAGAATCAGGAGGTTACGCAACTGCACAATTACTACAGTCCCATAAATACAACACTGGTAAACATTCAGCTGTCACAGGGGTGAGTAATTTAATGACAAAATGGATTTACATAAACTTACTGAATCGCAAGACACATATAAAAGCCACTTTACCCTGCCAGGTCTTTTTTAATGTATGGGGGTGCTGTAGCAGGGCTCAAAATGATAATGTAAGTAAACACAGTGCTCTGGAAAATATGTTACAATATTTGTTTGTTGCATTTTCCACCAACATTATACAAACCGAATCAGCAAGTTAGGATGTGTATCAAGCAAGCGCAGCTTTTATATCGTTCTCCAAAAAAAAAACTGTCTTTATAACCCTGATGTATAATAAAACCCAGATAACAGAGACGCGACCGTTAAGGCTGCAGGTCACTGATGGTAAGTAAAATTACATTTTTCATCTAGTCCTGATGAATTATCGAGTGCATCTCCCGCCGCTGTCATAACAAAGAAAAACGATCATCTAAAAAACATTCAAGGTTCAGTTATTGTTTTTAGGTGCAATTAAATGGAGGTAGTTAAAGTTTAGAGATAAAATAATGTTAAAGAACTGCAATAAGGTGATACTGGAGTAATTCAGCTGCAGTTTAAATCTTATGTTTCTCATGAAGGATTTCAATGCACATTTCTTTTATTATTCAATTAAACTGCAATAGACTCAGCCAATTTCACTTTACCCCCTACTGTTTGTAGGCTGTAATATCTTCATTATCTCTTCCATACTATGCTGTTCTTGCATATTAATACTGCCTACCATACAAGGATAATGAATCAAACCCAAATATTGTATTTCTCTAAGTATGCTAATGTTTCTTTTATCACTAATCTTATCTTCTTGGTCGCTTAACAATGGTTGACATGCACGGCAGACGACACTCATGTGTCATTGTTTCTTCCTAGTCCCAGTGCCCTGAAACAGGTTCAGGGTTAAGTGTTTGCATTCCATTACCTTTTGTGAAGAGCTCTGGGACCGACCCTGTCTGTGCCCTCTGAGCTCTAATCTCTTCAGCCCCTGTCTGTCATTGCATACATACACATGTCGAAGGAGCTGCCAGATTTACTCTGCATCATAGAGAATGTTTGAGTACGGTCTCATCCCACCCACCCCCTCTATCTCGACGGAGGCTCCTCGCTCTGCTCTGCTCTGCTCTGCTCCACATATTTTTCATCTTTCTTTCCAAGCCTCAACTCCACTGTGTCATCCTACAGACGTCCATTTCTCCCAAGTCTTGCTTTGTTTCTATCACTCTGGCGTTACCTCCTCAAACTAATGCAGGCACGTAGAGGCCCATTGCTTTGAGTCGATGGATGGGTCCGCGCATGACTCAGGAGGGAATGGGCTCGGATGTGTCCTTCAAACTGCTCGAGGAATCAGTAACATGCACACTAAGAGCCCCGCTGAGCTCTGATAAATGTGTGTAGCTCTCAGAGAGTGGCACCGACGTAGATTGTATTGAATTTTGAGTTAAGGGCCTGAACGCTCACAGGGCAGAAAGCACCTGGATTCAGCTTTTCACGTATTCAGAGGGGCTGATGGGAAACCTTGTCAGTTGGAACTTGTGGGCAGCTATTTTCATTGTGTGAGATGACATCCTTTGGCAGCCATATCGATGATGAATTCACCTTAATCAGTTGGTGTTGCTACCTTTTTGCAGATAATAGATCTGTCTCAGGAAGTAAACATGTGGTTAAGGACATGTGAGGCTTTGTGGAGGACACAGGAAAT
The DNA here is from genome assembly GCA_023238725.1 of Scortum barcoo. Taxonomy (NCBI): domain Eukaryota; kingdom Metazoa; phylum Chordata; class Actinopteri; order Centrarchiformes; family Terapontidae; genus Scortum; species Scortum barcoo. The sequence continues at coordinate 21,233,551 of CM041536.1, read as the reverse complement.
AATCTGTTAAAATACTGGTGTCAGATCAAAGTGTCCTGGCTTCAGTATGTGAGATTCTGAACATTTTGTAATCTTTCAGTTAATAAGAGCTTTTCAGAGCTACATAGAAACCGAAAAAATTTGTCAAGAAGAAAGCACACAATTCAGTGGTTTCTGAAAAGCTGAAAGAAATGTATGATTTTCTACAGACACTTTACCGTGACAACATGTACAAAATGGAAAAGTTTGTAACACACTCGCTTGATAACACAAACGTGATTGACCGCATTATTTTAGCTACAGTCGTTTTACATAATGTATTAGTTTGAAGACTGATACCACTCTCCTGTCTGGTCGGGTCACAGCCAGCAGTCAGTTAGCTTAGCTTAGCACAAAGACTGGAAACAGGGGGAAACAGCTAGCCTCACACTGTCCAAAGGTTAAAAACATCTGCCAACCAGCTCCCCTAAAGCCCTTGAATTAGCACGGTGTATTTCATTTGTTTTATACAAACAAAGTGCAAAAACCAGAAACCGTAACGGGAAACATATAATAATACTTCTTGGATTTCTTACTTTATATTTAGCCCACAGACATGAGAGTGGTGTCAACAATTCCTTTAAATCAACACTGCAGGATCCGGGTGTAAATATCATTTCATTTTTTACTTTTAAATAATCATACTTTGAATTATGCTGTTTGAGTTTCAACTTCAGTTCGCAAACAACACATTAAATGGGTGGATTACCTTCAAATGAACTCTTAAAGCACTGAGGCATTCTCAGAGAGATTCTTTCCCAAATATTGCAGGTTACTTTTGTGGGTGAACCTGTAGGGATGCATTTACGTGGCAAGTAAAAAATCAGCATCAGTAATTAAATAGAAACCCTCATAATAAATACAAGAGAGCCTCACAGAAATTTCAATTCCTGTCTCATGAAATAGATGTGCAGTGTTCTTCTGTCTGTGAGTTTCAACCTTAACCAATTGCTGAAACCTGATTTCTGCACATCGCCACCGCAATCCGCACAGCTTAGCATAGCTTGTCTATGTCAATTCGGTATTACTGGATTTACTTTTAAGACCATTCAGTTGAAACTCTCCCTCCATCTGTCTTGAGGCTGAGCCATCACCGGCAGTCAGCTGACAGAAGACCATTACTACAGCAGAACAATGTGCAATGGTACACCTGTTTTTATTCCTGGAGGAACAGTGGGTTCTAGGAGTCAATAAGGGCAATTATATTGTTTGGTGTTTCTTTAAGTCTTACAGTTGCCAGGGGTTAGAATTAAGCTCCAGGCAAGCTTACACAGAAGACACAACTTAATATGGCAATAATTATTTTAACAAATATTATTGCTACTCTTACAGCCGCAACTTTAATGATCCTTTACCATATCACCTTGGCTCTTTGATGATGCATTCATGGCTGAGCTCTCTAATATCTTGTCAGCCTGGTGTGAGAATCAGCGGGGCTTTTCAGCGTTTGACCCCAACTTCACGTTGGAGGGTGCTCAGCATCTTAAAGCCACTATCCCCTTTCCGTGCTTCAGATGGTGTCATAATTCCTAAGCTTGGACACTGCCAGTTAACTCGGTCCCCTAACATGGATGTGGGCAGCGCAGTGATGAATAGCGCAGAGCAGCAGCGTGACCAAGCTGCAGCTCAGCACAGTCGCCACCACCCACATCAGATGCAGTAATCACTCTAGTGATAGTCGCCCTTATGTTTCAGGCCAGTTTTCAGACATGTGTGATGAATCAGCTGCTGTCAGAGTCAACCATGGCTTATTTATGACGAGGTTAATCAATGAAATGGCAGATCACAAGTTAAAATGGCGTGAGAAGCCATACTGGCACACGTGAAATTGCAGGTTTACTAGGCTAATGAGTAAACTGACACTCTGACTTCATATGCAAAAGAGCCCGCCAGCTATTTTGACCTCACACACACACACACGCACACACACACACACACACCCTAATCCCAATCGAGCTAGTCCACACACAAGCCTCTACTCATCTAAAATTACACTAACACTCTTTTTTTTATATTTCTTTGTTTGTTTGATATTCTTAAATTTATCTTTGACCTCTCAAATCCCCTGACAGCAAAGATGAAATTGCTGAACATGTATAGTCAAGGCATACACAGTGATGGGCTTATTAAAGACACGGGGAGCAGGAGAGGAGGAGCTCGGGTTTGGCTGCAGCTGCTGCATTGGCTGTCTGATCAGCAGCAGGGAGGGGTTGAGGGAGAGAGACAGAGAGAGAGAGAGACAGAGAGAGAGGGTTGGGGGAGGAGGGCAGTGCTCTTGTTGGGAGATAGGGAATGCCCGTGAGTTGCGTCTGCCGATAATAGCACATCAGCCAGAGCGCTGCTATTGGGAGAGCAGAGCGCAGGCAGTGCGGAGGACTGAGCCGCTGAGAGCAGGATGGTACACTAGAGAAGACAGGCACACTCAGAGAGAGAGAGAGGCAGAGTGAGGGAAGAGAGAGCGCATCCCGGCACGTTGAGAGGAGGAGGACAGAGAAGGAGCAGAGCAGCGGAAAGAGGCGAGAGGAGTGAGCTGGGGGGAGAAAAGTTACCAGGTCAGCAAGAGAGCGTGGAAGTGGAGCAGCTGAGACTCACGGGGGTCTCTCTCCCACAGCAGCAGCCCGGCACGGCAATAAGGCACAGCACAGGAGGAGAGTGATATTACAGGAGGGGATACAGGGAGCGCTGTAACTTCTTTCACAGAGAAACAGTCCCGTCACAAGGCGAGGGTAATGCTCCCCACAGGACCCTTCAGCACAGCGACTTCAGGACTATCACAGAGAGACAACAGCAGCAAGCAGGAGACACTTAAGCCCAGCAGAGGCGCCTGAACAGCGCAGCTTTACTCACTTCTACACTGGGGACTTTCTAACCCAACTGTGTGCTTTAAAAGTGGACACTGTTGTGTTTCTGTGAGGCTTTTACCTTTTTTATTTTTTGCTTCGGAGTGTGAAGCAGTGGAGATTTGGAGGGTGCATTGTTCTGCCCTGTCATCTCTGAGACTATGGTAGACTGTGCGTCAGGGAGCCCTTCATCAGCAGCCGTAGCCTTAGAGCATGGAGAAGTCCAGCAGTGAGGAGTCAGCCATTCACCGTAGCCCTTCCGTTGATAGCCACGACTCTGATTTTGCCCAAGCCTCCACGTCTGGCCGCCCGTTTGGCGGCCGCGGCTTCACTGCCGGCGCATTCTACGGCTCCACGGGGCCACGCAAAAACACACAGCAGGGGCAGACTGGAGCGGCGGCAGCTGATACCAGCACAGGAGACAAGACCAACAACAAGTACAGCTCGCCCAAAGGCAGCAAATACGTAGTCTTTTACCTGGATCTATCCTTTGTGTTCCTTTTAGAATTCAAGAAGTGCAACATGGCAAGAGGCTGCCTTTGCTGCTTGAAGTATATGATGTTCATCTTCAATCTCATCTTCTGGGTAAGTGGCTCATCATTTTGTTAATGTGTTTCTCACTATGCTTGTTCACATTGATGTAGTTGATGTTAATGATACTAATGTGTAGATACAGCTTACAAGATGATGCTGACAGAGTAAATATGGCTGTTTTAACTCTGCATTAATTACTATCAAGGCTCATAGTATAAGAAGTTTTTTTTTTCTTTATGTTAATGAGGAATGATTATGGCAAAGTGATGGTTGTCTTTGCAATCACGCGTTTCTAATTATTACATCAGGCTGTTTATTCCTGTTCCTCCCGGTGCATGTTGCTATTCCTGGATGTCATGACAGAGTCAGTGGCATTGCACCAGGTCTCCTTTTGTGTGTGGCTCATGTGTGGGGGCTGAGGGGTTGGGTAGGTAAGGGGGACATGGGTTCATTTGGGTCAGTCATTCAGATGATTATATGATTTATAGTGGACATGGAGTTGAAATGCTGCTTTTGGCATGCAAGTGAAAGAGTATATGCCTCCAGAGTACAGTTACATTGATGAGCAACACGGTGTGCAGCGAGGGGTTTATGAGTTGATATGTTCAGCAAGGGCTTTGAGTGAATCTGGTTTGTGTGCTTCATTTTATTATTCACTGTTGCACTAATGTGATTTCTTTGCTCTTGGGTAAAGCTGCGATCAGTAAGGGGGACAATTATAGGTAAAGTTCAGAACTACTGCACCAGGATCTTTGGCTCAATCTGAGTAATTAAACATTGTTGTAATGAAATGTAATTGTAGTGATTACAGTAATAATGAGAAAAATAATCACAATGTAATAGTGCTTTCCAGGCCAGATTTACTCACAAATAGATTTCAACCAGAGAAACCTGGCCAGCGTGTGGCAGGCTCTCAGTGTAGCCATGCATGGGCATTTGTTGCAAAAGTGGGCATCCCTTGAATGTTTACAGAATGGATTAAAGGGCTTATGGGTTATGGGGCCAAGTCTTTTGTGTGGATGCAGCGAAGCGTGAAGCGTAAAAACATCCCGACACTGGGGACTGTACCAACCCCAGCCCACCATGTCACTGGGTTGTGAGCCCTGCTAACTGGGGCACATTGGAGGCATCAGAGTGGGCATTAGCTTGAGCCCAGCTGTGAACAGGCCAGCATTGAAAACACACACACGTACACATGCACCACACAAATCGAGATCTATCCCACTGTCCGCTCCTTATACTAAAACAGACAGCACTGCTAGTGGCCGAGTGCAGGCCTTTTGACCCCTCTGCTGCTTCAGGGCAATATCTCCATATCATTCTCATATCATCGCCCAGTCCACAGAGGCGAGGGTGAGAGCGACTGGCAAAGACATGCAATTGGCTCTGGGGCTCTCGCACTGATGTAAATGTTTGTTTAAGGGAATGAAAGGGTCAGTGGATGTTAGATTCATTAACGCAGACATCGACTTGCCTTGATGTGAGCACATCTTTTGACCTCACTCAGTTCGTCTACAGCAAGTAAGTGCTCGGACCTTGTCTTGTAGGAAAATGTAAATTAAAGCCAAATAAATGATCAATAAGCGGTCATTACAAAATGCATGTTTTCCCTTACTGAGAGCTTTATTTAAAACAAATGGTTGAACAGATTGGCTGTTGTTTCAGCACAGCCTGAGTTAATAAGATGTTTGAATAAAAAAAGTAAATTATTGAAATCATGAATTATAAGTAACAAGTGAGTAATCAATGCCATAAAAATGCTGTTCCTGCTCCATTTACATCTGTATATAACTCCTGGTCAAACAAAGCTTCAAGGCTATTAAGTAGGGCACAGATTAGATGTGACTAAATCCATTCTTGTATCTGTAACAAGGGCTTTAACCTACAGATGGCTGATGGGCTGCCCTGAAGATGAAGAGCTGTAGGGGACAAGTGCAGTCAGATCTCTAACACGTCAGCCATTAATGAAAGCAACACCTTTCCTCACACTGCTCTGTCAGCTTTTTATTTTTTAAATTTTTTTTTATTTTTAAAAACCCATGTGCATTGCTGTCACAGGCTCTGATCACTGTTGCTTAAAGAAAGTCCAGCCAGTAAAAAAAACCCTGAACAAGAAGTTTACAACTAATGTCACCTCATCTTAGCACACTGGCATATTCTTGATCAATCAAATTCATAAAGGTGATTCAATAATTTGATGAATTAAAACTGCTCATCATTATTCTTTCTTTGAGCCGTGAGCGAAATATGATAGATCAAGACCTTAATCAGCTGCACGTCAGCTTCGGCCTGCTTGGCTTGTTCAATAGATCAGAAGCCTCTTCGATGTGCTGTTATAAGTCAACCTTTGCCAGAGGTCACAGGGTCATTATTATCCACTATCTTCTTGAGGGGTAGTCACAGGGGATTTGTGTGAAAGCATTTACTTCCCTGCTTCTTTCCAGGCTCAGTTCGTGCTTAACCCTTTTCAGCAGCAAAACCTCACCATTAATAACCGGGTGCTGCACACTGCTAATAGGGAGGTGGAAAAGAGGCTTTGCATTTCAAGGCTGATGGCTTCCAATTCATGTAGAGGCTAGCTTGTTGCCCTCCATGGAAATGCATTACAACTATCTTGTAAGTGTGCAGAAGCTCTTCCTTTAGTGTGAGCCATGAGGACTCTCTCTGTCATCATAGAGAGTCTGTGCGGGGTTATAAGGATCTTAAGTGTCTGTGGACTTTCCCCAGAACACTGCATCTCCTGCTGTGCAATAATTGAGTTTTTACTCTGGTAATGTTCACTTAATGAACACCCACCATGCATATTCCCCTCTATTCCCGCAGATTGATACTCTTGTTTTCTTCCCACGGATTATATCATTTTAATGATGGTTTAATCAGCATCCCACGGGAGAACAATAGGCTGAGGAGGGAGTTAGGAGGCAGCATGTGGCTGTTGGGTCCATCCATCACGTGACAGCTCGGGGCTCATCGCCTGTCTGGCACCAGGGCAGCAGCGCGCCCAGCTCAAGGGTAGCAGAGGAATAAAGGGTTCGCTCATCAGCGAAGACTCGACGGGATCCCCGAGCTCTCTGGGAAAGAGGGTGAAAGGCACGTTGTATCTTGACACCCCTGGGACTGCGCTGCTCTACCTCTGACACTCCAGGAATCACAAGGTTACTGCAGCTAGTAGCGAGGTTTGCCTCTGAAGCTCTGACATCTCATCTCAGGACCAAAGGGGGAATGGTACAGAAAGCCGACACCAGGTACAGCGGGGGTCTCCTTTCTTTGACTGTGCGCACATGCACGAGCACACTCGCTGCACACACACAAACTTGCAGCTACTGCTGAGAGTGCACTCGCCGCCCGCACACCATGCGCTCCACGGGGCTTGCAGTGGTAACATGAAGCACAAGGTAGCGGCAGGCACTCCAGGCATCTCCATACATGCGCTCATCCTCAGGCCCCCCAGCAGTTGTTCATGACCATCTGGCTCCTCTTTCTTATAAGGGATTAGAAGAGTCTGAGCTGGGGGGGGGGGGTTCGCGCAGATTAGAGCAGTATTGGGTCTTGCCGTTGGGATTGAGAGTACGGACTCCTTCTCACAACTCTATGCTAAAGCCAACAATCATTAAAGCAAATGGTCTTTGAGCTGTGACAATATGTGTATTAGTAGGGAAGGTGGGTCTGGTATGTCCTCACTCTCCCTCACATCCACACGCGTACCACCCCCCCCCACACACACACCTGAAAACACAACACAAAGATTTATACTGCCAAATCACAAGCAACATCACTCACAAGCTCATTGTCTTTGTTAGAGATAGGGTGTACAGTAGCTAAATGGGCCTATCCCAGCAGTGTCATTATCAGGCCTTATCAAAAGCTAAAGCCTCATTTGATATTCATATTTAAAAGAAAAGTGTCAGATCAGCAGTCTTGTCCTACAAGTACAAGAGGGGTGGTAGTATCAAAGCTGCTCCTTTGTTAGAGCAGAGAAAACCAAATGTGTTTAGCATTCATGAATTCCTGTGCTTACTTAGGGAATTGCAGCAGGATTTATAAACCATTTGGTCCAAGGCAACAGAAGATTAGTTTCCCTATCGATTTAATCACTGAATTTGACATTTAAGGTTTCAAAAGTACTCCTGCTCCGATGCTACAAAGAGCGGAGCTATTGACAGGCTCAAGGTGGTTGGTGAGAGGTGCATGTGAATGTCTGCGTCTGGCTGAGCGGGATCCCATAAAGCATTTCACACAGGCTGTCCCTTTCCCCCGGGATTTTGATCTAAGGTGCCGAAGCAATTTGCCTGTTTTTCATTCTCCATAACGGCACATGAAAAGTTCAGTCATCTTTTTATGGCTCAAGAGAGCGCGTATTGTAACAAACTTTTCTTCCTTTTTTTTTTTTTTTTTCTCCTTTTCTTTTTCACAAGAGGCACAGCTGAACTCCATCAGTCACTGCCAGGTGAAACAAGGGTTGGGGCACAGGGAAATAGATGAGGGCTGAGTGCGCTCTGCGAGATGATGAAACAAGCTGTATATGCTGTGCTGCCACATGCGTTTAATTCCATCACTCTAGCGTGAAAGGCTGGCTCTTGAATTGGCTCTGAGTTTGAAATGGCAGCATGGAGCATCTCCTTCAGCCAGTATGTCCATCTGAATTTTACGGTTCTGACTATGATAGGATAGGCAGTCAGCAGATTTAATCAGTGGTCAATACGACCAGTCACACATCCTATGTCTTTAGAATCATCCATATCAACCATTTTTATGCTCAAATTTCATTAAATATATAGTATTACTATTGTGTAGGTTAGAGCTGTTTTTTAAATTTTTTTCTTCAATATTTACAGAGCATCATATATATATTTATAAATACTATATTATTTGCATTTAATCATTTGAAGTCTTGTAATTAGCATCCCCTACAGACCCCTGGACCTTGATTCAGATTGGCTAACTTGCTTGGTAAATATCTCCATATGCCTGCCTTTGTCCGGCAGATCGTCTGGGGACATCACTCTAATTTACACGTCTCTCTCTGGCTGTTTCGATTTCCCGGCTGTGTTGTGTAGCGCCGCTGAGCTCATTAGCTCATGTAGCAGATCAACTGGGATACTGAGCTGCTGTGTTTCACTCTAGGGGGTCGGGGTAATAGAATGGGAGAATTGGAGGTGCATTTCTTTCGCTCGGACCCAGTAGGTAGATGGTGCTTTTGCTCCATCACTCATCAGTTTTTGAATGGGGTGGGCTTCAGACTTGATGAGTTGTTCTTTGTTTTTTTTATCATGACACACACGGGAAGCTGAAAACTGCAGCATTTTATTACAATGAGTTAATAACCTACGACGGTGGACGACAAATAAACCTCCCTCGCAGAACAGGCACGCAATACAAGTGCAAAGATATCAAGTGCATAAAAATCTCTTTGGATTCTGACATAATGTTTGATGTTTGCTTTTAAGTAAGCGTAACAGAGCTACAGGTGCAGTTTCAGCTCAGTTGCTACTGTGTCAGCTATGTAGTACTGACTTATAGTGACAGGTGAACAACCTGAGATGAACCAGATGAAATAACAGTAGCTGCTAATTCCGGGAACCACAGTACATAGAAAATCCTTAGTCACTGGTGCATGCCATTCGTTCATTTGTTTCCTCCCTCATTTATATTACTCTAGATTCAGAGGGTGCAGATAGAGCATATGTATGCCTGTGTCTGCTGTCTTTTTGTCATATCTTAAGCACTTATTGCCTGATGAGAAAACACACATTCACAGTGGCCAGATCTGTTGTAAAAACATCTCATCAGGAGCGGCTATACTGTACATGAACCCTAAGATCTATAGTCTTTTCTTTGCTCTTTGCACATAAAACGCAGAGATCCCGCTTTTCTAAATATAGGCCAGAGCAGATCAGAGTGGAAAGAATCTGAGAAGGAAGGAAAAAGATGAGTGTCGTTAGTTCTGCATACATAAGCAGGATCTTTTGTAATGACTGTGTGCCAAATCATGAATCCTCAGGCAATAGGGAAGGCAGCGTTAGTGTTTTGTGATCAATAAAGTGTTTATATTGCCGAGCTGAAAAGCAGAAACTGTCCTCATATGTCATGCATTTGTGTTATTTATTAAAAAAAACCTTATCTATTCTTTTTAGATTTTTTTTAACAGCCCAGCAAGGCAAACTGTTGTACAAAAATACAGTGGGCTGGCTAAATCAATGGTAGAAAATGAGTGCAATTATTGTAGCTTTTCAGCCTCCTTTTTGAACATTTCACATATCGTGTTGTGACACTTTGTAGCGCTTGTTGACTTGTAGGGATTCAGTATAGCTTCGAGTCAATAAAGACAGACACTGAGCTCCGTAATTTGGTCAGCTCAAGCTTGTGAAGTTCTGCTGCAGTCTGTGTCTGTGATAAATATCTTGCCTGTTACCTTCACACTGCTTTGTTAGCTTTTTTTTCCCACTGATGCAGAAATATTCCCACTTTATTTTGGTTTGTGGCCCCTAAAAGGTTTGATTCAAGCAGTGAAAGATGTTCGAGCTTTTGCAACGTTACAGATGAAAAAATGTATCAGTGGTGTGCGTGTCCTTCACTCCGCGGGAGTACCAGCAAACTGCTATCCATCCTTGCATCCTCTTTTCACCCCAGGAAGACCAATCAATGCTAATCTGCACCTAAGCAGTGAATTAATGTAGAATGTTAGAACAGCTTGCTAGTTTAACTACTCAGCATTTTTTCTGACACCTAAAGGCAAATTACAGTGAAATCAATGTTTCCTAGTCAGTCTCCACCTCCAGCACTGCTGAGGAGGCTTAGAGAATATCATTTTCCTGGTCTTCAGAGAGCAAAAAAAAAATCCTTTTAGATTACCCTGCTCATGTTTAATTAACAGTATATGAGATGTATATATGAACAAACTGCAGATCCTTAAGCTGCACACACACTGTGTTTTAAATAGTTCTTTAAGCATTGCACAGGTTTGGATTTCCAGGTGAAACAAATCGTGTGGAAATGTGTTTTTTTCCCCTGGAAATACAGTTTTCTAAAGCTGCAGTTAGAAGATGAGCATTAGTGTTGTGAGTCCACCTCCCCAAGTTTTCCAGAGGGTATCAGCTATAGGCTGAGGATGCATCACTGACTGACACTAAGGCCTATTTCTCTAGGGTCACTACCTCAATTGATTCAATTGGGCCTGATTCTTTTCCCACCATGAGCCCACTCAAACAACCCTTATATAGCATCCTTGAGAGCCTTTTTTTTCCTCCCTCCACTCATCTGTCTCCTTCCCCTCTCTAAACAACATTTAGAGACCCAAGACACGCCGGGAAACCGCACCACAATACACAGAAAATATGAGCAGCAGATTGACTTAGAATCTGGGTATTTTACATGTGTCATCTTGAATTTGGGTCAGGGACTGGCTTTCACTGCTTAAATGGTAATGAGCCCAGGACACATCTCCAGCAGGGCTCCAGCACGCAATGAGGCACACACTCGTCCACGTTGTTAGCCATGACAAATGAGAGACAGATTTATGCCTTAAACATTAGGGCATATATTGATTTATTTAGCCGAACCGCCGCAGATTACTGCTGCGTTACAGCTCAGCCATAAAATGCAACATATTGCAGCTCTCTAGATGGAAAAGCATCAGTGCAAACGCTGACTAGATGATCGTCTGTGAATGCTTGACATCTTTTTATTGCTATTTTTGAATGGGGCAATTTCACATACTATATGCAACACACTGTACAATTTAGGCCATCAGCCAATGTACTAGACCGTTTGTTGTGATGTGAAATTGTTGTTTTCAGAGCCAAACCCAGATCTTCATCAGAGCAGGTTGTTGCAGTGCTCTGGTTATGTCTGATTCAATTTGAGCTTGGCTCTTATTTGATGTGCGCGAGGTGTGCTCACAACTGGCTCTGATATTCTCCCTGAAGAGGAAAATGCAGTAACTAGTCAAGATCCTTCACTGCTACAGTTGCGAGATAACTGACTGGCTGACAGACTGTGTAAACCTAATAGGAATTATTGCCTTTCTTCCTGCATGCAGATTCATTCTTTTCCTTATCGCGGTTTTAAACTGTCCCCTTGACTTTGCCTGAGTCTTATCACACGACTAAAGCAAACGGTTCTGCCTGTTTATTTTACAGCAATTTGCAATTACCAGACTTTTTGCCAGACATGAAAGAGCGTTTGCTTTGTGTATCTGCTCTGTTTCAGAAGATATCCAGGGCTTTATGTGCCCTGAAAATCGGAAATCTGAAGCAGTATGGTTGCCTGCAGCATGCAAAGTCTCATATAAAAAGGAAGCATGTAAAACCAGCCTCGCTCCATCACTTTTGTATTCTATCTGGGGCACAGACGGATGTGTCAGATCTTACTTTTTAGAGAGGACTTGACAGTTTTATTGCATAGTACAAAATGCAAGAGCCATGCTCCAAAGTTGTCAGTAATTGCAGACATTCACCTGAAATGATGAATGATCAGGTTAAGGGTGTTCACACCCATGTTATAAATTCCCTATGTCACAAAATATGAATCATTTAAATAGTGCAGCAAACAAAATATGCATCAGTTGCCTGTAGCCAACATTCATTAACCTTTACCTCCTCTAATTCAATTATTAAAACATACGTCAAAGTAATGAATGTATAAGCTATAATTTCAGTTTTTAATTTAATGCGTTTAACATTGCAACTTGCTCCAAATAACATTTTGAGGATTTTTCTATTAACTGTATATTTACACAATTTTGTACATTTGCTATTATATGGAACTCTAAATTGAAGATCAAATAAAGAGAAAAATTGGTACAGAAACCCCCCTCACTCACCATGTGTCATTTGCAGCCCCAGTCAGTGGTGATTTTTTCTGCACAGATGTCTCCATTTCTCTTATTAAGCCACCCAGGCTTCAGTAATGGGTGACTTGGGATGGCAACAGAATACAAAAGACCGAGGTTGGGGAAAGGAGTCTACTTTGAGAAGTTGATTATGGGGTCATTGCCACCCTCTATGAATGATCCCATTCATCCATAGTGAGCCGGAGTAATTATCAATATACACTTTCTGCCTGTGCTTGCACTCATCAGTGCAGTGTGGTGAGACAAATCCCCATCACTGTTTCATCCAGTGATAATTTCAGCAATGGACGCAGCGGCGTGTTTGGGGTCAGCCCATTAATGCCCCATCCATTTCATACACACTTCTACTATTTCAGGGTTGGCTAGTCATCATTTTAGATCTCCATCACCACTGCGTTTTGAGCTTGCTCGCACTGGTTGCACTGGTCTTTTCTTGACCAGACAGATGGAGGTGGCCAGATTTTTCTCCCCAGTCCCCTTCTGAGAGGACAGACTGGCAGACCCAAAATGCTGTCCTTTTCCTGGGTGGGAAGAAGTGAAGCATGAAGGCAGGGAGGGAGGGAAGGACCTCTTCCCAAGAGCAAGAGAGGTGAACACACTGATGTTTGATGACAGCCCCCCGAGAGGTGAGTCACCATCACTCTCAGATCCTACTCTCTGTCTCTTTCCCTGGCATCCACATCATGTCATTTTTGTTTCCTCCAGGGGACACACTTGAAAATCATTTGGTCTATTTCAGGAAAAGAAAGAAATTAAATTCCATTTAAATGGTGGAAACTGTGATTTGAGAAAACAGCACACTAGAGAACATTGTGGATACAGCAGAGTTTGCCTGACTTTTTTTCGGTTAGGTGACACATCTGTGTTTGATGAATTGCCACTTATTAGCCCATAATTTGCTGCACACTATTAATTATGTTTTCATCAGGTCGATGCTCACGCTTGATTAAAGAGCAACTCCACCGTAAATCTTTCCTGAAGAAAGAGCAATGTTGAACTGACCTCTGTGGGTCAGGTGCTCCTCTGATCATAACATCACAGTTGGGCGTAATCAGATGCAGTGTTTTCAACTTAAAGTCACTACTGCATCCGTCCTTCATACTAGAGCTCTGCATGTGCCAAAAACAGGGTCCTGAACCCAGCTTATGTCCTTGCCTAGCAGACCCAACCGACGGGTACTGATGAATTTCAGACCTGAAGCAGACCTGAGACAGAGGCTTTCTTTTTGTTACTTCTTCTTCAAAGAAAATGTTATAGGCTTGCTTTGGAAAGGCTTTCTCACAAATAAAAAATATCTGACAACGGCAATAGACCAACACAGAATATGGCGAACAAAGCAATATATAACTTCTATAGGCCAGTGAGCCATAGGTTTAAGGGCAATACACGCATTGCAGTATTTCAGTACCATAAATCTTCTCCCTCATCAGTCAGTAGATCAACTTGGCCATGTCTTTATATTGTCTGGACGAACGTGGCTGCTTAGTTCAAAACACCTCGGGATCCATCTGAACTTGACAATAGTGTGAGGTTACTTTCTAACAGCACACGGTTCTGGAGTAATTGGCATCAGTGAAATACACAGTGGCCATGCTATACAGCTGCTGGAAGATTTTCTATTCAGTTTAATAAAAAAGAGAGATAATAAAAATAAACTTGTGATGAAGAGATGAAAAGTGAACGCAGGTGTGCCTAGAGAGAGGCAGTCAGACAGTAGAATTAAAATCTCACTAAATAGGTGAGTTGCTTTTTCCTTTCAACAGCTCTGAACCCCCCCAGCCTGATTAGCTGTGCTAACAACTACGGCAGATTTTAGGTTTATTTTCTGCATTATTCATCTATAACGCATGAGCTTTAAAATACTGTAATGCTGAGCTGGGCTTTATGATGGTAATTAGCCAATCATAATGTGAAGAGCGGGACATTTATTCATTTGCTCTCACATGTGCACAGTCAGAGTGGGCCTCTAAATGCTCAGCAGTATATACAGTGTCCATATGCATACTGAAGCTGTATTATGGTGTTTGGCTGCGCAGGATGTAGCGCCCCTGCATTTTGAGCAGCAGAGCAGCAGTGATTTCACAACTCAAGCTCAGAGCAGGAGTCTAATCCATATCCTTGAAAAGGCAGATTAGGATGATATTGAAATTTCCCTGTGATGAGGACGAGGACAGTGGTGGCCCTCACCTGACATGTGAAGGCTGAAACGTGTATTTGCGGTTATTATTGAGAGTCCAGTAATTGGCACATAAAAGGCCATCTCTGTTTCTTTCGTTGGAAAGCGGCCTACCATCTTCAAAAGCACCCCCCCCCCCAACACTCACACAGTCCATTTTTCATTGAAGTGCTTACCTTGCAAAAGAGATGTGAGGGGAAAAAATATTGTCCTGCAGCATGTTCTCACTCTGTCTTTAATTCCTTCATAGTCTTTTAGAGAGATGAAGGGATTTCTTTGAAGTCTTGCCATTTTTCATCCAAAATTGGCTGGCAAGGTCTGTGAGTCTTTTCTATGGATCAACATAGACACCTGTGATAGGTATAGGAAACGGCAATTAGATAATTATAACAGTGAGGACAAGTACAGCTATTCAACCATTTCACCGACACGTCACCCCATATTTAAAATGTTTTAAAATCCAAATAAACAAAATTTGAGTCACAAGAGGGCTATGGCTGTGATTGTAGTGAGAAATCTTCCTCACAAGCAATCACATTTCACGCTGGCCTACATCAGAATGGCTTTATTTGCCCAGTTTAGCTGCTGATCCAATATCGCACTTGGGCTGAGGAATCTGGCTGTTTTTCATATTAATCGTGGTGGGCGGTCAGTTTTATCGCCCATTGAATTCCTTTGTGATCAGCAGTTTCCATTTTAACTGGTGAGACAAGAATAACTTCATTCAAACACATTTATTTGCAGAGGATGTGCTCTGGTAAAACAAAAACATCAATATGCTTTGAAACGGTCTCACTCTACATCAGTGCCGGCTACAGGAAGACGGAGGCTGCAGCTGCAGGGATCCACATCCTCATTACATCAGTGTCCATCTCGGATACAGGCTGGTGTGCCTGTAGATATTCACAGTGCTTGTGCTAGCAAAGATGGAGAGTGTGGAGGCATTGCAGGAGAGTATAGTACAAGCTGCCTCCAGTTTGCTGTCAACATTTTTATGATTCTGCATAATGCATCCACTTCACTTCAGTGTACTAAGAAAGCAGTCAAGGTCAGGAAAGTGTAGCCCAAGTATATTCATACACATGGCTTTGAATTAATGTACATTTATATCCTGAATTTGCAGTTTGCACTTCTCAACATGAAAAGAAGCTCCTGGTTAAAGGCTTTCCTTTAATACTGTCAGTCACTGACAGTTCTCACCTACTGGCCCAGCTCACTGTGCAGCTAACTATTTATTATAGTCATTCTGATAATTACATCTCAGCTGGTTTGCTGATCTCCCATTGTTCTTTTTAGCTTGTGATTGTCAGTGCTGTACGCCAAACAAAAGCGTCTTTGAAAGAGGATGACTGATAGGACAACGTTGGAAAAGTAGGTTTTTTTCACAGTGCAGTGCATTTTTCTTATACAATTTAGACCTCGCCGGTAATGTGACCTATTCTTTGAAGGCACAGGCAACATAAAGCAGTCACAGCTCAGAGACCTCTGTTTGTTTCAAATGGTAAAAAGCAACATGGATAAAGTGGGGGAGCTGAGTTCTAAGAAAATGTGCTCATGCGGTCTGACATGACCATGTTTTAAATCTGTTCCGTAAAACCATGTAATTTTGCCATTTTTACAACATGGCATGCAGGCATCTTTTAAGCGAGCAATCCTCTACTGAGCTACTCTCTTCTTTCTCAGTAGTCATTACTAATTAATTCCCGTCGTCTTCCAGTTAGCATAAGTTGACATCTGGCTATTCTTTTGGGGACTGCACCAAGTTATATGTAATTAAAGATGGCAAAGACAGTGGGGTTTCTGCAAGCGAATTGTCACAATGTGTCACATTGTTTCGAAAAATCAGATCATGTGTGGGAAGCAACCAACAGGCAAGGTGACGTGAGGTAGATAAGATAATGAGAAGAAAGTTAAGCTAGGATGAGATGATGTAGTCGCTGAAGATTTGCATGCAAACGGGACACTTGAAAACGTGCAGCATCTCGGCAAGGCATTTGATTTGTCAATTAATGCCCTCGTCTGATTCCGTCCCCTTGTCCCCTTGATTACCCAGGAGGTATCCCTGTTTCCGCCAGACCGACTGCTACACATTAGAGATCCAGGGGTCGTGGAATCTACAACCACAGTCCTCCTGAGCCAGCTTTTTCCACATCATAAACACTAACTCATGATACTGCGAATTCCCAATCACATACGGGCCCGGGCCTTGCAGTGCACACAGGGTGTAAGTCAAGCAGCTCAAGAGGAACAAATGGCCCCCATCAGCAGCTGTACTAATAATACCCCCTCCTCATGTTCTCTGATATTAACTCACAGAAATGGGAAGAAACCAGAGTCGAAACCGATACATGCTTTCAAACAAGGTTTTTTTTTAGTAAACATTTCAACGTGTACACATGAGGCACAAATATTGCCACAATGTTGCTACAGAAGCAGCAAGTATAATCAGCAGACCTCAGTGTGAAATGGCCTCTGGACGCAGCGATAAGTCCTGATGGCAGGAATCAGCTTTAGCACTATCTTCTGCCTCATTTGTTCCTGTCTAAACGAGATAGGCCCGCTATCTGCCGGCAGCCATCCTGCAGCGTCACAGTGACAATGCGACGGGCTCGGTGCATCACCTGTGTGGTGCGCATAGAGTACAGCAGACTTGTCACTCCACCATTATCGAGCCCAAACTCCCAGGACGGAGGACAATTAGAGGACAAGGCGGACGAGCGATGCGGATGCTAGACGCGTGTCAAGACAGCAGGGAGCCACGGAGAGAATTAACTGAGCCAACACCTCCGATGTTGTTACCGTACTTCGACAGGTGGACAGGCAGATAGTCTTCCTCTTGAAAACGTCCCTGTCATTCGGGCAGTCGCAGGGGAAGCGCACAAAGCTGAGCAGAATGTTTATCGCCGCTGCCTCTCAGCAAAGAGTGTTCTCTAAGCGCTCATTGTATCTGGCTCTATCTGAGGTGGCCTACTTGAGAGACGCCCTGCCCGGCACTTGTTTAAATGTGTGTGTGTAATCTAGAGACGTTCCTTGGTAAACAAACCCACTCTGAGGAGGGTTATTTGCATGCTAAAGCAGAAGAAAGGGAGGAGCGAGGAGGGAGGAGCGAGACACCTGTTGCAACAGTGGCTGGTGGATGTCTATGTTGCGCTTTGATTTATGAAGGGAAGCAGTCTGGCTCAATCTCTCCACGCTCCTCCTGAGATTTGAGTGTTTTTCATCAACTTTCAAAGGACGTTTTTCCTTTCTCACACATCAGCTGGGTGTAGTGAGAGCAACAAAGCGCAGATAAAGCTGAGTGTGAGGAACTAACGAGTCACAGTGTAATTAAGACAAAGTTTCCACCTTCGGCGTGTGTGTACTTTCTAATAATTTTGCACCATTTTAATACATTTTCATTCTGCCAGGCCCGTCCTAGTTTTTTCAACAATTAGGCAGTGTTTTCACCGTTTTCATTCTGATTTTCTGGCAAAAAGGAAGTCAAGCAAAAAATCAGTTTCTAAAAATGTCATGCCAAGATGAGAACGTTGGTACTAAACACCACTTTTACACTGTAGTTCCTTGTAATGATTAACCTTTGCCGCTGATTTTCGAGCTTGTAAAAGCCACTTTGTAGCCGTGGCTCAAAGTAGATGTTCTTAATCTGTCAAATTCTACTGGAGTGCAGGTTGGCGGCCGAGTATTAATAGCATGAAGAGCAAACTGATATTTTCTGTGCCGCCTTGCAGCTCTCCAGGTTATCAACTCCAGTGGCTGGGCGCTATAGCAGGACCGGACTCAGCAGTAGTGGCAAATCTTCTGATATTATCCACATCTCTGCACAATCTTCGCACCCCAGGCTGTTCCATTATACTGGAAATGAGGAGTGAGAGAGGTCAGGGCAGTCAAATAAACAATTTTAGGTGGAGAATTTCATTATGTGTAGACCGAAGAGAATGGTTTGCTGAGAGATTTGTTTCCTCAATTAACTTCTGCCTGCAGCTGCAGATGGGATCTTTTTGTTTTTAGACCGCAGTGATTAACAAGTAGGAGAACGTTCTTCGCTATCAGTGAACCTCTGCTTTGTTCTCAGGATTTTAACTGTGCTTTCTCTGCTTAGTAGACTTGCTGCTCCAAGACCAAGGATAAACCAAACAAAATATTTGCTAGTTTACTGTGGCTTGTGCTGTATTTGTCCTCCTTCCTGCTCTTGATAGCTCTGCAGCCTTTGGATCCACAATTCTTCCTCAGTGTGTTTGTTTCCAGCGCGATTTCTTTGTTGTATGTCTTTTTAACAGTGTTCTGCGGGTGAGAGATCAGACTGTACCATGGACGTTTTCAGATGCAGCTCTGCTCGACACTAAATAGGTGTGAAAATATCTGCAGCAATCTACACATGCTCTAACAAGGAGACAAACAAACACGCTCATATATCCTATACACACTCAAACACACACTGAAGTGAAAATAGTCCCTATTTTTTCTATTCTGAAGCTCAAATAACCATGGTGTCTTTAAGAGACATGAACTAAGAACATCTATCTAAATTCAAATGATGTCTATGCATTTTATGTCAACTATATGCTTTCTTAACTTTCTCATCAATCATCTCAAAAATCTGTAAATTAGAGTTGCATCATTAATCAAGCAAAGAACCCATCAGACGAGGGATTATTGCAGTACTCCATGAGAGGCTACATATTTTAATTAGCAGGAGGACTAATTCTGGAAATTATGTTTACTTTCTGAATTGCAATGTCTGCCCGTCAGTCAGTCCACCACTTTGATCCGGTCTGAAATATCTCAACAGCTGTTCATTGGATTGCCATGAAATATGGTGCACACATTTAGGCCCCCCTCCCAGGATCAAATGTAATCATTTTAGGGGGCCCCTGATTTTTTCATCTAGCGCCACCATAAGGACAAAATTAAATTTGCCAGTCGTCACCGAATACTCACAAAAATAGCAATAAACAAAAATGTTTTCTGAGAATCAGGAAATGTTAGCATGCTTGTACAGTTAAATAAAATGATGAACATTATACCTGCTAAACGGCAACCTGTCATCATCGTCATTGTGAGCATGTTAGCGTGCTAAAGTTAGCACAACTGTCAACACAAGTGCAGTCTCTCGGAGATGCTATCACAGCTGTAGACTCTCGTTATGAAAATATTGTTGCACAGCATTTAGAGCTGCAATGATTATACAATGAATGGTCCAGGACATTGGAATCGGCTTTTTTCACTGTTTTCGGATGTTGTGTAGACCAAACCAAACAAACAATCATTGAGAATAATTGTTAGTTGCAGTAACTGTGGGTTCAGCCTTGCACAGCAATGCACAACAGTTACAACTTAATTATTTTCAGATTTTGCTGCACATTTAATTGAAACATTATCTTTGATTAAAAAAAATAAATAAAAAGACCAGTGCATCCCAATGCCTTGTGTCATCCTTTTGCATTTGACTGGAGATGGAGCCAAGATGTCACGTTATTTAGCCAGGCCAGCCACATGAAGCCTGTGTTTACCCTTCATCTGAATGGAATATGAGATGTAGCCAGAAGTGATAGCTACTATAGCAGAGAAGCCTTCGCCGGATGATGAGCGGTCCCTGTATGTAGAGAGGAGTAGATTGGAGAAGAGACCTGTGTTTACAATATGAATGCAGAGGAGAAGCAAAAGAGCAATGTGAGCAGCCACTGGGAAATGGTGTTTACAGGGTTTTCAGATGGTCAGATCTATTACCAGTCATCCCTCTTCTTTGTATATCTCTGTACGCCTCTCTGATGTGCACCACATCACTGGTTAAACACTGCCGACCTTGCCGTGATGGAGCACAGAGAACCTGGAGTAGATTAGCATTTGCTTGAAAATCGACAAACATCAGCATCATATTTGTTACAATTATTATTATCATTACCTCCGTGCGACTTCTCCCAGCCCCATTTGTTAGTCAGATTTGAGCTGAGTGATTGCGCACGCAGTAATGGAAAAAACGTATCAGTTTGGGATACCACCACACACGCTTTTACCAAAGGCCAAAAGTGGAGTTGCTGTTGTTTTAAAAACATGTGTTCCTCTTTGATGTCGATTTATTCAGCAGACGCGCCCTCGTGTGTTATTTCCATGACAACATTCTTCAACCGGATGACACTGATTTTAAAGATGCATCCCGAATAATTAAAAAAAAAAAAAACTCTTTATACATCTATTTGCTGCTGCACCTTTCAAATCTGGGTTCACGCTCTGTTTTGCAGCTGAACGAGCCTTTGAGCATCCTCGGGGAGCAACATAAGACCTATTATTTCCATGTGTCCTGTAACTTAGACTAAAACATTTGTAGCTCTAGAAACACATTTATGTATGTAGATCGGGATGTATTTCATATTTGATTTATTACGACTTATTAAGCCCTGTCTTGGATTTCATGTGCCCCTGACATTTCCTAACAGAGACACAGAGTCTGGGTCATGTCACCGAACTAAACTTCCTCTCCGACTCGTGTCATCGTGTGGTTTTAGCTAACGCAGCTTACCCTCACTGCTCCGCGGAGTATGCCATTATCACACAGCACAGCCCATCATGTCATTCAGTGACTCAGACACACAGAAAGAGACATAAGTGGAGGCATATATTCAAAAGATGACGTCTGCCACCGAGTATCCTGTTAACCTTCCATTGTCGATGTTTTACAGCTTTAAAACTTTGATTGTGGCACCCCTTTAATTCAAACCGTATCAAAAAATAGTTTAATCCCTGTATGAATTCACACTTAAACAGGGTTTGATAAAGATGATGATATGTAATTGAGAGTCAGAAATATTTAAAGCAAGTATTTGGCATTCCTTTTGCCCAGGGAGTTTGCAGGCTGTCTAGAATAGAAAATGTGCTCTGACAGAAGGATAATTGAATTGACCACCTTCACCGCCCACCGCTATCCGCCTTTGCTTCACACCTCCTCTGTGTCAGTGCAGCGGATAGCGATTTCTTTGAGCTTCAGAGAGAAAATAGTAAGATGGGAGTGTATTGATCATTCTTCTCGAGAGCGGAGCTTCACAGATCACTGAGTTTCCTAGGCAGCCAGCGTTTTTGCACTGGAAGGGATGCTCTTCACATCCAGCCTCTGGTTATCTCGCGCTGAGAGCAGTGGCCGCTAAGAGGCTTTACCTTATCGTTGTCCGGAATATAAATCACCTTTTATACACCCACCCTCTTGTGAATAAACAAAACGGGGAGATATCAGCTACCAGGCGTCTGCTCCCCTTGTTCTCGCAGCCTCATCACTCCAGCGGGAACAAGCATAATGAAATATTATGATGGACACAAAGTTTTAAAACAAAATGGAGCACTCGAGGCAGGCATCGGTTTCCTGTGGTCCGTATAGTGGTAGTTATCCTGCAGCGGAATATAACTAGGCACGGGCAGAGACACGGGCATTATTTATTCATACCCATGCAGGCACATAGCAGAGAAGTGAGCACGCTCTCAGTGCAGGTGAGATCTGCAAGAAAAGTTCAGCTCAGCAGAAATTTTTCCCGCCCTCGGTTTCATTCACCATTTTTGCGGCCGGGGCCCTTTTAACAGGCCCAGTTGGAGGTTATTAGTAATGACCCGTCCAATTCAAGATGAGACCGATCTGGCAGAACAACAAGGAAATATTTTCATTTCAGACACTTTAGATTATGTAGCAATCAGGCAGCCGGGTTAACTGCCTGCAGGGCCTCACTGCATCACATCATTTAAATTGAAGAGCCTGAGATCCGCAGCCTACACTCTTGGCCCGCCGTTTGTTTACAAGCTCCAGCCATTCGCTGACACTTCCAGAACGACTTCATGCATCTGAGAATATGTAAATGTGCGCGCAGTCATGTTTGCTGAGGCGAACTTGTTTTTGTTTTGTTTTGTTTTTCCCCCCTTTTCTTCCCAAGTTGATAAGGGTGGGTAATCAGAGTTTGGATGTGATAGGGCACTTCTGCTCATTTTATTTACGCTCAGTAATGATGTGCGTTCTGATTTCTGTGCACAGATGAAAGAGGGAGGAACTCTGTGCATGAAAAAAAAACCCAAAAAACAGTACATAAGTCCTGCCTTCCCTCTCCGTCCCTTTTGAGCACTTTCTCGAATTAGCAACATACAATGGATTCTAGCCTTAATATTCCCGAAGTGAGCAGCTTGGAAAGGCGCCACCTCCCTCAGGGCAGGAATGTGGGGACCAAATGCAGCGATGTGTCAAAGTAAACTGCACTAACAGCCCGCTAACAGACGGATCTGTTTGTGTGTGCATGTGTGTGTGCGTGTGTGTGTAAAGCACGTGTGAATGCATATGTCTCATGCGTATGTATGTTTGTGTCAGTGCGTTTAGTACGACTACCCTTGATAGGAAATCATGCAGAAGAGCTACAGCGCGAGGCTTTTTCTCGTAGCCCATTTCCAGCAGCAATACGCCGACTCCAACACTACATGACCTCCTATGGTGTGCTCTCATCTAATTACAACCCAATTATCTACACCGTGCAGCTGTGATCAGGAGGAATAGGAGTTTTGACATGTTGACACAGATTCTTTCTTCTGGTGTGTGTGAGTGTGCGTGCATGTTTTTTATAAATGTCTACCTGACATTAATGGCTCAGCATGTGAGGAGAACCAAGCGGGGCTGCTGGGTCAGATGTACAGATTAGCTGCTCTCCTGTTTGTGTGTTTTAATTTGAATCAGGTCTAACAAACACACAACGGGAGCGCTGGCCCGCCTGTTGATTCGTCAGCTATAATTTCTATTTCCATCCTCCATGGCTAGTCCCAAGCATTTAATTCTCACTGTTGTGCCCCAGAGGAACTAATTCTGTACTGATTACCGGGGATCTCATTATAACAAAAGACAAAACCACCACAGTAATGATGAGGAGAGCTCACACCCACACACTGCACCTCCACATCAAACCAATTATTTGTATGTTGAGACAGTTTCCTCCTTTCTTTCGTCCTTTTCTCTGTTTCAGTCTTTCTTATCACTTCTGCTGCTGCAGCCTGCATCATCCGCAGCCTCAGTCCAGCTTATGGATTCAAAGATCTGCGCTGTGACACTGAATCTTCTTCCAGGGATCTAAATTACAACACCCCCTCAGCCAGCCATGATAAAGAGATACGGGAAGCGCAGGAACATTTTAAGGCTGTGCACCAGAAAACAGCCCAAAGATGTCAATTTAGATGTCATTTTGTGTTGTTTTCAAGTCCAGCTTGTCTAATAGCAGCAAAGAGAAGAGATGTAAGCAGTTATTGCCTCCAGTGCCTTATCATTCCCCTGTACCCAGCAGCTGAATGTGGTGGATCCGGGGATTGGAGAGACTATTAGGTAACAGCAGGTGATTCTTCATCGGGCCACACTGTCTGCTCAGTGTTTGGCACACAGGCAGACAGGCAAACTGTTTCTGAATCCAAACCTGCAGTTATCCGGCCGATTCCTAATGTGCATGCGTCTGCAACAGAGGCAGGAATAAAACAAGAGCTGCCTCCTGCAGCACCACTTGGCCTCAGTCAGTCCTCGTATAATCCTGATAAGGTACATTGCATGTTTTATTCATAACCATAAAGTTTCCTCCCCACAAAGAGACCAAAAATACTAACCAAAATCATTTCAAACATACTGTTAATTAACTGCAAGCTGAAGTGTGTGCCCCAGAGGCTTGGCTGGCTCCAGCGCACAATCTTATTTTTTTTGTGCATTTTCCACAGCAATCGTCTGTCCCTTGTGTGCCATACTGAGGTTGGAAAGCACTAATAGGCAGGCTCAATCAAGAGGAAAATTAAGTGTGCACAACAATGCCAAATGGAGTGTTTCGCTCCTGTAATGACTATATAAGTCAAGATGAAACGACGGGGCATGCAACTAATGGACAGTGTGATAGTGGCAATGCAATGTCAATGTTCTAGTTAGTTTAAATTGGAGATTTTCTTTATTGCATTTTTCTAAAATTTCAGGGCGAGGTTGCTTGTTCAGGCATGTACACGTCTGTGGAATAAAGCCATTAATGCATTTATCAGCATATTGGTCGATACATATTTCAACCAAAACACAATTTGAGCGCACGCCAAACAAGTTTAAAGGCCTCGCAAAGTAGGAGTGAATGAAATGAAAAATACATTGTTAGCTCGAGAGCGGGTCTGTGGCATTGTTGGGCAAATTCCGAAACAGAGTATGTGTTTACACATTGAGATGGAGGAGCAGTAATGTTGCTGTATTCAAACAGATTTTTCACAGCCAACTTGTTTCACCTGTCTCGCAAAAAACACTGACAGTCATTCATTATTCATCATCCAAATTGACGGCTCAACTGTCTGTCGGGACAATGAACGGCAAGAAAAGCAGCACACGATGATGTGTAGGGTACACCGGGTAAGATTAGAAGATAGAAACAGACGGGGCCATCTGAGGAGTTTTCCTGACAGAAGTCACAAGGTTTAATTTATCCCACGTGTTGCCTCCAAACTAAGAGTCCTTATTTTTATCCAGCCCTTCATCTCCCCTCAGCAAATCATAATTGCTCCTCCTTTTCTCCAAGTAGGCGGCATGTGAGCTACGACCCAAACACCAAGCCCGAGGCAGGAGATGCCATCTCAAATTGGATTTGGAAAAACCCTAAGAGAATGTATTGTTCAGGTGGTGACGAATACAGAAGGAGCTTTCCGTATATACTGCAGGGGCTTTTTAGCAGAGTTCGTTCGAGGATAGAAATACGTTAAAAGCTTTCTCTCTCTCTCTCTCTGTACCCCTCCTCCCTCACTCACCCTTTCTCTCTCTCTACTTCCATCGGGAGACTGACTCTGCAGATTTTCAATTAGCCAGGGCAAAGTTGTCCTCATTAATTACACTACATTAAGATGATGCAGGAGGATTTTAACAGTGAATTTATGCAAGAGAATTATGCAAGGGTCCCGGGAGTGGACCTTCTTCCTGTTGCTTGGCTGAATGTCCCTCATGTTGCACTTAGCAGGAGCTTTTACTAAATATGAGAAGTATGAGCATGCCTAAGCTGGGTTTTACAGCTGTCTGGTTCTTAATGTCAATCCATAAAACATCACTTAAAACCTACTAGCTCCTTGCTCAGTCCAGCACATAACATGTCTTACTCTGCAGAGATGCTTGAATTCATGGTGTGTGATTATCTGTATTTTCTGTGCGCCCAGTTGCTGCTACTCTCCATCTAGATACATTCATGTACATGTTAGTATATTATAGTGCCGTAATCTGTGGATTTCTAGTGAATGTTTGACTGATGGTGGGGGTTTCTCACGGCTGTTTGAACACAGACAGCTGCCTTAGCCCTTGTGATTTTTTAATTGCAGGTTCAAGGTGAGCTGCGCACACTGCAGCTTTTTTCAGTCCTGACCTGAATGTAGAGCAGCATTAGGTTGAGGGTATTTTTTTTTCTCCCATTATTCATGACTCCCCACTGCGAAGAGGCTCTTTTGCCTCTCCAGACTCCCCAGCTTTTTTTTTTATTTTATTAATTTATTTTTTGCCTTGCTTACTTATGGGTTTTAATTAAAATTATAGCACGGATCAACAACCGAGTACACTCTAATGAAGACGAAGACGGGACGGGGAAGTAAACAGGCTAGACAGCTCTCATCAGACACCCTTAAAACTACTTCAATGACTCCAACGGTATGGGCATCTCCCCCCTTGGTATTTATCTGACTCTTTCTCTCTCTTGGCAGGATTTTATTTTATCTGGACGTTTGTTTTCATCTTTTCATCAATATCCATGAAAAGTCCCAGTGGCTGCCTCGCTCTCTGTGTAGCAGAGTTTGTTACTTTTGGATAGAAATTACACCGTCTCTCTTTAAAGAGCAGCACAAATAATAGATGACTCGAAAAGTAAGGGGAATACTCAAAATAAAAATGTAAAATCTCTGTCTAATCTACTGCGTAACATCAGCTTTGGGCTTTTAGTTGTTTCATGAAACAAATCAAATACTGGAGACTATGGAACTAAATGAGAAGCTCCGGCTCTTTGCCTATATGTTAAATATGCTCTGGTGTGTATTCATCACTTTGCAAATGTGCTATATTTGCATGATGTGCGGAGCACCTGGAGGCTATCAACATGAGGGAAACCATAGTTGTTCTGCGCTAAATTGCTCCTGCTCCCTAGAATTTGGGAAGTCATCAGATGCGGTAATGTAGAAGCCGATGTAATGAAGTAGCACAGGATAGGGTGGCCATAGATTTGCAGCGTCATGGAAGAAGAGAGAGAGGGAGGCTTAGATAGTCGGGGAAGAGCAAGGCATTAATGTCAGCCAGCAAATATAGCTCAGGGTTGTAGCAGTCCAGACCACATGGGAGGGATATGGCAGTGTCAGGCCTCTGTGTGCCAGGCCTGATGGATGAAGTGGAGCAACTCGTCAATCACGAGGGCTCCCGATTCCCCTAATAGATCCGACCTCACACTGGGAGTCGCCGCGGCCGCCTACTGATATCCACTGCGAGGCAAAAAGCCAGTTAACCTGCAGTACAAAGGGGGGCTGCCTCTCTGACTCCGGAACAGGAAACAAGTAGCTCTGACACGGGAACCAGCACTTTGACTGTCAACTACATTTCCTTAAGGTCACCTGCATATTTTAACACACTAATCACTTTTCAAAGGCCTATTTTTTCTGACCAGCCCTGGTTGCATAGTTATCGTCCGCAGAACGCAGCTCCACTTGCAGTAGCATTTGACACTATAGCAAAGGCCAAGGCAATTAACCTGTTTCCAAAGGGTAATGAGGGTCTGTTTCTTTATTCAGATCAGCTGTCACATTGTTAGCGTCCGTCCGATGAACGACACAAGACAACGGTGTTAATTCTGCCTTCTAAGCAAATATTACGGCTCGCTCGACATCCAACGCCACAGAATTAATCCTCCACATCTTTATCGCATAATTAAAGGCACTCCTTCGTCACCTTTTACTGGTTCATTGTCATGCCAGGGGGCATTTTGAGCTGCCAAACCTTCAGCCACAAAGAAATATCAATGTCCAGGCAGCTTCAGTGTTTCAAAGTCTTTCATAAGTTCGATACTGTGTTCGGTTTCCAGTGGAACTTTTCAAAAATGACCTATTATGGACTTCCGATGTCAAATAAGGTGATGCACTCGAAATGGAGTCTCCCCTCTCCTACCTCCACCCCCTTCTCACGTGCACTCCCTGTACCTGAATGACATGCTGTAGTGCACACAAAATTATCTTCTCTGAGCAGGACTTTGTTGGTCCATAAGCAGTGACTTCCTGCCAGGTTTGCCCAAGCCACTGCATTAAGCCACACACACAACACACACACACACACACACACACATACATACACACACCGCAATACCACAGCAGTGCTCAGGTTCCACAGTAATTGCACTTGTTAAGCACGTCTTGCGGTGTAATCTCTGTCCCCTGCCCTCAGCACCACACAAATCTAATTTAGAAACCTCTTTGTTGTGATGGAGATTTGGGTTTTTATAGCTCTTCTTTTCCTCTCCAGAAGGAAGTCGTTTCATTAGGAACATGCACATTTGCGTGTGACTTTCTCAACTTTTATGTAGTCTCTCGAAATGAAGATGTGCTGGAGTTAAAGAGGTTACGTAAAAGCATTCAAGACAGCCATTTTCAGCACTGTTTACTCTCTCTCCTCCATGCCACTGTCTTTGGTGAACGCTCCTGTGCCCGGCCCACTCAGTGATTGCGCCTCAGGAAATTTTTGTTTCAATGGAGCTGAAGATGTGTCAAAGGGGTTAAATTCCTTCGCTCGCTGACAAAACATCACAGCTTTCATTCAGTCAGCAGCACAGCGGGAATAGGACTGAAGGCATATGTGTCCTGCACACAGATCTGCTGTTTATTTCCTTTAAACATTTATTGCTGTGTGCAGCATGAGATTCCTGCGTGCTAAATTTATTATGTTTAGATTTTTGGAAGTCATAAAAATAACAAACACAGCTTTAATTCAGAAAACATTGTTCATTTCTTAGAAATACAATGTAACCATTTAAAAGTCAGCCCGAGCGTTGTTTAAGCATGACGCGTGTGCTTTGAATTATTCAGCAACATCTGTCATGCTGCAGATGTTGAGAATATGATATGTTAAAGTCAATTGTTTTTAATATGTTTTTAATTATTTCAGCAGCAGTTTAAATAGCCGCTCTTGTTTTAACAGGTATAAAAAAATTGTTTTTTGAAATACTTCAACAAGACCTGTGCCTTTGCGATAGAACACCCCCTGCTCAGTGGAGCCAATTGAATTTTTTGGCAGTAAAAAGCCTTAGAAGGCAGTATTTGCTTTGCATTTTTCTGTCTTGTGTTCTTGGTGAATAAACAAACATCCAATCCCGTATTGATCAGATTTAATGAGAATCCTCTCTGACATCATTCTAAACCTCAGGGACACACAGAGGTAAAGATGCTTGACTAATCACCATCTGATATTCTTACAATTTTATTCCAGCACACTATGGAGTCCGACTCATTTATTTTCTCCATCTCTCTCATTTTTTCTGTCTTTCTGTCTGCCTCCCGCTCGGTCGGTGGGGGACTGATCAAACTACTGTTTAAAAAGCCTTCCTGCCAGTGTCGTGGTTCATGCTAGATTACACGGGTCTGGCCGCATGAAGAGCGCGGAGATGGCCTGCTCCATCACAATAGCGGCGTTCTCGTGAGGTGACACAGGGGATGCAGCTTAACCTTTCAAGGAGGATCATAATGGAGAGCACTGCAAAATGAAGTGATTATTGCCTTTGGAGGAGTCATTCTGCGACTTGGGAGAAAAGAAAGCGGGGCGAGACTGCCAGGGAAAATAGTGTGGAACCACTCAATTTAATTAAGCATTATTTCTTCATAATTTAGCAAAGAGGTCAAATCAGTCGTTTCCTCTTGTGGTGCAGTCTTTCAGCTCCAGTTTTTATGTTTCTCACTGATGACAGGAGTAAAGTGCAGCAGAAAATTGTCTTTTCGCTGCAATTTTGTGAAATTAGCAGTCTCCCCGTGGCATTTTTGAGACTCTGCAAAAACATATTAGCTTTTTGGTGTAGAGCTCTGCTTATGATATGGCCTTTTGATCTTCCAAATGATGAAGCATGCCTGCATGTTTCTATGAAGAGATCACAGCACGTTTCGGTGTTTGGGTGGAAAAGATAACATAGAAGGCCTTTCATCACACCAGGCTGCCTACCAATATCTTTATCTGTGACGGTACCAAAGACCAGAGAGGACTTTGAAAAAAGGTGATTTCATCATGGGAAAATTCTGTTTTGATCTTAGCTTTACTAAGTAGCTCTCAGCCTGGCAAACGGGAGATGCACATTTTGGGATCACGAGAAACCAAAAGAAAAGGCATGATTACAAAAATGTCCTCTTTGGCCTTTAGACAAGTGGAAGATGGGGTTAACTTTTCTAAACAAATCCACTGAGCTTTCCTCCTCCTTGCCGAAACTTCACTCTCTTTCTCATTTTCATTCATCCTGAATGAAAAAAGAGACCATGACACTTGTGAAACCCGAACAACATGAAAGGCTTCCTTTTGCCCTCCCAGTCGACTGACATATAAAAGTTTATATTCGGGGAAGGTTTTCAACAGCTTGTTCATGTACAGTAATGCCCTTATTTGCCCTCCAGTCCAGCGGTCACAGTTAAGGACTTATCCAGGGAGCGTGTGGACTGCATACTGACCAGTGTGCTCTGAATCTCAGATAAAAAGTTTCCATTCAACATTCAACTCTTACTTCATTCAGACCCTAAAAACAATGATCTGTGGTGAACGTTTAGGTTTTATTTAGTGGCAATCAGGGTCATCAAAGTGTAAGACGTCCATTTATTCAGTCTGTCTCAACTCCCAAGAAGTTTTAATCTTTTGGCTGGCTGCCGCGAAGGTCTTCATTTCCTCAATCCCTCCTATTTGTGCTTAGCTAACAGGGATTACCACTGAAAGTCTGTTTACTAGGCTAACTATGAGCAGCATGGTTGACAGATGTAGCTTAAGTCAATTAATCGTCCCTGACATTTAGAGAGATACACCTCTGCTCCACCTCAGTCCCTGTATATAGTATACACACACTCACACACATTCATTATATTGTTCATTTAGTTCTACACACCTATGAAAGGATTACGTGTGTGTGTGTGTGTGTGCTTCTGCCCATAGTGGTTCATGCATTACCTGGCATGTGGTGTGTAATGGACTTAACAATTATTGTTAGATATGGATGGTGTATTTTAATCCCTGCATGTATTCTGGCTCATTTGCATGGCGAAAAAAATGATAGCCCATCTTTGTTAACTTATGCTGTGCTTTTTCCCTCTGTTTCTGCTACATTTTCATTTATGAGTCAAATGTGAATGTTTTTTTTTCTCCAGTGGACTAGAATCCCCCCACAGCATTATAATTTGCTGCTTGTCTGTACATATATTCTGAGTTCCATTACCTATCAAAATATTAAAAAATCCTCATGTCTTACCTTATGTGACTAAAAAGTACATTTATTTCCACAACAGGACAGAAAAAGTAAAGACATCCACCCCTTGATTTTTCACCTTGAACACGTGTAGCTTACGTTGTGTATCTCGGAATATGGTGAGGGAAACTATTTCCTCTTCCAAAGGTTCTGTAGTCTCTGAGGTGAATGAGACTAAAACATCTATATAAATTTCACATAAGTGACTGCCTTAAATACAGTGTACTTGAACAACTTGACATAAAAAGTGTAAAGTTGTGTTGTGACAGAAAGGGATGGTAATTCTGCGTGTGTTCAGCTCAGCCCTTGACTGCAACTCAAAAGAAACGCCAGCTCTTTATGTTGCTTCCCTCCAGTCTCTTCCTTGGTCCTGTCATCTTTGTACGCATACGAAGGAGAGTTATAAAGCTGTTGGATAAGCACAAGTGAAAGATTCTGAATGCGTCCAAGCGTCTTTGCGTCAATCCGCACCGTCTCGGGCGGGCATTTCTTATGCAGTCGCGCTGCTTCGAAAGTTCACCTTGGGTTATGTCAAAGCACACAGTTACAATTGAAAAGTTTAATTTGTAATAAATAATAAAACGCACCCTTGAGTCAGTGCACACAGGAGTTTTGCTTCTACAGCCTTCCTCGGTCTGGCATGACCATTAGCTTACGTTAGCAAACTTTAGAAATATTATTGACTGACATTACTGAGTTAGTTTTATGACTCGATATGCTTTTTTTTTCTATTTTTGTTTTTGTTACACAGAAAATAAATTGTGGCTTAATTCACCATAACTTTTTTTTAAAAGTGACGTGTCTTGGCAGTAATAAGGACCCGGACAAACCCAGAATGTCACTTTGCTGCCATGAGTGTGAGTGATATTTAGCTCTGCTTGTGACATTGAAAAGATGGTCACACAGCCCCCTCTCCCCTGAAAACCCTCCGCTCACATAGACTGCATAGCCCCACTCACATTAACATCTTCCAAAATACTGGGCTATTCAGATCATGTACCCTGAATCCCACAGGCGTGTTCCCTTTGAGTCACAGAGGTAAATGGTCGACCCCCCCTCGCGGTGCCTCCTGCTGCCCTGCTTTTGAGATGTGCCTCTTAAACCCTCCTCCAGCTCACCCGCAATTAATGTCTCATCGTTCTCCATTTATTTTGAATTGATTCACTTCATCTCCTTAACCCACGGGGGAAATATTGTTCTGGTTTGTGTCATGGAAAAGGGTCTGGCTCCATTACGCCATTGGCTGATTTTAGATTAAAGATCTTGCACTAAATCACAGCAGGCCTTGTGACAGAGCCCCAGCCTGGTCCCCTGTATGAGTTAGCTTGCCAGTGCTCTCTATATATAACCACCTCAATCAGCTCAGCGGCTGGTTGGACTTCAGCTGACCTTACTGCATTATATGGACCGGAGGGACTCGTGGTTTTACTGACCCGGCATGTAGACCTCATGCTCTTCGTGATGAGTGGCACTTCAGGTCTTGTTGTAGAAACGCGGGCAAATGGCCAACTACGCTGTATAGAAAAAAAATCTGAGATCATGAAAAATGGGAAGACAACCTGCAAGGCGAGAATTACGTGACGAAGTACCTTAAGCTCGTGATTTCAGTGTTATCAGTGCAAAGGGTCTTGTGCATGTAAAATCAATGATTATGCAAGAAATTAAGTATTTGTGGTAAGCCAATCTCCCTCCATAATATGACATCATACTCTTTATAAATATCCACACAAACATAACTTATAATTAATTTGATTTCATATGACTTTTACTTTTAGAATAACTTTTTCTATTCTAGTTTTATTATACCATTTTATTGAGGATTTTCACCCACTCTGTTCAGAATGGCTTGAGAAATATGAAATAATCAGGTTGCGAAATCCACAACGGCTGCCAGGTTGACATATATGACCACATCTGACTTGTTGCTCTTTGTAGTTTCCACAAATGTATACCGAGGGTTCGCGCATCTACACAAAAAAACAATAAAACTCTCTTTCTCGATCCAGCCTCCTCTACCACTTCCAGAGGGTCGTGTCCTTGCTGTGAGCCTTGGCTGAGATTTATTTCATGTTTGTGAATATCTGAAAATAACCCCTTTGAAATTCACGGTGAGCAACCCAGTAGTGCAAAGGTCAACGTGTCTCCGAAACACTCCATATGAACACTGCTGGTCGTTTAGCAAACCTACCCGGCCACTTTGCCTGACTTGGTCTTAAAACAGCATCTTTTAGAACTTTGTGTACCTTTTTTTGGCAGTAAAGAGAAAATCACGACTCCTCCGAACTCACAGGCTGTACTCGAGGTATTTATTTATAACCACTTTTCTGAGGGTACTCTCAACTAATGATGATCCCATCAGCTGTCAGCTCCCACATAGCCTGCAGCTTCTCCCCTGTCCCCGTTCACTTTGCATCTAAATGACTGGGTGTCGCCGCAAAAAAACGGAGAACTTGGCATGACAGGCTTTCTTGTGTCATTTTCCTTTCGGGGACCTGACCTAGCTTAGCCCCCCTGACGCTGACCTGGACCACAGGCGTGCTTGACAGGTCTCTAAATCAGCCAGGGGCCACCGTGTTCCCACGAGGACACAGTTAACAAAAGCAACCAGAGAGCCATGAAACATGCCCTGATAGTTACATACACCTCTCTATTCTCAGAGGCAGGAAGGCCCGATAGGGTTTTTACTCACTGAGACACACTGTTGCGCGCAAAGAGTAGAGAATGAGCAGTAAATGGATCTGAAGATTAGCTGCCCTGCAAGTACATGTGAGGTAAGAATTAAATGTGACCTCTCCTGCAATCCTCCCACATGAACCCTCCCCCCCTCCGCCCCGCATACTAACACTACCGGCTTGACACCAGAGTGGGCAGCGGGAGGTCGAGAGAGCATGAGAAATAAAGTACTTACAGACATCGTCCACAAAGCTTTTCTGTGTAGCAGCCCCGTGACCCAACAAGGTCCAGTTTGTGAACGAGAACTTCTAAATTTATACTTCCATTATTCAGTGGTGCTGGACTGTCTCTCCTTCACAGGCCCTGTGGGGAAGTGATTGCTGAAGATACAGTAGCGACTGGCATTTTTTTTTTGGGATTTGTGTTTCGTCGTGTTTCTCTGTAATCATGTTCTTTGGGGTGCGGTACAGGTTTGTCCGCCCATGTGAGTTTACCCACATGGGAGCTGCTCAGCCTCCCTCTCAAATACATCATCACATGATTTTGAGACTGAGTAAACAAAATCATCTCATCTTACCTCATCACATCCAATCTCATGACATCTTATCTAAAAAAAAAAAAAAAAAAACTCGGATTGAGTGATCAACCTTCAACTTGTAAATGAAAGTGAATTTCTCCTGCTTTGCATTTTGTACTATAAAAACAGAAATGTGAATTTGGCCTGCAAAATGAGGACACTGGGTCTTGCTCTTTATTGAAACTCTTACATATTTGATGACTTTGATGTTGAAAAGCCTTCGTCCCACTTCTGGCTTTTTTTATGGCCAGGTTTTGAGCCTTTTGGCTGCCTTGATTTGAAGTAGTTTTGCTTTAAAAGTGGATCTATGATCATGTGTTATTTTAAGCAAGACGGTAACATTTGTGCACGGTTCCACTGGTTCGGAAAGGGAAAGGTTAAAGTCTAGGTTAACCATGTTTGATGGACCTTGACAAAATCCTACACTCTCACAGCGTGACTCACGCTTTGGCTCGCGACCAAGCTAGCAGCCAGTGTAGCGGTGTGGCGATCACGTACAGAAATCACACACACTATTCTGTTGAAACTAATCCCCCTGTTAGCTTTGTCTTTGAACTCGTGTCTGATGACAGGCGGCCTCCACTGCAGGCGCTACAATTCTTCAGCTTACGACACGAGGTCACCAGTGGCAACTGCAGAGTGAAATACACACACATGCAATCAGCGCATAGGCACACATGTGACCTGGTGCACATTAAGATGTGCAATGTATTTAATTTTTCAGTCCACAGTATACATTATGTACCTTTATAACTATATGCTCTGCAGTAATTGAGCCTCTGATTTTTCAAGAGGGGAGAGAAGGGTCTTCTTTCTCAAGAGAAGAGTGCGACCCCACTATAAAAGTA
Organism: Scortum barcoo; assembly: GCA_023238725.1. Classification (NCBI taxonomy): domain Eukaryota; kingdom Metazoa; phylum Chordata; class Actinopteri; order Centrarchiformes; family Terapontidae; genus Scortum; species Scortum barcoo. The sequence goes on along the minus strand of CM041536.1, from coordinate 21,198,580 downwards.
CAGTAATTCAATGAGACCACCCTCTCTAGTTATTTACATGTTGTCTTTTCCAAACTATAGCGACACTTTGCAAATCCTACACATTCTTTCATAACCCATTCAGACACTTTACTCAAAGTGTGGCCATGCATTAACAAAGTGAAAAACATTGAATAGAAATGTCTACTCTAATGTAGTGGTTCAATGAAAATTATAATGTCAGAGCACATATACGTGATTTTTTTTTTTTTTAATCCACCAGGGTTAGCACCAGCTAGATACAGAATCAAAGCAAAAAGATGTGAAAGATCCAATAAAATGAGAGAAATGTATAGTACTGTTGAAACAGAACTGTTGAAATAAGAAATCAGGACACAGACTATAAAAGAAGAAGAAGATGATGTAAATTGTTGTTAAAATGAAAGACTGCAGCACTTTTCATGTGCATATTAACTGTCCCTACAGGGTGTTTTGGAGCCATCCGTAGATAAGCGTGTTAAAATGTGAGTGTGTGGCATTGCTACAGCTGCACATACTGACGGGGGGGCTGTACATTCAAGCTCCAACTGAAACAACTGAAACCCCATCCGACTCTGCACCAGCTGACCAAGAGCGGATTGCTACGACGCGAAACAGGCTCCTTATCTTTCGCACGCTCATTGGGGAATAAGATACATTATGTTGAAAGGGTTACTATGACAAGCTCAAGGGAAGCAGCGTTTTTGTTTTTTGTTTTTTTTTTTTCTGTCCGGTGGAGGTCATAGATGGAGTCGTATTACAGCATCCTCGATGCAACATTATAGCCTGAATGAAGCCTCATTTATTCTCCCTCTACCGCGTTTCCTCTCTCTCCTTGCCGTCGTCTTCTGTAGCCTGAGTCGTGTTACACCGAACGATTCAGCCATGATCATATCACAACATTAATAGGGGGATTTATGCCCCACTATTATTTGGTGATATGTCTCTTTGTGCGGTCCACCACGTTGAGATGAGGGGTGATGGGGGGGATTCAGGGGTTCGCTGACCAGAAAGGAGCAGTTACACAGTCCATTTCCTTTCTGCACTAATTAGCATGTCAACTGTAAAGGCGCCTCCAATGAGCCGTTTAGAGGTGGATAGGCGAGGAGAGGAGCAAGGGCAGTCAAGGAAGCTTTTCTGTGCCATCAAACTGCCACTGAAGTCTGACCTTTACACCGGTCAGAAGGGGAAGACTGCATTTATTAGCAGCGTGTGTTTGGTAGGGGGGGTGTCGTCCTGTTGTGCTCAGACCTCAGGTCTACATTGATTTGAGTGGCATGGGTGTGTGTGTGTGTGTGTGTGTGTATTGAAAGGAAACTGTCAGAAAGATTGTACTACTACTCTCAAGTGCTGACTGAAGGTCATTTCTGCAGGGAATCCCTCATGAAAAGTTTCACATCCTCGCAGAGCCGGAGATGCACACACAACACCTCCTAAGTTTCAGCCCATCATCCCTCTTGAGCTGTTTTTGAACGAACAGAAAAGAAGCAATAGGATTGAGAGAGAGCGGAGAGGTATAAAAGGAGATAGCTCCTGCAACAACCGCGAGGAACGCTGATTAGGGCTTCGCCATATGGCAATAGAATGTAATTTGAGACACATTGAAAGTTAGAAGTTTGAGTTTTTCTCTTAAAAAAAGGTTGTTTCATCAGAGTTTAAGCTGAAGTATTTCAATAATGTCATTTTCACTAATGTTACAGCTGTCGAGGCTGAATCTTGCATCAGTGGTTTTTTTTTTCTTTTTACCTCTCAGTCTAAATCAAGAATAGCTTTTCATAATGATGGATGAGCAGAGCTTTTTTGGCCTTTCGACAAGACTCAGGTGCTGTGGCTGTCATGCCAAAGGTGAAATAGAATCACTTCCCCTCCGGATGAGGAGCAGATGCAGACAGAGTGTCATCAGCATTCAAACAGCGCCCGCAGACACTCCGCACCACCATGAATACAGAGTGGCTCTCTGTATTGGTTAATGTAAGGTCTTGTTTTTGCTACGTGTTTTCTCACACTCTAAGTTTATTATCTCCAAATGAAGTCAGTTGTGGCACACATTTACGGAATAAGGTCAATTTTCCGGGATTTGTGGCACTGCGGACTCGTGACTGGAGGAGGAGAAAAAGGGGGAGGGAGGCTCTGTGTTCTGCAGAATTCCCTTATTCCAGCAGGTCTGCAAATATTCCCAAAGCCTCGTAATATAGGAATGAATTATGGCATGAATTATAGGATGTACTGCAGCATGGTTGGGCAGAAATGAGTAGAAAAAGAAGTCTTGCCTACAGCATGAAAAGAAGCAACAGGGGGACAAATAAGATATAAGGGGAGGGGCAACAGGGGCAATAATAAAAGCTTCACTTGTACACTGTCAGGCTACTACTTAATCACTTCATACTGTAGGAAAGGGTGTAATAACAAAAGCAAACTTCTCCCCCTACGCTAGCCCCTCATAGTAGCTCTGTCTTTAAAAGTGTGGTGAATAATTTACTACATGAAAAGAAAGTGGTATTAAAAAGCCCTTCATACAGTAAGTGCAGGGAAATAGCCATTTACCCCGTGGCATGGCATGCTTAGTGACTATTGATTATATGTCTTTCAATCTGAATATCCTATTTTCTCGCTAGGCATCCGCCTGGTGCTCCGGTTTTCACTTAAGCTGATGATATTTTGCGTCTTCATCTTCCCTCTGTCCCTCCAGGGATGCATAATGCCTCACTTTGCATAACAGGAGTGTTTCCATTCACAGTACCACTCTTCCAGGAATAAACATATGCTTAGATGTTCACAATTTTACTCTTATGCGTTTGTTGAAAATTTGTTCCACCCCTCTGCAAACCAACTGAATAGGCTCGCCGTGTTCCAGCACAGCTACAGAGTTACGCTTCTCTTCACCCCCTCACATTGGTTTTGGGTTGCAGCCACCACACCCGCTGGCAAATAAAATCCCTCCCGTTCATTAGGAGTGTGGGTGAGCCTCCATCACATGGTGGGGAGATGTTAGGCCATGTGCTTGCACCAGTGTCTCTAATGGATGTTGTGTTCCAGCTGCAGCAGCGGGTCAGATCTTGGTGGGCAGCGCAGACCATCCCGGCAGCAAGGCCACGCGCCCACGTCATGCTTTTTAAAAGTGCGCACAAACACACATCTCCACGCACATGCACACACGGGCAGGCTAACACATGCACACTTAGTATCACCTTTCTCCCCTCCCAGCTCACAGTGAACCCAGCAGCACGTCTGTTTTCGCACAAGGTCAGGCAGACTGACCCTGTGGATAAAACCATAACAATTGTGTTTCTGATGCCCAAGTGCTTCGCTCATTTCCAGGGAGAAATCCCAAGGCTGCTTTTCACCTCATTTGAGGCAGGCAATTGTCAGGCACTTGAAATACATTTGTAGCGACATGTTTTGCTCTTCTGGCAATCTCAAACGCAGCCAGCCAAGGTCACCTCAGTTCATCCCACAAAGTCCCTGCCTATTAGGAAAAATAAATTATGCTGCAGTTGCTGATGCCGTTAGTCAAAGTTATTGTTTTGTTTGTGGCTCTCTGAAATGGGGACGCAAGTGGAGAGATGTGGGTGTAATAAGCATATGGACAGCTCTGTTGGGGGACTCTGTAGCAGATGCCCCCGTACAAGTCCATTTAGCTGTTGCCCTCCACTGTGACATTGGGTCTTGGGCTCATTTTGATACTGCAAAGGGGTGGAAAGAAGCAGAGAAATGTGCTGAGTGCCACACTCTGACTTTCTCTTACACTTACTTACAGCAACACTATGGCTGCTACAGAGTGCATTAGGGCTTTCCCATTTCCTTGAGCCCTTTGGCCCCCTGCTCCAGGTACTATGCGGGGAACAGGTCGAGTGTCCAACCTGTCTAATACACAAGTCTCTGGCCATGCTCTACCTCTGCTGAGCCAGCGTGCTCATTAAGCCCTTCAACTAGTGAAACTCAATGGGAGACTGTCCAACCGTCTGCTCGCCTCTGAGGATTTTCGGCATGGCTGCACTGGCAGACCAGAGTGAGATATTTATACGAGACAAATGTTTGTGTGCCTCTACAGGCGAGGCAGTTTATGTGGAGGAAAACAGGCACTCACAAAAAAAAGCACTGCCTTCACATAAATAGATATTTATTTTTCGTAACGCGTTTACTTTATTGTACGCAAATGCCTCGTAAGATATCTTCATAAGCACCTTTTGATGTCAACTGCAAGCAACAATATTCACATTTAATTAGCGCCTTGTGGAGGAGAGTCTCCCTCTGTTATCAGCTCTGTTTATGTATTTATATCTCATTGTCCTCATTAGAACATCACTGGGATTTTTATGGTCCTTCATCTCTTTAAAGGTCTCAGCATGCTGGGTGTCTAAGCATTGGAAGTACTGTGAGGTGACGAGGGAGGGATAGCAGTAAGACAGGACGGCTGCCATCCCTGCAGCCACCCCATATCTGCGGCATGAAGAAGTAAAGGAGCTTTGCTCTCCCGTGGCAGTGTTTGTCAGTATTTGGACCAGGGCTTTGGTCTTTGGCTCTGTGCTTTGTGCTCTGTGCTTGGCTTGCAGGCCCCATTCCCCTGTGCATCTCTGCGAGTCTCCATCCACACTCTCGCTGCCTCTGACTGACTTTGGCAAACAGAGCTTCCTTGCTCTCTGGCTCCAATCATGGGATGACTTGCTCCCCCTTCCCGGTGCTCTCCTACTTGTTCTGTATGCATAATTGAAGTGCCTGTGGCTTCTCAGGCTGATTGAAGAGTCTTGTTGGGATGGTAGAGATCTAACAGCAGAATTAGTCAGGGGTGTCTAATAGCGTTTCTCCTGCCATTGTCCCCGCTTTCTTTCTTTTTGTGTCTTGTCCTCTAAGGGTAGAGGGCTGTTGTCAGGTGTGAAAGACTATGGATGCGTCAGCGCAGACAGCAGGGATGGCTCTGGACAGGCAGAGAAAGGCTTGTCTGTCTTTAATCCTTCCTGGCGCGATTGATTTAAAGTCACTTTGCGGTGAATAGGCCTTTCAGCTCTTCTCAGGAGAGGGAGAGAGAGAGAGAGAGGGGCAGACATGGCAAGCCCTGCATCATTGATAGGTGAAGACCCCTAAAGGGGGTAATCTAGGCTCCCCCTTTAAAGTGGAGAGGTAAGGCATCCAACCAGAACCACAGTGGACATGCACCACTGTGGACTAAACATGTGATGGGAAATCCATGGAAAGATATCAGCACAGCACAATTGAAAAGACAAATCTTCTTGTCTGTGACATTTGTTTGCAGTACCAAGTCAGATGCTGAAAGTCACAAAACAACGTACTCTTGACCCTGAATAAGAGCCAAATTGTTTCAAAATTAAAGTGATTAAAATGTACATATTCATAGAAAGCGGCATGCTGCGTTATCAGTCAGCCCGCTTGACAGCGCAATTTCTGAGATAATCTCCAGCATTGTGTGAATCCGCCGGGACTCCCCTGGGTGAATGAAACTTTAACCAGGCAGATATAGCTTTTTAATCTTACGCTCTACGTCTGTCCCATCCCTTTGAATTCATGCAGTGTTTATTCTGAGCCTGAAAGCTCTGTTTCCCTCAGCTACCATCACAGACCCTGTGAATAATTTACTTGTTATACATCTCACATTGGCTGTATACTACCCACTGGGGAATGACTGGGACGCCCTCAGGAAGCCCAGGGAGACAGGTCTCTCAGCTGTACACTGCTATCATTGGGATAAATATTGTTTAAAGGCATGTAGCGAGACACACAGGCTTCGTAATGGAAGGGCTGGGGATTAATTTCCTGCTGGATCTACCCATGTCTGACTGAGAAATACCCATCTTGACAAGTCTGATTTTATTCATAAATGTATTTATTGCAGCAGGTTCACAGTTGTCTTATCCATTTTGATTTATTTTACATGTTTTGCTTAAGACATACAAGATATCAATGATAGTCAATAGGAATGCTCCACCGGCATAAACCACCTTGTACAGTGGATGATTGAAAAGTATCAAAATGCCCATAGAGTTTTAAGTTTGTCCATCTGGATGCTGTGTGACAAACTCTTATTATCATGATCAGTTTTTTGCTTTTTACAGCTAACTGCAGTTAGCTAACACCAAAGGAAAGCTGTAAATGTATTTATTATGATGTTTTGGCGTATTTGTTACATACTTAACATACAAATAGCAGAAAGAGTAGCTGTTAAGTGGCTTGTTGAAATTAAGATTTTTTTCATTATATATACGTTTTTGCACAAGAAGTCTTAATTTGTCAGGAGTCAAAATACAATTACTGCTACTGACACATACACATACACTGACATTCAATAATTGCCTGTAATGCATCATGTTTGTCAGGATTCAGCTCATGAAAACAGGATCAAATTACCCTTTTACCTTTTTTTGAGCAAACTCTTGCCTCAAAATGATAAAGGAACTAAAAAAAAACAGTGTATAAAGGCTTGTCAAGAAATCCGAGGTGAGTCAAGGAATAAATAAAGAGTAATAATGTGAGAAAATAATACGCGTCACCTGAACTTTTGTTTTGTTTGCTCATGTGGGGCCAACATGGAGGATAAATACGGTGGAAGTGCTCATTTATCAGGAAGATATCTTAAAAAAAATAACCTTTTCTGACAGACACACACAAACAGTCTCTCCGGAGAGTGTACTCTTAAAATGACTCCTTTTTCTTTCACAGCATGCCTCAAAGAAGACCTTTTCCACTTGCTGGGTAGAAAATACAAATAGTCTGTCTTTACTTTTAGACTTTTTCTTTCACTCCTATTTGATGAGCACAGTCACTTTACTATGTTTGCCACTCCGTGTTTCTGTTTTCCCTCTTGCAGTTGGCAGGCCATTTAGTACTTATATGGTAACATGAATCACAGGCCTGCAGGATCACGTGGCGAGAAATGAAAAATATCCTTTTATCTGAGGTGAATATCTTCTGTCTTCATTTCAGTGCAAAATCAATGCTGGCTAAAGCAGAAGATGTTGTGTGCCGCTAGACCAAAAAAGAAAAACTTTTTTTTCTCTCTATAAAAAGAACGATGGAGTTGCAGTAAAGGGCAGAGGAGATCGTAAAGTGATAGAGTGGCTCCATCCTTGAGCAGTGCAGTCAGGTTGGCATTTTCCCCAATTTTATGGTTTATTGTGCTGTAATTGTAGAAGTGCTCTCTAATTACTTAAACAAAAGGTTAGTTTTCAGTGTGGCACAGCAGATGTCTAGAGAAGATTATTAGTTCTGTGTAAAAGACGGCTTTTTTGTGGGCCAATTATTTACCTCCCTCACTGTAAAGCCTCGCACACACACGCACACTGCGCTTACAGCCACACGCACATACACACACTTCACACACACATCAAACACTCGCTCAAACTTTACAAACTCACTCGTCCAGGAGCACTGAGCCCGCCTGATGAGAGCAGCCACAGAGGACGGCAATAATTTGACAAAAGCTGTTATTCTTTACGACAGGACGTGACCTTTCTGAGTGCTCAGAGTGTGAAAAGGTCAAACTCCTCCACACACACACACGCGCGCGCACTGCCCACCCCCACTTTCAGACCCCCTTCCTCTGAGGGGAGATTGAAGTGGGGTCTTGCGACGGGTGGCTCCATGTCACTGAGTCAGTAACTGCGGCAACTGATAATTCTCAGAGGCAGCCACTCGGATGAAGGGTCAGCCTTTATTTTCTTCCTCTGGTATCCGTGTAAGCCCAATCTTTTCTTTCTCTCACACACACCTCACGTTTGCGTCCAATCTCTTCTGGCTTTAATACTTTCTATCCCTCCTCCACACACCTTATGGTTGACCCCTATCACCTCTGCTTCCTGTTTTGGGAGTTGCCTCACACAGTATTATCACAATTATTTTCACCCTGAGCTTGTTACAGGGCCCCAAACAGTAAGGCCCCATTCATCCAGCGAGATGGAGTCGCATCTCATGTCCTCCAATTTCCTCCACCAAAAGTTAATGTTGCTCTGCCCTGCTCCTCTCTGCTGGGCTCCTTCTGTCACCTCTCCCACAAATGACATTTAGACACCTGACATTCTGCCTTGCCGTGGAGGTGCTTTCAAAATATTGCCTAACACGTATGAAAAGGTCACATATTCTCTTACTCCGCTCTTATTCTTTTTCATTGATTTAAAAAAAAAAAAAATCTCCATATCAGCCACAATTACATGCACCGAGTATCCCTCCGTCCTGTCAGAAGCGCCGTTAACTTCCTGAACTCAATTCACTGATAAGAGCGGCGAGTTTTGTGTCCCATGCTGCAAAGATTTTTTCATTATCGCGGCATGGAGATTTGTTTGCATCAGCCTCAAATATGGATGTAACCTTCAAAATAGGAAGGGGGCATCTCTGAGTATCTGCGTATCTGCATCAGAGCATCGACGAAACAAAACACTCAAGTTGTTTTGACAGTTGTTTTCCAGTAACTAAACCAAAAATACATATTTGAAAATGCAGAGTGCTAAAAAAAAGACTCCCTCAGTGAAGCTTGTTAAAATTTAAACGCTAGTGGACCTGGCAAGCTTTCACGCGTCACCCTAGTGTCTTAATGATGTATCCGTGCCTTGCAAAATCGCGCGTATGGATTGTGAAGGCAGAGTAACAGAGCATCCACGCTTGTTGTCTCGATCTGCACAGATAATTGGTGCTGAATCCCCCCCTGTCATCGATACAGTAGGGACCCAGATGACAAATAATCTTACATAAACACTGGATAAGGTTAGTAATACTGCAGGACATTTCTACTGAGTTGCTAGCCTGATCACTTGTAGTGTGCGAGCGCTGGTCTCACTGGTCTCAGAAAAGTCATTGCATCAGTCGGTGTACTGGCTTGCATCACATCATTCGGACCAAAAGCGAGATTATAACATGAGCTTTTTTTTGTGTGTTTCCACATCTTGAGAAAATATGGTAATTTGTTCCTCCAAACAGGCTGTTATTCACAACTCTGCAGTATACGACCCTCTGATTGAACAGTGACGGCCTTAATAGTAAGCCTTCTCTGTGACTGTTTGCAAGCCTTTCCAGTATTTGGGGGATTCCCTGATCCTTCCACCTGCAGATGGCATATCAAAACATGACTGTCCCGCAATTAAAAGCAGATAAGGAGCTCAGCTCGGAGGCTCAGGGTCAAGCTCCGACGCAAACACCAAAGTCAGATGGGGTTTAAAGTGGAAGTATTTCCCTTGGCACAGACGCAGAGGTCCGATCTAACGGTGTGTTGTTGTTGCTGTTGTTGTTGTAGTAGTAGTAGCAGTGGTGGTAGCAGAAGCGAGATTAGAGCTTGTTCCTGGTAGGCTCAGATCAGACAGATTGAGCGGGGGCTGGGTGGTTTCACAGTCACTTAAGAGAGCGACACACTTGGACAAGCTCCCTTCACTGGGCATTAAACACAATTAAGTGAAGGCACTGTATCCCTCTCTACCTGGACTCCTAAACCTTCCGGGTGCTCCCCTCGCCAGCTGTAAATCCACTCTATCTAGCTGGCCTCTTCCACTTGCTATTCCTCCCCTGATGCCTCGAACCCTTCCTTGGGCTCTATATAACTTGGCCTTCGGAGGAGTGTCAGCTGTGATTCTGTATATTAGCCGTTCTGCATAGGGACATGACCTTTACCAGCATTTTCAATTGATGCTTTCATTCACCCTTTTTTAATCATGGAAGCATAAAGAGCCAGCAGGCGCCTTCCAGAGAATACAGTTGCATCTGAATTATTTAGACGATAGGTGATTGAAAGTGTTTTCCAGCACCCCCCACCACCACCACCCTTCTCTTCGTCTCTCAGTAGTGGTCTTACTCAGCCCCCTCGCTCAATCCTGGTGAGAAATCCAATGCGACTTTACTGTCATCCATATGTGACCAAACAAGTCTGTGATTCTGCTGAACGGGGCCCCCCGTTCGCGGCGCCCCTCGCCATCGACCTTGGCGACAGGCACTCAGACTTTGTTTGTCAGAGTTGCGACTCCAATCTTTCACAGAAATCATACCGTGAGTACCGCACGTAATCAGTGCTTGAATTTGAGCACTCTCCAAAAGGGCTTTTATCCATCCTGAATCACTTAGATGCAATCCTGATTTCTTTTTCTCTCTCTCCGTGTCCTCATTTTTAATTGCTTCTAGTCTTTTCTTAGTCCTCAGAAGAGCGCGGGTTTCGCTGCCGCTGTACAGGCAGCGAAACGCTCTCATCTTTGGAGGTGAGTCTGCAGTCAAACCTTTGCTGCTCAGAGGTCACAGGTTAATGAGAGTGAAAAGCCCCCATCTGACACCTGAGTGTGGGGGGTTGCTTGAGCTTATTTTATGTATCTACAAATCCTACAGGACTCATTAGACCCAATGCATCTCTCACCAGCTCATTAGGCTTTCATTTGAGTTCCCCGTACGCATCATCACCTGACGTATCTGAGAGCCACTTTTGAGTTTGGTGGACTTGTAATGTACTTTAAGTTACTTTGTTGCCCTGCGGCGCAACATATCAATGGATGTGTGCCATTAGTCAGACTGAGGCCACACTTTGTTTGTCGCAAAAGCGCCGCAGCACATTTGCAGGTTTATTATTGTGCCATTTGTCAGTTAAACTTTGTCAGACGGGGAGAATTAGAATTGTGTGTGGGGGCATTGATTATTTATTCTGAAAGAGGAGGAGGAAACAACTGAAATTGATCCATAATTCCTACCTGATGATGACTGTGTGTGTGTGTGTGTGTGTGTACTGTATATGTACAAATGCGTGCCTCGGTGTGCGTTTGTTTGCACATGCAGCAGCTTTGTTGTACATATTGCTGACAGACATTAACGTGTTTTGGAGCAGTGGCGTGGAGATGAGAATGGAGGAGGGGAGCAGTGTGAATAGAAGGGCGGTGGTGCGATGATTTACCATGTTGCCTTTCCATATTTTACCTCATTTAGGTTTTTTTTTTTTTCATGGAAGGATTGCCCTGGGTATTTCATTCTAATAGGCGTAGGCAAAAATGTCACCACTTACCTCCTTGCCTATATTTCAGAGAGTGGTGGGCATGTTGTACGGCTCTTATCTCTGACAGATTAACCAACACACCAGCAGGTGGGGCGCTCCACTTCGCCAATCAAAGCCTTCCATAAACAATTACTTGCATTAATGGACTCACTCTGCAGAACTCACACATGTCAGCGGGGGCCTGGCTAGGTGGCAGAGAGAGGAATTAGGGAATTGCTCCCTCTAGGTGAAGTTCAAGTCTACTACAGTTGGTTTTGGAAAGCTTGGAAGTTTTCATTTCAGGGAGGTGACAGTAATTACATCTCTGTTTGTTCTGGATTTAAAGTAATCAGCTCAAATGTGCAAAAACAGCAGAGTCCAAGTCCAATTTTTGCTCTAATCTCTTGCAGAGCTGTTATTGGCTTATCATAGTTGTAATTGGGGTAAACCCTCTTGTTTTTTTGTTTTTTTTTGTTGTTGTTTTAAGCAGTGTTTGGTGATGGATGACTGTGTGGGCAATTTAGCCTGTTGCATGGGGCTTTTTGAGCGGGGATTTGTGCTGATTTGGAGCTAACCTTTTTCTGTCGGATCACCGTGTTTCTCTGAAAGTCTCTCATCGGGAGCAAAATCTGCCAAGGGAAAGCTGAAAATGAACTTTGTTGTCAATCATTTCTATAACCAACCCTGAAAAGCCACTTATCTGCTGTTTGTTTTCTCACCTTGTCGCCTGTCTTATCTTTTGCCTTGCAGTTATGCGGCTGTGGGCTGCTCGGCGTGGGCATCTGGCTCTCTGTGTCTCAGGGCAGCTTCGCCACCTTCTCGCCCTCATTCCCCTCACTGTCGGCTGCCAACATGGTCATCGCCATCGGCGCCATCGTCATGGTAACGGGCTTTCTCGGTTGCCTGGGTGCCATCAAGGAGAACAAGTGCCTGCTTCTGAGCGTGAGTTAAATAGACATATACCCACGTCCCATTATAAATAAGATGCCTAGTTGTCCAAGAGTGAACGCACACACTGAAACTCATCACTGACTCTATCTCTCCTCCTTTTTCTTCACATTCCCCCATATCACCCATACAAATATTGACAAAAATGTCTTGTGGAGACAGCCTCTCACTTATGTGTCTATACACCTACACGCGCTGGTCACAGGCCAGCGAGAACTCAGCAGCATATTTGTGTTTGTCTCCCAGTCGGTATCTCAGCGGAGGTAGACGACTGGCAGGATGAGTTCAGCCTGCATTGTATCAAACCTCAGGGGCTCACAAAGGAAAATTAAAGCTGAGCGACGGGATTCTCTCTCTCTGCAAGTTAACACCAACGCATTTATGTCATTTCCATGGCTTTGGTCACAGTCCAGTGAAAGAGCTGTCAGTCAAAAGGGCCTTTTGAGGTTGAATTACTGTATGTATATGGCACACTGAAGGCTCTTGATATTTTTGTGCGAAATAATTGCGAACATTCTGTCTATCATGACGTTGCCCTGTTTGCCAAAAATTGCGGTGTTTTATCTTAAGCACAAGTTAATTACAAAAGTTCACACAATGGAATGAGGTTTGCGTGGATCCACTTTAAAAAAAAAAAAAAGAAAAGAAAAGAAAAAGAAAAAAACTTTCATGTATAGAAACTTTAAATGAGAAGTGGAGTCGGGGATCTGAGTACTTAACATCACAAACAGCTCAATCCCTTGAAGCTCTTGCATCAGTCAAAAGCCCCACCAAATCCTCAGTGTTCGACATGGCTTCCTTCACCTGCCTAACAACTGTGAAGCAGAGAGAGAGAGGAACGGAGCGGAGTGCAGGGAGGGTGGGTGTGGAGGGGGTGAGAAAAATGGCTGGAACGAGGAAGAAAAGGGAGACTTAATAAAAAATCTCAAACTTCTGATGTCCCTCATTAAGGCTCTTGCCACATCTGCGCATCATATTTGGCCGCCGTTGTTCTGTTGAGTGCAGAAGTGGCTGCTAGTCTGTTGTTGTTGTCGTTTTCTTCTTTGACTATCTGTCCGGCTCAGCACATACAGGGGTGGAGGGTGGGAGGGGGAGGGGAGCAGGACGTGGAAACATCAGAGTGGGTTTAGATCTCCCGGAGCAAACATCCCTGCGTCTACCTTGACATATTATCTCTGAAGTTACTCTGAGGACAGCTCTCTCTGGATTAGAAATATTCAAAGCCAAGACATCCTTTGCGATAAATGTTCAGTCCCTCTTTTTGATGCCAAAAAAATGTTTACAGAGACAAATTTAATAAAAAAAATAAAATGACAGAAAACAAAGTGGGAGAGAAAACGCTGAAATATCCATCGGAGACGTCAGCCCTTTAAAACCTTGAAAGTGTGAATCGCTGGCAAACGAGAACATACGCCCACAAAGCTGTGTTTGAATGTGAATAAATACACACTCGTGCACGCACACAGTGTCACACAGAGCCACCGGAGCGCCACCAATTTAGTGTAAAAAAAGCTTTAACTTTCGGCACTGGGAAAATGCGACAAACTGACCGTGAAGGCACAACAGTGATCAGCTAAACTGGCAACCCAGATACTCAACCAACAACAAACTGTCTTAACTATTTCATTTGGGCCTTGACACAAATAACAGCCTACTCCCATCCTCCCAAATGAGTTTGTAATTAATGGGGTTTTCTAAAATCTAGGCTTGTGTGCCTCCTTCCATGCTGTGCAAAGGAGATTGGTAAATATTGAGCTGAAGAGGAATCAAGTAGGGCGAGGTGAATAGTAGATGAGATGCAAGGCTGTGTTGGAAATGAATCTAGGGAGGTATTAAACCTTCTTCTCCTCCTTTCACACGTTCACAAGCCCTGCGGCACTTAGATTCTGCTTTTTTTTTCCCTTCCTCTGTTATTCCCACCTCCTCCTTCTTTTCCCCTTTTTTTGTCTCTCCTAACCCGTTTGAGCGTTTTTGAGTGTGCGTCGCTTCATCTCATCATCGAGTGTATTCTTCTCACAAAGAGAGAGATCATGGGCTGTGACCGTACAGGAGTAGTTACGTAAAATGTGATTACACGCCGTTCCGCAGACACTCGCATGAGGACGCGACACCGCTCTCATGTGCGTTTGCTAAATACGAAGCTCTCCCGCCAGCATCCCTGTTATCTGTTAGCCTAGCTAAGCACAAAGGCAGGAAACAGCTAACCTGGCTCAGTCCAAAGATAACTAAATCTGCCTACCAGCACCTCTGCAGCTCGCTAATCAACATGTTTTATCATGTTTGTTTATCTGCTGGGTTATTTCTTGGCCTGGAGAAGCATCTTCCTCGAGTCTTGTCATCATGGTTGATGAAGTTGCCAGGCAACTGGCACAGACTGTAGTCCGTCTATAAAACTACAACACTTTGGCTTTGAACAGATTAAACAAACAATATAATGCGTCAATGAGGGAGCGTCAGACAGAGCCAGGCTAACAGTTTCCCCCCATTTCCAGTCTTTATGCTAAGCTAAGCTAAAGGAGTGCTGGTTATAGCTTCAAGTCTTCTCTCATTCCCACAATGCATTTTAGGCTAGAGTGTCAATCAAAAGCACTATAAATCACTGATGCAGATTTTCTTGTGTATAAATTGCATAAAAACTGTCGCATATGTAATCCACATTCATGTAATGGCTGTTTTTTTTTCTTTTAGAGAAAAAAACGAATGACCGCGAGAGAGTCGCTGTCCCTCAGTTTCATTCTCAACATGTTCTCATCAGCATGACAAGGTAGATTTACAATACTGCCAAAGCGATTGTTAAAACAAGGCTCTCCCTCCTCTCTCTGACAGTTCTTCATTGTCCTGCTGATAATTCTCCTGGCAGAGCTGATATTGCTCATCCTGTTCTTTGTGTACTCAGATAAGGTAAGTTAATTTTGTTTTCTGTGTTGTGTCTGAATGTTAAAGCTTCCATCTTTTATTGTTCCAGTTAGTTCACCGGCATTTTCTCGGCGCAGTCAAACGCTTCGCCACGGCTTATCCATTGTGTGTCCTCAATGTGCCAAGGCTGCGAGGCGTATGTTACAGTTTGAGCATGGGAAAATTAATGCCTGAACGCTTCGCACACACACACACACACACACACACACACACACACAACTGCATGAAGCAATAAAAGGTGTTAGCGTGATAAACATATGCCCGTTCCAGTTGCTTCCGGGGATCAGAGATTACTCCTTTTTATATTTGGTTGTTTCTTAGGCAGGAGGTTGAATGTCTCGATTCTGCCATTAACCCAGAAGTCAAAGGTTAGGCCACAAAATGCAGCTCAATCCTCTCCAGTTGGCTCCCTGTAATTGGTCCCAAGCACATTTCCCATGACCCCTGCATGGGCACAAGTCAGGTGTATGTCTGCAGTGGGAGAGCAGATGAGGACATGTAAAGCTCTGGAGATTATTGGCACCCAAGAACAGACAAGATTATATGTTTAATTAAATTGCCCAACAAGTGTCTCATCCTGAGGATGACAAATGTCTCGCACTGGAGGAGCAACGAAGGCTTCTATCTGTTTTCAAGGACGCGTCGTTGATAGATCCGTCTATTTATATATTCAGAGTCTCTATGTCACCCGGCCCGCGGGACGACGGCTAATTCTCCCTCTTTGTTCTGAGGTTATTGCTCAAACTTAGTCTCTCAGGCAGATAAAGGAATTCATTTAGCAGCCAATCCATTCTCAGATTTGGATCAGGTCTCGGAGGCACACCCTGTCAGGAGTAAATATGTCTGCCACCTTATCTCCAAAATATTACCGGCTTAACTTTATAAAAAAAAAAAAATCTCCAAACCTTGATCCCTGCAGTGGAATTTTAATAGAGAGCCTCTTGACTTCACAGAGTGCCTCCCCACCTGTGAAGTCAGGAAAAAGATAGCCAAGTAGGGCTGAGGATTTCTTAAATAAGAAATCAAATGAGTCGGCATTAGTAAGCGATAGGGGAGAACTGTCCCATTCACGCAAGTTCCAGTGAAAAGCAACCATATTTTACATTTCTCCCATCTTGCCAAATTACAGTGTGTTTATTCTGGCTTAGACCTAATGGGATGTGAAACCACAATAATGCTGATCGCTGCCAAATATATTTCCCTTTATTGGTCTTCAAATGTCATTGGGAAAGCAAGGCCATCACAGCAAATTATACGTTATTGGGAATGGCACTTTCAGACAGCCTCTAAATAAGACGTCCTGCAAATGTGAGGAAATTGCGCGGCACCATTACTCAGGTGGCATTTTATGTTTAAGAACGTCTGAATCGGATGAAGGACAACAGGCGCCGCGCGGGGCACGCGAGGCCTTCGGATGTTGCGCTGTGTTTTCTCCCTCTCCTCTTGGCTCTGCTCTCTCCAGTGAGATCTAGCATGCCACGCGAGGCTCTCCTCATCCGCTACAGGCTGTGATCAGAGGAATCACTAATTCACTTCTCCTATTTGATCTCCTAATCACAAGGCATTTATTAACAAGTCTGGAAGACATACAGTAGTTGGCAGCTTTTAAATGTCTATCGACGGAGGCCAGCAAAACAGATATTTTAGTCTTTCAAATAGGTCATCTTTAAGTCATGAACAGCGCCTCTACATCATATCATATAGTATCTGGTTTTGCTAGAGGAGTTTTTTTTTTTTTTTTTTGCTTTTGTTCAGTCACACCGTCTCCCCCCTTATTTCTACATTTCCGCCAGTTTAATCCTGTTTGAGAAGCGCTGCTCATTCTTCTCAATGGAGACTCTCTCTCCTCTTCCTCACTACAACAGTCTTAGCCTCCAGGTATGGCTTATGTGTAGGTACCCCCTCTTTCCCTGCACAGCCCAGTGGTGTTAAGCTCTCTGATTAAATGCCATCTAGAGGCCGTAGTATAATAAAGGCTGGCGCTGCAGTTAGCAAGCAGCTGACTACAGCAGATGGCTGGGCCACGAAGCAGATTACAGCCATCCATCTTTAACGCCGTGACCTCATTGTGCCTCCGTCGACCCAACACGCCGAGCTGAGACACCAGTGAAGGTTTATTAGCTCAGAATCAGGAAGCAGAACCTGGCAAGCACACAAGGGAATACCAAAGCATGCGCATGGGTGTGCAGGGAGAAGGGGGAGAAAATAAGAAACAGAGGGAAAGCAGGTGGACACAGGTGAGAAAAAAGGGAGGTGAGACGTCTGAGGCAGGGAACAGTAGAAGATGAATGTGTTGGTGAAGGAAGTTGCTAGAGGAGAGAGAAAGAAATGCATAAAAATAGTCTGAAGGGAGGCTCAAAACGGAATGGTTGTGGGGAAAAAAAGTGAGGTGAGGTGTCACTGTAAAGTTTTGAAAAGACATTCAAGAGGAAAAGCGATGATGTCATGGAAGAGGAAGGAAGGTCGGTCACATAAATAACTCGTTCAGAGAGCGGGGAAGGACACGCTTCGTTCCTGATTTATCTTTACTAACAACGCAGCAAACCAGCAGACTCGTGTAGTCATGTGTTGCACATGTTTACATGGAGAATTAAGTTCAGTCGCTCGGCACGCTTTTTTTTTTTTTCCAGACCAATTACAGGGAAGTAGTGGGGGTCTTCCCCTCGCTCTGTGGTGTGCCCTGGCTTCAGGCTATCCAACACAGGCTTGCAGAGCAGCCGAGGGAATTAAGTATCCTGTTTAATGATGTGCTGTTGGGCACCTCTGGCTGAGACCGTGTTTCTCTCCACATCATTTATTACACTTTTCCGGGCAGTTAGCTAACGCGCGAGTCCAGAGCTGTGCAGTGACAGCAACAAAATATTTTCTGCCTCGGTTCTTTGGCTCTAATCGTCACATCCTTTGACACTTGACGACCCTGAGTGACAGTATAAACGTGGCCCAAGAAGGACAGAGTATGTGAGTGATGAACGATGAATCTAACAAATCAGATGTGAAAAAAGGAAATTTCTCTCGGTTTATCTGAGAGGTCTTTGTTGAAACGTGCACGGCTAATGACGGAAGATGGGTTGTGACTGTCACTTTAATGTGTGACACCCTGTGATCTGACAATACAGAAAAATACTTCCTTTCTTTCATTTGAAGACATGGTAAAATAAGTGACAGTTTGTTCCGAATTGCAAAGCTGTATAAGACTTCGTAGAATGAGTCATGTTTTAAGACTGAAGATGAGAGGGGGCAGGTGAGGTTTGTAGAACAGGGAATAGAAATTTGAAGAGTAGCCCTGCAAAGGGAGAACTGCATCTGTCAAGAGCCCTCTTTTGTCCACCTTAATTAACTGAGTGTAAATTAGGACCGTACCATTTTCCCATCATCATCATCAAAATTGACCTCGACCATGACCAAAATAACTTGACCTAAATGTAACCGCATTGTTGTCGAGGCAAATGTGTAGCTGTGGTACAAATTAGCCATTATTTTTCATACCAGCACATTCACATGAATCATCATGGGAATCCATTGTTTTCAGGTGCAATCCAAGTGGCTAAAATCCATATTTTATATTAACAATGGATTGCATGACTGCTTGTACGTGAAACAGGTTGCTCATAGCAACATAGAGAATTATCACCCGACTCTGCAGTTCCACTCTGTTCTGTGGAGTGTTATAATTATTTAAGCTAATTGTTCTGGTTGTCCAGCCTTCAACTTTTCTTTTTGCCCTCAATGCTCTCACCACTCTCACCACATCCTCTCTAGCCACAGCATGCAGCTGTTTTCAAAAGCCATATCCACCAGCAGGCAGACAAAGCTAGTGAACATAATGGAGCATTTACCAACTTAAGAGCCACATATTTCTCAGAGCTAAAAGGAAAGTAAATAAGGAGCAGTACATTTTCTAAGAAACATAACTAGAAATGAGTGATAATTGCGTGGGTGTGTAAACAGGCATAAGTCATAATGATAACATGCTGGTGTTTTGCTCACAGCTTGGTGTCCTCTGCCCCAAGTGGCCACATTTGACCAAAGTGCTTTGGTTCTGCTTTAGTTATTCACAGTAAGTAGCTCCAAGCTCTGTTCCCCTGTTAGTGTGCGGGAAGGCGGCAAAAAACTTTCATTTTTATCTGGCTACATTTTCACGTACTGTATGTACCATTTGTCTTATCTCACAGATGAGTTGTTTTTTTCATCTAGTTGGCTTCTCTCTCAGTGGTAATATGTTTACTAAACCACCTGCATCGTCTGTACATTTTTTTTTTTTGTGAAATTGTACTGCAGAGACTGTGATTCATTTGGAATTAAACACTGTAACATCGCTCGAGGATTGTAATCGCTCAAAGTGATAAATAGCAGTTGGGCAAAAGCGGGAAAAAAAACTCACATAATACACTAATTGCTCTTCTATACACTCATCATGGCACTTACTGTAAATAAGCAATACTTTTCTCAGATTTTGTGAAGAACTCACACCGCCCTCAGAGACTCCAGTTGTTAGCCAGTCGGCCTCAGAGACCAAACTAATGAGAAAGAAATACGGGGGAATCGACACTGAGGTCCAACTCGCATGTCTCTAAATGTGTTCTTCCACGGCAGAATTTGTCACCTACATGGCACATATGTGATGTGAGGTCACAGACGAAAAGATCACATCTTTCACATTTATGAAAATTGGAGCAGTCAGCTCGGTCATGGCTGTGTAGTCTGATAATGAGTAAGCAGTGTGGCTCCACGTCTGCTCGGTGACAAGCCCCAGTTTACCTGGTTCCCGAGGTGTTTACATGTCACCAGATCTGCTGCACAATCTTGACAGAAGGGAGTCCTACGCTGGAATTAATAATGTCTCTGTGCTGGGATGCGGGAAAAAAAGAAATACGCTTGTAAGACGTTGACTAAGTTGAACAATAGTATTGTTTAAAGCATGAAACAAAACAGAAAATGAAATAAAGAATATCTGTAATACCTTGCCATTTGGTGATGTCAGCACCAGCTTGGATGGATTGCATTATTACAGTGTTTCAAGTGAGACAGGTGTTTAACAGACAATCCACCACCCACTCTTTGTTCTCTGCTTTTGTGCACAGTGACAAAAAACACACACCAATTTGGATAGAAAGCCTGTTTCTTCCTCCGCCCTGTCGACATGTATATCTGTATATCTGTTTTCCTCTCTGTGACTCTCTGTTCGCCCTGCTGGGCTGAGCTGAGGCCTTTTAGATTCCTGTGATGAGTGTGCCTCCCTGTATTGCTGAGTGTGGACTTGGTCAGCCCAGAGGAAACCACAAGCTTATCTATGTAATGAGAAGTATGAGCCGGTGTCTCGGGGTGTTGTCGATAGGCCACACCTGAGGTATTGCATCGATGCCCTGTGGTAACTATCAGAGAAAATTTGATATGTGAAAATGTTATTATGTTGCCAAAGTATGGCGCTGGACTGTTAATGGTGAATAATTTCTAGTACAGTACCAGCAATAGCTTCAGTCTGGAAGTTAGTTTTCCCTTATCGGAAAAAAAATAGGCTAATGCAACAAAGATGTGTTTGTATCTGCTCCTTTTGCAAGGAAAAAATGGGACAGAGTGTTGCGTGATCAAATCCCTGTTTGTTCTGCAGTCATTTGTCTGCCTCTCGTTAGCGGTAAATCTGGATCATTAAGTTTCATTTCACGCTGTAACAAAGCCTTCCACACATGAAATGGAAGATGTACAGAGACTTATTGGAGACTCAGAAGATGATTTTTATTGTAGTAGGGGGGCCCCTGCTCTCCAGTGGCTGTGCTAGCAAGGAGTCAGTAATGAGCGAGCAGCATCACATATAGCCTAGATGGAGAGGAGAAGAAAGAAGATGGAAACAAAGTACGAGGCAGAGATTGATGATGCTGCTCTTCATCTCATTTTCCTCCACAAGGACAGATATGGCGGGGCCTGCAGCCCGAGGTGCAATATACAGATGTGCTACTCCACATCAGCAAAGTTACAGAGGGAGAGAGAAGAATGTGATTTGAAAAGATACTAATCTCTTTTCAAAGGTTTTTAGAGGATGTTTTAAATGGGTTTTGCATGATTAATGATTACTAAAGCATTTTATCGCTCGGGAAACTTGAATTGCTCAGTAAAAAATCTGTTTCACTTTTATATTTAATTCAGCAAATAGTTTTCTTGTGCCTTGCAGCTCAGAAAACAAGGGTTTTAGGGGTTTTCTCCCCACCAATAAATTGCTGAACCACTTAATTAAAAGCTTAATCTCCTTTTGTGTACGATCAAAGGGAAGTTTGGTCTGTCTCTCATATATGGTACAGCTGTACAGAATACAGCTTTCTGCTGGGCTGCACAGGTAATTAGTCAAGTGACATGAAAATTGTAATTCTTTCCTAAAAGTGGGCAGAAATTATCTTTAATTTTCCTGCGTCTGGTAATTTTTTTTAGCTGCCTTAAAATTGGATTTACTTAGCAGCCTCCAAACAATGTCTAGCCGAACACCAGCTCTCCTTCTTTGAGTAAAGAAATTGGACAGCCTCTGAAAGAAGCCTGTGTCAGGCAGTGACAGATATGATGCCCTTTCTCTTATTGTGTGCAGACTTTTTTTTTTCTTCTTTTTCCCTGGGCACAGTCTGAGGCGTTAAGCTGCAACTATTAAAGCAAGTGTGTTCCTTTTGTTGTAAAATAACGCACATTGCCTGTGAAGATGTACAGCGTGATTCTGGCAGCGCATGTCATTTTTCCAGTAATAATTATCCTTATCTGAAGCGCCTCTCAATCTGTCCTGGCAGTTAGCAGATCCCCATGGGCAAAGCGAACTGCAGGAGAACTAAAGCTCTGATTCTGTATCTCATTAACGCTTCCAATGAGATATTAATCTCCATCAGACATGGCACAACCCTGAGCACATTGTTGGGGTTTAGTCAAGAGGAAAATGATTTGCTTGCTCCGCTCAAGGGTGTGTTGGAGCTGTGTGCATGGAGCGAAGCGACACATGACATGTGTCAGATCAGCAGTCATCATGGAAAAGTCCAAGTCGCTGTAGCGGCGCTATTTTTAGATGACAAGAGAAAGGTTACCTGTAACTTGCTGCTGTCGATTTCTACTGGTGTTTTTGTATTCGCTGCTGATTTCCGTCTTTACATTCGAGTGGCTGCTTACTGTCAGCTTACCTTTTAATCATAATTAGTAAAAAAAAATCCAAGATCAATCACACACTAAATCATTAAAAAGCATGTCACGCACACCATAAGGACCATTATCATTTACCATTATGGTTTACATCTGTGTGAAAAAAAACACTGATATCTTGAATAGAATAACACTTTACTGTCTACTCAAAGACAATAATTAATGCCATAACACAACAGTTCTTGCTCAATAAACCCCTTTAAACTAAGGTCTCTAACCAAAGCTGATGTTGTCTTTTTTTTCTCTCCAGGTGAGTGAGAATGCCAAGCAGGATCTCAAGGATGGCCTGGCTCTCTACAACTCAGAAAACAACATAGGCTTGCGAAACGCCTGGAACATAATCCAGGCGGAGGTAAGGCGGACCGCGCATTACATCAAAACACCAGAGAAGAATGTTCACTCACAAACACTGGAAGTGAGAGATAAATGTTTTACTGAAAATATTCAAGTTAATGTATTTCCTGGCGTGTAACTGTGGCATTAATGCAACATTAAAAGGCGAAATTGACTATTGAAGTACGCCTCATTCCATTATTTCTGTCCTCTGAAGCAAAGGGACTAATTATGATACTTTTTACATTATAGTTTGTTCGAGGTCTCCCTGGACTGACAGGAAGCATTAACTTAACTTGTCTCTGTGTGTGTGTGTGTGTGTGTGTGTGTGTGCGCACTCACAGTGGAAGTGCTGCTTGGTGTCATAGCATACACCGACTGGCACGAGGCCCTGAAGGAGAAGGTAGTCCCTGACCGCTGCTGCCAGGAGCATTACCAGAACTGTGGGCGTAACTCCACCAACATGTTCTGGAACAGGGTGAGTTCACGTCGGCCATAATGTAAACGCACACGTGTCTTTTGTTATGCACACACCATACGATATAACTGTGGAGGGATTACTGAACAGATCTGCTGGGCCAGAGCGTCCGTTTGAAGTGACTGTTAACATTTCTTGTCGGCAAGTCAATTAAACAGCTACAAAGAGACTCAAAATAACTACAAAGAGACGCAAAATGAATACAAAGAGACACAAAATGACTACAAAGAAACACAAAATGACTACAAAGAGATGCAAAATGATGTCAAAGAGACACAAAATGAAGACAAAGAGACACAAAAGGGCTGCCAAGAATCCCATCAGTTGTTGTTGTTTTGCCTCTCTTTCGGTCTGGATGTCTTGCTCCTGTGTAGGAGGAGGACCCTTTGTGTGTATTCAGAGTAGCTTTAAAGTTTTTGTCTTATTGCTGAATTCTGATCACGCCGGATTTCTTTCCATTATGCATGAGACAACAGGCCTTTTTTTTTTTCCTCAAAAACCTTGCAGCACAATGTTCACCAATCTCCCCCCATTACAAGTTTAATCTGCTACTGGTCTGGCATGTGGTTTGTTAGCAGGTCCAAAGTAGGGGATTAAAAGCTGTAATATAATTGCCAAATTGAGAATAGGCAGACATTGAGCCGGCCCATTGGGAAGGCGCAGCACTAAAAGCTTGTGTGTAATCCTGCCCAGAGGAGTCAGCCACACACTATATTGTTAAGCCTAACATGCTGCCTCAGCACCCACACTCAAGAAAGGGGCACCGCTTTGCAGCTGAAACCACCATTAAGACCTTCACCCTAACTCCAAGACCTCCGAATGAACCCAGGTGGGAATACATTTAAGAGTTAGTGCGCACCTTTGTCCATAGGTCCGCATATAAAGTCCTCACTCATGGGTAATTCATCTGCTTTAACACATCACCTGGTCGTTCATTCATCCAAGGGTATAGCTCACATGTAAGAGATGAAAAGCGTGAACAGGGTGGGTTATTTTTCCAGGTGACCAAACAGGCTACCAGCACCTTTTAAAAGCTTTTGTTCCACTTCAGGGCTGCTTCGAGAAAGTGGAGGAATGGCTGGATGACAACAAGCACCTGCTGGGAACCATAGGCATGGTCATCTTGGTAGTGCAGGTAGGAAGCTTGATGATAAATGGTTCTTTCCCTCTCCCTTATTTTGTTTCCCTCCCCATTTTTTTGTGTCTGGGTGCATTTTTTTCTGTCTGCTTGTCTGGCAACATGTCTAAAAAGAATGTGCATCAAGTGGCCTCTGTGCCACCATCTTCCACTGAGAAAGTTATGAGGCCTGCGCTCTGTGGGCGTTCTGGGCACCCACACATCTTGAAATATTGAAGTCACTGTTTCCTGCAACCTGATCCTGTCTGCGAGAATCAAAGCCATCTGACTTTGTGCCAAGCAGGCTATAGTCATGTATAAGAAGCCATCAGCACACAGGAGAGTTGAGAAACTGAATAGAAGAGCAGGTATAGAGGAGCAGGCGCTGTAGGGAGGGATGATAGATAATTCTCCTAAGATGGTCTGTTTCTCTTTCTGTCCTAAACTCCTCACATCTGTCCCTCTTTGTACAGTATGTCTCACAGTATTTTCAGTAGAATATTTTTTCTGCACAAATTTGATGGCTGAAGTGCACTTGTTGTTTGCTCACTCCATACGGCCCAGGTGCCAATATACAGGGATGAGATGTAGCTAGCAAGCAATGCATCAACCCGTGCATGTGTGCGCAGAGAGTGTCTGTGCCTCGTTTGTGTGACAACTCTGACTGATTTCGGTACTCATCAGTAACTCCACTTCTCTCTCTCTAATCTTCTTCCAGTCTGTCCTTTTTCCTGTAGTCTTTGTACGTTTATGAAACTGAGTCATAAAGCCCCGGGATAAGTGTGGAGTTTTTGCTAAAATTAAAGCATTTCAAGCTCCCCCATCTTTTTTTATGGGAAAGCACAGTGGGCAGCAAGATGTCCCTGGGTTCAGCTTTGGAAACGGCCAGCAGCATTTTCTCCATGTAGGGCCAAAGACACGCATGCTGACGACTCAGAGTTCCCCGTTGGAATGACTGCCTGTCTGTATGCGCCTCCTCTGTGACTGATTGGCAACCTGTTCAGGGTTCCCTTCCTCGTGCCTAATGTAAATGGATGGACGGACACATCTTTGCCTCACTTTGCGCTGCCTTGAGCAAATCATTTCACACCCACTTGACTTTGTATGAAATCATGCTTTGTCTAAAATTCACTTTGCGTTCAGTCTGAACACACCTTAATAGTTGTGCTCTCTCCCTGGAACCAACCCCTCTAACAACAGCTGTCTGCGCTGCACTGTTTTCTAAGGTCCATTTCATCTTTTCTTGCACCCACCATCAGCTCCGAGTATAGCATATACACATGAAGAGACAGCCCCGCTGTCCACCTGCTCCCCTTGCAACCTTTAGGTACCAGGCCTATATGTCAGTCACTGAATAGGCAACTTTCCATTCAAATGTAGTGCAAATCCTACCCGAATTTCCCGACAATCTGCAAAAATAAATGCAAATTAATGTGCGCTTCCATCCACCACTGTTATAAAAACAGTAGGAGTTGGCTACATAGAGATGAACAGCTGTTGGCGCTAATTCTGCAGTCAGACGCCATTAAACCGTTGTAGAAGAAGAAAGCACGCTGAGATATTACGGATGAACCCTGAACAAATGGAAACAATGCAGAAAACATTATGGATGTACACCATTCATGTTTGTTTCACATATCAATTGGAGGAACATCACAGTCTCCCTTTCAGTTCACACATATGTTTGAGTGCGTCATGATTTATTCGCAGAGTCTGTTTCCATTCCACTTTGTTGTATTTAGTTGATTGATTCATGAGCCTCTCCACCTCAGCCAAACATATAACTCTTTTGCAACATGACTGTTGTTTGTTTTTTTTTCCATTCTGGTTTTTATTAAGCACAAATTAAAATTTGCACGAAAACAGGAGGATGGGAACGCACTTGCAGTCTGTTAACACAATGTGTCATCCCTTGCACTCTGCTTCTTTCCTTTTCACTCTTCATGCTTCAAACGTTCCCTCTTGCTTTATTTTCCCTGCCCTCCCCAGCCCTTCTGTGACCGCACTCATGCAAGACGAGCTAATCCATGAATCCACGGTTCATTCAGAGTAAGGTGGCCTCGCAGTGAAATTTCGATGTTGAGTTTTTGTAAAATTCTGCATATTTTCCATGTCCTTAGGGGAAGATGGTGCTTTAGCTTCAGTTAAAGTTTACAGCCTCACTGAAGGAAAGTCAGCATTATATATATGTATTGGCCAGCCACAGATCACTATGTATTCATGACAATATCACACTCTTCCAGATGCTCGCGTGTATTTACTCTAACTCACAGACTCTTTTCTCTCTGCATGACACTATGTCTTGCTTGTCTGTTCATCCATCCTCAAACACACACACATGCACAGTGTGCACATGTAGAAAGGTGACAAATATCAGCCCTGTTTGGAGACTGATAAAGTCTTCATGCAGGATGAAACCTCGGCTGACATCGATTTTAATGATCTCTGCCCCTCTGTGTACACACACACGCACCCATGCAGTCACTCCTCACTGTGGATTCAGGTGAGAGGCGGGAGAGTCGAGAAACAGACCTTGAGCTGTCAGATTAGCAGCCTCGAAGGCAAGGTGGAGGACATGACACTGATGAGCAAAAAGATGATGCCCCGCAACTTTCCAATTCTACATCATAGCCAGAGGTCCGGGGAACTGGCCTATGAATGATTTATACAGGCAGTATGTATGACAGACCTCGAGGAAAACCTGTATGTATACATTCATCCATGATGACAGACAGCAGAAACTCGTCTAAGTAATTGGCTGGTTTGGAAGCACAGAGACGGTTTTTCATTGGTCCTAACTACCTTTAAGCTCGATGTTTACCTCAAATGGCACTTTGTGTTTTGACTGACAGCAGTTTAAGGTAGCATTTTCTCTAAAGCGGCCATACAAATTAGGTTCTGAGTGAATCTAAAGGAAGAGAATCAGCAACTTTTCCAGGACTAATTACGTCCTGTAGGAATCCCCAGTGGAGGCTGTTTGCAGGGAGTCCACGTTGCCTTTTTAGTAAAAAACTATGCACCATACAGTGCTTTGCAGTTTCTCCGCCATCCGAACTTTGCCAGATAATGGTTTCAGGATCAGCTCTATGACTGTGTTTGATGTAGAAGTATCAAGGGTAATGGAAACTTCAAAGAGATAGCTGGATACTTTGATTCAGTGGCATCTCAATTTACTTCATTGACTTAATGCTTGTGCGTGCTGTACATTTTTTTTTCTCCATCACAAAGATTCCAGAGCTCATGTTTGAAGGGAAAAGACGAAAAAGAGAGGGAGAGGCCGAGCGAAAATGTGCTCGTGCTTCACCCCAGGATTTATTGTGCATCAAAACACATGGCTGCCCAAGGCGGGGACCTCAGAAAGATCACACAGAGAGACACGCACACACACACACACATATATATATATATCATGTGTAAACACACACCACGTGTGCAGACACAAATTCACCATCTCCCTCTCCTTTCGTCCACAGCTCCTCGGCATGGCGTTCTCCATGACGCTGTTCCACCACATCCACAGAACGGGGAAGAAGTACGACGCTTAGCCTTTGGGGGGGAGGCACCCAATGGAGAGGAGCCCCACTGCCTGATGGGATAAGACTCTGATTTAAACACCCCTGCTTCCCACGCCTCACTTTACAACCTCTTTAGAGCATCCCTTGCCCACCCTCCTGTTCCCAGACCTTCTGTACAGATTCCAGCTGTGTCCCCGCTCTGTTCCGCGCTCTCCTCTCACTATTCATTTTGCCAAAGAGTAAGAAAAATGGAAGAGAATGGACACCTACTTTTGGCAAGGAAGAGAATCCCATTGGTTGTCACTCCTCTCGAGTACATTTCTATTTTATTTTATTTTACTTTTTTTTTTTTCTTTGCTTGGACTAACAATTTGCTGGAAGGAAGGACGGACGTTGAGACAATGAAGACTTTACTAATGCCCACGCACGCCACACGAGGCAAAGAGAACCTATGAAACTGAAAAATACCCTCCACCTCTTGTGGAGTTTTTGTTTTGTTTTTTTTTTTCCTCATGTTGATTAAAGTCAAGCCCCCTTTTCACTTGTAAATGAAGTTCCAACATGGCATGCTAGTTTTCTACTTTACTGATTTACCTTTGTCGTCGAAATGTCAAACATTTTGTCTTGTCTTTTTGTAAGTATTTCATCGACGCTCCTGTGGAATGTAAGTGTTGAACAGATCCGTGCAATGAGCCCTCAGACGTGCAGTGTGTGCATGCAAAGTGTGGGGGGGGTGGATTTGATGTGGCGTTGCTGTCGGGATGGTGTTTATTGTAATCCACCATTAATATTTTTTTCATTCGAATATTGAGATTTGGGTAAAGTGAGCGTGACGGAGAAACATCTTGTAAGCACGTGGATTTATTTAATACTGAATTCGGAAGTGTCCTCTGAATAATAAATTGTCATGCGCAAATCTGCCTGCGAACACACACACAGACACACTTTATACTGTCGCGCAGCAGCAGTATTCCCATTCCCTGTGAAACGATACAAATTGTGTAAAATGGCTCTTTTTTAGGGCTCCACCAGGACTGTCAAGTGAGGAGATATGGAAGATGAAGTTCCCCCTTTGAAAATACAACACGTGTGTGTGTGTATGTGTGTGCTTAGCTCTGTGGGTGTGTTTTATCACATTGTCCAAGCTGCAGAGGAAAAAAAAAAAAAAACACAGAAACACAGAGAAGCAAGGGCACGAGGGGCAAAAAAAGAGCAGACATGTTGTCTCCCTGCTGCCATCAATTGTGTTAGCGGAGGCGGCTGGAGCCTTTGTCCTCTATATTCTTGAGATCTCATCCATTTAGGCTGCCCTCCTCCTCCTTTCTCTTTCTGGCTATTAACTCTGCCTGCCTCCATTTTTCTTTTTTTTCTTTTTTTTCACCGCAATTTTCTTCCCACATGTCAGAAAGCAACGAGCTTCATGCTCCGTACGTGCACACAGCGGTCCCGCTGACATTCCCACTCGCCGCACAGTTACGCCTCAGGTTTGCAACTTCACCCATTCTATGTACGTTCCCCTTTCTCGCAGCCACGGAGGAGGCGGCGGCAGCAGGAGTGTAGGCAGATCAAAGCTGAGACAGATAGGTATGGTAACATGCCCTGTGGGATATGTCTGTTTACTGCTGATTCGCCTGCCTCCTTAGGACTGAAAATACTTCTACATCTGCTGTGTCCACTTTAAGGAAATGCCCTCCAGTGTGTCTGCTTTAGGCTTCAGAGTTCCTGTGAGCATGTGAGAGGCGGCGATTTAAAAGACTAACTTTATTGTTAAAAGATAATTTTGGCTTAGGCCATCGTCTGGTTGTGTTGGGCTGTTGTCAGTTATGGTAACATGCTAATCACCAAACATCAGCAGACTAAATGCTGAGGTCTGAGGACGTTCAAAATGAAAACGTTCAAAGAGGGCAAGAAACAAGCAGTCAGACGATTGGCTGTAAACAAGCCAACAGTTTAACCAGCTTAGCTCCCCACTTCATTCAGAAAACAGAAAGTTGGCGCTCTCAAAATGTCTGTAATAATCCCTGTTGTACATGAAAACTGTGTCCACACATCTACAGCAAGTGCAAACACCTCAAAGTTGAGCCCAAAAGTCAGTCTGTAAACTCTGATGGATGTTTCCAACAGACAGTTTAAGCAACCATGTTAATGTTCACCTTTTGTTTTCTCTTCCAAATGAATTTGGCTAATCCAAGCGTTTGCTTAAAACCTGTACGATCGTCTGACTGACAGAGCTGCCGTGACGCTTCATTTCAGCACTCGTCATGACACTGTGTTAACATTAACACAATGCTCTGTATGGGAGGGGGTGTTCATTTGCCTTCAATTAGCAGCGAGTTATCTGTGTGACACTGATCTGATGTCATTTTCAGCCGACACAAGCAAACTCATACGAAAGCCCCGCACACCCACACGTGTTTTTCAATTACTCCGGCTGATTGGATTCATCCATTGTGAGAATTCTGGATGTCTGCAGCGTGATGCATACGTTTCACATACAAATGCAGAACAACAGTGCAGCAGTAGTTGGCAAATGGGGAGTGATTTTGGACACAGCCTGTTTTTCTGGTTCTGGCGCAGGAAGACGTCCCGAGTATAGCACATACACATTGGATGTTTTATTGTTTCTCCCACTGACCCAGAAAAAAAAACAGCTGTCAGTGAGAACATCAGCAGACCTCAATTGGTGAAAATGAAGCGATGTGGGCAGCAGCTGAATGGGTCCAAGACCCGGGCTGTGAGTTTCAGATCTGTTCCCGGATCTCAGCAAAGACTTAAAAGTGCTGATATGAACGATGGTCAAAACTAGACATCTAAGTTGCAATAAACTGGAATGATCCTTTAACAGCCGTATTACAGCAGGTGATCATTTGTTTGCTGCTGTTGGAAAGTGAGGAGTATAGAAATCTTTGGGACCAGAAGTGGCTCCGTTCTAAACTGCATCCAAGGTGATCGCTGACAGGAAGTCTTTGTTGCTTTGGATGAAGCCTTGGAACTCAGACACTGTGCGTTGCTGCTAATCACACAAGGAGGAACAAACAAAACCACCCAACCCAGGACTTACACATTAGACATTCTCCCAGCCTGTATCACCTGAAGCCATTCTTAACATTTTTATTTTTTTTATTGGTTTAATAATGACTCAATCTGAGAGACACCGTTTTAGGAAGCGGTGGGGGCGTTCGTGCATCAGAAAGCAACAGATTTGGCCTGTGATGTGCAGCGACCCTGCTGGCTGTGATTCACTGCCTGCCCCCATATGCTCCAACTCTTCTTGTCGTGTCCACGGGGGGAACATGACAGCTGCTGACGTACAGCGCAGGCACGGGCGGTCACATCTACTCTGCTTGGCTGCCTTGTACAAACTCTCTACACATCCCTTATTTACCGCCTCGCTCTGCAGACACCCGGCGCTACATATACAGTTGCTGGCAGCACTGACACGGTGGAAATCCAGCTGTGCTCTTCAGACGCCTCGAAGCAGCTGTGCGTTTTGCACCCGCGAGGCGTAATGGGAGAAATAGCTGTAACTAGTTCTGTAAATCAGGCCGCATTGCAACCCTACCGCGAGCGAGAAGTTCAGAAAGAACCCAAGATAAATATTTTGTCGCCTCGCACAGGCCGGAAAAAAAAAAGTGTTTAAAAGCGGATGTCGCAGAAAATGTGAGGAAGGAGAACGGTGGAAATTAAACAAATCCAGTATCTCTAAAACTTCAACACTTCAAACAACCAGCTGGCAAACTCTGCAACTCTTTGCACCCCCCTCCCTCCCCGACTGATCTGACTGTGCTGACATTGTGACATTTTCTCCCCTGTGTGAACTCCGTCTCAGCTCCGCCACTGTCACCTAGTTTTCATGGAGAAAATGTTCCAGCGTGTTTCATTTTTTAGAATGCAGGGATGTATGCCATTTTAACAAAAGCTGTTTAATGATGTTATTTTTGTACATTGGTCGTCGCTGTTTTAACGTCTGTTTTTATACGATATGCTGTTGTTTTTTTCCTGTTGTAGGCTCCTTCTTAATGGCATTTTTAATTTTTTTCCATCCGTGACAGAGGCTCGTTGTCGCTCATTGTGAGAATGTGACACCAGTAAGCATTTGTTTTTCAGAGGATTAGTCTTTGCGATGTTCCTCTACAAGGTGCATAAACGCCTTTCTGTCTTAACATTGCTACAGGCAGTTAAAGCAATTAAGTTAGAACTGATGGGGGGGAATTTGGCATATAGCAACGGGTGAAGCCCATAAAGGACATACTGCACGCTTGTCGTCGTGCTTCTCTGTATTAGGACCTAGTTGAATTAAATTAGGATGTGATGGTATAATCCGCAGTATGAAAAAAACTGCCAGTGTACGGCCCATTTTGTATTTGTAGAGCATGATCTATTAGATGACACTGCACAACTCAGAGCTCATGCCATGACAGTATATCACCCGGATGTAAATATGCGCATTTAACAACTGATGTAACTTAATGTTATACTTTACCTCTGCCACTTGTAACCACACTTACACTGACAGTTTAATCGCCATTTTCTAATTCTGAACTGCCTAACAAGCCATGCTCATTTTGTGCTCATTCACACACACGTTTTCCACCCATATCTTATCCATTTTCTTTTAAAGTGCAG
Organism: Scortum barcoo; assembly: GCA_023238725.1. Lineage (NCBI taxonomy): Eukaryota > Metazoa > Chordata > Actinopteri > Centrarchiformes > Terapontidae > Scortum > Scortum barcoo. Next base: position 21,166,544 of record CM041536.1, on the reverse strand, counting down.
GAGCAGTGTAAATGTGTGTTTCGTTTTGTTTTGTTTTTTTTTGTCAGTATGGTTTTCATATTTTATTTGACAGCATTTGCATCCTGTAGTAGGACACAGTTTCCTGTATGTTTTTATTTATTTTTATTTCTTATTTTCTTCCGAGTATAAATGGACGCACTCCCAGTAAGCCGCAGAGCTAGTAAAGGAAGAGTACACATGCAGTAATTGGGTTTTGTCTGCTATGAAGAATTTTGAGACATAGAAACTTTTTTTTTTTTGGGTTGGTTGGTTTCCTTTTTTTTTATCTTTTTTTTGCCACTTTCAACATATTATTTCTGTAATCTCCTCCTAATCCTTCCCCCGTGCTAAAGCTGAGTATCTGAGCAGTGGAAATGTATGCTCTAGAAATGGTGTGTTTGATGTTGTGTTTTGCTGGGTGGCACTATCTGATACCTGCCAGCCTTGTCCTGTGGAGTTTTCTGCTACATGTGAAAGCACTCTGAATATCTATACTAGGTAGTGCACTACCTTCTCTCTATTCTCTAAATCAACTATTTTTTAAATAAAGGAAAGAGTGTCACAAAATCCCACGACACCGTACGCTCATTGCCTTTCATGTTTAATGACTTGATGCTCTTGATGTATTCCCTTTTTATGTCACTGTCAGTTACATAGGCAGCATTTAAACTGTGTTTGGTGCTGGGGTTTTTTTGGGGTTGGGGGACAGGACTTGGCACGAAGAGCAAAGTGAAGTGGTGTCGCAGCGGATCCCATGGTGTATAATGAAAGAGAGTGGCATCGCTGCCTTAAAATGGCCTCTTTTTTAAAAAATAACAAAACCTGGGGGACTGTTGTCCTAAAGACGCCAGCATAAGCTAATGGTAGTCAGCCAGTTGAGTTTTTTTTTTTTAAAGAACAAAAGGGAGATGATGAAAGTGGGAACCATCGCCAATTTGTCTCATATTTTACAACATGGAGTGAGAAGCAAAGTATTTTTGTACGGAGCTTTATCCCTTTTTTTGACCTAATTGTTATCAGACCCATGTGTGATAGTGAGTGGAGTTTATTGTGCCATTCCATCCTGGCTTTTTGTTTTACACCACTGTTCCTTCTATGCAAAAATATGACCTATTTTAGCCTTTGTACAGATTATTTTGTATGAGTAACATGTACTGAAATAAAGTGAACAGAATCAACCATGGATAACTTTTTTTTCCTAACTGTTATTGCAGCATTTCACATTTTTTCCCCCCTCATCCTCAGCAGAGCTCATTTCATTAACCCCGAAGTTCAGTTTGTCCCTGCGCAGCTTGTTAACCTGCAGTTGAGGTGACATGCTGGTTGTTTCAGTTGCTATCTGTTCTTAATCTGTCGTGTTTCTCTTTCGTTTTAACTGCACTGCTGCAGGCTGGCTGTGCCATTATGCTATTTGCTCTTCTTTCAAACTTCAGCTAGCTTAAAAGATCTATTTACATGTCCTGTTGGAAGTACACTAGATTTTTAGATTAGGTATATAGTGTTTATATGCATGCAATTATAGTCAAATCTATTCAGACTCCTTTGGATTCAAAGGAAAAATCTGTGCAACTTTAAAAGGAATAGTTTGAAATTTTAACAAAAATGCTTCATTGCTTGATTGAAAGCACTCTAATGTTGCATTATAAACATGAAGCAGACACGGAAAAATCATTCCTCTCACATAAATTTTGGCAAGTAACTCACAGCACAGTCTATACAAAAGGTAAAGCAAAAATATTGTATGATTAGGAAGAGCACAGAAACACAGAGTTGTGGCCCGCCTAAAAAAAAGGGGCTCAATCTTATTAAGTCTTCATGTACCTCTGGCAAGGCACCATGGCTACCCGGAGGACCTTGTGTCCTCCTGTCTCTCCACAGGAGACACTTAAAGTAGTGATTTAAAAAAAAAATGCAGCCTTGCAATTAAGTATTCATATGCAGTCTTCCTACTGCCAAGGACAGTTCAGTCTACATTTCTGAATTGTGAGCTGGAGTTGAAAAACAGCCAGCAGTGAATCTTTTATACATTCATTAATTTTATAATCATGTGAGGCTTTTTCTCCCTCCTCTGTCCTCAGATAATCCTTCTGGTCAGTCTGACAGATGATCCACTTTGTCAGACGCTTATCAGTTCAGTTATACATCTAAATGTTGTTAACAAGAATAAGTGGCCTGATATTTTGAGTGTTGTCCGGCTGAAATTCGGTAGATTCAAATGGACACAGGACGGCAGAAACATCAGAGCAAACTTCCTGATGTCACTTAACTGCATTAGATGTCCTTCCTCTCAAAGATGTCATTGTCCAGCCTTTGTCAGCTGTCACCCCTCTGTTCTCTACGGGAGAGCATCTGTCTCTGAAGCTGTAATTTGAAGACTTAGAACTTATTATCCCTGTTGGGAGCAATAAAGAAACACTGATACTGAAGCAAGACGGCAATATGGACGATACGGGATCTACAGACTCTACAGACAGAGGTGACAGAGAAAGACCGTAAGACAGAGTGTATGGAGGCTAAAGAAGGTCTACAATCTCGCAGCAGGCTCACAATCCGGCAAAGCTAATGCAGGCCATTCAGCTGCAGTCAGCCAGAGGTATTTTTGTGTAATCTGACCTGCCTGCCTACATAGACAGTTCTGGGCCCTACCAGCGCGGTGGGGCAGCGTCACAGCCCCATACCCCCTTTTTTAGGCAGTCTGATGCCGCCACAGCCTGCAAACAACCCCCTCCTCACACATTCACATGGCGGCTGAGTATCCGCGGGGTGGGGCTGGATCTGGGGACCGTTTGGAAGTCAGGCTCACGGTAGGTCTTCGTGTCTGTAAAAACACCAACAAACAATGGACAGGGATCTGAATCTGAACCGAGCTGAGACGTTCTCCTTCGTCAACCCGTGGATCAGATATTTCCTCTTCTTCTTCAGCTTCTTATTTTGGGTGAGTAGAGTTGCACGGCTGAAGGATTTTTGCTTTGCGTAAAGAGACCATAACACAGCTGCTACAGTGTCCCGGTGCACCATATATCATTAATATTTCGGAGCATACAAATCATCAGCTATCAGGGAGTTGTAGCCTTCCGAAAAAAAAAAAAAGTCCAATCTGCAAGAAAAGAAAGGCAAACTTAAAAAGAAAAAAATAAATCTTATGAATAATAAATGAAGGAATATAATTCAGATAGTATCCGAGGCTGCAAACAGCAGGAGCCCCTCAGCCTCCCCGCTGCTCTCTATTTTAAGTTTACTACAGCTCTATATGGACGCTGAGATTGCTCATACACGTTGAGTGTTGCATTCTTATCAAATGAGCTGAGCATTGACTCATACTGAACTACAAAACACCTGGCAACTGTGTGAGCCCGCAGGTAGACTGTAACCAAATGTTTCTATATATTTTCTGTCAAGTACTGTTACTTGACAGCTGTTGTTGAGTGTACTGTAGTCTGCATTGTCTCACAACATGAATGCAGTCCATATTATATACAGCAGTGATTCAAACCACTGCACTGCAAGGATTGTATGGTATTGTATTTAAATCAACTCAAATGAACACGTTTGGAATATGATATATACGGATGTACAGTGTATACACTAACTGGGACTGGTACAGACAGGGAAAGGTAAAAGAGACACTTTTCTGCAGGTATTAAACCATCCATCATGCCTTTTGTCCCTCATCAGCAGTTGCTTTCACTCACACATACACACACACACCTTTCAGATTTCCTCCCTCAATTTCCCACCACATTATTACTTTGAGCACACGGCTCACATCTGTAGCTCTACAGAGTCCCTACACCTCCACTATATCCATGTTCATCCAATCCTACACAAACACAGCGAGGGGGCAAACACTTTGCCATGCTCTTACTGCGTTTAGAGCCAATCAGCAATAACTGCAGCCCCAGCAGCCACACAGCCTGGCCTGTGTTGACTTTGTTTATCAGACAGGAGCTCAGAAGTGAACACTGCAGCCCTAATCCATCAGGCCTTTGTCCCCGCGTCCCCATGGCTCAGTTCAGCTGGCTTTCACCTCCACACACAATCCTCCGGGAGAAGCCTGATTCATCCCTTTGAAAAGCCTGAAAACAGAGCTGGAATACATTCACTGTGTGTGTGTGTGTGTTTGTCTCCTGTTGCAAATTCACACTGTCACCCATATTCACATAAGCACACACAGCGGCACACTAACAAATGGAGGTGTATGTGCACACAAACAGAGAACATCCTTAAAATGCTGTAGTTCTAAAGAAAACCACTGATGTCTTGTGTTTTGTCAGCTATTGTCTTGTCAAGGCAGATTATTGATTAAAAAATGTGAGGGAGATAAAACACTACATTTCAAAGCAACAATTTACTTCTCCAAAGTTACTTCCAAAGCACAAAGCACTGTAGACTATATATATATATATATATATATATATATATATATATATATATATATATATATATATATATATGTTGTGTGTGTGATATCAAATGTGTGTGTGTGTGTATATATATATATATGTGTGTGATATCAAATGTGTGGTGGACTTATGTGGTTAAGCTATCTTTGACAGATAAAGTGCTATAAATGCAGTTGAAAGAACAAAATTTCTTTTTGTATCTTATTATTTTATTTGTATCTTATTACTAATTATAACTATTCTAATTATCCATTAACTCTTGTGCCGTTTCCTTCGTTTCCTTCGTATTTGCAGGATGTCTTACTGTCCTAACTCACTCTGTGTTTAGTGTTAAACCATCACTCTGCACATGGAGAGCTGTCCTCTCTCCTTCTTTGCTCTGTGGTGGACTGTTACAGTGCAAAACCATCGTCTCCGCTTCTCACAGCTGCAGGTTTTATCTCATTTTCCAGTTCCATTCCCTCATGTGTCACAAATTTAAAGAAGATCATCAAGTTTTGTTTTTTGTGTTGACATTGTCTTGTTAATGTTGATGTTAATCCAACCACAAATTTTGAGGTTCACTTCCAATAATGATGTTGGATAGGCATACTCTCCTAAAATAATATTATTGGGAATCGCAAGAAAGCTTCAGAGCAACCAAAACACATAGTGTCTCTGTAACTTCAATCACTCATTCACTCCTTCCTGCGTGCTCACGGTGCGAGAGGAGAGAGGCGGCTTCTGTGCTCGGTGTGCCTGTCGGTGCGCTGCCAGTGTGTCGTTTTCAGGTATTCATTTGTTTTTCACTGCAAGAGAAAATGGACGTGCAGCGTGAGAGTGTCATGGTCAGTGCATGAGAGCTGGCAGCCCTGAGCGAGGGATAAACTTCCCAGCAATAGCTTTACAGGGCAGCAGCTGTACGAGTACTGTTACGGTATGTAACTAAAGTTTACATCTATTCACTTTGAAAGAGCCAACGAGGAAACTCACAACACTAACGACTAATCTTGTAAATCCATCGCTTACTTGCTCAGTGACAGACTTTCACGTCTACAGGGCCGGCCCTTTGCGGTCCATCCAAATTTTGGGTTAGACAGAGGGGCTGCCAACTAGAAATTCCACCTCTTTCTCAGCAAATTATACCACGGACTATGCATCGTCACAACCTCCAGAGATCCAATACAGGCTTTTCAGAGAGAAACAAAACAAATCCATGTTTATACAGGCTGAACAAAAGGCATTCTGTACACATACTGACACACACACACACACAAGCGCTGACACATGCACAATTGGTAATCAGGAGACTGTCTGTGAATGTGAAGGCTGGAAATGAGAGCCAAGCCATGCAGATTGTTATTCAAGGTGAGAAAAACAATCAAGGAAAAGGAGGGAAATTAGTGTTGACAATGCAATCAACAGGAAGCTCTAATTCCACCTATTTTCCAGCCTCTTCGATGTTTTATTGTGTTGCTTCTGTTGGGCGTGAACTCACATCCTCGGCAGCTTTACAACAAGTCCTCAAGCGACACCATTATTTACGGCGCGCATGCCGTCGTCTTTGCCTGAATGTTGTCACTGTTTTGAGACCTGATTAAAGGAGGTTTTCTGCACTGCATGCAGAGAGTGTGTTCAATATTTTACACAGTAGAAACTTTTTTTTTTGCTTCTGTAATGTGTTCCTGTGTTGTTGTTTTTTTTTTTTTTTTGCACAGAGCAGGTATCAGACAGATCAACACGCTGAGCTGCTATACACACACACACACACACACACACACCATCTCTGTGCTCTCTCTCCCTCTTTCACCTTTTCTCTGATTTTTTTTTTTCCTCTCTGTCTCTGCCGTTGCAGTTCATGACACTGAAGCAAAACATAATTATCTATAGTCCATCCAGTCCACCTACAACAAGGAAAATACAAAACACAGCTCAGTAAAGCAGGGGTGGATAATAACCGTGCTTTTCTAAGAAAGGTCAAGTCCTACTCGACAGGGAGATCTGAGCAGAAATACTCTCAGGAATAAAAAGAAGGAAAGATGAATTCTGAAGGATTGTCTTTGAAAATCACAGGTGGACGGACTTAGTGAGAAAAATGAATCCCCCCCCCCTCCCCGAGATTCAAATGATTAAAGCCGAGATCCATATGTTATGTTACTTTTTTTTTTCTCCGCTGACATCCATATGTCTGTTTAGTGTAAACACATAAACCGGTGTGGTTGCCATGGCTACAGGTGCTCCTGCATCCTCTGCACCTATGGGGAAAAGCTCAGGATCTCTAATCTGATCGCACTTGTCCTTTTTGACAGTGCAAATAATGCCTGCTCCAAACAAGACCCAGCCACACGGGAAGACACACATTTTCACCCATAAAGATATAAAAAAAGTGCACCTAGAAGAATTGCGCATCAATAACTGCTTTGGGATGGCTGATTAAGAAAAAGCTGAATGTGATCATGCATACAGCTGTTATTATGGATCCCAAATTGTTATCCAAACGTCTAAGGAATATTTTGAGATTTAAGGAATTGCTCTTATTCGTGTTCTTCTTGTTTTGATACCATTCTTATGTCTGTACGTTTGTTAGAGGTTAGCATAAAGGGGTAACATAGGAAACTCATTAATTAAGACACTTCAGGTCTTGTACGGAGTACACAAACAAGACGAAACATGTTCATTATTGAACTTGGTGCTGGTAGGTTATTTTTCATACCTTTGGACAGAGGTGCAGCCCACTGCTCCACTGGCCCATTAGTCCGATGCCCCAATAGTCCGAAAAACTTTCCATTAGTCCATCTGGACGGCAGCTTGTTATGCCGAAAACGACTGAGCAATGGGAATTTGCTTTTCGTACAATGGGCTGTCGGAGAAATGGGCCACTTTTCGGACTATTGGGGCGTTGGACTAATGGGGTGTCGGAGCAATGGCATTGCACTGGACAGAACCAGACGAGCACTTTCCTCCTGCGTCTTTATGCTACCCTCAGTTAACTGTGTACTGGTTGTGGCTTTGTGTCTAATGCACAGATATGAGGGTGGAGCTGTCTTCAAACTTTGCATTTAACCACACCACATCCTCGCCCGTGCGCATGTTTGGTTTTCCATCATTGTAACAGGCGATCGCGACCAATCTGAGCTGAGATGTTGAAATTATTTAAAGCAAAATGTGAGGCGCAATCAGATCTAAGCAACCTTTAGAGAAAAGAAAAGGTTGTTATTTACATATATTGATGCAAATTTAACAATGTCCCTCTTTTTCCAGGTTTTTTCTTTGCTGATTGTCGCCATTGGTGTGTATGCTAAAGTCCAGAAGGCTACAGGTACATACATGATACACTTTTTCCACACACAAAGAATTTATGCATTTCTGCAATGTAGAACACAGTTTTCATATGTGGCTATGTCCTGCTTTGTGTCTGCAGTGAGTAAAAGAACATATAAAATGTTTCTCCGTGCAGCCTATCGAGCTTCGCTGAGGCAAGTCGGTGGCCTCTTTTAGCGGCACATCTGTTGAGCTTCCCCCGACACAAAGCTTGTCACATTAAGTGCGAGGACAAGCTTTAGCTTTATCCTGATTTCACCTTGTGTCATTAATATCAGATTCAAATCACATTATAAAGTAGATGAACCACAAAAAGGATTAACCTGGGCTCATTCTACTGATTACGCCTCTATATACTGAATAATCCACAACAGATCATTGATATTTTAACAGAATGAAGGCAGGCCACTGTTGGACGGATTAAAAGAAAATAGAAAAAAGGTATATGAGGGAGGGAAGGGATTTGAGTAAAGGTTAAAAAAGGGTAGAACAATGATAATAAAAATGGAGGAAAAGGTGAAAAGGTGAGAGTAGAGGAGGACAGATTAAACGGGGGCTGATGCGTTCCTCTCTTTCTGCCAGATACGGTGCGGGACACGTTCCTGATCGACCCGGCTGTGATCCTAATTGTGGTGGGGGTGGTCATGTTCTTCATCACTTTCTGCGGTTGCATCGGGGCCCTCCGAGAAAACATTCGCCTCCTCAAAACAGTAATAGATATGAGAGAAACATTACTACACGCCTGTGTTCTCCTTCCGATACGAAAGCTCAAATTGCATTTCATCCGAAGCCAAGTCTTACAACTAGACAAATCATTTACGATTTTGTCTTAGTCAGACTGTGTTTGAAAATTTGTGCCTCTTGTCACTCTAGTTCTCCTTCAGCCTGACGCTGGTCTTCCTCACCCAGCTGGCCATAGCAATTATGGGCTTCTTCTACTCCGATCAGGTACTCCTCAATTCTGTGCACTAACTTAGTTATTCTGCAACATAAAGTCACAGTAAGGGTCACATTTGGTGTCCGGTCCTCTTCCACCGCCATAAACCACAAATGCCCCCGAGCTCCATTGATTTAATGTATTCTTTCCCAGCCTTTGGACATTCTGTGCATTTGTAAACTGCAGTGTATAAAACTTAATGAGGCATGGCATCTGAACCCACAGATGGGCCCGCTGAGCCCACAGGGGGAATGTCTTGTCAATGTCTGAGCAACAGAGCATACACTGAAAAAAAGAAAACACATATAGACCAGCACTACAGTGGGAATCAGTGTTTGTGTCCATAAGCCCTGAAAATGTGTGTCCCATGTTTGTTTGTACACTGCCAGAGAAGAGAGGAAAACATCCTTATTCTTCTCCACGCTGATTTTTACTACCCAGACTGGAAAATACATCAGTGTGATCATTAGAAATTACCCCAAAACAGACAGACAACTTACTTATTTATGCATTCAATCAGCTGCTAAAATTTCTCATCACAGTTTACACACCCATCTTCAATCATGACCAACTGTACTTGCTGTAGATGTGCATTGGGACATTAGGAATTATTACCCACATTTGGGATGTGTTACCTTTCGGTTTTTGGCTCCAAATTCAACATTTTTAAGTATGGCAAGTACTAAAAATATATTTACATCTCTATATATATTTTCTGCGATGCAATGCCCAACGGAAATGGAGGAGCTACTGACAAGTGCAAACAAGACTAAACAAAACTAAAGCTAACGCTGTGTCCCATATCCAGACTACATTATGTAATGTGTGGGAGAGTGACAAAATTAAGTGTAAAAACAAACTCTTGAGTGTTTGATATTTGAGTGCACCGTTGATGCACATAATTTTCCAAATGCAGCACACAAAGGAAATTATGGAGCTGTTCACAAAAAAAAACCCCAAAAAAAAAAAAAAAAAAAACGCAGATGGCACAAAGACAGTTACTGAAAATATCTTGGAAACCAACAAATCTTTAGGGACTTTTTGTTTCGTCTTTTGGGAAGTTTAATTTGCAGAAGAATTATAGAGATTAATGTAAACAATGCAATGTGTTAACTGACGTCACAACAAACACTCTGCTGTATCATTTCCTGTTAGTATAAAAAGTATGTTGATTTCTTGTATACTACCTATAACAGTACACTATAGCGATCTGTATATAACACATACTGCATGCTCTTTATATGAGTAGTGAAAGTAGTGAGAGAAGTAAAAGTAATAATACCACAATACTCTATACTCCACAACAAGTAAACACCCTGTATTCAAAGCCTTATTTAAGTATGTTAGTATTATCAGAGCATTTACTGACAGTATCAGAAGTAAGCTACTACTACACTTTTGGATTAATATTACTGCTACCTGCATGTGCATCTTTAAGGCTTAAATTTAATTACATTATATACTCTAGCTACAGCAATGCAGAATACTTTATGAGATCACCATATGTTTCTAGCCAATTATACGATAATAGAATATACTGTATAATATATTATTTATTTTCCTCAACCCATAAAAGAACAATAAATCTTTTAGTTTAAGTAAAAGATTTAGAGATACATGGTTTTCTCTGGACAGACAGGGTATGAAAAATAATGTGCTGTAAATTAATGTAATTTAATAATGTAATGTTCTTTGAAAAGTAACTAGAGCTGTCAGACAAATGTAGTGGAGTGACAATATCTGCCTCTGAGATGTGGTTGGAGTATAAGTATAAAATTGCATGAAATGGAAATGGTATCTGAGGACAGTTACCTGAGCGAATATACTTAGTTACATTCGACCATCGTTAGTATGCCTTAATGGAACACTGCCTTGTGAGCATATCAGTCAAAAAGCAATATTGCGCTTGCAGAGTTTCAAATTAATGAATTTGAAAGACCTCAAGAGGTTCAATTATGGAGTATTTAACAAAAGAAGAAAAAAAACACATTCTGAGGAATAAACATAATTTAGTGTGAAGGATTCATTTTTCTATCCATTTAGAAAACAATAATCATTTTGCAACCCCTTGTGGGCGTATCACTGAATAAAAATACCCGCGTCTGTGTATGAGAATAGACGAGAACACAATATGCACACCTATGTGCAATCACATGTATGTGTCTGTGCCCGCAGTGTGACCCCAGTGATTGATTTGGAGCCTAGGGGGAAGAGAAGGATCCTTCCCCCCTTAGTATTCACTTATCTCCTACAGTAGCATCCCATTGCAGCTCTGGTGAGAGTAAAAACAGCCACTGGTGTCTTGTAGCGAGATGCCCGGTGCCTGATGATACCTCTCCTCTCCCTTGTGTTCTCTGTCAGCGTTCGGACTGCCTGCTGCTAAACAGAGCAGTTTAACAACCCTCCCAGCATCCTTCCTCGCTAAATGATTCAAATGCTTCGGCACTTCAAAGTGGAACCAAATGTTCCATTTCAACAGATCCCTTTAAGGAGACTTTGCCGCTAATGACATGGGGAGGTGTGACGGCGGGCTCCGAGCCCCGCGAGCTTCCTGTGCCACGTAGAGAACACAGAAACACAGGAGAGGGCTGGGTGGGGTGGTGGGGGGGTTTCAACTCTGTAAAAATCATAACACAATTTAGTTAAACTAATACAGGATCAAAAATTTGGGGCTATTTTGATACAGCTCACAGTATTTATCAACATAACCTGCTCTAACGCGGGCTGTAATGTGAACAATTCAGAGAGCCTTCAGCAAAGTGCTCACAGAAGTTCATTTCAGGCTTAATGAAATTTTAAAGTTCAGCGGCTTATTAGCATACAGTGCTCCTATTAGCATATATTACATCTGAACCCAGTCTGTATTACCATGGCCCTCCTTGTTTTCAGAATTTTAAAGGACTCAGATTTGCATTTAATACCATTTCAAACATCCTATTTATATGTGAGAATAGAAAAGCTAAATATTAGCAATGCAGGGCCTCATTAATACCCTGAAAAGGAATATTATATAATGGACAATGAAAGCTAACAAAATAAAGTAGCACACAATTTTTATGTCTGAATCAGCCTCATTTAGTTTGAAATCCTCATTACACATTATTTAAACAAATCAATGTATTTCATTTATATTTCATCTGAGTTTAGTTTATTCAGCTCAAGTGGATCTGATGAAAATTACCACATTATAATAACAAGCAATTATCAGCCGCAGCTGAAACAGTGTAAAAAAAAAAAAAAATGTGTGATGCATGTGCTCTACATTTAGTATGCATTGTGTGTATTGATCTCCTAGGCACGGATGGCTTTATTATTACGTTATGCAGCAATCCTGCAGCCATCACACTGCTGCAGGGGTTCCTGCTGTCTTGTTGAGATACATCCTACAGGATGCTCACACAATGCAAACAAGATGATGTTCTGTGCTCCCCTCAGACAGCCATTATTATTTATGTTTATGAACATATGGACAGAAATGTGAGTGTAGAATATTCAATGAGGAGACTAATGCTGCATACTTTAACATTTATAGCCAAAAAGCACATTTGTCCCTAGAAGGCCCTCTATAAAAACGACATTTTTGCAATGCAACAACATTCACATAATAATGTATATGCATATAACAATAATGGTACTATAAAAGTGGATGAAATCCTAAGAAAGCCATCTGATCAACCATGAATACACGTCTGATCACTCATGAGAAAAGGTTTTAACTTAGATCTGAAAAGATCCCAGTTATTATCCATTTTGAGTTATGCGAGAATTTCCGCAGCGTCTGTCCAACAGAGGCTTCACAAAAAGGCACTTTGCAGTTTTCCATCAATGCAGACAAAGTAATTAACTGAGCCACAAAACCTAAGAGGGTTCATTATGTCACGAGCACCTTAGGGAGACATTTGTAGATATGTATGTTCACCTCTGGCAATTTTAATGAAGTTATTAAAAATTAATGGATTTAATTTCTTTAGAACATGTTGATATTCAAGCGAGTGCTCTGTGTGTAAACCACCCTGTGTCCCCTCTCTCTTAGACGCGGGATGCTTTGGGAAAGTTTGTAAAGAAAGCCATCGTGCACTACAGGGATGACCTGGATCTGCAGAACCTGATGGATTACATCCAGAAAGAGGTGCCCTGGCCACTTCCACTTAGCTGGACTGGCTGTGCTTCTGTTTGTAGCCGTCCATATCACTCACTCACACTCACACACACACATCTTCAAATCGATCACAGCTAGCTGTTTATTGAATATCTCTGAGAACTAAACCAGCAAACCACAACCAAAGCCCACAGAGTTGTATGTCAAATGGCCTTGGTGAGGGTTTACCACATGAGAGGCTGCATGTTACATACAGTTCCTGCTCTCTGTGGGTCTCCTCATGTGATATTCCTCCTCCATCTGTGCACGCTGGCATGCTTGAGAGCCCGGGTTTTCCCATGGGAGAAGCCCAGACTGGCAGGATGTACAGTACAGAGCAAGACCACGTTTCTAAATATATACCTTAGTGTGCTCTCTCTCTCTCTCTCTCTCTCTCCCCTCTTTTCTCTCAGTTCAAGTGTTGCGGGTGGAACAACTACACAGACTGGTCTTGGAACCTGTACTTTAATTGCACACACACGAGAACCCCCCAGCACCGAGCGCTGCGCTGTACCTTACTCCTGCTGCACGCCTGTTCCTGGAGAGGTGCGTGCTTTGCTATGTAGCTTCATGACATACACCGGGCGGACAGAGTGGTAAAAAAAAAAAGTTGCACTGAAGTAACTTAAACTTAGAAACACAAGTTCCAAGAAGTTCTGTTTAAAAAGCTGTGGATCTGTCACTCAACAGGGACAGTTTCTATACGTTTCACTCCTGGTTCTGGAACCACACCAATAGTTTTTATACATTTCGTATAAAACAGCATGGTTTAAAACTGGGTTAGCCACATGACCTTGTTTCTTTAGGCAACCTGAGTGAGATGTAAAGATGCTTTGAAATAGAACTGCAAATGCAGATACACTAATGGAAAGGGAAGGGACGGCTTCTGAACAGATACCTGATATTTTAACACGCCAACATCATCAGCCTGGTCCGACCTTGTCAGCGGTTTCCCCCCAAATTACAGAGACAACTGACCAATCAGATATTAGTAAACAGGATAAAGACTGGGGAATTATAATTATTAAGTTAACTGCTCCTCGTAGCCACTACCAACCTCTGTGTCGGCTGGCTGGTGACAGATATGCCACATGCTCGGTTGGGGCATAATAAAATAACCTCCCCTCCCAGGACGACTGACATAAAAATCCATGTCAGGCTGAATGAATCAATGGAAATGAAATGGTAATCTCAATTTCCTGATTATCAGGTTTTATGAGTATTACAATAGCATTTTATTTCTCTGTGCTGGCGTTACTTTAGCAACACACTGTCTGGCTATTACTAGCTGCTATTACTGAGAAACCAACCAATAAATAACTATCTACAAAGCATGAGAATCCGTAAAACACACCAGTACGTTAGTGCTCTGTGGACGCTGAAATGTAGCAATGTAATGTTTTTTTTATTATGATCAACAGCATTTGCATAAGTTTGACAATGGACAAGTGTCAGAACTGCAGGAGCTTTTTTTTTTTTTTTTTTAACTGCTGCTTGTATTACTTTCCTGTCTGATAATGACCCTTCAGCTTACTCTCCCTCATGAAGAATCTGCAGCTTGCATTAATGATTGCTGTGTGACTTGGAGTCTCAGTAAGTCACGAGCCAGCTCCATTAGGTGATCTGAACCTAGAAAAAAAAAAAAAAAAAAAGAATGACATAATAAACTAATTTAAATCAATCTAATCAAAAACCAAGCCAGACAAACAGCATCAACAAGGAGTTAGAGCAGACACAAGCTAACAGTCAGTGATATCATGCTCATATCCAACATATGAAGTGTTATTATGCTGCCTCATATGCAGCCCGCAGGCACACGAACAAACCTCTGGAACGAACAAGCCTCTGGGCTGGCAGTAGTGATTTACCCTTTTTAAAATTTAAGTCCTTTTTCATGAAGGTTTTATGATATTTTGTCTGCAGGGAACCCAGTGGCTGTGTGTGCCTGCACACGCATAGCAAATGCGTGCGGATAAGGATGCACAGTCACACAGAAACAGTATATATGTAAATACTGTACTCATGAATGCATGAACACACACACTTGCACCCACACAAAGATAAAGCAAAACACTTGCCTAACCTCTGTGCAGACACGCAGCAGCACAGGTTAGAGGCCTCCGATGACAATTCCTGCTAGTTTGTGTGAAGACAGACGGGTTAAGAGTGGATGCGTGGCACTTATGTTGATTACACATCATGCTACTTGGAACACAGATCACAGCAAGCTTTCTCTACATGGATGAAAAATCAATTAATTAAACGCTGGAAGAGCTGATGCAGTGCTGCGACCTGCTGTTCAGAGACCGTAACTGCAGGGCTACTTTGGGGACTAAAAAGCATTTCTTGTCACATCAAATGGACGTGGGTGTTATCGCTCTCTCGCTGCTTTCTTTCCTTGTTTTTATTCCAAGTCTCTGTAGTCGACGGGCTTCTGCGAAACTCTCCTTCAGCTGTCACTGTGGTTAATATCTTTGTCAGTGCAAAATAACAAAAGAGATGTGAAACAGCAGCCTGTGAAAGCATCTTTTGAGTACTGTTTCCAGTGTTTCAGGTTTGATCTGCCGAGACAAAGGAGATTAAATGTAAGATTTAAGACTCTTAGTGTTTTTTCCTTTCCATCTTTGTCTTGTTCATCTGGCGTTCAGGCAGTGATCAACACCATGTGCGGCTTCGGGGTTCAAACGCAGAACTACTTGGAGGCAAACAAGTCAATCTACCCTGTTGGCTGTGCGGACAGAGCAGTGATGTGGATCGAGTCTCATCTGTTGCTGGTGGGGGCCCTCGCTCTGGGCCTGGCTTTGCCTCAGGTAACCCCACACACACGCCAGCTGTGCACTAATTGGTAACAGTCCTTTGCCACTGACAAACCTGATAACCAGGGTTGGAAATTACTCTTTTCTCATCTTAAATAAGCTCACGCGCTCACAGACACACACACATGCACGAGTCAATATAGGCATCAACTGGACTCGCATGAGATTGAGCGCGCAGTGATCGACATATTGACGAGCCCTGCTCCCTCATAGGCAGACTCGCGAAGTGCATTTGGACGGGGCTGCGAAATAGTCCGGGCAACACTTCATCAATCAGGACCCTGCACCTTTCCCGAAGTAACGCAGATACCAATCAATCGAAGAGCTTCCAACAACTTCGCTGCACAGATCGTCTCACATGGAATAACCTCATAACCTCCAAAAAAAAAAAAAATCTAATAAGAATCTCTAAAAGAAACCATGAGGGTGTAGGCTTAATGTGATCTCATGCGAATAGAACTGATTTAGAAAGGAGGGTTATACCTAGACAGCAATAACTAGGCACAGTGGGATGATGAAACTTTAACTGCACATTATCAATTTATTACACTATTCTAGACCAAAAGCGCAGGTTAATGTGCAACCGAGGTAGAAACCCACATGTGATAATGTAGGATTATGTGCCTCCTGAAGAATACCTCCTGTTCACTGAGCCCCGCTGCACGACGCACCTCAAATCCACAAAGCATCAAGTACTGTTAATACCTCAAGTCAATATGTTAGATTGGCCATGAAATCAAATTAGCACTTAGCAAAAGCTGCCTCAAAATAATTAGTCTGGTTACTTATCAAAATGGCATGGTCGCACTGCACTCTGGATCTTTAGCCTGATCTCTCTCGCTCTCGTATCTGGCTGATTGGGTCCCCAAAGATCCTGCTAAGAGGGAGGCATGTGAATTACCCATGAGTCCTGTCAAAACAATTGCATTAGTATTCCAGCTGCTTTGATGTGCAGTGAATCAGATGTCGAGTTCTCTCTTTTTTTTTGTCTTGAACTTCATAGCTAAACACCATTAAAAGCTTGGCATCCAACGTGTGTTCTTGCAGCGACAAACACTTAGTGATCGGGCTCTACGGGGAGCGACACAACACGTGAAGTGTATAATCCCGCAAATATGAGCGTCAAATGATTTCAAGTGACACAATCCAAGCAGTCTTTTCTATTTTTGAAACGGTTCCTCCCCGCGCCTAATGAGCACTACAACACCCTTCAGAGGGACCTTGAGATGCTCGGCACAGTCTGTACGGTTACAGAGTCTGTTCTGTAATCTAAAGTGGCTGCTGCTGTCCTCTAGATTGCAGGCATTGTGCTGTCCCAGATGCTGATCTCTCAGATCCAAGACGAGATTACCTCGGTGTTGTGAGGAGCGGGGGCCGACACAAGGAAACAGGAGCGAAGTGAAAGAAGTTACAGCACTCTGCTCGGCGCTTCTGACACATGCAAGGACATCTTTTTTTTTTTTTACTGCTACTGTATCACTGCAACGTTTGAGTAGATTTCTTATTCTTAACGTGCTGTTGCCTCCAGGCTAAAAAGTGTGGTGCACTTTCTTGTGTTGCTCAAAGAGTCATCGCATGCAAAGTGCAATGTATTTATTTAATGGTTTTCAACATGGTTTTTGTACATATCTTTACAGATTTTTTTTTTAGATTTGTTTTTTCTTAAAAAGAATTTATATTTAAATGTTCACTAATAAAATTCACAAGAGGAAGAAAGTTACGCTGCCTCATTTTGATAAGAGGCGTCTGTTTTGTTGGCTATAAGAATGAATTTACATAAAACATGAGATTATGAGATTATGTATCATATTTGCATTGCTGAACATGCAAATTTATAACTTATGAAGTTATCATAAGAAAAGAGAAAAGAGAAAAGAGAAGAGAAATGTGGAAATTAGTCCTCTTACAAAGCTCAACAGGTCATTAATCTAAAATGGCACACAGCTCCACATTAAAAGAGCGCTGAATAAAAGGTTTCAGATGTCCTGACAACAGTTGCCAAGTTCCAGTCGGCTGGTGTAGGAGTGTCCCAAAGCCAAAGCCCAGCACACCAGATCACGGTGCTGCTTTGATGTTGTTGTTTTTTTGCATAGGAACCGCTCTGCACACCTTGCAGTCGGTCTAATGAAGAGCCAGGGCTCTCTGCATCAGACGGCCAGTCAGAGGGGAGTTTGGCCTGATGGCATCGCGCTCCACCAGGAGACATCTGCAGGAATTCAGCACAACACATCACAGTTTAAAAGGGACGAAGAGACCCTCATTCAGAGAGACTACAAGCCGAGAGGCAAACCTAATCAATAATGAAAGTATAACAGACGGGGGCTGTTGGTTATATAATGTGAATATACAGCTTGTGCTATATAGGAAGACTAAAGAAAACCTGAATGGTCAGCAGCCCCAACAGAGACTATAGGACGTCATGATGAAATCCAGGGCTTCAAATAGCGCAAGATCTTTCTTTTTTTCCCCACATAATCTCTTGAGGTTTCGGCAAATTTCGACATGCATGGCAAAGAGGCAGAGCACTGAAATTATAAATGATTGAGACATTCTGTTTGGGCTGAAACGCCTGTTGTGCGTTACCTTCCCAGTTTCTGGTGGTGCTTATTCTCTGATTTCATGGTTGCGTGAATAAGCAGTTGATTGAAGAGATCCCTCTGTAAACAACAGTGGACAAACCCATTAGTGAACACAAGTCTGCTCCAACAATTTGTATACACTCTAACCTTTTGTCTTATACTGCATGTATGTACACTGTGGCACCTCGGGGAGCAGTTTTCTTCACACAAAGAACACAGAAGTCCATCAACATCCATCACATATTCATTATTCATACACTGGTGCCATTTGCTCCACATTCCTACACCATGTTGTATGTTTGTGGACCGAAAGTCTTTAGCTTTTACGCAGAGTGTTCTTGGCCTCGGGTCTTTTTCACAATAACAGGGATTTCTGTTATACTCAAGAAAACACAGTATAGTATGATCAATGATATCCAAAGAAAGTTGAGCCTCAAGGCTGCACGCTTTTCAGCTGTGCGTAAGAGAATTGCAGTTTGGTTTGAATTTGAATTAGTTTCATTTCTCTTGTATGCATTGGGTTTACAACAGTTAATCATTTCTGTGGACCTTACCTGTGCATCACTGCCACCTACACGTACTACGCGGTAGCGTAAAGGGTAGAGCAGCTCCACAGCGCGACTGTAGTTGCCCTGGTCGTACTCCATCATGGCCTGACACATTGGTACACCGATTGTCTCAGCCATGTGAAGTTGCAGATTGTCCCCTGGCTCTCTGTGAAGGAAAGGAGCGGACGTGTTTACAACAGAAGACAAGACATTTGCTGCTACAACTGGGAGGTTTAGTAGCAGATGTAGAGGGGGAATGATTTTTGGGGTGCATGTTTGTTGACGAATGTTGAGCATGTGTTTATTCTGTTGTTTATTACCCATTATTATTTTTTAATCAACACTAATCTAACTTATTAAATATGCATCATGTTGCATAGTCATATGAGGGAATATTATTACCCAATTCTTGAGAATAGTTCTGGAAAATACATGTCTGATGTGATATTAAAAAAAAATCCTTTTCTTTACTTTTTTAGAGATATTAAATTAAGAGAAAACTTTTTATATAGACATTACAGTCGCAAACTGCTTTTCAAACAACAAGGGACTCAGGAGATAGAAAGATAGAAAGCTCTTGTCAGTTTTACAGAGGAAAATATTGAGTTCAATGAAATGAAAGCCATGAATGATGCTAACCTTTTATTTAATAAAAAAATAACCTAAAAATCTATAGGAAGAGCTCCAGGTTGGTTTATTTCTACGGACTGACGAGGGTATTAGAGCATTACTCTACTGAACTGTGAGAGACATAAATATCTGAGTAGGATTCATTTCATTGTAAAGCCAAGGATTCCATACCGTTGCGAGGCTTTCTTGGATTAGCTAATGCTTAGAGTCACTGCCTGTCTCTAACAGGAAGTATGTAAAATTTCATTATGGCAAAACGTGGATTATGTAAAACTGTGCAATCCTTCCAAACCAAGGTGATAAAAGTGACGCGACATATGTGAGCGTTGGGATCAAATAAATGCAAAGCTCAAACGTGTCCTAGCTGCTTGCCCGATAATTCAAGATGGAGTTGCTGTGTCGACGAGAAAACCTTTGTTTCTCACAGAGGAATCGACTTTCAGGGTGCATAATTTCCAACTCGTGCGACTTGCGTTATGCAATATTATATAACACGGAGAAACATGACTATTCAAAGAACTCGCTTTAAGTGGCAGCTTTTCTGTTTGTGTGTCGGACAAAATGGAGAGCACAGGCTGTCCGTGGTCAGGATGCCAGAACACATTATGACCGCAAAACTCCACCGAGACAGCAGCTGCTCGTACATCTGCTTCAGAGGGACTGCTGGACTACAGCGCGGAATCCTCCCTCTGACTGCATCCGCTCTCCATCTCGCCGTCCTACGCTCAGCCTTGTTTCTGTCTCGCTTTTACATAAGGCCCGCGCGGCTCTTACGTAAGGCTGACACAGAGTTGAGGTGTGCAGTGAAGAGGGGAGATGGTGCGGAACTTGCTTGGCCAATTCCTTGAGGCCCTCCAGCAGACGCCGAGAAGTCCCGCCGTCTTTGGCTCCCAGCGACACCATGAGGAAGTGCAGGTCGTTGAACAGGGTCACGTGATCGTCGGTGTGAGGCTGCGTTATCTGGAGCAGCTCCCGCCAGCGGTCCTTCACGCACACACCTGACACGTGTACCAACACAAACATGCAAATATTGCTTGAAGGTTGAAGGTTGCATATAGGCTGCAAATCTATCAGAAAAATGTTTTGAAATATTAGCAGCATTTCCTCTTTACTTTGGTTTGAAAAGGAGTAAAAAAAAAAAAAAAAAAAGTGGTCAATGCATCTGCTAATTACACCGTTTTCCAACACAGCGCTCTGACTCTCAGATTTATGAGGTGATAATAACTAAGATTATCACACCCCAATATCAGTTTCACTTAAGACTATCTTAAATGGTCCTAAATTAGACATTGCAGCCGCCCCTCAACCCATTAACACCACACTGACAAATGTTGCAGCACTTTTCAGTGTAATTAAAAAAAAACTGATCAGTGACGTCCGAGATATCGCACGACAGATGTACCGCACGATCAAAACTTCCCTCCCAATGTCCTTAATGCAGACAGAGGTTCAAGTGCTAATTATACACTTAATTCCCAAAGCAGCCCAAATATTACCTTCCATTTCCAGTCTGTAGAGCATCGAACAGGCATCCACAGTGTCCAACATGGATCCTGAAGCTTTACAACGTCTGAAGACCTTTGAAAAACAGGACAAACTTTTACTACCCTCCTTGAAGACAGACAATGTAACATGTCACCGCCTCTGCACTGTGGCATTTCAGAGACATAAAAGTGAAAAAAAAAAAGAAAAGAAAAATGACATGTTTATGTCCTGCTGGATTCCCCGGATATGAGCTTTTAAACATTCATGAATTTCAGTTAACTTGATGTAAGAATATCTGTAGTGTTCAAAGTTGTGGCTGTGGCAAGTAACATTATGCAATGTTCTTGTAAGGGCACAGGACATCAGAGGGCTTTCCTTTAAAATCATCTCTCCTATTTTTAGAGTGAGTAAAAGCTTTGGAAGTTGACAGTGAAGTGTGTGTGTGTGTGGGGGGGGATTTGACATGTGGATTTGACTTCCATTTGCTCACACTTGCCTTCTGTGCATACACAACACACTGCTTTTAGCCTGCATCCCCTTGTGTATTGGCGCATGCATGACTCCTAAAAGTACTCTGTCAGTATGTACTCCAGACAAATATACCATGAAATTTTTTATGCGATCTCTGGACACAAACCAACCTGAGAGTCGTATATCTGCAGAGCGGCGTCATATTGCCCCTGTGGAGGAGGAAGAGGTGGGAAAAGATGAATTTGAATAACTTCTGACTTGAGAGATAAGCGAGGCTGATAGACTGTGTTTCGCAGACACAAACACAAATTAATCTGGAAATATAATCAACTCCAGACTTCAAATTACCCAGGGGAGAGGATATCATAAATACAAGTTCCACAAACACTGCTACTGCCAACTGCTCGCTTGACTGAGAAACCTCATTATAATCTTTACCTTCTCGATGAAGTATAGAGCCCAGTGCCAATAGTTATGACTTGCCAGCACATCAGATACCTGGGATTAAACAACACACAGCTGAAATTATTTTTCCTGCGGCTATTTTGTTTTTTAATTTAGTTCGGTGGACAAAACTGCACGGAGTTGTACAAGGTTACTGAGATGTGATTCATCACAAAAACACGCTGCTGCACAAACAGCCTGCAGTCGTACCTGCCAGTCTTTCTCTCTGCTCTCCAAGAACTTCAAGCCTTTGTCCACCTCTGCTGTCATCTCGAGAACATGAGCAACAGAGTGGACACACCAAGCGTCATCTGGAGTCACAGCGAGGCCCTGAACAAGAGAGTTTCAACAGTATGAGATGAGCCGTACAGATGCAGGAGAAATGCTGTATTTGTTGCGCCAGAGTAAAATGACAATCCAACAATGATGGTGTGCTCAACTCTGTTCCTAAATCTCTTTTTTCAAGTGACCCTCGTGTCACAGCTGCTCTGTATGCATTACTCTTTCGGCGCAGGAGGGTCTTACAGAAGAGAACTGCTTATTATTGGTGTTTGAAATTACTTGCCAGCTTGAATTGACAAAATCAGTCTGGACTACCCTGCTACGATAATGACAGTGGCGCATACAGCAGACTGTAATGGAGAAAAAACTCTCACCTCCATGGCTACTTTCTCTGCCTGGTCATAGAAGCGAGTCTCCAGGAGACCAAAGGAATACAATCCTTTCAGATAGCTGAGGGCACAAACAGGAGGACACAGAAAAAGAAAGTCTCTTATTACAAAATACAGGACAGAACTTTTACTCGCCTCTTCAATTTTTCTGGAACAATGCAGACAGCAGACACTGGTTTTGTGAGCAACGCGCTTCGAGCATTAACAATGACAGCTGTGGGCCATAAACGAGTGTGTTTTGAAGTGAGCCCAATTTGCTTTTTTAAAAAAATAAAAATCACTACGGCTTTGCATCGGCATCAGCCTTTGTGGAGCACCAACTTTTGATCATGCTGATAACTGCCTTCACGTGGGAATGTGGGCTTTTATTTTCACTGTGGTAATGTTGTGAGAGTGTACCAAGGACGTGTTACAGACATAGCTTAAAGATATCTCTGTGGTGGGGCATGAAATGCTAGGTTATGAATTGTTTTTTGTTTGGTCTGACTCATCCTCAGACATTGGTTACATGTTGTTCAAAAGGGAGGGTGTATAAAAAAACACCAAAAAAAAAAACCCAATAATTTAGTCGCTTCAAGTTGTCATCCACACACACACTCACACGAGATTGCAGGGTGAAGACTGAGGCTACCCGAGGTGAGAAATTACCCTCTGCAGGACAGTATGGTTCAATCACTTCAACCGTCTCTCTTGAAACCCTCTCTGCTTGCTCAGTAAGAACCGCTTTGCTTACACCCACCAGCTAAATCACTGAGCCGAACAGAGACATCAGTATATACATTATCTACATTTGCACGTCTTTTTATGATCCTTGTATGAACTGCATTCTTTACTTCCTATTTTTGTAGTGCTTTTGTTCACATTCTACATATACTGTATATGTTTAATGCTGATTGTATGCGGTTTTCTGTTTTCATATATTTGTATATTTATTGAACTACCCCTAAAAAAAAAATTGCAGTAACTTTTTGTCCACTTGGTGCTTACTAACACTTCCAGCTGTTATGAAGCAACATTTTGCACTAATTTGGAGTTTTGTCTGTGGACACATGGTGAATGTATGGTCAATATTCTCTCTCTTTTAGCTCTGCTTTTGTTCTCCACCAACACCTGAGGGAAATTATCTGTATCTCTAGCTGCTAAATGCTCCTCTATGTTCACCAAATATTCAATAACTGTGTCTGTTTGCCATTTGGTGTTGGGCAGGCAGTCTACAGCGTGTTTTTACAGCTTTTTTGCTCCATTCTGCGGCCAGTGAGAATGAACAAAAACAAGACGGCTGGACAGCTAAAGCTGCAGGAAAATCTTTATGAGCGATCACTGATACACTGTTTTCATGTGGTCATTTGATACACTGTGATATAAAATTATAGCTGCTTTACAGACAGGTTTTATTTGTATCCTTTTACCCCCTGACAACTGTATTTGAAAAATGACTTAGATAACACTCCCATTAACACTTATGTAATCCCATAGTAGTGTTTTAAAGCCCCCCTCCCATTACATCTATGATTACGCATTTATAACGAGGTCAGTGAGTCATCTCATGATTATAAAAGACATCCAAAACATTTACTGTGTAACGTATGCTGTCGTCTGTACCTGGACAAAGGCATGTGTGGTTTCCAGTAGGGCAGCACCCTGGCCACAGAGTCCCTTATCTGGTTTTGGGCTCCCATGTAGAAGTAAGCATCGTGAGCAAACTTTAGAGCCAGCAAATCGGTGGGGTGGTCGACCAGAATGTCTTCCCATATGTTGCAGGCCTTGGGAAAATTTCTACAAAACAAATGAGTCACTGTTAAAGACGGACGCGGCTGAGGGTGCCATGAGAATCACAAACACATCAGTATGCTTCGTGCTGAATGGCGGGAGGCCCTTGAAAAACAAGTATCCTCCATGATGATATTGAAAATACCATGGGGGAAAAAGACAGTGCAGGTACAATATAAACATAACTCGCTAGATTGTGACTGAAGACTGGAGAGTCTTTGCCGCACAATGATGAATGCTGAAAGGAAGTGAAGCATATGACTGCATCACATGGACACAGAAACAGAGGAACTTAGGGATGAATACTGCCTGATGGAAAAAACACATTCTTGTAGCCCTCTGTTGTCTAAAAAGACATCATTGTTTCAAAGGAAAACCATTTCACCTGGTGGTGGTAAACAAAAGTGATCTCATCTGTGCTGGGACCAGCGCTCACATCAGAGCATGTTACATTACATAAGAGGAAATGTCTCTCTTTCTTGGTCAGATCATGTAACAACTTCATATGAACATGTAATGCCCTGGTGGTATTTTTTTTATACCACCAGGGGGTAAACTGTATTCTACACATAGGGCTTTAAAATTATAATACTTAAGATTTTCATTTTCATGTCTGTTAAGTCATTATCTATCTACAACAATGGGACTAGTAGGTACTGCCAACATTGATGAATCTAACATCTACTTTATGTAATTGTGGTCCTAATTGTGGACCATTGTTTTGGGCTAGTCTCCAGGTGGAAATGCAGATAGCCTGTCTGTAAACAACAAAAGGGAACTATATCTTTCCATGAGGTCCAAAAACACATACACATATGTACACATATACACGTGTGATGATATGACTGACAGACATTTTTATATTTTTAACGTAAAAAAAGGAGGCTACATGTATAGGGGAGAATACTATACATTTCTTTAATATTCCCTGTGTGGCAGACAGCAATGCATGTTGCTTGTGATTCCCCTGTTACAACTTCTTAAGAAGTTCTGGTCTTCATACGACCACTGCCCTTTGTATGACCAAATTCTTACTCCTAAATCTGTTTGGACTGTGTCTTATGTTGCAACTTGACTCTCAGTCTTACCCGTGTGAGAAGAGCTCGATAGCCTTGACGTGGAGCTGCTCTCTGGGAGAAATGTCCTGGCTGTTGGCGAGCTGCACGGTTTTCCTCACGGTGCTGGCCAGACGCTCATTCAGACGGGTGGAGCTTGTCGTCGCAGCCAGCTCCAGCCCAGCCCTGTGCTGATCACATGGCCCATAACTACAAAGAAAAAAAAAACAGATAACACTCGTCTTTTCTTCTGCACTTCCTTACGGCAGGTTAACAATTGACGTGAAAATCACATGAGCTTGTAAAACTTTTCCCTTTGATGCAAAGCCAGATATGTAAAGGGGCACCTTTAAGTGACTGCATTTACTTTTTTTAAATAGACCTCTCAATCTCTGCCCATGTTTAAAAAGAGAAGAAGTTAAAGATAAAGGTGCCCTGAGAACTGAATGAGGTGTCTATTTTAACTTTATTACAGTCATGAATTATGCTTATTATAAACTTTGTTCCACTCACTCTAAAAACTGGCTGACAAATGCTTTGTTTTCTCTCCTGTGAGAGCCTTAACAAGGACACCAGCAAAGACAACTGTGTTTTATGCATGTAATCAGACTGAATGAGTCTATTGCGTATGATTCTTAATAGAAAAGTAATTCATGCTGAACTTGAGGACCTCAATTTGTTTTTTCTTATGTAATCACAGCATAACGCACACAGCATCTGAAAGTTTAAGTCAAAAGCAGCTCGCCCGTTCCCCGGAGCATCAGCAGGCGTTGAACCCGCACAGCTGAAGCCCGGTTCATTTGCATTAACTGCAACGTCGATTGCAATGCACACAATACAAAGCCTTAGTGTCACACACAGGTACTCATCCACCTCTAAATGTCGAAGCCTTTATTATATCTGGCAGGCGCAGCAGACATTTTGATTGTCATAGCAGGCGTAACTAATAGCATCAACTCTGCCTCACTTCCATTAATTGTCCCGGTGAGTCCTTCGAGCTGGTTCACCTGTAAGGACTGCAGTCATTAGTGTTGTTCTTAATCACACCTTTGCTTTGCCTGCACCTGCGTTTTAAAGCACATCAGGATGCGTGCGGCTGAAAAAGTCTGTTTGTTTGGCTGAGAGAGGTCTCTGTTTTTCACACGTCACACTCGACCTTTAGATTTAGATTGCTGTGTGTGTTCAGCCTAAATTTACATTCTTTAATGAGCCCAGAGCTTTTATTTTCCTATTTTGTGACCGTTGCTCTCTTTGTCCTAGAACATCTGATGAAAGGCCTTTAAGGAGCTGACCTTTTCAGTATTTATTCTAAGTATAGGAGGGTCACAGTCATCTTTAATTAGATTATTTTTGCAGCTGATAAATTCAGCACCGTTTTTTTATCTCTGCTGCTGGTCTTGCTTTGAGAGTCTCTCATCGGGGCTTGAACTGATCAAGTAAAAGGTTAAATAATGTTTGTTTGTTTGTTTGTTTTTTACCAAAGTTGGGGTCAGCGGCCTGCATTGCAGAAACACATCCTTCAATTCCTCCCAAGGTTTCGTCATTGCGCCACTTCACATACTAGGAGACAAACAAAAAAAAAATCGAGAAGCTGTGAGTCGTGACTGCCTTTCCCACTGCACACACACACATCTGCAGACAGTGCCACAGTGTGTGTGTGTGTGTGTGTGTGTGGAGAGTGAGGAGGATGGCTACCTGGGTGAGTATGGCGTCATACATTTTGCAGGCCTCATTGCTGCTGGTGGACAGTGGGAGGCCATCTGCTCTCCATGCCTGTGGAGAAACAGCAGTGTTGGGGTGCAGATAAAGTTATAATTACAGTAAACGTGTGTGTCCATGCACACGTTTTAACTTTAACTGTGCACGCATGGCTGAAGACTCAGCCCACCTAATAAAAAGTTTTCAAAGTTATCAGAACAAAAGTTAGAAAAAGAGGAAAGTTCCCATTTCAGACCACAGTGACTCCCAGCTGTTCCCTGCTGCACCGCCCACCCTGCACTTTAATCCCACCCAAATCGCCATATTTCCGCTTCAGTTTTCTTTCATGCCCCTGAAATGGGTTGCAGGGCTGCAGCTCTCCTCTGTCACTTCACCCCACAGTCACTGCCCGCAGCAGTAAGCAGCTGTTCCTCCAGATGTTCGTGCAGCCCCGTCACTCACCTCACAGTCCCTGAAACTTAGAGCCGTCATCGTCTGAGGGTCCTGCTCCAACCCGCAGCCTGCTGGTCCAAGAGACGCACTGCGAAACGTCACAGATCAGGTGCGTCATGTATGTGAAAGAAGACAAGGCGGAAGTGTGCTGTGGTCCGCCCGCTTTCAGAATAAGTGCATGAACGGAGCCGTCTGTGGGCGGGGCCTCTCCAGCCAATCACAGAGTCATGCAGTCACACCCACTCTCACACTCACACCTACAGGTAATTTAGAGACACCAATTATAGAGAGACACCGGTCTGTGAGGAGAAAACCAGAGCTAACATGCAAACAAACTCCCCCAGTCCACTAGTGGGTGAAAAATACGTAAAATACAATATATTCTTACTCAAGCGTTGCAATAAATACAGTCAATAATGCAATTTTAATGAGTACATTTTATTTTGGAAAACTGATTTCATTGTGGTAACCTCACGCTAATGAGCTCTTTACTTCTTCTTTACTTCTTTTACGGATTATGAACACACAGTTTGGTTTACTCAGCCTGAGAAAAATCTGAGAAATTTACCCCTGGTGACATCATCACCGGTTATGAGGGAATAACCTCCCCCGATGATGTCATCAGAGTGATCTAGGCTTGGGCTGGAACATTTTTAGCAGAAGACATCATGGACATTCATCAAACGAAAGGTGTTAGTGGCTGCTGTTAGTGGGGAAAATGGGGGAAATTTGACTTAAAGGGATTTCAAATTATACTCTAGAAGATTTCCACTGAAATAAATTATGTTTATTAAATTATGTTATTTCATATCTATATCTATCAATGAATTAGGTAACACAGTGGTGACTGAGACTATGGCTCACTGATGAAAGCTTGCAGGATTTTGCAGAATTACGACCTGGATGTCGGTGGAGATTTTCCTGGAAAAATCACAAGTCTTCAACTTACCTGTGTGTGAAGAGCAGTGCTGTTTTTTTCCCCACTGTCTGCCAGCGGTGCGAGTAAACGGCTACTATGGCTGAACAAACAAAGAAAAGGTCAAAAACTACAGACGATGAAACCTGAACCTGAACCTGAAGCGAGGAACAAAAACACCTGCAATTACAAAAGGTGCCACGAATAACAATGACATGAAAATCTTTGAGATCATACCTTCAGAGTCTGTTTCTCAACCTCTGCTGCTCAGATTTAAACCACTCTGCCTTCATCCCGTCTCCTGTGGGTCCCCCAACTTTACAACAAAATCACTACTCAAGCCTGGTTTCATAACTTTGCCTCTTCTTTTCCAGTTGTGGAGAAAGTGT
Organism: Scortum barcoo; assembly: GCA_023238725.1. Classification (NCBI taxonomy): domain Eukaryota; kingdom Metazoa; phylum Chordata; class Actinopteri; order Centrarchiformes; family Terapontidae; genus Scortum; species Scortum barcoo. Next base: position 21,137,841 of record CM041536.1, on the reverse strand, counting down.
TGTGATCCTGTATATATGTCCTCTGTGACTATTATACTATTAATATCATTATGTTATTATTGCTGAGTCTTTAATGTCAAAGCAGGACTTTACTGTTGTAGTTTGTGATAGCCGTCCCCGTTGCTGCTGTGGCTGCTGTCTTCATAGGTAGTGCGGGGTGCCCCTGTGTGCCAGTGCTCCTTCACAAACCCTGTTGGAGCTCAGTTGCTTGGCAGCACACAGAGCATTGCACCCCCACACTTCTCCACTTAAGCCCCCACCTACACTGCTGCTCTTACTAATTGCTCACTGTCAGTATAAGTCCTCCTCTTCCGTTTTATTAATAAATACTTCATTAATTGGCTTGGTTGTGTGCTTCTCCCTCCTTTGTCACAGCCATGCGGCTTGGCCGGTGACAGCTGAACGAGGTGGAGTGAATTTTTAATGAAAATTGAACAATAGTGAGAAATGCCATCACAATTACCCAGAGCCCAAAGTGACCTTCACAAAGCTTGTTTTGTACATATACAGCATCGTGTTTGTGGAGCTGGAGCCATTTGATGGTTTTTGCATGACAAATAACTAAAACAATTAGAGCATTAAGCAGTCAATAGTATATAGATATAACAATGGGTGTTTATTCATTTTCTGTCAATCAACGTATTGATTAATCAACTAATAATTTCAGCTGTACTCATATATTGTTGGGCCATTTAATTTATAACACATCACATAAGCTCTTGGTATGTTTCTCATACAAAATTCTTAAGAGTAACTTGTAACTTAAGCAGTCAAATAATGACAGAGGAGTCAAAACTACAATATTTGCCTCATAATTATAGTGGATTTTCAGCATGAAAAGAAAATAGTCAAGTGCCGCATAATTGGAGGAGTAATATACTTTGCATTGCACCACTGTATACAGCTGCAGTTCACCCAGTGTTTGTATCTGAATAATTATGCTACCACATATATGCTACCTTTCCAAACCAGTGCAGCCTGACTGTGTTGTATCATCCACCTACATACATTTGGGTTTACAGTTAATGTCTTTGCTGCAGCATCTCATGTTCTCTGCAGACATAAACAGATTTTAGCCCATTCATAATCAGTTTTAACCTATTGTGATTCATAACTGTTCGCTAAAATCTGTTCATAATCATAACCCATACGATTAGAAAAAGAGAGCTCAGTGGACAAACATTTAAAAGAACAACTGCATTGTTTTATTGCCGTTTTCAGCATACATCCAACACCTCTATGCATTTTAGCTACATGAAGCATTTACATTACAAGTCAGGTGTCAACGGAACAGTTCAAAAATTAGGATTCATTTTCTTTACATATAATACAGTTTGCACACATGTTAATAAATATCAATACAATCAGGTCAAACTTATAACACACCTTCTAAAACAACAACCCTTAAAATTATGTAACTTTTTTTTTTTTTTATTTATTCACAGCTCATACCAAGTCATAAATATAGCCTCTAGTGTTTCTGCGCTGTAAAACAGTGACCATCTGGATTTGTACAGTTCCAAAAAAAGGCTATTGGCTTTGACTGACCGCCAGATAAACTAGTAGGTTCCTGTTTGATGCAAGTTGCTCATAAAGCACTTTGCAAGTCTTCAGCGCCCCATTTTTTAAGGGGGGCTGCTGTATAAAAGTATTTGAAAAAAAAAAAAAAAAAGTTAAAATATTGAAATCCAGTGGGATACACAGATGTGACTACTTCACAAAAAAAACGCTCAACTCAGAAAATAAAATATAACTTAAGTATAGAGAGTGAAAATGAAAAAGGCATCTTGTTCAAGGGTGTGTATTAACACTGCCATATACTGGTGTGAGTGTTGTGTAGTGTGTAAGTTCTTGTGGTGTACTCCTAAGATATTGCAGCAAATCCACCAACGGAGACAGTCCTGTGGCACAAAATGAGAAATATGAGCTACGCTGATCTCCCTTTAACAACAGTGAAATCTGATGTCATCAATGATAGTATCCCAATGGTAACACATAAGGTAGGAAATTTGTCTGGACTTCAAGAGTCAGATCCTTCCAAAATGAACCCTTAACAGTTGGTTTACCTCGCTACTGTTTACCACAGTAGGACACTTGAACATCTTATAACTAAATATAGACAAGCATTTGTAAACATAAACTGTCAGTGTGATATACAGTGACTGGTATGTCACGGAGAGGACCATCATTATGAAGAGGTATGTGAAATGCTTAAGTGTTCATTCATATTACAAGACTGTATTCTGTGTCCTTGCTATCAAAGACAAGGTTAAGTTCCTCCATTTGCCTGCAGCTTTCATTCCTGACATGCAATGGCTTATGGGTGCATGGGAGTTATGCTCAAGTGCAAGATAAAGAGATTGCGGGCACTCTCCTGTGAATGCAAAAGAAAAAAAAAATCTCCCCCTCAAAAAACAAAAATAAAACAAACATTTATCTGTTAAAATCAAACTAAGATAATAAATACATTAAAAAACATGGCCTTATTTGATGAATTCTTAGCATTGTCTCACTAAACACTCTGAGGGAGAAAAAATGAGTCTTTCATTGTGTGTTTGTGGTTCATTAGTATGCAGAGTCAGTCTGTTTGTCACTGGATAGAAAGGCAGAGGATGTCCTTCCCACAGTCAGAGCGAAAAAAGGGAACAGAACAGATGGACGCTGGAGGCGTCACTTCTGCATTTCAGCGCACCTCTGAAGCAGTCCTTTTCAGAAGAGAGAGGGCCCTCGTCCACTGAAAATGCGACTTGTTCTACACAACTATACACAAAAAAAAAAAAAAAAAAATACAATTCTTTACAATTCCTTTACATCAGCAGGACCAAACTGCATTCTTCCCTTCAAATAGAGAATGAAACAAGTCTTTAAACATTCTCCCAAAGCCCCCACCCCTGTCTGAGAGGATCTACTTCAAGGCTGGGATGATAAAGCTGTGAATGTTACTCGCCTCTCCACCCACAGAGAGAGAGCGAGCGAGCAAAACTGCAGAGTGATTAACTTGGACTGCCTTTAGGCAGAGGATATGTAAACGTTGCAGACCGCTTCAATGTCAGAGGCAGTCAGTTTGTAGTGTTTGTGTGTGTGTGTGTGTGTAAAAGCGTGTGTGTGTGTGTGTGTGGGGGGGGTCTTTACACATTCACTGCTGCTGCAGGTGTTCAGCAGAACGAGTTTGATCGATGATTATTTCAACAGCGAGCATTTCACTCCTCTCAGGTCCAGTTGAGGTTGAAGCCTTTGGAGAGCATAACGGCCTCCAGGTCCTTATCCTCTTCTTTCTCCCGAAGCCTCTGCTCCTCCAAGAGCGCCACCAGGGCATCCCGCTGCTCCACCACCTCCAACATCTCGTTCAGGATCTGCTTCTCTTGAGCAAGCTCCTTCTCCGTCTTCAGGTGGTCTGAGAGAGGTACGGGAGTACGAGAGGTTAAAGACAGGGAACAGATTATACAGATGAAAACATTGAGAGCCAAGGTAATTTGCACTCCAGCGCTCACCTTCCACAGCCATTCGCTCCCTGAGTTCCTGCTGCAGTCGGCTCTGCCGGTCCTCCAGCTCCAGCTCTCTGGCACTTTGGGACAGACAGAGAAAATATTATGGATGAGCAAAGCTTGTTTTGCTGGTGAATTATAGCTTTCACAATCATGTTTTTTTAGCCGAATTTCCATTTATCTAAGCGAGACCTTAAAAAACATCATTAGAATGTTCAAAAAGATGAAGTGGATCAAATGTTTTGCTTTGAGTAAATGATAATGAGATAAAACCGGATAATTTAACAACTTGTCAGAATGTAATAAAGCTGTTTCTCTAAATGGATTGCAAATGCGATCACACATCATATAATTATGTTGAAAAACGATTATGACTTTGAGGGCTAACAACCTCATGATGTAATATTAATAATAATCATAAAAATTAAAAATCATAAAAAAGGTACTAAAGCTGCATTATTTTAGCATCTATGTACTCTGTATCAGGTTATAACTGCCTGGTGCTTAAATGGTGAAATATTTGTACATCATCAGGCAATTCATCGCAGGTATCACAGGTTGCATTTTCAATTAGGGGTAGTGCAGGGGCTCTGAGGTCCTTTGTTGCTTTGCTTGTATGAATAATAGATTAAAAACAAACATATAAATAATTCTCAGGAATGAAAAGCACCTTCGACGAAGCGGTTCGCCGATTAGCATATCCACATCAACAGGTAATGTACTTACAATATCATGAGTTCTGACTCATAGCGGACCAGGGCATTTTTCTCCTGCACCAGCTTGAACCACTCCTGCATTAGCTTGGGATCGTCCTTCTTGCCCATGCCTGGGGGAGAGAGGGGAGGGGGGGAAGCACAGAGCGGGAGTTAAGACGCCGGATGGCCTTGGAGACGACACTGATGTCACGCAGACAAGAAGGACCGACAAAGGCAATGCAATGACAGCCAAGCCGGGATGTCCACGCTTGAAGGGATGGTGAAGTGGAAGGACGGACTCGACACCGACGTGATCAGTCATGCGCCATACTTTTAAAAGATGGCTTATGGCACAGAAGATGGCGTGGAGCTACTACTACGGGTTTTGACTTTGGCGAGTGCACGCGCACGCGCAAACCACACGCAGCAGAACCCAAACACACACACACACCACAGACAGACAGTACCTGTTGTTGCAAAGTTGAGTTTGTGTTACCCAGTTTGGACTTTGTGTCAGACGTAGCTGCTCTTTGGGAACAACTACCTCCCCTCCTATCAATTTTTTTTTTTTTTTTTACAGAGTGGGTGGGTAGTGAGAAGAAACACAAACACACCCATCAGTAGCTAAGACATTACAGAGGCGTACAGCCAAGGACCTATGGAAATTCTTCATCCTCCCCCTGCAAACATATTGACCCACCAGCAGAAATAAAATCCCTTTAGATCCCATTCATGCTGAGCATTTTGAGGGTAGAGGGGAAAAAAAAGTGCATGAATTATTCAAGGTCAAATGTTCATGGGATGACTTATCGTCGAGACCAATAGCGAAGTTGACACTCCTCTATTAAGTCTGCCTCGGGGTAAAGCATGTTCGGTGCGACTGCCATCATGCATTGCAGCTATGCAGTTTTAATTAACGGTCAGAGCCGTCCCACCATATGCAGAGGAGACCAGTCTACGTGCTTAGAGAGGTCGGCTGCCGGGGCGATGCATCCTTTTCAGTTTATCTGACTGCAGCAGGTGGAGCCAAGCGGTTTCAATGAAGCACCTGAAGGCGAAACAAACTAGACGCAGCGTGACATACTTAGCTGGGGAAGAGGAGGCTCTTGCAAAACGAAAAGGAAAAACATTGTGCACACATAAATCGCGTGGCTATGGTCTCGGGGACTGGCTTTCGCTAATTAACAGGAAAAAAAAAAAAAAAGGGACAGAGAGGCAAAGCTTGGAGGAGAGCAGCTCACACTCGAGGAACACAACAAGCAGGTGCGAGTTTCCAGACTTATTTTGCTAATGGGTGCTTTTTTTTCTCCTCTCTCTTACACCATTTCAACCTGTTCCACTGGCACCACCCTTCAGCTGAAGGCTACGAACACAAAGGACAGGTGAGCCTCGGGTACAAGGCAAAAACAGCAATAAAAAACGAGGAACAAAGAAAAAAAACAAATCGCACATAAAACACAAAAGCACGTTTCTTAACACGGATTAGAAGCTCAGGCGAAATTTCCACTGACAGGTGTTAAATACGAGAACAAACCAGATGACCCATTAATGTTTAAAGACTTGTTTTGTGAAAGGCTTGAATATTTATAATCACACCATGCAAGATTCTCACTCCTCCAACAGCAAACTTGCCCACAAGCTAGCCAAGTCTCAGGTGTTCGCCGCTCGATTTTATTATCATTTAATGATTTTATGACACTTTTAACATTTATTTAAAAGGCAAAACGTGGATACTGCAAAAGGGCTATGAAACTTTACGACTCATTTTAGCTGAACAGAAAACACAACGCATGCTGTTGATTAAAGTCACACTGCAGCAAAGTAGTTTCCCCTTTGGGTGAATGAAGCTACTTGGAATTACAGGGAAAAAAAATACTTCCTCTATCTCCATTTTTAAGTAGGCTGTTGTTATTAAATGAGAATATTACAACTGTATTGCAACTACAACTTACTGTGTATCCATCAATATGAATTCTTCTGCTCAGGCTGAAGGATTTCTTATTTTATCAATCCTGCCCTGAAACAGTGATTGGCCAATGACAGCTTGGCAACTGTAACTAAGCATGGCAGCAGCTTTGCCAGATTTAACTGACAAAAAAGTAGGTTGATAAATGCCTAGAAACCCCTCAATGATCATAGAAGTAGTTTTGTTTTTTTGGCTTTTTAAGTTCTGGAATAATGTCAAATTAAACATTAGAAGTCTACTTTGTTGATCACAAAGCTATGGATTAAGAATAACTAATGAGACACGTTTCAACCCAGTTGTTATAAACTGAAATTAAATTTAATTAAATTTACAATGGCCATCAGTTATCAGTCATGCTATATCATTCTGACCTGCCTAATCAAATAAAAAAAAGCTTAATCTGGAACACTGTACAGTAAGCCAGCCAACCTTTGGATTCTTCCTCATGTTGAAACTGAGTGAATTTTATACTCTAGTAAGAGCTACACTATGCTACTAAAATATTTTTGAACAGTAGTGTCTTTTCTTAGCCTTTACAAATCTAAAAACCACCAAGAGCTAAAAAGGATTAAACAGTGTGTTTACAAATGTATACTGCCTGGCTGACTAACTTACCACCTACAGAAATAACAGATTCCTTCCAAGGCAACATCATTTTGTGAGGTTATATATTAATCAAACCTAAAATTGCTGCCAAGGTAATTTAAATTAACGCAAAAGGCTCTGTCTTGCTTTGTATTTGGTTTGGATATAATATATAAATAAAAGTCTGTACCGTCATGGTACAGTATAAAATATAAAAAGTTTATACAAGTATTAAAAAATGACCAACTGACCAATATTAATGGTATAATATTAACAGCATACATTCTGACTAATTTGTCATGAAATGTGTATTTGGAGCTTTTTTAATTGATTTCCTCCTGATAAATGCATCAATACTTCACTGAGCTTTGGGAACATTCTGGGGAAATCTACTGAGCCTGATCACAGACAAACGGTGAGGACAGGAAGAGGAGGAGGACCAGTAGGAAGGATGATTGTGGGGGGGGGCGCAAGGGAGGGGAGGAGGGGTGGCCCGGTTCTGGAGATCCATATGGTTGCCATGGTAACCCGCCACAACCGTCAGCAGAGGCGGCGAGGTTACACGTTACCTTCGGGGGAACAGCAGGGGCAGAAGGAGAGAGGTCTTCGGCGTGGCATCCCCACAAAGGGCTCAACTTCCACAAGACAGAGGGAAAGAGTGTGAGTGGGTGACGTGGGTGGGCGCGTCGGTGGGTGAGAGGTGGGGAGAAAGGATGGTAGAAACAATGCAGGGAGATGAGCAGAGACGTTGCAGTGAGAGAGAGAGAGAGAGAGAAAGAGAGAGAGAGAGAGAGAGGGACACAGGAGTGTGGGTGGAAGGGGAGGGAGGAGGGCGAGGAGGAGAAGGGAGGACGTGATGAGAAGAAAAAGAACATCGAGGAGAAAATCAAAAGAGGGCAGGAGCGCTGTGATAGGGAGCAGACAAATCACCTGGAGAGAGGAGGTGGGAGAGATCAGCTGCGTGGTGTGAGGGATGAGGAAAAAAAGGGGTAAAAATAGGAAACTGAAACAAGAGCAGACAGAAAACTTGGAGCACAGAAAGGGAAAATAATCCTCCTGTTTGATCTCGCATCTGTAGTTCTTCACACAATCTTTAGTTAGGCTACAGTACCTTATGTCAGTTATGAAATGGGGAGAGCCTACGCATATGGCCAGTGTTTATCACAGTACACTAAAAACACCAAAATTACTTTAATCCCATTATTTAAATACTGATCACCAGGAGACCCATCTCCCTCACAGACACAAATAATTGCTCCATCTTTGAAGATGTTCCAGACGCTCCTTGTAAACACTACTTGAACATGTTTAGACCACCCGGCTCAATTTACCGCCAGCGTGGTGACTTTTGAAGTGTAGTTACTATTGAAGTGCAAATCAGGACTTCTTCTAATATGCACCCGCTACACAGATTTTCGCACAAAAGTAAGATCATAGATAGTGAGATGCTACCTTAACAACCCCCCCCGCCTCCCCTAATATAAAGACTGTAAACTAGGCGGAGGATTCTGTGAGAAAATGCGGATTACTGGGGGAAACAGCTTGACATGACACAAATAGGAGGCACAGTGTTCTCAGGATGGTGGGTAAAAGGGCTGGGAGAGTGAAATGCTACGTAATTACTACAAGGGACTATCACAGAGAAAAAGTTCATTTTTGTTTAAAATCTCTGTTCTGGACAGATTGGCACCCTAGTAAAATTTTTTATGGCTCCACCAAATCGTGCAAATATGGTTATGAAATGCATCGTTAGCACCTGACTGAAGTTATGATGCCCTCTGCAGGGCTCACATACAACCGTGCTGACAATGCAACTTCACACCCGGTCTTCAGTCAAAATCACGCGATCATGAAGACTAATAGAAAGTTATCAGTGGGCAGGAACGGCAACCAAGACCCAAGAAGTGACACCAAAGCAGAGAAAAGAAAGAAAAAAATAAACAATTAAAAAATTAAAAACAAGACGGATTTGAGCTGATAAAACACCCCCCTGTAAGAACCTCTGTCAGGCAGCTTCTAAAATAAATATTATATTCATCTTTATGCCAAAACTCCACGCAATCTCCTGTCTGATGAGTGACAACAACCAGCAGGACAAAACCACAGAGAAGCACACAGGCCCTGCTCAAATATGTGGAGATGCACCTTTTCCTTTCCTGGCACTGAGTAACTACGAAGGAAGCAGAGCCTTCTCGCAAAAGCCTGCTGGCTTCACAGTGGTAACGAGGAGGAAAAGATGCATTCCACTCAGGCCACAGTCTACAAGATAACAACAGATACCACGAGACGGCTCAGCTGAACACAGTGGACACTTATTGTTGACAGTTTTGACAGAGCAGCTTAAGGTCAAGGTTCGCAACACTGCCTATTATAAGAGCACACACACACACACACACACTCTGGGAGTTATGCAACTGAGCAGGTATGAGAAAGTCAGGAGAGCCATTGTTGGGACTACAGGACAGAACTAAGAGCTAAGAGCCAAGCCAGCGGATTAGTTTGAGTCAGTCCAGGTTATACAATGCTGCCACAGTGTGTGTGTGTGTGTGTGTGTGTGTGTGTGTGTGTGTGTGTGTGTGTGTAAGGGAGGGAGGAGGAGGCTCTGTGTTTGTAAATATGTACATACTGCAGTGTGTGTTTCTTATGTATGTTAATCCCTCTTCTTCATCTCCGGTATTTTTGGCTTCACTGTACAAATTCATACCAATCATGACTAAGTGTCAATGAGACCAAAACCAAAAATGTCAGACCACATCATCTTCTGTTCAGGTGTATATTAAATATGGTTATCAAAGTTTTTAGACATTATTAAAACAGGAGTAAACTGTGCTGTTGTTGAGGACTATTTTCAGCTGTGGAATAATACACAGCTGCTCCAGTTTTTGGCAGCAGGACGGAGTATGTGTGCACATTTTTTTTAAAACAATGCAGCTCCGTGTCACTGAGCAATGTGATGTCCACCTGACTTGAGCGTGCACATAAAGTACTTGTTGGTTCATCATCGCATTTGGTCTCTTCGTTGGATTCACTCACAAAAAAGAAAAATATAGACTATTAGTAGCCTTAAACTTTAAATTAGAATCCAGAATCCTTTATGCTGTTTTTGCCATCTCAACCATCATGCTGCTACTTTTCACAATTCGTTTCCTGACAAAATATGTATGAGTATGTCGAATGAATTCTGTTGGAGTGGTCCTCACTGTTGCTGGGCCTTTGAATGCAGGAATGTATATTGCTTGGTTCTATCTCTGCAATATGTCGCTGTTTGCGTCTCTGCTGCAGTATGTATTGTGCAGTGTGCGTGCTAAGGAGTGACAAATAAAAGTTACTTATTAATTCATTCATTTATCATTCATACGTTTACTGAGATCAAAGACGATCTTAAGAGGACAGCATGAGGCCAAGTGTCTGATCTCTGTTTGACGTAAAGAGTGCCTGAACTAGAAACTCAGTGAGTGTGGGGGGGGAGGAGGAAAAAATGAGGAGGGGAGGGGGAGTTACAGGAGCAGAGAGTATTGCAATGAGGCTAAAGCCAGCCAGCCAATCAGCCAGCCAGCCAGTCAGCCATCAGGGTAGATATGAGGGGTACAAAGCTCAAGTAGTTAAAAAAAGGGGGGTGGGGAGGGGGAGGACAGATTGGGTTAGCCATTAGGTCAGTTTAAAGCGACAGATTTGAAATACATACCGCCCAGATGCAAGTCCAGGATTTCACTGTAATTAGAATCTCCCCAATAGTCTACAATGACAGGGATATATTAGAGATAGGAGTTATTTCACACAGCCCCAAACTGGGCACACACACACACAAAATTCTCCAACAACAGCAAGTCATGCATGTTCTTACACACACAGACACGCACACACAGCAGCGACACTCAGAACAAAGAGAGTCCGTTGTTACTCACCACAGGACATAATGCAGTCAGGCTGTGCAATACCGCATGGCACTTTCCCAAACAATAAGAGACTGCAGCATAGATTTGCTGTATGGCTGTTTACTGGCTCAGTCAGATTAGTATCACACAACGCCTCTTATAATGATTTGTGTGCCGATGTGTTGGGGAAATTATTTGTTTGTATTGCGAGGTTTTAATTTGACAAAAGTTGTGGTTCAAACAGTGAAGGAAAGCTTTAATTTCCCCCAGTCCCCCACTTTCAATTGTGATAATTGGATGATTTAATGCGTAATCATTTCAGACTGAAAGAGAAGCTGAGTGTTGAGTGTGACGCTTGAGTACAACAGATAAAGTCAGAAACAACTCTGGATTGCACCACGAAAAAAGAAAAAAAAAAGATAATAAATAAGATTTCAAATATCTGTATCAAGTCACTCAGCCACAGCAAATATTTGCAGAAAATGTTTGAATAAAGAAGTTGTCAGCCCGCAAAAAAACACAATTTATATTTGATTTTGTGCATTCTGATTGCGTTTAGAGAAATGTGACGTGATCTGAGTCTTGATCAGAGTACGGAAACTCTCCTCATTGAGAGGCAGTGAAGGAGACAAAAACACATCCAGAATGAGCACACACAAATCTATGTCGGGACACACATCTCCTGATTGCATGCAGCTCGGACTGACGATGGCGGACATGTTATGAACGGACAGAGATCAACATGTTCAGAGATGGAGAACTGTTGCAGTGTGTCACCACAGATGGAGCCTACATAACAGTGTCACATGTCATTAATATATATATTAAAAAAAAAAAAAAAAAAAAAAAAAGGAAACTACAGTAAATCTAATACCTGATCTTCTTTTGTGCTGTTTGGGTAATGTATAAGTACCTTTATACAATCCTTTAAGAGAGTAGAGGAGTAAATAAGTTAAAACATACTCAAACAACCGACTGGAGAAACAGTTGATGGGAAAAGTAAAGAGTTATTAGGTTGGTGGGAATATTTAAAATAATGTTCATCTACGTGAATGCATTTGCATGATACCATCACCATTAAGTAAATTAGGATGAAATACACTGTCAGCTCTATAAAAGGACAACCTCGGTACCCTCCTCGCGTACAAACTCACATCTCATAAATAATGTGTTATTGCTACTGAGCACAAGTCATGCTTCACACGCTTATAAAACCGTACCAAATAATGAACTGTGCTGCTCCCCTAACAAATAACATATCCGTCATCTCTGAAGAATATTGTCTGTGATAGTCCCTTGTCAAGAACAATTTGGGTTTATTACTTTGGAGAAACAAATGTGACTTCCTGCACACAAATCTACATGTTTAAAATACGCTTCAGTGCAGTTAAATAAACGGTAAATGCAGCCTGTGATTTTAACACAGTCTAAAATGAGCGCAGAGGGACAGCTTTAATGAGGTAATGCGATTCTACCGTAAGTTACATCATCCTAATCATCGATATTATAGTTATCAGTCCCTTTAGGGCTCAAGAAAAGGAATGAACTCATATCACATAAAGATAAAACACAGTCTCACACAGAAACAAGATTTAATTATCATACATACAGTTCATCACTTGAAAGTGTTAATCATAATAATAATAATAATGAGAAGAGTGTTATACATGTTATGAAACGTACTGCGCCCTTTAGTTCACTGAATATGGGTACTGTGTCTATCTGCAGTGGCATTACCGATACAGCACTCCACATGGGATGGCCAGATTGATTAAAAAAAACAAAAACAAAATGAAGGTGTAATGACTAATCGTTACCTGCTTCTCCTCTCAAGGCTTTCTCCACAGCTACGCCCCTCTCCTCCAGCTGCCTCTGCTTCTCCTCCACCTGCTCCAGCTGTCTCTGGATGATCTGAACGGACGAGCAGGTTACAGTCACGTTATTAGTGAAATGCAGAGGCACAAGGACAGGATTATCTCACACGGGTACGCAGAATAAATACGTCTAGTCCCGCTAATTACAAGTGATTTGTCCCACAAGTTTCTGAGGGAGGCGGCTGCAGAGGTTACCTCTAACACTCGATTGATGCAACAGTTTGCCCTCATTAAAAATAAATGTCTCAAGGCGCAACGAGAGCACTGCTAATTAGCACTGTATTGATGTCTACGAATACAAGTGAGCTTGTTCTGATGGCAAAATATTACTGATATGATTTTCACCCAAAACAATGAATATTTCATAGTTTGCCCTCTGTTATCCAGTTGTTATTAGCAGCAACGGTGATAGAAAATTGAGGCCTGTGATAGAGGGGATGTGGCAAAATCAAAATCAGTTCCCATTATTTAGTGCTTTATCTTAATCATCGGCAAGTATCAAAGGAGGTGGGGGTTATTAGAGGCCAAGGCCACAGAGCACAACAAGACAAAACTCCACTACCACTTCTAGTACATATAAACTACTGCTAAAATATTATACATAATTTAATTTTTTATTAATTATAACTTTAACCCCTTGGTCATTACCTGCCAGAAATATTAAGTGTCCAATGTAAAAACAGTCCAGACTAGTCCAGATGGGCTTTGCATGTCTTTAAATGACCTTTTAGAAAGCTTGGCTCACAGAGTCTTTTGGTAAAAAGAACAATTCCCTTTTGTGTCCCGGGTTTAGTGGTGTGTAACTTACAGGAGATCCATGAAACAAGACAGTTTGAGCTGGTGATAACTGTATATGATGTGATTAATGATAACTGTTTAAATGGAGGTATTGTTTTGTGAGGGGTATGAGGAGAAATGTAAAAAAAAATGAACAACTCAATTTGAAAGTTTTGGGGTTTTTTTTTTCCCCCTCAGACTCTAATTTCCTTTGCGAATACTGAATTTATCAGGGGCATGCAGCAACAGAAGCTAAAACATGAAGCGTGGGTGGTGCAAATAGCAACTAAAAAGGAAGCTAAATCCAGGGCAGATAACCACAGCTCCAGAAGAACAGACTTCAGCTGTGGTTTAGTGCTGAGTCAGTGCGCTGGGAACCCGACTGCAGAGTTACAACATCAATCACGGTGGATTTCTTAACCAGAGGAGGACTTTGGCCTCGCTCCAAGAGGGTTGAGTCACATCAGAGTAACCATATGGCAAGTATTAAAAAAAAACAAAAAACAACAGGACAACACTGAGAAACAGTGAAAACAACAGCGATGAAGCCTATTTCTAGCATACCATCAACAGCACAGACATATACATAACCCAGCTCATTTTTAAATTGTTTAATGTGCATGAAATGAATAACTGTCACGTGGTTTGATGATCTTCTCAAAAAGCTATTCAGCACAAAAACACACACAAAGTGAAGCAACACAAAAGAAAGCATCTAACCTACATCCAATGTGACACGAGAATAAGAGGAACAGTAGGTCACAAAGCAAAGAATGGGACAAACAGACATTTTGTCTTGACGTCGGTGCTGAATATACATGACTGTCTGTAGCAGAGCCGACAGTTTCTGAGACACGTTCTAAAATGTCCGGTTTTGTCCACAACTAAAATATATTCAGTTTATAGAGGAATAAAGAAACCAGAAGAAGTTTAAATAAAAAAATTGTTTTTTTGGTTTTTCGTTTTGGTTTTTCTTAAAAGAATTACTCGAAACGATTAATCGATGATCTAAATAGTTGGCGGTTAATTTAAATGGTTGACAAGTAATGGACTAGAAGCTGCAGCTCTACTCAGAAGCACAAATGTCCGCCTCTCTGCGCTGGTGGAGTCGGAGGTGGATGAGTTACCTGGGCTCTGTGCAGCCTCTTCAGCTCCTCCTGCTTGGCTTGTCGCCGCGCAGCTTTCTGGACCCGTCGTGTCAGCTTGGCATTCAGCTCTTCCTCTGTGTAGGTTTTCTGGCGTGAAGAACAGAGAACATGAGTCAGTGGAGTCCCATTCACAGACGGTTAATATGTGGAGATGACTCCATGGGGCTCTGGCCCTTCAGCAAACTGAACAGGAAGGGGGGACTGATCAGACCTCGTAGAAGGTGAGGGACAACAATGACTAGAACGATATCATCTAACTTATCTACTATATATTTAAAACTTCACCACACATCTACAGACTTCTCTGGGCCTATAAATTGCAATCTCAAGGTATGGCAATATAAAACATCTCAGAACACAATGTGACACACATATCAACTTCACCGCAGCTCTCACACTTAGAATCCTCCACATTATGAAATCATCCATAATAATAGGCAATTGCGTATGCGAATAAAGCGGGGACGTCTCCCCGATTAGCTGACTTGTAAGGACATAAAAAGCTAGCATAAATCAGGAGAAAGAGAGAACAGTACTGAAGAAAAACGTGTCAAAAAGTTATTCCAGCAGCTAGACTGGAGTAAAAACAGTGCCGCAGTGACAGAGAGGCAGGTTAATATCATACCAGTCAGAGAGGAGCAGCCCCTGGTATCGAGAGGTGCAGAGGTATCATTGTGACCAGAGAAGTGAGCCATGAGAGGCACGTTTTAACAGAGTGAGTCTCCAGCAGTGAGAGAGTGGGCGCCGCGGTCAGACCGTCACATGCATCCAGAGAGGATGGTTAGTTTAGGCCAGATGCGCGTAAGGTGTTATGACAGTAAACTGGCGCATGCGCAGAAGGGCTGAAGGTGGGGGTGGTGGGGGTTATTAATGGGAACGTATGTAATACTACCTTTGTGGCGTACGATCTCTTGAACGCCAGTGCGTGAGGGACATAAACAGACTTTGGGAAGACAAACAAAAACAAAACAAAACAAAACAAAAGAGGGAGGAAACAAACATGATACAGATGATATGATTAAATGGGTTAATGATTATGTTGAATTGGTCAAAATAAAAACAGACAAAAAGTAATAACTTAGCTGGTACAATTAAAACAAGCATTGTTAATATCCCACACCAAAACAAAAATGGCAGGGTGCAACGACATTTTATACATCTAGGTTAATCAGAAATTGGTGAAACAAAACAATTACAAGTGAAATCCCAGATTTTAAGGACTTTAGAGATTTTCAGTACTAAGTCTATGAAAATCTCTACAAGAATACATCTAATACACTCACTGATGGAAAACTACAAACATGACAGTCACCAGAGACTAGTCTATACGATTTCTGTTGGCTCTTATTGAATTGCACGTGGCCTGGCAGGCATGATACACCTTTTACTGTAGCTGTATAAAGTTCAAATTCATGTCAATATTATTGAAGAATAAGAAACTGTTAATCGATTCCTCAACAAAATGAAGAAAACAAAATGGGAGCGTGTCTGAGGGTTTTCTTTTAAACGTGTTTACAATGGTTAATGAATTCATGCCTGTGGCCCTTAACTCAACTGTATCTATCTAAACCACCAGAAACACACACACAGACTGAGCAGCAGTGGAGACAATCATTTTGAGTTCCAGCCAAACATAATGAATGCAAATGGCTTCGAATAAAAGAACTTGTGTGATTGAAATTTAGGTTTTGTGTACTGAATTTGTGCATAGTCGTTATAAGACCTATGCGCGTGGCATATTTAATAAATGCGACCTTTTGAAGAGTTCATGCGTTCACTGCTAACAGATCATTATGGCGTGCATTTAACATGTCACATTGTGGTGCTGAAGACCTTGAAAATACGTGTCTAGCATGCTGGTTGTGAAGACGTGCTCTGAGTTCACCTCAGGGCAAAAATGTAAACCTTCTTTACTCCGATACCACGTAAAAAATGGATAAAGTGTGGCTGAAAGTATTAAAGATTAATTTGATGTCAGCCTAAAAGCCAAATGCAAGTTTGTGAACCTAATGGTGGTAAGATGTTGTACTATTTACTAAATCATGTTAACATGAAATTCAAAATGATTTCACCCCTTCTGCACAATACCTCCTCATTGTCTTTCTCCTTTTCTCGTTCAACCTCTTTTTCTCGCTCTCTTTCTTTTTGCCTCTTTTTCACCCTCTTTCTTTCCTTTAACTCCCTCCTTTTCTCCTTCTCCAGCTTCTCCTCCTTTATTGCTTCCTTCTGCATGCCTGATACTAGGTCAAAGATGTCCATATGCAGCTGGGAGTGGAAACAGTGATTTTGAGAGAAAAGTGTTTTTTTATTTTTATTTTAAAGAAAGTAAAATAGAAATGGACACAACAGATGTGATGAGGACACGTCTAGCCTCGCTAAGCCTGTCCGCAAAGGTCTAAACAGGCGCACCTTTTGCAGATGTTTTGCAGTCTGAAACATCTATGACTGGCTTTGCTAGGCTATACATGTCTTATTGCTTAACGACAAAGATATGACATTTGTGTCTGTTGTTACTCACATCTGCCTTTGACTTCTGGGAGGACCTCTCCAGGACATCGTCACAGGACAGGTCTGAGTCCTCGGAGAAGCTCAGGTTTCTGCGTGATTTCAAGTCTGTAACAAACAACATGCAAAGACAGAAATGTGTTTTTTTTTTTTAAATATTAAATAATTAAATATTAAAAATATAACAAATATCACTTTCGAAACTGCACTGGATCATGCCCCTTACCTGTTGACCTCCCAAGAGGCGATGTTTTCTTCTTCCCAGAGTCCTGAGTGGTGGAACTCGAGGACGGCGTGCTCGGACATGATTTGTCATCCTTCTTCTTCTTGTCCTTCTTGTACCCAGAGAAGACGGCCTTCCACAGCGACTTGTGTTTGGGCGGCGTCTCTTCTGTGCCGGAGAGCCTGCTGCTATCGTTCTTGGCTTTTTTCTCTTTCTTGTTTTTGCGCGGCGAGAAGAGGGAACTTCGTTTCTTGCTCTTACTCGTGGAGGAGCCGTCTGACGAGGCCACTGAGCTGTCCAGACTCTTGTTGCTGCTGAAGAAACGCTCAGGTAAAGTCTCCGTCTTCTTTGACTCCAGAGCTTTTACGGCAGATGCCTTTGGAGATCCGGCGGACTTCTTGCTTTTGGCAGCAGCATCTGGGGTCACACTCCAGGCCACTTTAGGTGAGGCCCCCTTGTCTATGTCAGACTCTTTCATTTTGTTCAGCTGCTTGGCCATGGCGTCTTTTAGAGCCTGGCTCTTGACAGATTTTTCTCGGGCCCTGATTCTCTCCTCAGCAATCTCCCTGGCCTCTGGGGAGAATTGAGTTGCCCTCTGGGTCTTAGAGGGTTGGTTGACAGGGATACTGGGTTTACCGTTTTCCATTGCTAGTGCCAGATGAAGGGGGGGTCTGTCCTTGCTGGGCTTGCTGGTGGGCGGAGTATAGTATCT
This sequence comes from Scortum barcoo, assembly GCA_023238725.1. Taxonomy (NCBI): domain Eukaryota; kingdom Metazoa; phylum Chordata; class Actinopteri; order Centrarchiformes; family Terapontidae; genus Scortum; species Scortum barcoo. Next base: position 21,119,996 of record CM041536.1, on the reverse strand, counting down.
GTTCATGCTCGTTTCTGGAGTCCGCTCATCGTAGGTCTCCTCCACGTCGTCAGCGAAAGGAATCTCCTCCACCGTCTCCACAAATGACTTCCTCACCTCCTCCAGCCGTGGCTTCTTCTTCTTCTCCCTCATGACGACCACCGGAGATGTTTCTGCTTCTGCCTGGGGTGAGGAGATTTTCCTGGGTGCGGGTTTGGGCACAGACACGGGGCTCAGCTGGGTCCTCGGCGCAGGAACCGGAGTCTTTGCTTGCTCTTTGGCACGCTCAGATGGAGGTTTCTCTTTTCCGTTGCTCCAGGAAACCTGGTGTCTGTGCTGCCTGAGCACGGCTGGAGACTGATTAGCAGGCACAGGTGGTGGTGGGCTGGAGGGCGGGGTGAGCATTGTGGAGTCCGACGTGTTGTAGCTGTCACTGTTTGCTGTCTGGCTCGTGGCCATGCTCCCATTCAGCCCCAAGCCAGAGCTGCTGCTGAGGTCCCTCTTATCAGAGCCATTACTCTTGGGCTCCACGGGAGCAATGGGGGTAATGACCTGACCCTCGAGAGTGATGTTGAGTCTGCGAATGACAGCGCGGCCAGTAAAAGCAGGCTTCGGCTCCTCAGACACCTCTGGGGTCTGTGTCTTGACGGGGGTGGAGTCCTGCACTGGAGACTTGACAATGCTCTTCTCTAAGATTTTACTACTGCGGTCCAAAGGAGACAGGCCGAGGCTCTTCCTGATCTCAGCACTCTTTAACCAAAATTCCTCAATGATATCTGTCTTTTTAGAAGGAGTTTCCTCTGTTGAGGAATCTAATGACTTTGAGGAGTCAGGTGTGCCCTGGTCTGTTTTTGTCACAGGCGTCGAAGTGACTCCTGGGATGGGCTGATTTCTGACAGGGGAGTCAGAGGTAAGTGGTGATGAGGGCTCCTGGCAGGGCAAAGGCTGAGCACAGATTGGTGAGAGGGGGTTGCCCGTGAGAGGGCAAATAGAGCGGTGAGGGTAGACAGGAGATTTGGGTGTGCAGGTCTCTGGCAGCGGGGTGGGCTGAGAGCGGATTGGAGAGCCAACAGGTGATTTAGCAGGAGATCCAATGGGTGATCTGACAGGTGACTCCACGGCTGGCTTGAGAGGAGATTTTATGGGTGAAAGGGGGCGAGGCAAGGCAGAGACACTGATAGGGGAGGCAGCAGCAGGAAGAGCCGGAGAAGGGAGAGAGGAAGGATCCTGAATAGGAACAGGTGAAGGACACAGTGGGCTCTTGGCGGCCGGAGAAGGAGACGGAGTTGCCCTTGCAGACTTCGTTTCCTCGGGTATGAACGGTTCTGGGAAAAAGCGGGTGCCAGAAGATGTCACCACCTGGAAAAGAAATAGAAAAGATCAGGATTTAGCCCAAACACACACACACACAATTGATTTGGGTGTGTGGAATAATCTAACCTGTGTTTCAGGCTCTGGAGATGGTTTGCGCGGTGAAATAACAACATCTTCTTTCTGCACGGGGCTGATGCTGGATGCTTCTGAATGCATAAACAACAAAAACTGTACTGCTTTTGTCTCTGTGTAAAAATACATCTGAGGGAAACATTTTGAGGAATTATCATCATTAGTGTACCAATGCTGGAGGACATTCTCGGACTGTCTGATATCTTTTCTTCTTCAGGAAGCACTTCAGCTTGCTCTGACTGATGCAAACGGGCCTCAGCTTCAGCATCTGAAGGGATGTCATCTGAAATTTAAAGATCACATTATGAAATATTAAATTGCTACACAGCTTTAGAACTTGAATTATTTATGTTTATTTTAATGGAGCAGACGTCTTTGTGAACCCAATAGGCCGTGAAAGAATTGGTGAATTCATTATTATTTTGACTGCTCACCCTGATCCATCTCTGTACCAGGCTCTATATCTGGACTGTCTGCCTCTGCTTCCAGATCTTCATCCTCACAGGGCTCTGGCATGACAAAGATATTACAAAAAAAAAAGAGTCACCTGGTGATACATTCTCCCTTCTGTCAATAAAAGAGCGAAAACTTTTTCAGTTTCCTAACAACCCAACCTTGACTGAACTTTTCTCAGAAATTCTTACTGCAGGCTAAATTTAAAAAAAAAAAGAAAAGAGCACTAGAGTTCCAAGACTACTTAATGAAAAAATCTATCAAGACCAATTCTGAAGAGTGGAGCACAGTTATAGGAAAAAATTAAAGGTTGAAAAAGGATGAAAGGGCTTCAAAACCAAAATCCTTTTTTTTCTCTCTGAGGACAGCTTTGAGGAAAGTTTTCTGGCAAGAAAATCATACATTAGTTTTGCAGACAAATGAAATCAAGTACAGCGGTTCTGTCAATAAATATGAACAAAGGCTGGGCACAGAGTAGCATTAGTAATACATGCAGCAATCCATTTTGAAATGACCAAACAATGACATTTGAACCAAGCGAAAAGCACAACCAAAATGTTAATGACACTGGTTAAGAGACGAGCAGTGGTCCCTTCATGTATAAAAATTTTATTATGCGAGACAATTTTTCTAATAGAACTAAAAAAACAGGAACAACACTCATGGTTAACTAAATTTTGCAATTATATCACAACCTTGAAAGTCCCCTCTGCTAAATGCACTAAGCGGGCCATTGTACGGGTGGGTGTGCAGACACAAGCTGACATTACATCTGATTCTAGTGGGCCTGAGCACAAGGAGATCTTTACTAAGCTTTTAACCCGGAGCACAAGTGCTGCCTATGAATTCAAATACATGTATAGGACTCTCATGGCTTTAAACAGTTGATAATGTGCCTCAACAGCCTCATTATCTGAACTTTGTGCTAGTACAAGTGCCATTTATGGGTTAGTCCAAAAATGTAACAATGGTAATAGCAGAATCCAAGCGAAATACATCACGTTTTACCCACCAAGGTAAGAAACACAGTGGTGTTAAGTGTTTTCAAGCTACTCTGTCTCTCTCTGGATCATAGTACACTGCAGTACAACATACTATGAAAGCAGAGAGAACACACATATTTTGGAGGTATAAAAGGTTGGATGAGGGCTTGGGAGGTGAAAGGTGAAATACAGGCGTTGCTCTGACAGCCTTACAGCATGCATGCTTGTGAGTAAACTGGTCTTGCGTGTTTCCGCATGCTCCAGGAAAAAAAGGCCAGCCGACAGACAGATAGAGTACGAGTCTAAAGCGGGATGTCACGATCCCTTTTAAGTCTGTGCTACCTCCAGACATGGACTCCAACCAGACTCTCACTGCCTCGTGTCGGGCGGATGTGCGGGCAGGTGCTACATTCAAACGGGAAGGTACAGAACGACGAGGGAAAGGTGGCAGGGAAATAACAGTAAAGTAATTAGACACATGGGACAGAACATAGCAGAACACAAAAGAACAAAGCAGAACAAAATAAAAAGAAATGACAAGGGGGGGTTATGTGGTGCACTGGGATGTAGTTGAGGAATTTTAAATTCACCCCCAGAAGACCAACAGCGACTCTGAATGACAAAATAAAAAGACTGAACACAAAATTAGACATTCCAAGAAAAAAAAGCTATGTAACAAAAATGTACAAAATCAGACAATCATAAACAACAGGTGGGTTAGTTGGGGGAGAGGAGATCCTCCTGTTGCAGACACAGACATACAAACAGAACAGCAGCAGCCACACTGGTAAAATGAGACGGCCTGATCCTTAACCCTGTGAGGCCTACGGTCTGGGACTGGCACAGCAAAGCCTTCCCAGGTGTTTCAGCTCCTCTGGGTGGGTTACCTGGAGAGTGGGAGAGTTGGGAGGGTGAGGCCGGCTGGCCATCCTTGTCTCCTTCAGAGTCCAGGTGGGCTTTCACCAAACCTGGAATGGCCTGGGGATCCACAGGCTGCAGGACTTGTTGGATCTGTAGGTTCCTGGCTAAATGAGGGTGTCAGCATATGGTGTTGTGTTGTTTTTTTTTGTTTTTTTTTGTTGTTTTTTTGAGAGGGGTTGTGGTGAAGATGTGAGTGAGCCGAGGAATCAGACACAGATGAAGAGAGTGGAAGGCAGTTGTGCAGGAAAGGCAGAAAAAGAGTCGAGGGAAAAGACAAGACAAAAATGAAAGAGAAAAGGCAGAGAGACAGTTAGAAAACAGTGGAAATATAAAAAAAATAATAATCTCCAGGAGACACAGAAGGAGGCTGCATGCACTAGACTGCAAAAAAAAAAAATCAAACCATAAAAGTGAACTTAAAAATATAACATTAAAGAAAGAAATATTATCCATTTATTACAGAACAATTCTGCCACTCAATACCAAACCATAACTGCAGCGCCTGGGGGAAACACAAAAATCTCAATCATCACTTATCAGGTTAGTATATTAAAGCCATAAAAAAAACAGAGGAGTTAAACAGCAGGTTAAAATGGGATGAGGCACAAAGTAATTCTTTAAAAGAATCACACTTATGAACACAAAATCCTTAAAAAAACTGCACCCAACAAAACAAAAATACATTAACAACAGAAAAGTAAAAGCCACACTTTTAAAGAGGAAGTCCTTGAAAATGAAACCCAAACCAACCAGGATTATATATCACACTCAAAGTTACTGCAAACGCATCCACAGGCAGTTCTGCTGCTACCTTTAAATGTACCAACATCCTCTTCGTCTGTGAGGTACCTCTCCAGCCAAAGGCCTGACTGGAGCTCTCTATCCCAGGGGCAGTAATCTCCCTCTGCCAGCAGGGGGAGACAGAGGCCCAAAACAAACAGAGAAATAAACAACAACAAAAAAAACAACATACAGACACACACATACACGCACAAAAACAGTGGACACAGGAAGAAGTAATGAAGAGGAGGGGTTGGGAAGGAAGGAAAGAAGCAGAGGACGAAGAGAACAATGTTTGAGACAGTGACACTTGACATGAAACAGATCGATAAAAAAAAAAAAAAAAAAAAAAAAAAAAAAAATTCTAGACAGCTCAGATGGAGTCTGGACAGGGTGTTAACATACGGAAAAAACTCCCTCACAGGAACTGTGCTGTAATCCCACCAAGAGCGTAAAAAAACAAACAAACCAAAAAAAAACAAACAAGTAATTTACCATCGCTTGACTCCTCATCTCCTCCTCCTCCTCCTCTTCCTCCTCCTCCTCTTCGTCCACCTCGCCGTCCCTCCAATCCCTGCTGACTCCCAGCGTCGGCCAGAGCCTCGCCCTCTCCTTCCTCGCCCCTCAGTTTGGCGTGGAGCTCTACCGCCTCCTTCCAGGGAACGCCGCCGAGGTCCGAGGGGCTGCGAGCTTGCTGTTCCACCTCTGCCTCCACCTCCTCCTGATCCTGGTCCTCCTGCTCATCCTCCTCCTCCATGTCTGACTCTGAGCTACTGTGAGAACAGCAGGAGGAGAGTCAGAACCAGTGTAAGGATTTGTATTTTCCATAAATTTTCCCACAAACTTTTCTTACATCAGGTGTTAAAGCCAAAACCATACCTGGCCAACAAATAAGAATTGCGTTCAACACTGATGTATATTTAATTTACTTAATTTTGAATCTGTAAAAGGTAAGAAGTTAGTAAAAAAGTGCAAACACAAGAGTTTTTGTTCTGGCTTGCAGTTCTAAACACTAAAAACAAAGATCACATGTTCTAATTGAGTAGAGTTTAAACAATTAATGTATCAATAGATTAGTTGATCAACAGAAAAATAAGTAATAAGTGAGTAATTGCTTTAAAAAAAATGGGGGGGAAAAATCATTGGTATGAAGAAATAGTCATCTTGGTACACGTTTATATACAAGGGTGTGCAGGAGAAAGTAAAAATTCAGCTCCCACACACTGTCAATACAGCAAATCTATTCCCTGCCTGATGAAGGCTGCTTGACTGAAATGTTGTTATCAAATATATGCAGCGTGTGGGTGTTTTATCTTGAAGAATTTATTGGTTCAAGCCTCTCAAATATGATTACTTTCTGGTTTTCATCTTCTATGAGAGTAAAGTGAACATCTGTTACAGGCCAATATCTGCCTTTTGGCCTTTTTGGTCAGACAAAATTTTATTTTAACATCATCATGGCTTCTGGGAACTTAAACTGTGATTGGTGATTAAAAGACAAGTTGATTAATCAATAACGAGGCTATTGGTTACATGCAGACCTAGTAGAGGGCACATTTTCATCACTGAATGTTTGTTCGTTTGTTAATTGACATTACTTATTTGCAGAAATGCACATACAAAAAAAGGAATGGTGACTTTGCTTTTGCATCGTCATTACAAATTACATGCTTTAGACACTCAACAACTGTGCCATGTAAAAAGATGTTTTTCTGCTCTTACCTGGAGCCCAGGTCAGCGTCCGTGGCCTTGTCCAGCACGCTGCTCAGGTTGTGCTCTGCCAGCGTCTCCTCAGGCACCTCCTCCAGCTCCTCCTCTCTCTGCAGGGACAGACGGTAGTTCTCCAGCTCGATGCGCTCCGGAGTCCCCCGCAGGCGTTTAGGTAGGCTGGGCTCCTGTACGCCGTTGACCTCCGGTACTGGGGTTGACAATTGAGGGCGAGATGGAGACCGCAGGTGAAATGGTGACATCGGGGCGGGCAGAAGGTTGGAGGTAACACGGCGGTCAAGAGAGAAAGCGAGAGAGAGAGAGAAAAAAAAAGAAAGCAACTGAGAATCAGGTACGTGCAACAGCAGAGAGGAACATAACCCTCTGCACTGAGGGAGCCATGCGGGACTGATTGAAATAGCAAGTATAAGCCTTCTATTTTATCTATCTGTGCAAATAAACTGCACCAAAACATTGTGTGAGAGCGACTGTGGTGATGACTACAAACTCTGACAATGTTTGGGTGTGACAATCTCAGCCTGGTGGCATTAAATCCATCACACATCCAACAATGAAACTAGCGCATTTCTATACACATCAATGTTAAATTACCCCCACTATACCAAAATCCACTTTCAAGGACAAACTGACAAGGACACACTGATTTAAGATCTATAACTGAATTTATTGGATTAGATTATATTCCTACAGCAAATAGTATCAACAAACACAAGTAAGTGTAACACTCTAAAATAGTTAAGTCAAACTACAGTTATAGGTACAAGGTTGGTGCCTTGCCTTTTTCCCATCCTGAGAGGCAAATCTTAAAACTGTATTTTTTCCAAAATGTGTCTTTCAAATTTACTTTTATTGCTGATTAATATGAATGGAATGGATCAAAATAAGTATTTTACACATTATAGTACACTTGTCATATTTTCACTAATAAAGCGGAGATTAGACTATAATAAGAGACAATCCCAGAGTTAAGACAGACGAAACCCTTGAGTAAATCACACTAAAAAAGGCATAGGTAATCAATGTGCAGTCATATTTGTTACAGTAGCGTATGTTTTGTTGTGTGAGTGAGTAATATGGTCAAATAGCTGCAAGGGGCTGTTTTTTCTCTAAACATCATAACATGCTTAAAAGTGTAAAACAGCTGTGAAGAAAACTCCAAAATCAGCTAAAATTTTACGGCTCACTTTTCCATCAAAACAACCCTGAAATCAAAGGGCTAAAGTAAACCTAACGAGCGCAATTTGCACAGTTTTTGGCTTTCCAACATTTTTATCTACAATATCTAAAATTATGGATGACGTTAATCTCGAGAACTAGTAAAATGTCAGGAATAGTGATAAAACTTTACACTTAATAATTAAACTTTGACTTTTGGTTTTACTTTGACTTCTTATTACCGCGTAGTGCAGCTTGATAAACTTTAAATTCTGTTAATGCCAAGAAATAATGTCACATATGTTTATAGTGTCATTACAGTATACCATTTTTCTTCCTAATACTACACTTGCAACACAATGCAGCAGGCCTAAACTTACTTAAATTCCAATAGCTCTTTTTCTGTGACTCTTACAAGCCTGTTCTCTTCAGTTCTTTCCAGTCTAGTCGAATAATATATTTAACAATAATATGCAATGTAATTAATGCAGCAAAGATGCACTATATTGAGTAAAAACAAGTGTGTCTAAGCAGCAGTCTGTCGGGGGTGAGAGGCTGAGGGATGCAGGAGGAGAAAAACAAAAATCACAAGAGAACCAATCACAGGCACTAATTCAAGCACTAGTAGAGCTCTCAGTTTTAAGCTGCTCTGATAGGAGGGGGAAAGGTAAAGCTCACAAAAAGCACTGATACAGGCACTTCATCACAGTGTGGTGAGTTTCAGTAAAGGTGCAGAACAGCTTACAGAGAGAAAGAAACACATCACGAAAGCAGGCTCTAAAAGAAAACACATCACACAGGAGGAGGTAGAGGCTAAGAGAGAGCAGTCACAGGCCACCGGAGGTTACAATCACAGAGGAATAAAGCTTGGCTTTTCATTAAAACACAGGCAGGCAAAAATCACGTTTATGTGATTAATTTAGCTCATGAGAATATGTTAGAACATGCCACATTTTGAAAGATATTTTGAGTTGAGAAATGATGCTGCCCTATCTCATGATAAAAATCAGAAGAGGAAGCTGTTAAACAAATATTGCTGCCTGGAGAGCTGACCAGAGGGAGCTCTGTCCAGCTCTTTTTTTGTTTTTTAATTTTCAAGCCAAGGAAAAGAAGAAAACTTCAGATGCACCATTCACTTCAATTATGCAGCCAGAGCACTGCTTGACCTTGCCTCGGGCCAATCACGAGTCATAAAATGGCTGCTAACAGGAACAGAAAGAATGCTGCATCTTCAAGAAAATAATCACTCACTGAGACGAGGAATCACAAGATTTACATCGATGCTCCGCGGGCTCAGCGAGTCAGTACACAACAGCTGAATCTATACAATCTCACTGACATTAGTTGGTGAGTAAAAGGAAGTAGGGAGGGAAGGGAGGAAAAAAAGGAGGGACAAGAGAGTCATGCTAGAGGAGGTTGAGCAGGACATTGATGGTGAAACAGCAGAAGAGGTAGATGCAGTAGGTACACAGGAAGGGAGAGTCTAGGGGGTTGTGTGCCACCTGGTGGCAGGTCCAGGAGAGTGTGCGGCAGAGGGTACGCAGCGGGACTCCCACGCCCATGGCCAGACGGCAGGGCGCAGCCGCCACGCGGCAAGAGAGGAAAGTGGGGTACCTGAGGGCTGGAGCTCGGCCGAGGGGGCTGCTACTGCCATCGCCCTTCCGGGGGCATCCACCGTCGCTGTGGGAGTTTGGGGCGCCTGGTTCTCCTGCAGAGGCAGACAGACAGATGGTGTCAACCTACAGAACATTTCTGGGAGACACTGGTGCTCTTGGAAGGTCAGAGCACAAGAACAAAAGCTTAAAAAGATAAAAAGGCTTCTCCGCTTGCCATATGTCAGCCTCTGTGCCGTTGCCTTAGCACTGCACTTTGAAGATAAAGCAAACAATTAATTTATTCCATTACTTGTCAACCGAGCCTGATTTCCACCAGGATTTTGGGTAGTAAACAAAGACAGGTACCTTAGCAGTGATTGGAGCAGGGGAGGGAGCAGGCCTCTTTCTCTGAGCATAGCCGGACAGACGGTAACAGTAGTGGGGCTTGCAGTAAAATTTCCCTGCAGGACAGAGGAGACAGACAGCACATTAACAAATACATTCAACTTTAACACTTCAACACTTTATATTCTGCAGATTTCACCTCACAGAGTCCATAGGCTTTATCTGCTCCTCAGAAGCAGACTGTGTGTTTGTCTTTTGGAATGAAAAAAAAAAAATCTTCCTTTCCATCTCAGTTTAGACCATCAGTGGGTTTTAGTCCCACGGTTAACTCTGAAAAACAGCCACTCTGTCTCAATGAACAATCTGCTGCCTGTCCCTGAGCACAATGGACACCTCCCAGAGAGCAAAAATATGAAATCATGGGACTGCACTCAACTGTGGGGTGAATGTAATGTGACGCAAAATTACACATTAAAAGTCAGCATCTAAATGAATTTGTTGGCTGACGTCTCTGTTTGCTCAAAAATGAGACAAGCCTGCTGAATTTTCAAGCATTGCCATGTGTTGCTTTCTGCTCATTAATCTCAGTCTCTGGGCTATATTCATGGACGGCGTGGTGATTGTTGTGTTCTCTGTCTGTCATAGTCTTTTTTATACAACCACTGGAGGGCACCATATATTCTACAGGCAGTGGTTTTAATATGCCAACACTAATCTGACGCTTTTGTAGGTTATATTTGTTCAGACTGCTTTATTTGTCTAGTTTTATTCTGGTGCTGTGGTGAGGTCAGTTCATTTTGGCTGCAGTTGATGTTTAGGGAACTTATCTAGTTATGACAGAACAGGATGTGACGAGAGGTGAGTTATCTCAGTGTTAACCTCACCATCCTCCACATCAAAGGCGTAGGAGGACAGCCGTAGTGTGGTGCCGCAGTAGTCGCACTTGAAGCAGCTGCGATGGAAAAACTTGCCCTCGGCGCTCAGCCTCTCCATCACGTACACTCGCTTTCGGCAGAAGAAGCACACGTCGCTGCCGCCGATGTTGACTGGGAACTCTTTTCTGAGAGAGCCCTGCGGAGGGACAGAGCATCGATCAGTTCTTGGAAGGAAAATAAAAAGGAAAGACACGAGCTGGGGAGAGGAGAGAACTCAAAGATTTAGTGGACATCAAACCATGAGCTCACACGCCAGGCCTCTGTCGATGTCTGTCGAATATCGAGCTACTTCATAACCTAATAACGGCACCACAACAGAGCACATCAATAGGTATTTGTTACTATGTGATATAAGGGGATCTCTGAATACTGAGCAAATTGCTACAAACACAACAGTACTCCAAACCGTATGCTTGTTGACCAAACACACACAGCTACAGCTAAAGGGAGATGGATCAAGGTTAGACAGGAAGCTAATACGTGCAAACAACACCCCAGCAAATCATCATATCAAACACCACTCTTTGGCACCAGTGAGGGTTTGATCTATGCAGCCACGTGCTCTCTACCCCTGGGGCAGCATGCTTACCAAATCCCTCTTATCAGGTAGGGGCTTAGGATCTTCCTGAGACTGAAGCTGATTGGCTATCTGCTCGGCCAGTGAGCTAACTCCATCTGTGTACATCCTTACATAGCGCTATCAACAGCATGAGGAGGAGGGGGGAAAAAAAAGTAGACAAACATTAGAAAATGATGGATGAAAAAGAGAGGCTAGATGAAAAGCAGAGAGAAGAGGAGCATGTGAGGAGACCAAACGTTAACAAGAGCTAAAACACGGGGGGCGTTCACAAACAACAGTATCTAACAGGATGTTTAGACGTGACAAAGACATGTTTTCATGCTTGATTAATGAACCGTTTAGATGTGCTGGCAGCCACCCCATTAACTGTTTCATAAAAACAAACTCCAGAGCTGGTAAAATAACTTCCGACATGTACAAATAATTCCACTGTGCACTTACTTGCCAAAAGATGGCATTATTGGATTTTGGACATCACAGAAAGAGATCAACTGGCTCAGCGTTTTGAAAGACGACAGCTGTGGACTGTGGACATGTGCTTCTGCAGCATCACTGTTCATGTAGAGTACTATGAGCGCTTACACACAAGTATTTTTCACTGATATGCACGCACAGACATACACACTGCACTGCTGTATTATTAATTGAACAATAAATATGCACAAAAGACATCGCCTGAAGGAACTATTCAAACTGGTTTGTGATCTGAATTTGGTAAACAGAAACCGTCTTTAGTTTAAATTAATCTACAGGATTAAGTTTATATTAGAATAATGAACAAGCTTTTTATCCTCTATAGGGGAAGAATTGAGGACACATGTAATATGAAGCAAGCCATTACTGCAGATGAGATTTGAGCATGCTTTGCTCCCACTGCATTGCAAAGTTGTTTCTCTGACACAGTTGGAACTGTGCTTGTCAACATGGGAATTACTCTAGATGAGATTTTTGCTGCCAAGCTTCTTTTTCAATCCAAAAAAAAAAAAAAAAAAAACTGCTAGGGACTCCCTTGACAAAAATAACTGAATTATAATTGAGTTCATCCATGCACCAGCACGCTATCAGCTCTGAGAGTCAAGGGCTGACTGCTCACCCACACACAAATTACAACAAGCACAATAAACAAATTAATAAAACACGTGACAAATCACTTTATTAATATTGCAAAACAAAGTGTTTCAGGTGAGGTGTTTAGTGGTTCTAAGTAATGATGCAGTTTCCTGGAAAAAAAAACAAAGGTGTAGCGTGTTAGCGTCACCACACTCTATTCGTGTCCGGGCGTGAAATGACTACCTGTCTCAAGGTGTCGGAGGAGGAGGGGGGAGAGTCGGGGGGAGGATGGGCTCGAGCCAGGTGCCATTGTTCCATTATGAAACGTGAGGGCTTTTTCTTTGTCTCCACAAGAAATGATGGAGAGGAGAGAGCAGTCAGACGCCGTAAATGTGTCAACTGGACAACCTAATGTGAATGTCTATCATTAGATTTTAGACTTTTTTTTTTCTTTAATGAAAATTATTGGACCAAATTATGTTTGGAGAGCAGCTCGTTGTCAGCTTCTTCATTGAAATCACATTCATTTTACAGTTGCAAACGATTTATATTGAGATCTCCTTCAAGAAAAGAAACTTAAATAATCTCCTCTGCTGTCCAGTTTAGCCAAATAACATTAAATCAACCATTGCCGAGTTCCTAAATAAAAAGAGCTTGTATTGTTTTGCTTCAAATGTTATCCTTCACCTAAAAAAAAAAAACACAAATAATTTTTAATTCACTTAGTATTTTGTATGTATCACCTCTGATTTACATGCTATATACCTGCAATACTCATGGACGTTCACTTCCTAAGTGAGTAAGTGATAAGAGTGCTAAATCTTCCTGAGGATACATGGGCGATTGTGGTGTCTAACCCTAAAAAAAATTAATTTGACCAACATGGCAAGTCTCTAGAAAACTTATTTATGTTGTCCCTTACGGCAGCATAAATATTAGACTGATGTCAGTTTTCTTTGTTAATAGGGAAATTTCACCTGCGGTCCGGCTGGCTTGCCCTCAAACTGAGAGGCAAGTTGCTCAGCCCTCTCCTGAATACTAAGCACATATAGGGGCATTTGGTCGTCAGAGTGCAGAGGCCCTGCAGGCTCCTGCAGAGAAATAGATTATTTCAACACAAAAAGGATGCACAGGGAGGAAAATGTAGTTATTATGTGTTTTTTTAGTAGTTTCCAAAAACAATCTCCTTTCCAAAAAGCTTGGTCATTGTGGTGAATAGATGGTTTTGTCAGCCACTGCTTTCATAGTTCCAGCTGACGGCCTTTAATTTATGCAGTAATGTAAGCCAGAGTGAGAAAACCCTGAAAGCAATGCCCTGCAGTTAGTAAGGCTGTATGAGAGAGATACCTCACAAAAGAACAGGCTGTATTTCAGATAAATAAACACAAACTGAGCATGCGTTCGAGAAAGGTCTTGTCCTCAAAAGTTAAAAACTTCCACAAGAGGCTTTTTCTCAGCACAGCAGAGGGTGATGTGTTAGAGTCTCAGGCCACAGTGCCAAAACCTAACCTTTCTGGAAGAGTCGGGAGAGGAGAGTGGCAAGCGAGGGCTCTCAGTCAGGCCGCGGGACAAGTGCCACTGCTCTAAAAAGAAACGGGACGGCTTTTTCTTAGGCTCCGGGGAGAAGAGAGGAACGGTTGGGTTAGACTTCAGAGAGTGTGTATATGTTTATCGATGGCATGTCAAGAAAGGTTACCAGTAAAACTTGATCGGACACCACGTTCTCACAAAATGTCCATGCATGGTGTTCACCTTTGGCGGCCTGTCAGGTTTGCCCTTAAACTTGGAGATTAGGCGGTCTACCCTCTCCTGTATACCAGGTATGTGAATGGGTCCTGGGTCAGTCAGGTGCAGCGGCTTCCACTCCTGCCAAGGAAGCTCTATTGAGACTTGATGATGATTTTGGATGTGGCGTATATAAAGAAAAGCCTGATTTGTTCTATAAAGAAGCCTGTTTACAGCTCCTCCAACATTTATCATATTGCAAAATGCCAACCGCACACAACAGAGTACTGACAGGCTGAACACGTATCCATGCAATCACTCATTTACTCTACCCCGTGTTTTAGCGGCATCTCGTAGTATTCAAGTTCCTCTTCCTCCGGACTCAAGTGCTTGAAGGCAGAAATGAGCGTTGAGCATAAATAGATCAGTTGTTGACAGTCGTGACAGAGAACAGCTTGCTGTGCAGAATCTCTGACAATAAGTGCCTGACAGTAAGTTAAAACTACCCAAGGTCCCCCGAGCCTGCATTTATTTACAAGCTGCCACATCCCAACAACAGGCCCTTCAGCATGAAAACAAGCAGCTCCTCTGGTAATGACACACGCTACCCACTCACAGGGAAGTAAACAAGACCACCATAACCTCTCTAGGAAATTCATTTGGGGAAATGTGGTGTTTTTTTTTTTTATTTACTATTTACTCATGCGCATGGCCAAGGTCAACAATGAGGCGGAGCAGACATAATTGGAGAGGATGCTTTTAGAGAACAAAAAAAGGGAGTAGGGGTTAGGGGACACTAGATGGGTTCGCCATGGATTTGTGGCAGAGATAGACAGAAACAGACATATAGAGCAGACTGTGTGTCACCTCTGAGTGAAGAGAGAGCGAGGAAGTGGAGGAAGAGGAAGGGAGCAGAATGGTTTTCTTGGGGCAGCTCCGAGAGCCCGAGCTGGACAGTTGGTCGGCGCCACTTCTGGCCTTGAGAGATGAGGGACAGGAACAGCAGATTCAGCAGAAGATGATGAGAATGATGGTGACGAAGATGAGGGGCTAAGAGAGTATGTGTGTCGTTCTCCTAAATGTTCTACAGTAGGATGATACGTTTCAAAATAATACAACGAGTTGGATTACATTGGAAAATATTAATATAAATGTAGCATTAGTGTGGTCTCCCACTTCACTTGCTTATGCTACAAGCACTGTTAGTAAATCTTTGAGGCACATTTTTCTGTACACATTCTTAGGCCTTAAGTTTAAAGGCTACTTTGTCCTATAAAGCACAGAAAAGTGATGCAAAAAAATAAAAACAAGAGAGGCATGAAAAGAGATGACCACTGTATATAAAAAAAAATCTTTAAAAAAAGCTTAAAAATTCATCCTAAATATCCCGAGGAGTACTTGGGATTATCAAGATTATTTCTAGTCTTTACAACTGGCTTTCATCTAATTTGCTCAGCAGCTTGGAGTTGTAACGTGCAGTGAGAGGACGTTTAAGAACGGCAGTGGATTAAATCACATTAAACTGAAGAGTTTGCGGCTTTAAATCAATGTCTGCCCGGTGAATGCTTAATCTAGTGAGAGGACGACTTTCTAAGCATCAGTGGGAGAAAACTGGTGCTGGCACTAAAACGGTGCTGACTCCGTTATCCACTCGGGAGAACAGTAAAGCGAGACGACGGCCAGGCAGTCTTCTATTGAGGCTGGAGGAGTGAATGCAGCTCTAGAGGCGTAAAGGGGAACCTTGAAAAGTTGCTAGACATCACAGTGAGGCAACCCATTCTGTTTCTGGTCTTTTGATTTGTCCTGAAAACATATGCCAAACATTTCAAATGCACATATCCTACACAGCAGAAATATTAAATGTACCCTGTAAAATCCTTGAAGTGAAAACGAGGATGCACGAGCGGGCAGGTAAAATCAATTTGCTCTGCCAATGTTTCATGTGGAAGGAAATTTATGCCTCAAGGATACACATAAAACCTTTTAGAGAGAAAAAAAAAATAAAAATAGCTTTTTTGTTTAGAAGAAATGTACAGGGTACTACTACTAACAAATGCTGACTGGACATTACAATGTTCTCCTGAACATCTTGGCCTGTTAGCATTTTATGACCATGCAATATGTCATTTTTACAGTTGTATTTTTACCATTAAACCCTCCTGCATTTGACTAAACAGAGCCATGATGGGCTGTCAGTGCATGCAGCTACAAATCTGTTTACTGCTAACTAATTTCAATGCAGTTGTGTAATGCACAACTTAAAAGTTGTTGACAAGGTTATGGAGGAGTCGTGGACTGATCTGCTTTTGGCTTCTGTGGTTCCCAGTGGATGTTTTGCACAGTTTTGTATTGCATAATGAGCTCAGAAGACGTTGTCTAGCTGGGTGAGGCTACCTTCCCTTCCCATTGCTTCTGGAGTGCAAGGCCAATCCATTTCCATCTGCAGGGGAGGGTGAATCTGGACTTAATGGGATGTGAAGGGAGCTGGAGGACTACCAGGCCAGCATAGCTAACCGTACCTGCTCCTCTCTGCTGGGCAGTGTCTGACACTTGATCATTTCTTTGTAGCGAATGCTCAGCTGCTCCTGCTGCTGTGTGCGTCTCTGAACCAGGACAGGAGAAGCAAGGAGGAGAAACCATGATGGTGTTGCACTCTCTCACGCAACATACTCGCACAAAGCTGCAGAGCTATATTGATTGAGAAGTTAAAAAACACTCACACGGACTTGTTAACCACACAACAAGAGCTCCAGAGTTAACTCCTCCAAATCTCACACAACAGATCTGGAGACTCTTTACAAAGGTGAGGCTCAGACTAGTACAGGTCAACACAAAGCAGCTTTCCCCACTATGACACACCACAGGGACATTGGTTAAGATGGGCAGTCTAGCTGTTAGTCTCTATGGGGATATGGTGGGGCGGCTACACTCTTTACCTTTCTCCATGCTGGGACGGGTGCCAGGCGCACTGGCTCATTGGCAGGGGTTTGGGGCGGGGAAGGGGGCAAAAGGCGGTCCAGATTGGGCAGAGACTCCCCCTTTTGTGGTCAGACAAAGACGAACGACAGCGAGCGTGGCCAGTAAGAGGCCCGAGTAACCATGCAAGGCATCGTGAAATAGTCCATGATGGGAGGTGGAAAGAAGGAGAGAGAAAAACAGAAAGAAGGAAGTGAATCATGGGAGGACGGAGTCACAGTGGTTGGAAAACATGTGTTCAATACTAATAAGGATATGACAGAGTCATAAAAGGATCATGCTGAGAGAGTTGTGTAGTGTCTATAGTAACACTCAGAGATATTTCGGAGTAAAGGGCGTGCTGAATGTACATCAATAATAGATGGAAAGAGAGGAAATACACATATAATGGTGTGTTTAAAGTATCTTTAGCAAAGCAACTTTAAATCAATTTAAAAATCATATCAGAAGCAGCTATTCCAAGACACACAGTAACAAGACGTTTTCTTTAACAGCAACGGTTGAGAGTCATCTTTCTCCCCATCAACAATACTGTCTAGTGTTCCCGTAGCCCACTCCTCCCTCCCACTCTCTTTAGCAAGCAAACCAAAGCACTGCAAACCAATTCACCGGAGCCCTCCGAGCCCCAGTCAGCATTGTGTTGCCGCCTACCAGACCCAGGAACAATACCCGGCCTGACCAATATTAGCATTCTGGACCTCAGCTCTTTAATACAGTAGCCTACATCTTGTCCATCATGAGACCAGAGGCCCTGACATGCAGCCTGAACTCTCAGTGTTCTTCAAAAATATTCATTGTAAGGAAAAACAAACCACAATGAGTGTGCAAAAATAATCTGAACTCCTACGACATCCAGAAAGTCTGAACATCTATTCCCTGCTGGTTAATCTTACCCTTAGCGGAAAGCTTTTTCCCACCCCACCCCCACCAGCTGTAAACCACTAGGCTTCCAACATACCTGCCGTTTGAGCCCTGTGGGTTGAGGGGCGTTCTCCTCAAACTTGGCCAGCAGCTGGGTGGCCATGACCTTGACTTTGTTGTGGTTCCCCGCAGCAGAGGAGTCCATTTTCCTCTCCGACAGGATGGCTGGGACAGACGGCCTGTCGTCGCGACCGCTCCTGGATACCTCCTCCTGTGAGAGAGTAGAAAAGACAGCGAATAAAAAAATGTTTCCCCGTTGCTGTCAGTCTGGTGGGATTAATTATTCTGTTCTGGTTGGATAGGCTGCTCGAGCAATAATCACAAGCTCTGCATCTGAGACGCTTCACTGTCAGGACTACTCACATCTTCAGACTGGCTGGTTTTCCTTCTCTTCCCCAAACTGTCGACGTCCTTCTCTTTTTTGTCCTGTTGATGACACGCCAGGAGTTATTTTTTACTTCTGCTACAACAATGTAATGATGAAGTGCTGCTTTCGTCATTTCAAGAAAAATCAATGGTCGCCAACAGGCATTTCTCACAAGCACTGACCTTCGGATTTCGCTTCCTGAAATTGAAATTGCAATGCTCTGACCAAGCTTGCTGAGGAAGGAGATGGGAGATTTGGTGCTGGATACCAGTGCTGCCTTCTCCTCGGGGCTCAAGTTGTGGTTATCTGAACAGACACCCACAAAGAAAAAAAACATGTAAGAGTCAGCGCACGAAAAGGCACTGTAAATCCTCTTGGGATTACGGGTAATTATGTTTTCAAAGCACCTGCCAGAGGATGACACTTGTATAATTGCAGACACCTCCCAAAACCAGGCTGCAAAAGATGCAGCCCCACTGTTTCCCCCGCTCTCACCTCCAGGTGGCACTGTGTCCTTAAACATCTCGTAGAACTGGCTGAGGTACATGACCATGGAGAGTTTGTCTGGCTCCACCACAGAAGACATCTCCTTGCCAGTCATGCAGGGCGAGATGCCAAATTCTCTCTCCGCCACGTCAAAAGCCAACTGGTTGTTCTTCTCCTGGTCTCGCTCGTCCAGGGAATCAAAGTCACTGAGGACAGGAAGAAGAGAGAGAAGGAGGGCGAAAGGAGGAGGAGGGAGAATGAGATGGGGCAGGAAAGGTGCGACCACGATGAGGTACAAACAGAAAAACATAATTATAAAGCAATAAGAGTTCCTCTCAGTAAACTTAATTTCTGCTGTTCCTGTGAATTTATCCCAGAGACAAACATACAGGCAAAGTTAGCAGATTTTTTATGTCAAATTAGGTTAGAAGAATCTGGCAGACAACACTACATTAACAGTTCAACGTTATTAAAGATTTTTCTGTGTTCAAAACCATAACATATGAAGAATGTGACTTTTACATCAGCATTGTCCGCCTCATGCCATTTTGAAACAACATGAACTTTGCACGATTTTTGTGTTTAGTGATTCAGAGAGGATTATATTTCATTTGAACTCTGTGATTGTAATACACCATGCATACTGTGTTTGTATATTATTATGAAGTCCATTTTACATCCCCAAAAACCAATTAAGAGCTATCAGGAATGCTTCAGTGATGATCTTGGCTTCTAAATGTGCACAAACAATAATATTAACGTGTTTTTAAAAAAGAAAACAATGTTGTCGAAACATGCTGTAACTGAATTTTTGGCCACCTGGGGGCAGCAGAAACGAGCTGTGAACACTGAACGTTGACTGGGTGTCTTCAAGTTCGTATGGCAAATTTAATAGCAAACGGTTGCTTATTTACAATCCAACAAATACAAAGCAACATTACTGTTATTTGGAGTCATGTTTCTGGCCACCAGATGAATGTAAGTCCAACATTGACTCTCTTTGTATGTTCAGTTTTGCTCTCTGCCCACTCCTGAGGAAAATATCTGGATCTCTGGCTGGTAAATCCTCCACTATGGCCTCCTGCTAATTGCAAACTCTGTCTGTCTGCTAATGTATGGTTGGTTTTTAGAGCTCTCATTTCTGCGATGAATCAGCAAACAATTTGGAAAAAAGAGGGAGAAAATCTATATTTTACAGCTGCTATTATCCAGCAGCTTTGCACAGAGGGAAAATGAACAGACACTGCTCCGGCATCAAATGCTAATGAAGAAGCCATTCGATACAGCAGACTGCTGTTGTTGAAAAGCTTTACTGTAAATGTCCTTACAGTGAAGCTGAAACTGCCATTAACATGGGTCATCGATACATCTCAACTGCACATACAGTCCATTTAAAAGCATTAGTACTGCAGCATCAGGCACAGAGTGGACCCTCCACTTAATCCCTCTTCACCATCCGTCTTGTACACGAGCACATGTGAACGTAGTTTCCCCAAGCTACCTCCACTCATCGCTCCCCCTCCCCTCCTCCCGTCATCTGGCCTATCAAAGGCAGAAGAGCACAACTGCTGCGCTCCTCGGCAAAGGTCAGGCAGGACACAGACACTAATAGCTTATAATGTTAATTGCCACATGGCCTCAAGAGGGTAACAAACTAACAAACTACATTAGACAATGCGGATGGAGACTGTGTTGTTTATAGAGTGTGTGAGGGTAAGGAGAGTGTTTTGTGTGTGTGTGTGTGTGTGTGTGTGTGTGTGGGGAGGGAACACAGGGGGTATGAGGAGGGCGCCCTTAAACGACCCAAGAGGCCATTATGACTGGTAGCTGTCACCTCATTTGCAGTGATATACAGCTCCAAACCGAGGTCTCAACCAGACAATAAACATCACTTGCAACCAACATATTCTCATAAACACAGCAGGCCAGTCGTCGTTCCAGGCACTGCAGCAGTTTTAACCCTTTCACCCCGACCACAATGGGATACACTTGGCAGGGTCTGCAAATGTTTCCTCTTGCAAAGTCCACAAACTGCAAAACGACTTGGCCGTGTGAATTGATCTTTGCGGTGCGCGCTCTGCATGTGTTCCTCGCAGATACTCACATGAGATCCGGCCTGTATCGGTCAATGAGGGCGCACAGGGCCAGGCCGCTCTTCCAAGACATGGTAAGGTCTGTTACATTGACATTCCTGTATCCCTCTGTTTGTCTCTGGCACCAGTTCAGCAGTTTACTGGATCGAGCTATGGATTCTGGTGTGGCAGAGAGAGAAAATTAAAAGGGGCCCGATGGTAAAGCAACAGGGCGAACAAGATCTGGATGAAAAAGAAATATAAACTTTTAATGGGCAGTACTACACATTTCTTGCTGGGCAATCTCATGGCCTTGGTCAGGCAAGGCTGATCAGAGGATCGTAAAGTTTTGTCATCCATGGTGTCATCATCCGTGTTAGTACCAGTTTTAACCAGCCAACGGGGAAGTATTAAGAACCGTGAGATGTGAAAGTTTTACTGATGTAAAGGAGGAAAAATGATGCAAAGGTTAGGAGAGGATGCAAAACTCACAGGAAACCTTTAAAAACGGCTAGAATGGGCATCGAATGTTGCATATAACCAACACAAATGGGAGTTAGTACACGCAAAAATATGATTTCAGAGGCTGCAATCAGTCCATCCACAAGTTCCATCATTCCACAGTTCATTGTCCATTATTTGTTTGTGAGTATGTAGCAGGTAAACTTCAAAACAGTTAAAAACTATGAGTCCCTGAAAAGCAACACCATGCATTTGGACTTTGTGTTACCTTGCAACTGCTTGTCAAGCAGGCAATTGTCTAGAGTGAAAATAGTTCATTATTACATTACAGTAACAGTGATTGCAGCAAAATCCTACACTGGTCAATCAGGACAGTAAAGAATGTCTTGCTCCACTACGCTAATAATAGTTTCTGTGTAAGCATGTAAAAGGCACAAACCATTCCTGGCCAGCTTGGGCGTTGATGAGTTGATCACATTCTCAATTTCGATGCGCATTTCCCTGGACTCCCCCGTGTCAAAGAAGTGCCTCACCTGCAACACGCGCATAATTACTACACATCTAAATCCCAAATTTACCATATTACATGAAAAAACAACTGTGTCTCTTGCTGAAGTATAAAATTAGTAAAGTACACACAGTACAGAAATGTTTACAAATTTGTAATTTCACAGAGCAATCATCCTCGACTATGAATCTATTATACACAATGAAGCAAAGATGGCGACAAAGACAACAATTAAACGGCTCTCATACTCACTTGGCTGGGCTTGAGATAGTTAAGGCTAATGTTGGGGTAACGTGTGGTAGGATCCACGCTGTACTGACTGAAGTTCTTGCTGACGTTTTCTGGTGTGGTTTGGGGCAGTAGACGGTATATGCTCTCCCTAAAGCACAGAGGAAAAAAATGAAATGTAATGACACATATTAACATTGTTATAAAAGAGAGCACAGAGGGTTACTGCAGATCAGAGGAGTCACATTCCATTCAGTTCTTATGAGAGCCTCTTATCCCATTAGTACTAGCAGAGGTGGGACTGATGCTTGAAATCACATACGGGCACATTTCCTAGTAAAGCACTTAAAGATAAATCGGTGTTTAAAGAGGAGGGAACGTGTGTGTGTGTGTGTGTGTGTGTGTGTGTGAGAATGCCAGCACGCACAAGGGCAGCGCGAGTCTCAGTGTGTGTGTTTCCACACCCTCACCTCTCAGCCAGAACCTCAAGCGGGGTTTTTCCCTGAGCCCAGCTCCTCACCATCCAGCCTGAGTCCATGGCTGCCAGGAAACCTCGAGCGATGCCAGTGCCCATGGGCCAGAAGGGCTGCAGACAGCAGTGAACACATTCAACAACCAAATATGGCCACAGAAGAACCAAGGGTATACAAAAAAGGAATTTAAAAAATGAGACAAGTGTGACGTAAGATTTAAAGAGAAACTTGTGGGAAGCTGTGAAAACCTCTGCCCTCACCTCCAGCAGGCTGTCGCCCACGAGCGCCACCAGCAGCTTGTGGCCGTTGCGCTGGCGCACCATGGCGGCATTCTCTGAGGCGTACATGCAGGTGAAGTCGAACATGGCTACGTCTGGCTGGCCGTAGTGGTTGATGGCGAAGTCCAGCGTGGGCAGCTGGTGGTTGGTGGAGAAATCCGCAGCCTCGCGGGCGTAAGACAGCAGGGCCGCCTGGTCCACATTGCCCCTGGACAGCAGCAGCTCTGTGTCTGCATAGTCCTGCAGCAAAGATGAGAGAGATGAGATTAGAGGTGGCATGCAGATGAAAACTGAGTAAAGCAGAGATGTCCAGAGAAATGTGATAAAACAGTTGCAACTTCAACAATAAGCAGTTCTGGAAGAGTGTTCAAAACTTAACTTGCGTTATGAAGAGAGTTGTTGGCGGCTATCAAAGCGTTAAAAATGTGGAAATACAAGTGATGAGACATAAGGCGCTGTCCCAGAAGACACACCAAAACAATAAACTTGGCACTGCCAAGTCTGTCAGTGTTCTTGCACTTCTGCCAAAGTCACTTACCAAAGGAAGACAAGGTAGGCTGTGTGGAAATTAGAATTAATTTCTCAAAGTTTGTTTGTAGCCAGTTAAACTAATGGTTAGGTCTGTGCCATTATAATAATTATATGGTGACATGGTGCCAAGCAGAAGTATCGTTACTATGGTGTCCTGCAGTTTAACACAGCTGTATCCTGATTTAGCACAATGGTAAAAAGTGTTTGCAGTGCTAATGTAAGGTTAATAGAAACCTGCCGGCTGAGACAGGTTATTCAGATTATGTTAGCTATTCTGTATGCGGAAGAGTAATTAAAAGCTCACAAAGTAAGTGACATTAAAATAGGCAGTGTCATGCATTTTTAGTGACAGACGAGCAACAGTAAGACAAAAGAATAATTGAAAATTACATTAAAAACTAGAGACACTATATATTAAATCTTAAAAATCTGCATGTGGACTAAGGAACAATTTGAAGTTGCCAGCCCCTTTAAGACTCCTCTGCCACACAAAAGAGGCCCAAGTTCCTGCAGTGGAATGAGCTGTGCAGTTCACAAGTCTCTCCAACATGTAGCATCAAATCACTGCATGCTTTCAAGGTGACATGTTTTCATAGAGGGCGGTGAGAGGCACATTCTTCCACCTTCGAGCTCCGAGCTTGTCCAGTGCCAGGCGGGTGTTGGTGATGGCGGGTGTAGGGGAAGTGCAGGGCAGTGGAAGATATGAATGAGGGTTGTTTTCTGATTTGCCTTGAACTCTGTGGGCTCTCCGCCCTTCCTCTATCCCTTTCCAAGGGGCAGGACAGAGTCAGTTTCATTGCTATAAAAGGATCTGTCAAGGACTTTGTATTAAAAAGGGGGAACTTCCAGACTTGTCATTAACATGTGCATACATACTCCAATTGCCCTCTGGCTTCAGACCTCAGTGTATACCAAAACCTCATTAATCGTCATCAGCTCGCCATGAAAACACACACAGACTTGCACACACACATGCGCAGGGAGAACTTACATCTAAAGTATGCAGAATGATTATGCTTATGTCAGACAAATGATCTGAAGAGGAGTGATGACTGCGACTAGGTTTGCAAAAACTCTAATTCAAGACAAGCTTTTGAGGCTATTTAAAATCCAAAAGCAACCACACAATGGTCGCGCACCTTCAGTTATGTCTGTAGATGAAGACAGACATGTAAAAAGGCCTTTCCGGTTTCCTGTGGAAAGCGGCCAGGGAAAGGAAACTACCGTGTACAGTGAGGACACAAACACTCAGTAAGTATGCTTGAGTTGGCAGTTTTTTCCTGAACATTGTTGGCTTGGTTAGACCATTAGGCCAATACTGGGCAAAAAAAAAGCAGAGGGAGAATAAAGAGACTGAAAGAATGAAAAGAGAATGAGGAAATAAAAGAAGAGAGGAGGACAGACTTCCGTTTCTGTCAGTCTGTGCGTGCATATAGCCTTTATGTCTGCTACAGAGAGACAACAATCGTCTCTCAAACACACACCACACTGAGATGAGCTCCGGGCTTTGATCACTCACATGCAGAATGACTCCTTTCTCCAGCAGGCTCTGTTTTTTGGCAGTCATCACAAAGTAATGCGTGTCATCCTTGTAGTAGACGATGTTTTCCAGGTCAATACCTACAAAGACGAGAGGAAAAAGACGTATTGTCGCATACCAAAACACAATCGTTTTCCTTATTGCTATAGCTGGCAGTCATGTCGTCATTAGAGGCTGAATTACGCGACTCAGAGCACATAACCAAAGCCCCGAGGACATCGTCATGTCAGCAATAAACTGTGGCAGGCTTGGCATCAGACCTAATGTTGAGCATTTTAATTGGATGTGCTGACAAACGCAGAACTGTAAATTGAGGACACATTATTTGTCCTAGTTACCTTTATTTCACCAAAACATCCACCGCTTCTAGGAAATAATCTGATATCTTACTGTGCCAATTGCCAAAAAAAAAAAAAAAAAAAAATTACGCTGCATCCTGAGGTTTCGCTTCTTACAGTTGCCTGTAAAGAACATGTTACAGTTCTTAAAGCACTGCAGAGGATTGCAGCTGTGACCGACCTGTTGCTTCTCTGAGGTCTTGAAAGAACTTCTGGTTGAAGATGAAGGCCACCCCGCTGATCTCCTCGACCTTCGCCTCCGCCGTCGTGTTCCTGTTGATGAAGTTAGCAGTGATGGCGATGGCGAGCTTGCCCCGGAACTCCTTGCGCCGAAACCCTGGAGGAGGGGAAATTACAAGAGGATGAGGTGGCAGACCTCGAGGGCGGGCATCAGAGCGCGCAGACCTGAACCGTGACGCCGCAAATCTAAAAAAAATTTCCCAAGCAGAGACTAAACCCATCACAAAACAGCTCGGCTCATGTGCTCATGTTTGCTTTTATGACATATCAAACTCTGCAGACGCGTACTGCATGCCATAAATGCATCCAGATGTTGTGCATCATGACAACATAAACAGCTTTCTAGTTTTTCAAGCAGAGTGACTGCTGCTTCCCCTCACTGATGCAGCAGTCAGTAGTACAGAGAGGGGTCACAGCGCTCTACTCCACAGGGGTTCCCTTTGCCTGTGAGGCCCAAGCAAGACAGCCAATTCAACGATTCCTGTAATCTGCTCTGCTGGGAAGTTCGAAGGCAGCACGCAGACACAAACAAACACACACATGCAGATGTGTACAAACGCTCATTCATATGTGAGGAACGAAGTGAGGTCAGGGCACCGGACTGCAGCTGTACACAAGTGAAATCATAATTGCTCTGACTAACCTCTGAGGCCGTTTAGAAACAACAAATAGTACTGTTTGCGCGTTGCCTTGTTTAGTCAAGGAAAAACTGCATTACTAATACATTTTCTCCCAGTCCGTGCATGCAGACTTGCCTGGTAGCGTGTTTCTCCTTCCGTCTGCTCCAATGATGACATCAAACTCCAGCTCGTTGACAGGGTGTGTCCTGGGGTGGACCTCAGCCCTCCAACCTATCCCTGAGAAAACACAGCATGTGTAATCAGACAGAAATGCATCAAGCCAGCTTAGTGCCTCTGACAGATAGTTCTCTCACAAAAAAAAAATTCATTTCCATTAATTTTTCTTCTGCCTGTCTGGCAGCAGCGTGGCTCACTTACTTTCAGTCTCTTGATCTTCTGGGGGCTCAATAAGACCCTTGAACTCGACGTTGACATGGATCTCAATGCCCAGCAGGAGAGACATTTTGAGCAGCATTAACTGAAGCTGACGAATACCTGCGACACAACACGGAGAAGGAAAGAACTGATGAATGACGTCTAAACTACGAAAGTCACAAGTGCATCTTTGTACACATCACATGACTGCAAGCGAAGGTCACAAGTCGCGTGTACTCACTGATGTGATCGATAGCACCAGCACAGAACTTCCCGTAGAACTTCTTGGCCCCGAGGCCCCTGAGGTCCTGGATGGTGAAGGGCCAGAGGTGCAGCACATTGTTCCTGGAGAAGGCATCTCTCTTCTCCAGGACAACCACTTTGGCCCCCAGGAAAGCCAGCTCGATGGCCGTGCGTAAGCCGCATGGTCCCGCACCGATGATCAGACACTAGATACAGAGAGACGCAGATATTACAGACAACCATCAAGAAAAACATCAAACACTCCCATGGAATAACAAGTCAGAGCATCTCTTACTGCAGACTGAAAACCACCTATTATTTTTGATGACATCTAGCTCTCACTCCTTTTACTTGAATTTTGAGTTTGAATTCACTTATTTCAAGTCGCCCTAGACAAAAGCATCTGCCACATAATATGAGGTAAAAAAAATATTTAACAGTTGATGAAATGAAATGCAAAGGAATGCTAAGGTAAGACAAGCAAATTTAAGTGAAGACAAGTCACTCTAAAATAAGCTAACATAAGTAAGGAAAGACAGGAAAGACAAGAGAATATGAGACAGCAGCATCACGTTACATGATTCCTTGACATCGAGGATCAAATTTAAGCTCTCACTGAACTGAAGCCGCCGACAAGCGAAGCCGGCCTTGAATGAATCATTCGCTCTGACGCTGAACCGAGCTCACCTTTGAGTTGGCACACGCGCGGCCCTTCTTGTACTCCTTCTGGCTGGCCCTCTTGTCTAACTTCGCCCAGAGTGCCTTGGCCTTCCAGTAGTTGAGCTTGGACTTGAGCTTGTGATAGAAGATCCTGGACTCGCAGGGCTTGACCTCCAGGTGGTCACACAGCTCCTGGAAGGCCTTGAGCGTGCCCTTACACGTGCTCGCCTGGACGAAGTTGTCGAAGAGGACGTGGGACAGGTTCACCCCATCTCCTCCAGTCGCACCGGCGCCTCCATCGCCCATGGTCCGGACTCACGCAGGGCTGCGAGGGCCCTTCGCCCCCCCTCCACTGAAGCAGGGGTCTCTGGGTCCGGCCCCAGCCCCGGAACGCGCTCCCTTACTGGTGAGGGGCTCTAACTCCCAGCCTCAGGCATCTTCATTCTGCCAGCGAGAGAGAGAGAAATAAAACACCATGAATCATCAAAGTATAATTCAACCTTCTGCTCCAAAGTTTAATCCTGTGTAAAACATTACCACGTCGAAATTGGGTAGAAAAGCAAACGTAGAAGATTACAGCTTTCGAAATGATATCAACACAGTCTAATCTGACAATAACAAAAACTTAAGTTAGATGCAAGGAACCAAGAGGAGATCACCAAGGACCGCTTCCCTCCTCTGGGTTGGATCTTGTCTAACTAAACAATCCTTCCTATGGCAACTAAAGCAGTAATTGAGGATAAAGACCGGGTCATTTAAGGCCTTGCTGTCGTGCTACTGCAGAAGCATGACCTGAGACAACCTCTTATCTGTCAAGGAATGAGGCTGCCGGACACAGGAAGGGCACTGAACCCACACAAAGCCAAAAACAGGAAACACGCGGGGCACAAGTGTGTAGGCTGCGTCTGTGTGGCACAAAACACTCCAGACAGACTCCAGACGCAGGAAATAGCCAGAGGATCCACAACACCATGAAGCAAAACACAATCCAAAGAAAATTATGATTCGGCCCTGGAATAATGTTTCAAGAAGCCATATGTTACCAACTATGTTTTACCTGCTGTGGCTTGCAGCGGCGGAACTTTAAGTGTTCTGCCTTTTCACCCACAGGGGGACGAGATCATTCACGCTGTTTGGAGTCTGCGGCTCAGCTGTCACGACTGGAATGCCGTGACTGTACTTAGCAGGGCGCGTGGCCTTTAAAAGGTCAGGCGTTACTCAGCGTCAGTGCGAGTAGAAAATGAAGACAATGGAGAGTCAGGGGATGAAAGGAATGCTAAAAAGCGCTGTGACAAGAACACACAACAAAAAAAAAAAAACTAGTTTGATCCAGTATATTTGCTGAATAATACGTTCGCGGTCAAGGAGCGGCTCTGGTTTGCATTAGCTCCCCCCAGGGCAACGATGCAGAAACTTGCTTTACTTGTTAAAAAGTTCACAGCAGCAAAGTGTTACTCTCTGCCATTCACACATGTGGAAAGACTATCCCAGGAATCAGCGACAGTTAGGAGAGGGAAGAATATCAAACGAGTAGTTTCACATTTTGAGAAATAAACGTTTTCACATTCCCATATTGTAACATGAAACTGCTGCCAGGAGACTGTTAGTTTAGTTTAATATGAAGACTAGAAACAATGGGAACTAGCCTGGCTCTGTACAAAGTTAACAAACCAACGCCTCTGATAATGTGTTATCAGTTTTTGTATGGATTAAATAAACAAGATATTACATGTTCATTAATGCTGGGGGGCAGATTTTGTTACTTTTAAACAGAGCTGGTCAATTTTCAGGCTTAAAATCTAAACTAAGCTAAACTAAGCTTTGTATTTACTGTACAGGCAGAAACACACACAGGATGTGTGTGGGGGGAAAAAAAAAACTAATCTGTTATGTCTGGATGTTCATCAGTACATTTTCATTTACAGCACAGATCATTCCGAAACATCATCCTGAATCACTAATCGGGTGGAGACGGGAATCAGAATTCCTGAGAAACACAAAGTGAATATTTACACTGTCAGCCACTTTTCTCTGGAAAAAGCTTGAGCTTTGCACTCCACTGTCCAGGGTGTTGAGCTAGTTCATGAAAACCGATGTAGTCCCAGTCCCAGTGGCAACGCATGCTGAAAGGGGGGCAGGTACAGAGGTCAGCTGGCCTCCTTTACACACCCTGCCAAGTCCTCACTGCAGCCGGCTCTGGGCTTGGCTCAACCTCAGTCGGTCGGGAAGAAGGGCCGATGGCTGCAGTGCCAGCACAGACGGAAAAGGCCTCTTCCAACACAAGCATTTAAATAAGTTGCTACATCATTTCCTCTACGAGTTTAAGCATGCTCTAATGAAAGTGTAAAAAACACAAGCTGTACGGTCCATCCGCACCTGCAGCCGCTGTGGTCTGTGGTTATGTCTGTGCATGATCAACACACACACACACACACATATATATAACCATCTGTGCTTGATAAATCATCTACAGACCTCCCTGTAGTATCATTTTCATTGCTTATATGCAAAACACTGTCAAGCACTCTTCCCTCTGTATGATGAGATCAGACTGCATCAGCGCCGATCAAACACACAAAACAGGGTTCTCCTCTGATCAATCGGGCGTCACAGGAAACAGCCAATGTTTATGATGGATGACTCAATCGATGGTCCTTAATTTGCTAGTCAATAATAATGACTGAGCAAAAACAGGCGAAGCGAGTATATAACCGTCACTCAAATCCTTATCAGCCATCTGAAGCCCATTGCTGTTTGTCTCCACGAGGGCTCGAGACGCAGCGCTTGACTGCGGAGCACACTGAGACGCAGTCGGGCTTGCAGTTTCTTCGGTGTGTGACGAACGAGCAAAAGACCTTATCAAGGTTATTTTTCGACGCAGAAGTGGGCCGCTGCATTAGTGTCACATTCTCAGTGCCTGAGTCACATCTACGCACTGTTTGAAAAGGATGTGACGTTGGGGAGAGTATGCAAATATAAAAATGACATAACAAGTCAGTGCCAGGAAAAATAACACTTTTTAAATGACTAACTAGTGGTACACATATCATGGTAATCTTATAGCTTGGGATGCAGCTAATTATTATACCCATTACATTACTGATTTGTACATCATTTTCTCACTTCACCTTGCTAATAATAACATAGTCAGTTAACTAGTAGCTGTTCTTATGGTTTACAGGGACTCCTATGAGGGAGTTTCTCTTTATGACAAGGATTTGCAATCTGTATGACGTCAGCGGATAAATTGTAATCTTATCAACCCCACAAAAGCCTGACAGGAGCATCTTAAAACAAAACAAGTCTGAAATGTCTGCTCTGGATTCTTTACACTCCGCTCTTTGACCTCTTCGACACAGAGACCGTTTTATAAGGCAGATTAGAAGAAAGCGGGTCATCTCTCCTCGCTCAAAGCCTCGCGGACCCGTAGTTAAAAAGAAGACGCATCGAACAGAGCAGGAACTCGGGAGGGTGGTCTCAGAGGGGCGATAATTCACGTCATGGGGAAATCGAGTCTTTTCTTTTGAAGGAAGTAAGTTCAGTCTCTTGCGATGCAGCTGGGACGAGGCTTTTTCGCTATACTGTAAAAAGGACACACAATTTATGGCAGACATCAAAAGCCGAGCTGGGGAGATAAGTGGTGACCGTAACCTTCGCGACACACATCTGAGAAAGCCGGCAGTAAACATCGAACACACTTTGAGGTCTTTGTGTGTGCGTGTGTGTGTGTGTATAACCTGACCTATCTTAATGACAACGATAAACCTGGCCTATAATTTCAGTAATATTAGC
This sequence comes from Scortum barcoo, assembly GCA_023238725.1. NCBI lineage: Eukaryota > Metazoa > Chordata > Actinopteri > Centrarchiformes > Terapontidae > Scortum > Scortum barcoo. The sequence goes on along the minus strand of CM041536.1, from coordinate 21,089,211 downwards.
CTCCTGCAGAGACCCATATGCCCGCTTGACAGGAGAAGTCGCCCCATGCGTCTCTGTGAGGCGGAGAGAGCCAGCAAACGGCGGATTATCGCACCGGCAGCGTTAGGATCGAGTAAGCGACGAAATGTTTATGAAATTAGTGACTGTTCTAAACTACAACACCAACTCAGCAGCTTTAAGTGGATAACAAAAAGCAGGGAAAAATCAGAACAGCTTTGGCTCAGCACGCGCGAGAAACCTCCTGACAGCTGGATGAGCTGCAGGATCTCACACGTCCACAGAATTCACGCAAGAATTACACACATGCATGCAAAGCCTCTAACACACACAAACACACAACACCCTGCCCTCCCCTTATGTGTTTCACGCACACACGCACACACACACACGCACACACACACACACACACACACACACACACACACACACAGCATGCCTTTGCTTTTTACTGGCTGTATTACATCATCCCCCTAATCTAAAAATAGATCCAGAGATTAGGCCACTGGGCTACACGTTTGACAGCACTGTTTTGATGTCCTGTCAGCACTGCTACTACCGGCAGTAATAAATAACATAGAACAAATAAGAGGGGATATCGAAGCCTGAATAAATAAGCATACCATTTGTGGTGGCTTTTATGCTTGTTGTTGCTTGTTTTGCTCTATTGTTGTTTTTTTTTGGGTCACTGGAGAAAAACAATCTGGGACGCCACATTAAAAAAAAAATAAATAAAAATCTTAATTTTCCCTGCATCTAATTTAATTTTCATTCCAGGGCCACAGACCTAGAAAAAAATACAGAAAAGCAACAGAGGATAGAAATAATACAGTGCCCAGAACATTTTCTGCTGTCAGTGTAACAGAGAACAGAAAACACCACGGAGGAGTCTGTTGATCTGTTAATGCAGACATGCTCGGTAAAAAAAAAGCCCAGAGACTTTGAGGTAAGCAATCGAGCAGAGTGAACTGCTTAGCCACCGCAGCGGCGGTGAATACCTGGGATGACTGGGCTGACTGTAAGCTTGTTTCTGCGCCAGCGAGCATCCTGAAAAAGCGTTTTAGCTCCTCCGTCAGTCATCCGGCTCAGGGATGACTGATGCTCAGAGGACACCCCGGAGATGAAAGTAATATCCTCCGCCCGTATCCTCCTCTCATCCATCAGATGAGGCGGGGAGCAGGGGGGACCGCAGGATGTAATGCGATCGCTCTCCATGGGCAGTGGACATCTGCGCGATAATGGACGTGGGAGTGGGGCGTTTCTGCGAACTCGTAGCAGACCACGCCCGATTTAGCAGATCTAAAAGCCCGTAATAAAAGCTGGATTTGATGGTTTTATGTCTCCGTTGATATCTTCCTGTTTGCCTTGAGACAACTGCTGTTTCGTCTTTGTTCTTGACAGTTAATGATCACCTTAACGTCCCTCTTGTACTCATTATGACAGTCACTGGAGATGGCTCTATTACAGTCTGACTACAATGCTAATTACAGAGAAATGCAGCAGCAGGTGTGGTCTATTCAGGGGCTGCCTGCGGGCTGTAAATACATCGTCCTGACAACAAAAGTAGAGTGGTTAACTCTCATTTCTCTCATTATTTGTTGGTCGTCATGTGTGTAACATTTAGCCTAGCGATTAGTGTCACAATCACAGCCAAACACAGATAAATGGTACGCTCATTTTTAAAAGGAGAGTTCTGCTTACTCACTTTCTTGTAAACAGATAAATGAGAAGATGAATGATTGGAAATTGAAGATGTGCATTTGGAAAAATCAATGTCAGCATTCAAATTTTATGACAACTTTGTATGTCTCAAGCTGATTTGTTGTCACATACCAATGGTGCCTCCAACTAGATTTCTCTTTAAAAGGAGTCTGAGACTGTGTGTGTATGTGTGTGTGTGCCCTGTGCAAAGCTGTGTATAACCTTAAAAAAAAAAAAAGAAATAAAAAGGTACAAGCAAGACGCAGGAAGACAAGTCCATTCATAAAACTGGGCTGTTCTTTCCCTCCACGTACATAAAAGCATCAGACCGTAACTTCTTCCAGTGTGCTCTCGCTCTTTTGTTCATATTTCAAAAAGGACTGAGGCCCTGTCGGGGACGCTCATCATCACCACTGCCTGTAAACAAAAGACAAGATTTTCAGAGCCTCAGGTAAAGCCTCACAAGGCAAGTCTAAGAAGAATTATCCAGCGTGTTATTCAGAGTTTGTCTGAACCAGAAGATCAAAAACGGCTAGAAATATAATTACCAGAAATGACAATAATAACGGACTGTCACTCCAAACGTCATCACAGCGAGTCAACAGTGCTGATACACGCGGGCCTAAAAGTCAACAAGGTGGATGAATGGCTGTGTTGCGCTCTTTGATATCTGATATCGTACAGATATGTTCATTATGCCACGATGCAAACCCCTACGCTCATGTCCGCTATTCACACACATGGGATCAGCCTAAAGCACGGGAGACACTTTTGTGCCTATTCACGGCAGTGGACAAAGCCTCAGAGCTCACAGGGCACACAAACATTTGTTGACTGAAACTCCGACTTGCTTCTGGCAGAGGCCGTCTCCAAACCATCTGGCTTTTGAATCACCTCTGCTGCTGACAGTTGTGGCCGGGCCGCATGGCCGAGCGCTTCGTGTCAGCTCCTGCGAACTGATGCAGATTTTCACCAGGACCAGATCAGCCTCTGAGCCAGCGAACATATGACTTCCATGTTGTTCGCTCCTAAATGCTAAACAGACTGACACATTAATGCTCAGCAGCACACTTGGAAAAAAAAAAAAAAAAAAAAAACATCATGTTCTCAGTCAAATTCATCACGTCTGTGGCGTCCTGGGACTCAGTGCACCGACGGATTTAGAGAACAACATGTGCATACAGCATCCTCTGTTCGTGCCGGCCTTGTCGCTGGTACCATGTGTCATCCTCCTCTCTCCCTTTCCTGTCAGATCACTGTGAGCTTCCAGTAAAGCACAAACGCCCCCTTTAAAGTGGATCCTCCTTATTGCTTCGTACCATTGAAGCAATCTGAATAAGACAGTGCAAGTATTTGAAGCCCTCTTCATCACAGTTTTTTCCATTTAACAAGGAGAATACATCTTTCAAAAGCGAGAGTCCTGGGGTATCTGTGAAAAAAATAATTCATCTGAATATCTGCAGTACATAAATAGAAGTTAAAATAGTTTCAGTCAGTTTGTTGGAACAGAGCAGCTAAGAAGCCATGAGCAGCTCCACTTGACCTCCTCATTGATATTATCTGAAAGGCTAAAGTGATTGTAGGTCAGAGGTCGCACTCCCAGCCTCAGTCTGCTCGGTTGCGTTGCTCAGGCCTTAAAATGAGAAAGCTTAGCTGAACCTGAGTTACATTTCTGAATCTACTGGTCTATATCAGACCCATTCCAACAATGACGGGGGGATTTCAAAAGGATTGGTTTCAAAGTGCAAAATGTCACAGCCAATGAAAAAAAAAAAAAAAAAAAAAAGAAATTAACTTCAAATCTCTCTCTGAGTCGGCTCAGGGGAGTGCTTACTGGCGACAAAGGGTCTCTTTTATGAAATTCATATTAGTAACGGCTTTGGGGGAGGCTGAGCCTGTGCCCAGACTGCTTGCTTATAGGTGTCAAACATGGTCGATTAGAGCGGCCTGCCAGCACTTGCTGCAGCTATTTGATTTAGGAAACCTCTCAAATCCTGACTCGAACGCCACTTCTCCCAACTTCATGCCTTTCATAACAAACGGAGAGCAGGCACCGCAGCTATGCAGCCATAAACCAATAGCAGCGCCTGTAAAAATCTTTTTGGATTTTAACATTAGGTTATCGCTCTTGTAAATTTGCATATTTCAGTGTGTGTTGTGAGATGGGTAGTTACTCATATACTCAGATCCATCCTTCCCCGCAAACTGGGAAGTGTAATCTGAGACCGACAGGCAAACACAGTCACTACAGACTCCAAGGCTTAGTCATGACCATTGTGGAATGGAGTCATGCAGACGGACAGGACGCCTCAGACCGCTACAGCTTATATGTAACAGAGGAAGAATTGAATGAAATCTAAATCATCAAAATCTACATAGGAATTAACCCGACAATATCCAACACGTCAATCAGGGTGCTTCTATTTTTTTCTCCTGACAAACCAAAACATCTCAAATTGATTCTTTTGTGTGTCTGTGCGTTCACACACGAAGGATGATGGACAGGAGTATAAACAACTGGGCCGAGACATAAAAACTAACCTTGGAGGCCTCATAACTAGATCACACATTTATTACACAAAGGCTAACCCGCAGCGTGTTTCTTATTCTGGCGGGCCATGGGAAACTACTGTACAAATCCGTCACTCTCCTCCCCTCCCCATATTAATTACAAAGCTAATAGTTAAGCTTCGAAGAGGCTCAGCAAACAGACAGAACTCCAGTCTGTGTGAATACCTAAAAACCAGGCAGGCCTGAAATAAAGAGAGAAATCTTCCTGCTGCTGATATTGTGCGATTTTAACCAGGGTTGACTGAACTGAGGGGGTAGAATTGTGGTTAAGTATGAACAGTTGTTATATTAGTGGAGATTTCTCCTATGACATCTGTCAGAAGGTGAAATGCTGAAATACTGATCCGACATGTCAGACAAGAAACATCACATTAAATGTGAAGTGGCATATGTCAATGAGCCTATGTCATTTATTTTAGAAACTTATTTAGAGGTGTGGTATATGCACATCACGAGGTGTTAGCTGACGTCAACATGTAGAAAAGACAGAAACGGTGAGAAAAGGCTGCTGAGACCTAAAGACAAAAGAAACCAACGGCTGACATGCAGAGCAAAGATGGGACATGCCACAGTTACACACGGCCAGCACAAGCCATAATCCCGTCATATCCACGCTTGTTTTTCTCTAATCTCAGTGCGTGGGCCGCAGCTCAGAGCAGTTCAGATAGTAAATTGCGGGATGTGTGGGGATTGTAAAATGAGAAAACGAGCAGAGGAGCGAGGTACCGGCAGCCCTCTCTGCAGCAGCGCTGACTGGCCAACACCCCAACCTAGACTTTGTCTGAGCCCTGACCTTTCTCCAGGACTCCAAACATCCGCAGACCTGTTTCAGCCTGCAGTAAAGGAGCTGCAAGGAACGATCCTGTGGGCCCGAGTTACGTTTGAGAACATGGTTATATTTTCACTGAATCTACTCAAGCAAAGGCCAGGACACCTGATAGGTTGACTGTAAACTGAGGACTGCAGAGAGCAGGTATACAAATATCCGCTGGGCAAAGACCTACCCTCTTTGCTATGAGGTTCACACAGTGAGTGCACACTGCCAAAACTCATTACTCAGTGTTGGCTTTCACTCAGGCTGTAACACAAATCTCCTGTTTGCACTTTTACATTACTGCTGAACAACCAACTCTTCAATTCCCCGTTTAGTCGCATACCTAAGCAATGATTTATTGAGTGTAGAGTATGTCTTTCGAGAGGACAAAAAGGCAACATTTTTGTTAGAAATTAAATAGAAACCGCCTGTGTGATAACCTGAGAAAACTCCAAAAGTGTTTCCCCATCTGCATGTCAAAACCCACGAAGAGAACTTGTAAATAAGCCCCAAAGTGAAGCAGTCATACAGAGTCTAGGTTGCACACATGTGCACATCAAACAAACAGTGACGTGCGAATATGTGAGAGCAGCTTTCTTCCCAGCCTCACGTTGCTCACTCATTTCATCTCCCTGGTGCCAGTTCCCCTAAATAGTTATAGCACACCCAGGACCAGGGGAAGGTCGGCCTTCCTGTGTGAACTGCGCAGAGCTGCAGGCTGATTCAGTAGGTAACTGAACACCCACACAGAACCACAAAGCGCGCTGATAGCTTTACAGGGAGAAGCATGGAAACAGATTCCTCCCAAATTACACTTTAATCCCTGTCACATATTACAAGATGCAGGCGGTAGTCAGATCAAGTGTTTGACAGGTGCAGCGCAGATTACATTCAAACCCTGGATGAAAACTTGGTTATGAGTCGTGTTTCAATAAACAAACAGAAATTAGGGTGAGGGGGGGTGGGGGATTAATTGGAAAGGAGGATACGCTGCAAGCGAAGTCCCAATGAGTTACCTCCAATGTGAAGAGTCACACTGGGAAGTCACAAGCCTTAATAAATGGCCGCAGGAAGTCCTGTGTATTTTGCTGTCACAGAACCAAGAGAGATGTGTTCATTGATGAAATCAAGGCTACATTTCTTTTAAATAAAACACAACCCACTTTTTCAAAACATTTCCACAACTAGTCCTTACTAAAATAGGCTAAAGTGAAGTGTCATCCAAAGTAATGGTATTTGGTATTTTAATAGTTCAACAAAAATGTAACAGAAGTCTAAACATGACAGTATATACTACAGTGGGGACACACAATTAATCTAAATATTATTCAAATCGCAAAAGCGAGAATTTTTTGATAGTGATAAAATCATAACATATTATAAATGAAGCGTTATGATGTTACAGAGATGCTGCAGCCTACAAATCAAAAAGGGAACACACTTTTTTGGTACAGACCCCAGAAAACTTCGCATCATCATCATTTTTAGATTTTTTTCTTCACCAAAAATGAGACAAAAACAATAAAATTGTGACCAAGACAGGCTGTTTCATCCTGCCTCTTCTGGATGCTTAACTAGGCATACGCTATCCTGAATCTAGTTCTGTGCAGGCATGAGATAGATACTGATTCTCAAAATGTTGAACTATTCCCTTAAATACTTTCATTTCACCTTGTGTTTGAGTGAATGGTTCAGACAGCTGTTTTAGCGCCCATGCAGCAGGTGTGAGCTCAGCATCTCCTGAATTAGCACTGAAAAGGTACCGCCTCATGAGGGCACAAACCCAAGCCCTCCACGTAGCTTTACAAACTGATATTATACTGTCATGAGACTAACTTCCTGCCTGTCGTAGCATTACTTGTTAATGAAGTGTGTCCATTTGGCGGTACACCCCTGAACCTTCGATGAGACTCACAGATTGCAGTCAGAGGGGTAGAAGAGTTACTACGGTCGATGCCAGCAACCCACAGGCAGATCTCCAGCCCAACTGTGACGGGGAAAAAAAGACCAAGAGAGACAAGGCCTGTGTATGTTTGTTTGCTTTCTTCTGGGAGGGAACATTTATCGGGCTTGTTTCTCCATCAGGCCTGCCAGAGAAGAATTCACCCTCTTGTCCAGATAACAAGGCCCCGCGGCTCCTCCGCACACAGCCAGAGACTGAATGTGAAATATGATGTGGTCTCCGGAGGGATGAACGCTTTACTGGAGAGAAAGGGCCTGACTCGAGAGGAAGGTTAACGGCTATAGGCTGAGCAGCTGGTAGATGCTTCCTGAAGGCTGATAGCTGAGAAGAAGAGGCTGTTATGAAGGCTTCAGAAGATAAAGACGTGTCAGAATAAAACCTAATTACAGTAAGGCCTAAGTCCATCCGGCTATACCAGCCAGATACTTGGAAACACCCTTGGGTGTCAGTGCTCTCTCTCTCTCAGGTTTATTTATTGGATCCTAGAGTCCAAAGAGAGTTTAAGCAGGTGAAAGGTGTCCGCTAACTTCCAAAAACCAGCATGGGTGGCAGAGGCAGACTCAGGATCTGTTCCTCGATAGCTATCAGCCAGTTTTAATGTTCAGTTCAACAGCAACATCAGCTTTAGGTAGTCTGTAATGCTGTATGATAGTTGTTGAGATTTGCAATGAAGAACTCCACCTGTATGAATCCAGCATAATATTTAACAAAGTTTTGAGAAGAATGAAAGGTTGATTCCTAAGAGTTTGAAAAAAGTCAGCTTGAAGAATGAGAATAATCACAGATAATAAAATGTTGACCAAGCTACGGCGCAGAAAGAGAAAGCTGACCTCCATGTGATTTGCCACTAGCACAACTGTCAGCAGTTAGCACAAACACAGCTGAGACAAATATGACCATTTCATAAGTCACATGGCCAAAGGTTATATTTGAGTTAGTTAGAAAGGTCTTTGTTTGCAGAGTGGTTCTCTTACTTACTTAAAAGATATTTAAGTTGCAGTATTGGATAAAGGTTTGTGTTAAAGTAACAAATGGTTAGGTTTGGGTATATAAAGCAAACAAATATGGTGAGTGCATGTTTTGGTATTTGGTTGGAGATTACTTGCATTACGTATGGGTCAGGTAAGCAGCACCTTTCACATCACACAGAGTCATTAATCAACTGGTGATAAAAAAATATAGATAAGTGGAGCTTATCACGTTTGTCAGCAGGTAAAAATGTAGATTAATCTGCTTAATGAAATGGACATGAGCAACAGTTTGCAATACAGCGAGTTCCATCCAAGAAGACCATTGACCTACAGTGATTCGGATAAGTGTTCGCTGGAAGTTTGATGGCAGTAATTAGAGACGTGAGAGATATCGCATGCGGGACACAAGTCGTGAGTTACCTCATGCGACAACGTATGAGCTTCTACGACGTGTTTTACAGCCGCATTGGATAAAACTGTTTTATATTGCTGGGCTCGAACGAATAACTTTGTATGAATCCTCTGAATATGTTTAGTACTAGATAATTAATGTCATTCATCACATACAAACACACACACACACACACACACGGAGGGAAAAGCAAGACTGCTCGGCTCTGCTGTAACGTTCAAGGGTCAACGGCAAACTGGCAAAATGTAAACAGTCTCCGTCGCCCGGCCTCAGGAATGTATTTGTCATACTGGCCTACTTCTGACCCGCAAGGTAGAAGAAAGAGACAAGTACAGGGAGTCCTCGGTTTACGACATCCTCGCCGTACAGCGTTTCGTGGTGGTACGCCACGCCACTTCCCATAAATTTATTAAGAAAGTCTTGTTCCATCATTCCGACGATGGTATGGCGTCTGCGACATTAAAACAAATACTGTACAGTGTTTTTATGTCCTAGATTATGATTTTACCACTGTGTTAGCGTAGGTGAGTGACATAGAATGGGTGTATGAACAGTGTGTGTGTGTGTGTATGCTACACAGCATTTTGACTTTCATTATTGCGGCTGTTTGTTCGGCAACGGCCTCAATAAGTTTGTAACATCATGTGCAAGCATATGTGTGTGTCTGTCACATATGTGAGTTCCAACTCGCGTTACGTCGCTTCCGTAGGAACGGAACTCTGACGTAAGTCGAGGACTCCCTGTACTAAGTCTTTAATCCTGAGCGGTGCGAAATCACCAAAGCAAGTGGACTGGGGCTATACTCAGTAGTCACACACAACCAACTTCACGCAGTGGCTTTGCTATTTTATCCTCCAAATCAGATCAGCATAATGTTTCTGTGTTAAAAATGTACTGGTTGGAAAATAGTGGCAGTTACCATCTCACAGAAACTTAAAATGCGGTGGGAATTGTATATTGGCACATGTGCTGAGCTTCCACATTTACTGTGAAAACACTAACATAATAACCTTAATGGTATCTTAATGGCTTCTACCAGGCTACTTGGTTTTACAATGTCTGTGTGACTCAACACTCAGGAATACGCTAATGACCTCACTCAGTAAAGGACACAGTTGAAAGGGTAACATAGAAATTGTTCTTCAGTACACCTATTTCTTTACAGTAAGTGCTTCCCACAGAACGTCCCCCTCAAACAGTTAACAACACACTGTTAGCATCCAGTTACAGACATCTCGCCTTTTAGGGACTTGCTGCGGACTCGACCTGCTACGATATGCACATTGGTTTGATGTGAACAGAGGCCAACAAGCTTCTGATGAGTCAACCACGTTAACGGACTTCTGGGCAGAAACCTGACAGCTGGGATGCTTCCAGGCGCTCAGGACACAGCAGGAGCTGCCATCAGAGGACTTCCTTCCTTCTGTCCTTTCATCTAGCACCGTTTCCAAATCCACAGTACTTTGCAGGGTCGCAGGGGGTCAGAGAGAGACAGGAACTCACTCTCTCCCTCTGAGAGACGACCAGCGAGGGAGAGAGTGACTCAGCTCCACTTTTCCCTCTGAACATGGACCAATATAGGAAAACAGCTGATGCTTCATAATAAGTAAACTGCACATCCAGAATTCACAATCCAGATTTTTGTCCGTTTTAACAGTCTACGAAACCAAGAGTGGACAAGAGGGGTGAAATCTCATGTTTCATCACAATATCAATATATATTTTGATATAGTACATCTTGTAGACATTTCATTTGTGAACTGAGTGTTTGTTTATTGAATTTAACACCTGAAAAATCAAAGTACATCATCACAGGAAAGCTCTATAAATCTCATATTGTCATAAAGCAGTCCATCCAATTGATTTGCAGCATTGCCTGCAACTGGCTAACAATGCCATACAATATTAAAAAAGATGGTTTAAACAGCATGGCAAAATAGTACACATATAGTACACCTATTACACAGCTTTAATCATCTCTGGCTTTCTTATATTCATTCCATTGGTACCGAAGAGCATAAAACATAATGATTTTAGAAATGTAAAATCAAAGGATTCAATCCAAGTTTGATCGATTCCACAAAACTGTAACTGTCAGACACAACTGTCCTCACATCTTAATTAATGACCAGCGTTACCGGGGATGCCGCACACTCGAGGTTACGTACTGTGTGCAAGTCAGACCCTGATCCAGAAAGCCAGACTACAAGCTTCCCAGGTTCTTTTCTCGCGCTGAGTCAGCCACCAAGCAAACATCCTCCTCCCTCTCCGCTGCACATCCTGATCTCTTAAGAGGGAAACTGTGAGTTATCACTAGAGGTGGAGCATCCTAATTAACGTGTCTGCCTGCACAGGGGTGTCTGTGCCTTCAGGGAAAATGCCCAAAGTCCTGCCCTGAACTGCAGCCTAAAAGGAGGTGGACCAAATGCAACAAAAGGTCAATATCACCGATCAATAGAACAAATGCTCCATCATGAGACAGAGACAGGATAAGATTCTTTGTCCGAGGATTGGGGGGGGAGCTGTCAGGTCAGGACCTTACTGCTCCGCTTAGCCACGGGCTGACTCTTGTTGTAGTATGTTGATGAATGGTCCAACCTGGGTCAGGCTGATGGGAATCACGACATGATGCCATACTTCTACAGTCAGGATGAACAAATGTATACCCCCTACAAAAAAAACAAACAAAAAAAAAACACCACCACCACCAGCCTGCTTGACTTAATTCAGTTTGGGACTGCAGGCACAAGAAAACAAGCTGCTGAATTATAAACTTGCAGTTTGTCCTCTTGCAGAAAAAAAAGAGACAGTCAAGGTCAAACTGTTGGCCCTTTTCAGGACATGTTACACTGCCTCTATCGGGCACAGAGCAGATGCAGAGCAGATTACACTTGTGGCCTGTGGCTTTAAACACAACACTGGAACGGCTTACATTGTTCTCTTCTGTTATGAAACATATATGTGTAAAGAATAGCTAAGTGATTATGTACAGGGCTGCAAAATGATCCATACAAAGAGAAAACACTCCCATAACAACAACAACAACAACAACAACAGGTAATCCCTCCTGAGAGTTAAACCATGTAATAAACTGATTTTTTCCCCCAGTTCAGGTGTGACTCTATCATTACACACACACACAAAACAGGTTGTCAAAAGTAGTGCAGCCTCTTCACAAACCCAGTGGCAGGCTGTTGATATGAGTAAAGCTAATCTGTGTTACCACGGTTCAACACTCATTGGGCATCTGTCAACAAAATGTAGCCAAACTTCCAACTGGAGGGGAAAAGCTTTTGGATATTTGATTAGATCTGACTGGGAAGTAAGTCTTTCCATTACCACCCGCCACATTCCTCGGGTCTCCTTCAGGTCTGTGGACCGCAGATGACCGCGCCGTGATGCATCATTACTGCAGCGTGCACTCCCCATACACACTGAAAACATCAGGTCTTTACTGCAGGAGTTTTTAGCCAGCAGACCGTGACTTTCTCAAACGTGCACAGAGGTGCAGTCCGCGGATCCCCGGGTAACGTTACCGGGAAAAAAAAGAAAAGAAAAAATGCCCCGTGTTTTTTCAGGAAAGCCGGAGCGACGTGCGGGTTCTTACCTTTCAATCCCGCGTGTTGCTAATGCGTCCACACATGACGGGGGGTGAGTCCGTGTCCGTGTCCGAGTCCTGATATTCCCGTAAAATCCACGGTATCGGTGTGTTATTCAAGTGTGCGCCGCTCCTGAAGGCCACAGAGGAGGCAGACACAGCGCGGAGGAGAAGGCGCAACTTGAAACTGACAGAGAGGGATCGGACCGAACCACAGCGACGACGCGGAGGGGGGACCGAGAGAGGATATAAATAACAACACCACACCGAAACCTCAAGTCTCTTAATATTATTATAATTCGTTCTGAGTCGAGAGCGGAGCAGAACATGTGGTTGTGTTTGGAGATAAAACTGCGTTATATTTGACTGCATCTGGATTTGTGTGAAAATGCGAGATGCCACACCCCCCCCCACTGCTGATCGGAGTGAGCCTGCGTGTTTTAACTCAGTTTAATCCGATTGGTCTCTTCCAACGTGACGCAGCAGTGCTGCCGCCTTCGCGTGGTGTCAGAAACACCAGAACTGCTTTACACAACACACAGAGGCGGGCGGGACTTTACATGAAGAGCAGAGATTTTATCAAAATTCCCGACCACTCTAAAGTATTCGAGCTACCTCATGTGTGTGATCGTGCACCATCAATAAATTTTGGCCTTGACATGAGACGTTCAGACAGGTTAACGACAACAACTGATGGCCCTAAAGGGAACTTGGCACAATGTAATTATTACTAATAATAGCTGCACATTATTGCCAAGTTAATGTCAGTATTACTAATAATAGCTGTACAGATCCATCCATCCATTTTCCTAACCCGCTTTATCCTGAGAACAACGAGGGGTACCAGCATATTCTATGAAAAGTATGTATTTACAAGTTGATGTCAGCAGGTCATATTCTATGAAAAGTATGTATGAACCCACTTTAGGGCATACACACCTAGGGGAAGATCCATCCATCCATCCCTTTGACATACAACCATTCACACTCACATACACACCAGAGAGAACCCACAGGCTGGAGGCACAGGAGAACATGAACATGCAAACTCCACACAGAAGGGCCTGGGATTGAACCCAGAACCCTCTGTGGGCAACAGTAACCACCACACCACTTGCTGCCGCTATTAAGATCATTTGTGAAAACATTTTATTTTACCTTTAAAAAATGTTTACTATGGTATATTGTTTCAGCTCAACATAACCTATAGGACCTGATGATTATTTTTTCACTTGGACATACTGTACTGGAACAACTGATGTCGCTGGCATTGTCAGAGGTTAATGTATCATTTATCTTCAGTCATGTTGGGATTTGAACTCAGAACCAATGGATGGCTGGTGCTCCTGAGTCTACAGTGTTGCTGATTTGTTCCACTGAGTTATCAGAGTAATACAATGAGCACAGTGTTCGTGGCACCCAGCACGTTTACATGGCCCCCGTACAAGAAGCATAGACAGCAGTGAAATAAGAAATACTTCTCTAAGTTGGTTGTGTGTGTAATTCCTTAGTCTCTATGAGTTTATTGTGTCTTGTCTTTTCTTCTATGAGGAATCTTGAAAAATGTAATTCCCACTGAATTCCAAGGCCCATTTGTTTGTTTTCTAACGAAGGACAGACATGGACCGTGCCGTGGTTTGAGACGGGCTGAAGTTTGCCTTAGCGGAAAACCACTCTAGATTACAACTTGGGAAAATTATAAGTCTCAAACAATCGCTTTCAAATGGCAAGACATCACATGGAAAACAGTATAGCGAGTCTTTGCCTGCTTCCCACAGACTGAAATATGCATCGCTGATACACTGCTTTGTTCTGTCTCAATCACCAACACAATCCAAGACTTATACTACAAACACATATTGTACACGTATAACAGTCCTGCAATCCTGCAAATCCAGAGAGCCAATTAAAAGCTGTAATGATTATCCTAAGTGTCTTAGCTGATTCAAAGGAAAGGTCAACGGCATGCAGGCCCCTTGTTAAAATCCACTCAGCTATCAAAGTTGCTGCTGTTTCAGCTGGATCACAGGCTGCCAAAAACAGTGAAATCTCAAAATGCTACTACTTAAGATAAAGTTCATCCACTTTGATCAGAAATAGTCTTTTATCTGTGTTCTGTACTGAGCACAACACTAGGCTGAGCCCTCACCAGGCCGTACTGGAAGTAGGGACCCCCCCCGTTGCTATCAGCTCTCTGCACATTACAGAGTCGGTCTCTCCCTTTCCAACACCCATCGAAAGTGGACACCTTCCTGTCACCGGACAGATAGATGTGTGCCCTCGAGAGACGCACAGAGACACATCGTATTTGTAATCCCTCACAAGGATGCTGTGTGTAAACTCCACTCGAATACAGCCATGTGGACGGATTATTCTTGAGCACATCTGTTCTGCCTACGTGTCCAGACTGAAGGACGGGGAAAAAGTGCAGGGGATATTTAATGGAATTATAGATGACAGGGGAGACACAGGGATATGTATTGAATTAGACAAGATACTACCCAGATCATTATGGAAAGGTCACACAGGGTTGGTTCAGCAGTGAAATGTTATCTGCCTCAAATAAGCGCTTTGCCTCACAATTCACAGGCTAGAAAATGAAATAATCATTAGTGTCGTTCCAGACTTGCTTATTATGGGGGTTACGTAATGCTTTCTTTTAGGCTGGTAAAAAAAAAAAAAACAACAAAAAAAAACATTAAACTTCTCACTTCCTCCTGAAGCATATGGTGAACTGGGCTCTGTATTGTTGCATACCTGTGTAAGTGCATAATAGCTCTATAATTTCTTGTAACTGAAAACAAGGATTTAACTTAACTTCAGTCAGTGAGTCACCAAGTTGAAAGACAGGTTTACATTTATGCATTTAATGGTATGTGCCCAATAAAAATGTAGCTTTTTCTTGTGTAATTGAAAATACTGCATCGCATCTCTCACATGTCCAAACACAGGCCCAAACCTGCGCTGATTAAAAACAGCAACGTTTTGACGGCGGGAGGACTTGCAGCCAGGAAAGCTCACTGTCTCCACCGCCACAAGGACATTACACATATGAGGTCTCCTATCGGAACATGCTGCCCTAGTTGGATTTGCACGGATTTGGCTAATTAAACAAACCACAAGGGGATGCAGGATGTCAGTCAGGTCCGCTTGTGTGAAAATGAGAGAGAAAAGGCAAGACAGGCTTGGAAGAGTAGTGATGAAGAAAAAAAAAAGGAAAGGAGTGAGATTAGGAGCCAGATCACAATGCATCAGAGAGAGTTTCACCATATTATGAAACTGGACTAATTGAGCACCTCGGTTCCCACCACGCCTCTGTTCACTTAACTGAGGTTTGCCATCAGCCAGTCACCGAGGATCGGTGGAGTCTGACCGAAGCATGCAGACAAAGGGCTGTCTACCTAAGGTGAGGCAGGCTTGCACACATTACTGACATAACAAAGGAATTACACATGATGTCACGCCAGGAATCTTCAAAAGCATCTGCCATATCACATTATCAAATGTGGATGACAATGGGCCGCATCGTATCTCCATTCATCCGCCTATGATGAGGAGGATGAAAGAGCATAATGGAGGTAAAGTACTCACTGTGCAGAGGGCAGACAGGCAGGAGCTGAAGGTCCAAAAGGTAGCCTACTCCTTTGACTGGGATTTGTGCTCTATCTATTTTCCTCCCTCCCCTTTTCTCCGTCTCTTTCTGCCTCTGCTCCCGCCTTCTCTCTCCCCCTTCTCCCCACCTCCTTCCCTCTTCTCACCACAGTAAGATGCTGCCTGGACCAGTGCTCGTTGCCATGGCAACCAAGACTGAGGGGTTGTGGAAGGGGAGGGGTGAGATTCTCACGTGACCGTATCTCTCCGGATGCTGATTGGTCTGACGCATGAGGGATGGGGTTAGAGAGGAGAGGGGTGGTGATGTCACATACCCACCGGTTCCCAAATGGGAGGGATCCTCACTCAGGCCGCCTGCGAGCACACACAGACACAATGGGCTTCTTTTTAAGGTGGGGTTGAGCTGGACTGGAGCTATTAGACAGTCAAGGATGAGTGTAAATGACTGACTAATAGGACTCGCTGAGGTATCGGGCATCTCATCTGCGATGCTGCTGCCACTGAAATGCGCTGCTCCAGCGCTCCAAACTGCCAAGGGTCCAGGAAGCAAAAATAACACAAGTGTTAAAAGACATACGAGAGCGCCCATATGTGGCAGCTTGACCTGCTGGCCTAACACACTTCAACCGCTCCTACAGGGGCCACAGGGAGGTATTTATAGCTATGCAGAGACCAGAAAGATGCTTAGCTGCCACTATTCACTCTTAGACACAAGCATTTTCATCCTACATACAAAGGCAAACACAGAGAAGCAGCAGAACCTTTGCTCACTGAGACATACAATCCAGAGTCAGAGAGGCTGTTTCTCCTCCTGCTGAAGACAAGTAAATGACCAAAATGTATTTCCTGAATTAAGATATTGTATTAATACTGCAAACTTAGCTCTGTGTATAGCTTTCACAGTGATGAAAACACAAAAAAAAACTAAAAAAACACCACGGGCATGTGCTGCACAGCCTATGTGCCATAATTGCATAATGATAAGCGCCCTGCTGTCATGCATTTTACAAGCGTTTTACAGACTTGAAAGCTGAGGAAAAACTTGGCACAAGAGCAGCAGCAATAAAAGCAGTATTTAGCTGTTGAGTGAAAGAGAAGAAAAAGCTTTCCATGTTCATTGAGTCAATAAAGGATTCCAGAAAGAAAGCTGGGGTGTTTTACACCCCCGTTTGAGGGAAAGCAGGTCTCTGTCAATTTCACGCTCATTCCAAACGATGAAATGAGTAATCATGCTCCAGGCCTGTCCAGACTGTTGTGTAACGACCTGGGATTGGTCCAGTTCAGTTGGAGATGAGAAATGTTCTTGGGAGAATCTGACGTTGGTTTTTCTATGCTGATGTCATGTGTTGCCTTTGCGAGGTATTGAGCAATTCAGAAATATGTCTCACCGATCCTGAGTAGTTCTCAAAGTGGGTGTCTGTCTAGGTTGTTTTTTTCTTTCCTTTATATTTGCCCATTGTGTTTTACAGTGCAAATGCAGACAGGCGTTTTTGTGTGTGTGCACTCTTCATTTCCTGATGGACAAAAATAGATACTGACATTTAGACACTTTGCTCAGTTGGACATGGACAAAAGTCCAGACACCTGCCATCTCTGGGTGTGTCATTAAATCCAGAGTTCACAGCGAACATATGCACCAACTAAGAGATACACACCTCCCTCTGGCATGTGTCTACACAGATTTATTCATTATTTATTCATTATTATCATTATATGTTTGAATAAAATACAACCATTAAAATGAAAAGTACACCATGAGGATGAGGATCTATATTTCCATATTTCCTCTGTAGGTCTAAAACAGCTAACTGTGTTTTCCAGAAGTCCATTTACTCTTGATTCTTCTCTTATGCCATACTGTGGTACAGAGGCTGCCTAAATTGATCAGAAATGTAGTTCAAACATCGTGCTCCACAGGCAACCAGGGCTATGCATTATGCAGCTATCTTTTCTTCTAATGCTATAACTGGGCAGTGAGCTTTAT
Organism: Scortum barcoo; assembly: GCA_023238725.1. Taxonomy (NCBI): domain Eukaryota; kingdom Metazoa; phylum Chordata; class Actinopteri; order Centrarchiformes; family Terapontidae; genus Scortum; species Scortum barcoo. Next base: position 21,071,588 of record CM041536.1, on the reverse strand, counting down.
GAATAAAACATGCACGCCTGTCTCCAAAGCCATTTGTTTCTCTCCACCCGGCAGACACTGCACACGTAAAGGTGTTATTCACTTTCCTTGCTAGAATTCAATAACATTAAACAGGTTGCTTCCTGCCCTCCCATTTAAATCATACAACACTTTATGGCTGTGAAAAAGCATCCTATTGCTTTCTCACTCAGTTTGCTGAGAGAGAATTGGGTATATAAACATAATATAAATTATTATGTACAATTGGAAACAGATTTGAAGACTTGAAGACAGTCAGTGGAGCACTGTGACACTATATTGGCTAAACTGACTCAGTCAAATGAAGCTATCAGTGGAAAACCCCAAATCTGGCCTTGTATGGTTTTATCATGTATAAAAGCAAATCATTATCATGCACTAACTATGAGGTCTTGGAGGAGAAAAACAGTGTCTGTGTCCACATGTTTGTGCCTGCATGTGTGCATGGTGGTCTGAATTACGACATTCAAGCAGGACTGGCACATCATGACAGTACATAGGCCGCATTTAATAAATCCCACACACAGAACGTGTCATGTCAGTGGATAAACATTGAGGCCGTCACTGGCTTCTTTTCCTCCAAATTCCATCAAGTCTCTCTGCGCACACACGCACACACACACACACACACACCCTCTGCCCTCTCACTCCCTCTGTGAAAAGGTGGAGGCGATGATGAGAGAGGCGATACTAATAGGCGATCTCATCATGCTCATGGCCTGTCATCAGGAACCCGTCACAGGCCAGTGAGCACTGGGCTGCAGAGGAGGGAGAGACAGAGGAGGGGTACTCCTGCAGAGCACTGGTAATCCTACAGCATCGGACACCTTCCACTTGCTAACATTCTGTAACCTAAAATATTGTCTCACCAGGTGTCGTGTATTTATATTTTTCCAAGGCACATGTACAGTGACGTAATATTGTGCTGTTCAAGTGAACATTTTTTTATGTATCAAATAAAACCACTAATGAAGAAATCTACTTTATTCAAGATATTGCCACAGAACACATAGTTTTAAAACAAAAATAATCATAGATACTGTGTACCTAAATATCAAGTTAATCTCACTCCATCTTCAGTATTAGCAAAGCAATACAGGGCTCATTTACACAGGATGGGTCCACCCACAAACATTAGCACTAACTGAACCCAACAAATACTCACAGATGCATAGATATGATATCAGTAAAGAAACGAGTCACAGCAAAGACAGATCGCTGAGGCAGGCAGAATGTGTAGAGCTCTCACAGTGAAGGTAGCCTAATTGTTTACCCACAGATGAATACAACATGAACCCGCTCAGTCCGACCAAGTGAAACTGAAAAAAGGTCTTCCTAGAATCGCATCAGTATTTTTAGGTTACACGAATCCAGTCGGTGCTGTAACTTGAACATTTAATTTCCTCCAGGACGAGGAGCACTAACCCTGTGCAAACACCACGTAAATCAGCTCCAGTCGGCCGCCCCAGAGCATGATGGGTAGAGGGAGAAACGGAGAGAAAGAGAGGGTGTTTGTGTGTGGCGCTAGGGGGTCCGACAGACAAGTTGAGAGTGAACAAGAGCTGCAGAGTGAAAGCCCGACAGAGAGCGAGAGGAGAGCGAGAGCAGACGACGTGGTCCGGTTTCAGGAGGTCTGGCTGTCTCTGTGGTCAGTCTGAGCCCGTCTAAATTTAACTGTATGTGTTTAGGAGACCTCAGAGCAGGGCTGTGTGAGGACTGAAACAGCAGCAGTGGTCAGGGTGCGGCAACACTGGACCCCATTCTCACACTGCTGCCCGTTCACTGTGTCCGTGAACTGTAAGCACGATGATCCGTAAATCCATCCTTTCCTAGAAGTTAAAAGGGTCAAGCGTCCGGGCCCTCTGACCTTCTGCATCCAACCTCCTCCTGATCCTCAGCCACACAGACGCCCCTGCTCTAAGTATGGCTGTAATGACTCTGGGTGTTAAAGGGTAAACTGCTGTAAAAGTCTATATTGAATTAGTTCCCACGTGGAGGAGTGAAGGCATCCACAAGTTAAATACCCCTTTTCCCTTTATTTTCCATAGAACGCAATATCCTATAAAAATGTTTTGTAAGGTTGCGCTATGTGAAAGTTTGACCTGACATTAAGAAATTAAGCATGGACCAAAGCAGTACATCAACAGGCCTAAATGCCTTGAGTCACGCCAACAGCGATGTATCCTTCCAGAATCGGTGTCCTCGGTACTTTGGATAATCCAGACTTAGGTGTTAAACTTCTTATCTGGTTGTTCTGCTAATTAAATTCCATTCACTACACAATAGGCTGGCGACAGAAATCTGCTGCATGTACTGTATACTGAAACAGGCACAAACAGAGAGACCAGATAAGTTTTGGCACAGTCGGCACTTTGAACTCATGAAGAAGATGGGTCCTTCCATAGTTCAGTTGGCAGGCAAACAGGATGTACAGACACTAATTCACTAATCAAATATCTGTCTCAGTGAACACAGTAAGAGGAGGACAGCCTTTATAGGATTTCTACTCTCTTTGGGAGCTGACTCTTGACTGCTGAACAGCAGTTTGACACTGCTCAATATATAAAATACCAAAGAGCACTCCATTTTCTATTCTAATGAATGCAAAATCAACTTATGTAGCACAAAGAGGCCAGTAAGTTTGGTCAATGTGTGCATGCATGTGTGTGTGTGTGTGTGCGTGTGTTTCTGCGACTTTGTCCTTATGAAAATTTAAGGCCAGTTTTCATAACTACAGAGCTCCAAGGACTCACTCTAACTAACTAATCCCTGACTGGCAGCCTGCTTCAGATCACTGCACTTACCCTTGGGCTGGCACAGATGGGGCTTTTAACATGATCGGTTACCATGGCAACAAGATTTTCCTCCTGTCCTGGCCAATATCAGAATCCAGAGTCTCTGTTAGCTAAGGTATTGAAGAGTGGTCTGTCAATTTGTTTTTAGGTGGGAGAGCAACAAAGCCTGGTGGGAAAACACACTACACTGGACAAACTTAAAACGTTCCAAAAAAGAAAGAAAAAAAAAAAAGTCTGGGCTCCCACTGTCAGAGTTCCAGTTCAGTTCTGTGTTTACATATACACCCAAATAGGCATACAAAGAGCCAACACAGACCATAAACACAGGCCTCAAACCCTCCACCCGGCAGCCCATTGTGTCATCTCGGAAATGCGCCGTCAGTTAAGGTGTTAGCTCAGCTCATTTAGTGCCTTATAAAAGATTAAGGATACACTGTTTAGTTACTCTAATGGCTGGTGAAGTATTCTGGACTATTTATGTCGTACTGTTTCCCCTTAAACAGACAGTAATCTTAATATAACTTAATTTAATAGGATCAACCATCGAGCCTGCCCGTACTGAAGTTAATACGCTGGCAGAGTAAAAACATGCCAGACACAGCAGAGCATGGGAATGGGTAATTGCAACTAAATCCATGGAATTAGATGGTTTAATAAGTTGAATTACAGTGTACCACAGGGTTATACGCTACCCAGGCATGACTGCTTACTTGATGGCTCAGTTCATTTCCTTCATGTGCAGCACAAACAAAACCTCATGGTGGCTGTGATCGAAACGCTGTTGCGACAGAAAAACCTGACCGGTTGACACGAGGCACACAATGCACGCTAACCTCGTTGCAAAACTTAAATTAGTGAGTTGTTTTAGACGTGGCACGGGGGCAGTTATGGCAGTTATGTAATAGTAACACACTGCTGATTGAACCCAAGCTCACACGCTTTGCTCAAGAGAAATGTGCACTATTATATTCATGAGTAAGATACATTCTGCACTTCATTTCTGCACATTTGCATGGTCATATAGAGTGGCTGACACACGATATGACATTGTCCTGCTCAGAATCTAAACATATATAAAAAAACTTATTTCTCCACCATTTGGGGAGGTTGAGGTTTGTGTAATGTTGATATGATAATATAAAACACCACAAATATCTCCAGATGATATTCTCACAGGCCTGCAGCCCAGAGAGGAAACAGCTGTCTTATGACACGCCTGTAATGTACAGTGTGTGGTATATATTCAGTAATGGCTAATACTCACTCATTTAAATACAGCATGTCTGCCTGTGAATTCTGGACATTACAGAGTCATAAGTGTTACCTGCAGAGCGTGGCAAAGAGAGTGTAGTTAACTAGTCCCCAAATACTGACTCCAAACAGAGTGAGCTTGTGACCAGACCAGAATTTTAATTGTACTTTGCTCTGCACTGCCAAGATGCCCTCTCTGTCTCTGTCTGTCTTTTCTCTCTCTCTCTCTCTCTCTGCCCACTTTTCCATGCACGCCATCCCTCCCTCTTCCTGCTGAGCTTCTGTGGACTTACAAGTCTGATCAGACCATTTCAACACCAGCGGGCCCTAACTGTAATCTGTAGTCAGTAAACACAGTCCTGGGCTTTCATTACGGTTAGAGACAACGTGGAGCTCAGCTGCAGTTTACACCATGACCTCAAGGCTCAGTACAAATCACAGCACAGACACAGCACAGAGATCCTCACTGACAGGTCTGCAGGAGGATCCCGTCCATCTGTTATCAAAAACTTGAGTTCATCAAGTAAGACAACAGAAGCTGAGCTCCAGTGCTGTCTGCTCACTCTGCGTCACAGCTGAAATGCGCTTGACCCCAGCCTGCCCTTGATTATGATGTGAAAACGGATCCCAACTGTGCTGTTTATCTTAACTTTGAGGGCATTTTTTTTTTTTTTTTTTTAAATTGCATTTTAATTGCACCTCTCATGGGCAGTCGTTAACTCAGTAATTCCACAACAGACTGAGGTTTCAGTCAAGTCTTGAACTTACCAAGCGGCCATGATGGTCACGTTCACAAATGGTCACAATGAGACTGTGCACAAACACAGCCCAAGGACAGAAACCAAATACCCCCCATCTTTACCTTGAAACCATAGGCAAACACACACTCATGCATGCACACATACCTGTAACACGTACATCTCTGCACATTTTGTACAACATTATCACTAATCACTGTTGTTGCAAGAGGCTGACACTTACAGCAATAGCAAGAGTCAAGAAAGAAAGTATATTTTACCTTCTGTAGCTCTTATCAACAGCTCTCTTTGACGCTTCGGTACCAGTGGCCTACATTAGAAAAGCCCACCGGTTGTATAATGTTCAGATGCTTGGGAAGAACAACTGGGACTGTGCCAGTATTAGTTCCTGTAATGACGATTTTTTTTCCCTCTCAGATCCGCCTGTGTTGCATGTCTACAGAGCAGCCTCCTGCTGTCAGCCCTCAGGCTCTTACTCAGTTTCTGGGAGTTAATAACGCAACACGACATGTCTGCAAGACGGCAGTGGCTGGAGGGTTCGGTTATTCAAACTTTCTCTCTCCGCCTCGGGTACATCATAGCCCTTACACTGATGCCATGTTTTTTAGCAGGGTTTATATCAGTATTACACATTAACATGGTTGGTAAGATTGAACAAAAGGATTCACTGGTGTGTACCATGCACCCAACACAGATGCATGCTGGTACAGACATTGTGTTCTCAGGTCTAATATTGACAGGTCTGTGCTAATGGGGCAAGTGAGAAGTGACAGCAGGAATGGAGCTGTCAATGACTCCTTACAGGGTTTTTAACACAATCCATCACTGATGTCTAATAGGAACAAATCGATTGGCTATTCACTCTGGGACAGATTTTCAGATTTCACCTTTAATTGCGAGAACATTCACCTTGCATTTGATCTTACAGTGCTTGTGCAATGTACTAGTTTGTGTATTAAAAACTACTGATAATAGCAGGACGAAGAAAAAGATAGGGAAGACTACTTCAAAACCAAACTCAGCTCCCTCAAATTCTCACACTCCTCCTTATCAAACCAGATCCGTTCCCTCTGTCGATGTCGATGGAAAACGAGCAAACACACAACCATCATCTGTAGCTGTTCAAATATTGTGACATGTGATCCTGGGCTGGCACAAAGAGAGCTTGTAATGAACGACTGGGACTCAGAAACCGGGGGAGAACAGGGAGCTCATCTCTGCGGCCTGTCCCCACCTCCACACCAAAACACGCACACAAACACACAGCGTTGTATTTATTGTGCGTTCTGCTGCACACCGTGCTCTGAGAAACACACGCAGAAGCCTCACACACACTACGCATCTACCGCCCCACAATAGTGTACAGCAAACACGGCAATCAGGAAATCTGAGGAGAAGCATTATCTACATAAACCACGTGTTGAATAAACATGACATTGAACGGCAGTTTTTAAACAGAAATCTTATCAAAAGGAAGGCAGAGTAATTGAATTCCTTATCTGCTGAAAGAACAAAACTGCCTTTGTTCTGCTGTTTGCCCTGCTCTATCATTCCCTGACAAGATGTTCAGAGCCATTCATCTCATTGCCAGCACTTGTGTTTTGTGCACTTTGCAGATTCTGTCACAACCATAGATGGGGATCAAACGAACGAAGCCTCAGACTCTAAGCTGTCCTGACACAGTTTTAAAAATCAGACATTAAGTCCTTCCTCTCATCCCCTACAACTGATTTAATAATGAGATCTGATGGGATTATCTGGGGCTAAATGATAGAGACATTCAACTAATCACCAAGAGCAAGATTGGGTGGTTGTCATGATCAGCAATTAGACCAAAGAAAAAAACCCTAAAGAAAGTCAGAGGTGCTTTGAGCTACATGCTATCATGCTCACAACGACAATGCCAACGTGCTGATGTTTAGCAGATGTAATGTCATGCCAAATCTTAGTTTAGCATGTTAGCATGTTACCAAGTGCTAATTTGCACTTAACGCAAAATTGACCTCATGGTGGAAACCATTAATGTCCAACAGTGTGCGACCTCTAGAGCCAAAAAACACCACAGTCATCGTGTTTTCACCAAAGATGCCACTAAAATCAAGCAAGAAGAGGAAGTCATAGATCAATGCTTTCAATAAAACACGTCAAGAGGGTGAGGTATGAAAAACCTGGGTGTTACACTAAAATATTCTGACTTCACACAAGTTCATTCAGTCAACAAAGAGGATTGCTCTCAATTTAAATGAGGTCACGAACAATGTTGTGAAGAAGTGAAGTTTATATGGCCCAAATCCTGCCATTTATACCCGCTTTATAATCCCTATGACAGGATAACCAAATAGAGTGAACAGCTCTGTTTGGAGTTTAGAGATCCTATAAACCTGAGACAGTTCTATAGGCAGATAAGGTTTTACTGTGTACACGCACAAAACGTGAACATCAGTGCAGACAAATGTATCTAATTGTGAAATGAAAAACAGACGAGCAGAGAACGCAGCTTTTCAATTTCTACAGGGAAGGAGAAGAAAGGATCACGTCAGAGTCCAGCTATTCTGATAATCCCAGAGTTGAGGCATGACCTCAGCGAAGAGGCCTTGTATGGTGTGTGTCACGTCCGCTTTTCTTCTTTGGCCCGATGAGGCTCTGCAGACTTGGCTCCTCATGAAACACGAAGGTATGAAATAATACTTTGATCTGAGGGCCGTCTGGCACATTTGGGTCGCTGCAGTGCGCCTGGATGCATGAACACTGGACGCGAGTCAGCGAGGGAGTAAAATAAAAAAAAAAAAAATTTAAAAAAGCATGTTTCTACAGATAATATAGTTTAGATCCATTTTTTTTCTTTCTTTTCACTTTCAAAACCACGAGACAACATGTTCATCTTTGATTCATAGAAATATTTTGTCTCGCTATCGACTCTCAGTAACCTGCTAGTTAAACTGTGACACATCCAGCTGTCAGACTGCGTTTCTGTAATCACATGTTTGTCATCCAAAAACGAGCTATTCTGGATTAAGACAGATCTAATTTAAAATAGATGATGCCTTCTCGTCTTAAATGATCGCTGGCAGGAACATAAAGCAAATATAAGTCATAATTACAGTCATGAGTCATCTTGAAATATGGTCTTTGAACGCTAATTCACTTTAGCATTTGAAATAAATACGTTTTTGGCAATACATCCGCAGTACAGTGATCTTTACTATCCTAAAAAAGCAGAAGCACGAAAGATAGACAGATAGAAATTTTGTAAATCTTCATTTCATGTTCTATCTATCTATCTATTTATCTATTACCACACCAAGTCATGTGAATTCCACCATTTCTTAGCTAGTTACATTAGCTTCAAAATTTTACTTTCATTAACAATTAAGTGCTAATGAAATATAAGGGAATACACTTCATTTTAGCTTGCTAATGCTAATGAAATATAAGGGAATACACTTCATTTTAGCTTGCTAAAGCTAATGAAATATATGGGAGTACACTTCATTTTAGCTTTAGCTCAGGCTAACAGCAGCTATCTTACCAGCTAGCTCTGTCTTGCTGTAGCTCGTTGGTCGACTCTCAGGAGGAAAGAGCAAAGGTGTCTCCTGGAGCAAATTAACCAACTCAGAGCCAAATCTTAGCTGTTTTCACATGCTCTATGGCATAATAATTTTCAAAAGCCAAAAAACACATGTTGTTAACTTCATTTTGGCTTCAGAGGGCAGTATAGTTCATCCAACATCCAACAAAAATAAAGCAGCGTATGATGCTAAAATAAATCAAGGCAAACTGATGGAAAATGTGTGTTAAAACAACATTTTCCATCAGTTTGTCTTAATTTAGTTTAGCATCGTAGGTGGACAGTATATTGGCATCAGTCCCGAGCCTTGCTCGTCATTTCCCTGGGCTGTGAATTAGTCTAATAAAGGCCGAGCTTTTCTAAGCCTCTGAAGATGTGTGTGTATGTGTGTGAATCACTTTTGGCTTGCGGCTCTCATCCTGACATCAGCTCTGATCTGTGACCTCATGTCTTTGTTTTTCTCTCCCTCGCGCCGACCCTCATCTCAGTGAGCCACAGCGCATATCATTAAGAGGGGAAGGGAAAGGTCGCCATTAACACCTTTTGAAACAGCTGAATAAGAAAAGTGAGTCCACTGAGTCAGTCCAACATTAACTGCATGTGTCTGTGGAGATAACCAAATTACACCACAGCAGCAATTTCCCCTTTGGTTGCAGTTGTTTTACTTCACCTATGAAACAGAAGCTACACTGGTATGTACCAGAACATAATTACAGTGCATGTGTCCTGTATGCTCACTGGATGTCACCCAACACTCATCTCAGCCGGAGCAGGCATCCCATAATTTTGTTATCCAATGAGGGTGTGGAGCAGCAAGTTGGGTAACTCCAAATCCCGTAGTCAGCCTCGCTGTGGTGTGATTTAACGGGTTACCGTGGTAACCATGCACTCTCGGACAGCGGCCCTGTCAGCAGCTCGCCTCCATGTGGCTGCTTTTAAAAGAGTTGTATACGCATGGGCCTCAAAAGGACGTGCGATGTCGTGTTTGTTCTTTTTAACCTTTAGGAAGACAAAAAAGGAGGCTTGAGATAGATGGACAGGTGTCAGCAAGGTAGCGTGACACCCTGTTATAATTTAAGAACAAGCAGAAGCAGGTATGGTTGTAGAAGTCCAGATGGCTAAGTGCTGTAGCCTGAAATGAACCCACTCTCCCCTTGCTGAGGAACAATCTGCTAAAGCCAAGAATAAAACAGCAGTCCAACCACACCCAGAGTACCCAACCACATTCAATAGGACTTTACACAGAATACATCTGGGGCAAAGAAGATTCCCACAATCCATGTGGCAGGTTGGCCGGAGCTCAACCGGTTCAAGGAAGTACGAGCACAGAGATGTGGATTATGAAAATGGCATGAGCATTATTCTCTCCACAATCCCCGCTGCTCTCCCGCTGAGGGCAACTCACGCTCAGCTCTCCGCCTGTCCCTCGGGTGTTTAACCTGCATGAGTGCCCTGCTGGAATCCCCCATCCTGTCAGACAGGCTTATTTTAATACGGTGTTCAATTGAGACTTTTCATCACTGCAGTTTTCACAACAGCGCTGTCCCCGTGCCAAGCTCATGCACGGGTCCACCGGTCGATTGTGTCATTTCAGATGGTTACTAGGTTACACGAGTGTTTGTTTAGTGCTGTTGTGATGAAGAAGCCCGGTCCAAGATGAGAAAAGTGTATTTCTCAGAGAACGACACAAAATTCAGCCAATAGTGAAAATAAGACTTGATGTATTTGGATTAAAAGTCCCTATAGGGATAAAGATTTGGTGTCAATAAAATCAAATGATAAAATGACCTCATTTTTCAAGGAATTTTAAAATGGTTTTGAATTTAAGGACAGTCGACCAGTAAAAAATATTCTACATAACACATTTCAAAACTTTCAAAACTAAAATTGTTTGAGAATATCAGAGCCCAGGAAAGTTATTTTTCACATTTTTGTCATTTGTTGTGTGCTCATTCCTAAACATAACATTGTAATGCAACCGGACAACTTCCATTTGGTTGTCAACTTGCTGCCAATTACTGTCTTATGATTTCAACAACATGTACTGTATGTATTGTAATGTGTACTCAGATTCCCTCGCCAAAGATACAACCTGCATTTGAAGGCAGAATCAGTGATATTCATCTCATTCACACTCACCAATTATCCAATGTGAATGTGTTAGTACATAGCATAAGTGGTATGATTGTGTCAATACCACTGATATCACTACTCAGGGGTAATATTATGGTAGTATTGTTTCATCACTTTTTCAATATCACTACTGAAAGCTTGTTTCATAACTTGGTTGTTATGTGACTGACACATCGCCTGTCTGAAAGTTGATCCCGGTGGGATTGTGAAGAAGAAGACAGCTGCAGTGACTTAAGTCCAATTTGCAGCCCTTCCCCTCTCTGTGTATGTGTACGTGTGTTGACATGGATCACACACTCAGATGTGTGTTGCGTGTATTTATGTACGTCTGACCCCGTGTTTGACCTCATGCCAACACCCCCTGGCCCGTGTATGTGTTGAGGCGTGTAACTTGCTCCTTCTCACTCCTCTCAAAGTTCAGCGCTGCCATATCCTGTTTTCTGCCTCTCTGCCCCGCCGGCCTCTGATCTTTACTCCCCGCTGACTGACATCACACACAAGCACAACCACGCACCCGCGCATAATCACCTGTACTCACATCAAGTGCACGTACAGAATGATGCAACGCTCAAACGGCAATGTACACACACACGTCACATGTGGTGCCTCATGCTAACACATTGGTACACTTTTTCAATGTCGCAGGCAACAGTTAAAAGCACGCTGACTAATGTTGAAACAACTAACTTTCATTAATTAAAGCTGCATGTATTTGTGTGGAACAAGCTGTCAACACAACACAGTTGGCCTGGATAATGGACGAGCAAACGATTTTTCTTTGATACATCCAGCAGACTCCAAGCGACCAACATTCATTTGAAGTTGTGTTTCTGGATGAATCAAGTACAAGCAGGATTCCCTATAGCTCTTTCTTGAGAAAAATATCTGAGTTCCTTAGCTGCTAAACGCTCCACTATGTTGTACAAATTACCTTTGTCTGTCTGCTGCTGAATCAGAACTTGTTTATTGAAAACAGCTGCTTCCTCGGGGAAGCAGCAAAACCAAAAAAAAAAAAAAAAAAATAGTTAAATGATGTTAAAATGCCCCATGGAGCTGAAGGAAACTGCTGAGTTGGGTGATAATTCTTTGTAGGTTTGTTGCTATGAGTGACCCCTTTCACATAACATGTAGTCACTCATCCATTGTAAATATAAAAATGTTGATTAGTGCAGCTTTAATGAGTACATTTCAACATGTAACATCAATAACTCATTGTCAGTTTGTTTATTTGGCCAGGCCACATCACACTGACTTACATCTATACACAGTATCAACAATGCCAACTAATTGTACCTTCTTTCTACCAAGAACAACAGTCTGCAGCAGTTTAATATAGAGAACTTTATTTTTATACCAAAACAAAGAGTAACCCAGGCAGCTGATTTGAACCAACTGCAGGTGTGGTCGTGTTTTAGCACCAAAGGACCTCCATGTGTTTCCTGAAGTGCTGCCCTTCATGGAGGGGTTAGATTATGGTTACAGGGTCACACCGACAATTGATTGGGGTTAGGGTAAGGTTAGGTTGAGAGTGAGCATTACACAAGACAAATGATTGGGCTAAGATCGGGCTCTGCTTAAGGTAGGGTGAGGGGGGAACAATGGTCATACGGACTTTGAAACAACACTGGCACTGGTCCCATATCTGACAGATTTTAGGGGGTGTGACTGATTTCGGCAGAGTATCACCTCTGGTTACAGAGAAAAGCACTTGGGCTAGTTTTTAGTTTTTTTTGAGTGACCCTTGGCTCTTCATTCATCATGAGCCTTGCCAAAATCTGGTAGCCAGGTATGAAGGATTTAAGCTGCTGTTGAGCGGTTACGGATCATTTTTACCAATCTTTTGTCAGAGTTGGGCAAACTACATACATGTAAGGAACACTAAAAGTCGCTTGGCCTCATTTGACTGTGTAACACATTGTGTGTCATAGAGTTACCACGGCGGTCAGATGAAATGATCTCCTTGTGACTCACGGATCACTTTGTCAGCGTTTTCAATACTTAATAAATATGCAGACAGATGTGCACGAACCTGCCTCACTATTAAGGCCACACAGCCCTCTGACCTGTCTTGCCACAGGTCACAACATCTGAAACAGGTTAGTGTGATGAGATATAAACAAAGGACAAGTAGGCAGCAGACAACATATCTGACAAAGAGGGAGATCTGTTGAATCTGCGTCTCTCCAACAGTCATGACTGGGATTTCTAAACTACAACAGATGTGTCTCTGTCTATTAGAAACATCCCAGAGAGAAAAACTCTAACCGGCCGTGTGTGTGTTTGTTTTCCTTTGTTGAGTGACGTGCACAATCGTTCTCACACGACGAGCCATTGCATACAGTCACGGTCAATGGTTTTTGTTTTCATATCACAAATGTCTCCATGGATGTTGCTTGTGTGTGTTTAAAAAGAAACCTGATACAGAAGCCAGCGATGTGATTGCGTGATCGTGTGGTGCCCGCATGTTCCCTGCGCAGTCCAGTGTGAGCATAGAACTCATAATCAAACATCAGGCCACTGTGTCATTTTAATGGCAAGTTGTTAGTTTTGAGACATCTTAAATTCTTAAATTAAAAACCCGTTCTCAGAATCTCTCCAGTAGTTATCGCTCTTCTTTTGTGCCCTTCATCTTCGGATATGTAACTCAGTCGTGGGGAGGCTTGTTCTCTTTCAGCGTGTCATTAGAAAGTGTCAATTCCCTGAAGATGAACAACATTTATTCTGCTTAAGGATGAAAGTGGAGCCCAACTCAAGTCCTGCAGCCTTAAACAAACATCCAACGAGAGTCATGACTGACTTAGTGGAGGAGGGTACGAAAACAACGATGAAGAGATCTGATCTAGTTTAAATGAAATCACTGTCTTAAGCTAATCTGTGAATTTTCCCTTTAATTAGTCAAGAATTTTCATTTTACACTGTTCATCATTTCGTATTCATTTATGTAAATATACTAACTGAATACTGAGGAGAGCTCCGTGTGAAGTTTTGCGGTTGCTAAAATCGTTAACTTGATTGAGGTGGTCTACAAGTTTGGTTACTGACAGCTCAAAAACTGCTTTAGTTTTTCAACATATTTCATCATAATATGGGAAGAAACTCCAAAAGATCTGCTTCCAACTTTGATTTGGTCTTTCAAAATTGCCTCGTCTCCACAATCGAACCCACAAAGTGATGGTTGCACTCGAAAAAAAACAGAGAAAACGTCAAAACAAGATCCTCTGGGGGTCGTTCCTATCAGCGAGACAAATCCAGCATTAAAAAAAAAAAAGACAAATGTTGACGAATGAACTGAAATAGGGTTGGATGTGGGCTGCATTTGGAGGACACAGACACAGAAAACAGAGCTCAGTCCAAAGGTTTCAACCCTTTCTGTTTTCCTTCCGCTCATTTTTTGCAACCCAGTGGTCCTTCGTTGTATGCTGACCACAGCGCGCCGCATTTCGCTGAAGTCTGCTGATGAGGTTAGCTAAACTCCGACTCCCAGCTCAGGAGGGATGTGACGGCAATGCCAGTAAGAAGCTGTTAAAAGGCTATGATGGAGCCTCCAAAGATAATCTCCTTCAGATGAGAATGACATGCTCCATTTTACACTTCAGTTACGGTGGGTGCAGTTGTTCACAATGGGTTGCAAGTTTGTCCTGATGAAATGGAAAAGATGGAGAGAGAGATGCTGAGAATGTTTCTAACTATGTTTCAAAAGTGGACTCCCAGTGGCGCTCCGGGCAATGTTGGCCAAAATGTTTTGGATCCTGTGGTTGTTGCAAAGATCGGATAAAGACAAAAGACAAAAGTTCTGAGATTATTTAAAGAGCAATGTTTAGTCACAGCCTGTCCACATGAGCCCTACAGGGATCACAGTAATGATGCTTTCTGCTCCAACGGCACAAACCCCCTCTATTGATGTCCACAGGTAACAAAATTAGAACGAATCTTCAACAAAACCTACAATTTTAGAGAGAAGACAACAAGTCACATGTGATAAAAATACAATACCATGTAGGTCGGTTGTGCAGTCAACATTGATACAAAATACAAAAGAGCAGTCAGAGCAGACTGAATACACCCCTGCAGTGTCCATCTGCTGACCAAAACAAAGCTTTTAGAGAAATAATAGCTTAACAGGATTATCTGCTGATTATCATCCGGATAGTTCACAAACGGGGCAGACAGCACCAGTTCTGAAGCTCTTTGAAATGTAGAACAGAGACAAAGAGAGGGCTGTGTTTTACATGCACAGAAAAAACATAATGTGCATGCACAAAAATTCGTCCTCTTCCTCTGTCGTACTTTCTGCACCGTGCAAAGTGGTTTCACTGCACATCTTGCAGAAGTCTCCTCTCTCTCGTTTACACAGTCGCCTGCCAGAGCTGCATTCTGCTGCTGCTGACTGCTCTGAAAACGTCCGGAGTCTGTGGCCCGCAGGACAGCAGTGCGGTGAGATCCAGTGTCTGCCAAAGGGGATTAACGCTGTCAGGTGATCAGCTGTGGCATACCGGTCAGTTTAACAAAATACCTCTGCCACTGAACTACATATACAGTACACATACAGTACAGTGCACCACTAGACTATACTTACCGTAGTATATTCTACTAAATGAAAAGTGTAGAGTAATTCCACTGATTGCTTTACTGATGTAGTGATAAAGAGACTAAATTAACTTTCCTCCTCAATCTCTACCTTCACAGATGAGTTCTTATCAAAACATTTCTGTACACATTTGCTGGAGAAATGGAGGTGAAGAAAAAAAAACATGAAAAAGCTGATCTTTTCGAGAATTATATTTTCAATCGCAACACCGTAAAAGCCTCCTTCATCAGATGAATTCCACCACACCTTTTTATCACCCACAATAAATAAATGTGTCATGTGTCGAGCTCTCTGGCCGGGGAGGACAACAGTTCGGCTGTGGTAGATGCCCGGCAGCAGCTGACACGCAGGATCGGTGTCTGAAGTCAGAGCAGAGGGCAGCTGCCGAGCAAACGCGCCACTCTCTTATGAATGACAGCTATTCACCACCCCCCAGAACATCACATGAACGCTGCCTCCTACTCAGCAGAGCGCAGGCACAATATCACACTGTGTCTACTGATACAGTGGAGCCCGGTGGGGAGGGAGGGAGATACAGATAACCTGTACTGTGACCTTGAGGAGAGAGATCGTCCATTGGTGACAGGGGGAGGCGAAAGAGCCTGTGTGAGCAACGGTCACCTCACCTGACTCACCACAGCGTAATGGTGCAGTGACAGCAGCTACTTTTGGTCCTAACTTCAGACAAAATGTAGTTCTGCGTCATGCAGCAGCAAGTAGGGAACAGCACAAGCCACTGGCAAGAAAAAAAAAAAAAAAAGCAAACAACCCGTCATATTCTTTCTTTACCCTTCACTCCTCTGTCCTGCAGCTGCTTGCTCATCAAATGATGCCGTGGGTCCATGCCTCCTCTGTTTAACAGACACACGTGCGTAAAAATGTAACCTTGCGACCTTTTATCCTCCCTCTCTCTTACCATGCCAACGTCGCCAATGTGAGACAGAGAAATGAGAAAATGACCCAATTACAGAGCAAAGATAACCTGCACTGGGAGGGCTGGAGGAGAGGGAGCAGAGGAGAGGATGATAATAATTATGATGATGGGCAGGGGGAGGAGAGAGGGAGGGAAGGAAGTAAAAGGCTGCAGTGGCATCATCACCACCAGACCTGAGGTCATAAAAAGAAAAGAATGAGATGAGAGAAAACGTACAGAATGAGAAACCTGTAACTGCTAACTGTCACTAACTGCAGCTACTCCCCTCCTCTGTAAAAACTGGCACACACAAGTGAACAGGGTGCCATCCCCCGGTGACAGCAGCGCCGCATGGCATGCAGCTGGGTGCCGCAGAAGATGCCTGCCTGCTGCAGTCACCTGCCATTGATTCACAGGCAGCAACTCTGCTGCTATGTAACGACGCGGCGTAGCAGAGTGTTGCATAATAAAGCAGCCACGCTGGTAAACAGGGAGGGCGAGGACCACATCCTCCCACTGCAGCGAGGTTCAGCGAGGGTCTTGCTGAAATACTTGCTCATCCATCGTCATCAAGCCACAGGAATGTCTCTTTCTGACAGGCAGCTGGAGGAACAACATGTGCTATGTTGACCGAGTGTACACACACACACACACACACACACACACACACACTGATACTACACATACTGTACCTACAGCACACAAATGTCAGCACCTAGACTGCATCAAGTTCTGGAGAAAACAAACATACACCCTGGTTACAATAACATGGTGTCGAAAGACATGCAGTGTGCTCTGGTTGAGAAACTGCCTATTGCATCCATAAATTCCTGATATGTGACTCTCATTATAGACACTGCTGTACACACACACACAGAGCTACAAACACACACACATACACACACACACTCCCTCACTGGCGGCAGTCTACTCACAAGTGCTTCTGAATTCTGCGCCGGGATCAGTGAAAAGGCAGATATCCGCGTTTCTCATCTGTCAAAGGATTTGTTTCACACTTGTCCTCCTCCCTGGCCTGCTCGTCTTTCGGCGGCAGACTGAAAAGCGAGAGTGGCTGAAGACAGAGAGAGAGAGAGAGAGAGAGAGAGAGATCTGCAGTGCTGGAACTCTGTCAGTATGCTAATGCCTGGATTTTCTCTCCCTCCCTCCCTCCCTCATAGTCAAGGCCAAGGTCAGTGGGTAGAACTGCTTGTTTGACTCCTCCCTTAGTGGACAATTGCTTCTCTCCTCAATTCACCCTCCCCAATACCCTCCTACAGGCTGGACACCCGGGCAGTAATTACCGTCATGATCCAGATTAACTCCTGGGTGTGCTCTTGTTGTGCTACGCTTGGTCCAGGCTAGACTCAGCGAGCTGAGCCGGGACGGGACAACACACAGACAGGATTACTGTGTGGGAGAGGGGAGGGGAGGGGTTCAGACCCCACAAGGAGGGCATCCAGACAGGGCAGGATGGGACACTCTTAAGCCCTGCAGGGTGATAAGAGAGAGCAGGCATGAGGAGAAGACTCTGAGAACAGAATGGACACAGCAACAAAAACGCATCTAAAATACAAGGACAGAAAGTTGCAGGCATGTCGAATCTGAGGAATATCCGTGGAATGAAGGGCGTGATAGATTTAAGACATGTCTGAGATTAAAGAGGTAGAATTTGCATGGGGGGGGGATGATACCCTGAAATTAAAGCTGAGAAACTTACACCGATCCTTTCATGTTTACATATTTCACTGCCACGATGCACAAAGACGGTTGACATCTCCAGCTGCAGTGCCGTCCTCTGCACGTGGACAGAAGCACACACTGAGTCATGGAATAATTAGGCCTGGCAGGAGATCAGCCCCAAGGAGACGCAGCCACGGCAGGAAGTCGATCGCCTGAACCGGTTGTCAGTTCCCACAGTTTAAACCTTATGCCACATCATTCTCTCCCGACTCAAGTGCTATGTAAACAGAGTCGAAGTGTGACAAGATCAGCGTGGTCAGTGACTATCTGAGCGTGTACGCTGTCTAATACCTGCTGAGTTGTGAGTGGCCCAGCCTGCAGTGTGACTTCAGGAGCTTTGCTGGCAGTTTGCTGCTTCACTCAGTGGCTTTAGATCCTGTGATGGGTTTAGAGGGGGAGGAAGCGTTTGATGGGATGAGACAGAACTTCGTACAAGAGCAGGAAGTGCTCCTCTGCTACGTGGGGAAGTAAGAAACCCACAACGGGACTCGTAGCTTGTCAGACTGATTGACAAATTGATCTGATTCATTAGGTTGGGAAATGCTGCCTTGTTCCGAGTAGCAGTGAGAGTCTGACTGCAAAGCACACACTGGTTTCCAACTATATTGCATGTTTCTGCCAACTAAGTATTTATCTTGTCATCTTAATGAGAAAAAGACCAACTCATACCCAAATGTACAGTACATCATGTATGTACAGTACATAGTACATCAGAAGCATCACTGATGAACATCCTGCACAAACACTGTTACATCCTTGACATTTTTGCAAAATGTTTGCAATTTCTCCATTTATAGCAAAGAGCGCGTTAAAAAAACAACAACAAAAAAACTCTTTTCAGAGACTCCCAGATGCATACTAGGGAATCGATTACATCATCCACAGCCAAGGGAGCAGCCTTTGATGTGAATAAAGCAGATTTGTTTTTTTCTTGTAATGTACTGACACCCTGTGGCTGCTTGTGGTAAGTACAACACCTGCATGAGGGCTTCAGATATTGAATGAATGATATGAGATATGATGATGTGCATATGATGTGTTTAAGCTATTGAAATGAAGGTGTAGAAAAAGGTCTCGTCTGTCTGGCAGAGTTTAATTAAAATATACTTGTGCTACTGTCTGGTCTATTATATGTAATGGTGATAATGTGTGAGAACTCTAATGACAACTAGGTTTCGGCAGTGTGGACACATTAAATCTTGCCCAGACTCATAATCGTAAACTTGAAATCCGACGACACATCCAGTGAGAATTTCTCTTTTTTTGTATTTCAAGAACTTTGGAACAGCATGCGTGGAAACAGGCAAAAGAAATACAACAGTTAAACATGCAACATCAATCAATCAAACATAAAGTTGGGCCAGCCAACAGATGACAAAATGCAAAGGACATAGAAACAGATGAACAAATCAACACCACCAACAAAAAAACATAACAATAAAAAAAAAAAAAAAAGAACTGAGGATGAGCACAGGTGGATGATGTGCTGTTGTTACAGTACAGAACCAGCAGATGGAGGCATACAGTGTGAGATTGGTGACACAAAACGTCAACATCAGAGGTGAAATGAAAAACCGGAAACCAACTCATCTCCCTGCACAGTGAAGGAAACTCTACGCCATGACAAAGTCTGATCACCGTTAGCTGGATGTAATTTCATTTCAGCGCAGTAGCATCAACAGCTGTAATACAATATTTGTCTTTTTCTGTACAGACTCTGTTGTAATATAGGCAAGTAATGACAACCTTGGGTGGCGTGTGACAGAATGAATGACAAAGGAACTTCTGTTGTACTTGATCTGTTTGGGTGAGTCCAAAAGGCACATCACATCGCAAAGCAAAAAGCATGAGAAGTACGCTCTGGTAACATCTGTAGCATGTTTCAACTCACTGCCGAATACCGGTGCTTTTGTAGGTTAAGGTTTATGATCCATCACACGATACTGATACCCACTCCCCAACATATTTTCAAGCCCTGCTTTTAAAATCCATAATTTTCTCTTTTATTTAATTTAAATAAAATATCACATCAGGCCCCAATGACATCAGGTCAGGGTAGGGTTGTGTCAAAAACAAGTAACCTAGAATGATTTCCAACCAGTGCGACTAAGAGATGTTTAAGGTGAACAGAATTACATGAGGCAAGGTAAAACCAAAGAAGTTTAAAAAGCACATAAACATGACTGGTTGAAGTAAACCATAAACGACAACAAATACAGTACACTTGTTCTTCTTCTTCTTGCGCTTACAAAAAAGGCAAAGCAAACTTTGAATACTGCGTGAAACAGAGATGGTGGTTCAGTACATCGTCAGTACAGGTTAATGTTCAAACAGAATACTGGTCTCTATGACTTACCCTCATTACCAGTTCTTCTACGTGACCTTTTAAACCGTAACACTGATTTGTCCGCAAGGAATCTCTTTCTCAATGACCTGAGATGTACCAAGTAGTCTGCATACAGTGCATCAAATTACAAAGTACTTACAGTACACCCTAATTGTCAAGTACATACTGAAATTCATTATTTGTAACACATTTGTGCCTGTATCTCTGACGCCTGCCTCTGGAGTCAGATTTGAAGATTAATGCGATTTCAAGGCCATTTTTTCTCACGTTCTTAAAGCCGTCTGTTAGCTACTAAATATAAATAAAAACACAGGACATGAATGTAAGGTGTCCACAAAAAAATAAGTATGTACGGTTAAGTCAAGAGGTCAAAAATATCAACTCAGACTAACTGTGCTACGGCAGCAAGTATGGAAAGAATAGGTAGTGTTATTAGTCTCTACGGATGCCCCATCGTGCCTACTATCTGAACTGGCTCGCTGGCTGTGAACTTTGACCTCACTGTAGGCTCATACAGTAGATTGGGTCGGGTGAATATATCACAGTGTCAAGGCATAGCATGGCTCATCATGGCAGAAAAGGTGGAGTAGCACCTGATGGTGATAAAAGAGGTTAAGGGCCTGCGTCAGAAAACACAAAAATACCTGTCAAAGTTAAAAAAACAAGACATTTCTTAAAATGACATGTGTCTTCTGTTTAGTGAAGGCAGCATGGAATGAAACCATGACGCAGAATACTGAGTACGCAGAAATGCAGCAAAATCTCAAACTAGTCCAGAATGTGGATCCAGATGCCAGAACTTGGCATGATCTGTCCCCGATCCACAGCGAAGTGCAGCGCAGACACATGGGGAGTCCAGACACTCATTTACTCACACTCATTTTAAAGGTCCAACATACACTGTTCATATTGCTCTTCATTTCATTACACTGTCTGGGAGTAAAACATACTGCAGCTGATCTGGTTCTGTGACTCTGAATTGCTCTTCAGGTACAAATCAGCCGCCTCTTCACTTCAGTTAAGCAGGACTATCTCTCTGCTGTACACCCTCGGGGACTTCCATGGGAAGTATTGTCAGATTAGGCGAAGCAGGCAGGCAGGGTCAGTGGCATGACTGGTTAGAGCTGGGCGGGCTGACGGCCAGGGCTTCAGCTGTGGTAGCTGGGCACAGCCGCCTGTTTCTGGGAGAGACGCAGCAGCTCCTCCCTGATGGCCTTAATCAGGGAGGCAGAGGAGTGGGTCGGAGGAGATGTGTCCAGGGGCGGTGGGGCTGACAGATAGCCCACCCCAGCGGTGTCTAAGTGGGCAGGGGGTGCCGTGGGCTCCCTGATACCACTTCTGGGTGTCTGGAAGATAGAGGAGGACGAGTAGTCAGGACAGTCCAGGAACTGAAGGCAGGAAGAAAGGGTAAAGAGAAGGAGAGAGGGAGAGAGGGAAAAGAGAGGAAATGTGTAAAAAGAATAACAAATGACAGAACCAGAGATTGGAAAGAAATGACAACTAGTAGAAATTTTCAGATCACCATAGCACTAGTAGAAAAAAAACAAGGAACTTAAAGGATTGGCTCTCTGACTCAAGAATATTTGTTCCCACTAAAGAGCTTAGCTTTGAAATCATGTCACAAAAATGTAATTTCATTTTATTAAAAACTCTATGATTTCTTAAAACAGTTGGGCACTTTAGGTTTTAGCAAACATTAGTCACACCAAAATAAATAGTACATTTGTTGGGAACTATTTTCAGCTGCGGATTGATACACATTTCTAGTTAGTATTTACAGCAGCAGAGGGTTGTACTGTATGTGAGACACACTGCCCATGTTCCTAATAATTCAGGAACACATAACTGATGTGTTAAATCGTTTTTAGATGACCATGCAGCTCGATGGTACAGATGACTATATTTTTAAATAAGAAACATCAGGCTTTCAGTTACTACTTTACTAATACTTTCAGTTTATTATTGATTTCTTGGTCTTTTTGTGGGACTTGTTAACAATACGAAATAAAGACTGTCCTTCAAAAGACACAAAGAAATTAAACATAACATACATTTTACTATTTCATTTCATTTCATTTCACAGTTTCATGGATAAAAGACAAGACTATGGTCTAACAAAATGAAATCTGATCATCCACTCACTGCATCTTTTTCAGGCTCTGCTTTGGAGAAATTGTCATCGTGGTAGTGGTTCCAGCCAATGCCTCCGTTCTGGCCTGGAGCAGCCCTGACCCCTGCTGGGTAACCATTCAGCCGGCTGGACAATCCCACCTGTGTGAGATGATGGAGCTGGGCGCCTGCACACACAGATTACATCAGAGATACAGCAGCTGACGCTCAATCCTCAGCAGCCCCTTTAATACACTTTGATGCAATGACTGTACTCTGAAAAGCACTGTCTCCGCTGTGCTGCACTGTCTATGCTAAATGCCAGACTCTATTTCCATTAGTGTAAGTCACATGACGGTAGCGCTATCACGCCAGGTCCTTTAATAATTCAAGTGAGAGACAAGGCTCTCGCAGTTGGACAGGTTTATGGTGTGGAGGTGTGTGTCTGTATTAGGGAGCAGCTCTGTGGCCCACATCCAGAAGTCATCTAAAATAAAGAAATAAATCAACCCACAGGCATTAATTCCTGAAAGGTGTGTTTTTGTCTTTGCATGTGAAAATGTTTCGTACTTAAATGAAGCTATTAGTGGTGGAAATGAGATTTTAGACAGATGCACGCCGTGGGCTGAGTTTGCAGGTCAGAGAAACATCTGAATCCAGCACCATTTGTCGGCATGAAAACAGGTTTATGGCTGTTTGTGTGTGTGTCCATGTATACAGTTTCTACTTGTACCTGTAGTTCCTCCTACTGGTCGCGGTCTGGCAGATGAGGGGAACCTCATCAGCGTAGAGGCCCCTGCTGGAATACAGGCTGTCTGGCTGGAGCCGCTCACACTGCCCTGCTGTTTCTCCTGGTGGCAGGTAGCTCGAGCCAAGGCCCTGCCTGAAAACAAAGAAATGTGTTTTCATTTCTTAACGGTGATTTAATAAAAAGCTTATTTATTGCAAATCTTCTCCGTTGCAGTCTCTACACAGTCATAGCGACTGAACCTTTAAAATACAGAAGGTCTGTGCACAACTCATTTTCATAATTTTCTACAAAGGCAGCAACAACGAGGACACCTGCAGGTTTTCACTGGAAAGAGCAATCACTGACTTCATCGTTAACCCAACTAATGATAAGAGGTGATACTGTACATTGCGGCATACAATTTCTGTATGCACGTGAGAGACCTAGACAAACCTAGTGGAGAGTTTGTATTGTATTATATGCCCTGTGTATTTGTGTGGATGTTTGAAAGTGTGAATCTGCCTCTACTGCATGTAAGACAATATATTACAATATATAACCAAGCACTGATGAAACATGAGTTTCACTGTGCTCAAATTTCCGGAGGTGATCATTTGGTTGACACAAATACATCAGTGAGGTGTCCACTGGCTGCTCCACTCTTTAGAAAATTGAACTGATTTTATGAAAAAAGCTGCTAAAATTGTTGATGCTGTCCCCACAGAGTGTGTGTATCTGTGACATGAATGTGTGTGTGTGTGTGTGTGTGTGTGTGTGTGTGTGTGTGTGAGTGTGTGTGAGTGTGTCTGGGTGCCTTGGTGTTTTGGGAGCCAGTTAAGAGACCACTGCTTGGACCTGATCCATTAAAGCAATAAAATAAAGATGACTCTTCTTTCATTATTCATGAGGCCCAACTTACTTGATGCACCTAAAGGAAAACATCCCCACCGGTAAAGTGGTGGAAATCAGGCTGTGCTGATCAATAAGAATTTATTTTCATGTGTAAAGAAGTGAATGTCAAATAAGCATATAATATATTAATCTATACAGTATATTTTCACCGATAGCGCCACTAACCTTGGTGTTAGGCCTTGGACAGGAGGGGTCATGCCCAGCTCAGTGAACCTCTGGGGAAGACAAGGAAAGACACAGAGTGCTAAGGAGAGGTGTTCAAAAATGTCACAGCTAGCAAGTACAAATGCAGCTATTAATGAAAAGAAAGCTCTCAGTGGATGTTGATATTTCTCACAAAAGCGGCACTGTGCCTGCTGCCACGTACAGTATATTTGGTCTCACTTCACAAACTGTAGTAAACAATGTTGTTTTCACCAAGCATGGTCTTGCTGGATATCCTTCTTTTTTTTTTTTTACAGCTGACCTTTTACAACATATTAAAGCACTGAACCAGCAGAAGCAGAACCAGCAAATAGCTTTTTATGGCTCCACTGCCCACTGTTAAGTCTCTCTCTATATTTGTAACCTGGTGTGAACACCAGTGTTGGCCTATAAGGGACGGAGCAGTGATTCATTTATGTGTAGAGCAGTAAAAAGCATTTAAGTATTTATTTTTAAGAACATAAGAGAGACGTTCGATTATCATAGTGATAACGAAGCTATTGTCAAGACAGGAATATGTTTAGTTTTACTACCATGAAACGACATAATATAACCATGAAATTCATCTTTTTCCCCCACTGAGTGTGTAATGAATGGTTGCATAAACAGTGATGAAGGTTTTTCAAGTCATGATGCCGACAGCAGAGGGCTAACTACTAATCTAATCTGAGTGATTTAATGGGCAAAAACCTTTACAGCTTCCTGTAGCACTAATATAAAGCTCTGCCAACCCATAACGTTTTCGCATTATAATGCCCTTGGGCTCTGAAAACCTTTATTTAATTTTAGCTCAGCTCTAAACTTCAGTATGAATTTCAAAGCAGGGGATATGCTATAGATAACTTCTACTTTGTCTCTTGGCAGTTCCACCCACAACATGAAACACCACAAACACAGTGTGTCACACATGCACAGTGTAACGGGCTCCATGTTTAATAGGTTAGCACTGCATAAACTGGCCTTTGTATGGCGCTGCTTTTACCCCCAACCTCTCTTAAATAAACAGCCTAAATATAAGTACAAAAATAAACAGAAAAGCAAACACTGAGCTTATTATTCTAGCAGCCCTTAGAACGGTTGTATGACTGTACCGTCTCCTCTGGCCTGAGCTAATGCAGATCGAGCATACGTGGGGTATATTACTGAAGAGTCTTAGGAGTTGTAGAAAGCTGACAGGGGTTGTAAGGTCGCAGCTCTATCGGGGCGACAGATGGAGGAATGCTTAACTGATTAGTTTGCTAAGAGGACACGATTAAACTTGGGGCTATAGGCTTCATGCTGGGAATGAGCTGAGAAGAACCTTGTGAAAGGGAGGAGATAGTGAATGCAAAGGATTTTACATGTGTTCATTTACTGCTCTGTTGTTACAAATTTAAACAGGGAGCCTGTTTATGTTTGTCTGTGCCCAGATTAGTGAAATGAACAGATGCATGACAGAATATGGCTTACAGGAGCTCCTGACTCAACGCTTAATGCTCTGTCAAAATAGATACACTGATGCAAGTGGCGGAGGTGGCTACTTACACCAGGAAAAGGGCAAAGAGCTTGGTAAGGGGGAGCCCAAGGTCTGGGGACACGGCCTGGAGGGCTGGAGCCAGGGGGGTTGCTGTTGACCCCTGGGAGAGTGATCCCTGCAGTGCTGCCCTGAGAGGTGGGCGACACTAGGGCAAAGGCGTCGTCCAGCAGGGAGTGCATCTGCTGCCGCGCCTCCTCAATGGAGGGCTGTGGAGGCATGTAGGGTGGTGGGGGAGGGGCATGACCTGGAGGAGAGGAGGCAGGACCCAGGAAGACATCATCGGTGGGGGAGGGGCTCCTGTGAGGCGATCCGGGGCCTTGGTCAGGGTCCGACTGGAATAAAACACAACGTATTTACAGCCAGTTAGAGACAAGAGAGGTTATGTATGTGTAAGACTGTACAAATGTCACAATCTTCCTGTACTACTCACTACGTAGGCCACATTGTTAACTCCAGGACACTTTCTATAAACGGCGTCACTGTCTTCAGTGATGAGGTGGTCTTTGTCTGCTTCCATCATGCCTCCATTCAGCTGCTCCTTCATCCTCTGTTTGGGAGAGCGCCTCCCACGACCACTGAGAAAAGAAATTGAAGAAACGTACATTCATCTAGTCATTAATGTCTTTTATTTATTTATGCCAGGCTATAAAAAAATCAGCCTACACAGACAAACCAAAAATGTGCAATGCCACGAAATGTGAGCCCCGAACCTTTTCTTGGATCCCATGAAGATGGAGGGCATCTGGGCGTCTGGGTCCAGGATCTTATCGATCTGCATCTGTGCTTTGTGATAGATGCGATCCTGTTCCTTCGCATCACCGAGGCTGCTCGTCATGTCATCCATGGCAGGGAAGTCGTAGTGGCCCTTTCTCTTGGCGCGCAGGCGTATCTTGTTACGATGGTGCTCAATCTCTGACTTGTGCCGCAGCGCTACCTGGATCTGAGAACAAAAAGGACCTCATTTGACAACAGCTTTACAATATGCACAAATTAGATTGACTGCAGATGAGCGAAGACTTCAGCAAGCAGGATGACAATATTTCATGCACATACATTACACACTGTGACAAACTACAAGAACTAAAAGCAGCATCAGAAAAGAATTGAATTGTATTCACACTTTTACCAGTAAATGAGTGAATTATATTTTCCAAAGGACAATATCATCTACACCTGGGTCTTTAGGTTCTTTATTACACTGATAAAAGTAACTCAAGTCTTTGGTTCCTCTGCCCCTGAGAAAGCCAACACAGGCTCAAAATATTGTAATTTTCTCATGTAATAGAAAATGAAACAGGTGCAGATAACAGGGTTTCCTTTCAGAGATAATTCACAGGGAATTTGTTTCCAGTCTATTGAACAAGTAAATTAGTCATCTTTATAATGCATCTGCCTTGTCCCGATTTTGCTACACTAGCTGATGAATTTTCTAGCAACAAGTGTGTTAAGTAACACCTTGCTCCACCAGTATCAATAAAAAGTCACTTAAATGGTCTTAAATTGCGCCTTCCCTTTGGCAGATTTTCTCTTGTATTTAAGAAAAAATACTGTGTTTATCTTTTGTATTCACTTATTTGCTAAAAATACAGTTTTTGCCAGGCAAGAAAGTCTGAGGTGCAAACCTCTTTGTTGATTTGGTTGGTGTCAGACAGTTTGCCATTGATGGGTGGGCTGTGCAGTGGTGGGACAGGCATGGGCTGCATGGCGATAAGCTGGACTTTGTTGGGGAGTCTCCTGCTGGCGTCCGTGGCACGAGACATTCGATCGACATGTTCGAAGATGGAGGCTGAAGACAGTTGCTCATTTGTATCGTTCATAGGAGGAGGGCCTAAGGAAAGAAAGCATAGAGGTCATTACTTAGTTAACACAGTGTGGCCACTGCAAGTGTAAATGGTAATACTGACTTCAACTAGGGGACTGAACACTGCGTAAAGATCTCTACGAAACATTTACCTTTTTATTTAGTTGACATGACTATTTGAAAACTCTGTGATAACTAAAGTGGAGTAAATGTTTCCAGTGGTGACATGAAATGAACACTGACTTCTATTTGAAAAGTCAAACTTTCATTTCAAACGATGGCTTCGCTTTCGTTTCTGAAGCTGATTGTCTCTACGCTGTGACTGGTAGCTCAGCGGACAGTGATGGATGGTGAGAACAAGCTGCGCACAAAACTACCACAGAAACAAACAGATAGCTCACAGACACAGCTGCAGAAGGGTCAAGCCTGTTGTCTAAAGAGACACAGATGGAAAGAGGACAAACTCTTACCGATTCTATTCTTGCCTGCAAACCGCAATAGAGAGAGAAGAGAGTTTCATTGAGGTGAAAGAGATGGAATAAAAGCACCTGAGACAGAAGTGGTTACTGTATGTTGACAATAAATATTAAAAGAGCCTAGCTAACTGAGTCTTGGCCACCATACGTGCTGTTTAAACTTTTAGAAATTAAAAGTTAAACAAAGGGGCTGGGGTTGAGAAAGGAAAGTCATGCTGGAGGATACATTCCCACAGCTGATAAAAGCTTCTTGTCTGGGTCTTGTGAAGTTCATTAATCAGAAAAAAAAGAAGGCCCTGCTTTTGATGAGCAGAAAACAGACGGATCAAAACAGTCTAAATGAGCAAAAAGAAGACGGCACATTACACAATACTGAGTGTGTCTTATATACAACCTACTTATAAACACTGTGGCAGTGCATATACAGTCCCCGGCAGAGATTTATCAATAGATAAAACAGACCATTCCTCTGTGGGTGAGTCAGGCTTTAGTCTGTGTGCCTGACTGCCTCTGGCTCCAGCACGTAGTCTCTGAATGGCATTGCAGGCTTGAATCTATCAACAACCTGTCAGATAGAGTAACTTCAGCTATTTTATTCTCCTGTTCCCCTTTCCCCTGCTCTCCCTGGACTTTTTTCCAACACATAAGTTCTTACCAGGTGTTTTTTTTCTTTTACTTTCACTGTTCCCCTCTCTAATCTTTATGCCGCTTTTTCCGTTGGTGCTGCTCTTTTCCTCAGTCTTTCCCTGCTTTGTCTTATTTTCGCCACTTAAATGTCTCTTCTGCCCTCAATCTGACCCCCTTGTCAATCAAACAATGCCAGCTTGAGTTGTCCCTCTTTATCTCTTAATGTCTGCCCAATCCCTTCAGTTTCCTCCTTCCCCTCCCCCTTTGCATTCGCTCTGTGTTTGGAGGAGTGATGTGAGTGTTGCCAAGGCCACTTGCCATTTAAAACATTGATGGGAACCTTTCGGGTCTGCTTGCTGTCGCTGGGCGTGGCATGGCCTCTCAGGTTCTCCTCGGTTGATTCCCGCTCACTGGAGCGGTCACTTACCACCGAGTCCCCGTCTGACGGCGAGATCCTGCCCAGAGAAGACACACACACACACTTACATGAATAATAGAAACCTAAGAACACACTAACATACTGAAATGGCATGCATAAAGAGTGCTATTGCAGAAAGACAAAGGCTGGGGCAGTCTTCTAAGAAATGATATTATTTAAAGCTTGAAGTCATAAATGCATAAAAGTATATCCACAGAGTGAATGGTAAGTCCCAATTAATTGTTTCTTGACAGCTATGAGGTGAGGACAAACAATCTATATCAATCCAACACTTAAGAAACAACTGGTGCAGTTAGTAAATGAACTGAGCAACAACTGCTTTACTAATATCTTGGGTCTATTAGCCCGAGCTTTTTGTGAACTGGGAGATGCTGGTAATGGTGCACATATTCTTCTGAACACATTAATTATTACAATGACAAACAGAAAATACTTCTATGAAACCCAGTGACATTTATTTATTGAAATTAATAAACATAGTGTATGATAACTCAATATAAGGTGATATAGACAAACTGACAGGATGCGAGAGTAAAGAGAAATCCCTCACTGTCTAGAGCGTAAATAATTGATCTGAGCATCTGTCAAGAGCTCTTTGTCTGGTTGAATGACTGTCCCAAATGAGGAAAGTGGAAAATCATAGTCATGGGGTAAAAACCAAGCTCTGTTGGTGTCAGGTAGAGGATTAAAACTAATTGCTAAAGTAACTGAGAGAGTAAAACACTACGCAGTCGAACATAGACTGGTAATGCTAATTTAGGGTTGTGGTACAACCTATGACAAGCATACAGACATAACGTGATGTAACAGCGTTCTTATTCCTTCAGTGAACAGTTTTTAAGAGTTCTTCAGACTCCTGCCCTGTTCTTCAAAGGAGCACTGACCTTTCTCGCCTTCGACCGCTGCGGGACGCCTTGGTGGAGGAGTTTTTGGATAAGGGTGTGGGGATCTCCCCGTTCTCGGACGGACTGAGTCCATCTTTTATGGACATGGGCAGAGGTCCAGGGCCGGGCCCTTGTGGGACAGGCTCCTGAATCACCATGACATCATCCTTACTCTGCTGGCCAAGGTGCAGCTTGGCAAAGTCAAAGCCTTTCACGCTGGGAGCCTGCAACTGAGGACAGGGGCAGAGGAGAAGGAAAAAAAGAGGAGGAACGCACAGTTTAAGGAAATAAAGAAGGGAAAGAAAGGTGGAATGTTACAGAGGTGAGAGAGGGTGTGAGATTAACAAACACATTTGATAACGTGTTCATCATTTTACGTGCACTCACATTTGAATACGACATTAATCTGCAGCTCAGAAAGTGCTCAGAATACTGCAGCACTGAAATCCCCTAAAGACCAAGAGTCATGAGTGAGTGAAGTGACAGCCAGACAGACTGACAGATGAATTCTGAGTATAATTAGGCTGAATGACTGATGAAATGGTGTCCATGAGGGAGACATTAATGAATAAAGAGGAAGAATACAACAAAGAGGGACAGGGAGGAATGGGGGGAAACTTTGAGCTGCTTCCCTTCCTTCGAGGTGGTGGGGGATGGAGGCTAGAGATGGAAGCAGTGAGACTGTTTGAGTGTAAAGCCCTCGGGACTTTCCAACAGCAAAGGAGTAAACAGAGGATGTGAGGACTCGGTATGTGTGCTTGCAGTTTCTGAAACTCTAGTCCTATGACACTGAAATGTGTATACAAGAGAGGCGAAGAGTGACACGACATGTTCCTGTTAATACTCTGAATTAAACGAGCGCCTGCTCAGTTTATTGAAGCAAAATTTCTGGCTTAGAGGAGGCTTGTTGGTATGAAACTGCAAATCCGGTACGATGCTTGCCAGTATGAAAAGTGTTAATCCGAGGAGAGAGAACGAGAGAGAGAGAGAAACAGTGTGTGTGTGTGTGTGTGTGTGTGTGTGTGTGTGTGTGTGTGTAAGACTATGTGCTCTGCTCTCCACGGCAGATAAACAAGGCCAGTCATTAAAAGGGAGAGCATTAAAAAAAAACACTGCAGCTGAAATAGTAAAAGCTGTTTTGTTATAATTAACACTGTGGCTGAGTGAAAGAAAACACACAGCTAGTGATATTCCCCACACATTATACTCACTAATTACTACTTAGCCTGGTCTGATGATAAATTGGGATATCACAACACACAGCTGATACATGCAAGATGACGTCTATGAATCTGCTACTAAAGGACACCAATATTTGCCACACGAATATTCTGGATTTTCTGCACCTAGACACTGGAACCAGGTACAGCTATAGTCTAACATCTATCAACACAAACAAATCATTAGTTTCTATGGCTACTAAACATTATACCTCCTCCTTGGCTCTTCTCCCTTTAGTTAACATTTTCACTTTGTCTTCTTTCTTCATCTCCCCTGTTTTCATCATCATTGATTTGCTGTCTTGTCTCCTTTGTTCTTCTGCTTTGACTCCTTTCTTTTTAAATTTGCTCTTTTCCTCATCTTTGCTTCTTCTTCTTCTTCTTCTTCTTCTTCTTCTTCTTCTTCTTCCTTCTTCTTCCTCTTCTCCTCCTCCTCTTCTCCTCCTCCTCTCTCCTCCTCCTCTCCTCCTCTCATCCTCACTGCTCATACTCTGTTTGATTTTGGGGAGAGCTACAGGTCTCTAAGCAGAGGCAATGGTGGATAGCATGAATACTCTGAGTGATGATGCTACTTTCTCTAATGTGTCGTTCTTTTACAACTTATGACTTGAAAAACTACTATTCAGACAGCAAACACAAACATAAACTATGTCTCTTCTACATCTTTTAGAAACCACCACCAGACACTGCTCTGTACCTTCCCTCCTTTAACCTCCTTCTCCTCCTCTTCCTCCTCCTCTTCTTCTTCATACTCCTCCTCTTCTTCTTCCTCATACTCCCCCTCACTAGACTCTATATCCTTTTTAGTTGGAGGGAGCGTGTGCCGAAAAGAGGTCCTTGATTCTCCGAATGAGGTAGCAGACTAGAGAGAGGGGGAGTGGTGTTAAGTGACAGATGATTGTGTTAAGCAGAGAGGGCAGGCTAAGTGACAAGTTTCTTCCGCACATTAGATTCAGAAGAAACTGGGTTTAGTTTACAACCAACAGAAAAATTGAAGTGGAAGGAAACGAAAGGCAGACAGAGACGGAAAGAACAACCAGTAAGACGAGAAAGCTGAGGAATACACACAGAAGCCCCCCAAAACAGGCCAATCAATGTGCAAAAAAAAAAAAATCTATTTCAGGACTGCATCAGCAAAACATTGTACCTAATGATGAAAGAGTCAGTGGGACTTGACTGTGAAGCAGCAGCTGCAGGTGTGTGCTGCTCAGTTACTTCTGTATCACAGCAAGTACAAAGAACTCTGGTACTATTGTTGAGTCAGTGCAGCACAGTCAAGATGCAACACATCTGTGCACTGATCCTACGTGTCCTCCACTAAAGCCACTTTTAAAAGATGTAGTGTGTTGTCCTTGAGAAAGCTTGTTCTTCTTTCAACTCAACATCCAAACAAATACTTGACCTTTCTTAGTCTTTGATTCTCTGGTAAACTTGACCCTGTTTCTCTCAAAGGTTTCCAGCAAAGAGGATACAATCTTTGTTTTATTGTTTAAAAATATTTTCAGGGAGCTCAAAGAGCAATTAATA
Organism: Scortum barcoo; assembly: GCA_023238725.1. Taxonomy (NCBI): domain Eukaryota; kingdom Metazoa; phylum Chordata; class Actinopteri; order Centrarchiformes; family Terapontidae; genus Scortum; species Scortum barcoo. Next base: position 21,039,032 of record CM041536.1, on the reverse strand, counting down.
AGGGCAAAAGGGAGAAAGACATGAAACAGACCAAGAGCAGCCAAATGCCATTACCTACTACTCAAAGTGGAGTCAGAAAAGCTAGAGAAGCTTTTCAATTGTCACAAACTGAAAATAAAATGAGACAAATGGGAACTAAAGGGCAGGGTTGTTGGTGTTTTAAGTGAAATAATATGTAAGGAAACATCAAGAAAAGTTTCAAATAAAGAGCAACCATGGCTCATTTTATGCACCAGCTGCCTTGCGACTTCTAATCCAGCTCATGTCCTTTAATATGTCTCTCGGCCGGGATCATTAAAGTTTTACTAATCTAATCTAAAAGAAGAAATGATGAAGTCCAGATTCTGCGCAGTCCTTCTGCACATTCATGGCAATGACAGATATACCCAATTAATTAGAAGTTCATTTGAAGTTAAAAGTGGTTTCATCTTTCTGGCTTTCCACATGGGCCGCCTTGAGCCCTTTGGAAAACTGGTTTGTCCGTTAACATAACTGAACATAATGTAAAACCTTACAACCATGCTTGTCCTTCTTTTTAACTGTAGTCTGATCTGCCCCGAGTAAGTGGAAGATGGATGGAAGATCATTTAAAGGAATAGTTTGACATTTGTGGAGATTCGCTCATTTGCTTTCTTGCTGCAAACTGGATGAGAAGATCAATACCAGTGTCAAATCTGGGGGAAGCATAACAGGGGGCGCGGCTGTCCTGGTTTACTCCAGAGCTCTAAATTATGCCTACCAGCATCTCTAAAGCTTGCTAACTAACATGTTACATGTTGTTTGTTTAGTCCACAAGTCGCGGTATTACGTGCAACTATGGAACTGTTCTCTCCAAAATACTGAACTAGTCCCATAAAAATAATAATACTGATGCGAACCTTTTGGAAGCTATATATTATAATACTAACTGCGTGTCCATTACTGGGGACTTACTTTTTTCAAATATGTTTAAAGAATTAACTGTACATATGAACTGACACTGAAACAATGAAGCCAGACATGAATCCAGACACTGTAAACGCTGATAGGACACTACCTTCTGTCTCTGCTGGATGGAGGTCATTGCATCTGGCTGGAACTCCAGCTTGTCTGTCCGACATAGCTTCCAGTACAGGATGGAAATGATGACGATGACCACGAGGAGGGGAATCACCACCCCAATGATGATCCACATGTTGGTGTTCTCAGCATCCGACGGTGAGGATGTCACCTTCTCTACAGCTATGGATAAAGAGGTTGACAGAGTGGTGGAGAGTTTTCAGTTTTAAGTTGAGCTTGAGACACAAATGTGCACCATATTGAGTCAGTTCACGCTTGTATGTGTTGGTTATTTGTGTACCATACTGCATCATGTCACTTTCATTATGTGTGGTTCAATATTTCAAACATATCCCTTCACTCCCTTTAAGCCGATCCACAAACACCTTGAGAATGCAGAGCTAAACATGCTGGCTCTTGTCTCACTGCTGTAATCTTCAATGCAGACCTTCATTACTTTTAATTAACACTCATTTCATCCCTTGGGAAAGTGCTGAAAGAGAACACATTCAGCAGCACGGAGACAGAGCTCCCTCGAGGGGCTCTCATTAGGCCTTCATCCCTTGTTTAGATTCATAATGAGGAAGACACGCTTTTGGTACAATGTGTACAAGGGGTTGGTAATTAGCTCAAATGTTACTATAAACATACAAAGGAACACAAGGAGCCAGCAGTTCACTTGTGTTCTTTTCCATTTATTATATTGGAGCTTGTGAACATTTTTCCCAAATATGGTGTCCTTTTTCTTTCTGTACCTCTCTGTTCCAACACCTCCAGCAGCTCTCTGTAAAGTCTATCTAGACCTTGAGATGTTACTTTACTGAGTTTACTGAGATGAACTGTGCGAACAAAACAAAAGGTCCTTGTAGTATGGTAATGACAAAAATGATAATTATCACAATCAATACGAAAGTCCCCTCTTTTTTTGCCAATATCAACATTACAAGTGCTGTTAATCACTATATCACTTTGCTGCCCTTGAACGTCAGTTATCTACTGTACAAGAGCTACTTACGCTGTGCCAAAATGCCCTGGACTCGATATCCCAGGACGATGGCAGCCCTTTGAACGTCCAGGCTGTTGAGTATGTTGGCGGCTTCAACTGCAGGCACCCTTTGACCGCTGGGACCCTCCACAAAATACACTACCTCCAAGGGATGGTCTGCACCCACCAGACGGTTTGCACTTACAACCTGGGAGGGGATAACAAAAAAAAAGAAAGAAGGTACAGTCTATAACTTGTCCAACCGGCAGCTTGAAATCACATGGTTTATGAGTGAGTGCAGATATAAAAAGCTTTACTTTTACCAAATGAGCTAATCAGATGATGTTAGAGTCAAAGAGGTTTTTCAAAAAAAATCAGGAAGTTTGAATCTGACAATTGGCAAGATCATGGCAGATTTTCATTGCATGCCAGTTTGCTCTGCATGTGTTTGGGGGCATTAACATGTTGGAATAATTGATGCACAGGACACATTGTCTCATAAGTGGAAAGGATGCCAGGGCCGTATATTCCTTGGCTGTCATACAATTACACAGAGCAATCACCAGGCTTACTGACTCCTACAAGGTGGCTGAAAGTACTGTGGATGACTTTTAAACAGCTGGCAGACATGGCATCTTTTTCCAAATGAAAACATGTCCAGATGTAGGAAAAAGGCTGAAGGACACTCAATAAACCTTATTACTTATTTGCATGTCTCAGGGACCCAGGCTTGGAATCCGCCATTGTGTGGTTTTTAGCAATCATCTTGTTAAAGGTCTCTGTTGATGAACCTTTACAATAGTGCCATTGTTCCCCATTTCTTTGTTTGTTCCCACTTGTTTATTTTCCAACCTTCACACTGCGAGTTGGGGACTACTGTGAGCATCAATTCGTGTCCCTCAAAATTTGTCGTGATTGATTTCATTTTGTTTTTTGGCATGTTGTAATTTGGCTAATAGACAGTGCTCAAGGGACTGGAAAAGAAGTGCTTCCAAAAATGAACATAGGAACCACTGACGATGAGGCACGAGACTGTCTACATTAAAAATGGAAAGTCTAATGAAGGCCCTAATGAACAAAGTGTCACGATTTCAAAAATAAAGATGAGTTTTTAATGAGGACTGCGCTACCTCATTTTCTACTGAACCCTGTACCGTTAATCATTTTTGAATTTTTGTGACTGCAGAAACAAAAATTGAGGCACAACTATTTGGCTGCCTTAGTTTCCATGTGCTGTACTGAAAACTTAGACACAGTTCCTTCATAATATATTATTGTTAAACTTCTCTTTCTGATCGGTCACCTTTCTAAATAGCAGGATATATTTTAATTTTATTTCATGCATGTATTGCAACTCTTTGACTTACCATGATGACACCATTCCTTTATTTGAAACACACACACGCAAATCTATAATAACATACTCATGATATATCAGCTTGTGTTCTGTATTCCCATCAGAGTATTCACTGTTTGAATAGTTCTACATGTTGTCATGTGTGTGTGTGTGTGTGCACCTCTGGGTGCCCTGAGGTATAACGCATGCAGTCTGCTGTCTGCATTACTGAAAAGAGTAAAGCGCAGGTCATGCCTGGGTTGACACAGAAAAAATGGCTGGCCAGACTCCCTCATCCAGGGACTAATCCAGTCCATGCACAGTTATTAGAGTGGAAAGATGAGGCATAAATGTGTGTGTTACTGCACGACCCCGTTCCAGCCTCCTCTTTTATCTGTCTGGGTAGGCTCATAAGGTATTCTCAGAGGTGACAACACCACACTGATTCTGTCAGTCTAAGGTATATTTTTTCTGTGTGTGTGTGTGTATGCGAGTGTGTATGTGCAACAGAGGGAGACAAAGGATTCTTCTGAAGTTCAGATGCTCAGTCTCTCACTCTCATTACATCCAACAGACTCTCAAAGATGAGAAAAGCACACCAGCACATAATACGGGTTCTATGTATGACACATATTCATATTTGTGACAATAGTGAAAAATATTGTTTTAAAAGGCAGAAAGGATGCCAGGACCTAAAATTAGAGATCTAATCTTAACACAGAGGCTGACACTAAAGGTTCACCACTAATATGGGCCTCTGTTTTCTTAGATTGCTCTGTGGGTTTTTGGGATATCATGAAAGAAGCAGAAAGGTCAACGAGAGTGAGGCTGCAACTCAACCCAGGATGATATTTATCACTCTGACAGCACCTCTGTTTAAAGACCACCATATGCACTCAGACTTCATGAGGTCAGATCAAATATGCATCTCCCATCTCCCATTACAAGTTTCCTTCATCTGAGTGTTTTGCTCTGTTCCTCTGATCTGTGATTTTTTTTTACCTACAATCATCTCTGAATATCTCCCTCTATATTGTTTACCATCTCAACAGCAGAGACACACACTTAATCATCCCAACTGCAGGATAGAGGCAGAGAAAGAGAAACAATAAATAATTGATCCGCTCTTAGCAGATCTGTGGCTCACAAGAGCCATTAAGTAACAGGACCGGAGCAATGAGGAAGAGGAGAAAGAATGAGGACTCATGAGGTTGTGGTCTTTGAGTGGCTTGCCCCTGGGCTGAATGGGATGCTGTTGCCATGGAGACAGAGCTCTGTCCTGTTCCCTTTGAGATGAGCTGAGCAGGTGCGGAGCAAACCCACAAAAGCTAGAGCCTGATTAGTAAAGCAGGAGGGCTTTCAGTGGTTACAAACACATCAGCGCTCACATAATGAAGCCTCAGTACTCAGGCAAGGTAGTTAGAGAGAGCTTGCATCAGGGAATAATGACACAAATGGTACAAGGAAGGAAGCTTTTTTAAAGATTTAGTGAGTAATCCATTAACAAGCTTCCTGTTAAAGAGATTTGAAAGTTTTGTTGTGTAATGAATAAGAAATTAAACTAGTAATTCTAATAGTGCTTGCAGGAAAAGGTATTGCAAGCACGTCTTCAAACACTACCATGTACGTCTTCAAAAAAGTTTACAGTTTAGTACTGAGTTTTAAAATTTTGATTTATTTTAAAACGAGTAAAAAAGTCTGCCTGTCTGTAAGTATCATCTTCTCCAAAGGCTATGGAGCTGTAAATACAATCACTGAGTACAGCATTACATAATTGTATACGTAGATATAGTACCTGAACACTGCTGTTGCCTACAGCGGTGGCTCTCTTAACACGTCTGACTAATCCCATCGCCTCCCCGAGTAACATGGCCACCCGACGCTCCATGTTGATATTTGGCTTGGAACGTCCTCTCACCCACTTTCTGGTCCAGCACACCCAGGAGCACTGTGTATACAGACGACAAAAAAACAGAGTATCAGCACAAAATTGTCTCAAATTTAGGTAGCTGCAGCATTTTTTCACCATGCCAAGAACCGATACCTGTTCTAACCCAGGAGGAGCGGAGCAGCTGGCTGGTGTTCAACTGTGGATAATGGAAAGCTGTTGGAAAAAGTACGAAATGGTGTTTAAGCGGAGTAACGTTTAACCTAAGAACATTGTTGGCGATTCAGAAAACACTTAGACAGCAACAGCTACGACAGGAAAGGTGATACATGAGTGAGTGTAAACGGCTAAAATATAGAGCGACATCTCTGTGATACTCACGCTCAGCAATCTGCAGCACAGGAAAGCCCATGAAATAACTGAATTCCACCATTGTGAGCTTCATCAGAGCATCGCTGACCTCTGAGCCCATCAGATGACCCCTTGAACTGCGTACAGTGAAGGTGATGTCCACCGGTTGCCTCAAGAGCCGCTGTTCCTGATTTTTAGGAGCGGCCATGGTGATGTTTATGATCTAAAAAGAAAAATTAGACAGAGATGTACTGTTCAGCAGACGTATCATTACACAACAGGATGTACAAAATAAATTCCACTTTGCTATTGATTCAGTTTCTGGGAAAGCCTGTTTGCCTCCTAAAGAGTTACAATGAAGTTCGCAATCTGAAAATCATTGGCTTCAGTGATTGGAAAGTAGAACACAAAATTGGGCAACATGGCCAGGGGCACAGTTTGCCAGTTGTTCATAAAACATTTCCATGCTGCATTAACGCTTGATTTAATCCTTACATTTATTCCAACTAAAAGACTATAATACAGGCATCAGTGTAATAGGATTATACAAACCTCTACTGAAACCAACTATCCACATAGCCAAATAAGCTCTTTATTAACAAACACTAAGCTTCTTTAATACTCAACAACTAGAGCATGAACTCTTTCAAGCACAACTATACAAGTGAAGTATCCTGGGGTCTTGAGTAGTGATAAGATGAGAAAGAGGTGGACAGGAAGATTGGTGTAGCAGCCATACTGACAGTAAGGAGAGAGCTGAGCTTGAGGAACCCTTGTCTATGGTTATAGCCTCTGTGGAGTGACAGAGAGACTGAGGTTGTAGATACTGCTGGCCAAAATGAGCTTCCTTTTCTAGATGTTTGTGCTCACAGGGTGCTCAGACATCCAGGAGAAGCTTGCAGCAGAACATTCTCCCTTTGTGTTGGAAGGAGCTGATTGAGGTGCTCTGGGCATCTTATCAAATTGAGATCCAATATGGATAAAATGACTGATGTTTGGGCTACTAATATTATATATGTTACCATGGTGATGTCACCACCCAGTCCTAAAAAATGGACAATGATGGATGGATATATTGAGCAGGAATTGGACTCTGACAAACCAAAATAACCAAACCAAAATAGTGATTAAGGTCTTACAGCATACACCGATCTTAATAAACTATCTTTCTCTCACTCCAAAAGGCAACCATTTCTGACATCATTCATTTACTGAAGTCCAAAAGCCTCAACAACTGTGATTAAACAGAAGAGTTCCTGTTTGCAAAGCAATATCCCAATCAATGCCCATGCTGTGGAAATCATAGTCCCCACTGTCGAAGTGACTGGAGGCGGTCTGTGATCAGCTCAGTCAGAAAACAAGCAACAAGTCTTGCACGAACAACTTTCTTTGTGTGGTCAAAAATAGCTAAACTTGTGTCACTGAAAAAAGAAAAGTTGTGTGACCAAAAAACTTTATTCATTACACAGCAAAACAAACCTTCATCCTTTTTCAGACAGACAGATAATACAATATGTTAAGTTAGGCTAAAGCTTCAACTGGAGGTAAGCAGCTCTAACATACATGGGCTAGTACTCTGAAGTCTCAAGCTTACTGGCACTGGGTCATTCAGCTTTGGGGTGCGAAGCCACAATGAAACACATCCTAATGAAAACATCTCATGAGAGGCTACTCTTGCTCCCCTGTCTCCTGGTCCCACTCACATGCACTGTGAAGTTGGTTGACTCCTTTGAGCGCCGACGCACTTCTGCAAAGGCCATGGTCAAACCTTTATCGATGCTCTCACTGAAGTTGCAATACCGCACGTCGATGTGACTGGGAACAAACTGCAGCACTGCACAGAGTGAAGACAGGGAAGGTTTTAGATCAAGCTCAAAAGCGAAAGGTTATGTCAAACAATTTAAATGTTGACAAAAAGACAGCTTGTTGAAAGGTCATTTACCTGTGTGGATTTGATATTTTCTGTCTGGTGTAGTCCAGTTGGGAGACACAGACAGGAAGCGGCGCCCAGAACTTCGCAGAGCACTGATGACAGATATGGCTGTGTACACAATGGGACCAGACACCACTCGAAACACAAACTTCGGTGGTGGCTCCACAACCTTCACAGACAAAGCAGGAATATATCAAATGGACAAATTATTCATTGGAGTCATTCATTCAAAGTCAAGTGGCTTGTGTTAAATAAGCAGCTGATGTGAGGCCATTGAGGTCTTGTGGATCTTGATGCGAGTACTCCTCTGGTTTGTTTATCATAGAACCGCTGATAAAAAACTCAGGAAGTGGTTTGGCTGTCATGGGTCATGTGCACCACTTTAATGTACATACAAGCTTACACAAACACACTTACATACACACACACACAAACAGACACAGATGTATGAGAGTGCCATTACATGACTTCCCATCCACTCCAGAATCACATTATATTTTTACACGATCTTTTCACATCATAATATGCTATAATAGACCTTGCATAGTATTACCTTAAAAAGAATAAAACATCTTAACCCCTGTTAATTATTTAGATTAATTTACCTGCAGCTCCACTGACTTGTTAAATTCCACTTTCAGTATGTCTTTCACCTGAGATTTGGCATATCCAACAGTGGCCCCAGAAGGAAAACCTTCAGAAGAAACCATAAGAATGGTTATTTTGTTATTTCATTATATAAAACTTCTAATAAATATGTATATTTCAAATTCAAATTACAGTTTTAAGTACAGTTTTAACTTACATGCATTTGTTACATTATACCAGTGGATTACATTAAAAAGTGCTGCTATATAACACATAGCATGACCTGCAACTTTTCAAACTTACCAATCTTTACTAAATAAGCAGGCCTGTCAAGGTTGCAGAGGTACTGTCTTGATGTTGGTGTTGTAGTTGTGGTGGTTCTGCTGGTGGTAAAGATGACGCTGACACCAGTTGAGACTTCAGTGGCAGCAGTGGTTCTAGTTGTGGCTTGATGAGAAGTAGTGGTGGCAGTTGTAGTTGTGGGGACAGCGGAGATTGTATTAGCTTCACTGCTAGTTGGGATCAAGGTCATTGTGGCTGGGATGTCAACTCCATCTTCAGTCACCCCCTGATCACTTAACACAACTGGGGGGGCCAAAGTGATGTTAGACGGGGGTTCAGTTGAAGCTAAAGTGACACTGAGAGTTTGCTCAGTTGTAAAAGTGGAGTCTTGGGGTGTTTCTTCTGTTGTACCAGCAGTGGTGTTGGCAGCAGTTTCAGCGGGATCAGGTGAGAAGGCTATAGTTGACGTTAAGACAGGAGTGGTGTGTATGCTAGTTTGTGAGAATGACTCCGTAACAAACCAATGGACATCTGTCAGAGAGGAGGAAGATATTACATCATGTGGTAGCGAAGGCGTGGCACTGGGCAGTGTAGCCTCTGTAAATGCAGTGCTGCTGAGACCAACAGTTAGTGTTGGTGCAGACCAATCTGTGGTGGACACCTGAACACTCCAGGTAGAAGCAGAGGGTTCAAAGAAATGGCTTGGGACTATGGAAGGATCCAGAAAGGGCTCAGAGGTGATGACCAGCAGAGGACTCTCCTCTGTGGTCACTACTGTGGTTGATTCGTCATTCGGCTCAAACCCTGACATGTCACTGGAGGACTCGTACTCAGTCAACTTGGTTTCATTGGGGAAGCTGCTGGTGGGTGTGATATCCGTAGTGCTGATGGAAACCACGGTAATGTTCCCTCTGTGTTCAGCTCCACTGTCTGAACTGTTGTTCTCCTTGGTCAACTGAGTGGTGTAATACTCCAAGCTGTTCATGTCAGGTAAGAGGACATCTGTTGGTTGAATCGTGAAAGTATCGAACCAGTCTATGTCTGATGGGTCGGGTGTATCGCTGTTAGCTGTGGGAGTAGGTTCCAGTGTATAGTGGATTGTAGAGGAAAAAGAGGAAGGATGCATGGATTTTAGTGGAAGAATGGTGTTGTATACTGTCATGAGGCTGGGAGAAGGAGAGACATGAAGAGGATGCAAGGACGAAGGGGATATACCCACTCTGGAGGGGAAGGATGTGTCATAGCTTTCTGTATAGTCTTCCAGATCATACGAGTCAGAGGGCACCTTGGTGACCAGAGAGTAGTCGTCTCCATCTGAATTTAAGAATGACATTGTCTCCAAGTAGTCCCCAGATCCCCAGTCAAAATCCATGGTGTTGGTGGGGTAGAAGTCCTCTGGAGAGATGTCAGTGGATTCAGATGAAGGTGAGGAAGGGAGGGGGGCAATGAAAGGCACATTGTAGCCAGGGGCCAGAATCTCATCTGGGTTGGATTGCATGTAAATGGCATGCGTTGGTTTGTTCTCCTGCATGGGGATGCTGCTGGGGCTCAGCTGATTCACATCAAGGATTCTACTATCAGATTCATCCACCGGAGAGTCAGCAAAAGCCCGTTCAGGGAGCTCTAGAGGCTGACCGGGAAGTGAGGTCATGATTGAAAGTGTTTGCTCTGATGCACCGCCCAGCTGCTTGTTGAAAGTCCCTTCCTGCTCAGAATTCAGGACTAGCCTTGGTGTTTCTGACCTTGTTAAAGCAGAGGGGATTTGTGAAGTTATGGATGTATTTGACTGAGGCTGCAGCTCGGATCTTGTAGGAGTTGGAGAGAGAGAGGAAGATGGCTTGGCTGAATCTGTCCTGGCCAGCTTCCAGTCTGTGGAGAGTTTAGCTGGTGCCTCAAATTGTGGACTTGACTCCAATACAGGTTCAGGGGGGGTTAATGATGGAGAGGGAAGAGGATGTGGTTCTTCTGCAAGGAGCTCACTTGCTGTGAAGGCTTTGGAGTTTTCTGAAGCAACATGTCCCCACTGAAAATGTGTGAGGTCAGCAGTCCTAACTTCATGGTTTGGTTCAGAAACGGATGGCAGGGCACCAGGCGAGTCTGCACTCTCAAAGGCAGTGTAATGTGAGGCTGGTAAGGCTGATGGCGATGACCCTGTTGAACTTGGAGCATCTCCCACAAATCCCACTGGGCGGTGAGTGGAGTCCAACAGAGACTCATCTGCAGAGGAACAAAGAGAATTCCTCAGTTTAGTGTGAATGAAAGAAAGATTCACTGACTTCAAACAAAGTAAATCATAGGGATGAGTGTTATATTGTGACTAAAATTAGGCAGCTTCAATTAAGATCATTCACACTCAATCTGACTTTCTTTAACACACTGATACTGGGACCATAACCAGGTTATTACTGAAATATTATCACTTCTTAGCAAAAATAGTGTGGCCAAACAATGACTTTGCAAGGTAGACAGAAAGGCACCCTACTGTATGTTATATTGTATAACTGGACATGAACAATGACATTACATCAGAGGGGTGTTTCTGGGGCTCTGAATCACTAAAATGAACATCAATCTGAGAGGAAATAATCAATACTGTTTAATGGTTCTGCTCATATGGATGTTTTTTTATAAGAATACCATTCATCATGAAATGAGTCATTCTAACAATGGTCACCTCTGGAGCAGAGGTCATAGTGATACATAGATAGTATAGTACAATAAAATACCACACTATAGAGTCTATAGAAGGAAGCTGAAGGGGGTTTGGATGTTATTTAAAACCTTGGCCTGTACTTAGATAAAATCAATACTATATTGACAGATGATTCATAAACAGCAACTATTGATACAAAGTGGAATTTGTGAACAGCGAGATTGGTTTACCAGAAAACACTAGTTATTCAGCCAGTTCAATCTACCAGGTACCCGCAACTTGTAAAAACTAACATTTACCAATTTACTTTACTTTGTTGACTCCTGAGAAAAATTGTTGGACCTGATCACTGATCTAACTAATGACCTACTTGCTAAAGGGGCTACAAAATGGAACCATTAATACTGAGGAAAATGCCAATAAGAGGATGGTGTAAAGAAGCACTCACTGGCTAATACACTGCCACTGTAAAAAAAAAAAAAAAGTATGCTTAATGTAGATAATAAAAACTGACAATGACGGGTTTCTTCACTTCCAGTTTTGAAGTACAGGAATATGCTGACATGCATGTGCTGACCATATGTTGCAAAATGAATTAGCGCTCGTTGTGGCTCAGCAACTCGACTGACTGGGTTTTTTACTGATTGCACTTTAGGGAGAACCTCTCCAATTCTTTTTTTATGGAAGCGGACCTTGGAGTGGTGGACAGTGCAATTTTCAGCTCATCATGAAGCAACTCTACGTGTTACACACAACATTAAAATCCTTAAGGGTGACATTGAACCAGCCTAAATGTAGACATGCTAAATTTGGCTTATGCAATACATTTAGTATTAATCTGAGTGCCAAAAGCCTTTCTCTTCATATTGCATAACACAGTGTATCATGCATGACTTAATTTGGAAAGTGCCACGATAACACTACCTGTTCATGAGCGGAAGGAAAAGGAACAGAATCATTCTTAAATAATTCATGGTAATAGACATTTTAACAGTTTCATGTAGCTGTCTCTCTTATAATCTTAAATGTGTTACATATATTTCTGTAATATAATTTTGAAAGCCCAACAGCGGTTTGATGGTTCTGCTGAAAGAAACCTTGATACATAGTTGCCTCCTAAGACACAGGAGCTGTTGGCAGATAAACAGGACAGATAAAGTGAGATGAGTTAGGGTGCTTGCTTACACTAAAGGAGGATGCTATCTTCTGGTTTTTGGGGTTGCAAATAATCAAAATTAACCTTAATATGTGCATAGCGAGTTTACAAGCATAGACTAACCACATCAAGGAGAAAATACACAATAATTCCAGTCCAATGAGCTCAGACTGTATGTCTTGAATTTATCCTGAAAAGTAGGTCTTGAACAGAGCAAGATTTTAAAAGCGCCATTATTGCCATTGCCAGAAGCAAGCCACCAACAGCCTCTACATAGTGACTCAGCAGCTGCTGGTAATGTTGCTGCTCTTTGTAGTGTACAGAGGCTCTGCCGCCACAGAATCAGCTGAGGGAGAAGACTATTTTTAACGCTGGGAGCGCAAAACAGATCACTTATAAAAAGCATCAACAAAAAAGAATATACTTCTGGAGCGTCATCTTCAATTTACTGCATCGCTTCATTCAAGAGGACTGCCTCTGGCCTGGCCCAGGAGAAAACTCCCAACTTAATTATAACTTACACTGGTACCTTAATTGAGTCAATATGCTATTATAACAGAGGCCATTGGAAGGGACTTGGAAAGAAAAAGCTAAGACTTTCTTCTCTGAAGGCTGGTCTGTGCTGCACATTCTCCAAACTGCCACAAAGCTCCTTGTCTACTGTGCCAAGTGTTTGAACCCCGGGGATGTGTCACACAGCTGGATAGACGTAAACACTCTTAGTGCATTCTGGGCAGACCGAATTATGTTCTTAACCATTAATAGGAGGATCTAGTTGCCTTTCCTATACAGGCTATTTATTGATGGCCTGATTTCTTGGTTTTGTGAGAAAGTTATAAATAATCACAAGAACAGAGCGTGGAAAGAAGAAGCCGCAGCATTCAGTGTGCTGCATCTATCAAGCAGTCTAACTGTGAGAAAGATGCTGGAATCATAATCTCGACTGTGTCAGTCCAAACAATATTTAATTTAAATAGTGAGTGGTCAATGTGGGTTCTCTGTTCACTGAGGCTTATATTTTATTGATCTTGACTCTCCATTTGACAGTAAATAAATATACATTCAAAACGCTACATATGAAAAGAACAAAGTCTGCACAGACAAGACTGTACTGTGTAGGAAGCCTTGTTTGTCTGAAAAACATGCTGATGTTTGAGGTCACACTGTGGTATGTGACCCCAAAATGTCACCTCATCTCAGCATGCCCCTACAGAGACAAACTAATGCATTTATACTCACATTTAGGACAATTAAACATGCATGAATTGATGACAAAACATCCAGTTAATTAAAGCAAAGACTATTATTGGCAGGTGATTGATGATAATACTGATAATTGTACTGACATTTGTGAAAATGATGATGATGGTAGTAAAGAACAAGGAATAAGAGAATCCATAGCAAAAATCAGTGTTCTCTTTCACAGTCAAGTACAGTGTTTAAAATAATTGAGGTGGTTTAATCTCAGCTTTATAAGCTTAAAATACAATAATAATAATATTTTCATAAAACAATAAAAACAAAAAACTACAAAATAAAACCCCAAAGCTGAATTATAATTGTACAAAGACCTGGCTGGTTATTCTTAATAATTCAGCAGGCATGGTCTTAATGCGTAAATGCTAATCTTTGGTAATGGCAGTCAGAGCTCAGTACGACAGACAGCAGCCGGGCACAGGACAGGTGAAACTGGGCTGAACTGGGGCTGACGTTACAGTAAGCAGAAATCAACAAAGGCTGGAGGACCGAGCAGCGATGCCACCTGTCCCCTGAAATACGAGCGTGTCATGCTCGGCTGGCCACTCACTGTTGGGCCTGTCCGTGAAACTAAGCATTAAAACCCATGTAGACGAACGCCTTCAAATTTCAGGTCATAGGAGCATAAATGTCAAGTGCTCAGGTCATGTAAATGAGTGCCACAGTTGTTTTTCTCTCTTCCAGTGAGTCACCTTTTTTCTTTCTGAACCACATGAATCATTTTCAGAACAGATCATCATTTCACTGCCAATAATGATTTGTTACAGAGACAGGGCTGCTGTTGCATTATATACAATTTATGAATAAACTAATTTAGCAGCTTAAAACAAAATGAGAAAGAAGTTAGAATACTTTTTGCCATGTCTTGGCACAGTCTCACTATTCTGATAATACTGAAGAATTAATGCAGTGAGATTTTCATTTATTCATTACAAAAATCCTAGTCTAATGAGATTCCATTTCCATTCATCAGGCCTTGATGTTGCCTTTTAGCCTGGACTCAATCTAATGAAGAGCTGCCTTGTACTAAATTAGCATTTAGTTTAGCCGGACTAAATTAGCATTTGACCAAATTGACAAGTTAACGAATCCTACATTCTTTTTTTTTCTTGTTTTGTTTTTTAACTCTGAGCCTTCTATTTTATGTGGTTTATAAACAGGTAGTTTTTAATTGTGTTATTAGCTCTGTAATTTAATAAGTCACATGATACACAACAGTGACTTACAAGTAAGTGAATGTATTAAGCTTTCCTTAATTCAGCTCTTCCTTAAAGGGTGGTAAAGACTATCCTTTTGCTGCAAACTTATTAATACATTTCCATTCATTCATTTCCAAAGATAATTCCCTTCTTGTGGCTTGGTTGGTTTGCTTTGCTGTTTATACATCTGGTTGCGGGCCTGGATTACTTCCAGCAATCACGTAAAAAGGATTCTGACAAGAGAGGGATTATTACTGCTGTTGGCTCATCTGATGTTCCTTTATAAATTCCCCACAACGGAATAAAAAGAGATGGAACAGGTTAGCGAGACTGTGCTGAAGGACAGACACAACTTCAGGCATCTGAAATAGCACTAACCCATTTACCCAGGATACACATTGGCAGACTCTTATGAGACCATATATTGGATCACCACAGCTCTCCACTAACCTATATATGTGCCTGACTGTTAAAATAGCTCCACAGAGGCCTGGTGTGTCTGAAGTAATCATACATGCAAAGTAAGACAGCAGAGGAAACCTGATTTTTCTATTTGACTCTGCTGTTCTCATTGCATTTTTGTTTAGACTGCTTAATTTTACTTTGTTTTTGTTTAATTTAACCTTTACAGAATGCTAACATTTGGTTTCTTAAAGGGCAGTCATGGAGGGGGGATTTTATTAAATAGCCTCCAACAGTTAACCGAGTACGACTATGTTAAGATACACCTCATAATACAGGGGGCGTTTGTTGCAGTGCGGTGCTTTCTCTTTTACAGCTTTATTATTGGCCAAACCATATTGCTTTGGAACGCTTATGAACATGGCTGAACTGTCAGTGTTGGGATGTCTATGTGTTAAAAGTTTATGTACGTTTTTTTTTTTTTTTTTGGTATAGAACACATTTTTCAGATTTTTCAAGTACAGTCTTGAAAATGTAAAAAAGAATTCTCTGTTTTCAAATTCAAATCTACCAAGTATGAAAACAGTGAAAACAGAGAATGGATAACAATGCACAAGAATACTTTCTACATACAATTATTTTCTCCAAGTAAGAAGAAAATGTGATTTTGGCTTTGCTGTCCTCTCATGACTACTGATCCCAAGGCTGAAATGGAGTTAACTTGATAATGCCGGTCCGCAGACAGCACATTGCTAATGTCTGAATCATAGAAAATACTCACTCAACCAGACCCTACGCTCACAGATACAAAAAAAAAAAAAAATCTAAACTGAATCAGTGTCCTTTAACAGAGGGAAATATTTGGGCATGTGAGAGTTGACAGACAAAACAATAATGTTCACAGCAGCGTTTGCAGAACAAGAAAAAGGTAACAAATGTGTTTCTGTCTCAAGTAGATGGAGTGAAGCCTAAATATGATTTTCCTGGTGAAGGATGAGTATATTTTGTTTTTGAGTAAGACAATACAAGACCTTCCTCCCAAGCTAAAAGCAAGCTGTATGGGTCATAGTATAACCATGTGCTCGCTACAGCGAGATGAGGTCCAACTGAATTGTTTAGTACTGATTTTTGGAGCACTTTATAAGAACCAATCTATCTTTAATTATTACAGTAAGGTTTCTATAACAGGCAAACAATAGTTATTACCCAAGCAGGTGTGAAACACACAGATGTGTGCGCACGCACACAGAATAATGCACACAAGCACAAATCCATCCCTGTGTGTAGAGAAACCTGAGACACCAATTACAGAGCCCTCTGATGATATCATTTCCTATGTTTGCAAGACTTCTTATTGCAAAAACAAAAAAAAGTAATTTAATGGCTGTGTAATTTGAAAAAAGGGGAGAGAGAGAAGAAAGGGTCTTTTGGTATTAATGCTAGCTAACTACAACCCCACACATGGTTCTGTTTTCAGCTGAGCCCCTTGCGTGACTGGCTCTTTTCAGTTGGCAGGAGCAGCGTATGCTGAGTGCAGTCGAACAATCAAGATATGGCTGTGTTGACGTTTGGTTTATCTGGGAAGCTTTTAAGATGGGAAAGATTCCATTGTTTTTATCAGTGGGGTTCAATTAGATCAAGCTCTCTGCCAAAGCTCAAGCAGCCCCCCCACCCTCCACAGAAAGAAATAGTTTCAATTCATAAGAGGTGCGTTCACTGTAACACCAGTTGCATTCCGGCACACTTACTTGTCAAATCTAGCCATAGATTAAAGGCGAGATTTAAACCAAGAAAGCAAAGGTTACAAATCCAAATCTTGCCTTGATCCAACAGGTCAATTAAGGTAAAACACAACATAAAGGTTCGCTCATGGAGGGGTTGCCAACATCTACAGTAAATTAATTCACTCATCTGATCTGGCCAAACAGCATGAGAAAGGAGACCTGACTGAGGTCATGCCTGCACTTCGTCAAATATTTATGGGACCCTTGTTTTGTTTTCCTGAGGGACTACTTTGTAAGATAAGAGAAAGGGGAATGCAAAAATAGGGGGAGCGGCATAACGGGGAGGGAGTGGAAGGAGTCCAGTCGAGAGAGAGGAAGAGAGGTAACAGAGGGAGAATGAGGGAATCTGAGTTAAAGGTTGCAGTTAGCTACAAGAACCGGCTGCCCTAAACATTTTGAGTGAGACTTGGGGGATTTGTAGCATGTTGGGCTGCTGTACAACAGATTTAAGGACTCAAAGACTTCATAAAAGCTCGGCAAAATTCACAGGAGTCTCCCCCAGAATTCATGACTATGATGGTATGACCTATTTCAAAGGTGGATTATGATGGTGCAATGCCAGTGTGTCATTCTGTAAGAAAAGTCCTACGCTGCTACACACACATCAAATTTGGGCACGCTCCTTCATTTTCTGCAGTCCTGATTTTCTTCGAAAGACAGGAAGGCAGAGACTTGTAACCGGAGAGGCCCAGAGGACCGTGTCACTCAGCACCCTCCTCTACTTTGCCTCAGTCCTCCCAAGCACAGGCCACTCTCAGGCTTCAGGTCCTGGGAGAACAAACACTGTCTTCTGGGTTACATTAAGCTCTCCTGGAGGGCCACTTTTTTCTGCTAAGCCTAAAAGTTCACATGTGAGCAGAAAGAGGGAAGTTTCTCGGGAGTCGCTGTGATGTTGAAAGGTCCGAACCAAAACGACTTAGCCCCGAGTAGCTCAAGAGAGGCCGGGGCTGAACTGCACCATCTGCTCTGATAAATATATAAATAATCAGCTGCAGTTCATCAGAGCACATAGTGATTTGGGCTCAGCACAATATGGCCTCAATGTTGCCGTTAAACTGTGAACTTTGCATTGCACATTTCAAGCTCCCAACGCTGACAGGCTGTTAGCACAAGAAAAAGTGTAAGCACAGTCAGGACAGGTCACTTGCAATAAATACAGAGGTTTACTGCAGGATTGTGTACTAACAACTTCTCAGTTTTACAGCTGTGATTATAGAGAGACACAAACCTCTTAACAAGAATAGCTTGCATTTGGTGATTCTCCAAAAACATCTCTCTGAGTGCCTAAATAACGCTGAATGAGTTTAACATGCTTGCAAGGCCAACTTTTATTTTGCTAAAACCTAAATAAATTTTTATTTTTTGAGAATAGAAAACATTTACTGTTAGCAGTGTCCTTTAAATGCTTTGCAATGGATCATATACTGAAAGGCAAATCAATATAAAGCCATGCATGATAAATAATATATTCTAATAAGCGTTCTAAAACACTACCATTGGTAATTTCTACTTGAGTAATCCTAATTAGATGAAAAAAATTCATTAGAATTACAAGCAGTAAGTTTAAAGCACTTAACAAATGTACCAGATAACTTATTAATCAATAGTACCAAAGTACCAAAACAAACAAAAAAACTACTTTGATTTGTTTCATTCCTTGATGAAATAAGTGGTCCTACACAATATTCCTGCTCTGTTTGGACACTTGTAGGATGCTGAAACCGCAGTGGAAAATTGCCTTGGTCTTGGTTTAAAAAAAAAAAAAAAGGGTACACAAAATCACTAACAGATGTACATTCACAGGCCCCCACTATGGCACCTTCACATCACTACCTACCAGTCAGACACAGGTAATGGCGGACAACTGGAAAGAATTAGACAAATGTGACTACAGCCTTCCTCAGAATAACTGACAAACTCTGAGAAAAGATGATGATGGACGCTGGTTATCAAGGGGAAGGACAGCATTAAAAATCTGTTTTGTAAATGGGTCCGTCTGCTATCATTGACCCACCCTTGACTGGCGGACCAGCCTCCACTGCTCTCCGCGCAGCCAGATAACGCTGCTGGGACAGGCCAGTCAGTCGACAGGCCGGGTCAGCCACCGGCCGCTTTCCAATAGATCTTTCTGGTCAAGCTGCAGGCCTGGGGAGAGCAAAAGTACCCACTGTTTTGGCTTTTGATAGGTTCTACCCATTGATCTGCAACTGGCTCCCAGCTCTAATGAATAATGAATGGCCATATTGTCATCCCACACAGATCACATTTCACATGGCAACAGACTGCACTGGTAATTAGCCAGGACTTTGCTGGCCTGCAGCTTGCTCTGTTGAACTTGCCAGCCACTGCAGTGCAGAGGGACTTCTGAAGCCAAATTGCAAGAGCACTTTATGGTATTGCATATAAAAGTTTATAATTATATCCTTTATATGCGCAAAGATCTTTCATTTTAGATCCAGGGTATCGATGTGGAACTATGTCTTTCATAGAAACTGAGTGGAAGGCCAGAAAGACCAAAAGAAGCGGGAAAGTAAGAACGAGGAAAATGACTGCATGATGTCGGGTCTGGAGGAACAATTATATGTAGGTCGGCATGCTCTATTTGACCTAGAAACTATAAAGTGTTCTTGTGTGAGTAAGAGGAAAGCTGTATGACTGGTGATTTCACTACTGAGGCAGACCATGGAAACATAGTTATCATCCTGTGTTTGAAACAAGTGAACTGTATAGCAATGAGTGCACCTCCTGTCAGAGAATAACTTGGGCTATTCTAACAAATTCACATTTTGGAACAAGAGGTTTACCTAAAAGTTTTAAGTTTTATAAATGTTGCCTTAATGAGTAAGGCAAAATGAACAGTAACTGTTTTCACTAAGTAACATAAGACTGGAAAACATTTTGTTTAAAATTTTTTAAAGCTGAGAAAATGGTGGTTAGCCAAGCTTAGAAGAAATGAACAACTCTTTTGCTTATTTATCCTTTAAAAATCAACAGCATAGTGTAGTAATGACTACAGTGTTCAAGTGTCTTCAGTGTTCAAGTGTTTGAATCAACATACTGGTGGAGAATGACACTAACTTTATTCTGTAAATGGCCTATTACTGTACAAATTTATACCATTGTTTCATACATGCTGCAAACAGCTCTTACAGGGTTTTACAGTGTTGTCATTTTTTACAATTATTATTCAAATATACAAAATAAAATAGTTAAGATCCATTGCTTGATGTTCCCATTGTGCAGAAATAATGCTTGCTCAAATTTAGAGTGCTTCAAACAAAACAGGCTAATGTGGAACAGCATATAGCTGTCTGAAATCTGTCCAGTGACTGATAAATGTATTCTTGTGTGATGAGGTGGTTTGAAGTCTGCCACGGGAGGACGGCCTATGAGATGCTCCTCCAAGTGTTGTATTTAGCTTAGTGTGACCAGGAGGAAATATCAACCAAAACCAGCCTCTCTGCTTTGGCAGAAGATATCCTTCTGAAAGAGATGAAACAACTCTAATAAATCCCTCTGGCAAACGATGTATACTGCCGAAAACAACAGAACATAAAGGGTAGCAAAACACCACAGCAAAATGTATGCTAATTTTTCATTTTTCCCTGTTCAACTACACAGACTGAGCCACTTGCTAAATGAATAAGAAACTCATCAGCAAAGTATACACTACAGAACAGCAGACAACATCTTACTGCTCAGTCTGCAACAAAATTAGCACATCACCAGGAAGAAAATGACAAAGGCAAGCAGCTGTCCTATCTCAGTGATGTGTGTTATTAAAAAATGGATATTGCAATAGCAATATCTGTCCATATAATCACAATGTGACTTTTTTCTGCTCATCACTCGGCCCTTGACTAAATGTAACCTGCAAACCTGCGGCTGATTGAGTATGATGGAAAAATGCAAAATGGCAGAAAAAGAAGACAAAGAAGACAGTCTTCAAGTCAATTCAGTCGTTTGATGACTCATCTGTATTTTGTCTACATCATTTCATTACTCTAAAAAACATCTGAAATATGACTTGGTAATCCACATTACTGGTCATCAGATCAAAAAAGCTGCAAATGGAGGTGTTATCATAAGAGTGCAAGTTTCTCATTCCTGAATTCCTGCACAAGGGTTTCACCCCAGCATTTACAACATAATCCTATTACAATGTAATATCATGACTTTTTGGCTACTCTTGTTCTTTTCACTGGGCAGCATGGAGGGGGAGGGGTGTCAGTGGGATCATGTCACCATCTATAAAAGTAAGCCCCGGGAAAACACCCATCAAGCGGATAGATTTAGGCCCTTTCTCTTTCTCTAATTAGTAGAAATTGGTTTAACTTTGCAGTGTGTACTGTAAAGATCGTGCCACTTCACCTCTTGTGAAAATCCAGAAAGAAAGATTTGAGCACCTTGTGAGTATATTATGAATATTACAACTATCCAAGGTCGTAGAGGCCTTGATTTCCTTCACATTAACCTCAAAGTATTAATAAATCATGCTGACTCAGACAGGCTGTTTTGTTTCAAACTACAAACACCAGTAAACTAAAAGAAAAGCAAACAGAAGTTGCACTATTCGGGATATATGTCATCCGTGTCATTTCTTCTTAAGGGGAGAAATCTAATTACTGGAAGGTCGCTGGTTAAGTTGGCCTTGAGCAAGGCACATAATGACCCCAACTGCTCCAGTGCAGCTGCACAGAGGACCACAAACAAGACTGTGGTTGTACTAAGCATCTCTCAGATGTGACTATGCGTAAACGTGTCAAGTGTTGCTGAAAATGTGCATGCTCCACAAACCTAAACCCTACATTTTCCATCTTACTTCACATTAATTATGGCATCCTATCCGTGTCTTTATAATCATTCTATATCTATTTTCATGAGAAGCGCTCAGTGCATGAAATTCCTTTATTGTAAAGCACTTTGAGCTGCATTTCTTGTATGAAAGGTGCAATACAGATAAAGTTAATTTCTTCTTATTATTATTAAGGTGAATGAAAGTTAAAGAAGAAAATAGGACAGTTAAAATGTTTCGGTAATATGTACTGATGAGAACAGAGAGCGGATGGATGATTGTAGGCTTCAGATATCTCTCTAACCCAATCCTCAGGATAAGAGAAGTGAACCATTATCAGACACTAATCCATCAAGACAAAGATCTTGATTAGGATGGATCTCAGATTCTATTAATATATTCGACTGCACACACACACACACACTCAAAAGCACTCAAGTATACCTTTGTGTTGCAATTTCTGTACCTATATATAATAACATATATAATATTCAATTAAGTAATATACACCATTCAAATGCACCAATAAGTAAATCTCAATGTTTTAAAAACACCATAATCACTATTTTTGTTAACATGTTTTGTATCTTAAATTAAAATATCAACTTTTCCCTTCAGATCTCCATGGTTATTTCATGCTTCTCATCTTACAGGTGTAACTTGTGCTGAACTTGTGTCAGCACTCTTCCTCAAAGCTAACTAAACGCTGTACAAGACAGATGATCTGTGACAGTTATGTAACACAGAGGACAAATTAGTGGATAGAGTTGTGTGAGTCAGCAAAAAGATGTTCTCTTACCTGCAACAGGTGAGCCAGCTGCGATCGCTGTCGCCAACAGCGTCATCCCCAGAAACAGTGCACGCTGGCCACGGGCACGAACGAGAGCCTTGAGCATCACTACCAAGCCCACAGAGGAGACTAAACCTGCCATGATGCACTGGCAGCAGTGAGGTCAAGGCATTTCATCCAGTTAGGAAAAGAAGATTCATTCTGGCGAGACAATCAAGGACTTTTTTTTTTGGTGGGGTGGAGGTTCCTTCTGCCCGGTTTGGTCTCCTTCAGTTTAAGGCCTCTCCTTCCATAACATGTGCTTGCATTGAGGAAAGGCTGCTGGAAACAAAAGAGCAACAGTGAGAAATACTTGACCATGGCCCCATTTAACTGGAGATAAGCACCGGTAAAATGAAACACACATAAGCACACTCTGCTTAAATGGCCCCAAAACATTTATTTTGAAAGAGCACACAATAATGGCACTAAGTGTGACCCCTGGAATCACAGAGAGGCTCATTTTGAGCAGCTGAAACAAAGAGTGACAATGGCATTGACAGAGGAAACTAACCATTTTTTCATTTTCTTTTTACTGGCAGGACATGAACTACTTTTTTTTTTTTGCTCATTCAATACACTGTGCATTTCATAAACCATTACATTTAGGGGACTTTTAATTTCATGCACATGGCCAACTAGGTCACAACAAGGCACCATGAGTCCAATAAAAAAAAAAAACAAACGGGGACATTATCAGCCCATTAGATGAAAGAAAAACAACCCAAGTGACTCCACACAGGCAGATAAATGTGTAAGACAGCGGTGAAGGAGATAAAATGGGGTGGAGGAGGGGGTGTCTCGCTAGCTCTCAGTCTCATCCTGATCCAGCCTCTTGTCCTACATCCCGTCCCGTTACTTGCAAGTTGAGCGGTCATGTGGCCGTCCGTGAGGCTAGACAAAAGCAGGTTACATCCCTCACACGAGCAAAGGCCAGCAAACACACTTTATATCCCCCAGCTAACAGACAACACAGTTTTTTTTCTCTCTATCCTCACCCCCACCACCACCACCACCAACCAATTCCTGTCAGCCTGCTCATAGCTGCGCATTCAGACTTACCAGGGGGGAAAAAAAGCCCAAGGAGCTCCAACTCTATCGATTCCTTTGTTTGGGTGGCGACAAAATATCCTTTTCCGTCTCAGGCTCCGTCAGTGAAGCTCCACGTACCCACCTGCCTGTCTCTGGACTTGTTTCAGTGTCGGGTCGCGCTGCGGACGAGCTGGCTTTCATCTGACTCTTTTTCGGTAACAGTTACCTTCTCCCGTCCCGAGGATTGGGTTAGTCCCGCCCCCGCCGGCTGATCTGATTAGTTTCTAATTTATCGAAGCGCGCTCCCATTGGCCGCGGCTATTTTCCGTCAAAGTCCCGAAGACGGAGGGGAGGGGGTTTAAAAAATTAGGTTGGTCCTCCTCGTCTGGCGTCTGCGGCTTCCACGGCAACCTTACCTCCTCAGATGATGCACGTCAAGCGAGGTAAAGCCGCGCATCACTGTCAGCGTTTTTTTTTTTTTTTTACTGGCTTCAGATAAATCACACTCAGAGTTATCAAAGTGACGTCTGTTTTCCTTCAAGCATTGTTTTTTTTTTTTTTTTGCACAGTCTACTGGTTATATTCCTCCTCTGCCTTTTCATTTGCAATCCAACATTTATCAAGTGCAGCGTGTTTGACAAGAAAGAATAAGGATGCGCACTTTATTCCCAATGTGATGCTTTATTTTGATCAGAAATGAAAAGCTTCAGATTACAAAGAGCTTGCACGGTCGTGGACATGCCTCCCCTGGTGCACGCTGGTAAACATGGTGCTTAGTGTAGCAGGGTTTTGTGGTTGGAAATGGAGATGATCAGCATAACCTAATCACGTCAGTGTCTGTCTACGATGCATCAACATTTTGGTGCACACCGCCACCTGGTGGCAGTTGCTATAGTCTTACAAATGTTGCTGATGTTTGGACCTTTCTGAACATTTATGTCATATAATGGAAAATAAAATAATAAAATTCTCATGTGTCCTTCCAAAAGAAATGACTTGATAATTTTATATTAAAAGAGCCTCTGTGTATTAAGTCATTGCTGAGATGTAAAAGGTTCCTAACTACTGTGTTTAGGTAATTTCGCCTCCAGAGCTTTTCAGATACAGATATTACACCTCCTACCACACTGCATTTATTTAACAGCCATATTCAAGATTTATTTATATATCCCAATATCACCATTTGTCTGAAGGGGCTTTATATAGTTACAGTTACTAGTTACTTTCCAGAAGATTTTTCTTTTAACAAACATACAGTAGGATGAGCTTATGCAGCGTATTGTTACAGACTGAAGTACCCAACGGTATATAAAGAAGATACGATTAATGCTGCCTCCACCAGCTATTACAATATAGTGCTACTGACACGTTAATGCATTGGTATTAACAATCATGTGATCATGTTGCAGGAACTCAAGCAGACAAGAAGTTCAAACCAAACATCTGAATGGGGAAGAAAGGTGATTCGATTGACCTTGAACGTGGTTGCTGATGTCAGACTGGCTGGTTTGAGTGTTTCAGAAACTGCTGATCCACTGGTATTTTCCCTCACACACATCTCCAGGGTTTATAGAGACCAGTCCGAAAAAGAGAAAATATCCAGTGAGCTGCATTTCTCTAAGAAAGAAATGCCTTGATGATGGCAGAGGTCAGAGGGGAATGACCAAGCCGGTTCAAGCTCAGAGAAAAGCAGAAAAGACAACATAAGTTTGGAAAAATGTTGCTTGGTCTGATGAGTATGGATTTCTTCCGCAAACAGTCACAATTTGGTGTCAACACCATGAAAACCTGGATCCATCCTGCCTTGTCTCAAAGGTTCAGGCTGCTGCTGCTGGTGTAGCTGAGCATTGCGCTTACCTGAGTATTGTTGCTGACCACCCCCATCACTTTGTGACCATTATTTATCTATTTATTCATGGCTTATTTCAGCAGCATAACGTGCCATGTTTTCTTAAACATGACATTTAATTGCACTGTACTCAAATGATCTCTGCACTCATTAGATCTCAAACCAATGGAGCATCTTTGGGTTGTGGTGGAACGGGAGATTCACATCATGGATGTGCTGTTGACAAATCTGCAGCAACTGATACTATCATATCAATACAGACCAAAGTCTATCAGGAATCTTTCCAAAACTTTGATGGAAACCTAGCACTAGCAAGGCAGACTTACTAAAGTGGCTGGTAAGTTTATAAAAATATAACTCTCACAGTGGTCAGGTGTTTTTATCATGAGTACTTTTGATGCTTTCAAAGAAGAGTACTTTATAATTTTTACTTATAATTTAGCAATTTTACATAGTATTTTATATATAGTGATATTTCTACTTTTACATACATGACCATACAGAATATGTCTTACCACTAATGGATTCACTGTCTTGGTCCAGGCCACTTCAACAGGGTATACAGTTGTGCTCATAAGTTTACATACCCTGGAAGAATTTGTAAGATGTGCACCATTCTCTAAAGAAAACATGGGTGATTTCAGTCATTTCAATCATGATTTAAAAAGAGCGCACATAATTCTGTGATAATAAATGGCTTCACCTGACCACTATCTCTGCTAGGCTATGTAAACCTATGAGCACAACTGTATGCTTACCCATGTAAGAAGTCCAGTCGAAGGATGCCCCTGGATCCACAAGGAGAGAGGTGTGCTTAAAATAACCAGATGACATAAATTCAGCAAGTTACACGCTCAAGTTCACTCTTCCCTCACACAGATATGGTCTACCAACACAGGTGTTTTCCCAGGATAGCTGCCTGAGCCAATCATCAGCCTGAGGTCCAATCAGACAGAATAAATGAAAACATGTGTGGTGCATGGCCTTTAAATGTACAGTAGAAAGTAGTAAAAGTAGAAAGCAGGAGACTGGTGCCGTGACTTAACAGTTTAATGTAAATCCAAGACAAAGTGTGATTACATTTCTACACATATACAATATGCATATGTGAGCATACAAATTCTCATTAATAACTCGATTCACCTCGGAGACCGAAAAAATGATCAAAAGTAACAGTGAATAACAAGCTATAACATAGTTCACCACAACGCGAGCCCCTTCTCACCCTACAGTTAGTAAAGAGGACAATTAAAATAACTATATTCTTCTATTTGACGAAGCTGTTTGTCTGTTAAAATCCTCCTGTGAAATTTACAATGCTATCATTAGTTTTTTTCGAAGCCTAATATAAATTCACTCCATTTTTCTACAACGAAAATTATTAAGAGAAGCACACAACATCATAATGGTAACACAAGCGCTTAGTAGCAAGTACTCAACTTGTTAGGAGGTTTAATTAATCCTTCTTCTTATTGTCATTATTATATTTATTTAAACATTCTATAAAGCCAGTAAAATATCCATTCTCATAACATACTTAATAATTTTAAGCTAAGGAACAGGGTATACATAGAACGCTACGTCAACAGATTGAAATAATGAGACATCACACCCCAATAAACAAAAGTAAATAAGAAAAGACAGTTAACAGATAAGTATACTAGGAAATACTGCAGCACACATTAGCTTTATCGACAAAGAATGAGATTTTACACCATTGAGAAACCATACAGCAATGGACACAAAAGGGGGTCAGGGTTTGATGCACTCTTAGGTCTTTAGAAAATGCAAATAAACTGATAAATCGCTTGCATGAATATTGCTGTGCAAGTGGCTGTTTGAGAAACTGAGCTACACTTATTGACTGTTTGAATTTTGAAAATGTACCAACTGGGATTGTGACTTTGACATGACCTCTAGCCTCAGATGAATATTTTTGCAGTGTAAACAGGCAAATCTGGCTTTGAATGTAGCTTTGGTCAACCACTTCTAGATTCCATTTATTAACGCCACAAAAATAATCTTTGGCTAGAAATCTCTCCGAATGGGAAAAGCTACATTTCTCCGTGATGTAAAGTAGAGGCAAAGGTCTTACAGCACAGCAAATTGGGGAGTTTAAGGTGATAGAGGTGAATCCATATCCTCGCCCAGTCATCCACAAATTAGAAATAATGAAGATAGTCGGAAAACAACTGTATCTGAATCCGTTTTGGTTCTTAAATTCGTAATTTGCCGTCACCTGACACCTCCTATTGGCGATGGCATCAAACCTTGACCACCTCACCCTGAATTCCCCCGAGGAATAGCCAGCAAAAGGAGCAGATCTCCTCAACAAGGTTAGGTTAAAAAACAAACAAACAAACAAACAAACAAACACATTAACAAAAAACACACACTCTCATCCAAAAGGGCTTTAAGAATGCTCGTGTAGCTAGATAATGAATTTCCCGGTGACGGAGAGTACATCAGCTCATGATTAATCCACCTA
Organism: Scortum barcoo; assembly: GCA_023238725.1. NCBI lineage: Eukaryota > Metazoa > Chordata > Actinopteri > Centrarchiformes > Terapontidae > Scortum > Scortum barcoo. The sequence continues at coordinate 21,011,187 of CM041536.1, read as the reverse complement.
ACACCTGTTCCTAACCCCTTTGTACTTTGGGAAGCAGCTGCGACTTTGCCAAATGGTTCACGCCGTTCGAGTGTGTGGGTTGGAATTGCGGGTTGTCTGCTCGCTTCTCTCTGAGCCTCAAGTCACCTTGACGGAGAAGAAGACTAACGTAAGCACTCTTGCGCCATCATGCTCTCAGGAATGTTTCTCGGTGCTCCAGGAGTATTCATGATAACACTATGAGAGAAGTTTGAGTGTTTTACAGGAGAATGCAAGGCTTTACGTGGATACTGCCTCATTTAGTCGTATCTAATTGAAAACCTTAGACCTTAGGTATCGCTGCTTATTTGGAAGGCAGTACTCTTGAATATAAAGTCGCTAGCTGGGAAAGGCTATGCTCACCTCGACAACACAAAACATTTTTTTCACACTCTACTTAAGCACATTTTGGTAATTGTAAGGTCACTCGATCTACGTTAATGCTCACATGTCTCTGATTCCCCTTTCTTATAAAACACAAAACATTGGTTATGTGAAACAGAGTAATAGACAAAGGTATCATACACATCAAGTCATTTTCCACAATGTTGCGCATACAGGGCTTCTCTTAATTGGGTGTTTTCATTTGAGAAAATAGTGATCATTTGATATCCCCTAATCATGAGGAGAGTGGTAATTGTACATTATTTTTTTTCTCATATGGGATTTTGCTGGAGATCAGACATATAATTATTGCATCATGCATGGCCACAGACGGTGTAGAAATGAAATGAACGGTCACCCACTGAGAAAGATCTAAAGCCATTTCAGATGTTGCAGGTCACATATTACATTCATTTTGTGCAGGTGACCATGGTTTTAAAGGTATAGTTGGTAAATTTTTGATTAATTCATTTTTACAGGTCATTCTATCCCATGGCACGCTAATGTCTTTTTGTTTTCCTTTTTTCTTTTGTACAAATTCATTTTCATACAACACCAATAAAGCTACAACATCAACAACGTAAAAAATAACTGGCTTATAAAACAATTTGGAGAGAGGTTAGATAATTACTGATCATTCAATCTAGACAGGGGCTAAGTGTGAGGAGCAATGAAAGTAAAACAGGAAATTAAAAAAAGCTTTTAACACAGACTGCAGCTCTTTTCATAGTTGAATATCCAGATTCTAAACAAATGAATGACTGTGCTGTACGCATTATGTATATAAGTAAGTCCTCCCGTGCATGCCGTATGCACACATGCATTTGTCTGGGTGGGGCAGGGGGGGTAAAACAACATGTCCTCAAAAGCACTTGTAAAGCGTTTAAAGGTGGGATCAGAAGTTATTGCCTGTCTGCTCTTGCAACGCTATGAAGGATCGCTGTGCTGTGCTGTGCTGTACATGATCAATCTGTTGAATTCTTTGGTGGGAGGAGCGCAAAAAAAGAAAAGAAAAAAGTCCTAGTGTGATGATCGCATTCCCGTGCTGACAGGAAAGGGGACAGGACAGCAGTGTAGCATGGGTAACGCAAAATTCCCTCAAAACAGTGGAATGTTTCAGTAGTCTGTCTCATAACAGAAGGAGCCCAAAGATTAAAATGGAAAAATCATCTCCCTTATGCGTTGTGTAAATGCTTAGGCCCCCAGTGACCCAGAGGAAATTAAGTAGATACAATAAAATAAAAAGACAATGACAGAACAGAGAAGAATGATGTAACCAGCAACGCGCTATGTAATCACATCTTGAACTGCCCGCACCCAAGGCTTGCATGCTGGAGCTGACGGAGAGAGTGGAGAGGTTTCGAGGGAAACAAGTACCAGGACACTCCGCTTATTTAAAGAGATTGTTGGATTTCAACCCTGGGTGTGGCACCCTCGAGCCAAAGCGTCTACCTAAGAGGGCCCCGTTGGATTATCATCAACTCAACACTTACTATCATCAGCAGTGTTGCAACACTTTACACAGGTGCACCCACCTCCACGGAATACTAAATATTACTGTACATCAACCCCCAGGTTACAAAGTAGAAATGAGCCTGACATATAATAAAAACGCACGCACGCACGCTTGCACGCACACACACACGGACACACACACACTCTGATAAAACGTCCACAAGAATTATTGCAACAATCTCTAAAAAATAAACACAACATGTACTACAGCCATGTCAAAAAGTTCAAGATAATGTTAAGTTAAAAAAAAAAAATCACTTCAAATACAAGTACTATGGCATACCATGAAGGAGAGGGGAAGGCTTTCACTAAACCACCAGCGGTCCTGATGTGCCCATGTTCAGGAGGACAAGAAAAGACAAATAAGAGGAGATTATTTATTTGTATCATTGGCTACGAGGGAAAAAAATGCCTGTGAAATCAAGCAGCAAACACACAAAGCAACAGCCCTATTGGTTCTCTAAGTGTTCAGGTATCCCGTTCGGCTGGCGTGGCGATGTCTGTGGTGTACCTGGTTTCGAAGACAAATGGACAGTGGCAACGAATCATCCCATGCGGTGCCCTTCCAGGTGTATGCTGTGGCTGTTACCCTTTCTGCTCTGTTCTCGCAGCTCTCAGATGCGACCCAAACCTCAGGCGCAAAACAAATGACTTCCAATTATCTTTGCTAGAGGAACCAACAACAAAAGGATTCATGTCAGACTTCTAAGTGTGCATTCAGGTATGGTAGTGCCCCCGCGGCTCCTACCGACCACCCGGGCTTCAGTGTTACTATCAACCTGCTCAGTGCCAACTTGCTACCATTTTAGTCCCATTTAAGATAGAGAGCTTCACCCTGCGCTCCACGGTCCCTACCTAAACTGACCCTGTGCTTTCAACCAGCCCCCTCACTCGTGCCTACACAGTATCCCTCTCGAACAACCCTCGATACTCTGTCTCTTCGCTGCAGCCTGGCTAACTCTAGCCTCACAGCATCGCCCTCACGGCAACAATCACTTTCTGTCAGGCCCTTCTCTCGGACTAGCTTTTAACCTTAAAAAGAAAAGATAAAAAAGAGCAACCTCTACTGTGTCTCAAACATTGTACTGTAACTCATTCCCTGTGCGGGAAAAACTGAGCGAATATCTCTGCTCTGTTATCGCCATGCACAAATTCCCTTGTGTGATTTAAAAAAAATTAAAAAACAAATATATTCGAAAACTAAAGCCACATTTTAGGTGTCACTGTGATAGAGGTTTGCGGCTACAGCTATTCTGTACATTTTCATATTTACATCAATATCCAGAGCGAATGTAACAAGAATTTATCTATGACTTTGGTAAGTACCCCAGGCAAGTTATCTCATGCACACATAACAAAATAGCTCAACGTGATATCAACTTTGACATTAATCTTCATCATCTATAGTGTGCTGTCATTAAGGACAGGAAACAGGAAGGGCTGAGCCTACACCTGGAAGAGAGCTACAACTGCCCCAACTAGGATGTCAAACCAGGGAAACGTGTCTCTCTAAGTATAGCTATAGTCTCTTGTGGCTTTCAGGATCCAAGCCAAGTAAACTGTGTCGTTTTATCTGTAAGGCACTACGAGGGAACAATGGTCAAAAACCTAAAGACTGAAGAGAAGTTTGAGGAGGTGGACTACACACGCATGGCTGACAGTAGCACACACAGACAATCACGTTGTACATGCCTATGTTATTATAACCACTTGTGCAATCACATTGAAAAAAGAGGAACAAATAAATCTATTGGTATCAGGAAAAAAAAAAAGTTTTCTTCATAAAACAAACAGGTGCAGACTGCTACATTCTAAGAACGGGGCCCAGCTAAGACACCTAGCTAAAACTGAAGTATCATCATAAAGGTGAAACATAAAGGAAAAAAAATATCTATAAATACACTAAAAAGTTTGTTTGTCTTCTGTTGGTTATATTTCCAGAAGCCTCCTCGGCTGGAGAAGGTGGAGTGGGGGGAGTTGCCTCTCTTTTCTCCCCACACCATGAATGATTTGGAAATTTTAAGACAGTTCAAGGCCATCAATATTTTTTTCTTTGAAGAGCAGCAGGTTTCCGTATTTCACCTTCTCCCAAATCTCTTGGGATTCCGAACTTCCAGTCAGTAACCCCTGTTCAACAGTCACTTCCCAAATTTAAGAGGGGAAAATAAAAGAAAACAAACCAGAAAACCTCCACTGTCCCAAAAGGCCTGTTTCAAACTTCCCTGTAAAACTAATGAGACATTACTTTCCTCATATAAAGTAAAGCGAAGAAAAGACAAATAAAAGCAAAAACTGGCCCCTTTAGGAAAAAAAAGAAAAATTGAAAGAAAACATCTTGAAATGTACCCCTCTGAAATTCAATCCCATCTTTCCCTTCGAGAGAGGCTGTGAATCTTTTTTTCTTTTTCTCTCTGTCATCTTCAAGTTATATGTGACAGTTTCATGAGGATTGCATGTTCCCCTGTCTCTGTTTATGTCTGAGGTCGAGGAGAGGATGTTTAGGATGTTGACGGGACTCAGGGCGGGCGGGTTTCCGGGGAAGCAGCAGCGCTGGGTCAGGCTCTCCAGTGTCAGTCAGTGTCTTCTCTAGAGGTAAGGGTACTGGTTGACCTTGGTGGGGCTCAGCGGGTATCCAGTGTAGACTGTGGAGGCGGGCGAGGCGCTGATGTAGGCCTGGTGGGCAAACTGGGCCTGGTACTGGCTGTGGTGCAGGGTGGGCGAGGGCAGCACGCGGTGGCCCATGCTGACTGGGACCTGGTGGACGATGCTTGGTGGGTAGCTTCCGTGCTGGACTGCGTGGCGTGCCGAGCCCTGTGACGCCACCAGGTGGGCCACGGTGCCGGTGGAGCCCAGAGCAGCGGGGCCTGTGTATGTGTAGAGGTGGGGCTGGCTGGGCAGATGTGTGGCCGCCAGGTGTGGGTGGACATTGCCTGTGTGCGAGGGGCTGTTGTGATGGAAGGAGTACGGGGCCTGAGTGGCGATGGTGGGCGTGATGTAGGCCTGCTGGCGCCGATGACCTCCATTTCGCTCAGCTACCATGTGCTGCTGGGCCTGGAAGAGGAGACGATCAAAGGGCTGTTTTTAGATACTACAAACTGTTTTTCATGGAAAGCTTTATAGCTTCAAATATGTTTCATACTGAGGTTTCATGCACACATATTCCCACACCGAAAGTCATAACACACCATACCTGGCTGAGATTGAGAGGCTGCTGCTGGAGGGGGTGTGGCCCTGAGCGCTGCTGTCGATAGGACCCACCTCCAGTCACACCCCCTGGTACGTGATTATTGCCAGACACCACTCCGTTGGAGGATTTGAACTTGTAAGTTGAATTCTGATGGTTCATTGCATCTGCATGGGAGAGACACATCAGAAACTTTAATACCAAACAACATAGCAGTTACAAGCTAATGCATGAGTGCCACAGTTCTTTACCTGGCATCAGGCGCTCACACTCATTTGGGACCTCACTGTTCTGGGTTTTGAGGGGGGGAATGATGATGGTGCGGGGGTTCCCGTTGTTGTAGTTGTCCAGGATGGTGGTCTTTGTGTCGTAGCTGTTGTTGTTGGGGGGTCTGGACTCCACAGTGTAGGGGCTATTGTTGCTGGAACAGTCAGAGTCAGGCGAGTCATGGACCGTTACACAACTGATGACATTCTTCCGCTGCTTTGAAGATGAACTGGAGGGAAAAGTGGCAGACCAGAGAAGAAAGTTACTAAAAAATAAATTCTGGTGACTTATTAAAACTCTGAGCAAACAATATTATCTTATTATATGTGCTGGCTTATTGGTGCAAGGTTGTCACTGTGGTTATAATTATCAGATCTGATATCCTGTCTCTAATTGTACACTGCATGCTGGAGCCAAGTATATTACATATACATAACATAACTCCTGTCAAAACATACTTCTGAGTTGTTTTTGCAATCTATAAATCTGTTGTCACGTTTGGTAACCAGCTTTCCTTTTCTTCCAACTCTGCTTACTTTGTGCTTCTGTGCTTTGTGTACAGCACATCACACTGTAGAAGAGCTGGTTTTGACACGTCTTTGTTTTTCTGCTGTCAGTAGACTGTATGGTTGTAAAACTGATTTTCTCAATGGTCGCAAAGCACCAGTGCCGCAGATATTACAACTGGCCTTGCAAGGCCCGGTTAGCATTTTATGACTTCAATCAAATTATTTTTATAGTCGTTTCTAGTCATCTGATATCAAAAACACAAAGATATGTCATTGAAAGTGCCTTTTTATGTTATATGCAGCTTTTAAAACCAGAATATGTTATCGCAGAAAAATGCAGTCAAAGCAGATGCGTGCCATGTTTCGACGGAAGTCTTAGTTTTCTCTATCTCGGCCGATCTGCAGCCACAGCCCTTTGCAATGCGTATGTTTTGATCTGTGGTCAGAACTGACCTATTGTTTTGTTTGTGGTCATCTTCCTCATCCGTGTCACTGCTGATGGTGATGATGCTGACTGCTGGGCTGGGTGTGTCGGGGATGATGATGGTCTGTCTGGGGACGTGGTGCTGATGCTGATGGTCGCGGGTGGTGCTAGAGGCCTGCTCCGTTTCGCTAGTCCCCCACCCGCTGCCCCCACAGCCCTGCGGGGGCGGGCAGTTGGAGGCAGAGCCATTCTGTAACACTGCACAACGTGGGGGCGTGTTTTCCTTCACCCGCTTGGAGCGCTGCGGGGACAGCACCGCCTGAGAGGACGACACCTCGTACGCTGACATATTCCTTTTAGAAAGACAGGGAAGAGAGTAAGTGTCACATGGAGATAAATGGCCTGAAAATCAAAAGCTAAACTGAGACATCATGATGTTTTTGTGGCAATCGTTAGCTGTATGATGATTTACAGGAAGTCTAGAGCATTAGAGTACCTGGCAGACATCTGGTGCTGTTTGTTCTTTTTGGAAGAGGAATTGTTATTGGTGGAGGGCTGCCTCATAACGTGTGCCACTCCCACGTTGAGCGTCTGGTTGGATGGGAGTGTGACGTGGCCAGCCAACAACGCTGGCTGCTGCATGATGGGATTATAATGGCTGCCATGAGGATGGGAATTCCTATAATATAACAGAGTTTTGTGTTACCACGACAATCACACAAGAGAGGGCAGCAGAGCATGAAACGCTGAAAGATTCACTAACATAAATCACAACACAAAATCATCAAAATCCAACACTGGGGAGGAAAAAGAAAGACAGGATAAGTGTTTCCCACAGAGGCCAGCGGGTGGCAGCAGCTAACTTTTCTAAAGAGGACGAAAGGAGGCGAGGGAAGAAGTGAGGGAAAGAGCAAAGAGGGAGGGCAGAGGAGCTGACACCAGCAGCTGTGGAGCGATAGCTCTGCAGAGGAAGTGCGACACTTTCCCAATCGTCTCTCTGAGGACAACAGAGCTGCCACTGGACAGGAAGGGAGGGAGAGACGAGGAGTGGGGGTGGTAGTGTGTGTGTTCGGGGGCGGGTGTCTGGTCACAGATGGACAGCTCCGAATGAATCTGAGAGCATACATGGTCGCAGCAGACATCCAGAGGCACATTATATACCTGCATCCTCCTTATCTCCCTGCAGATCGCCTTCTTCCATCTATCCATCCATTCATCGCCGTGACAGGCTGTACTTGACATGACCTCTCTACATGTACATCTATCCCATCTCCCTGAGGTAAATCTGCTCTTATAAAAGCACCAGTGTTCATACAGGGACTGTGATTCACTGAAGATAAAGGACGAGCTGTCAGTGAGGTTCAGGCTCCTTAGTCAATCAGTCTTCTGGCATACCATCTTCCTATAGCACATTTTGACCTATAAAAGCCATCAAACCACTGCTGGCTACGAAAATCAATTTATCTGAGCCGATCCAGAGACTTGCCCCAGATGTTAAGTGTATAAACTTGATTTTACAAAGTGCCTTGTTTTTGAAGTTTTAAAAAGACACGTGTCAGCCTATAAGATTTATTCCTCAGCTCTATTCTCGTGGGAAGCGTGGTGGATTGGAAAGTCGTTGGCCACAACATTCAGGCATCAATAAAGGCAAAATCAGTGATAAGACCGTCTGGGAACAATTAAAAGTAAGGAAAAGCTGTTGCTCACCTCCAGTTGGCGAGAGGCTGCGTGCTGCTCATGGAATCGGGGATGACAGTGGCGTGCTGGACTGAGGTGTGGGTGAGCTGCTGCCAGGCTGGAGGCAGCAGGATCTGCTGGGTGCCACTGGGCCAGGCCTGCTGAGGTAGGAGAACACATAAAGAGGGGGAGAAGATCAGAAGAAGTGGAGATTGAGAGGACGGAAAGAGGAGATACAGACAGACAGTCGGCTGCCATGTACACACAACATCCAAACTGTGAACTTCATTAATGCTGTTTTGTGAAAGCTGTCACAGGACCACAAAGCTACTCATGATTAAAAAATTAATCATTGCGTCTTTTAATTTAAACATTATAAATGCATGAACAAAGGAAACTCGTTGAACTTGCCTAATAAGTTTCCCAATCGGTGTGTTGTGATAAATTACATTGAGTTTTTTATTTTCCAAAATGCATAACAGCCGGTTTAAACTAGCTACTGGGCATGCAAAATGAACCCCGCTAGCTTCAAGGAGACATCCATCGACAAAAGAGATAAGACCAGGACTTAATAAAGATGTACAGCAGCTCCTTTCTTTGTCTGCATGTGTATGAGTGGGTTTGTGTGTGTGTGTGCAAGTGCGTGTGTGTGCACGCTAGTGTGATTATGTGTTTGACTTGAGTCAAATCAACCTATGTTCTAATTAAATTCATTGGCCTATTCATGCTGCTGTGAAAGAGGCTACTTTGTATTTCTGATGCAGAACAAGAGGAGTATCAGGCATACAGTAATATGCCCCAAGATGTGCCAAGATGAGTGTGCGTGCATGCATGCCCGGGCGTGTTTGTGTGTTACTGTGTGTGTAACCCTAATAGTTTAATGCAGCTCTATTGATTAGCACTTTAATGTCAGGGCTAATGAATTGTTCCTTTAATACCATTTGCACATCTATTTACAACGGCATCAGTATGTGCTGCAGCACACACACGCTTTAATAGACAGAAAGAGAGAGGGAGCAAGAGAGAGAGAGAGAAAGAGCGAGAGAGGCACCATTCAAAATGCAAAGCAGATAATCTGTGCATACGGTACAGTAACTTTATTTTTCTATCTTATAACATTACCTTTATCTCAACCTTTATCTTTGTATTCACATCTTTGCTTTGCTCTGTCTGTTCCTGACACAAAGTAGCTGTTCTGTAGTCTACCTGCAGGCTTGTGGAAGTTGAATTGTTTTTGTCTGAGGCAGGTTGCAAAGTCCAAACCAACCAGCCGGTGGTTGACGTGCTGCAGGGAGCATCTGCAGGTCAGCAGAGCTGCCTTGTCTGTGCACTGATGATTGACATCTTTAATGGAACATTCTGGAGCTGGTGATGGTCTTTACATCCAAGACCACATCCAAGGCCTTTTATCAACATGCCATTAAGAGACTCTAATACATCCATCCATCTCCTGCTCCTCCGCCTCCTGCTTGCTCTATCTCCATTCCTGGCACTCTACATGCCTCTCTCACTAGGCGTCTGCGTTGTGTAACCAGCCTGTCTGCCCTGAAATGGTAACCCAGTTAAGAGGCCGTTTTCTTTCTTCTCAGAGCCTACCATCACTATCAGTGGCCCACCACCTCCCACCTCGACCTACACTCCCCGGGTGAAAACCCTTTGTCACCTCGGGGCTTTGAAAGCCCTGGCTCTCACTCCCCAATTGTTTCCACATTTTCTGCATTCCTGCTCCAGATAAAGGTCCCGCTGGTTTCCCTGCCTCCCTGCTTGGAGCCTCCTCCACTCTGCCCCCTCTCCGCACACCCAGGGAGCTCGGGGCTAAAGTCGCATGGGTCTGAGGTGGGCAAGGGCTGCGTGGGCAACAGTGAGTGGTTGGTGGGTGAAGTCACAGGTGGGGAGAACGCAACCAAGAGGCAAACAACGACTCAGCCAAGCCTGTTAGACCTCCCACAGTAAAGGAATAAACACACACACCACACACCTAGTTATTAGGTGTGCTGCTAGCTGGCCTATATAAACCATCTGCTTGCGTTAACTATTGCATGTCTTTGTTTAACATGTGTGCAGACAGAGGTGGATGCCTGCAGAGCATGGCAGCAATGTGTGATCCACACATATCGTTTCATGTCGCTTACATTCTCCTTAATAAGACACAGATGTTTTTTTTGTCTCCATCATATCCATGGATCTGGTGATGTTGTGAGTTCTCTGGTCATGCTCATCCAAGCTTCCCCTGACCTCCCAGGATCCTCTGAGGCCTGTAATTTGGAGCGCCTGACTTGGAAGCAGCCCTAGAGCTAATCACCATTTGGTATCTGACAGATTAACCCACCATAGAAACACTAGCGCATGCACACACATACACACACACAGAGCTTTGCTGCCTGCCTACTGCATGATTAACTGGAGATAAGGGAGTGCTTCAAACTCCCTGGATTCTCAGGGATATTTAAAGCCTTCATGGAAATTTCCATAGGGAAAGAGGTGGTGGTGTGGTGATGGAAATGGTCCACACTGTGTGTGTGTGTGTGTGTGTGCAGAGAAACTGATGCACAGTCACTCTCTGTTACTTCCAACAACTGTATACTAGCAGCTAAAGCTCCGGCTCTACTGTGCGGGCTCCAGTGAAGGCCTTCTCTGTGTGAAAGGCTCCTGCCTTTGTGTGCATCAGACCGTGGCAGCCTCAGCCTCCAGGAGAGCGGGGCAGAGCAGAGAGAGCGAGCGAGGGGGAGAGAGTAAGAGGAGAGAGAGAGAGAGAGAGAGAGAGAGAGAGAGAGAGAGGAGGCAGGGAGCAATGCACAGGAGAGCTTGGCCTGAATGCGCTCAGGAAAAAAACAGCTGCCAGCAGGGGCAGGGTCACGAACATTGAGTGATTTCCAGCCTCCATCGATAGATACTATTCTTAGTGAAGGCTTATAAAAAAAAGGATGCAGAGAGTTTTGTTTGAATGTGAGCAGTTCCAAGTCTGGCAGGGCTGTTTGTTAAGACCCACAAAAACTCTATTAGTTCCTTCTCTGTGATACTGGAATCTCTTCCTACCTGTGTAAGCAGACCAGGTTGGATCTGAAGAGGCTGGGCACCAGGGGCCTGCGTCACTATGGGAACAGCATTCTCCATCCGCACAGAGTAACTGGTGTGCTTGGAAGGGGACGCCTGCAGCCCTGTGGACAAATAAAGCACATGCATGCACACAATCACCATATCTGTCACTTGTAAACAACACTGTGGCATCAGCAAAATTAAGAGCGAGGGATCGGATAGCATGTTGTATATGCACACTGATTTATCTGCATTCAACAGATGTCAAAACCCTTCTGCTATGAGCGATACTACTTGGACAAACAAAAACGGTTGTCATGGCAAAGGCATAAAAACAGTTTCTAATAATGGAAATTCTTTTTATCACTCATTCCACAGAAAGAATAAATAAACAAATAGAATAATGCCTTAGAGCTCCTCTGCCCTCCCACTGCAAACACAGAGGAGACAAAAAGGGGGGTGAGTAAGCCTTACACAAAGATATTAAATTTCCTTTCAAATGATTAATTGCCTCATCAAGTTATCATTGAATCACCATTTGCACGGCACGCTTGACACTGCCTATGGGGTGCAAGACTCAAGCTGCAAAACAAAAATGACTAAAAGCTAGCTGTATCTGTGCACAGAGATAGACCTAACACCGACCGCAGTGCTGCACGTATGGTAGCAGATAAACGCTGTGTAATTGTGTTATATCCTCATATCATGGCCTGCTCTAGTGCAGGTGCTCGTGGCTGAGATCTGAGGCCAATCCCACTCTATCCAATCATAATAATGCACACTGACTTACCTTGGAAGCCAGGGGGGCAGACGATGAGCGCCTGCTGGAAGGGGTCGGGCCGGGCGGCGCAGAGCTGAGGAGCCCCCGGCTGCAGGGGCATGCTCCTCTGGGCCACGGCTGCCATGGAGGCAGCGGAGGGCTGGTAGAGTGCAGATTGGTAGTTTAGTATGGAGACATCAGGACTTGCAAAGGAAAGGGTGGCATTGTTGGTGGAGGAGGGAGCCAGGTTGGTGGCCTATAGGAACGATGGGACCGAAAATAAAAATCATGAGGGTGGAGGAACTGATGGGAATGACAGGGAAGTGCTCTAAGGGGGGCAGGTTGAACAGCAGGCATGGTGAAAACAGAAAAAGAACAATATCCGAATGAAAATAATGCACAAATAAAGATGCAATAGAACCGCCGGGTCTTGTGAACATCGATGGAGGGGCATCCATCATTGATGAGAGCCGATGGAAAAAGGAGGAAATTAGACGGCTGATTTGAACACGTCTTAAAATATGCGGACTGTTGATTTGATTAATTAGAGGGGGAGAAAGAATGAGAGGAGAGACACAATCAGAGCTACAATTCTTAGAATAATCAACCATCAATGCCACCAGAGCACATTTATACTGAGATTTTGGTAATTTTGTACCATGTATAGTGTTTACTGGCAAACAAACCTCACTTATTTAGAACAGAATAATGCGCTGCTGGGCAGGAAGTATTTAAATGTCTATAGTGACAGTCTACTGAACATGAAATTATTGATGCTTTATATGTCTCCATACATAATTTAGCAACAATTAATCATGCAGCAACATTAACATCTCCCTTATTATCACGCCTAAATGATGCGTTAGTCATAAGGAAAGTATATTATAAGTCTGTGTAAATGTAACTGCTGCAGAATCAATATGAGCCAATATAATGAGCTGCAGCGAAGTTTGACATTTCATGTCACAGCTTCACTATCTAGCCTCCGAATCAATATGCCTGACAGGAGTAATATTTCACAGCCAACAGTCATTCTATAATTATGTAAGCTTAGGTAACTCCAGCATGGCTTGACCATTTATAAGACATGTGGAATACTAAGACGGCCTGGGAAACATCCTAGGTACAAACAAATGCTTTCAAGAGACGCCTTTTGCTCAGCTCGTAAGTAGTATTTGCTCCTTGATACACTGTCTAATTTTAGCCCTTTCATTAAGCGCACGTAGAGGCGGAGGGAAATACAGAGACGGCGCTTTCATTTTTCATTTGCTCTCTTTAGCGTGTTCGATGAACACCAGGGGAGGGAACATAATCAATATGGCACTGTGGCATTCATCATAAACAAGCACGGAAGCAGCAAAATACAAGCCAAAGATGCATTCCAGCCTTGCAAATGAATCGAGCTGAATAAATCACTAACTTAAGTCTGTCTATATGCCCTGAGAGCCAGGCGCGGAAAAGACTAGCTGAGGGAATGTTAATCCATTTAAATCACAGCAAGATGGGGTTTTTGTCGCATGCTACATAGTGTGAGCCTGCTCGATATAGTTGGTGATAAAGATCTGTGTTTACTAAAGAGAGGGACGGGTATGTGTGTGTGGTGGGGGGAGCAAGAGTTGTAACTAAGCACAATCTGGAAAACCTTGCAACCCGACGCTCGGTGATTCCGGCATAAGCCAAAAGTCAGCAGTTTCGATTCACAGACCGTACGGGAGCGGAGCGGTAAAGCACCGCAGGCTCAACCCAGGGAAATGGGAGGAAAGAGGAGAAGACAGAAGGGGGCAGGAGCGAGAGGAGGGAAAAAGAGAGGAAGCCTGGTAAAGGGATTCTTAAGGCCTGAAAGCCCCAGAATGCAAGGCAAGCAGGAAGTGGGGCTTGTCATTTGTGTAATCAGCACTTTGTGACAATCCCACAGGACCCGGGGCACAGACAGAAATGCAGGCAGACAGATATACATGCACCAAGGCAGAAAGGCAGGCCAGTGAGCATGGAAACGTGCAGACAGACAGGAAGAACGGACAGAATACAAAAAAGTACAAAGAGACAAACAGCCGCTCACGGGCCCCTAAGCTGTTCAGCTACTGACAGTTGGGTGTTTAAAATACATTTGTTTGGTTAAGACAGCATTTGACTGGGAATGTAAGCAGGATGCATCTGTCATATCATTGCTGGAGGGTTTCAGTTCATCTTTAATTATCCAATCTGATACATATACATTTACATATTGGTAACTTTATGCTTATACATTGCAGTGTTTTCCAAAAAGGTAATAAATATTACATACCTTGCCAAAATTTCTTCACTTTAGAGTCCACACAGACCTCTCTTTATCTGTGCCTTCCTTTACTACCGGCTGCATCTCTTATATCTCTCAGCTGCATATTTTCTATCCTAACTTTATTGGGGCCTAGCGTGGAGATGCAGTAAAGCGTAGCTAACATCATTTGCATACTTGTGTCTGGCAGCTTAACAGTTCAGCATCGCGGGTTGTGTTTTCAGCTTTACCTGGCTGTGCACAGTGTTCAGCTGGTTGTTGAAGGTCATGGTGAGGTTGGTGGAGGTGCTGGGGGCCACGTGGGTGATAAAGGGCGTCTTGCTCTGGTTGACTGTGTCGTACATGTTGATGCGCCGCTTGCAGATCTCCATGTTTTGGAAGCACGACTTTACGCTGCATGGACGGAAAAAGAGGAGGGGAGGGGGGTAGAGAGGAGGGATGAGCCGCGCTGTGCGTCATGACAGTGGCAGATGTTATTTCACAGCTCGCAATGGTAATTGTGCAAATGACAACGGGGCGCGTTCAGCTCGTACTGTGTGCTGTGCGGGAAATCGAGGAGGTGCGACATTGTGACAAAGGGGTGGTTGAGTGTTTCGATGGGAGTGATCCTCTTGTCCGCGTCAATGGTCAGCATCTTGGTTAACAAGTCGATGAACTCTCTCCTGTCGGCCTTCTCTGCCAGCATGTCGCTCCCCTCCAGATCCGATGTCATGTTCACCTGGAGGCACCCAAAAACAAAATGCACAAGCATCTTAGCATTTCAAACACCTCTTCAATGGCTGATTGAGCATCCGAGGTCTTTAATATTCTCTCTGGTCTCTGTCGACGACAGAAAAATCTCTCCCGTGGCTTATTCCCATACAGAGGCCTATTAATACTCACAAGGCCTCATCAGTTAGGGTGTCAGTGTGTGTGTGTCACAGAGCCCAGTGATAACCTTGCACCTTAGTGACATTACAAACATTTGCACTGGTATTTATAGCACCACTTGAAATATCTCCTGGCGCCTTCAGTGAGATTTTTATCTATTCCTGAGATGGGAAAAACAAACAAAAAATCATGAACTCAATAAATGCTGCCATTGGCTAGTCATTAAAAAAAAAAGAACTACTTTCACAAAGGACACCATTTTGTGAGTGCCGCTGAAAAAGCTGACATAAGACAACTTAACCTAAATATGTTCTGAGGCAATTCTGGGAAAGCTTCCTTGGAACATCGTGTTGCTTCATCTGTATTAAACATTGCGGCTTAGGTTGTGGATAAATACTGGGCAAAGCAGATTTCTGCAGATTTTGGCACAGATGAAAAGCTATAAAAACTAGCAGGAATTGATTTGGTAGGCACCGAACTAATTCTGGGGACTAGGTTTACTTTTAGGGTTGTCATGCGGGGTGAGGAACAAGTGAAGGAGACGGAACAAGGTCGCGGCAAAGCAGAGTTTGAGCGAACAAGCAGACTGTCAGGTGGCGTGAGGACACCGACGGGGACAGTGGCAACAGACAGGCAGCCTTGTTTATTGTGACTGCCATGCAGAGGTAGCAGGCCTGTTTTTAATAAAGACGCAGCGCTTATCTGTAGGCCTGCTCCAGGGGCTATCAGATGTGCTGCCAGTCAACACTGCAAATCTGATTCAATTCTCTTCCTCGATACAGGTTATTCAGGCTCTGTAACCATTCCTCTCTGCTTGCCATCTCCGCTGGCTGTGATAAAGGAATAATCTGCAGAATGAGGTGAGAAATAATCACGTCGTCCTCTGCGAGTGGAAGAGATGACTTTGGGAAACATACACGGTTTGGTTGCACACGCATCGTGGGTGGGAGTTGGCTGAGGGGTGCCACACGACTGGATAAGCAGGGGCCCAAAGAAAAAAAAGAAGATTTTTCTATCATCCTTTAAATTAATATGTGCATTTACTAGATAGAAAACATATTTTCATGCCTTCACTGTCTTTCAATAACAGCAAAACAGACATTTTCTTATCTTGAATGAAAATAAAAATATCACTAGTAAACATAAAAACAAGGGGCTTTGACTAATACAGTCCGCCTTGCATGCCTTGCATGTCAACGGCTGTTTATGGAGCCACATCTGTGCCATGAGGGGCACTGACATGCCGCTCTAGAGTGAGGGCAGCGACGGCAGATGTCGAGCAGTGAGACAGATCGGGCTACGCCTCGGGAGATGTGGAGCTAGGCGGCCAGGATGCAGGCCTGTCTTCCGCACAGCTCCTCAATAACTGCAGATTTACCCATAAACTTTAGTTTCTCAGCAGGAAGAGCAGTTGAGGGAAGGAAAAGTGTATTTGTAAGTGCATGTAATAAAAGATAAGGTGAAGACCATGCTGCTCCTCCTGCCGTGGCTTCACTCCTATCAGCGCAGATATTGAAGGACTGCAGATCAAAGTGAATCCATTTTTCGAGCAGGCCTTCCTTCCATCTACATCAGGCCTCAAGCGGGGTCCTGCATTTGCTGTAAGTTGGTGTCTGATTTACTCAAATTAGATATACTTGTGACTAAAGCCTCCCAACATTTCCCACGACTGAAAGGAGGTTCATTATCTCTCCCTGGCACCCAGCCCCTCTGTCTTTCAGGGCCCTCAGCTACATCATCCATTATACACGCAGAGACAGATGTCCACAATGCTGACTTGTTTATATGGTTGGGATAGTGAGATGGGGTGAAATATGCAGTTTTCTCCCACATTAAGCCTGCACATCTCTGCTGTATCTCCTCTGTGTTTTTGTAGTAAGCTGAGTCTGGCTGCTGCAATGAGAGGGAGACGGGACATGGAGCTTGAAGCGTAGGAGACAGAGATGACCCAGGGGATATCATACCAGTGCAGGTTGGTTTCATTAAACTCTGTGCTGCATGTGTGTGTGTGTGTGTGTGTGTGTGTGGTAACTGTAAATTCAACAAGCCTAAGCAGCGATACTATCTTGTCCCAGTCGACAGCATGTTATTTCAGACAGACCTGACAGCGGCCCTGGGCGCTACTGGACAACCATAATTGTCTCGATCACTTAAGTCGCTACATGTATTGTGTATCCACATGGACACCTTCCAGAGGCCGGTGCTGGTTGTGCACCAAGATGGCCGTATTCCAAAAGAAATAATTCACCTGCTTAACTCTTATCTCTTGGCTAGTCATTATCAGAGGCTGGATCGAGGTGCACGATGACAAGAGAGTACTGTCAGAGATTCGAAGAGCCCTGGGAAAAAACATTGTAATTTTCCATCACCCCTGCCATATCTGCCAGCAGAACCAGTATTTGGCCGAGCGAGGGTGAACAAAACAACACTCACTATCATCTCACTGTCAGGCACGTCCTATCAAAATGTCATGGCTACATGTGAACTTTCCCACCGTGGAGAAATGAATTCACTCTGAGTCACAGAGGAAAGTGGCATTAGCTGTAGCTCTTCCATACGAGAGTCCGCTATATAAGTCACTTCCTGGGGTTATGTAAGATCTCCTAAACAAACACATCCCCACAGGTGACATGCAGGGCTGCATGGGGACAGGGACGAACCAGTTGAGTCATGCAGACACAATACGGTGCAGGTCCCACTGAGCTGGTCTGGAAATCTGGTGGGGGCCTTCTGGAATGTGTGTATATGTGTTTGTGAGTGCATGCGTGTGTGTGTTAGCAAATGAGAAAGAGGGAGAGGGAGAGAGAGAGCAACATTTTGTACCCCTTGCCCTCTACATGCTTACGTGTGCTCTAGAAGTACAAAGTGAAGACACAGCCACAACACTCGCTCCAGCTTAAATCAGAAAGCAAACTGTACATATAAAACACGCTAACCAGCCTCACCACATGTTCGGCTCAAATGTCCGTCTGTAGCTTATTAGATAGCGGTTGAGCAAAATGAAGAGCAGAAGCAGAGCTGAGGAGGGGTTTCCGTGAACAGCTGCTTTCACTTCACTCTCCAAAATTCTATATAGCAGCGGAGCTACGCCGCATCTGGAGATCAGACCTTGGCAGGATAATTAATTTAAAGGATTTCAAATATTTGATAGATAATTCAGGATGTGATGGATCAAACTGGCCCGGAACCTGAGCCGACCCGTCAGCTGAATCTTCAAATTCGAGACAGGTGGATGTGTTTGAGGCAAAAGAAAGGGCAAAAGCAAATGACGCATATTTTGTCGGATCCGTGGGAGGGAAAGAGTCATGCTTTGCGAAACACTGAAACAGCTATACCTGCGCCATATCATCCAAGCAGTTGAAGATGTACTTGCGAGCCTCCTTGGACTTGATCCCCGTTTCACCCTCGTGGTCCTCTGGAGTCTGCGGGAGACAAGAAGCAGATGTTCCTCTCAAATCCCATCACACTTCCCCTCTGGAAATGCACTATTTACATTTGGCTCATTACAGCCTCTTGTTGTTGATGTGCAGCAGGACTCAGCTTGCCCCCTGAGCAACCCTGGGGTAGCACACAAACACTCATCTAACAGCCAGGGTACATGGGGGAGACTGCAGGCAGAGGCACACACTATATCACAGAAATGATATGCAGAACGTAAACCTACACACACGCACACACACACACACACACACACACACACACACACACGTGCACGCTTTGCGTGAAGTGTACATGGACACACATTTAGGTAAACTCCGTGAAAACACAGAGACATAAGTATAGACAAAGTATAAACACATGTAATCACTCTTTTTCAAAGGATGCAAATTTACACAAAACTGCGCTGTGTTGACTGTAGAAACCTCCTGACTGAACACATGATATTTTTTAATTACAGTCAGCAAAGCAATGCAGCTGCTGCTACATGGAAACACATGGCAAGGTCAGATTAAAGCTGAGCAATCAGAGTGGGGGAAAGAAAAAAGTGGTCAGGGTGCCTTGACGTTTGATTTTCCACATACCAAAGACACTAGAAAATCATGAGGAGTTAAAGCAATGGTGTCAAGTGCATGCTAACAATCTGCCTCTGTGTCAAATCATCTGCTGTCAGACCTTATCTTCAGGAACTCAGGACCCCTCCAGCCTTTTTTTTTAAACTGACAACAATGTGGTTTTAAAAAGGCCTCATCAGCTCACAGGTTGTAGAGTTTTTCTGGCCAGGAAAGTTCTTAAATTTGAGTAGAAACATGATAGAGTTGCATAACTTTTACCCGACACCTGCTAATAATCCGTGAGCAGCTGACTCGAGGGCATGAGCACTATGTTATCATATGTCTTTGTTTAAAGGCCAGTCATCATCAGTACTTGTCAGTGAGGTATGTTACTGGGACTCATAAGAAACTAGTACGCTTTTCTTCACCAACCAGATCAATCCTGTGCGCAGGCAGGGGCAGACGTGGTAAAAACATGGCTGCACCCTGCGGAGACAGATCAGTATTTGCAGTTCGATACAGTCAAGGGCTCAGTGAGTAAATTTACCGTGCGGCGTACAAAAGTCTAACTTAAGTTAATGAGGGTAAAAAAATATCTAGAAAAAAGAAAGAAAGGAACGATCCTCCCCAATGAATGGTCAACATAGATGGACACCCTCCGAGCTGGATTCATTAAATTGGGCTTTGCCAAGTCCCCTCACACAGATCTATTTTGCTTTCATTACCCTCTTGCTTTGCATATAGCTAGAAACAGGGACATCAGTGCCTCACACAACGACGTTTCGGGAATTTGCTCCTAGAAGGATGTTCTCAATGCTGCCAGCGAGAAACGTTGTGCGCGTTTGCGTGCATGCATCTATATCACTCCAGCTGTACCTTGAGTCTCCAGAGAGGATAGGTGGAGTCTGGATCTCTGTTGAAGAACCTGGTGGTCTTTGTCCCTGCACTCAACAGATACTCTGCAGGAAGTCCCTGCGTCTGTGAGATGTACCGGATCTGCAAGACAAAAACATGAAAAATGCATTTGAGGCTTTTCACATCACATGCATGATTGAACCATAAGTTGCATTTAACTGGGGAACACTGTGAATGTTTCCTGCAAACTTTAAAGATGGATGTTCTTCTGGCAGTTTGAGAACCGGGGCTGACATTAACTACTCCAGACTTATCTAGCTGAAATATGCACAGCACCCAAACATGACCTCCACTCAAGAGTCTAAGATTGATTTGAGACTTGTAAATGAGACACTTTGCTAAGTTTTTCGGGCTTGCGAGAAAATCAGGCGAGCTTGTTCGGTGATGGAGCACAACTTGCTCAAGGTTTTCCCACTGAGCCTCGTCTGACTGATGGAGAGAAGGGAACGCGGCAATGTCTTGCTCTGGAGCACAGGGGCTGCGCTAATTGGACAAGTGGCTCTATGGCATCTGTTCAGATAAACAGGGAGGCTGCGCAAGAATCATCAGGGGCTGTCAGGGGGATTGGAGAAGCATTCCCACCCTCCCAAACGCTCTCGCAAGCGCGCACGGAGAGCGAGCACGCACACGTGCATGCGTATGCATAAACATTGCTGCGCATGAAGATCCGGGGGTATGCAAGCACTCAAACACACACCGTCATGAGTTGCTCAGAGGTCAGGAGACAATTTGAAGTTCCAAAGAAGCACTATGTGTTACCTGATCGTACTCTGAGGCTCCCGGGTAGAGGGGCCACCCCAGGAAGAGCTCAGCTATCACACAGCCCAGGGACCACATGTCTATAGCCTCACAGAACGGCAGGCCCAAGATGATCTCCGGAGCCCTGCAGATAGAGAAAACACACAGCATGGTTATAAATCAGACTTTTTTTTTACACTTAATGTATAATCCATACTGAGCAGAGCTGTAGCTAACTGTTGGAAGAGACAGAAAAATGAGACATATGGTGATATGACTACATTGTCGTTTTTAATATAAAGTCATATCTGCAAAAGCCTTGTGAGGAGCTTCTTTTCAAGCTTCCTATGAGCTTGTGGAGAGGAGCCCAGTGTAGTACGCTCAGGTCAGAGGCGAAAATAATTTACGCCGCATATGTAGGAGGGAGCTGGAGACTGTCCACACATTTTAGCAACCTTCCCAAAAGCCGATGCGATTTAATTAGACAACACACAGGCGTGCAGAAGTACACATTCTTGCACACAAACACTGTTCCACACAGTTCAGCACCAAGACAGACAATTCAATTAATCTTCAATGTCTGAAGGCTGTTGTATTATCTTAACATTGATCACTCAGCGCAGCCTTGAAAAAGGCTCCAAAGTTGAAGCCAAAAGGGTGCTTCTTGTTCAGACAGTTTCCAAGGTGCCAGCTTGCAGATAACTGATTGATAACCACGGAGGAGCACCAATCACTGAGCCCCATCTCTGGCAGTCAGACATGGGGACTGTGTGGAGGTACAGGGGTGTGTTCACAGAGTTTCACGGTCCACAGAAGAAATGTGGAAGCAATTATGCCATAAAAATAACACCAAAATAAATATTCTATACAGCATGCAACGAGTTTCATCCGGGCTTTTAGTGGGGCTACATCTGAGTTAATAAAGTCGGTGCTTCATTCCCAGACACTGGCTTATGCCAGTCACACACACACACACACTCAGAGACCATTTCAGTGGTGGAAGAGATAAATATCTATGATTTGATAAAAAAGAAGAAATATTATTTCAGTTATTTGAGCAGCACTGCAGTCCCAAACAATTCCCAACTTTCATTCAACATGTTTTATATCCTGTCAGAAAGACTAATACGCTTCTTGTGAGCTCATGTCTCTGATGGGGCTTAAAATAACTGAGAACACACTGACTCGACTCTCTAACAATCCAAAGCACTTTCAAGTGGTTCTCTGGCTGTCATCATCATGGAGGAGGGGGGTGGGGTGTAACATGTTACCTATTGGTGAAATTAGTCACTTAGCTCCAAATAACTGGTTCACTAAGAGAACCAGATGGAGCTCTTTTCCCCATCCATAACTTCAATCTAGACTCTGAAACTGAAATCCCTCTCCGTCTGTTCATAACATGACACACAGATCACAGGAGTTTAAGGCTGATCTTGGAAAGTTTCTCATTCAAAGCCGAGTTCACAATGCTGATTGCCGTGACCATGGTAACTAGGCTAGCGCTTCCCCCTAAGCCTAGGCGGGCTCTGGCAGGGCTTTCGGTCGCGCAGAGAGAAACGAGGGGGCCTGGCCTGGGTCCCGCTGGAACTGTAGGTACCAGGGAAACAGAGAATGTGGAAAACAGCATGGGAGGACGCTATAGGACTTTATAGGCCCGCAGGGGGGCAACGGGTGAGGGCAGCTGGGGGGTTTGGAGCAGAATGAATGAAAATACCTCACATACTTAAAAGCTAATTTTCCAACTGTAGCCCCCTGCCCTCTATTCACTGCAGGCTGACGAAAAGGCAAAAAAAAACGAAAACGAGGGCATAGGCGATTCATTGTATAGTGAGATACCTCTAGTATGCAGAGGACGCCGCCAGGATAGACGATGAGATACTGCGCAAGAAAAACCGAGAAGAGGAGGGAGACCGTTGAAGAGAGGCAGAGGCACAAATAAAGCAAATGAGGGGGAGCAGCATTTCGCTCAGTGAGGAGCTCCTGTCACAGAAGTTGGTTATTGGGGTCTTGAGGGCAGCAATGGAACAGACACCAAGACAACACTGTAGCAACAGTATCTTAGGGCACCATTACACACCAATACAAAGACACCCGCACAAACAATGAGCCGAGACGTCTATCAAGGGGCTGCCAAAGAGGCATAAAGGAGCCTGCGAGGAGGCGATAGCAGAGGGAAAAGCAAAGGTAGGAGAGAGAAAAGATGGACACCAGGGCCGTGGTGAGCACAGTCCCCCTCTAACAGCTTGTTAGCTTGGCTGGAGTTTCACTGTGGACACAATAGAAAGGGAACAGTAACAGCTGCGGGCACATGTGGATGGGAACGCCACCACACAGAGAGGCAAGTACACAAGAAAAGTTGGAACTATTAGGAGTAGTCTTCCAGGAGCTGTGCGTGCGTGTGCGTCCCTTTTAACTTTAGGAGGAGATGCGCTAAATGAAACTTGAGGAATCCATAAGCAAATCCTATTATCAAGTGTGGCTTTGGGTCAATTTAATGTCTGCAGAAACCAAAGTCAAATCACTTAAACGCTTTCAGCAACAAAAACACAGAACAATACACAGACGTTTGTGGGGATTATGTTCTATTTATAAATTCAAATATCACTGTTTGTACTTTCAACTCTTTGCTTATCCCGCTGTCTGTGCTTAAGTTGATAATAGAAGCAGGCAAGACTCCATCTCCGTCACAGAAACAGCAATATTTTTACGATATGATGAAACCTGTATACTGTAGCAGCCTGGCGGTTCTGCAGTGCATCTAAGTATGATTCACACATCCCCGCACGAAAACCCTCAACATATGGCACCTTATGAGTTCTCCAAAAACCTCATTTGACTTTAAAAAGACAAAACAAATAAATGGATGAGCCACTGCGAGCTGTAAAAAGTGGAGGCTGTTTTTGCAACACGAGACTTGTTGTTTGACTCGGCTGCGAGGAAATTCTCTCATCAAAACGTATTGTGGAGATGAAAGCCGCAGGAAACCCTTTCATCAGATGGATCTCAGATCATTGTGACTCCGGCGGACACATGCAGACCACAAGACCTTCAACTTTCCACCCCTTTTTTGTTTTTTTGTTTTTTTCTTCTTTAGCAAGAGACTGAATTATATAACCTCCATCTCTAATCACCATCATGGTATGTAATTCATTCTAGCTCACTAACTGCAGACCTCAAGAGGGGCTGACCCAGTGCCACATTCGATATCAAAGAACAGTGGCTGTAATAACGTCAATAAAACATACTTTCATTAGAGTGCAATTACTGTATAGCTGTTAGCCACGGTCACATGCGCTTTGCGTGATGGAGAGATTTGCTAGTGTTGATGTTATGTTTGGATCCATTTCAGCCTGAACCTTCCTGGGTTATGCTCCAGTGCTCTACTTAGCCTGTTCTCATGGCTCCCCCGCCTCTCACAAAAAGCACGTCCCGTTCAGAGAGAGACAGCGAGAGAGACAGCGAGAGAGAGCGAGAGTGAGAAAGAGAAAAGGAAGGAAGAGAGAGGGAGTAACGTCGTTGCTCATAATATGAAACCACAATTGCAAATCTGTCCCTACCAATGCACCGCTGCCATCGCATGCAAAGCGCTCCACAGCTGCTGCTGATGCAGGCCTTTCACTGGCAGTGATAAACACCACACACATCTGCGCAGCTTACAAACCTCGCTCCTTTCCTGTCCCCCTTTCCTTCCTAACGTGGTACGTAGAGCACAAGACACTGACATCTTGTGCAGATAGAAACTTTTCAGTTTTGGATGCTGAGCAGAATTCAGTTAAACTCTACTGCAGGTAAAACAGCACACTAGTAGCCAGTCACATGTTTTTTGTACTGTTCGGTTATCAGAACTCTGGACTATTTTTAACTGAAGCTCTTAAAAAATAAAAAAAAAGCCAGAAGAACAAGGTCTTGCTGTGAGTCTGTAAGAAACAACTGTTTTGTTTGAACAAGACTAAAAGTCTAAAGCCATGCTAACAGCACTGTTAGTTTTAGAGATGTTTGTTAAAAATGAATCAAATTAATAAAAAAATGAGCACCAATTTGGCAATCCAATAGGTGCCCCAAATGTGAACCTCATGGTGGCACTAGAGGAAAATCAGGGGAATCACCTTGCCATCCAGACAGACTCAAGTGCAGCTAAAAACTACATTCTTGTCAGCTGATAATCTCCATAGTTGAGGTGCTTGGATACACCATCTGAGCACACTACATTCAGCTGACACTGCCAATTTATCAGCCTTTAAGCTGCACCCCACCTCGCTCATCTCCTGTTGGCATGACTACCAGAGGCAGTGCCTCTCAGAGGGTGGTGGTGAGCTTCTTGCCGCAGACCGTACATGTCACATACAGTACAGACGGTGTGCAAATCACCGGCTAGCCAGAGGCTTTCTCTGGATTTCAATGGGGACCCGACTGCATGAGAGGCCTCAGTGTTCGGGCTAGTGGCTCTGACAGCACTGGCCCTTGACAAAAGAAAGAGGGAGGGTGGGACGGCGAGAGAGAGAGGGAGCGAGGGAGAGTCTGCATGCTGACATCCTCCCAGCTGGCCTGGTCATTGATGAGCCCCAGTCCCCTTGGGAGCCAGAGATGGCACGACTCATGAATGGAGCCTTTCTTCTGCCACCCCAGCCCACCCCTACACCTCAGCCCCTTCACCCGCCCCCTCTGCCAGCCCAGCCAACCCTTATACCTCACCCCGCCGCACCATCCAAACCCCCCACCCCTCCTTACAACCTCTTTGCCAGCAAAACCCCCTTCAAACCTCTCAAACTAGGGCGCCAAGGCCAGGTTAACGCTCCCTCCCCGCTCGCCTGTCCGCCCTCTGCTCTGTTGAACCGTGCCTGCGCTTGGCTGGCTTGCCAGCCCACACACACACGCACGCAGACACACTCGCACAGACATACACACACAGCTGACATCACAGGCTGTGTGCATGTCAGGATGTATCCATCAGGCTGACCTTCCCTTAGCTCGGCTCCAGACGGGAGACTGATGGATCCCTGGAACCCTGCAGCATTTACACACACAGAAATGCACAACACACACACACACAGAGGCCAGCCAGTCTATGGTAATAGGCTTGATCTCTTTCCTTTCCGTTTCAAAAACGTCATCATTGGACCTTATATAACTATGTTTTATTCAACAGGCGGCCAGGCAGTTAAGTAAAGAGCAGCATGTATACTGGAGGTAAATAAGATACACTAGGTAGGTTGAGAGCACTGTTATGACATGGTGCTGCTTGGCGAGTCAGATAGCTGTCCAGTGCGAACAGGGAAAAGCACTTCATGAGAAAAGAGCCTGCCATTAACTTTTCTCCCCTCTATCTCCTTCTCTTCTTTCCATTTCATCCCCTCTCTTTTGCCTCTTCCCCTCTCTCCATCCCACGCTTTGCCCTTGCCTAATGTAAAAGGCTCGGGCCGGCGCTGTGAATGACTCCCTTCCTCCCCCGGGGTATTCATCTACATATTCATGCCCTCAAAGGTTCCTCCACCGCCTCTTTGAAGATGCACCATAGAGAAACACTTTTCTAGATATACAGCATGGTGGTCGCTGACTGTGAAATCAATGTGCAGAGTTACATCCCCTACCGTGCACCTGTGGCTCACAGGATACCACCCCAGCCCAGGACACACACACACACTCACACATGCACATACACTATACCTCCCCAGCCACTCCACCTGTTCTCATCACATCAGAAATTGCTGCACAGCGCACAAGCCAGGCATAGCAGTGCTCATGTAAATGCACATTCATGTAGGCAGAGACTGTAGATGGCATTTAAATTTAGAGACTGTGAGTGTTCCAGGTGGTTCTTGGATGGAAAAAAGCGGGCGGGGGGGGGGGGGGTCTGGACAAGTCCTTGAGAAACATTGTCTTACTCCCCAAGCAGGCGTAACATTCCTGGTGTTCAAGGTCCTGACAACAGGCCTCCTTCTCTTTTTCTTTCTCTCGTCCTCAGAAAAAAAGTGCGCGCCGAAAGCGCTGACGAGGCTGCCGCTGTTTTACCTGTTAAAGTATTAGCATTCCCTGTGTGTCTAGCAATGCATTACAACAAGGCAAATGAAAGGAAAGAAGGAGAGAGGATGTTTCGTACAGAGGGAGGTGTCGACATCCAAAGGATTAGTCGTTGGGAAGATGGGGACTGTCCTGATAATGAAAAAAAAATCTGTTGGGAAACTGAGCAACTCAACTTCAAGAAAAGTTGCGATTGCAGCAACTCAGATGCATCACAGCAGGCCACAGTAAAATATGGTTGACAGCTGCACGTATGCTGGTGCTGATTCAACGCAACCTTAAGTACAGTTCAACTCAGCAGAGGGAGTAAACTGTAACCGAGAGCTAACACGAATAGCATTTGAACATTCGAAGGTTGGCCCCTGTTCCCTCTCTCCATCTACCATTTAACCCCTCCCTCTCCTTTGAGGCATTTTATATAATGAAATATTCAGTGGGCAGAGAGCCACCCCTGTCTCGGCGGCACACATGGCATGTGGAGCCCTGTCATCGCAGCAGTGCGCCACGGTCAATATTAGCACGCAGGGTATGCCACATCCTCTCACATGGCATCACCCTGTACCATTACCTACAAGCTGTTTTTCAAATGCCTGTGTTCCTAGCAGAGTTAGATAACGTATCAGAACAGAACATCAAACACATATTTTATTGCCCGGGCAATACATTTGCTGCTATGGAGACTTCGTCGCCCCCTTGGAGGAGCAATGGAGTACCTTTTTCCACCCACCTTCGCCTTCTTATCCGTCTGCCCGCGGAGCTTCCATTAACAACACTAACAACTACAAAAACCAAACAATGAGCACAGCTACAGCACAGCTCAGTTGTTCGTGTGGACGTCTGTGCAGCGCTTCATCGTTCCCAGTTGGTAATTACCTCTTTACCGTGGTTATTATTATTCTCCAGCATGCGGCTCATCCTATAAGTAATACATCTCATTTCCACCTGCAAACCAGCAGGCAGTCCCCAGCTCCCCGCAGTACCCTCTGCACCCCCAACCCCCATCGCCTGGTGCGGGGGTCAAAGGGACAGACCTCTTTCAGCTGGGTGGACACGAAGAGAGAGGTAGAAATGACAGAGGGGAGATGAGGCAGGGAAAACCGGAGAGGGTGGAGTGGGCACAACAATGGAAGACGGATGCCTCCTCCATCAACACCCAACCGCCTACACACACGCACACATATTCGCTCCCTTCTGCCTCTCTTCTCGTAGGGGAGAGTGCCGGGAAGGATTTGCGGTCGGTAAATGATGGGTATCTGTCATACAGTGATGCCTGGAGAGAAGATGTAGGGGATGCAGAGAGGGAGCCTCGAGTCTCTCCAGCCCTATTAGGGTACTGGACTGACAGTCAGACAGTATTAGGCCGGTCTACCTGCCAACGGCCAGACACTGACCCAACCCTCAGGCATGTGTAGCTCTGCTCCGTCAGACTTCAGTCTCCATGAAAACTAGACTTTAATGGAATCCGTAAATAATAACTTGAAAACAGGTAATTGATATCACATCCTGGCAGTAAAAAGTCCATCTCACAAGAGAGAGCTTCTTGGAAAGTATTGAATCGCTGCCACTGACCCCTCAAAAATGATGCCATCACATCCTTATACTCTCTTAGTCACCGCTCTCCACTGTCAGCAAGCCCCACAGGAAATATGTGGGTCACACAGACCTCGCTAGGAATGGGTGAAGCCAGTCTGAAGGCAGAAAAGCAGACAGACAATAACACATTCAAACATGCAGTCACTCAGTCAACCAGCCTAACCAGCTGGCAAGCCTGTCACCATGGCTGAGACGTTCACTAGAACAGACAGGAAAGCGGCATAACAGGCAGCGAGACACACTCTGCAGACGGGCGCAGGCGGCCAGTCAGGCAGGGGAGATTGTGTCTGCTCGTGGCTGAGGAATGCTTAAACCAAAGCCTTGATCGCTTCGGCAAATTAGAGCGTACGAGGGACTCGGTCAGCTAGACTTAAACCTTTCTCGGCTCCAATCCCCCCGGTGCAGCACAAGCCACAGCAGGGCAGACCAGAGCGCGGGCCAAAACTGCAAAATAGACTGTATATCATATCACAATATTCTATCACAGCTGAAAAGGCCCAGCATGACAGTTATGTAAACTGCCAGCCAAACCAATCACAATCTCATCTGCCTGCTTGACTGACTGACTGTCTGTCTGTCTCCCTCTCTTTGCGGTTTGCCTGTATTCTCTGCTGTCTGGTTGATGGGCATCATTGTCGTTTTAATGTCTAGTTTCCTCCAGCAGTTGCTTTAGTCCAATACAGTCCAGAGCCAGAAATTGCAAGGCTCCGCATCGATACGTCCCATTCTGTTGATTTAGGGTGACTAAGACAGAGATCAAGTGATAGGGGGAGAGAAGATAGGGGGCACAATCAATGTGCTTGGCCAGCGGAGCCGTACATACTGGAGATGTGGTAAAAACAACAGACGCCGAAAAATCCATTTGAAATGCGGCGCCGGAGAACATATAGCCAGGAGCCACGGGGGCGCCGTCCCACCATTGTAATGACATACGTCTCCCCCTGCCATTCAATACGCGCAAACACACACGCAAAACACACATGCGCACGCACACACAGTTTCAATCATAAACGCTGCTCTGGTTGACTAGTTCCTTATTTCTGGGGCAAGTGAAAGAGCACATGGGGGAGACATTTGCAAGGCAGACTGACCCCCCCCCTCAACATGCACTTACATACAGTACATGTGTTACATTTCTCTACCTCCACCCCCCTACCCCTCCCTTTTCTCTATCACTATCCCTTGTTTGACTACTATCTTCCTTCCTCCCACCCAGTCGGGCAGTAATACCATCTCCTGCCTAATCAAATTCTGCTGTGTGTGACATGAATTCCCGGTGCCCAAGGCTGCACTGCCTCATGACAAGCTACAGGGCCGCAGAGAGCTGTAACTAAACCTCGCACAGGTCCTATAGAGCAGCTCCCCATCTCTCTCTAAAATTTAACACAGGGAGAGACCTCCTGGATATGATTCCCCAGGTTTGCTCCCGCTCTCCCTCCCTCCGTCTGCCTGTTTCTCAGCTCGCCTCGTGTGTCTGTCTACGCGGAGAGTTGCTCCCTTCTTCCCTCTGCATGCGTGTGTTTCAGTGAGTCCCTGGAGTGCAGCGGGCTCATGGTTAATTAGACGGCGGATAGGACAGACTGACAGGGGCTGATCACGACTGTCACCCAGATGTGGTCAGATCTTAATCCAACGCAATGACTGACCCACCCCCTCCCACACTAACCCCCGTCCCTCAATCACACTTAACATCATACATGCATGACAGAAAATGCACAGATCCCTTAACACGCACACACACACACCCATGTCCTCCAGATTTGTCCTTCAGGAAAGGTGAAACCTCCACCGATCATGAGTCTTGCCTCCTCAGACTCGTGTCCCTCTATCTGCCCCAGCATGCCGCCTGCCTGCTGTGCCTTCTGACACTCTTAACGCAGTTTGTCACGCTGCATTCTTCCCTGAGAAGAATTAGAAATGTCATCACGTAGAGAAACAACAGCAGGATTATTAAGGCTTTAGGGAGGAATCTGGACAAATAGGCCATTCCTTCACAGCCTCATCAGAAGCCAGTGTTCTTGCTAATACAAACGTAGGGATACGGACAGTGTGTGGTGTGTTTTTCTGTTTTTCTGGGGGGGGTTGGACTTGTAAATGATCATGTCGGGAGCAGTCCTTCACGAGACAAAGTCATGTTCTTCAAAGTTTACACCACATTAAAATACATTGTTTGGCTTAGGAAATGTTTCTTAAGTTCATTTGATATAAGGAACGCTCCTCTTCCTTTAAAAGAACTGCAACTCGCCACTGCATGGTGTTATACAATGTGCTTTACTTCCTACAGCAGGCAAGAATAATAATAATAATAAGAGATGTCTTCAAAAACAATCAGTCACAATGACAGGTAATTAATTTAGCCAAGCAACAGTGGCCTGCAGTCATTTGTAAGTATCGTCACAGTTAATCACCTCCCAGTGACAATATGCCTGTATTGTTTTTCCTTTCCTCTGTCATATAGACAGTGATAATTTTCTCCCATCCCCTATACGGTCTGCCATAACAAACAGTAAAGGCACGCTCTGCATTTAATATGCCATACATTGTCCACTGAGGGAAAACAATTACTGTACAACAACAATCAATACAGCATCATCCTTTTCATGTAGCCATACTTGAAGATTCAATTGTTGCGGACAAAATGACATTGTTATTTTTGCCACTGTGGCCTCACTCAAGGAGAAAACTAACAGTTTTGATTCCATCTAAATAGTAATTTGAACAAAACTGAGACTGCGTGATTCCAGCTATCGCGTTGCCACATCCACCGTGAGCGCTCAGAGGGGGAAGCTTAGATACATGTATGTGTCTGATTAAAGAAGGGAGTGACATAAATGAATTATCTTAATTAGGCTTTTCCTTGTAAGCATCACTGTGGCGATTGAGTGGTTGAATCAATGTGGGACGGAGAATGTGGTGGATTGGCGACCGTAAAGACAAGTGACAGTGAGGGTTAACATCCCAGAAGATGTGCCGATTACATCTGATCGGGGGGGGGTTTGCATTATACCGGAGGTCAGGGAGCTTTGCTGGTTCTGGGGCAAGTTGGCTGAGAATTAGGGCTGAAATGATATTATTTTCATCATCATTTAATTCATGTTCATTGTGTTTTCAGTGAACCCATTATTTTTTATGAAATGTCGCGAAATTCAGAAATATGCCCACCATAATTTCCCAGAGCCCAAGGTGACATCTTCAAATTGCTTTTGTTGTCGGATGAAATGTGGGTAGAAAAATACAGTGAAAATAAAATGACTTGTTTATTATTATCATCCAACTTCCATGAAAAATACCAACACAGAAACATGAAACTCTGCACGTGAGTCATAATGAATGAAGGGCACTCTGTGTTTTTCTGTGCATGTCAAATTAAACGTGAGAGCCTTTGGTTTCTATTTCCCCCTCTAGTTAAAAACCTATAAACATAGATAGAAAAGGAAAGGTCATGCTTACAAGCCAAATGATAAAGTATAAAACAAACTGATAGCACCATCTGAGATTGGAGACTGTTGCTCTTGGGAGTCTAATGACAGACAAGACCGTTCAGCCCTTCCAGGGATGCAGAGATTTTTTTCTTCTTTTCCATGACAAGACGTACTGGGGAACGAATGACAAATATGCTTTCATCATGGTTTGTATGTGATAAAAAAACATTCCAGGCAGATATGCATGTCCTGTGACAGCTCCATAACTGATGGTTGCCTTCCTTAACCAGGTGTTTTCCTGTCTTAGCGTACCTTGCCCAGAGGGAAGACCGTCCCCCTCTTGCTGAAAACACACACAAGCAACAAAGGCGTTCTGGCTCTAAACATTTGCTTTTGTTGTGGAGTCGGAGGCAACAGACAGTTTTACAGTACAAGCAGAAACTGTGCTGAGCAGCAGCACTGGAGGTGCCTGCTGGAGTCAATGTGAATTTTAAACCAGCGCTAAACATGACACATTTACGATTTCTCAGGCAAGAAATCATATCGCACTGAAGGCTGTGTACAGAGGAATTCTCTCTTCCTCGTCTATTTGTCTCTCTCTTTCCTCTTTTTCTTCCCCTCTCTCGACTTCTCCTCGACCGTTGTCTGTGTGAGCACTATGAGGGTGCTGCTGGAGGGAGTCCAAAAGGACACAGTGTGAAATGAACACAGCTCTGACCTCCCAGACACCCCCGACACAGCCAATCAGATCACGTCTCCCCAACACATGGGGCACTGTAATTGGGTGGGTGGGAAATATGGCCAGTGGGGATTCGAGTGGCGGGAAAAAAGGGAAGGAGCCAGGAGGAGAGGGGGGGGTGAGCAAGGGAGTGGCACTTCGGCTCCTCCGTGCACTTTAAGCGACCCTTTGCCAGGACAGGACAGGAAATCTCCAGAACAAAAGCTAGCTGTCATCTCCGCCTGACAGGCTCGCTCTGAACAAAGCTGCTCTCAGCTGACTGGCAAACCGACCAGTCCTTGAGGGAGGTAGCTTGTTGTAATCTGGTTCTGTCTCACATTCCAGACGTCTCTGGTGTGCAAGGCGAAAGAGCGTGCCCTGAACCCTCAAACAGGAAATGAGTCCGAATGTCGTTCCTTTCCCTGGGACAGGGGCCTCAGCTGTGGCCGGCAGAGGGTCACAAACAACACTGCATAAATGTATAAATACAAACATGCCCATTAGCTGCCACCCACTAACTGCTACCCACATGAGAGAGGCAAAAACACATGCATGCGTCCACATAATTACCTCTCTTTTCCCCCCTTCGCCCTTCTTTTAACACGTAGGTATGGATGTGCACACACCCTTTTTCCAGACATCACTGCTCACAGCTGCGTGCCCCGGGCCTTTGCTATCTCCAGCCCAAACCCAGACTCACATCAGCCACATTCCACAGCCGCCCAAAGCCCGAGGGGCAGCTTCACAGCTGGGCACCAAACTGGGCCGTTCCCTGCCTCCCATCCCTGTTACCATCCCTGCCTCCCCGCCTCTGCTCACCATCTCGCGCACCCCATAACAGAACACATCCTTCTTTCATCTCCACGCCAGTGTTTCAGAAGTGGTCAGGAGGAGAAATTGTCCCGCTCTCGCTCCCATCGGCTCATTCACAGTTTACATGATGAGGTTAGACAGAAGTGGCCGGGGCCGCAACAACAGTGGATCAAGACGACAAAGAGCTGTCGGGATGATAATGAGTTCTTTTCAAATTCTGCCGTTATTGAATATCGTTTTATCCACTTGCAGCCGCGGTTTCTTTTAAGGTGTGTCATGTTGACGAGGGTAAAAAGACATGTCAGCAAACAGACTACACAATCTAATAACTTCATCTGTGACTGTGAGGCTATCCTGTTTCCAGCAAACAGCAACAGCAGTTGATATATGAAACCAAGCTCATAATGCAATAAATAAAGGTATGAGACAAGCCGTGAAGCCCCACAGAAACAGGACCCTGGCGAAATCGTCAGAGGGGATTATCGAAAACCAGCTCAGCAGTGACATTAAAAGGGTGGGTGCTATCATTTCCCTACTATGAATCAAGTGATGAGTTGACTGATAGTTGAGTCAGGTCTGATTATAAATATCAGCATCAAAGTACACTTTGACACTCTGAAAGTTCCCACAGTGACTCTAAAATCCAGACAAACAGGGCGAAAAAGCACATTTCCCACAGCTTTAACCACGGAGGAATGTGCAGAGCTGCATTTCGGAGAAGAAAACTCAAGAAGAAGCCTCAATGACACGTGTCCTTCCTGTTCATGAGGTTCCCACTGGCTCCAAAAAAGTGTGAAAAAATTCTATGCAGCGGGCCAATTGGACAGAAAATGCTGAATCCACACACCTGACAAGCACAGCAAAAAGACCCCCACCTGGCAATGCATTTGCATGTCTCTGAATGTGAGCGCGTGCATGCACATGTGGGTGCACTGGTGTTCATGAATGTGTGTGTCTGCAAATAGTTAAGGCCGGGCTCTGTTTCATCATTTCAGTAAATGCCACGCAGTATATCAGTCTAACTGCATACGTCTCGGGCCATTTCCATATCTGTAATAGAGAAAGCCCATCTCCCATCAGAGCTGCTCCTCCACTTCGCTCAGAGAGCCCAAATAACACACACGTGTCTGCACAAATGTGCACACACACACACACCGCATCTCTGATGAGCTGACACAGAAAACTAGATTTATTAAGGGGAGGGAGAAAAGGAGAGATGCGGAATGTGTGTGGGGGTGTAATTTCAGCAACGGACACAGGTTGTTGTATACAAAAACACACACACACGCACACAATGCTTCCACACCCCCCACCCCTCAACACACAAAATCGCAGCCATAAAGTGCATCACTCTCCTCTAAGAGACCTGTTTATTTCAGACCTGTGACACAAAAGCCACAGCGGCATGCAGGCTTATCTCTCCACATCCCTTGAAACGCAGCACAGCTCCCAAAGAGCTCCCCGGCGCTCCACATGCCACTTTCAATTAGTTCCACAAAGAGAGTCTTCCTCTACCAAAAGGAAGATGGGAGCTCATTACTGAATTCCTCTCTACTCTCGGCTTTGAAATATAGATCAGGAGGCTATGTCTGACTGCCGGGGTCCTGGATGTGCCGCCCGCCGACCATGCCGCACCAGTCCAGAGCAGATGAGCGCAGAGTGCCGTCTCATGGATTAGCTACTTCCTCAGGTTTAACAGCCCCTGCAGCTTACCCTCTATCTCGCCATTAGCCCTCTGCCTACCCCTCCTTCTCCCATTTGCTTCCTCTCTGACCCCCACCCCCTCTCACCCCAACCCCCCTTTCTATTTCTCTCTCACTCTCCGCTAAACAGGCTCCCTGAAGCCACAGCTCTCAGCACTAAAACCCACAAATGGGAAAATACCAGTTCTAATAATCTGATGAGAGCGTAAGAGAGCAGCAGTGGAGGAAATGTGGATATCATATCGCACAGTGGTGCTATTATAGTAAGCGCAGACACAGAGGCAGGTGCTGATAAGGCAATGCAAATTCATTCAGGTATTCTAATGAAACTAAAGCTTTGCTAGCTGTTGTATAGGAGTTCATTAAGGTTAGGTTTTAGAGTGAAATAAATCACAGAGCAATGCATGCCGATGGTGAATTATTCCGAATGGTGGCACACAGTAACCACGCTGCCATAAAACATGGCAGCTGCATTTGCCCTGAGATTAAAGAGTCGGTGGGAATCTATTCCTTATCGGGCCAGAGCAGAAAGCACAATAGCCACCACGAGGCAGCGATGCTAGTTAATGGTTTCCCCTCAGGACCAAAAACAGCACGTTCACCAACATCTAGCTGTTTACTTTTTGACTGATAATCTCATTAACTACATTGGGCCTCCACGCCACCACGGCACCCGGCTCAGAACACCGCATGCACGCGTGTGTCCGGCATGCACGTGGCCGGCGTGACATCCTCATCTGCAGGCAGCATGTTTATACCTTCAATTAACAACTTCCATTAGCGCCGTTCCTCGGTGGAATGCCACCAGCTAGGTTACGAACAGCAGTTAATTAGAGGATATTGGCTGAAACCAGAGGATGACCATTAGGGAACGTGCAGAAGAAGAGACGACGTGATCCGCTGACACTTTCTGTTTTGGTGAAAGAAAAGCCTCCAGTCACTCAATTTTGCCTCTGTCAATCAGCAACAGTGTACGGAGGTATCAGACACAGGGGCTGAAGTTTCCGTTGCTAGGCCACTGATGGAGATTCAGGGTAGCAAGGGGGATACAGGGAGGGGAGGAAGTGAAAGAGGTAGGAAGGGAGTGGGTGGCTATAATGGCAGCCAGAGAAGAGGGGTATAGGGTCTTGATACTCTCTCTGATTCGCTCTCTATGCAAATCACAACAATCACAGGAAATGCCTGGGCCTTGGCTCCAGCTAATTGCCACGGCAATAACAAAGGAGGGCTTCCTTTGAGCGTAGAGGCAAATTAAACATTAGTTTAGAGTTTTCTTGGAGACCGAGGGATGTTATAATTACCCAGAAACCAACACATCAGCACTTTGCACGCCACGCGTCCCACTCCCGCAGCCTGGCGGAGGAAAACAAATGTATCTCATATTCTGGAAGGGAGGCGTGTGGGTGGGTGGGGGGTTCTGATGGTGGAGAGGAGTACCGGGAGGGAGAAGGAGCAGCAGGGGTGAAATGAAGGGGGGGAATAGTGAAGGGCACGGGGAGGGATGAGAGGAGGAAGCAGGGGATGGGGGAGGACAGAGATAGAGAGAGACGCAGGGGGATAAGGGGAAAGGAGGTGGAGAATGATAGCCCATCTCTCCAAACCACTTCATGCTGGTAGTGAGGCATCAAAATGTACACCCACTATTAGCATATTGACCCCACCCCTCTCCTCTGGCCTTTCTCCCCCTCATTATCATCAGGCACGCTGCACGGGACACGGGAAACACAGACCGAGCTCATTTCCCATCACATGTGAGCCAAAATGTCACGCCGGCGATGAAATAGGAGCACAGAACAAATGGCGCATCTGTGCGTGCAAATGTGTGCTGGATTTGGCTGTCTAGCTGGACACTTAAGGGTTAAGTCTGCGAGCACTTTATTAATGTGGGTCGGTGCGATGGAGCATGTTGCAGGCGAAACAAACAAGGCTGGATCTAGCTGAGATATGCAACCATGGAAACTTCAGGAGACGTCCTTGGATCTCCTTCCCTCCGGGGGTTAGGGAGGCAGAGTCCCTGCCCCAGTCAGGGGGGCCGACATTGGGCCTTGAGCGTTGTGATGTGTCCTGGATGGCTGGTTCTATGTTTGATCTATGTCTGAGGGCAGCGGCAGAGCCTGACACGTTCACCCAGTCTGTCTAACCTAAATGTTCATTCAAAGAGCCTGTCTCTCCCTGCAGCCAGACCCTGTCCTCTATCTGTCTCCAGGTCTATTTGTCTCTTTTCTGTCTGTCTATTTTCCTGCTGGTCTGTCTGCTTTTAGCATCTGTCTATATGTCTGTCTGATTGTTTGTAGGTCAGGCATGCACGCTTCCCACAAAGTCCACCTTCCCTCACATCGTATGGATGCATGAACTCATACGAGCCACTGACCATGCCCTAGAAATCTAATCATCCAGCACAGCTGGATGTTTGTTTGTGCCTGTACACACAGATGTGCATACAGGAGTGCAAACAGCCAGTCATGTACACAAACAAAAGAAGTCCCACCCAGCAATGCTCAGAGTTTTTTTTTTTTTTTTTTTGTAAAGCGGGGCCTGGCTGTTATGTCCTCCTGTTAGTATTTGTGCTCAAAAAAGCACAGGTCGTGTGTTGTATTAGTCACACGAGACTAACTCCTTTCTCACTCTATACACCCATCTGCACACACTCACACCCACAGAGACACACAGACGCACAAATCCCTCTACATCAGCAAGCCAAACCCATAAAACACTCACTCTCTAATTGGCATGTAGTAATTTTGCAAGCTCCTATAATGAAAGAAACTTTTTTTCTACCCCAATTACTTCTCCATGTTTATGTAATGGGGCTTGTTATTTTCTAACTTTTAATATCCCCCCTCATATAACTGTAAGCTATGTGAATAACAGCCTTAATAGACCACAGGTCCTCAAGGATTTGTTACTTTTAGAGAAATCAGGGCTGCAGTGATACAGTATTTGCAAGCAATCCAGAGCAGTGACATCAGTTAATTACATAAATTGGAGAGGGATCAGGCCAGCCATGAGAGAGATTATGACACGGGGGCAGACTGAATGGCTAGAGGGACACGGCCCAGTGTTTCTGACACCAGCATTCAGGGGGGGAGAAGGAATTACATCACCGGGTTGGGGTTATGTAAAACACTAGACCTGCTGTGAGACTCAAACCCCCTCTGAGAAGAACATTTAGAAGGAAATAACTCCTTAAGAGAGACGGAGCAGGAGACGGCCTATTTAGCTTAACCAAAATGTTTCTCTTTGGGTTCGGGTCAGCTGTGGGCTCAAGAAAAAGTAGAGTGAGCAAGCTCTGACACCCAGACTAAAGATATGCTCAGTGTGGCAAAAAAAATAGAGACCTGCTAGCGAGCCGGCACTAGAGGGGGTGTGAGATCTCCACCTCCTCATCAGTAGGCCTAAAGTCTATCCCATAGACGCTCAGAAACCCAGAGGGGAGATCAAAGCCTGTGTGATCCAGTGGCTGTTATATCACCCCCGGCCCGCTCTCCCACTGCGGGGCCTCCTGTTACGGAGCAGGCAACAGGGAAGAGAGGGAATACAAAACAGTGGCCGGGTCCCATCTACGCATGCAACCTTCATGGGTTTCTCTAGCAAGGATTTAATCCCCCCCCCCCCTCCACCCACCCTCTGTAACTACATTTACATTCCACTTTACATTCCATTAATTTCCATTTGACCACACTTGCATGTTTTTGCAGGCAACGTGCATATTCATGAGCTGCACATGCACTGACAAAAAAAAAAAAGACACGCAGCCTCAAGAACAAAAATGGGTTGAGTCTTCTTTCAGTCATTGCTCACACTTGAGGGAAAATATTTTAGCCTCTGCAGATCCAATTTGGTATCTGGGTTTTAATTCAACATTAATTTCACTGGGCTTCAAGTTATGAAAAATAGCAGCCCGCTGCTTCCTGCTGTCCCCGCTCCATTGTTCACCTTGTTATAAACTCTGATTTAAAACCAGCGCTTACTTCCTCTGACTCTCCTTAACCATTCGCTTCGGGGGGATAAAGCGAGGAGACAGGCACGATTGAACACTGTTTTCTTCCCTCAGTGGAAAGGCATCTCAACAGGCCTGCTATTGACCACATCCACCAGGGGAGGGAGTGGGTCAATGTAACAGAGAGCAGGGGACCATTTTGGACCACTTAACTATAATCAGTAAATGCACCCCGGTCGCAATTAGCGCAGGGCCACCCTGAGAGTGTTCGTTTTGCTCGTAGCCCTGTCTGCGTTTTATTCTGCTCCACAGGAACCTTGTAATGCAAATAGCACTCCTCTTTCCCAGCTTAACAACGGGAGAGGAGGTGGGAGGTGTGTTGGAGCACGCTGCTGTCCTTTCTTGGGTGGTTGTTTCAGAGAATACAGTTGTTCTCTTGTGTTTCGTGCCAAAAATACCTATAAAACCTGATGTATTCTTAATGTGCGTTGTTCTGCTCCAGCCGCGTCGCCGTAAAATAAAGCTTTCACAACTGGGCTCATGTGGCGAGAGCAAACAGAGGGTCATCATCTGTTATACGCGAGCTCAACATTTGTGACCGATGATTTGCTCTGGTCCGGGTTCAGCTGTCTGCACTATATCTAAAAGGGCTGTTATGACACAGCAGTCGGTTTTCTGCAATTAGCCCTGCTAAATGGTTTCTTTTCATGAGTCAAGACATGGTGGAGCTTGTGAAAGAGAGAGGCTTTTTTTTTCTTCTTAGGCTGAGAACAAAGAGGAGACAGATATGTGACAGGTAGCTGGTGCTCTCACACTGAGCCTCTCCACTGCACCAACACTCCTCAACTCATTTATGATTCACTGCACTTTGTCATCCATTCTCCTCCTTTTTTTCTTTCCTCCCTCCGCCGCTCCAGTGAAGAAAAAGGCAAACAAAACAGAAAGACAGACAGACAGACAAACAAACAAACAAACAGAGGGCCTTTTTAACTGATGCTGGCATTTCCGTGGAACAGGTGCCACAGTCATGATTGATTTGAGCTGCAGTGTGCGCCGACGATTCAAAGGGGGAGGACTTGAGCACAAAAGACGCGCACCCGAGTTCAAGGAGTCTGTTAAAGTCTCTGCTCCAGCGGTAACGCTTGCCTTTGACTGATTCGAGAGCAGCGGAGTCAGCTCCGTCAGCAGCACGGGGGTCTGTGATGCTCGTGGGTGCACATATTTGACTGTAGTACACCTGTTAGTGCACACACTCCTGCAGAAAGGAAGGCACATCAAAGTGTGTGACCTCCTTTACCCATAACCACCTGTTTGCTGTGCTAAAAGGAAACAACTGAACCCGTATTTACACTTTTCAGCAAGTCCTCTCAGAGTTTCTGAGTATATTAAAAGA
The DNA here is from genome assembly GCA_023238725.1 of Scortum barcoo. Lineage (NCBI taxonomy): Eukaryota > Metazoa > Chordata > Actinopteri > Centrarchiformes > Terapontidae > Scortum > Scortum barcoo. The sequence continues at coordinate 20,971,023 of CM041536.1, read as the reverse complement.
TTTCAGTTCAGTTTTTCTATATTCGGTGCATCTCACTGGTCCAGGATCTGTTTAATCTTCTAAAACATGCTCATGAGACTGTGTGTAGAAATACGTTGCTCGTGGATACTATATCGAAGCCCTCTGCTCTTAAGGCCAGCTGAGTGGGACGAGGCTTTGTGATTCTGTATAGCATCTGGATGTGATGATTGAAATGCCAGGCAGAGTTGTGGTGAGGGACATGGGTCAGGATAAAGGAAATGGAGGGAGGAAGGGAGGGATGGACAGAGGCAGGAGGACGTCAGCGGCTGGGGGAGCAAAGGAGCAAAGAGGGGACAAGGGGCAGGGATCACTAATGAAAGTTCCCTGCTGTTTTCTCAGCAGCGCTGCGTTCAAGGCCACAAACTCTGTGTACGCCAAATGGGCCATCTCCCCCTCTTCCTTACTCTCTAAAACACACGCACACAGCATAAAAGGTGAATGAACACGCCTAAAAACCGCATCTTTGTGTCTGACTTGAAACCTCATTGTCACCATGGCGACACTTTGAACAACAGGGTTGGTTGTGTGTGTCTGTGTTTGGGGGGGGGGTGCTCCTCCAGCACCTACATGTGTTATGTCAAGAGCTTAGCATGCATAGTGACCCAGCATGGAAACGGAGGATGGGATTCTGGGGGCTCCTCAGCACCATCCTATTTTTGCACTTAAAACCTGATTCAAAACTGGAAAGACGGGAGGGTATTCAACAGCACTGCTAACAGCAAAGTCAAGCCAAAGACTCTGATAAGAAATTAGAAACCCATGCTGGAGTTGTCAGAGAAGAAAAGGCTTCTGCAAGGAGAGCTATGACTCCAAGCCAATAATAATAACAGTGTCATGGGTAAAATCTATACTTTTTCTGTGCTGAGAGGGAGCACAAGCGCACAATGCACACAGCTGGTAACAGGCTGCAGATGAAAGCCAATTTGGTTTCTTTGTGTAACCGAGAGCTTCAGTTGGACCACAGGTCCCTGTGGAACAAAGACAGAGAGAAGCAAGGGAGAAAGAGGAAGAGGTCGAGAGCGAGAGACGGAATGAGATAGTGAAAGGGAGGAGAAGGAAAGCTGGGCAGAGAGAGGGGGGGGTGGAGAGAGACAGGGCGTCCTGGCCCACCTGGGCAAACAATAGCAGCGAGATGAGAGTGTGGCTCAAGGGCCCTCCCTGTCCCTAAAGTACACAGCTGTCGATCAGGGCAGGCAGGCAGATCAAACCAGCCCCGGCCTAGTTCAGGTGTTGCACCTTCAGAGGCAAATGGACAATTTTGGAACAAGAGCCTTGGTTGCTATGGCGACGGCTGCAACAGAGAGACTCTTTTTAGAACTCATGTGAAATGATGCGTGTTAATGCTCCTCCAATCATGTCGACACAAACACAGAACAGAAATAGAGCTGAAATAAATTTGTGTACACTTTTTTTTAACAAAAGACACAAGGACATTTTATTTAAGTCATTGATGTTAAATGCATTTCCTGCATGGATGAGCTGTAGTTTATTTATGTGTTGAAAGCAGCTTGAGCAGACTCCAGGTCAATGGACATGTCTATACTCAGTGCTGATTCTTCATGTCTAACCCTGTTTCAGGGATACGTTCTGTACCTTCTGTATCCACTTTCCTGTGATCCTTGGTTACTCTTGACTAGTATGAGAAGTTTAAGTGTAGCACAGTGCTTCAACAGTGGCTGATGGCAAACAGAGTTAGCTTGAAGCCTGTGTGTACATGGAAATGCCATCATGAACAGAACTTTCTGCTGGGTACAAGGACAATCATGTGGCACGATCTGGAGAGATGAGATCTGGAACACATAATCAGAGCTTTTAATAAGGCGCAGCAATACCTCATCTTTCCAGATCCAGCCTCAGTTGTCTGTCTTGAGCCTCAAGTTAAGCTGACGCACTCCTTCACCTTTAGACAACAGCACAGTCTTTGTTAAAAGGGAAGCCATCTGTTTGATTGTATATAGATTCCTGCTGTAATGAAAGACTGAGGTGGTGGCATCCCTGCTGTATTTTAAGGGGCGAGTTATGAGTTTATGCTGATAATACACACCCAGTGACACACTGCACATGTTAACTGTATGTGCATATACATTCAAAATCCGTGTTGAGACACTGTGCATCAGGCCATCCTGCAGGGCTATTGCTGCCGGTGGTATGAGGACGCTGATGTTGAACAGGCTGCGTGTAGCGGCCTGTTCAACCTCTTTGTTTTATCAGCCAGTCACACACACACACACTCTCACACACTGAATTGCCTGCTTAGCACGGTTGATCATCTACTGTTCACATTTATAGTGATTCACTTGCCTCTTGTTTTTTTGTGTGTGTTTCTTCTTTTTCTCTTCTTTTTTATTGTAGCATTTCTTTTTTTTTCTTTTTTTCTTATCTACAATCTCACTGGAAGACTTTTGTTTTTTGCCTCTTCTGTGGGCTGATATATAGTGTCTCAATGCTCTCTGGTGCCTCCCAGCTTGTGCACCCAATAACCAGCTGAACCCAACAGACAATCCGACGCTCCTCGCTCATAAAACACTGGGATTAGTCTTCAAAGCTAGGTGGCCAAGCACACGGGGGAAGGTCATTAGTTTGTAGTGCGTTTTTTGGGTGAAGTTTAGCAATGTAGCAGTTTGAATATGGCAATGAAATATAGCAGGGTTTTTTTGTGGCAGCCTGTCTGCATCTGTGATGTCTAAAAGCACTGTGTTTGCCCAGAAGTAGATGAAAACACCCTTGGATGCTGCCCCATTCCTAATGCTAACCCTTTTAATATTTAACCAGGATCCAATACAGGAGTAATTATTTTTCTAAACAAATTACGCCTCAGGCCAAAACCGCCGCAATCTGATACACCACAGCGATACATTCTCTGTCACACGGCGCTATTAGTCATTTTAAATTATTTATCAAGCTTGGGTGAAATAGGATTTGCTTCAGACCCCTTTTATGACTAACATACTGCTTGAAGAGAATCTTGAGTGGTCTTTATATTCCAAAAAATAAAAAAGAAGAAGAAGCAATTTTCATGAAATGCTCCTCTGGCTCACCCTCGGAAACCCCTGGAGACGTGCATGTGTGAGTTCACTGAGACACAAGGTCAACGAAAGAATGACGATGCTGACGTAAAACAGCCTGTAAGGCTCCGCCCCAGGCTACACCGCGGTGCTAACAGATACATCAGATCCTTTGTGTTGATAAATGTCATGTCATAAATTTCCCCTTCCCCTTTTCCCCTTTTGTTGACTTATTTAAATGCTAAAAAAAAAAAAAAAAAAAAAAACCTGTAAATCAGGCCTGTGTCATGTATCTTCAAACTCAAATGCTGTATTGTGGTTGCCAGGCGTTGGACTGTAGTTTCATTGTGTGGCTTGTCTTTTCACATACACATTTCCCTCATCACTGGAGTGAAATATATTTCATGAAACACTTTTGATCCTATCTGGAAATGGCGACCGTAAATGTGGCGTTAATAACTGGAATCTGAAAGTCACAGAGCAGTGTTGCTTTATGACTTTATGCGCGGTGCTGAAAATAGCCTGTGTGGTAAGAACAGAGCCTCATTTAATTCTGCCATCTGCAATGAAAAATATCAACATTTTTATAGAGCGACAACTGTCACCGTAAATATGAGCTATGTTTAACTGGGCTGTCGAACATCTTCTATCAAAAGCAGAGAGCACATTTAAAAGGGAGGGAGAGGCGGGGCACAAAAGCGAGCGGATAAATTCGTTAAAATGGTAGTTAGAGGAAAATCAAGTTATTGTACTGAGCCGGGGATGATACTAAATGAAGGGAGAGCGAGGGAGAGAGATCGGGAGGGAGGGGGTCATCAAAGCCTCTTTTTCACTCCGTACAGGGGGGCCCCAGCTGGCTGGCTGAGCGACGGAGAGCTCTGCCCACTTGCCTGCCGCAAATTAGCCAAAGTATTTACCCTTGTATATGCACATTAGCAAATTCCTCCAATTGAGAAAACAAATGCATCTGTTTTGTTCTGTTGAAAACTTCATGGGAGCCTGCATGGGCCTCTGCACACTAGGCATTCTCTGTCACAGTGGCAGTCAGTCCTAACACACACACACACACACATAGCCAGCATGGAGCCAATTGCGGGTCCCTGCCGGGCCTCCCCAATCCCCCCCAATCCTCTCCCCAGCTGGACAGCAATAGCTGGGATCAGTCTGTCTCATCGTCTCTCCTGCCCTCTGTCTGCCTCTCTTTTCTGACTGTTGTTGATAGTCTGTGTTTTTCTCTGCCTTTATAACGCTCGCCCTCTGTAATTGGACCACTCTGAATTTCATCAATACTCCCATGACCTGCCTTAAAAAAGGAAATTCAGGGTCCCAAAATGAACATTTCTTCTCCCTTTTTTCTCACTCTCTTTAGCAAGTCTTCATTGCCCTTGCTGCATATTTTCCATCCTGGAGTTAGCTTTTAAATATTCATGTAAGTGGATGGAAGAGGTGAGGGTGGGGGGAAGGTGAGAGGAGGTGGGAAAGAAGAGAAAGGGAAGGAGGGCGGGAAGGAGCTGAAGCAGCGCGCATAGGCGGGGGCTACCCCCTTTCTGGAGCTCCCTGCGGAGGGATGGCGGGCATACAGGAACGGTGGAAGGGGGGGATCAGCAGGAGCCCTCATGATTTATTTAGACCCGGGGGCACCTGTGCCAGTCAGCCGCTGATGGCAGCCATCACCCTGCCAACCCGCTGGTGTTTGAATTCAGAAAAGAAAGACCAATCTGGAGCAAGCAGGAAAATTAACATAAGACCACTGCTGCGAGAAATTTCACCTGTCCAGTTAATGATTTTCAGACAGAAGTGGGGAGAAAATCCCATTGTCTTGTGGTTGTTATGCTGAAGTTGAGTGCGGAAATTTTAATGACCCTTTGCTTTATGATTTTCTTGGTTGTGTTACGTGACGACTCCGCAAACACCTGTGAGGTTGGACAAGTTTGTGCACGTGTGCTATCCCCCGCTTGCTAACCACCCAAAAAGCTCAGGTGAGGACGAATCTATAAAATAATGTTTCAAGCAAGCCAGTCAATACAGAGCAGACAGATTGCAGCCTTAGTGAGCTTAAGTGGGCGGCTCGCTATGGTTTTTTATCAAGGCGGCTTAATTTCCGTCAGCTTAATATCCTGGGAAATGTATGGAAATTGAACTGCGAGGGAGAACAAAGACAAGTAGCCGGGATGAAATGATGTGGTGTAACTCAGAAAGCTCTGTCTTATCGTAGGAGTGCACGGTCCCACAGTGGCAGGGGTGCACAAACACACACACACACACACACACCCGGGCAGCCAGTGTGCAGCTGAGCGTATTGATAGGTGTATCCATCAGCTGGGTGGTAAAGTTAAAGTTAAATAATTCTCATTCATTATTTGCCAAAATGACTATGAGCGGCTGACTACTGTATATGTTCCAATGCATATGCTTGACTACTGGTAGTTAATTAGCCTAGCTGCTACATGTCTCCAGCTTGCCGGCTGCTCAGTGGAGACACATGGAAGAGCTGCCCAGAGGCAATTTATAAATGAGAAACAGGTTATTAGGATTCTGTCATGCATACTAAGGTGTTATGACTGTCATAAAAAAAAGCACAGTAGTGAATAGAGGGAGCAGTAATTATCATTTTAGGGGTCCTTCCTTTATATGCCAGCTCCTGATAATGGCCGGCGATTTCGGCATCCGCAGTCAACAACAACAGGCCCGGAGTGGTCACAAGGTGGAAATAGGAAGCTAAATAAAAAAGCAAACCGACCAGAAAGTCAGCAAAAAAAAAAGAAGAAGAAAAAAAGTAACAATGTGCCACAGCAGCCACCCAGTCAGGCTGAACCTAATGAAAGCTCATCTGCATTAGTAATAATCTGCCACCGCTCGGGGGAAAGAGAGCACTGTTCCAGGTAGTGGGGAGGAATGCAAAACAACGACCCTCAACCCCTCCCCCCCCCCAAAACACCTCGTCCCCTCCTAATTCTCCTTCCCGACCAAGATACTTTCTCGATGATCTTCACATAAACACCACCTGCACCATTAACGGCACCGCTGCCACTGAGCGAATCCTGCTTCTCCGTCCTTTTCTCTAATTCATCTTCCCTCTGTGGCAACCCGATCCTGGCGTTTACCTACCGTTCTCTCCCTCTCTGGCACACACACACACATACACACTACTTTGCAGAACGCACGCTTCACAGAACAGTAACTAATAGCAACCTCATTCATTAAAACACCCCTTGATGTTTCGCACGGAGGCAGGGTAAATGTGCTGGAACGCCTGCCCTGTCTGTCGGGTTGTGCAACGCTAACAGCAGATAGAGAGACAGATAGACAGGTGGGGCAGGGGCTCATCTTACACTCTTGCAGCCGCCTCAACCCGAGCAGCGGCTGCACCACCCCTGATGGAGACAGATACATATTTCAGCAGTTATTAAGTCTGCGACATAAGCCCGGCGGTGTCAAGGGATCCCACTGTAGCATCAGCTGCACCCATCTTTACTGCCAGCATGAATAAAGATGCCGCCTCTAAAAGTAGAATGAGAGAGCGCAGCGAGTACCCACAATATGAGCTTTTTGTGAAGTTCCCATCTCGGCGCATTAACATCCGCTTTCCTCAGAGGCCTTTCGCTTCGCATGATTGACGACGCTGAGAGCACACAGGCCCCGGTCACTTCAGATCACGGGTGACATCGACAAGCCCGTTCCTGCCTCTCAGACACGATCGACTCGTTTTCCTCAATGTTCCACAGGCTGCAGCATTGGATGTACCATATAGGTTGCTCATGCATGTGGAAGTATGGAGTCTGTGACATGTGTGCAGTATGTGCAACACAGCTTCAGGCCTACAGGTTGTTAATATTAAGATGTTTAATTACTGGAGGAAATTGCTCCGTCTCTTTCTCTGTTCCTCTGTCTTGTGGTAACTGAGCGAGTCGCTGTAAAACTGCCACTGTGAGACAGGGTAAATGATAAGCTTGAAAAGAACGCGGAAATGAAGGCAAAAACAGTTTACAGCTGTTCGAAACGGCCACACTCTAAGGTGAAAATCACGGGAGCAGATATGACAATCCATCATTTAAATATGTGGATAATGGCCATTGCGCTCATTTATATGCACAAAAATCTCAGTTTCTCACCTCCACACACCTTGGCCAGTCGCTGTGTGAAGGGGGTGTGATTGTCACATTGTCAGTTTCATGAAGTTACAGAAATTGTCAGATGCATTCCACCCCAAATTCCTGTGTGGGAAAGCTGTGTGTGGGGAGGGTGTTTAAGACACCGTTACTGACCCCTTAAGTGCGAGTCTAGGTGTACTGTGATGAGGAGTCCGTGAACAAGTCCAAGCATCTATCTCAAGATTACTAAGGAACTGCACCTAGTCATGCAGATAGTTTGGGTTGTATTCGCCCAAGTTTTTAAATATTTGATTCTGAGATTGCTGCCAAAATTGAGTTGGTGGCCATCAAAGCAATTAAAAATTAAAGAGAAGCACTGTTCCTCTTGCTGTGAACTGTTTTCTTTGGAACTACTCTCTACCAAAGGCAGAGTCCCTGTGAACTGTTGTTGTCAGGACTATCCAAAGTAACAGCATAGCAAGCACCACAAGCCAAATTCCATTAATCTCCATTGGAGTGGGGTGGAGGAAAAAATCGCAGACAGTGATACTTCAAAGCCTGGACAAAAGCTCTCAGCATGGCTGCTGAACAGCCTATTTTTTGAAGTTATTTGCACAAGCCAACCCTTTACATATCATTTAAGTCTGGGTTCAGGTTTCGAATTTGGGAACCCCTAATTAGGCCGAGTTGGTAGCTGTGTCTGAAAGTCACACTTATGGACGAGACGTCTGCTTCACTTCCATGCAGACACGGATAAAGACACGGAAACAGAGCAGTCATTTGGAGACACCAGGCCTAAATGAGCTTTGTGCAGTCCTGTAGCTGAGACAGCCTGTTCTCCTCATTCACCTCTGCCTCCGTCTGCGTGTCACGCCTCCCTTTCGCCACCAGCAGCCGCCACAGGTCCGGCTCCGGCCCGCTAAACCCCCTCTGGGAAACTTTACATGAGCTTAAATAATGCCCTGTTGCATTCCACCTCCATCTCATGGCCTTTACCTGATGAGATAAATAGGACAAACATACCCAACTGGGACAAGACAATAATCCCTTTATCTGGCACAGGGTAAGCTTGACTAGCCGGCTTACCTGTTACATCATTAGCTATAGGCAAGAGGGGAGCTGGGGAGCAGGAGGGGAGAGAAGGATAAAAGAAGTAGGACCAGGGTGAGGTCACAGACTGATGCAGACGGTGCACAAGAATTAACAGGACAGGGAGGCACTATAGCCAAATGCAGAGAGCTGAAGGATAATAATAGCACATATATAAAATATATTTATAATTTATAATACTGTGGGGTGACTGTATTTAAGTACAGTGGCACCAAGTGTGGAAGCGCTACAGACAGGCCCATTTGACAAGGACAGATGAGCCCAGCCACATGAGCCTGTATTCGCAAAGCACTGAAGCAGGCAAAGGTGAAACTCTAAGCACCCTGAGAGCTGTTCTTGCAAATAGCACATCACTTGTTTACCTTGAATACCGGTGTTTTATTTGCATGAGTCAACCTTGTGGAAAATCCATAAGTCATTTGCGAGGCTCTTACAGCACACACACGACATTGCCGGCATACGATGTCCACTGCATCCAAAAAACGCAAACAGCCACGTGGGTTGGGCGCGCAATGCCCATCAAAGGGAGGTGAGCAGAAGTGTGAGATAATGGCCTTGCAGGTTCAGTTTCTGCAATGGGATTAATATCACTCCTTCTTCTGCCTCATCTATACAAAAAAGGGGTGGGGGAGGGAAGGAGGACAAACATGTTGCTCTCAAGATTTCCCATTATCTCACTCTCATGTCACTTCACCTCATCAATCAAACACAGGGCTCGTCGAGAGAGCGTGCTAAAGACAGGACACACATATTTTATTTAGCGAGAATCAAAGAAGTTGACGGGGGGATGTTTTTGTTATTGTGGAGGATATCAAGTAACACAGGGCCAGCAGGTTGGAGCTGGCAAATCACACCTGTATGTAATCTCTACCCTACCGTCTGCCGAGCAGAAACAGAAACTATCCTGTTATCTTCTCATCTGAAATCATCAAAGATGGTTTGATGTTCTCCTCTAAGCTTTTGAACTCACCATGAACTCTACCCACAGCCAGTGAGTTTGTTTGCTGCCCAAACTGCATGCGATGCTAAGACGCCCGTAGTGCTCATCTCCCATGAGCTCACTCTTTGAATTGAATTGTAAGACTTGCCTCATTCCTCACAAAGAGTTGACGCACAGTACGTGCATTAGCAGTACAGAAATCCCTGTGATGCACACACATACACACACACACACACACCACTCCCAGTGCCTCAAACCAGGGTCACCAAGTCCCTGGCCTAGGTTTTGGTGGCTGGTGGGTAATTTTCTGGTCAATGTCAGCCTTTCTTTCCCCTCCTCCGCTGCCAAGAGGAAATGAAGGGATGATCTCTCCGCTCTCCTCCGCTCTCCTCCACTCTCGTCACTCCCAGAGAAAACAAACAGGAACATTTTATGGCCTGCTTGTTGACCCACAGGCCAGGAGCAACAACAACAGGCTACTAGTGGTGTTTACTTCAGGATGAGCTACTTAAACTGATATAACTGCACTGCCCTGTTGACACGTTCAACCCAATTCCCATACAGGATCCTAATATACTGTAGGTTTACAGTAAGAGACAGCTGGGGAGAAGTGTTTACAAAATACAGTTCAATAAACACTGGAGCTCAGATAAAATAATACACCTGTCAGATGCGATGAAAGATAAACAGATCTGTGAGCTTCAAGTTGTTTTATTTTCTGAATGCGGCAGTTTGAATGCCATTACTGTCCTCGCTAAATTCCCCATACTGTAAACTTTTCCACCTTCCTGTTTTAACCGGAAACAATAGCGTGCAGTGTAGCATATTTAAAAGCCTGCGATAAACTGTAAAGATAACAAAACCAAACTCTTCTATCAGAGGAATTCAGTCAACGGGGACCACAAACTTCTCCCCGCCAGAATCTACACTATGCACAGTTGCAGAGCCACCACCTGGCATATGTGTATGTGTGTGTGTGTGTGTGTGTGTGTGCTTGACGTGTGTGGTACCATGCACACACCTGTTCTTCCCTCGGCCCCCCGGCCCCCAGCAGCAGGCCTGAGCCCCAAACAAAGCTTCTCTCTGTGCGGACATGGACACTGTTTGATTCCACGTGCAGTTCCCCCAACGCTAGCCTCCGCTGAAACCTAAACACACTGTTTGCTACGGGCGAAAGAGACTGTTTAAGAAGTGCTGGGGAGAAGAAAGAAAGGCCTTCCCAGAGACTCATCTGGTTCTAATGCAGGGCCCGCTGGTGTGGATTACAGGCACATATTACAGGAGAACTCAGGCTGACCCCTCATCTCTATCCCGAGGGGAAATGGGAGCCAGTCGTGGTGATGGGGGGCTGAGGGTCTGGGGGCCTGGGGGAGCCAAGGGGTGAATAGAAGCCTGTGGGCAGTCTGCCACCCCTCATGATTGGTGCCCTTCTTCAATGGGGGAGTTTCTCTGAGATCTTTTCAAAAACCCTCTATTGAAAAACATGAAAAAACACTTTCTTCCCCTGAGCCCAGTGACACTCCGAAAAAATGTCACTGTTTCAAATATTTCCTGTGGTCTGTCGTTGTCTTTACCGGAGCTCCATGAAGTTATGGGGGAACAGGCGCTGGACTTTAATCTTCAAAGTAACACTAAAACATGCCTGTTTTTATCACACTAAACACAATAAGCAGCTGGCTACACAGAAAGCCTTTGAGTTTTACTGTCCCTTCCTACATTGGAGGGGGGAGAGGTTAACTACGAGGGTAAACAAGCTAACAGGAAAGGCAGAATGAGAGTGAGGAGAGAGAACTTCAGCAGCAGCTCATAAGGCTGGCAGCAAATCTGGGTGTTTGGCCAAATAATCAGCTCAACTAGGAAAACATTCCTATTAAAGCAGGGATAAATCAAACAAGATGCAGAGAGCACAGTGATCATCCAAACAAAGCGAACAGGAACAACAGAGAAACACGTCTCTTTGTCTTTGTGCCATTTCCTCTTTGTATCTGCAGAATTAATTCAAATGCCGAAATTAAGTCTTTCATATCCATTTCATGAAAAACTAATTATCATTTCAAAGATGGAGCCCTTACCTGTAGTATCTGGACTGTAGATAAGTGGAGCAGACTGCTTTGGACACATGGCTGGCTGAGCCAAAGTCGATGACTTTGACCCTGTAGGGCTGTCGAGACGGGTCCACGAGCATGATGTTCTCTGGCTTCAGGTCAGCGTGGATCAGCCCCAGGCTCTTCAATTTCATTAGTGCTGTGGCCACTTGCTGCAGCACGGGTCTGATGTATTTGAGCGGCAGAGGGCTGAACTTGTTCTGCTTGAGGAAGTCGTACAGGTTCTGCTCCAGCATCTCAAATACCAGGCACGTGTGGTTCTTGTGCTGGAAGCACTCGTGAAGGCCCTCACAAAGTTGTAGTCGTCGGCACTCTCCGTGCTGAGGCGCGCCAGGATGCTGACCTCGATCTGACCCTGCCGTGCGTACGACGGGTGGTTTTTTAAGATCTTGATCGCCACAATCTCGTTGGTACCCCTCTTCCAGCACTTTACCACCTGCCCAAAGGTTCCTCGCCCCAAGAACTCCAGCACTTCGTAGGTGTTGGTCATGGAGCAGAGAACCTCGTGCTGCACCAGCTGGTAGTCCCCCTCACTGTTGGAGCCGCTGTTCTTGGACGTGGCTGTGGAGGTGGCAGTGGCTACCGTGGCCACCGTGGCTCCGCTGGCCGCTCCGTTCTGGATCATTGGTGGGCCGTGCTCCTCAATGATCTGCACACTGCTGTTGTTGTCAAGCTCCTCACTCTTGCGCTTAAGCCCGCATCGCTGGTAGGTATCTAGGAGACTGACCGTGCTGCGGCGTGTCAGGTTGTGAACGCCAACCCCACCACCCAAACCACTGCCGCCGCCGCCACCTCCTCCACCACTGCTGTTGCTGCAGCTGCCTCCACCCCCGCTGCCCAGCAGAGACCCCACGGCCCCCGAAGTGCTGCTGGCTGAAGCGACCACAATGTGGCCCGTGCTGGCTGGGAAGATGAGTGCCTGCTCGTAGGGCAGGGTGGAGCTGGCGACCTGCAGGGAGCTGTTGATGCCTAGGGGGCCAGTGGCGGCCGACAAGTTCTTGCTGCTGTTGTGGCTGTAGACTTTGCTGTGTGTGCCGTACCCTGTCATATCCCAGTTACAACTCTGCTCCACCTTCAGTTTCTTCACGCTAAAGAAGGCACTTGATTGGAGAGTGTGAGGGGAGAACACTTGCACTTGCGAGGCCATACCTGTGAGAAGAGGGGGGACGGGGGCAGGAGCAAAGAGGACAGGAGGGGAATGAAAGTGAGAGGTTAGGAAATTGAGAATGTCTGAAACACGAGCGGTAGCCAGAAGCTTTAAATAAAGACAGCTTGGGTCAGAGCAGGTCATTAAATCACCAAGCGTATATGCTGATGCGTCAGCATGTTAACCCCCTGAACTCTTTAACATCATAGTAAAGTCACAAGCATTAAATAACCTTCAAAATGTCATTGAGCATTTGTTCCTTTAGCATTAAGCAGTGCTGTCATCTAGTATGTTTGTAATAAAACATATTCAATAAAACTAGTGAGAAAGGCACTGTTTTTTAATATAATGTAAGTGTTTTTTTTTTTTGTTATATAAATATATAAAAAGCCAGAATGTTTAGGAGAGAAATAAGCAGGAAAAGATTGAGTAGTGCTTATGCAAACCACTGGTTCATGCAGAGGAAATGCCATTTCCCCACTGTTCCCATCTGCAGCAAAGTAAATAGGCTGAGTGAATACTAAAAGAATACCCTTTCATGGGACACTCCACAGAGACAGCAGAGCAACACAAAACCGTACACAAAAACAGGCTCACAAAAAAAAAAAAAAACCTCTGAAGGAATGATCGCAATTTCCTTCCCTACTACACAGCCCAGGCCATGCATTTATTGGTACACAATTACTCACTTTAGGGAAGGTGGTGGAAGAAATTTCGCTCAAGTAACTATGAGAACAGGAGAGGGGCACTGAACTCCCTCTCAACTACAGATCCCGAAAAACAACAAAACAAAAGCAAAACTGCAGCGAGGCTGTGCTCTGAACTCCTGGGAACAAGCTTCCTCAGAATAAGCAAAAGCTTTCTCCAAGCAAACAACTGCCCAAAAATAGTCCCTTTCTTTATCTCTCTCTTTGCAAGCGGACTTGTTTGTAACATTGAAATGATTATTGGAGCACAAGGAAGATTATGCGAGACTTGTAATAATGCTATGTTTAAACTGCTTCCAGTAAACCCCCAAATTAGTTTACTGCTAACAAAGTAAGAGCTTCCACCTGGCCATTGCCAACGCCCACGTGATTAGTCCGCGCTGTTGATCGACTGATGCATGAATCAAAAGAATGTTACGGTCGCAGTTTGCACACAAGCAACTAACAAAACCCATGCACGCAAACAGTCCCTAAACGTGGTTTGCTGCTGGGAAAAAAAAACAAAAAACGCTGCTTTTGTGTGTTCTTGAAAGCTGGGAAGTTTTGTCCTGCTAGGACACGATTAAAGGACCATTTCCCTCCAAGATGGGAGGACTTCCATAACTGTGGGCACCATTCTGCGGACAGAAAGCAGAGAGGAGGAGACGTGCCTGGTCACTTTGTCATTATTAGCCTTTTGAGTGGTGATGATGATTAATTCAGTAGGAAGTTGGCAGCCCTCCACTATACTTTGCTTCATTTGTCTTTTTTAACTCCCCTAACCTCTCTTCCGCTTCCTTTTTAGAGGTTTTTTTTTTTAGTCACTCTGTGGCCTTGCTTGGACTTACTAGTTATCTGCGTGGTCATCTGGTCTTAGCCCTAATGCCGTGGGATTGAAGCTGCAGTTCACATTAGAGGGCTCACTGTAAGCTCAGCTGGTGTTCGCTGATGTAGCATAACACCTCCACGCTTCCTGCAGCGCTTGTTTAAGCCTCCGCCACGATAACTAACACATGTGCTCTGAACAATTATTAACATGCAGGGTTTTTTTTTTTTTTAATGCTTTACATCCCCACGTCTGGTCACTTCATGGTCAGCCCCGTAGGTATGGCTGGGCCAGAGAGGTAATGAAGATCGTCCGCTGGGCTATTAGGGGCAAGGCTCTCTGCTAATCACATAAGCCCTGAAGGCCAGATGTCACTCCTTGGATTACCAATTCCTGTGCCTGGACTTTACGCTAAAAATAATTTGAATGATGGGTTGCGTCACAGGGCAGCATCAACAGTGTGTGACAGAGAGCCTGACAGGATAATCACAGGCACAGGCTGATGAACACAAAGATGGATGGACAGACACAGAGCTGGCTTGTTCCTGTTATGGAAAATTCCAGCATTACATATCTGCCAGCGTGATTATGGATAGCTCGAGGTTTTATAAGGCCAGAATGAGCCACGCTGCTCTTTGCATTAGCCTCACATGAATGCCTCCTCAACCCTGGTCTTAGTCACTCATTGACTCCTTGTCAGTTTTAACACGGTGGTCAGAGAGTTCACTTCACATTGCCTACACGGTGCAATGAACTGAAGGCCACACATGTTCCCCGGGGAGGTGAGGTGGGGGCTCTAAAATACAACTGACAAAAAATGTTTAGAAATGCATAAGAAACCCTTGAAAGTCAGCCCTGATTTGTTTAAGAAATTCGGCACAGCTGCTTTGGCCGCAAAACCCAAATCCGTTCAAAACAGCGCCGTAGTTTCAGAGCCCAGTGTGCGACACAGATAAGTAATTAAATGAACCAAAAGTAAGAGGTCAAATGGCTGGAATGTTATCTCATGACAACATACACAGGCAACAATGTGACCAGTTCTACTTCACCGGGAAAGCGGCTCCAGCCCCCATAAATCACTCTTCGCCCAAACTGAAGTTCAAACGTACTTATGATCTAGAATCTGAACAACCAAAGCCTCTATACTGTTGTCAGAAAAAACAAAGTGCAAAAGACCTTCCCTTGAAAATGTCCTCTTGAAGTTTATTTGAATTTCTGAACCCTAAGCCAAGTGCAAAACTGTAAAGGTCCATTGTTGTACATTTACAATGTTGGAATCCCTTCAGTAGCCAAGGCTTTCCATTTAGCATACCTAACAGAGCACTGAGCGTCCCACATGCTGCAATTAAGCATGCCAGGGAGGCATTTTCCACTGTTTAGAGGCAGTATGTTGAAATGGTAGTAGTCAATGTTTTCAGAGAGATTACTTCTCTGTCCGGGGTTTGTTAATCTTCTTTTTGGGAGGATCAGGGCCGTTCTGCATGCCATGTGAGGGTGAGAGACAGCCTGAAAGGGAGGGATGGAGAATAGAGCGTGGAGAGCGGAGCCACAAGTGGCCCTCACATTCTCGCCTGTGACCTGCTTCTGTTTGCTCTCTTTTATTAAACCCGTCATTTATACTCCGCTGACAACATGACAGAGAGTATTGATGAGGACGCCTTTAGACACCACCAAACCTGCCAAGCAGTCCTTTGTAATTACAAATAGTCTCCTGATATAAAACCTGCTTATCATTCAACTCATCCGTGTCTGTCCTCAAAGTTCTGAGCTTCATACAAATCGTAATTTAAAAGGATTTGAGGTTGAGATAAACAAGAAATGTAATCTTTTTCGTAGTGGCAGCAAAAATGCATTAAATCAGGCCCACAAGTTTAAATATATACCCTTAGCTGTCACCTAGGAGACTGTCCAGAGACAGCAGTCAGGTCTGTCTGGTTGATGTCCCATGGCCTGGATATATTTGGACTATTTCCTCAGGCCTAATGGCTACTGACACACCAGTGGAGACGCTCTGATGACCCTGTCTTTACTGGACATCCCTTTGTGTGTGTGTGTGTGTGTCTGTGTGTGTGTGTATGAGGGGGGGATTGCCAAATCGCAGGCTAATGAAATGACTTCTGACTGTCTAGACAAAGCATTATCTCACCCTTCGATGCAGTTTGCATGTGGGTGTTGGGCCACAGCCTGCTGCACCTCCATCCCTTTTTCTGAACACCCTGACACATCCAAGCACGGAAAACAAACTAAGCGAATGACCAACATAACGTGTCTTTGTAAGGTATTGATTCACCAGAACAGCTTTAGTTCACCTGCCACAGATTCTCCAAATCTCTAAAAATCTTCTGGAGAAATGAGCATCACTGTTCCAAAAGACGTGACATGTACGTGGGCAACAGAACCGCTGGTGGGGACAAAGACTGTGGGTAATACACAACGGTGAACGCACCACAGAGGAGGAACATATTGTCCATACAGAGCAACCTAGCCATGTGTTCCTGCCTCCTGCCTGAGCTCCTGCCCTCAGTGGGGGAGCTTGATACTGCACATCTCTCTCTCACCCGCGGCCACTATTGACCATCCTGTCTGCTTTTTTAGCTCTCTCATCTCTGCTTATTTATAGAATAATGCATCAGACGAGCTCGCGGGGAGATAGTGTCACGCAGGCTGCCGCTCCATCAGCCTTCCTGTTCTTCCTGACCGCAGTATTTGACCATTCGGAATTGCCTCGCCGTCTTTCTCCTCGCAAAACACACAAACACACAAAACAGTATCCGTCCAGCAACATATATGAATAACGTTTAACAGACAAACAGAGCACTTGTAAATCAGCAACGTCCGTGCTGTAAATGTGACACTCCCTCAACTCTCCCCTTCCTGGAAGCAAACGGCTCAAAGATACAGCACGTTGTGTTAACTGTGAGATAACATGTCATGTATCCAAGCATATGCGCCAGTTCAAATGCATAGATACATTGCACATTCACAACAACTGACATGAAGCGCGACTAAATACTATGTTAAGTCTTTTTAGGGTCTGTCAGAGCAATGATAGCTTGTGGAGTTAAAGTTAAAATATTAACATTTCTAATCTAAGGTAGAGCTGAAAAAGCCGGCTCCCTGGGGTAATAGTCAGTAGATAAGGAGGCTGCTATTCACATTGTAAGTGTGGTCATAAAAGCGGCTGGTGTGAGAAAAACATTTGCCTTGTTTATACTACCAGGTCAGCCTAACCAGGCACTGAACCAAGGCACGGGGCGGAGGAGAGAGAGGGAGCGGGAGACGAGGAGGAGCGCGAGGGGGGGGATGAAGGGGTGGCAGAGTGGCTCTGCTTGAGCTGGATTTCTTATTAATCAAATCACGAGTGTGCAAAGTGTACAAAGCCCAGCACCCAACTTTCTCCCCACTGAGAGAAAGAAAGAAAGAAAGAAAGAAAGAAGCCTGGTAATAAATGCCTTTGCTTCAATAGAAGAATAACGTTGGATGTGAAACAGATAAGAAGAAATTATTTGTTCTGTTGCAGACGTCTTGTGTGTGTGTGTGTGTGTGTGTGTGTGCGTGTGGCAATATAAAATAAGTAGGAGGGGGTTGAATACGTGCCCAACCATAAACCAACGGCACCTGTTAACTGGTGGCTTGACTGCACTACCACCGCCGTCCACTGTACGCTCTGAGCTGTGCTGCCTTGACTCCGGTCGCAAACACGACGCAGGGCCACACAGGGCCACGGACACACACACCCCTGATAAGCAGCCACTCTCCACAACGCTTATCATTTACACACAGTGAGAAACGCCCCGCTACACCACACTTCCTCTCATGTCATTGGGATCAACAATGACAGCTGGACACAATGTACCATAATGAGATCAACATATAAGAACTGCAGGCGAGGAACAGTAACCCGACACAGAAAATTATGGGAGGGGGGGTACACAGATGACTACAATGTTGCGGAAAACACTGTGCAGATTGATTTGAGAGAGCCCTGTGCAGTATGGATTTTGTTGCGTGCCGACTATGTTGCGCTGTAATCTGCAAAGTATGAGGTTATCGTTCGTGTGTGTTTTCTGCTCTTGCAATGTACCGCAACCGGAGGCCTCAGCAAGTGGAGGACAAAAGCCAGTAATATGCAAACACACGATGAAATACAATGATGCCGATGTTCACACAGGGACACGCATGTCCGCATACACAAACACAAGGAGCCAGGTTCCTGTTGCCTGCCTATTGACATTTCAACCAGTATTCACCCTAATGTTCCCCTGACAACATAAAATGACGTTTGTAAAGGAACCTTTCAGACAAGGACACTGTAATTTTATTTCTGAACGGCCTAACCTCTCTCTGGACACTCTGGATATAATCATATTCCCAATAAAATATCAGGGAAAAAAATCGAAAATAATCTATCTCCATCTCAATTTTGTGTGATCCCTTGTTATTTCTGCATGGGTTGCCTAATATATTCTGAACAGACATTCACTTTGTGAGGTTCAGAAGTGTATTAACCCCACTAACATGATTATCCCATCCAAAGTGTTAAGTGAGATAATGGTCTTTACTCTTTACGACACTTTTTTATGGATTATAAGCAGTGTTTGAGTTAAGTAAACTATTAAATGGAATTGCACAAAGTGAGACTGAGAGAGTCAAAGAGCGAGACACAGTGAAAACTGAAGGCAAAGACGGAGACTGTCACAGGGACAGATGTCAGATGTGGAGGGAGCAGCGCCTTGGACAGTGTTTTGAGGAGACGCCATAGTTGCCCCACCCTGCCACCCTGTCGCATGGAACAGGCTACTAAGAATTGGTTTTGGGTGTGTTCTTGAACTCAGGGGTCAAAGTCTGCTGCTGCATTAATATCCAACAGAGACAGCTGCAATAATGCACACACACAACTCCCTGCATGTGTGCAAAACGTGTGTATGCACGTGTTGTGATCACAACATGCATGAAACAACCACCCCAAAACGCGTATAAACAAACCCCCCCCCCACCCCCCACACACACACACACACACACACAACGCCACAGGGATTAGTTTGATGCCCCACCCTTTTGAAACCCTGCAATGGACCACGACAACAGAGGTAACCTGTTCAACCTGACTAGGCACCTGGGGACCAATCACACACAACCAGGACCAGCATTTCCTGGATTTCCAAAACACAGCTGTATTGAGACAGCAAACTGATAGGTATGTCGAGCTTTAAAAAAGGAGGAATGATTTGCTGGGAATAGATATGCTTGAATGAAAACACTTTGCAGAGTTTGTTTAATGCACAGCTGGTAAAAAAAAATAAATAATAAATAAATAAAAAATACAAATTAAAAAAAAAAGCCTGGCATTAACTCGTAGCTGCTTGAAAGTTGTCAGCTTGAACCAGGACGGCGCCGGGTGTTTTTGAATGACAAGCTGTGAAACGCATGCTGGTCAGTGTGTCTGATAATGATAAGTGCCTATGCACAAACAGGAAGAAAGAGGCGACTTCCATCCATCGGGCAACAGAGCTCTTTATAACCTCTCACATGTGGCTGGCCTTCTGCCCCCCCTATCTTCCCCATACTCCACCTCCCCGTGCTCTCTGCTATCAAATACAAGCCGGGGATGGTGCACATGTCTCCCCAGCCGACAAGAGTGTGTGATATTTCAGCAGGGTGTGTGAAGCTCCTGCTCGGGGCCTATTAAGGCCACAGATCAGACTAATTTAGCCTACAGATGCCTTTTTCTTCCTCCAAAATGCCTCAACATGCACTCACGCCTTCTTACTGCAGGTGACTCATCCATATGCACGCTCAATAAACTGTTTTAATCTCCTAATCTCTACTCATTTTTAAACATCTCGCCTTCTGCAACGTCTCTCATTCTCTGCTTTGACAAAGTAGAGGGGCCCACCGTGCTACACATTGAAACAGCTTTTGAAAGATTACAACACGTGTTCCCATACCAATTTAGCGAGGCATATGTGTCCTTAATCCAACTGACAGTGTGTCGTAAACATGGCTGTTCAGACTTTCTGGCCAAAGAACTGAGGTAATAAATATAGCGAGCCAACTCAGCCCTCTGCGTCTGATTCAGCGTGAAAATCATGGCTTTAGCTGATTATATTTACAGTGTCCTCACAGTCACAAATAGCAGCCAAAACCAGGCAGGAAATGGCTATTCTGACCATCAGTTTAACACTCACATGCTGAGTGGCCGTCTATGAGAAGTACAGGTTTGAATTGGCTTGCATAAAAGGTAAACACCTTCTAAAGGGGAGTAAGAGTTGTTAGTTTTACAATTATAACCATTATGACTGACTTTGTTTAGTAAATCACATGAAACACGATCCATCCACTGTGAGAATGTGCCAGTTTGGGTTTGTTCCTGTGGTCTGAGCTGTTTCTGAACTTCCATTTCAGTAGTAGCTGAGAGGGATTTTAACAGATGGAAAAGATAAGCTGTGGGGAGCCAGTAAATAATGATTCATCTCACTGTAAGATGCTTTACTGTGAATAAAGATAGAAATGCTAAGAGTCTGCTAGCCTAGCTGAGGTATTTTTTGTCCAGGCTATTAAAATGTTGAAAGGATCTGAGCACAGTCCGTGTTACTGAGATGGATGCCACTTAACGCTGCCATATTTATGCCTTTGATTCTTTAAGTTTAACACTTATGAATGCAAAGCTCCGCCTCGCGTGCTGTCTGTCTCAAAGAGGCCTAATGAGGTAAAAACAACTCGCCTGGCCTGCGCGGCTCTGGAGCAGTAAAGAGAAGAGAACAGGTCCTCATAGCTAAAGGTCAACTTTTGGCCTTTTCTGTGGGCCAGCGTCTCTAAAAGTGATGGAGGGGTGGGAGCATGTTTGTGTGTGTTAGCAGCTGTCGGGCTCTGTCAGGGGAGCAGAGCAGACGGGCGCGCTGATCCCAGATGTAAAGAGGAGACAGGTTAAAGGAGACGAGGCCCCACCCCCCCCCACCAGCCAAAGCGCCCCTGACCTCTGTCGGTGCCCCTGAGGCCCATGGGCCCCCAAGAAGAAGGTATTCATCTCCCCACCCCAGCTCCACTGCCTCCCCCCAAGCATTTTCTTACTTTTTCAATCTCTGTCACTCCCCATGTCTCTGCCACTCTCCCTCTCACTCTCTGTCTCTCAGGCTGAATGGAGAGGTCATTTCAAAAGGCTGCCAGGCAGAGCTGCTGGCTAGCCGTGATGTGCCTGAGGCTTTGAAGTGAGGAGTGGATATAAAAGGTGTGCAGCCTGTTTTTTTAATGCTGCTACACACTTGGGCCCTAGAAACATAAACAGCCCCTTCCACTGCTCTTCCACTGTGTAGTTAAGTTTACCATAATATTCACACTTTCACATCTATAACAGTAGTCCATACATGCATGAAGAGTGCACGAGGGGCATTTTCAACAATAAATGTCACCATTGTTCTGTTTTGCACACATAATAAATCTCTAAATCTAATGAAATAAAATGTCTGAAATGGCACTTTCAGAATAAAATAATGAGGATAGCAAAGACATAACCATTTCCTCAAACCGTACTGAAGATCCTCAATATTGCATTATTTTAATAAAAAAAAGGTTCAAACTGCTATTAAACAACCATAATCATTCACTTATGCTGCAACTGAATGATACTAAATGTCTTCAGAGGTGTTCACGCAGCAGTGAGGGAACATTTCTTAGAGTGAAGACATTCATTGTTTTCTGGTGTCCGTACTTGAGTGGTATTAGAGATGCCACAGGATTGTCTAATTGAATCCATGACATTTTGAACGCCTCGCCCTCTCTCCACCATTCCTTGAAAGCTCATAAAAGCTTGGTTTCCACATCTCCTACACATTAAGCAGATATGGAGGTCATATGCCAACATTTCACAACTGTTCTCAAATCCTCTGAGAGGTTTCCATCCGCACATTTCATCACTTCCACCTCCCGCTCCTTTTGATGTGTAACTTGTTAGTTTACAGTGTAGTGAAAGTGATTTTTCACAGGGAATATGGGATTCCTTAGAGAAACCCTGATCTGAACCATGTTAAGTGAAAAAAACATCAATTCAGCATCACATTTTATTTCTGTTTCTGACTAGCGTGGGGATGTGTCACCACCACTGCTTTCATGGTAATAGTATAATGAAAACCACACAACATGAGAAAGAAAGAAAGAATAATAATGACTAGAGATTGAATAAGAAGATAAGGAGCAGAGACTGAATGTATGCAAGAGAGAATATGAGAACAAATATTGCACAAGAAGCAAGCGGCGGAGAAGGAAAGGGCTAAAGCTCCTCATTTCCATGCCTGTTGACTCTTTTCACTACCTAGTCGTTGTCTATTGCGGTCTCCTTTCTCTGCTCTGTGCCTTTTGCCTCCTGGCTCTGGGCAGAAATGGGCTTGAGCGTTCGTCTGAGCTTTGAAGTCCTTTGGTTATCAGCCAAGCGTAGCACTGTACCTGCAGCCATCTGTGAAGGGGCCGCCAGCAGCCACCCATCGCTCTGCTTCCCTTCCATGACCGAGAGGGGCCTTAGCCAGGAGTGGTGATGGGGCTGGCAGCGCCACTTAGTCCACATTGGCTGGCCACACATGGTAGAGACCATAGCTGTGTCGGTGTCAATGAACACTGGTGCACATACCCTAAAAAGCCCAACCTTAGTGCCCTAATCTTATCGTTGTATAATTCAGTCCTCTGCTCATTTTAATATATGTCTGTAGACACTCGCCCTCTCCCTTGCTACCTCCACCCTCCCATCCTGCCGCTCTCCCTCGGGGGAGGAGGAAAAATGTGGAGGTTATGAAAGGCTTGATTAAAAACTGCAAACCATTTTTCACGCAGAGCTTCGTGTAATATGAAGCGACGGTTAGGATCTTTTGTTTAAATGAAGTGGCTGTGAGCGTGGTAGTTGCCCTCACCATCCTGCTGTCGCGCCTTACATCATACGCTGTGTTTGCACCACATTTGCGGCTTTTGTTCAACTTTTTCACTTCGCCTCGTGTGTGCATGTGCAATGTGACGTGTCGAGTTGAGAGGCCAAACGGGCCGGTGATAAACGCGGCTGGCAGCGGCAGCTCTCTTCCAGAGAGTGCGATGTCAAATGGACTGGTATGAGGGGACATTATCACAAACAATAGGATTAAGACCTGGGACAGTGTGTACCAATGTGGTTTGGGGGGTTAGCATGGCAATAAGACAAGCCAGTGGGGGACTGAGTGAGGCGGGACGACTGAGGGCTGCTGGGTGGGGGTCATGATTACAGAGAACAAAAAAGCTACAGTAGTTAGACCTCTTCTCAGGCCAGTCTCTAATTACACACACACACAGGCACACACAAATACATGGGGGCTTCCAATCTGGCCATCAGGCTGTTGCTGAAGTGTCACATGATCACCATGTGCTCTGGCCAATGGCCTCTCGGCTTATCAACAAACAGAGCAGAATGGAAGGACGGATAAGAGATGGACGCGGTGGGTGGGGTGGGGAAACGCTGGGTGGGTGGGGGTGTGAATTGGAGGGGTGATTGGGGATGATGATTGCAAAGTGCCCAGGCAATCTATGGCATGCAAACAAAATGCAGATCATGCTGCTCTGTGCAATATTATTCATACATACAAATCTGTAAATTCTTACATGAAACAAAAAGGTTCGACACCTTCGGCATATAAAGTGCTCTTTATGCTCAAGGAAACCCTGTGTAATTACTGCTTAACAGGCCCAAGTTAACAAAAGGCCTCATTCACTCTGTGCTGTATTGAGAAGAAGTAAAATTGGACCTTTGTTTGAACTGTGGCTCTCATAGCAGATCAAAGCAATGGATGTGTCATAAGGTGCAGAGATTCTCAGCAACAGATGCTGCTCTCATCCTTGCTGTACAGCAGCCACATTACTTTTAGCGAGATGAGGTTATTCAAATTTAAGACAGAACGGTGAATGTTTTTTAGGTAATATGGCACCCCACAGAGAACCAAAACATACTTTCTAAAACGATTGGAGAACAGATTACCCATACAGTATTCAGATAATTAAAATGCTAGGTGTTGTGTGTGTTTAAAGTATTAACACCATCACATAAGAGTGGGTTTCGTGTTTTCACACACAGTTTTCACAGTTTTGCAACTTTTTTGCAACCTATTTAAATAGGTGTTTTAAGTTCCACACAACAGGCCAAAAAGTAAAGCGACTGTTAACATGCCTGTGACACTAGCTTCCTCCTTAACAGAGGCTGGAGTCGTTGCACTGCTAGTCAGAGCCAGAGGCAGCTGTTCCACACAGGCTGACACCATACACAGAGTGAGACAACAGTGCCGGGAAAAAAAAACAGGCTTTCAAACATGCATGACAACCAGCACGGAAATGCCTTGTGTAAGCAGTCGACAAGGTTGAGGCTCCATCCAGGCCAGCCTCCCCTTTTCCACTTCGATAAAAACGAACTAATGTCAGCAACTGATGTGGTCTCTCGCTTCAAGGGCCTCGGAGCCTGGCTTTCGGAGTCGTTTCCGAGAGAGGCCTGAAACATATGGCAGAAGCACTAAAACAGGAGGCTTACTGACTGGAGAGAAAATGAGAATTGCAAAGTTGCCTCGCATCTCAATTGAATTTCCTCCACGCAAAAAAGAAAAAAGAAGAAAAGAAAAAAAGCGCCAGAAGAATGATGTGCTGGACTACTGGAGGCAGTTTTACTCCAGAGAAATTTGCTGAAAAGAGTATATGAAAAGTTGAGCCTGTTGAAATAGCCAGAGGTATTCTGCTCATATTCAAGGCTTGGCCTACTGTGTCAGACTGGCCTCTACTAACCTGTCATTTCAGTTCAGCCTGATGCACCCCCACTCTCCGCCCCCTCCACCCCATCTGTTTCCAAAACCCTCAGATCACACCTGTGAACTATTCCAGCACATCAGAGAGCTCACATATTCCCTTGTCTTTCGACTGAGAGCTACACACACGGCTCATCTCACATAAAACTCACATTCTATCTCCCTCCAAAGCCTCAGCTTCTTCCACTAAATGCTTCAGCAAATCAATAGCGCAAAGAATCCCCGAACACTGGATTTCACTTCCTTTTCAGATAGGAAGCTTTGAATAATGCAAAAGCCATACTTGTCAAGACAGCTTATCCATTTTCATAACCCTTTCTGAGCAAAGCGCCTTCCAAACAAGTCATAAGGTGATGCATCAGGTCAACAAACAGATCAAGACGGCAGCTGAGTGAAAGTGAAAAACACAAGATAAACATTCACGACGGCACCGACAAGGATTTGCAGACTGATGACTGCTCCTTCCTGCGAGCTATTTAACTATCACCTCTCCTCTTACCAACTGTTTAGCTCTCCTCCCTCCCTGGGCCTTTCTCTTCCTCCTCTTCCCTGTGGACAGTGAAGAGCTAAACACACCACCCTGCTTGTCATAACAGTCAGGAAGAGAGACCCTCTTCAGTTCCCCTGACTCTGCCACGGGGTGTGGACCCCCCCATCCCCCCACCCCCGCTGCCACAAAGGCCTCCGGGGTTCTTCCTGCAATTCTAATCAAAGTTTAAAAAGCTCCAACCTTGGGCTCAAAGCCTGGGTCGTGGCCTGTGAGGAAGATATCAATCAAGCGGCTCCAAACAAGCGTAAGGGGAAGAGGGAGGGAGACGGAGGGAGAGTTGAGGGCAAAAGGAAAGTCTAGCTGCCTCTGCCCTTCTGTCCTCAAAGGACTAACTTCTCCTCAGTGGGGGCAGGGTGCATTCCCTATACCTGGAAGCCACAAGGTAATTTAAAGTCGCATTAACACATAATGGGCGTGCGGATGGATAAAACATTAATCTTCCTGTGATGCTGCAGCGCCTGTCATCACCATCATCATCATCATCGGCCTCTGAGTCATACTCTGTCCATTTTTCCAGGCAGGAATGAATGAATCCTCTTTGGAACCGTACTGGTTGATCTGTGAGAGGCGAATCTGCAAATGAAGTTGCCTTCCTCCCTGGTGCCCAACTCTGCAGCTGTCTAATCCTCTCGCAGGGCTGCCCTACAAACGGGTGATGGCACATGTGCACGGACTCCTACACAGAGAGAGACAGATGCACTCGCAGGCCTGAGCAGGACGCAACACCAAATATCTAGCCAGGGGAGAGGGCAGGCTGAATATTAGCTTTTCCACAGCTGGGGGCTGCCGGACCCGCTCCGTTCATCAGACATCCATCAAGGTGTCACTTTTGGTTATGAGTCCAGGCTCCCAGGGTGATCAGACCGCTGCCCTGCCTGCCAACAGGGCCGCCTGATGGCCTTCTGTCTGGGCCAAGAAGGACCAAAAGCAAACACACACAAAAAAAAGGGAAAACAAGTATAACCAACAGGAACATGCACACAAAAGAAATGACCGCTATCTAAACAGCATGTACAGAAGTCATTCCTAAAACACTGGTATCAAGTTCTGCAAACAAAAGTGTTTTTCCTCAACAAGCTCCAGTTTAAACTACCAGGGGAAGCAGTTAATCATATACATTTAAGTTATTAGTTGCCCTGTAGGCATGGGTTAGTAATCACCATAATAGCTGGTCTCAATCTACATGAAGGCCCCCCCCCAACCTATTTTCCACCGGAGACTTTGGTCATTTCCATGACTGCTCTACATAACAGGCCTCTCCAACACTGAGGAGGACAGGCAAGGTAATTAATTCCCCCTGTCGCCTCTTTCTCTTCCCTTCTCCTCCTCTCTGCGGTGAAGGGAAAAGCTGGGGAATGTAATTTACACTAATTACCTTTTGCATAGGGGTCTCATCTCAACTTTCCTTTTCATGTTGAAACGCCCCGACGCTCGGGCGCCCCTGGTGAAAAATCACCAGTATACTCCTATAGTAACATAACAGCCCTCAGTGAGGAGTTTGCTGAGCCTTTCCGTAGTTTGTGACACTACATAACCTACAGCAGCCCATCACACGACCTAAACATTCCTATCAGAGCCCACTCTCACTGGTGACACTTGTATAATGTCACTTCAAAATGTTTTTAAGTGCCACTTTCAGTAGTTCTTCTCAGTGATCAGAAAAGATAAGAGAGCTTTCCTTTGAGGCCAGCAGAGGGACTAAAGAGCAGACAAGAGGATCTCAAACATGAGGCAGCTCAGAAAATAAATATTGGAAACATCAAGACTCGCTGTTTGCTTTGTGCCACCATTATTCAATCAGCACGAGCCTCAGGTCGGCACGCTAACTCCCTGCTCCTTTTAGAAAACATTGTCAGGGGGTGTGTGTCCTGTAGTAGGTCCAAAAACACGGAGCCTCTCTACAGGCTACTTCTGAATGATCCACTACTACAGAATTACATCAACAGCCAACACAAACCCGCGTGCACTGTTATCACACCTATTCCTGTGTTTGAAGCACACTGTTGAATCTATTACTATTATATGTGTAGTTGCAGTTACCCCCCCCCGGCTCCGATCATGCACGGATTACAATGCGCCGCTTGCATTGTTTTACATTTACAACCCACCTTGCAACGACATTGCAAAGCGGGCGCATCGTGTGTGTGTGTGTGTGTGTTGCGTGTGTGTGCATGGCTCTCCTGGAATAATGATCACAGTAATGATGATTTTAAAAGAGAAAGGGAACCTGTGTGACAGCAGACAGTCTGGAGGGTTTCATTCTCTCAATTGGATTAGTCACAGCTACAATGCTGCAGCGATAGCGAATATGTCTGTCTTAAAGCTTGCCCGCGGAGGGGGGAAAAAAAGAGCACATGAACGCACCGCAGCAGAGGAACACCTCAAGTCTCAGTCAGTTTTAACACTGGCGGGGAATAATTGGAGATGCATGCTGGAGGAGGAGGGAGGGGGGGTGAAAGTGAGCAGGAGAGGCGAGACTCGGACCGATCGCTCCCCTAACCTCCTCTCTTCATCCAGCTGCACCTCCACCAGCTTTGCTTCTTCCTCTCCTTCTTCTGCTTCTTCTTCTTCTTCTTCTTCTTCTTCTTTCTTGCAGAGCTATCACCTCCGCTAAGAGCAAGCCCAACATTTGCAGGTGTTGCAGGCTGGCACGCTTCCCTCTGACCTTATTCATCAGGAGGGTCTGCAGCCTCACCGGCGCTATTTCGCAGCATCTGACATTTACTTAATATCCTGCAACTGGGGGCAGAAAAAAAAAGCACAAATGCACGGATCTGCAGGGGGTGCTGGGTGGGTCTGGCAGTCTACTTGCGGTGCGTGTTCAGAGGGCACCCTGATGTAAATAAAGGCAGAAAGCGAGAGAGCAGAGGGCGCAACGCATCTCCGCCTCAGCCGCAATTCAATTGTATCCCAACTGATACAGTAGAGAGGAGGAGGAGGAGGCAGGGAGGGAGGGGGGCAGAAAACAGCACGTTTGCAAAGGAATAAAAGGAGCCCACCTTACCTTCGTATACAGGGGCCATCGGTGCAAGGGTTTCTGTTATTCATGGCAAAGAATAAAGCGAGGTTTCAGTTCAAAACTCAATGAAAATCTGCCATCTTGAAACAGTGATGAGAGAGTCGCCGCGGTCTCCTGCATTACTGGCCCGGTTCATGAGTGAGGGAAACGCTCATAATTCATATCCACGCATCTCTCTCTCTCTCTCTCTCTCTCTCTCTCTCTCACCTCCCCTGAGCGGAGGGTCCGACGCGAGGTGAGGCGAGGCCGAGGAGAGGCGGCGCGGCTTCGGGTCCCGGCCGCATTGGCGCGTTGTCCCGGAGGAGGAGGAGGAGGAGGTGGTGGTGGTGTTGAAGGAGATGGTGGTGGTGGTGTTGGTGGAGGTGGTGGAGGGTGGGCTCACGACGGGATGAGCCGCGGTGACAGGTCGGCTTCAGCTATCGTGCGACATGTCTGTGGAGTGAGCAGTTGTCCTCTCCGCAAAAGTTGCAGCGGCCGTCGGAGCGCAGAGCGAGTTTGGCGGAGCAGCGAGAGAGAGTCGACCGACGAGCGAGTCGATGCGGAGGGGAGGAGGTGGAGGGAGGGAGTGGAGGGGAGGGGGGCGCTCTGGACTCCAGATAACAAGCCGTGGCTGGCATCATCATCGACGTAATCATCGTCGTCCAGAGATGTGACTGTGGTTGTGATGGGAGTACTATGGTGCGTGCGTGTGTGATATTTACAGTGTTTGAAGGGAGTAAAGTGAAGAATAAAGAGAGCATCAGAGTGTCAGTGATCCTGTCTGCATAACACAGAGCCAGCGCTTTGACCGAGCCACAGAAATGCATAGGAAGGAAAGCAAAATGTAAAACACGAGAAAAGGGAAATGATTCAAATAGAATACAAGTAGATAATAAGTAGAAAATATAATGAAATACAAACAGAGAGAAAAGAATAGTACGCAAATACACTGCATTTATTGCACTGCTATTTCTTATTATTTTACTTCTACTACTGCTGCTTATAAAGTAAGTTATGTATTGTTTAGAGTTATTTATTTTATGGATTGTGCAATTTATTAATTATTCCTGATAATTTCCTGATAAGTGTTCAAGGGAAAAAAGTGATAACCTGCTCCTACTGTAACCACTGCTATTACTACTTATAATATTAATAAAATACTACTACTGCCTAATGATAAGAACAATAATAATAGTAATGACAAAATAATAATATTTCCTTGGAGACATCATGTTGATAATTTCCTGGATGTCATGTGATGCTTGTGTGTGCTCTGCCTCTCTCTCTCTCTCTCTCTCTCTCTCGTGCAAAGTGCATCCGTGTTGGATGAGCTCTGCGCGCGGCTGCTCCGGCCTGCGCGCGGCTGGAGCGCTCCTCCGGTCGGCTCCGGCGCTATGACGACACGAGATTTGCACAGAATGAACTGGAGCGGAATCGGATTACATGGGCTCACACACATGTGAGTAATCTGTCATTTACCAGCGACCCCCCAAAAAAAAAAACAAACAAACAAAAAAAAAAAACGACCTCTAAATTAAACGCGTCGAAGTGGACGTGCGGGTGGTTGATTAATACAGAGGAGCCATCTCACTCTGTAGACTCACCAAAGTACTACTCTAACCCGAAATACAGATGGGAAAGCAAAACACATCTCTATAGATCTCTATTGGAGTGTTTTCATCTGCCTGCTGCAGGACAAAGACATTAAATCGTATTAAGCACACACACATTTTCCATCACAAAGTTGTCTCACTATGAAAAACCCATCAGTGGGGATCTGTCCTCTGTACGTACTGTCCGTGTCCTGAGCCATACAGCTTTGCAACGAGTTATGCAAATACTCATTAAGTGTGTCACACGGCCGGCAGCCTGCACACACACGCACAGCGTCACCAACATCACCGTCGTCATCATCATATAGAGCTGACCACTGCACGTCTAAGTGGTGATGTAGTTGCGGGACTTGCATAAAATGAGGTCTAAGAGGCCCACGGGTTGCGCAGACCTGTATTTGTTTATCATTACTAACACCAAGTAATGCAGCTCTCCCATCAGCAGTGCATTGTTTATTCATAGTGTGTGCTGTGCTGAGAGTAGGCTGAATATGTAAGGTGAAACAGTATTGGAACAACGTGGGAGCCTATTCAATATTGAGAGCATACAACGTGAAATACATAACAATATGTATCCTTACCACATTTTTAGGTGCTTAATTATCACTACAATGTGTTATAGTATGTTACAGTGTCTTTATATAGTCTTTATGTAAGTGGCCTTTATATAGTTATATAAACAGACCAACAGGTTGTGCAGAACTGTAGTGGGGTTGATACAATAAGGGAAAATGTTCTCTTATGTTCCTTACTTTCTGGAAAGAAAGAGCAGGTTTCTTGCATGGACCTGTGTGTGTGTGTGTGTGTGTGTGGTTTAAAAGCTCTTAAAAGCTACAGGCCGGCCCCAGGACAACCAGCCAGTTTGAAAAGCCCTGAAAAAGAGAAATGATATAAATCATCCTCCTGTTTCCTGGAAATGTGACCAGAAACATCTGATTTATTGTGTATGACCAAATAAATGTTGTAGCTTGTGTGTCTCCCCGAGGCCTTCAAGTCCAATTATAAAACTAGCCAAATGGAGCACTGGGACGTATCCTTCACCTCTTCTCCTGTATTTCCACAAAATCCAATCATCCAAATGCTTTTTTTTTAAAGAGCCATGGTCATTTTTCTTATTTACTCTCCATTCCTTAATTAATATTATTATTATTATTTTTATAGTATTAACAAATACTAATACAACTTATGTGGAGCTCTAAAATGTGAACACACTCAAAATGTTCATTACAGTCGTTCATTACATTGCGACACCGTGTTCTCTCTCAACTATCACAGTCCACATTAGGCCAAAGTTGAACCAGGATGTAGCTCTGCAAAAGGCATTTCCCAACAGTTTGGGAAATTACTTAAAAGTTCAGTTTCACCTTTCACTTCCCAACAAATGCTTTATGTGAAAGTGGGGACTAAAAAAAATCTTTCTGACTGCTTGTGTTGATTTCCCCCAAATAGACAGCCCCTATCTCAACCCAAAGAAGTTTTAAAGTCTGTTACAGAAAGGAATGATGGTTAAAACTTCAACTACTACATCCTAGTGGGGACAAAAGAACTTTCCTTTACAGATTTCATCAACAATGTGTGCAACAGATGCCGTAGCACCCCACTTAGGCCAATCATTTTTTTTTTTTTTTGAAAAATGCCTGAACAGAGCAATCATGCCCTGAAGGTTCATTAAAATCCAGTTAGGAGTGTTGAAGACATTGTGCGTGACAGACGAACAGATGATGACACGTTGAACGACTGACAGACAGACAGACAGATGGTCCGGGGCAATTATGTTGGATTAATGCCTCTCCCCTCCCCGAGTTCATTATGTCCGACAATTATGACTCGCTGGCCGGAACTACAAGTCCCAGCGAGTGATGATAACACCCACTTTGATGCACATGGTTATTTCCTACTCGCCGATAAATTGGGTTAATAATTGATAAGTAGTGGAGGGTCGACTGTGAGAGCTGGGTTTCTACTGTGAATACTAACTCCATCTATAGCCATAGCACACAATGTACTGTAACTACTGCATGTATCCATACTTCTTTCCTATGCCACTTATCTGAACATGTACCCTGCATTGCACTTAGAAGTGTATTTTTCAAATTCTTCACCATTGCAAACCTTGTGAACCCCATTGTTAACGCAGATTAAAGGGTCTTTGTGACAGAAGGCGAACGATTAACAGAAAAATTTACACCAGGGCTCACTGCAGATACTGTTTGGAGAGAGCAGGGATATTCATAGGCAGCACGGACGAGCAATGGCTAACACTGTCGCCTCACAGCAAGGGGTTGCACTGGCCAGTCAGGGACTTTCTCTGTGGAGTTTGCATTTTCTTCCCAGTGCCTGTGAGTGTTTTTTTCGGTTAGTCCCACAGTCCATCTCTCACCCGCTGCCAGCTGGGATTGGCTCCTGCACCCCCACGACCCTCTAAAGGATAAGCGGTATAGATAATGGATGGATGGGATAATCATGTTACAATAACACACACAAAGAACTGATGTCTACACATTCATTCAGTATGTCTTTGTTTTCAGGCTTTCTACACATTTATTCCCAGGGTTTTAATTAGTAATTGGACATGAGTAACACTGATAAAACATGGCTGGACACACTGTATAACTGTGTATAACATGTAGGCATCCAACATCAAAGTAAGATGAGTAACAATAAAAAAATCCTTTTTAATTTTCCCCTTTAATATTATTGGTAACACACGTCTTCTCAGGTCACCCGCAACAACTGCTGGTAAAATTTGTTTTCAGTCTATTATGGTGACTAAACATTATAAACTGTTATTAACTATGAAAAATACGGAACGTACGCAGCAGATAGAAATAAAATACTGTAATTACAGAGACTTCCAGAGCGTATTTACGCTCTTGTGAGTCCCACTGAGTTCTGGATGTTCCTGTTTGTGTTGACACAGGACAGTGTAGCCATTAGCAGAGTTAGAGGACGCAGCAGGGATTTTACCACAGCACAGAGTTAAACACAAGTCGAGTCCGTTTGTGTGGAGGGCAGAATAAGAGGAACTGTCTGAACTTTCATGAGACTTCAAACGCAATTTGAAAACAAATTTTTCAGCCCCATTATTACACAGCAATAGCCTACACTCGTGCGTCATGTACTGCTGGCTACCACTCTTTCATTATCCTCCACTGCCTTGTATACGATCAGGTGAACCTCATATGCAAGTGAACGTAGGTGGTCCTAAAGAAATGAATACCTCCTCCCATCTCTCTTTTTGTTGACTTGTGCTGCATGTCTTATAAACGTCTTTTAAGGGAAGTCAGGGAGCTCAGACAAACATGTTTTCCCTCCCTGCCCCTCCTGTGTCGGTGGAAACATGCGCTGTTGTGACTGACCTCTAACCTCTTGTATAGCACGGAAAAAGCCTGACTGTGCTGACTGAGACTCCCAACTGCTGCACTCCACCGCTTAGTCCCGCAGGTCCAATTATTACCTCACCCATATCAGAATCGAGGTCGGTCTCGGTTCACTGACGTGGATGACATCATTGACTTTTAAATTGACATTTCCATGGGAAAATCACTTTGACCCTGTGATGTTAGACGATTTGTGCGAGGAAAGGAAAACATGCCTGAGCAGCAACGTGGTGAATTCCTGTTTACTGAGTCTGTTCTTCATGCGTAACATCAGAAAATTGACACGCATGACTACGTGAAGGAACATTTGTAAGTTAATTACTTTAAGAAGTAATCACGGGAGGTTATAAAACATAAAAAAATCTGTATTATTTTTAAAACATTTGTTGATGTCTGCATGTTATCAACCTTGTATATGTTAACTGTTGTATGTTCAGAGGTCATTCCAGCATCAGCAATCAAGACTTGATTACTTTGATGAATTTCCTCTCAATGACAATTAAACCTCATAATGAACTCAGTGAGAGGTGCCCACTTATATGCCAGAGTGTTCATCAAACCATCTATTTGTCTCATGACAAAGACCTGACAAATACTTATGGGGAAACATTTTTAAAAAGGGGAAATACGACAATAAAAGCATGCCTGTCTAAGTCGTCATATGAGCGACAGTTCTCCTACACAAAAGCTGTGTTTTAATTTGTGCAAAAGCCATTTTGTGGTTTTTGTTGGTATGTACGAGTGTGATGTTTTTCCTGCCTGTGAGAACTGGTGGTTTACCAGGCATCTCAGCAGAGTAAACAGAATTTAGGTTAGTTTGACAATGATTTTGGCACCGACTACCTTTTTGATTGAGGCACAGCATTTCTTTAACAACAAACAAGCCGCATAAATTACAACCCAAAGCTGTAAATGATTATCCCATATGCTTCACATGCACCAATGCATGCAGTTCCACAATCAAGCAATTTGTTATGCCTTATAAAATCTAGAGCACACTGAGAATCTTCTCCTTCTCTCTCACTCGCTTTTATTTTTTTGATTTATTTTTTGAGTGTTCAGCAATATGTTTCAAAATATCACAAAATGTTCCTTTTGTGTTGCAACATCCTGTCTGTGTCTCCTCGGGGCAGCCTGTTTTCGCTGCCGCTCAGCCTGTGACGGTCCTTGGACGTTCCTGAGAGGTTTATCATTGACACCATGTTACCAAGGACGAGACAGACGTGGCCTTCTGGGTCACGGTGGAGGGGAAGGGGTGAGGGCTGTACCAGGCTTCAGACAAAGCCGCTGGAGCAAATAATTGACAGGTTGCCTTGGAAACCAACCAACTAATCTGCATGTCCAAAGAGATGTAGCCCAACCTAGAAGGAAATTCTTTTTACTGTCTTCATTTCAAGTGGCAAGAGGTGGCCTGTTATATGACTGACACACTTTAAATATAATAGCAGAGTCATCACATAACCATTACAGTCATCCTTCAAAACACTGACACATCAGGTATCACTCTCTGTTTTTTCTGTCACATCATCTCGTTGCTTTGCACTCTGCCATCTAACTGTATTTGCACGTAGTGTCGCTGACGTGCATGCAACAGTGTTTTCACAATCATCTCTGTCTCTGTCTGCTGCTTCTTTCTTTCTCTCAAGGAGGCTTGATCAAGTGCCGGTGGTGGTGTTGTCACTAAGGGGTGTTTCTTCCACCACCGAGGCTGTAATTGATTTCCAGATGTATTCCATGTCGAGGCCAGTGGGTTGTCCATGTCAATCAAATTCTTCCCCATCTTTCTGGTGCTTTCCACTGGTGAGTAAACATGTTCAGCCTTGAGCTCGCCGCCAAAAACCGGCAGAGACCAGCTAAGGTTGGTTACGATGGTCTGGGCTGGATTTTAATGGGTGCTGCTGGTCAGATGCTGTTTGTCAGATCATTGATGGTGATTTGAACAGCTTGACTAGCATTAGCTTCTGAAAATGGCGCCGCATTGCAATCAGGTGAGGGTCAGTTGACATGCCCATGATCTTTTGTCAGTGGTTTGATGGATCACCGGCTTAACCAGCAGGACACCACAGCATGCATATCAAAGACCAGTGTGAACCACCGAAAGCATTTATTAGGTTTAAGGATTTGGTACAAATTGTTCCTGTAAACACAAATTACGCAACATTAAAACTTCCCACACATACAGATACGTCGTTAGAGGGTCATGTTTTTCTACTGAGTACATATTGCACAACATGAATAATGTGGACATGAGTGGAAGTCCTATGCAGTAACGTAACTCAGTGGAAATCAACAGCAACATCTCCCTGTTTGACCAACAGGAGGCACAGAGTGTAAGTGTTAATGGACATATTAATGTAATTCAAAGCATATACAACATCTAATGGACTATTAAGTGCCTAGATGGCTGACGTTCACTGATTGATGAAAATGCAAAGTGGTCAGGTAAGTTGTAAAGAACTGGTGTTAAAATTAAAGGTGCTGTCAATGACCTGGATGATGTCATCAGGGTCACTGACTTGAGCCAAAGTCAGAGTCAGACTTGAGACTTTGAGTTTGCACTAAAGATGAAGGCATTCATTGGACAGGGATGGTTATGCTTATGAAAGATTTGGCTGAGTTGCATTATGGGAATTGTAGAGTTTTCAAGCTTGACTCATGAGAAGGACTAAAAGTCAGGATATTTCTGCCTTCTGTTTTGTAAACTCTCTCTCCCATAATTTTAAGTTACTTGAATTAAAATGTCGAAAAGAGTATACCTGATCATAAAAAAATATTATATGAAGTGACATAGAGGAAAAGCCCCTCAGTCAACTGTGAGATGAGACCCAAAGAATAAGGCAACAAGCTCTTGGCCCATCCCATCATCCCCTCACTGTCCCCTCACAGCCTCTGTCCATTTTAAACACAGACACGCAAAAAGTGCAGACGTCACATACGGACATGCCATCTGTGCTGCTCATGGGCCTCTGTCCCAGTACACAATATATATTTACTGTGAACACTCTGTTTGTTTAACCCTATTTGACTTATCAGGTTTCGACCCATGAAAATGAAATCGAACCTGCATGTCAGCAGGGGTTTCAAATGTCACACAAAGCCTTCAAGGGAAATTCAGGGCTTTACCCCTTTGTTTAATCAGTATAGACTGACCAAAACCAACGCTGCCGCATCTGATAAAAAGTCTTTACAAAGTTAACTTGGTCTCTACACACATTAGCCAGAATTAGCATGTAACCCACCCTTGCACAATTGATCACCCAACTGAAAAAGAGCCAGTGCAGCCCCTTCTGTGGTCTTTCTTTGTCTCTCTTCCTCCGAGCACTGTTTAGTGCCACAACAAACCTTATTTGCAAACCAAGTGCCTGCCATGTACAGAGCACCTTAAAGAAACACAGCAGGTTTCAGCTCCTTTATTGTGGGATGAACATTAACCACTTCTTCAGCTGGTGAGATGCTGTGTACAGTGTAAGTGCTTTTGATCCAACTCACACTACTACTGAAAGCGCGTTTTTATTTCCCTTTGGCACTATTGCTATTGTGTGTGCCCATGCACATGCGCATGTTTGCACTCATGCACGGAGAGACA
Source organism: Scortum barcoo (assembly GCA_023238725.1). NCBI lineage: Eukaryota > Metazoa > Chordata > Actinopteri > Centrarchiformes > Terapontidae > Scortum > Scortum barcoo. The sequence goes on along the minus strand of CM041536.1, from coordinate 20,934,169 downwards.
GAGAGAAGAAAGAGAAACTATGTTCAGAACATGTAAATTCCTGTCTGTTTGCGAAGCTGCAGCTGCTGTGGGAGTTATATAACCAGCTATCAATATAAATGAAGATTTACATGCTATAGAACGCTGAAGACGGGCGCATCGCATGAAACGGCTGTGTATGAAAGCAGCTGTGCCCCCAAGATTAGAAATGACAGGGTTCGGGGAAGCCGAAGTCCAGAGACAAATAGAGAATTACGCGAACTCTTTCAACTTCACTCCTCAGCAAAACAAACTAAAGGTTGTGTCCTTGAAACACAGCCTGTCAGTGGTTTCTCAAGTGGTGTAGGCCTATGCACTGCCGTTTCTTTCCTGTCTGACATACTGAACAGCACAAGCCATGCATGCCCTGGGAAATCATAAAGCTCCCCTCGTTTTCACAGAAAGAATGCCTCTCGTCTTCCATTTCCTTGAGATGAATGCTCTCACGGCCTACACACCAAAGAGCGTTAATGATCGTTATCTCGAAATGGCTTAAATGCTCAGCTGAAGCAGTTTAGTACGCACACACGCACACACACACACACACAGAGGTAGGGGCGTTTTTCAGCAGCGAGGAGAAAACATTTCCTCCCCCCCGGGGCCGTGGGTTCAGCAGTGTGTGTTCCAGAGTGTGGCAAGCAGACTGGGTTTCACACTGCTCTGCTGGGCAGGGTTGAACCTCTGGTGAACCCTCCCGTGGCGAAGGCAGAGCAATGACTGAATGACTGAGTGATTGACTGACCCCACCTCTCGCAGCCCCAGACAGTCCCAGCCAGGTTAGGCTCGGTGGCTGCACCTCTTAAGCGTCTGCGCCGGAGATCACAGGTTAGAGTGACACCTACTGGAGCCCGCAGAAAAAGGATCGTCCTCCCACAACATATAATGGCTTTGTGATTTATGAGTCTTCAAGCCTAACCACATGTTGAATGCTGAATTACGAAATGTTAAACACGGGAATGTAAGATCTTCTCAATCCTGTAAGACACCAGGGATGTACAGAAAGAAAGCTGGCACAAATCTTTGCTCGCGGTACTTGCTGGAAACTACCGCCACTATGTTCCAGATAACCTTACATACAACCACATATCCTGTTTTATTGATAGAGAGCGAGAGAAAGGCCTTTGTTGCTCTGAAAATAGAAAAGGGAGGTAAGCTTTTACAGCTCAGGGCAGTGTATGGTTTGGCTGGCATGCCACATGTGTCTTCTCACACTGAGTCCTCATAATAAGGAAGCTGATAGCATGATGGATGTTGTCTGAAATACAATGCCTCATGGCACAGTGACTCCCAAAGTAATCCCTCTCCTCTCCTGTTTTCTCCAGTAAAATGCTCTAATGGCAGCTAATCGCTTAAGCTCTGCAGTATGCTGTGTAACTAAAGCAGTGTCCGTTCGGAGTCCCAAGGTTGCGAGTGGAACTGATGACATATTCTCAGATGATCTCAACAACAAGTGAGCTCGAAACTGGTTCGCTAATCCAAGCGGCTCCTTTACGCTCATGGACAGAGTGAGTCATGGGTCAGAAAGACAAAGATGATGCAGATCTTCTTCTTTTTAAAAATGTTTTATGGGAATGAGTTCCGTTAGTTGTCGAGAGATTTACTGAAGTGAGGCAATGACTTTGAATGCAGTCATGAAGTTTGTGTCATGACAGAATGAGACCATCACAGTTTCCAATTTCAAGGAGACTTTATTATCCACTGCAAACTATATGACAGAGATTCTCCAACTATGATTAAGATGAAGTTACAAAACATGACTTCACGGTAGCAATGTGAGAGGTCTTTCCCTGGTTTTTTCCAGAGACGAGGATAGGATGCTCGGCCCGTCGGGAGCAAGCAGCTGGATGCGTCTGCAGCATAACCGCTGAGTCCTTGGTGGTAATAAAACGCTCAATGTCCTGTCCAGATTGTTCAGGAATGCTGGAGAGGAGCTCAGCGATCCATATGTTCTTTTCCACATGGCGCAGCTATCTGGACTCTTTAGATCACATCCAAACCAATGTGTTTCATTAGAGCTGGCTGTACACGCTGCCCGTGGGGGATTAAGTCTATAAATCACGGCTGAGTTGCTCATTGAAATCAGCAGCGGGTTTGTGCAGAGATATTCCCCTGCAAATCTGACTTGACTGATTGCTGACGTGGGTAGTTGCACAATTCTGTTGTCCGCCGGTCTGCAGGAGTATTTCATTGATGGGGACAGCAGTTTGTTAGGGGAAGAGTGTGTGTGTGTGCGTGTGTGTGTGTGTGTGTCATATGTGGAATAGACTTTAGGGTTGGGGTGGGAAGACGTAGCATCCACACTTTTTTTTATAGTGCAATTCTAAATGAACCTGCTCCCCAGCAGCAACAAAGAAGTGCCACTCACCCACACTTAATCATCCACACACCATATCAGATACTCATCATCATGTGTAAAGGGTTTGCTTTATTATTAGCTTACCACAGTTTTGGTTAGCATGTTGGGAGGCAAGGTATCAACGGCTTTTACCTGTTTTGAATTTTTCTTTGGCAAAATTTTCACTTTTTTCCTACAGTGTTAATGGGTGGAGCAGCTGTGAGGATTACCTAATTAGCTGGTTAGCTACAGGACTAAATTAAACCGAATCCTGTTTAATACAGCACACTGAAATCACACTCCTCTAAATGTCTTCAAATCACACGTCACTTTTTGGGTCTACTGCCAGTAGACAGAGCAGGGATTATAAGTCAACTGTATCTCCTAAATAATAACGTCATATTAGCAAAATATGTTCTGGGAAAACCAGTTCTCTCCAAATTAAGATCTCTCAGCGTGCACCAGATGGAACATTCATAGGCTCTCAGTATCTGCGAAAATGTTTTTCAAACGTTTAGAAATTCAATATCCCTTTGTAAGAGGAATAGAAGTCAGCTACTAAACCACTTGTTTAAGGTTCAGATAAAATTCAGGGGTAGATAGAAAAAATGAGGCTGAATCAGGCAGCAGTGCCAAAGGCAAACCACCTTTTCACAGTTTTTCCTGCTTTGGCACTCAAAGTTGCCACTGAACATAAATCACTAATGCACAGCAGTAGTTGTAGGAGACAAGCTGCTTTCTGTTTTGCAGCTACAGACAGACTTTAAACAATCAGAGGGATGATAATCAAGGAATCATTTTAGAATAATAGAGAAACCTTGAGTACTTCCTCTAATTATTCCCTCCAATTTGGACACTATTGTTTCTCAGTGCAGTTATTCTAAGTGTTTGGCAGAATAGGATTTATTTTATAAATCATTTTTCAAGACACAGGAACAGCGTCATCTTGTAGAGATTTTAGGCAAAAAAAAAACAGCTGTGCACCTCATCTGTCCACACGTACACAAGTAAGTTCATCTGTTTGTTCAGCGAGTGTGTTAACGAGGAGGAACTTCTTGCTTTTACGGCCTCTGTAATAATCAGGATTTGTTTTTGCTCTCAAAGGGTGAAGCCCTGACAGGGGAGTCAGCAGCTTCTGCTAAGGTGTCAAAAGGCAGTGTGCATCATAAAGCAACCTACTGCTTCCACCCTTACACACACACACACACACACACACACACACACACACACTCACACACACACACAAAAACACACGTGGATCACCAGGATAGTGGACATTAGACAGGTCTGCTGACTAGGCAGCCCCATTGACCTTCCGCTCTGTACGAGTTGTCATTGGCCAACCTGGTGAGCGCTTACTGTTTAATTGGGGCTCAACTGATAGCTCACATCTATCACATGGTTTAATCATATCATTGCGTGCAACCCGTTCACAATTTCCTTGATAAGCAAATAACTTGACTAAATGTGATCAATAAATTGAGGAACAATCACCAGAGCAGTAGATTCTCTTCCTACAAGAAAAGCCTTTTCTAGTGAAGTCAACGTAGAAGCACTTCCTCTCCTTTCTTTTGACATTTTCAGTTTTGTCCACTGTCGGAGGAATACACATAAATAACACTGATAATGTCAATCCTGTTGATATAGTGTCATTTTGGAGCTTCGTGGAGTTTCGTAGATAATATCTCACTCCACAAATGCCTTATAAACCACTGAAACTACGCAACTAAAGGGGTATTCTTTGGGTAATTCTGGCCACTTGCAGAAATTCTTCCCAAATTTCTTGGTCATTTTTATACTAATGGTGTACTAGTTCAGCACTACAGATAAATCCATGTGAGATTCAAGAGTTTATTATCATGTGCACAACAATTACATGGAGTGGTCGCTGGCAATGAAATTCTCACAAAGTGGGCATTTTTAACAGGTTCCCCATTCTATTATTAAGTATGACCTACTGGAAAAAAATGAAAGAAAACTTTAACTGTAAGCATTTTTAACTACGAGGTACCTATTCTAACAGTTTAGAACAAGTTATTTACACTGTAAATTGGAAAGAATAATGCTTTACATTGCAGGCAGTGATCTAAAGCGTCATCCATTTTTAGCAGCAAAAACATAAAGGTGTTATGGCCACACTGGTGTAGATGGACTGTTACTTGCATCAGCAGTCACACCTGACAAGGTAGAATGAACAATATGTGTTGGTAAAGTGACCCCGTAAAGAACAATCTGACCTGACAGAGACCAGCCCATTATCAGGTCACTCTATTTCTGTCTCTCTCTGGCCTGCTCTCTTAATATTTCTCTTTTTTAAAGACAGTCAGCCATCAAAAGATGAGACACTCTGCGCCTCCTAGCAACAGGAAGAGGGTCTGCCCCCCTCAGAGAGCTCCTGTTAATCTCTACCCTCATCTCTGCCTTTTTACGACCGTGCTGACGTCAAAGGCCAGGCCTCTGTTATTGTTTCTCGAGGATTGGACGTGGGATTCCCACCAGCGTCGCGCTTCCTGTCGGAGTCCAGAATAGCTGTCCTCTCTCTCCCTCAGACTGGCAGCGATCGTTGAAGGCACCCACAAGCACCGTATGCGCTGAGAGGGCCGGCTTCGTGACAAGAAACCCGGCCTCACCGGGGGGGCCTGGCTGTAAATATCGCTGTTGTTGTTGAGGTGGAGGATGTGCTCCGTGGGGGTGGGGGAGCCATGTGCGCATGTGTTTGTGCACTTGTGGACAAGAGCACAAGAGATGGCACAGGTAGGGGGGATCCATGTGACTCCCAGTCAGTGGAAAAGCTATGGATTAAGGGTCACGTGCATCTTTTGTGTTGCCGTAGGAAGGTAGAAAGGCAGGTATGGCATGTCTGTCTGTTTTTCTCAGAGTACACCTGGCTGATCAAACGTCTCCTTTGTGTCTCCTCTTCTCCTTTATGGCTGTGCCTAACGTTTGATTTAATAAATCATCAGCATAACCTTCCTGTTTTTCTCTCATTTTTCCATTCTGTTCTCTATTGTCTCCTTCTCTGTGGGCTCCTCCCTCCTCTATGCTTTGTCATCCGTCTTCTTTCTTTTAGAGGAAAAACATTCCCCCCTTTTTTCTTGCCTCAGTGGTTCATTTCTGTCTTGTGTTGTTTGTGGAGGCTCAATGGAGCGTCACTTACTGGCCCCTCGACAGATTCCAGACTACGCGCTGCAGCTGCGGCTATAGAATAGACGTTAGAGCTGGCACCGCGTTGCTCCAAATTACTCGCTCTGCTTTCAGTGTTTAAATAATGGTCTTAGCACAGAGTTAATGGCAGAAGTGGGAAGCCAAGTGATGAACACACTGTTTTCGGCGCAAAGTGTTCCAGCTAGTGCAAGCTCAGGATGGCCCAGGTCCCCGGGTTAATAGGGACCGGGGAGCGATATGTTGTCTTAATGGAAATGAAGGCTGCTTGAGGGAGGACGTTGCTACGATTCCTCCATGTGTGATGTTCTGAAGAAGTGAATGTGGCCATTATTTCCTCGTATTGCTTTCTCTTGTTGCATTTTTGAGGGACAGGGGGGTATTAGAGTGAATGGGTTACAGTCAGTTAATGGCCCTTTTGTTAGCGTCAGCGTTAGCTTACATGGAAAAGGACAAAAAAGCAGCACATTGTTCCCGTCTCTCTTTCAGATTTTCCCTTTTCTCTCGCCACCGTGGGCTCCTCATTGTAACTGTACATATTTGAGAGACAGAAAGAGACAAAGTACAGACGTTCCTGCCACCGTACTGCCTCTTTCATTTTTTTTCCCCCATCTGACTTCCAGGCCTGTGTTGCGGTAAGAGATTGTTTCATTAGGGGAATATTCATGGGTGGGGAGTGCAGGCTCAGTTATTGATGCAGCTCATTGGCTTTTTGTGAGGCACAATGGGCTCTCTTGATTGATTGAGCTAGACGGCCAATGATGTGACACAGAGGAACGCCAGACATGTAGAACTACAGTATGAGCTATACTCAGAGATAAACCCCCACCGAGTGCACACATCTGTACACACACTCACACACACACGCACATAAGCATATTGTAAGAACATGTCTCTGTAATGAAGACAGCTCTGTGACGGTAATGAACAACATCTAGTCCTTTATGGTGCGGAGATTGGCCCTTGCTCTGACAAAACAATTAATATTAATGCTTGGCTGGCAATTGAATAATAGCTGCGATTGACACTCGAGCCCCAGTGGGTTTCAGTGATAAAGGACTGGGAGCAGTGGAGGGCTTTCTGGGTGAGCTGATTTTGGAACACAACTTTTACAGACCAGGTAGGCCAGATGAGGCTGGTCTGATCCGGTCCCAGTTTCCCAAAAGCTTATCAGGACTAAAGTCATCTTCAGTTTCCGAAGAGCAAGATCAATGATATGTTCAGTGTCTGTTCATTTTTGGGAAGGATTGCAGCCTGGAGCTAACCAGATTTGGTTAGAGCGGATTCTTTTGGCTTGTGACTCTGCAGCACCATAGCTTATTAATCAGAGGAGTGTTCTGCTCCCTGTGATAAGCCTGCATATTGTGTCTGTGTATGTCTGTGCGTGTGGTGGTGGTGGTGGTGCAGCCGTGTGACCACCAGCCAGGATGTGGGAACCGGGGCTGAGCTAATACAGACAATGCTCCACAGTGCAAACACTGGCACTTGCGCACATTCGCTCACTTGTGACAAGGAGCTACATTTCAAAGTCAGCATCATGCGGCATCCAGCATCACAGGGGGGCTCGCCCCTCTCTCCCTCCGACGCCACCCACGTCTCCTTTGCCAGTCTCTCCTCTCTTGCCCATCTGGACACATCCATTTATTCAGCCTTGTGTCTCAGTAGGCCAGTGTGGGGGTCTCAGGCAGGGAGATCTGATGCTGGCATACTCTCGTTCATGTGACTGCCTGTGCGCGCTCTTTCTCCTCTCCTGGCACCGAACGTGTCTGTGTGTCTGTGTGGTAGTGTGTGTGTGCGCGTCTGCTTGTGTATCATGTATGTTCACCATCTGGGGAGCTTACCCGGGCGTGCACAAATCAATAGTCATGTATCGATGCCGTTTTTTATGAGGCACTTAACAATAAAAAAGCAATAAGCTATGACAAGGATAATGCGGTGGGGCATCACAGGCATTGCAAAGCAATTATAACAGCTCTGCTCCTCTCTGTATGATTTACAGACATGCCTGCAGTCTTGAAAAGCTCTTTGATACCAACAACATTTCCAGGAAGCGAAAGGAGGATTTATAGAACTGTTTGCCTCGCTCATCCTCGTATCCATTTTCAGGGTTTTAACTGATATTGAGCTGAAGTGATATCATTAATAAATGGAGTGACTTTGCCTCTCCCTGGAGCCTGAAGTGCATTACACTCTGCCGGTGGGTGTGTAGGTGTTTTTAAATTGTCACATATCACTCTTCACAGTCCATCACAGCAGATATCCCGCGCTGTATATTCACCACTAATATTATAAAACCCGGTGATTGCATGATTGTGTGTGGGTTGATAATATTGTTTGTGGATTTGCCCACCCGCCATGATTTGTGTGGGTTGATATATGTTTGCGATCATAATGCCGGATTATTCATGAAGTGAAACTGCAGAGAATTACTGTGAACCGAGTGTAATTATACAGCACCTCAAATCAGCCTTATGTGGGCGACTGAGATGCAAAACTCACATGACAGCAACAAAACTCCATTTGATTAAAACTTTTGTGTGCAGAGTGTTTGCGAGGTCATGTGTTTTGATCACAGCATGCTGTCAATCTTAACTTTGTTTTATTTATGACTTCATATGTATTGTGTAGGTTTGTTTTGCATATACTTTTTTATTTTAATATTACATCAACAAACACAAATTATTTTCAAATGCAACCTGTGAACTGCTGTATCTATCTATATGTGACAAATATGTAGCCAGCTTGGGTCAGTCTCTTTCGTTCTGTGTTCAAATGCGCTGCATGAACTCTGGCAGCAGCTCATCCATGTATCCCGTGAGAAAGTGTGATTTATGATGATGATGAAGCCGTGTACTCAGGACTCGGTTAATTGACATTAGTGATCGAAATGTGTAATAAATTACTGGCCGGCTTTTAGGGAGAAAATCCAGGCCCATCCCCAAACACTTCCTCACCCGGGCCTGCAAAGATTAGGATTTCTTTCACAGGTTCTCCCACATGTCTGACGCCACTGTGCAATGTTGTGCAGCACCGTGTGCATGCGTGTCACAGATTCTGTGCTGAGGAGTATTTATCTGGACGTGCATGCAGACTTGTGTGTCCCTGTCACCCTAGGCAAAAGGGTTAGGGTTAGTTTTTTGTGCTTATGCCTTAAATGTTGGTGAAGAGGAGGGACAACAAATATATTTAGGCACCTCTCAGAGCCCAGTAAACTTAATGTACTGTCAAACTCACTGTGGCTTTACTAATGTTGCATGCCCTACAGTGTGTGATACAACAGTGCTTCTCGCCACTGAGTGTGACTAATTGTCCACATTTTGAGCAGCGACATAAGACTCCAGTAAACTGCAAAGGCACATTTGGCCTGCTAAACCTGAAGTGCCTGTGCCAGTGTTATCTTTGAAACCAAGAGCGACCAATCTGTCATAATCTAATCTAAGAGCTCTTCACACAATCTGAGCTCCCTCATCAAGGGGACTCTGCCTGATTACTGCCTTGTATATGCATATCATCTTATGTGCAAGCTCTTGATTTGATTCACTTTACTGGAATGGTGATTATTGTGATTACTATTTAAAGCTATCCAACTAGAAACATCTTACATTAAACTGAGGAAATAATAATCGATCGTTCTCTGCATGCTTTAAAAAAGCCTTATTATGCAGTCATTTGGCAATGCAAAGTTTTGGGGGCTTTAGTCTGGTGTGTGAATACTCCTAAACTCGCATTATTCCATTTTAGAAAGTGACCTGATCCACTCGGGCAAAAATGTACTGAGAGTCCTCTTCCTGTCAGACTCCATTAGACAGTGTCATCAACAGCTGGCATGTCTGAACGAGGTACGCTTTGTATAGACCCTGCATCCTGATCCCCGGCTGATCAGACCTCAGCTGCAGTAAAAAAAGAAACACTTATCAGCTATGACTTCATCATCCAAACCCCCGACCGCCAAACAATCACTTCTCACACCCATATGAGTCTTTTTCTTTCCCTCTTAGTTTTATGTTTTTTTAACAACGAGCCCATTTTTAATGTGAGGGGTTTCTATGTGGTGCGCCGGGAAAAGTGGCTGTGATGCATGTTGTGTGTGCGTGTCTTAATGTGCACGGTGTGACGTCTGCAGATGGACCATTGACGTCACGCCGCCCCTCCTCACGCAGCATGCAACCGCACCTCCTCATCTGTCTTTCCCTCCCTCCTCCACTTACCCCGTCTATCCTCTGTCTTCCTCTGCCGCCTCACGCCAGGCTCCTGCCTTCCATACTCTCTCTCTGGCTCCTCACTGTCCTTTGGTCCAATTCCTTTCATTTGTTCTCCCTCTCTCCTCTCCTTTAGCGTGTGTAACCATAACACACCTCCTACGTGTCAAGTTATATCTAGAGTGCCCTTCACTGTTGTGGTAATTAAAAAATAAGGAAAGTTGCAGTCTAATTAAAGGTCCAAGTTGTCACATAACCTTTATGTTGTATGCATTTTAGTCATATACCTCAAGACTTACGGGAACATTCAACTAAGGGAGACCTTCAAGTAAGGATACCGAAGGTGCACCGCCTCCAAGAAGCATTTATTGTCTGCAAACTATTGTAGAATTATAGTTATGATTAATGTATGTGCAGAGCGTTTTTTGAATAGGGCCGTCACCTTTCAGAAAGTTACTGTGCACTGACACTTCATTTATTTGAATCGATTTGAATGCACTCTATATAGCACACAAGTGAGCCTGAGCTACAGTGAGCAGTGAAGGTCACATAAGTGTGTCTATCCGTCAGCAGTCAGACAGCATCTCACCCTTCAGCACAGCCTTCATTTTTATACAACTGACTGATTAACTAACGGAAGAAGGCGGTCAGGCGGGGTCGCGCAGTAGACATTGCTCCGCTCGCTTCACTTTGCCTCCGCTGCCTCACTTGGGCTGCAGCTTGCAGGTGAGTACACATCTTTCTTGTTGTTTTAGAGTGAGGTGGTTGATTTTTATAAATTTGGCAAGCAGCATTACAGTATGTTTGTTAGCAATTTTGCCATCTGCGTAGCTTTGTTTGCCTGTGTGTGCAGTTTGCTGATAGGTCAAAGGGGCATGTCATGGTTCAAGCTGTATCACAAAGCAAACTTCAAATTGCCCTTGCAGACTGTAAATTTTGAATTCAAATTTGAATATCAAATATTTTCCTACATTTGAATGAAAAATCTGAATTGCTAATAAAATGTGACCGCCCTGCTTCTGATTATGAAAAACTATGAGCAGGAATTATGATCAAACAACTTGTGTGTAACTATTATAAAAAATGTTTAAAAAAAAAAGGTGGTTAACCTGAGTTAATGGGCACCCCCACCCCCATACCACTCCAAGTGTGTTGTGCTAAAGGAGTAGAAGCAGCTCCCAGAGGCATGCTCCTTATCCCTCCCTTCGTCCTTCCACCCCCACTTCTCTCCTCCCGCTTTGTGTGAGTGCAGGAGATGCATCTCCCAGAGAGGTTTGCTGCTCATCTCTCCCTCTCCGGTAAGAAAGGACTGTCTCTCCCTTTCCCTCTCTCTCTCTCTCTCTCATCCCTCCCAATATTACTCACTCCCTCCACCCCCACCCCTGTTGCCTTGTTTTGAGAGAGAGAGAGGGAGAGATGCTGGCTCCCAGAGGCAGACTGCTCATCCCTCAATAACTCCAGCTGGCTCCCTGCGGTGCTGAGCCCTGTCCTCCACCACTCAATTACTCCCCTCCATAAAGACGTACAGATGGGCTGGGGGATGCATACGTGCACGCACACAGCCTCACATAAGATGCACACTTAGCAGGCCTGTGCTCTTATCCGTGCCAATTTACACACATTCTGCGAGCACAGCGCACATCTTTCCGCGCGCATACACGAATCGATGCACACACACACCTCGATCAACCTGCAAAGCTCCCTTCGCAGGTTGTTCGGTGCCCTTCCTGCTCTCACAGGCTCACAAATGGAGTAGAAGACAAACCTTTTCTCCTTTTCCCTTATTGTATTCTCTGTATTATTTCCCACCCTTTTCGTTCTCTTGCAGCAGCTTTCTCCTCGTCTTTTTCCCTCACTCACTGTGCATCCACAGGCGGTTAATGAGAACACAGCACAGATTGGCTTACCTGCCTGCCTTCCTGCCTCTGTTCAGCAGAAATCAGCTCAGAGTCTGACAATGATTCACACTCAGTGCATCAAAATCACCAAAAAAAAAAGGCTGTAAAGACTACCTGACATAAATACAGATGCATATCACACACACACTCACACACAGATATCGGTTCAGTGTAGGGGCAGTACCAAAGCAAATGGTAATGTCAACAGGTTATAATGGGACAGCAGCACTGTCATGTCAAAGCGTGACATTTTGGGAGTGTACAGGTGAGAGACTTTTGCAGTGCTGCGGGTATAATGGTGCAGATGAGATGGTCTGTTGCCCTCAATAGACCCCTTTAATGCCTCATGTAGATTTTTTCTGTCCATATTTTACTTTCTTGAGTATATAATCTTTTTTTTTTTAAATCCCCAAATTCTGCTGATATTCTACAGAAGAAAGGTTAGCAGAGATTGCACTCATCTAATGTTGAATTGAATTAATAATGCTCATTCCGAATCACTGGATTTAAAATTTAAAGTATTGAATGAATGAATTAAAAAAATAAGTGAAAAGATGAAAAGTAGCCCAATAGCTGGCAAAATTATAGCAAACTGCACTATCAGAGTGTGCTGCAGCTGCATCTTTTTGCATGCCCAAAAGCACAAGCTAAAAGAAACATTTTTTTAACTGAGAAAACTGAATATGATTTAAATACAGCTAGTTCAATCCACCGATCAGAGGACATTAACCTTCACCAAGTAGTTGTTTATGCAGTTTTATTGTCTTGAGAGAATGATTTTCCATCAAGGCAGCTCATGAATTTAAAGTCCTGTATGGTATTAGTCAGGGTGTGGGAATCTAAGAATGGTAAAATCTAACAAATCTCGAATCTCATGGTAAAATTAAATCAGTCAACCTTTGAACCAAGGGCTCTCTGGTCCACTGGATTTCATACAATCCAGCTGCCACTTTTTGAGATAGTATACCTTGCAAACACATTTTCTACACTTTTTAAATTCCCAACATCAGTGTCAGCATGAAAAACTCCAACTTATGCATCTGAAATATCTGTGGCCACGGTTTCCACATTCATCATCCTGTAGTAGCTCATCCTTTGACTGTTTGTAATTTCTCTTCGCTGCCTCTGCCGATAATGATTAGTTGTGGTTCCCGTGCTGCAATGATAAATTTATTATTCGGAAGGGGTCACACATGAGGCAAAAACCTTCATATGTCTGTTTTGTGTATCTGACTCCAGTGAAGCGACAGCATGCGTGTTCAACAGTTGTACGTCATCAGTGGTATGGATTCGTCCTGTCATTCAAAATCTTCCAGCGCTGGTCTCAACCACATGCTGCACGCAAAGGTCTCCACATAGACAGCCTCGACTACAACACTACCATCTGCTCTGATCAGCCTGAGACGCAGTCAAGCGCACACAAACATCACTGCACAGAGCTCTATAGGACTTTTCATTACCTCACATCTGCTGACTCGGTGAGATGGGTGCCTGTTTGTCACGGGGGGAACCATTAATGTCTGTTTTGACCTTATCTGACTTCAACTTGCCATGTTATTACGCATTAAATAATGTTTTCCCCTGCATGAGTGCTGCTTGTTTCTCCACCTCCACAGCCGATATTTTCATATTGTTGCATTGAAAATAGCTGTTTGTATGGCCTCTCATTTGTTGATTTTCTCAAATCCGAGTCAAGCGTGGCACATGTGTACTGCTGAAATCAAGAAAACAAAGCATCACTCTCACACTCTGCCTCTACACACACACGTGCACACACACACACACACACACACAGATATTTCTCCGCCACGGCAACAAGGGAAACAAACATCGTCTCTCACCCAGTCTGCGGCGCTTACACTCACATTAGATGCCAACCGCTGTGTCACTCAAAGCCACAGAATACAATCTATTGAACACAATAGCAGCTTAGTGTCAGACACAGTGCAACAGTAAACTGTGTACACTACATTATTTGTGGGGTTTTACAGCTTAATAATGAGCACTCCTGCTGAGATTATCCCACATCAAATACTGTTTATATCAACAAAACATTCTACAGATGTTTTCGTTTCTTTTTTTTTTAATATTCAGGCCATTTTGTTCATTGTTTCTCTGAGGTTTGGGGGTTATTCGTAGCACTGGGGACCCTGGGTATGCAGGAGATACGGGAAATGGAAAACACACAGTTTTAATCTTTTTAAGTTTGTGATTTTGAGAATCTTTTCCCCACAAAGTCAGGAACACGAGAAGGACGCGCCGCCGCTCTTTGAATTCAGTATCCCTGAGATGTAATCTGTTACCAGTGGCATCTCCCATCACCCTCTTCTCCGCTCATTCTGACACACTAGCCCCTTGTCTCAGTGCCAGTCAGCAGGTGAACAAGCCAATTTGTCATACTCGAGCCTATTTATAAGGCAGGCAAGTCAATTAAGGCCAAAGCCTATATTTAACATGTGAAAAAAGAAACAGAAGAGTATACTGAGTGAGTGCATGATGTATGCAAGAGCCCTGTCTGTCAATTCTGACACATGCAGTTATAATTATCATACTGTCATTAAAATGACTCAGTGTGAGTGCCTGGCAGGCTGCTTTATTGCCGGGTTTAATCTATGACCGGTTCACATCTCATTATTAATATGGTAATGGATCTCCTTGAAGAGATTAAGGGATGGAGTGGTTGGTGGTGACAGTAAAAGCTATTTTAGATTTTAGAATCAGAGAGGGCTCGAGGGTGGGGGGGCAGCTGATGCTGCTGTAGATGAGTACTGTCATTTAATGTGTGAGTGGATTTTTAGCAACAGCCACTGTACTCGGTTTTTTTTTTCGCACGGTTTTTAGTAAGTTGTGAGATGTAAGAGTGCACTTGTATGTGACTTGTTGATAAATAAAATCTGATGTAATCTTTTTTGCCATTGTTTTGAGTGCATTTTTATGCGTGCCTGCGTACAAGCTGGTGTCTGTGTCTTCAGTCTAACAGCTTCATTCGCTGTCTGTAAATGCCATCGCTGCGCTGTTCCTCCCAACACACAGTGAGGAAACCCATCCAGTAATTGGCCTTTCATCGGTCAAGGCATCCACTGACGCTTGCTGCTCCACCACTGAGCCCTTTCTTTCTTTCTTTCTTTCTTTCTTTCTTTCTTACTCTTTCTTTTTTTGTCTCTGCGGAATTTGTGAGAAAGCTGAGCAGACACAAGACAGACGAGGCGCATTACATGACTGAATAACGTCCTGCCACATCCCATAATGCCCCACAAACAAAGTCCCGCACAGAAGTCCTCCACGCACGTCCAAGGACTTGCACGTCAGCGAAAACAGTGTAAATGAATAATGCATGGCGGAGGTTTTAGGAGTCTTGTGAGTGGGGAGGTTACATTCCCCTGAGCAAATAAATCCGTCAAGTGTCACAATGTTATGTGTTCATGTGAGGAGATGCTTATGTAGTATATCCAGGAGATTAGCGAATTTCTCCCTTTATTGGCTTTTATGCATCACTCATCAGGACACCTCTGCACTCTGTCTTCCAGACGCTCGGTCTCCCCGTTTTCCAGTCCTCTCTCGAAATGGAATTAAAAATCCCAAGCCACCGCCTTTCCTTGGCAACTCCTCCGTATTTCGGCAGGTAGGATTAGACCGAGGAAGGTTTGATATAATCTCTTAACATCTGCTGCGCATTTCCATCCAACTTTTTCCTCTGGCTGTTTTTTTTTTTTGGTGTCTTTTGTCTTTAGCAAAGCATTTCACCCATGTCAAAACTACTTAAGTCCTTGAGTCAAACCCACACGCACACACACTCACGCACTCACACACAAGCGTATCACCCCCTAAGGTGAGAGAAATCTTGCTTCTAACATATTACTGCACTTCATTAGATTTGTTCATTAAAGAAGGCTCACAAGTAATGACTTTTTTGCACCATGTGACCGCCAAATAGATTACAGTATTGATAATTGCATTAGTTTTATGATGAATATGTAAAAAGTGGAAAAGGAGAGTGGGCGTGTTTAATATGGCAGAATTAATAACGTTTTATTTCATATCAGCCTCAGTCTCTCCACGGTGACTGAGACACCGAGATTTTTCAGCGCCGCATGTTTTACTGATGGGATTATCAGCTCGGATATAGAAAATGTGTCTCCGCTAGATGAATAATATTCAGGCTGTTATCAACGCAGCTACGAAAGAAGGCAATAACAGTAAAAGATAAACAGATGAGAAGGATTTAATAATAATAATAATAATAATAATAATAATAATAATAATAATTTTACATATATGCATTTGTATTTTTTTTCCTTATATGAAAGTACTACAAAGCCTGATGGCATGTGAATGTGTCTCTGCAGAGCAAATCCTGACATGATTCAAGGATCAATACTTGCTGGACCAAACAAAGTGGACACGGTCCTCCTGCAGCTCCACTGCATATATTTTATGCTGCTTGGTCATGACAAATATGAATTTTCCCTTCACCCTGGGCCAGGGGTCTCTTGCCATCAATCCATGTTCATTTTCTGATTCAATTTGAAAAGAAGAGTCTGCAAATAGAAAGAAAAGACGGTTGATTGAGATACAAACAGGTTATACAAGGATTATTAACAGTGAACGTTAAAGAGTGTCATTATACATCACACTTTCTTTATGTGCCATGTTCTTAAAGCTGGGGAAAAAATCTAAGAAACTGAATAGAGTAAGCCTCCCTCCAGAGAGAGGTGAAGAGAGGAGCGCAGGGCATCATTTGGCTTTAGCCCCTGAACCTCGTGGAATAGCACTTGATTTATTTATTGCTGTTGGGATGTAAAGGAAATTTCAACAAAAGGTGCTTTCAAAATACACAGCCTGTGTTAGATTTAACACTACAGCTTCAGCCACATCAGAAGCTCCATATAATTTCTTTCTTTTGAAAAACCTTTTGAACTTTTGAAAATCTTCTCCTTCTCCTTTTTTTTCTTAAATATTCTTCAGATTTCACATATGAGCTGTTCCCGAGGTTTTCAACCATGTTGCAAAGACAACATGTGGTCATTTATGTACACATCAGGGGTCATTTAGTCTCCTATTATTGTTTCTAAAGTGCAGAGTTTGGCATCTGCAGTAAGATTTCTTTCATTTCAGTGCAAAGCTACATGTTTATTATGTATACTGTAAATAAATCAATACACAGCGGATTACTCCACCAGTATCAAGAGAATGGTGATTTAGGAAAATTGCTGTTTAAGGTCATTTTCATTGGGATCATTTATATTTCGCTGACATTAAAGTCAATGCATTTTCAGCTAACTAAATTACATTGGGAGCTCACATTTTCACATGATGTTCAACTGTAAACATTCAGTGCAAATTTACATGCAATATTTACATTTATGGTATGTTATATTTACGTTATTTTTGATGTTATCATTTCTAGACATAAAATGGACAGTTGTGCACATTTATTAGAGTACAGAACTACAAAATTAGATTAGGACGTGAAACTTCCCATTTGTCTTCTTGTCAGCGTTTCTGGACTTTTTCATGAATTTGTGAGGGGCTCTCTTTTGTAGTTCATTTTGTATTTTCTGTGCTGAGTGGACAAATGCCTGAATGACTATTGTTGACAAAATGACAAAGCGCAGTCATTTTATTTTTTTCTTTGAGTAAAAAATTCTTTTACCTCAAGCTGCTTTGCAAAAGTGTGTATGTGTGTTTGCGTGTGTGATGAAGGCCTCTGTTTGCTGCTCTCTCTCTTGTTAGAAAGTTGCAGATAAAACTCAAAAGGACAAAAGAAACTTTTTCTCCCTCCTGACACTGTGCCTGTTAACGAGCTTTCCTACCGACACAACCTAAATAAAGTCTGCGTTTCTTAACCTACATACATCCAGGTTCCACCAGCAGCACAAACCTACTTGGAAGCTGTTTGCATTTGTCTCTGCGACATGTCCCTGCACAGGCGCATGCAAATAGCAAATCTAAATAAGAAGCTATGACCCGGAGCCCAGAACAGACTGAAGAAAAAGGCAGTGAATGGAGGAGTTGTGTTGGCAGCCGGTTTGGCGAAGCACAGCAGTGGAGCCTTCTCGCTGTGTGATGGTGGGGAAAGCTGTGGCTGTGACAGACTGAGAAGGTGTTACTGCTGCTCCTCTGCAATTTTTGAGTCTATCACTCGGAGAAGAAAAATAAAATATAAACCATCCATCTGGCCTTAGTGGAAGATGATTCAATTTGATTGATCGCTTGAAAGACACAGTTCGAATTGTGCTTGAAGACGGAAGCGAGGAACTTGTGTGTGGGAGAACAAAGGGCCGGCTGCCTTTGATTTGACTGAGGTTGAACTTGTTTCCAATGCAAATTGAGCAACGTCATTTTTACGCCAGAAGTCTCATGTTGTTTCAGGCGAATATGCATCGAAAACAAGTGCATTTACAGCACGTTTCCCCATTTAGCAGAATAATCAGACGTTCAGACTCATTGCGGCACTAAATGACTTGTTAAGATGGGCTTTTTTTTTCTTTTGTTTTTTAGTGTGGGTTCACTCAGCCTCTAACCCACTACCACCCCCTCTGTTCCCTGAATACCCAGCAGTACATTAGCCAGAGAGCTACTATTACAGAGTCCCAGATCCAGAGAGCAGCTATGGAGAGCTGAGTGTTACAGTAAGCCCCCACAGGTTTAATGGCGCGGACTTCTCTCACCACCTCGCCAGTGCATAGCCAGCACTCTCCAGGAGTACCAAGGTCACATTAAAATGGAGGACACAGCGTGTCCACGTGTGTGTGCGTGTGTGCGTTTCTGCATTTGTGCATGTGTGTGTGTGCCTCAGAATACAAAGGCAGAGGAGGGTCATTAGAGTGGGGAGGGGGGGACAGCATAAAGAGCTGAGGTTTTTCTCCCTCTAGCTTTCTCCCATTTTTCTCTCACCCCCAAGAGCGAGGCCTCGCCATCCTCACACGCGAATGGAAGTGTCTAATCCCCCTCGGTAAAAGAAATTCCGATAGGACAAACTTCAGATCATTCTGCGCTGCATGCGGAGTCAAGAGTGCCGTATTGATCTGCTCTGTCTGTGATGAATCCACAATTAGAGCTGTGGCAGGCCGCTGGGGAGTCTGTCCTCTGTTTGATTGAGCCTGCCCTCTTTGCTTCTTCACAGCTACAGTATGTGGATGAAACATTAAGCAGGACGGAGAGAGCGGAGAGAGCTGTAAGTGCATCTCTGTGTGTGTGTGTGTGTGTGTGTGAGAGAGAGAGACAGCTGTAGCAGGCAGGAGCTACTCCAGCAGCAAAGAGAGAAAGAAGCGAGGAAGGAGGAGAAAGTAAGATGAAAGCGATAGATCAGCGAGATGCTCTCTGACATTACACGCAAGGAAGTGGCTGAGCAGCAAAGAAGGACACAGAGACGTTCCTCGCGGCTGATGCAGTGCCACGGCACGAGAGGATTTAGGCAGGAGTGGATGCACACCTCCTGGGCATCAGCAAAAGGAGAGAAAGGGACCAAGATGCGTAGAGGAGGGTGGAGGAGAGTAGAGGGGAAAAAAGATAGTCATTCTTCAAAAGCAAAGAAAGAAAAACTGTATTTTAGACAATGAGGTGCTGCGATGCTATGATAAGGTGCACACCCCTTAAGAATTGCAGGCAAGACAGTTGGGGGGGTCAGCCTGTAGGAATGCCGGTGTCAGAGAGCTCAGCAGTGCAAAGAGAGAGGATGTGGGGGATGGGGGGGTTGGGAGGCATCCTGCCAACTGGGTCTGCAGCAGCTTAATTAACTCTAAAGCAGGCGAGCTGCGGGCTGCCCTGTCGCCTTGCATATCATATCAACGACCTGAGCGCTTTCTAAGCACCTTAGCAGACAAGCCCTCCTTTGTGAGCCCGAGGAGTCTATTCAGCCGGGGCTGGTGGAGCCCAAGGAGCTCCTCTCTTGTCTCTCCACCGTGTGATGGGCATGCACTGGCTTTGCCCACAGAAAGGTTTGAATGGAGTGGCAGCTGAGAGCCGAGGCCGGACTGAGAGCTGTGGTTTTCTGACAAAACACAGGAGAGAATCATATGTAGGTGTCCTTACAAAAAAGAAAGAGAAAGGACTGATGTAAAGGCATTCTTCTTTTGGCTTGTGTTTGTACTGTAATGAAATTTTTCCTTCAGGTTGTACCACTCTGGAGTAAAACTGGTTTGCAGACTTGTGGCTGTCATCAGGACCACAGCAGAGTGTTTTCAGCTGCAGTGCATGATCAGTTCTTCGCTGATCTCTTCTTATCTTTGAGAAGGTTAAACCAGTGCCTTCACAGACAAAGCTCTCCGTACTGAAGCACAGCAGTCCTCTTCACTTCACCACCAGCGTCAACTCGACTAGCCACTGACCTCTAGTGGCCTAGGATGGAACTAATCACTCATAGAAAAGTAATTAAGCCTTCTCTAATTAGGATGAAAATAATAATAGTGACGGTGACTCTTGTTCACCATCTAAGGTGTGATGGCCATGCACCTGTTACCTTACCTTTACATTCACACTGAAAATGCACATTGCTCTGCGTGTTCCAGTATTTTTCCACACTTGGCTAAAAGTGCAGCAAGTGGTTTTGTCCTTCGTCCTTCTGGTACGTGTGTATGTGTTTGTGTCTCAGGGATGCTGTTCAGTGATGATTATGCGAAGCACTTCGCACGCATGTACACACACACACACCTCATAGAGCAGAAGTGCAGAGGTCAGGCCTGATATATTCTGCTGAGAGCTCACCATGATCTGTGATGAGAGCAAGTGGGATTAAATTTGGACCTGCTGGCTCTTTCGGGCTGGTTGGCTGACTGACCTTGAGTTGCTGGCTGGCAGCTAGCGTGATGACGGACTGGGCTCGGAGTGGTAGGCCAGTCAGCAGTCTTATTGACTACATGCATGTCTGCAGGGAGGTCTGGCAGGTAGGCTGGCTGCCTGTTTTACTACATTTTTCACTGACTGGAAGGCTGATTGATAAACCGCTGATTTGTTGGTAGCTGACTGACTTGCTAGATGCTGGCTGGCTGGATGCATAGATGTCCTTCCACTGTATATTTCATTAGGCTGTCAATTCCCCAGCAGCTCTACTGTTACACAGCCAGCACTTCACACGCGTCTGCCATCGCCAACACACCTTTATCGCACTGCGGAGCACCGCACGTGTCGAGTGTGCAGATGGACAAACCAGCCTTTTGTTCATTAATATCTCATTTTATCAAACACATATCTCACATAGAAGCCTCTGGGTTCAGCGGCTCATTTACACCAAATAATATCTAGATTCTGATGATAAGACTGAACGCATTTTGTCCATGTTTTAAACTTCTTTTTAAAAGGTACATTTTCCTGTCAAACAAATCACAAGAATATAATTAACTAGATTGATGAATGCATTAATGAGAGATATGTGACCTGAGAGATTAAACTGATTTTGCATTTAATTCATGCGCAAACTGTCTGTTTGTTTTATCAAACTCTGAGCCACAAGATCACTCACCATTATCAGTGTGGTGTTTTATTATATCTTTTTTCATTTATTTACATTTTTGTCTTTGATTAACAGGTGGGGTGGATGAAAATTAAGTGACACTTTTTACGAAAGAAAAGCATTTATCTGTGAAAATGCACTAGCTTTAAAAGATGTATGCAGAGGTGTGCACATAAAAATACAGACAAATGGATGAAGTTAAAGTGAGCTGCTTGGTCCTCACTACCCTCCAGTGATGTGCCCTCTCTGTTCAGTATTACAAGGAGTCAGGTGTATGTGATAATTTGAAAAAACACAAAATTATCTATGATTATACAAGATATAAGCATGGTATCAGCTGATTTAATAAAAGGCTTAAAATCAGATTTCGCTGTTATAAAACAGGACCCTTCTTAAGGCCATTATCTTCTATATATTAATCTCATGTTATGCTTTAGTAGTCCGTACTCCCAAACAAAGTTAAACTGATCATCTCAAATCACATTACCAGAAACCACACATGCAACATCTATTGTGAATTACTCTGAATATGCACAGAAGAAACATACAAACACTCCCCCCCCTCCTTTTTTGTTTCTTTCCCTTCTGTGGTTTCAGGCTTGTTCAGGGATCATAGTTGAGCTTCGGTTCTGCTTCTATTACAGTATTGCGCTGTCAGCTGCCTGTAATGTGCAGCTCTCTCAGAGACCAGTGAAGAACCTGGACTTACAGGAGATATTTGATGCTGATCAATGCAGCTGCGGCCTTGTGCTCTGCATTTTACATTAAGACAATAGCCTGTGCCACATGATGAATCTTAAAAAAAATTATGTCATTCTTTAAAAAAGAAAAAAAAGAAAAAAAACCCACACATCCTCTCAGGTTTCTGTTTGATCTTGTGTTTCATGTTTTTTTTTTCCCCTTTTTCTCGCAGTTGTTGCTACTGTTTCTCATTAACAGTATTGTCAGGTTTTTGTCAACTCTATCACTGATCTCATGTGACAGAGCCTGTATGCATAATGCCTGTATATCAGTCTGTCTGCATTCTGCCAAACACAGTTTCATGAACCACACTGTATTGATTTCATTTCTGTCACAGTGTGTGGCGCAGTGAATATATGCAAGGTGAAACACTGCTGTATGCTGGAAGTATATGGATTCACTTACTAAACAGGTTGAAGTAGGAGAAAGAAGGGTGGCGATCTCACCTAAGCTAACAAATGAGATGTGAATAAATTGTATGTACACACAGCCTTGTGTTTGCTCTCAGAATACATGTCAGGTATCGGAGTGTATCACGAGTAGCACCCCACCATGACAGCCTCCCAGTGGGGACACCGGTATTAAAGTGCCACACTCTCCGATGCTGCGCCTCATCAGTCTGGGCTGAAAAGACGAAGGGGCGCTTATGAAAGGCAGATTTCTCTCTTAAGAACACATCAAAGCGAGCAGGCCTGCTCACTTCCCTCCTTCCACACTCTGCTGAGGCTGAAGAAAGAAAACAGGAAAGAAAGCAAGGTTGGGAGGAATAAGCGTGGCAAATTGGGCTTTGCCATGGCTGGATTTGATGCCAAGACCGGACGGAGTAAGTCAGAATTCGAGGATATATGCCAAAAGAAATTACTACAGCTTTCAGTGAGCGTAATCCACCACTTCAGTGTGCATTTGCTTTTCTTTTCACAGGGAGAGGAGCTCGCCATCTTTGCTGAACTTCTGCTGTATACAGTATCAGCTGTCAAAGCGTGAAACATTCAGTGATTTCTTTTTTTTAACAACTCTTTCAAAAAAAAAAAAACAGCATCTCTTTGGAGGAAGTGATGAGGTGAAATTTGCTTTGATTTAAACATTATCAGTTGCTGCTGGCAGTCTCAGCTATTATAACTCTTAAAGCAGGAGAGAACTGAATAAGAAAATCCAGTCAGTTTTTGATAACTTTCCTGGAGGTTTGCCCCTGCAATTAGAATATTATACCCTCACCATTAGCTTTTCCATCATAAGCAGAGAAAGAGGTGGAGCATTATACTTGTAGTCACAAATACAGGCATATAATGTTAATGATCATATACGGCATTAAAAAAAGGCCCAATTTCCTCTTGGAACTAACAGCTCATTATAGCCTTGCTCTTCAGAAGCTGCTAAATCACCAGGCATTAAACTCAAGGCAACGTTGTGTACATAGGACCTGAAAGAATAACCAGCAACGGTAACATGAACATGACGCTCTGAGAACTGACAGCTCTTTGCAGAATCGGAGCTTTTGATTCATAATTTGTGTGGGTGTGAGTGCGTGTGGCCCACCAGCAGTTAGAGGGCAGCGTCTGCAGGGGGGCATGTGGATGAGCATGGTTGTCTAAATCAGTACTGACAGCCTCGCTGCTCTTCTGCGAAGGATTCCTCGGTGTATCCATTTCTGAGCATCCCTTCAAAAACAAGTCTCCGTAGCAGTCACTGGGTATCTTCACACCTCGGCTATGAAAATTGAGCTCTTTAACACCATCGTGCTCAATTAATTGGTACCCTAATTTGCAGAGAAGATTTTATATGCAATTATCACTTAAGCAATAAAAAGGTTTAAATTACCTACACATTTTTTTTTCCTTCACATTTTTTTTTCCAACTCAATTTTCCATGTGAAATTGATTCTCATTTAAAAGGCTCCTGGGAGCAAGAGCAAGTCTTGTGTTACCTTTTAACCTCCATTCTTATACTTAACACATTCAATATTCAAGGTAAATTGTTGCAATATTCACTTTAGCTGGAACATGCTGTACAATATATCTGATATTTAACTTAATTTTACATTTCATTGCTACATTATTTTTATGAAGAGTTGCAGTGCTGTTTAAAGGTACATGGAGAGGAATGTTCATACTCAATGACTCATTTTCTCTGTGCATGTGTGTTGCTTTGACAGAAATAATTAACACTTCCTCGACTCCTCTTCCTTTAGGAATCCCAGGATTCCTCATGTTTGAGCTGATGGCATGTGTTTATCAGACAGTACAGAATGAAGCAGCCTTTGTATTGGCTGATTGGCATCAGCTGTTTCCAGTGTGCTTTACAATAATTGGCACATTCACAGCTGTGTAGCTATTAAAACCCAATCATATTGATGCAGGTGTGCAGCGCGGGCACCTTACTCTGGTGACAGAGATTTCATGTTCATGCACGTGTTTGTTAAGGAAGATCAGCTCTCTCAACACCACCATCATTGTTCGACTTCATCGACGACTCTCTAAAACAACACAACCAAATTGAGTTGGAACCATTTGCTAGAAAGTGTCTAAGTGTCTCTGACTAAACCACTTTTTATGATTCATCCATGGTTGGGCTGCAAGTTTGTGTACAAGAGAGCATACATAACACACTTGTGCATTCATTGTGCATTCTGGTAGATCAGACTGATACATGAGAAACAGGGATTTATCATATCAGACACCGGCACGTCATTCACCTCTGATGTTATGAAGGTATAGGCATTCATTTATTAATGTATGTCCTGCCATGAGGAATAATGATCATTCAGATTCAGTGAAAAGTTCACATATCCAGTGAAGGTCAAAATGCTGTTTCACAAACTTGTCACCCTGACCAGAAACAGCGAGTTATCAACTTAACAGTACACTGTGTGAGATAACTAACTGATGCTTCATTTCTCATTACTGCATGTATCTTTACTTTACCTCTTTCTTTACCTCTTTCTTTCTCCCGTTTTTCCTCCTCTTTTCTTTTTTTTTCTTCCCTGTGCTCCGGACAGTTTAGCTCGTTTTGACATGTTTACAAACTTCTCTGGGTCACATCAATAAATTGGCCCCTCCCCCCACGGAGAGCGAGCAGGTACCATCAGGAGACTTATTTGGTATTATCATTTGTAGTAATATTAATTGGGCATTGCTTTACATTTGAATCTATGTGAGCTTTTCCATTTTAAAAGTTAATAGTAATAACTAGTTTTAATATAATTATATTGAAGGTGAATTTTTTCCCAAATTTGTGGCGCCCCCTGGAGACCACGGAGCCCTTAGCTTATATTACATTCATACTGGTCCCGAGACCAATAGTGTGAAACAATGACTTCAGTGGTTTTCCTTTACGTTTAAACACATTTGATTTTAACAGAAGCCTTGAGAAAACGACAGCCAGGTTAGCAGCTCTATCGGGCTGTATTTAGGCAGAGTGGTGCTTTAAGATAATTCTACAGTAATGTCAGCATGCTAACCTGTTGATGTATAGTCAGACTGATATCTACCATGGTCAGTATCTTAGCTCAGGTGTAAGCATGCAAATATTCACTCACTGGATCAAACCTTACAACTTGGGCTCATTGGAATGTCGTTCATTTACAGGTTTTTAGTGATAAATCATAGTACAGTTTTAATTTAACATTTTAATTTTCTGACAGCTTTGATGAAAATTTCAGGGATTACCAAACCCAAGAAGGACTTTATTGAACCAAATTCTGTACCAGTAGCAGATTTTATGCAAATCCATCCAATTGTTTTTTTTTTGTTTTGTTGAGACATCTCATGTCAACTTACTGGCAATAAATAAAAAGTCACATGGATCAATCTTGTGTAAACCATTAATGTGCAAAATGTCATGGCTGAACCAAAGTGGTGGACCCGTGCCGCTACAAACACACAAACAGAACACAAAACAAAAAAATTAAAGTGAATTGTTAAAGTGAAATGGTGTTAATACTAAACCATATAGTCTGACTGATACAATTTCTAGGTAGATATTTAGTGATTATCCATTAAATGATCCATGAGGAAACATCTCAATTAACAGGGTCCTAAGCTACGACCATGCTACGTGGAACAATCTGATTCAGAAGGAGAAAAAATGTATTTCTTTCAGAAATGAATTTTATTCAAAAGCCCTAAAGCAAGTATCACTGCCTTATTTTCTCATACAATCCCAAATGAAACCCTCTCCAACTTTTCTATCAAAGCCAGGAGGGGTCGGTCTTGTGTGAGTGTGAGCCTGTCTGTGTGTGTGTGTGTGTGTCTGCGTGTGTGACCCTGCATTGTGTAGGGATGATGTGTGTTTTCTGTACAAGTTCACGCTCTGTGATTTCAGAACAGTCTTTAGGGCTTTGGTGTCCTCATCCTCAGATCCCGCAGCTGAACCTAATACAGGGGAGCGGTGTGCGGAGAGAAGAGGGCAGGGAGCAGAGCGTGAAGGAGCAGAGCGAAGCGGCGCAGGGTGGAGGAGAGCAGGACGGATGAAAAGGAGAGTTTGAGGTGAGCAGTATAGAGCAAGGCAGATGAAAACGGCATCGCAAAGGCTGGAGAGTAATACTGTGGTGGAGAACAGAGTAAATTAAACATTATTACGAGATAAATCAGCATACTGCGGTATCCCAGGATGCTGCAGTCACTACTAACGATAGGCTGGGACACGCGTCAGGAAGGGTTCAGAGGTCACAAGGCCACCCTGGCTTTCATTATCCTGTATATTGGCTCTGGGCTGTACAGTGTCTGTGAAATGTCAAAGGGGGATGAAGCCGACTGGAGGAAAAATCAATGCACTTTGGAAACACTGTTTGGCTCCTGCGCTTTGTTTTCAGCGCACACACACACACACACACACACACACACGCATGATGCAGACCTGTTTTGACATTTTACCTGAAATAAATCAGTCTGAACTCTGCTTTCAGCTGGTACTGTGGGAGGCATCTGCTTTAATTTGCTATATGACTTTGCCTCTAACGAAACGCTCCAGGAGACGGAGGGGTGGATTTCCTTGAATGATGCAGAAAACCATTGTACGGCCCCGACAGTGAGGCCTCACGTCGAATTGTACGTTGCACATTAAACGCCAGTGTCAGCAGCAGCATTAAGGGAGCCATAAAGAGTCTGTGGAATTACTAAAAATATTAAATTCCCCACTGGCTGTTGTGTATATGGGCACTTTGATCCGAATGACATTGATTTAGTCAAGCCAAGTGAGTGAATTCTGAAGAAATAAAATGCGCCTTGTCCGTGCTTTACTTCTGCAGCTGTCAAATTCAAGTTGAGTTACATGACCAGAGCGTGTATCTGAAAAACAGCTTTTCTTGATATTGTGCTGTTGACAGAGTCCCCTGTGTATTTCTACTGTGTTTTTTTAAAGAGAGGTTATTACAGTACAGAGGATCAGTGTGTGTATGTCATTACATTATTATTATTATTACTGGAATGAATGATGCATCTTTCCTGTTAATACTTTAATTAAACCATTTCACTAATCTTTCTGACTTCACAGAGGTCAATCAATGATCAGCTCTTGGAATGTGAATTATTTAGAAAAGCATCATAATCAGTAAATAACAGAGGCCTTATACTGGGACCAGTGCATGAAAACAAAAAAACAAAAATCAATTGCAACCAGGATACTAGCATGCATGTAAACACGCTCATCTTATGGATCTATATTGAAGCCAGCTCTCTCCAGGAAACACCAGCAGCCGCTGATGCCCGTCAGGTAGCACTTTAGTTTGTATTCCTTCAGAGTTCTGCTCTCCTGTTGTATTCCTGTCTCCGAGGCCCAGCCACGGAGGGATTGAGGATTTAGCGATGATCAAACTCACTGGACTGGACAGGAATAACACAACAGGACAGGCTCTCTGACTCCTCCATCTATTGTGGATATGATTTGACCATCTGGGGTGCCGGGGCCGTGCAATGAAATAATGACCCGGAGAATAGCCGATGGGGGGGCAGCAGAGGTGTGATGGGTGGGCGGAGGTGTAGATGGGATGGCCCTTTTTCTATTTCTCCGCCATCTGATTCCCCCGTGTAATGTGGACACAATTAGGAGAAGCAGCCTCATAGATGAGCCTCTGGGTGAAAGAGACCAGAGTGCCCTCCTCAGCCGGCAATGTTCCTTTTTTTCTTTACATCTAACCTCCACCTTTTCTCCACCTCTCTCCACTTTCTAACCCGTCATCTTGTCTTTCTTCTTATGTCCTCACTCAAACCTGTCATTTTTTCCAGCTCTCCCTGCATCGTATCTCCTTCACCCTCACGACAAACACCCTAAATCCTCTGTGTTCGTTTCTCTCATCCGGCATGGCTCCGACAACCATAAATATTCATCCGTCTGACATTTATTTTAATATGTTTCTTATATGCACGTCCACGTTCACGTGCTGATCACATGCTCGTCTTTCATGTCCATTCACACCCCGCGCCAGCTGTTTCTCTTCACTGTTCATGCTTTGATTATATCCTGCTTGATGCATCGCTTCTGGGACTGGATTGGCAGTACTGCTGCTGCAAGACTTTTTAAGCAGGTGGATGTGGTTTTGCAAACCTATTCCCAGCGGGAGTTACAGTGTGACAGTATTGTTCCACACTAGATTCTTGATCCACAAAAAAACAAAACAAAACAAAAAACAAGAGTCAGTGGAGCAGAGCTGAGCAGTGGGTTTACAAGTTGCAAGAAAATTGATACCGTGTCATTTCTATATTTGTCATTTAGTTAATGCTTTTTAAATTCCAGTGCAGGTGAATAAAAAAGCAATTTGTTCAGCCTCTCTGCCGCGCTTCCCCCTCTCTCCTCACTGCCACTGCGATGCCGTGACAAGAGCACCATTTGAAAGAGCTCCTTTTCTGCAGCGAGGGTCTCTTGCGTTCTACTTACTTCTCTTTTCTCTCTTCCACTGCCCTTCTGCAATAAGAGAGACACCGCACACCTTCCACCCGCTCTTTCATTTCACAGGCACAACTCACGGCCTCTTTCAGTTAATATGCATGAATGCGGTGGGAGCTCTTGTGCATAAAATGTTGTGCATAAACATGGTGCAGTATTCTTTCAGCCGTCTTCACCGTGACTAGGGAAGTTGTTTTCATGACCAGTTAACTGCGCAAATGTGCGGCGCATATTGATTCTAATGCTGATGATAACACATTAATGTAATGAAACAGCAAACAGCCCTTTAGCCTCGGAGAAAATCATTCTTCTCTTGCCTCCATTGTTTCCAGATAGGATTATTTAGCTGTAAAATCAGAAGAGGCCGACCACAGTGCTTGGGTGAGCTGAGCTGAAGTCTATAATTACCCAAGAGACATAGAGGGAGAGGAGAGAGAGAGGTGGTCATTTAGATGGGATGTTAATTGTAATTACCGCTCTGGTGGGATGTCGCCATAGCAACCTTAGCCACTGTTGGTCTCGACCTGACCATGGAGACTGTGTGTGTGTGTGTGTGTGACGAAGTAGGGGACTCAGATGTCCACAAGGTAACAGTAGTGCCACTCAGAGTCCATTTCCAACATGCTCTCCTCCGTCCCTCATGACTTCTCCATCCCTCTCACCCCTGCGTCCTCCTTTCCTCGTCCCTTATTTTTTTCCCCCCACCCTTTTCTTCACGCTACCATCTCCTCTCTTGGACCTTCCGCTTCCCCTCCTTGTTCATGCAGCCCCTCCACCTCCACCCCCCCGTCCATCGCTCACATTTTTTTTCCCCTGCCGCCAACGCTCCCTCGTTCACGCTGACCCAATGTTTTGCTTTCTGCTCCGCCACTTCCTCCTCTCATGTCAGTCGTTAATCATACGCAAGCGGTTCATGAACAGAGTGTACTTACTCGGTTTCTGTTTACAACATATCATCCAAAAGGCTCTTCTATTTTCCACATCCAGAACATATAGGTCTGTGTGTGTGTGTGTGTTTTAGCTCCTGGGGAAGAGGCCTTGGGTTGAGAACTGTACCTGTGATTCATGCCATGCAAAAAATAGCTCGTAAAGGAGGCAAGGCAAGCTGGGAGCTCGGCACAACACCAGGACTGTGGTCAATTCAATAAGAGTTAATCGCTATTTACTGATTTTGGTTTGCATTAGGGATATTGCGTTTCTTCTTTGCGCAAACATGTTTTTTCTGGGCCTGATGTTTGTGGTCAGTGGTAAGCGTGTGTATGTGTGTTTGTGTGTGTGTGTGTGTGCACAGCTGTAATGCTATGCCGTAAGCAGGATTGCGTTATCTTTGTTCACTTTACACTCTGCCCAGTGGATTAATGAGACCACCAATTACATCTTGGTCCATGACATCAGACCGTGAACCCGGGTTGATACACACTCATGTCCGCGTCTGTATCTCTCTTTCACGCACACACACACACAGGAAACACTGGTCCAAGTTTTAACATGGGAGACTGATTTCAGTGGCAATTATTTGGGGCGGTTATAAAAAGAGCTTTAAATGGACCTTGCAAATCCTGCCAAACAAACATATTGGACTCTCATAAATGTTATCTGGTTGCCCGGCAGAGTTTCTGTTTGCTGCTTCATGCTTGCCTGCTGTGTTTGCGGTGCGACGTGGAGCGGACTGTGGTTAGGACTGCGTGTGGCTCCAGTGTGCACTAGATAGCCTGGTTGTTGAAGTTTCCACTGACACACATACTGGGTTTGCGAAAATATTTTGCGCCCCGGCCCTGCTTTGGCGTATTTGTATTATCATAGGACACAGGCTATAGGACACAGGAGGTCAAAGTTGACAGTGATTTAAAAAAAGGGGAAAGTCTCAAATTAGAACTTTTTTTTTGAGTAAGAAAAACTCCACGATCAACCCCCAATTATTATTTTTGCCGAGCAAATGGTTGAATTAAGATGACCCCTGTGGTCTACTGGATAATACGAACTGGGAGATGAAAGCCTTCCTGACAGACCTGGTAAAGGGGTCACTACAATCTAAACGTGCGCTGGTAAAAGCTGACCAGCTCACAAACTGCCATCAGGATGGCTATTAGAGGACGGGCAGCGAGCAACCTAATACAGGGTACTAATTTTGGTTATTTTATCCGTCAAACCACAAGTGAATGGTGAGTTAATCACACGTCGGGTTGGAAAGTGATTGAGTAAACACTTTGCTAATAATTAGCGCTGTTAGATGTGTAACATAATAATACTATAATAGATAAAAATTGGTAGTTAAAGAGCGGTTTTACAATCAACACCATGTTTCATACGCCACCAGAGGAATAGCAGAGTGACTAGCGGAATGAAACAGGACGACCAGCGTCTCCAGCAGTGTTGATCCTAAGTGAATGCCATGGATATTCCTCACAACAGAGATTACGATTTTACAAGGGACCAATGTGAAAGCGCTGGAGAAACTGAGATCTAGTTATAGGACGAGAGTGGGATAAGATTGGGAAAAGAGCAGAGGAAGGGTTGACGCGAGGTCTGACCTTAAGATATTGAAGATTTGACCTGAGGGGGCAAGACTGAGATTGGATGCAAACAGCAACTACAGAGCGAGCGCAGAAAGAAAAGATAGGCTTGTGCAGAGATCAGAATAAAACGTGCTATTGGTGCATCAATGGGCAGATTCAAATTGCCAGAAAAAATAATTAAAAATCTGAAAGAGGTCAGTGACTTTTTAGTGGCCATAACATACTGCATTCCTAATATATTAAAAAAAATGTTTAATTTAACCGAATGAAAAGCCTTATTTTATAGTATATTCATGCGATGATAGTAGCAGACAGAGACATTAAAGGCTGATGCTGAGGTCAAGAGCATTAAAATGTCATGCCAGATAATCCACACTTGAAATCTGAATGGAAAACTACCCAGCAGGAGGAATGAGCCTTTCAACAAAGCCCAAAAGTGAGTTTCTTCCTCGCACCGTTCTTTGACTGTACCGACACATGTCAGGGTCATTATTAATGAAATGATTTGTCTTCTACCTGTCCAAAAGGAAACCAACACTGGCCTCACTACAAAGTCCTTGGTCCATCTTCAGAGCAGCCTATCTTCAAAAAAGACCACAACAATATCCACACACATTTTCCCGTTTCTGTCTTTCCTTTCTGTTTTCCCTCTTATGTCTAAATCTCACACAATATAACAATAGCAATGACTATCCTTAAGAGCCTTGCATGAGGCAAAACAGTTTGACCAGAATGAAGCTGATTAACAAAGCAAGGCAGAGACATCAGCAAGTAAAAATTACTCGAGACCGTTGCCTTCACATGACGATTTGATCCTTTTAAAGTGAGATGATTCACGAGAAGAAGCTTTACTAGTAACAAAGTGTAACTATGGTGACCAAAATGACAGCAGCGTATACAGAAGAGAGAAGATACTGCAAAGAACTTTGGACCCTTAGAAATCGGTTCTCTGAAAAAAAAGAAAGAAAAAAAAGCCAAGTACCAGCTAACTTGGCTGAACTAAAGTGTCGGCTTTGTTAGCGGCTCCTATCTTTGTAATAAGAGCTACCTTGAGTCAGTCATAGATTTCCTACCAGCTATCTCTAGTGGAGAAAAGAAGAGCCATGCGATGACAAAGACAGACCAGGTGGTGACAGAAAAGAGACGACTGTGAATATCTGTGTTTGTGTCCGCAGTAATGAGCGTGCATTCAGTGTTTCCGTCTGTGTATTCAGCATGATGCCAGGCGATGCTTCAGACCAAGGCTACTGTCATCGTGCACAAAAGCAGGACTTTGTTCTGTCATTTCACTTCCTTAAAACAGCCCTCTTTCACTAGCATATCATATTTTTTTAACTGTGTGTGTGCGTGTGTTTTTAAATTTGCACATGCATGGGTATGTGCACGTGTCTTGATGTGTGTACATATACGCTACGGTCCACCGATGTTTGACTGACCAGTGACCTCTTCCAGCCCGTGAAGGTCTGCTGCCAGCGTCACGCCATATAGATTTTCATATGGGACACTCGATGCTGCAGAGGAGGAGGACACTGCTCCTGTCACGTCCAGTCAGCTCGCCTGTTCTTCTTCATCTAACCCCCACCACCACCACCACCGCCACTTCCCTTCTGTCTGCCTCAGTCCATGACCCGGCATCCAACCTCCACCTAGCTGTACTAAAACCCTTACATCTCGGCTCAACTTTGAGATAAATCCTACTCGATGTCGAGGAATGATTTTGTTTCAGATCGCAGCCATGAAAGTCATCCTGTCGGGGAACGTGACTGCAGCTGCACTCCTGAACTTAACAGGGAATCCAATCTTGCCCACCATTTTAAAGATCTCAGCCTTCATTTGATCCAACGTGTATTGATTGACGGGCAGTGCGGCGTGCCAAAGTGGAGAAGAAGGGAGGACAAGGCTGAGGTGTGTCTGCGTCATCTAGTTTTTTGTCTTCATTTCAAATCCTGTATGCAAAAAGGAAAAAAAAAAAAAACACACGTATGCAGACTCTTCCTGTCTCTTCTCCTCTTCTTTATCTCTTTGTCCCTCTCTTGCTCTCGAGCTCCCCAATTACCCATACAAACCCCTCTGCCAGCCACACATCTCCAGGCTGAGGAAGTAACATAGCATGTTTCTGTCATTTCCTTGGCCTCTGGTCCCCGAGCTAACTGAGAGGGGATCAATACCAAACATTAATGTCTGCAGCTCCCCAATCACAGCTCCACTGGTGGGAGATGAAGCGGAGAAACAGACTGCGAAGCCCCTCTCCCCCCCCCTCTTCTTTTTGCCTCCCTTCCTCCATTTACTTGCACTCTTGTCACTCCTCCGCGACCAGACTGACACCTAGCGTGTGCGCGCATGACCCAGCTGAAAGCCGCCGTCCTTTTGTGGCTCCAGAAAATGTCCGTGTGCTTTAGCGTCCTTTGAAAGGCAGGCAGCACCCTACACTGGCAATAAGTCGCCTTTGATGTTGTGTTCACGTTTCATATTCATATTTTCCGTCTCATGTCAAGTTTTGATGTTTCTGCAGAGATGCCCTGCACTTGATGTCTGCCGCTCCCTTTCCGTTTTCATTACATTGCACTAACCATGCTTACATGAGGGCTGCGCGTTAATGAATAAATGAATTAATTAGATCTTGTTTGATCCACCATCATCATCAGGCATCTCTCCCCCTTAGTAATGACCTCAATAATGGTGCTGACTTTAATGGGATTTTAATTGATTTAGCTGCTTTAGTTTTCTGGCGCACGTCTATCCTGCGCCGCTCATGCAGAGGTGAGCAGATGATCCTTAACTGCTCAAAGCATTTTTCCGTCGCGTCCTCTTTTTGCAACACGGTCCTAAACTGTAAAACATCAAATCGAATCAAACCAACCTTTTTTTATATAGCCGCATTCACGCAAAATTGCTCCACAAAGTAATTCTGATTTGATTGACTCTAAAACTGGAAGGCTGGAATGATATTTCACAAGGTTTTATTTGAAACTGCTGACACGCTCAGGGTCCTCTGGCAGACACTAAACCTGCCTCTCCGTTGGTCTCACTACAGGTCAGCACATCTCCGGACGTGTGTTCAGGCAGTAAGCCGTGACTTGAGAACCAAGAGCAGGATCTTAAAAGCTATTATAGAACTAAAACGTGTGCATTCATTATTCATTGTTCACTTGTGATTTTCGTCAACAAACACAACAGTCCTGGAATGCATCATGTATGTATCATCCACACATTTGTACTGTCCGTCAGCTGAAAATAAAACATGAGGAAACTTTCTCTCAGGCAGTACGAAGGAGGCTAGTGCAAACAGAAGATGCATTATTTTATTTGCATACATGAGTCAATTACTTTTTACCAATATTTTTTATTTAAAAAGTGGTTGATTTTCATCCAGTCATCCAGTCATTTCACCCAGTTAGGATTGAAGCCTTGGGCAAAACCACAGATTACTAAACTTTTCCACGATAAAACACTAAATTTAATGTTGTGAGACTACCTGGCAACATAGGAAGGACACATCTATTACTTCAAATGCACGACCATTCAGAATGTCTTTTGTTAAATTGAATAATAAAACTGAATTGAATGCCGAATTGTGGGAATATCTGTCGATGTGCTGTAGCTCGAAATGAGCTTCACGCATCCAGATTGACCTGGAAGAGAAAACTCACTTCCTCATTATGCTCTCACTCCTTCCTTTATAATTGCCTGTGACAGTTTTGTGGTTGTTGTCCATGTGTCATTAGTCCAGGCGCCTCTGCTGATAAGCTTCTGAGTGCAGATAGCTAGTAATGTTCCAGCTCCCGTCATAAATAAAGTACATTACCACTGCAGCTGCACTGTAATAACCTCCTCTCTGCTGTGCTCCCCGGCGCTCATCATCCTGCTGACCATGGAGGTGAGGTGGGTTACAGAGTTTCTCGTGTTGTGTGTGTGTGTCTGTGTGTCTGTATCTTCCTCTTAGTATTCAATTTGTGCAAGTAGGATGTTACAAGTGGAACATTACGCTATTTCTTGGTAATGTCATTTACCAGGGTTCTCATTTTCAATAAGTCTCTTGCTCTCCTTTAATTTGATGTTCAGATGACTATCTAAATGCTCATTAAATGTCATATTTGTCACCAAAAGTACTATAGTATTTATCTAGAAGTGCTTCACAGAGGATACTGTGCATTACACTGGCAAACCTTTTTTATGTTTATGTCATTTTAAAGTGTGGCCCGAGTTAAACCTAGGGTCAGAAATTCTGAAAAGCACATTCTCATTACCTTAAATCTGAATAGTATCTAGTCTAGCATATCGCTTTGCTTTTGAGTCCAACACAATGGAGGTAAATAAAATTTAGTTGGCAGTTCACACAGAAATAAAAAAATGCATTTAAAAATTGAACAGCAGCTTGCTACTGAGTAACAATAAAATATTTCTTATGAAAAGTTATAAGTTATAGGGAAAAAAGTGTTGTTTGCTACATGAATATCATGATTTAGCTAACAGACAACACCCATGATGCCATGTCTAAACTTATTCCCTCCCTTATTATTCTCTATGTAATAGACAAATAGCTAAATAGTGTTCTCAATAGTGAGCAGCAAATTTTTAATTGTTACTGACAGGTGTAGAAACACTATATGGTTGTTTTTGTACCTAAAACATTAAAACGAAAATTACAAATTTGTGAGATTTTTAGCGGTTTACCTTGCATGTGGGACTGGACTACATCCCAATGGTCCGAACATGGGGACTCTCCCTGCAGTTACAAAGGGGGTGGTGTTAGGTTAGGGCACAGAGAGAACGTGTATTTTTGGAAAAATGGGCCGCTGGAGATATGGGAATTGTTTTTGGCAAACAGGCTGTCAGATTAGCTGTCCAATGGGCCATTGGCTACATCAGACTAATGTCCTCACAATGGCATGGCACACAAATACATGCCATAGACTAAACTTTACAGAGTATACATTAACACACAGAATTTGGGCGCTTAAATAAAATGTCAGATAGCAAATACTATGCAAGGAATCAGGAGTGATTTTGTTTATTAAACGTTTATTAGAAGCTCTACAACAGTTTAATTTGTGTTTTGCCTGTGCCAATTGGTCACTCTCATTAGCCTTTTGCCTTTAGATTAAAAAAATGTTGTTATTTGGTTAGCATGATATTATGCTATTTTTGGCTGGATGTACTGAACTGAACGGCCAGCACCCACGACTACCAGTGACCCGTGATTGTTTGAGTGATTTTGTTGTTTCTGCATGTGAGTGCACCACCGGAGGTATAAAGCCACTGTGTCCTCTCCTCCATGTTAATGCCTTGACTATAGCGTTGGCTCTGTACGCTGTTCTCGGGCAGCCGGCTGACCGGAAGACAGGATCAAACGCAGGAGGAGGAGATCTCAGTGACTGGAGTCAGATGCTCTTTCATCTCTCCTCTGCCATGCCAGAACACACTCTAATGCTTCATTTTCCCCACGCACAGGGGAGGGAGTCTCCACAAAGAGAGCTTTCTGAGTGAACTCTCTCTGTGTCTGTCTCTCCTTTTCAATTCTGCCTCAACTGATTCATCCTTGATAGAAATACAGATCAAGATAAACTTAGTTATGCACTTCAATTTTATATTCATCCCTTCTCCCTGATGGGGGAAAGAGTAAATATGTGTGTTTATTTCTGCTTCTCCTCTCAAGAGATGTGTGTTTCACATTTCTGCTTCTCCTCTCAAGAGATTTCACAGCTCTTGCAGACTGCACAGTGCAATGAATAGTGTTGTCTAAAAGGATTATTCCCCATGTGAGGTAATGGGGCTAGTAGACGTTCTGTTTATATGGCTTCAGCAGCAGTATTTATGGGAGTATATTAGGAGGATATTAATTGGGCGTTAATCATTTCCCAAAGTTGATTAGAGACACACAACTTCATTGGACAGTAACCACTTTCAAGGTCAGGTGAATGAAATGCGGTTTCTGTGTTTACAGATTAGCCTCTCTAGGTTACCTGCTCCAGCAGGGTTCGCCGCCCACAGCTTTCCATTTCACAGCCTTTCAGACCCGAGAATGAGGAAAAAATGTGTTTCAGCTTCCGCTCGATCTGAAGCCCTCTGAATGTCATGCTGACGTCTATATAGGTGGAGAAATCTCCTGTGTTTGTTTGGCCTTCCTGCTAACTGGGAAGGGGGAGTAAAGAGAAAGTGCGAAAGATTAGGATGAATGGAGTGTTTAGATCCCTGAGTGTATAGATTATTAGACTAGTTTTACAGAAAGTATGAACAGCCAGGTCAGTAAAACTGACCTCCAGAGCCAGCTTCCCAGATTGTTATTAAAACGTGATGCATATCATTTATTTACACCATATAGGTTGACATTGGACTAAAGAGGCGACTGAGGTCCTCAATATCAAATTGCCTTGAGCAAATTTAGTCTGCACCCACTATTTCAGATCTGCAGACACGCAGGATTCAATTATGCTGAATTAGCAGCCCAGAAGAAAATGTGTAAAATTTGAATATTCTCATTAACAAAGAAATTGGAGAAGCCTCTTCCAGCGAGAGAAACTTGGCCGGGAAAATGAAAGAATAAATGATATGGAAGAGAGAGAACATATTTCTGACTATGAGACGACACATCTTACCTGTTCTATTTAAATTATGTATTCACATCTTGGCAGGCGAGAGTGGAGGAAAGACTGGGGAGTCTCTCATTAGTGTATCTCTTAAGGACAAATATGACACAACTCT
Source organism: Scortum barcoo (assembly GCA_023238725.1). NCBI lineage: Eukaryota > Metazoa > Chordata > Actinopteri > Centrarchiformes > Terapontidae > Scortum > Scortum barcoo. The sequence goes on along the minus strand of CM041536.1, from coordinate 20,896,268 downwards.
TTTTGCTGAATGAAAGTCACTAAGCCTTCAGCGAATCTGGCAGCATTTTAGGCGCCTCTCAGCAACGACAGCCCGACATCTGACCTGTAAATCGGGGTTTGAAAAGTTGCTTCTCATAAATTCTTTCTTTTTTTTTTTTTTGTTGCATGTTTGATATTATTGTGCATCCACAATAGGTTTACTTTTTGGATGGAATCTGAGAATGCTGGAAATTCAAAGTGTATTGGAAAGCATTGTGATAGTTTTACTGGTAATCCTTCTACAATGGGATTTTTCTTCTGTCATTCAATAAATCATGAATAAATATTTGATTTGTTGCCCCCATCTTCGAATGAGATGAAAGCCAGCTGTCTGACTGGTTACACTGGCGATGGCTGAGTTACTGGCCAACCAGTTGTTCAGTGTGCTGGTGTTGTCTGCTGACGTGTACGGTTGGCTGAGTGACCCGTGCATCAGATCTGTGGGGCCACCGTGCTATATATGAAAAAGAGCAGTGAGGAATAAGAGCGGTACAGTGAGCCTCAGCTTGTAGACCTCCAATGCTGATGACACGCAGCGACCCCTGACTGCACAATGACCTTACCCTTGTGGAGTGGAAAGCGTGACATAACGAAGAGAAACTGATGAGGAGACAGATGTGGGTGAAGGAGGAAAGATGATCGGTGGGATAAATATTTGATAACAAAGCTCCGATCCCTCAGATGTATTTTAGAATTGGCTGAAATGTTACACATGACACTGAGAGATGGCCAGATTGTGAATGCAAAAGCCCGCCGCATTATTGTAAGCATCCAGGGTTGATAGAAAAAAAAATCTTCTCCACACTCCCATTTCATCCCAGCAAGTGGCCTCTCCTCTCTGTTCCCTGGTGTTCACAGATGCTTGTCACGTCGCCATGAAAAGACAAGAGAGAGGGAGAGCCTGACACAGATTCACCCCCCCGTCCCCCGCACCCACCCACAGACGGAGAGACAGGCAGATTGAGAGGTGTAGCTGATCTCTCAGAAGCATTGCAGGCTTAATATCCCCTCTATATCCTCTCTTCGTGCCGTCTAGTACCATGAGGCTCAGGACTGACGTCAGTGTTATTTCTGTCCATCTCTTGGTCAGGGAGGGGTCATCGTCTCTAATGCATTATTCACATGGGCAGCATCAACCTAGACAGATCTTATCTCAACAGGGCAAAGTGACAATCCAACGCACCCACCCGCCAACCCCAGGCTCAGTGGCTGAATAAACACGAAAAGCATACAATAGCTGTAGCTTCACCCTCTTTGATTATTACTGCTGATTTGAGCCGCACAGGGACTGGTTTGTCTCAGCACGCTATTATTTTGAAATGTGGATGTGTTCTTTGTCATGGCCTGGTATGTGCATATATATTTCCAAATAACAGAGGAACAGAGATGGCGACTCCACAATGGTTCCTCCTGAGGAAATCTTAAAGAAAAGACCGAACTTGCGGGAAAGGATCTTTAATATGCCTGTCTTGAATGGTCCTAGACATAATGTTGGCATATTGAGTGGTGGCTCGCTGTTGTTGTTTATGTTGTGAATGCCAACAGCTGTCATGCGGTGCACATTGTCAGATGAGCCGTTCTTTCTGCAGTGGATCCATGGGAAGTTCAATAATGTAATAGAAATAGAAATAGAAATAGAAAATGAAACAGTTACCTCAGTCATTAGACACAATACTTGTTCATGTGCGGTTAATTATGCTGAAGTTCTTGTATCCCCCTCCTCCCTACTCCTGATGACAGCGATAGCGAGCTCCCACCCTCCACCATAATGCTATCTGTTCTCTCCACCGCAGGTGGACAAAGACCCCTCTCCCCTAAAGCCTTGTGGGTAATTCAGTTATGCCGCTGCCGTATCAAAGCACTCATGGAAGAAGTGTGGGAATATATGGAATAAAAATGAGTCCATAATGAAATAACCCCTGATTGCAGACATAAAAAGACACATTAAGAAAAGCGTGCACACTCTCACCTCTCATCACCTTTGATGTGCAATTACATTTTGCACAGTACGTTTCAAAACAATAAAATGGGCGCTTTTATTTTGGTGTTTGAAGTCGTGATACGCCATTTAAGGGTAGGTTTGATCTTTATTCACGATTTGTATTCCAGTTGGATCTCCCTCTCTCTCTCTCTCTCTCTCTCTCTCTCTGGCTATAAGGAGTTAATGTTGCTCTTCCTTCCCAAACAGCAGCGATTACCCCCCAGAGAGACTCTGTGATCCTCTCGGAGAGGGAGAGCTCAACATAGGTTCAGTAAAAGTGGCTCGTCTCAGTTTTCCCTTTGATCCAAAAGTTTGAGCTGTCCCGCCATGCTTTACGAGAACAAAACAATGAGGACACGAGCTGTATAAATTCATAAGTTCGATTAGCTGATGATTTGTTCCTCTATTATGAAGTGAATGGTTTTGACCATGTCTGGTATTTTTAATCATTTGACTATCAGCAGGGTTAGTCAAACAAATAAAACATATTTCAGTTATCTATATTAAATTTTGCTAGTAATCCAAACATACCATTTAGATAATCACAGTGGCAAACAAATTAGAAAAGACCTCTTCATCTTCTTTTACTCTTGGCTTATCACAGTGTACAGAGAACAGTATGAGAAGATTCAGTGTTGAGTGTGTTACAGTGTTAAGTGTTGATACACCTCTTAATAAACTCCTTCTTATCTCATAGATATCCACTGTATTGATTCTGTTTTTTTCCCTTTAAGTTGATTTATCCCCATTTTTCTCCCAAGGAAGACACCAGCTGTAGTGTCCTCAGTTTTGGAGATGTACCGCAGACAAAACTGATCTAGTAATGTGTAGATCCAAATTATCTCTCAATAAAATGTTTTTTTTAAAAATGAAAAAAGCGTCATCATGAACAACAGATTTTTCCCTGTGGCATGAGCAGTTGGAAGATAGAAACAACACAGACAGTTTGCAGACAACAGCTTACAGTCCATGCAGCGAGGCAAAAGTCAGCATCTTGGCAGCGTCTCAGAGTGAACAAGCTCTCGCTGAGTTACCAAAGGAAGTGAGCTTTTTATTTGTACCGAATGAATTAAAGCTGAAGCTGATCTCAGTCAACGTATTCAACCTGCATCCATTGAGTTTGCTGCACACAAAACACTGACATACATCACCCCTTCAAGTGCATTATGGCCAACCAGTTGCTCATTTACACGTCGAGCAGACACTAAGCTGCATTAGCTGCTTCATTTGAACTGACAAATGTGACTCCAATATCCGCTTGCCTTTTAGCTCTGCTGCTTTTTTGCATCATTATGTTCATTAGGCAGTTGCTAACTTTGTTTATGAGCTGGGCGGGTAGTGTGGGTGTCTTTTCAAGAGGTCTTCGGCTGAGAACATCTCACTGCCACGTTTTAAATCGACTCTGATGAGCAGTGAGAGACGGTGACAGATTCTACAACACAGATCCGACACGAGGTGTAGAGTTAGGTAAACAATCCTCAGAGGGTTAATCACAGTGAGCAACGCCTCTCACATTACATTTTTAATACAATAATATTTATTTTAGCGGATTTAAAGTAGAAATAGGTAACTTATTTATGTTTATGTTTTTGCCAAAACTGTCACTATGTCCTGACAGTCGCTACAAGAGACAGATAACCTGTGATAAAAATAAAAAAATCTGACTCCTGCTGCCTTTAAGGCCATTTGACAAGAATCCACCATGCTCCAATATAAACAACCAATCAGAACACAGTATCTGATGGAGCTTCAATCATTCCACCGCTGCATGCACTAACTCAAACCGGACATAACATAAAAACATAACAGTTTACACAAAAGATAAACACACAGAAGATGAGTGATGAAGAAAAGCAAGTTAAAAGAAAGAGTAAGAAAGGAGCAACACTACAAGGCGGGGTATTGAAGGTGAGCTCTGCATTAAGAGGAGTAAGGGGCTGCAGCACTTTCAGTGAGCAAAACCTCCTGATTTTGTGGACTGCTGCTTTAATAAGGCTGACTTTAGCCTCACCTCTCCCTCTGTTGCACCCCCCTTTTTGTTTTCAATTTCCCTCTGTGTAATGAGTCTGTGGCTCTACTTGGGGTATTTTCTAATCATGCACCTTACAGACCCACGCTGCTGTTTAGTCATTAAATTACCGTCCAGGTACCTGCATGTGTATCGCTTACTACGGGACCCCCCCTAGTAGTCTGGCAGGGAAACCCCATGGCTTCTGGGCGCCTGCACTCTTTCATGTCATGCGCAGCTGGAGTTTCTGATGATTGTTAATAGATCAGGCTTTTCTGTTTCCTTTTTTCTGTTTTTACACCAACTATTTCATGCGCAAACGTGCAAAAACAACTCCTTCCGATGTGATCTACCCTCATTAAATGTATCATAAACCATGTATTCATTCATTCATAGTATGTTTTTCCATGTCTAGGGGAAAGGACATCTTTGTTTTTGTTTTTTTTGTTTTTTTTTGCCTTCAGGTAATAGTTATTCATTATCCATCCATACCCACATCCCCTCCCATGATCCTGGGCTTACTGTATATAAATGTGGGGCTGAGAAGAATAGCAGCTGATGGATGTATATCGCAGCCATCAGCTGCCTCCACTAACACGATAATTGAAATGGTAATTTTCTGATACAGGATGATGACCTGTGTTCGGCCAGAAATCCCCAGCCTTATTGGATAATGAACAGGGAGAGAATCGCCCCATCAAAACTCAGTGGCACAGTCGCTCACAATTTAATCGCCGAAAAGAAAAGTGTGCTGGTGCGGCGTGTGCGAACAGACCCTGTGAAGTGTCTGTGTGAATTTAATTCAGCATCTTCCTCATCTCCTCGTCCCTCCGTTTTCCTTATTTTCCATTCACCAGCCGTAAAAAGGCCTGGCTCTGATATGCTAATAGATAGTGAGAATGATTTTCTTAGATTCAGTGTGCACGCCTTCCAACACCCCTCGACTATTTTGCCTTTATGAGGACAGTGTGTGGGTGTACATGTGTAGCAGAGAACGTGTATAAATAAGCGTTTGCATAAATGACTTTCACCGGACCCTGTCTATGCTTTTTATTTTTTTATTATTTTTTAAATTAATTTATTTTCCCCCAGCAACTCTCATCTTCTGTTCTTTGTTTCCCTCTGCCTCTGCTTGGCATGGGGCCTGATAGGCAAATGTGGTGTTATTTGTACTGTATGCCAGACAGGTAGCTTTGTGTTTTTGTCATTCAAATCATTATCTTAATTGCTTTGCATTGCTTTGATGGCTTAAGGGTGGCTAGCCAGTGAACCTGAACAACCAACTCACAGTGACCGGCTCTTTTTTTTTTTTTTTTTTAAGAGCTTTTGTCTCTCTCTGGTCTCTTGCCAGACAATAATATAATCAACCCCTCACCCCCCAGCTCCCAACACACACACACACACACACACACACACACCCTAACCTTCAGCAATTACTCAAACTAATTAACAATTTGGCCATTGGAATAATTAACTCTAGTAAAGCGGGGGAAGCACACTTGTGTTTAGTCCCGTCCTCATTCCTGTTCCTGTAGTTGGGACTGGCCACCATTTTTTCAGTCAGATAAATGTAGATTTATCCTCTATGTCAACACTGCAGGAACTCTTCATTAAACCTGCAATACCTGATTTTCATCCACTTGGGGGTGGCGGAAACAAGCCAGAAACACAACGCTGAAATTGAACTTGTAAGCAAACAGGTGCATATTTACACATCCGGCAGATGCAGACCATTAAGATTCATTTACTAGTTGTGCTTCTGCAGACCAGGCATACGTAACTCAATATTTATCATCATCTTTTACCATGTCACCAGACTCTTTGGTTTCTTATTCTGTTTGCTGCGGGCCCCAAAATAAAATCAACAAGCTAAAAACATCAGAATGCTTCATAGAGCTGAGGAGAACCTCAGAGCTGGGTCATAGTTCTCAGTACAGGTAACAACTTTCAGCTTTACGCTGAACCATAGTCGGGAGACCTCTGGTTTCTTCAGGCTAATTCAGCTGGCTTCAGGTAGCTGGTAACTAGCCTCTGTAGGACTAAGAATGGTCTGGAGATGTTGTGTTAAGGTTGTATAAAACAGGTGTTTATAAAACAGGTGTTTTATACAACCACTCGGCGGAGAGAACACAATACATTTGACTCTGTCAAATGTATTGGCCGTTTGACCCCATATTTGCAGAGAACGTTTTTTTTTTCTCTGCATCATGATGTGTTGCCTCTGTACATAAAAACACAACACGCCGATCATTGTATTTGCATTTCAAAGTTTCTTCAAATCTTTCCATTGTTTCAACACACACAATAACCTCAAGTAACGGTTTCTATGGTGAGCATACCAGAGGGTGAGGAGAGGGAGAGGCTCCTTTCAGATCCTGCTCCACTTTGCTCGCCACCGTGTGTGTCCAGCGTCTGTCTAGGTCTCTGCTGATCTCTCAGCGGGACTCATCCAAATAGGATGTAATATAATGTAAATAAGCCGTGGTGAGGAGGCCGCGGGAGCAGCCAGGGCCAGGAAGCCAGGCGGGCATCGACCGGAACGGGAGGCAGGACAAAGGAACGCCGGGGCCCAAACACAAAGACAGGCATGAAAGGGAGGGCCACCTCAGCTGACATTATTTGCACAGTAATTGGTTGTTTTTGTCTCCATCAAATTGGGCCCATTAATGAATGGATTGGAAGCAAAACAGAAAAAGGGACACCGTGAATCCTTTAGAGGCAGACACTGATAAGAGATAGCGCCTCTTCTCAGATTTTCCTCTTTTTTTTAAAAATGCCTTCATTACTTAACCTCATTTCACAGGAGAGGCTAATATAAGCATACACTGGCTGTTTAAAGCTCTGGCCTGGCAGTGCTTGAATGTCCCTTGAAGGGTTTTGGGATGCTCCTTTGAAAACAGAAATAATCAACGAGTTTCCGCGAACTCTCAATGCGACGTTGCGTTTGCAGTTTGAGCTGTTAGACATTACCTGACACGTCGTCTGGTGGTTAATGTTTATTCGGAGCTAATTGCTTCTGAAGGCAGGGCTGTGGGGATTTCATTAGTTCCCTTGCCCCTGTCTCGCGGCAAACATTTTACCTGGACTCATTAAGCATCAGACATGACACATCAGAGAGACTGCTCTGCCAATGTTCAGCCCGTTACTATGCCAAGGTCTGCCCTAGCTGAGTAACCTGCCAAAGCTGGTTGCCTTTTCTCCTCTCCTTTTTGTGCCGCACATTTGCCTTAAACTAAGTATTTAGTCCAAGCGGAGAAAAGAAAAAAAATGGAAGTGGCTTCTCCTGCTTTGTGCTCGACCGCATCGAAGTCAAAGGGTGAAAACATATTTATCTCTCAAGAGCTTAAATTCAAACCTATTAAGAATTTCTTTTGGGCCTCTTTAATAAAGTGCTGAAGGGCTCAAAGTCTCAAACATCAGTTTTCCTTCCCTGTACTGCCTGCAGGGAAATTCCACCTTTAAATAGAATTCCTCGGACAAGGCGTGTGATGAAGCTGTATCCTAAAAACACACAAATAGCTCTTTCTTATGAATTATACATTACAACGTGTTTTATATGAGCTTAGACATACAAATTTTATAAAACTCACTCGAGTGCTGGTGTGCGTCATGTTTTGTAAAATGAACAATTCCATGAAATGTCTTGACTTGAGAGATCGTTTTGGCTGTCTTATTTAGAAGCAACTATGACATGCATTGTCTCGATTGCAAATGAACTACATTTCTATTTGAATTTTAGAGGCTGGTGGTATTTTTTTTTCCCATCTTAACAAAGACGAGGGCTGGCAATAAAAGAACAGAAGAACAGAGTGATATAACAGCAGGCTATGATTCAGTGTATGATGGAGGCCCTCCTGCAGGTGTTTTGCCCTTTTAAAGGTTGTCCTACAGACTGTGCCCTGGTGGAGTCTGCAAAGATTTTGAATGGTTTAAAAGGGTCTGAGGGTCTCTGAAAAGCACGTTTTCATTGAGTCTTGAAAAAAGGACCGGGGTGGGGATTTAGAAAGAGACGCAAATCAACACTTGCTATAAAAGAAATGGCTACATTGAATATACTTGCCTATTTGCACCACTAAGTTGGCATCATAGCAGCAATATTGCTTTCAGTGGCATTCAGACCTGCATCAAACTTTGACACCAAGTGGCTGTAGGCAGTCTGAGTGGTGGAAGAGTGGCAGAGGACAGGGTAGGTCGGGTGGGGGTGGGAGAAGGGTCTTCATCGTGTTTCATTCCAGGCTCCCAGTGCCCTCTGGCGTCCTCAAGGCAGACTATGCCCAACTCTTCATTTCTTCCTCAGCTAGTCTCGCTATTAATAGCTTAGTGCCGCTCCAGCTCCCATTGTTATTCTTGCCTGGCTGCATGCTGCGCAAAAAGATGTCACATGTTTATCAGACCAGAAATATTGTGCATCTCCACTTTGGGAGAGTGAACTTTGAGAGAAAGCCTCTTGTGAATCCAGATGCCCTTGTATGGTATTGTGCAACTTTCTTTATCTTCATCGATCTCTTTGACCTTTTCTCTGTCTCTCTATGATCTCTTAGCAAAAGCTCAATCTCCAAGGGCAAAGGTAAGCAGCATGCGTCCTCCTGGTCCCCCCAACCCCTCACCTCCCATCCCCACTCTGATAACAATAGGGGGGTGTGTATTAATTTGTTAGCTAAAGAGCCAAGTCAGCACACAGATCTCTGCACACCCTGTACGCCGTGACGTACCTCTCTCTGCAGAAAGATGCTGATTGATTAATCACATCACACATGCAAACAAACACACGCATACACACAAACACTATAAACTTGTAGAGTCAGCTTTGTTTAACACCTCAAAGGATTTGGATAAGTATCTGTCATTGAGTCCGCATAATTAGGACACTATGTCATCTAAATTCAAATAGGCCTGCTGCCCCGGTGATCCGTCACTTTTCATACTCATGAGAATAACCACCGTGCACATCAACAGTATGTCTCGGAAAGACGAACTCTGCTTGCTGACTTTTTTTTGCCTTAAAACACATTTTTGTTCTTCATGTGAACAACTGAAATGCACTGACCTGCTCCTCTAATCTGTAAATATTGTATTATTATGTGCTGTGGACACTTATGAAGGAGTTTCTCTGTGACACTTGTGTCCACTCTATCAGCTGTCATGTGTTAAACAGATGGTGAAAGGTTCCAACTCTTGTTTTTAAGCTGTTGTCTTTTGTAGTTGGATGTAGTTGGTTCTTGTCCTTTTGACTTGTGACACCAGCGCTTGCGTGTTTGTGGACTGGATGTTCATCAGCACTTACGTTGGATAATATGGTGTGTGTATGCACTCTACAGGCAATTTGAGGAACTGCAACACGCAGCCTTTTGGCTTGATTACTGTCAGACTGCAAAGCATTTTGCTTCCTAGAAGTCAAATTTAGACCTTTTCAACTACAGGAATGATTCATAACTCTGACTGTTTGTTATCTTTAACAAATAAAATGTTCCATCTTTTTATTATCTCATCTTAAACATTTATCTTGATTCTTATTCAGTGGTAACCAGATGATCAGTATTTGAAGATGTAAGGATGGCACACCAACTTAGAATGAATACATGTAACATTATAATACATCACTGTGATGAACACATTTAACCCAGATAAACAGAGTATAGTGTCAGTGATGTGGAGTTATTCTGTTGTGTGATGGGTGACAAGGCACACCAGAGACTCCCTCCTCAGCTTTACGCAACCTCTAGTGCCCCTCAAAACATTTAGGCCTCTTCAGTGTTTTTGCTGTCAGTTAGTCTTAAAAAATGGTGTTTTTGTAAAGTTAAATTGATGTTCACAACCCCATATTAATTTGAATAAGTAACGTTTCAATAACAGGTGCATCAATAGACCATGAATGAACAAATTTAGAAAAGAGTGCAATTTTACCTTTTTAATGGAATAAAAATGTTGCAATGATGTAAATTCTCATACATATTGACAAAATAACATGTGAAATGCGTTACTCTTTTGGAATATGGTGACATTTATATTATCTGTGTCATAAATGCATAGAAAATGTAGTCAAATATGTAAACATATTTTTGCTGCATGTTTGAACACATCATATACACACTGTATAAATATAGTGTACAGTTCTTTGTTGTAGCACTTCAGCCAAATGACTGACATACTTAATATCACTCAGAGTTTAGGCAGTCACATAACACATGATCATTTTAGATGTCTGCTGTTGTCTTTTAATGAATTTAAGATCAAGTCCAGGAGTAAGAAACGGTCAACAGCAGGCTTCGTAGTAAGGCAGAGTCTGGACCAGTCCAGGAGGCCTCGACTCTCTGGCTCTTCAGATCATGTTGCGATGCTCGGGTGTCCTGATGACTGGTCCACTACCACTCTCAGGAAGAGTTCTGCCCTGTGAAATCAAAAAACAAAATTGTGAATACTTCTGTACACCACAGTTTCTCCTTCGGTTTGACAGACATTGTGATGTTCTCCCACATTTCGCCTTCAGACTCAGTAATCTCTAAATAAACCAACTTTGACCTGTACTGTCACACATTTATAAACACTTGTGTCATTTACAATGACGAAGCTAGCTATGAACAAATACATCAGGTTAACTTTAGCTTATGACCACTTTATGTCACCATTTGTGGTGTGAGTTAGGCCTTACTTAATTAGTAGAGGAAAACACAGGTGACCATCCCTCTCCAGCTCGTCTTCATTTGGTCGGGAGGAAGCACTTCTTTGTTGTCAGCGAAACTGGTGGAAACTTCTCTCGTCCTTTCTGAAAATAAAAAAAAACATAAAACAACAAAGTGAGTAAGACAGGGATCTTTACTGAATAACTTAGTGGATAACAAATACATCATATGTATGTCATGCCTACCTAACTACAAACCTAACTGCCTGCTTGGTTTCTTACTCCGGCCACAAGGGCATTCAAGGTTACAAAAGCCTCAGCTCCTGCTTGTGGAGCAGGTGAGGACAGAGGTTGATGGATTTGACTCCATGTTCCTTTTTGCCTCTCTGAGGTCTCCTTCACTTACCCTCATACTTACCTGCTCCCAGCTCTCCACTTGGTCTTCCAGCGGACCCTGGTCTTGCCCCCCCAGGCTACTGAACAGGTACCTTCAGGTGCCTGACAGTTAGTCTGGGAGGAAGAGCAACCGAATACCAAAAGGAGGAACAACAAGAGCAGGGGCCAGCACGCCGCGATCACCACGAGGAGCGACAGGAAAAGCAACAGGGGATGCCTGTAGCCTGCCCTGCCGAAAACGCTCCTGTGGGAACTGCTGCATGCGAGGAGAACCGGGAGAGCCGGGAGAGCCGCCGTCGAAGTCCGCGTCGTCCTCATCCGACATGGAGCTGTACCCCGAGTCGTCACTGCTGGTGTCCCAGGCCAGGAGGGGGATCTCGCCTTCCTCAGTCTCAACCTCATCTTCCTCGTCATCGGAGAAAAGTGGAGGAAAACCTCACCCTCTTCGACCTCACCCTCTTCGTCATCGGAGAAAAGTGAGGCGTTGACCTCACCTTCCTCGTCATCAGAAAAGAGAGGAGGAGCGACCTCACTTTCCTCGTCATCAGAGGAGACAGGGAGACTGACGTCCGGCAGAGGAACCCCAGTGATGCCGTCTGAAGACTGAAAGGAGCTACCTAAAGGCAAAAGAAGATACATGAATAATAATATTGTTTGTTGTAAAAATACACATACACATGAACAACACTTGGTATCTGCTCGAGATGTGTGCTCTGATTCTACCACTCCATTTCTTGAGTCAAATGCAACCAGTGGGGAAAAAAAGAATTAAAAGTTTCAGCTAAGTAATTTCCAAACAAAGAGTCAGTTTGCTCTGGCTGAGTTAAAGCATGGATTAAATTAAAGGAATATCTGCCCACAGCAGGGATTAGGCTCACTCACTGCAACAGTGCGTAAAAACACAGACACCTGTACAGTGACACAAATCTCTTTCCACTGGCATGAAGTATAAACATGTGTTTCACAAGCTTTAGGACAACTAAATCAAACTCCGCTTCCACGCGCTGCTTTGTTTACATTTGTACGTCACGTTGTGACGTCCGCTCCTAATAATTCCACCGTCTCCATGGTGATCAGGAAAAACTTTTATTTGCATTATTCGAAAATTAGCCGCCAATTTTTTTAATCAACTTTCTAAGACTTTTTTTTTTCAAAATTTAAGTCCCTTTAGCACAAATGTCAGTGTTTTCATATTACTACGCGTTTGTTCACACATTTTGCACCTGCTTTTTTTCCGAACATGAAATAAGGATTTTACAGGATAAAACATCGTTTAGGTGGCTGCTCTCAACAAATATTTCACATTTTTCGGCAAGACTTACTTAAATCCTCACCTTCAAACAAATTAAAGTCTACTCATCTTGTAGTGGAAACACATTTAAGAGTTTTAGTGAGATTATCTCACAGATGTAGAAGACAAAAACGTGTTTTCTTACCTCCGGGGCCGTCGTCTGACACTCGGGCAGCTCCAGTCAGCAGGTGCTCCTCGCAGATGGGGAACCACAGGCGGCTGAAAGACATAACTTTCACAGAGATGGTTATCGATAAGAGATATTATCCACTGATGCAAGCTAATCCAACGGTGATCCAACAGAGGGAGGGTCGTTTTCCAACAAAGCTTTTCCAGCAGTTCAGCTTTCTAGCGCAGTGAGAGGTTTTGCAGGAGGTCAACTCGCGTCGAGCTCAAATGCAAAAGGGGCCGATGTGATGATTGACAGATCTTTTATAGTGCATGTCGATCGACGTCATCACGCCTCTTGATTTTTGCGACGTAAACGTGTGCGTGAGCGCGGGAGATTCGAGCAGGTGAGGAGATGATATCAGCGATCAGACTGGTGTGTGATGTGACCTGTGTGTGACTGTGTGTGGTGATGCTGTGAGCTTCATTTATCAGTGGTGGAGGAAGTTTGTATTTAAGGATTATTTACTAAAGTCACAGAACAAAGTAAGCAAAAGTATAAAGGCTTAATCAGAAAAATCAAGGGGGGACAGAACAGCTCTGGGGGAAAGCTTTTTTTATGTTTCTGTACCGTATTCCAGAGGGAAGCGGTACAAACAGTCCATTGCCCGCATCCAGCATCCGTATATTGAGCCCAGGTCTGGTCACAACGTGACGTACAAATGTAAACAAAGCAGCGCGTGGAAGCGGAGTTTGATTTAGTTGTCCTAAAGCTTGTGAAACACATGTTTATACTTCATGCCAGTGGAAAGAGATTTGTGTCACTGTACAGGTGTCTGTGTTTTTACGCACTGTTGCAGTGAGTGATCCTAATCCCTGCTGTGGGCAGATATTCCTTTAATTTAATCCATGCTTTAACTCAGCCAGAGCAAACTGACTCTTTGTTTGGAAATTACTTAGCTGAAACTTTTAATTCTTTTTTTCCCCACTGGTTGCATTTGACTCAAGAAATGGAGTGGTAGAATCAGAGCACACATCTCGAGCAGACACCAAGTGTTGTTCATGTGTATGTGTATTTTTACAACAAACAATATTATTATTCATGTATCTTCTTTTGCCTTTAGGTAGCTCCTTTCAGTCTTCAGACGGCATCACTGGGGTTCCTCTGCCGGACGTCAGTCTCCCTGTCTCCTCTGATGACGAGGAAAGTGAGGTCGCTCCTCCTCTCTTTTCTGATGACGAGGAAGGTGAGGTCAACGCCTCACTTTTCTCCGATGACGAAGAGGGTGAGGTCTTTCCTCCACTTTTCTCCGATGACGAGGAAGATGAGGTTGAGACTGAGGAAGGCGAGATCCCCCTCCTGGCCTGGGACACCAGCAGTGACGACTCGGGGTACAGCTCCATGTCGGATGAGGACGACGCGGACTTCGACGGCGGCTCTCCCGGCTCTCCCGGTTCTCCTCGCATGCAGCAGTTCCCACAGGAGCGTTTTCGGCAGGGCAGGCTACAGGCATCCCCTGTTGCTTTTCCTGTCGCTCCTCGTGGTGATCGCGGCGTGCTGGCCCCTGCTCTTGTTGTTCCTCCTTTTGGTATTCGGTTGCTCTTCCTCCCAGACTAACTGTCAGGCACCTGAAGGTACCTGTTCAGTAGCCTGGGGGGGCAAGACCAGGGTCCGCTGGAAGACCAAGTGGAGAGCTGGGAGCAGGTAAGTATGAGGGTAAGTGAAGGAGACCTCAGAGAGGCAAAAAGGAACATGGAGTCAAATCCATCAACCTCTGTCCTCACCTGCTCCACAAGCAGGAGCTGAGGCTTTTGTAACCTTGAATGCCCTTGTGGCCGGAGTAAGAAACCAAGCAGGCAGTTAGGTTTGTAGTTAGGTAGGCATGACATACATATGATGTATTTGTTATCCACTAAGTTATTCAGTAAAGATCCCTGTCTTACTCACTTTGTTGTTTTATGTTTTTTTTTATTTTCAGAAAGGACGAGAGAAGTTTCCACCAGTCGCATTCGCTGACAACAAAGAAGTGCTTCCTCCCGACCAAATGAAGACGAGCTGGAGAGGGATGGTCACCTGTGTTTTCCTCTACTAATAGTAAGTAAGGCCTAACTCACACCACAAATGGTGACATAAAGTGGTCATAAGCTAAAGTTAACCTGATGTATTTGTTCATAGCTAGCTTCGTCATTGTAAATGACACAAGTGTTTATAAATGTGTGACAGTACAGGTCAAAGTTGGTTTATTTAGAGATTACTGAGTCTGAAGGCGAAATGTGGGAGAACATCACAATGTCTGTCAAACCGAAGGAGAAACTGTGGTGTACAGAAGTATTCACAATTTTGTTTTTTGATTTCACAGGGCAGAACTCTTCCTGAGAGTGGTAGTGGACCAGTCATCAGGACACCCGAGCATCGCAACATGATCTGAAGAGCCAGAGAGTCGAGGCCTCCTGGACTGGTCCAGACTCTGCCTTACTACGAAGCCTGCTGTTGACCGTTTCTTACTCCTGGACTTGATCTTAAATTCATTAAAAGACAACAGCAGACATCTAAAATGATCATGTGTTATGTGACTGCCTAAACTCTGAGTGATATTAAGTATGTCAGTCATTTGGCTGAAGTGCTACAACAAAGAACTGTACACTAAATTTATACAGTGTGTATATGATGTGTTCAAACATGCAGCAAAAATATGTTTACATATTTGACTACATTTTCTATGCATTTATGACACAGATAATATAAATGTCACCATATTCCATAAGAGTAACACATTTTACAGGTTATTTTGTCAATATGTATGAGAATTTACATCTTTGCAACATTTTTATTCCATTTAAAAAAACAAGGTAAAAGTGCACACTTTTCTAACAATGTGACAAAGAAATGAATAATAATGATGTGATGACAAGATGAAAGTTTGAGGGTTGGATACAATAAACAAACAAAAAACAAACAAATATATAAATAATTCACTCAATAATACTAATAAAAAATATTTGAATCCAGATCTAAGACTACAATATTGATATAGTGGAAAAGTGACAGTTTGCAGCACTGTTTGTATATATATAATATATATAATAATAATATAATATATATATAATACAGAATAAATGAACTGAGAGAAATACAGCAGTAACAAACAGCTGAAAATAATCATTAGTTTCAGCCCAGTAGAAAATCTTGAAAATCAACATCAAAACTTAAAAATTAAGAAAATTAAGGACTTGATAACACACACACACACACTCCCGTACAGCAGGTGTCAGTGTGGCTCTCTGTTGTTGCTTCACCAGCGAAGAAGACGAAGAGGCGGCTTCATAACAACACTGAAGACCAGTGAGGAGCGTGTGAGGTGAGTCTCCCTGTCATGTCGCGTTTACACACACACAACAAAACAAACTGTCTCCGGATATAAGACGTGACGTGTTTCAGGGAGGTGTGTGTGGACGAGCAGCGATGACCGATGAAGAGGCGATCGAGCGAAAGAGCTGCCATGTCATCTCACCCAAAGGTGCTCTGCGGGGTCAGCTGTGTGTGCACCAGCTTTAACTGTGATATTTGTAGTTTTTTTTACAATGAACAGTGAACGTCTGGGGTCGACCTGAGCCCTTGTTAAAAGATGCAGGGGAAAGGTGAGCACCCTCCAGCCTGCAGAGGAAGCTGTCATAACAAATGATTAACTCTTTGTTTTTTGGAGACCAGCTGACTGATCTGAAGGAGTCCTGAGAGTAAAGTCCATAAAGGGGTGTAGAGGTCTGCTTAATATGGTCTGCTTGTAGAGGCATGATTTGGAGAAATGATGCAGAAAAAAAAGAGGATTTGGGGTTTAGTTAAAAAAAAAAAATGCTGATGAGCAATATGTCACAAGCATTTCACTGACCCAATCTGTTCTCTGTTCTCCTTTCTTCCCACAGTCTTGACCTAATGGCAGAGGTGGAGAAGTGAGAGTTTTTTTGTTTGTTTGTTTGTTTGTTTGTTTTTTCCACCATGGAGGCTGTCGTTGACCTCCTAAGTGTGTTTCACGTCGAGGTCGGCAGATTTCCAGTGACGCTCAGCCTCTTCCTCTCGGTCCTTTCTCGGTCTCCTCTACTGGTGAGTTAAAAAAAAAAAAAAAAGCATTCATTCGAATCCCTGTTTGTGTGGGTGAAGGTGCGACACGGCTGTTCAGATTTTCAGCACACGGCTTCTTGTTCACTTCAACCCGCCAGTTGATGATGAACTCTGAGGAAAACCAGCTAACGAATCGCATCAGTCGAGATTTGCAGCTCTGTACTTATAAATGAATGGGCTCAATATTTGGAGAAATGTTTGGTCTACGCTCCTCATGGTGTTTTCTTTTATCCTTTTCATTCATCGCTCATCGGCACACCTCTGTGCTCTGTCTTTTAGGTATTCAGTTTACCCCTTTTCTGTCTTGTCTCGATGCGGCATCAAACATCCAAAGCCGGTGCCTTTCTTGGGCAACATATTCATGTTTCGCCAGGTGAGTCAGTGTTCCAGTTTCCATCTTAACCCCTGTTCTCAAACGCATTTTCCTCCGTTGTCTTTAACCTCTGTCAAAATCTGTTCAGAACATGAGACTTTTTACCCAAATCTGTGTGGAAAATGTTGTTTTTTAACTTTCTTCTCAGGGTTTTTTCAAGCCCATCAGCGACATCATAAAGACACATGGCAGAGTTTGTGGGTAAGTCGACAAAATACTTTCTACATGGGCATCAGCTTAAATGATGGTCTGAGCATGTTGTTGATTTGAATTTTTCCACATTGTAAATTGAAATGAACACTTGCTTGCTAAAGACACATGTTAGCGGTATGAAGATTGCTGTCATGAGTCCGCTTGGTGTATTTTAGGTATTATCTGGGCCGCAGGCCGGTGGTGGTGGTGGCCGACCCTGACATGCTCAGACAAGTGATGGTCAGGGACTTCAGCAGCTTCCCGAACAGAATGGTGAGGGCATCGACCCGAAGCGCGCACAAGTGTTATGCCGCGTGCTTACTGACGATCCTGGCATAAGCTTTGGTGACGTAACGGTAACAGGTGTCTGTGCCCCCGTCTGTCTGTGCAGACTATTCGCTTTGCCTCCAAGCCCATGACTGACTGTCTGCTCATGTTGAGGAATGAACGCTGGAAGAGAGTGCGGAGCATCCTGACCCCGTCGTTTAGCGCCGCCAAGATGAAAGAGGTGAGATACGAGCATGCCCACTGAACGGGCGCCAAATAGAATCAGCTGGTATTTATTTTGTTTATGCTCATCTGAGGGAGAATGTCTGATAAGTCACTGTCCGTCACAGATGGAGGGTAAGAAGTGTGGAGGTGAAGTAACTGTATCATAAAATATACAGTTTAATTAATTTTACGTCACATTTTAATGTAATAATGAAATGACAGTTTCTTATATAATTAGTGCTGCTTTTGGGTGTGACTGTTGAGGAGTTTTCAGAATTCAGGGTGAAGCGTAGTGGCCTGGCGCTGATGATAAACATGTTTAATTAATTGATGGCACTTGATGTTTCTTAGCCGTGTTGTGTTTATACTCCATTCTCTTTTTTGTCAGAGCAAACTGTTGTTTTTCTCTTCTTTAGTGAGTCAAATTGATAACACCGGTCTACCTTAAAGACTGAATTTACACTTTAAACAGTCGACCTTCTTTGTGTCTTCATATCGACCGTAAACTTCATAAAGTCACACTCAGTAAATTTCTTTTCCTTTTCAGCCAGAAGTAACCTTAAAATACCATTTCCACATTTACATCTGAAAGCAGTTAACAGTTACAGAATTTATTAGTATGTCAATCTAGAAAGCTGTGTAGTGTGAGGGTGCTTTTTATGTTTGAGCTTTTCCTAGTTTTTCTGTTATTTATCAACCAATTTTTCACCAAAGCAATATCAGCAGGACGGGTTGGTGTGTGTCTCGTCCCCAGAAAGTCTCGGCAGGTATTACAAGCGTCACTGTCTTTTTTTATGTTCCTGTAGATGGTTCCCCTCATCAACACGGCCACCGATGCACTGATGAACAACTTGAATGTCTACGCTGAGTCAGGAGAGGCCTTTGACATCCACAAGTAATCACACATGTTGAGAACGCAGACTGTAAGAATGATGGTGTTGTTTTCTGTCCCCCCCTCATCTTTTTGGTTGTGTGTGTGTGTGTGTCTCGCAGGTGTTTCGGCTGCTTCACCATGGATGTTATCGCCAGTGTGGCGTTTGCAACTCAGGTGGACTCTCAGAACAACCCAGATGACCCGTTTGTCCGCCATGCACAGATGTTCTTCTCCTTCTCTTTCTTCAGGCCCATCATGCTGTTTTTCAGTCAGTTCAATCTTTTTGAATTGTTGTGCATGTGTATGAATTGTTACATTTGAGACATTTATGCTGTATGCAAATAAGGCAAAATGATAAAATAGCATAGACCTGCAATTGGAGTTTCTGCAAGGGTTCCCAAAAAATTCTAATTGAATGATACAGTAGGTTTGAAGAAAATTAGACATAGAATTAAAATGTGTTAATATATATTTAAAAACAAAACACATCTTATGATTGTACAGTACAGTCCTGTGTGCATAATTTACCAACACCAACAAATTTGGTTTACGTGTCCAGTTACTTTTCCATTCATGGCGGCTCCTCTGGTGAGATACATCCCCAACAAAAGACGAGACCAGATGAATAACTTCTTCATCAGCAGCATTCAGAGCATCATCAAGCAGAGAGAGGAGCAGCCTGCTGAAGAGGCGAGTCTGATGGGCATTTAACAGTGTTAAATACAGTGCA
The DNA here is from genome assembly GCA_023238725.1 of Scortum barcoo. Classification (NCBI taxonomy): domain Eukaryota; kingdom Metazoa; phylum Chordata; class Actinopteri; order Centrarchiformes; family Terapontidae; genus Scortum; species Scortum barcoo. Next base: position 20,877,067 of record CM041536.1, on the reverse strand, counting down.
ACTCACGATTTCCGATCTGTTTTAAAATAATTTTTTAAATGACTTTTTTTCCCCGTAGAGGCGTCGAGACTTCCTCCAGCTGATGTTGGATGCACGAACCAGCAAAGAGGGTGTTTCTCTGGAACACTTTGACACTGCGAACGCTGCCGGTGAGCTCGATCACAAGAACCCGCAGGCACCATTGTCTGCCTCTGATCAGGACGCCTGGCAGGAGTCCTCTGCCAGGCGTCCACAGAAGAAGATGATAACTGAGGATGAGATCGTGGGCCAGGCTTTCGTCTTTCTTCTGGCAGGCTACGAAACCAGCAGCAACACACTAGCCTTCACCTGCTACCTCCTGGCCATCCACCCCGAATGCCAACGCAAAGTACAGGAAGAGGTGGACGATTTCTTCACCAGACATGTGAGTGATGCATATCAATTTTTCTTCAGCTAGTTACAGCAGCTTTTATTGCTTTTACTGATTTATTCTGAATTTATTGTGTATTTTTTATTTTGCTATAGGATTCACCAAATTACACAAACGTCCAGGAGCTGAAGTATTTAGACATGGTTATAAGTGAAGCACTGCGCCTCTATCCTCCTGGATTCAGGTAAATTAAGAACATTAAATGGGCATAAAACATACACTTTTACAAAATATAGTTTTATTATTTGTGTTTATACATATAGTAGTTTTTTAGTTTTGTTTATACCTATCAAACATATACAGGAATAATATGGAGTAAATAAGGGAAAATGGGGTTAGGGCTATAAAACATGCACACATGGTATTTTCTCTCACAAAGGTTTGCGAGAGACATCGACAAGGACTGTGTGGTGAACGGCCAGTTCCTCCCTAAAGGTGCAACGCTGGAGATCCCAGCAGGCTTCCTTCACTACGACCCGGAGCATTGGCCAGAGCCTGAGAAGTTCATCCCTGAGCGGTAGGAGACATTTTTACAGTAAAGAGGCAAAATTATATAGTGTCTGCGCCTTGTGTTTCATCATCATTTAAATCTAGCTGATTAACTGTATTTGACATAAGATAAGATAGTCTTTTATTGATCCCACATGGTGGGGAAATTTCACAGAAGCAGCTGTTACAGCAGCTCAAAAACAACTATCAAAGATAGAGATAGATTAAATAATAGAGACAAAATAAACACAAAAAAACAATATGTACAATAAATAGTAATAATAATAATAAGAAATTTTATTTACATACACTAAAAATACTATCAAAATATTGATATGATGTCACATAATTTTTAGCTTTATAATACACAAACAGCTCAAAACTAAAAACTTTAACATGTACTGTATGCACTTCTTCACCAATTTCTTGAGTAACATTCCTGAAAAATAAGATAGTAAAATCCCTGGATCGCACTAAATCTAAATGAAACATATCATTTTGACACTGACTCCTATTCTCTACTGCTTTCAATTCATAACTTGTGGTTGACCTCCAGATTTACGCCAGAGGCCAAGGCCGGTCGACATCCATTTGTCTACCTGCCGTTCGGGGCCGGTCCCCGGAACTGTGTGGGAATGAGGCTCGCCCAGCTGGAGATCAAGATGGCTCTGGTGCGTCTGTTCCGCGGGTTCAGCATCGTGGCCTGCTCTGAGACCAAGGTGGGGTGGACACTTCAAACATTAAAGACAGCAGTCTGTTTTGAGTCTGGAAGTGATTCAGACTCACTAATTACACATTTTCACATAACACATGGATTTGAAAAAAAGAAGTGTGCCTGCATTCTTATCTGTTTGCATCCCAACATCATATACTGATTGGTTATATTATAAAACAGTCGTTTTCATTGGAGATTGGAGAGTAGGAATAGTATAATCAACCACAATTTCCAAAAAGACAAAGCACTATTTATATGTGTAGCTGTTTCCTTTTGTGAAGTTTCCCTCTCAGTGTTGCGGTTTGCAAAAGCTGCAACTGCATGGCCTTATGGTAAAGAGCATTATATTAATTAGCTTCTACTATAAACATACACTGTAAGACAAATTGTAAATTATAATAACATTTATGGCTTTCATTAGACATTTGAGATTGCTGTACAAAATGAACACATGGATCAATGAAAATTCAGTATGCATCTGTCAGCTATTTACTTGTGTGGTTATGAACGTAACCCCACATTTAGAATACATATACAATATCTATACAATATATATATATATATATATATATAAGATGATCCCTTTCCATACGCTGTTCTTTTCTTTGTGCAGGTCCCTCTTGAGTTGAAGTCATCGAGCACTCTTGGACCTAAGAACGGCATATTTGTGAAAATTCAAAGAAGAGACTGTTGAGAAGAACAAGTTAATTCTTCGCCAGACAATTAGAAAGTCACTGTTCGTCCTGGATGGTTTAAAAAAAGAGGAGTTTAAGAAAAGTTATAAAGCATTCTGCAGGTCTGTGATGTGATAATATTACTTTATTCATACCACTGATTTATGCTCAAATCACTCAAAAGTAAAGTTATTATAATAATGAGTCAGCTGTTCCTCTCCACAAAGACATTTCCATAGGTAAGTATGAGCATGAAGTAAGTTACTGTACACCTTATATCTTGGTTATATCCTTTCTTCCTGAGGAAGTGAAGAAGAGAGAAGAACAGCACTGCTATACTCTAATAACTGCTCGATTTAACATAGAGCAGCTCTCAGCCTTTTACCTCAGTATGTAGCAATACTGATAATTTAGCTGTGATTTTGCTGTGTGCCACAAAAGGTTTTCTTGGGACAGCATTGCTTTCATTAACCACTAATCTGAACAATACTTTTAATTTTACTCTCAGGTTAACATTTATTTCTCCTCCTTGCTCTGTAGAGGATTTTTTGTTAAACTTATTTTATGGTCTTCACAAGTTAATTCAGTTAATTTGATGAACGGGTGGAAAGGCAGAAATTGAAACGTGTACAGTGTAAAGTGCAATACAATGGCAATTATGAGTTGAAACAGAAGAAGACGTTCAGCTGAAAAACTGAATTGAAATAAAACAATGCTCTAGATCAGATCTTTCAGCTGAAACTGAAACTTAGCACACTCACTTAAACGGGCCATCTGGTTTGCTACTGTGTTTATCAATACATACATATACCACCAGCATCCACATGTGCTTTATTTGCTAATATTTGCATATTAAAGGAACAACCTGAATGTAAATCAATCCAGAGCTGTTCTGATTGATCATCTTCATCTGAAACATTTCTATCCTGATGGGAGTGGTCTCTTCCAAGGATGACAATGCCTCCATCCACAGTGCACGAGGGGACACGAGGGGTTACTGATGGGTTTTAGAGTTTGGAGTGACACATTGGACAGTGCTCTCCGTGTCCGTCATCAAAACACCAAATGGAAGATCTTTTGGAAGAATTGTGTTCCTCCAATCCTTCCAGTAGAGTTCAGAGACTTGGAAAATCAATGCCCAACCGTCTGTACAGAAAATGACACTCTTGATCTTTATAACATCCATTTGGATAAGAAGAAAAAAAAAAGCCTTTTGCAGGAAAGAAAATAGAAGAAAGTACATATGTACGTATGTAATCTTAAGAAATTGCCTGTCTCATGCAATACACTAAATATGCTGCTGTGGTTTCAGTGTTGCAACTTAAGCATTCCTTTCTGCAGTAATACAGACTGCAGACTGTCACTGTGAGAACTGGAGAATTTAGGCATAAAGCTTTGACGCTGGTAATTATCGAGTGACTTCATCATCGTTGAACAACTATTCAGCAGTGTAATGACGACACATTAGAAAGAGGATGTTGTGGTTTTTAGCTTTGGGACCTGGTTTCCTCACATGACTGTTGTGATTGTGAGATCTTCAAGAAAAAGACAAAAGCGTCACTGTGTGTAAATATTAATTTTGTGCAGTTACTAAAGGGCGAGTCTCAGCCAAGGACTTTATAACTACAAGGATTGAAAAGACACCCCTGACTGGATTACCTGCACATGGTTTGACTCACCAAAACACTGTTTTTGTTGCTGACTGTGGATTTCCTCCAACTCTGAGTTAAGCTAATTCAAATAAAATACTTAACAGGAACAACTTCAGTCTGACTTTGCATTTGTTGTACTGCATTAATGTTTGAGTTGAATGGTGTTCCTGTAAATGTAAACTTACCTAAAAAAAATTTTTTTTAAAGTTTTCGAGGTCATCACCTCTTCATGAAACAAGGAACGAGTTAACTTGAAAAGTAAATTACATTAAATAAGTGTAAGCTGTTAAATTAAGGCTGTCAAGAAAATACAAATGCATTTCATCTCATACTAAATCAGAATTAGATTGAAGAGATGGTTGAAACCTAGTTACCATTTTTTGAACAAATAAAGGATTAAACAAAAAGGGTTCAAGTCCAACTTGTATTCATTCCACCTACTGTGAGTATTAACTTCCTTTTAAAATACTGTTAGTACTTTGTATGTGTATTACAATACACATAAACTGTCACTTTGTGCATTAGACTCTTATCTCTGGTCAATTGTTTTAGTTATCTTAGGCACTCCTTCAAATCTAAAAGGTTCTGTTAGCTTATAGTTGTTGTTTTTTTTGATGAATTGACATGACTGCTAGAGAGCCTCAAATAAAGCAAATAAGTGCTACTGTATCACACACTGTATCCACACTTAGCTCTCGTGTCTACTGACCAGAAAAAAACTTTTTTCCATGGTAATGTCAGTCAGTCAGTCCACCACTTTGGTCCAGAATGAAATATTTGTGTAACTGTTGGATGGATTCCCACTGAATTTTCCATGATTCCCAGAAGATGAAGTCCACCGTCTTTGGTAAAATCCCAACTTTTCCTGTTGGCACAATGAGGTTCACATTTGTGGTTCAGAGAGAAAAGGCTACCATGAAATCTGGACCCTCATGTTCCCTTCAGGATGAGCTGCCATAACTTTGATCATCACTGAACTTTTCATCAAGCACCATCATTAGTCAAAATTTCAATTTGTCCAATACTTTACCTGCAACACTAATTAACACTAGTTCTCTCATCCTCAGCTGTACTTGTGTTTGGTGCTAACCAGCACATGTAAGCATGCTAACATGTTAAAGTAAGATGATGAACATGATACATTATTCAACATTATACCTGATGAAGTCTCAGTACAATTAGTTATTAGGGTGTATCTGGTTTGTGCTTTTCTTACATAGTAATGCTCCAATTTCAAATTTTCAGAATGTATCAATACAGATACTGTATATTTCTGCATTGTTTCAGATTCATAATGATCAAAAATGACTCTAAACGGCAGTAATGCACAGCTATATTTTACATGTCAATATATGTGACTAAACAGTTACAACTTTGTTATTCATATCTTTTGTCTTGTTGAGAAAATGTACAAGCACTATCTTAGTAAACTGTACATCGTCTTTTGGTCTAAATATGTAAAATGACAAAACCCACTACAATGTACAACTTTTATTTGCAAATTCATGGTCATTTATTTACCTGTCTCACAGTTTTTGCATACATACATTCATGTTTTGTTTTGCAGATATCAAATATCCCAATGTAATAATTGATTTAAGTCATTTGCTCCAAAGATCCAAAAACAACACAAATCACAAAAGCAATAATTAAACAATGGATATGACATAAGTAAAATATGTTACCTAAAAATTAAATTTAACTTAAAGTAACAATGGCTGACAAAAATCACAAAAATGAAAACATATTGAAGAAAAACATGTAAGGTGCTGTTCTCAGGAAGGGCATACATCTAGTATATACCCCTAAGTGTGAAATAATATCATTATATTATCAAAGACAGTTTCTACTCTGCTGCCTTCATTGTTATTCAGAGAGGCTTCACAAACAACCTTGATAGTAAGCTGGTCTAGAAGTTGTTGCAGCTCAGGAAGTAGCTGTTTCTCAGCACCCGGAGCAATTTCCCACTGCGCAGGCTGTACTCAAACATGTAGGTGCCACTGTAGATGTAAGTAAAACCTGCAGAACAGAGGATTCACATTAGTTTCTGTGCAAACTTTGTTTCATTTCAGTAGTCTTGACCAGGAAAATGCAGGTCGGCCTCAAATGCTCCTCACCTCTGTACTGGAAAGCCGCAGTCACCTTGCCGGTGAGGCCAGTGAAAGTCTCATCCACTTGCTTTGGGAATCCCCGGTCCATTTTCTTTTTGGCCTCATTGTAACTGAAGACACACATACACACACACAGCATCTCGTAAACCATCATCATATCTAAATCCACCACCTGAAGTAATTTCACATCACGTTATTTGAACACACCTGTAATACTTGCTGCCCACAAAGAACAGAGTCTTTCCAGAGTCTTCATCATAAAGAGCTGCATCAATCTTCTTCACATGTTCAGGCAGACCAAAGCTGGAAATTGATTTAGGATAGCCACGTACAAGATCATAGCCACTGAAAGCCCACATTTCACGACCTGTAGAGAGATGAAATGAAAATACCTTTTAGTATACGCATGTAAAGGTTGATAATGTTTTCTTGAAAAGGTACGCACAAAGAACAAACACTGTACCTTTAAAGAGAAAGACCCTGTCTGACTGTTGGCTTTCATAAGCAGCATCGATGTTGATGGGGGCATCGGGCCAGAAGTTTGTGATGAGACTTTGCTGAGGTGTACTGCTCTGAGGGTAGCTACGCCAGAAGAAGCTGAGAACACAAAAGAAAAGAGTTCATAAACCAGCCCTTGTGTGAAGAGAAAACACCGTTAATGGACGTCACCATTCTGATACTTGGTGATAATGATACTGTATGTCTGCAATACCTGTCTTTGAAGAAGAGCATCTCTCCTCGCAGGGTGGCAACAGCGTCCAGCACCATTGTTGAATCACAGGCATCAGGGGTGGTGGGGGGTTCAGGTTCAGGGTGAACAGGATCTGTTGTAGGGTTTGGACCTGAAAGATAAATGAAGTCAGGATCTCATTGCAACAAAGTGGTGTGACATTAATCAAAGTCTTTGCAGAAGTTTCATATGGATTTGTATCAAATAAGGCGTTATGTGCAGATAAACATGGATGATGCAGACAGGGAGTACTCACCATAGAGAGACTGGATGCCCTTGACATCATCCCGGGGCAGAACAAAGGTGGCAGGGTCCCTGTATGTGTACACAGGGTACATGAGAGCACCAGGATCATCAGAGTGAGACAAGCCCAGGGAGTGGCCAAACTCATGGGCAGCCACCATGAAGAGGACGTAGCCTACAGCAGAAACCACAGAATGACAGGTCAGTTACTCTATTATAAATAACATAAAACACAGACTCACAGAGCAGTTAGTAAGTAAAAGAGTAGAGCTGAAATAACAAACTGACCGGTATTCGAACGGAAAGTGAAGGTCTCATCATCGTCAAAATGAGCATCACCTCCAATGCCTGGTGCTGGGGCGAAGGCGTGGGCAAGAGTGCCATCAGGGCCATCAAAGGGGTAAGAATCACCATGTGCTGTTGGCAAGAACATATTCACAGTCAAGTTTTGTGAATCAAATAGAGCCATGAACTGAATTAGTATAAAAACCACCTTTCAGCTGTCCATTATCTTTCAAGGTTATACATATGTAGATAAAGTTAAGATGGTTTATGGGACGTCACAACCACTAAACTGAGTAAAAAACCAGGACAGACACAGGAACTGTTATTTTGTACTCACTTTGGCGACCAAAGGAGATCATGATATCAGCGGTGCCACTGTAGATTCTGGTGAATCTCAGAGGAGTGACTTTGGCCCAAACCTGCAGCGCTTCTCTCTATGGAGTCATCGACCTCTGACACAGACATGTCAGGTGTGTAGTTCTCGATCCTGCAGGACACAGAAATAGACTTAAATCATTGAGCATATTCAATGCCAACAGTAAGTTTCTCTGACACACTCTCTCTCCAGATCATTTACCTGTAGGTGAGGCTGTTATTCTCCCACTTGAGGTTATTTTCAAATGTGGTGTAATCGGCAATGTTGGCATCTGGAACACCACAGCGGGGCTTCTTCATCATCGCCAAGGTGTCAGCGTCCAGCGTCCCGGTGATCTGGAGACCATAGAATCTCTGCATCTCACTCAGCTTCCTGCTCACTGGGCTGATCCCGCGTCTGACTGTTGGTCCGCTCTCCTCTGTTAGGTTGAAGAATTTCCTCAGGTAGCTCTGCAAGAGAGATCAAGAGTTGGATACTTAAACATGCAGCTGTAAAACATACCATGATCTATGAAGGAAGACGAGGAAAATGTGTTTGTTAATATGCACACATTCACAGCAGAGATGGAACAGCTACGATTGTTCCTGTGTCTATAACTTTCAGGATTCCAAGAACATGAAAGTTTCCACATGCTGTTCATGCAAAATAGTGAGAATAGGTGGATGAAAAGACAAAGCCAACATACATACCTCTGCAAAATTCTCATCTTGCACAGTAACCTGTGGTACTGGTACGCAGTAAACTGCGACTGCCAGGCTTAGTAGAATGCACAGATTGAAAGTCTTCATTTTTCGTTTACAACTTGTGCTCCTCCAGCACAGGGGCTAGAGGAAGCTGTTATATAGGCTGATTGCAGGACGTGTTGCGCAACTACCTGCTTGAGTCAGTGCCCAAATATCCATTTTATGCACAGGAGAGGAAGTTAGACTTTGATTGCTCATCCAACTAAAAAGTTTCCCCAACCAAGACTAAAAAAAATACTACTCATATATCCTTTTCAGATTCCCTTGCAGAAAATGTGTTTTTATTGAGTCCTTTTTCCAACAGTGGTATTGCTAATGGGAAAAAATGTCTCTATTGCTCATTGAGGCATCTTAAAAGTGTGTTTCACATAATGTATATCAAATAAGAAATACAGGAGGGGACAATTTAAAAAAACTGACAAGATGGGGGGGAAATAGAACACAAGCAGATGGTTTCATGTCGGTGAGAAGTATTTTGTTGGCATGGTTTGGGTCCTCGTTTCCTATTAGAGGGAAGAATCACTGCAAATCAATACAGATTCACTCATTGTTCTGACAGATCGCGTTTCTATTTAAATGAAACATTTCTAATCTGATGGGAGTGGTCTCTTCCAGAATGACAATGCTCACCTCTGAATGGTTTGATAAGGATGAAAATGATTTGAACCATATGCTATGGTCTTCACAGTCACCACATCTCAACACCATTAAACACCTGTGGTGGATTTTGGAGCGAAGCCTTAGACAGCGCTCTCCAACACCATCGTCAAAACACCAAATGAGGGAAGATCTTTTGAAGAATGGTGTTCATCCCTCCAGGAGAGTTCACAGACTTGGAGAATCAACTGCCAAGGAGCGCTGAAGCTGTTCTGGAAACACATGATGACCAGACACCTCACTAAAATACTTTATGTTGTTTGGTCTTTTAATTAGTAACTCATATGCATTTGTATAACCATAAAGAAATAAATATTTTGAAATTTAAATTTGGGATGTGGATCCAGATCTGCTGGATCCAGATCTGCTACTGAAAACAGTGATGAACATGCGTAAGATGCACATGGATTGATTTCTTTTTGTCAGGTAACTGTAAAAGTTTATATTAAATTTAATCAAAAATATGCCTCATTGTACAGTGTTTAGAAATGAATAAAATGGAAATTCCTCTTGCCGTAGCACTGAATTAAGAGAGCACGTCACAAAATCCAGACAGCCCTTACATTTATTGATTTATTTATTTAAGCCACTTTTGGGATAATATTTATTCAGGCTTAATCATCTTTTCTTCTGTAACTTCCGTTTCATTAATGAAAACATCAGTCACTTTACTCTTTACATATTAATGGTGTGTTTTGTAGAAAAGATCAACTTGATAGAAGAGCTGCATGACCATCATCTTCAGGTGGTCATCCTCCATCCAGATATGTCTGTAAAAACCTGTAACAGCTTTGTACATTAGTGTTTGTGGAAATTTCCATTTTGGTCACTTAACTCATGAACCTGCCATAAAAACATATTACTCCTGTATCTTCTTGCACTGTTACTGGACAAAACAGTCTCTATTGCTCATTGAGGCATCTTAAAAATTTGTTTAACAAAGAAGTTTATAAAATAAAAACATACAAAATATATAGGTGTAACAACTTTGTACATCAGTGTTTGTGGAAATCTCCATTTTGGTCACTGTTACCTAACAGTAGACACAGAGGAAAGCAGTAATATTTGGTGCAATGTACTGACTCAGGTAAATTGATCAACAGCACGAGACATTGTGAGAGGATGAATGTGTTGCAATAAAAAAGCAACAAAACATTTTCTTTAATCCTGAAGAATATCAATCTGTTTGGCCCCAGACCGATGAGCATTAGATCACAGGGTCACAGTGATGCAAAGGCACAAGCACAAATCACATGTTATATTTAGTCCAGTATCTTTAGAAAATATAGGCATCATGCATCATTTTCACAGCATAGAAAACTGCACTTTGATACAAATGGTACAAATGACATTATTACAACACTGTATTACATACAGTACTGATGTAAGTCTTTGACCCACTTCCCTGAATTATTCATCAGTTCCTAATTTGGTATTAGGTAGATTGTGGTTATTGCTCAAAGTACAGTTTAGCAACACTTTGTGTACAGACACACACACACAGCAGATACAGAGCACCATCATCATCATCAAGCTTTCCTTCAATCATCTCTTTGTCAGGATTTCATTGTCGTCCTTCTTCTTGCATTCCAGCAGGTCATTAGCAGGGCTGGTGGAGACCACACCTTTTAAGTTGGAGTCAAATTTGTAGTGGATGTTTCCATGAAGAAGCGCACAAACCTTGTCAAAAATGGAGACCGATTATTGTGATGCATAAATGATCTTTAGGTGCGTTTTTGTCATTGCATGGGAAAAGAAAATGGAAAAAAGTACATAGTATGTAAAGTATGTAATCTTATATACAGTGGGGCAAAAAAGTATTTAGTCAGCCACCAATTGTGCAAGTTCTCCCACTTAAAAGATGAGAGAGGTCTCCAATTTTCATCATAGGTACACTTCAACTATGAGAGACAAAATGAGAAAAAAAAAATCCAACACAGACTTTCAACTCCCTTCAAAGATTTTCTATGGGGTTGAGATCTGGAGACTGGCTAGGCCACTCCAGGACCTTGAAATGCTCGAGCGGTGTGTTTGGGATCATGTCATGCTGAAAGACACAGCCATGTTTCATTTTCAATGCCCTTGCTGATGGAAGGAGGTTTTCACTCAAAATCTCACGATACATGGCCCCATTCATTCTTTCCTTTACACGGATCAGTCGTCCTGGTCCCTTTGCAGAAAAACAGCCCCAAAGCATGATGTTTCCACCCCCATGCTTCACAGTAGGTATGGTGTTCTTTGGATGCAACTCAGCATTCTTTCTCCTCCAAACATGACAAGTTGAGGGAGATTATCAGTGGTCTTGTATGTCTTCCATTTTCTAATAATTGCTCCCACAGTTGATTTCTTCACACCAAGCTGCTTACCTATTGCAGATTCAGTCTTCCCAGCCTGGTGCAGGTCTACAATTTTGTTTCTGGTGTCCTTTGACAGCTCTTTGGTCTTGGCCATAGTGGAGTTTGGAGTCTGACTGTTTGAGGTTGTGGACAGGTGTCTTTTATACTGATAACGAGTTCAAACAGGTGCCATTAATACAGGTAACGAGTGGGACAGAGGAGTTACAGGTCTGTGAGAGCCAGAAATTCTTGCTTGTTTGTAGGTGACCAAATACTTATTTTGCTGAGGAATTTACCAATTAATTAATTAAAAATCCTACAATGTGATTTCCTGGATTGTTTCCCCCCATTCTGTCTCTCATAGTTGAAGTGTACCTATGATGAAAATTACAGGCCTCTCTCATCTTTTTAAGTGGGAGAACTTGCACAATTGGTGGCTGACTAAAAACGTTTTTGCCCCACTGTATGAAATTGCCAGTCTCATGCAATAGACTGAATATGTTACTGTGGTTTCACTGTTCCGCAATAATACAGATGGCAGATTTCACATCTCAGACTGTGAGTGAGAACTGGAGAATTTAGACACAAAGCTTTGACGCTGGTAATTATCGAGTGACTTCATCATCGTTGAACAACTATTCAGCAGTGTAATGACGGCACACATTAGAAAGAGGATGTTGTGGTTTTTAGCTTTGGGACCTGGTTTTTCACACCACTGTTGTGATTATGAGATCTTCAGGAAAAAGACAAAAGCATCACCGTGTGTAAATATTAATTTTGTGCAGTTACAATGTCATTAACTCCATCCCCTTCCTTCTCCCCAAAAGACGCCCTCAGTCAGAGTTATCCTGATATTCTACACTGCAGTGTATTTAAAAAGCTTCATGTCAACCAACATCACTGAGGATGAGAGCACTGGATCATGTTACAGATAGTTAATCTTAGTGGATTTAAGCTAAAACAAAAAGTGTTTGTAGTAGTCTTGTCACGATACTGGAATTTCTAACTTTAATAAAATACCTTAAAAAATATGGATACTCAATATCAATTTCATTACTGCAGGGAAAATTGACAACATTGCCTGTTATTTAACTGTTCAAGAATAAATAATCTAATGAACTAATCTGAGAAACTGAGGAAAGTTAAAAGTACAGTGTGTATAGCACAACCGTATCTAAGTTCATTTAATTTTTTTGGGGGGGGCGGATACAACCCTTTATTATTATAGAGGGACATTATATAGGGACATACAGCAAAGGGACCCCAGCTGGGAACTGAACCGGGGTCTGCTGCAGCCCATGGCCTCATACATGAGCACACTACCGCTGACCCACCTGCGCGCCCTAAATTCATTTACTTTTGAACCAAATCAAAGTTTTTTTCTAACAAGTAAGACTGCTGTCTGAGACTCCTCGTGTCTGATGGCTGTTGGGGGGTTTAGTTTAGTTTTTAATAGCAAATGACTGTTTGGCCAACAACAGGACAACTTTACTGTCTGCTTTAATGCTTCAGTGAAACAGGAACGGTCACCAAACTCTCCAAACTCTTTCTAGAGCTCGGTGTGTCGGTCCTTTAGGTATTTTGCTAAATGTTTTGTTTACACCTTACTAAAACACTTTGTTGTTTTTTCCCTTTAATTTGTCATCCATCTGTATGTTTCTCTGCACAGTTGCCATTGTTAATCATCTCCCTGCAGTCTGGTTTACTCAAAAAGTGCTTCTAACCCCTCTTTCTTTGACCAAAATCAATAAAATCAATAAATCATTAAATTTAGTACAAACTCTCTTATTTAGAATTCGAGTGCTATGGCTAAAATAATGTGTCGGCATAGGACACAGCAGGTTAACAGGTTACTGTTTATATCTGAATGTGGTGAAGACTTTCATGATGCCTAACACAATGTTGTCGGGTTTCTTTGCCTCAACTGAAAGCTTTTTAGAGTGATCTTTGTTGTTTATTCCTGATGACCCAAGACAGTGTTTATCAGATGTCTCAAAATAGGAAACTTGACCTAACTGGCCCATATTTTTAATTTAAAGTAAAAAGATTTAGTCACTTCTGCTTCATGACCTCATAATTCTTGATTAAAGAGGATATTTACACCTCACTGAAATGAAAATGTTACTTCACTATATCTCATGTAGGTAGGTCAGTCAGTGTTTGGGAGTTATTCTGAGGTGCTTGAGAATTACAAGCCTGAATTCATTTTAATTTTGAATGTATACAATAAATGAAACAACATGTATATTTTAGTATCTGTGATCAAAGGAGATTAAAGGCAAAGACTGAATGTGTCTGTTTGAACGGTGTACATTTAAAGGGAGGCAGATGCAATTTGTGTTCAACTAAATTTTCACATGCGATAATGAGATTTCTTTTTGTTTGTTTGTTCTACTGTTGCATAATTACACTGACTACTTTGACATGACATTTTTAAATGCCTTTATTACACAACAACCAGCACATTTCATTCTGAACAACAGATAATGTTTTGCCCTTGATTGTAACCTTGATTTAGACATTCATTAAGGACCTTTGTGAAACATTTATATCATAAAAAATGAACACCAATCACTCAAAAACAGCCAAAGAAAAGCATTTTTTTGGTTTATATACATTCTCTAATGAGTATTTTCCGACCTTATAAATTCATCAAGACACGCTGTAATAACCATACAGAAAAATCAGGAGTATTTTCATCGTCTCATTTTTTACACCCCTACATTTCAGATGAAAGTATTTTATCATATTATCAATTTATCATAATATCTTGGATGTATTACTGATGGACTGCTATTGTTTAAACTACCCAATAATTTGTAAAGCTGTTCAAATTAGCCCTACTGTAACCATTTATGCATCAGTCATAATAATCCAATAACTGAATAATATTAGACTCACAGGGGCCATTCTGCTGCATAATGTTACTTTTATTTTTAATACTTAATAGTGTATTTGGTTGACATAACTTTTGCACTTTTACTTATAAGATTTTAGCACAACTTGTAACTTGTTGTGTTTTACATTGTAGTGTTACTACTTGAACCCAAGTGATGGCTCCGCCGCTGCAAAACTCCTTGAACCAAGCTACTTGCTGCTTGCAGTCAAAGTAAAGAGCATCCCGTAATAGCATTTATCCCTGACTAAAATGAAAAAAAAAGGAAAGGACAGCATTGTGACTTAAGAGTACTCAATAACATACTCTGGATAGATCTGTTGTTTTTCAAAGATAACAAAGATGCTGGGGTCGCTCTCGTGGTTAACACAACTGTCATAAAAGGTTCTGGTGTTTCCTTTTGGTGGGGGCCGGACGTAGCTGCTGCTTCCCCTGGTGTACTCCCCCACCAGGACCAGAGCAACAAACATGGTCTTGGTCTGGCTTGTTTTGACACTGGCATATCTGTCTGAGTATGAGGCATCTCTGGCAAAGTAGCTCCCTAAAAAAATGAGACACAGTCCAACACAGTCAGTTTGAGGAGAATTCACATTTAATTTCTCAGTACTGTATGCTGCATATTTATCATATCAATGGAATAGCTGCTGAAGCTGTATCACTGTACCTCTGCCGTAGGCTGTACCATGGACACCACACATCCTCCAGTCAAAGTTTTGTTCACAAATGGCCTCGATCAGGGACTTATCTGTCCCATGGAACAAGTACTGCTGATTCACAGGTTTCCCTCCGTTCCTCTGCTGCATCTGCTCTTTCTGCCTGAACACACAACAGTTTAGCTCAGTTGATTAACTGCTTATATCAGCTCAGTTTTTGGGCCCCACCAACTCCTGAGAAAAATATTTACTGTAATATGTTCATCAGTTAGTCTTGAACTGTGTCTGTCTGCTGTCTTAGAACTTCTTCACTGAAAACAGCTGCTTTGAGAGTGCTGAGACTGAACCAATTCAATAAAGCTGCAGCTGGACAAATAAACAATGAACTGAAACTCCCCATAAAGCTCCGTAAAGCTGAATGATTCACATCACGTGATAATTCTCTAATTCTAGGTTCATCACTACAAGGCAAGCAAAGCACTTATACATTGTTATCATAAAAATAACTTATTATAATTTAAGCAAAAACGTCAAAACAGGTCTGTCATTTACCACTGGAAGACTCTCCACAGAGAAGGGTTCTGGATCCTCTGGATCTTTTTAATGCTGCTGTGCGGCATGGTACGCTTAAACAATGTCTCAATGTTATTGTACTCTGCAGATTTGGAGAGATTTACCAGCTGGAAGATAAGAGTACAATGTAGATAAACAAGTCATTAATGAAGGACATAAACATATATTCAATTCAATTCAAGAGAAATCATAACAGAAATATTAAGCACAAAAATGCATGTAATAACAATACCCTGTATCCAAAATCTGGTAAGGCATTCTTGTCCCAGTAAGATGGGAAACTTTCAGCTGTGGAGGAACTGGAGCTGTGTGATGATGCACTACAGACGAGACGAAACATAACTGTCTGACTAGTGATTCATTTGAGACAGAGAAATCCAATCCATGTTATGTATGTAACATAATAATGAAAAATCTCCACCTATTATTAAATAAAAATACCTGTTTAGCTTCAGCTCCACATCTTGACCAGACACAAAGCGAGGCCTCCGTCTGACCTCTCTCTTGGTGTTGTATTTTACATTCTGCTGATACATCTGCTGTGTTCCTGGTGCACCTCTGAAGTGGAGGATATACTGCTGTTTTCCAGCACTAAAAGGAATCTCTGTATCTCTGTCCGCCAGGTACACATTCTCCAGAGTTTGAGAAGTGATGGAAGCTGGTGTGTTATGATCACCCTGAAGAGAAAACCCCAAGCAGACAGCAATCCATCAAAGTTTGAATAATTTGCCAGTAATGAAATGGGTCAAATTAATAAGCAGCTAATTAATGGCTACTTGTTACAAGAAAAAAATCCACACAGCTGCATTATTCATACATTCGACTGACCTGTCCAAACTCAAACCATTTCCTGTTGTCATCCTTCCAGTACCAAAGCCACTGTGTTGTAAGAATGAAATGAGGGGGCTTTGAGACAGAGGAGGGAGTGGATAGGCGACGAACTGGAGATCCTCCATATGTCATTGTGGTGAAGTCAACTGACTTCACATCAGGGGTATGCAGAGCTGAAAACAAGCAGCGTAAGTAAATCAATAATCCACATAAAGGGAACAAAAAAAAAAACCTATCTGTTGTTCTAAAATAATTTTATGAACCAGAGAACTATGTGCACATCTCTGTGGTCTGTTTCTCCATTCATGGACCTTTGTAAAGACAGAAATCTGAACATCCCCAAGGAGGACGAAGGTTGATTCGTGCAGCTTGTGTCACGTTCTGGGTCACAGTAGGCCTTCTCAGTGTCTTCCATATCTGGCAGGTCCTTCCAGGTCACACCATCACCATCTAAAACCTGCCATCTGTAAGGGAGGTGCCAGTGTACACGAGCACACTTCTCTGGAGAAAAAAGCAAAGATATAAGGGCACTTATTAGACAGTGGCTGACATATAGACATCATCTTTTCTTCACACAAAATGAGAAGTTACTGTAGATATGACTGGTTTTAGAGTTACCTTTGAAGCTGCAGTTCCTGCGAATGAAGAAGAGGCAGATTTCATTCCTGTCAGCGTCACTGATGGGGTTAGATGGACTAGTAGGACTCACAGGGGATCCAGGGCTGCTGTGAGAAGGCTGCTGAGTGGGGATTCTCACCTCTGGCCTCACTGCAGGAGACACACACACACACATTAATTAAATCTCTTTTGCAGACTACCTCTCTCTAGATGAAGCTGAGGATGTATTCTTTACCGGCACCAGTAGAAGGTCGTCTCTCCTGTTGATCCATGATGATGAGTTTATTTCTGTAGATCTTATGAAGGTTTGCAATATTCTCCTGACTGAATCCCTTCAAGATCTTCAATCCATGTGCATCAATATTATGGCTTCTCTTACACCTGGAGCCAAACTTGCAGTCGCCCTGAAGGTGGTGCTGGCACATGTGAAGCTTGTTGCAGGTGGTGGTGAACTTGCAGGAACCGTGCGGACCGTTGCCCTTGTTGTAATGTGGGCAGATCTGGAGATGTATGTAGAGGAGGGGGAGACCATATGAGAAAAATATGAGACCGTTCATTAAGAAATTTACATAATTTTCCATATAAATAGCAAGAAATTCTGAATTTCCACCTCTGTCTGCTACCTTTGCTTTTACAACTTGATTATTTTTGTTTATAATGAATTGTGCTCTAACAAACAATAACAGGCAACAAACATATGCCCACAGTTAAGTGAAAAAAAAGAAAAGAAAAGAAAAGAAAAGAAAGAAAAGAAAGAAAGAAGAAAAGAAAAGAAAAGAAATTGGGATTATCAATTTAGACAATTATACACCTTAAACACATTAAGAGTGTCAAAGTGTGCCACCTACCTCAGGGAGCAGGTATGGGTCATTCTGCAGTAAGAGCTGGAACAGCTGTTTCTCCGTCAAATCTTGGAGGCCATGTCTCCTCAAAAGCTCAGCGTTGTATGTTGAAGCCACACTGTGGTGGTTTTTACACTTTTGTCTGAAAAATAACAAAATTAAAAAGAAACCATTTCAGTCAGCAGTTGCAGTTTTACAGAATCCTCTGAAGAAAAGTAACTTCATAAATGTCCATATATTCTGCTGTCTATGTAAATGATGACCATATGCAGACAACTGAGGGTTATATAAGGACTCAACTATGCTTTTAGTGTCAACAATATCAGTTCAATATACACAGTACACTTAAAGTGGGTTATTCATTATTGTATATATGTTACTTATAATACTTAGTTTACATTTACAGTTTATATTTTATTTGTATAACTTATATTTTAAGGTCTTTACTTATTTTATTACTCTAGTTTATTATTTATCTTTAATTTTATTTTATATTTTTATTTTCTAAATTATCTTTTTTTACTTTTCTTGTTGACAGCCTCTATTGCTGTTAATATTCTTTTAGCATTGTTAGGAGAGCCTGGGACTTAAGAATTTCATTACCAATGATTGCTGATGTAAACTGTTGTGTAATGACAATAAATTCTTGAATTGAATCATTACTGCCATCTTCAGGTCAGATAAAGGACCTACAATGTGTGCTTTGTTTTTTGTTGATCTTACAGAAAAACACAAGGCGCACACAGACTGCAGAGCTCATAGGTCCTACTGAAATACTCGTATGTATGCTTGTGTTGCAGCACATTATTCAAGAAAATGTATCTGTACTTGTCTTTAATTGTAGGAGTGACCAATCCCACCAGAACTGGTGTTTTACATGTCTTACTGGCTAAACCTCTGCTCGGGCTGAAGCTGGGAGGAGCTTTGCTGGGATCTATGTTAAGTCACCACACACAAATCAGATGAAAATGTCTTATTTCCCCCTCCATGGAGACGCAAAAGCATCAGGGAAACCAGGGAGACGTCGACTTGCGTGTACACGTCCAGACAGACAGCTGACTCACACCTGAAAACACCTGTTTGGGTGTGTGTGGCTTTAAAGTTTAAAACCTCTTTGTCTAAATACACATAATGATCCTTTAAACTCAAACTCTGATGGACTGTTTCACCGGTTTCTCCTGTAATAAACACAGCCAAAGCACTGACATGATGCTGCTACTTTAATAATAATAATCATTTAAAAAAAAAAAGACAGATTATAAATGTAGCACAGCAGCAGGCCTCTTACCCGAACATGCAGTCTCCACAGACAAAGTACCTGCACAGGTGTAAGCCATCGCACTGAACACACTCTCCGGGTTTTTTCTGACAGAGTCTCAGGCTGGTTTTAACCAGCACCAGACTGTCCGGGCTCATCATCTGTCCTCCTGCACACTTCAGTCGGCCTTCCTGAACAACTATTTTCCCGTCGTCGAAGAGGACACTCCGCAGGACCGACTCCGCCACAGTGAAACTCTGTGTGATCTTCTCATTCAGCTGCTGGAAGTCCAGACACCCCTGGTTGTCGCAGAGGGTCCTGATGATGAATTTCGAGACGACTGAGGTCATCCTGACATGACTTCAGCTGAGCAGAAAGCTTCGTGTGCTGTCGGAGGGGGAAGAGCGGCTCACAGCCGGGCTGGTTTCACATAAATGAAACTGAAACTTTCAAAGAACAAAAGCGAAGGAAGACGGCCTGTCTCCAAAATAAAGACTCATCAACACCCTTCTTCATTTTTAAACAGATATTATGTCTTTGGGGTAGTTATGAGATGATTCACCCCCTAAAACCACTTATATAGTCTTCACATGACAAAGTGAGATAATACTTAACACCGGTACATAAAGATATACATTACTGTCACTGCATCTTATTTCTACAGTTATAATGTTAACAAAGTTGCACGATGAACAGATCTCTCCGGTTTGTAGAAACAAAAGTGTCGCTGCCTCATTTAGATGACGTTATAGGGTTCGAGTTCTGACGCGGCTGCATCGATCGACCCAAACGTCATTCAGAAAACAAGCATTTAAAAGGTTTTTTGCTCATCGTCTGGCCGACAGACCAGGCAAAGTATGAATTCAGACTTATTACAAGTCGACATCAGGATGTAGTTATTTCGGCATCCTTTTGATCCGTTTATTGCGATGAAATCACAGTAAAATCACGTGAATGGTCTGATTGTTGCAGGTTGCACCTTGCGTTCATCTCATGTAGGTAGGTGAGTCTTTGTCAGAAGCTTAGACAGTGTTTGGGAGTTATTCTGAGGTGCTTGAGAATTGCAGGCGTGAATTCATTTTAATTTTGACTTTTTACATTAAGAGTGATTTGATGATTAATTCAACATGTATATTTTTTGCGTCTGTGATCAAAAAGGATTAAAAGCAGAGCTTGACTGTGCCTGTTTGAATGGTGTACATTTAAAGGGAGTCAGATGCCACTTGTGTGTAACTAAATATTTACATGCGATGATGAGATGTCTTTTTGTTCTTTTGTATAATTACACTGACTACTTTAATCACAGTTTTCAGTGTGTTTATTACACAACAACCAGTACATTTTATTACATATCTTACCACCATATTTTCATTTTTACTATTCTTTATTTACTCTTTCATCAGTGACCTTTGGCAGACATTCAGGTTTAAGGAAGATTCAATATTTTCTTTTTAAATACTCTACAGCAGGGGTGTCAAACTCATTTTCACCACGGGCCACATCAGTATTATGGTTGCCCTCAAAGGGCTGGTTGTATAAATGGAACTACTCTGTAACATATTTTTGTG
Organism: Scortum barcoo; assembly: GCA_023238725.1. Lineage (NCBI taxonomy): Eukaryota > Metazoa > Chordata > Actinopteri > Centrarchiformes > Terapontidae > Scortum > Scortum barcoo. Next base: position 20,856,408 of record CM041536.1, on the reverse strand, counting down.
TATAAATATTGTACATGCATTTACATAAATATACAAATATATGCAAGCACATTGATCTGTGTTATTCTAACATAAATCCCTTTATCAGGTTAAGAACTCCACATTACTTCATCAGTCAAAGATCAAACTTTTCAAGTGAATAACAAAGACAAATGTCATCAAACTCAAAGTTATTACATCAACTTTGTTCAAAACTTTTTAGTCACAGCTGAGATGTGCAGAGCCATGGTAGAACAAATAACTGTGAGCTGCTAATAACGTGACAGATGTGGTATTTTCCCAAAACAAATGTCTGCAGACAGTGTTGATGAGGACATATACATCAACTACTGAGAATAACAGGAACTTTGTGGGCGGGCCTTACAGCTGAACGTTTCTGATTGGTCGAATATTCCCAGCATTTTATCTCAGCCAGGTAAGGACCAGGTGAGAAAGAGGAGCAGTCAGCTGAAGGTGAATCACACACAGCCAACATGATGCTTGTTCAAATATTATAACGCTAACTGATGTAATACTGTTGATACCTGAGCCTAAAGCTAACGTTAATGCTAATGCTGTTAACTGCTAGTTAATGTTAACTGATAATGCAGTACAATAGTGGTATAAATTGATCGTTCGTTAAATCAATCATACAAAATGATTTACCCTGCAGTCACCGGCAGCCCTCTGAAATATAGAAGGATTTTATTTGATCCACTTTGCCTCAGTGCTGCTCTGTTTTAATAGTTATTCTTACTGTGCACATCAAAACAAAAAACTCACAACATTACGTTGCTGGTTAGGAACATGTTTGCCCCAACTTCATACCGTGTTTGTATGTAACATACACTGGGACTTGCTGGCCGTGCTGAGGGACATGACAGCACCGACCGGACCGGACCGCTGCTGGAGAGGAGCGGACTAAAGGAGCGGCTCTCTCACGGGCCACATAAAATGGCGTGGCGGGCCAGATTTGGTCCGCGGGCCTTGAGTTTGACACCTGTGCTCTACAGTAAATATTTTCTGACACATAAATTCACCAAGACTCACAATAATAAAAATATAGCTGAGTATTTCCATTTTCTTGTACTTAACAGCTCTACTTCACTCTACTTCAAAGGAAAATATTGCAACATTTTCAGTTTATAAAATCTGATGCATTGTAGCAGCTCAAATCACCCAACAGTATATAATAATATATGGGAGTTCAATTTAGCTCCACCTCAATCAACACAAAAACTTAAAATGCTTTATAACTATTTATGCATTAGTACTAATAATCTAATAATTCAATATCTGTACTTAAAAGTACTTGAGAAAAAGTGCTTCGCTGATAACATTGCTGAAATAAAGGATTTGAATATCTTTTACACCAGTCAAAGTAAAGTGCATCCTAAAATAGTTTTTCCACTGACTGTAAGGGAAGGACAATTTTGTGACTTAAGAGTACTCAATAACATACTCTGGATAGATCTGTTGTTTTTCAAAGATAACAAAGATGCTGGGGTCGCTCTCGTGGTCGACACAGCTGTCATAGAGGGTTCTGGTGTTTCCTTTTGGTGGGGGCCGGACATAGCCCCTGCTTCCCCTGGTGTACTCCCCCACCAGGACCAGAGCGCAACAAACATGGTCTTGGTCTGGCTTGTTTCGGTATATCTGTCTGAGTTTGGGTGGTAATCGTCTGAGTCGGAGGCAGACGTGTCGAAGTCCGAGACATACATGTCTGAGTCTGAGGCATCTCTGGCAAAGTAACTCCCTAAAAAAAAAGAAAACAGTGTTACTTCTGACACAGTGTGTGATGGCTTCGTTTCTACTGCCATGGTAGAGTAAGCTGTTTTTTCCAGTTTCAAAAGCCTGATAAACCTAGAATTCAAGAGTTTCTTCTCCCGTACCAAAGCACAACAGCACAGCTCAGTCAGTTTGAGAAGAAACACATTTAATTTCTCAGTACTGTATGCTGCATAGTTATCGTATTACTGGAATAGCTGCTGAAGCTGTATCACTGTACCTCTGCCGTAGGTGGTGCCGTGGACATCACATATCCTGCAATCAAAGTTTTTCTCACAGATAGACTCGATCAGGGACTTGTCTGTCCCGTGGAACAAGTACTGCTGATTCACAGCTTTCCCTCCGTTCCTCTGCTTCATCTGCTCTTTCTCCCTGAGCACATAATATAGGAAACAAAAATGTGGTAATGTGTAACTAAGTATTCTTTGCATTTGATTATTCAGTGATTTTTCACTCAGTTCATTAATTGCTTCCACACACTCTGTTTTTGGTCTCCACCACCTGACCAGAAAGAAAGAAAGAAAGAAAAACAGGTCTGTCATTTACCACTGGAAGACTCTCCACAGAGAAGGGTTCTGGATCCTCTGGATCTTTTTAATGCTGCTGTGCGGCATGGTGCGCTTAAACAATGTCTCAATGTTATTGTACTCTGCAGATTTGGAGAGATTTATCAGCTGGAAGATAAGAGTACAATGTAGATAAACAAGTCATTAATGAAGCACATAAACATATATTCAGTTCAATTCAAGAGAAATCATAACAGAAATATTAAGCACAATAATGCATGTAATAACAATACCCTGTATCCAAAATCTGGTAAGGCATTCTTGTCCCAGTAAGATGGGAAACTTTCAGCTGTCGAGGAGCTGGAGCTGTGTGATGATGCACTACAGACGAGACAAAAAATAACAACTGTCTGACTAGTGATTCATTTGAAAGAAAATGAAACAGCAATGCACAGATGATGAAAAATGTTCATTTATAACTCGATAAAAATACCTGTTTAGTTTCAGCTCCACATCTTGACCAGACACAAAGCGAGGCCTCCGTCTGACCTCTCTCTTGGTTTTGTCTTTTACATTTTGCAGATCCATCTGCTGTGTTCCTGGTGCACCTCTGAAGTGGAGGATATACTGCTGTTTTCCAGCACTAAAAGGAATCTCTGTATCTCTATCCGCCAGGTACACATTCTCCAGAGTTTGAGAGGTGACAGGGCCTAGTGAGTCATTATCACCCTAAAAACCCAAATAGATAACATTATCTATCACTTGCCAGTGATGAAATGGGTCAAATTAATAAGTAAAAAGTAAGTAAATGTAACTTATCAACATTTTCTTATTACAGGAATAAAATTCCCACATAGCTGCATTATTCATAGATTTGACTGACCTGTCCAAACTCAAGCCATTTCCTGTTGTCGTCCTTCCAGTACCAAAGCCACTGTGTTGTAAGAATGAAATGAGGGGGCTTTGAGACAGAGGAGGGAGTGGACAGGCGACGAACTGGAGATCCTCCATATGTCATTGTGGTGAAGTCAACTGACTTCACATCAGGGTATGCAGAGCTGAAAACAAGCAGCGTAAGTAAATGGCTGGAGTCAATTGCATCTGGCCCTGAGTGAGGGGCAGGGTACGCCAGTCAATCACAGGGCCAACATATGGAAACAGATAAACCACTCATACTCTCATTCACACCCAAGAGCAATTTAGAGTCACCAATTAACCTAACCTGCATGTCTTTAGATTGTGGGAGGAAAAAAGCCAGAGTAGCCAGAGAAAACCCAAACAGGCATAAGGGTGAACATGCAAACTCCAAGTGGGTTCAAAACCAGAACTCTCTTGTGAGGGTGCTGCTTCTTCTTATACACCTTTGTAAAGACAGAAATGTAAGTCCCTATGCATGTACCTGGTGTCATGTTTTGGGTCACAGTAGGCCTTCTCAGTGTCTTCCATATTCGGCAGGTCCTTCCAGCTCACACCATCACCATCTAAAACCTGCCATCTGTAAGGGAGGCGCCAGTGCACGCGAGCACACTTCTCTGGAGAAAAAAAGTAAAGATATAAGGGCACTTATTAGACAGTGGCTGACATATAGACATCTTTTCTTCACACAAAATGAGAAGTTACTGTAGATATGGTTTTAGAGTTACCTTTGAAGCTGCAGTTCCTGCGAATGAAGAAGAGGCAGATTTCATTCCTGTCAGCGTCACTGATGGGGTTAGATTGATTAGCAGAACTCACTTCTGGCCTCACTGCAGGAGACACACACACACACACACATTCATTAAATCTCTTTTGCAGACTACCTCTCTCTAGATAAAGCTGAGGATGTATTCTTTACCAGCGGAAGGTCGTCTCTCCTGTTGATCCAAGATGATGAGTTTATTTCTGTAGATCTTATGAAGGTTTGCAATATTCTCCTGACTGAATCCTTTGAAAAGTCCAAGTGCATCAATTTTATGGCGTCTCTTACAATTAGAGCCAAACTTGCAGTTGCCCTGAAGGTGGTGCTGGCACATGTGAAGCTTGTTGCAGGTGGTGGTGAACTTGCAGGAACCGTGCGGACCGTTGCCCTTGTTGTAATGTGGGCAGATCTGGAGATGTATGTAGAGGAGGGGGAGACCATACGACAAAAATATATCACAGTTTATTTGGACATTTACATAATTTTCTACATGATAGCAAGATACCGACCTCTGGAAGCAAATATGAGTCATTCTGCAGTAAGAGCTGGAACAGCTGTTTCTCCGTCAAATCTTGGAGGCCATGTCTCCTCAAAAGCTCAGCGTTGTGTGGTGACGCTAGACTGTGGGGATTTCTACACTTGTGTCTGAAAAATACCAAAATGAATAAAACAAGTATTCAGTCAATGTTTTTTATTATTAATTAACCAGAGAAAGGCTAAAAAGGGCTTTCAAGTAATCATTTGATTCGTAGAAATATAAATATAGCCGCAAGTGGCTCTGAATGGGATCCAAGCAGATTGTTAGCATTTGATGTGACCACAGTGAGCATTTTGGTAGCAGTTGAGTAAAACTTCTGGAGATGTTAATTGATTTAGCATATTCTGAAAATTTATAGTGACAAACCTAAGAACTGACCATAGTTTGCCATAAGGAAAACATCAGTAATATGATGAACATCAGTAGATGTGCTGAAAAGATTTTAACTCTTGTTTTATAAGGAATATGGAATATAAAATGTCTAGAAATTTAGATACTCTGTAATAAGCCACATCCACCTTAATCCATCATTTCCAAACTTTGTGCATTGACTGAGTCATGACACCTGATTGCAAAGTGAATTTTATAAAATTTCCCCATTTGTAGCGCCCCCTTTAGGTTAAGTGCAATGCGTTTTTATATGTAAGGTTGGGGAAAAAAAATTGAGAAATTAAAAGAATGAAATAATTTTGACACTAGGCCAGTGCATGTAAGATGGTTGCAGAAACATAAACTTTATCATTACAGCGCCATTTTGAGATAAATCAGAATCACTTTCTGTGCCTGAGTGGTGGGTGAAGTTTGCAGCCCACTTGTCAAATTTTAAGAGTTTTCATCGCAGTTTTTGCTGCACGCACTTTTAGAGGGGAACAATAAGAAGAAGAGGAGGAAGAATGAAAACAAAAACAAATACAACTGCAAGCACTTGGATCCTTAAAATAAATATATATATATATAGTCCTGTTTTTCCTTTTTTTTTTAAAACAATCATTAAAAACGTACAGTGCTACATTAATACTACTGTTGATACTGTTGTCTCTAAACCAGGACATTAAATCTACACTGAGACATTTGTCATCATAGGTATTATGCAAAAGCATGTCACATGACAGTTTTTTATTTTCTGTCTGGATTGACATCTTCCTTCAAATGCAAAGTTTCCACACAAAGAACTCAAACGTCCAAATGAGTAAGGTCCACAGTTTGTAAATCATTATACAGTATTCACAGTAGTGTCACAGCAAGTTCATTAATATAAGTGTTACATAATTTCTGACTAAGACAGATTGTGTAACTACCAAAGTAACCACTCCCAAAACATTTTAGCACTGAACAAAGCAAACATACCCACATCAGGATTGACATAGCTGTTCAGTTCATAGTTCATATTCTGTTCAGTTTAAGAGGCTGAAGCACAGTCTTGCTCTCAATGAACACAGGTGTTTATGTTTCTTATAGATTACACCTCTTCTCAGGCTGAAGCTGGGTGGAGCTTTGTTAGGAAGGACATCAAGTGACCACACTTATTGCACAAATCAGATGACGAATGAGGGTAGTGAGGGAAATGTCAGCCTGAGAAACAGCTGAATCAAAAGTGGGAACACTTTTGTTGCTGTGTGGGGCTTTGAAGTTTAAAACTTTTTGACCTTTTTTTTGTGTGTGTGTGTTTGGGGGGGGCTCTGTTCAGTTTCTGTATGCTCAAAGTTGAAACCCTTTCTGGGAAAAAAGAAGAAAACTTAAGGAAGAGCCACAGATGAGGGATCCCTCTCCCTGGGACAGACAGATGTGCAATAGATGCCACACATCAAACATATATGAAATTATACATATGAAGTCTCCAAACTTAAACATCTATTAATTTTTTCACAATTTTATAACCATATGATTGAAATGATGATACTGCTCAATAAAAGACAGATTATAAATGTAGCACAGCAGCAGGGCACTTACCTGAACATGCAGTCTCCACAGACAAAGTACCTGCACAGGTGTAAGCCATCGCACTGAACACACTCTTTTTTCTGACAGAGTCGCAAACTGGTTTTAACCACCACCAGACTATCCGGGCTCATCATCTGACTGCCAACAGCCTTCTTTTGGCCTTCCTGAATGATCATTTTACTATTGTCGAAGAGGACATCCCGCAGGACCGACTCCGCCACAGTGAAACTCTGTGTGATCTTCTCATTCAGCTGCTGGAAGTCCAGACACCCTTGGTTGTCGCAGAGGGTCCTGATGATGAATTTAGAAAAGGCTGTAGCCATCCTTACATGAGGTCAGCCAGCTAACAAATAACAAGTGCTGCTGCTCACACACAGAATGATGTCTGGTTTCACAGAAGTGAAACTGAAACTTACAAAGAAAAACTGACTTTAGTGTTTAGGACTCTCACTCAGGTGAGATCAGGAGTGGGTGGGAAGTTTCATCTGTCAGTGTGCAGGGGAGGAGCTTAGAGTAGGAGAGGTGATAAGATATAAATATAAGACTGCTTGCTATGACTCTGCTAATTTGATTTAGAAAACATATTGTTTATTTTCTTTGACCTTTGTCAACAAACCATGCATCCTTATTAAATGTGTGTATCTGACTCTCTAAAAGATGATGATGTACTGTTTTGCAGCTGTTATACCTAATTGTATAAGGCGAAATCTTACAGAGTCACACATCATTGCCTGAGTTGGAGCCACTCGGTCTATGTGATAAAGCTGAAACACTGAAGTCAGACAAAATTTGAAGGACAAATTGGTAGTATATTTTGTGATGCTATATTTACTTATTTCTTCAATAAATACCACCCCAATGATAAGATGCACTTCATAATTTGCATGTATATGCACAATATGCATGGTAACATATTAATTTATTGTTCAGAAAACCATCCATCCATCCTCCAATCATTCAACTCAATGTAAATTATTAAAAGGCTCTTGGGTTCTTGTAAGGTTCTTAGTGTTTACACTGTATATATATATATATATATATATATATATATATATATATATATATATATATATATCTTTGTATACAGTCAGTGGTTTGTGCGCACCAACTCGAGTTTCTATGGTCCAGTTATCTTTATACTACCTAAACAAGCAAAAGTAATCTAATTTACATCACATGTTGAATTCAGAGTATATGGACCTTTTACAAAAAGCAAAACAAAACAAACTGTGGTAGGCCTACATGGGATTACTGTAAATTGAATTCCCCCCAATTCACCTCAAATTAATAAAAAGCCACAGAATACTTCACTAAATTAAATAATTATGATAAACATAATGATAGTCTTTCTTTTAGAGTTTACAGATTACATATCTTCACGCCAGTCCGTGAAGGCAGCACCAGCCATAGCAACCACTGCGGGGGCTGAGCGTACCTTAGCAACCATGGCGGACGAGCTCCCGAAAATGGAGGAAAAAGGCAAAGAGGTCGCGAAAGAACAAAAACAACTCCTTTACAACCAAGTGGAAGAGCTTAAGTAATGAAAATAATTATTCACCTAAGGATGTTTTTATTCGTTTAGTGGTTAAATAACACTAAAACATGATCTGTGTAGCTGACCTGGCTAACTGGAAGCATTAAATGTAGCTAGTGTCACATGTGAGATGCTAAAAAAATACTTTCACAGATTTCTGGAGGTACTTTACAATTTAATATCATCTGTACTAATCATTATGTGGCTAGCAAAATGTGGTAAACACTTTGAACCACGTTTCTCAACATTTAGGTTGACCTCTCCAGCCTAAGCAACCAAACTTTTGGCTTTCTTTAGCTGACTTTTTGATATTGACTTCCATCCTAGATGTTCCCATGCGGCCCTCCTCGCAGAGATCGACATGTTTGAAAGGTTCATCGGTCGGATTGATCCTCAGGACCTGGAGTCTCAGCCCGGGGCAGATGGGCAGGGGGCAACAGGAGCCTCCCAGCTGGAGAGTGGGGTAAGTTTTACCCAGTGATAAGATAGATACTGTGACTGTAGGTCTGCCTACATCTGACAAAGGCAAACAGTGTGTAGACAGAGAGCTACACTTTCTCCCAAGATTAGAGAATAATTTTCCTCAAAATCACGAAACTGGATTAAGAAATCCAAACACAACCAGGAAGGGACAAATAAGTCCTTTTTATGTTGAAAGTGTGACAGGACATACTGCTGCGAACAATTTCTCCATTAATAATTATCCTCTCAATGTCTCTCTCTTTTCACTCCATTAAATCTTGACATTTGAATTCTCTTCTAAGGACAGATGACCTCTCTGCACTGTACTCTGGATAACCCCACATTGTTTTGTACATGTGTGTGTTTGTGTGCTTGTCAGGGTCGCGGACGGAGGCAGAGGTCCCGTTCCAACATATCTGAGCGCCTCCAGCAGCTGACCTTGGAGCAAAAACTTTATGTGGCGCAGAGAGAAGTAACAGAGACACGACAAGACCAAGAGAGACTCAAACAGAGATATGAAAGAATTCAGGACAGCTGCAAGGTTAAAGCACACCCCGACACACAAAAAAAGACACAAAAAGAAAGAAAACAAAAGCACAGCCACAGCACCCTTTGTTTTTTCAGGCTTCTCTGAAAGAGGCAGAATTACGTCTTGCAGAAATCAGGAAGGCCAAGAAAGAGTTTGAGCACAGACTGCTGAAACCTATAAAGGACAACAGGTTGGAAATGAAGGAGCCAGAGAAGGTGCTCCAGTACATCAAAGACAAGTCAAAGGTAAATAGTTTTACATGGTTTAGATATACGCACACCTCTCGAAGTTCAGGCATTTTATACAGTTTTCAAATAGCCCTACATTCCTTTGTTTTGTTAACATATCACATTACAGTACGTTGCAGCTTTAGCCTCTCCACATTAAAATGCCATATTATCATGATTATTATTCCACAGTCGAATCTTAAATCTTACCAATTTTTAGCAGCACTCAGGGAATGTAAGTGATACACACGTGGACAAAATTGTTGTTGGTACCCTTCAGTTAAAGAAAGAAAAACCCACAAAGGTCAGCGCTGAAGTTTCATTAGTTTGTTTTTTAAATGATTCTCACAATTCAAAAGCAATGTCTGATTATCATTAGTTAATTTTCAGTAAATTTTTATTTATTATTACTTTTGTCAGTTTCAAGTTATTTCAGTGACCTTTGTGGGTTTTTCTTTCTTTAACGGAAGGCTACCAACAATTTTGTCCACGTGTGTAATAATGTGCTGCTTTTTTCTGAGCATCGGATGGACCAGTTGTTCCTTCATAGTGCAAAAAAGTCTGATGGGGGCAAATAATAATCACATTCCTTTAAATGGAGAGAAGGGGTTGGCATATATTGAGTGTTAATTATACTCTGTGTGAGTTTTTGCATTTTTCTTTGTATTAATGTTATCTACTTTCTAAAATACTGTCGCAACCCCTGCTCGTATTCATCGTCTCCCTCCCTTTGTCCACATCATCCATTCTGTTCACAAACAAACACACAAACACCAACAGGTCACCCAGCTGGAGAAGTTTAATGTGAAGAACCAGGCACTGAAGGTCCAGAAGAAGAAGCTTCAGCAGCAGCTTCAGCAGAGAAAAGAGACGGGGAAAGCAGAGTACGAGGTAGGGACTGAAAGTGTGAGGGCATATACAGACAGGCTAAGAAAGCTAGAAAGACGGTTTTATCACTTCTGTTTCGGTTTGCTAGTTAGTAAATTTAACAAGATACGGTGCTGTGTGTGCTTTTAGGAAATTTTCCATGAGTACAACGAGCAGAGAATTGACAAAAACCCGGATGAACTTCAAGTCAATCATTTGAAAGTGCAGCGTGTCCTCAGCTCACACAAGGTAACTCATAAAAAATGTAAAAAAAAGAGATACTTATAACATCCTGTAGAGGTTTGAAACCATCTTTGCAGCACAGTGACTCACGGTGACTCACCCCAGCTCGTCGAATTTATTTGGATATGTGCGTGTGTGTGAGCAGGAGAAGCTTCAGATTGTGACACTGGAGTCCAAAGAGCTGAGCGATGACATCACCAACAGGAAACGGATGCTGGCTAAACTCGAGGAGGAGATACGGCTTGCTGAGGAGGTTTGTTATTACTCCAGGAATAAGTTAGACTTTAAAAATTAAACCCAGTTTGTCATATATGGACTGGTTCACTGGTCACCAAAGAGTAGCAACGTGATTTACATTAAATCAGGTACTACAGACTAAAATACATAAATACATTCATACTGTGTCTCTCTGCCCTTTTTATTTCTTTAAACCACACTCATCTTCTCTTCACACATATCCCCTTTGTGTGCTCCGTCCCTTCCACTTCGTTTTCTCTCTTCAGGAGTGTTTAAAGGCTGAAGCTCTCAACCGACACCTGCGCCGTCAGATGACAGATTATCAGGCTCCTGATATCACTGAGTACATGCTTGTCAAGGACAAACACAAGAAGCTGCAGCAGAGCATTCACACTTGGGAGAGGAAGGTTGGGATTGCTGAGGTAAATCATATTTTATTTTCTCTTCTCTCTCTCTCTGAACTCTGTCTCTCTCACCTCCTGTAAAAAATGCGACGAGACTTTAAAGCAAGGGACATTTCACTCCACTCGCATCATAACACACCGAGCCTCTGTCCAGCTGGAGAGAAACTGTTGTGACAGCGTCCTTAAACAATGGGCTCTCTCTTTTCTCTTTTCACCAGATGGCCCTGAGGACCCACGCTAAAGTCACAAGCACACAGAGAGCCACTCTTGCTCCTGCAAACAGTGCCGAGCCTGGAGCTAGATCAGGGGAACACCACATCCCAGTAAGGCTCCCATACATAGAAGAGCAGAGCGCATAGTCAGAGAGCCGTCAAGATTCATTGAAGAAATACATTAATGCATGACAGAGAGAAAACTTTGCTACTGACGCAAATGCTGTTTCACATCGTTACAGTCATCCACTGACTCATCATGACATTTTGATATTTTTTACAGTGCTTGTTGGGAAATGTTGAGAGAGAACTACATATTTACTGTAGCCTTATCATATCTGTTGTTTTCCTTCATTTTCACTCCAGTATTTGTCCTTGAAAAACTGTTTCCTTACACCATGATGTATGAAGAGAATGAAATTATTAGCAGATGTTCTGTAAATGTAAAAACTTTGCTCCATCAAGCCCCGTTCCCTGAATCAGTTTTCACCTGTTTATACCAACTTATAGTGAATAATGTGAATAACTTGATTGCCTTTACTGTATTGATCACTGTAACATAATTATGGTTCACTCAGTCCATTGTCCTTATTATTTACGCTGTTAAGCACTTTACCCTCCTCGTTCAGCTTTTGTTGCAACTTCAGGAGGTTAAGGAGTTAAAACGTCTTTTCTCTGAGCTCTCTCTAAGAAATAAAATGTAATCTACCTTACAATTGGTAACCTGTAATGCAAGTAAATTATAAAGTATTTCTACTTCCACCCCTAACTTTAAATAAAACAAATCCACCTCAGACTCGACAAACTATTTCCTTTATTAGAAAGAAATCCTTAGAGGTATAAGCCCTCGAAGAACTCTAAACGTTATGATGTTACATGCCATATATACAGTTATATACATAAAAGTGCAGTGTCACAATGGGTAAGCTGTTTATTTATTATTAACTCTGTCATATAACTGTTTGGAAAATGGCATTACTTATTCATGTGTCTTCTTCCTGCACTGCATTTTCTCAAAAGCACAGCATCTGACATGAAAATGCAACAGCACAGGATGTCTGAAGTTCCTCTAAAACATTTTCAAAGGCACTTTCACAAGTACATACTACAGATGTACAGAACACCACAGAGTAGCTTAAAGCCTACAGACGGCATAACTGAGACCTACTGTTGATGATAACGTAGTGACAAAAGCACACTTTTATTTTTACAACTGGATTCATACTGTATCTCTGGATATTTATTCTATACCGTTTGTTTGGAGTCATTTCTACCTAGAAAAAAAAAAGATTACAAAAATAGTGAATGTTAGTAAGTCAGAAATCAATTATCTTATGATTATTATACACACCATTTCAGTCAAGTTGCAAAGAGTGTAAACCAAGTCTTTTCTGTTTGTTAATGCTAGCCAAACATTCCCAGGACATGCACCCACTTGTGTTATTTCTACAGTACAGAGGTTATTTTCAAAAAGACATACAGGGGTGCAGTCGCACAGCTGGAACTCTGGAACACACAGTTTTAGGGGGGGTATTGCATTAGAAATTATTACTGGGCCTGGACCCAAGTGAGCTGACCGACACGGGCTTCCTCCTGTTCCGCATGGGCAGGGCCTCATCAGCAATGCAGCAAACAGAGAGCCTAAATGTCAGTCAGACAACAATACAAAAAAAAAAAAAAAAGTTTACTGGCGTCCCATCTGAACATAAAAAACAGCAAAATGGGACGCGAAGCAAGCTGCTGTTTTTAGAGACAAAGAGGAAGCAGGGTGAACATATTTAGGAGCTTTTACGCTAACAGTCATTAGGTCCATGGCTACCGACGGCACTCCCACAGGGCGCTGCCATGAGTCTATACATATCAGACAATATAAAGGAATGCCTATATCATCATATGGAGGGTCAACATCCATGCTTTAGCTTGTAGAGTCACGTCTTTGGGTAGATAAAGCCAAGCGAGGCGTAAAAGAAGCGATGGCATGTGTTCCACGCCGTGTAATAGCACGAGTCGTTTAGGTGGGAGATGTTTAGTCATCATTTTCATCATTTTTCACACTGCTCCCCATAGGTTACACAGATGCAAAGGCGTAAGATATTAAGCATATTCTACCCCTGCGTCATCGGTTATTGATGCAGGAATTCAAGAATGCATCGAAATGTTCAAAGAAAGTAGTGGTTTTATCCAATAGTCACATCTCAATCCACACAATATGTTCAAATAAATTTGAGTGAATCCAGCACAGACGTGATCTTTGTACATTTCTGGGACACGACACACAGTATGCCTTGCCAAAGAAAGTTGAAGAGTTTACACGCTAGTGAAAAAAAAAAAAAAAAGCACACTGCTATCAGTACTATTATCTATTAACAAAGTACCGTAGTTAAGGGCTCTCCAGGCCCCTCATCAGTCCAACCTTCAAACCATTTCTGTCCAGGTAGTCACAGCACCTTTTATAATATATATTTTTTTATGTGAAATCAGTTACATCTCAAAGTCTGTAAGGCCTTTGAACCAGTTCACAACACCTTCAAGGGACCTCCCAGGTAAGAGCAAAGTAATTACATCATCTAGTGTGTGTGTGTGTGAATGCCACTGTGGTCACTGCAGATCTCACCGCACTCCACTGCAGCTTCAGCGGTGAATAGAGGAGCGGCACGCAGCGTCTTGTGGTTCAGAGTTCATGTCTGTAAACTAAACTAACTAGTGTACATCTTCTAAAACCTTCAAGGAAGCCTTTGTGATTTGTTGTTTGATTTTTTTTTTTAAAGAAGACATCTGTTAGATAATATTAACCCATTACTGTCAACATGTAATTCAGACAGAAGATTTGTCCAGCAGACAAATCTGTCACCACTGTAGTTCCTACATCAGTCTCCCTGTCAGAGTCCTCTTTATGATCTCAGGGAAACATCTTTTCCCCTCCACGTCCATGTATTTTACACGCTCTTAGATATTTGTTGTATGTCTGTAAGTCTAGACATTGGTATCATTTTGCAGCCCTGTTGGAATTTGTTTGAGAGTTTTTGTTTTACGTCTCTTGGTTACATGGTGCAGGACTTGTCCAGAGGGTCCTGAGGAGATGTAGCTGCAGGCTGTGAGGCCTGGTTGGATTTGGGCAGGACCATGGGCTTGGGCCTCAAGGCGGGAGGTTTGAGCTGCACGCCCATGCGGGGGGCCACCACAGGCTTGAAGGTGCTCATAGTGTCGCTAGAACTGCTGGTGCTGCGGCGGATGGGCGGCTCAGTGTTGGCGGTGGACCTCAGCATTACGCCGTGGATGGGGCTGAGGGACTCGCTGGAACTGGCTGGCGTGGGACCCCCGCCGCTGCCGCCGGAGGTCTGCCGCTGCTCCAGGGTGTCCAGCACCACGTCGGGGGCGTGCTTGGCTGAGCTCTGCCGCTCCAGCTCGCGCAGCTCATTCAGAGCAGTGTTCATAGTTTCTTCTATGTCCTGCAGGAGACAAAGACAGAGAGAGTGTGTGTGAGGGAGGTGGAGGGGAGGAACATAACATTCATGAAAGAGATGAGAGAGAAATAGGAAGATGTACTTTAAAAATGAAAGAAAAAAAAAAGGTGCAGGAGACGAGAAGAAACGAGAGATTAAATGAACAGCAAAGACTTGAGAGAAGGGAGGAGGCAGAGAACATTATAGTAGGAAACACAAAAAGGGATGTTAAGAGAGGACCACAGTGACAGCTTTTCAAAACACCAAACATGCATTAAACATACAGAGAGTTAGTAGAGACTATTACTTTGCACCAGCACCTCTCCCTCTGCATGCTAATGACTTTGGATAGCGAGGGAGATGCTGAGATGACAAGACATGTTCATCTAAGCATGCTCCCAGTAGGCAGACAGACAGCCCAGCACAGTTTAAAGTGTTCTCTGTGACCTCTGCTTTCTAACTGAGGCTCTGTACAAATGTCACTCGTGGCTTTACTCTTCATAAGTATGTAGCAGTCAAATTAGAGCCACCAGGTTTAATATATTTAATAGATTTTTACAGAGCATTTTATATGCTCAAAAATAAGACTGGAGTAAATATACTGAGTCCCAGTGTCGAGCTACGCTCCCTGCTGTCTGCCTGTGAAGCTAGTCTTTTGCGTGTATTTATCACACGGACACAGTTGCAGCCAGAGGAAGCAGAAGACAGGGACTGACTATGTTTTTACAGGGCGGGGCAGGGCTTTGATGGTGGAGGGAGCTGCGGTCGGGTCGCCGCTCGTCCCGCGCTGACCTGTGCGATGGTCTCCGGGTCCAGGGGCTTGCCACCGTGGTGGTGGTGGGCGTCAGTGAAGCCCGTGTACTGGCCCGAGGATGTGGAGCGGCGGATCGGCGGGCTCTCCATCTTCTTCAGCGACTCATGGCGGCTGATGTTGGTCAGACTGCCGTGGCCGGTGCGGCGGCGGCGTTCGGGGCTGTCCATGGCCACGTGGTTGCGACTCCGAAGCATGTCCCGTGGGCTGAAGTGTCCTAGGACTGGGGAGCCCATCTCTGGGGTGCCTCCGTGTCCTCCATGACCGTGCTGGGAGGGATGCACCATGCAGTGCACATCGCTGGGGCGGGCTGGAGGCCGCCGAGATGGCGGCTCTGATCTTTTCTTGTGCCTGCTGGGATGGAGGAGAGGGGGAAACAAGAAAATGAAATATCATATTCATTCCTTTACAGCTTTTTATCCTTTAACATTTTACCAAATAACTTGCATCCATTTCTTCACTTTAATTACAGCTACTGTGCCACCTTGCATCTCCTGAATGTAAACTTTTTAGGAACTAAAACCAAAAATAACAGCCTTGTTTTTGGATTGTCTGCTGTCTTCAATAATGTAATTATTTACTTTGGGTCTCACTCTGAAAACTCAGCAATCCTTCAGGCAAAAAAGTTCTCCAGGCTGAATGCAAAGGGTTTTCTATATAACAATATGTGGGCGTGCTGTCAGTAGCCTACAGTGGATCCTCATTAACCAGTGTGAAAAAAAACAATCATCAGTAGTGTAAGAGGAACCCCGTCACAGCTCCAACGAGCTCATTTGGAGAGCAGGTAGAGTAGACATGGCTATCAGCCAGACGAGGGAGGCCTGGGGTTTGTCAGAGCACCAAAACAGCCTCCCTGGGAGAAGCTACAGCTGCTGCAGCAGTACTGCTGTCCTCCATCTGAACCTGGACCGGCACTGCACCATACACACCTAAATACGACACACACACACATGCATTTGAAACATGGAGACAGAGCTGAGCTATCCAGACACACACAGACGCGTGTTTGCTGAATTACACGTGATGTTTCTTCTCAGAAACATCTCTTCCCTTGAAGCGGTTCTATTTCTCCATAAAAGGCCGATAGAGCAGCACATCCTCCTGAGGACAGCTCTAATAGGCCCTGATCTGCATATTTATGACTACCAGCACTACAGCAGCTACAGGCAGCCTGAGTCAAGAGCTGTAATGTTTAATCAAAACAGCCATCATCACTATAATCACTTTCAGTCTAGCAGCTAGATGAGTGTGCATGACTGTTGGCAAAGAACAAGAATTTAATAATACAGTTACCTGATATTTATTACATGACATCTCATGAATTCAGATGAATGTTTTTAAGGTAAAGGAGAAACTAGTAATATATTTCTATTATTATGCAGTCCCTTTTCGCAGTTGGCATAACATTTTTCAAAATAGTGACAACTAGAAGTGTAAAATAAATTACATCTGAATGCTGGCACAATTAAATATTTTAATTCTACATTAATGCTTCTCTGTGATGATGAAAAGAAGTGCATCACTTGTCCTTTAAATCACCTCAGAGAGGCAAATGGCTTCATTTGAGAGTTTACGTCTCCCTAATGAACACCGTCTCAGCCATTATCATTAAGATTTACTGGCAGCTTCCTCGTTGTGCTAAACAAGAAGCAATAATGAGGACGGATATGAAGGACTGTGAGCGTCTCAGAGAATGTAATTCCAGTCCCTGTGCTGTGGTGTCTCCCTCGTCATTTCATTGCAGAAAACTACTCATCTTCTCTAACTATAAAGTCTCAAGTCAAGACAAACAGCCATGTTTGCTTATGTAACTGAATACAAAAAAACAAACAATAAAATATAATGTGTAATATGAATTAATGGACACAAATATCCTCCTCAAAAGAACCAATGATGGTTCAGACACAAAAAAATAAAAGACTCACTGATAGAGTGGCGCAGGCTGGTGTGCACTGTGAGAAACTTTTTTTTCCAGACTGCAGTGAGGAAACTAGATAGTAAACAACTGCAGAAACAACTGACGGCCTGCAGGGGGAGCTGTCTGCATTCATAACACCGCTCCCCCTCTGGGACGGACTGTACGACAACAGGCACTGTAACTTACTCTGCAAGCTGTCACCACACTGACAGCTCAACCTTGTGTTTCTTATGGCCTCGGCTGATAAGAATGTAAATCACGAAATATTAGTTCCTCAAAACAGAAAAAACAGAAAACGTAACTGGAACACTTGATCCCTTGATCAATGTGCATCTTACGATGTACGAACTCAACTGCTTTGTTTACCGATGATTGCTGCGATCATGATGCCAAACTCTACTAGAGGCCTGTCTGGTGTTGTTAATTGAGAGCACCAGGAGAGGAAACTATCTATATAAAGCTCAGGATATAAATGATTCAATGCTTCTGAGGATTGTCTGAATGGAAGAGCAGAAAAGTGAGTGGGAGGTACACAGGAGATGTAGAGAGAGAGAGAGAGAGAGAGAGAGAGAGAGAGAGAGAGAGAGAGATGGTGGGGGGGTCACCTGTGAGCTGGTGACAGATAGAAAGAAAGTGTTGTAGACGCACAGCTCTGGGAGTCAGAAGAGCTTCGTTAGGGCTCAGGTGGAAAAAAAAAAAAAGATGATTCACTCAGACATATTCTACATCTGCATACAAAATACCTGCAGTGGTGTAAAAATTGCCTCTAGTATGAATCATCAACATTTCAACAGTGAAGTAGAGGGAGAGAGTGTGCCCCTGAATAAAACAGCATTTGCTGGTGTGTTTGGCGGGAGTCGGTAACAGACACTTCAAGGTCGCTTACTCCACCGCCAGGAACGCAGCGACAAAGAGGGGAGCAGGAGACTGAATGCTGGCACGCAACCAGCAGAAGCTGCCAAAAAAAAAAACGGAGGTGTGATCAGATATGTGTGTCTTCTCTCCGTGTGCCATCTCCCCCTGTGCATGTGTACGGATGGTCCAGAGTGACCAGCTCATGACCACTGATGTGAAATGTGCTTTTAATACTCATACTGTGTTAGGACACTGGGAATAAAATAGAGCGGCAGAGGTGTATTCCTCCTGTGGCATTTTGTCCGAGAGAGGTGAGCTGAGGATACAGACTGACACTGGGAGGCAGCGTACGTAACACTGTAAGCACTGGGCGCACACTGTTCAGGTCTTTCTTGCTCAAATACCAGGCAAATTAAACTGCTCTCGCTGCAAGCTTGCGTTGAAGAAAAAGGCTGAAAACAAGGATTATTTTTCAGCAACTGATCCAAGTCCCAACTGCTCAATATAAAAAATGTAAGTCTGTTTATATTTCCAGGTGTCTCGAGCTTGTGTGTGTGTGTGTGTATTGGTATTCACACCTGAAGCTATTTAAGCATCTAAGGATGATGCAACACTGGGGCTCCCGCAGACATGCTGCTGGATTGTCAGACCTTATTGGATTGGCCATCTCTCATTAGATAAAGCCGACATGAAGTCCGAGATGTGCTGTAGTCATACACCGGTAACTACGCTGACAGGAGGACTGTTAGGAGCACTAATTAACACAGCGGGATGATTGTTAAACCTTGAAAAAAAACATGTGTCTTAATGTCTACTGAATGGTTGAGTGCTATAAGACATCCTAAAAACCCAGAGTTAGTTATTCTAAAATACAAGAACTTTTAGTATCTTTGTCCAAGTCTTCGGTGTTTCTTGTTTTATCTTGTGACATGTTCTCTGTTGGATGTACGTGCAGGTTTCTGAAGATATTGCAATTTATCTGTTCAGCAGCAGAGTCTAACACTTTTCATACGGAAATTCCCTTTATCTGTACAATAAAGGCAGACACATAAAGCTCATCATTTTTAATACACTGGAAGCAACTGTGGATTGTACAGAGAATGCAAATTTTTAAAATGCCTGATTTGTTTTGGAAATTGTTAATGAGATACTTTAATATTGCAGCCCAACACAGCAGCAGTGAAAAAAACCAACCTGGTGATATAGGCCTCAGAGATCCTGGTGTCAGTGGGCGAGCCGATGTCTTTTCCCGAGCATTTATCCTCGCCAGCGTGCCCGCTGCTGGCCTCGCTGTCAGCCTTCTGACTCAGAGTGTCTGAGAAGTTGTCATCTCTGGTACACAGAGACAGAGTGACAATGAGACATGGAAAGAGCAAGAGGAAGTGACACAGAAACCGGCAGACAACAACAGCAAAAAAGAAGGAAAGAAAAGAAAAGAAAAAGAAAGAAGAGAAATCAGCAAATCAGTCGATCTTTTATATTTGCAATGTTCTACGATGACAGCATTTCATATCAGTTTCCTGCGAGTCAGCAGGTCTCCCTCTCTCCCCCAAGGTCCCGAGAGTCACATGAGTCATATTCCTGGGCCTCTCAGTATTCTGATGGTGCGCTATGATGGTGACACACACACACAAGCAAGCTGTATGGGTTTCAGTGAGGTGTGTGACTGGATACTGGGTACAGTTGGTGCCTGTCAGGTGGCAGTAATCAGAGCTGCTGAGCTGCACTGCTGCCTCTGATTATGTGTATTAGCTGATATGAAAACACAGTCACTTATTTAGTGTATCCACATGAATGCAACCAGACGCAGACGGGGCAAGGACGAGTTCTTCTCCAAAGCAGAGGCGGCAGTAAACATAATTTACAGACAGACACAAGAAAAGTTCAGACACCCCGACAGTCTAATCTGGAGAGAGACATCCTGTGCTGAAGTGATCTCTCAGACGTCTCTCCGCATGTTTTATTCTGGTCTCTTTTATGGGAAGTGAATATCACAATCCTGTGTGCTCTTACACTCCTCAGCCTGCTCTGTTTAAGTAAAGAGCAGGAAGTTACTGTGCTTGGGGACAACCCGAACAGCTGTAAATTCCCCTGCTCTTTCATTAACTAAGAAGACACCCCATCAGCAGTGCCCCTCCCGGTGAATTATTGATAGAGGCACACTGACGGGACAGCAGCAGCCGAAAGGAGAGAGGAAGGAAGAGGGGAATGCATTCTAAATAGCCATTTTGTCAGGCCAGCAACTAAGTGATTGGAGTGATTCTCTTCCCGTCCTAACGAGACAGTGAATCCAGTCCATTAGGCACCAACGGTTGCCACGACAGAGTGTGTGCTTGTTAGTGTTGAGAGCGGGAGACAGTGACAAGAGGGCCGGTTGAGGACCCTGGAGACGGAGGATTCTCCACGGCTGGGTGGGGACGACAGCAGCGTGCAGGACCAGCGAGGCTGAAGGTCCTCTACGCACGACCCTGCAGTCAACTGAGAGCATGCGACCTCATAGAGAGAGTGCAATCTTTACTAAACTTATAACTTATGTGTTCTCTTTAATCCCAAAATCAATATAAAGTCATCTGCCGTCATTCTGCCTCAAATCATTCTCTCATGAGCGTGATGCTGATTGAATACATTTGTGCAGTACTCAGCTGTATCTAAAACGAGGCTCAATGGGAAACACTCACATGTCTTGGACCACAATATACTGGTGTGGCACCAGGCCATCGATGCCGTTGTGACGTCCCTCCCACCAGTCTTCAGACGCCCGCTGATACAGCAGCAGGGAGGCGCCCTTCTTAAAGGACAACTCTCGGGAAGAGCGCCCAACGTAGTCGAACTTGGCAATGGCTTCAATGGGCTCGCCCTCTGTCAACGAGAGAGAGAGGATTAGACAGGTCAGGTAAGTCAGACGGGCCAAAAGACATCAAGTGCAGATGGCTATTATCGTGTGTGCAGACATTTTGAATGATTGATACAAGTGGTACAATCCTATCAAACAAAAAATCTTAATCCGGACAGACAACACATTCTGGCTCTGATGCAGGACGGTCTAAGAGTGGCATGTTTGTGCGTGCGGATGCTTGTGTGCGACAGTTTGTGCACATGGAGTTCAAGTGTGCTGAGCCAGTTGTTTATTTTAGTTGTAGTCAATAGTAACCCGGCTCTACAACAGCAGGCCGGGGCCACAACAGGCCCTGAGGAGCTTTAGCAGGATAATTATAGAAGCTGGTGAGAGGAGATCTATATGACTCAGGGGCATGTCAGTCACTGTATGGATCATTAGACTGGGTTGATATCTACTCAATAACTGTACAAGTAGAGCCCTGGATCAGTGACATGGGGAAAAAACAGGAATATTATTACTGACAATACTAACCAGAGGTAGACTGAGCAGTTACTATTGTGCTTTATTTCAAGTCATCCTTATTATTGTTGTTATTTTTCAACTAAAAGACTTTTGTTGACAACTTTCCTGAAGAAAACATCTGTGGCGCCAGCAACAGCTTCCGTCGACTCTTCTATTAAAAAAAAAGGTGCATGTATTCAAGTCAATATGCATGCACAACAGCAACACAGGTCTAAAAATAGCTTCTTCATTCCTTCCTCACTGCTCCCATCTCACTTTAAGTCAGACAGGGGGTCCCTGGGCAGACCAAGCCTCGCCCTAACGCAGGCTGTTTATATACGCTGGGAACAGAGTAAATGGCCGGAGCTTGTATCGGCTGAGAAAAGCCATCGTGGTATATCTTACACAGCCGCTTAAAAGTAATTCCCAGATGAACAGAGGGGCCACGTGAGCAAAGAAATATGGGCGTGACTGTGAGCAGAATGGAGGTTTCTTCATTTCTCTCAGGGTCTTATTAATTCCCATTACACCCCCCCACCCCACCCCAAACCTTTGACTTGCCACCTTCCTTGCTTCACTTGGTTGTCAGGATTGACGGGGTGGATGTGATGTGGCTCCAATGAAATGTGACAAGCAGGAATTTACTGCCTGAATTAATTGGGCTGCACTGCAGCGGACAAGGCTGTTAATAAAGTTGACAGAACCCTTATCGGTGCAGGGGATTTCTACTCCTCGCCATTTTCTCCATCTCTTTTTCTCACTTCCATCCATCTATCCATCCATCTGCAAATGGTTATCCAAGGCACACATGCGCGCACACACACACACACACACACACACACCAACGCTGCAGTGACGTGGCTGCGGCCGAAAGCAGCAGGCCATAAACTCAAACCTCGGTGCAGTAAAAGATCCCCTCTGTCATGTTGTGCAATTATAACTGAGAATCGCTTCAGACCCAAGCACCGGAGGTTACACACGCACACCCGGACACGCACTCACACTGCGACTGGAGTTAAAGAAATGTTGAGAGCTGTGAGAGCTGGAGGCCTGTGGTGTAAGAGATATGAACTGTCAGATGTCTTACACAAGCCAGTGGAGCAGAGTCTGCGTGGATGTTGCTCCACACCCATGTTCATACACAGAAATGGGGGAGCAGAAGCCTGGTGCAAGATATGGTGGGGATCAATACAGTGGGAGAGAGTAATCTGTCTTTTTCTCTTCAATCCACCCAGTCTCAGGTGCTTGCTGCAACCAAAGGAGAGCAGAAAACCTCATGCAGGACTTGAAAACCTGAAAGTGGGTTAGAAGTAGCTCTTTATGTTGAAAAAGGGCAACTTTTCTGATGCAGTAAAATTGTTGCCCTCTAATGTGCACAATCCTATATAGAGTGTGCCTTTTGGGGCACTTGACAACGAGGACATCCTGCTATGCTCCTGCAAAGTGATATATAATCAATGTGGCACCTTTGACCTTGTAGCCAATTTACCAGCAGATACAACATCGATGTATTGATGGTGTGCGAGAAGTGCCACTCTAATAACAGGCAGTTAATCTCCAGTCACGACAGCAACCGTCCATGAGATTGTCATGTGTGTCACTCCATTTAGCCCCAGTTTGAGCACCTCATGTCTTAACTTTATTGTTGCTTTGATTTAGTATTACTGGAATTAAAAAAAAGAGGGTGAGAATTGTGTGGATGACTTTATTTTTCAAAATGGTAGCATGGTTTTATAAAGCCTAGTGCCAGTTTGTGCCTCTTATGTGTCATTAATTACAAATGCGTCAGAGTACTAAGCACAATGACCATTAACACGCTGATGTTTGGCAGTTATAATGTTCACCATGTTCGGCAGCTTAGTTTAGTTTTTTAGCATGCAAACATTTGCTAGTGAGTACATGAGTATGAATTTTATCAATAATTTCCATCTTTGTTTGAATTTACAACTTACTCTCCTTGTGTGCTCTCTTTAAATCTGATCCTGAGTCTGATCATCTATCTGAGAGCTAATGAGCTCTAACACACTCCAGGGGGGCCGCGCCGACTAGACGAAAACATTTCCGGACAGCTACTTAGACCAACATGTGGAATGACTAACCCTACTGCTCTCTCTCTTTTTGTCTATCATGTGTTCGGCGGCTTTGGGGACAAATAGGACAAACACGTTTGAGCCCCGAGAAGAGAATAAACACATAACTATTTCAGTCTGCAGAATCAAGAGCTGGTAACCAAACAGGAAAAGAGGTTTGCTTTTGTGTCTGAAATCCAAATGAGGTCATGGGGATTTAAAAATAACCGATGACAATAACTTGACCACAGTTCAAGACTCCACAGGGAGGGACTCGAGTCAGTGAGGACATCCTCCTGGTCCGTTCCCGAGAAGCTTTAGGAACAAAACCATGGCAGCGAGGGATTTCTGCAAAACATAATCTTCCATTAATTACTCAAAGACTTGACAGCTACCATTTGTGTTTTACAGTGGGAATCCTCACATACATTAAGTTTCCTAATCAGATGTCCATTTCAGTCATAAAGGACATCCAGATGAATTAATCTTGATGCAGAGTGATTAACAGCTGTTGTAATGAGAAGAGATCAACCATATTTACGAAGTCTTTCTATGGAGACTGATTGAAAATGGTGACATAGAGCCCCTAAAAATCCTCCCTGGGTGTAAAAAACAGGCAGGATTGGGGCAGTAGCTGTCACCATGGAAACAGGTTTAGGGAAGTCTGTTACTAAGGTAAGATATGAAGACTTTGCTCAACTATAGGTTGACTCTTTTTTTTTTTTTTTTTTTTTTCCTGTAGTCTATGTCTGGTCAGCTCTCTGCCACGTATATTTATCACTTTTTAATGAGCCTGAAGTTTTCTTGTCTTTCTCTCCTTTTTCCCAGCAACGCCTGACCCCGGCTGGTATTTTGGTCTAAACTCACTCATTCAGTATTTGATTTGGACCAGACCAACCAGTATCCATTTCACTCAAACAAAGGGCCACATGAATGATAGCACAAATGTACTGAATCCCACCATGTCTGAGAGAAGTCTATTGTATCCTCCAGTGTCTACATGTGCCTGGTGTTTCTTTCATTTCTTCATATTGCTCTTGGACACATGGAAATGTAGTTAAACACAGAGAAAACACAGACAGTATAACTTTGGAAACCTTTGACACATACATTTGCTATTCTTTTTTACAAATGACTATAACATATTTTTTTCCTGTGATAAAAAAAAATATTTTCTTATCTATTTCAACCCAAGACTGTAACCCACTGGAAACAAGATTTCTCTCCCAGTGGATCAAGTGGGTAAGGACCACCTTGGAATTTGTAAAAGGGGGATGTGGAAGTGCCCCGAAGTCCCGAGGGAAAAGAAGAAGCATTAGAATATGAATGACTGTCCATCACTGTGAGCCCAGTTCCCTGGCCCTTCAAGGTTACTGCATTTAAGAGGCTGAAAGGCAGGATTAGCTGCAGAGAGCTGCAGAGAGCTAGATTTAACCCTCGCAGCACAGCGGACATTAGAGAAAGTTTACATTTGGAAGCTAAATATGGATAGGACAGTGCAGCATTTTACTTTATATGCGACTTAACGTGGAGTGGCAGTCATTCAATTTATGTGATGTTAAATTAATGAAAAAATGCCGTTTTTGTGGAAAACCAACAAGTGCACCTTTAAGTGTTTCTGTTATTAAGGACTATTTTCATACAAACATGTTTGTATAGTTACTCACCGTCCTCGCTAGTGTGCGTCTCTGTCCCTCCCTCGTTGTCTACCTCCTCCAGGGCTCCATGCTCACTGTAGGGGCTCTCGCTGTGAGAGACAACATGTAAACCATCAGGGTCACACCCAAGGCAGGGTCAGGGATTAGGGGTCAGAGGTCAAGGGACAAAGAACCTGATCTTCTTTTTGCTGTAGTTTCAAGACACTTTTTCTTGATTTCAGTTTGAAACATAAGACTTTTTCTAAAACGTCAACAGTCAAAACTTATTTCAGTGAAGGTGACGAGGAGGAAGGGAGGCTTTTATAATTAATAGGACCTAGAGGAAGTTCAAATAGCTGCCATTTTCAGTATTCTGAGAGAGGCTTAGATCCTCTCTCTGTGGTTGGGCCTCTTTTTTCTAAATGGGTTTCTTCTGGCATCGTGCTGAGAGAGCTGGCAGTAATGCCACACACGCATCCACAGATTACCCCTGCCAGGAACTGAGTGTCTCCTCCCATGTTAACATGTCACCAGCCACCTCCTCTTCTGCAAGAAAGGGAGGCAGCCAAGACAACAAATCTCCCCAGGGCTTCATGTGCCTTGCCGTGGGGATGTGGTCGTGCTGAGATGGCTGATTAGCTCTAGCCAGGGTTAGATCCCTACCTGCCTGTGGTGATGGGGAGGGGGGGCACAGAAAAGAAAGGAGAGACGGGCAGAGAAACAACTGATAAGCACTGCTTACAGATGAGGAGCTGGCAAAGGGCCTCAGGTTTGATCTGTTTGACTCCAGTGTGTGCTGCAATTCATCTAATCATCCTTTCCCTGCCAGGTGACCTTTTCTTTTTCCTCCTGCTGTGATGGTGGCAATTAAGGTGATTGTTTCAGGCTGTCTCACCTAAGCAGAGTCCACCATGTAAAGTTAGTACTGAAACACACTCTACCTTATCATGTTCTTTAACCACAGACACCTAATTGATGTGTGTAATTACTCACATCAACCACACTGACATACTACTGACACAGCCGCAGCGTTGAGAACGCACGCATACCTGCATGCTGAGTGAGTCCCTAAGGAAGGAGGTTTGGCTGTGTGCCTTTGTAACATTCATGGTTAAAAAAAAAAAAAGGGAGTAAAAAAAACCACACGCCTCTGTCTGACTCTCAGACCTACATGTTGTTGTGAAAGTCTGTGCAGCTGCAGGAGGTGACCTCATCAGAATGCTTTCCACCTTCGTAGTTAATCCTGGATAACATGAGACTTGACACCAGTGACAGTGTGGCCCAGAAGCTTGACAGCCTTGTCTTGTAATCCTGAAGAACTGCTAAATGTTTGAATATTCAAATCAACAATGACACAAACTAAATGCATCATTCCTTACCAATAGTCTCCTCCAGCCATGCACTTCTCATAGATGGGCCCATCCAGCTCTTTGGCGTCAGGAAAGATGGTCTCGTGGTGGATGATGATGGTCTTGATGATCTCATTGACGTGGGCCTGGCAGGAGACCTGATCCTGGCTGTCTGGCGTGGGCATGAGAGTGGGGCCGAAGCATATGGCCAGGTTGTACGGGTCCATCATGTTCTCATCGCTGTACTGGGACAGGCTGAGGGGGGTGGAGGGTGGACGTAGGGGGGTGGGAAAGGAGAGATGTCAGACAAGGAGACCAAGAGAAGGCTGGATGAGAGGCTCAGATCAAACCATGACTGACAGCAGTGGACACTTGTAACTTTAGTGCCCACAAACTTACTGGTTGAGGAAAGCGAAGAGGTAGCGCATGACGATGAGAACTGATCTGGGAATGGTCAGGAGGATCTTTCGGATGTATAGCGCTCGCTCATACAGGTTTTCTATTCCTAGGGCAGCAAAAAAACAAAGTAAAATGCTGTAATGCAGGAAGAAAAATATTATTAAACAAATAAAGACAGATTTGCTTTCTTCCATTCATCTCTGCTGCATGTCAAATGCAGCACCTTGCAAAGCCGTATATTTAAAACACTCATCTATTTGATGATGTCTACATATTGATCATAACTGCACCACTTTCCAGAAAATAAACAAGAGCATTTTGAAGCTGAGCCAATTACTTCTCAGAATTACAGCAAGTCTCAGGATGACCAGCAACTAATGCAGTGATACGTAAAATGTGTGTGTGTGTGTGTGTGTGTGTGTGGAAATGTATCAACTCTTTGGTGGTGACCTTCACCCTCAGCCTGTGTTCCTCAGCTGACACCAAAGACGAAGAAGAGGAGGAGCAGAGGGAAGTCGATACTCTTCTTTACCGCCTGACAACGAGGACACTAAGTAGTTTTTCCTGCTCTAAATGACAGCTGCATCGCTCCTAAACCATTTTTATCAAGTCCTCTGTTCTTTCACTGTTTTCTTCTGCCTTGCTGATATGAGAATATTGCCAGCAAAAGAATAACTTTTACTCAGTAAGTGTGTTTATTGCAGGAACATTATCATAACTTTATATAACATTATCATAAATTGTTGTAATATTGTGAGATCAACATGCTGGAGAATGCCAACCTTTCTGCCTTTCATTACTCTTTCATTTGCTCTGCTGTGGCACTTGAAGCAGCCTATTTTATTTGGCTGAGCTGGGGCTCTGCTGGCTGCTAAAAATAGCTCTTTCACCCTCCAGCCACTTCATGCCATCTGGGATTTGGGCTTCTGGGATACTTGTGATGTATTTCATTTTTCATGAATACCTAACTAGGATTCTGCGAGGCTCCTGAGCACTTCAGAAGCTACTATTTAAAGATCGACTCCAATGTGTATACATCACATACAAATGCACATGTAAGCACACCCGTGCAAAACATCCCGCTGCAAATTCCAACATGAAAGATATCAGTAGCTGCGGTACGTGCTGCTGTGGCAAACACACACACACACACACACACACACACACACACACAAAACAGTCGACTGAGAGCAGTTAAATGGAAAAGTGATCTTGTAGCTGATCTCAGCTGCTCCATATGGAATAAGCAGAGGGTTTTTAATATGGAGCCTGCTGGGCATTCAGCCCGCACTGCAATCACTGGCATGTTGGACTAGGGAATGTAAACAGGGAATCCCCATCACTCATCCTGCACAAATGTGTAAAAGTACACCAAGGAAACACACACAGACACACACATTCGCGGGTGTACAAAAGCCTGCATGAAAATGAAAAAGAACACACACATGGTGCACTCACAAAGCAGCACAAGGCATTATAGCATGAGTCCATGTGACTTTGTGCATGTTCAATTGTTCTTCAAAAGGGGCCCAAGAGTCCCTTATGCGATGTCTTAAAAGATCAGCCACACAAAGAGCTGACTGATCTGTGAACTGACTCGCAGCAAAATGACAATGTGACTATTCTTATGAGGACTTCAGTGTACATTCAGTCAAATGCTGCTCAGTGCTGCAGACATTTAACATTCCACCACGATTCTGTAAGCATGGCCAGCTTTGTGCCACTTACAACAGATAACATCCTTCTCAGTGCTCAACCAAATACCACAGAGTCGTATCAACACAAAGTGTCAAAGAGATGGAGAAGACAGAGCTGTTCTGCTGATGAAACACTACAGAAAGTTTATTATACCGTTTCATCTGAGGACTAAATTTAAAATTGTGCTCCCAGAAAACTGCACACACACTTTGGGGAAATGAAAATGACTTAAAAAAAACACTGGAAAGGAAATTAAAGATAACAGAAAAGCACTGGGTTGTGTTAATCAATAAAGAAAAGATGTGGTCAGAATACAATTACCTCATTAATACTAGGGGAAAAAGTCTGTGTTCTTACTGATGCAGGACAGCAGATCATTGAACCTCTCTTTGGGGAAAAGGGGGTTCTCCAGACCACGGAAGTAAAGTTTGAGAACGCCAGCCACCGAGTTGATGTCATGATTATTCTCATCATCCGTCAGAGGGTCATTTCCTGAAACACAGACAAGTGGGCGCATCAACTGGACGTCCTGAATTTGTTAAAAATGCAACTGATTTTATGTGAAATATACTTAATTAACAAAGCTGAATATGGTCAGTATGATTTGTGATAATTAGTTCCTAACAGTATCAAACATTTCACATCAATGAGGCAATAATAAGGACCATTTACAGATCCATAGTTTAAACAAATGTCATGTACCTCTTTCAAATGAGTTTTTGATGTCATTGACTTCGAGCTGAGATCCAGATACACGAAATATTCCTTGATGCTGAAGGCCTGCACAGAGGAAGAAGGTAAGGTAAAGAAAGAGCACAGACACATTCAACGTAAATCAAGTCAAGGGAACAAATGCCCTCTCTCAGCAAATAAAGACTATTTTAGTTTGTCATAAGAGGCACGTCCTGTCCGTTAAGCCCGTTCACTTTTCTAATTAAGGATAATTAAAAAATCGGAGAGACTGCAATCAAGCTTGACTAAAGTGTCTTCCAGCTGGTATTAGAACTTCATAACGGGAGAGGTCAAGGGTCAGGAGAAAGCGTGATTAATCTGCTGTTTGCCTTTTGTACATTTGCTTCATACGTCATCAGTCGAGCGTGCAGACCACAAGATTTCACTGCTGTCACATATTTAATGCTTTACATTCTTTTAGAGTGTATTTTCTAATCTGGTTTAAAACCAGTACTGTAAGTCATCACTTGTGCTGGCCGAAGCTGTGTGTCTGTTTGTCTCATGGCGTGTTTGAGACGCCGGGTGGAAAAGGCTACGCCGCTGTAAACAGGATGGAATCTGCATTTTCCCATGACTGCAACTGAAGAGGAACACACTGAAACCCCAGCATGAAAAAAAAAAAAAACTACATACACGCCCAAACAATTAGCGCCTGGAAATCAAATGAAGTGTCACTTTTCACCAGAGTCAGACTGACTTGGATTCAAAGCAGGTCACAGTTGGTTTATGGAGAGAATTCATCAAAAGAAAATACAAATGCACTCGCCAATTTATGGTTTGCTTAACTGAAGGGACAAAATACACTGTTCAACAACAACAACCAACTCACCATACAAATTTATGTAGCGAATACAGCTTTCAACCACACGGGGGATAGCTTGTCCAGAGTCCTTTGAAGGCAAAATAAACAAAAACACCCAAATGTCAGATCATGTATAATTTGCAGCTTTTATTACATGTACAAGAGCTAGAGCCCGACAGATGCTGAAATTTTCAAGCTAGCAATGATAATAAATATCTAATGCATTATATGGGATATTTGTTTTTGTTTTTTTTTTTAAACTACAGCTATAAATAGAAACACAAAAACCAAAAATGTATCCATGTTTCCAGTATAAAATGCACATGATACATTTACCATGGCAGTTTCTTTTTGTGCATCTGAAAACACAGAGATGAACGGCAATCTATTTGTGATGTCCTGTTATAGACCGATGACAATAATGGCCTGCTGATGTATCTGTCGGGCTCTAACAGAAAACTGGCTGAGGTGATGTTAAAAGTATACAAACATGCACACCAAGCATCAGTGAGTTTGGTAGGTTTACAGACAAAGTGAGGGTTACCTGTCTGAGATCTTACTGAGACAGACTTCACTGGCTCTTTCTCCGATTATGAAATATCACAATGTTACAATAACAAGCATGTACAGACCCTGTTGTCCAACACGTTTCAATTGGCCTCGAGTGCTGCTAAATATACTTTATGTCTTGTTGTGCTCACAATCAAGTGCACCCCGTGTTTAAAATTGAAGAGAGCTTATCTAAAGAGCCACATACTCGATATGTTGAGCTTCAGGTCTGCACCAGCTCAGGGCAGAAGTGGTGAGATGAGAGGAGCGGCACCATCTCCTCCAAAGAAATCGCATTCCTCTCACGCACTTAGACGCGGACTGCACTCTTGTTCTGCCTTGGTGCCAGCTGCTCCTGCAGCCCGGTGCTGGACAGAGACTCCGGTACATACTTTTAATGATACAGTGGATCTGTTTACAGCCCTCGGGGGTATACACACGGCGACCATGCCAAAATCGACTATCTATCGTTGGAGTGGAGCTGTGAGGGTTGAAGCACAGGTCTGGTGCAGCCAAATTATGTAATACTATCCCTTTGGATATGTGAGACTGGGGATGATGGCTTTATATCACACAAATTCAATACCAATTGAAGTTGGAAATGCTTCATGTGGGGGAATTTCAAAACATACACTGAAACTAAGGATACAATTTGCTCCAACACCTCAGTTTAAGGAGTCAGTCTGTCTGTCTGTCTCAGTCTATTCACAGAAGTCAGGTAACGTATACAAGATAGAGACAAACACAGCAGGAGGTGAAAATGTTGTTAAGACAGAAGAGATAAAGGAAATGAGCGCAGCAAGCAGCATGGGCCCCCCCAAGGTGCTTCAAGGTGTCTACCTGATGTCGTCGTGCGTGCGAGTTCCGTCGTCCACGGCTACAGAAAAGTGTTGCAAGAGCCAGAGATGAGAGAGAGAGAGAGAGAGAGAGAGGAGAGAGAGAGAGAGAGAGAGAGAGAGAGAGAGAGAGAGAGAGAGAGAGAGGGAGAGAGAAGCAAGACCCAGATTAAGACCACAGCAGCTGCCCACCAAAGCTTTTTCTTACTAAGAGTGCACCCTCATTCCACTCTGTGCTGGCATCAAGCCACCGAAAGTACACAATGGGAACTGGAGAGGAACCGGGTGGGACCGGACACCGCCACCAGTGAGAGGCAGCGAAGAGGTTGGAGAAGGGAGGCAGCACACCTTATCAGTCTGGTGTCCTCCCTGACTGCCATTTATCCTGCTGTTTTCACTGGTCTCTGCCCTTGCTCTTGGAGGGGAGGAGGAGAGAAGGGAGAGAGGGCATCTCTGCCAGGGCAGCTCAGTGATGCCAGGTCAGCAGTGAGTCAGGGAGCTGACGGAGACAAACATTTATCCCTCCAACTGCCATTCCCTCTCCTCTCCTCTCCTCTCCTCTCCTCTCCTCTCGCAGCCCTCTGACTCTATAAGTGCCTCCCTTACATCACCGACGCACACTGCCAAAGCTTACTGACTCATGAGGAAGGTTTCCAGAATCCATCTTAGCACAAATATGTTGTGAATGTTTTTTTTTCTTTTGGTAAAATATAAATCAAAGCTAAGATGCTTTGGGGGAACCCACCAAAATGGCCAGGAAGCCAGAGCAAGACAGAAAATAGATAGGAGGAGGAGCAACGTCAAGCGGGCAGACTGGTAATCAGTACCTTGATAAATGACTCCAAATTGCCATTAAATAACCTAACATTAAAAACAGAGCGGGGTCTAGCCCGCCGGGTGCCAGTGTGGGTTCTGAGCGGCCCATTGGGATGTCTAGAATACAAAGAATGCATCAGAATAAGTAAACAATGCACTTTTTTCCTTTCAGAGTGGTTTATCTATTCTCCAGTAACCTTTATGTCCTTCAAATACTTGGGGCTGACAAATCTCAAGATGATGGACAGGTGAATGAGGGTATTTTCAGTGCTGAAATCCATGAATGAACTTTTTCTCAATAATCCCATTTTTTTCTTCTCCACAAGATATCACAGGCCAGTGAAATATCAGACCCGCTGGGAGCATCTTATGTGTCAGCATCCACCTCCTGACAGGCCTTGTGGGGGATTGACTCTCTCTTGGTTCATGCGGATTTATGCTGTGCAAGTGTGTGTGTGTGTGTGTGTGTGTGTGAATTAATGCAATTTGGCTACTCTTGACCTGCAGGACTGAGGACTTCTGTCCTGACTGAACGTTCACTGTAAATGGCTCAATTACTGTATTTTTTTAGATGGCTCATGAAGAAGTGTAAATATGGCTACACCTTTTTTGTAAAATCCAATCTGTAGTTATACTAAACTCCTATCAAGAAAGCCACTTATTTGCAGTAATAGGAGTAAGTTAATTAAGTTGAAGCGAGACAATTAATTTCACATTTGAACATTAATGAAAATTTGATTCAAGTTAGATAAAGCATTCAACTGACCCATCTGTTCCCATTTCTCCTCTTTTGTTGTTCTGTTTTCAGACTTTAAAACATTTAAGTTTTATGCAAATTCTTTCTCCTTTCATTCCTCATTCTCTTTAGAGGCCTGACAAACAGAAGCGTTGGGCATGATGAGTACAGTAACCCCATCACACGATCCCAGCTTGAGCTTAAAAAACATGGAGGCTAGCACATCTGCTCAGTGCTCTCTGGGGCTCTCTCTCTGGGGCTCTCCCCCCCGCTGCGTCACAAAAGTTTCTGTCGCTGCTGAAAGGGAAGTGGACTGGATGTGCGTCTTGAATATACACAGGTCCTTAAGTGTGAGTGTGTGCTTTACCTTGTGGTCATGTAGTCAGCTCGGTGGCCTGTGGGCGAAGAGAGAAAAGAGAAGAGACGTCAGGGGAGGTTAGATGTGTGGACATGCCGGGACCCGTCTCTGAGGTCCCTGCGGTGCATTTTGCATGCGCCCAGTGAAGCATTTGAAGCCTGCCATCTGTCCGCAACCGCTGGCCTCATGAACAGCGCAAACAAAACCCATGCATACACACCTACGTGGCTCATGGCTTGCACGGAGACTTTTACAGACAGCACTTTGGTGACATTACAATTATGGTAAAAACATCCACCAGACACACAGTTGTACTACTGGTGTAGGTACATAGACACACTAATCATATCAATCAAATTATAGTAAGACACCAAGCTACAAGTTTGGACAGGCGACGACAGACTAAGCACAAAATATGATCCAAATGGTTTTGGAGAACAGGAGTAGTTTTGAATGCGTCGCCATCTGTTCCCATGAACAGGATCTGACCTGTCTGTGTGTCTGAGTGACTCATGCTGTACTTCAGCTCATTGACAACAATGTGATTAAGGAGCATGTGGGAGAAACAGGAGGCTTTTCTCTTCCTCGTTAGCATGCCGCTCCATTTGTCATTAAGCGGACAGTTTGGCCAAGACCACCAGGACTGCTGGTTAGAACAATGGCTGACAGACACTCTTGGGGTTGACGGAAGATTAGCCGAAGCCTCGAGGAGATCCCACCAATGTAGAACAAGGAGAGACCATCGGTAATGACCGCCACCCCTCTAATACACGGTAGTCCATTAAGTTGGGAGTAAATCAATCACTAAGACGGATAATACAAACACAATCCCCCTTCAGCTCTGGTTTGCCTGGCTAAAACCCAGATCACAATCTAAGAGCTCTGAGCAGTGGAAAAAGCAGGCAAACAATGGGAAATTTGCCACGGAACAGGCTGAAATTTATCAGTAGCACTGCATAAAATAGAGAGACAAAATTCAAAAACTATTCATTCAAAATTATTTATGTTGGCTGTCTGGACACTTATCAAGACTAATACGTCCTCATTTTGGCTGAAGGAGGGCAACACACAGATGGGGTGAAAGTGGATTTGACTTTGAGAGGTGAGTGCTCGACTCTGAGTGTGACAACGACATGACAAAGTAAAGGGGTCGTGACTGTACCTTCACCAAGTGTCCTCTTCAGCAAGTCGTGTTTGGCCTGCAGTTTGGAGATGAGATTACTGCCCTCCAGAAACTCCCGGAATTTCTGTGGAGAATTGAGAGTAATTACACGGCAGCCCTGAGTGCCAGTCAGAGCGCCCGCTCTTAAGACAGCAATCTACGATAAGAAAGCCAAGGGCAAAGGACACGCTGAGAGTCTTTTTAAAGCCTTTATCAGAGCATGTCCATCTTCAGACTGGAACAGGATAGCAGTTAGCCTTACAAAATGGAAATGTTTTGGGAAAAATAGCCCTCTGTCAGCTGATCAAAGGGGGGTTGGTGCATGAGATTCAGAGTTTTGCATGCACAGATCAAGCATTTTAAAGTCCAGATAAAAGTTTTAGGTTCCTATTCTCAGATTCATTTTCATAGCAACTATTAATATACATAGAGAAATCTTGCACCTTTTCTTCTTTTAAAATATCTGAGATGAGAAAGCAAGGCATCAAAAGAGTGTCTATAAGAGAGATTTATTTATATTTTCATACAGAAATAAAATATATCTCTGAAGTCTTTCCCTTTTGTATTTGCTGTCTCGCGTCCACCAGCACAGTCATTTGTCAAACCACACATCTCAGCTCACCATGAAGTAGAACTGCTCGGTCTCCTGCTGATTGGCCCTCCTCTTGGCGATGCTGGGCTTGCTGAGGTACGTCTCTGACACGGTGGACTTGACCGACTCAGTGGATCGGCTGTGGTGGAAGCACTCGGACACGTCGTAGTCTTCGATGGTCACCATGTCCTGGATGGTGGTCAGGGTGGCCTCTGACGTCTTTTTGATCTGGAGAGAAGAAATGGGTGGAGGGGGAAGAGTTGAGGAGCACAAACCAGACTTCTTTAAAGCTGAAACGTCACATCTTCGCTATCGCAATGTTACCATGACAGCACACTCAGTGGGCTGTGTCATCACACCTCCTAAAAACCCCTCTCGCTATCCCATGGCAGTCTGAAAAATGCAGGTGTTTTCTGACAAGATGCACATCCCTAAAGATCCGCCAGCCCCCAAACACAACTCCCAGCCAAAAGCAATCAATTTGCATGCACTCAGAGGGGCCAGAGGTGAACAGTGTCTGCCGGAGATGGTACATTCAGTTGCAGGCTTTTTAGATTCATTTCCATAACCGCCTTATCCCTGTCAGCGAGAGGGCTTCTGCCGGAGCTTATAAACGTCAGGACTTTGCCAAGCGTGCCCCCACCACTTGCTGCGAAAGATGTTCGGCCAGTGCGGGTGCTGCGGGCGGTGACTGTGACCAGTACATGATGACGTGAAATGACAGAGGATGTGACACACAAATGGGGGGGTGGAGGCAAATGAGTTTGTTACGGCTCCATAAAGGTTTAAAATGACAGCAGACCATAAATAAAGAAGTTGCAGCATACAGATATGAATGACACTGCTATCCCCTGAGCCATGTGCTGGCTGAAATATTCTAAGATCTCTACGTAAACAGGCATAATTCAAATTTTAATTGGGCCAATTGTGAAGATTACAAATGACTTCAATTTAATCTGATTGCATTTTTGATCTATGATGTTGTGGAAAGACATTTATTAATATTAAGGATCAACACAGTGACCAGTCTGTCTGATGTTCAATCCTTCAGTTTCATTGACTAACTGCCTGGATGACTAAATATAATTAATACTATGTAGACAATTGCAGAAATAGGAGAAACAGGAATAGGAAGAGAAAGAGAAAAAAAGATAAGGGAGACAAAAAGAGCAGACAAAAGGAAAAGAGAAGGAGGAAGAGGCTGTTAAGTGTGAGCATGACTCACTGAAGGGGAAAAGAGGCCGTGCTAATGCAGAAGCACCAACAACCAATTCTCAGAAAAAGACTCAGAAAACTGCTCTTCTTCTTTCAATGGAGGAACGCTGGGGGAGACTGAAGTGCTGCGACCATCACAGCTCGATTGTGTGGGCTTTTAAGGTTAAGGTTAGGGGCACCGCAGGTCAACGGGGGCCCAGAGGGAGACACAGCTGGATTTCCTCCTAATTATTCTTAATGGTCAGGACCCCCACTCAAATGGTAGCGACCCCATTTCTTACTTATTAAGTGAGTCTGACCTCGGCGCTAATAAAAAAAAAAAGAGGTGGATTCCTAGTGTAACTGTCACACACACTGAGACAACAGTAGATGTATGACTTTTTTTTCAGGCTTGACCAGTGACTCATTTGGCCTTTAAGAAAACAAAAAAACCACACCTGAAAAGCAGGCTTGACTCCATCTCTTTCATGTGTTACACTGATGGATTACAGTGCTGACACACATGCTCACACACACAATGTGGATGTAGTTACAGTGTCATTCGTTCCAGAGCAAAAACAAGCTGCAGGTTTGAACACGACTAAGTGCTGTGTAGGAAAGGAAATGAGGGATTCTGCGATCATAAAACTTGGCAAAAACATCATCCTGTCTTGAGCCTTGTGTCACTTGGTGATCAAAGGGGTGATTTTGTGCAAGGGAACGAAAAATGACCCACTGCCTTCAACAAATCAACACTTTACACCCTCACTTTACATGTATGCACTGTAGTTTTATCCACGGCAGGTCCCTAAACAGGTAACTTGCAGCGACACACAGTTATTAGTTACATGTTCTGAGTCTGTTTGGTCTCCCTCTCCCCGTGTGCCTGGCAGCCTCATCCCCGGTGGCCCCCGTGGAGGCAAAAGGCCCAGCTCTCATCATGAAGACAGGACCCATGCATGCGAGAGAATTGCTCCCAGTGAAAAAGCTGTCAAGTTTATCCATTATTCAGCAGACGAATAGTTACCAGTGTTCACTGCTGGGCTCAATTACAATGAAGCTCTCGGTGAGGCTCGTGGATATGCCCATTAGTCCTTGTAGCTGAAGAAAGTCTTCAGGATTGAATTAAGTTTGTTTATTTTTCATAAAGAACCATGACTCGTGTATTTCCTACGGTGCTGTGCAGACAGTGCCGATACGACGGGCTGAGCATCTGAGTCTGGACTGAAAATAACTTCTGTGCCGTCAAAATCCAAAATGATTCCTCTCGCTGCACTTTAAAATCAATGTTATTCTGCAGGGCAGCAGTACAGCATCACTAACAGTTATTTCAACATCCATAATCAAGTCTCAGAAAGCAGACTGCTGTCCATGGCTTTCAACAGAGCCTGTAGCGAGTGTGTAATATGCTGATCATCCCACTCTGAGCACACACATACAGGCTTTGATGTGCTTCCCTGAGATTTATCTGAGGAAAAACAAACACTCCCTGCAAAGGAGATGGTCTCAGATTGCCAGAGTTTAGTGTAAAATGTCTTGAGAATAACTGTTAAGTGTGCTCGTATACCCGGTGAGAGAAAGGGGGGCTAAAAATCAGTTGATGAGCCCTTTCATACAGAGGCAAACGAGATGTAAACAGCCGGATTATTAAATCTAAAAAAGAGAGAGATGAACCATGCTGACTTAGTGAAGAGCTGAAATGAGGGACGTCCTTGGAGAGCAGACTTTTTTAATGAAAACAATTCAATTGTAATTTCTGCAGTGAGACACCCAGTGGGGTTACCAAACCCTCAGTAAGAGCGAGATCCAGAGTTTTCTCCCCATGTCGTACCCCACCCACCGCTGATGCAGAGTAAATTATTCAACAATGTTTTCTTTCACCGTTTCACGGGAGTCAAAGAGGTTTGAGGAAACAGCTGCACTTCTATTAAGCAGTGCCCCGCAGCCTTTTCCTGGCCGGATAAAGACAGACTCTCTCTTTTGCTCTCTTGTATATTTGACAGTCGTGCTTGTAGGTCGTCACGGCGCTTTGAAAGTTCATTTTCCAAGGATGTATCTGGCACGCTGTGCCCGGGAAGAGAGGCCATCTGGTGATCCTAACACAAGGCAGCAGCGCCCTCCAATTCTGACCCACCAGGACATCCGCTTCAGCAAGGCAGGCGGAAAAAGACATGAAGCAACCAGGGCTTGTCATCATACCCTCGGACACACACACGCACACAGGAGTGTATGTGTCATGTGTATATGCCTATTTGCAGTAATTCTGTACATACTGCAGGCAGTGTGAAGACACCAGCACGACCCTGACCCACCCTGATACAGAACACGAAACAGCACCGGGTCTGAATGATACTTAGTAGGATTGTAACTAGAACTTTTGAGAAAGGATTATTCTGAACTCTTATTTCTATTAATCAGTTCATCATTAAGTCTACAAAATGTCAACACTGAATTTAGAACCAAGCAAATCTGTACATTTTAAAGGTGTAAGTGAATATGTGGAACTTCTGCTTGATTAAATGACTAAATCTATTATTTGAATTGTGACAAATTAAGCTTCAGTTGGTTAATTGACCGGTTCTTTCCCCTCTAATAATTAGCACACTCAAATGAGCCCAAAACACAGCTATCTATCAATCACCGTTCATTCCAGTAGATGCAGTCCCAGTCAATTTCAAGCGTCGACAAAATGATCAAAAGGAACCTGCAGTCACAGTGGATGTAGAGAAAGCTGAGTGACGTGCTCCTGTGTTTCTTATAGTCTTTGTAACGGGATAAAAGACAGAAAAGGCACCAGTGTCGATGAAGACAGAAGGCGGTGAGAGCTCATGGAGGGGAAGCAGGTCACGTGATACAAAAGTCAGCCTGATGGACGGGATTGCACTCAGTGAAACTGTGGCAGTCATGATCTTTCTCCCCTACTGGCTTTTGTTTTATATATATGGAAAAAAAAGTCGAGTTACTCAAGCGTGCTGCAGACAGATTAAAAACAATACAGCCTGAGAAGCAGAGATGCACCTCCAATGTCAAAACAGAGCGGGGCAGGACAGGTTTGTGCAAATAAAAGCAAGACAGTGAATTCTACCGCTGGGAGCAAAAATGGATGCTTCACAGAGAGGGTTTGATGGCTACCTGCAGGGCATGAGAGAGGGGAAAATACAGAGTGCGCAGGTGTAGGTGTGTGTGTGTGTGTGTGTGTGTGTGTGTGTGTGTGTGTGTCTGCGTGTGGTTCGTGTATGCAACGAAAACTTCAGATTCTTCAGAGATCATCAGAAACTATTCTCTGGCTCACCTTGGATGACTTCTGGCTAAAGTTAACTTTCTTTAGTAGCTGTAAAGCTGCGCAACTGTCAGCACCTTGTAACCAGCACACAGGAGCACAACGAAGCTCCTGCATCTCTGGCAGACAACAAAACCAGAGCAGCAGAAAACAGTTTTAACAGACCTGCCGCCACACAGCACAAATGCCTGTATAATGGCTTGAATTTATTTGGGCTATTTTACCTCTTCGTTCTCGATCTTCAGGGTAGCCAGGCGAGACTGAAGCTGCTGGAACCTCAGAATGAGCTCTCCGTTCACCGGTGGCTGCACTGAGATCTGACACACCTGGGGGGGAAAGGGAGGAAATACATTGTCACTGATCAGGGACCTGAAATTACAACCCAGGAAGGAACAAGGAGGCCATGTAACCTCTGATTTACACAGGACGCTGCCATCCAAATTCTTCTCCAATTGCAGAGCAAACCGCAGTGACTTTTCCCAACTGAATGCAGACAGCCACACAACAAAAGCTAGTAAACAGACATGATATCAGCGCTGGTAGTGCCAGCCAAACAGTAAAACTCATAACACATGTTGAGCTACATGACTGCAGGGGAAGAATTAACACATGATTTGTCAAATTCAGTGCCCCATAAAACCTGATCTGGCAGCCCAGATGCAGTAAAACACAGCACTTAAGCAACTAAAAATCAAACCTCATTAAGTCTGAGAGCTTTCTTTTCTTAAATCAACTCCAAATTTACTTCCTTTTTTTTTCAGCGCCTTGGAAACAAAACATTTTAAAAGTTTTTTTTTTCTCCAGATACACCATCAACCAGTTTTAATTATAAACCATGTTACAAAGTATGAGACATTTCCACAGCTACTGTTGTTGACTGAACTACGTACCTCGTCTCCCATGTGGGGCTGGAACTCAAACTTTGCTGGCGGGCAGAAGGCAGTAGGATACATCTCCATGAACCTCTGTCGGTCACTCCGTGGGTCCAGACTGTCCACCGCATTCTCTATGATGTCAAGGCCTTCGTGGCGTGACGTCTCGAGGTTGTATTCGGCTGATAGGTAGGTCCGCAGGGCTCGGTTCAGACTGGCATGGTACCCCAAATCACAGCACTGGAAGAGCGGAGAGAAGAGGGTTGCTTTTTTATGGGAAATCAGGAAGATGAGTAGTTTTAATTCCTTAGAAAGCAACTGGAAAATTTTTGGTATTTTTCCTTAAAAGTTAAATGATTATCAAAATAGCAACTGATTAATTTTCCGCTGATCGACTAGCCTAATCATTTTAGCTCTACAATAGCTCTCCATTCAATCCCTGTTACTGTTGCTTTCCGATGCAGTTTAAAATAATGATACTTGGAAACACAAACCAATAATTTCATAGGATCACTTCAAAACAAACAAACTCATTATTGGAGTCAAGTCAAAGTCTTAAACTATATGTGCAAACGTACCTAAAACTGACTAATAATACAGACTGGCCTTTAAACACACTTTAGACTAATTTCACTAGTAAACAGTCCGGCACCTTCTGAGGCAGCAGGATTGGCTCTGTGTTACACAACGTTACCTCAGTGTTAACAAATGTTACCTCCAGGATCTAATACTGATTTTTAATATCTAGAATCTTACCAAGGTCTCTCCTGGAAAGACACACACACACACACACCCCAGACACCCACAAAAACAGACAGACAAACACACAGGTTACACACACAAACGCAACATGGCATGAGTGATAGGCAAGCAGCATGTACACTTCGTATTCGACTATAAAAATTCCCCTTCATCAATAAACAAATCTGTGCGAGCCTGCACACACAATTCATGCAGAGCGCATCTCCCACACATTCTCTCTCACACACACACACACACACACACACACACCCTGGTGAGATGTGAAGGCTTGTGAGCAAAGCGGGGAGAGGGGTAATTTCAGTGCACAGCACGGCGCTGAAGAGAGGTTGCGTTTCTCCTTCAGTCCTGTCTGGAATATAAAACCCCAAAACGCACGCTAAAATCTCGGCCTTCCCCCATTCCCTTGGAAACGCCACAGAAACAGCTGCAGCAGGTTTATTTCTCTATCAAAATAATAACAGCAGAGGTGAGCCGTATCATAAATAAGTCAGGTTATGTGTACGGAAGGAAAAAAGGTCAAACAAAGCAATCTGCTTGTAATGCAGAGAGAAGACATGTGAGTGCTGTAGTGAATGGAGTGATGACCCACAGCTGAGCATGACACAAAAACTAGGTTTCAGGGTCAGGGCCACTCACATGGTCCATTCAGACAGTCTGAAAGATGTAGAGACATTTCA
The DNA here is from genome assembly GCA_023238725.1 of Scortum barcoo. Taxonomy (NCBI): domain Eukaryota; kingdom Metazoa; phylum Chordata; class Actinopteri; order Centrarchiformes; family Terapontidae; genus Scortum; species Scortum barcoo. The sequence goes on along the minus strand of CM041536.1, from coordinate 20,814,376 downwards.
AAACAGTGGCAAATTGTCAGGAAAGCACAGCAGAACTGAAAATAACACGGGGGAGGGGGGTGGAGAATGGCGTGAAGAGCAGCAAAAGAAGAAAGAATAGTTTTCATCACGCAAGCTAATAAGCTGCTTTAATTTTGTCCTGCACTGTAATTTCCATCCCACGGTCTGGTTCCCTAAGATCTCTTTTATATCAGACCCGGCTGCTGTAGTCACCAGAGGGAGAGCCTTCTCATCATGATCTTAAATCTCTTCTTAAACTCTGTGAAAATACCCCTGAATAGCAATGGGTACTGTGCATGAGGAGCACAAAGAAACATAATAAAATCTACCTGAAGAGGGGGGAGAAAATCCGCCCACAAAAAGATGACGTAAAGTGTGTGTCCTGTTTATGTAAGAGTGTCCTCAGCAAAAACTTTTCCCAGTCTCATCGGAGATAAACAAGCCTGCGTCTTAGAACAGGGCTGACAAAAGCATGTGGTTTTATACTTACATCAATTAAGTCCGACAAGTCGTGGATGTAGTATTTGAACACGGAGGAGTTTGACGCTTCCAGTGTCAGCAGGTACTCGTTCCGTGCTTTGATCGACTTCAGCTTGTTCTCAGAGTACTTGGCTTGGCGCTGATGAGAGAATTAGAGGGAAGCATGAGAAACAGACAACAACAGAGCGAATGAGGCAGGATGGATTTAATGAGTTGAGAATTGCCTTTTTGACAAGTGATTGTGCTTTTATGTCTCCGCACGCACAGCGCGTCTCCGAGCTGAGACTGGATTACTGGCAGCACAACAGCTTCAATAAACATTAGAGGAGAAAGAAGTTAAATTTGGTTAAAAATAGCAAAAAAAGGAACAAGAATCAAGGGGGGAAAAAGAAAAAAGAAAACCTAAAACTAAAAGCAGCTTGTGTCCTTCGCTTCAACTAGGATACCTCAGTCTGAGCCATCTGTCTTTGTCCAACACTTCCTCTCCACCAGACAAACACTGTGACTAACACGGCTGTTAGTTAGTCACCATCCACTGACCAATGGGCTCTGACTCACGCTTCCAAATCATCCATATTTTAGCACTTCCCAAATGCAGTGCAGGAAGAGTCATGTTAAAAGGGCCATTTAATCAAGACAAACAGGCCTGTTCTCAGAACACAAAGCCTGCTTGGTTGGCTGTGACGGCGCTCGCAGTGTTTCCTTTACTTAGTTATCGGGACAGAGAAAACTGTGGCCCGAACGAGACAAGTGCTCTTGTATTTAAAAAAAAATCCTACTCACTTTTTTTGTCATGTTCAAACTCCTAAAAGGAAACACCCAATTGAAAAGTGAATAGCGTGACTAGCTAGTTTAAATGCAATTGTCGCAAATTGGATTAAAATTGTTGAGGACTATAAAGCCCTGCTGTTCTACCTTCTCTTTCATCTTCTCAATCTTCTTCACAGAGCTGCGCCTCTGGTATTTGTCCTCCATTCGGATGCTGAAGACTGGATCTCCCCTCCCAATCTGCTTCTCCTCTTGTTTCTCTGCCTCCTTTAGCTTGCTCTCGGCGCTGATGCTCTCTGAGTGGTACATGTGGTAGGTCTTCATCACCTGGAGGCAAGCAAAAGTGTCTGTGTCATTATTTCCTTTATAAGACTGGCAAAAGGGAAACATCCTGAAACTGTGCTGTGTTACTTAAAAAAAAACTGTGCAGTCAAAGGTCATATTAATCCATCTTCATAGTGGAGACTGACCTTTTATAAACCACAACTAAGGCTCCCATCCTTTGACCCGCTCATTCATCACAAATCGATTCCACTCATCTTACAGCGGGCGGATCGTCTCAAGCTAAGCCACAAACCAGAGACAGATCCTCCCCAGTCTTTCATACAAGGCGCTCGTACGACCACAACAACCACAAATCACTGCAGCTAAATCCAAAACGCTGCTTTCAGTACTCTGTGTTTGAGAAAGAAACACACTCAGACAGAAGATCTGGGTTTGCCCTCTGCTTTTGACATGAGACTATTAAGAGGAGGGTTGACTGAGTGAAAAATTCAGGTCTTGTCTTTGCCATCGACTTCTGGTAATTCAGAGCTTACATTTCTTTTTGTATTTTTGTATATACCATTGTATTTTATCTTCATGTCTTAAACACTTCTGTTTAACATTTAACATATGCTTCTTCAAATGTCCAAATAGAAATATTTATTTTCTGAGGGCTATAGCGACAAATAAGTTTAACCCTTCTGCCCCATGTGTCATCACACTGTAGCTATTGAGCATGAGGGAAATGCATTTCTGGGACAGAGTACGGGTGATTAGCTTTATTTCCTGAAGTCTGAGTCATCGCCATCAGAAGAGGTTGGAGTGTTGAGTGTTACTCATGCGCACTCCGTGGATCTATTAGCAGTGACTCAGTCGTTAAGTAGCAGGTAAACCACAAAACACAAACAAGTGAGTTCTTTGAGAATGTCGAGAGACTATCAGAGTCTTATTAACGCTGGCTCAAGTTGTCAAAAGATCAAGCGCACATCTGGGGGCTCTGAGAACAGTGCAGATTAATCACCTGCTGTGGGAGGAAGACCGGGGCAAGTTCATGACGCTTACATGGAGTCACCAGCAAAAGAACTCACTGACCCTCAGAGATGCATGAAAATTAACAACATGCATATTCAGTAACAATACTGAGGTGATGAGAGGAAAGTAGGAGAAAGGACAGGAGAGGAGACGGGAAGGAAAAGGAGGAGAGCAAAGGAGAGGAAGTGACAGGAAATGAGAGTAAAGGGGAGGAAAGGCGTTTGTTCTCCATTTTACAAAACTGTTTAATTTTTTTCTAAATAATCCACCCAGCATTAAAGATGGGTAAATTGTGGAAGTTTGTCTTTGTATGCTTGTTTAGTAATCTTTCCATTTTGGACAAATCTGTCTCCAGTAAAGCCATATGAGGCTGACTTTAAGGCAGCTGGCCGTATGGACTAAACGGAGGACGAAAGCAGAAAATACATTCAAACTCCGGGGAGAAGGCGGCAATATAGGGCAGCAGTGGTTTAACCTGGAATGAACCAACTCCAGCAAATTACAGCTCCACAACCTGTGTGCGCAATACACTTGTCTGCACAAAACCTCATCTTCAGTACAAACAGAGACTCACCCATTTCAAAATCTAAACATCTTTCCCCCAAACTGAGTTATTTCTGTACGAGTGGAACAACAGAGCATGGCCTGATTTGTCTGGAGCCCTTTGCCTTTGGTGGGGTTTGGCTGATCTGGAACCAGTTTAGAGATGGGTGACTGACCTTGGGCCCTGTACTCCTCACTTACTGGTCTGCAGCTGCTGTGTTTACTTTGGTGTTACTTGTAGAGGGACATATTTAGAGACGGGGCAGACCTGTTATTTCATTGGCGGAGGCCGACATTGGGACTGTGGCTGTCTGATGCAATAGCTACTTCTACCTGTGTGTGTGTGTGTGTGTGTGTGTGTCTTCCCACAAGGGGTAAACCGGGTCAAAGTGTGACACACGTCGAGCTTGGAGTAACTCGTTGTTGTGTTTGGAGCAGCACAGCTATCAACTGGAAGTGTAACCACTGTTGTCTTCTAACTGGAGTTAGTTTAAGACAGCTGAAGGCAGCTACGTTGACTTGTAGCTCCATTTGTGTACCTCCCGGGTTACTGTGATGATCAATGAGGAGCGAACGCGAGGCTGATTAAGAAGCTTGTATGACTCTATACACCTGTAGCAATCATATATAAAACAACTTCTCTTATGTGTCACAACAAAATCATCATCCTGTGTCAGAATGCACCAGCGGCTAACTGTCCGACAATATATGTGATGTATTGAATTATGCTAGTAGACTGGGGCGATTAAGGCAGTGGAATCAGTTATTGATTCATGATTTAAGTACTTCTCCTCCAAGGTCAGAGCTACATGCAGACAAGTATTTACAGCAAAGCCATTGAACAGAGAAGATGGAAATATTGTAGAAACGTGTCTGACGATCCAGTGACATGTTACTTACACCCCAAAGAAAATTTGACTTCTGAGTTCAAAGGCCTGCTTTTACTATTTTGTGTTTCTCTAAATACATATGGCAGCTGTCCCTGTGAGACAGTGATCCAAGACTCATACCATGTAATTGCAACATCCTCAATTTGATTCTGACTAGGGACCTCAGTTGCATATAATCTCGCTTGCTCTCTCCCCAGGCTTCCCATTTGTCTCTACTGTCAACTACTGAATAAAGGCAACGATGCCAAAAAGAAATAATCTTTAAAAGGAAAAAAAAAAGAAAGAAAATGTATACAGCGAGTTGGCTCCAGCCCCCTGGTGTGGCTTTGCATAAATTTGTTTTGAAGAGCAAGAAAACACAGCTGATAAGAGCCATTAAAAACAGAGAATATGAACTCTAATGAGTCGGGCAAACATAAAGTTGATACTTCACCGTGTGAATAGCAGTTCATGAGGGTGAAAGTGATGTGAAAGTGTTTCAAAATGTTGTGCTGTAAAAGTAATCAGACAGACTTTCCCTGCAGCTTGAGCAATATTTGGTACTACTCTTTCTTGCTTGAGTGTTAAGTGTAAGATTTGATCTCTCAGACATCTTTGAGCTAGAGGATTAAAGTCTCACGGCTGTTATAGACAGAAGCAAGTTAGCTTAGTGCTACAAACCAGTCTCAACCATAGCATGTACATAAGTGCATTAGTTTTAAAAAAAGAAGGCAGTCATTACTACTTACTGTGTATAGCTCATTTAGGACCTTCATTAAGTCTTCCTGGAGCTGAAAGGCTATTTCCTTGCTCTGAAAAAGAAACAAAGTGAGAACATTACAACAAATCTGCAATTTGACACAATGAAACGCACCAAGAGTTTCCCCAAACAAACATTATCGCCGACACCCCTTTCAAACCAACACAGTGGCACCATTTCCAAGTTGAATTTCCATTATAAAACACTACTTTTGTCAAACTGAAACTTGTCAAGTTTTTCAGCAAATATACACAGTTTACTTTATATTAGGCGTTAAATGAATAACGGACAACAACCAGAGACTGACCTGCGGCCTGAATGGTACAAATACAAAACAGAACAGTGGATTTATCATCCTGTGTCAGACTCTGTGTGAAAGTGGTATCAGTGTCACGGCGGCTTTTTCTGCTCAAATCGGCGAACACAGCTTGAGTTTCACTGTCCACATGCTCAGCGCATTATCTGGCTTCTGCACCTCAATATGAAAGATTTTTCCCAAATATGTTAACTCAATCAGCCGTGCCGCAAGGCTGACTCAGTAATACTATCGCACACACACGCCCATATTAATGCATCTCACGGTTGTGGGATACGGTTTAACGGTGATGCCGTGATGGATTTAGGGGGGCTTTCACTATTAATTTAACAGTGGCGCTTCCATATTTCCTTCACACTGACTCACACACTGCATCACATGTTTATGAGATTATGAGTCATGACAATGAATTTTTGATCTCTCTACTACAGTTTATACCACGCGCTGCTACCTGGATGATGTTACAGCCTTGGCCCGCACTTCAGGTCTTTCTCTAACCTAATTATCCTCAGACAAATCTCATTCTAGGAGCCGCTCCCTGCAAAAAGCTGCAAGAGGGCTATGAGAGGGTATTGAACCACCTAGTGTAGTGGGATGGAGTGGTGATTAACTTCTGATCAAGAAAGGAGAGCATTGCGGATTTATTTTTAATGACCAATGATGGTCAAAATGGAACTAAAGCTACATCTACATTACAATCAGTCATTATCAAAAGTTGCTTTGTGAAGTTTTTGACAAATGCTGTGAAGTGATGTTTTTATGAGCGGTCACTGCTATACACCTTCCTGACACTGATTTGAAGCTATTGCACTGATCTACAGTTGGTGGTGGGAACATGCCAAGAAACAAGCAAACATAGACATAAACAGTGTAAGATTTCAAAGTATAACAAAAAAAGTGCTAATGTTTTATTGTTAGGAAGGAAATGCATTCATCACTTTTTTTAGACCTCCAGAATACACACAATGCATTTTTGGTGAGAAATACTGAACATAAACATAACTTGTGCTTGTTTATAAGAAAACTCCACGCGGCCCTTTTAAGAAACATTGTCGTACACAGAGTGCACAGTGGTGGAAGAAGACAGATTGTATGGCTTCTTGTTGATTGTGGAACAGTGTTGGCTTTATTAAATATACATTAAATGGGATTTATTACCATTTTTGGCACCATGTTATTATAATGGTTGAATTTATGGCAACCAGGATTTTAAAGCAGATCATCTGCTGGTATTTGCTGCAGGAGCATACACAGAAGTACGCAAACCAGCATGGCAAAATAATCCCAGACGCCCAAACTCAAATTTCTTTGTCACATTGTATAGATTGGATTTCATCTGAGTGGCTTTCAAGAAATTCCTAGTTACTCAAATCCTGAGGTAGTATTTTTAATCATAATACCTTGACACTGAACAATGCATGGGATGTCCTGACTTGAGATTAGATGAGTCACCCATAGCCTTGCACACATGTGGCCTTATGTGGGTGTTGGCAGCAGACAAGAGGCTCTACTGAGGTCACACACCTCATTGATCCAGGTGAGTTCACAAACACACACACACACACACACACACACACACACACATATATATAGACAGAAGCAATCTTGTTACAGGTTGTCTGCACAAACACACAAACTCTCACTCTTGTTCCTTGCAAGTTGCCCACAGGTAAAGCTGCACGATGTCCAAGCATGTGAATAGATGGCAAAGAGGATTACGGTCTCAGTCAGTGGCTGCCAGGCTAGTGTCTGGCAACATCTTCCCAACCACCACCTGGTCTGTCAGTTCCCTGATTTGTAGCTCTTACCTAATCAGAGAGCAAACAGCCTGTAAGCTTGGATAACCAGAGCTTTAGAAGCACCAAACTTGGCAAGAGTCCAGCAGTGGCATGTTTGAGAAATGAGTGGAGATAAGGGAGCTGCAGAAAGGTCTTGAGTTGTAGTTACAGTATGATCTGGTCCTCGAGTTTATAGTATTGATCTGTAATTGCATCTTGCAAATTATGACAGTACCATATTTTAAGTAAACATTAATTGTGAATTCTTAGACATCACACAGATCATAATGAGACAGGCCTTCTCCTGTGGGAAAATCCATTAGTAGAAGTCAGTTCAGAGGACAGAACCTTTGACTATCTGTCAGATCTAACACTCGTCAGCTCCTCTCCATTGAGAAGGCTGGGAAGTGATCCAGAGCTCAATGAAAAGCCTTCTCAGGGATCACATGAGCTGCGAGGGGATGTGTGTGTGAGAAGTAAAGACAGAGATGAAAGTAAATGGACATTACATTCAGGACATGTTCAAAGTGCTTTCGCCAGCAAAGCTACACCTAACACAGTGCTTTTCTGTGAACTAACCTCTTCTTTCAAAGTGTCGCAAAATGTAACACACATCAAATTACAAATGATGAGGGCTGTTTACTAAATTGTGTTGAGTAAAACATAGCACAAATTTAATTCACACAACTTACCCCCTTTCAGTTTAAAGGAATCTCAGCTGGGGGGGGGTTGGGGGTTTCCAATTCGGTTTAAATTCATTAAAAAGATCCTACAAATGGATTTCCCCTTTTAAGCTCATACCATCTGTATTCCAACCGCATTAGAAAGATGAAACAACCCCAGAGAGGAGAAACCAAGTCAGCCTTTGGGGAGTGGTGAGTTTCATATTGCCACTGACATTAATCACAGTATAGAGATGGCAGTTTTATACCCTGCGGGGGCCGTGCATGTGTGGGGGCTCAGCATACTGTAGATCTGAGCCTCTTGTCACTGTATCACAAAGTTAAGGTACACAATATAAAGTCAGACAGTGTCTTTGCAGATGTATTTTCTAAAGCTGTGACCAAATCATTTTACTTAAATGGCAGAAGAATAATTTAAAATTTTGTAGAAATATAATTTTGACAATGTTTTGTTTAATTTACAAGAGTGAAGATCAGTATCAACCTCATTTTTGTGCATTGAGAACAGAGCAGGAGTCGGGAAGTGGTTGGCTGTAAATGCACCACAGGGCTTTTCATAGGACACATTTTCATAGCAGGAAAAGCACAAGTGTTATTTGATAACATTAACAATGGCTCTGTTCTATTCAGGTGTCTTAGAAAGTCTTGAGAGTGTGACAATTAGCCAGCGTGCACAATACCAGGACCTTTGAACTGAAGCAGCTAAATGGGATTCAGCCATGATCCGTTTTACTGTGACATGTCGAAATGTCTTCTGCGCCAAAGGCTTATTGTAAAATAAACACTATCCAGTGCACGCTTTGCCTGTGGAAAAGTTAAAAAGTGTCTCAAGCTTTGGGAAATCCAGCTTGGAGCTGCAGCCACAGAACGTGACTTCCATAAATAAAACAGGGCAGAGTAAAACAAAGAGCCGGCTGTATGAATAATGAAAACTGAAAACATGTGATAAGATCAGTCCAAGCATAAAGAAAGAAAGAGAAGTCCACTATTTGACTCTTGTATTCAAAGAAAAAAAAAAAAAGCAAAATGGGGTGTTTCTGACAAAATTTATTCTTGTGTTTGTTTTTAAAACGTGACCTCAATGTAGCACTGAAGAAAGAAATGCACAAACGGCAACCGGTCAAGGAGGAGGATGTTGACAAAGACACCAGGGCTACCTCTGTTGTTCCAGTTCACAGCATGAGACCCGAACATACAAGGAAATAAAAACACAGGTCTTTGATGTGCTGGAAGGATGACAAGAGTACAGCTGCCCTGAAGCTGTGAGGGAGCCAATGAAACATGGGGTACTTCTCTGTTGTTTGTGTCTCGTTACTGAAGCTGTAATGAGATCAAAGGCTCGGGGAAGCTTTAATTAGAGGGCGAGCGGTGTCTCGGGTCTCATATGAACCGGGACCTCCCACCAGTCTGCCGTTTGTCTGACAATGTCACCTGGATCCACTGAGAAACTGAATCACTAACTTTAAAAAAAAAAAGGGGGAAACAGGGACAGCTATTGCACAATATTGCAGATTCCACAGCTATAATACTGTAGGTGTAGCAGTGGTAGGACCAATGTGGGGGTACAAAACCCTGCACACTGTGAGAATTTGACAAAACGTCTTCAGATATATACTAAAAATGTAAATCAGCATTGAAGGTAGTCTATCATTAGGATCATCAATGTACATTAAGTCAGGAGAGGTAATGAGACTGAGTTCTTAAAAATAAAAATGACTGTCTGTTTCACATCTGGCCTCATTAACAGAACCATAAGCCTTTAAACACTATCAAAAGGAAATCACTGCTGCAGCTTCCTGTTTGTGCTATGGGGGAGGGGGGGGGTATTTAAAGACCACGCCCCTACACAATCAAATGAAACTACAACCATCAAGAGATGCTAATTACTTTGAGAACAATGTAAGACTAACTTTTACTTCCCTGTCCCTTTTATTTGAATCAGGATAGATGGTCAGAGTTTGGAGTAGAGTGGAGCAAAAAAGGGAAAAAGTCAGAGAGAAAGAGAGAGAGAGGGGGAGATAGAAAAAAGTCACACAAGCTAAACTGACACAAAGGCGCTCCTCTGAAGAAAAGCTACTTTGTAATTTAGGCCTGTGGCGAGTTCATGTGACTCCTGCAGCATAGGAGCTCATAATCTTTTAGGGAGTAGTCATCTTTGTGGTGGAAAAGGCTGGAGAGGCCCGGTTTCAGTTATGAAGCCACAGTCTTCAGACGGGAGCGCGAAGGCATACTGATCTGAAACTGCGGTGGCCGAGGCTCCTCCGCATTACTCTAATTCACAAAACTAAACCACAAGGAGCCCAGCGGAGTTCTGTCCCATCAAACGCAGATCTAAATATATATAGTGTACATTATGCACATCATGCAACTAAATATACTTTGCAGTCAAATGAATGGGTTAATTGAAAGTGAAAGACTGTTTGTGTAACATGAGCGACTGGAAACACTGCTGCCCGACCTGACCACTGTGAAAAATCTGGATTGCGTTAGCGGTGAGTTCAAACTTCTGTTTGGTTGATCAAAGAAAAGTCACATGTGACCTCTTCTTCCAGCAGAGGTCAAACATCAGTACAGTAGAAAGAAGGGGGGAAAAAAGAAGTAAAGAGACTTCAGGGACATAAACAAGACAAGGAAATGGCGAGTTGGAGAAGTGCGCAATGCTTCACTCGAGTTTGGAGGAGGAAATAGTACCTACAAATGAAAGCTTTTATCTTCTTATACAATGTTTGTTATATCCCACATCTCTTGTGACTTCCTGTATAAAATCTGTGGCTATTTTATTTAAAGCATCATCTGATTACTTTTCAGTCTGTTCAATTTCTTTTGGATTCCCTCTCAGCCCAAAACACATAAAAGCCATGTTTTTCCCCCCTCTCTGCAAGATTACATCATGCCTACTGTTATACTACAAATCGTCCATTGTGGTCCATAAAGAAATCAAAAGGAACACTGTAGGCACCTCAGTTGAAGAAATGTCTCTATTTCTATAATCCAAATGTGGGTAAGGGCGTATTCTCAGTCGAAGCGCCCCTTTAGCTTCAGTGTGATCATCACAACCTATGTATTTTGCTCACCTTTTTGAGTAGCCGCGTGGAGTCCTCACTGATCTGCATGAACCTCATGATGACGTTGTTGAGGTAGATGTCGCTCAGTGTGGCATGGTCTTTGCTCTCCCTCCTCACCTGGTTGAGCAGCAGGTACCAACAGTTGACCGGGGACAGCAGGTTCTGGTCTTTCCTGAATAAACCAGGGGAAACAGGCAGGTGTCAGATTGGTGTGTGAAATATCCATATGGAAAATTATTATCCTGGTGTCTCATTTGCTACATGTTACCAATAAGAACAGGAAAGAGAGGAAGCATCAGCGTGTATGAGAGAAGTAACTGTGTAGGAAGTTTTAATTACTTAAAACCACAGTTTGGCGGTATAGCAGATATGAGCAAGAAGGCATGTACAAGCACCTGTAAGCGTTTGTGTAAGTGCAATTACACATTTTTGTGTGTTTCTATATCCACGTCAATGTCTCAGCCGTAATTTCTTAAGACAATACTTGTCATTTTCACAAGGCGACTGTGGCAGTTCTTCGACTAGCAGGATGTCTCCTAACTCCTCAAGTGTGCCAGGGCCCGTTATAGAAGCAGAAGAGAGATGTGTCTAGGCCTCCCTTGGTGTTAAATGTCCCATATACTGCTGGTTCTGGGCCTAAAAAGCTCTCCATATATTACATGGACTGCGCAGTTACGTTGGAAATACTTTATATCAGTGACATTTCTGGGGCAGAGCTTCTGCGATACTCTGAGCCAAGCTGACTTCCTACAACCAGGGAAGAGTGTGCCACAGGCTTTAAATACACTTAGTGGAATGAAGCTAGAGAAGCCATGGATGTATTTTAAGAGAAAAGTAGAATTACACATGAACTGTGACAGCAGAAGACAGACGAGCAAGGGGAGAGTGGTTGCAGCAACAGGGAAAGATGGAGATCTAAGTGAAAAAAAAAGCCATTTCCTGTGCTGTGTGCCGGCTGCTTCCAAGCTAACTGTAGGACATTGTCCAGGCCAGAGCAAGCTGGGGCCCTGCGTAAGCACTGGCTTGCAGGCTGACTTCCTCTGGGTTAATCTATAACATTCCTCCTGCCTGCCCAGAATATGAGTGTGTGTGTGTGTTTGGGAGGGGTTTTATGTATGGGTCTGGGGTCAGGTCTTTGCAGGAACCATATGGACACTCGCCTCTGCTCTCCCGTAACAAAGATAGTTTGCATAGACAGGCAGCACTTGTCAACACAACAGGTGAAACTCGGCAAGTGACCCAGCCCTGAACTAGCCCTCAGCCCTGACGTCACATCTGCTGCACAAACAAAAACGAAGAATTTCTCCAAATGACTAACTGATACAAAATATTCTAACCAGCTGAAATGTTCCCCGAGACCCTGCGAAAACAGGAAGGAAACTACATTTGATAAAGGCAGAGCCAAACAATGTGACATGAAAAACATCCGAGAGCACAGTTGTTTTTCAAAGACACCAGGTAAACGGTGAATGAAAAAAATGATTTAGTGATGTACTGATGCCACACGCCTGGGCTGTAGGTCACATGTGAAGGAAGAGAAAAGCTAGAAAAAGGAGAAAATAAGCACAGTGGTCCCAGAGCTACTGCAGCAGCGCTGCTGGACAGCATCACACACACACAGTCAAAAAGCAATTACCATAAATCCTTTCTGCATTATGTATCAGCACAGTGTAACACTTCCATTCTATGGCACTGAATCTAGATATGTGAAGACAGCAGGTGTTTGTGTGTGTGTGTGTGTGCATGTTTATTAATTCATGCTGACTTTTGCATGTGCAGATGCATAATATCCAGGTGGCCACTGACATGAAGCTGGACACCACGAGCCTCTGCAGAAGTGTAGAAAATAACCTACTAGATTCCCAGAGCAGTCATTTGCTTTTGTGCGATGTTGCTCTGTCCATCTGTGACCATTCTGTCCCAGTTGTGAAAGAAGAAAAAATTTACCTAATTTGATTGGGGATGCAAAACGGCTCAAGTAAAAGCAGTCAATTGGCAGGACTAGCCAGAGTGTTTCCAGTGAGGACTCAAATTTCCTGACCTGGTCTCATCTTTGCTACAACCACCACCTTATTGCTCAAAGCACAGCAGGAAAAGTTTGGCCTGATTCAGCATCAGTACATGCACACAACTCATTATTTCACACAATTATTTCACACAATTGACAGTAAAGAAAAGCAGCACCATTCTTTGACATGATGTCCGAGTCTTTTTTAAAGGAGAAGACCACATGGAAACACCGGAGTGACCCAAAACTCATTATAAGGCAGTCAAAGAATAAACTACAGCAAAATCACATAACTCTGTGGGAACTCTTGGGTACGTCAATAACTTTGCCCAAACACATCAAAGTATGTTTGTTAATGGGTTGACCTACTAAATCAAACTCGAGGCCTGTAGTGAAAAGAGGACAGAACAAGAAAACAAGGGGGTACTGACACCGGCCGTGACGACAAAATAACCTCTGGGAGTTGCTTACTCTACATAATGGCAGGAAAATCTCTAAATGTCATCATTTCCCCCCTCAGCTGGGACAGGAACAAGGTCAGACAGACTCACAGACAGACAGAAGGGCCCCAAAAGGGGCTAAAACACAGGTATGGAAGGGGAAACTAATGTCCAGGAGAGGAAGAAAGGGAGGGAGTTGAGTGAAAAAAGAACTCATTAGGAACTTAGCTATCTCCTATCAGTGTGTGCGTGTGTGTGTGTTCAGTTCATTCATGCAGTCTATACCCAGGAGTCACTGAGTCAACGTCAACATTGCACTCTCATACAGTAGCAGGGTGCTGACAATGAAGCATAATTACCACTTCAGTATGCAGGGTATTCAAACAGGAGCCCTTATCAGCATCAGAGGCAAAATGGGCAAGTTCTCTGGTTCCTTCCTGATAACATCTTTCATTAATAAACTGCGGTGGTGGCCTTTATAGCTGCCGCACAGTCGGCTGCTGGTGATGAATGCAAGTCCAGTTTGGACCAAGCCTTCACATTAAGGAAGGTTCGAAGATTGAAATTTAAAAGCATATAACAGGGCGCCAGCGTCTTATTAATAATTCAGATTCAGATTCAGATTTCCTTTATTAGTCCCACAGCGGGGAAATTCACAGCATAACAGCAGCGAAGACACATAGTGGGAAATAGTCAATAAGAGTTTAAGACATGAAATAAAATAAAATAAAATGAAATAAAAGGTAAAATTATCCAAGATAAATAATTATAACTATGACTGTAAGTAAACCTGTACATAGTACAGAGGGAGTGTGCCTGAGAGTATACATATGAGAAATATATATAATATACTCAGGGAGTGCAAAAAACAGTGAAATTGTGTTATTGTTTATTGTTCATTGTCCATTGTCTGCAGACTAGCGGGCATTTTGTTTGTTGTGTAGTTGTTACTTCAACTCATTCAGTGAATAAGTTCAAACACAGACGGTGTTAAACTTTAGTCAAGTGAGAGTGTTAACAATATCCTATTTGCCACTCAAGTTAAATGCACTGCAGAGAGTAATGTAGTACAGAGCCACAGCATGTTCTACACTTACACTTAATCCGCACAGACAAAGAGAGGAAGTCCCTTAACCAGAAATGTAACTCTGGATAAAAGCGGTCTGCTTAAGATGGTCCCAAGGTGTGGTTTTGGCATTATAAATAATTCAATGATTCCTCTGCTCGCCATCCCCATGTCCCTCCCTGAGCAAACTTTGCATAATATAGTATCTGGTTTGTGCATGTGTGTTTAAGAAAGAGTGAGAGAGACAGAGGAGAATGTTTGCCCATATTTGTTCATTTGTGTGTGTGTGTGTGTGTGTGTGTGCGCGTGTGTGTTCTGCAAACAGCCACTTTTTAACGGACTAGGCACTGAATGGCTCCACTAGAGAATGCCGCTGTGGATCTGTTGTGTTTTTTATGTTCACAGGAAGGAGAGGGGAAGACACTGGTGGAGCTCAACATGTTCCCACTGTCATTACTGGATATTAATGGACATTTAATGTCTAAACTCACAGATGCATCTGCTATGATCACCAGCAGTTGCAGCCCTGTCTAATATTCTGGAAGCTATAAGCTCCAAATGTTTTCAAAAAGCCATTATCTACCACTCACAGACACAAGTTGCTGTTTTGACCAACATAACACATCATGTTGAACAGCATGTGTCATGTACAGTTTTCCAACATCACTTTATAACAGCTAATTATCAAGATCAGGTTTTTCCCCCATTACCATGCACTGCATTTACTTCTGATGGTAATGAAAAGGAAAACAAAACAAGGGTCTCTTCATATGTAACTCTGGAGGAAAAGCACCATGTTTGATGTAAGTGCTTTTGTAGTCAATGTAGTGTTACACAATCAGAAGCAGCTGTTTAAATGAGCTTTTTGTCCACCAAGTGGATATTATGATTTTCAGCATGTAAATCAAATCTGAGACAGAACAAACAGCAGAGGCTTCTGAATGTGGTGAACACTAGTTTGTTGAGACAGAGTATATAATCAGTCAATAATACCAATAAGAAAATAAATAACCCTCTGCACTGATACTTCTTACGTCATTATGAACTATTGTGTTTATGTATCCCTGTAAAATAAGTATTCTTGCAACCATCATCACTCTAAAAGTCTTAATTTTCTCTTTAAAAAGAGCATAAATAAAATAAGAATATGAACATAGACATGAAGTGTTGAATGCTGTATTGTCAGAGAAAATGTCTGTGTCTTTAAAAATACCCATCTTTACTTTAGAGCTGGTGTCATCCATCTTCCACTGCTCTCTTGCCACCAGTTTTGTCAGACTCAGATGCAGAAGTACAGCTCAACACAGGGCACTTCCCCCGAAGAAAGATGGATTCCACTTTAGCAGCGAGCTGGCGCAGCACTCCCACAGGTGGCTCAGAGTCTGTGCTTTCTGACAAACACTAGCTTTATCTCATTCCTGTGGAGGATTCTGGACTGAACTCCTGATGTGCAAAAACCTTTTCCTAGCTCAAAAGGAGCGTGAGAGAGAGGCAGACTGAGACCTGCATAAGACGCAATATGTTGGAGGTGCAAGGACAAAATATTTGCCTTCCACCAGCAGAGACAGAGGTTCAGTTTCCAGTAGCGATACCTCCAGCTTGGCTGTGAATGCCAACAAACACAAAAGGGAATGTTTGCAGCTTGGTGGGAAGCCAGTGTGGGATTATGTCCTGGTAGCTTCACAAGCAACGCGGTCTGTACGGAGGGGGGGTGGAACAATGCAGGGGTAACAGAAACCTCCACTTGTATTTCGTCCTATTGGAAAAGATTCTTGGCAGCTGGAACAAATATTCCATGTGCATCAAGAGGAGGCATGCAGGAAAAGAAGGCAATTGTCTTCCAAACAAGCTAAACATGTCACACACAGAGTAAACTAATGTACTCAACTGGTAGAATGACACCTTGTCAACTTGTTTCAACATCACTTATGTAAACCAGCTCCACTGACAGTCACAGCAGTGTCCCCCTTTTGAACGCAGCTTGTCTGCATTAATTACCTACAAATTTAAATGCTCATTTTAATGAAACTTTGGCTCTTCCCTGCTCTGCCAACATGACCTGCCATATGAAAACTACCTAAAGACTGCGGACAGAGTAAAAATGCACTTTTACACACTCAAGACAAGTTCGTCCAATGAAAGCAACCTAGAAAATATGGAGAACACAGAAGCCTTACTGTATGGGTGTTGCTTATGTGAATACAAAAATATGGGCCACATGATTTAAAAACCCACAGGAAGGTTTTTAATGTTAATCATACGTCTTTTATTTAAATATGATCCTTTGGCACTTGCCAAATGTTTAACCTGTGAATGAAGTGACCAGACTGTACATCACGCAATGAAAAAACACAGAGCGCCATACATGAGTCCCTTTGCCAGTTCCACACATGGGCACACGCAGCTGCTAGAGCCATTGCTGTCTCAGACAGAGAGCGGGGGCTATTTGCAGACGGCAAGGGCAAACATACGTTTTATTTTTGTTCCCACCACAAGTTCAAACAATATGCTAATGTCTGTTTTTTTCCATGAGGAGACTCCAACAGTGTAATGAGGCCCAAAACTACAGCATGCTTAGTTGTGTTAAAATCCTCAAAAAGGAGTCAAACTGAGCTACCGAGACACACACTTCCTCTAAATATTTTTGCAAAAAATCTAATTTAATGATCTTTTTTTTCATGTGTACACGCATAGCCATATTAAAGTTTTACAAGACAAAGAGCAAATGACATAAAATAAAATTCAAAGTTTAGTTTCTTCCTCCACTTCTCTTCCGTTACATGACAGTTATAGTTTTATGACATTATATTGTTAGTGAGCAGGTACAAGTACGGCGGGGTATCAAACCTAAACGCTCTCAGTTTCAACTGAAATATGTTCTAAGTTTAAAGCATCAAAAAAATTAACACATTAACTACTGATGCCTTGATAAAATAAATAGTTAAATAAAAAGAGATTTTTATATTTAAACTTTGTGATTGTTAATCTAGATCCACATATTTGTCTTTCACATGTTTAGTTTGAGTAGGTTTCGTGGATTGCACACCACATGGTGTGTGTCAAAAACGTCAGAGAATGCCTAAATTTACTGCATTGTGGCACATAAAACTAAATGAGAAGTTAAGATGCATTATCTATAAAACTCCCCAGCAATGTTAATCCTCTTAGAGGATGTAATATTTGCAATAAAAACAGAAACAAACACATAAAGAGTCACCACAGAGCTGTATTTCTGTCTTCATTTTGACTGCCTTTGAATATGATATGAAGAGTGATATGTCATCAGCATAATGATACCATTAGAGCATAGAGATCCCGTCAACATTACACTGGAATCCAATGTGACTTCCATCTGGCTGCCACAATAAAATTACCAGCAGACTAAGAAAACATCATAAACAAATTGAGCACAGACAAACACAAAGACAGTGTTTCCTTACTTGTACTGCTGGTGATCCTTGGTGCTCCGAGTCTTTGCCATGAAGCGTTCGGCCAGTTTCTCCAGGTTTCTGGAGTATTCCATCTCAATCTCTGCCTTCTTCCTGAAGAAATCCTGGAGGTCCTGCAGCAGCTGGACCCTCATCTCTGTCTGCTGGTCCAGACATTTCTGCTGCTCCACCAACTGGGCCCGGATCTCTGAGGAGACCGAGGAAGAGAACAAATAGATTAGGACTGAGCCAGAACAAGAGGGCTGAGAAATAAGATTTATACATTCCAGAAATGTAGAAAGAGAGAGTGACTGCAGCAGTTGCTAAATGTTACCATGATCACAGCTTTTACAATTAGAAAATTTCACCCATTCAGTGGATTTCAAATCTTCAAAGCTTTTCATGAACTATTAAAAATGTGCATGATACATATTTACTTAACAGCCAGGAAACATCATACATGGAAAATCTATTGATTGGCCTAAAAAGGACAAAGAATCAGTGAGAAGAGTAGGTACAACACAGCACATGTACACATCAGTAATGCAGAAGAGACCAATGCAGCTTATTATCCCTCAGTTATGGGTCCTCTGGATGCTTGTAGAGATGTGAGGTCGGCAAAACTGGTCTCAGGTGTTTCATTAAGGCTGAAAATAACTCCAGGATGAATGGAACCTGATTCCCATCACACCTGGGTTACACCACAGAACAGGGCACACACACACTCTCATCAGTGCCTGTGACTGAAAACCAAAGCCACTTAAGGAAGCAGAGGGGCGACAGAAAGCCTCACTTAAACAAGTTGTATGTGCAGGTAAATTACCCTCTGAGGCCCTTTCTGAGGAATCTCGCCTGTCAGAGCGCCCCTCATTTGAATTTAAATCCTCAACAGGACAACTGGGATCTAACACACACACACACACAACACACACACACACATCCATGCACCCAGCCACACACAAATTGTTTCCTCTGTGTGTCCTCTGGCCGGGGCCATGTATAATGGATTTCTCCTAATGGAAGGTAGCCTGGGCCAGACATCTTCAGCAGGGGAAACAGATTAATGAGGTGATTTAGAGCCGTGTGGACACCAATAGAGAGGAGCATAGAGCGATCGCTCACATTAAAGGCAGAAAGCACCAAGGCTGCAACATGCCTTCACAAATTATTTGTACAACTCACTGGATTAGGTGTCATTATAAATTATAAACAGCTTGTGAGGTCTTACTGGCCCACCAACAAAATACAGAGAACAACAGTAATAAGATCAGCTGAACCGGACTGCGATAATTGTTTTAGGGCAAAGTTTAATGTGCATTGTATCGTACCCACTTACAGTTGATGGGCTCATGATAATGCAAAAGCTAATATATAAAGATCAAATAGTTAACAGAGAGGGAAAAATTGGGAAAAGAAGGAGCTGAGAATGCACGTGTCAACATAAAGGGGCAAGACAAACTGATTTGTGGTACTGCTTCGATCACTAGTTGATCAGCCACCATAAGATATGCAGAACTTTAAGGCGTCTTTACTTCAATGTTAATTTGAGCAATTTTTAATTTATTTAGTTGTTTTCTTTACAAGTGTAGGAACGGTGACCAGAGCACTACATATTCTGCCATTTCCTAAAATAAAGACATATTTTGAACCATATACAAACCAGTCCTGAATAGCTGCTCTGCCACAGTTTGCTGACTTTCCGAACATTACAATGTGTCAATTTATTCTTTTCTACTCAGAGTTTAGAAACTGTCCTGTTGAGTGACTGTCAGCCTGTGACAGGGAGGTTTTGGCTGGCGGCTTTTGTCACATAAAATAATTTGGGTGTTTTTGTGGCCAACAGACTGTAATTAGGGCACTGACTATTTTTCCCCCTTTGCTGACTGTATGAACCGTGGAAAGCAACTTTCCAGCCTTCTTGTGTAATTGTGATTCACGCTAGTTATTAAAAATTTAAAATCGTAGACATAACCATGGCGGCGCATGTACACGCAGCGAGGCTTTCACAATCCCCCCTCTGTTGCCAAGGAGACGGAGGAGGCATCGTAAACAAAAGCGGGGCAAGAGGGGCGGCCTGCGTGCTAGGCTACAAGCTAACCCATACAGACCGGCTCTTCCCAGTCTCTTCCTCACAAACGCCAGGTCACTCGTCAACAAAATGGAACGAGATGAAGCCTGAGGATCGTCTCTGCAAAGATCGACAGCTGTGTGGCGATCGTTGCCGAGACCTGGCTGGATAACAACATCCCAGACGCGGCAGTGGAGCTAGCGGGGCGCTCTCTTCTCCGGGCGGACAGGACTGCAGCCTCAGAGAAACACAGAGGCGGAGCCGTCTACATATGACTGCGAGCTAATGCTAAATTAGCACTGGAGGACATGTACTGCATGATCAGTCTGCAGATGAACAACAATTCAGATCGTGGCCGGAGACTTTAACCACGTCGAGTTAAAGGCAGTTTTCCCCAAATTCCATCGACCCACCCCCCCATTGTACATTGCTGCTACAACTTTAAATCTTTAGATATTTATGTACATATTACTTATTTATTACATATATTTATGTTTAAAGCTGGAAGTCACCAATCTTAATTTTGTTATGTGAAAACATGATGACAATAAAGATTCTTGATTATTGCTGCTTTGCAAATACTTTTTCCTGTGCCGCTGCTTTTCTAAATGTCTACCTACCTGTCTGTGGCAATAGCACTCACTTTGACCACCTAATGAGCTGTAAAAACAAAGGAAAAATGTTTATTTCTGTGTGCAATCATAAATTGAATGCTTGAACTAGGGAGACAACTAAACCTACGGAGACAACTAAACCCAACACTAAAAAAGCATTCTTGGCCAGGAGCTTAAATCTGACCAACCTCCTACTAAATGAATACGCTCATTAATATGAAAGTAAAGTGGACTGAAACAAAGACACATATTTGACAAGACAACTGGAAAGCAACAAATGCCTTTGGAAAAAAGGCAAAAGATCCCTAAGAGCCTTTCTGGTATATCATCAATAGCTCAGTACGTCCAACTACCTAATGGCCAATCAACTGCTGACTCAATTAGAAAGCTTCCAGTCAAGGGATAGCGAGAGCAGTGTTGGTGTGTATGTGTGAGCGTGAACGGGCATGTGTCCTTAATGCTATAATCAAATTACCAAAAGGCTCCGCTCCATTCATCAGCATCAAATCTACTCACAGTCTTGATGAATTAGTGATTTACATCGGATCTATTAGAAACTGTTGATTATTTTTTACATTTCCAAGTAGCAGCTCACAGGGAAATAAACCACTTAGTGAGAGACAGACTGGACACGAGGGAGGCGTTTCAGCAGTGCTAAATCTTAATGAATGCTTATCACAGCAGTTAAACTCTCAACCACAGTGAGCCACGAACACTGTTAATGTGGATGATCGGATTTCAAAGCACAGGCTTGATTGCAATTAAGAACTCAAAACTTCAACATCAAGAACACAAGGCCATCGACAAAACTGGGAGACCACCAATGAGCACCAAGAAGGAGGCTGGTTTTAAATGTGACTGCATTAAAGTCCACCGGGCCTTTTTGATGAATGGGTAAACCTAGCAATTGCTGCCATCTCCAGAGGATGTGGGGATTAAAACAAAGCCACCATGGCACTGACACAAAGGAGCGCACTGGATCATTTAACACAATTACACTCATGACTGCACGCGGAAACTCATTAAATCACTCATTTTCCGAGTCAAACACTGGCCACTGGAGCTGCAGTGCAAAGTTAAAGTATGGAGGAATTAATGTTAAAAAGGCAACCACCTGTCAGAGGAAATTACAGGACTGACACTTCCTAAAACTAGGACGCGCTAGGAAAACTCACTTTTTAGTTAAAGTCAATTCAGCTGTGACAACAAAGTCAACCACAGCAGTGACCTCAGTGAGGCAGATGCATCTTTTTTGTCCCACCTTCCACTCTGAGCCGGCGTTTTTCAACCTCGAATCAATGCTTTTTAAAACTGCTTTCATATGGCAGCACCAGCATGTTCAGATGGCAACAATCTGTCGCCTACAACTCTGTGATTTCTAATTTTGAATTTTAAAAAAGCAAATCATGCAACACAGCTGTTTTCATTTATGTGTTTTTTTCTGTTACTGTTGTCAGATGAATCTGCAAACACAAAATAGGGATTTAATCAACGGTTACATTACTACTGCTCTGGGATTACCGATCATTTTGGTGGCATTCAACAGGTACCATTATGAGTCATTATCAAATCACAACTTATACATGTGAGTTACAGATACTGAAAAATAGTGTGTCAATGAGGACTAACTAAGAGAGCAACAGTGGATGTTTAAGCTGCAGAGACCAAACAGAGTACGGCTGATATTATGGTTCTCCACCGATATACATAAACATCCTACACAAAGAAAGGTATTATGGGTAACTGTCACAGGGGCTTGCAGAGGAGCTGACACAAACCTCCCAAATCTCAATAATGTGATGTGTGGTGATGTGCATCAAGCAAGCAGAGTGGTTGATCCCATTCCTGGTGAGCGGGGGGTTTGAAACGGAGAACAAAACAAACGTCAGTGTTATAAAAATTGCACTGTACTTGCTAAATAAAAAGAAAGAGCCATGCAAAACCCTCCAAACAACCCCTGTGCACCTTTGCTTAGGTGAACCCATGAGAAGCATGTTTCTGCCTTAACTGAAATGTCAGTCACACCTCACACCAGGTGTTAGCTGAAACGCACAACATTGTTGTTTGCTAACGAAAAGAGAGTAAAGCAAGAAAAAAAAAAAATCAATCAATAATTTAAAAAAACATCAATAGGATCAAGAAAGTCATTTTTAGTGTCAATATGACCTTTTGATTATGATCTGATAAAAGCATAACAAGTTATCTAATCCCAAAAGTAAATGAAATAAATAACTAAGCTTCCGTGGTGTTTGGGGACAACCCCCTTTGATGGTGCTGATGCTTCATATGAATCTCCTGCTGTACGCAATGTCAGCCATCTGACCGGTTCTTACTAAACCAACATGACCGGCAGACTGGCACCTCTTCAAAATGGGACCTTGCACCTCTTCAAAATCTAACCACTGAAATAAAAAGTTTGTCTCAACTCAGATCCATCTTACTGTCAAAGCAAGTGTGTCCCCTATTATTACATGGTGCATTCCTGTCGTTCTGAGGTCATCGGTATGGTAAACACATGTGGAGGCCTCTGTGCCAGGGGATTTGGGTGAGGGGAGAGTGTGTATGTGTGTGTGGGGGGGGCATCAAAGTGCTTTGTGATCCCTTTCAAAGTGGGGAGCTGAGGGGAGATGAGAGCACCTGTGCACCGTGTTGAGAAATGACGCTACAGCATGTAATGCTGCTGAAAAATGGTAGCTGACTGTCATTCCATTTTTCTCTCCTAAATCTAGCATGCAAACAATCTGCTAAAGCTTCAAAGGCTTTTATAACCATATTGAGGTAAATGTTGACACGAGTGGTTGCAGAAAGTAAAGCGGCTTATAAAATTGTCAGCAACAATTCCAGCTGACTGATGGACATCCAGTCAATGAGGCCCAGAATGCACATGATGTCGATATGGACAAAGAGAGAGCGCTTTTTGGTCTTTGTGGTGTTCAGTTTGGACCAAAGCCCTTTTGTTTCTGAACTGGATGTTATCCAATTTCTCCTTTGGAGGCCACATCACATACTTCCCATAACCCCATTCATGGTGACAAATATGTCCTAAGTTGCAGTTCAGAGTGGCTTCTGATTTGCCTGATAGGCCTGTTCTATTGTCAAAGAAACTGCCTTGTAAGCAGGATGGGTACTGACCCACACTGTTGACCTCCAGAGAGAGAAACTGGGCTTCAGTAAAAACAACTCTCCCACTGCGCCACAGAGATAAGTTGTTTTTTTCTTTCTCTCTTGAACCCAACAATATGCTCTCCCCTTCACCATGAATCAATCTGTCTAAAAAGCATCCGTTACTATTGCAGAGCGCAGCAATGTACCATACAAGACTACAAACTCTCAGATAGCTTCTGCAGTTTCTTCTAGTTGACTGCAGTCTCTACCAACAGCTAACTGGGACATGCCGTACCACATCAGTCACAGTGCTGCATATCCACATGCAGAGATGCTCATCAATAGCACCTGAAATAGCTGCCGAGGCCTGGGGAGGGACGGCGTAGGAGGGTGCCCAGCCCCGCCATCTGCTTCAAATCTCGGGTTTGGGACTGGGGGAGTTGTCTATGCCTCTTCTGGAGGCTGGATACAAGACAGGATAAATACCATCAGAGGTAATTACGAAATGGCCGATCAGATTTTAACGGAGCACAAGCTTTTAATTACAGCTGGAGTGCGATCATATGCCAGAAAGAGCTGAGCATCTACAGTACGTCTTCCTCTGACATTTTTGAGTATTCTGATAATCCAACAAGGCCCTACTGCCATACTTAATTATAGTGGGGCTATCATTCATCTTCTTCCTCCTTTGATAAATGCTTAGCATATGGCAAACATTATACAAAAAGAAGCTTTCTCCAAGCAATTGGACTGGTAAAAGATGTGCCTACCACGTTGCTAATTTACACAGAGAATGACTCACTACACAGTGAGTCTTGCGGTAGCCAAGGATCTGCTGTTTTGCTGTTTGATCTGGTTTACCTTCTAATATCTGTACATATTGTGTTAGGGGCTTTTCAATCAATAGACTATAAACTAATTTGCATTCCTGCCTACAAAGATGCAAACCCTGTGACAAGGCTGAGTTTAAATTAAAGAACACACCACCATGATAGAAACATGCAAGATGAATCATGAATAGGAATGTGGAGATACTAAATTGAACTCATGCCCATGGAAACACATGGCACACACCTGTGCCAAAGAAGCAACCACCATGATCCACACATTCAGTGTTCAAGAGTTTCCCAAATATGAAAACTAACTCATTCCTTTCCATTCGCTTTTGGTTGGATGTTTAAACCCAAATGCACTGTAAGCACCCTAGCCTCTTGGCCATCCAGCTCTCATCATCTCTCCACCTGAAGCTCTTACTGCCTTCTCTCTTCACGTAGTTATTGAGAGGCAGATGGATGTGAACTAAAGGCCCACAGGGTGATCGACTCCACCAGCGCTGTTCCACAGGCTGGCACGGAGCATTTTATCGCCAACACATGGCATGCTAGGCCCTGGACCAGATGGGGAGACCCTTGAGGGACTGCTAAGGCAAGCACTGACAAGCGTCTTGTGACCGATGGAGGTAGACTATGGCTTTTCAGTAGGGTACATGTACTGTAAAAGTTGTACAGGGCAAAATTATTAGACCAACAGCAATCATCTGAGGAGCTGACAACACAACTGTTCCTGAAAGTTTAAAGTGTGTGACACAAATGTAATGAACAAGGAGTTTACTAGAAGTGCACAGTGCTATGTCCATAAGTGGTGTTATTCTGTACCCTCAGGTGGTGTGTTATTTGTCTATAATGTGGCCCTAAGCCTTTCTTATATTGTATCAGTAAGTTAAAGAACAATATTTGTAATTCTTTTATCAGTTCAATGGTCTCTTTGTTTTCTCATGTACTAATATTACATTTCTGATTAGTGATGATAATAATCAAGGTGCAGACCACAAGAACAAACATTCGTATTCTATGATTATTTTAAATATAAACAGAAATATTTTACCACATTTTATGAAAACTCAACAGATTTAAAACCATCAGTCAATGGTAGTCTGTGGGCTAACAGTGTAATAGGAACTAGCACTAAGCTACGCCCACTGGTCACCTGACCCATATCATGCTTACTGTAACATAAGCATGTTGATGAGAAAAAAAAATCTACTATTTGCCATCCTGACTCATTAGAGCCAATAAGTCATGATCCAGAGAGTCACACACAAAACACTCATGTAATGACTTCCCAACATTGGTGGGACCAGTAAGAAATTCATCATGTGCTTGGTATGTGGGATACTGTTGGACGTATTGCCCCCTGCCTTACATCTGAGTTCGATGGTTGAAATGTGCCACCAATTCCTTTTTTGGTTTTATTACGTCACTACTGAGATTACACATATCAAGGTCTATTTACCAACATGTGTCATACCCTGCACTGAAAAGGAGAAACCCCATTTTTGTTGTTGAAATAAAGCTGTCAAGGACACAGTTATGACTTGAGTAATAGTCAGGTCTGTCTGAAGTAATATGAACTTGCCAAGTAGGCTTTTACAGATTCTCTCGGATCACATAAAGCGCAGCCAAACTACACACAGCATCACTGCCAGCTTTATTAAAGCATTTTATCTCAAAATATTACAGAACTGGCAATGTGGGTCTCATTACAACATCTGACTGACATGTTAGCAGCTTCCAAAACCACTGAGAGAGCTCCAATGTAGGCTACTGTGATCCAGCAAACGACTGCTAAATCAGAGTGGAAAAGAGCCTGGCCCATAATCCTTTGCTTCTTTCAAGCACTGTGAGCTGAACCAATGTCCTTTGGGATTTTTTATGATCCAACTGGAGTATGGCGCTACTCATGTGGAGTGACTTACAAGAGGTGCGTTTTACAGGAACTTATCTGCACTGGTGGATTTATCTGTTGGTCACATCCACACTGCTGAGGAGAAGACGACTACGAGCTGCTGTAAGCTCACGTAAATGATGATTTCCTCCTTCATGTACACACACACACACACACACACACACACATGCAAATGCC
Organism: Scortum barcoo; assembly: GCA_023238725.1. NCBI lineage: Eukaryota > Metazoa > Chordata > Actinopteri > Centrarchiformes > Terapontidae > Scortum > Scortum barcoo. Next base: position 20,788,167 of record CM041536.1, on the reverse strand, counting down.
ACTTCCCTCAACAATTCCAATACACACACAGGAAATGCAGTAGTGGCGGTGATTTGAGTTCTTGTGTTTTCTCTTGGGGCCCTGGAGCATTGTGGGCGGCAGACCCAAAGAGCTCAGGTTCCTTCCTGCACTCTGGTTTTTATAGTCTGATTCAGAAACAGCTTAGCCGTGGCAGCTAACTGTGCTCGCTGTTCAAACACAATACACTCCAGCAGTCAAAAAACAGATGTTAGACTAGACGATTCTAACTGAGCAAAATAAACACTTAAATCTACGTCAGTTCCATTCAACAAAGAAATATTTAAATGTGTAATTTCAATAAGTGAAATGTAATAATCCCTGCCAATTACAGTCAGCTCTGCCAAATGGCATATGAGCCAAAAAGCCACGGTTGCTAAGGAAACGCCCCCACAGACGAGAGGCCTGCAGCGAGCGGGAGGGAGATCAATCACCGCTGACATTATGGTGGCCTGCGAGGACCATCGGTTTGATCCAAACAAAATAAGAGAGTGAGGAGCTGAATGCTGGGAGAAGTAAGCACACTTTAGAGGCAGAGCTGTTTGTTCAGCTGCTGGTTAACATGTAGACATTCTGTTTGATCTGGACACCAGAGTGGTGGGTGTTCGGTCCGTCAGATGGGCCGGCCGAGATCTGCGAGGCTGGATGTGCACTTGTCTGTCTGTTTGAGTGTGTGAGTGCAGCTTGTGACTTGTTGTCACAAGCTGCAGTTGGTTGCAGTTGGTTTGGATCCAGTGGAATAACAATGGATTTCAGTGGTGACCCAGTCATACCACCTTCCTGCCCAAAAAAAGTATCAAGTCATCTTTAAACATTATTTGTATGTTCCAGACACTCATAGTTTCTCCACAACATAGAAAGATACTTCCTTCCTTTGAGTGAGGACTCATTAGCTTGGTCGTTAACTGGACAATAAGTTCAGACAGTTTATTCATAAAGCCAATTTAGACCATTGACTCCTGTATTCTAACTGGCTGCATGCCATTCCTGTTTTGTTAAATAAAAGTGGCTAACCTTCCTCCATTTTGGACTCTCAAGCTCTCTGATCCCAGAGGTCAGCACTATCAAGATGGCTTGCTTTTGGTTAATGGCGCAAATTTGCGTTTCAAAAGGTAAATTGGATTTAACATGAGAAATTTGTGCAAATCCACTGACTGTTGCAATGTGTGAAATGCTGCTGTTTTAAAATATTGGTGTGACGGGGCTTTTTTACACAGTAAAAGTTGTTTGAAAAGTTTCTATGGACAACTTCCCTCTTTTTTTTTTTCTTTTTTTTTTGTAACTCTAGGTCACCAGTGGAATCCTTTTGTAATTTCTGTGAATCAAAGCAGACCACATCTACAGGCCTCTGCAAAGAAGCGAGCTACAAACTTTCCAGAGACACCTTTCAAGCCTGCAGGGAGTGAGAGTTTGATACTCAAAAAAATGTCATTTTCGGCAGCGTATTCCGAAACAGAACTAGGGACAAAATGACAGACGCCGCTTCACTTTAATGCTTCATGCTGAGCGTGATAAGAAGGTGGGCGAGTAACGCTATGGATGGATGGGAAGCGGTTACATCTGCGTGGCTTAACATGAGAGAAAGAGAATCTGTGAGAAATACATTGATCTCTTTCAGCCTCTTGGCCAGACCTCACCCACTTTTCTTATTCATCTCTAGACCATACCCAGCTGCTCTGTCTGCTGCCCTAAAGGGACCAGTGTGGGCGCTTGTGTGTGTCAGAGAGAAAGAAAGAAGAGAGACGTAGATAATGTGTATACTGAAAAACCAGTCAAGGCAAAGGCTCTCAGCTGGGTTCAATTTAGAAGGGCCAGTACGTACACTAGAGTAGACGTCTACACTGGACATGGAGTGTCTTTACCACAGATGGACTGACTTGTTCTGTTTTTCCAAATGAAAAACGACACCTCGCCTTATATCTGGCCCGCCTTTCTCCTTTTGTTTGGGGATATTAGTGATGGGAGAGATAAAGGTGCTAAAGCTCATATGTCAAGGCAGCCTCTCATTCTCAACAACGCTAACCTCAGGCAAAAGACTTGGCTGGGCTGGCCGACAGCTCTTACAGTTGGGATGTTTGTTTGGGGTAACAATACTATGAAAATTTTGCGGTTGGACAGCTGAAGAGATAAATGCCTTTGAAAAGGGTGTCACACAAGAAACATCTGGAACGGAGGCGCGCAAGCTTTCATCTATAGGAATATTTACTTCCCCTCGCGGTAAACAAATGGAAACTGAGGCATGCTGGCAGACACTTGGATAATACAAACTCTGAAAGATGAACCTGAATAATGGCAGAGCGGTTAGGTGGCCTGCCGTGATAAGCGTTTGAAGGTGTGGTGGTTTCTTAGAGACTGTGGATATGTTCCCTCCTCATGGGCCCCAAGGAGGCGGGAAGGAGAGAAAGAAAGAGAGCATATAAATGAACCGTCACACAATGTGGCTCTTCACCCACGCACCTGCATACACCTTCAACACAACACACACACACACACACACACACACACACACACACACACACACACACACACACACACACACACACACACACACACACCCTGAATTACATTGCAGGTATACACATCAGACCGCTGAGACATTTCCAGAGGGGGGAGAGATGAATCAATTTGACAACTCTGACACCGACGTGCTCCCTGCCCTCAGCTCCGGGACACCCCCGTGTATCTCCTGACCTCTGCTCCCCCACCTGTCTCCCTCTGACGCATACTAGACAGTTTGGTCTCAGGTCACCTTCTCCAACGGCCTCTGATGACACGCAGCGCCACCGAGTTCTGCCCTCCAATTTTTGCTGTTTATGTCTGTCTGTAAGTCAGTGAGTCTGTTTGTTAGTGTCTCTATTACTATTTGCATTTACCTCCACTGAATTCAGAGAAGCTAAGATAGCGCTGCATAAAAATGTGTAACGCAGCAACCACTGATTTTTTTTTATTGTTGCTTATAGTTTCTGATTCAGCAATAAGTCATGTAGTCCACTCCAAAACATTTGTGGACTACATGACTTTACAATGACACAATAAGAGAAAAGCAGCAAGTTCACGAAAGGAGTGAGTTTTAGAGCATGATATAATTCTTAATAAATCAATTACCAAACTGCTAAAGTATTGTTTTGTTGAACAAACAATTAATAAACTCACTCAACATGAAAAATGTAGATCATCTATGACTGCAGTCATTATTTAAACATTTATCACCACATGCAAAGACCAAAAAATACCTTCAGAACATTATTTTTTGTACTTTACTACAGAACTTTATTACACAAACAAACCAAATCTGGATGGGTCGATGCTCTTTTACGTCTTTGATTGTATGAATGTTTGTCTTCACCCTGTTTGCCTACCTGCCTCTATTGACCATTCATCTGTTTGTCTCTAACCAGACGATCTTCATAGCTGTCTTCCTATGCCATCTGTCTGTGTGTGCGTCTGTCTGTCCAGCTGTCTATTCACCCGATGTGTGTTTGTACATCTGCTTTCCTTCACAGTATGCACACCTCTATTTTAAAGTCCTGTTCTTTTGTCCGTCTTCCCACACAGCAGCGTGGAGACACCAGAGCTGGGCAGGGACACAAGGATCTGTGGCCCAGAGCCAGCTAGAGCCACTGTTAGTTTGGGCTGACAACGTGTCCCCACAGTCGGGACACCGTGGCACCATTGGGCCAGAGGAAAGTATAGTGGGGAGGAGGAGATGACTGTACACCGCTACAGCTGAGGTGTCAATGACAAAGCCGGACCACCCAGCCAACACACAACTAAAAAAGAAGACTGCACTTGGTCACTCAATGGTGGAGTCAGATCTTAAGCAGCTTCTGAATTTGATGTGTTTTACCACAGAGCTGTGTGTGAGTTGGGCATGTGAGCATTTGACTTCCTATGAACTTAGACCCCATGAGAACTTCATCATTCAAGTCAAGGAGTTCCCTGCAGTTACATGTTCAATGTTTTCATCTGAGCCTCATGCAGCAGATCCATTTAATACTGCTGACAAGCGAAGCACATAAAAGGTTAATGATGAAAGCTGCCACGTAAGACACCAAGACGCATTATTGTTGGATGCTTGCAAACATCCAGGTTAAAACAGTCCACTAGAAATTAGTCCCCATTCTCATTGAGATCTCTGTTAAAGCCTCCCAGTCCCCCTTTTTACACACTCCATCCCCATAAACACGTGCCTTGATTTGTCCCCTCAGACTCTTCACAAACATTGAGGTCCTTGATAACCTTAGTGGACGGCTCTCTAAAATGAATTCTACATATTACTGCAGCAGAGGAGAGCAGAGGGAACACACCTAAGGGCTATTTTTCATTCTCCCTCTCCTGCTCCCATGTTTCATCCTTCGACTTAATGAAAACAAATACCAGCAAAAAGATTGGCCTCTGATTAGTTTAATCCATCTTTTAATGACTCTGAGAAAAGATCAGCAGATGAAGGGCGGCTGTGAACTTCAAAAATATGTTAATGCAAGAGGCAGGTTCAAACCTGGGCTTTACGAACACAAATGAAAAACACAAACAACACAAGACACCATTAAAGCTTCTAGTGGTTTGAGCTTTAACAAAGTTTTTCCTGCTCTCACAGCCTGTATCACTGTGTAAGGCTCGGGTCACATGGATGAAAACAGTATTTCCAAATCATTCCTGGCTAGTGCTCAAATTCCACAATCTCATTTTATGATCGTATGTTCAATGGCAGCATAAAACACAAAGTGCACACGAACAAAAATTTGATAAGAAGACTTTCATGCCTACAGGTATATAGTTTGCTTGACTAAAAAAAGGGATACCCCCTGACTACACTTCAACTTTAACTCTACTGCTTAAGTTCCTGACACAAAATGTCAACATATGGAGAATATTTCTTCCTAACAGTCATAAGTCTAGACCAGTCAACGTTCAGTGAAGGAGAAGTAAATCATTCTCAAACATAAAGTGCATGTGGTTATTTTCCTGAAGTAGGGAGGGAAAAGATTTATCTCCACTGATGTGTTGTTTGAGTCCTCCTCATTTCTTTCTGTGGTCGGGGCAGTGATTGATGAAAGGTTCAGCAGAGCAAACGGTCAGCCAGCACGTGCGTGTGCCAGAGCAGGAAGGAGCGACGGCCAACCTCAGACATGCACAGCGGAGCACATTAGGGCCGACATCAGAGGGGCGCGCAATACACTGAATTCATGGAAAAAAGCCACATGAGAAATATCAGCCATACTTTCATGTTGTGTACTGTGTCCACCAAACAGAAAAGAAAAAAACATAATTCTCCGCTCATGTGCTTTCCTTCTTGTTGCTGACCACCCCTTGATGCCCCTCACCTTGCTTACGGCACAAAAAAAGCACCTCGCAGGATGTGTGGTTTCAGGGGCCTTTGATAGAGTTAAGCCAGCAGAGGGACCACGAAGGAACAACCCTACTATTCAAGAGCAGGCCTGTAATTCCAGAGGCAAGGACATGTGCTGCAAGCCCGTTGGGGGGGAAAAGAAGGAGCAAGAGAAACAGAGAGAAAAGGCAGAAATGGTACAAGGCCAGGGCCGAGGGCTCTAGTAAATTCTCAGACGAGAATGAAATGAGTCGCACAGTTTGTTATGGAGGCTGCAGGCTGTATGTTTTTCTCTGACAAGGGAAACTCCCCCTATTACGTTTTAAATAAACTGACTAATATAAACTACAGCTGCACCACTACACCAACAATAAAAACTATGCAAATAGACTGAAGCATCATGCAGGGAAGTTTTGAAAGGACAGAAAGTTTCATTGGTGGGACAGAGTTCAAAAGAAAGTTAGAAACTGCATATATCGATGTTCATGCCACAACAATAGTCTTTTCTCATTTGTACACAAAAGCTTCCATCTGTTGCTCTCTTTTAGCTAATCTGTAAATCTGAACATCACTTTGGTACACTTCCCTGTCCCTCTTTTCCTCTTCTTGCTTATCTCTCACTTCAAACTAGAGATTTTGGAAAAATGCCTCAGAATAAGCTATACATCTTTTTCTGATTAAAATACAAAGATGGATCCTATTAAGACAACTTTCAAAACTCAGGACATGTTTAAGGACAGAGTTACTTTCAAGGTCAAAAATGATGGATAATGCGCCTTATCTGCAAAGGAGCAGCTGGCTGAGACACAGCACTGCAAAAAGCTTGTACTATCGTGTACACTTTTTGTGCACACACCACGCACAGACACACATGCCCATTCATCCTCCTCTAAAAATACTTTTTACAAACCCCACTGTGTCTACACACAGGCAGCACTGATTAGCAGGGTGATGCCTTTAAATTAGACTCTAAAATAGCACACAGTGTCCTTGTGTGGTAGCCTTGTGAGTGTTAATTGGATGCATTAATGTTTGTTTGTTGATGTGCTCTGTGTGCCTGTCATTTGTCGGTCTGCTTCTCTGTCTCTACATTCCCATCTGTCATCTTTTCAATCACTCTGTGGGAAGAAGTAACAGGACGTTTGACCAAATAGGATTTACAGGTTAAAAGAAAAGGGATGTACAGTAGTGGAGTGTATTTACGTGAAGAAGTTATACATGTATTTACTTATTACATAAATAGGTTTATTCATATTGCACATGTCAATCTGTTTACTATAAAAATCTAATGCAGAGTGCAAAGATAAGCAGGAACACAGATGAAAAATACAGTATAATGGCATCAACCGAATCTTGGGAAACACTTAACAACAAGAAAATTGTTGGCCTTGAACTATTACCAAGATATGGAATAAAAATAAAACTGTAGGCAGCTCTGGTTTAGCAAGGGACAGGGGAAAACAGCAATCTATAGCATCACAACCACACAGCCTTTACCTATCTACTCAAAACTTTTCTATAGTGTGGATGAGCTGAAAATACTATACAAGAGGCAGAGACTTCCCCCAAACTCCTCAGAGGAAAAACAGTTCATCTTTTCCCACCTGGTGCTCAGAGTTGTGACAGCTGAAACAATCCACTCGTAGAGACAGCTTCAGCCTCATGTAAACACGCTCACTTTGGGGGATGAGGAGTCTGATCTCTGGCAGGAAGTGTGGAGTGATACAAGAGCTGTCTTTCAACTGGACTAAAATATGGGGTCTTCATTAAAAGCATCTGAGATGTCTGAGTGAGAATTTATTTTGTTATTGAGATTATAACAAAGCAAACTGCCACAGATCAATATTCATGAGAACATTAATAAATGTGTCAAAACCTACTTAATTGAATCTTGACAGTGTCTCAAGGTTAGACTCTGTCTGCCTGTTAATGTTCACAGTGCTGAATCAAACACCTCAGTCAGGCAGGGAGCATTCAACCCTTTGTTTACTAGATGTTAAATGTCACGGCTATCAACGCCTGCTGAATACAATTAAGACTGTTGGTTCTAAGAAACAAGCTCATCTATCTGACGTGCTAAGCTGAAAACTATTTCTGCGTTGGCCCCCAGTGATGTTACTTAAGTCACAAGTTACATGGTCATCTCTGCGTGCAGTGGATGACTTCACCTCAGTGGGACGTGGGGATCAGAGCGAAGGCAGATAACACACCTGACGTATCTAGACAGCTGCTGTCCCACGAGGAGAGTGGGGGAGCTGAAGCCAAGGTCCCTGACGTCAGATGAGCAAGATGAGGTCTGACTCCTTCTTTCTCCATTCAGCCATCTTCCTCACTTTTTATACTTAGCTACGACACTGAAATGTTATGATTAAAAGGACCTTGATTAAATTATACGGCACACAGTGACTGCATTATTATAATTACGATACAAGAAATTAGTTTGGTCTGTTTGTGTTTGATCTCGGTTAAATATGCTGTTTATTACTTTGTGCGAATGTGCAAGTTGGTTCTATCACCACATGGATCTTCTTCTGCATATCATTTTCACACAATTAAAAAATCATGAGTGAGCTAAGAAAGGTAAAGCAGTGTTGATTAGGAGCACAGTGTGTTGAGCTGAGTCTTTACTGTTGTACTAAAACCAAAAATTTAGCAGGAAACTTTTGCATGTTGGTAGCCAGATATTCGGCAGTTCTTTTGATTTTAGAAAAACTTTGAGTAGTCGAGATTCGAGATGTGACTAGCATCTCCATTCATACTAAACCAGGCCTGACTACAAACTTAAGAGACTTGCATGTCCTCCCTACACTGAATCTGAAAGTCAGGAAAAGACGTGGACCTTCAGTCTTGCCGGGCACAAGCTTGGGATTGAGGGCACAGAGGTTGACAATAAGGGGGGCATCATTGGGGGGTTAGAGTAATGAGGTGCATGGGTGGATGAGCTAAAGCTGAGATTGAAGATTTAGGGTAGAGAATTAAGGGCAGGTGGAGGATAATGGGTGGTTGGTTGCGGGGGGCATTTGCCTAAGAGCTGAGGGTTTAAGATGGGAGAAGAATCATTTTCACATATTTCACAAGAGCAACGGCGTCCTCCGGCATTACACTTGTGCACAAAGCCAAATCTGATTAACTGATCTGAATAAAGATACAAGGAACAAACGAATACATAACACTGGCTCACAGATATTTTGTGTACTAAAGGGCACTATGATTAGGCAAGTTGGTGTTGATATTAATAGAAAACTAAGAACACTTATAGAAATGTATATCTAAGATGATTTCCACCAACACAGATGTTTGTGGAGGGTCTTTTCCTGCAGCCACGGGAAAACGCCACTGAATTTTTGCCAAGAGCCAAACTTCAAAGCAAAAGCATAATCTAAAATCAAAGAGATATAATTATGCTGATCTGGTACACTTCAGAGTTTCAACCAACTATGCACACATACATTTTTAATGGCTGTTTAAAGAGCTGCGAATGAATCATCAGAGCCCAAGCAAGAGGGACCGTCTTAAGCCTACAATCTTCATCATTTTATTATCATGCAGGTTTCAAATGTTCCAAGAATCAAGCAAAAATATTAAGTTGAGCCCCATGTTTCCTGAGCTGCAACCAACCAAATTGACAGCTCAAAGCAAACTTTAAAGAAACGGGGGAATTTAATGCTGTAGCGGAGGATTTCAGTTTTTTTTTTTTTTTCGCTCAATCTGATGCAACAACATCTGTAAGGCCAAAGCCGCACTGCGAGGGCATAATAATGAGGCTGCCTCAATCGAGACAGCTCGCTGCAGTGCAGTCGAGTTCTGCGGTTTAAAACGAGGCACGGATAAATATTTGCTCCACATTCCTCTCTCAAACCTTGAGATCAACCTTGGAGATGCTCACCTGGCAAAGGAATCTTAAGAAGAAGGGGGGAGCCGAAAATGAGGGGGATAATTACATGGTGCGTGTAAGATCGAGGGCTCCGCGCTGAAACACACGACCAACAGAGCAAAGAACTCCAAAAGAGCTCTCAGTTGTACCGACATTTCATAAATTGGAGGTTTAGTGTTTTTCCCCAAAAACTTAAATTTGTGCTCATAACTTCTGTGTGCACAAGGAGTGGCTGAATTCATGTCCAAATATATTTTTAACCCTGCCAACAGCATGTCTCTAGGGACGGCAATGTTGGTCAGTTAGTCCGTCTACCTCGTTGAGCTGAGTGTTATGGTGCTTTGTGATGAATTTGGCAATCCCTTGAGTTTCCTTCTCGTGTGACCATGACGCTGACATTCATTCATTTTAGTGATACGTCTCTATAACTAGCACATAGTTCTTCCATTATTTTTTATAACTAGCAAAATGGATGACAAAAGTTGTACAACAAATACAGCAATGTGGCAGAAACTGAATGAATAAACAATGCTGATATTGTTTTTTTTTTTTATCTGCTATATTTTGAGCTTTCTTTTGTTTCTATGTTTAGTTGTTGTCATTGTCTCTAAAACAGTGTGCAAATTTCTAGGCCTAAGTAAATGACAAAATATGTGTAATAACTGAAAAGCCTGTTCTTATGTTAGGCGATTTATACATTCAGCTGTTGTTGAGGTTTTATGTCAGTTCTGCGCAGACCATTAAAAGCGTAATGTTTGTAGTTTGATCAGTCTTCAGTATTCTCTCTGTGCTGAGCATTGCTAAAAAAGACACACCTGTAGTTCAAATCAAGTCCTAATCTTTCGCCTTGCTCGGGTTTCAGACTGAGCGCCCTCGCCGCGTCCCACACTGCAGCCAGAGACCCAATCAGTCCCCCTTGTCACAGTCCCAGTCCCAGTCAGCAGGATTGATTGCTCACACGGCTGTGCTGTGAAAGCCAAGCTGTGGAGAATGAGGAAGTCCACAATGACACCCACCCACAGCCCCCTTTCTCATAGGGCACTAGAGGCCAAGAGAGGCTAACATGATCGGCACCAACACGCACGCACACACGCACTCACGCGCGCATACACACACACAGAGGACGAGAGAATGACGAGGCTTCACAAAGACCTAATTTCCAGATAATTATAGTGGAAGCTAATATGGAGGAAGTGACAGAGAGTTACGTGCCATTTATCTCCTGCGACCTACCCTCAGGGAGGCTTGAACTGCCAATCCTCTCCCACTTTTCTAAGCACCAGAAGCAGACTCTGAGAGCAGGCTCTCAGTCTAGCTCTCGGGCTCTGAGATGACATATCTTCCACCCAAAAAAATGAGAAGTCAGAATATCTCATTAAAAGCCTTTGTCATCTTCCCCGCATGAACGCAAACATGACAAGACTGGACAGGTGAAATCGGATGCCAGTTTTGCCCGCAGGGGGCAACGCCACGCAGATCCACCCAATGCTTTTCAGATTACCACATGAGATCTAAGCCGAGCGCGGCCACAGAATGTGATCGTCCTCGGGGCAGCTGCTCAGAGTGCGAGAGCGAGGGACAAAGAGGCAGGAAAAAGAAAAGAACAGACAGATCAGCTTTCACTGCTCTTTGTTTCACTACACTATAGTGAGCAAGGCTGGGGCTTTCTCTTTTCTGTTTCCCACAGAGCCGGGAGAAAGAGTGTCCACTGTCCAGTCATGCATGTGCCACACACCCAGCCAGGTTGCCATGCATCACACCCCTGTGACACGCCATTAACCAGGACAAATCACAGGACCCCAGGGGAGACGGTAGCTTCCTCCACACTGCCTGATTAAAAAGTAAGATATATGAGGCATGTCCACAGTGTCTGTGGCCATGCTGGAAAGCTGACTGAGCAAGTGTATGCAGACAGACACACACACAAACTATGCTGACAGTTTTGAATTGTTCTGAACAATCTTATTCCCTCCGCTGTAATGGTGCTTCAGCAATTTTCTGTCATCCTGCTCCAAGAGGAGATCACAATCTATAATTAAGGGGGAGATAAAAAGTGTCCTCTATACTATTTTCTGCATGTTTGTGTCAGATAGGTTTTGCTCCACTTAGGGTTATGAGAAAAGGGGCAGACCGGGACAGTATCACGCTCGTTCTATTTCCAGACCAGTCTGATCTAAAAAACTAACTTTTGCTTTGCAGCTCATGCCACTTCTACTAAACTAAAATAAAATGGGATGTCAGGGGTCTGCAGGGACCTCTTGCAGAGAGCAGTGTGCTCCACTTCATCTTAACCTAAAAAGAAATACACCACAAGGAGAAATGACACAATAATAATTTCCAAGAACTGAGTTGCAGCTAGTTGCAGTCCTGCAGAGCTCTGCCAGGCTGGTTCCTTTGCAGTTTTTCCTCAAACAGAGGTCATTAACACAATAAGTGGATGGAAATGTAGTAACAGGAGCTTTAAATGACTTTATTATGCTAAAAATCAGTCTCTCGTTCTACTGCAGAAAAACACCAGTCGCCACTGTAGGAACGTTTCCATTGTCCCAAGAACCATTAGAAATGTAAAATCTGTTTCAAGTAGAGTAATCAGACACTAAATTTAGTTTTGGTTACCACTGGTGTCACTACTAGGACGAAGAACGGACCTCTACTGATTATTGACACTAAAAATAAAGTTACGTTGTTGTCTTCCTTACAAGCCAAGGGGAAAATGAGATAAAGCGGGGCTATTTCCATTCATTACATTCGTCCAAACATCGGATTTGTGCCACAGTAAATACAAACAACAGTGGTTTTAATATATTATCAGACTACTTTGCATAACCTTCACATTTCTTGAGATGTGGTGAAAACACAAACAGGAATTTGCAAAGCAGAATTCATTTCCAGGAACACGTTTGCCAGTTATAAGTTACTATTAACTACTAAGTTACTACCCTTCAGCCAGCTCGACAGGCACACCCGGCTAATTGAACTGAGCTGGCAAAGCTGCGGCCCGAGGATTAAGGTCAAGGGGCAGAGGTCAGTGGTTTGGTGACCAGAGAGTCAAGTTGCCCTGGACAGTAAGCCGCCAACAGGGGGTCAGTGAGGGGACAGAAACAAAGGGCAGAACGGACAGCAAGTAAATACCAGACAAGTTGCATGTCAGTAGCCTTTCACTTACCGACTTCGACTATGAATTGTCATTGTCTGCTGTGTGTGGAATGAATCTGCGTTTGAGTGTGCTCCAAATAGCTGATGACTCAGCTGAATTCATTTCTTTCATCTGACTGTAAACCACGAGCGAGAAGGAGTTAAAAGAAATATCAGCCATTTCATCTATTGCATAATAGCCGCATGACATGAGGCCTCATGACAATAATATAATTGGGTTATTTATGGAAATGGCTGACCAGTGTTGGATAGCAGCTGGGAGACTTTTCAGGGACTGTGAAAGCATCTTAAAACATAAGAGCACTATAAATACATAAACTCACCTTTAGTTTAGTTTACTTGTTAACATTAACTGTTAGCCATGGAGAAACTCTGTGAAGCTTAGAAACTGAGGGTGCCTGAGGGACTGCACCATGTGTGACCACTGGCAGTGGGACACAATGAGCAGCAGAGCAACATGGCAGACAGATCTTTATCCGTAAATGGCTCTTTTTTTTTTTTTTTTTATTTCCAGGCACCCCACATATTCGTGGCTGGAACCACAGCTATGGCTCCAGTTTCCATCTCGGGGGAGGGTGGAGGAGAGTTCAGGCCAGAGCATACAGAACCTGCCCCTGGCTGCTCAGACACCGGCCACGGCTGCACACTCGGCCCGGGCGTCCTCCTGCTGCAGCCCACAATGAGCCTTTATTGTGAGGCTGATAAGCTAAGAGCTGAGGCCATGAGAAACTCTTTTCATCCCCTCTCTGCTCAACTAAAAACAGACCCGAGTGCACTGAGGGAACCAGGGACAGAGGGAGAGGTGACCACATGAAAGAGTGTAGACATTTTGGGGTGTCCCCACCAATGAGGGGAGAGAGCGCCTTATATTTTCCTATGAAACACACGGTTGGCGTCTTTAGCTTTAAGCTATAATCAATCAAGCTTGTGGACACAAAAGGGGATAAGGCCTGTGGTTGACACTTCATTGACCGCTTCTTTCTATAACACTATTTCACCCTCAAATTTCTCCTCTGTGCGGCGGCTCAACATGGCAGCCGTGCCTCAAGGGGTGGTCTCTGCCTATTGATTAGGAGGGGAGGGCAGCTCGAAGCCTGTGTCCCTCAGGTCAAGGGGTCAAGGCAGAAGAAAGGAAAAGGGGAGGGTGGGGGCCCCAGGAGGAGTCGCGCGATCAGTAAATTAAACTTCTGTTCATCAGAGTTAAGGGTGAATATGAAAGATGGTTCAGGACAGAAGGTAGAGGGAAGAAATGTTTTGGAGAAACACTGTGTGAAACTTTACAAGCTGTCGATTGCATTTTATACCCCCTATTTATCAGACCCAAAGAAACTTTGAGGTGTTATTGAGGTAAAAGATTGGTGACTTTACATTGTTGGCATTTTAAAAGAATTTTGAAAAAAATTGCTATAATGTTTAAAAGTAAAAGGAGCTTGAGGGAGTAATGCACTGCTGATGCGTGATGTCTGCCTGAGAGCAAAACTTTTGGGGAGTCCCAGATGATATTGTGTATCAGTAAAGAAGTTGGATTGATTGGCCATTGGGGATTAATTTAATCCGTCCTGGACTCATGACTTTGGTTCGGAATTGGATTTTGGATATTTATGCAGCCAAGAACACTGATTTGAAAAACTTAATTTGAGAAGCATTCATCCAATGTGAACTTTTGTTGCAGAAATACCAGAGAGATGGGAAAAATGATAAACTACTGGATATTCCATCTATGTCTGCACATAGACATTCATTTACTACACTAACTCGCACATACAGTGGGAATGATACAATATAGTTTTTTCTACAAAACAGAAAGTTGCTAATGTAATTTGACTCATCTTTATCAGATGCAGGAAATAAGACCAGCCATTTGATGAAGGCAGATGAGGTTCAACTTCAGCACAATAAAAGCGGCTTCCTTGTCATTCCTGCCAAACATATGATTTTGAATTGTATTATTTCAGGAAATCTGGGAAGCCCGCCAGCTGAAGGCAGCCGGAAGTAGAGAGATATAGAGGCCCAAGTGAAGCCCCAGGATCAGATAAGGTGCTTTAGTTGATGCTACAAGACTTTGCATCCTTTACTTTTGAAATAGGGCATTTCTTATCACTCTGGGTTTTGGCTTGTTTATGTCTCACTGCTCTAATGAAGTCAAAATATTACACAGAGCCATGTCCCATTTTAGACAAAAGGTGGAACAAAGTGAAACGTTTTCAGCTTGGTAAAAGAACGTGCCCATATCTTAGAAGAACTAAAGTTTACTACAAGTTGGATTTTATTTTTATTTTTATAGGCCCGGTTATAGTTGAAATTGAACTTTAAGAATATATGCTATCCTCACACTGCATGCACACAAAACTATTCAAAAGAGCTGATAAGTAAGCTAGTTCATTTAACTATGCTTACTCCGATTACAAACTTCATGTGAGTTGTACGAACTGATTTTAGTGGTTACTTTCCTGTTGCAGATCAGGGAATTGCCTTACTTGTGTCATAAACAGTATAGTAATAGTGGAGTGGACGTACAAGCAGTGTGACATCCACCTGTGGCAGTCATCTCTGAGCCCAACTGATCTGATGACTCACTAATTTATATCACACAGAAAAGAAGCTCCGAGTTCCAGGACAAACTATTCACCTATCCATAAGTAGATGACACCAAGAGCAGTCCCATGTAGAGTAGAGTTAGAAACATCTTGGGTATAGTGAAGCCAGTGGGAGTGGACGGAGGACCTGGGACACTATAAAGCTCAGCTCTAGGTTAATGAGACTTGTGTACCTGAGCCAAGCAGCAAGTCACAGCTTGTGAGGAGACTGCCGTGATCAGTCAAAACTCTGACACAGAAAAGGGGAAGCCAAAGTGGCAGATGTCACATTGTTCAAGTGAACACAGGATATCAGAGCCAGTGAGAAACCTCACTTTGAGCATGTTTGCACTCGTCTTGAAAAGCTTGTGCCGCCACTAAACACATAAACGGCTTACGTTCGGCAGATGAATCGGCCAAACACATGCAGAGACGCAGATTAAAACAAGTCAACCAAGTCAGAGCTTATGACCTCCGCCTTCACTTATTCCTGCACTGACCTCGCGCCCATCCCCCAATGTTCTTCCCACTAATCCAGCCCTACAGGGTGGCAGGCAGCAGCACGGCCTGATGGTCAAACTCTGTCTGTGTGCCTTCCTGTCTGTCCATCTGCTACCAGCAGTGGTTCATAGGAATTAAAGTTCTCTAGAAAGTTGCCAAAAATCTCTCCAAATCCACCGTCAACTCTCCCCTTTTTACTTCCCCTTTTCTTTCCACATTTTAATTCCTCTCTTTTACTTTCTCTGAGCTTGATCCAATTCCATTAACACCCTGTACCTCTTAATAGCTAATGCAGTACAGCTACACACTGAATCTCATCCAGCTCATTACCGGGCACTCCAGTCCCACACAGGGACTCTTCTCTGTGCCCCAACACCAACAACTGAGAGAGGTAGGAGGGACTAGCAACACAACATGGCATGGTTAGACTTGCTTCTTTCTGGCAGGAAATTGAATTAACCAGTGTTACAAATGGAGACAACACACCAGGCTTCTTAATTTGCAACAGTGGCACTTGAATTGCAGCCTTTTTGTTTGGTTTAGAGATGCAGTGGCATAGTTAGGGGTCGGATTGGATTTTTTTCGGGGGAGGGGGAAGGTGAAGGGTCAGGGGGGGGCAGGGGGGGCTGCAGTAATGTCCCAGTGGCCTTTATGGCCTTTATGGTTACAATGAAAAGCACAGCAGGGAAAGTGAAGCCTTGCTTGTGCTCAGCAGAGTTTATTAAAACTGCGAAAAGGGGTGAGTGGCCACAGATGGTGCTGTCAATAACCATTCACCCACCCGTGCAAACGCATGCTCATGCACAAAACACACGCCAATGCCACACCCAATACCATACCACTGGGTGGAAACACACAACAGACACACAAACACAGTTATGGGGGGGTCAGTAAAAACAGATGGTAAGTGTGTGCATGGGTGTGTGATATTGTGGAGAAGTGCTCCAGTGGGGGTTAGGATGCCGTTAGTCTTTCAACTCCTAACACCATCAACACCCCTGAGAAGCTGTTAAGATCCCAGTATCCCAGGGTGAAGTGAGACCTTCAACTTAACTGCTGTCAGAAAAATAAAATAGTTTGTTTCAGTGACAAAAGAGACAACATGTATTCAGTGAAAAAAACATATTAAGGCTATTTAGATTGATTAAAAGCCAGATAAAGAAATCAGCAAGAAAAGTACAAGACAGTTGAGGTCTATTAAAGCCTTTTGCATTTGTATCATCCAATATCATGCGCACCAGTTCGGCTTAAGGGCTATGATAGCAGCGGTACCCAAGTTGCCAATCACCTTCAGGTATTTTCGCCAACAGATTTCTTGCTGACTCCACACGCAGAGAGGAACTTCATCGCGTGGCCCCAGCATGGTGTTAAGGGGACAAAATTTGACCGTCCCAAAGGTCAGGTTATAGCGACAGCTGGCTTCAGATCCCCTCACGCTCCCACACTCACAATATTTACTCATCAATAAGGCAAAAGTGACACATGGGTCATACGAATCTCACATCTGTTCTAATTTTGATGATCATTCAAAGTGAATCTATTCAACATGGACAAGTTAGAAGTTACTCATCAAGTAAAAACACTGGTTCCTGCTGCTAAAGCATGCTGATTTTCTCTGATTAATGTTAAATTAATAATACCATTGCATTTTAATACCATAACAAAAAATTTGAGGACACCAATTTTGACTCAGAGGAACTTGCAATGTGGTGCATTTTGTGTAATTCAGTAGATTATTTATCAGTTAATTCAAACAATAATCAACACTCAAAATGAACAAAAATGTCAAGGAGCAGTACATGTAGTTAACATTATCATACTGTACCTTCCCTAAAAACTTGATGTGAAATGGCTGTTGGCTGTTGTATTTTTGCCATTTTGTCTTTTTTAAAATTTTGCTGTGTATAAAAGAAAAAGAGAATCAAGGACACCTCCACTTTTTGTGAAAGCACTCTGTAAGAAACTGTTTATATTCATCATCCTGCAGAGACTATTTGCTTAAGTACTCTGAGCATTACCAGTGTTTTATAATCTGAGCCTTTATAAATAAAGGGAAGGCAGCTTCAGCCCACCACACTCTCCACATCATCACATGCCTGAAGTCTGGTGACACACTGGATTTATTTCACTGAAAAACCATGAAAGACTGATTTGAAGCAAAATTACAGTTTTGACTCTGTCACATGTGTGTGACATCTGTGTTGCGCAATGGACAGTGATCCACACATACATGCATCCTCTGCCATGCAATTGGAAAACACTGATGCCCGCTATTACTAATGTAAATAAACTAATGACTTCTAACCACAAGGCAAATCCTATTAATGTGAAAGATAATCAAGCCCATAACACCTCGGAGCACTTTCCCAACTTTAATCCCCCTGCATACAAACATGGGCACACCTCTCTGTTTGAGTATGCAGAGGGGCAGGGCTCTGATTTCAAATAGCAGTGAATGCGGGTCAAAGGGGGCAGGCTTTATGATGATCCGGAAGGGGACCCCCGACAGAGGCTCAAGGGCTCCTGCCATCGGAGTCATGACCCCCAGGCCACAAACAGCAAGCCACAGCCTGACATCAAACCAACACTTTGCCCTAGAGAGAACGCAGCAGTGTTGCTTTGCCCCTGCTCCTCCAGTCCACTGAAACAGAGGCCCACAGAGAATGCCAATGTACCCACAACCTTTTCCTCAGCCTGCGTAAAACGACTTAAATTGACTGCAACTGATGGGCGCTATAAAGCAAAAACAAATTCCACTGTCTTAACCCAATCTTCTTAATGTTTTTGTTTATCCAAAACAAGCTGCGTCTTGATGCGGACACCGATTTTAGCAATTAGAAAAAATTAAATCCCTATGCTACACAGCTTTTTCAATAAAAAGGATAATTTCCTTGGATTGCCAAAATGATACCCATTTCCATTTGAGCTGTGGGGGGGGTGGGGGGTAAAATAAGGCCATTGCAGGGTACTTACGAAGTGAATGTCAGCTGAATGACAAGTCGGGCCTGAGAACAGTAACATCAGCCATTGTACGGAGGCTTTTAGAAAGACAGTCACCATAGAAAACTACAGATAAATACCTCACATCTACTGACTTGAATTGCAATGCCACTTAGCACCCTGGCATGGTCGAGACAGAATATGTAGGAATATAAGAAGGGCAGATGAGCACGGTGCACGTGTCATTTATGAGCATCAACACAGGGATCTTCAGGCTGCAGATCTGTGTGGTTACGTAAGATGAGGGAAAAACTGGCCGCCAGACATTTGTCGAAATGTTGTGAGAATTAAAACAAATTCTGAAAAATGTGAGACAGAGAGCATGCGGGCTAGAGGATCAAACATCGGCTCCGGCTGTTTTCTGAGCCTCTTGTTGTTCTACTTCTTGAGTAATCAATGTCTGTTCACCAGAATCTGCCTCCAGCCATCACAGCTACACTGCAGATGTGATCCCACTCATTATCACTGCAAACTCTTAACTCATAAAGCGCTTTATAGCTGCAAAATCAGGAGCTGCCCTAAAAACTGAATACTTAATGTTGACTGAATGCATTTTCTTCCCCTGCTAACTACTCATATCCTAACAAGCCTGGCAGCTATTATTCCAAAAACAAACAGGGGCTGCATTTGCACGAGTCATCTGACCTAATAAAGACTCATTGTTATGCTTGACAACAAGCATAAACATGTAAGTTTTGTAGAGCTGATACAGTATGTCTGAATAAGCTGGGTATGAAGTGTGCAACATAAGGGTTTGTTACAGCGAGTTGAGTTTGTATGAAAGAAAAACAGTGTGCCTTATTGTCAGAGGTGAATGTAAACAAAAGATGATCCTCATATATCCTTAGAAATGGCTTTGTCCCTAAAAATAAAACTGACTGATAAGAAATAAAGCAGGTCTCAAACTGAAAACCTTCAGGCTATTTGCAATGCAAAACGAACAAGTACAGTACTTTATGCAAATAGCTGGGTGCTACCTGTGATGTTCCTGTGAAGATAAAAAAAAAATCCTCACAGAACTATTTACAACGCGAACCCCCGGTGCATTACCCTCACAATTTAATTCTGCATCTGCAACACAACAGTGCACCCTTAACATGGATTTACTGAGGCTCCGGTGGTCCTCTCAAGCAACAGATATCCTCAGCAGCATCAGGTTGTTGTCATTAGTCTGCTGGGTTCTGCATGACAAATGGGAGGTGCCGTCATCTCTTGTTTAGCATCCCCTATGACTGCGCATCATCCTCTATTATAGGCTGAAAGCCCTTAGTCATCCTCGCAGGGGGAAGAAAGGGTGCTGAACATTCCTTGCAAATGAAAGCGTGTGCTCGACTGCATGCAATCTTGTAATTCCTCAAGCAGCACCGGCCCCTTGTCTGCTCTAACCCCCCCAAGACCCCCGCTAACCTCCCCCTCCTTTCTCTAGATTTAAGGTTGCACATGGTGAGTTGATGGTATTTCAGCACGCAGCAACGACGCTGAAGAACAGGGCCGGTCTGGCAGGGGGCCAAATCCCCATGGTTACCCCTGGAGCAGCAACTACCTCTTTCCTGTGCTGGTCTGTCTGGGAATAAACTACCTATCGTCTGCATGCATGGGAGGGAGGGGCACCTGAAGGACACAGGGGAGTACGAGATAAGTTAGGTTGGCATCGTTACGGTGGCTTGTACGCCTCTAAATCACCTGACTAAAAAAAAAAAAAAAAAAAAAAACAGGGGAAAGAGCCGTTTCACGCTTTGGAGCGAGTGTGGGGGCTTGTGACATTAAACAGAGAGGGCGCTGGACAAAAGGGGACCCCTGATCGCAAACACCCAGCTCTTCTTCTGTGCCTGTGAGCAACACTTCAGCCCTAAGTTGCATTACCTTGCTGTGATCCTGTGGGAACAATGCAAGGAAACTACAAAGTCTCACGCCAGCTGAGAGGAGCTGAGCGCCTCTCTCACTGAACGGTAACAGGTTGTTAAAACACGTCAACACAACGAAATGCAGCACACCAAGAAGCAGCAATCATTTAGAAAAAAAAGGTGTTGCAGCACATAACAGTTATAACATAAGTGGACACTCAACCTGAGCATCACAGATAACTTGATGAGCTGTAGTGACTGTGAGGGGATGGTGCTCCTCTCATCAGCTCTTTCACATGCAAAAAACCCCACAAAATAAAAAGACCCCTGAACTCAATTACAATGTTTTTTTTATTTTATTTTGCAAATGAAGTTCAGGGTCCTTGCAATCCTAACACAAATACCATTAAAGTGCCCCAGGCCTGCTGTGAGTAATCTCACACACAGACCCAAGTTGAATGAAGATAAAGATTGGATGTGTGTGTGTGTGCCAGCAAAAAGCACACGGTGGGGGTCACATTTGGGCCAACTTTTACACGAATTTCATACACCACATCTTTTCCTATGACTCACACACAGGTACTAATGTCCAAACATTAGCCTGCTCCCAATTAATCCACATTTTTCCAACCGACACATCCTCTCTCTCTCTCTCTTACCTTTGACTTGACTCTCGTACTCCGCGATGATTTCTTTATCCTTTTTGAACCTCGGCGCGGACATTTTCAGTTTTCTTGTTGTTGTAAACTTCTTGTTGAAAGAAAAAAAAACAGGGGGAGAAAGAAAAAAACAGTTTGCCTACAAGCGGGATCCTACAACTGGCGACGCATCCCGAACAGGACGAGGAGGGAAATGAACGGCGAGGCGGACACGGACGGAGAGAGAGAGAGAGAGAGAGAGAGAGAGAAAACACGGGTTTAACTCTGCAACAAGCGAGGAGGAAGCGTTCAGTGGTTCCTCATTGTCTCTCCCTCCGTCTGGTGGGGTACACGGCAGGGCCAATGCGCAATCCCGCTCCGACCGGTGAACACACTCGGAGCAGTCGGTGCCGAGCAACAGCACCGCCGCCACCACCGAAGAAGAAGGAAAAAAAAAACAATCAGGCAACTTTCAGGGTCTCCGCCGCTCTCCGGAAAGTAGAGTGTGTGTGGTGTGTGTGAGCTTTTCTGTCTTTTGGGTTTCCAATTTGGGGCCACACGCACACTCACACACACTCACACACACACGCACACACTCACACTTTCTCTCTCTCTCTCTCTCTCCCCCTCGGCTTGCTCTCCCTCGATGGTTTCCGCTCCCTTCAGCTCCCAGCAGGCTCAGAGGCGGACAGGGAAGACCGACTGCAGCAACACACAGCAGCTGGAGCCCTGCAGGGAGAGAGAGGGAGGGAGGGACCTGCACACACACACGCACACACACAGTTAGCTAGTGGACACCAGTGGACTGACACGCCCAAAAATCTTAAGTTTTTTTTTTTTTAATCCTTATTAGTCAACTGCTGGTCTGCTTGTCATAAAATAACACCCAGTGTGATCAAAGCCCTCTGCAATTCTTGGTTGTCCCATTACACGTAAAGTAGTTTCCCCTCATTACAAATGCCCAAGCTTCAATGTGGCATTTCAACTAAGCCACGTTATGACATTGAGGATTTAAGGTTTGCAATTAGTTGATTTAAAGAAAGATGACATGGTGGGATGTCAAATATACAGCCATCCTTTGCTGTACAAGGGGGAGAGAGAGTTGTATGAATGGGGGTCCACAGGTACAGAGGGCCCAGAAAAGACTCACATAAAATGTGCTGCTCAGGGGGCCCGTGTCCTGATGACACCTATGAACTCATGGAGCCCAGAGGTGATATCGTCCCTAAAGGTGACAGACCGTATATTTTATTGTTAGGAACTTATTTACTGAATATTCCAAAAAGTAAATGCATTATTTGTCTTAGTCTTGATTTAAAACTAACTCTGAAAGTTCCATCCATGCGTTTGCTTCATTATGTAACTTGATCTGTTTTGATTTGATAAGGTCAAAACTTTCCTCCCTGTCACTGCTGTCCAACTTCAAAAAGCTTTTTTCCTTACAGATCATCGCTCCATTCAAAATGAACTGGTCCACAGCGCCATCTGCAGGCAACGTAAAGGCTGACACATCCACTGGTTTCTCTTCAGGACAATACTCCAATTTATTTGATTGCATTATTTAAAAAAAAAAACAATAAACAAACAAAAAAAACATGCAGCACAGCACTGAAATAACTAAAAGAAACAAATCCTTTTGTTATCTTTTGATCAGAAAAGCAACACATGCCAAGACACCCATTTCCGAGCAGCTCACGATACAAAATATTTCTAGGTACCATTTTTTTTAAAACAAGGCCTAAAAACACACCATCGTCTCATTCTACACCTACTGTTTAGCGTTTCCTAAAAATCACAATATTGAGTGCATACAAACAGATATAAAACACAGTTGAAATTATAGAAGGACTTTAAAATGCAGAGGCAGTTGATCATCTACTTTTTCTAAACGCCTGGACATTCCACCATTGTAAACATTAAGAGGATGATAAATATATATATATTTATATATATGACATGTATGTCATGTCATGGGCCCTTTACTGGCTAGTAATGGCAGCTTTACAACTTTACCACATACATAAATGGTTTTATAATAAACCACACAGGAATATTACACTGAACATAATCAGGTACACACCAGTAGTATGTCACATTTCTCCACAAACCACAGAATAAATTAAATCAATATTGAAAGTCTACCCCTGTTTATCTTTTAAAGGTTTGTTAATTGAGCACCAAAGTCAGCCGCTTTTAAAGAAATTCTCCTCGATGACCTCGGTGAACCTCTCCTTCATCTGCTGGCGGAAGCCGGCGTACCACTCCAGCAGCCTCCTCCTCCTGTCCACCCTCTGCTCCTGGCTCACACCTCTCTCCCTCTCCAAGATGGCCGGCAGTTCTTTCCAGTCACTGATGAAGATGAAGGGCGCTCCTGCAGCTTTGAGCAGACGTAGAGGGGAACTGGGTCCCGCTGCGCATGTCCCAGGTGTCAGCACGTCTTCCACCACGGGCACCGAGCCATAAGAGCAGGCCTCGTAGATGCGGTAGCACTCTGTGTTGATCCCGACTGGGCAGAGAGTGAGCTCGCTCTGGGCCAAAGCTGTCTGATAGTGTCTCAGACTGTCTGCTGTCTCCTGAGGGAGCCACCTGAGGAGAGAGGAGAGGATACTCATGCCAACAGTTTAAGCTATTGTAATAAATATGCAAGATATATTCCAGCTCATTTCCAATGAAATGATCCATGGTGTGGATATCTCACATCAGCTCTGTTTAAAATTTAATGCACAAAAAAAAATTGCCCAGATTTACTAAAATGTAGTTACTGATAACAACTGTTTCCTAACAACACCGTCATTCAAGAAAAACTTTGGTTGCGATTGCAGGACTGCCAACTGCAGTAGCAGGAACAATTCTCAAACTGCATTACATACAGGGGTGAAACCTGGTAAAAGAACAAAAGGAACCACATGCCTCTGTATGAGCAGCAGCCCCTTGATGTCCCAAGGGACTGCAGATGAAAATGCGCTTTAGGCTAACTTGGTACAATATGTTTAATATGATACACAGTTGCTTACAGCAAAAATAAATAAATAAATATGCAGATGAGAACTGCTTACATTTAAATACAGAACTGAGTGCATGTTATTATACTGAATGATTACAGATTAGTATTTTCCACTGTTTATCATTCTTCCTAATGTTTTTAAAGAATATGTTCATGTTTTTGTCAAATCTTGTCTTAAAGTGATAATCATGTGTTGTACAGATGTTTCAGCTTTTTTTTTTTTGCACAGAAGGTGCCCCATCACTTATACTGGAATTATGTCTGGACAGGATTTCTTTACAGCCGGTATGGATGGGAAGAATGACTACAGCAACCAAGACCTCTTTAAAAGTTCACATGGACATGTAGGTGGTAGTAGTAGTAGTAGTAGTATAGCCTAGAAAAAATGTGTTGTGTCATGTCAAGTCAGTCCATGAAATTTTAATTTCACTTCATTTTAAGTGTTCATCATTTGAAAGAAATCTGGTGTCTCAGTGTGAGAACTGAAAAATCTTTTTAAAAAATCTTTTATCATAAATAATCTAAATTATTTGTGATGTTTAAAAAAAGATACAGCAGGGAGGTCTTAGTGAGAAGTCCTTGATATTTTCAATATTAGTCTGTTGAAATCCTCATTGTATGTTATAAAACAAGGTAATATACAGATAATATAGCCATTTAAAGAAAATATCAAAGCTTTTCTCTTCCACATCAATCCTAAACAAGTACTCAACAAATGAATAATGACTTACTTGTCCCTGGCAGTGGTGATGCATTCATTTTCCAAGCCGGACTGCTTCAGCACCTGCATTAGAGTTTCTCTGGAGGAATTTTTGTAAACAGTTCCAAGAAAATTGCAGAGGTATGGCCTATTTGAGGTGATCAGTTGGGTGTTAGGCCGAATCATTGGAAACTGCCTGTATCTGCACAGAGGCAAGCACAGCAGAGCAACATGACATTAGATGATGTTACTCATTTAGAAAGACAACCCACAAAGATTAATGTACTGGAACTGAGCATTAACGACATACACACACAATTAGTACTAAGAAAATGACATACGTGGCAACACCAAGAGGCCACTGGAAGACATCCTTGTCGTTGACCCAGAGGCTGTCATACACTACAAACAGCAGCTCCACAAAGCCACCATTTCTCTTTAAGTATGGGCCGATCCAGTTGTTGTTGCAGTGTTCGTTGCCTAGCAGGACCACAGCCACGTGTGACACTGTGCGGGACTGCACCAGAGTTTGAACATGCTCCAGCCACCGTGTGGAGTACGAGACCTTCTGCTGCTCGCGGCCGTTCAGTACCAGAACCAGGCTGTTCATTTCCAATGGGACATGGCCCTGGACCACAGCAGGACCTGTGTAGAAACTAAGGATGGAGAGGCAAGAGGGGAGAGACGAGGAGCAAGTCAGTTTGATGGTTCTGGTTTTATTAAGGGGTTATTATATGATGTGGTGTGTTTCATGGAGTCTCATACGCACACAATTTGCTCAGGTTTGGCAGTTTTTAAGTATCCCATCTTTATTACCTGAAATCAATCTTTCCCAACTGCAGCTCTCCTTCTCTCCATTGTGCCACCTTGTCAGTAGGGTTCAAGGGTCCTTCTAAAATATGTTCCCAAAGGTAAAGCCCTGAGGAGAAAAGAAACATTCAGTACAGTTTGTTACCAGTCTGACTTTATTTTATTTACACAGAGAGCTGAACCAATATGATTACCATATTGATATAACATGTACGGTACTTTTAGACTACTTTTTTGATTAATTTTGCAGAAGCTGACCCTGAAGAAGAAGAAAAAAGAATATATCTATCTATCTATCTATCTATCTATATATATATATATATATATATATATATATATATTAATATATATACATATGTTTAAAGACTGTTTTTATTGTTTGAAGCACATCTAAATAGTTTTTGCCTTCATCATCAAAGTATGTTCCTTCCCTCATGTATTTAATAAATGACAAATAACCCCAATAAAATACTTTATTTTTATATATTTTTTCGCATATTCAACTTCACATTCTCACCACACTCATACATATACAGATTTTTGGTTGTTCACATGATCTAAATTCTTTATAATTAAGTTGTTAAACAATGCATGAAAGAAAATGAAAGCTGCCAGAGCTTTTTTCTTCAGGATGTTTGACTTTTTTTTTGTTTTTCAACACACTATTCTAAATTTGTAGTAATTTCCAGAGCTTTTACATTATATGCAGTTGTATCCACAATTTCTATACATGACACTCAATTGTGCTGTCAACTTCTGATGTTGTATTTTTAGATTTTATTTAAATAAATGATAATAACTTGAACTCTAGGAGCAAACTAAAAAGGTATATTACTTCAAATTAGAACAACCAGAGGCCAAAGTAGTTCATCAGTCATAGGATGTAAAAAATGCAATATACAGATTTGACCTAATTCAATATATGAATCTTCTGTGACTAGAAAATAGATTTTATGATTTTAGATATTATTTTTAATGATTTTACGATTTTACTGTGACTCTGCATGTGTGAATGCACACTTGCACAATCACACAACGCAGGCCTTTGTCTGCAGGATGTGACTTACCTATGGCAGCTTTGCCCCAGATTTGGACCTTGTATCTTTTGGGTTTGTTTCTGTCGATCCGTGCCAGGTGCTGTTTGAAGGCTTCCCTCTTTTTGTTGAGGGCAGAGTTGTACTCCACCTGCTCATCCTCCCACGGGTTCCAGTCATCTGCTAGAAAAGGAGCAGCAGCACCTCCATCTCTGACTCCACCTGCAAAACACACACACAAACACTTACGCTCAGTTCATCAGCATGCATTTGATTTATCTACCCCCTTAAGACAAATTAGACTCTTAAACATCAGGCCTCTTAGGTGCAGCAGAGGTTGAATAAGGGCTGTGCTAAATGAAATTACCGGAGGGAGTCTCTTTCTTCACCACCCTGTGGACGCGGGAGATGACTTTGCTGCTGAAGAACACATTGTATGCAGCGTAGAGGGAAAACGCCACATACGCAAAAATAATCAAAAGAAATAGCTTTCTTTTTGGTATTTTCATTTTCCTTTATTTTTTTTCTCAGGTTACCATTGTGTAGCTCGTCTCCATATTTTTTTTTTTAGGTGGGAGGACCCTTGTTTACATCACGAGGACCCCTGGAAGCAGCTGACCTGGAGAAATGCCTGTACCAAATTATCTGTTTTGGATCAAATTCTCACACACGTCATCAAGGAACACATTAGGCGCAATTTTACTATTATTCAATTGTTATAAAGCGGTGTAATAACGTGAAATTTTAGCAAAACCGAGGTGGACGCCGCGGTCAGGGCTCATGTAATGCGGAACCTTTGTGCAGGCGAAGCAGGTTTCTAGTCGATCAACTCAGAGAGGTGCACGGCAGACTTGTAAACGCAAGGTCGTGCCGGCAGCTGCGGGGTGCGGGTCTCTTCCTCCGACACAAAAATGATGTCCATAGCCGCTCGTTGCGGGGCTCTGTCTCCGTACCTGCAGGCGACCAAACAGTCAGCTAAGGTGCTGGCCACCCCCGGAGCTCAGGAGCGGCTGTCTGCTGCTGGTGAGGCCGGAGAAGGACGCTTGTTAACGGGTGTTACTTAGCAGAGGCAGCGGTCACGCAACGATAAAACTTAGACGCTCAAAACTCTGCATACCGGCGTGTTACTCATTAGTTGACATTTCCACGCGAGGCAGCTTGTGCATGTAGTATGATCTTTATGTGTCTTTGTACTTTTCTTGGCTTCAAAATGACCCCAGTGTTGACTTACCGTGGCTATCGGAAGTTAGCCGACGTGCTGTAACTTGAAATCTGAGCTGACAGAGATTTAAAAAGGTTTAAAAAGGTCGAACAATATAGACTAATGAGATGCAATGAGCTACTCAGACAGATATTAACAATGCTGATCACTAGTTTGTGATAGAAAATGAATGTCAATGTGTGACCCTGTAAGTCGATATGTAGCAGATGTCAGGTGTGTTATTTAACATAGTCTGCTTGTTTTCCAGTTTACCTTCATCTAAACAATTATATCATTTTGGGATAGTCAAAAATGATGAAATGTGAACATTTGTTGGCTTTTTTAGTTTTTAGAGATGACAATCTGATTATCTTCAGGTGTTGGACTTTTTTTGGACAAAACAAGCAATTTGAAGCTTTAGAGAATGACCTTTTGTTTTTTTTTTTTGTTTGTTTGTTTTTGCACTATTAAGACCAACCGATTAAACTGTTAATGAAGAAATACAAGTTAGATCAATCAAATTTTGTTTAATTATTAGTAATAGAAATAATACTAATAAAACTTAATTTGTGTAGCACTTTACAAAACAAAGTTCTAAAACTCTTTACAATACAATGATAAAACAATATACACAGTCAAATAAAAAAACAACAAAGACAAATAAAAACATAGAACACGAAACTCTATAATATTTATAACGATACTTTTATCGTTTAATAAACACAACGAAACAAATCTGTGTCAGATCTAGGCCTGATCTGATGTGCTTTATGTGGGGGAAACATTCAAAGATGATGGTGGGATTTTTTGTTTTCTTTGGGTTCCGTCATTTATATAGACAAATGCTTATGATTGCAGTATATATATCAGTATGGATTTGAATCCAAAATCTTTATCATGCTAAAATTGAAGTTATCAGTTTTCCGTGGTTACATGAATGAACCAGAAATTATGTATTTTTCATCCCTGCAAGAGCTACTATTTACTCATTAGACAAGAAGACTTAGCGTGATATGTTGAATACTGAGCAAGACATGCAGGTATGACTCCTAGAATGTTTTTGTCAGATATTGATGATTACCTTCTGCTGCTGTTGTCTTTAAAAGCTGCATCATATGTCTCACTTCCAGCTCCAGTGCGCCTCGCCCACACAGATATCAAGATCCCTGACTTCACAGACTACCGTCGCAACGAGGTCATCGACCCCAACCAGTCCTCCCAGGGGAGCAGCGAGGCAAGAAGGACCTTCTCTTACCTCGTCACTGGAGCCACCACTGTGGTTGGCATCTATGCTGCCAAGACAGTGGTCACCCAGTTTGTCTCCTCGATGAGCGCGTCAGCTGATGTCCTGGCCTTGTCCAAGATTGAGATCAAGCTCGGTGACATCCCCGAAGGCAAAAACATGACCTTCAAGTGGAGAGGAAAGCCTCTGTTTGTCCGCCACCGCACAGAAAAGGAAATTGCAGCAGAAGCTGCTGTGAATATTGGAGAGCTGCGTGACCCCCAGCATGACAAGGACAGAGTAATTAACCCCAGCTGGGTCATCGTCCTCGGCGTGTGCACCCATCTAGGTTGCGTGCCTATCGCCAACGCAGGAGACTTCGGAGGCTACTACTGTCCTTGCCACGGCTCCCACTATGATGCTTCAGGAAGAATAAGAAAGGGACCCGCTCCTCTGAACCTGGAGGTTCCCTACTATGAGTTCCCCGATGACGACACAGTCGTGGTGGGATAAACACTGGAGCTGTGTCTCAGTTCCTCCCTGTAATATGTATTTTTAGATGGCTCTGTGTGCAAGTTGGGGGTGGCATAAAATGTGTGTATTTACTAATAAAGAACCATTTCCAACTCTAATTGAGTCATTGCATCATTTAGCTTGATGTCTTTGATTCACCCCAGATTGCCATAGGGATTAATGAAGTACTTTATCAGTCTTGTTCTCTTTTCTTTTAGCATTTAGTATTTTGCAAATGACAGAGGAAGTTTCAAAGTCACAGACTGAAAAGGGAGCACAGTAAGACTAATATCAGACAGGCAGGACCAATTCACAACTGCTACTAGTGGATGAAACTACATTTTAAACAGGCTTCAGTCAGATTTTAAAAGAAAATAACACAAGTTTCACTAGCCTGAGTTCTAGCTTGTACTGATAAAGACTTGCAGTGCCTTTGCCCCCTTACTTGTGCTACATTCAGACCCATAAGAGGTTAATGGAGATGGAGTGGTCGTCAGTGTCTGAAATAGTACACGAGAATCATAAACAAACAAGCTAGGATATCAGTAAAACAACACTTAGATGTGAGCAGAATAATATCAAGTATTGCATTGCCAAAATTGGTTAGATATGACATTTGGTTTGTTTTTCTATTTGTTTTAGGGGTTGTTTGGATCCTGTTCCATGGCAATATAAAGTTAAATTTCTGTTAAGTGCTTCCACATGAACTACACATGGAGCAAAACATTTTTCAGAAGTTGCTCCATAAAGGCCACTTACCATCTCAAAAAGTCTCAGTGAGATGTAAACAGAGTGTTTAACTAATGGAAGAATCTAGACTAAGGTAACGGAAGATTTTCCATCATAAGTCTGCTGGGACTCGCGACTGGGCAAGCTGCACACTTGTTTTAGTCAAATCAAAGATTTATTTAATCTTGAGGAATAAAGTGTGCTATATAAAATTTTATGAACCAGTAAAACACTCTTGTTTTTGTTTTTATTGGTGAAACCATTTAAAGCAATAAAGATTTTGGATATAATAAACTGGCGACACAATAAACTGCATACAGATGCTGGTACATTCCTGCTCTTCATCTTAATTTAAACACAATATTTCACACTGTACAGTTGGTGCTCGGTGAGTGCGTGATTATTGGTATTTAAATATTAAATATTAAATTAAATAAAAGAGTACTTCAATGTAGTTGAGCCATTCAATCAGGCCTCAATTCAGAGAATCATTTGACACCACAGTCCCTCCAATACCAAAATAATCCAGTTCTACATCTGTTTTAATTCACAATAATGTGCTGACCACATTATAACCAGTGTAACCTGTTAGCAGGGCCGTGATGGCGTCCGTGCAATTTTACAACATGTGAGTTCACATTTGATAGAGAGTCTCTCCTGCTTCATTAAAACAGTTCTCGTTCTGTTCAAAGGCTCCACCGTCTTGAGTCGGGTCATCCCAGCAATTTCCACACCGGTCACTAGTCCACGTAGTGCACCTGCGCCTGGAGCTCCTTGGTGACGTACGCAAGAAGAGCGCCTGTAAGCTGCTGCTTCAGGGTGGCGTTGCCCATCACCAAAGCAGTTAGCTGGGCCAGATCTGTCCACTGAATGTCTCCCAGGATGGCCATAAGATCATCATAAAGCTTCTGCTGCTGCTGGGGGCTGAGCTCCATGATGATCTGAGGCAGCGGTTTGAACTGTCCACTGGTCAGCCAGCAGCCCAGGAGGCCTCCCACTGCACCGCCTTCAGGGGAGGAGGGTTTCAAACTTGTGAAATACAGCAACAGTATTGGTCTATCCTGCAGACGGGTCCATATTTATTATAAAGAATTTGCCACTGTGAATACTGTACATTATACACAGCATGAACTCCAATGTACCAGCAGTCACAAATCAGTCAAGGTGATTATACTTATTTTTCCACAGGTCAGAAGAACTGGACATTTTATACTTACCGACTGCAATGCCAAGAGGACCCCCGACCAACCCTCCGGCGAAGGCCAGTCCCCCGGCAGCTGCTGCTCCCTTCCCCGAGCCTTTCACTGTGGTCTGGATTTGCTGATTGGCAGATAACTCACAGCACAGCTTCATGACATCATTAATTCGATGACACATACTGTGGATCAGATTTGTAATTTTAGGAGACTTATAGAGACAGAAATATGAAGCTGAAGTCACTAAACAATCTAACAATAAGCACAAGAGAAAACAAACAGGAAAATGCTGACAGTTAAAATACAAGTACTTGTTGCTCAGTATTCCCAGATCAACTATTTACACATCCATATCACACACACACACACACACACACACACACACTCACATACACAGCTTGCAGTTTGAGAGATGAAGGTCTAAACATGCTCCTGTATCTAGTGAATACTGTGACATACAGTCTGCTTTTAATGAAATCTACACACACTCGGGTGATAGTCCAATAGGTGTGATTGCATCAGAAAGCATCATAAAGCAGCCAGCATGTCACATCTCCAGCTCCTCTCTGCACACTATGAGACCTTCATGGCCGCTCTGTTGATCTCAGTGCTCCTCATGAACTTACCTGGCTGTGTTAGGAAATCCTCATCAATATCCGTTTGTTTTTTTAAATAACCTTATTATAATATCAGCTTCGCTCTCTTGATATCTGAGCTTGCATGACTGTGACCGCAAAGCATGATGGGCGCAGAGGCAACAACCACGCTGCGTTCAGGTACACTCGACAAATAACGAATTGTCCTGTCTTTTTGTTTTTTTTCTCTCTAAGAAAACAACCTGAAACTTTTTTTAATTTTTTTTTTTAGATTATGTCACAGGCAGTCACTGGAAATGGTCATCTCATAATCACTGATCTAAAACAAACTATAATTTTACAGTTTAAATAAAAGTACAAAATAAGAATAACATTGAAATAACAGTAAAGCAGCACCAAATTAAATGAATTTCGTTTGATAAGAAAGTGATTTTATATATAAGGTGCTTTCTTATTTACTTCTTAATTTTGCTGAGCCTACTGAGCTACTATAGTTAAGGTTTTTATTTTCAGGGTCAAATGAAGACTTCTTGGAGGAGGATACTCTTAATCCATTGATATCTGAAATTAATAATCAATAATACACTTGATTTATGAAAGAAATTCGGTGTTTCCATTTTTTACATGAACAAATAGGTAATAAAAATGTACTCGTCAAATACATATATTATTGTTATTTGTTAAGTGATTTTTAAATAACCTCTTTTAAAGGAAGTGCTTGCATTTTCATATCAATTGGACAAATTAAGAGACCTCTGGCTGCCATACTTAATGGAAGAGGGTAAATCCTAAAATATTTGATGTTTTTAAGGGAGTTTTGATTATTGTTTGTCTTTGCTACTGGACCTAGAATTTCCAATATTTCCAAAAGCCCCAAAAGCACCATGGACAGCCAATGAGCGTCTCAGATGAGCTGGGCTGGATTTGTATTAATAACCAAACTTGTTTGTCACAGCTGAAGCTCTCTGAGCTGGTTTATCTCCACTAATAGCTGCGTGTGTTGTTATGCGGACATGTGCGTGTTTCAATATGATGCGTGCTGAGGTGTGTGTGTGTGCAGTTTCATCATTCACCTTCATTATGAGGAGAACACACACACGCGTACACAGATAATAAAATGGTCTAATAAAATGGTCGTCCTTGTCTCTGTCCTTCTGTCTGTCTGCTCAGTGCTGCAGGACTTCAGCTCGCTGCGTTGATGTGCAGTGTTTACGTTTGTGCAAAGGTTCATATTTTACCCAGAGTCCACCGGAAGAGCCGGAGGAGGAGCTGCGTCAAGCTGGACTCACTGAGCTGAGAGACGGAAATGCAATGTTTGGTCTTCAAAGTAAAGGTTTGAAACGGACTGAATTAAAAGGACAGCAACAGATAAAACGAGAAGAATACGTGTGTGTCAATGATAAAAAGTACTTAAAAGTACGATTTTGAAGTGCTTGTACTTTGCTGAAATATTTCCATCTCGTGCTATTTTATACTTTCCCTTAACTACATTTTAGACTGAAATATTATACTTTTTCTTCCACTGTATTTATTTGACTGCGTTTGCTGTAAGTTAACAATTTATGGGAAAAACAATATGAAACACAATAGCCATATTAGTTCACTTAAATGAACTCCATCTTGACCAACTGGAAAATGCTGCTTTAATATGTGATGCAAAAATAACATCATAATGAAGCAACAACTTAACACTGATCACTCTGCACAATGAGTATTTTTACATTTTGCTGACAGTACTTATTCCAGTCTTGATTGACCAATCTGGTAAGGCTGACAACAACCCACAGCAAGTCTACAACCACCCAGATAATGGCCTTTTCTCCTTTCTGTGGTTGAAAAGGAGACACTAAATACACTTCAGACCACTTAGATCCCAAATGAGACACTGAAAGAGTGTTTCTACTTACTTGTTATTCAAAGTTACTTACTATAGTTAACATTATTACTTATATTCTTTATTGTTATTCTGTTTTACACTTGTTTTTAATTACACAATAGGAGGAGCTAACACACACACTCTATGGTTATACAGTGTGATGTGATGTGATGTAACAATGTCAGAGTGAAATTAAATCTTTACCTAAATTGGAAGAACAACCTACAGTCGTGGATGAATATTACGATTTTAGAAAATTATAAAATCTTCAAATTTTCTATTTTTCATTTCTGATGCCTCACTGGACTTACCTCGCTCTACAAAGGCGTTTTTATTTACTTTACGTTCAAAAACCTAATCTTTTATTTTGCGGGTCTTTTATTTTGAATGCTCGGACCGGATGTTGGGCTGCTCCGTGAGACGTTGACGGCCGACCGGAGAGCGTGTCGCAGCGAGAGTGACGAGGAATAATCGCCAATCTTGGGAATATCAAAAAATAAAAACCACGACGGATATTTTTCGCAAAATCATGCAGAAATCCTGAAATGAGCGTGTGAGATGGTATCGCGTCCGAAAGTGAGGAGAAGCGCCACTGCCCCATTGATGACTACGAGCAGAGCGGGTCTGAGGAAAAGCTGCTGCTGCATTCATAAACACTTCTTTAGGACTCACAACAACCCCTGAGCTTTGTTTTGGAGCGGAGGAGGAGCAGGGGGGGTCACTAAACACCACATATTCCTGCCGTGCACGTGGGCTGACCATGGCCGGGAGAGGTAAAACGAGTAAAGAGCAGCTCGGCGGAGTTGTCAGGCTCCGACAGGAACACGAAAAGGTAAAATTGAAGCGGCTGCTAAAAACACAGCGACTGTAGCCCCCCTGGCCACGAGGTGGACCAGCGCGACGCGTCCAACTTTCTTTTATTTCACCCTTTTTTTGTACCGACGTGTGTGTCGCCTCAGAAAGTTATGAGCTTGTTGTTTTTGTCTGTCCGTTTTCCAGAAGCTTCTCCCCCTCCTCAGGCTCTCACATGTTCAAATAACACAAATGCAGCTCGGGGGTGTGTTCACGTCCCTCTCTGTGCGTCCGTCCTGCAGGGCTCACTCGCAGGCTTGTCACGTTTGTTGACCCCCCACCCCACTTTTTAACGTTGTTTTTATGTTTGTGTGAATCATCCAGCTAACTGTGAGTTTATTTAAGTTGGTACTGCACATGCACGAGATACTCAGACAGGAAGATGATGCACTTTCACAACAACACGACGTGAGAAGTTTCACTTTTTGTATTTGTGTGAAGTGCACGCAGAGAAAGTTGGAGCTGTGATCAGACCAGTTTTCCAACAAGTGCTCCCTCACGCTCTCCTTTTTAATATGCACATTATTTGATAGTGAAATCATGCTGGTGTTTCTCATTTAGTGTCCACAGCAGACTTTGGAAAGCACTGCTGCACATAAGTATCTGTCTTTATGTGCAGCCTGTGGGGTGCACCATCATATATCACAGTGCACAGTGTGTGTGCAGATGTCTTGAACATTTGGGTGTCCTCTTGACAGCTGTGTTTGTCTTTTTCTGTTCCCTTCATCTGGTTAGGTGTTTAGTCAGTTTTCCCTGTTGTGTGTATGCGTTTGTTTGTATGTGTGTGATGGTTCTTTAGAAAAAGTATTTAGAACCTGTGTGTTTTCATAGGTGTTGTATTTGCAACACAAGTCAAATGAAATGAAATGTTTATGATTTTTGGACTCCTGCCTGTTGCCATGATCGAAGTCACCATTTTCTCCTTGTATGCAAAACTGTGTAAGTTGCATGATATATTCAGTGTGATTCATATTGACACAATCTGTCCCAAAAACAGGTGGTGAAAGACTGTGAAAGTCGGATTCAGCACTGGTAAGCATTAAAATCCCATGCACTATTTCAACAGCTGCATAGTGATAGTTTCCTTCAGTGTGTCGCTTGCTTTTTTCCCCCTCATCATTCAAAAAAATTAACAGAGTTTCTAATAGGATAGCTTTTTCTTATGAGATGGGGAAAATGTGTGACAGGACAGGACACTCTGTGACAGGACGTAATTCAAAAGCTCTGTGTTATTCTGAGGATTTACTCTGTAAATATTAAAGGCCGGTCACACTCTGCACAACTCTTGCAAACTCGTATCACAGCCAAGATTTCCATGCCTCTACCCTCGTCTGCAAGTTATCCATTTGTACGAACACAAGCAATTTCAAAGTGAAATTTAGTGGATATTCATCATTAGCCACTCAGGCGTCTTTCAGTGAGGACTGTGTTAAGTGGAGACACACAACACACACACTGGTCCAGCTCCGGTTTAGAACCACGTAATTTATTTTATATTTAGTACAGCAAGTTCGGCTCCCACAGTTAAGCGTAATTCAGCTCCCACAGTTAAGCGTAATTCAGTGCAATATCGATGGCTCGCATTTGGAGTTGACTGGCTCTGGTCAAAATCAACTCGTTAGACGCTCCCAATCAGAGGCATTTGTTTCAAGTGTGCCGTAATGAGCCTGTTTATTCCTGACTCCCAGACACAGTCACAAGAGCCAGAAGGACTTGTTGTGTTCAGATTCACTCCAGCAGACCTCTGCTCGGGATAGCTGGGGCACAGCTACGGTGGGAGCATGCTCAATGTACCGAAAGGCCTTTTTCCACAGCAGACGTTTTGACTTGTAATAGCAGGAGAAGTACAGGAGTCACTAATAACATTAAGGATGGCTTTCTTCTATTCAAATGTCTCAGTAAGTCAGGACAGTAAGCTAGCATGTATAACACCGAGACCTCAAACCTGAAGCAGCTAAATGGGATTCAGCCATCGTAAAACATGTTATTTTCACCCGTGCTCTTCCCTCTACCACATATCAAGACGTCTTCCTCGAAATAGTGTTGTTTGAACGAGAAAGGTGTTAGCTAGTCGCATCAAGCAGACACAACAAAGATACCAGCAGAGTGAGGCAGGTGTCGGTGAAGCGTGCAGACCTGAGAAGAGCTCTAATCAGGTAGATTAATTGGAAACACCTGTGTGAGCGCGCCACGTCTGCTGAGGCGCTCTGCTGGGGCGGAACTGCGTTACAGCAAATGAATTTCCTTTGATTGCATGCGGTGGGTCACCATGAGTGTTCTTAGTGTCGCTGATCACACATACAGTAATTAGCAGAAACGGGTCTCAAGATCCGCTTAAGATTTTTAGGTATTATAAAAGCAAAGTAAAGTAAGATAAAAAAAAAAAGATCTAAATGTCAAACAGTCTTGAGTATTGTTGAAATCAAAATTGAGGACCCAGCTGTTGATCTTGAAAGGCTCGAACCAAACGTGGTCCGCCCACACAGGTCACCCATTTGGATGATTAGAGCTTCTGTCTGGCCTGTGTGGGCGTCCACAGACTGCTTGACGTCTCTCTGACTCTTCTGTCAGCTGTTTGTTGTACCTGTTAGGAGTTACAGGTAGTGGGCACTCAGATCAAGTGGTTGACTCATGATACAGATTTGAGATATTCTCGTTCTTTTTTTTTTTTTTTTAAGTCGAGCATATATAAGTACATTTAGTTGTTCAGGGAACCATTTTTCCTTTTTGACTAAAGTCTGCCTGAGTATATGAAAAGATGTTTGTTTCAGTCTCAAAGGTTCGAGTTCACAAGAATGACTACTCCAGCAGATCACAACAGAGCAGCCTGTAAAGAAAGTCTGAGATAAAGTCAGTAACCTTTGGAAGCACATTGTTCTTTATTTATGCTGCAAAAGGTGTTAGCAAAGCTTCCCAGATATGTTACATATCCAAATATTTAGTACTTACATGAGTGGTGATTTTCACAGGGAAAAGATGTAAAAACATAATGGAATATTGTGAAAGCCTTGTGCAAACCTCTAGAGTAACTGCACATATTTCTGTGGCCCACTTTATAATTTTCTATTGCCCAAAATTCAAATAGATACAAATGAATAACAGCGACACCTTGAGGCCACTTGGGTTACGCCAAGTGTCCTTTCTCCCTCTGATGGGGAAGCAGGCTCTTCCTCATTTCTCCACATCTGTCATTTGCTTCCCATTGTTCTCTTTCACATCCCGAAATAAGCCAAACAAACCGATTTGGATGAACATGGCTTCAGAGGAGAGCCGTGGCCTCAAAAGAAACAAAACACAACAACAGTCTGTCTGAATAGCTGTTGGCCTCACATCATTGTAAATCCATGCTTTTGCAGGAAGAAGGTGTCGGGTGACTATGAAGCCCTGAAAGAGCGCCTCCAGACTCTTCCAGATCAACTGTCTTATGACATCATGGTAACCTAAAATACACGAGCAAGAAAACACACACTCACTCATACAACACGTGTGCATTATGGGTTAATTTTAAGGTGAAGTCCTGTTGCAAATGGCAACTTCACCATTAACCAGTGGTTGATATTCTTAATTTTGCAGAAGCTGACCCTGAATATATATGTATGTACAGTACGTTTTTACCCCTGTGACTGTTTTATTTCTTCTTTTCTTCCTACTTTCACGTCCACATTCTGCCACCTGCTTCGTTTCAACTTTTTCTTTCGTCCGTCTTCTTTTTTCTGTTTTTTTCCCTCTGTCCTCCGTGCTACAACACAGGTACCGTTCGGCCGCTTGGCCTTCATGCCCGGAAGGCTGGTGCACACCAACGAGGTCACGGTGTTGCTCGGTGACAACTGGTTCGCCAAGTGCTCGACCAAGCAGGCGCAGAAACTCATCGATCACAGGATGAAATGTGAGTCTGTCTCTTGAAAAAAAAAAAAAAAAAAAAAAAAAGCTGTTTGGTATCCCCTCTCGAAAAGACAAAGTCACTGTCGTTTTAATGTAATCACTCAACACTGCTCCACTTCATCCAGCAGAGGGTGTTGCTGCATCAGGTCTGAACACTGAAGAATCACTGAAGTGTCACATTTGCTTTCATCTGAGCTGTTTTTATTACTGTTGGATTTTTGGGAGAAACTTTTGGGATTCTTGCATAGTTCCTTGTATTTTTTTCCAGATATGTTTAGTGAACTGTAACGCCTCTTTTCACAACTGTATTGAAATGTTGTCACCTGCGTGTTTTTTGACATACGCAGTGTACATATCTATTCACACACAGCGCTCATTCCCTGTGCTGCTCTCACTTTAAGATGTTACAGGTCACCGTCAGTCTCGTGATCGCAAATTCATTCCCCTCAAATCGTGTCCTGTAAATGCAACATTATTGTTCGATCGAGTGCAAGAAGACTTTGAAGATAAAACGCACCCCTCCAAAAAAAAAAAAAAAAAAGCATTCGTTTTAACGCGGGGGTCCGTTAAGCCACACTTTGCCTGTGTTTTCCTCGCTGCTCATTCTAGGTCTGAAAATCTCATATCAAGTCAAATGGGCCCAAGTAACGATCTCTGATGTGAACATTATTAGAGTGTTTAGTGAAGCAGAAATGTGCTGCCACAGCCCATCCACAGCCGTCTGCCCCCCTCCTCCCATTCCCTCCTCCTCCTCTCTCTCTCTCTCCTCATCCTCCTCCTCCTCCTCCTATCTCCTGACCCTGCCCACCCCGCTATTACAGAGCTAAGTGCTGTAATACAAACATAGCTAGCTGAAATGTGTCAGACAGCAGCTGAGTTGTCAGGCCCTCTGTGTTTGACCTTTCCTCACTTCCAGTTGATGCACTGACTGGAGGGGCTCCCGATCGCCATGGAAACAAGGGCCCTCTGCTGCTATTAGTAAAAGGGCTTAATTGTTGTCAAGATTTAATGATCCGGAGTAGTATTCAGGGCAGAAGATATTATGAACTGTTTGTGTCATCATTTTTCAATTTCGCCCCCCCCCGACTTGTTTGGGATTTTTAACTCTTGAGCAGCTGGTTGGCAGTATTACAGTTTCAGAGTAAATCTCTTCAAAAATTGGCCAGCGGCCTGGTTGTGCGTGATTGGTTTTGTCAGTCTGCCTCCCAACTCTCTGGATGCACATTTTGATGATAATGTACTGGTTCTCTGCAGATGTGAAGAGCGAACTAGACGGTCTGACGAAGACGATGAAAAACTTTGAGGCCAGAGTCGGGTTTGCAAAGGGCTTGGAGAACATCTCAGACGTATGTTGCGTTGTACTACAAGTTTCATAAGACATAAACGGGGACAAATGTGTTGACTTTTCTTCTTCTTTAGAATAAAGGGGACTACGTTGACATCAGAGAAGAGGCCGGAAACGATGATGATGCTTTCACCAAAGGTATCTCTGTCAGCATTTTTTCTGTCCTCATTTTACTGGTATGGCTTATGAGAAAGCAAAGACAGCATTTAACTCATTTTTAAATATTACACCAAACTCATATTGACAAAAAAACAAAAAAAACATTGTCCACCTTAACAGGGAAGCCAAGATTGGCTCACAAACCAAATTCTAAGCCCAAGTTGGATGCCGTGTTTGATCTAAAAGACGAGGATGAGGAGAGTGAAGGAGTTGGAGGCAGCAGAAAAGGCATCTTGACTGAGGAAGAGCTGTGGGCTCGATTGGATGAACTCGAGAAACTAGAGGAGCTACAAGATGAGCAGGACAGGTAGATGAATGCACTCGCGCCTTAATAATCGCACATTATCACCTGGAGAAAGATTCAAATGTCTCTTGGAAACGTTTCTCTTCAGATTGTCTGATAATGCAGACATGAATGGCGAGGACACGTCATCCTCTTCCTCCGAAGAGGAGAAGGAAGGAGAGGCTGCACCTGCGGTGAATGGACTGAGTCTGAAGCCCAGCTGGAAGTCGGTGCCTCACAGTAAAGCGCCACCCAGTGTAGAAAGGAAAGACGAGGAAGACGAGGACGACGATGAGGAGGAGGAAGACAGCTGTTTGCCCACCATCTTTTTCTCTCACACAGTTGAACCCAAGAAGGTCAGACTAATAAAGAACCGTTACAAGATTTGTTGTTGAAGGATACTGTATTTCTTTTAATTCTGCAGTTTAACTCAGTTTCTTTCTCGTTCTTCTGTCTTTTGCTTCAGGTGAGGATAAACACAGGAAAAAATACTACGTTGAAGTTCAGTGAAAGGAAAGAACAGAAGGAGCACTCAAAGAGAAAAAAGAAAAACGGACACAACAACGGACACTCCCACCACGAACTCCACAAAATCACAACACCAGCAGACATTTACAGGTAGAAACATCAAAGTAAACAAAGTGCATTGAATCACCTACATAATGAAACTCTCACAGACTGAAGGATTACTGTTTTTTTTTTTTTTTTTTTTGTCAGGTTGTTTGTGGATGTGAAGAACGGGGAGCTCATCCCCAGAAAGTCCATCCTCAAGTCCCGCAGCCGAGAGAACAGCGTGTGCAGCGACACGAGCGAGAGCAGCGCGGCGGACTTTGAAGAGCGCCGCGTGATCGGACGCGGCTTCAGCCATGACGAGGCCACGCACAGTGACACCAGCGACGGCATCACGGAGGAAGACAGTCCCACGGCGGTCCCGCTGCACCCCGCCAGCAGATTTGAGGTAAGCGGCATGTGAATGTGTTTTAGTTTTTAGTTTTTCCTCTTGGTGTACAGTCTTCAACAATCTCTGTTACTGTGTGAAGGAATCTGCAATATACACGTATTATGAAACGGTTTATGAAAATGACACCTTTGAGCCTCAGATCCCTTAATGAGAACATAACAAAACTCCCACTGAAGCCTCTTTAAGTTGAAACGGGAGCTGCATGTGGTCGAACAATCATTAAACATTAGTCACAAGAGGCGATGTGAACAAGAAAGCACAGCATGAAAACAGAATAAACACTTTTGTGACCCTGCACCCCCCCAAGCTTAGTTTCAGTAAGGTGAAAGTGATCAGTCAAGGCATATCAAGTTAACACCGGTTTCTTTACTGTTATTTCTCTCTCTCTCTCCTCCAGGCCTTTTCAGGCACAGTAGTAGAAAAAGACCCGATGCCTTCAGCTGTCCCCCACCTGACCATCGCTCCACCAGCTCTGCCCACCATTCTGGAGAGGAAACACGAGGAGGTGGCGCCCGACGTCGCCCCGTCCCAGCAAGCCCCGAAAAGGGTGTCGAAGTTTAAAGCTGCCAGGCTACAGCAGAAGTGACTGTCAACGAGCAGAAAAACCACGTTTCACAGCAACGTCTCGCTTGTTGATGTTTTTTTTTAAGACGAAAGATAAAGCCTTTGTTTCTTTTCTACAACCGATGATCTGGTCACGCCATCCTCCCTCCTGCATCCTTCGCTTCAAACCATACAGGGTTTCTGTCGTCGAGTATGACTGTTCAGTGAGAAAAAGCACAGTAGCAACGTTAATAAATTAGCTTTGTGTGTAACCAAACACTGGTAGAAGCAGTCTCTTTTGCTTATCTCCCCCTGCAGTATAAATGGCACTTATCTGTCGTCCATCTTTCTGTGGGGTTTGTTTAAACCAATTACCGT
Source organism: Scortum barcoo (assembly GCA_023238725.1). Taxonomy (NCBI): domain Eukaryota; kingdom Metazoa; phylum Chordata; class Actinopteri; order Centrarchiformes; family Terapontidae; genus Scortum; species Scortum barcoo. The sequence goes on along the minus strand of CM041536.1, from coordinate 20,745,947 downwards.
CTGTCATATGTTTACCTGTCATCCGCCTTTCTGTTTATCCGTGCTGCTGCCCGTTTAAGTAAGACTCTAGGCTCTGCCACTTAGGATGAGTTGCCTTGTTTTCTTTCTATTTCCAAGTATTGATCATTAAACAGAATCAGGTGTCCGCTATATAGCTCTCATTTGACCTTCTCCTGACCTGCCTAATGAATGTATGTATTCCTTTGCGACGAGCTTTATGTAAAGACAAAAAAAGAATATTGATGGAGACTAAAATGGAAATAAACGATTTTGGCTACCAGTCTTGTTTCTTCTTTCTCCCTCGAAAATCTTAGAAAACCTTTGGAAAGATTTGCTCAAATTGTTGTTACGCTGCATAGTAATAGCATGTAATACTCAACACATCTTGTCTCTTGATACCTAGTGCAAATTGTTTTGGTCTTTAAACGGCTATTACCAGACACTGACTGAGCTAATATGGTTTTTCATGAATTATTGTTACTCCTGGTGAATTTCCTGTTGTGCATTAAAATTTGAAGAGCTAAGTAAAGCGCCGCCTCTGCAGCCAAACTTTGTGAGCGAGCAATAACATTTCATCAAAGCTGTAAAGCGAAGTGAACACAAAATGCCATCTCCAGTTAGTAAAAGTACGATCAAACTGCAGCCTTAATGAGCGACAGGGAATATCCAAAGCCCAACGCTCCGGCAAGTTTAGCACGGGCCCCTAGAAACGAAATTGGACTGCTGAAGACCAGCAGAAAGTCTTATTTAGAGATTCAAGTCAGCAGTCAGTGAGCTTAGTTAGATATAAAACAGCTGCACTGCTGTATGATTTGTGATGTGGATGACAGAATATGCCATGACATCACTGACTGAGGTGAAACACTTAAAAAATGTGAGCTCACAGACAGACAGCAGTGCAGCGACACCCTTAAAATGCAACACTTGAAGAAATGACATGATAATGAAAATATCCTGATATTTCATCTTGCTCCAGTTTGTAGAAGCATAGTGGCCCTTCTGTGCAAAGAGGAGCTGTGATTGCTTCACTTCCAGGTGACACAAACTGTAACATTGCAAGATACTTTGTGAATATAGATCTGAATTAAGACAAGGATTCTTGCATTTTAAAATAGGGGGTGTGTTAAGTGCAGCATCAGCAGGTGATCATAATCCAAATAGGCTGGAATACACTGGTATCAACGTGATGTATTTTAAAAGCCTGTATTTATTTTTCATGTAAAATTTTCATCTCAAAAGTAATGATTGCAGAGTAAAAAGTACCATATTTTCCTCTGAAAAGTATAAAGGAAGTAGAAAGTAGCAGAAATAGAAATAATCCAGTAAAGTACAAGTACCTTAAATAGTACTCAGCAGCTGTGTAAATGTACTTTTTGCTTAATGATTATATCACTGGTATTTGTGTAATTATTTTGATAATTGTATTGAAATCTGAACAGATGGAAAACACAAATTCATTATTAAGGAAGATCCTGGTTTTTTTTTTTCGTTTTTTTTTAATTCCCTCAAGGCTAACTTGGGTGGTTTTTATTTATACATTTACTTAGTTGAACTAATTATTCTTTCTTTTTTTCCTGGCTGCTGACAGTTTGATGGTCTGTGAATGTTTGGAGTTGCTTACAGTAATCATTTGTTTACATGAATATGTTGAGAAAAAGAAAAACACTCCCCCCCTACGACCCCCCTTCTTTAACAGTGAACTCTGGACAGAGCTGTATTGTTTGATGTAATTTAGATTTTTAGCGGGGCAACTCATACACACCACTGTACTTCATCTCCCCACAAGCAGCTTTAATTAAAGCTGCAGCTTGTGAGTTGAAAGGCTATCACTCCCCTTTTAGTGAAATGGTGGGAGTGCAGGTCTCTGATAAGAAGCTTTTAAACAGGTCCTGAGGTGACTCTGCACCCCCTCCCCCCCTGCCCACCCTCCCCTTCATCAGGATTATTTCTCCAATATGAAAATCCAGGTAGCATGAGACAGATTAGGCAATGCTTAACATGCTAGCGTTGTGTTGGTGAGACACAGATCAATGGACTTATGTAGGTTAAGCTGCCAAGGTATATGCTGGAACATAGTGGAAGTGCGCCGCAAAACGAAATCTAGCATACAAACTATGTAATGTCCTGGAACACACACGCGAGATCTACATTTCAGGGATTAAAAGGGATTTTAAGAGTTGTGTGATGAAGGATTCAAGCAGGTATTGTTTTCCAGACAGGTGCTTGGGCCTGAGGGGGGGGGGGGGGGAGAAAATGTCAGAGGAAATGGATTAAACAGCAGCCAGCATATCTGCTCTGCCGCTATTTGGACACGCGATGTTAAAGATCCAGCCCACAAAGTGTCTTGTAACCACACCATTTACACTCAGGGCCTGTAAGAGGAACTGTTTTAGTGCTCCTCGCTTGTTCCACTGATGAACCTCAGGTGGGAGTCACAAGTGACAGACAGGTGTTCAGGTGATCCACGGTGATGTCACAGCTTCTGCAGCTTCATGACACTTTGATGCTCGCACTACTATTTCTATCCATAAACCACCCCCAAGATAATTTGCCTCAACCTCATTAAAAATGAGACTTTCTATTGTGTTGTTGTTGCTCTTTTTTGATGTTTCGTGTGTCTTTGGTGAAATGAAAATTTAACATGGATTTTTTTTTGTCATAATTTTAAGTCATTTTAGAGCAAAAAGGTCACACGTGTGCTTCCAGGTTCTCATATGTAAATATCTGCTGCCTTTATTTGTTTCACATTATAGGAAATTACACAGAATCAAATATGTTTTTTACTTTTGGTCAGATAAAACAAACAATCTGAGGATGTTGCTTTGGGTATCTGAAGGGCCTTTTCAAGAAATCATGACATTTCATAGAACAAATAAATAAATACTTTATTTAAAAAAAAAAACACCACTACTTTTGAAAATAGATGGTGTGAATGCTTGAAAAAAAAAGATTAAAAGCCTTGATGCACACAGAATAAAGCATAAAGCATAAAAATAAGCTGCCCCAGTATTTACTACGTAAACTCAAGTCACAACATCAAAATCAAGAACCTGTTGCTGTGTGTTTTCTTTTTTTTTTACTGCTTTATTTCAAGACTTCTTAATATGTCTCCAAATCTTTTTTGTGTATGGGGGGGGGGGCTGTGAAAAAGCTCTCTTTCTTGGAGGAAAGTCTGCAGAGAAGGTCAGGAGGACGGCGGCAAAAAAAAAAAAGAAAGTTAGCTGTTAGAAGCATCCAATTAATTAACAGCATCATTTACCAGCCGAAATGCTGAATCACAGAGCTTCAGACGGTCTTTTTTTTTTTTTTTTTACTTTAACACAGTTTGGGTATAGGATACAATGAGCACAGGGCTGAACACAACGCACAGGATGAGCGTGTGTGCAAAAAAAAACAAAAAAAAACAAAAAAACAACTGCATTATTTTCTGTCGGAGTTTCACCACACGCATGCAGGGGGAGGCCGTCGTGCTTTCACAGAAGTTTCCAAAGAATATAAAAGTACGACTCCTTTTTTTTTTTTTTTTTTTTAACGGGTTAGTCCCCTCGCCGTACATGACACACATAAACACCACGTTGCAGTCTGACACGCGTCGCACGCCACAGAGGAGGACCGACTGGAGCTCCGCGTCCTGCAGGCGGCGGCGCGCATTTTTACGCACGGTGCCAGTCTGATACACTTGCACACCAGCGGCCAGATGAGGGAGACATACGGCTTCGGGACATGTCGAAGTGTACCCCGAGTAATTTCAAGATCTCACTACCGTCTGTCTTCATCTGGAAATAGCGGACAGCAGGAGCGCACGGCGGTCTCTCGTCCGGGTCACGGCGTCTCTGAGGGGCTTTTTTTCTTCTCTGTTTTTTATTAATAAAGGAGAGAGGACGCGGTGCTGCTCGGCGCGGGTTAAAATCCGAGTCCGACTGCGCGCTGGGCGTCTGTGATAAAGCGTGTGAAGCAGCAGTCAGTCAGTCAGTCAGTCAGTCACCCGGTTCAACATCACTCTCCTCTGAAACTCCAGCTGTCACCCCCCCCTTCCTTCGTCCTGCGCGTCCTCCTCGGGTCGGACAGGTAAGAGAAATCCACCTGATCTTTTGTTTGTTTTGTTTGTGTTTTGTTCAAGTGAATGTGCCAGAAGTAAGGAGAGTTTTAAGTTGGTGACAGACGTGCGTTTCCTCCCCCCCTGCAAAGAGCTGCCACTGCTTCTGTTTTCCTTCAGGGTGAAAAAGAAAGTAATGGCGAAGGTGACCAAAGGATTACTGTATAGAAACGAGTCTCTCAGAAGGATGTGGAGAAAAGCAAAGTGTGTGTGTGTGTGTGTGTTTGTAGACATGTTGTGTGTGCACAGCAGAGCATCTTCCTTGAAATGTTTTCCTCACGAGCTTCTGTCATGTCACATTCTGTTAATCCACAACGTGTTATTCATTGTATTTTGATTTCTTGTTATGTTACATTTTTAGATGTATATATAAAAGAGACAATGTGCACCAGACTCCATACAGAATTTGGGCTAATGAAGTTGTGATACGGAACAATGATCCAAGGTGTCCGTACATTACAATGTACAGTTTGCCTAATGTTTATTAAAATCAGTGAATTACACCCTTCACAGGTTTTTAAAGTTACACCCTTCATTGCTGTAACTCAGTTTTTTCAGTGGCAATGTATTTGATATTGTAAGCTTTTTTTTAAATCTTTTTTTTTTGTTTTTTACTATTACCTGTACAGAGTGGCACACAGCTCATCTCAAAGCCAAACCCTCACCCTTTGCCCCCCCCCCCCTCCTCCTTCCTCCTGTTTCCAAATGCTCTCCTTTGAAGCGATGATGCCCCATCTGTCATATGTGAGCAAAGAGAGACCATGCTCTGCTCTTCTCAATTACTGAATTCTCCTCATGCCAGCTCCGGTGGGACAGGAGGAGGAGCAGGTGGGTGGCAGTCAGTGCGATCAATCAACATGAAATATTCAGCTTTGAATATACACATCATTTACTGCTGCTGCTGCCGCTGTCCTTGTTAGAAACACCCCAAAAAGAGTTTTGTCTGAGGTGTTTTTTATTTTGTAAATGGGACCATGTGTACGCTGTGACACAGTTCCTGATGAAAAACTGGGGTCTGTGTATGGTCAGGTGACACTGTCCTTTTATTTGTTTTTTTTTTAAATGTATAACTATATCCTTTAAGGAGACAGGAGGGGTATTTGAAATTATCATCATTATAACTGGGAGGAAATTAGCGAGAGGGAGGGTGAGTGGATGAAACTGTATTAAATGTAGCGCCACAGCCGCCTTCTCATTATGCTGCAGTAAATTCACAAAGCTTACATGACAAAGCTCTGCTTGGCAACTTTCTCCCTTGGTAGAAGTACTTGTTTGAACATGAGGCACATGATTTGAATATCTATAATCCACGCTGAAATCAACAGGCCAGATGAACTTTTTGGCACCCTCTTACCACCACATTGAGTAGGATTTTCTCCCCCCCAACTCCTACCCCCCTTCCAAATAAATACCTAAGCTAACCTAGATTTAGACTTAAAATCACTTGAAAGGAAAGGGAGGGGGGGGTGGAGGCAAAAGTTATTTGATTTGTCTTTTCCCATGCGCACCAAAGAAATCCTGTAACTTTGAAATCTTATCAGAGAAAAATCTGAACCTTTCCAATCATTCAAACTCTTCAGGAAACTTTTTAATCTCCAAAGTGTATGCCTTGTGATAATAATATCTCTGTGATGTTGCCTTGTGAAATTTGCCCGAGTACCATGGCCCTAAGTATTTGAGCTATGAGGCAATACAGTGAAAAGCATAGCCCCCTCATATGAGAACACAACAGTGAATAATTAATAACCTTGCTCCCAATTCCAGGAAAACAATAGCATATTGTAGGAACACTGCACTAATTTAACTGGAGGAAGAAAAAAAAAAAAAAAACAACAGTCTACAACTTCGACAAAATCTGGAATGCATCGCCATTGTTCTAAAGCATGTTTGCGTGAGTTTTGGTCTAGTTATTCCAGCCACCACCGCTTTGCAAGCAGTATACCGTAGTGTTGCATGCTGCATGATATTGTAGTGTAATGTTGTTTGCCTTTGAGATTAATCAGAGCCCATTAAATACCCCTCTCTCTCACCTGCTGGCAGTATGTGAGGTGGAAGTGCACATGCAGGAAGCTATTTTCCACAGGCCTCCTCTCTTGGCTGTCAGCTCCCATTAAGGGGGAAGGTGTCATATCTGTAACACAGCTGAGTGCAGATGGCAGAGTGGAGGGGATGGCTCACCGATTTAAACAATGATTAATGAACAGAGATGGAAAACAAATTACATTGGACTATTGGAGGCAGGGAATTGTTTTTATGAAAATGTTAATTGTGTCTGCCAGGCTGATACCAGGAGTGGGGGAAGGGTGGAGTGAGGGCAAGCAGCGAGGCAACCAAGGGGCTACTGATAGGACGTCTACTACTCCCCTGGCTCAGATTATTGGCGTGTCTCAGCATGTGATATTTAGTGCCGTACCTTGGCTTTAAGACCTCTAATGTGCCATAACTTTCAAGGTTTGGCTTTTTATGATGAACCCCATGAAGAATTGTCGCCCACCACCGCACCAATTAGCGTTATCTCTAATAATAAGTGGTTGTAAGTGACGAGAGAAGGCGCCCTGTTCTAGTTGTAATTATTGCAGGCGGGTGCAGCTGCACTACTTAGGGAGATGATGATAATTATTTTTTTTTTTTTTTTTTTTTCATTGCGGGTTGATTATTTAAGAGCATCATACACTCATCAGAGTAATCAGGAGAGAGTGATTAGTGAAAATCCACGAGGCTAACAGCTGCCACATTAAACACTTGCCTATGTTGCCAACACACAGAGTCAGAGCCCTTCCACAGGACAGAGACGAGCGCGAAAGCACTTCACCTTCAACTCCGGGACCACATGTGTTTGTTAGAAAGTCAAGGCTCGGGGCACGCGGAGAATTAGAGTAAACAGAGCTCCCCATGAAAAGGCGTGTTGTCGTGCGCCAAGGTCAATCCTCAATGCTCTGATTCACAGGCAGATGAGCGCGCTGAAGGGGAGTCAAACTTTGATATATTTTAGAAGTGTGCGAAATTCGCAGTGACCTTGCCCTCCTCCCGGATTGTCTCCTGTTGTGTTAAAATATGTCTTATGTTCTGCTGAACAGGGGCTGCTTGATAAGGCCTGTGATCCAACACCCAATCTGATACACAACCCAGAAAAAAAAGGTCACAATTAGAGAAGTGTGCCACAGCCATGTCCGGTGTTCATGTTGCGTTGCTTGCCACTGTGTAAGGCCTGCTAAACTAAGGGCTAATTCTCTTAGCCCAGATGTTGCCTGAGCACAGTCCTGGGATCCCACTGGGTTGATGAGCTCAATCAGTGAAATGATGAAAAGATGATTTTGTCCCTGTAATTACAGTGTGTAAACTACTTAGCTAGGATTGCAAAGGAAGTCATTTTCTAATTACGCTGGTACCCCGTTGTCTAATGGTGGATGTTTTGTTGTTTTAGAGAGCACGGGAGAGAGAGAGAGAGAGACAGAGGGGAGGTGGAGGGGGTGAGAGGGAAAAAGAGAGGGATTGAGAGGAAGAATATAGATGTGTGTAAAGCGGAGAGAGAGGGGTGAGAGAGAGAGAGAGAGAGAGAGAGAGAGAGGGAACTTCATGAGGGGTCTGCGCTCTGCTGCTGCTGCGGCTGAAAAAAGACCATCACAAGGGCAAGATGGCTGCCAAATGAGAGTTCATTGAATTATCAGCCCAGTTAATGTGCCTTGGATTATGCTCTTTGTTTGTCAGTTTTTTCCTGTAGATGCCATAGCTTAATGAGATACTGTAAGTGGCATTACCAGACTCCTGCTGTGATTTTGTGATGACTCGTTTAATGACTTTTGTTTTAGTGCCTCCGAGTGCTTTAGCAACTGAAAGTAGACACTGTTTTTTTTCCCCCTCCTCCATTTTTTTGCCATCTCTTTGCAGTTTTGCAAATATTGAGCAAAGTGGAGGGCGATTGTGGTGCGAAAAACAAAAACAGCCCTGCCTCTTTAAACGATAGCGACAGAGGTTTGCGTTGGCAATCCTGCTTGGCTTGCACTTGGAGGGGAACTTGTACTTTTCAAGAAAACAAAACATGTCAGTATGTTGCGGACCGAAGAAGCTCCAATTCTTTGAGATCTGTGTGAGTTCTGTTGGAGCTAGCTGCCGTCCTGCAGGGCCCAACCATCTGATGCAGCCTACACCATGTGGATAGGCTTCTCTTGTGCAAGGCATCCCCTAAGCACCCCACACTGTTAACACACCCCGTCGTACGCCAAAGCTTTGTTTGTGTCCAGAAAGAACAGGTGGTCTGTGCAAACAAGAGCAACTGTTTACACATTAGTGATTTAAAATACATTCTATATGCACGTGCACTGTGCTCGCATGCCTGCGTGTGTGAGTATATGAGAGAGAGAGCGGGAGAGAGAGAGAGAGAGAGAGAGAGACAGCATGTGAGAGTGGGTGTCTCTGCATGTGAATGATGAGGACGAGTTGAGGAGACAGTGTTTATATTTCCCTGCGCTTGGCTGTGTGTGAGAGCCGTTGAAAGCAAAGTTTAAGTATGACACACACATAAACTCTTTTACATGCACACGCACACACTGCCGTGAGGTTATGATACTACATGTTTCCTCCAGCACATTCATGTGCACTTAATCATTTTCACATCTTTGCTCTCTCATGCTCTCTCTGTGACTGTGATTTGTGAACAGTTTGGTCGTTTGAAAAACTTTGCATTAGAGGCAACTCGTACAGGTACACACACAGCTGGTCATCACTAAGCAAGCCTGCCATGTGCAGCCTGACTTGCAGTTTCTGTACCCCGTGGCTTCTTGTATGCTGCCGGAGCAACTTATTTTCCCTCTGTTGCATTCAAGGCCACTAATCTGCATTACTGAACGAGACAAACGCAATTAATCGAAAACCCCCTCTCACTGAACATGTGGAAGAGCTGACTCCCAAATAACTGCACATCACCACTGCGCCACATGCACGCCAGATTTATTTTTACAGGGCACAAGCCAGATTTTTGATAGTTGTAAAAGGAGTGGCATAGATTTACTGCATCCACAACAAATGTGTATGTATTCCTTTATGAGTTCTTTAGCTATTACTCACAAGGAGCTAGTTTGTCAGTGCTGTGTGTGCTCTTTCTGTGCTCTGTACTCCCGCAGTAATGAATGGTGCTGGTTAGACTATTCTGTCTCCGTCAGGCTTTTGGGGGGGCCAACAGAGAAGCTCCTATAGGGTTTCATTAATCTGGCTGTCAGAAAGTATATGGGTGCTATCTTTTGTACAGGTCATGGTGGGCAGCTGTGTTACCACTGCCCTCTTCCTTGTACTGCCTCTTCATCCCCTGACAGGGCAGTCCTGAGGATGGTTGGCTGGCTGAGTTGGTGGGTGGGTGCGTGGGTGAAGTGAGACACAGGGGGCATAATGCATGGCATGGGGCTTTTACTGTCTGCACATAAGCCTGCTCTGTAATAATGAATAACACCGTTGTTATCGGCACACTGGGAAGTCAGGGAATTCCAGGAATTCTGGAAGTTATGTGATTTCAAAGTAGGCACAACCGCATTACAGAGAATCCGGGCCATCAACAAATCACTCTACATCGTTAATCAGTGTATATGAGGTATATTTTTCCAAGTGTATCATTGGGTGTGCATTTCATGAGAATATTATCACACATCAAGTCTGTAATTATATAAATGAATGGAATTTTTTATTAGTGTGTCATACCTCAGAATAATCACAAGTTAATTAAATAATACATTTTTGCTTCATTTCCAGGCTTTCAACACAACAGCACCAAACTTTAACATTAAACCTTTTGGATTTTTGATCATTTGGATATTTCAGTCTCGTGTTGACCCACTACATGGAAAAGTTATACCATTCAATAAGAATATTATGTACAATAAAAGAGACAAACCATTAAGAATATTCACCATAGTTTTTATTATCACATTGTCTGTTCCTCCTCTGTTTGCTTATAGATAATATTCATTTTAGGTTACATTAGATGGGTTACTGTAACTGTTGGTTGCAGGGTTATGTATTTGTTTGTGGTGCATTCATTGAAGCTTTCAGCTCAAGCGTCCACATAAATTATTAATGCTTTTTAACTGCTGCTAAAAAGAAATATGAAATATGCACTTCTGATCTATAAATTTCAGTCATGTGTTTCAGTCCAGTGTCACCTCACTATGGATTTACAATATTATCCATCCATCCTGGCTGACAATACGCTGCAACGACAAAGTAAAAAGATTACCCCTCCCAACACCACCACCGCCCCTTCTGTAGATTAAATACTGAAATACAGAACCTTTAGTCTGACTGCAGTAAAAGTGAATGTGTAAATGTAACAGTGTTACTGATATTGTGATATTGTTTGATCTGAAATAATCCAGAATGCACAGCACCCATGGCTGGGTTAATTGTGTATGTGTCACATTTTTTTTTCCTTTTATTGCCTGTGCTAAATCACACCTGCTCCTCGTTCGTCTACGCGCGGCCACACCTAAGAGGCGCTACTGTGACACGATGCTTAATAACAATCAGCCTCTCTCTCAATCTGCACCAAAAGAGCCTAATCCACTCTGACGGAGAAAACACCTGATGGCCCCGCATGCCGCTCCCATCTCCACCGGTTCCTACACAACCTAGCACGCCTGCATGCACACACATATGTGTGCACACACACACACGCAAGTGATGAAGGTTTTATGCCTCCTTGCTATGCTTAGTTAATCAGAGGAATACCACTTTAGCAAATATGAAGTGGATCTAGTGTATGCTAATATCATTCGCTCACTTTCTCCCTGTCAGATATGATTAGGTCAGGCCCGTATCCTTACATTGATCTCAGCTCAGGGCAGGCACGCAGCTCACACCAGCCATGGCTGCAGGCACGCCAGCTTTTTATCTGTGTGGTTTTGTGTATAACATTTTCCTGACTGACTGGGGTTACTATATGGACCATATAGGCAGCAGCAGCAGCAGGTGGCTCAGGCTCCTTATCAGATTTGTTTTATTTGGAAGGCCTTTAGCTGCATCAAATCTAGTGTCTTAATTTTGAAAAAGGCTGTGTTTAGTTTGAGTTGCTCTCTCCTGCCTCATTTATGCTTTCAGCTGGCTAGATGTGACAGCCAGGTAAGATAAGAGCACACGTATATTACTCAGTAGACGAAATGCACACACGGTTCTACAGTAGTTATTTCATAAGATGCTGCAGACGCAAAGCCACTATTGATCAGGCACAAACTTGAGATTGGATACACTGTACCATATTACACTTTCAAGGCTACACTACAGTAATGACATTAATAGAGGCAAATGCAATAATAGTTCAAATGACCGTAATCCTTGAACATGGGTGGGAGTCTGAGGGAGGAAAATACTCTGCTCCCCCCTCTGTTTTGGCATGACTGCTAAGGAATACCAGGTTAAGAAATGTGAAGAGGATCTGCTATATTAGGCTATAATTTACTCACTTTTTCCCTGTCAGGTATGATTAGGTCAGTACCATATGGTTACATTGATTTCTGATCTGCAGCTCAGAGCAGAGCGGCTCACACCAGCCACTCCTGCCAGCTCTTTATCTGTGTGGTTTTGTGTACATCATTTTCATGACTGACTGAGGTTGCAGTCCAGGATGATGTAAGCCTGTGTTAATTCAGCGTGGACAGTGCAGGCTTTGTTCTGTGCCCTTTGGTGCTGCTCTAGAGCCGTGCAGGGCTCGCTTATGTGACCTCTACCATTGTAGCACGATGTGAATTTGAAGCTTTGTTTTGTTGCTACAGTTGCGTCAAAAAAGGGGAAGCTGGGCAGGGGAGAAGTGAAGCATATTTTAGCTTTCTGTTTGGATATTCTTCCTTTAACTTTAGTTTGCATTTTTGCATCACCAAGTTGTTTATTTTCCTTAGTACTCCTGTGACATAATTATCCTGGTAAAGGTTTTATTCAAATATGCAATAGACCTGCTGAAAAAGCTTAACTCTTTTTACTTTAATCTTTTTTTTAAGGCGTTTTAAGATTTGTGAAATGCAAAGGAAGGCCAAGTAGAAGCAGACAGTCTTTGATGTTGTGCTGCCTTAGTATTGTGTGTCAGTACAAAATGAGATCAAGACAAAGATTTTCACCTTACCCTTTAGTAAAGATGCAATATTTGTTGAGGAAGCCTTTGTGGTTAGACTTAATCAGCATTTTCACAGTCTCCAACAATAATCTAAAACCACAGGCATACTTAACACAGGATGAGAAGAGTCAGAACCTACTTTGCTCTATTTCCTGACCTATTTGTGGTGCGTCACTGGCATTATACAGCAGTTGCAAAAGTACAGATTTACTTAATTGACAGCTCATAACTTCACTGACATTTTACTCACCTGCTCTGGGACTTTTTCTTGCTAGAAATTATTATATTTGAATTAAGTCTATGTTTTGGCAGAATGTGAATGCACTTAATGTTTCTTTTGTTTTCTCTTCAGATCTGAACTACAACAAACAGCCACTTCACACAGCATGAATCCACATCCTGTTTCAACTGAATAAGTGCAAACAGTCAGCATACAGTTAGCTGCTAACCTTCGGACTGGCCCACACAGACCCCCCCACCTCCCAAACGGATCACCATACTGTGACACCAGCCAGTCCCTGAAAGGACAGCTTCATTACCCCGTCCACCCACCCAATTAGGAGCCAGATGGCGCTTCTGGCCAATCAAATCATGGATGCAAGGATTCTCAGCAGTATGAACGGGAGAGCAGAGTTTTCCCAGTTCTTGAGAGTCACCAATCAAGGGATCGGTTCCCAGGTAAACTCCTCCCAGGATGACAACCGCAAGAACAGGAAGTATCCGTGCCCGTTGTGTGGAAAGCGCTTCCGCTTCAACAGCATCCTTTCCCTTCACATGCGCACACACACTGGTGAGAAACCCTTCAAGTGCCCATACTGCGACCACAGGGCTGCACAGAAGGGCAACCTGAAGATACACCTCCGTACTCACAAGCAAGGCATTCTGGGTAAAGGCCGTGGGCGAATTAGGGAGGAAAATAGGTTGTTGCATGAGCTTGAGGAAAGGGCAATACTAAGGGACAGGCAGACCCGAGCTGGTCATGTAAGCCAACAGCAAACATCTAATATAAACCAACTTCAGAAGCCTCAGCTGTCACAGACTGTCCCGACACAGCCTCCATTCTTAACCAACTCTGGTGCTACAGAGAGCCAGCCACATACATCCACCTCTCCTAAGATGACTCCCATCCACGATGATCCCACTCAGTCCCAACCAACCGGCTTCCGCTGCTCATTCTGTAAGGGAAAGTTCAGGAAGCAGCAGGAGCTTGAGCGCCACATCAGGATCCTCCATAAACCCTATAAATGCACCTTATGCGAGTTTGCTGCCTCCCACGAGGAGGATCTAATTGGCCATGTTGAGACTACGCATATAACTGCTGACCCAGGCTCAGGGCAGAAGCCTGCAATGGGCATTGGTGACAAGAGGAAGACCATTGGTGAATTCCCCTGCGAGGTGTGCGGCCAGACCTTCAGCCAGGCCTGGTTCCTGAAGGGTCACATGAGGAAACACAAGGACTCTTTTGAGCACAGCTGTCAGATCTGTGGGCGTAGATTCAAAGAACCCTGGTTTCTCAAGAACCACATGAAAGTCCACCTCAATAAGCTGGCTGCTAAGCGCAGTGCCCCTGCTGAGCATGACCCCTCTGTGAATATGGGTAACCTGACCCAAGACCATCAGAGCAACCTCTACTCGCAGTACATCTCCCGCATTCACAGCAGGTTCCTCACAGCTGAGAGAGCTGACCATCAAGATTACAACCAGATACTTGCCACAGCAGGCGTCGACATGAAGGTTAGGGAGATGCTGGGGAGGATGATTTCCTCAGGTCCAGGCCCTTTGACAGATTCAGACAGCTCCTCTTTGTTGGGTTTAAATCATCTCCACCCCCCACTGAGCTCCACTAGCATGGAATATCTGCAGAAAGTCATCTCTAGCAGAGACACGCTCAACAGCAGCAGCTACCCAGGCTGGCAGATCATGACACCAGGGCTGTCCGTTGAACAGCAAATGTTTGGCCCCAAAGACCAGCAGCAGTGCTCCTCCTACCTGCCTGAGAACTGTCACCCTGTGAATGATGGGAAAGTGTGTCTCAGTGACCTAGACAGCAAGGCCATCAGCAGACCAGGTAGCACAGGGAGCTTGAGTCATCATGGGCCAACAGAGATTATCACAGAGACGGGGAGCTGCCACTCAGGCCTCGACCATCCACCACAATCGTCTTCTCCAGCTACAGGTAATTCAGTCCAGGAAAGCTATTTTTTTCTTCAAAGGCTATTTTAACATCTTGTTAAGGAGGCACTCCAATAATTTTAAACAATAAGTTCAATTTACTTGAGACCTCACATATTTTCTCAGCTTTTTTTGCAGGATAACAAGTTTTTAGTTGATATGAGATGTGGCCAACAGTTGATATGAGATGTGGCCAAGATGATAGACCACAAACAGACCTGGTTACAGTACATTAAAAAAAATTAGCCCAGAATATCACAACAAAGGATCAAATGTATGCATCCCATGATCTTTTCTATACGTTTTTCAAAAAATAAAATAGCTAAGTGACAGCTGTGGCCTCATGTTTCTTCCCACTTAGTGTAGGTGGACATGAAGCGCAGGGTCAGCAACACCACCACAGATATTACTGTCATCCACAAAGACTTTGTCTTCCTTTTAAAGATAATGGCATCATGTTGAATTGTAGGGATAATTAGTACCCTCTATTTTTTATCCGTCACATCCCCACCCCTTGCCTACGGGGGCACAAGATGTTAATGCATGCCATCTGGTGTTTTTAATGATTTGATATATACCACCCAGTGATTTTTATGATTTGATCTACCACCTGGTACTTTTATTGATAGTCTTCTGTTCCACCTGGTGATTTGGATGATTCGGCTCTCTGGGTAAATGCCTTTCTTGTCATGGCATCCTGCTAACATGTTATCATGAGCCTAAATTACTGCTATAACAGCGTTGTTAAGAGAAACAAAAAAAAAACTGAACTTTTGTTCAGTTCATCGTAGCTTATGACTGTGGTTATTTTCCGATGGAGTGCTGCAGTTATGCACATCTTAGTCTGATGCGCTCTTGTGGGATTTGATCCAATATCCTCTTAAATGTTGGCCGTATAGCAGAGATAAATGGATCAGGTCTAATCTCATTAGATGTTTTGTTTCCATATTGTACACACATACTGGTTTCTGCATATTTACATGTAAATGCTCGTAGTTTATGGCCAAATCCCTCTCTGGTTGCTCTTTAAGAAACATATTCAAGCTCTGTTGTTTTTACTTTCCCTCTTCTCCCCTATCTCCGAGACCATACGGTGTCACTTCCAGAAACATTTATGATAGCTGGCTAGCTGAGGATTTGAGTGCACACAGTTCTGGGATGGCACATTCAGTATCAGACTCTAATTTCAGTCAATATTAAGCATGGAAACTAATTCATTGTAAAGGTCAGGCGTCATTGCTTTAGTCAATGATGGATCCGGCAGGCTCTCTCTCCCTCTCTCCTCCTCTCCTCCTCTCCTCTCTGTTCTTAGTCTTGTGTAATGGTAGACTCACTCTGGGGGCTTAGCACCGCATTGTTTAGCTCTGACAATATATCCCAGAGACCTCTGCAGCTGCTCCCTGCGCTCACAATGACAGATTAATTAACACAATCACACGCTGCTGGCCCTGGCTCAACACACAGGTCTGCTGCGGGACAGATAGGTAAATCCTACACATATGGAGAACACGCACCACTTGATGAGGGTTTAATAACAGGGATAAGTTTTTTCGGAGGTGGGGGGTTGTAACTGATCAAGTCTGTCTGTCTCGATGGTTGGACGTGGAGGAAGAGAGAGGGAGAGAGCGAGTGTTTTCTAATTCAGGAGAGCGGAGATGCTGAGGAAGAATTACCACTGCCAGATGTTCAGCTTGAGGAACATTGATTAGTCCAGAATTACTGGCTGCATTATTCATAGTCAGCCTATGGTGGTCATGAAGTTATTGATGTTCTCAATATGGATAGCAAATATAGTACAGTCATGGCTGTCAGAGTGAGAGACGGCTTCTTTGCTTGATACACCCAGATACAGGGCTGGATTTAGATTTTTAACTACAAATACCCAGCATCTGAAAATGAGAAATTGCGCTTTGATTTCAATAGAAGGCGTGTGTTACGAATTACTTCTCTCAATATCTCAGACGGGGACAGATTTGAAAATGCACTTTGACTTCAATTACAATCTGAGATTAAGAATAACGACTCTTCTTAAAATGATAAAGTAATGAAGGGTGCATGCTTCAGGCCTCTGACCTACATTGGACCACTTAGATCCCAGCTCTGAATAAAAAACATGCCTAACAAACATAAAATGCTCTGACAGTTATTAATTAGTCCCATTCAATACTCTTAACCTCAAGGTCAATGAGCAGACACCATGTAATGATGTTGTCCCCACATGTGTTTTCTCCCTTCTTGCCTTCTTTTACACTTCTTTTACTGTAAGCAGCTAAGGGAGCCTGAAATGATAAGCGTCTGTAAAACTGTGAATGGTAATTTGAGCGGAGGTTTACCCAGAAACACAGATAAAGCAGGCTGTTCAGAGTATCACTTTCCATTCGGCTGTTCCAGTTACATCAGTCTATTCTCTGTGATTGCTGACAGTAAAAGCATCTTTTAACTAAACGGGGTCCTTATCTAACTCTGTCCTTAACAAATTCAGCTCTTATTCAGAGATCAGAGTCAGTCTGACTGGTTTGTCTAAACTGATTACCTGTTGGCTTTTCTGTCTCCCTCTCACTTCTGTCTTTTAATCCTCTTTTTAATTATTATTGCAGATATGAGGCTCAAATTAAGCTCAAAATGCTTGTTTTCCTAGCATGCAGATAAAAAGATTTACCCAGGGAGTTCTGAACACCTGCCTTGAAATATTGTTCCACCGTCTCCTGAATGCCATTTGGCTTAATTGACTTGGAAACGTCCCAAATGCGTCATTGACTATGTGGTCTAATTAATATTAATAATATATGCTATTATAAACATCAAAGAACATCTGGTGCCCCTGTTTTTCTCACCAGTCTTGTGTGTGACTCTGCTTTCACTCTGTTTCATCTTAAACCAAACCAGCCGCCATGTATCTCTGCTTTGCATTTCAGGTGCTTGATTGCACATATATATAAAAAGAGCCAAAGCCCCGCTGTATGTAGAGTTTGATATCTACAAGATAACTGCCAAATGCCTATGTAAGCATATAATATGTGAGCCTCTGATTGCATTGACGGTGATGTATGGTTGTAACTCTTAAAGCCTATTTCCATATGAAATGAATCACTTGTCCAAGCCCAGCTGCATGCTTTTTCCATAGACATGGCTCACTTGAGGCATTTATTTATTTATTTACCTTTTTCCTCCGCCTTGCACATCCAGTAAGGGCGAATAACTCATACGCATCACTTCATTAGATGCTCTGTGTTAGGTGAGAGAGGCTGGGGTTTGTAATGATGCAGTAATTGGAGTTTTGGTTGATAAATCTAAGCTCTAAAATTACTCCCCTCACATAATGTGAGCCTCGGCAGTGTAAGTAAATCTTAAACTGATTAAGTTAGCATGAACCAGGCAATCACAAAGATGGCACCCATCCAAAGGAAGAGAAAAAAGGCAGAGTCTTCAGTCTTTGTGTTGTTTTACTGCTCTCATGTAGGCTGGCAAATGGGTTTAGGAAGGTCCACGCTAAAAGATGAGGTCAGATATATGTGTTTTCTGCATTTGGAGCTGGCCGGTAATGTCATCGTAATTTAAGCCACAGAATAATTGAGATATATTGCGTGTCTGAAAGAGTTCCATTAAGCTGTTTGGATTTTTTTGTCTGTTACTGGAGACAAGGGTGTGGCACTGTTGAAGTCTCTTTCCCGCTCTTGCACGCCCACGCACGTCGCCACGCACATTAAACGCACGCAGACATTAAATCAAACATACTGTACACGCTGTAGACACACACGCACAAACGCGTTTACAGTACAAACGGGGGTGACTGTCTTCAGATCAAGGACACCAATTTGCCATTTCAGCAGTGATTTTTCAATTTCATGATGTTCAGCTCTATTTGATTAATATGTGGGTGTTATTTTACGGTTTTGTACATTTGAAATAGTAAATAACAGCCCTCCTTTTACTGCCATTCAGCTCACAAAGGTGGTTTTTCTATTAAAGTTGGAAACAAAGTGAAGTAACAACTACAGATCATTAGATTTAGATTTACCTCAGAGAATTACCTCAGGGTCAGATCTTGAGGTGTATGAAATTGATATTTCTCTGGCAGGGATGAATCACTGTTGTAACTCAGATATTAGTCCATTAAAGAAGAACAATAAGGCATCAATATGCATAGAATTAAATTAATGGTGGTGGGTTTATCTCCCTATCCCAGACGCATCCCTAAAAGACACAGTATAATGTATGACCTGACCTTCAAATGCCAGGAGAGTGTTGGGCAATAAACTGCCAATATTTGTGGCTTAATGGCGTCGGATGACTTTTACTGTAATTGGAATGGCAGCGAAACAGCTGGGCTGTTTAAAGACAGTGCAAGGCTGAGGTCTCAGACAATCACTAACTCAAAATGGTCACATGGAGTGTGCTTAACCCTGGAGGGAGTTTCTGTGATGGCTATAAGGATTAAACTGTAGGTAAACAGAGGGAAGAAGGCATTTAAATTACCTTTAATTAAAAGTTATGGTGAGCAGGATCAAATCTTGTTGCCAGATGGATATTTTTCAGCGACTAAAAGGAGAAAAATTACCCTTTGTCATTCTCCACAATAATACACTTTGTACTTTTTGAATTATGGTTTCAATGCACCATTTTTCAAGTATGAAGCAAAAATAAACTCAGCTACAGTACATGGTGCGGTTAATCAGAACTGCTCACATGTTGGACTTCGTTATTTTTGACTGGGAAACCCACTTACTGGTTTTGATGGAATGAGGTTCTTGTCTGCGACATCTGCCTTGTTCTAGTTGCTTTAAATTTCACTGTTTATTATTTCTGGAAGAATCTTGTTTGGTGTTAACATCTTTGGGTGTATTTATTGCACATGGTGGTGGCGTCCATACTGTAAAATGATGGATCACTGGAGCTGAAAGCTGATTACAAGCTTGATTTACTGCAGGGCAGCGCTTAAATCATTCAACTCAGCCTGGTGTGGGATTGCAACATTTTTCATGTTTAGACAACGGTTGTTGGATACATTCTTTTCTCAGAACAAAATGCTCAGTATGCCTCATACCCACATAGTTTCCTAATTTGATTTGGACTGTGTTATGTCTTTGCTGTTATTGTCTGTGTTAGGTGAGATAGTCTACAGGTGTCCACTCTCCAGTGACTACACCGCTGCACAGACAGCCTCCCTCAGCTTCCATCTGGATCGCTACCACTTCCCCCACTGGCAAAACAGCAGGGATCTTTCTTCTCCGCTGCAGCCCACCAGCAGCAGCTCCAGCCCCAATTCCAACCCCAAGCTCAGACCTAGATCCAGGGAGGACTTCAGCCCAGCTGCAGGTCACTACCTTGGCCTGGAGAGCCACGGCGAAAGCGCCCTGCTCATCAACAAGCAGCCCGACCTCACTGACAAAGAGGCAGGTGCAGACAGCTCTTTATCTGCTCAAACCAGGAAGTCCCAGTATGAGCCTTTAGATTTGTCGGTCAGGCCAGAATCTGTCGTGTCTCATTCAGCCATGTCTCCTGCTGCACTCGTACAGATGTCAGGCGTTTTTAGTAATGGACTCTCCTCCTCCATTACCCGCCGGCTACAAAGTTACTCTAATGCTGCAGCTGAACTCAGTGTGAAACCAGCATATCAGTGTGACCTTTTGGTGCAGGGAACAAAGGAAGAGATGAACACACAGAATGCAGGCTCTGTGGGTCACGACGGTGAAGGTGAATTTGAGAAAACAGAGCAAGGGAGGGAGGATGAAAATGACGATGCTGCTGAGTGGAAGATGCTGAAAAATAATATCCTCAAGCAAGAGGAGCCGGGACGCGCCAACGCTGATTTCCAGGGTCCCGGCGAGAAGGAGCACGAAAAGCTGGGAGGTTGGGGCAGAGCCGTGACTGAGTCTCCCATCTCTTCTCTGGAGAACTTGACTCCCGGACAGGCCGAGCAAATCCAGCACCAGGGAGGCCTGCTTTCCTTCCTCAGATCCCAGGGGAACCTGAGCGGCACACCAGCCAGCGCACACAAACCTAGTCTGAATGGTGGGGGGGACATGGAGAAAGATGTTGGATCAGGTGAGCTTCAGCTTATATATCATAAATGTTAAATGCAGCTGTCACTGTTATGAAGGTGCAGCCGGGACTGCTCTCAGATTTGAAGATATCTATTGCCACCTAGTGGACAAAGACAGGTTCTATCTATCTTTTCCCTATCTTGTTATCTCCTCTCAGATGCGTTGTACCGCCCCATGTGAATGTGAGAGACTGCTGCAGATGGCAATATAACGATATCACAATTGGCTAACTTAATTCTATATATAAGTGGATGACTAGCAAACTGGCTGCGCGCATTTTTTTTTTATCAGTGCGTGACATGTCAGCAACAAAGACGCTGCTATAGAAATCCAAAAAAAGTTTTGTCAGTATCTCAGCCCTCATCACCTAACAGGAAGTGTGAGGAATGAGTGTGAGCGTGTGAATAAATCATGCCAATTACAAACAACACACTTTTCTTATACTTATAGCACTTACGTTTTTTTTTCACGCCAGGTCTTATCTCTGATCTCAAATAAGGGCTAAAGAAGACACAGGTGTGTGGCACTGATTACCCCTACACTTTACAGGATGATATAATCTCCTTGTGTGATAGGTTACAAATCGCCCAAGCCAACAGAGCCCACTGATGGAGAGGCTTAAGCTCTTGTGCTGGTGTGATATGCTTGCTGAGTGCAGATTTAATAATGCTGTCTCTCAAGAGAGGGAATCCAACAGCTGGGGTCTTTGATATGCATGTATTATGAGTGCAACATGATACACCTTCCCTCTGATCCCCCTCTTATTCAGAAACTCAATATGTTCATGTGAAAGACAGGAAAGTGCCTGTCAACTCCATTAGGGATTAACATCTGTTCCCTTTCTTTATGATTCTAACAGCAAGATGTAGTTTTCTGTTTGATTGTACAGATGGTTATTATAATATGCTGAAAAACACCGCTCCACTTCAACTCCCGTCATAGCCATCACACTGTTCTTGTTTCTTTCTTGCTTTTATTGAATATAATGCTGTCTGAATTAAAAAAATTAGAAAGGATTTAGAAAAGCTGGCTGTTCTGAGTTGTCTCTCAGCGAACCTCTTGTTTTAGATTGCTTTTTAAATCGAAGAACAATCGGCGTCATTAATCCATTTTTACCTCCAGAGCAGCACATCAGACTTTGACTGTTGCTTGCGTGTCTCAGTGATCTAATGAACGTATTGTTCTCTATTGTTCCAAGTTATTTCATGCATCCCTGGTCTTTTGTTTGCTGCAGATAGATCCCCCATATTTTTTTCCCTCCCCCTCCGAGGAAGTAGACGTCAAAGACACAATAAACACCTGTCAGTCAAACTGGACAGTTAGACAGGCAACTGACATTGAGAGTCCATTGAGTGTCCTCTAAAACTGAACTAAGCAGGTGGCCCGGCAGCCTGTCCTGTCTGCAGTGCTGACCAGGTGGCTTTGTCATGGGGCTGTCTCCTGTTGCCCCCATCTTCTCCATACTGTATGGCACGTCGAGTGGCATGGTGACATATTGCCGGGCAGTTTGGACATGGAGTGATGTGTTTGTGATGACAGTTCAGGTCGGCTCCAATGTGCCAGCAGTGGTAATTGGCCAGATGGTGACCTCTGGTTGAACCTGTCTGCATGCTCATTAGTCTCAGCGAGCCCTCCCTTGTGTTTTAAATAGGAACTCCCATCTCTGCACTGCTTACGCTTAACCACTAGATGGCAACATTCACCACTCTAATATTTAAATTGGCGTAAACCTTCGGAAGATTTCTCCACAAGACATTATGGCCTGCTTTCATATTTCCCGGGCACAATTAGGACGACTATTTTTGAGAATGCAGTCGTGTGGCGCCACCGCTGCCTCGAGGTTCATTTAACTTTAAACCAGTTAACCAGTTAACTCAACCATTTGTCTCCTCTGTGACATCAGGTCAGACCTCTCAGACGCATGAGAACAAGTGAATATGAGAAGATCGATAAAGAAAGGATTAAGAATGAAAGAACAACAGAGGACAGAGAGGAAGAAAAGGCCCTGATTTGAAAGGTTGAAAGGGGTGAGTCATTATCTCATTGTCTGACCTCTGTATACCCTCCGCGGAGAGGGTGACAGAGAGCGAGAGAAAAAGGAGAGAGAAAAGGAGCGAGAAAGATCACCATAGATGGAGATAGATGGAGCGACAGCGAGGTGAAAGAGGAGCAGTAGTGCGGCTGTCTCCATGAGCAGATGTCGTTTGAGGGCAGTGAGAGGGCAGCGCGGCCTGCCTTTGTGCCGTGCTTCTCCCCATAGAGATAATGAAGGGTGGAGCATTGGGAAGGATGTGCAGTCATCACTCACTGTCTGTGTGCCATCAGAGCTCAGCCCTGTGTCATCCGTCACCATTCAGCTCCTCTGGCCCCCGTCGGCTCCGCCACTGTCATCATGGTCATTATCTCAGCCTGTGACACACAACACACTCTCACCATACACACACACACACACACACACACACACAGACACACACACACACACAGGAAAACATGTGTGCAGGTGCAAACATATGCATATGTAGAACCTCACACAAACATGCACTCAGGAAAGGGAAGGGCGTTTTTTGATACCGGTGCCTATATATGAGTTTCATTACCGAAATAAAACCTTTCTTGAAACCTCATTTTGAGAGATACAAAGAGTTTTTTTCTTCCAAACCTTTTTTTTTTAACATCAAACAAACACAAGCCATAATGCCTTTTTTAACTTAAATGAAGACGAGATTTTGCTTAATAAAGAATACATAAAAAAGAAAGTAAATCTGAGCAGAAGTTTAATGCCAACTTGAGATAGGTGAAAGTTTTTAATCCTTAATGCTAAGACACATTTTGGTCAGGACTGCAGTATTAAAAACCTGTAAATCTCACTAATAAACAGGCTATATCTTGTTTGGTAAATTTGCACATAACATACCCAAGAGTTAAAATGACATATTGTGGTTTTAGAAATAGTTACATATTAATTTTTTTTCTTGGCGGGGGCAGTGACTTTGCTCAAAAGAAGTCTGAGAAGGCAAGAAACATAACAATTATCATAACAATCATACAGCTTTCAAGCAGATTATCTTCTTGGAAAGACAAAATTTAAGGTGAATGATTGACTCATGACACAAACTATCCATGGTAAATATTCATCACAGTTTATAGACTGATTTTCTGGTTAATCATTGACCTAGTATACTTTTTATAGTTGTGTGCACACTGTTTTCCTGTGCAATTTCAGGTGTGCTCACTTTAAGTTTAACCTCCAAAAAAGTGGTTTACATAATCTGGTTAAACTGTTTGTCTGTCTGTCTGATTGACTTCCCGTGTTTCTTGCCCTGTCTGACTCTGTTGTAGTGATGGAGCAGTGTTCCCAGATCACAGAATATACTTTGGTGAGTACAATGTAATCGTAACAGGGGGAAATGATGGGCAAAACGTACGTAACACTCCAGAATTGTCCTTTAATACGGTCCAATGTCATTTCTACACAGTCAAAGTCAGTCATCACTCATTCTGTTTTTCTTTCTTCACTCTTCCTCTCAACACCACACAATCCCACCCCTCTCATTTCCTGTCCAGTCTGTTTTGTGCGTCTGTGCACGTATACATACATACATGTAGCATGCATGTGTGTGCGCGTGCATGTGTGTGTGTGGCTGGTTTGACACTGTGGCTTGAGCAGCCTATGAATGGAGGATCATGTGGTGAAGAGATGGATGGCTCGGAGCCCACTGCTGTCTCCTCTAATTGTAAAATATTAGTTACATTAGACTCTGGCCTGTGATTAATGGAACTTATTTGGAGGTTGCCCTCTCTTAGACCTCCCCTCTCCTCTGGTGGGAGGGAAGACAGAACAGCGGACCTAGGGAGACGAGGAGGGAGAGAAAGAAAGGCTATGGAGGCAGAGGGGGGAAGACGAGCAGGGCAACAAGCGACTGATGTAGACACGAGACCTTTTGGCTTTATTATTAACGGATTTTATGAAAGTGCAGTAGGCTACAGGATTGTTGACATCATCTCAGTCCATTTACAAGATTTTAACAAGATCAAGGGGAATATGTTCAGCCACTGAAGTCACAATGGATGTTTTAGATCTTTAATCGGAAAGAGAGCCGCTTTAAAATTTCAGCAAGTGACCTTAAGAAATGCACATAATCAGAGATGTTTATTTTTTGCTGTCCACCCCTTTTTTCCTGTTTTTTCCACTTCCATTGGCTGAAGCTTGGAGAAGTTGAAGCGAGACAGGTGGAGTTTAACACACACCACAAACTGCTACCTACCTGGATTTTGACAAAGCTTTTCTTTTACTATTGTTCTTCCCAGACAGCTCCCCCTCCCTCTATCAATAAGATTACTCTCTCTAACACTCTCTCTCATACACACACACACACACACATGCACACACTAACACACACACACACACACACTCAACACACACACACACAAAACCCTCTGTGGCATCCTGATGATATTCAGATGTGTCAGGCCTCATCCTCTCTCTGACTGGTGTGTGTGAATGTCGATGTGTGTCCTTTACGGCCATCAGGTTATTATACACCAACAGATGGAGCATTACCTTTTATTGCTCACACCTTCTGTGAGTTTTCCCACTTTTCCCCCCAAAAACACCTTTTTTATGTAGATGTGAAAGCGAGTGTTCAGCTGCCTACAGCTGTCTCGGCTCTGATGAGGAGCAAATAGAGAGGAAGAGGCGAGGGCGGGGTGAAAAGGCTGAGACAGCCCTCAGTTTTTGGGAAGTGATGTCAAATGACATCAGCACATAATGGTTTACTGTAACCATGAATCACAGAAAAACACATTGAAGTATTAGACAGAGGGGAAAAGAGACAGTCATTACATGAGGTAACATCTCAAAAATAGCACAGCAGCGAACAAGGACACATGGCTGTCTACATAGACAGGTGAGTGAGTCAACCAGCACACTTTTTGTTTTGATCTTAGCAACACCTTCAGGCTTTGGTGTCATGCTGATTTTTATTGAGGTCAGATAAACTTCTGCAAGCTATTAACGGCATTCTTTGTTGTTTGTATCTTAGAGGTACACTCTGTGCTGTGTCATGTAGGTTCACAGCATTTGTAATGGTGCTATGCAGCGGGCGCTAAAGAGGGGGACAGACAGGAAGTTTTGGCATGCCTTGCCTCCCAGCTGCAGACGTCTGTCATTCCTCAACTCAACACTTCTGTGTGTGTTTATTTGTCCGTGTGTGTGTGTGTGTGTGTGTGTGTGTGCGTGTGTGTATGTGTGGTTTGAGCAGGAAATGTGTGTTACAATGAATTAGAACTTGCTGGCCTTTCTTATGAAAACCTGTCAGCCCATGAAGTGTCACAGTGTTTTGGTAAAGTTGCAGTGTAGAAAGTAGAAAGTGCAAATTGTTATTGTGAGGTCACGTCAAAGTCACAGTTTAGACTGTTATTTTATTTTTACATTTTCCCTACTAAGCCACAGTCACTTTAGCACACCAGAACTAATAGGAAACTAGCTGGAACCCCATTGAAACTTCAGTGTGTGTGTGTGTGTGTGTGTGTGTGTGGTGGTTTATTTCTCTCTCTGGCAATTCCAGGGGTTCAATGTCAAAATGTAACATCTCACCTGCCAACATCTGGTCTAGAAAATGGAAACATGACCTGCCAAAATTAGATTTAACATGCAGAATTATACACATTTTTTCACAGAACTCAGTCTCACCGCGCTCATTTTCACAAAGCTTTTTCTCGACCAGAAACCTGTTCTTTGTGAAACATTCAGTGAGCTGAAGCTGTTGATCTGTTTTAATTTTAGTGCAGGTACAGTCAGATACTATTCATCCAATTGAAGTTGATGCTCATTGATTTACTATTAAAGGCAAACATTGCAACATTTGGTATTCAGCAGCCTGACCCTGCAGAGGTTAAAAGACTTCAGACTGCATCAGTAATAAGCCTGTTTTCTCTGTCTACTTTTTTTTTTCTTCTCCAGCTCGAAAGCCATTCCAGTGCAGGTACTGCCCCTACAGCGCCTCCCAGAAGGGCAACCTGAAGACCCACGTCCTCTGTGTCCACCGCAAGCCCTTCGACAACAGCCTATACCCTGACCGCCGCCTCCGACGCTCACACGTGCCCCAGAGGCCCTCCAGATTGGCTCAGAGCATCACGGGGGATAATCGCACGCCAGGGAGAGACCAGATCGGCATGACATCACTCTGTGGGACTTGATGTTGTCATGGCAACAGCGGATACAGACAGTTATGGTTATTGTTTTAGCTTCACCTCGAAGGGGTTAGGATGATTGAAATTGTTAAAAAAAAAAAAAAAAAAAAGTTAACAACCAACCTTGATGTACATTCCAGTGTTTACTTGAAGAGCCACAGTGCGTATTTATCTGTAACAAAGAAGCTGCTTATAATAATAATAATAATAATAATAATAATAATAATAATAATAATAAAGTCCATTGTGATTGTGATGTGAAAGTGTAGCAAGGGTATTTAGTGCCGTTCATTTTGTCAAAAGTGTTCAAACGATTTGCTTGTGTTTACATGCATCTATCAGCTCAACACTTGTCTGATAGGGAGAATGTACCGTGCCTGCCCAAAGCACTTGTTCTTTCATCCAGTAAATACCCTGTGTTACATTTTTGTAAATATCGCTCGATTTCCCTTCCAGTCCAGAAGTCTTGTCTATCTGTCAGGATATGGTGCCAGATGTTCGGGCTTTAATCGCGGCAGATGTAATGAAGTAGAATGTTGCACATCGGAGCTTCCATTTGTTCTGGATTCCACTCCAGGGAGAAAGCCTCTCTCACATATAATTATTGCCCATTAACTCCTATGCTTCATGCCCTCGTGCTGGAACAATGCTCAATTAAGGGGAACCAAGGAAATGGAAAAACTGCAGAGATTCATTGATAGTACATTCAAATCCTTTTTTTTTTCCCGACTTTTTTTGTAAATTGAGTGGAACCACCCATGTGTGTATATACCAGATCTGCCCACTAGTGTAAAATAGGCCCAATCAACATGGCTATTGTGTGCTGCCACTGCCATGTATGGTAATTTTAGCATGATCTGAGCTGCCTCAGCCTCCCGTGCCAAAAGTCTGCCCGTACACCCAGAGATCACCTTGGGCAGCTGTGTGCCTGTTCAGCCGAGGCCTTGTAGCCACAGCGATGTGACTTTGACTGACAGTCAGCCTGACAACTCCATTCATGCGCCACCTGCTAGCTGTCAATCAGGGCGGCCATCCTGGGGCTATTGACGGAGCTGTCAGCCTGTGTGAGATGTGTCTGTCAAAGCCCACCCACTCTGCCACTCTGTCTCCCTGCCTGGGCAGTCTGACATTCGTTTACTGTCCCTCTTCCACCGTTCCTTCCCTTCTGTCTCCTTCTCTTTCTTCCACTCTCTGTCCGTCTCCTGCCTGTTTTCCTTCAGAGACACGGCAGCCCCTTAATCCCCGATCCAATCACAGATTCTTTGGGTACACATTTGTCATCCTCAAACCCTCTGGTTTTTGTAATGGAGTGCTTCACAAACACTTCTGCAGGTGACTCGGGCCTGATATACATGTGGTTTTTATTGCTGCTCCTTGTATTTGTGTGTACCCCGTCAGCGCTGAATGCCACTGTCACCAATCCTTTCTCTCCTCTCTCTGTCCCTTAAGTTTCTCTCCCCGCCCTCCTCCTCCTCCTTCTCCTCCTCCCCCCATGCTCACTCACCCTTCATCTCTCTACCTGACAGGTGACAAGGTCTGGGCCTCCAGCTGACTGGCTAATCGGAGGCCTGTCATACCTGTCAATAGTTCCTCAGAGCCATGCCAAGCCAGATCAGGCCAGACCAGACCATCTTGCGAGCTGACCAAGGGCATGGAGTTTTTGTGGCGAGTGCAGGAAACGCTCCAGAAACTCGCAGCTTTGTCTAATTTCTGTCACTTGTACCCCTCCAACAGCCCTCTGGATATGGATCATCCCTAAGGCCTCATCCTGTCAAACCTCCTAATTAAGCGCAGTTTCCCTTAAAGCAGGAGCCTTTAATTAATGCTAGGGAAGTTTGTTAATTACTACTAATGGTGATGAATGTTTTAGTTAACGTCTCACTACCATAGTCAATGTCATACTCAGGCTTTTTGCTGCTTTGTAAGGGCTCATCTTTCCGGTGCGCAACCCTGTTTTTTTTTTTTTTCATTGTTCCCTTTGTTGTTTCACGTTTGAACTCAAGGACCCATCGTGTCATCACTTTATCTGAAAAGGCAGTTTGCATGTTATCAAGTTCTGTCATGCCCTCGCGGCCTGATTGGCTTGACAGACAAGTGAAATACACAGACGCCATTTTCCTGCATTTTATCCACCTAAGCTTTGGCTCACCTTGACCTTTTGCGGAGAATGACATCCTGTTTACCTGCAGTAAATCAATCCTCATTCTCTGACACCTATAAATAACCCTCCTCTGGAGAAACTGCAGACATGCCATCTCGCAAACTGTCTGCGTGGGGGTTTATCTGTAACCTCTAATCAGAATAAGGCCACTTGTATTTGATAAGTGAAAGTTCACTCTTGAATCATGCTAATTGGCTATAAACATCCATCCTTTTTTTAATCTTCCTTGTCTCTTTATGTGTTTCCATCGTGACAGTTTTCACCATAATCCTCCTTCCCCTCTTGTTTTCCCGTCTGTCATGCTCGTCCTCACCATGACCCTGCTCATCATTCTTGCAATTTACAGTTAGCTTATCTGCGGACCACGTTTGAGGTCTCTTTCTCAGCCTCATTGAGAGAGGCGGGCCATGTACAGCTAATCAGCCTGAATAAGTAAAGGAAACAGTTTGACAGGCCAGGTAATGAGAAGTAATGAATCACTAATCACAGTCTCTTATAACCCTTGGAGCACAGATGAAAAATTAAAGGTAATTAGCTTGCACAGTTGTGAAAACAATATTTAAGACTGTTGGCATCACATGGCACAGACTTAACAGATTTTCTCCGCCGACAACATACATCAACACTGCGCTGAAGTCCTAATATCAAGCTGTTATTGGAAAAGCTTTCTCGATGTAATTTTAGTGACTGATCTGATCAGGGTATACAAGTCTCCCTTTTTTTCTTTCTCGCAGGCAATCTTGCCAAAACGTAAGCATGAAAAATGTTTCACTTAGAGTTCCCCGTAGGATTTTTCTCCACTCTTTCTCTCTAGGAAAAGAAGGAACATGCCAGCAACATGCTTCTGAGACTCCGCTTTGGTGAAAGCAACACAGACGAACAGCAGACCGCTGAGATGATATTCACTCTCTCCTCTACACACACACACACACACACGCACACATACATATATAGAGGGTATAATTCAGAGACATGTGGTCAGAGCTGCGAAACCTCTGCAGCTCTCCGTGGTTCCTGTGCTTGACAGCAGAGTGAGGGATGCTTTGACAGAGCCCGTGTTTGACAAGTCTGCGTGAGACTCAAAGTACAGGATCCAGACATGGGCTGTCAGTCAAAGCCGGCACATCTCCCAGCTGAGACGTGCCAGTTTAGTCACAGTTACAAAGGAACTAATATGCGTTAACTGGAGCAAGGCACACATATGGGCCTAGTAGAGCCCTGTGTCCCGAGGCTGGGATTGAATGGATGCCAAAGAACATAAGCCCAAGATATAAAAAGAATTACAAGGGGACAAATAAAACATGGGGATTATGTCAGTGTGAGAAATGGAGGCGTTGTAATTCTGCATGTGTGCCGGCTCGCCTCTCCTGTTTCAGCATCCAGGGCCTGTGGGCTGTAGCCCTGCAGTCCTGCACCTGTGCTCCGAGGATCCAGGAGCTTTAGAGGCAGAACTGAGAGGAGGCTGTCGTACTGTATGTGTCGGGGAGGGAGAGAGCGAGGGAGAGAGAGGGAGGGTTGGAAGAGAAAAGTGGGACAGGACAGACTGATTGGGGGTGTTGGAGACAGCAATCAGGCCCCAGAATGCTGTATCTGCCAAATCAGATGCCAGCACCCCGTGTTTTGAGTTTTAGGTGCGTATGTAGGAGAATAACCTAACCCCTGCCACCCCCCCCCCCACATTGTACAATACACATGTTCAGTTAAATACCAGCGACAGGAAGTGACTAGATTCACACAACTACTCCCCTGCTCAGCCACTCGTGTCGTGTTATCGCCCAAAGTTCATTTGAGTCCCAAGCTCTCTCTCTCTCTCTCTCTCTCTCCCTTTTCCCTTTCCACTGAAAAGACCTGTCTCGCATAACAAACAATTGCACCAAACTCCATTAAAATCACTTCATGGGGATGTGATAGTGCCTCAAGTTAAAGGCTGTAATTGAAAAGCATTTGACAAACCACGCACTGCAAAGCGACAATAGACAAGCTGTGATTCTCACTTGAGTTATTCAGTGGAAATGATTATCATCATTTTATTCTGTGCCCTACACAACTTGCTTGAATAGTACGTCTCTAAAACAGTGATTCTCGGATTTGTTCGTGCTAACGATCATCAGATGGATAGACGCCCAGATAATGATTTTCTTCACCACTACATGAGTCAGTATATAATGGCCACTGGATCCTATGCACACTTTCCTGATGAAATAAAAGCAAAAACCAGCTACTTTTGGATTTTTTTTTTCCCTCCTTGATGCGATGACACCTAAGCAGGGCTCCCTGAATGCCACTTTGACAACTTACTGTTCTCCAGCCTGCACTGAAGCGCAGTGTAGCCAGTCAAACCCTAAGAAGTGGAAAGTCTCCCTGGGAAGATGCTTCCGTCCATTGATTTGAAGTGACAGCCACATCCTTGACAAACACACCTGTCATTGTTCAAGTCACTTCACATTTTCAGTTTCATAGACGGAAGACAGAAGAAGGTGGAGTGTGTGTGCGCATGTGTGTGTCCGTGGGGGGAGGGGCTGTGTGTTTATGCACATGTGAGCATGAGTGCCCATAAGAAAGTTTCTTCATCCTCTTTTTGCCCCCCCCTCCCCCTTGTTGTTATTTTTTTGTGGATAGATATGCCCACTCTGCTCCAGCTGTTGCACAGGAACACAGCCAGATTCCTTCATTGGCTTCCTCAGCCGACGTTTATGAAACAAGACATCTGGTATATTTATTTTCAAACAGGCGTCAGAAATGGATTTAATGTGACAAAAGCTGCTGACCATCACTCTTGTGTGTATAAGTTAGTGTCGCTGAGCTGGTCAGAGAATCCTCCTCTCTGTGCGCCTCTGCAGTGGTGTGTGGCAAGTTTTTTTTTTTTTTTTTGGGTGGGGGAGGGTGGAGGTGGGAGGTGCTGGTTATGGGGACTGAGGGAGGGGGAGGGTGATGAGCTGCTGCAATAATAAGCAGATTTTAATGATTTACTATAAATCAGCAGCCGAGGCCTCTGCTTGGGGAGACTGAGGGGGATGACAGCTCCTGACTCACACACCTCGCAAATGCCTTGCTGATGATGTGTGTGCGCTTCAGATCATCAATCACCGAGCACACACACACACCACACACACACACAAACACACACGCACTCAGACACAGGCATCGCACTTTTACAAAAACATGCTTTCAACACACGTACGCAGGTGCTCAGACACACACACACACATGTGAGACCACACACATGTTTCTTGTCTCTAATGTCTCCTCTGCTGTGGCAGGGGACAAATCAATCACGGGTACAGAAGTTCAAGGGGGTAAGAGATTGTCTGGTCCGTTTTTCCCTATGCTATTGATCCCATTTTACTGGCATCATCGCCAAGCTGTCTCGCAAACCCCGGGACGGCGATGGATTGAAAGTGGATGATTGAGAGAGGAGGTAGGGTGACATTCACTGTAATCTCAGCCCTCACCCACACCCCCACCCCTACCCCGCCCTTCTCCTAACGCACAGACAAATCCAATGACATTGAAAGTTAGTATTGTACCAAGAGTTTTTTTGGAGCAGATAGAATCAGGCCCATCAGCTTAAATCTGCGCTATCTTGCAGTGAAGGAAACACTTGGCAGAGATTAACAGTGGTGGTTTTTTTTTTGTTTTCCTGTCTCTTTGCGTTCCTTCTCCAGCCGTCACACTGTATGTCTGACTGTCTGAAGGTGTTGTGCCATGTCCTGTTCCCTGAATTTGATGAAAGAGACATCTAAGAGAACACCTCCTGACTGTGCAGCACAAAGTGTGTGGGAGATTCAAAAAAAAAAAAAAAAAAAGAAAAGTGACACAGAGCGTTTCTTTAAAATTTCAAAATGAGACTCAGGTGGAAAATATTGAGGCATGCTCAATTTCCTAATAAGTGCTCGCAGTGCATCCTTATCTCTTGTGCATAAACAAATAAGGGGGGATTTTCCCAGTAAATGATGTTTGGTACTACTGAAGGCTTCAGAAGGATCACAAGGTAAACGTATTACAAACTGATTTTCCAAAGATAATCACCTCTGTCAAATACTGGACTCGCTTTGTAACACTGTCTTCCAGTGAAGTGCTGACTTCAACTGGCCAGATAACACAGCGAGATGACACATATAACTGTTTTACAGATATTTCAGTATTTCAAATGTCCTTGCTGGTGTTCCTTCAGTGGATTTAAGAAAGCATTTATGGTAAGGAATGTGAGTTATAACTGTCTATCGCATTCATAGCTGTTTGCCTGGGCTTCATCAGAAAGTTCATTTTGTGTTGATAATTAAAATCACCCACTCTGCGACATTAAATTATACCTTTGACGTACAGTGGTTTATGTCATTCAGCACCAAGTTTCACAAAGCAAACCCATAATGCCAATATAGCTGGAATTATTAACCTTCTGTATTACAATGCAAACTTCAAGCGATGATGAAGCTCAAACCACTCACTCGACTATTAGTATCAGTATATCACCGTCGGGCTGTTTATCACATTAGATCTACATTATGATGATGCACAAGTTTAATTACAGATAGATGGATGCCGCATTCATCTTTCCTCATGCTGACGTCTTGATTAAAAATGTTTAAAGGATTATCTACGGGACTCCTATTTGTGTCCTTGTGTTTGTCTTTTCAACTTTCATCCACTTGCCTGATTTATTCCTCTTGTCTATAAATAAGTAGACAGGGTCCATGTGATGGATTAGTCTGTTGACATTGTACCAACTGCAGGTAAACAATTACTATTCATGCTTCATCGTCGCAGAATCTATACCAGGATACCGCCACTTAGCAAGGGGCAAAAGGTTAGCTTGCGAGCTATTGTTCTGCATTTGGTCAAATGTTGCTCATTTCATGATCCACTACAATAACAGAAAATTTCATGTTGTAAAGGTGAATTTGTGAGGCCCTTCCTTAGAAAACTAAACATTTCCTCTGGAATTTTCTTGAATCAGATGAGCTGTGTAATTAACAGCAGACATGTTTTTTTTTTTCACCAGTGCACTGTGGTCAGTGTCTGTTGACTATGAGTATCCTTTTACGTTGTGAAATACACACTAGTTCACGACTGCATCTAGACTGCCCTCACACGTCATTCATTGTTTATTCAGAATCCAGTGTTGCTCCAACTCTCAGCCCCTGTAGGCTGGATCAGTCTGCGGTCATTATGCTGATATGAGCAGTGAGTCATTGGGAAAAGAAAGAGGGGGTTAAATTTGTGGAGATCTGTGTGTGTGTGTGTGTGCGTGTTGCAGTAGTAGGCCTACATCTGTCAGAGTGTGATTGCAGCGCTAGGAGTTTATGAAACAGCCTCTGTATCAACAATTATTCATGTCCCTTAGGCCACAGAGTGAAAGGCCTTTTTCAGACTAGACTGTGGAAAAGAGGATTAGGCAGAATACTATGAAGATGTGTGGCGGTGGAAAACATGTTGTATAGTATCAGCATTCAAATGCTATTCAACCAGTCTTTCCCCTAAAAGACTGCTCAGTCAGATTTAACTAGATTGGTATTGTTTTCTTTTGTTTTAGCTGCAAAAATCAAAGGAAGATATTGTTGTTCATTCGAGCAAGAGCCAATGAGAATGACAAAGACTGTCATGAGTCAGAGATCAGGACCATATTTGGTCATATTCTGACACTGGTGATTGTGGGTGTATGATTGTTTATTACAATTTGGGTCTAATTTTCATAGTTTTGGCCATTGTTTCTGTGACTGTACTAAATGTGTACTGTGTGTGACGTTTAGGAAAGACAGTCTAAGTAATTATTTACTGTTGGCTTTTCTTTTCTCTTCCAAATACATTTGCTGTCCTGGGCATTTGTTTCAAATCTTTTTGATTTTCTGACTGCTTATTTCTTGTCCCAGAGGACTTCTTTACAGCGTTCTTGTCATCTTAGTCAAATCAGTTGAAGTGATAAGTGCATCAGTGGTAGAAATATTTAAATCTTTAGTAAGTAAGTAAAAGCAACAATGCAAAAATATTACAAATAAAGGCTTTGCAGTCTAGTTTAAGTAAAAGCATCTATAAACAGAAACCATTTACTTAAAATATCAAAAAATAGGTACTCCTAATACAACAGACTTACAGACTTATCTCTGTGTTGAATTGCTATATATTGTATGAAATATTGTTTTGTTTTTACCGAGGGATTACTGTAGCTGCATTTTCATGTTGTAGTGCAGGCATACCCTAAACTTTTAAGAACAGTACTCCGGTACACCATTACTGGAGTACATTGTTATTATTACCAATAGGAAAAAGGAAAAAAGGAAGTGTGTTGTGTGTGTTAAACTATGAATATATATATATATATATATATATATATATATATATATATATAAAAAAATGTGTTATAAAAATGTGTTATTTATATTGACACATGTAAAGAATGCAGACTTCCTTCACATGACATTTTTTCAGTTTTTAACTTCCTACATAGACCTAAAACAGTGTTATATGGTCTCATTAACCCTGACCAGCACACATCCAAAATCAGGAGCCAAAGCGAGCTGAAACAAAGCGATAACGATAACGGGTCACATGAAAGTGAAGCATCGACGCGGTTAAGGCAGGTGTTTATGTGGAGACACATTAACAGACAGTGACAGCAGCAGGCTGCTGTTTGGACTCAGCTGTGATGGAGGGACAAAGCTGCGGCCCGTGGTTCATCGGCTTAGACATTACTGGGCCATTTCTGTTTGAGGCGGCGTGATGCCTTGTCACCTGACACTGGGCTGCTTTGACAAGCTGTAGCACCTTAGCTGAAGTGTTCTGTAGACCTCGTGTACACACACCATCAGTTTCTCTTACCTGTGTTTTCTGTGGGCCTGATGCAGAGTGTGTCTCCGTGGCACTGTGTGTTTGTGTGTCTGTTTTATAGAAAATTACACTTTCATTAAGTTGCTGAGTCCTAATAGAGTATATGTAGAGTATATATAGAGTATACTTTTAAGATTACAGCGTGACATCATCATAAAAACATTGAGGTGCATTTTTATGAATATAAATAATACTGATATCACATGATATTATAGATAATATTTTGATAATATTATAAGGTGAAAATAAATACTGCCTTTATGAAATTGAGAAAGGTTCTGCTTCAGCTCTGTGGAGATTATTATAAAGTCATTTGTGGGGGTGTTGTATTAGACTGAGTCATATAGTCAGTTGCTTTTGTACTTCATCTACCTCTGTGGAACTCTATTAAGAAACAATGAGAAATACAGAAATGGTGACAACAAGGGTCACATGTCCAACTTTTCTAAGCTAAAAATGAAATCCATATACCAGCACCTTCCAGACTCACTCATTTACATATAATGTTATTACACTATATGATTATTTAATTTGTGCAAAAGCTCAAGTGTGTGAATGATAAGTGCTGGCTATATGTGTGATATTTATATGTGTGATAGTTATTGGTTGTTTTCTTAGAGTCAAGGTGCTGGGAAGTCACTGTGCTTGGCCAAGAAATAGTCCAGCACATGACCCCACCAAAAAGAAAAAACTTGTCTTTTTAACACAGATATAACATGCTCATCTGTGAGCTGGTATGTGGATCCTTTGGACAGGCTGGCCGTTTCCCGTCTTTGTGCTAAACTGTAGGAGAATAAGCGTGATTCTCAAAATGTGGAATGGTTAGGGTTAGGGTTAGCGTTCAAACAAAATTTGTTGGGTATAAAACGTCACTCTGGTTCTCTTTGGGTTCCTGAAAACAGTCAGCCATTTATTGCTTAAAAGCTCTCTCTTCTTCATTGTACAGTAGGTGTACAACTTGTATGCTTGTACACTGACAGTCAGGATAACATGAAAGGTCAGAAAAAGGATTTCGGAGACAGCTGCTCATGTTGTAAATATTGATTGTAGACCGTGGGGAAAACATGTGAATTGTTAAAGTGAGCTGTAAAGCCGTTTGCTGTAAGTGGTGCATTTGCTTTAAACATTAACCTATAACTGCCTGCTGCATGTATAGAGTTTCCTGGTATTGTGCATCAGTTTCCTTTCTTCATGAAAGATGAATAACAAGATTTACTGTATATCTATTGTTACGTTTTATGAGCCTATGAATTCTCTGCCTGTTTTTGTGAGCTGTAGCGCAGTACAAACAGTGTGTGCGCACATATCGACACATGTCTATGTCCAGCAGGTCTCAGGAGGGATCTGTTTCATGTCCCCTCCTCTTCCTCCTCCTCCAGCCCTCAGGAATGGAAGACATTTCTTGTGAGAACAAACCTTTAATTGTCTGCCCTGTCGACATGTAAGGGAAGTGATGCGTTATATTATATCATCACTCTCCCTGACGTCCCCCGAATGACCCCAGAATCAGCGATTCAGCTAAAAGGACCTATTGTTGCTCACATTTTAATCTTAACCTCTCAGTCATCTGATGAAATATGTGTGTGACTTACAAAGAAAAAAAAACTGTCTGTTTAAATCATTTCCTGTGTCTATTTAACTGACGTTGCAGATATCCAATCAGGATTGACACGGGCTCCAGCAGCAGTCTGCTCCTGAGGGCCACGGTCGATGGAGGAACATCCACCATCCTGGTTGAGCCTTAAACTGTTACTGTTTCATCTCTTTTGTTCTTCCCTCTTTGCGGCAGCACCAGAGGGGAGAGCTGAAGAGAGACTGCAGCGGAGTGGCAACAGTGACTGAATTACCCTTCACCCCCGTGAGGGTGCAAGTTTGGGTCAGTTGCTATCGACAAGCCTCTGCTGAGCTGTGGAGTAGCTGGAGGGAAGAAGGGAGGTATTGTTGTCTTTTTTTTTTTTTTTTTTTTTGCGCAGCTATAAATGGAGTAAATGTTACTGCAGTTAGGCAAAACACAAAACTACAACTCAGAGCCAAAGAAAATAAAGTGAGCATACAAATTTCCCCAAACAAAATGTATGCATTAGCCTATTCTCTGGTGGTGATGGTGGAGGGGGGCACACGTTCTCTCCACTGACAACTGACAACTAAATAAGCTGTGGAATTACAATGCTATTTCTCCCTTTATACATGTTGCCTTACACAAACTGGGCCCGTATTGGATAACTAATTAGGCAAGGAAAGTAAAATGCGAAATCCTGTATCGCTGAAAGGTTTGAGAGGGAAAAGCGGCAATGCATTCTCAGACAAGCGACTGTTTGGTGGACCTTATTGATTCCGAGGCAGAGGCAGAGATCAATGAAAAGAAACAGACTGAGACAAAGAGTGGCATTTAAGGGTGGAAAAAGCTGACATTTTCTCCATCACTGTCACAGCCGCGGCCATAAAGCAGCAGCAAATATTAAAACATTTCTCATCTGCGCGGGAGTATTGGCAGCAGAAATTGTTTTCTCCGCGGTGTGATACTCAGGCTGAACTCCCAGTAGAATCCCCGGGGACTGCAGATTGGTGCCTGTGACATATCGGCACCAGCATTTACACACACCTGCCACTCATTCCCAAACAGCCCAGGAGCAAGGCTGTAGAGGGCAGATAGCAGCCGAGGAGGCTGTCGGTTGGACTGTTGTCAAGGTGGGTAGGTGTGGTGGAATTCATCACTGATAACGCGCTTATGTTTGCAGGCCACATGGAGTGCTTCTATTAGTCAGCAATGCCCCCGACGCTGTATGCCGGTTATGCATATGTGATGAGCATTTGTGTATATGCGCGAGTCACGCTTCTTATCTGTGCCCGCGTGCGCCTGTGCTTGTGCGGCACCATTACACAGAGCACCAGCGTGTGTGTGTGTGTGTGTAAAATGCACTGCGTGTTTATGCGTCAGCTATAACCACATTGTGCGTAATTACGAGAGTGCGTGTCCTGTCCTTCTTGTGCACTCCCCGAGTCTTGAACTCTGAGTGACACGGGGAGTGCAGGGTCATACGTCTATTTGCGGGATAAATGATATTATGCTACACTAAGAGAATTACAAAGAGGATGTCCCTTGGAGTCACCAGGCTCAGCGATCAGTCATAGTTACTTTGTGTTGTCTCCTAAGCCCCTCTATCTGTACTCATCCACTGGTCTGGAACAGGCGTTAAATGGATCCTAGACCACATCCCGTCATTACGAGCTTATGATTTGAGCCTTGAGAGAGGAGGAGAGGGAGAGCCATGTAGAGGGTAATTAAGAGACAGAGATAGCAGAAAGAATACAGCACATTCACTTTTACTGTTCCTTCGTCTTTTGGACCACCTCCGTTTGCAGGGTCACACACAATCTACCTCATTTGAATTCATCATCTCTTCGTCTCATTTTCATCCTTTCTTTATCCCTCCCACCCATTTGTCCCCTCGCTTGCTATTTCCTTCTTAAACCTGCTCTCACCTCCCCGGTTTGCAACTTTTCCTTCACCCTCCTCACTTCCCCTCCCTCTCTCGCTCCTTCCTTCCCTCCTTCGCGCTCCCTTGGTGGTATTTGATAGCAGTAAAGCAGGATGCAGGAGAGCAAACAGCAGGTGAACCCACTCTAATACTCAGCTGTGCCATCTGCTGCGGTCACATGACTGAGCTGCAAACCCGCTCTAACACCATGATGCCCCATCATACCTGACACATCGATCAATCACAACCAAAGAGCAAAAGAGAGATGGAGAAGAAGCGAGCGAGGGAGTCAGAATGAAACATTAAACACTGTATGTCCTATGAATGAAACCCAACCAATTATGACTCAATATATTACCTTGTTTTGACTTGTAATTTCTCTCATCTGGACTATTTAGTTTAATTAAAACAGATTGTATCTGCAGCGTACATTTTGTAAAAATCTGATCATTAGTCCCTGAACAAAATGCACACAAAACATGGAAAACTTCGGAAATAATGTGCCATCCTCCATTAATTAGTGTAATTTCATGTCATATAACCCAAATATCAACCAAGATCGCTGAAGTCGAATCGCTGTGTGTCCATGCAACAAATGGATGAACAATCTGACATAAACAACAACAATGAAACCATGCATCTCCTTATTTCACCAAATAAAAAAAAAAAAAAGATTATGGGGAAATCCAACAAACCTCAACCCAAAGGTCTTGATTGGGTGTGAAGAACACATTCAATTACAGCAACAGTGGCCACAGGAAATTATTTCAGTCAAAACTGTCCCAACCACAATTAAGCTGTGTTAATTATGTATTTCATTAAGTAAGTGGATTAGAAGCAGTGCTGATGAAATCATAACGGGGTTTGCCGGAGGCCAGGCTGCAGAGAACAGACAGGAAACGACTGATATCTCTCCCTCTTACTTACACTTCTCTCTTATACCCTGAAATAACCCTATAAATACTTAACACCTTTACCAGCCTATCTAGCCTGTCTTCATTCGCACACAATCACCTGGTCTCTGTATCTGCATACCGTTTCTGTGTAGGATCATATAGTGTAATTGTGCCATAGATACTGTTGACATCCACATGCCGTTTGCAAGTCCTCTGGAAACGATGAAGTCTCTCCATTTCATCTAAGCCAGTTCATTACCATTCAGGTGCAAAAAGGAGATAAAGCAAAATGCAGATCGCTCTTTCCGTCTCCCCCTCTTTCACACCCGTACTCTCTCACTCACTCACATGCACTCTTTCATTCTATCTCTCTCTCCCATTCTCTGTGTTCTCTGATGTTTTATTTGATATCCCACAATAAAGCCTCTCTTTGAACTGCCATCAATTGTGTATGGATTTTTCCTCTGAGGAGAAACAGAGAGCTGTCTGAAAGGGCTCCAGTCCCGCAGGCTGCCTTCATATTGATGCAGAGGAGTATTGCCATCTTCATTGCTGGATCAATCACTCACGTCACTGTTGTTTTATGGCTGGGGCCACTTCACAGAAAGAAGCCTGACAACATCACCGCAGAGGTTTGCAAAACGATACAGCTCTGATAGTTGAGGAGGGTGGAAGGGGCGGTGGAGGGCTGTGGGAGGATTTTGGAGGCAAGAGGGGATGAATTTAGATTCTGTAACTGTCACACACATACGCTCGCACATATCTCTCTTCCCTACAGCTGTGGGAGCCTCTGGTTTATAGCTTGGTGTGGTTAAGTCAAACAGAAAGCAATGAGGAGACCACGGGACATTGTCAAGGCTCGATGCGATCCGTGTCTTCCTGTGGATGCAAAGTCTTTGTGGTGCCCCCCCACCACCACCTCCTGTCTGTCTGTCTGTCCATTTATAGTGCATTTTGTGGGCGGAGCTGAACTTCCCAATTTAAACAGTCAAACAAAACACAGGATTACAGCTAATGTGATACTTCAAAATTCAAACTCCTTCCTCACTCATTTTCAGCATTGTGCATCCTCTGTTTGATAACCAGCTGACCAGTAACATCAAGTCACATTCATAACTCCCTCCATCCACCCATCCTCCGCCATCTCGATCTACCGTTCATGTATGTTTACAGTTACCTCTGACTGTGTACCAATAAGTGTTCGAGGGTGTAGTTCCTCCATTAGTTTTCTTGTTGCTGCTTTAATCCCTTTAGCTTTCCTTCAAAGAGCCAAGCCTCTTCTGGCAAATGTAACTGTATCACCATTTGCTGTCAGTGGTCAATTCCTTGACATAAAGTGGATTTGCTATGCCATGCAGTTGACTACAACAGGTGCAGGATCTCTAAGGGATTTCTTTCTGTGTCTGATTTCAGTTGGACGTAAAGATTTCTATGAAATTAAAGTGCTTTAGACAACTGTAGGAGACTCAATGTTCTTGAGTTCTAGTCAGAGTTTCTCTAATCTCTGCAACATATCTGGTGAAAAAATGTTATGCAGAAAATATAAGAATAAGACCCAAATTGACAAATACCAAAATATCCCTTTAATGAAGTACACCAGTGATTTGAACCTCTTGCGATTTCTCCGTGGACAAGAGACAGATTGAAAAGGAATGGTCACACTTTAAGCAGCAGAGGCCGGGGTATCCTGACATGTAGTCCCTCATATGGGTCAAGCTCCAAAAACACAAATGACATCTTAATTTTTCTAACTGTGGGAAGCTCCCCCCAGAGCCACAGATGACATTATACAGCTGATTTCACAGGTTGAATGTTACTCCTTGCGATGAGTAAACTGAACTTCATGTGTAAAATTGGCAGAAGGAACTTTACTTTATAAATTTGTTACCAAAAGTTCAACTTTTCTTCTTCTTCTTCTTTTTTTTTTTTTTACAGCTGACAAGCTCGCTGATGGCCAGAACTTTTTCATGTTGATGTCTCAGCAGAGAATGAACTGGCCAATTAATCCAGTTAATAGCAGTCTGAATGTACTGTGACTTAAGTTCAGCCCTGGCCGTCCTTGGTCCAGTCCCAGCACAGGCTGGCCTGTTCACAACCACTGGAGCCTGGTCTTTGAGGTGCAACAGCCACCCTAGAGTCCCTCTACAGCCATCAGTCATCACTCTCACTCTGAACTCTATATGACCTTCCCCTCTGCTCTGGAAGACTAGTTGGCTGTGTGCACTCTGGCATCTCCATATTCACCTTAAAGAGACAGACCCTGCTTTTTTTTTTTCCTGAATGAACCTCGGTGGGAAGGTTCCTCTCTCAGCACCTATTAGGTATAGGAGCTGAGCTAAAAGGAGTAAGAGCAGGGTGAGAGGGATTGGATGAGGCCTGGCTGAAAAGAAGTGGAAGTCTTTATGTCTGGTGAATGGCCCTTTAATTCCCTCTCCTGACAGAAGGCAATGGCAGCCTGGAGGAGGGTCAGGACACCAGTTGGCATGAATAGACACATTTTTGTCTCGTCTCCAACTTTCTCTGCTCCGTGCCTCCACTGACTGTAACTTCTCATTTTTTCCCCCAAGCTGGAAGTCTCAACAGCCATTCTCTTGTCACTGGGAGGCGGGCGGGCAGCTCTCTGTCTCTTCACTCACAGATGAATAGAAAACACTGTGCCAAAAGCCTCAGAATCACCAAGCTGTTTTCG
Organism: Scortum barcoo; assembly: GCA_023238725.1. Taxonomy (NCBI): domain Eukaryota; kingdom Metazoa; phylum Chordata; class Actinopteri; order Centrarchiformes; family Terapontidae; genus Scortum; species Scortum barcoo. Next base: position 20,703,304 of record CM041536.1, on the reverse strand, counting down.
ATTGCATATAAAACACAGAATTTGAGAACATGTTTGAAAATGACAGGCTGATTGGCTGTGGTCATTTCAGGCTGTGTGGGCCTCATTTTTTCCTGTGTTTCATCAGTGGGTGCATTCATCCATTCAGGATAGATTGAAGCAGTAGCCTTTAATAAAGTCACTAGGCTTGAAAATATATGAATAAAATGACATCCACTGCCTTGGATGGATCAAATTGACTTATCCTGGTAATAGCCCAAGGATAATGTGTGCGTGTATGCGTGTGTGTGAGTGAGAGAGTGTGTCTGTATGGAGAGAGACAGCAAAAAAAAAAAAAAAAAAAGATAAGAGCAGAAACAAAGATGGATATAGTGGTAAGACAAAGGCAGGAAAGACAAGAATATCAGAGAAATAAAACAAACTTGACCTAAGGGGACAGAATTCAATGAAAACCTGGCGCTGGACACATGACTTTGAATCTTATTTGTATTGGTGAAAGTGACCCATCTCTGGCGCAAGCATTATTAGGGATGCTGGGAAGGAGAAAAACAAAGCCATTAAAGGAGAAAGCAGAAGAGGAAGAGTGACAAACTTGATCCTAACAAAGTTAAAGGGTTATTCAACACAAAACATAAAAATTATGAGTCCAATTTCTCCAATTCTACAGCAATTTGATCGCGCTGAGCCACTGAGGACTCCCAAATCCAATGATACACCAGAGGAGGCATAAAGAGTTGAACAAAGGGAGCGATGATGACAAAGAAAGTTTTATGTTTCAGTCAATTACAAGAAAAACTCACACACATACACCATATCTTGACCCATCATACTGATTTTCCTACCATTTTCCCCATTTTTCTGTGTGTTTTGTTTGGCAGATGGGTGTTGGACTGTGATGTTGATGGAGTGGTTGTGAACCACAATAATGACAGTCAGAAGCGATGGCTGTACAATGAGACACATGTCTGTTCTCTGCTCTTCAAACGTCCAGCTTAAACTCCTGCTATGTGTGAATAAAGAGGACAGGAAGTGGCAGTTTGGCAGCTCCAACCAGGAGTGTCACTCTCAATTGCGTCCCCTGCCAGCTCCAGACACATCGCACGGCCGAAGAGGTCACGGGTCTGACTCCTTTTTCTTTTTCTCTCTCTCTCTCTGTCTGTCCCTCGCTTTCCTTCTCTCCCCTCTTTCGTCTGTTTTACAGGACATTCCATTTCAATGCCACCTACGCAATGCATAACAGTCAAGGAGAAGACAGAATGATGTACGGAAGACACGAGCCAGAGCGACGGCGGCACATTTTTTGAGCGCTCTGATAAAACATGAGTCTTGTCTTGTCAGATTACCCTGACACCCTGTGTCAAAATCCCTGCCATGTCTCCGTGAAGCAGAGAAGCAGATGTCCTGAGTTTGCCTTCCTCCTCTGGACAGAGCTGTCAAGATTTGCTCGTGAAGGACACTGAAGACAGCGCAGATGGAAAGAATGAGTTGTCTGAGGTTTAGTTTGTTTCTCTGTCAGGAGTGAGTTTTACAATGAGGAACAGTAAGCTCTGTGTAGAAAATGGTGCTGGATTTATTTGTCTTAACAAATCATACAGCTGAGTAAAAATATGTCTTTTATGTGAAGCAAGTCTGACAAATCAGCTTGTTTTGGAAACTGTTTTGCATTAGTCATCACTTTTTATGTAGGGTACCTTAATCTATAAATCTAATTGCATTTATTTATAGAAAACAATATTTTATATATATGACACTAATACATACACTGACATACAGTAACATGATTTTAGGGTATTTTGATTGCATGTAACTGTATACTTCATAGGTAAATATTGTGCTTTTTATTCCAAATCCACTGTACTCTTCAGATTTAGATTTTACGTATGAACAAGTTAGCTGTTCATGAAATATGATGCATTATTGCAGATTTAAACAGTATGAATGGTTGGAAACTTTGCTCCTCCTTGACAGCGTTAAAACTGATTACAAATAAACGCATCAGTAATAATATTTCAGTCAGATGTATTTTAAAATAACACTTTCAATTCAGATTTGCTGATTATACTTACTTTCACTTGAAGTTAATTTGGTGGACACCCGTGGACTGTGCTACTAACAAAATGAAAACTATATACAGTGATAATTATAGAATGTTGACACATATTATATTTTTATTGCAGTAATGTTATGAATGCAGGACATTTACTTGAAATGTTGTATGTTTACATTACAAAGGGTCAAAGATGCTCATATTTCCTTCAACAGTGCTTAAAGGACAATGGACTTTCTTTTTGCGTTGCAGGCCTGTGTACACCCACATGATAAAAGTCAAACTACTGGTTATCTGCTTCAAATGTCAGTCCCCACAGTGGCTGCTGATAAAACAAGGCTCCACAGTTATAACATTATTTGTATTAAATTCAGGAACCAGGATTAAAATGCCCTCATAAATGTCATTTGTTTCTGATAAGAAATGGTTCTTGATGATAATAAGCCGTTGCCAAACAGAAGGGAAGTCAAATGGATCTTGATTCCACTCCAAATCATTCACTAGCTTCCCACTAATGTAACTTGATCAGAGCACTCTCAAACCGGAGCTCTATGAAATGACAGTTGAGATTAATTTTGTCAGCCTTGTAATCGCGCCTTATTGATGTGTTTCCTGTGAAATGGCACATTGGAAAGAGCAGCTTCAGCCACGGGGCAACTGTGTTTCATATGGTAGTCATGGATGGACATTTGATGTTGACCTCCTGATCGCACGCTTTCATACTGTCAGGCAGGCAGGCAGGCACGCACACACACACTCGCAGGTAATGCTCTATTATGCTGATTTATTGAAGGTTAATTTAATCACTCTTGTAATACCTGACCAGAGGGTGTTCTTACCCGTGAAAAACCCAAGTAGCGGGAAAAAAAGGAGAAAAACATGACAACAAATCAAAAAGTGATTTCATGAAGGTGGCACTAGAGACAGGCCAATCCATCAGAATGGCGGCAGAGTGTGGACGTGTTGCCACGCGTGGTGCCAGGCGAGGTGCCAGGCGGTCCAAGGCACATCCTCCATGCCAGCGCCCTGAGGCTGTGTGTCCTCGTCACAAGGACAGAGAGGTCGTTAGGACCAACTGCACTAAATCACATACCTCCTCCCACCCACTGTCATGGCCGACAAAGCAGGTTGATGCAGAAATACTGGGAAAGGCAGAGCAGCCACTGGTCGCATCCACTGTACTGGTTTGTTCCAAGTAATCATCACATCCCTTTATTCCAATTGATGCAGTGATATATGATGTTGTTATGACACTTCCCCTGCTTTTGAGAGCACCCCGATGTCAACAAGGCTTTACACAGAGTGAATGATTCCTCCTAAATGCATTTTAGAGTTTTGCACAAATACATTTTCAGAGCTAAGTAAACAATGCAGGCCATTATCTAGATGTATTGTTTATGCATTTTTTCGCTCCGTGGCTGGGATGAGCAAGTGAGTGAGACAGCGGCAAAGAAAGAGACAGAAAGACAAAGAAGCAAAGAGAGAGAGAGAGAGAGGCAGCCTCCTTCTCCAAAAGACATCGGCTCTGTGAACAGCACAAGCAGATTTTCCATTCCGTCAGCATTTTCCTTTACGTGCCAAACAGATAGCTAAAGGTACCACTTAATGTGATGGGAGACAGGATCTAATGGATTGATACACAGGTTTTGACATGCTATTTGAGCATGTAGCTCACTATAATTGGTCATGTCATTGTGCATTAAACTAACGATATATAGAGTAGTGCCCTGAGACGAGTGTCTTTAGCAAATCTGTCAGATATCCCACCAAAATGCCTCTGACAGCTATCTCAGGCAGCGGCAGCACACTGCAACACAGCAGCATGAAAACCTGCACACACTAGTGAAGGCACATTTGGAAATCAGACCCCCTTAAACTCACCTCTCTGTCTCTTTCTTTTGGCTTCTCTGTCTCTGTCTCTTTCCCACTTGCTCTCTTGGAAAGCTCTTCATGTTATCATGGGCTTAAATCCTCTGTGCCATCTACAGAAATGGGGTTATAGTCGATTTCTTTAACGTTAATGTTAACGTGTCCTTTCTGGCGCAATAGAAACAGGCCAGTGACCTTTATATAGACTGTCATCAATGCATGTGACTCCTCCCATACATAAGAAACAGGGGTCAGAGGTCCAAGGTGAAGCTAACTTGGCTCTACGCATTACTCCTTCGCTGCTGTCAGGCGACATCATGTCACCTTTCCTATGGCGGCTGCGTGAATGGACAACCCCTCTCACATTGTCTTCCATCTCGGCACACAAGGATTTAGGAGAGTCAGAGCTTATTTGTAGCCAGCAACATGATTGTTTATCAAATTATTATGCCAAGCCAGAGACACTTGGAGGGATGTTTTATTTGTTGTTCCTTTTTAATAGCAGTTAACCCATTTTATCCCCTCAACCTGTTGATTTTTTTAAAGACTTTCCCTGATTAACGTGAAGCACTAAAACACACGAGAGAGCCGGCCGCTATAAATCTTACTGAAATCCCCGTTGATGCGGTTGCAGAGCTACATAGTTGTGTGTGACACAGCTGCCTCTTTCAGTTTGCACAACTGTGCAAGCACACTAAGAAAGGAGCGATATATATCAATGGGCTCTAAAGACATCCACCGCTATTTTGGCAGCCATTTTGTTTGGCTAAATACATAGCCTCTCCTCCTCAGCTGTCTGTCTGTCGGTGCTGTCAGCCACTCTCGTGTGATTGGTCTGATGGGCTTGATGCTCATCACTCTGTCAGGCTGGGCTCGCCTTTCATTAGTCTGGGCCCCTCCATCCGCCACACTCACACAAATCACATTGACATCCAAACTCCTCAGATCCACAGAGCAATTTAACTGATATTCATTAGAGGGATGACAAGAGCTGATGGGAGATCTGTGGAGTGGAGGAGTGGGGGGACTCATTCTCCTCCTATCCTATCCCTGTCCTGTCCGCCTCCTTTCTTCCCCCTTCACTGCTGACTTTGTTTTAGGAGCATTGAGGCGCATCGGCGTCTATAACTACCCAGCCCTCAAGGATAGTCAAGACAAAAGAACAATGGATAACACATCTAATCTCCTCTTTATTATCGCAGAAAAATACAATTGAGAGGAGTTTTGTGTCTTTCATGCTAAATAATTGGCTACAGCAGATCCACAGCTTCTGCATTGCTCTCCTCTAGCAGCCACTATAATGCTCATCCAAGCAGAAGTCCAATCATTTAGCCCTCTCCCTCCAGCCCCTCATTAACCCCCAAAGTGTCAACTATCTCATTAACGCCCCCCAACCATCCTCACCCTGAGTCCATCACTAAGCCTAAAGCATTCATCAACACATACAATGTTGGAAAAAAAAAAAAAAAGCCGATCATGTCTGGGAGATGATTTTATATGTGCAAGGACTCAGTGAGCTCGGAAAACTCACAAGATATTCAATAAGGCAGCTCAGCCTTTTTCATTTGCATTATCAATGGCTACTGGTCTGAATCCCATATTTCAATTATCATCCTTTGTTAAGGGCTTTATTCTGCTTGTCAGATGTGAGTCATCACTGGGTTCTCCCACAACGTTAGACCAATGTATCCTAAACGTCGGAGGGCCGGGAGCAAGTCTGAGGCGGTAATGAGTTTGTGTGAGAAGACGGGGTCAGGACACAGTGTGTGTGTGTTAATTAATCTGTTCCCGGGTGGGAGGAACTGAAGCGAGATGATGAGATTTAAGAGAGTAAATGGGTGTGCTGCACTCGAGCTGTCCTCTGTTGAGTGAGCGAGCAGGGTTAGAGGCTGGGCAAATGGCCGTCACCATAGTAACCAGATAACTTCCCCGGCCCCAAGTCACTCAGTCAGTCAGTCATGACAAGCAAAGCCTGGGAACATCAAACAACAAGAACATGGTGTCCCCAGGCATCTTCAAATAAGACAACGGTAGATGGTAGAAAATCTGAGAGGTAATGTATGTGTGTGTCTGTGTGTGTGTGCTTTTATCATGCATACTGAAAAGCATAAAAAAAGTTTCTCATTACATGGCACTGAGCCTGAATTGTGACTACTCTGATAGCATCAACACCTGCCAGTAATATTGTTAGATCCAAAAGCCTGCTTTGAGGGAATAGCACCTGTCTGTGCATTCTGCACCACTGTCAGCTTGTCTCAGCGCGCATATATAGGATCCGCTTTATTTTTTCCAAGGGACAGTCTTGGAGTCCAGGTGTGTGCCAGATCTGCTGTCTGTGCCCAGGGCTCCTGATGGCATCCAAGCCCCCGTGGTAATCAGCCCACTCTGCCTGCTGTTGCAGCCCGCCTGCCTCCTCCTCCTCCAGTGGCTCGTTTCAGAAACATCTGGTGGTTTACATGCAGCACACACCACCTGCCAGACGCCTTGCAGGCAGTGGCACCACTCGCACCTCTCGAGTCCGCCCCACAACAACGCGACGACACAGAAATCACCAGGAATATCTAGACAAATTGCGGCTGTGAAGACAACCGCAGATGAAAATGCTGAGGGCTTTTAAGTTGTGCTCAGTGTTTCTGCAGATGTACCCTTGTGAGCAATCTGTCAGCTGATTTGTAAAAGCTTAGTCATTACAATGTGGGACAACAATCGGGAGGGGTGAGTTTTTGTTTTCTTAGATGCATGATTTTCCAGTAAGCCAGGTGAAAAATTAGAAAACAGCTCAGGAATTACATTTTTGGACAATACTGTGCTCTGTCAGCTACCTCTCTTTATTAATAAACTGCTCTGAAATGTCGCTTGCTGAAATATTGCTCTTTAAATTAGAGATTCATAATGCACCTTAATCTCTCTCTGAATATAAAAGAAAACAAATGTTTTATGCAGCAGTTAATTCAATTTAATCATAGAAGCACAAGGCATTAACATATTTGTATTGTTTTTTTTTTTATCAAATAACATTTATAAAACTATTGTGCAAAACAATGTCCTTTTAATATTCTTCAAAGGCTCTGCACCAGTGGATAGTCATAGTCCTCTTAAATTAGGAAATATAACAAGTATGCATAATTTAAACAGCAAGTTGTAAGCTTATACACTATATATACATTTTTACATAGACCTGGATCTTAAGTGCCCCTTACTTAATGATGACGAACAAGGCAGCTTTTACAATCAGCGAGAAAATCAATAGGCTGTACAGAGAAAACTATAAAAACAAGCAATGAACTTTTGCTGTTCGGCAGATTGTTTTAAGGAGCTTTCCCAGGCTTTTGGCTGTTTTACGGTGTTAAAAAAAATGACCAGTTTGAAAGGGCATTTTAAAATCTGAACAGGACAGGACAGGACTGTACAAATGTAACAGTAAAACTTGTTGAACATGCAGTTTACCAGCAAATCAAAAACCAAACTCACAAAAATACAAAATAAATACAATAAAATTAATACATTTCAAGTTATTAGCTGACCTTCGAGGCAAGAGATTCACTATGATTATGAAATAATCTGTCTGCTGTTGTCTCACATTACCAAAAGTGTACATAGAGTGAGGGAGGCAACAAAGCTGACAACAAATCAGGCTGAATACCTTGGACCTACAGTATATTTTGATATGAAATAAATGTCTTTTGAAATAGAGAGAAATCAGAAATGTTTATAGGCCAAATAGATGTAAACACCTTGTGCTGACATTTTTAACAGTAGTTCATGGCATCTTCACACTTTCAAATTTTCCCCATTTCTATATTTTGTTTTTAACAGTCACTCTACATGTGTTTTCCAGTATGCCTACTGCGTCGAGTAATTTAGTGTTTTTCTAGTTCGCACACATATAGCAGATGGTCCTCTGGAGACTTCCCATGGCTCTTGCTGAGGTGAAGCTTGATGGCGTGCTTAGTGGCAAACTTACGGACACAGAGCTGGCAGCGGTACACCGACCCGCTACTACTGCAGTCATCTTGTGATTGTGGCGAAAGGAAGGACTCCAGGGGCACTAGTTTCTCAGTGAGAGTGTGGGAGTCCCTGACAGTCTGTTTAGGGGACAGCTTGGCCAAGTCCCTGATTCTGAACCCTAGGTGGGCTTCCAGGTGGCATACATATGCTGCTGGGGTTCGGATCTGTGAGGCACAGTCACTGCAGAAGAATATAGGTTGACCGGAGTCCAGGTTCTTGAGGAACTTGGTTCTGCCAGTTCTCCTTAGCTGATACTTGACGTTAGCCAGCCAGTGGCTGATGGTGGTCATGGAGAGGCCTGTGAATCGAGACACATGCATCCTTTCCTGTGGGCTGAGGTCGTTAATGATGTACTTCCCCTCTGACGTCTGCCTCAGACTTGAGGCAAACTGGGCCTGCAGAAGGAGGAGGTGCTGGGGGTTCCAGTTGGAGTGACGACCTTTGCGTTTGTGGCCATGCATCGATGCGTCTTCGTCGTCGTGAGTAGAGCCCACAATCTCAGGTTTATCTGTGACCCGGGACCGCGAGGCAGGCTTTGGGACATGGTGGGACTGTGTCAGGTTTCTCAGCATGTCTGAAATATCCGACAATGCGTTTTCATGTAGAGGGCTGCTAGATGTGTAGGGGGAGACCACCGTTAGCTTCGCTGGGGTGACAATGGAGGAGGGGGAGACGGAGGAGTTTGTGGATGAAGGGGTTTGGGGGGTGGAGCCTACTGATCCGCCTCTATCACTTTTCCCTTTTGTGAGGTCCATAGGCTGATCATCACTTGGCTGGCAAAAGCTATTATCAACTACACTTTCCGGCTTTTTGGTCTGTGAGGGAGGGGCGGCCACAGCAGCCCTCTCAGCCATGCTCTGGCTGAGCCTGGAGAGCAGACTCAGGGGATCTTGGTTTGGCAAGGAGGGCTTGGCTGCTTTCCCCAAATGAATGTTCATTACTGACTGAAGAGCACTTAGAGGGTTGACAAAGGGCTGCTCTGGAGGAGTATGGCCAGTGATAATGGCGGTGCTGCATCTCAGCGTTGAGGCGAGCGGGGATTTGACTGCTGTCTCTCTCTTGGGTTCTGTTGCTGGGGATGCTCTGTCGCTATGGCTTCCCCTGTCGCTATTGGCTGGGGTGACTGCCCTCCATTCCCGAGGTGAGTCAGCCTCTCCTCCCTTGTACGATTCTCCAGTCTCACTACTGCAGGGAGAGTGATGGTTCTCCATTTTAGGAGACAGCTGCTTCACCCTTTGCTCTACTTTTGCTACTTTCTCAGTCACTTTTTTCACCAAATCCTCCATTGCCTGGAAGTTGTTGCAGGGGAAGGGGGAGGACTGACTAAGTGGTGGGGAAATGAGGGGCTGGTTCTTGGTAATGGAGGACATAGCTCCATCCCCTCCGTTGAATAAGAACTTCATTGGGGAATTCTTTTCCATGCTGCCTGATTGGAGCTTGAGGGCACTGGGGAACTGGTAGGCTGCATGGATGCTAGGGTAGCCCCCCCAGCTTGGATTCCCACTCTGTGCCTTGTTGATGGCTGATGTCACAGTATTTTCCAGTGATTTGAGAATATCAAAGCCCCCTTTTGGGCTCTCCTTTAGGTCCTCTTCAGTAAGATAGTTATACATTGAGATGTCATATTTTTCCTCCTTCTCAGCATCCTCCTCCTTCCCAACCGAGGCTGAAACCTGCTTCTCATTTCCTACAGCCTCTTGCTTAGTGCACTCCTCCTCAACCTCCTCCTTTTTGATCTCTTTAAGAGGAGGGGAGGTTGCGGGAGGAGTCGTGGTAGTTTGAAGAGGTGGAGGAGAGAAGGTGGAGGGTGCGAGTGGGACAGACTGGACTCTCTGTTCGGCGGGTGTGTTAACTCTGCCGGGGTTTGGGGAGGTTGCCTCAGGAAGTGTTTTGATTCTCTTTCCTGCAGAGCTGGTCACCCTCAGGAAGTGTCCTGTCACCATCATGTGGGTTCTGAGCTCTTGTAGGGTATTATGGGAGCTCCCACACTCCATACACTTAAGGATCTGGAATTTGTTGGATTCAAACTGCCAAGCATAGCTAGCGCCATTCTGGTGGCCGTAGCGGTTGTTGGGGGTAGTGTAGGGGCTGGAGGAAGGTTTCTGTGAGGGGTCACTCAGCTCTGCCTGTGCATGCTTAGCTTTGGGGGTTCCTTCTCTAGAACGTGGTGAGGCAGTGAGGTCCAACCCCACGATTCCCCTTTTCTTAGAAGACATGATTTTGGCTGCCACAGGGGCCATGGGCTCCTTCAGAGGCACTTTCTGGTAGTGTTTGGTCTTGATCATGTGGACACTGAGGTCCTGGAGTGATTCAAATGAGTGGCCACAATACATGCACTTTAAAACTTTCTGGGCGTCCTCCTTCCCCTCCATCTCCAACAGGGACCGTTTGCGTGGTTTAGACCAGCGCTTTCCGCCACTGCCAGCCCTGTCCTGGTTGTCATCGCGGTAGTGCCCTGTGTCATTCATGTGAACTGTCAGCTCCACCAGGGTGTCATAAGCAGCACTACAGCCCTTACAGCGGAATTTACTGGCCCCAGTGAAGATTGAGCCAAACAGCTTTGGGTTTTGCCTGTGAAGCTGGACGGTACTAAAGAGACTGGGCTCAGTCTGAGCAGGGTGACGGCTCTGGGGAGGATGCTGTTGTAGTGTCTTTGCCACTGCAGACTGGTGCCAGTCATAGCTACCACTGCTGCAGCTACTACTGCTACTAGTGCTGTTGCTGCGAGTTGGCTTCTCTGTGGAAGCAGACGACTGCGCCTGTGGCGGTGTGGAATTAAAGTTCAGCGGCGACCACAAGGGGCTGGTCAGAAAGCTGGAGTAGATAGATTTCATTTGTTCTAAGGTGTCCATGCCTATGGGGGGTGTTTTAGTGCCACCGTTCAGAGGTGCTGTGACCAAGTGTCCTTCAGCTTTTCTGGAGGGGCTCTCAAAGTCTGAGAGTCTGTCACTGGTCTCACTCACATGTGACTCACTGTCCATCTCTTGTCCCGAGAGTTCTGCGGCCACGGCTGATTCCTGGTCACATGCCTGCTCCTTGGCAGACCCTACGCTTTGCTCCACAAAGTCTTTCATGGGAAGGTCATCCTGAGGGGCTGAGGGCAGGTCGTCTGCTTCCGCCTCCTCATCCTCCACAGTGTTCTCTGTCAGCTCCTCGGGAGAATAGGCTGTGAGGAGAATAGAGACAAAGAGTGAAAGAAGGAGATGAGTTAAATTGCAGGGAGTGAACACGCTATGTTAGAATAACTGGAGAAAAAGTTTCCCTGCTATGTGTGCCCGAGGACTCCCAGGGATAAATGAGCCATCTGTGTGGGAGCCTTTAAAGCTGAGCTGAGAAATTACAGTCATCCCATTTCACCTCATCAACCGTTGAGGTGTTATTTTCCTCTAGGCGAGCCTGTATTTATATACTACCCCAGCCACACGGAACTTATGCCTCCCCTCTTTTCACTCCTTCTATTGGAGGAAAACAAAAAAGAAATATCTTGGCAAAAACATAATGCGCCATTTTATTTATCTCAGGGCGCAACAGCTTGAAATGAAAACTAAATCTGAAATTAATGAAGCCCAATCTCACTGTGGCATTCTCCTCTGGGGTAATAAATGAGTTGGATCAACCTCCATCTGTCAGTTAATATGTCTGACGCCTCTTCATCTGCCTCTTCTCTGATTACACACACATACGTACAGACACACACACACGCACACATGCACACACAGACAAAGAGCATATCTTGAAGAATTCAAGAAAGGGATGTCAGAATTTTGGTGATGAAATTTTGACATGGTGAATAGACATCCCACAGTGTCATCTGGACTGAAGTGAGTTCATTAGTCTCTTAATATGTGGGAGACAGTCAATACTCTGGGTTGCAGCTGCATCCTTAAAAGCACATCTCAGCAGTCTAAACACGTGCTAAATGTAATGCAAACATAAAACAAAGACATTTCGCTCATTGTAAGAAATAAAAAGAAATTAACGAAATTAAAGGAAGACGATGACGGAAGAGAGGGATAAAGAGGACAAGGTGAGAGTGAGAAATGTCAACACAATAGCAATGTATACGCCATCTATCAATCTGCATCTTAGTGCCCACTGCTTCCATGGAAAGAGATGATAAGTGTGTGTGCGCATGTGTTTGTGTGATTGTAAACTGCTGGGACCCACACACATAAATACACACAAACCCCTGTGTGTCCTGTGGTGGCGAGCCTACCCACCCAACGCCAACTCACTCACCACTCAACCCCGTCTTCCGCAGTGTCACCAAGCCCCCCCTCCCACATTTCCTGTCCACCTCACTCACAAAACTGCTCAACTTAAGGAAAAACAAATCATCTCTGAAAATAGTGGATGGCCTGTGGACAGGTCTGAGGCCATTTGGACAATACTGTAAACCAAGACAAATGACACCGAAAAAGAGCTGTAACTATAGGCTTTAATAGTTTGGGCACGCACAGTCGAGCTTGTGCATGTGGGCACAAACAGGCACAGATACACACACACTGTGACTAAATCCTTCATCCCCCCCACCGCCCCATGCACACACGTCCAGTCTAAACAAAAATGTCATAGCTGAAATAACTCTCATTTCCAGTGCTAACAGCCAATCTCTAGGCAGCCATGCGGCTGGCGCTGGTCTGATTTGGGCCCTGGGGGCACAGTCAGCAGGCAGCCCCACTGAGAGGCCAGCCTAATGGAGACCTGGCAGGTGCGGCCCACTCTCCGTCCTCCCGGAGATTTGGTTTGTCACTGGGTATCCATTACCTGCCATTCTCCGCTGATAGGCCCCGACAGCCCTGATCAAAAGATGTCGTCGGGCCCCAGTCCGCTTGGCAGTCAGTGGCATGTCGTTTGTAAAAAGGGCCAAGCAGGGTGTAAATAAAATGACATGATCACTTCCCCAGCCCCTCATGTTCTGGACACAATTATGATAATGCGGATGTGGAGGGGAGGGAGGGGTCTGGGAGGAGGAGAAGGGGGCGAGGAGGTAAATCGCTCATGCTCAGGCAAACACGCAAGCGAGATATCTCACTGCTACCGGTGCTCAGGCGACTGCCCACATCCTCGTTCCCTTCGCTTTACTTTTGCTTCTCCTCTAGAAGGTGTTCATGTCAGATTCTCATTTGAAAGAGGAAATCCAGCCAGGATGAGGTAGTTAATGTGTTTGTGTCCTCACTGGCTGGTCACGGATGTCAGCTTGCATCAGGCCAGCCTGGCACACCGCTTGACCAAGTTGTCAGGTCACCTTCCTCAACAAGAAAATATTCCACATATTTCTCCACATTGTCTGGCTATTTCATCAAACTCTGGCTATATCCAATTTCATGTCATGTTATCACATTCATAAGCCTTCCCAGGCCTCCCTGGCCTGCAAGTGCCTTAACTTGGTAGTAAATGTTTTACATTTCATACTAATAGAGCTGTGGCTCTGTAGGTTATTGTTCCTTTGTCATTAAGCTTAGATAGCACAGAGTGGGGGAGAGCAGTCCAAAAGGACCAGCTATAAAACCTACAGAGTCTAGCTGTGCTCCCAGGCAATTTAAAATGCAAAACAAAAACCATTATGTCTGAGCACTATCTGTTAATTTAATCCCCAATGACTGATAATCCATCACACAGGGCGACAACCACATCCAATTATTCTCCCTGGCTTGACTGACAACAGAGGTGATTTATCAAGCTAATAAAAGGTGATGGGAGTATAGAGGCTCCCTTAGAATAAAAAAAAGAAGAGGATTATGAATACAACAATACTCTCGGATACAGTCTTAACTAATATCTAAGCATATGGTGTAGGGCTAATGTATGAATTTTCCTAGTGTGTGTATGTGTGAAAGAGAAAGAGTGTGTGAATTCTTGAAATGATAAAGTGAGCTGATGCCATGTGGGGGAAAGACAAGAATCATTAGGTCCTATGAATGATTCCTTTGTGGGGGGGTAAGGAGGGTAGGAGGTGCACTTTCACACGATATCACAATCCCAGTCACAGCTTACACAGAAATAGCAATAACACATTCACACAAACACACAAGCTGCAGAAAATAAAGTCTCACAAGCAGAAACACACATTTCACCTTAGGATACGCAACCTCAAACACATCCCCACGTAATTATAAATAAAGCTAGTCAGTCGGTTATGACACCAGCCCACCCCGACCCCCCCGCCCTCCCCCCACACATACACGCACAAACACACACGTACATGCACGTAGATGTGAGCGATGAGGAAAGACAGTGACATCTTGGCATGCAGGAGGCATTCCTGTGGAGTATCATTTTCATAAACATAAGGGCCGCAGACGAGGAGGGAGAGATCATCTGATAGAAATACTGCAGTGCTGCTCTGACGATCAGGAACAACAGACAGGGCAGGGACAGGGGGTGATTAAGCAGGAAGGTGCTGTGGCTGCCTCTAAAGCACAGCCTCTCAGTGTCTCTCTCTGTCTCCTTCCTTCTGTCCCATGGGTTATTTCTCCTCAAGTGCTGCTGAAAGCACTGTCTGGTTTTGATGCTGTATTTTAAATAGGCCTCGTATGCAAGAATGATCATATGAAGACCTAAAAAGGTTGCTGGGTTTTTTTTTTTTTTTTTAATTCAGTCTCTTTGCAAGATTATCACAGCTTCAAATGGCAAATACATTTAATTGTCTTTTAGTGAATTTGTGAAATCCAATACCTCTTCATCAAGCCACCACTAAGTCCCGTTCCTGTTCTAAAATGTGTCCCCTGATGACCAAAGTGCATATTCCTTGTCTGGCCTCCACAGCTGGGAAAACAGTCTGGGGGCGAGATCACACCCAACAGCAGAGGGGTAAACAGGATGCGTCATTAAAAACTCTACCTGTGTCTGACCCTCATACTCAAATGACTGCTTGGTCTCTGAAAAAAAAAAAAAAAAAAAAAAAAACTCAAAACCTTGCCACAGGCGTCTTGATATAAAAAAAGGTGAGTCCTTTGTACGGTCATCTTGAGTACAATATTTCATCTGCTAGAAAAAAGGTGCTACATGCTCGGCAGATGTCTGTATATTATGGTAAAGGGTACGTTACGCTCTATTTCTTTGTCTGATATTATAGAGTGAAAAGAAGCCCTGTCTAAATGCGCGCAAAGATATTACTGTGTGAAATAATCTTATAAAACCCTGTGCCACAAATGTAATGTATAATGTCAATTCAATGTGTACGATTTTGTGCATTACACAGATGTTTAATTTACATATTTTTAAGAAAATTAAAAAGAAACTAACACGATTGCAGAGAAAATGTTTATATGGGGTTCATAGCTTGATTACCTTTTTATTTATAATTTAGTCGCTGTGCGCACAGAAAACTGCACCGTGCACAACTGAGATCCAGGGAGAGGAGAGGAAACTGTCTACATGGGTGGTCCCTTATAGCTTACTGTAAAGATCACAAAACTGTTTGATGGTGTTACTCAAACGCAAAAAAAAAATCAGGCAACAGGAAAAAAGACAGCACAGAGATCGTAATCTATTATTGTCGGTTTAATACATTCTACAAGAATGCATGATCATAGGAGTTAGACATGAAATAAAGCTTCTTATTATTATTATCATTATTATTATCCAGTTGAAGGACAGAGGAAAGGTGGTTAAATCTAGTCGGCAAGACTTTTGATCACACATTGGTTGAGATATTTGATATACTTGGTTTCGGTATTTGCATAAGTCAGATTGGACAGGAGGGCTCCCAGAGGAGAGAGTTCAAGTGTGTCGCAACATGACGAGTGTTTCTTGACATGTGTACAGTATTTTAACTGGACCTTGACGCCCTTAAACCAACACAGCCCCTCAGTAGGGGGCTCTTACTGACAGGAAACAGCTCCAGAACACTAAAGGACGGGAAGTCACCTCAGTCTCAATCAAAAACACCACAAACCGCCAACTTCCACTCGCTCTCTCAAGTTTCCCAGCAGCCTAAAACTCTTTAAATAGATTAGAATAATTCAGTCCAAAACAGCCCCATTCTGTCAAAATAGCAGCAGATCAGTAACATACCTAAAATGCCTTTCTGTTGTACACATTTGTCAAAGTAACACACTCAATCAAACTTACTTCTCTCCCTCCTTTCCCTTTGATCCTTACGGGCTCGCTCAAAGTCCCACGAGAAAATATGTAACAGGTGATCTGCGGCCATTTGAAAAATTAACAGGTCCTGACATAATTCGCTTTTTCAGACATGACCAGAGAAGGCCATCTTGTGCTACTCGCTTTTAGGGCTTTTAATACATATCTCTGCTACTACATTGTGCTTAGACAGGGTATCATGTTACAGGCAATCATGGATGTCTCTGTCAGCTTTTATTTGTGTGTGTTCTCTACCCCCTGATGACATTGTGAATACATTGTGTCCGCCGATTGTAGTGCAGGATGTGTGATATGGGAAATGGGAAAAACAGAGAGATCATTCTGGCCTCAGGCAAAGCTTAGGGCTGAACCTTGTCAATGCACGCAGTAAGAGAAGCAAGAGAAAGAGAGAGAAAAGAAGAGAGATGGAGAAAAGACAGCAGAGAGAGAGAGACAGAATAAGAAAAAGGAAGAGACACACACCGAATACATCCAGCAACCCTCGGCCAATTGTTGTTCACCTCACTTATCTGACACGAGACGAGCAACAAACGCACAATCGGGCATCTAACTCGAACGTGGGCGCGAATGAGGCGACCAAACTCTTCAGTTCCAGTCCACATTCTGGCTGATGCAGCCACAATAAGCGATAAACAGAGTGGAAACAAAACCCAACACGAACGGCTTCCGCAGGTGCAGCACCAAGGGCAGCAATAAGGATTGAGACGCCGCGGGAAGGCGGTGTTCCAGCCCGACGTGCACCCGGAGCCTGTTTGGTCTGATAGCATGTGGTCGGTCAAACTATCCCACATCTCTGCCTCCTTCTCTCCGTCGCTCTCTTTCTTTGGGCCTTCCTCTGGCATTTCTCCACGAAGCAGAACAGCTGTTTATTTCCCCATTCCTCAAACTGTTTAGGTCTTGTTCAAAGGTCACCAGGCTGTGTGAATGGGGACTAGACTAAGACACCATAGCTGAAACTAAGCTAAAACTAAGCTAAAACTAAGACTAGGTTTACTGCAGATCTTACTCTTTTTATACTTTGGTTCTTTTTTTATACTTTTTTTTCTTGTCTGCTTCAATGAAACTTTTTTGATGAGAATTATTCACAGTTCTTTAAAACATGTCAACTTTAACCCAATAATCTCAACCATCTGAAAGTGTCATTTAATGTAATATGAAGGGTTAATAATCAATAGCACTGCAAAACTGCATGTGCTCAAGCTACGACAAGCACGGTGGCTCAAAATCACACAATACTTTACAATGGTCTGTTTGGTAAATGGGATAATCGTTTCTTTTCACCTCCAAGAAAAACTGTACATATAATACTGGATTCAACTGGATCTATTTAAAACCTGTCTGATCTGCTCATGTTTTCTTTGTCTCATGAACTTCCTTGTAAAATTGTCCTAGTTAATACCCAGGTTGTGTTAAGGCAGTGTGTACAGGTGTCTGACTTTTTTATGTTGTTGTATCAATGCCTCTCAAAAAATAGGTAAGTAAAATGATGGAAAAAAAATGACAATGATTAAAATGTTATGACAACGGCTGAAACAATGAAGACAGACGTTAAAAAAAACATTTTTATGGTTTGTGCGACGACCTGCATTACTGTGGGCCTGAATTCAGGGCTGGAGGTTGAACAAGGGTTACTGTAGTCCTACAATCAGGCCAACCGTCAGTCCAATGTAAAGAGCTGACATTACGCAATGAGCTCGAACTGTGGCTACAGCGGACAGGAAAGGACGAGTTCAGCCAGTTCTGAAAATGGGATGAAGTTTGTGGCTTGAACCAGGACTGTGTTTAAAGTTGAATTGTGATGTTGTCTGTGTGTGTGGAGGGGGGGGCTGTGTTGAAGGGAATAAAGTCGGGGCTTGGGAGTGGGACGACCAAACCCCTCTCACAACGCACAGCTGCTGCCATGATCGCCTAGCAACGAGGAGGTGATGGACGCAGCCTGAAGATGGATGGCCACCATAAATCACAGTAGTGAGTAGGAGGAGGAGGAGGCAGGAGACAGAGAGAGGGAACAAGAGGAGGACAAAAACCAAAACAACTGTTTGGCTTTTTTTTTCTTTGTTTTTCAGTGGCAGCCGCAGAGCTGGCCTTGCCTTGACCTCTCACTGTACTCTTTTATTCATGATTGTTGGGGAATGATGCTGGGCTGGGGACTCTTCTGGGCAAAGCTAAATGGAAACTTCTAGGTAATCATTACGGTCAGTTAGATTGGATCCAATAGATCATTTTATAATGTATAATTGCAACAAACTCCATTGAGGCGTCTACGTGCCCTTCAGATTTTTTTTTTTCCACAATTCCACTAACTTTTTTAAAGATGATAATAATGATAGAAGATACCTTTCATAAAGCAACCCTCCAGGCAAGGCAATCTGGGTAGTGTAGTTGCGGGATAAACATCCCTGGGCTATCTGATTATGGCCTACTGCTGCGGCACCGGTGTCTAGTAACACTCAGAGAGAGCGCTCAGCCATCCATCACACAGTGAGTGTCTGTCTAAGGCTTTCCACCCTGCTTCTTCTCGTCCTGGCTCTCCAGTTACAGCCATACACGGCCGGCCTAAATAATATTCTTCATGATAAATGGCACTATAAGCCTGGTATCCATCATTAATCTGATTTTTAAAGAAGCATCCATCTTAGAGAGAGCCTGTTAGGGCCACGGGAGAGCAGAGCAGCTCGGGTTCATTTAAAGGCCAGGCTGCTGCATGAGTGATACCTGTCAACCCCGCTCATCAGGGAGCAGCGCACACACACTCGTACGGCATTAAACATTGACGCCATATATGGCCCACATGTGCGTGCGTGCACACACACACACACACACCTCACCTCGACAGAGCTGAAACGCACGTTCGCCGTGCATATATTATGAGTACATAACACCCAGCACACTTGTCGGACTTGTGCGCTCACAAAGTATATTTCTCCCCTTCATTCAGACAGCTAGAGACGTGTCATGGAAGAACATTCTGTCACTCATCAAAACACAACTTCGTGTAACTCAATCCTCCCTGTCATCTCGAAAAAATCTCCCCTCCCAAATGCTTCTCCTTAAGGGTTTCAGGAAAACTCACTCTTCCCTGGAAAAACACACACACGCACAGAAACGACAATCTCTTTTCCTAGCTCTCCATTTCTCTGTCTCTCTTCTCTGACTCTGCACCTCATTCTCTATTCCTCTCCTTCTCTTTGTTTCTCTCTCCGTCCACTCTCTGTCTTGTTTTCCCCTCTTCCACTCTCTCTTTCTCTTCCTCTCTGCCCCCTATCCACCTCCCTTCTCTGTGTGTCTGCTAAAGCCTGTTTGATAAATGACACACGTCACCGTGTCAGAAGCGAAGGGTGGGTCAGTGATAAATGACTCTGTTGAAAAGGAAATCGGCTCTCTGGCATGGCCAGGCTATTCTCCTCCTGGATTGGGTTTCAGGACCCCTGAAGACCGGAGCAGCTCAGTTTCCCCCCGAAAAGAGAACACATCCAACCAGGCTCTGACGTTTGCTACCTCTGGGAGGGGTGGGAGACGGAGAGAGGGGGGTGGGTGGGAGGAGGGACTGGAGGGACCCAGCCTGTCCCAATTGTCGCCACAGTGCAGCTGCATCTATCACAACAGCGGTGGGACTATTTTTACAAAGCCTCCGACTCAGTGCCCAGACAGCAGTCCCGGCTGAAAACCTCGGCTGAAAGCACGCTGAAAGCTGAAAGGGAAACGGTTCTTTATTTGTGACACTACTACAGCACTTACACTCCTCTTTCTCTCCCAGAGCCCAACCCTATGGCTTGACATCTGCCAAGTGTGTGTTAAAAAGGAGAGAAGGCCCATTTCACCGCCCCCACTCTTCTTCTCCTCCTCATCGTCCCCACCACCACCACCGCCGCCCCCTCCTCCTCCTCTTCCTCCCCCTCTGCCCTCCTTCTCTCTTCTCTTACACTCTCTCTTTCACTCACTTGCTGGCAGGGTGGCACTGTTATCATTACACAGGCAGGATTTATGGAGTCAGGGCCTATGGCAAAAACAAAAAGGCATCTGTCAATACCTGTGGGAAACACTCTGTCAGCCTTCCTCCTCCTTCCACTGGTGCTCACAGCCTCATTAGGTATGCACTTATCAGACACATAGATCACAGACGTGACTCAACCTCACCGGAATCCAGCCACAGGACTTTCATTAGCAACGGGGCCTGCGAGGCCAAAACATTTGCCGCGCTCACACCTGCAAACAACGCTAGCGGAGGCGTGCTGTTGTTTAAGCTCGCAAACGCTGTCAGTCCGCATGTTGGTCAGACAATTAAGACCCGACTCGCGCTCCCCCGCTGCTTCCGTAAGGGCATGCTTTTCACACATAAACAACAGGAAGGGAGACAGATATAAAAACAGCTTACTTCACTTGACTTGCTGCTTTTACAGCCCAGTCACAACATGCACGCATGTGTCTGCAACGTGTGCTGTATCTTTACTAGCGTCAACGCCGCATGTTTGTGTACCGTGTCTCGAGTTTCTAAGTTGCAGCATACATGTGCTCCATAGGTGAGGTGCAGAGACAGACAGCAGGGACGAAGGGAGGAAACTAAGCGACGGAGAAGGCCTGCAGAGTCCTGAGAATTATGGCTTGGCCCCAGCAGGTGGTCTACAGTTGCAATTCCTTTCATCACAATCATAAGCCAAACACACACACACACACACACACACTCAAACCCAACAAATCAGCAAGTACGTGTCCACTGATTCAGGTGCACACACACACCCACAGACAGACATGAGTGATGGCTGCCAGTCTGGCAGCTATAATCCTGACCCTGCAGAAAGAAGAGACTGTTGCTGTGGAGCCCAGTCCAAATCAGACTAACACCCCCCACCCACCCAAATCCACCCCTCTCCTTCTCTCCCGTATATACACTCACACACACGCAGGTTATGACACAGGAAAGGGGTGGGTGGCTCTCCGTACGGTGGCCTAACGCTGCATGGCTCTGGATACTGTAAACACACTGACACCATTCAGCAGACATACTGTACAGGTTAGACATTCCAGTCAGACAGCCGTATCTCTGCCCACACGCTGCAAAGCTGATGTCGACTTCCTGTTAAGTCCGAAAAGTATTTCAACTTTCAACAGCTCCAGGCCCCGGGCTTGTGGCACAGGTAATCACCGGCCACAAAGGAAGGAGGTCTGTATTTCTACGGCTGGTAGAGTCTCTTTCTCATGTTTGCTCGGCTGTTTACGTGGCCAGCTGCCCTCGGTTGTTAAGAGCACTCAGACCTGACCCAGGTAGGCAGGCCCATTTGTCACCTGCAGCGGAAAATTGAGTTACAGCACAACCAAAGGCGAGCGGCTCTGTGTAATATCAAGTTGATTACATCAAAGTGGTGGCAAACCTCATTGGGCTGGGCACCCCGAGCTTGTCATCTCCAATCACAGAGCCTGTCAGGACTCCATCAGCCTCACGGCTAATTGGACCAACGCTAATGAAGCAGGCAAAACAAGTTTTCTACTGTGGAGAGAGAAACCCTCTCAGACAGAGGAAGGAAAGAAAGAGAGGGAGAAGCTGGGAGAGTGTGTGGTGGAGAGACAATGAGAGAGCGTGTGTGTGTGAGGTGTGTGTGTGTGTGTGTGTGTGTGTGTGTGAGAGGAGCAGGGGGGTGGGTGGGGGGGTGGGGGGTAGATTTTTCATGCAAGTCTCAAGGTTGCAGTGGGCTGACTCTCCCCCTAAGTCCCTAATCAAGGCCCATCATCTGTCATCCTTTTCTTTGCTCTCTCTATCACCATGCTCTGTGCTGCAATCAATTCATCATCACCCTTTGTGTGCCACTGAACAGTTGACAACTTTATAACTTGCAGCTGCACGGGCTGACTGACAGGGGTGGAAGGGGAGCACGAAAAAATGAAGAAATGAATAGATGAATGAATGAACAAAGAAGCGTGGTTTCAGGGAGAAAAAGTTGTTTTCTAAAAACACAAAACGATCTGTATTACAGCCTTTATTCCCTTTCGTCAACAGAGAAACAGCAGTGTAGCAGGGAGGAGAGAGTAGAGAGAGAGAGGAGGAGACGAGAGAGAGAGAGAGAGGAGAGAAAAAAAAAACATCTTTCTCACTGATCTGAAATCAGAAAGCTTTCAGTCATTCTTTATGTGCTCCCCGCGGCCACTCTGAGCCAGTGAGCATGTACATTAGGCTGGGGCATTTTGATGAAATAAAAGCCCAGGCCAGCTTATGGCTAAACAGAATGGGAGCACTCACTCAGGCTGTCTCTGATTGACCATTAAAGCCATTGATGAATGGGCCTGTCAGGGGAGAGACAATTAAATCAAACATGAAACAAAGCCGTTGTGACGGCCCGGTCTGACAGAGCAAACCCATTCCTCCCCTCCATTACATAGCACACGGCTCCTTTTACAACCTCTAACCCACTCCTCCCGCCTCCTCTACCCACTGTGTGTGTGTGTATTCAAAGTGAACAAGTGAGCGCGTGCACATAGGAGTGTGATGTTCTCTGCTGGAAGTGTGTGTGTCTGTTTGTGTGTGTGATGTCTCACTGTGAAACCACTTTGTCCCCCCCCCACCCCCCTTTACTCACCCACCCAGCCACCCCTCCTTCTTTCACTTTTTCGTGAGTCAGTTGACCATCAGAGAGGAGTGTGTGTGTGTGTGTGTGTGTGAGTGAGAGGATAAAAAGTACACAGGGCCTTTCAAAGTGGTTTAAACGTGACGTCAGGGGCCTGCAGCACATGGTGGGAAGTGATTTTCTGATGCAAATCGGGAAGGATCAGATCAAAGCCGCATGACAGCCAATCAATCAACCGTCAAATCAGACATGGCAACTGTCGATTATGGCTCCTTCCAGCCCACGAAACCCCATTGTCCGCTCTCAAATTGTTTATCTTATCCCAAGAACGAGAAAAAAAAGCTCAGAGGTAGGGTTTTTCCCCTCTCCCTCCCCTCCACCTCTCCTGCCTTGTGCAAAGAAGTTATGCGCTCGGATCAAATACGCACAAAGCCCCTATGTCCCCCCCATACACACACACACACACACACACACACACCCTTTATGGCACCCACCACCTACTAAACAGCTTCCAGTGGTCTGACTGACTCTCCCGGATCAAACTGAGGTGGCGGTCGGGATCGGGGGGAAAACTATCAGGGGTTGACGTCGGGAACAAAAGGAAGCGAAAGTTTAGCAGCAGTCAACTCATCCGGACGGGACCTCGGCGGCGAAACCCGCAGAGGCGCTGAGAGCCGGAGCCAAAGTGTACATCCGGTTTGTATCGTACAAAGGTAACAGTTTGTCTGAGGTCTCACAAGAGTGGCCGAGAGTGACAAAGCGCAGCAGAAAAACACACACACACAGATACACACAGGGGCAGACATCAAGTGGAAACGGAAATGCGGTGACTGTAAAGTCAGCTTTACAAAACAAAGGTAACATCCGCAGTTTTTTTTTAAAATAAATCTGACAATAAAGCTCATTCCTGCGCACATTACAGTTAAACACGTACCTGCTGCGCGCTTGGGCGCTTCTTGTTTCCTCCGCGGCATTTTTATCTGTGTGGATCTCCGTCAAACTCTTCTTTCTCTTCTTTTCTTTTCTTTTCTCTTTTTTTTGGGGTTCAATTTAATATACCCCCTCGGTTGTATCCGGGAAGATCCACCTCTCCTTCAGAGAAGATTCACGCCTTCGCGTAGTAGACTGCACAACATCGGGGAGTCCGATCGCAGGAAAAAACTAAAAATCATCGTTACGGATTTACAGCAGCCTGCGGGGGGGAGGGAGGGGGGGGTCGTCGGAAAAAAAATAAATAAACGAGGATGAAGGGAAGGAGGGAGAGGAGGAGGAGAAGATGTTTGTTGTTTTTTTTTTGTTTTTTTTTGGTTGCGGTCGCGTTGAGAATGTGAGCCGTGAGAGCCAGCGTCCACCTCGGCTGCCTGGTCTGGCAACAGGCAAAGTTGAGGGATAAGAGGGATGATCGCGTCACTCACAGCGGGAGAATGGGCAAACCCACCGCTCCGTTAACTCTTTACGTGTCAGAGAGGGGCGGACACCACGCGCGAGTGTCCTCCCTGCTCTGTGCGCGTGAGTCACAGGCTCGCGAGCCTGTCACCACTTGGGCATTATTCGCGCACGCACGCACGCACGCACACACGTATAAGGATGACGATCAAAAAAACAAACAAAAAAAAAACCCCTACCCCGCAGACGATCTGAATATATTTTTCCAATAATGTCACCGGATGCGCGCCGGCCGGGCTCCTCATCAATCAGTCATCAGGGAGTTTATCCTCCATCGCAGCTGTGTCACGGGGAATCTTTCTGAGGACATGTGCGACTTTGCTGTAATTGTTTCTTCTTTCTCTTCTGGTCATTAAAGTTATTTTAAGTGATTATAACTGTCATTCCGGTGACAAAGCACATTTGTTTCAGGCTCTGTCATAATATGCAAAACACTCCCAGCCGCTAATAATGTTTTATTAAATCGCGCACATTTTCAAAGCTCATGTTCCGGTTCGTAATGATGATGAGATGGGACTTGTTTTGTGCAGTGACAGCTACCCTAAAATGACGATACAGGACAGTATTTAATACATAGTGTGATGTTAGGAATGCAGGACGTTTGTGAACATCAAAAGCATCAAGTTTGTATTTGATTTTTGTAAAAATCAAATTAGATTAAAACTTTATTGTCAGGGCGCACAGTAACTGCAGATCAGCAGACAGATGATAATGTGCATCTCTATATGCACATTTGCACGAATATACATAAATACATAGAATGAATGAGAATGTGTTTTGATATTAAGCAAACCAAAATAATACACAAAACGTGCAGCAGGAAGCTATGTTATGTCAGTTATGTAACTATGACATATGTAACTATGTATGGACAGGAGCCAATGAATAGTGTATGAAGTAGAAGGAGTCTGGTTATGTTATGTGAATAATGAACAGCAAACAAGTTTGTAATATGTACAGTGTACACAAAAGACAAAATACAATTAGTTTACTTTAGATTACAGGAAGTGCTAATACAGGGGTGCAGTGAGTGGAATGGCCATTATTAAGTCATTTTTTAATTGTATTTATTGGAGGGAAAAAATACTCACATCGTCTATATAGCTTATAAATGTTGCAAAAATCCCCAACCCACCACACCGCTCCCCCAGAATGCAAACATGCCCGAGGCCTTTTCCTTGCTAATTTAATGTGAGCAGTTAAATGTTAGCTTTCATCCCAGTAAAAGCATCACTTCTTCCATATATCCACATTAGGTGGAGATCAAAGCCAGTTCAAGAAAGGAGCGTTGTCTTAGTGCCAAGGTAATGAGTTTTTTTTTTTTTTTTTTTTTTCACCACTTCTCTCGCTTTTTTCTTGAGCCAGCAGTATCTCTGCAGAGTGGTGGGATGGTCCCGGGTCTCCCCCCTGCGCCTCTGATGGTGTGCTGACCCCTGCCAGCAAAAAGCGCACATACAAATACCAAAACATGCTGCGTGTGGGTGCTGCAGTGCACTGCATATCATACATACAGGCGAGAGGGCTCAGAGTCAAGGATCTGCTCTCTCGCTCCCTCAGATACATGGCGACGTATGCACACACACACACCCTGTCTGTCTCTCACACACACATACCCACACACAAGCATCCTCACTCGGAGAATTAAAGGCCTCTCTGATCAGGACTCGCCCCTGCCTCCCTGTCTCTAAGAGCACACAGACTGGGTCCCTGTCAGTTTAACAACATGAAATTACAACCCAAATGGGATGTCAGGGGTTAGCAATGTCTCTAAGAGAACTATGTGAATATATTTCCTCCTATGGGCTTGCCCCCATCATGACCTCCCCCAGAAACAAGAAGTTACCCCAGTGATTGGCGTTTTTACAGCCAAATTAAACTGTCTTACGGTCCTGCTGAAGGCAGGAGGAGAAAGCAGCCGTTCCAAAATTAGTGAGCTATCATCATGACAGAAAGTAGCGGGGACATGGTGTCATCCAGCTACTGTATCGATTAACCCATAAATAGTATATGGCCTCTACACTGTGGCTCTGCCAGGCTTACACTGTAAATGGAAGTTATCTCAGCTGTGCATCTGTCTTGCTTTGCTCTGTGCATTAAACCACCGATATCTACAAGACTGCAACCTAGCTGGATGTTTAGGACACCAGGAAAAAGAGGACATTATGTATATAATTAGTGAAATGCTAATAGTTTATTGGATGCTTTTAGTGCTTTCACATTATAGTACTGATGATAGTGTGAAACAAAATGTGTTTTTAATTAAAAAAAAGTGAAAAGCACACAGAATGAATTACTCCATTGTTTCAGGAAATGCATTTTGATACAGGAAGTGTGCATATTTTTCAAAAATATTCTGACTCAATTGATTCTTTTTTTTTTTAAAAAATGAATATATGTGATTCTCTCTTATGTCAGGTAGCCCAGCTGCATTATTCCCCTCTTTTTGTTCTTGACACCGGGATTATCATAAAAGAGGAACGTCTGTCAAGCCTGCATTGATTTCCGCACAAGTTCGCCCAATCAATCTCAAAGTTGCGATTAAAAAGCAAGAGCTGCCTCTATTTTTCTATTGAAATCTTTTGGCAAAAAAAGGGAGAGGCCTTTCAATTTCATAGCCTCCAGAACACTCAAGTATTCATTGCGCTCTACTTTTCGCTTTCAACCTCTCTGCGGGAGGCAGGACTCATGACATCTATGTATGCTGCTCCTATTCACGATGCTATTCAGCCTTCAGATGTGTGCTACAAGCGATCCCTCAGTACCATCAGATCATCGGATTATTGGCATGCACCACAGTTATGGGCCTGTCCAGAAAGGCGTCAGAGTGCAAACTGACAGTTTTGTCCTCATAAGGAGTCCCATTCAGACCCGCTTTGTCCAAATCCAGGACTAGTCCTCTGTAATGTGGCAACGTTCTGCTGTTATGTATTGAAAATGCCTCTGAATAAAACCTAAAAGGCATAATAAATGACAAATAAATGACACTAAATTGTGTTTCCACTTGTGTCCTGCAAACAGATACAGTGTTTGCCTGTGTGTCTGCTTTGTTGGCTCATCTGTGTATTCATGTGAGCATGTTCATGTGTGGGTGTGGGTGCGTAATGCATGGCCCTGTTGAGAAGAGTGATTGCTTTACTCCTGCCTTGTAGGTGCTATGGGGGCCAGAGCCGTGTCTTTGGGCAGCTGTATGGATGGCTTGAGGAGGTCTCCATCATTCATAAAGCGCACTCCTACATGTAGAATTGATCTTGCAAAGAAACAGGGTGGCAATAGCAGTTCATCAGTCTTCCCCAACCACAAATCACTCGGAGGTGTCCCCCCGGGGGAGAGGTGACACCATTGTCAGTGCAGCGGGTCCCCTCGGACAACAGAAGGGGCAGGGCAGGAACCTTCGCTCACACGGTGGCTCCAAAGTGTCCGGTGAAATGTGAGCAGCATTCATGTAAATATGCTGCATCCACAGCCGAGCTCAAAGAATATCTGCACTATAAATAATACGAAGAAAAGACTATTACAAGTACTTCGGCTGACAATGCAGCTAAATCAAGCCATAAAAATAAATAACTGTCCTACTCTTTTTCTATTATCTGTTTGAATACACATTTTCATAATTTATTGTCACTGTTTAAAGTATATAGAATAGATATATTACAAGCGACATAGGATTCAAAAGTAGAAGGAGGCACAATTGCTATATTAACTCTCATTTTTCAGGAATCTGATTAATTTTGAAAATGCACCTACATGCCAGGCGCTGAAGTCAAACAGGTTTTATAAAGGATGCATAATTAAAGCTACCTTTACTCATAGTGTTTAATATATGCATCTCTGCCTATTAATAACCCAGGTCATTAATTTGTATAAATCAGCTATGTATGGCACCGAGTAATTTCCACTCCTGTAAAGAGAATTGGTGAGATGAAGTTCTTGCCTTTGGCCTTGGGTTGCACATTACACTCGTCTTACATTAGCACGCACACATGCTCCTCCTGTTCTCCTCCTCTCTCCTCCTCCTCCTCCTCCTCTCCTCCTCCTCCTTCTGCTGCTCCTCCTCATACCGTTTGGACTTTGTCATTGATCTTCATTCTAAAATAATCTCTTATCATTTCTCATTGTAAGCCTGCAGAGAAACCTTTTCCAGATCCCAATTCATTAGCTTCACACTGAAAATAGAAAAGCTCAGGGAAAGGTGGACATGTGATGAAGGCTCAGAGTAGGCACCTTTAAAATATGTCCACCAATCCGCCTTAAACACTCATGATTTCTTTCTTTAAGCCTGTGACATGCTACATATTTCTCTTTTTGGGCCCTTTCATGCCCTAAAGCGTGAACTACTCACTATAAAAAAATGACTTTTCAGCCATAACGTTGTCACTCTCCTCTTGGTTTTTCGACCCCTTCCCCTAGTTATCAAGCTGTATAGTTCAGTTTTCAGTTCATGTCTTCATTAAATAACATTAACATTCACACACTGAGTGGGTCAGGCATTGAAAAGGTCTCCTTAACATTTCTCGCTGCTTCTCCCCGGACAGCCAACAAGCAAATCTTTTCTCAATCAGCGTACGGGCGGGGGAGAGGGGAGGTGTGGGGGAGACAAAAGAGGATTTTATAATTTTGTGGGAAATTATTATGAAAAATCTGATAAGGTTCATCCTTTAGGGGTGGTAGATGAGTCCACGCCGTTTCAATTAGCGCACTTCTGATTGTAGAGGCAGAACTTAGACGATTGATCAAGTCTCTCCTTCTTCTTCTCTTTCCCTGCCTCATTGCCCAAAAGACCCTTTTAAAATATTCAGGTAGATTATGAATGGTTACACCCCTATCTATTTATATCTCCTTTATTGACAGTATTACATTTATATGGAGTCAAGGTGAGGGATTTAATTTAAGACTCTTGCAGAAGTGCTCAGAATATTTAGAAAAAGACTGATGACGGAACAATGATTTATATGATTAACACTTTTCTGAGAAAAAAGTTTAAGGCAGGATCAGTTGTAACTCTATTATGGATTTGCTGCTCTTTGCAGGTATTTGCAATTCTGAGCATATTCAGGAATATTTCAATAAGTTTTAGGAGCTCTGGTCTCACTGAGTGACTAATAATTGTGGTGTTACCTTGTTATGGAAATTCAAAGCTACGTCTGGCACATCGCTCCTCTGATGTCACGTCAGTCTGCTTAGCGCTGTCAGCTCGTGTTTGAGAGAGGGCTGATTCCTCTCCTTCCCCTTCCTTCTCAGGCGGGGAACATAAAAGGGAGGATGTTTATGATGGACGGGCAGCTTTTTAAAGAGAAGCATCACAGGGTGTTGGATGGGAGGGATCCGAATCAGGACGGCTGTGATGTGACGAGACAGACAGGAACATCCTTCTCCCCGTGTCGAGATGTCAAGCAGGGGGAGTCTTAGCGGAGTAGACAGTATCATCACTCTCCCGGGTGAGGCAAGAATTCGCAGGGGAGGAGAGAAGTGGAAGGACAGTGGTGCAGAGCGGGCGTCGTCTCAGCCGTGTTGGCCTGACTTTTGTGTCAGGTTGGGCCTCTTCATTGGTTATTTTGCACTTTTGCTTATTTTTTCTCAGCATGCTCATTCATAGTTATGGTAAGATATGTTTTTGCATGTAAGTGCGCATCTGTGATGGAAATTCGTGTACAACAATAACATAGTTTTTAATCTGTAAAAACAAAGTAAAAGAGATTCTGATGTGTATCTTTGAGGTATTCTTGAAGTAACAGTTAAACATTTTGAGGAATAAGCATTATTTGTTTTCTTGATGAGAATTAGATGGGGAGATTGATACCACTCTCTGTGTCTGTATGTTAAATATGTTCACAAAATGGTTTAGCTTAACTTAGCACAAAGACAGGAAACAGTCCAGAGGTAACAGAACCTCTACAGCTCTAACATGTTGTATCTTGTTTGTTTAAGAAACAAAAACTGCAGTATAAAACAACAAGTTTGGTTTTACAAGGTGGTTTTACGGGAGGTTTTGTGCCTGACTTTTTCTCCTGCGGGCTTGTTGTCACTGTGAGATTGCAAGGAAACCAGCGGAGACTTGGAAGTCACTGCTCCTGGCTAAGAAATAGTCTGACACATAACCCATTCCAGGCTTTGTGCCAAGCCTAACTAACTGGCTGCTGACTGTAGCCTTATATTTACCGTACGTGAGTGGTATCAATCTTCCTATCTAACTCTCGGCAAGAAAGTGAAGAGTGTATTTCCCAAATGTCAAAGGATATCTTCTAACAACAAGTGGTTTTGTACAGTAATACCACGGATATAATTTATCCATGTTTTATTCACCCTTTTACATGAGATAAACCAAAGCTCCATAACAGATATATTGTTGGACTTCACATGACTCATGTCTGTGCATTTTGTGAGATGCCTCTTCGTCTAGAATTATGGTTGAAAGACATCCCAGTCTTAGAAATAATCTGCATAAATTTGCACCTTTTAAAAATGTGAATGTTCTGTCTTTCTCCTCCTCTGCCTCTTATCCTGTTTGGTAATTAGCCTTTGACCCCCCTGGGCTCATGCAGGCGTGAAGATTGAAGGACAGAGATAGTTTAAGCAATGGATTTGTCATAGAAATTTCTCATCAGTCTGAAATGTTGAGGGCAGAGCTCCCAATTTATTACATTATAGAGCACATCTTGTAGAACTATCACTTAGGAAGGGAAGTGTCAAGCAGAATCTGGCTTTGACTGTCGTGCCAACTCCATTTACCTGGGTTTTACAGCGTGCCCCTTGACTTTGCCATGTGTGGAGAATCACCAGACGTTGGTGATGGGCAGTAATTCCCTCGCCTATATGAGTGAGTGATCAGAATTCATATTAGCATCTTTACACGCTGATGGCAGCCTGTCACTCCAGGTGCCAAGTGGTCTCCTTGGACTGCAGTCAGTCACTCACAGGGAGGAAGCAGCGTCCCATTTTTATCCTGCTGGAGAGAAAAACATGTTTAGTTCCATTAGTTCCATCTGGAACACAGAAAGTGGTATTTGGTTGAGTTATGCCAGATTTTAGCACAGAGGAAAAAACCTTTTCACTTTGATATGCAAGTGACTATCTTACGATACTCTGTTCATGTCATGTATATGTTTTCCCTATAAACATGCTTCATTATTCCGTTTCAAAGGATTTCAGTGCAGCAAAAGTGGATATTTCTATGCACATTTTCTGTTCGCAGCCTCTGCTTCTGTTGTATTGGTTTCTCTGTCTGTAATTTCACGAGATTAATGACACTGTCGCACACTTGTGAAGCGTCCTTAACTAAGATTCAGCGGCATAATGTCCACTCCATCTTTGTTTCATTTTTCCCATTCAAAAGGCATTCCAATCAGCATTAGGCCATCTTGAATCCCTCCTCGTTCTGGCTACTGCGCAGCAATGAAGCCAGTGTTGGAGGGGGAATGTTTTTGCCAAACAGATGGAAAAGCATCACTGTGTTTGCACACACACACACACAGACACACACACACACTTCCCTCTTGGTGATTTCACGGCCTGCATTGACATTCAGTCATTCATTACAAAGTGAATTAATGTGCCAGAGTTGCAGTTTCTCCTTAAAAACAGATGTCGCCGGAACATCTAATTAAGCAACACACCAAATCATTGCCTCTCGGTCATCTACAGCCATTTTGCTTCGGTGTGAGAGAGTCCCTCTCAGAGGCATCTCAACATGCAGAAAAGCTGTATCTCATCTGGATCAGGCTGGGTAGGTGTTGTGGCTGTGACCTCAGTGCCCAATAACCTAAATCACTATTTAAATTATTCACACAATAACGACACCGGAGCACTCCATTATGAACATTATTGCTGAGAAATGGGCTCAGCTGAGGTGAAGGATGAGTCTTATCTTTCGCTGTCAGTTGGGGCATTAGTCATGGTAACGGGTCCCTCAGACCTGTGTTCGGGGTTTTCATTGAGCTTTACATAGCAGATTTATCACAGATCACTAGCTGATGTCAGAGTCCTAACAATGAGACGCGATGACCGTCAAAAGCTGTTTAGCTTCAGTATTGTAATTTAAGGGCTGGGTGATGCAGTATGTGGATAGAGGCATGTGATCTGGGAGATGTGATCTATACGGTGTCAAAGTAGCGTCAAGATTGCATGACGTGGGTTTTTACAGATCTCAAAACCACAGCTGCACTATTCTGACGTTAACATCTACATTTACTGAGGCTCAGGAGTATATGAAACTTCACAGGGAGAAAAAAACTTTCCGTTTGAACCAAACAAGACAGAAGAACGGAAAGTGTTTTCTCTGTCATTGCTCTTTTTTCCCCTGTCAAGAAGCCAAACTCAATTTATGTCAAACAAGGTTTAAAGGACCTTGGGATTAAAGCCATAAACTGGCTGCTGTCAGACCTGAAGCCCTGCTAACAATTTAGTGCCAAACCGGCGTTGTTCAATATCATTTCATATTATATCATGTCACGACACAGTGACAGCTACACATCAGCCCAGTCACAGCTGGTTTGCCCTGAAGAACTCCTCCGATGTCGGCTCCAATCGAAGCTGACTCCACTTTGCTCTGATCTAAAATGGGAAATCTATCTGAAGTACTCTGCGGGGAGCGGCTACAGCTTTTGGTAACGAATGCTAACAGGTCGATCAGGTAATGAGAAGAGATATTTGGGTGGGTGGGTAGGTGTGGAGCTGGGGGGGACTGGTGCTGTAATGGGCCTGCCAAAAGCCTTCACTGGCTCCATTATAACGGCTAGAGACAGCGCTAATGGAGTACTCACCTATACAGAGATACAAAACAGCTACAGTGAAATCAACAGCATACGACTGGAATGTTTCTCCTTTTTGCCGCAAATGTGTTTGTGATGCCAATTAAGCTTAGTCCAATTTGAAGGCGTCAAAGGCCACGTCCACACTAATGCGGATACCTTTGAAAACACGGTTTTTGTGTCAAAAGGTTTTTGCATTTTCAAATTGCTGTCACATCAGACAAATGTTTAAATCGCTTCCGTTGGGCACACGCTGGCGACTAGAACAAAAAGCTTTAGGCAATTTCTGCCAAGCAGCTCTCCACCTTTTTAAAGTGGAGTGTGCCAGCAAGATATTCAACAGATCATATGACAATCAAATGTCTGAAATCACTCGACAGCAACACCAAACACCTTTTTCAAAAGATCAGGTTTCCCCATCTGCAAAACAGGACAAATCAGAGGTTTTAAAATGATCCAGAAATAACCGTTTTTTGTAGAAAGACGGAATGACCACATACACAGCAACATATTATAAGGTAACACAGGATGATTGTGATTTTTTTACAATACATTCTTCAGTCAGACAGTGGCGGAAAAGTATTAAGATCTTTTATTTAAAAGATATTGTTACAGGTAAAAGTTCTGCATTCAAAATGTTAGTTAAGTATATAACTATTGTCAACAAAATGTACTTAATATATCAAGAGTAAAAGTACCTTCTATGCAGCAGAACGAGGACAGTGTTACATTATTATATTATTATTATTATTATTATTATATAATATTGGATAATATAACATTTAATTCATTCATTAATGTAAATAATTTCCATGTTGTAGATGCTGGAGGTAAAGCTGCTATTATCTGCTGTATTTATTTTTGGATAAACTGTCAAATCTAAATCAGTTAAGTAGTCCATAACTATACTGTGTTTGTAGTGGAGTAAAAAGTAAAGTCTTTCTCTCTGAAATGTAGTGGAGAAATTGCAAATACTGCACTACAGCATAAGTACCTCAAAACTGTCCTCAGATAAATGTAATTACATGTCACCATTGCAGCCAGCTCGCTGAATTTTCAAATGCTTTAATTAATTCAAGAAGAAGAATTTTCTCTAACCACAAAGGAATTTTATCTGAAAAGTGGACAGCTGCATTATACTGTAAATAAAACACAGTGAATTATCATTTTAATGTCATTAAATCTGGTGTTATTTTGTTATTACTCACATACATTATGAGTAATTTACAATGTAACAGCAATACACTATATTGCATACAAGGACTACCATAAATGATCATTTCTTTATTTGTGTTTACCCTTGTATGCAATTACTGTAATGTACATGCTGTAACTTAATTGCTCTGTTGATGTACATCTTTATATATAAACACTAGTATATCGGGTGTACATATATTTTACTCTAACGTATAATATACTATATATGTCCATACACATAATGACTTTATGTGGGTTTCTGCTCATGTCAGTACATGTGGTCTTATATGCCACACATGTACGCAGTTATTATTGTACATATCAAAATATACCATATGTTTTCATAAGAGGTGAGCATATATAGGATGATATTCTGCAGCCTGACAGTGATGTTGACACAGTGGCTCTGTGGTTAGCAGTGTCCCCTCCTCCATAACAAAGAGGTCCTGGTTTGAATGTGGCATTTCTGTGTGAAAAGTGTTCACCTGGGTTTCATCCTGTATGCCAAAGACACATGAACTGGACTGCATGTATGAAAGTGCTTGTTTTTCATAGCGCATATGTTCATGCTCAGTCTCAAAATACTCCTTTCATTTCATATCCTTGAGTTTTGCTTCTTCACAGGCCTCTCGGTACAGGCGTCGGTGATGTACATTGGTCAATAAAAGGCACTCATCTTAAGCTCGTTCGTCGCAGTCTACATCACTGTTTCTGCGTGTCAGCTGCTATCTGCGAGTCCCCTCAAGTCGAGCCTCTTGAGCAGAGAGCGATAGAGGCGATGCGAGAGTGCAGGAGCAGAAGGACGATGGGACAATTTGTACGATCGGAGGGGAAGGAAGAGAAGGAGAGTGACAGAGGGAGGGTGAAACCTCCACGTGTTTGATGGTGATTGGAGACATCGCTTACACAAACAATGAGGCGGAGGATGACAACATCTTCTGCATGACGAGTGTGTTTGTGAAGGCTGTCCTCACACAACCAAATGGCACTTTGAATCATCCTCACGCCCCGGATTTGTACGCACAATGACATGCACAAACACATCTAAACACACATGCACGCACAAAGAGATTTCACTTCACATTTTCCAGTCCGATGTCATATAAAGTATGCAATTACAAGAGGTGGCGGGGGGAAGAATGGGGGGGGGGCACAGGTCACTTTGTAAGAGCACTCAAAGGAGAGACATAAATGCAGGTGTTGGACTCTCAGAACTAAAAAAGATGAGCCCAGCTGTAACGCAGAAAAACACTACATTGTTTGAGAAAACTCTGCTCGCTCCGCTCCTCTCCCTCCTCTCTCCATCTTCGCTTACCCTTTCTGTCTTTCTCGCGCGAACGTAAATGGCTTTGACAACTCACTGGTCTATGGCCATTCCACAGCACTATCCTTTCATTCGCCTTCCCCTTTAGGGTAATCTGATTTTACACGGTGGAAGTGGAGGCTCTTGCACATCCAGGACTGGGGGGGATCAGTGAGCTGAGCAGACAGGCCAGCATGCTGCGGCGGTGGGCTCTAACCAGCTTTCCAAAAAAGTGGCTTGCACGTTGAGAGGTGTGAGAGTATTTAGTCTACAAAGAAGTTGAGAAAGTTGTTAAGAAACTGCAATTTGATTTTTTTTTTTTTAATGAGATATCTCCAGTGTTTTAAATTAACTTTAAAAGAGCCGCAGAGGTGACCAAAATTAATTTTTAGTAGTCTGAATGCTTTGTTTGCTGTGTTTGTTTATATTGTTTGTTAGTTTAAAATACATCACTCTATTTGAGTGGCTTTAATAAGTACAAATTAAGAATATCATCTGGGAAACTCTTTGGAACATTTATTCAAGATGATGACTTTGTGGTTAATATTTTTTTAGTAATTATGAGCTCTGCAAATGTCTTAGATATTGTTACAGCCTTTTAACTCCCTGAAAACAATGTTTCAACTCTTCTCTATAAATGAAATATTCACAAGGGACAAGTAAAATTAAGGTTTTATAAAAATTATAAGTATTTTGATAACCATTATCTTTTGGATTGTCCTGTACTTTCTAATTTAGTTTTAGTTTTTTCTAATTTAGTAATTTAATAAATTTTCATTCAAGATGCTCCATATGTGGAATTTAGGCTAAATAATCTGTCTCACTAGTTAAAACACTATTTGTGTCACCTGGTTTATGCTCGCTCTACTTGCCTGTTTTTATTCTAACGTGACCCGGTGCAACTCGTGTTATTTTTCTTGTCTGCTAATCACTAATCCAATCACTGACTTTTACTTACACTCGTGCCATTATATTGTGATTCTTTTTCTCCCTCCGCATCTTTCAGGCGTGACGAAAGAGCATTCAAACGTGTGCGATCCCACGGAGAGAAAATCTGCAGCTTTTTTTTCTCGACCTTTGCGTGGGGAGGTCAAAGTGAAGAGTCACACACACAAAGGCACCACTGGAGGTGATCATTTTTCAGTGCCCAGTGGAGCACATGATGCAAAACACGGGGCTTGAACACAGTCCTTTATGTCACACTACATTGCATTGTGCTGCCTGGTTATATGGATTATGCTGTAGATCTAAAATTGTGTTATTTTGCTTTAACAAGTGTCATACTGCAGTGTAATGCACACTTTTAGTCATTACTACACAGTCCAGTGCTACCACACAAGCTGTCCTCCACACTACTCCTCTTCAAGGTGTGGCCCTCCCAGATACAGACCATCAGCTGTGCAATCCACCATATTCTGCTGCCAGGCTAATAAATGGCTTGTGTCAGAGGCAGTGTCAGTCTATTGGTTGCTCATTTTGAGTTTGTCTAGGGGTTGGAGAGGAGCTTTGCATTCTCCGCCGCTCTGCTCAGTGACTGGCAAAGTCCTGACTTTATTGATTTCTTTCTTCACTGCTCTTTGTCAAAATATCCAACTGCAGACCTTAAAGACCTCCGCCATTGCTCGACATCTGCAGCCACACACGGCTCCTCTTATAATGGTCGACTCCTGCACTTTGTTTTTTGAAGGGGTGGGGGAGGCGGGGAGGGATGATAGGCTGTGTGAGTGGAAGATGATTGGAGAACACAATCTAAAGCCTCAGCAGCTCTCTCCCTCTCCTCTCTCTCTCTCTCTGTTTTTTTCCCTGTATCTCACTCTCTCTCTCTTTCCATTCTGACACAGAGAAAATATTGTACACTGACTGGCTCCCATTGAATCCACGTTGTGATTCATCGCCCAATTTCAAACTGCCAAGCAGCTAAATTGCACCAGGTCTGCCAAAATTCATCCCAGGAACACGCAGGAGATGTGAAAAATTAAATGTCATCGTGGCACAGTGGAAAACTTTCACCTCTCATCGAGCAGAATATGCTTGCTTCATTCTGTACTGATGGATGATGGCTCGGGGCTATACTTAACCTACTTAGTAATGTCATGTACTGCAGAATGTGTTTACTTTTGAAAAATAGTGAGAAAACATAAACTCTATCAGAGCTTGACATCTACGCATTCTTCCTCCAAATAAAGTGGCTTTTTATGTTGATGCAGGAATGAATTTTCCCCCTCATCAGACTTGTTTGCTGTATATCATGTACTAACGCTGGGGGTGTAAAATAATGTAGGCGAGATGAAAAGACAGATACTGTTTCTAAATATTAAGGGGTATCTGTTAAACTTCACTGCTTAAATGTCTGGATAAACTGGGAGTGATTATCGTTTTTTCACATGGCTACCCTTTAGGTGCCAATTTGAAGTTTTATCAGGGAAAGTTACAGCGTCCAGACATTTTGAAGGGATAAAGGTACATTACTGGGCGTGAATGAGAGCGGGTGAGAGACAATGGGCTGAAATACAGAGAAAGGATGAGGTTGGGAGGCAGGGAGAGGGTAGGAGGGCTGAGCGATGACTGGCTACTTTAGCAATTAAAATGTGGGGCAAAGACACAGAGGCTTGGTTTGACCGAGAGACTGCACCATTCATCATCCCAGCTGCCATAAAGCAGCAGTAGATGGAATCTTTGATTTGAGCTTCACAGGAACATAAATCAAAATCCAAACCATGGCCTGTCATAAATTTGAGAGATAGAAAAGAAGAGGGCCATCGCCAGAATAACCCATTTGAGAGAGGGAGAAAGAGGAAGAGAGGAGAAGTAAGGTTGGAGAGTAAAGGTAAAGGTAGTTACTTTTCTGGCTTTGCACACCATCCCACATGCACACGCACAAACACCCGCGTGCAAAAGACAGACGCGGTTTAAAGACACACACCTTTGTCCCTCCATATGTATTTGAGGTTCAGACGCAGCTGCCTCACACCCCGGCACGATATCGAATCCAGGGATCATTGATCAAGTGGCTGGGTCCTGTCAGTGGCCAGTGGTGTGCCTGACCCGCCCCGCCCTGCCAACATATCCCCGTCCACCCCCCTCTCCTCTTCATACCCTCGAATACAAGGCAGAGAACAAGGAAGTGAGGTCATGCTGCATGTACACCCATCCATCTAAATAGCATGACAACGACAGCTAATAAATCATTCATTCATTGTTTAATCTATTGTCTGCCCTGGCAAAAGTCATGTGGCTGATATGAAGACAGATTTACCCCATGCAGGTGGGGCCCATTGGAAGAGGGATTTTTACTGTTACTGGTTTCCTTATCAATTAGTAATGTGTTCATTATACCTTGGAGCAATTAAATACACTAATGATTGAAATAACACGGAGGGTCTTCTATCAAGTCAGTGCCAAAGTAATTTAAGCCAATTTAGTCATACATTTTATTTTTGCTGGAGGCTTCGGGGTTTCAAACATTGTGATTTACTGGTGCGCAGTGGAAGTTGACTGAAAGATGAATGATTGCTCATCTACAAGTTATTTCAACATCACATTCACCTGCACATATGCAGGAGCGACTCTACTAACATATTCATTTGGGAGGGGAGGGAGGGCTGGGGAAGGTGGGTGAGGCTCTCGACTCATATGCAAGGTCAGGGAAGGTTCACTTTAAATGCAACGCACAACCCCAGAAGGATGAATATTTAGGTTCATCTTCGCCAATGTGAGCCATGTTTAATTTATTATAATTACAGGAAGTCTGAGTGAAGGCAGCGTGTTATGAGCAGAGGTAACAACCCTAACATAACCCTATTACGGAGGGGTTACGTTTCCCCGGTGCGGAATCAATGTAAAACACGTGACCTGAAACAGCTCAGGACAGGTTAATGAGGCTACATTTGGGATATGCATCTCATTACGGCAGCCAGAGGGAAGGTCACAAAACACCACTGTTTACCTTAGCCCACCGCTTAACAGACTCATCCTTGAAAAGCAGGGCGAAATGTACCACAAGCACCAGCAAATCATCACATTGTTATGGTATGACTCGGATGCAAAAAGCACTGAAGCTCACATTCCACTTTGGAAAGGTCATGTGCGTGTGGCCCACAGCGAACAGCACCGCCATGTTTGACCTGTTGTTAAAGTGGTGATAGCAATTGTTTTATGCCAGATGAGTCTGATACACAATATGATTTAGAAGCCATAAAAAGCGATGAGGTAGTGTTGATCTCTCAGACAGCTATCGCTGTTGATGAATGATTGAGCCTGGGACGTGCTTGAAGCCGACGATGGGAGGCCATGAGAAGGTGCGTGTTCATTTATGTGGCTGCCTTATAGCAGCCAAAAGCGGTGTGTGGCACTCCTGTCTGTGCCCGCATGCGGAGCGTGGCATTAGTCAGAGTGTGTAAAGCCCTACCAGTCAGACGGGAGATGGGTTGAGGGAGATGAATGGGAGGCAGGTTCACTTTATTACTGTCACTCTGCTCTCTCCCAGTCTGCCTCAACCTCCCCACTACCACCCATCCATTAATCACATGTTACTGCCTCCACCCTCCCTCTCTCACTGTCTATTTCTCCTCCCTCCACCTTTCTACTCCCCCTCCATCGCTCCAACTATCCATCTACCCTTCCATCGTTCACAATTGCATCACTTTTTTCCAAAGCCTCACTTACTTTCTCTTCCTCACACGCCCTTTCTATCATCCCATTAAGTCCCGTCTGTCTCTAGTTTTCCACTCCCTCCCTGATCTTGAGGCCAACGCACACTTAACATCAAATTGTGACAGAAAAGTTAATAATATGACAAATATCTGCGTAAATAAAATAATCATCCTCTGCTGAATTGGGGCGCACCATCTTTCTGTAAATACATGATTTCTGATGGTCTCTTCAAAGTTCTCTGCTACTTTCAATCCAGTCCTTTACTAAATTATGTTTTTTACAGGTAAAGACTTAAATAATGTGTAAACTGGTTGCTGAGAAAGATTTTTAGTCAATTAAGGCAACCAGATAGAAAGTCACTGTGCATCACCAGTTGTAACACAAAGCCAAAAAATTTTTTTAGGGGATGTAGTGACATATATCAAAGTGTTTGTAGATATTACTTTGTTTTACTTACATATGTGTACATAGAGAAATCTTTGTTTCAGGGCTTGTAATAATTTGTAGTTTAGAATGAGTCGAGCATATGCTATATGATTATACTAATCTAACCTTGTGTTATCTCTAAGAATTCAATCAAAAATCTTATTTTCTTTTATTCTACATCATTATTAAACAGTATTTTGATGTGTTGGGTCAGGTATTATGCTCATATTTAATGTTACTGCTTCACTCTTCAATCCAAATTATATTTGCTAATGATAGCTTTGTCACTGTGGTGCGCCCTGTTTTAATTTAGTGGTGTGTAAATCTCCCCTTACGTTTTAAGTAGCCTAAGCTTGGACTTACAAAGAGCTGAGGCAACTGGCTCCTGGTCCATGAACATGCAGACTGTTAGAGTTGAGACACTACAGATCAGCGTGGAGCGGCAGCATTACCCCTGCAGTGATGCCACCAGCTCTCCCTCTGTCCCAGCAGCTATCAGCCTCTCTGCAGCTCCCTTGGGCCACACGTCAGACAGTAGTGCTGTGTTGATGCTTTCGCTACATACTGCATATATATAGCCGGCTAGCTCTGCCTCTCTGGGGTACCTGGATGAGCTGTGCGCTACGTGGATACCAAGGGCTGAGGGGGCTGAGGGAGGGAGGGAAGGGAAGAGAGGCCCCCATAGGCCGACCGTGCCGCCGCTCCCCCGGATCCTATCGGCTAATGGGTCGGCAGGGATTTGGGGAGGGGGGTGGAGGTGGACAGAGACGGATGGCTCCTGACAAACTCACACTGACAGCCAGTGAATACAGGGCAGCCTAGCAGAAAGGTCAGAGCAGGGATGGATAAAGGACCGCTTGACTTTCAAAGTTTCACCCTGCTTGGTGCCACCGCACTGTCAGCGTGGAGAGAAAAGTGTTTACAGCTCGTCAGTTGTTTTTTCAGTCAAGTTAGCTGGGCGTCTTTGCTAACAGCCTCTTCTTTGCACGCCAGAAACTTTTGAGAATCCCTCAAACGTTTACATCCAGTGCCGCACACAAGCACAAATCTTGTTTGCAGGCAAAACAAAAAAAATGACAACAATTTTCAAAATGACTCTGCCTTTAAAAGGTACAATTCCAGGTGCAGCACATATATGCAACAGCACTGACAATCTCATTAGGTCCTTGGTAAGCTGTGTACCTTCAAGAAGAAAGAATCAGACCCCCTCTAAATGAACTAATCTGGTCTTCACCCTGGAGGCTCACTTACTGTGTGTGTATGTGTTTGTGCGTAGGTGATGTGTTTATTGACTCCAGCAGAGGAGTGGATAAGAGGAGAGCCTCTGACTGAAGAACACTGATCCAGTCAGATGTCACAGGCCCTCAGAACTGCCTCTAATGGGGCCCCAGGGACTCTCTATCTCTCTTTGACCCTCTTCCTTTTTCTCTCCCTGCCACACTAGTTCTCTACAGCCAGCCTCTCTGTGTCTATCCACCCCCTGGATTCTGCTCATATTACACTTTGAGAATCTACTGTTACATGTGTAAATTACAAAACTAATGGTTCGGCCACGCGATGCGAAGTCCGCCATCAAAGGCG
Organism: Scortum barcoo; assembly: GCA_023238725.1. Taxonomy (NCBI): domain Eukaryota; kingdom Metazoa; phylum Chordata; class Actinopteri; order Centrarchiformes; family Terapontidae; genus Scortum; species Scortum barcoo. Next base: position 20,661,385 of record CM041536.1, on the reverse strand, counting down.
TCACCAAATAAAGCAGTTTTACCACATGTGTAAAGCGCCGGGAGTGAAACGTTTCATTATTTAACATGTGAGCACGGTCAGAAGATGAAGAAGAAGATTTTCAAAGGAGTACTTTGACATTTTTATATACCCTTATATTTGCTTTCTTGCTAAGCTTTGAGAAAACTGATACCCCTCTCATGTCTGCAAAGTAAATATGAAACTAGAGCCAGCAGACAGTTAGCTTAGCTTAGCACAAAAATAAATAACAAGCCTGGCTCTGCTGGATTGCTTGTAACACAACAACATTTTTTGGCGATTGGAGGTTTTTACCCTGTTTTAGCAATGACTTAACAAAGTGTGATATATTAATTAGTGAGATTTAGAGGCGCTAGTAGGTTTTATTATTTGTGTTATTTGTGGACAGAGACAGGTCAGCTGTTTCCAGTCTTCATGCTAAGCTAAGCTAAGCTGTTGCCTGTAGCTTCATATTTAACAGACAGATGGTATTAATGCTGTTAGAGTGGATAACACTATCACCTAAAAGGTTTCATTTCAATTTCATTTCTTATTTTTCTTTAGAGACATTATGTATATGAATATAAACATTAAATCTAACAATTTAAATGTTCAACTTTCATATAAACCTCTAGCTACATTGTATTGTAGCTACACCTCTTACAACAATTAAAATCTCATTGTTAAGAGAGACCTGACCGTGGAACAACATAAGAGCTGTGTAACAACACTGAATGCAAGACAGAAAGCATGAACAAACAAGGAAACCGGTGCCAACAACATGCATATTACAGGCACATACATGCATTCAGGTATTTGAATATAAAAAAATCATCCAAACATTTTCTAGTCGCAGTAGTAGGAATATCATATATTGTGCACAAGCTGCTACAATGTAATGTACGTGGCTAAAAATGCAACTTAATCACTTTGTGGTCAACACATCATCTTTAATTTTAGAGTAAAGCAGACTGATTTTTAAGCAGTGCTTCGTGAGGTTGATTAACAACCATGTGAACTGCTAAACTTTTGCAGGCACCGACAACAGTCATGCCCGCTCTGATTACATGCGAAACTGTCGACACTTAACCACATTTGATTTGCCTACTTAGCGTGAGCCTCATCATGTGAGATCAGCGAGGACACCACTCGTCAGCGGGCCAGAGGAACCGGAAGGGACAGTTCCCGGCAGGACGTCCACTCCTCCCACCGCTCCCAGAAGGCCATGCTTCAGCCATGTGTCCATCATCACCGTCGGGAGGCATCCATTTTTGAGTCCTAACGTCGTCCATCTGAGGCACCCCTGTCTCTTTGACGAGTCGTGTGACCTTTTCCCCACGTCAGGTGTCGTGCTCGGTTACGTCAGGGTGGCGGCTGAGTGTCAAAATGTGGTCCTGTTTGTGTCCGTTGACTCTGTTAATGGTTTTACCCAAAGAGCACTGCTTTGGAGTGAAACAGGATCTGATGTAAGATGACAGGGGTGACACAGACGGGGCCGGCCCGGTTGTGTTCGACGAGGTGGCCCTCACTCGGTTGGAAGTGTCCTATTAAGACGGGACACACACTGTTCATTATCAACATGGTGGAGAGCATTTCCAGGATGAATGCCAAAGTAATAGTTTATTTGTAGGTGTGCACATGCGCTTTTGACACCTCAAGATGAGCGGAGGACACTGAGAGATACAGTCATTGTAACAGGGTGCATCAGACAGATGACACACAGAATCACCCTGCAGAAGTAAAGTCACAGATTGTTGTGAGAGTTAGCATGCATGTGTGTTTCTTAGTTGGCTCTCTCTTGGAAAAGAAGCCTCTATCTGGTTAAATTGAGGTTAATTTGAAAATGTTTGTGTTTTTTTTGTAGCACTCTCTAAATGCACAGTGGTGTACATTCTGATCCTACACCCCCCTCAAGAGGCTCCATCTAATACCAGACAGACACTGTATGTCTCTCCACTGTGTCATAACCCCTTTTCTTCTCCCTCATTACATTTCTTAGGGTGGACAAAACACATTGTGCTCACACACCATTGCCCGATCATGTTAGAGTTGACTGGGACACCGGAGCTGGCCTCCCCCCCCGAGGCTTCTTCCTTGCCCCCCACTGTTACTGTACGATCACTGGCACAAGGGTCAACCAACCAACCCCTCTGATTCAGCCAAAATCTCCTGTACATTTTCCCGCACATTGGCAACACACTGTAGCGTTCATGTCCAAACACTCCTGCTATAGACCCTTTTGAGTGCCGTGTAACACTATCAATATGTCGTGGTTTCCTGTGAAGTACATTTTAACAGGGGCTTAACAAATCGCCATTTGTTTCAGCACACAGACGCTCTTCTGTATAGTTTATTTGGACACATATTTGCTCCAGTAAAACACAACTTAAGTGATGATTTTGTTCCAGCGTTTAAACCTGTTTGAAAGACCTGTTTGAAGCCTTGAACATTTGGTGTTAATAGGGCAGAACGGTGGGGTGTATTTGATAACCACAGCAGCTACAGTATGACATCCACAGCCAAACGATGGCTACCAGCTCTGCAAACAACCACCACACCCTCGATCCATTTTTATTGTATTTGAGCAGCAGTGTTATATTTCCTGGCCTCCCCTTAGCACCACACACACAGGGCACTCCAAACAAAAAATCCATACTATCGACCCGCCAATGTCACCACAATTACTCTTCCCAAACAGCCATTGAGGACAAATTACATCTGCACTGCCTTTTCACCCGGTCACTATGGCTGAGCAGTAGCCCCCTCACACCACTGCCTCCTCCGCCTCCTTCTCATCCTCCTCCCAGCCTCCTGTCTCCGTCCCTCCATTTGCCCCCTAACTGAAGTCTGAATGGAGATATGGAGAGCGGGGTCACAACAGGGGACGGGACTGCAAAGGAGCAAAAGAGCCAGCAGCTTAGACTAAGCATAACAGAGACACTTCGTGAAATATTGCCTGAGCTTATCACTGATCACACAATTTCAAGCCTTCTAGGCAGCTGCCACTAAATGTGCAACAGTTATTCTGCTTGAACACTCACTTATCAAAGCAGAGATTTTTTTTCCCCAACACTGACATGTAGCGTGGGCGACCAGGAAAAAAAATTGCCTGATATTTGCATACGTCGTATTGGAATAGGCGATGTTCAAATATCATCTTCCTGCCGGTGGCAGGCTCAAGCTGAGAGCCGCATCTTCCTCTGCACCCGGGCAGGCCTCCAGTGGTGAGAGGTAATCTCGCTCTGAGGTGTGAAGAAAACCACTTCCCATGTTTACATGAATACAGAAGCCCGACGCCACAGAAAACCCTCTGGTATTGATTTCCCTGTCTGTATACACTGCCAAAATCATTTATTCACTATTGGCAGCAGTGCTAGCAACAACCAGCATTTAATGCTCTTAGCTATTAAGTTTCTTTGCAAGTAATCTCAGAGAACGTTGTCCCCCCTCCAACAGCAGACAGGGTGATTGAATTTTCCTGATGTTACGATGGCCCAGGAGGACATTTAAATGACTTCTGGTGCAGGTGGTGTATACCTGGGTGTCGGAGTTTGATTCTGTTTCAGACGGTGTGTAGGTCCCCTTTCTGAATCAGGATCATCAGTCACCGCCCACACACACACACACACACACACACACTGCACACACACACACACACACCTTTCACCTTCATCTTAAACAATGAAAGGCTCTACACTCTTTTAACTGTAATAGCTCCAATGCCATCTACTCAGTATTTCTTCTCATAGGAGCGCTCGTATAGAACTATTTCTCTCCAAGGCACATCAGTGGCTTCAGTGATATTTTTTACAGTTGTAAGGCTGGAATTAGAGCAGGATTTTTTTTTTGTTCCCATACCTAGAACAACATACTCAAGATACTGCTTTCATGGGTGTTTCTGCAGCAGCTAAACCAGACAGAAAATGTGACTCTTTGTTAATATATAGGCAGGTACATTTGAAAAGAAAGAAAATAAATTATTTACCTCAACTTATCGGGCCATATATTTGAAAACTCAATCAGGAACTGACTGGCATATACATCAGATTTTATTCTCACAGATATAAATGATGTTCATAAATACCCCCTCAAACAAAGCTTTTTTATGAGAATGAAAATATGAAAGAGAAAAAAAAAACAAGAGGGAAACCTGACAGAAATAAAGCCATAAATCAATAAAATCTCATATTCTTGAACTTAAAGGATTTGAATGGCAGAAGATATTTAACTGTATCATCACAGATACAGCACGTCACTAGGAGACTCTCATATTTCAGTGGAGAAACAGATGAAACTTAAAGTTGCATTCGCGCAGGCACCTCTGCTGTGTTTTTGGCTTGAGACATTAGAAACAAAGCAGACATTTTAAACAATTTTGCAACACAAAATGGCAACAAAGATTTCTCCAAATAAATCAAGCTGCCTCCGACTCACATGGCAACCTATTACGCTCGCTCTCTAGATCCTGCATTAATGCACAAATCTGCATTATAACGCTAAAGCTCCACCTATCAAGAGCTTGTGTGTGTGTGCGTGAAGGAATCATTCATGCATCTGTGAGTGTGTATGTGTATGATATATGGTGATCAGTCACAGGAGGGGTTTTTACTGCGTGATTATTTCTGCTGTGACACTAACGAGCTTCGGCTGCAGATCCACTGCAGACCAATTACACTGGAGAAGAGGCTGCTTGCTTATTACACTCAGATAATCAGCGGGTTTTACCCTCCATGTTACAGCTCCTGCTACACATATGAAGATTTGATTTTTGCAAGACGTGCTTCCATGGCTGAGTGCTGCTCACATACAGTATATATATATATATATATATATATATATATATATATATATATATATATATATATATATATATATATATATATATGTGTGTGTGTGTGTGTGTGTGTGTGTGTGTGTGTGTGTGTGTATTTGTGTGTATTACCCACCTGCTATTCAGACAGACAGCAGGCTATTGTCTGTGATGCTGTGCTGTCTATATTGGGGAGCTCCAGCTTGTTGATTTATCACTCCCGCATTGTGTTGCCAGAGTTTCTCCACTCGATTGTATCTTTGGTGCACCAATATGCCACCTCTGCATGTGTCAGATTGTGGCCGTGTCCGGTATGAGGGATTTGTGACTGGAGGGGGACCTTGCAAACAGGAGACCCACGAGGAAGGAGAAGATGAGGGGAGAAAGAGGGATCAAAACATCTCTGTATTCAGTGATTGGGTTATTCTAGACAGCACTGTCAGCACTTTCCACAAAGAGTTGCAGAAAACCAGGGAGGGCGGTAGGGGAGATCTTTTGATGTTTACTGTACCAGTGTGTGAGTGCGAGTGTGTGTGTGTGTGTATGTGACGCACTCTAATCACCTTAATTATTTCCTCTAATTACCTGCAAACAGCTAATGAATTCCTCAGGAATCCTATCATGTTGTGTATGTGCTCACATCATCATCCGTTTTGCACGGCTGCCATTAATTTGCTCATAAACAAATACAATTAGCATAAAATGTTTCATTACAGGCTCATATATCTGGTTTAGTCTCTGGTAAGGGTATAAAAAAGCTGAAGAACACACACACACACACACACCAAAAAGGATCATTTGGTTGCATTTCCTTTCCACCTTTATAAACAGCATGATGAAATGAACGTGGTTTAGAAAAATATTTCACAGTGTGTATGTTTGCTGTCCTTGGGGATGTTGGTGTGTGCACTCGTATGCATGTTTGCGCGTGTCTGTGTTTGTATTTGTGTGTGTTTGTTATTTTTTCGCTTTATAAATTTTCCATTCAAGGTCGTCCGGAGAAGAGGGACAATGGACCCGGTCCTGGGTGGACTGATGATGAATGTGTACATTTCATGACAACAAAAGCATAATGACCTTATTCTATAATGAATGGATTCATCATTAAAAATCTCTGGCCTGCGGCAAAGTCTTTTTTGCATATTCTGATGTCACCTCCTCTCTGAACATCACATGCATTTGTAGTCTATGCCTCTGGTGTACTGTGTGCAATAAGTGTGTGTGTGTGTGTATGTGTCTCTGTGTGTGCGTGCGTGCGTTATGCATTTTTGTTTTAATGCGCAGGTTCTACTTGCTGTGTGCCTGTGTGGTGCACCGACAGTCCAGACATGGCTAACTGCACCACCCATTAACACAGTCAGACATGCTAGCTCAAACAGACTGGCGTTCAATCACTCTTGTCACAGACATGTTTATGGAAATACTCTTGTTTATGTAACTAATGCCTTCATGATTGCAGAGTGTGTATGCAGCATCTTTCCTCAGATAATTAGTGATGAAAACCCCCGACTGAGGTTCTGTCCTACACAATGTCACCAAACCCGACAACGAGGAACCGTGTTTATCAAATCATGGAACAATGTTGTAACGTTGTTGTGAAATTCCCCTTGCAAGTTACAGATGGCCCAGAGTGTTAAAAATGTAGGTTTTAACTGTGTTAACAATGTTTCTGGGCAACTATTTCACAACACATGTATCTGAGGTGACATTTCCTTTAGTTTCCAGCCACAGATGTCTTCGATTTTCAGTGACGGAAATCAATCAAGTACACTTACTCATAGTGCAGTACACGTTGAGGTACTGCTTCTCATTTCATTTCATGCTTTTCATTTTATACTGCTTTATACTTGTACTCCACTTTATTTCAGTAGCAAATATGATACTTCACTACATTTATCTTACTGTTAGTTGCTAGTTATTTACAGATTAAGAGATTTTATAAACAAAACACATGATCAGCATATCAAATATGAAATTATTAGAATTGATTGTCCACATTTTGCTGATCTACAACACTAATAATAAGTAGTAATAATCATCCAGTAACATATGTTACTGGATGATTATTACCATAACATATGTATTTGTTTAACACTTGGGTCATTTTTCTGAATTATGAGTGCTTTAACTTTTGATACTAAATACATTTTGCTAAAAAAAAAAACCCACAGAGTATTATTAATGGAAGAATGTGCAGTGGTGGAAGTACTCAAATATTTTATTAAATACAAGTAGTACTATATTATACTCTAAAAACCAACATATACATATAAAAGTATTTGCATTGAAATAGAAACAAAAAAACTTGCTTGTTATGACTCATTAAGTAGTCATTATTATATTGTAATTATTTATTCATGCATTACTTTAATGTTGCATCTGGTAAAGACACTATATATACTGCTGGGTAGTTTTACCTATGATATGCTGATATACATTATACAATTATAGCATTGTATTTTTTATTAGCAATATGACAAAATAACTAGTTACTGAAGCTTAAACATAAATAAACATAAAGTGTAAAGTAGCATAAAATGGAATTACTCAAGGAAAGTACAGGTACCTCAAAATTGAACTTGAGTATAGTACTTGAGTAAATGTAGTTAGTTACTTTCCGCCCCAGCTTATGTGCAGTGATGTTTACTTTTTACTTAAGCAAAGCATTTGAAAACTTCTGCAGCCACTATAGATTTTAACATCATAAGTGGTTAGAGACACATTTCAAGCTTTTATTTTTCCAGGTTTTTCCTCTGTCTCGGCCTTCTTACAGTACTCGCCACAGAGAGATGTTTACTGGCTGCACAAACAAAGCGCTGATTGATTGACAGCGGCCAATTATCAGTGCCTCTCTGTGCCGTATTGATCCCCGGGCGAGATTAGTATCTTTTCTCTAGCTCGCTGTCCTGCAGGTCATGTAACATGCTCTGACCCTGCCATGGATACAAATGGCACATACATCTCCTGAACCGCTCCAAATGTCACCTGTCAGAGAGAGAGAGATAGAGAATGGGGGACAGAGAGTGGTTTGGGGTAAACACACACACACTCAAGCAAACACTCCCATCAGTTTAAAGATCACAAGCTGTAGAGATGTCTCTTGTTATAAAATGGCAATTATGTCATTTGACAGGTTTGCATCTCCTCCTCTCGCTTCACTATGTCTGCCCTGCAGGTATACACTCTCAAGAGGTGAAGCAGGTAAAAGCACTTGAACTGAATCAGCCTTTCACAGCATTCTATTGGAATATCTAATACCAGGCGGTCGTGTTACCGAGCCAGCCACCGCACCAATGCATTTTGCAGATAAAGAAGCCACAATGGCTGTACTGTACAGCAGCGGGGGAGGAAGCGACGAATTCAGGGTGCCAAGTTGAGAATTCAGAGCTTCCCCTCTGTCTGTAGTCAGGTGGGATAACAGGGGGCGAGTGCTGGTTGGTGGCTCTCCGGTGGCTCTGACAGCCTGTCACGGGGAGATCACTGCCACATGCCTGTCTGTCCACAACGCTGACGGCTGACCCGTCCAACACGGCCCGGCCCGCTGGTCATGCCATCCCTGTCTGCTGTCGGACGCCTTTGACAGCTGACAAGACACCTGGGACACGGCAGGCAGGGGCCAGAGCACTGCTACCTGTATAGACATCAGGATTTACTGCTGCCAAGGAGAAGGGAGGAAAGAAGTGTGGAGGAGGAGGGGACAGAGAGAGAGAGAGAGAGCATACACACATTTTCAAAAGGATAACATACTGTAGTTGCTAAAATCTATTATTATAAACAATGGGGATTTGCCTCCAATTAGTGAGTCTTTGTCATCAGTTCTCATCTAAACATAGAAACACAGTACAGTTAATACAGCATATCCTGGCTTTTGACAAAAATGCGTATGTGTGTGTCTAACTCTGCTTTGTTTGCGTGCGTGTGCGCATTACATTTTTCACAGCATAACTCCCTTTAGATGTGGAGACAAAGGAGGCTGGCGGCTAGAGTCTGGGCTGCTGAAACATATGGGCCATGTCATTTATCACGTCTGCTGGTGAAGGAATGAGAGCCCATCAGTGGCCTGGCATTGATCCCTGTATGGGCCAGCCATTGTTTCCAGCAGCACCTGGTGGAGTTCTGTCTGCAGTAATGGGGAGGAGGAGACAGGCAGAGAGGGGAGAGGATTAGTTTGGAAAGGGAGGCGTCAACTTCTTCTGGGCCACTCTGTTTGGGCGGCTAAAAGTTAGAAAGAAGCTGAAACTTTGATACTATTTTTCTGTTTTTGTATTTCAGATACATCCTCTCAGATTCTTCTTAAAGTACGCATAATAATCGCAAAAACTTTGGTTTATTTCCCAACAGCTGTGATTACCGGTGGTTAGTACAAGTGTGCTTTAAAACCTCAGGTCCCAGAGGTCTGAAGGCAGCTTCCTTGTCATAAATACAACTGAAGAGCAGCTGGTGAATCAGTTAACAGTGCCGGCAAACAAACTCACATCGTAAGTGCTCGTAATGTGAAAATGTATAGGTAGGCAGTTTGAATCCACAGTGTGAATGGCAGACTTGATAAATGATGAAAAATACTACACAGAACGGTAAGTAAAGTGAATGAATGATTTTATGAAAAATACCAACTATAAATAGTATCAAAATGGTGTATGATTTCAATTAACATATTACTACAATTGAAGTATTATTAATATTATCATTATTCAATGTTGCAGTATATAGTACAAAAATAGGTAAATTACAACCCATCTGTGTGCATGAATATAGCTTTATATACACATGTGCTTTGATATATTTACCTCATACAATACCTCGCTTTCTTAGAACTTGCATCACCTTCATACCATACCAGTGTGTTATACCTTCACATCATACTTAGAGATGAAAAAGATGTGTAAAAATAGAAAAAAAAACCCATTAAACTTAAAATTCGAGCTTGCATATCTTTCATGCTGTGCAAAAGAGGAGAGTGTGCAATAAACAAAAATAATTGCAGTAAGAGTAACAATAAGAATTAGGTAAAGAAATATCAAAGATAAAAAGTAAGGGTAAAATTATATATTTATTTACTAAATTTATTATTATTAATTATTATTATTATTATTATTATTATTATTATTATTATTATTATTATTATTTTAAAAAGTATTATAATACTGTGCTTTATTTTTCCTGTTGCTTGTCTGTTTGCCCTCATACCCCCCAAAAATATGCACATAAAGCTATAGCTTATATTTTGATGTGGGAAGCTCTGAAAAGAAACTGTAATATTTTCACCTGGCTTTGTTAAAAGCACATTTGCTTACTCAGCATTGTTTGTCTGCAGTAATTCATCACAGGCTTTGAGCTATTGATGGAAGCAGCATCGGTTAGCAGGCCCCTGTCAATGATTCACTCACTAAGCCCATCTGTCAGGCGCCCTCTGCTTCTCCCCTCTTCCTCTCCACCACTGCTGTTCGGCTCAGCCCTCCTCTTCCTTGGTGATGGATGCATAAAGTCCTTGACAGCCTCAAACAGCAACATTCAACACAAGAACACCTCGCAGGTTCAGTTGTTGCTGTGTAATGCCACACAAATATTCAATCAATTATTGTCTCAAAGTCACCTGTGGCGCAGCGCGAAAACCATTTACAACTTTGGGAAAGAAAGGCTGCGTGGGAAGGTGATTTCTGGAAGTGATTGGTAACTATTTGAGTATTCACAGCTTAGCTGAGGACAGTGATCAATAAATCAGCTGCTCAAAGAATCCATCATGATTGTGCCATTAAATGCTCCCAATATACTCAGTGATAAACTGCGGGCAGCACATTTCTGGAAGGTGGTGTGGTGCATCCTTGCAGGGCGGAGTGAACCACACAGGGAGGGGATGAAGTATCTGATTGTCTAAAGTGTGAGTTTGAAAAGAAACCTGAGGATCTTGATGTGAGCACAGATCAGTGGTGTGAGTCAAATCTCAGCTGCGGCAAAGAGTGCCATCTGTGGGTGCAAGGCAAGAACTGCATGATTAAATGGCGTGAAACAAATCAGACCAGTCATAGTTACACATCCAAAACATTCATCTCTCTCTCTCTCTCTAACTTAATTCTTGACCTTGGAAACAGCAGAGATGCATTTTGCAGTTCACTGAAGCTGCCCATCATAACATATGGTCTTTGTCAGCAAATGGAGTTGTCCAGTTGGAATCTTAGATGGTAAAATTTCATTTTTTTTCCCACCTTGGCTTAAAAACTAAAGTTCACACTGAGATTCACATTAAACTTTTACTGCAGCCACAAAGTCCATTAAGAAGCTGATGTAGCTGATTCACAGACTCTCAAAAATTATGTTATTTGGTACAATTTGTTTCACCCAGTTATAAATACAAAAAAATAAAGCATAAAGAATTTTAGTAGGTGTCCTCTAATTTAAACCTGACTCCATATAATAAAAAATTGAAATAGAAATAAAAGTAAAATTAGTTTTCTTTTTAGTCTATCAAACATAATAAAAAGCTGAACATGAATTACAATAACTTCAGTTTACACTTTTAAAACCTTTATTTTGATGCATGTATGGAAGTGTAGAAGCTGGGTATCAGAAAATAAAGAACCTTCTCTACTCTCCCAGAAAAAGAAAAAGCAAAACTAACACTCTCACTTTTGTATCATCCCCTCTCCTCATAATGATTTATGGACCCTTAGTTGTGATTCTTCATCTCACACTTGTCGGGAATTCTAGAGATTTTTTGTATTCCATCTTAAATTTCTGTCTATAATATAGTATAAGTTTGAGTTTAACTGCTTCCTGTGGTAACGGCAACGACCTGAGAAGGACAAACATGTTTGAATTGATTTTCTATTGCCATTTTCTCTCCATTTGCCATCTGGTCTTGTGAGAATCTCTGAGAGTTTAAATTCACATTGCCTGTCAGAATAGGGACACTCTTCCTTTTTTGTGCTGTAAACCTCAAAATCGTACACTCTGAGACAATCCGGAAGATTCAGCTGAATGTTAAAGGTATAATCCTTTAAAATTTCATGAACTAAAACCTCATTGTTTATACAATTTATGATCAGGGTTTTGTTCAGCGGTACCCATTTAACCTATTTACATTCAGTAATTACCTCTCTTCAGAGCACTTTTCATTGGTAGTGGCAGGCAGAGAGAGTCTAATCCCTTGCTGGATTCAAACAGCCTCACTACACATTCGGAGGAAATGATTCAACATATAATCCATGATTATTGTTTGTAATGTTAACATCATTGTTATCAGCCTCACTGTTTACTGTTCCCTCACCTACAGCTGTATCAGAGCTGTATTAAGTTACTGCTAATACTTACATTTCCTTCTGCTGCTATTTCACATTAAAAGTGTTCAAGTGCCAAAACACAGGGATGCCTTTTAGTGTGAAGCAATACTGGGGAGTACAAAATTTTCATCACAGAGCTTTACTGATAACAATCATTTATAGTTTTTTTTTTTTCAATCTGTCACCATCTGTCAACAGAGTAAAAAAGCTGAGGTGAAATATTAAACATTATAACTTGGAGGTAGGTTCATGCTGAAAATATTACCAGTAATTGTCTTGTTTTGTGCTGTGTGTCAGTAATGTTTTATTGATGTTAACATGCCACACGTGGTGCTTTTAAGAACCACGTCAGAACATCTCTCACAAAAACAGGTTTCTTTTACATCCACTTAGGAGCAGGAGACTTTAACTGAGGTGTAGCTTGGTCTCTGCGTCTCCAGCTGTGCAGGGATCACTGCGGCTTTCAGTCACCCTCCGAGAGCCGGGGCCCTCAGCGGTGACCCCCTCACATCAAACTTGACTGCTCGTGTCCTGTCTGCACGCCGAGTTGTCGTGTAGGCTGTGTCGCTCTGTCACAAGACATGTCCCACATTTGCAGCCGCCGTCGTTGGCCAGCAGGATGAGAGCGTCTGTCAGGAGAGCTGACACGCATGCCACTTTACTGGGCGAATGACAGAGGGCCACGCCACACTGTCACTTCTCCCAGATCTATTGCCTCAGGATAAACACAGACACACACATAGATATATACACACACACACACTCACACACACACACGCATTAATAACACAAGAGTAAACAGAGCTGGAATCTCAGAGAGTGACTGACTGACAGTCTGACCGGGCCGGGGCTGAGGATGCTGCAGCTCTGTGTCACCCCTCATTCTTACAATCTCCAGCTGTCACATCAAACACTCTGCTCCCGTGTTGCTCCGCCTCCAGACTCCAGACCAACCACCACCACCACCACCTTCCCCCCACCCCGCCTTCTGCACTGAGATCTCATCAGAAATGTACCCCTAGTGCGAGAGGACATAGACACACTGTATCATCTATCCTGATAGTCCCCGGGTAAATATTGCATGACACCGCTGTCGCTCAGTTGAATCTGTTGGGTTTAAAATTGTTGTCTGATGATTGCACAGCGCCTGTGATCACTTCAAGTTATAAAGATTGTGGGAACAGCAGTAAATGTATGAAATCTGATGCATATGATTACATACACACCAACACTGTGTCTTGGTGAGGGAGGTGTTGGGTCAGCACGATCCTCCACAACAGGACTCTGTTGTAATGAATGAGCAACACATTCCCTCGTGTGGCATTTAACACTGGTGGTACATTTACTAAAGCACTGTTTTTGCATACGGTTATGGGGTACTTGTATTTTACTTAAGTATTTCTGGTTACTTTATATTTCTTCTCCCATACATTTTACTCCACTACATTTACATTTACCTTTACAAAAACACCCTGTACCTGGTTTTGTCTTGTCAGAAATTAATCGGTTTTTAGCACTGCATCAAAAGTATTGAAGGGAAATGGAAAAAAAAAAGATACAACTGAGATGAATTTTGTTTTTTCTTGTATTCTGCCCCACATACTATCCTATGAACCGTGGGTTGGGAACCAGTGAACTACGTAACTGTAGTAAAAAGCATCTCCACCTCAAATAGCTACAACTATAAAATACTGCTTATGTATAAATGCATCAATGCCAGCATATTTATTAATGTCAATCATGTCTGATCCTTCTGAACTGAGTACTTTTATCTTTTATACTTTAAGGACATTTTGCTGATCAGACTTCTGTAATCACTTTATTATCACTTTTACATTGAATTATTAGTACCTTAACTGAGGTAAAAGATCTGAACAATTCTTCTGCCACTGGGGTTTTGATGATGGTGTGGCAGAGAGCGCTGTCTAACATGTTGGTATTTAATTAGGCTAAGATCTATAAAAAGCCATAGCATACGACCCACATCCATTGTACTTATCAAAGAACTCAGTGATGTTACTCCCCTCATTTATTCAGGTTTTTCCTTTGTTTAATTTCCCCTCGGGCGCTGTTGCAGTTTGCTGCTGTCTACCTTCCTGCTGCTGCAGCGTATGAACTTACAGTGTCCTCTAATGGCAGAAAGGAAAAATTACATCTGCTTAAATAAATAAATAATGGCAGGACACTCCATCTTATCCTTTATTTATTCGGGGGACATTTGCTGAGAGCAATGTTGTACTTTTTAAGAACACCCTACTCACAGTCACGTCTGGAAGATGTCCAGTAAAACCAAAGTCTGATCTGTTGTCCACTGAGGAGCTCTGCTGGAGTTGTCTCATGGTCTCAGGGTCTTGAATCCTGGAAATCCAAACCTTAGCTTGAGCAAAGACCTGAAAACAGATATGTATGCAGCACCAGAGCCTCATTTATAGTTTTATTTTTGTTTTTCATTTAAATTTGAACTCTATTATGTAACTGTCTACACTGTAATTAGTTAGAGTGTGCTGCAGAAAATAATATTTGCATTTTAAATTCACACACATCAAGCTCACAGCACTTGGACAACTTTTAATAAATGTAATAATGTCAGCTCTAAATTGTAATTCATAATGCCAGAAACAACCGTGAACTTGTTCAAGGATCCTCAGATCCCACCGTGGGAAATCCCACTTGTGTGTACAGCAGGGAGAAAGTGTAAATCTGAGGTAATGAGCTGTTTGTCTGCATCAAATGTGGTACCTGAAGCTCGCCAGTAGGTGGCAGTGTGCGTTCATGCAACATGCTCATCTCAAAGCTAGTGATTGAACAAGACTGAATCAAGCGTAGATAATTCAGTATTAACATTAATAACCGTATAAAGATGCAGATCTACTGTAGCATGACTCTAGTGATGATCTTTGGGCTCACACAGAGAGATCTGACATTTCATGTCTGTGACACGCCAAGACTCCTGAATACAAAATAGATAAATGTGGAGCTCCTCAAAAACCTGCAGGGAGTTTGAAACCCTCCTCTTAGATGCTCATATGTCTTAGTTTGATGCATTATGTAGGTGTGTAGATGGAGTAGATACAGACATCAAGAACATCAGCTGCATGCAGCAGCTCCATTTGCCTCCCCAGCGGCTCGCTCCAGTGTCACAGCTGTTTAACTCCAGTAATGCCGCCTAATTAAGTATGGTGTAGGGCGACCTGCTGGGACCCACGTGCTTTTTGAGTTCATACAGGAGATACAGGGAAGCTCGGGTCAGAAGACTGCAGGCTCTGAACATGAATGATTAATTCTGAAATTGACTTTCCTCTTCTCATCAGAGGCTTGTAATAGTTAGCTGGGTAAGACAAAAACAGCTGTTCCACTTTATTTATCTGTCTTGAATGTCATCCTAGATATTTTTTTAGGAAGACAGATAAGCTGGAAATACATAGGATTATTCATGTGTAGGTAATAAGGGAGACATCTTACTTTACTTGTCTTGTGTCTGCTGAGCATTTTGAAAAAAATCAAAATACAAAAAACAGCCTGTCCAGCATTTGATGATGAAAGTTGGCTTGAACTTCAAAAACCAGAGATTGAACGAGCGCTGCTGTGAATCGGCGTTTGAACAAGATCAAGCTCGAAATATTATCAAAGATAATCATTTATTTAAAAGGAAATAGATAATACAAATGAAACAAAATCATTTTGTCACATAAACGATTTCATGAGTCATTAACAGCAAAAAAAGAGGATCCAGTTCTCTCACAGGAAACTCATTTGCCGTCTTACTTGCAGACATTACTCTTATGAGCGTTATGACATGAATTGTTTTGACACACGGCGCTTCCAAAAAGTGCTTTCTGTGGAGTAAATACTGTACAGTGCAATGTCAAGTAAACAATACATCACATCTGATCATTCATTAGTAAACATCTTTATATCAAAGAACTTAAATGTTCAAAGTTTCATCAATACAGTACATTTATAGCAGACTTCACATAGACCCTGGGAAACATCCCAGTCTCAGAGTATTTCACATTTAATTATCTCCCGTTGGAATTCCACCACCGCCTTCTGATTAGTGTTGCTTTTTTGCAACCTTCAGTTCTGTTTCTCTGAGTGCAGCCTCATCCGCTCTTCTCACAGTTCAGCTGCCCTCTGCTCTCCTTCAGTTTGTCTCTCTGGCCCTCCGGAGACTTGGAGTCTCCTCTCAAATCGCTAACCACAGCACGGAGCGTTTTGAACCTGTCCAGCCGGGCGCTCTGGGCCGCCTGAAGCCTGACTTCTGAACCCTGAGATGCGCTGAGGGAGCTGAGGGAGCGCACCGCCGCCAGGCCGCGCTCCTTTCCGGAGGGACGGCGCGGTGTGGTCATGGTGCCGAGCTCCATCGGGTGCTCCATGTCCCTGATGACCTCACACAGGTAGCGGGCCAAGTCCTGGCTTGAGAAGGAGAGGGTTTTCTGGGTGCGGCGGAAGGTCAGGGGGGACGGCAGGGTTTCTGTCTCTGAGGGGGGGATGGCCAGACGCAGGGCAATAGCTGCGCTGCCATTCCCATTAGACATCCCTTTCTTGTTGTTGTCCTGGGGGAGCTTTGTCTGTGGGTAGGAGATGATGCTTTGTGGGTAGCTGTACCGGAGCGACTGTGCCGGGCTGGGCTGGAGGGAGCGCTGCAGCTCCACCATGTTAAAGGCGTTCTGAGAGACCAACACAGACAGAAGAAGAGAGAAGAAAAAAGACAGAAAAGACAGGAAAGAAAAAAAGATGTTTTTTTTCCTTCCAGTGCAATCTTTTTGGGAATTTAAGAGATAATGAAAAACAACATTGCCACATGACACCAATCTGTGCACAGAGCAGAGTAGCTCGGCTAATGCCTCTGCTAGCAAATGAACCTGTTCCTCAGACTCAGGCGAGGATCCACCACGTAGGAAGAGATGTTGGCAACAACAGCACCATTGATTAGCCAAGTAATTAATTATCTGATTGCAGAGGGGGGAACTGCTATTACCAGCACTATTAAAACAGAGGCATTAACAGCTATTGGTGTCTACTTGCTTAATTTCAGCTAATTGACTCACATTCCTGGATCTCCAGGGAACTGATATTTGGTTTTCATTTCAAGGCACCAACAAACACTGTTCTCTATCAAACACTGCTGGCTGGTTTAGCCTGTGTTCTATCTTATTTGTTACCTTTTAGTTTTGGATTATAGTGTGATGATATTTAAAATATATAAAAATGCTAATCAGAACTTAGAAGATATAGAAGCAAAATATTTGTGTTTACCGCTCTATTGACTTTTCCCTTCCTGTCCAAATACCAGCATGTGCATACAGATGCATACCTGGTCCTGCTCCCCTCCGCCTTCCTCGTCGTAGTTGAGCACATTTTCTCGAATGTCCTCCCACTCGCCGTGGTGCGCAGACACATGGTACACGCCCTCCTTCAGGCCCTTGTGTCTCCTCCAGCAGGAGTAGAGGAACAGGCCCAGCATCAACACTAAGGGGTGCCAGAGAGCAGGGTTAACACAGCGGGGGCCCCGCGCATAACTAAAATGAGATTGTGAACATGAAAAAAACAAACCACATCTTTGGGTGTAAATGAAATTGACAACACGAGCAGAAAGTGACGATTAACACTGTAACACTAGTAAACACGACGCCAGCTGTAGCATGCGAATGCATTTTTCATCAACTGTAACACAACACCAAAATAAATATGTAATGCAGGCTAATAATAT
This sequence comes from Scortum barcoo, assembly GCA_023238725.1. Lineage (NCBI taxonomy): Eukaryota > Metazoa > Chordata > Actinopteri > Centrarchiformes > Terapontidae > Scortum > Scortum barcoo. The sequence goes on along the minus strand of CM041536.1, from coordinate 20,643,588 downwards.
TTAACTGTGAATGGATTTTCCATCACACTGATTTGTCCTGTTAGACCTATTAGAGGCACTGACTGTGCAGTTAAGACACACTAATGGAGCCGGCATGGAAAAAAGGGCACCACCTTTCAACCTATTCCCGGTGATGCTGCCTCTCTGTTTCCTGTCTTATTAAAGAACACAGTTCCTTGGAAAACTATTAACTGAATTTGTACTCCTCCTAGCTTAAACTCAAAGCCTCAGTGGCTCGGCCATACACGGAGAGGAATGCTGTGGGAGCCGAGCAAGAAAGGTCCTAAAGCATACACATCAATCACAGCTACTGTGTGCTGAATTATACAACATGCTGGACTGACCTTTAAAGTCCATTAATCTCAACCAATATTTTTCTCCCATCTGCCATCCCTCTTTCTCTTTTTCCCCTCCTTGCTATCTGTTTTTACTAGTTCACTCTCTTCCCTTTTTTTTATCTCTCTAATTCTTTTTTGTCTCTCTGTGTAGGAACTTCCCTCTGTCTTCTCTCACTCATTAAGTCTCTCATTGTTGCTATTTTTCAGTTCCTCTCTGGCCTTAGTCTGGCCCCGGCTTTTATCTCTCACACTAGATGGGATCCATTTCAACTACAATAGTTTATATGGTGCGTGCTAAGTATCAGTTTAATTGGAAATCTTCAGAGAAATGTGAGGTAATCACATTAGTCTGGATTTTTAAAGTAATTGCTTTGAAAGAGAATAAGGCACTGATGGCTCTTTGGGGTCACACTAGCAGGCAGGTATTCATAAACAAAGACAGAAAAACAACTCCCCAAGAGCTAATTTCCACCAAAAAAAATGTTATCTCAGTTAAAAATCATGATCTCTATTTATTCACTGCCTGGAACATCTTTAACACCTCAGCTGCTGCACTTTCCTATTTCTATGCTGCTCTCATATCAGATAGAAAAACATAATATTGTAAGCCCCCCACCCTCGCTCCTCAGCCGGCCAAGGGGGAGCGGTATTGATCAGCTGACCCGGTTCCACTTCACCACTGCGCCTTCGTAGAAAACATCAGAATCTCGATGAGGCCCCGGCGCCGGCCCTCCTTCTCACCTCCAGAATTACCTGATCCGAGGAGGTGCCTGCAGGCCTCCACTCACCTCAGCATCACCTGAGCTGATATTCAACGCATCTCTATAGGGGAGGAGTTCGATACTGTACACAGTGCAGAGGGGCAGAAGCACAGGCCCACCATCTCACACACACACAATTAAGCACAGGTAAACACACACTCGCTTTGCACACACACACACACACACACACACACTAGTTGCCTGCTGGAAAGCCTTGCCCTTATGCCTGCAGCCACTGCTATCCAGAATGTTTTTTTGTGTGTGTGCGTGTGCCGCTACGTTCCAGCGAGATCAATATCACTCAGGGTGGAGAACAAACATCGCAGTCACTCATCAATCCATACTGCTGCTGCTTCTCTGCCCTCTAACCGTTACTATGAGCGGAGTATTAAGATGTTAGCCCGGACCGGACTGTGCATTATGAATGAGAGTCTAGTAAACAACTAGCAATAACACGTCTTGATCAAAACACTTAGCCCGTCCACCGTTGGATGAGGATCATGGGCAAAAAAAAATGAGCCGTGATAGATGAAACATCAATGGAGGGTTAGGGGGAGAAGAAAACAGACGAATGAGCAGAAGGAAATGAGACAGGTGAGAGATGGGGGAGAGTTGGAAAAAAAATCATTTATTTATAAATCTTTCAGGCAATAAAAAGAACAGGCACTTTACATGCAGAGCCCATATGGGAAGCAAATTTCTTCCATTCTTCAAAAACAGAGTGTCAGATTTGATGCCGGACTAATGAGGCTTGGTCAGACATCAGCTCATCTGGCTCTGTCAATAGCACATGCTCAACCCACATTCTGCTCCGGTCTGTGACGGCTTATGTAAAACTTAATAATGGATGATCATTTTAACTTTTAATGCACGCTGAGGCAGAGCAGGAGTCCCCCTTTAATTTAGCACCCAGCTAGCAGCCCCGCTCAGTGCAGTGAGTGTTAGTGCGTGTGTGTGTGTGTGTGTATTTATAGTAGTTATTCCTGCCATGATGAGGGTCATCATCAAACAACTGCACACTTCATAACCAGCTGTTCATTAAACCAGACCACTGGATTAATTTTATCTCCACATCCTGGGTCAGGAGATAAAACTGCTCCTTCTTCTTGTTTTAAGTTTGAGAGAAAGAATTGTTCAGCTTTTATTCCTTATTTATTTATTTTTTTCAAGGTGTGAAAATGTAATGGCAGTCACCAAAGACAGCTCCCTCCAATCTGAAATACACTGAGGAACATTCGGTGATTGCTGTTGGGGTGAAAAGTTTGAGCCTTGAATATAAATGCCTCATCAGAGACGGTGGGTAAGCCCCTTCAGATGGACTGCACCGACTTTCGGATAGCATGCAAGCAACACATGTATTTTCATGAATGATGCCAAGGCTACACTTCATCATCTTTGAATTCATTATCAAATATTGAAGACCGCTTTATACGTTTCACTCTCAAGTGTCAGAATAACTGATGTCCCAATACTAGCCACATGCCCTGGGGGGAATGTTGAGTCAGTTATAGAGGCAGGGACAGTGTATTGAATTGCCCAAGCGTTTTATAAGCCTGTCTCTGACAGAAAGACTCATAAACAGCGATGTGGCCCTACAGAGGGTAGTGAGTGCAACATGCAAGCCACTCACACACATTTGTTCCTCTATTATTGTGAGGACCTGAAAAATCACATTTCCTTGGCTACAGTGCCTAAAAACTAACACAATTAACTCATCTCTTCCCTCAGGCTTAACAATGAATTAAAGGCTATGTTAATCTTTTTTTGACACAAGTACGCTGTTTTGTGCAGTGATATCAATGCATATACATTTAAAAAGGGCCCCGCCGGCGGCAGATGTGGGTAGATATTGAAACTTGATGCTATTAGATTTTAGCGCAGCTTATGAGACCATCAACCATGCAATTTTATTGGACTGTTTACACGAACGGGCCCAGCACTTAACTCGCTCAAGTCTGGAGCTGAAACATTAGGCCATTAACTGGTTAGTCAGTCAACAGAAAATGAATCTGCGACTTATTGGATAAATATCTGCTGTAATGCTATGATATATATGTTTTTTTTTTAGCAATCTGCATATCTTAGGGCTGTGTTGCTGTGAAAAAAACATTCTAAAGATGTAACCTAAGGCTCTAGAAGATTTTGATGGATGTTTTTCACTGTTTTCTGACATTTTAAACACTGAAGACTAGTTGGGAAAATAAACCGAGGACTTATCAATTATGAAAAATGGTGGAGGATACGATGAGGGTTACCTTTTGAACTGAATTACCTTTTGAACTGAATTTACTCAGTTTAAAAGGTTAGTCCAAACTGTATTTTTTTTTGTAATTTTTTATTTGAAAAATTAACTGTTCCCCAGGGTTCAATTTTAGAAATGCTATTTTTCACTCGCTTCTGCATAATGCAAAAATATGACATGTGTAAAATATATTCCTTTATATTTTTAAGAAGATACAGCTGTACCTGCCTATGAAACCAAATGGCCCAGCTGACTTTAAATATAGGATGTCATGAACTGTCAAAAGCAAATTAAATTTTGATGCAGAGAAAAACAAGGTGGTCTTCAATGAAGAAATATATCCAGATTTATTTTTAAGCACTGCATACCTGGAATAGGTCAACCACGTATTCATACCTTCTCACTTAAAAAAAAACACTATGTACTCAGGCATCAGTCGTAAGACTCCATAAAACTTCAGCAGCTCAACTCTCAACAGGCACTACAAAGAGACCACATAACCCTCATCTTATCCGTATCGATTTCAAGATTCTGCTCCTCACCTACAAAGCAATCAATGGTCTTGCTTTGGTATACATGTCTGAACTTATGACCCCTTATATGTCAGAGTGCAGCCTTAGATCCTCCGATACATCTAAGTATTCAAAGGAAGACTTTTTGAGTGACAGCCCTCAAACTCCCACACCTGAGGTAGCTAGGTGAATTTTTACTTTAAAATATTTTATAAAAACTTCCTCTTTAACATGCTCTCACTTAAATCTCTCCTGCACTACCATATAAGAGTGTAATATTTGTATTGCTGCTTTAATCTGGCGTTTTTGTTTTGTCTTGTCTTGAAATGATAAAATAGTTATAACATAAATGAACTTGTTTTAAATGTTTCTTGACTCAATGAAGACATGTAAAAGCTTGTTTAAATACGTAACATACATGTTTTTCATCACATCTCTGCCACACTAAAGATTTCATGTTTTCACTGGTGAACATTTATTATTTATAATGTGCACTGGCCAGTGTGTCAATCAAAGGCCATACAAACAACTGACTCTGTGTTGTGCTGCAACTGGGAATGTGCTGTGTTTAGTTTTACATTCAGTCACAAGAGTGAATTTGTAATAGATTTTTCATTTTTAAGATATCCCAAAAACTGTAGCTCAAAACTACAGGATCACACAAATGCAGTGCCCAGAGGCAAGTCAATGGCCAATAATGTAATAGGCAGTTAAAATATTAGGTAAAACAAATGTATTATTGAAACATTATGGTAGATTTTGTTACCCAGATTTGTTTTACATTATAGCCATTCAGTGGATGATATTCTTTTTTGTACAAACTTTTTTTTTAGCTCCTACAAACAGGATCATCATGGTTAACTAATTACCAAATAAACTGAAAGGTTGTATGCTCAATTGTGAGTACGGCTTAAGCCTTTCAAGAGCAACCATAAAACAATGCTTGTGCAATGCACTGCTTTTTAGTCTTGAAAGCTGACGATGTGGAGATGCAGCACAAGCGAATGGAGAGTGGAAATATCAACAAAGATGTTTTAAATGAAAAAAATCATAAATATGTTCTAGACTGTAATATAAATGTTTCTTTTTAAGAAAAGATTCCAAGCATTTAACATCAACAGAACCTTCTCAGCATGGTCCATATTTTGAAGGCACTCCTCTGCGGGCAGCTCGTTGAGGGTATGTTTTTCACCATAGGTTGTAAGTAGCACGCTGGCACATTCTCCAACCGGCTTTCACATTTTAAAATACACAGTGAACAAAATGTTGTCTCTGAACTGAACGCTTTAAGAAGAGACAAAGATGCTGTTTGCTTTTGTGAATGGATTAAATGTTTTTTGCATTTTGGCACAAAATGTTTTCGTAGAGTGCCCTGTGCTAATCTTCTTTTTTAATCGCTGCTTGTCGGCAGGTTTTGTGACCACGGGAAACTTGCCCCATGTATGTCCATGTAATATCACAGCAAGAGAGAAACTCATAACACATCACTTTAACCTACAATCTTTTGATTATAATTTAGTTAATCTTAAGATTGAGAGTGATTCTGATAAATAAACTTTATGACAGATGTTAACCTAATCTAACCCTTACACTAGAATTAACTACTTAATTAATAAGTATATAATGGCTAAAAGTAAGAGACAATAAAAAAAATATGTTCTTGCTTTGGAGATTTTTCTTGATTACAGCTCCGACCAGTGTATGTAATACTGAAGTGCACAATATGGACACATTTACTGTGACTTGGGAAAACAGAAATGTATAAAGGAATGTGGAAGGAAAGGCGGAAGAAAAAGACATCAAGCGAGTAAAATGAGAGGATGGTGGGATATAAAATAAGTTGGACAGATAAAAAGTAAGGCTGAGAGTGAAATTGACTTCTGAAGTTAGAGTGTAACATTGGAAGAGACAGGGGACACAGAAGTGATGAGAAATATAGAAAAACACATAAAGAAACTCCCCCAATTCTCTCGGGACTTTAACAGCATCCCCGTGAATCACAAATTAAGACATACAATGCTTCCCTCCCTGCTCCTGTGTCGGTGCCGATATTTGTTTCATGTTTCCACCAGCCTCCCATGGAGAAATCACATCCTGGTGAAACTCCAGGGATCAATACAGCTACAATATATGTGTATGTAGATTTCACAGAACCAAACAGGGGTGAAAAACAAATAAAACAGTGAATGTTACCAAAAAAAAAAAACACAAGCATAATGCAGGAATCGCACCATGAAGATGAGAACAAATGGAAATAAAAATACAAGTAAATAAAAATCAATATATTAGAGATGAAAAAGAATGACATTGTAAGACAAGAACACATGGAATACATAAAAAAAAAAACCTTTAAAAAAGGAAGTGATGATGGTGTGATGTTACCACAGATAGAAGAGGACATAGTCGACATAGCTACCTAGAAAGGCCATGACACAGATGCTGATGGCGAACATTGAGCTGAGGCTGAGGCTGTTGCTGTCCTCGTTGTGGAACATGGCGAGCGTCACCTCACAGTGGCGGCCCCGGTAGCCCTCGCTGCAGTGGCACGAGTAGCGGGACGGCGAGTGAGCCACGCAGGTGCCGTGGCGGCACGGTCGGCTGGCACACAACGTGTAGACACACACTTTGCCCAGGGAGCTCTCTTTGGTCATGTGGCCTGGAGGGCACCTGTGCAGAGAAGAGACAGCATTGTAAAGCAAAGACAGCAGACACTTGGGAAGCTGTCAGATAAAAGGAGCATTGACTTCTACAGAGCCATGAAACCTACGCTGACAGTGTAAAAATAAATCCCTCAGGAGTCACACCTCTTATATCAGATTCAAAGATAGGGCCTTTGAAGTTTATGGTGTCGACTGTACTCTAACTGAAAGAAAAAAGAGAAAAAGAAACCAAGAAGCTAAGATTGGCTTTGCAATAGTAGTCCCTCAGTATATTTGTACAAAATATCCCCTGAATATCATTCACCTCTGCCCCCTGCCTCTCTCACTGCTTTGTATCCTGAGGCTGTGCTGCCATCACGGAATATGGATATCCAACTGCAGTCAAAAGCCCCACACTGGTTCAGAGTCTTGAGTCACAGCCAGGATACTTAGTGGTCCTGCAGAGTTTAAAGGAGCAGCCGAGACTCTGACAGTCCCTGCTGTTATACACTATTCTCTCACGTTGACACACTATTAGACACACAGTGTAACAGGCCTGAACCCAGTAGCTGCCATCTGGTGGACACTTTGATTTCTGAGTCTTTTTTTTTTTTCAGCCTGTTGCAGAAAACTCTAATCAGATTTTGTACTTATACTGAGATGCAAAACTATATTTGCAAGTAATATGTTATCTTTATTGATTATTGTGTGTCTGATTTTCTTGTATGTGTGTGCTAAATTATAAAAAGTAACTAATGGCTGCTGTTAGAAATTTATGATTACGAATGTTTTATATATGGTTTATTAATTATTTAATTACTGAGATTAACTTCAGGGTTGCCAGTTACACATTTTAGTAACTTCTGATTAATAAATACTCATTGGTTTATCACTTTCTAATACACCAGCAGCAAAGGTTTGTATATCATATGCAATAACATACTAATAAAAAGTTTATATAACTATCTATTCAGCATACAGTTGTAAATGTTAATAAACTGTTAATATTTGGATTTAGCTCTGCAGCCTCGACCTGACAGATGGATGATGGAGGAGAACAAAGTACCAGCCAAAGGGATTTTTTAACAACCTGTCAACCCAAAAGTTGTTGGTCTAAGAAGTAAAGTATTAGTAATTGACTCATTGATCATTAATACTGTCATTTGTTATGCCTTAAAAAACCCTACCATCCCTTTGTCCTTCAGAAAAAGACAAATTCTAAAATAATTCATTCATCATTGTAACCACAGCAATGTTGAGTCACAGAATCACCTGCCAACTGTATCAGTGTTTACACAACACACTTTACTTTACTTCCTTCTCTTTTTAGATGTGTTTGAAATATTGAAAGTTTACTTTGCTGTTACTGTAGCTTATATTTTATACATGTGCATTATATGAAATTTTACAAAAGCAAAGCACTTATACAGCATTTTAAAGCATCTGAACTAGACTAGACTTTCCTTTTGGACTGTTAAAGTCTCATATGCATGGAAGTATGTAATGTTATATGGGTGATGGGGGTTGTGTATTATCTGTTATGTGTTTTTGTTTGTCATTTTTTGTGTCTTGATTGCTATTCTGCGATTGTTTGGCAAATATTTAACAACAATAAGGTACTGAATCTGGATTGCATATATATTGCATGTAATAGGATACATTAATTTGCTTAATGTAAAGCACTTTTAACAAAATATCCTATAAATTGAAGCCTATTGTTATCATCTTTGTTGTTATCATTGTTATTTTTGTTCTCATTATTAATTATGTTCACTTAGTTACTTGGTTGTCTGACTTTTGAAATATATATGTAATGTAATGATTTTCTAGGCTGCTCCCCTTGACATATGGTGGTGCAGTCTGGTCACAGATGATTTTTCTTCTTTGGATCTATTTGTTGCTTTGAAAACTCATATAAATGTTAATTGCCAAATCAAATGATGATAAATAGTATGCAACCTAATGTGACCCGCCGCTGTAGCAGTTTCCACACTGTGAGTAAGTTATTTAACATTTAAAGTCCCTTTGCGAAAGGTTACATTATTCTATCTACCTGCTGTAGGAAATCCATACTGTGAAAGTGTGTGGTTCTCAACACCTTTTCCTAATACAGTCTGTGAGCTGAGTACTGCCGTTAATAATTTTATTATAAGCAGTCCTTGCCTCTGAATGTATTTGTTGAGAACGTGCCTGCATACAGTAATTAACACGCTGGGTTATTTATTCTGCACATTTACAGCACCTGCACTCGTGGTGTCTCCAGAGGTCCACACAGACCAAGGGAGGGGAGCAGTGGTGTTTCCTGCAGGCTTCTGAAGAGCAGCCGATGGAGACGCCCTGTGAAGTGACCACCTGAAGCCCCTCTGAAGGCTGCTCCTGATCGAGAGAGATGGAGCGGCCATTTAACCTGAAATCCCGCAAACAGCCTGGTGGGGAGAGAGAGAAAAAAAAGGAGGAGGAGGAAAAAAAAGAATCTATAATGTCAAAAGACACGCTAAGACACCAGTCCTCAGGCAAAATCTTTTATGGACACACATTTACACCTTGACAGGGGTGTAAACTCAAATACACAGACACACTCGCATTGATACACATAAACAGACTCGCTGACACACCTGCAGACCAGCGCACACTTGCTCTCTCATGCATGCAAACACCCAAACAGCCTGAGGCTAAGCTGTCAGCATGGACTTCTATTTTTTTCATTTCATGAGGATATTTTCTCATGAGGTGTAACACATCATTTAAATACAGATCAGTCCCACTAACTCACTTCCTCTCATCTGCTTGAAACTAAGGGATCAAAACACCCTTGGTTCAGGTTGTGAAATGGAAAAGCACCAGCAAGTGATAAATCTCGGCACTGAATCATTTATATGTCCATTAATTTGAACAAGTATGCAAGAAAACAGTGAAATTCACTCCTCTGAGTGTGTTTGCCAATGAATCTATTACCAAGTTAACCTGTCAATTCATTCACCTTCACCTTATCTATTGTTTCTCTCCTCGACAATTAATTCTCCTATTAGCTCGTTTATCTTAGTATCTATTCCTTCACTCTTATTCTACTGAGACATGTAAGCAGCCACCTACCGAGGAAGCTGCGGTTATGTCCAGAGGGAAAAGAGTTTCCAAGCATCACCGTGGAGGAGTCAATAATGATCTCCTGACTCTGCCCAGGAGAGGCTGTGACCTCTCGCCGTCCACCACCTCCATCCAGGCGCAGGCTGAACTCTCTGCCATAACGATCCAGCTCCACCTCGTGCCACTCTCCATCATCGAGATGATGGTAGGGCAATGTCAGGTTGTAGTCTCCGTCCCCAAGGTTGTAAAGAATGGCCAGCAGGCCCTGAATAACCTGAGATAGACAGTGGAGCTTAGCTGAAATGTAGGCATTCAAACAGACTAGAGGGGCTAAGAAATGAAAAAATAATACGGCTGTTTTAATATTTTGGATGGGGTCCAGATTTGCACCAATGGACTGCATATGGTCTGTTCTGTCATCAGCTGCAGCAGCACGGTTTGTGTTAGTGTGGATTTCAAGGCTTGAGAAGGCTGTGTGAATAAAATTGTAAAATGGGGTGACACAAATTCTAAACTAACAGCCCCGGACCCCTGCCATATAGTGCTGTGTTGATGGGCAAAAACAGATCTTGAGCATAACAACATTAGAAGAAGTGGGCCAGCTCCCACGGTGAAGAAAAGGCAGCAAAGGTTGGGCCAGGCAAGAATTGTGATATTTAACTACCCAGAAAACGCTCACTCTTATGAACCTGCCAGAATAAATGGCATGAAAATTTCAGTGGTAAAAATTAATTCAGCAATTTTGCAGCCATGATGCTTTGCAGAGTTGCCATACACATCACTGCATGGCAGAAGCCGGAGTCCTCCCGAAGGGAAGGAATACAAGAAACAACAATTATCTTCAGCAGTTAGGGATGACTGAACACAATGGACTCAACCAATGAGGGGCTCCCATAACTGCAGCTTGTACATGTCCAAAGCTTAATTGGAAACAGTGGGGCAAGATAATTCACATTCAGCCCAGCCTGCATTAACTATTGCTCCCTCAGCATGGGCATCTCAAATGCGTCTCCCCCACTGGACACACACACACACACACACACACACAGCAAAAGCTGACTGCGCTCCCTGGCCGCCTCATCCTGCCCTGAAGTCCACAACAAAAATGAGCAAAGGACAAAGGACTCAATCAATACTCAGGAAAAAATCTGATTATATAAACTTTCTGCAGCGCCCCCAGAGATCTATGCAATCACCATTAAGCACAAAATGTTCAAGTGAATTTCTGAAGTCCGAATTTCTATAGAGCTTTTCGAACTCAAATAAAATTTCATACAAAGATAAAAAAAATAAAAATGAAAAGCTGTGATTTTAGAGTTTTACTGTTCTTAAGGGCCACTGGTCTTTGACAAAATCGTGCATGCCACTTGCTCCTAAAAAAACTCCTCTAGACTGCATTAGATAAATGTTTTCTTTACAGAGACACCATACTCCTTGGAGAGCCGCATGCTGTTTATACCCAGCTAGCCCCTGGTAACCTTTGTGTGAAAGTGTGGTTATTTATTCAGTGTGCACTCTATCCCATATCTACCCCTTAAGAAAAAAGGGGAGAGAGACAGCCCTTTAAATTAGGGCTTGTTGTCAGCAAACACACCAGGCTTGCGCTCAAGTGTTTCTAAGAGCTTTGAGACAACCAGGCTGAAAATGCTTCAGCGTGATGCCGCAGACTAGACATCAGATGTTTTATACAGCTCACCAATTCAGCTCCAGAGAGGCTTTCACAGAGAGGCTTCGCAGCCCACATGTAGTAAAAGGCTACAGCCTTTTCCTTTTCCTGTCACCGTGGGACCACAACAAGGGAAGAGGACAACATTTTTTTCCCCCATGTAGTGTAAATGCCCCAAGAAGAACAAGAGCCGAGGCCGATGCTTTAAACAAAGCCGTCTAATAAATAACAAAGCACAAGCAGAAAGACACGATGTTTTCAAAGACAGACCAGTGGTGTGAACTATTCCATAACAGAGACAGGTTCACCGCAAACAGCTGACCTGTGAGTTAGCCAAAAGTGACAGTCCTAACAGAGCCATTTACTTTCAAGGTGCAGTTCACACTCAGCCTGTCAGTCAATGAGACGAAAGGCTTTGACAAGAAACACGGGCTTCATATCCACTCAGCAACGCGTCAGGCAGGAGAAGCATGCTATTATGGAAGTATGGCTGAGTGAAGTAGACTTGTCTCCTGAAGAAACGCTCTGTGTGAGCACCACTCCACCCCAGCTGAGACAGAGCAAGCAGCATGCACGCAGACATGACTTTGAGCTCACCACTTGAAGTAAGCTGTGTCAAAACCCTCAAGTACAGAGTAGGGGAATCTGACCTTCACTTGAGAGCAATCTGCCCTTGAGTTACACAGCAGCTTTCTTGCCAAGCTGAATTGCGCTTGAAACAGAAATAACTTTAGATAAAGAAGGCCTGTTTTTATTTTTATTTTTTTAAACAGCAGCCTCTCAATAGCAGCATTCTGCAGACTTACTGAAAGGCCTTGTTGAGAACATACATATGTCAATCACCAGCCCACTCAGTATCCACCCATATGTCTCCAACCCTAATATTACTCAGTCTCAGCCTGACAGGCACTTGCAGCAATCATTGTCCGAGCCCTAATCATCGCTTTACGGCCCACAAAAAAAAGACAATTGGAGCTGTCAAGGTGGGGGGAAGTGACCGGCCATGACTCACCTCTAAACGTAGGTATTCATTCTGCTCCTGGGAAAGCAAGCTGAGGATGACACCGGCGGCAGCGCGCGTCCGGACCCCGACCTGGACCCTTGTCTGTCGCGCAGGCAACGACCACAAGAGCTGGAACTGAATGTGGCTCCGGCCGTCGAAGGAGAACTCTGGAGCCACTTGTCAATCAGAAACACACAGGGCTTGTTCAATTCAGATTCAGCTGTCATGCAGTAAATAATCAGGGGATATCACAGCGAGGGCGTGCTGTTCTGCAAAAAAGCACTTCGTGTACCGTAAGGCGAGGTTATCTTCCTACAGAAGCTGAGTGGGAATGCACGCTTTGTTAGAGTGGAAATCCCTCACTCCTCAGAGATCTCACTGATCTCACCTTCCCTAAAAACTTTGTGGTTCATTAAAGCAGATTTTTTTTTTTCTCAATGCTTACCTTGATCACACCGAGGCCCCGTAAACCCTGATTCACAGAGGCAGCTGAAGGAGCCCCGCTCGCCGTGACAGCGACCTCTCTTGCCACAGGAGGGAGGCTGCTCCATGTTGGTGCAGTGATCATCAATAACAGAGCAGTCTGGCAGAGTGTTGGAGGATTCAGCAGGGGAACCAAGGTTATAAAGCTGAATGGAAGAAGAACAGGAGAAAAATATGATGAGGAGAAAAACTCAGTGAACAGAGGAAAATGAAAGGGTGGACATCTCTGTCCTTGCTATTATAGTAGATGAGTGAAAGGAGACGTGAATGCAAATTGAGAAAGAAAACTGCATCATTCAATGTAAAGTAAGATTTAAATGTAATGCTATACTTTTAAATGTGATTGCTGATTATTTAATGATATATCGCATTTCCGTGTATCTTTTCTCAAAGGTGCTTTCCATTCTAATATTACTGCTGTTACTTTAAAGATAACTAGACTACAGCTAACGTATAGAATTAGAAACAGGAGAAATAAAAATGGAAGGACTACACAGCCCATATAAATAGCATGACAGTGTACAAATAATTGCATTAATAATCAAGCTGTAGTAAATCATAAAAAAATTGTACTTCAGAAATGGAATCAGATGGATGGTCTTGAAAATGAGATTACTGCTCTTGCAGAAGTAAAACAAAACTGTGCAAAATTTTCAGTGCAAAGATAATAGTCGAGAAGGTTTGAGTAACAGCAAAATAAAGAAGCGTAATGCAATTGACTCATGGTGCAGTAGTTATATTACAGATTAAAGTACATTAATGGATCAGTTCTGATAATGTGTTATATAATAATGTAAAACACACGTGCATTTTAGTGATATCATGTCTGTATTGTAGGTACCTTATGGCCACTAGTAGCACTGTGGAGCAGTGACTTTACGAGTGTATCCCTGTACTGTTTGTGCAGTTCACACAACACGTCGCTGCTAGAGGTTTGGCTTTAGTCCACTGTTTTAGGCGGCAGCAAAATGCTCCAAAAATTGGCTTCGTAAATATCTTATGAGGAAGGAAGTGTCCTCAACATGTCTGTGTTTGACCTCGTGAAAACAAACAATGAGTTTTGGTGAGAAAGGTTTGTAAACAGAAACTATGTTCATAAGAAAACTCATAAATACATCATTCACAGGGCACCTTTCTGGATGCAGGGCTATCCCTTGTAATGAAGTATTTTTATGTTGCAGTGTTATTGCTTTTACTTTAGTAAATAATATTAACAATTCTGCTGTACACTGTATAGAAACAATACGTATCCTCCTGCACCTATGTGGTCGGTGATCCAAACAAGTAAAGAATAAAGGAATACGATATAGCAGTCTATTCACCCAATATAGTCACGCACAACTAGATTCATAAATGGGTATCCAGTAAACTCTGCGTAGTCCACACAGTACCTTGCTGTCCACAAGCAGGTTCCTTATACATCCAGTGTAGTGTTTGTGCTGTAGCTGTGGGTATTCATAGGATATGTTTTCTTTGACCCCACCAAGCTGCAACACATAACTTCCATTCAGATACCTGGGAGACAAAAACAATCTCAATGTAAGTTAAGAAAACAGATGGGAAGACATAGAAGAAAGTGGAAACATGTAAGATCTCAAGGTTACGATGCAGAACGCAGCCGTCTATGACGAAACGCAGAATGAAAGCAGGAGAAAAGGAACATAAACCATATAAGCTGTCAAGGATAAAATTCACGGTTTCATTCTTTTCTTGTTGAGGCTGTCATTTGTTTTTGCTGCTTTTCTGGCAACAAATATGACATTTTATTCTTGCTCTTTTCTTATTGTTAAAATAAATGCATGATAGGTAAATTACTTTTGCCTGAGACGATCAAAACACAAACTGATTCAGCGCAGCAAGACTTTGGTGTTTTCAAAAGCACAAAAAAAAAAAATTACAAAGCTGCTAATTGCAGCTTTGTAATGAAGACATTCCCCGTTTAACTATTATCTAATAAGTTGAAACTCAGTGATAACAGTAAATGGTTATTAAAATGTAGAACTTATTACAATTATTAACTGTGGGAAATCCCTTGTGGACATTGTTAAATTTCATAAACTCAAATCTTAATTACACAACAAAACAGTGAGCACAGTGGCAGGCCGAGCCCGCGATGGGGGAAAAACAAACTCAGCTGTGGCAAAGCAAAACTGGCTTTGTGCAAACACAGAGAGATTAGTTGGCATTTTAAGGATAATATCTGAGGATATCATCACCAGTTTCTTACCCCTGGAGAGGATGGCCTGGTACACTGAGAAATTGAACACAGTGAGCCTAAAACAGTCACTATCTGATTTGATTACTACAGATGCTTGTACATTAACACCATTTTAGATCCTATTTACTGGAAATGCATTTGTATAATATACAGGAGATAGGGACATTACTCTTTTTTTATATCCATCTATTCAACCCTATTCAGATATAACTGTGTGAGTTGTGTTACGTAAATTATGTGTTGCAAGATCAGAAATACAAATATTAATATGAAATTCTGCATGCCATCACATAATAATGAAAATTGAACATCTATCAGTAAAGTGCTTCTATTCCACCAGGCTGTAACAGTAGCCTTTATCCAATGACATGCTGTTTATGCAAGAATATACTTTATATACAGTATATGCTACCTAGTTAACACATTTGCATGTAAAAATCCATTTTTCACTTTTGCCACCTTACAAACTGCTGCTTGTGACTGCTGATGCTGCACTTTATATGGAATTGTTTACCCCTGTGGGGAGCTGGGGCATTTAGACGCTGTCCCCATGGGCCAGGCATCCTTTTAGATTTAAAAACAGTGAAGAGAACAAAGCCACAGTAGATTAGTAGTTTGCAACCAAAGTAAAAGCCCAGGAGGATCTCTGGAGAATTCCTAAACCCTAATTGTCGACTGCTTCAGTAAATACTGGGTTTCCTCAAAACAAACATGTAGCTACGTTGATGTATTCACATATATTCTCATTTATTTATTGTAAAATATAATAAATACAATTTATTATTCATGTAATGATTTAGTACTGGAGGCCAGAAGTGCTTATTGGCTCCTTCTAGAATTCAGCTTGGTTTGTATATTGTGCAATATTGGTCAGGCTTGTTTCATTTAATTATTGATCTTACTTGTCCCTGTTGGGTGTGACTCCTCGGATTTCACAGGATGAGCGGTCCTCGGTCATTGCCCATGAGTCCACTCCCTCTGTCTCCATGATAATCGCACTGGAGCATCGATCGAGAGTGAAGCGCACTTCCTTTAAAGTGGAGGGAGGAGGAGAGAGGTCATCGCTGCTGCATGTGTGGATGTGTAAGAATAAAGAGAGAACTGAATGAATGCACTTTTCTTACTTTACTGTTGCTCCTCACATCAAGGCGATGCCAGCGTCTGTCAGCCACCCCGACATTATTTGTTAACTGGAGGACCAGGGTCCCAGAGCCATGGTTAACCTTCAGACTGGGTGTTCCACCAATCAGCTCTGAGGAGGAGAGAGTTCAGAATTATATATCTATATATGTAGTATTATTATTATTATTATATCAGATTCTACCCCCATAAAGGCAACTCTTACAGATTTGCACAGACAAGATCAAGAAAAACTGTGATGGAATGCTGGAAACAAAGAAGAAAAAAAAAAGGCGAGATGCAAATTACTAGTTCATACACGCACGGAAAATAAGCCAAGGGACATGAAAGTGTCTCACCTGAAAACAAACATACAGTATGAGCTAAAAGAGAGAATGACAATGCGATGTAAAACAGCTGGATTATAGCAGGAAATCTGAATGCCGTCAGAAACAAGGTGATGGAAGATAATAACACAGGGCTGCAAAATGGAAAATAAAAATCAATTAAAACGTCGGTTTGCCAAAATTGCTGTTCACCATGAGCTATGTGAGATATCCAGTAATGATGAGAGTATTTCTGGAATAAGATGTTGCTGCGTGAGGTTTTTTTTTCCACATCTCATTTTTAAATGATGTGAGCCCCACAACCGAAATTGAATTCACCTTTGTCATATTGGGGTGGAGGCAGAAATCTGAGGGACAGATGTTTCAAGCGCTGAGCAAAAAAAAAAAAAAAAACAAACTATCTGCATTCCTAGATACTACAAGTGGAAAATGAGAAATATGTTTTTGTGTAATTGGGGTGCCCCAACCCTTCAAGTTAGCCCCAGTGTAAAAATTTAAATTATGGACACAGAATATGGTAATTGGAGCCTGTTTATATGTAAGTGTGTGTTTGTGTGTGAGCAGGAGAGACTGAGAAAGTCCACACAGCATTTAAGGAGGGGGTATTTTATTCAGGAGTAGTATTTACTTATCATTATCCTGTACCTACCCTTCATTGATAAGCACCCTGCACCATGTATCACTGTTATGTGATATTTACACCTACTCATTCGACCAAGCAACACATGTTTAATTCAAGAGACATCACTACCCATACTATCAATAACCAACATAAAAAAAACATTGCAACAATAAGTCTGTTTGCTTTAGGTAATGGTCCACTTTGGGCTGCATGGAAACATTAGGCTTGTGTAACTGTAAATACAATAAACACAACTGTCTATTCAGTTCCATCAATTTTAACACGTCCTTCATTTGGAGGATTCAGGTCTGCGCCTTTGTGTCAGCAAGAATAAACCTTGCTGTCATGTCCTTGAGTGAGACACTTAATGTCTACCAGCCACAGAAACTGCTGGGAAGTGAATGGCTGCTTTGATGCTGAAGCAGGGGGCTTAGCAAAAGCACAATTTCTTATGGCGCACAACAAAGTATTACATACACACTAAACAGTAAATCTGGGTTGCCTGTGTAGCCACATTAAGTACTTACTGTATAACTTGGTAGAGTGAGTGCTCGTATCCTCAGCAGTGCACTAACAAACAAAATTTGCCTCATATATCTGATCAGTTTTCACCCAGTAATTAAAACACACAAAATTAAGTTCCAGGTTTTTGGGCAATAACGTTTCGGCCCCTTGGCACGCATCTAATTATCCAAACTCCTTCTTTACCTATGGCCATGTAGTCTTCAGCATCCCCGGGCAGCAGAGTGGCCAGCGGGCCGGCGTACAGGAGCAATCCGTCGTCCTCCTCCGTCATAAACTCCAGTGAAAGATGGCTATCAAAGCATGGCCTTATGGGGGGAAACCAGGCATAGCCGTTGCCAAGGAAACTAAGTCTCGTCTGCTGACAGTTTGGCCCCTCAAGCTGTGGGGGGCAGTGGCACCTGTGGCACCGAGAGGAGGAAAAAAAAAGTAGAAGCGGAAAATCAAGGTAAAACACGGGGAAGGAAATAATCAGTGTCGTTCATGTTTTGTGCTCTGTGAAATCTCCGCGCTATCCAATCTCTGGATCTGTGCGCGGTGACTTCTCTCTGGCGGACGTGACAGTCCTGTCGATTCGCACAGGCAGGGCCTCTGGCATTGCTCCAGAGCGTCCACAGACAACGAGAAATGCTCTTTCATCAATCAGTTGTTTGCATTATCCACATGGCCCTGAATATTCAGTTCTACATTAAATCAATTAGCTACAAACACAATATTAGTCTGGTCTATTCTTTATCTATCATAGCTGCCCGAGCTAAAACCCTCTGGAGACTCTTCCTGCTCTGCACATCACATCTCCTTTGTTAGGAGATAATTAATTCTATTTCTCTCACTTTTCTATGCACCGCACCACCACTGATTTCCTGGACTTTTTTCTCACTTAACCCCACCCGTCTCCTTCTCATTCTTAAGGTACTACACACTTTGGATGATATGCGTGCGACTGCCTCTTCTTGAACTTATCTACTTCGATTAAGGCTTGAGTGCTACGGCTTGTTGCTCTCGCAGAAGCTGGAACACAAATGTTTTCCGTGCCTCCTTTCAACGTGTTTGTATATGAGGCCGTATTGGTAAATATTAATAATAATGCAAAAACACAGTAAAGGAAGAGATACATGCACTGATGACAAAAAAAAGCCCATTCAATCACTGGGATTGTGAGGAATAGAGGGGACCAGTTGATCTCATCCTGTTCCCTCCACTGCAGGCATGTGAGACAAGCTGGCTTTGCCGATAATGTCAAAGCCATCTATTTTCATGCAGTGTCTGAGGGAGGCTGTGTGTACTGAGGCTGTTAGGGGCTGTTTCTCCCCATTGCTGTTTATTCTGCAGAGGGGCAACACATGTCAGGAATACTGATACATACGCAGCAAAAGGGACGGCTTAGGCAGAGTGTATCCTTATGCATACATATGCACACACACTGCACAGCGCCTCACTCCTTCGCCGCCCTTTTATGTGACTCATGAGAGCAATGCCAATCCAAATCAAGAAAAGCAGGGCATGTTTTTCACACTTCTGACTGACAATATCTGATCAGCTGCCGACTGAGGTTGCCTGTTAAGCCGCTTCGACAGCGGATAGAGCCAAAAAATTGGTTTCTTTATGGTTGTACTGCATTCATACGAGGGCACATGCAGCACATACGGGGAGATATTCTTTACACAGAACACGACCTCCTCGCAGCAGCGTGCACGTCAATTGCAGCAGAGACAATTTGAAAGTTAAAAAGGAAAAAAAGAAAGGAAAAAAATGTGTTCTGTACATCCTCTCTCGGACTATGCCTTTGACAAACTTGCATATTCCTGTAAATGACATTAAATGAGATTTTGAGAAGTTGTGAGCACGGGGGAGGGGTGCAGAGTTGTACTAATCCCTTGCCCTATATTTTTTTTAATCTGGGCATTAGTGTGTGCATGATATGAAATGCATGCTATTTCTTTTGCTGCGGTGGACCACAGAGACCTATATGTTTGAAGTTGAAGGCCTTTATATCGACCACAGACATATGTCAAAATTTAGAGTTAATATTAAAATAACTGACTAATGACCTTGATACAAAGGCTACGCTCATCATTTACTTCTGCAGGACACGGCACGCTTCAACATGCTACTAATCTAGAAGCCTAATTAAATAAGCTTGGGAAGATACGCCCAGATATGCACATACATGTACGGTGCTTTCATGGCAAAAAGTCCAACTCTGCTACTCTATATTCAGCTGACAACACAGCAGTGCAGCTCAAGAAAGTTAGGTCAAGCTGCAGGTGAAGGAGAGTTTTGCTCACGAGGGGCGTCGTTAGGAATTCTGGGCTCATTTTCCGAGATGTCACTCTTAGAGTAAGTCTAACAGGACTACAGAGGAGGCTGCAGCACACCAGAAAACTCCTATTACTGTTTCCCATCTTATCAGAGCTTCCTCCAACAACAGCAGACATGCCTCTCACCTGTATCCGTTCTGTGTGTCGACGCAGGTTCCCCCATTGAGGCAGGGGTTGCTGGGGTAGGAGGAGCAGGCTTCGTGGGTCAGCTCCCTGGCAGCGCAGCCACACACAGCCACGGACATCAGCGTGACTGAGACCAGGGATAAAGCGCCTGAGTCGACCAGGGTGGGCGAGTCACTGACGATTAGCTGTGTGGAGCAGCCGCCGGATGTCTTGCAGTCTGTGCGCACACACTCATCCACCTGCACCTGGCTCACATTCACTCGCAGCAGTGACTGCAGCTGCGGAAAGTCGGGAAGGGAGGAGAAAAACGGGAATTACAATCATTGAGAGTGAAGACACAAGGATTTGTATTTGTGTTTAAGGGGTACACACCACCAACACAAGCGATGCAAAAGAGGGAAGCGAGGCCTGATCTACATAAATGCTTTTAATATTCTATATCAGTTTTTTTTCTTTTTCAGAGCAAGACATATCGCAGGGCATGACAGAGGAATCAACATGATGCACAGTCAAAATGTGGATGAAGAAAGCCATTAAAAAAAGAAAAGAGGCATATCGAGGAAATGAATGGGAGAGACAAAGAGACATGACAGGGGCAGCCAGTAAACAGACAGAAAGTTGGTGCGAAAATAAAAGGGCAGATAAAAAGCGGTTATCTCTTCCCCTCAAGCTCTCAAGTGTATCACTTGATATACGAGCATTGATCTCTATCTATTGGACGCGATGGTATATATACCTTCTTTTTATGTGCGGCGAGGACAGCATGCAGTTTCTCTGGGCGTAGGTAGCCATTATCTGTTAGCACATAGAAATGGATGTCCACTGCTTTCTCCTCTCTGTCTGCGATGCTGAAAATGTTGATGCTCCCCGGTCTGACGGACAGCGTTTCAGACAGGAAGTTCCACAACATCTCCAGCCGACTGTTCCCCTCGACGCGAGAGTCGATAAAATCTCTCCCCGTAATGCCTTCGGGAGACAAAGAGAGTGGACGCAATAAGAACTGACTCGTCAGTGACAACTACTGAGTTGATCAAAGTCTACGGAGTCCCTGATTCCATTAGCACAAGAGGTAGCCTAACATCTCCCTCTATTGATCCATTTCCTTACTGAATCATCCATAAGGTGAATGAGTTGTGATGCAGCCGAGTAAAAATCCTTTATTTCTTCAACGAAAACAAAGTCAGCTTCTTGAGGAAATGCCTTGTACAAAATATTTTAATGACTGGAAAATCAATCACTTGGGGTGCCACCTTCCAATAATATCTGAATGTGAATGTGGGCAGTCATCTTTAATCTCCAAAAATGATAATGACTTGGAGTCAGAGGCATCCATAAAAGCCTTTAACTCTGTTCGCCAAATGGCTTTTTAAATGTCAAGGACTTTACCTGACACTTCCAAATTGACCTTTATCACTCCGACTTGCTCTGAGAGAGTGACAGAAAAATGAACACTGTAACATAAACTTCAGAGAGTTAAAGAATAAGACGAAGAAGGAAACTATCAGCAACAAGCTGTGGGAATGGTCCCTTTACAGCGCTTAGAAATGTTAAAGAATGCGAGTATAAAATTTTTTCCTGACAGCCTATTATTTCAGCGTTAACTGGATTGACAAGCTGATAATCATTCAATGAAAAGTACCAATTTATTCATGCCTGTGGCAGATGCTGTCTCTTTCAACATCATCTTCAAAAAGGAATTAAACAACAGCAGCGGCAACAAAGAGCAAGCTTTCTATTTTGAGGCGGATGACTGAGACAGGGAATCCAATTGAAAAACTATTATACTCAATATTGTCTTGACTTATGGTTTGGGGGGTCAGGTAGAGACACAAGAAGGTAAACTGAGAGTTGAATCACAGCACTAGCCGGCCCACCTGCAGAGCTGCAGGCGCTCAGTGATTCAAAATTAACACAGTGTCCATGTCAGCAGGTGAGTCAGTGTTTCTGCTAACGTTACCGGTCAAGCGCAGCGAGGCGGACGACAGGATGGCCTTCTCCTCCAGCTCCCTGACGTGAACTCTGACCCCCGAGATCACGTCGGGCCACACCCCATCAGACACCTCGACCCTCAACCAGTAGCTGCCTGCCGGGGTGTTCTGCTGGAGAGTAAGCACTCCTGAGCTCTGGTTCAGACTGAAGTATCTGAGAAAAGCAGAGGAGATGTTAAGCAGGAGAGGACAGTTTCAGCCGGAGATGAGAGAAAGAAAAGAAAAAAAAAAAAGACAATTGGCTTCTATTGTTCCTGAGCTCTTGTTCACAGGAAAAATACCTGACAGATGGCAGACAGACAAGTAGAGAATTGGTCAGCGGTACCCGGTTTTAAGCCAACAGGATGTGAATGTGCATTCAGTTTTGAAAAAACAACAAAAAACAAAAAGCCAAAGAAGCAGACAGAGAAGAAACGCCAAGAAGAAGAAGAAAAAAAATTTCTTTAGACCCAAAAGAGGTTGATAGTTGTCATGGTAACTGTCAGAATTTGTTATATGAATAAAACAAATATCCAAATGGTATTTCTAATCTGATCTTGAGGGTGTGAATACTGAATAACTGCACAAGGTCCCTGATGGAGTGAGACCGTGCTCATACGGGCTGTTTCATCTCAGGAACATCATACAGGTGGACCGAGATTGCTTAGTTTGTTTGAATCTGATTGCATTTTCCACAATGGCAATCGCTGTTGACGGCTATGATTAAAGTCCCTTCGGAGAGTGTAGCTTATATTAGAGGCCGGGGAATTGCATCTAAGATTAGGTGAAGTACCTGTTAGGCATGTTTTAGGCTGAGTGATAT
Source organism: Scortum barcoo (assembly GCA_023238725.1). Classification (NCBI taxonomy): domain Eukaryota; kingdom Metazoa; phylum Chordata; class Actinopteri; order Centrarchiformes; family Terapontidae; genus Scortum; species Scortum barcoo. Next base: position 20,620,795 of record CM041536.1, on the reverse strand, counting down.
CATTGAAAGAGGCCTTGTTAGAGAAATACAGGATCAACGCTGAGTCCACATCCTCTTTATTTTTCAAATTCTACACTGTTGGCAGTTCTTCTGCCACTGTATTGCTTTAGCTGGTGTACTTGTGCTGCACATTCGGAGCTCAGTGTGTTTTCAGAAAAAAAAAATTATATGCATTTAACAGCGAGGTCTTACTTGGCTGCGCTTGTCTCCAGAGTGTAGGTCTTGTTGTCCCAGTCATCGGGATCTGGGGCATACACCTTCCCTAGTGCTGCATTTGCCATCCTTCCTGTTCAGGGTAAACACACACACAGATTCAGTCTGGACAGAATCTGCTGATGCCAACACTTATCTTTTCGTTCCTCTCTTCTCCTTATCTTGCATTCTTGTGTTCTGTTCTACTTATTATGCTCATAACTGTGGAGCCCCACTGCTGGAATGAATAGGCTCTCAGTGCTCCACTTCAGAGAGCGTGGAGCTTAAGGAAGCAGGGCTATCTCAGTATGGATTATGTTATTATCGACCTGCAGTGCCAGAGTACTGCAGCTGGGTAAACAATGGCAGCCTGGATGAGTCACGGCGTTCCTGTTTTCCACAATTACCAAAACTGCCATGTAGCTGAGCGTGCGATCAAAACACTAACAAGCCAACACACCTAACTAACTTACCTAGAGGGTATAAAAGTACAAAAAAATAGGAATCATGAAAACGTATCATAACGTGGTGTTCGGATGAGCTTTAGGCGCCGGGCTGGCAAGGGAAGAATGTGCTGAGGGCTTCAGAAAGGATTTGACAACGATATTACCATAACAAAACACTGTTAGAATGGGAAAGGAAGAGTGCAATTATGAATTCCAGACTACACCAAGCAGGTACGGGAGTGAAAACTTTTCCCTTCAGCTGTAGCCTCAGTTTCCCCTCTTCACTCAAGCTCTGCCTGCAGTGAAAAGCTCTGTAGTGAAAGCGAGGGGCAAAGAGAAAGCAATGGGGGGGGGGGGGCGAGCAACTCACCCTTGCGGCCATGCACATAGACATCTTTCTCTCCCGCCTGATGGGCGTTATCATTCTGGTCACCAATGGTGATGGTGAGCGTGCTTGTGGCTGTCATTGGTGGATCACCGCTGTCAATCATGATCACCGGCAAGTGGAACTCACTCTGCCTCTCTCTGTCGAATCTCCGCAGGGCAGTGAGCGTTGCAGAGCCGTTCCCGTGGTCCTGGAGGTGGAAGTCGATAGAGTAAAGCGAGGGCAGGGAGAGAAAGAAAGGAGGGCCGTGCTCTGGGGAGTCTCTGTCCACAACATGAAGCAAAGTTGAGCTCCTGTTGAGCCAGACCACTTGAGGTGCTGGACTGTTTTCCCACAGCACAGGAGTGTAAGTTGTCTCGAGCTCTGGCCCGTTGTCATTCATGTCCAGCAGAGGTAAGTGGACCATGACACTGCCAGTCAGCGCTGGGGTGCCCCGGTCTGTCGCCATGACAACCAGCTCATAGCCTGCCACTGTTTCTCTATCCAGCGGCCTGGCGACTGTGACCACGCCGGCTCGGCTGACTGTAAAATGTCCATATGGGTCAGACTCAGGGAGAATGCTGTACAAAACGTCCCCATTCAGGCCTGAGTCAGAGTCAACGGCTGCAACCTGAATGATGCTGGTTGACACAGTTACGTCCTCGGGCAAAGGGGAGAGAAGGTGGGAGCCCGGGGCAAACACAGGAGCATTGTCATTCTCATCCTCCACGAGAACCAGACAGTGGATGAGGCTGGAGAAGTCAGAGTCCTCCACCTTTACGGTGAGGTTAAAGCGCTGCTCGCCCGGCTTCTCAAAGTCCAGTTTCTTCTTCAGTCTCAGCGTGCCTGTCTGTCCCAGTCTGTGGCTGACCATGTAGAATCGTTGCTCCGGGTCTCCTGCCACCACACTAAAGGCCAGCTGCCCATACATGCCAGCGTCCGGGTCCACAGCGCTCAGCTCCAGAATAGGAGCATCTTCATTGGTGTTCTCAGACACACGAGCACCACACCAGTCCTCTCTAAACTTTGGCACATGGTCATTGATGTCCGTCACCACTATGGTGACAGTAGCTGTCCCAGTCATGCCCCCGCCGTCCCGGGCCTCCACTACAACCTGGTGGCTGTCGGAAAACTCCCGGTCCAGACCCTCTGCTGCCACAGATATGGTGCCCGTGCTGGAATCAATGGTGAAAAGGTCGGCATTGTTTGTGTTGTGCACATTCTCTGTAATCCGGTAGGTGAGGATTGCGTTCTGACCTACGGCTGCGTCGTCAAGGTCTACCGCTGTCATTTCCACAACAAATGTTCCGACAGGGGAGTTCTCCGCCACGCTACTGTGGCAATTATCGGGCGCACACGAGAAGGTGGGGGCATTGTCATTGATGTCCCACACGTTGATAATAACATCAGTAAAGCCAGTAAGTCCCTCGCCCTCTTCGTCCGTTGCCATGACAACAAAGCGCCAAACGGCACGCTCCTCTCGGTCCATGGTGCGCTGGGCATACATCTCCCCTGTGATGTCGTTGATCATGAAGTGTGACTCTGCCCCCTGGCCATGAATGGAATACCGTATGGCGCCCTGGTCTGCATCCTTGTCTGGGTCAGTAGCTGTCACCTGCAGAGATAAAGACAACTTCTTAAGAAAATGGATATTCATTCATCCAGTCAAGCCTAAATTACTGCTTCCTCTTATCTCTTTTCAGCCGTCACCAAGGTCTTCTTTGCTTTTGGATTTTTTCGACAGCCTATTTAAGTGTTTGCGCTTTTTCCTGACCAGCTAAATTAAAGCAATGAGCTCTGATCTTTCTAGCACCTAGCCTCAGAGCGGGCCTGACAGCCTTGCTGCTGAATTTCACCACTTAAGATCCATCACTACTGTCCCTCTTACTTAATGGAATGGGAATTGTATGATTTTTCAAACTGTAGGAGTATATGCACAGTGAAAGAAAAACAGCAGATGCACTGAAATAACATGTCACAAAAAGAAACTCTATACAAGTCACCACATACAGCTACATTGCGCTGAGGCTGTTGATCCCAAAAAGAACTTTCTAAATGTAATCACAGGTCTATGGACTACAGTAATTACTGTTAAAAACTGCAGTGTAGAAGCTTTTAGACGCGATTGATTCAGCTCCTCACCTGAAGTACAAACACTGGTGACCCATCAAGCTCCTCTGTGACGGATCCATAGTACTCATTCATGGAGAACACGGGTGCCTCATCGTTCTTATTAACCACAGTGACCACCACGGCCGCGTAGTCTTCCCACTTCCCGTCGGAGGCGAGCACAAGTAGCTTGTATCTCTTCTGCTGCTCATAGTCCAGTGGCTGCGCAATAAAGATGGTCCCCACCTCGGGCTCGATGTCAAAAACGCCACCTTTGTTTCCGGATGTAATCTGGTAGCGCAGCTTGGCATTGGCTCCTGTGGCAGGAGTGATAAAACGTATGATTGGGTATATTAAATCACTGTATCACTCTGCAAATATATAGCAAGTCCACTAAGATGCAAAGTTAAAACAAACGTGCAACAAGGCAGTAGACTTTGCATCATTTTTCCTTGCATCTTTACATGCTGGATGCTTCACTGTGGTTCCTTCTCTCGCTATAAGTGAAAGCACTATAATTCTAGCAGCCACAGAATGGCGTAACCACAAGGGTATCACACCTCATTTCCTCCGAGACCTGAGCGTTAGTAGGTTTTCATGTATCCCTTTCTTGTTTTCATTACTTAATTAAATGGAAACGTTGTACTTCGTCTCCTCGGCTTTAATCAGATACTAATTAAAAAAAGAGAGAGGAGGGAAAAAAAGTAAAAAGGGAGCATGAGAGTAGAAAGCAGCATACAGTAATGCACCCTGATAGTGGCCTCTAGGGAATGATTTTGAGGGGGGGAGTTGGGAGGAGGGCAGGGGGTTGTAGTTTAGTAAAGAGGAAGTCAATATCTGAACTTATCTACTGTGTCTCCATGGAGACAACCCAGTCTCCAGTCCACGGTTTAACATCGGAATAAGATAAGATAATCTCCTGAAATGAACAGTTTTTCACTTTCAATCATCTTGTTGGGTTAAAGTAGCCACAATCCCATGTAAATACACTAATCTGCACTATTAACACAACCCGGGCTGACAAAGTGCTCCCGGCCTCCCACAGGGATCTGGCAGGCTTACAGCAGTCAAGCCCAGGGTGGAGTTTTTAAACAAGACAGATTGTGCGTGGCCTCTCAGCTGCAAGTGCAACAGTATTGCAACTTTAATGTTGGGGGGTTGGTGTTATTCCACAGCTATTCATCATTAGTGCCGCAGCCCGGCCTAAGCTGCACCCCCGCTCTCCATAAATACTTGATTAACGGACCTAAACATGCCTTATAAAGGGATCTTAGGCTACTGCTGCACGGAGAATGAGCAACTGCTTTATTGGTTAAATCCCGCCCACCTACTGTGTGGGAGCGTGTCACTCTTTTTGGAACATATGTGCTACAGTGCATTACCCAGCACTCAAATGACTACTGCTAAATCTAGCACACCGCATGATTTCAGCGGCATGATTTCAGCAGAGCTCAGACCAGATTGGAAAAGACTGCCCACAGGGTCACTTAATGCGTACTGCTACAAATGCAGACCATCTTGCAAAAAGGAGCCAACTTGGCACACAATTCACTGCTGGAAAAGTGATTAATAGACTGCCAAAGTGTTTCTGTTAGTTAGAGTCTGGTGAAAAGTAAAGAAAGTGCAATCCTCAAATTGTCTGTAAAGTTTCAAAGTGTCTCACAAAAAACTTTTATATTGGTTCTGGTTGGCTAGCTTCTTTAACCTTTATTCCGAGGAGGTGGCATCAGTAAAAATCTCCCCGGGACCTCCTCAGACTGCTGTCTCATCAAGCGTACCTTCATCCTCGTCATTAGCACTGACGGTGACAACAGCCAGGCCAACATCTGCATTCTCGTCGACGCCGACTTCATACAGCCGCTGAGCAAAGACTGGTTTGTTGTCGTTGACGTCGCTGATGAAAACCCTCACATACGCTGTGTCTGCAAGAATGACAGAGCGGCAGAAGATTAAACGGCGCAACACACAAACACGCAGATTCTCTCTCTCTCTCTCTCTCACACACACACACACACACATACACGCCACCAAACACTGCATGCATGTGTGTATTCCCCCTCCATCTGTTTATTGATTCTACCATTCATTGTCACTGTTTAGTGGGGAAGAGGCACTTAACCCAACGCAGTGTGACTCATTGACATGGAAATCAGAAAAAACATTATTCACAAAGATGTGCTGTAAATTACATAAATTATTCATTTTGTCAAGAGTTTATTGTTTTAACAGGAGTAACTGTTTTCGGCAGAAAGAATAACAGTAATGGGGCTACACCTCTTCAACAAGCTGCTTTTTTTTTTGCAGACAGTAGATAAAGAACCTCTCTACTGGGAAGGTTAAATATTTATAAGATGACAAGTGTTTGTGTCTTATCGGTGCCCTCCTCATTACACTGTTTATTTCTTCAGTTAGAAAAAGTAAATTATCTGCTCACATAACACATGGGTGACATGTTAATTTGGAGAGGATGCAGTAAGAGATGATGGTGGTGGAGGGTGCCTCTATTTTCTCGGCTTGTTTATACATTTCCCTCCTCCCCCTAGTGTGTCCCAGTGGTGACGCAGCGAGACAGGTAATGTTTGCAGAGGAGATGAGCCCTTCTGGATGTGGGAGATTTGTAGCACAAGACACAGCCAAGGCTCATTGCAAATGCTAAGCAGCCCGCGCAACTCTGGAGAGGAGGTTTTGCTGCTCCAAAACATCACCCTTTAGCCTTAATACCTTCTTCACAAACATTTGCAAAAGGCCCCCACCTGAATACAAATGTCACTTTACGTCACTCCAGCTACAGACTGCGGTTTTATGAATGCCAAAATGTCACAAAGAGAACATGGTAAACAAACTGAGGCCGCACCGGTTAAATATTGAACAATGAAAATTAAAGGGGAGACAAAAAAGAAGGGCTGTAATAAGAAAGACAGTGGTGAGAAATCTCTGAGCTGCCTCCACACGGAAGACGCTGAGGATGTCTGGTCATGCCAGTGGAATAAATCAAATTAAGATTAATTTTTCAAAGTCAATCCCAAGGTGTAAATGAATTTATGTTGTCATGCCAACGCAGTCCGTCTAAAGCAAAGTACACAGGGGAAGGACTCCTTATAGATGACTTTTTAGTTTTGCCCTGTGGGCTTGTAGGGAAAGAAAAATGCTGTTTTTTTCATGAATGGAACATTGCACCAGATCAGAGGTCACTTCAAAGTTAACTCTGCCCGCTTGTACAGTTTCTTTGAATGTAACAACAATGAAAAACAGCAATTTGTATGATAGGGGTTATCTAAATCAGAACTAGCTGTCTCTAACTTACCATCTGCAGAGTAATGACCCAAACGCAGTAGCTTAGAGGCTGAAAACAGCTTCCTACCAGCACCTCTAAAGCTCACTGTTAAACACATATTATAAATTGTTCGTCTGATCTGTTGATGAAGATGTTATTAAAATCCTCATAATTTCTAACCTGAGTTGGGTTGCTTGTTCTTGCCAGGTCGCGCTGACTCCTGGCCGTCCTCTGACTGAACCTCCAACAAATAGGAGCTGCGGGCCTCGCGATCAAACACAGCTTCTGTGTAGACGATCCCAAGCTTTGGGTCTATGCGGAACAGATGGTGGTCGCCACTTCTGTCGCTCAGCAGAGAGTAGGTGATCTGTGGAGCACGGGGAATTTGAAAATGAAGCCACAGTATTCTTTCAAGCAATAACTTGCCATTGTAGCAGAAATTAAAGGCTTTGTAGCTGGAAATGTCAGGAGGTCTCCGCCATATTCCCACAGTCTTTCTTCTCATTACAGGCAAAATCCGATCGATACTCTATCTCACCTGTATTGTCACAGTAAGTCACACAGATGTGGTGGCACAGTTCCAAACACTAACTCGACAACACTTTGACAACTCTGGAACAAAAGGATGTTGTTGCGGCATGATGTTACAGACTGTTCGGTCTAGAGGAACATGGATGCTTGAGCAGGAAAGGAAAAAAACGTCTGTAGATGTGGTTGAAAATTTCAGAATTTTTTTCATACCAGCACATTGTGACCACTAAAAGATAACCACAAACCTCTCCATTAAGACCCAGGTCTTTGTCATGAGCAGACACTTGGAGAACCAAAGTCCCTATCTGGGCTCCTTCTGTTACTGAGGCCTCGTAGATGGAGGAGGTGAAAAATGGCACGTTGTCGTTGACATCTGAGGAGAGAAGAGTAACAAATTAGTAACAAATTATAATAATAAAAATAATAAATGTTATTTATATAGCACTTTAAAAAACACAAAGGTTACAAAGTGCTTCACAGGCAGGTTAAAAACACACATACAGTGCAAAAGTCAACATACAAAAGACATACAAACAGCATACACACAAATACACATAAACAATCATGTAATCAAGATCCCAGTGATGGAAATGAAGTAAATGGAGAGAGTCATGGGAAGGCTAACCTGTAGAAGTGGGTTTTTAAGAGCCGTTTAAAACAGAGCACAGATTCAGCAGATCTGATTGACTGTGGGAGGCTGTTCCAGAGTCGAGGAGCTGCAACCTCGAAGGCACAGTCACCTCTAGTCTTGAGTATATAACAGGGGACAGATAGAAGACCTTGGTCTGGTGAGCGGAGTAGCCGGCGGATAGAGTAGGGGATCAGTAGCTCTGATAAATAATCGGGGGCCAGGCTGTTTAAGGCCTTGTATGTAATGAGAAGTTACATACAAGGCCTTAAACTGATAATGTGTTCATTTGATGAACACCATTCTTCCAAAAGATATTCCCGCTCATTTGGATGATGGTGGTGGAGAGCTCCTGTCTAACACATCGGTCCAAAATTTCCCACAGGTGTTCATTTGGATTAAGATCTGGTGACTGTGAAGGCCACAGCATGTCGATTCACATCATTCCATCAAAGTGATCATTCAGAACATTGATTTGCAGTGACACCCCTTTAAGAGCACAAGTGAACCCAAACCACTGCCAGAAAAATGCCCCCCACAGCATAACAGAGCCACCAGATCCCCTCACTGTGGGGGGGTCAAGCATTTAGGTTTTTCCTTTAATTTGTCACCCATCTGTGTGTGTATACACACGTACATGCATACAGTATATACAGTATATATATAGTTTTCAAGTATTGACCCCTTGTAAGTTATTATATGTATCTTATTATCTTTTCAACCCATTGATCCATTACCCAGCACTTAATTATATACCATATGTAAATGTAATAAAACTGTGACACATTAAATCAGAAGACATACCTGAAGAATATTTAAAAAAAGACCAGCTAATGGAAGTCTGATAATTCCAGTCACATCAAAGAACAAAGACACTTAAAGGGAGGAAAGGGCAAATCTCACCAGTCACATTGACATAAACTGTAGTGAAAGCGGCGAGAGGCACCGCGGCCACGTTCTGCGCTCGAACCCGCAGGGAGAAAAACGGTGTCGTCTCGTAATCCAGCGGCTCGGACACCAGAATGGACGCGGAGCCATCTTCGCGGTTGGGGGAGAGGTAGAAACGAACTGGCATGTTGGTTTCGGGGACCATCCCATCCTCCAGGTTATAGGTCACCCTCGGGTCACCCAGCTGAGAGGTGGCCTTAATTGTCTGAGCAGGACGAGAAGTCAGATTGTGATTTTTGCTTGGCTGAAAGCCTCGATCTACAGTTATGTTAAGCTTTAAAGGAGAAGTTCAACGTTGCGAGAGGTAAGCTGATTTGATACCTCTCCATGAGATGGTTTGCTTAGCTTAGCATAAATAAAGACAAAGCAGGGGGAAAACAGCTAACTTTGTACAAATGTAACAAAACCAAAGATGTAACTACCATTTACAGTAACAGGTTAACTTCCAGGTGCTAGCAGGCATTTGCTTTTCATTTTGGACACAGCCAGGCTAGCTGTGCTAATCGTTAATACTGCTCTGAGTTGCTAACCCATAGATCATCATCATCATGTCTGCATGGGGCTAAAGCTCGGAGGCGACTATCTTAGCTTAGCTTTAATACTGGAAAGGAGAAGAAATGGTTAGTCTGGCAAAACAAACAAGGCATCATGTATTAATTAGTGAGCTCTGGAGGTGCCGGTGGGCATATTTCTTCACTCTGGACGGAGCCAGGCTGCCTGTTTCTCTCCGCTTCCAGTCTTTATGCTGAGCCAAGCTGCTGGATATAGCTCCATAATTAACATCCAAACACGAGAGCCGTAACACACTTTTTGTCCAAGTCTCTGTAAGAGAGCAAATAATTGTACTCCCTAAGATGCTGGACTATTTGTTTAATAAGGATCTTCTTTGAGGTAGGTCAGGCAACATCTCTGCACACACGAGTACAAAGCAACAAAGTCTAGACGAGCACTCAGTCCAGCTGCATTTGCGGGTTCTAGTCTGAAAGAAGCAGAGGTTACGTCGAATTTGGATTACGATAATTTTGACAATTGATTATCTGAGTATCTGAGTGAGATAGAAGAGTCGGCTGTGAGTCGTCAAAGCCCTGAAATAACCTCTTATCTCAAAGTAAATCCCCTTGTGAAGACCTTGGGAAAAAAAGAAGGGATTGTTGGGCTCTCCAGATTGACAGGTATATATTTTTCACATCAAAGGAGACATTTTGAATGGATTTAATTAGCCTGGAGTCGTGAAACTTGCTTGGCACATGCGATCGAATGTCAGCTTTCCTTGCACAGCATCAAACTAAAACATGTTTACGGACTCTTCAGCGCGCCGACAGGCTTTCAAAGGTGGACTTGCGCACTAATCCAGGGGGTTCGCAAACAAGACATACAGCTGATTCAGTTACAGCAAAGCAAAACAGCAAGAGAGACCTGCTTAACGACACGTGTAGTAATATGGACAGCGAGTCTGCAATCAAAGTTTTGTGCACGCGTACCACTATGGGTGTGTCCCTGGCTGTGTTTTCAGGGATGACGACACTGTAGCTCTCCTTCTCCCACTGTGGAGGCTGGTTCTTCACGTTGGTGATGGTGACGGCAAGCTCCACAGAGGTGCTCCGGTTTCCCCCGTCGGTCGCGATGATGTCCCGCGTGATGTAGGTTCTCTGTGGTCGAAAAGTAACAGTTAAGTGACTAAACTGATCATCGTTGAAACTATTAGTTAAATAACATATAGTCCATTGTGCATTATCGTCTTTTCCTATAATACAGAAAAAGAATGGGAAACTATTTGACAATAGATTGTCTGATATTTTTATGCAAAGAAAAGGTTTTGTAGAAGAAAAAAAATAACAAAACATGGTTTTGCATGGGTGTCAAGAAAATTCCAATGATATCCAGCTCTAATTTCAGTATGATTAATACAACTGACTGACCCTGCCAAAACACAAAGTCATCTCCTATGACAACATGCTGGATGTGTAAAATATACAGTATATTTTCACGCCTGATGTATCATAGAAATATTAATAAGAATGAACCAGCGGGTCTTCAACCATTGCTGTAATTTTAGTAACACGGTGGCGTCTTCTTGCTCGCTCTGCGGCAGAGGGATGGTGGAAACCGGCCAGCAGAAAGCAACAATGACAGCAAAAATGTGTGAAGCTGGCTGTTTACATAGACCTCTCTATTATGGAAATATTTGTGCAGCTGATGCTCAGAGGAATCAGGTCGGGATCAACTGATTGGCAGTCAAGTTTCTGCCTGAACCTAAACTTGCTATATGAAGTCCATTGAGGAAATCATTTAATTAATCCAAGGAACAACAGAGGCAGCAGTGTGAGCCTTACAAAAACACATTAAGCTGTAATTCAGGTTACAAAAAAGCTCCTCGACTTTCATTATTGTGCTATAATTCAACCGCAAGGAAATAAGGGGGTAAATTTGACAGAGGAGCTGTATTTCATTAGCGTGACCACTGCAGGGATAGCTGAACATTTCCTTAACAGGCAATTAGGGTATTTTATTCTGTTTATCTAAATTAGACAATGTGTAACATCAACATTAAACTCACACCAGAATGAAGAAAAAACACTTATAAAAACCCTCCAAAGTGGCTCTTTTTCGGCCACACGAGGTAATTTTATTTTATTCTAACTACTCACAGTAAAAGATAATACAAGTCCTGGTTTTACCACTTTGTTCAGGAAAAATGGCTCAAATAAGAATTCAGTTGTTCAGATGTAACGTCTTAACCATCAGCTTCATGATTCCGTCAATGCAAATCACGGCCCAGCGACTCTATTATTGTCGCCACATAAAGAGAAATCTCACTTAGCTTCAGAATTACATTTTCTATTACTGGGACAATCCAATTAGTATTTGTGAACAAGTACAACGTTTTCCCAAAGCTTGATACCACAGAACAAAGATGGTAATCGCTGGTTTCCAATGTGGAACCAGCAGCCGCCGCTTTTAAAATAAATGAATGACTGACTGAGTTGTGGTAGCTGCCGACTAAGGTTTAAAATCAAATTTGCAATAATACTGTCAGATGTGAACCAGCATATACCCATAAAATATTCTGGATACAGTCACAGCAACCTTTTGCCATCTATTTTTCTGCAGGGCTGTACTGTACAGTATGTTGGCAGCTCACGAGGCTGGCTCTGGATGTACCGTCTATGAAGAATATAAGAAAAAAAACGTTGTTGTTTAATGGCCTATATCCTTCAGATTCCACTGAAAGACTCTGGGACTGTGCTACACACTTTTCTGTGTGGTGCGGTGCAAAGAATTTAACCTCAACACCTGTTCCCTGTAGTTAGCAGCTGTGATGAAGAAAATCAAAATAGAACAATATCTAAGACCAGCGGAGACATTTAACATTTAATGAAGTGCTTTTATAATCTTAGTTACACTGCAGAGATTGTGGGATGATTCAAATTGCTTTTGAAACCGCGCTTAAATATGCAACAGCTTTGTTCAGCGAGGTTTTGGGCTTAACACTTTAAATTCTAGATGAAGACAGTGGTAAAATTGCAAGGGACTTCTAACACCAGTGTGCTAAATAATAGACGGCTCCATAGTGCTATCGCAAGTTTCCAGTCTAAGACCAACTCTTACATCTGAATAAGTGAAAGGGAAAACAGGAAGAGGAGCGCTGATACAGAAAACATGAAAGTCTTCAGCACACCTATGAAAAATGTGCAAAAAATGAGGTACTCATATAGTAAATTACTCAGAGTGCATAAATTAGCTGACAAACATTAATCAGCAAAGGACCAATTGGTAGGCTTTATTTCTAGTTTTCACGTTGAGCAGAATCATTTATATAACTAAATAAAATTAAGACTGAAGTTTTTGTCGGATTCGTTGTAAGGAAGATTATCTTTGTAGGAGTTTTCCCCGAGCATATGGTGTTTTAGGTTTTTGAAAAGTTGTTAACATTGAGGTAAACGTGCCTCGCAAGTTAAATCGCACTCATAATCTTTCCTGCCTCCAAATTGTTTCAGTTAATAGCTTCAAAATACACAGCTTGTTTAAAGCTGCTGCACGCTTTCAGTCTCCTTATCAAAGTCTTAGATGATAAATCAGAACTAGGAAGCCTTGAATACATTATATCAAAGGCAGAATGTTTGAGATTGACAAAGAGTCTTGGTTTGTGATAATTGGCAGCTGAAAGACCTGTGCTATTCATTTACGAACACTGTCTTTTTTTCCGGCAGCCACTGTGGGGTTAGAGGGTTTTAATACATACTTAAAGCACAGTCTTTAGTAACAGTGCAACAAACCGAACTGTAGTCATTAAATATAACCACAGGAATCCCAAGTTGTTAAAATCTATTTTTAATAATTTGTTTAGCCTGAATTAGTCTCTCCCTATCTCCTTCCTCTGTGGTCTTTCCACATGCAGCACCACTGGGAGTGCACATACCCCAGATTGGGGGTAACAGACAGAAGCACTATGAGGTGGCTTATTCATTAACTTTGTTGACACAGACCCACAGGCCGCCACGTGATGCAGTGCACGTGTTTGTTTATGCTGTCTGACACAGAGGCTGCTAATAACTGCTGGCTGACCTGTGATATGGGCTGGTTAACGTAGACCCATCCAGTGACAGGGTTGACCCGCAGGTACTCAGGCTGCTCCAGGGACATGGAGTAAGTGATAGCTGCATTAGTGCCGAAGTCGTCATCGTGCGCTGCCACGCGCAGGAAACTGGTACCGACCAGAGTGTCTTCTCTCAGGAAGTCTGCGAGGGATAGAAATGATGTATATATATTGAGCGTGCTTGTCAAAGAATAGAAATTCATGAGGCTGAGGGCACAGCGTGGTAAAGGTCAAGCATGAGGGATGTTGGAGACACTGGTTATTATGCAAAAGTGATTTAGGTTATTACAAAGGTATTTTTTATGTCTATTTCCAATTTTCACACAGATATGCAATTTATTAAGCAGGGAAATGAATGGTGCTTCATTTATTCCCAAAATAAAACCCAATCTAGGAGCATATTTACTACATTCACACTCTAATACACATTCCTCAATTAAATGAAATTACTAAATTATAGTGAAAAAGGAGCATAAACGCTTTACCATTCACCCTCCTTTACAGTTTTTAAGTGCCTAGTTATGCTCCTGCTTTAACAATACTAATTTTTTTTTACAGTTTACTGGCATGTATCATTCTTATCAGCACACTTACATTCATAGCGCAAATTCTCAAACTTGGGGCTATTATCATTCTGGTCCAGTATTTGGATGGTGAGCTGACAGATGCCAATGAGCGGCTCCTCCGCCCAATCAGTGGCAGTTACGGTAATTGAATACTCTCGCTGACGCTCCCTGTCGAACCGCCTGGCTGTCACGATCACTCCTGTAAATACGGAACCAAAATATCAGATCCCCGCCAAGCATGCACACATGAATACATATATATTCATCCATCCATTCAGAAAAGCCCCAATTGGCCCCAGCTATGCAGGCATTCATCCGTCCATCCATCAAACCATCCAACCGAATATCCATTCATCGAACCATCCATCCAGAAATCAAGAAAACAAGTAAACAATTATATTTTTCTCTCAGAATGGGCCGTGCATTTCTTTCAAGTGTGCTGATTTTGTTATTTCATCTTGAAATGAGAACAATGAAAAGAAGAAGCCTCAAAGAAAATGACAGAATAACATGTTGACTCCATGTGCCGAGACACTTTGAGCTTCTCTATTTGTTGTTCCCTTCATTATGTAATCATTGTCATATACCTGAGAGTCAAACTGAGCATAAATCAAATGAAGATTGACAGACAGCATTTAGCATTTGCCTCAAATTCCTGAGAATAGCAATTTCAAGTATGTCATCATTTCCTCTCCTCTCAGATGAACTTGGATGCCCAGAAAAGATGTCAATTACCATTAAAGTGCAGCGCTACGGAGCTACAGTAAATTCTGTGTTCTATATCTAATTGAGGCCTATTTTAGCCCAGACAGATCCGAGAGCGCTCTACCTGTGTCCGGATGAATTCTGAAGGCAGGCATGGCGCTGTCTCTGTGCATTAAGCCATATTTGACTTTTCCATTTGCTCCCTCATCTGCATCCACAGCATGCACTTGCAACACAAAAGTCCCCGTTGGCTGGTTCTCCAGCACTGAAGCCTGCTCACGATATTGCTGGCACTGAGATAGAGAGAGGGAGGGGGTACACAAATACAAAAATACACTTCTAAAATATGAGATATTGTCAGAATATTTCACATTAATGAGAACACAGGGATCAAAGAAGACAAAGTCATTAAGTAGAAGGTCACTACGCACACATAGGGAGGCACTGTGCATGAAATACAATATAGACGTACTGTAGTCCAGTATCTATAGAAATGGAAGCACACGAGCCGGTTTCTTTTGAAGAGCCTGCAGTGAGCAGCTTTGTCTTAGCTAGGAATTCAATCCATTCCCCCTAATGAACATATGCCCCAGATAAAGAGCTCCTCTCTGGAGTCTTCCTTTTTGTAATCAGATATAAATGCTCGCTACTCTTTCAACAGAATGACCATGAAAAAAGAAAAACAATAGGAGCAAAGAGGAGCGAGGGCGCAACGGAGGGAGGGAAACGGATCAAAGGATGTGAGCGAGCGATAGAGGGAAGAATAATGCAAGGCTTCATGGGACGTGATGGCACAGACAGTGTGGCCCGTAGGTAGCTTTTCATAAAAATCACATATTATCAAACAGAAGGTCATTCTAGCCTAGATGGTTCTGAGGCGTAACTTGATATTTAAATAGATCAAGTTGCCAGGACTTCCAACCCAACCAAAAGACCTCGGGAGCTCCAGCTCAGCATGATTATGTCTTCTGCTGAAGTTCAAGTCATTCCTAATTAAGGGGGGAAGTTAATTAAACAGGTATAGTATATTGTGATGATATTGCACTTTTTTTCATAAATTAATTGAAATCCCAACGGAGCGCCTAAAGATAGAGTGGGTGTGCAGGCTAATCAGAACTCTTGGGAAAACAGAGCAGGGAGAGACGAAGGCTCCAAAAGTAAATGAGAACGCAGGGGCATGAAAGAAGAGCTGGAGAGAGATGAGGAGAGGGAAGAAGGAGTGATAGATGGAGGAATAACTGAGGTGTGCACAGGGGGGATGGGACAGACAGGCACACAAGAGAAATATGTACCAACACTGTGTAAGCGCGTTCTTTGACTGACTGTCAGCTATCAAGAAGGCTTCAGGTCGGCAGCGACAGCAACAAACAAAACGACGCTTTAAAGGAATTGCTCGCACATTTCAGAAAATACGATGATGTGCTTTCTTGTTGAAGATGAGGAGATTCACTCGTGCGCTTGTAGATGTGTGGCTGGAGTCAGCAGCTGTTTAGCATAGCTAAGCACAAAGACTGAAAACAGGGGAAAACAGCTAGCCCGCCTCTGTCCAAAAGTGACAAAATCCATTCATCACTTCCTGGAGTCGCCAATGGAAAAAGAAAGCGCATAACACTCACACGTTCTGTATACATATGTAATGTGTTAATTGGTGAGCTCTAGAGGTGTTGATAGGCAGGATTTGTGTCTTTTGGACAAAGCAAGGATAGCAGTTTCCTCCTGATTCCTTTGTGCTACTACCTGCCAGCTGCAGTTTCATATTTATCATACGGCCATGAGAAAAGTATCAATATTTTCATCTATCTCTCAGCAAGAAAGCCAAATAAGTGCATGTCCAAGAATGTCAAACTATTCCTGACTAAAAATGAATGAAGGGGAAATTCTGGTCTTTTTTTCAACCCTGGGTCAGTGCTAACTTTGCAGTCAACACCTGAAACATGACTATGAGAAATACCAGAGTTTCTCCTTGTATAGATAATAAAAATAAGATCCTCACGGCCTCAAATATAGGCTTGTTGTTGTTGACGTCGTCGACACCAACAATGACACGTGCAGTGGAGGAGAGAGGGTGTGGCCCGCCTGATGCATTGTCATCTGTGGCCGTCACATTCAGGACATATTCCAGGCCTTGAAGCTTGGGCAGGGGAGTGGCGCGGAGACGGATCAACCCTGCAAAGACCACAGGGGCATTAAATTACACATTATAAAACATCCTAACACAGTAAGTAGAGCCATTGCTTAAGTCATTAAGCAGGATGTTATTGCCACCGTGGCCTTGCATGGCAAGGGATGTGCTATCAATAAAAATACACCAGACAATGCACACCACGAGTTGCTCCAGAAATCATGAGTGAGATAGCGAGTGGTAGAAATTCACCTCAGAAGTCCACAAAAAGATTAAAAAAAAGGAAAAAAAAATCTGATATGCAGACTAAATCCAAAAAGCAATTTCACAGTGGTGATTTTGTCACATTTCTAATCTAATAATTGCATGCTCTCTAAAGATGCCCATCCAGCTCAAGCACTTGAGCAAAAACATAAAGTAGTAAGCGACTCAGGTTAGAAGTTAACCAGGCTCAGCAGATGCCTATTAGCTGTTCCTCTCTCCCCCCCTTTGTCTGCTTTCATGTAGCAGTCAAGATAAAAGGAGGGATAAAAGGATGCACCATCTGAGTCAACATCTTCCTCGTCAAAATGTAATACAAAAACATCAGAGGTTGCAGGACGAACCAGCAGCCTGTGATGTGGGGGAAAGTCATTGAAGTGAGCGCATCGGGAGGTTTTTTATTCTCTTGTTGTGTTTCTATTCACCTCTTTCAATGCTCTTGATTAAAGACAACGCAGCATGCTGATACACACGGATGCGAGTGCCTGACTTCCCTCTCTCCCAATTTACTCGGGATCCTGGCTGCCCACGGAGCAGAGAAGCATCCTGGCTCCTAATGACAGTGCGTGACGTTGACAGCACAGCACCACTACATTAAAATAAGTGAACTGTGGTATGTACACGGTAATTCTCCCGGCTTAAATGTCAACCTTGTTTACAAATGCGACACGGGCTCCAGCAGCTATTCAATGAGCCAGCACTCTTCGTATATATACAGTAAGTGGGAAGACGCATGGTGATTTTCCTGCACCCGAAGGATATCAGCTTTAGCATTTTCTTGCCATGAGGATACGCAGACAGAGTGGAAAGGAATATAAAAAATGACACAAAAGAAAGAGGAGCTGGCAGAGCGCAGCCTGAAGATTGTGAGCAATGATAGAGCAGTTGTTGTGAAATTGAATTGAAAGGGTTGGGTGACAAATGTCACAGCGATTGCCACTGGTTTCGGATCACAGGGTAAATAAAAAAGATAAACTGTGCAGTCACCACTGCTAGAAAGCTCAGAAACATGGGGAGCATTCCTCTCTGAACCCGTAGAAAAAAAAAAAAACAAGCGTGGAAATTTCTTAAATGATGTCATCTTTTATATTTATGACCCCAATAATAGAGGGAGCGGCACTCGTATTGAAATTACAGCTTTTAATATCAACTTTCAATATCTCTCCACATTGACTTTGAAAGTAGAGGGCGTTCATTGCACACCACTATAGCGGGAATGTATTAGAGAAAATTGAATGTGTGATTTGACGGAAAGCCTGTCAATTAGGGTGAGGGCTGCAAATGTGAAGCCCGGTCGGAAAATTAAGAAGCATCACCTTTCTGGCTGTCAATGACAAAGTTTCCTTCCTCGTTGCCTGCCGTTATGGAGTAGATTATACCATCGCTGTCTGGGTCCTTGGCCAGGACTGTGGCAACGAGGGTGTTGGGGCCCGCGTCCTCGGAAACAAACGTTCGATATCTGCGGAGAGGAGCTCGAGTTTAACAAGTGCGAGAGGAGGGAGAATACACTCATGGAAGTCACAAGTCGATGATAGAAACACACATGGACAGGAGATACAAATCATTTACACAGTCCAGAGCATCAGCAGGCTGATTAGACTTATGGTTGTGGCTTTTGCCTGTCACTATGATTTAACCTATCCTCTTAGCTTCTCCAGACCAGAGACAAATGATAATGTCTACTGGGATGTTGAAGTCATTGAACAAATGGTGCTTCCACATACCCGGCCCACTGTGGGCCATTTGATCCAGTGCCTTTTAAAATGTCAACAGTGATTTGCTTGCTCTGTGGTGCTGGGCAGCAAGATGCCCAGCGAGACACGGGAGACTGATATACCGCTGTGGTACAAAGCACAATGGGGAGGAGATGAACTGTGCGACTTGGAGGACGCGGGGATGAAGAGGAATGGAAAACAGAGCAAAGGCGGGAGAGGAGCAGGTGACAAAAAAGAAGGCTGGCACTGAAATGACAGGCAAAGTGATATGTGGGGGTGAGAGAAGAGAGAGGAGCGAGAGGAAAGAGGAAGGCTGATAGACAGAGAGGTGCAGGATATGAGAGGGGGCGGCATTCTCGCAGTTTGAGTTGAGTCGTCAGCAGAACTCGTCCTGTGAGATTTTGTGCTGCATCCTCTTCTAATATGTGTGTGCATGTGTAAGTATGTGTATGTGAAAAAGTGAGGGGTGGAAGTTGCGGGGGCGGGAGGGTGTCAGTGTCTGTAGTGAGAAGTCAGAGGTGATTGATGGTTTACAGAAGAACGCTGATGGGTGATTCATCTCCGCCAGATGCAGCAGTCTCCGTGGCAACATGAGTGACCTGTAATCTGTCACCCGGCTCAGAGGCCACCTCTCTGCATCTCTGTGGGATGAGACATATACACTCCCCCGGCTTTTCTTCCCTAAGCACCTCCCTACATCTCACTGAACTGTGAAGTTGCAGAGTGAGCCTGCCTGTCCATCGGCCGGCCCCACACGTCTGCCTATTTGCATTTCACTTTTATCACTTTTTGGCTCTCTACAGCTCATTCAGCTGTGAACTGAAAGGACATGGCAGGAAACATGAGCCTGTCCACTCGCGTGTCAGAATATCTCAATTAATCAGATTTATTTAATAAAAACCACAGTATCCATCGGTCTACCCCTACATGCCTGTCTTTGTGCTGTTTTTGGCCACTCTGTCCTCCTCTGCCCTCACAGCACTTATCTACATCTCAGTAAGCCACAGTATGACGAAGCGCCCAACACACCCTACCTGGCAAAGCGCCTGCATTTCTAACTATCTGTCTGCTGGTCTGGCAAGAGTATTTGTCTGACTGCCGACAGGCTTCTCTGTTTATCTGCATATCTGACTGGCTGTCTCCTGTCTACCTGCTGTGTATGTTTTGGTATTCTCTCCTTGCATGCCCTGCATCCATGTTTCATTGTGTTTCTTCTCCTCAGTTTTATGTTTGTCTGCCTACATCTCCACCTCTCTGCCCCTCCTGTTTGTTTGGCTCTGTGTGTAGCCACCCACCGAGACTGACTCCTGACAATTCAACAAGAGCAAGTAACAGAGGTCTGCAACAGTCTCCCGTGAAGGTCATTGAGACATGACTGACAGGACAAGCGGCTTACTCGTTTGGGGGAATAAATGCAGCGGAGCCACAGTGACAGTTGCTGCCCACCCACTCACGCAGCTTTGCCAAAAAGGCAGTGGAGGACACACTGGATTGCATCCGTATGTCAGTTTACTGCATACCTTTGGAAAAGGCCTAAAATAAACCCCAGTGAATGCTGAGGGAATGCTCAATTTTACTAAGATATTGTAGAAGAGATATTCTTAGCAAACCTTCAGAACATGCTATGGAGGTAACAATGTCACAGTGTGTTTGTGGCTAATGTGTGAAAAGATAGTAACAGATTGTTTCAGATGCCAGATGGCTGTGATTAACACACCAAATCAAATATTTTGAGTAATTTTACTACAGCACTGTTGATGCAAGGTGGATACTATTCATGGCAGGACTCCCAACATCAAATATGATTGCAACGTGTAGCCTGAAGCAAGGTAGGTCTGTGATGTGTAACGGCCTATATGTCTGTGATGAAACTTGTCTCCTCAAAGAGCAAAGCTCCGATATAATGAAATGTGATTAGCTGGAGGATCAGATATAAAGCACTGCCAGCAGAAGGAACACATTCAAACTTGTCATCTTGGTGGCAAACTTTGATCTTTGCAGCTGAACTCTGGTTGGTAACCGTATGGACGCATATGGCATAACAAGTGCACACTGAGCATGTTGCGCTTTGTGTATGAAAGGTGCTTTGCAAATAAACTTATTACTGCTATCTGAAGCAACATTCACATGCACACAGACGCACTGAACACTTTTTGTAATAGCTTATTGATCCACTGGCAGCACTTTTGTGTCTTGGCCTTGCAGTTTTTTAGTCCAATATTTAGTCTTCTAGTCTTTCAAATTTTCAGCCCTTAATAAGTAGGTATTATTATCAATAACTGCATCAATATAAGCTTTCTCTTAAAGTTCACATCTCTGTCATGATTTCATTGTTGTTTGGTGGGCGGTAAAAGGCATAAAGACAGAATGACTATGGCCAACACTAAAAGGAAAAATGATGGAGGAAATTGGGGTTTACGGAAAGTGTTTTATAAGTGTAAGAGATAAAGCTGCTCACACAGGCTGGGAGAACTCGGGGGCCTCATCATTGATGTTTGCCATCCTCACACGGACCGTAGCAGTGCCGGAGTGAGGCTCGTCCCCACCATCCATCGCCATCACCACAAATTCATACAGATGGTTAGGCCTCTCATAGTCCAGCCGGCCCGCGGGGAAAACGGTCCCATGGGGTGAAATGCTGAAGTCCGGGCTCAGGGTGTAATAGGTGAGCTCAGCGTTTAACCCAGAGTCACAGTCCGTGGCCAACACTGGCGGGAGGGAAGACATCACACAAGGACCATCAATTTACAATTAATCGAAATGAGCTGATGAGATGGCACCAGCTGATGAATATGTTGACATCTGTGTAGATCATTATCTCTTTATGGCCCTGCTAAACATGTAATAGATCATAAGCTCTGACAGCCACAATTATGAGCACACATTGTGTGCACTGTGCCCCTCCAGAATTACAACCATCATTTGCAAAAAAAAAAAAAAAGAGCTGCAAGAAAGCAAAAAGACCCAATGAAATGAGAGAGTGGTATTTTCTGCAGAGAGCATTTGGAAATTATCCTGGGGCAATTACATAGAAAAAACTATAGATTTGTTTCTAATGTGTGATGAGATTTTTTTTTTTACTACAGCCACAAATATTGACACCACTGGTTGCAAAGTTAATTTAACTCTAAGTTTGTTGTTTGGCAAATTTCACTTAAACTCAGTGTTTCATGCACAGCCCCTCTAGCTCAGAGCGCTCGCATATTGCACATTCGTTTGATGTGTTTATTTCCTCTGTGTCAAGCATCAGCACTAGCAGCCTGTGCATCTCAATGCTTTATTCTCCTTCCATCACAGTGTTTTGTAATATAATTCAAGACTGGCAATTTATTTTACACTCTTTGTGTAGTCTGTATCATGTTAAAGAACCGAAGTAGTCAATTTCCCTTAAACCCCACTGTCTCTCATGCTACACAGTTTAAACCAAAGCATACCTGTATTTTAAGTATATAAGTATTTCTTCTTTACCATCAACCTCAGTGGGTAAAGTTGAAGTGATAGCCTCATTGCAAAGTATTCACCTGTGTCTTTGCCCAGTAGAATACAAGCTGATGGGGTAATAGGGATTTTGCTCCCTTGGTGCTTCAAAATGTTGACATTTCATTAGTTACCTGTGCAGTCCACCAGATAAAGAAATTAACCCTTTTCTCTTTTTTGCCACCTTCTGAACTGGACTTCTGTCGCGGGCAGTCTTATTTAACTATGAAGTCATACATTTTGGTGTATCAGTCTATTTGCAGGATAGAGATGTAACTTTCCCATTGGCAGTTCTGTCAGAAAATTCCCCGTCTTCACTGTCTCTACCTTTGATCCCTCCGCTGCTGAGCTCTTCCAACCGTACTGTTTTTTTTTCTTGTTGTTTTTTTTGTTGATGCATTAGTTTGTATTGGGTGCCATTTTCTCCTACCGCTGTCTCTGCCGTGCCAACAATTTCTACCGCTCCAGGCTGTGTATTCGAATGTTTTCAGATTAAATTTGTTCCATTTTTCTCACCCAGAATCCACTAGAAACAATTGCCCAGCCTGAGATTCCCATGAATCACCTATGGTAGCCCATAGGGAACAGTGGTCCCACAGATGCTGAAGCATTTGACAAGAAAAAGGTGAAATGGAAAAAAAAAACAGAATACTCCTGGTAATGGGGCTTTTTCTTTATTTAATGTACTTTTTTTGAATTGTTGAGATGTTTTTTATCTACAGCTGTAGCTAAATATACAAAGCAATCTCAAAGGTATTGTATCTTAAAATACCTGAATCTCGTGAGTTCAATCAGAGATGTCATTTTTTTTAAGCAGCGAAGAGTGCCAAGTACCAAGTGTCTACACATTCCCGTCCGCAAGGTACGTTTTTTCAATGGTTTTACAAACATTTCCACTCATACTGAGTAGTGGCGATGGCAATACATACGGCTTCAGTCTCACAATTGATCATTATAAAGTGCCTCATGCAGTAACAGATAAATTGACATGCCTTTATTCATATAGTACATAATCAAATGCATGGTGTCCTTGTGGCAGCCAGTTCAGTTCAGTGTAATTGAGATTATGATCACAGATCTGAAAGATCTCTTAGTTTCTGTCAGTATGCACACATCGAAGCATTATCTGTATATAAGCCCAAACAATGACTCCAGGTGTGAATTGCAGCTTTGGCTTCCTCCCAGAATACATCTGTTGTGTTTCGGCAGAAAAAGTGACTTTTTGAATAGTTTCTCTCGCTGCTTCAAAAAGAAACAGATGGATGTGAAATATGGGGTCAGAGGAGTCTCACCCTGCAGCAGCGATGTTGCCGTGGTTACAGTCTCAGGTACTCCATCCACACTGTAGATGGATTGGAGGAACTCTG
The DNA here is from genome assembly GCA_023238725.1 of Scortum barcoo. Taxonomy (NCBI): domain Eukaryota; kingdom Metazoa; phylum Chordata; class Actinopteri; order Centrarchiformes; family Terapontidae; genus Scortum; species Scortum barcoo. The sequence goes on along the minus strand of CM041536.1, from coordinate 20,597,493 downwards.
GGACACAATCATTCTCATCCGTTATCAACACCTGAACCTGATTAGTGCCAGCGTGATAGGATAAGAGGAGGAAGAAGAGAGGAGAGGAAAGGAGGGCAGAGCAGGGCAGACGAGAGGAGAGGAGAGGAGAGGAGAGAAAACAGACTAAATCAGCGTAGAAGAATACAAAATTAGCCCTCTCTTTAATAACCCTCAAATCCAGGAGACAACCATACAAAATTCTCTGTACAGGAAGCTGACCCCGAAACTTAATCTAAATTGCATTTTATAGTTTCTCAAGTTGCCAGTTCAACACATCCTTTATCTTCCACTTCATGATTTTACTGAGTCAAAAATAGAAATGTTCTGAGCATGTGTGTGTTTTCGACAAAGGCCCTTAGCCGCCCTCCGCCCTACAAGCTCCCTGTCAGCACTGTGTGTAAAGTGTGAAGTGACAGCTGAGTAATAGTCCTGAAATAGCTGGGATAGGTTTTCCCAGTCTCCATCTCCTACTCCAAAACATGCAGCTGAGCAGAAGGAGATTTTTTTTGCCTGCTGAATCTGTGGTATGAAGTGACTTTCTGACATGATAATTGGGCAACAAAATCTCTGAATTAATCATTTAAATGCTACCAAGGTCATGAATAGTTTATTTGGAAATATTTGTCTGTCAAAGAAGTTTTGGGGTTTTGAGTTCTCATACCAAGTGCCCTAGAGTGTGTTCTATATTTTACACAGTTCACCTCTAGATCACACTCTCAACAAAAAAGCACTTACTGAAACACCAAACAAAAGGGTGAAACAAACTGCAGGAAAAAAAAAAATCACTTGGGTCCCCGGTCCACTTGTTAACATTTCAAAACCATTCAGCCGTGCCATTCCTGTGGACAGCCACAAACTCTGCTGCTTCTCCTCTGTGGTTATCGCCAAGTAGTGTGATGTCAATAGGTCACCGCTGAGATCAGATCATTGCCGTTAATGCAGCCTTGTCAGCCAACATGAGCCACATAACATTTAGGTGAAAAGTGTTCTGTCTGAGAGCTTTGTAAAAGTCCAGTGGGAGACCACAAGGCAGCAAATCTAAGCAACGAGGCAGATTTTTTATTTCAATTCAATTCGGCAGTAGGAGTAAAGGCTTGTGTGACAGATGCAATAATGAAACATCACAGTGGACCTTGGCTTTGGGCTTAGTTGACCCACGTGCATGAACTCTTATACAGCATGACTCATGTTTGCTGCCTGTATCACTCTCTAATTGAACTAACCTCGGTGGCAGTGCTGAGGCTGCCGGGCTCCTCGCCAGCTCGCACCATCAGCAGGTAGCGTCGCTGGTCACTCTCATAATCTAGAGTCCTGGTCAGACTGATCTCCCCCGTCTCCTGCTGAATGCTGAAAAGGCTGCTGGGATTGATCAGCAGGCTGTAGGTGATTGGCTGCCTCTGAAAGGAAATGGCAGACACCACCAGGAAGCTGCAGGACAAAGAGAGAGTGATTAAAAGAAAAGGAAAGACGGTCATTATAATTCGATTTCACTTGCGCGCATGTTGAATTAAAATCGAAATCCTCTTTTCCTACATCAGCACTGCGCTTTAATGAAATCAATTACTGTATGGCCCATTGACTATGTGCTATAAACAGGGTCAATCAGTACTTGTCAGTTCTGTGTAATAATGTAATACTATTATACAGATATCAATGTTTGTTTTTACGGTTAAGAGAGTTTGCATCTCACTAATGGCTTGTGAAGATGACGTGCTAATTCATGGTCGAGTGAGTCGGCGTGACCACATAAATATTCATCAACATAAGTCTTTACAGGTAGCGTCTGGAAATCAACACCTAAGACAAGGACTAATTTTTGCAGAGACACATGCATTCCAGTTTTAATGTTACAAATGAAAAACTTTCCTTGTGTATGTGAATCAGTATGCTTTCATCACTGTATTCATACTGTTTGGCAATTTACAGATATAACTTATACTGACAATGCATTTTTTAATACTGTTCTTCCTTATATTGTATTCTTCAAGATAAGACTATTATACCTATTATGGCAACAATAAAGAACCTGACAAGAGTGTTTGGTGATAACCACATGGGAATAGACCACATCTGAATAAAAGCCCCAACATAATTGTTTAACTACAAGAAAAGACTTCAAAACGATATCACATTACTGTAATTTCTACAGAAAAGGCCAAGTACTGCCACATAATGTCTGAAATTACAGAAGAAAAAAATCTGAATGTTTAGCTTGTATCACACAGCCATAATTCATCCCTGCTTATGTATGTGTGAGGGATGTTAACACACGCGATACTTACGGCTGTCCCTCAGGCGTGTTCTCTGGTATGGAAATGGCGTAGCTAGTATTGGCGAACTGCGGCGCTCTGGCTCCAGCCACCACAGAGAGCATGGCAGGGGCACTGCGGCTGCCCAGGCCATCGAGGGCAACCACACTTAACAAGTACTCTCTATCCCTCTGAAGCACCAACCCTGTGGTCACCACCTGGCCCGTCTTCTTGTCCACTGCAAAGCAGCCGTCACCGCCTACAGGGAAATACAATAACATTATTTTCAGGCATTGGATCCAAACCAATCCGATACTGCTGGCTTGAATACTAACTCAGAAATGTTAGTTTGAAACAAGTGATTCTGTCTTGCTTGGCTGGCTGAGTTAAGGCCCAAAACACATGAAGAGTTAGAAGATGATTCCTGTTCAAAATACCAATTAAAGGCCATCCTTTTGCAAATAATTTATTTTAAAAACATCTTTATAGTGTGAACATACTCAAGGGCTTTGGCAATACTAGAACATTTTCTTCTTTTATAAAAGCTCTTGATAGTTTGCACACCATGCTCTTATCACTCAATCATGGGCTCGACTGTGGGCTTTATGATATAACACTAAATAGATTAAGATATTTAAAGCTGTTTTATTAAAATGAATGTTTAATTGCTATTTTGTACTCAGGCAGTATGGTTGTTTGCAGATTATAATGAATGAGAAGGCACATAAACTTGGATGAGGGAGTTCAGCTAGGTGGGTGCTGTGTTAGGGGCCACTCTACAGGTGAGAATTTGCGACCTGTAGTCTTTGCAAGCAGATACTAGGAGCTAATGGAGAGTAATGAAAACTGGAATGACATACTCTGATCAGAAACTCATCTTTTTTAAACTGATACTTCCCGTCCACTTTGCCATTTTTGCACTTACATCCACCTTGGCACTCTGTCACATACCTACTTGGAGAGTCCTGGTGTGGATGGCTGTGGAGACAAATACCTTCCAATCTGTCTCATTTACTTAACATAGCTTACCTTATTGTCCCAAATTATTACTACTGAATGATGATTCTTACTTATCATTTTCAACCAAATAACAGTATCACATTTGTTGCTATGATAGCAAAAAACAAAAAAAAACACACACACACACACACGGAGGGGGGGGGCTACTGTTTGGTATGGAGACACATTACATACTGTATATGTTTGTAGCTATACTGTATGGTCTTGCTGCACCTATACACTGAGTATGTTCATGCCACCCAGGTTTCTTGCAGAATTTGTTAGAGTGAGCAAGGCATAGTGAGCTGGATACTAATGTTGTGCTAAATCCCAGGACTGGCTGGGATCACCAGGAGTTCAGCGTTAGAGTGATTGAGTTGAAAGTGATGTCCCTCTATCCATTTTGAGTTATCATTGCAGCATGATGACAAAAGGATAGGTTGAACTAGGCATTATCTGTCACAGCAACGGTAAGCAAAATTGTGTGAGTGGATAATTGGACCAAGACATGCGGTGTGTGTTAAGAAGAGAGGGGGAACGAACACTAAACCCTGTGGTATCCCAGTGGACAGGAAGTGATATCTGGACTCTTTTTCAAGCCAAGCTACTTTGAATAATCACCCTATGACGTCTTTTACGTGTATATATATATATATATATATATATATATATATATATATATATATAGATAGATAGATAGATAGATAGATATGTGTATTTGTGTATATATATGTACGTATGTATATATCTATATACACACACACAAAACACACACACAATACAGGCCAAAAGTTTGGAAGCAAGATCAAATTTGTACAAAAAAAGATAATTAGTTTTCATTGGTATACTTTGCAACAAAATAAACAGGATTATTATATAACGAGTAACTTATCAGAACCATCATTTTTGTTGGACACCATTAGGCGTTTTGCAATTTCTCTTTCAGTGTATCCTTCTTTACTCAGTTGCTTCTTTGAAGATTTGAAAGCAGTTGAGATTTATTTGTATGCAGACTCTCAAAAGCCAAAGAGTTAAAGTGAATAATGCATCAATGTATACCTAAAGATAAATTGAGGAAAATGGTGCATATCAAGTGAAAGCAAAGTCTGATTCATGCAGTAAATACATCCCAAAATACATATAACTCATGCTGGTTTTTTAAGAAAGGCATTGTGAACAGAAACTTCAAGTTGCTTCCAAATGCTTCCAAACTTTTGGCCTGTAGTCTACATACATACCATAGTTGGTTGACATTAGCCTTCATTTCATATACATATATATCCATATTGCTACATGTAGTTAAAAGCCTGCAGGGTTGAAGACAGAGGACAAGGCTGCTGATATGCTACCTATTGTTTGTCTATCTCCCAGGTCTTTCTGATTTTCTTACCATGTCTGTGGCTCTCTGCCCAAAATTCATTGGTCCCTGCTGGAGACATAAATCGTAAAAAAATGTCTCACACATGTATTGTTTTATCTTTTAAAAAGCCATAATAATTTCTTAAATTGTTGGGCACTGTAGTTTTTTCAGAAAACATTACTCAGACAGGAGTAAATGGTGCATTTCTTGGGGACTATTTTTGGTGGCAAGAAGGTGTACGTGGGAATGACTCAAAATGAGCTATAGTGCCCATGTCCATAGCAATGAAGGAAATTGTCACCCAGTGCAGTGGTTTGGCACACTGATGTGCTTTTAATAATTTCTAGAACAGTGTAGTGGAGGTCTGTGGCACATAGGAGTAAACTGTATCAAGTTGTGGATGCACAGACAACAATTGTTAGTATTCATTGTTGTTTTTGGTATTTTCATGGATTTGTTGGCATTTAGAAAATATAGGATATCACCAGAATAATTCTTTATGCACCACCTAGTAGTGGTGCTACTGCTATAGTATCAGTATTCATTATAATGCATACTGTGCTGTGAACAGTGTTACTTTTGTAAAATTTATATAAAAGATCATTTTTCTCATAATATTTCTGCATTTGCAGGACTGCAGAACTTAGCGACTATTTTTACACTAGAACAATGTCTTAATTAGTGGATCCCTGTTTTGTTTCTATCATGCACACCATTCATGTCCTGCCAGTGGTTTCACACTATTCTGCAGACAGTTAACAGTTGGAGGCAGTAACACACCAAACAAATCTATCAGTGCACCAAAGGCAGTGAAGAAGAAGAGTTCTAGCAAGCAAACATGGGTGGAAACAATGTCAGATTTTAAATATTTAAAATAAAATGGCTTGGCAAATGTTTCATGAGGAAGGAAATGCACATTGGTTAGACCCCAACCAGACACACGCAATGTTTTGGTGAGAAACATTGAATGTTAACATACTTTTCTATGTTAACAAGAAAACTCCACAGGGAACTTTTAAATAAAAAAAAAATGGGGTCAGACAGACTGACCTCGCTAATCCAAAGGTCAACGACTCTGATCCTCTTTATCTCTAAGATAAGAGGGCCGTATATGTAAATGTGAAATTTTGAAAGTGCATCTAGAAAACGTTGAATGGGAACTACTGGGTGTGCACCGAATTGTAAACTTCTCTGATTACCTTACAGGATTTCTGAGCCTGGCCAAACCATAGCTACCTTGTGGTAATTGTGGTTTAAGTCATATGAGAGTGTTGTGCAATGGATTAATATGAGTCAGAGGGAAGTCAGTAGTGTTTTGTAAAGCCCCACTGGCAAGATTAGCACATCCCCCCATCTTTGACATGCCAGCAAACCTCTATCCCCTCAGCCACCAGGGGGTCTACTACTCTGGCAGACTTCCAAGAGCCCACTGTGTATGTTTATGTGTGTCGGTGCATGTGTGATCCTGTGTGTGTATGAAACAGAGAGAAGAAGACAGATAGACAAGAGTGCATGATAAGTGCATAAACAAATGTGTGAAGGCCTCTGGCTGAGTGTGTGTGTGTGTGTTTGTGTGTATGTAGGAGAGAGAGGGAGAGAAGGACAGAGATACAGAGGCAGAGAGAGACAGGATGACAGAGAGACACTAATGGACACATAAAGAGTGTATGAATGCATGAATGAATGTGTGAACGCCTGTGGCTGTCTGTCTCAGCCACTGTGCTGGTGTCTGACTAGTTATATTTATTTCCAAGGCTCTATAGCCTGTCAACCTAATTTAACAAAAGTACAGCCTATTTTAATACCACTTCTCTCCTATGCATCTCGTGTGCGTATGTGATTGCGTGAAAAGCAACTTACCATCCGACAAAAAGTATTCCACCTCTCCGCTTTTGCCTTCATCCCCATCATGAGCCTGGAGTTGGTAGACAAACGTTCCCACGGGGGCCTCAGGGGACACTACAGCCAGGTAAGGGTAGGGCTTCATATTCCACTCAGGTACGTTGTCATTGACATCAGTGATCTTCAGCTTCACCTTGTTCAGGTACCAGTCTGGGCCTGAGGGATAGTGCAAAGATAGTGACGGAGCTGTGGTTACTGAAAGTGACAGCTGTCATGTAACTGTGTGTGTAGAGGGGAGACAAGCAGCCCGGGAATCCAAAGCGCCGCTGAGCAGCGAGTCAACTGAGGGTACAGGTCTATGAGATATAAATCCTCCCCTGTAGATGACAAAACATAATGCTCCCAGATTAGAATAAATCTTGGTAATTCTTGTATCTACAATGTGGGACTGATCCCAGTATAGTCTGGTCTCAGAATTTTGGTCAAAGTCAATTACAACTTTATCTTTACCATGGCAATTTACTCGCTATCTTTCCACTCCCTTTTGCTTCGCCATAGCCGGCGGCTTTGGGAGATTGTTGTAAGTGAATGTCAGGACGGCTGTTTGGGTCCATGGTGGAGGCTGGTGGATGTGACGTCACCCGTCCATTCTCCATCAGGCTCCCATCCAAACATCCAGGTTCCCATGGGAGAGAGACTCAACCACAGTCCCATCTACGGGGTCTGTGTAAAGCTACCTTGATCTTCCCACAGGGGCCTGGGGATGATGCCTCATGGCTGCAGGCACTTTGTTGCCTGCACACTGCCTCACTGGAGTGAATAAGAAGATTCCAGAAATCCAATTACCAACTCGCTCACCCTGAGCCAGGGCAGACAGCAAGAGTGCACAGTAGCGCCCAAGGAGAAGCAGTGTACAACCATGTTGCAGTCTGTGACAAGAGCGTAGCGTACAACTGCTAGTCGGGATTCGTTATCCACATTAAATACAATGACACAATCTGGAAACAATGTGCACAAAAAACTCCTGACACTGTCACGGACCAGATCTAGGGCACTTTTTGTGTAGAATCTATTCCTGCAAAGTAGAGCAAGCCACAGAATTGTAAGCTAAGACAGTATTTCCGCAAATATTGGCTGTGATCTTGTGTCAACGTGGCATGAAGGAATGTCAGAAGAGCTGCCAAGCAGTTCAGTAGGCTGTGATCCACAGAGGCCATCTGCCAGGACAAACACATGCACAAACACTCGCGCACACACAGATATGAACACAAACATGAGGATTTGACACACAGGCAAGCTGTGCTGTCAAACACAGAGACATGCTTGCACACTTGACGTCTGCGGCATTAACATGTTTGTTGCTGTCTTCCTGTCTGTCACAAACACACACACACACACACACATGCAGACCAGTGCACACTTAAGCACGAAGGTGAGTTACCTAAGGGCTAAAAGTAACTATGGATTTCAAATCCCATTATGTAAAAGCTCTCCTGTGTGTGACCACAGGCTATGTATGTACTTTTAAATCCAAGACAAAAGCAGCAGGAGTTTGTGATGCATCCTTTCACTAGGCTCAGGGCTGACTCAACAGATGCTTGGTGCTGGGGTAGTGCATGATTTTCCTAATATTCTTTCACATAATGTCTCCCCAAAGTTGATTATAGCCGATAATAGAAAACAATGAAAAAAAATTAGAAAACTATGCTTTGGTAATAAGCGATACATGCATACAGCAAATGGCATAAAGTCTTCTAACTGTAAGAATTGCTATCATAAATCTTTAACAGCACCTAGTATTCACTTAAATGAGTTGGAAAGCAGAAAACAGATGCTGAGATTACAATTCCTATTTCTTTGTAACTGGCTTACAGTTAAGATGCATTTTGATGGAAAATACAATGTGTTGCACTCCAGACTAGCTCTGGAGTGTTCACAACTGAAACACAATAGCTATAAAGTGTGTGACAGCTCCTAAAAGGATTGTTAGAGGGATAATAACAGAGGGAGGAAGAAGCTAGAGGAGAGAATTAATCTAGCTTTCTGCTCAGGCTTTAAAGTTGCTCTGCTGAGAGAAAAGTTCTGGCTCGGATCTGACGATAGTTCGTTTTGGATAAATAGCCACTGTATCGTGGGGGCAGAGAAACTAATCAATGTTCAGATGCTATCTTCTAAAATGTCGACAGCGGCAGTTTATGCAGTTAAAGCCAGATCATCCTGCCCTGTAAGACGGAACAATCCTTTCGTGATGAATAATGAGAAAGGATAAAGATTCTTTTGCAATGTAGAGGGCTTTAAAAGGCACTTAATCAAAAAGAAATCAGAGCTCCAGCACTTAACATTTAGTTGACTATCAAATCTTTGTGGGGAGCGGTGCAAGACACGTTCCTTGCCTCCTGCTTGTTGGTGTCTTTCCCAACCATGTCTCTGTGGTAATGGCGGTGATGATTTTACAAGGCTCCATCTAATTAGCTTGTTACAGAGAGACTAATCAGAGCCAAGGCAGATAATTAGAGCCTATCAGCTCTGGAATGATAATGAAGAATGTACTAGTGTGTGCGTGTGGGTTTGTGAGGTGAGAGACCGCGTGTGTGTGTGCAAGAATGCACAACGTCTGTTCTGAGGCTGCGGACGTGTGCAATTTCTCTCTGATCCGGTGAGTTAAGAGCAGAGCGGCCGTGAGTGATGCCCCAAGAGCGCCAAACCGACACAACCTGCCTCACTTGACCGAGACAAAAGATGCGATCAAACAACGGGGGCAAGGCAGAGGCTCACAGGCGCCGCTGGATTTTTCTAAGTCAAATATGCTTTCTGCTCACTCAGTGTGATGAAAAGCTGGTCTATACTGTACACTACAATCCCATAAGGATAAGAGCATCTGGTGGATGACTAACACAATAATGTATCGTAAAGAGGTGGATGACAGTGGGGCACTGTGTGGTTGGCCAAGCCTCAGTGATTACAGTGTGCGTGCGAGTTGTGCACGAGTGTGCGTTCCATATCACTGCAAGCCATTCTGTTGATGTTTCCTGCTGTTAATCCTCTCCTTGGGTAGTTGCTATATAAAGCTGCTAAGTGGCTTGCCGGTATAAAAAAAAAAAAAAAAAAGTTGTCTCAAGTGCTTCTGTGCACATGCACACTGCCCACAGTACAGGGACACTGAGTGTGTGTGGGAAGGGGATGAGAGGAAACAGAGTGAAGGAGAGAGGCACAGATACAGAAACACAAATATCTACAGAGGGAGAGAATGAGACAGACAGGAGGAAGATGCAAGCAGCGTGGAGGAAGGAGTATTGTGTGATGCTTAGCGGGGAACGTAAAATAACATTACAGAGACAAGAGCACTTGGGAAGCACAACAAACACTGTAACGCAACAATAGATGCTGGAGCATCCATGTTTGGAAAGTAAACATACAGCAGCAGAGCACAGACCACAAGAGGAGAAAATTAAGAGAGAACATATAGTCTAATTAATATCAGAGGGTCTTGCTATGGATCCCTTGTTCCTCCTACGTCCAGTGAGGGAGGAAATTAAGAACCAAATATTTCTATGTGGAATTAAACAAATTGCGTCTGCAAGCATAAATATCAATGGCCCGTGCGAGACATGGAATTTCAAGGGTGCTTTTTTAGCAGCGAGTGAATAGAAAGTGAAAATCAGCTCAATGGGGGAGTAATAAGGTACATTAACCAAATGTTTGCAGTGTTAAGGAGGCTCTATTCTAAGCCGCCCACCCCACCCCCTCCGCCCCCCACCCATCTCAGTGCTTAAAGCAGAGCGTGAAGCCGTCAGCAGGAGATCAACACGCTAAAAGCACTGGGGACGGAAATCTATTAACTCAGGGATCCTGGCACCACACAACCTGGACTATGCAGGCTCAGAATGGCTGACACACTAACCATGCAAACACACGTGCAGGCAGTTTCCTCCCAGAACAATTATAAATAGTAGACTTCTTCAAGTTCTGCACACGTTTCTGTCCAAAGCAAAGCAATATTGACAGGATTGTTGCACAGATTACATTTACAGGTAATGGAAATGGAAAATAAGTCACATATAGAATATAGACATGTAGAAAAATATGAATGGAGCAATTGTGCTGTCAGCATCCGTTTACTAAGGGGACATTTAGAGTTTTATCTTGATAGGCCCACAAACATACCGTGTTTTAAAGCGTGATATCTTAAAACAGAATAATCATTTTTAAAATGGTCACCAAGACACATGAAAAGATGCAAATTAGACACAGACATTCTGAAAAGTGTGGAGGTAAAAATATTAACTTTGTACTTTGTACTGTACTGAGAGAATTTCCCATTCCCTTCAACAAAACTGATGCCAGCAGCAAGTGGACTGTCTGAAATTTCTATTGAATTGTATCACAATACACAATACCCTAGGGTTGATTTGTAATTTGTCATTTTTACTTTTCTGTCAAAGTCTGACTTCACACAAAGGGGGCACGAGGAACTTCTGCCTCTTCATATTTTGTTTTTTAAGTTTGAATAAAGCTGTCCTAGTGGCCTCGTATGAACTTCGATGCAAACTGAGGACCTACCCCCCGCAGGGCCCCAATGACTCACTAAATCTTATACATTTTCTATAGCAGCAGGACAGAAATAGACAGAAAAATAGTTCTACTAAATAAAAACATGTATAGATGAATGTGTGACTCACCAGTCCAATAGCAAAAACTACATAATGGCAAAGACACCCAAACAGACCCACACAGCAGTAATTATTCTGGTGGTACATCTATGCCCTAAACTTGTTATTCTAAGCATTAATAGTACTAATGGTTCTTATGGTTCTCTATGGTCACTGATGTACGCTGGGTTTGGCTCAAACCCTGGACAGGATAAGTTGCTTAGAAAATGGATGGGTGGCGGGCTGGATGACTCTCTCCCATCAGACACAGACAACTCTAGTCTCTTTTCTGGTGGATGGTAGTTCAGCCAAAAGAATTACAAAACTCATTCAATCCCTTTTGTTTTATTGCTCTGAGCATAGAAAGACGTGCCCTATTCACTTCCATTCGCCTGCATAAAAGAGGAGAATTTAGAAAGGAGCAAGTGTTGAATGGAGATACTAGCGCTGTACTGTACCTTCAGGGAAATCATTTAGCTGGAATACACGTACATTTAAAACAACCATGGCCTATGACTTTGTATGCCCAGCGTATTTGGCTTTACACTTTAAAATAACTTCACAATATTCACTAAGTTGAAATGTTAAAATAAAAAAAATAAAATATATTACACATAAATTGACCAGTGGCTGATCAATGACTGATTCCCAAGGCAGGACAGATAGCATGCCACATTACCCGTGCCTCCCCTCCACACTTCCTCAGTGATACTGATAATCACGTGTTCTGCCCTCCAGAGGCGCAGACGACACCAGATAAGCAGCCGAACGTTCTCTACGAAGATACAGTATGCATCACCCTCATCTCTCTTTGGGATACTCTATCTAAGCCTTAAACCCCATGATGACTGCAGGCACTGCCCCCACAAACACACACACAGACACACAGTTACTCTCTCATACATGCAAGAACTGACAGGCAAAAGCAGCCAGCGTTAAAAAGAAAACTCAGGCCTCCCTGTGGTGAAAGTCCTGTGCTGTGTAACCGCAACGTCCTCAGTTCGATTCCGACCTCACCCCACGTCGTTTTTTTTCTGTCTCTAGTGTCAACCTTTGAGCAAATAAAAAATGCCACTTAAAAAACAAAATGAAAGGAGTACTCTGCAAAATATATCTTGCGACTCTAAAACACTGATCCTGTGTTGACTACATGCAGCTGTAGATAGCAGCTTGCACAGTGAGCAGTCACACTTGTGATCGGCATAAGCAAATGGAGTCGAGCATGGTCTAAATGCTTAGCCGTGAAGCGCATTTTGGAGAAAACATGATTTCTTTTAAGACTTAAAACTACTATGTGTTTACTTGGTTTACTTACTTGTATTAACAGTAAAAGTCTTAAATAGCATTAGAAAACTGCCTCTCTGCATTTCTACTTATTAATATTAAAACAAATGAGCCTTCTCAATAAATTCCGATGGCCCCTAAGAGCATTTTTTCTGAATCTAACCCTGGGTCATTGGCTTGGACTCCCATCCTCTATCTCTGAGTGTGGCTGTTCAGTTAGTAGACTCTTTTCACAGCAGACACTTTGACTTGTCAAAGCAGGAAAAGCACAGCAAACGTTGGAAGTAAAACATTAATTAGGGCTCTAATCCAAGTGCCCCAGTGAGCTATATCAGTAAGAGTGACCACGAATGACAAGCATGACCACGAATCTGGCTTATGTAAATGGAATGCAGCCATGTTATTTGCTTTTCCTGCTTTGACAAGTCAAACTGTGTGTCATGAGAAGGTCCTTTGTGTTAAAATTGCGATTCTTGTCAGAAAGAGACTGAATAGCTTCTGTAGCATTTGCATTTGAAAAAACACATGCATGAAAAAAAAAAAAACATGTTTGAAACACAATTGAGATTGTGCCATACAAAGTAAGCTATAGCATGCTGAAGCACCACGCTGACCAGACATCATTTGAATGAGAACGGACAGAAGAGAGGAGAAAGCAAAAATACACCCATGACAGGAATGTTAGTCACTTTCAAAATGACTCATCAAACCCCTGCTAGCCATAAAGATGAGGATACAAATTTGCCCAACTGAGGTTATCAAAAAGTCATGTCTGTACTAAAAATCGGGCCATCCTCCATCCCTTGTGAGGAAATATTTCAGATTTTAGCCAAATGACCTTAGTCAAATTTGTTTTGTGGTGATACAACAAAGGAACTATATGAAATCTAAAAGAAACAGTTACACTCAAACCCCCTATCATTAGAGGTGTAAATAAATAATGATGCATCAGTTTGAGGTTGAAAAACCAACTGTGCCTGACTTGAAAAGTTGTGAGGAACTGTAGTTACTGCATATTGCATGAAAGTGACTCATTTTCGCCTCATCTTTCTGGCCAGCCTGAGTGTCTCATGTCATTTTCAAAATGTATGCTTGGTGTGAAGTCTATACTGTATGAACTGACTGCTGAGTTAGAAGTATAACAGTATTGATGCATCTACGTAAGATTCTGTATGTTTATAGTATGCTTTATATAGTAGAATAACCTGTGTAGTATGGGATTTAATATATGAAATATAATGAAAGTATTCTTTCACTGGTGTCAGTGTGGGACTCCTCTTTAATCCAGAAGCACAGATCCCTACGGTTCATCTGATCAGCTATCAGGCCGTGTTGTAGAAGAGCGCTGGTTTAAAGTGATTTTTGACAGCCAGGACTAATAACTGACTCATCTGGATTGATCATGAACCCCACCAGCCCCCTTCGGATGGTTTGTGAGGCAGGAGGAATCATATATTATGCACCTTTGAGATAAAGATTTCATACCATCTTCACACGCTTCATTTAAACACAAGTAAGGGGGAGATTCCTTTCAAGTCAATAGCTGTCAATGGAGCCAGTTCCAATTTCCATCCCACCAAAATGTTTGGCTTGCTCTTAAAGGGAATGTGAGTCATGCTGTTGTGGATCTTTTTAGTCATGTTGTTATATTTGTCATGCGGCAAAGTCCAACACACAAAGAACCCAGTATGACGAGGAGATCCACAGTTACGTGTGTTGTTACGGTTATTTGTTGACAGAATTCAAATTCTCGGTGACAGATGTGGGGAAATATTGCTGGAAGATTGCTTAACAGCATGACGTGAGACAAACTGTATTCTTACTCTGTTATAGATGAAACTGCCTTTTTCCCGAGCTCCTCGTGTTCTTCATAGGCAAAGGTTTACATTATTGATGCTTGCTCTAGATAATCAATATGACGCTAGGGAAAAAAGGCTTGATTGTGTCTGAAAGCCCTCAATGAGAATGACATTTTTTTCACTTATGCATTGAAATGTCTCTAAGGAAAATACACTCTCCTACCTTCAGAATGGCTACCACACAAAGGTCTGTTGATCAAACCCAAAGTTGTATGCATTCTTTGCTTCGCTTTCACACAAGTTATCACGGTTACTGAGAAACACGGACCGCGAGGTGTGAACACTAAGATTCATTTATGCTTGGTCATTCAAGTTATCTGACATTTGTCTTCTGATAGAGGTTTCTTTGTTGTACCTCATCATACATTTACCTTGGCCACAGTGTGTCACAATAAAGAGAAACGATTAATCACACAGTTAACAGCCTCCGCCTCAGGCTCAGAACTGTCACTTTTACTGATGGATGAGCAAAGAAATTGGCTGAAATGAAATATTGTATTATTTTGAATAGTTTCCTAACACTGACATTGTGCACCACACTGTAAAATTCCATACACATGCTCCAGGGATTGTAACCTCCTGTTCTGCCACTTTCTATATAAAAAACAAACGTGTCAATGCAGAAATGACTGAGAGTGTTGATTGATCATGGATATTTTGAGTTTTACATCTAACACTAATCAGAATCTGTGGAAATGGAGAGACAGAGACTTGTCCTGCCAGCAATGGAGGCTGAAAAAAAGCTCTGCCCTACAGCTTGACTGATGATACATTAAGTTTAAACAAGTAATACAAACAATACCTTATGTTGTCTGTTCTTTTACACTACTGAAAAACACTTTCTATTCTACACTATTCTAAATTATAGCTACTGGGAAAAGATATGACATATTTAACTTAAGAGTCATGTATACACTAATATTTATTGTTTGTTTTAGCTTTAATTTCTGATAGTGTTGATTATGGTATGGGTTGGATATTATAGCTGTTTTTTTTGTCTTTTTTTGTTTAAATGAGCTCGCTCAGACAAATTCTAGTCAGTCACACCGATACATTATGGCAATAACGTAATGAATCTTGAAAGTACTTGCATATTTTACTTGGGTAGAAGTAGCAGTACCTCAATGTAAAAATCCTCCTTTCCAAAAAAAAAAAAATCCTCCCTGGAAGAGTGGCCCCTGGCGTACAACATTATTGGATTATGATTTCTGATGCATGTGCAAGCAGCATTTACTTTTGTAGCTGGTGGAGGTGAAGATAGGATTAAAGGCCCCACAAAAAAAAAAATGTTTTCACTTTTTCATCACTGACAGGTGTAGTGTCACACAACAGTGATTTTTAACTCTATCCAGCTCTGTGCATTGCATTGTGGCATTATTAGCAGAAAGTAGCTTACATGCATTGGAATTTTCTAATGACATGCTTCCATGCATGCATATCAGCTGATTTCATACGCTGGTTTCATATGTAATATTTTGACTGTCAAAGTAACCTGCAGCAGCAACAGACTCTAAATCTAATGTAGTTATAATAGTAAAAATACTTCCCTCTGAATGTAGATGAAACTCTTCCAGTTCAATCATCAGCAAAATCTGAACATTTTTAATTAAGCTGATGGATCTTTAAAGATTTTTTTTTCTGTATGCTGTTATTGGCTGGAGACTATGCATCACTGCCCGAAGGCGGATGTCCAACATCCTGAACACAGCAAAATAAGAAAATCCAGGCAGAGAGCAGAGTCTCTGCAGATAAAGACACTATTACACACTTTTAGTGGGTCATAAGTGATGCTTGAGAGGGTCTAAATATTGTTTTTTAAGGAAAATCCTACTCATTATGCCTTTATGCAAAGGCTGAAAAAACAAGGAAAGACTTAACTTGTCCAAGAACCAACTGAGCTTTGTTTATATCAGTCTCAAAAGCACGCTAATTCAACAGGTAGGAACACTATGAACTGAAATGTCCTTAATTCCATAGCAACCACAGCTAATTAAACAAGGAACAGCTTCAAAATTGAAAAATGCTTGACTTTTGACAGGGCTCCCTGTAGGTAGTCTAAACATCGCTAAACATGTCCCTGACCTTCAGCATATCTACGCCTGATGCACACAGATTGTATTGATATCGGTATTCATATCTGGCCCAGCCTCTAGGTGACAGGGCATACTAATTTCTCCCCAGGTGTTGCAGGATTTGTTTAATTGTTTCACTTCAAGTTTGACAAAGCAGCTGTTGACAAGCCACTGGCGATACCAATAGCAGTTTCCCATAACACTTTCCCATCAAGACCCACGAAGCAGAGGAAAACCACCAATGCACAGAAACAGTATTAAAAGTCAACTCGCCACTTCAGCAAACGCTAAATACACCATCAAAGCTAACAGGACCAAGTGCTCCTAACAAATCAATATAAGTCCTACAGCATAATGAGGGCAGTAACAGGCAGGTTGACCACTGAACGCAAGATAACTGGGTTTTTAGATACGTCTTTAAAGAAGATACAGTGAAGCTGTTTGCATTTCTTAAGGCAAGTGGAATTAAAATTTCAAGGGCCTAAAAAAATTGATTGATCGATTGCCTTTTGTCTCTTGTCTTTACTCCGAAATGGGGTGAACAAAGCAGCTTGTAAAACTCAATATTTAGCTAGGTTACTGGCTAGATTGGGAGTTACAAGCTTCCTAACAGACGCTGTAGACAGCCAGTTTGTTGTGTTAGAATGAGATCTTAAGGCTAAAAATTGATTAGAAGGCAACATAAGAAGCTAAAATGGACACTTGACTATAGGAGATCTATTCTCAGCTCTATGAAAGCCGTACAACTCTGTGTACTCAGAGCTTTCGATGGACAGGTGAAGATAAATAAACCAATGGAGCTTCCTGGTGGATATTTTCAAATGAAATTAAAGTGAGCACAAGTGATTGACAGCGAGTGGGACCCCTTGCTTCTTCTCAAATGAAACTGGGGAGAAATAACAGTGCTGGCAGGTATTAGGTTGCATTTACATAAGCACTACATTAGTAGTCAAGTATTGTATCTTGACAACTATCTGTGATATCATACATAATTAGATCTGGCTGTGAAGTATGCTTTCTATTCTCAAATCTGTGATGGAACAATGTCACTGCTATCCAAACAGACACTTAGAGTAGAAATAATATGCACTCAGGCGTATGTACAGTGCAGCGCATGGTACACTCACCCACCCACCAACCCACTACAGTACAAATGACATGGATGTGCAACGGCAACACAAGCACGGCCTGTCGCGCAGTTCACTGCAGGGACCAGTCGTTTGGAAAGGTGGCAGGGAGAGTTAATCTAAATGACACTGCAAGATGGAATATTCCAGTGCGATATCTCCGTAAGCTCCAGAGCTAAGGTGTACAGATATAAATTGTTGCTTAGCTTCCATCTACCATGCTTTGCACCTCCTCCTGGGCTTTCATGCTGCCTGGGGGAGGAAAGCATGTGGTGTGTATATTTTCCAAACCCGTTTGTAGCATGCGTGCCCCTTTGTGGGTTATGCACTGTCCGCTCAAGTGCTTGTTTGGCAACATCAGAGTATCAAAGTTGTATCAAACTGCGTCCTGTTTGTGCATTCACGTGTGTTTGTGGGCTTTCGTGTGTGCTTGTGAAATCTGACGTGCATGTATGAATGCAATGTCAGAGTGGCAAACTGGAGTGGCGTGTGTGTTGTTTCTGTACTGCCGTGCAACAGTAGCCGTGTATATGTTTGTTGGTTTGTGTTTCCAGTAGAAAGCAGATGAGTGAGATGCTCATGTGCACCCCTCGGCTCACACTTGCCTGAGGTTAAGTGAAAGGAGTTCCAAGAAATCCAATACTGCTTGAGAAAAAAAAACAAACAAACAAAAAAAACTATACTCCTCAAGGAGTCATGAGGAGGGTTGGGTTTTATTAAAGTGGAGAAGAGAAGAGGAGGGGAAGGAAGATAAGACAAGAAGGGAGGAGAGAAGAGAGGAAAAGAGAAGACAGGAAGAGAGAAGAAAGGCGTAGAAGAGAGGAAATAGCGATTGATAGCATGTTGCTCTCTTCCATTCCAGCCAGAAAGGTGCACTGTTCATACCAGAGGCTTTCATTTGGTCATTAGTCTCTATCAGCACCCGTCTGTTAGTGTTAGTGTGTGTCAGAGAGCTATCTTTCTCTCTCTCTCTCTCCCTGGTTTGATGATGGAGAAGTAATTTCAGCTTTATGACGGCCTGACTCTAATGATTAGGATGGGAGAGCTGAGAGCATGTGAGGGCGGGAAACAGTGAAAAATACTTTCTGTGTTTCTGCATGTGTCGATACAAAAGCACACATCTGTGCCTTTTCTCCGTGTGTATACAAGTGCATGGGCACACTAGTGTGTGTGTGTGTGTGTATACACAAGCGGGATAGGGTCCAACTCCTGCCACTGTCCCCATCACTGAATGGGCTGTTAATGGAGAGTAATGAGGGAGTACTTTCATGGCAGATGTGCCCTCTCTGCAACTCTGTTTCACCCCGAGACTGTAAAACTGACCCAAGCGAGACATCAGCAGGCAAGCAGCCGCTCCCTGCTCTGATTAAACTCTGCGTGTGTTGCGGGAATTTGAATGGTTTGCTCACTCAGTTTGCCTCACACTGCCGCACCCCAGGAAGTAAGAGTAAGTATCATTTTGACATAGCACCTAGAGTCACATTAAATGACAAAAGCCCTGGCAGTGTTGGCCAGGCCCAAAATCTGTTAGAGGGCCATCTTCTTCACTGGAGTGTGAAATTATTTTAGCTCTCTGCTCATTATAGGATTTTAAAATGCATTATAGTTAGGGCTTTTATGGTGTGCTGCGGCATTAATTCAATTTGCCCCATTCACGCTTTCTTATTATCACGCTCAGTTCAAGCTACAGGGGGAGGAAGCTGCTGAGCAGTGCTCCCCAGCGTTATCTCTAAAGGATATAAACTACACAACCCAGCTCAATCAGAGCCAGCCCGGCCTGCTCCATCCATTCATCCACTTTTCCTCTGTCTCCCCCTCTCCTTTTCTCCAAATGCTGCTTCCTGTGGCGACCTCCATCTCCCTTCCCATCCTCCATCATTTCCCTCTGAGTTGGTGATTGATGGGAGTTGTCCTCTGAGCCTTTTTCGATATCTTTCCATAGAAGTGCGTATATAGGCAAACAAACACACACAGTCCACTCGCAGCCACAGATGGCCACACACACAAACACATTTGCACAGCAAAAACCAGGGCCTGGAAGAAGCAACAGTGGGAGCCCCACAAGTTTAATAAGAAAACACACCAGAGTGTACAGGTGAGACAGCATTAATCTATCACTGAAACCAAAACCTGGGTCTGTGTTTGTTTAGCACACCAGAGAGGGAGGCATTTCGGAAACACCCTATCACTGTCTCATATTGTACAGAGACACAATAATGTGTTGCACACTGCAAATGTATTCCTGTGCAAGTGCAGCAGATTAGTATGGAGCAGCAGTGTGAGCGCAGAGCTCTGACAGTGTTCCTCCAATGTAAGCGCTGCACTCATGCACGGATGCACACTGGCAAAAAAAACACACACACGGACACAGCTTGCCCATTGTCTGCATTGCACATATACACACATGCACAAAACATGGCACACACTGCACCAGTCACATGCATTAAACTATAACTCAGCATGTGATTGCGGCCTGGCTTATTGGTAATGGGGGGGAGAGGAAGAGAGGATGAGGATAAAGTCCTCATTTAGATATCTAATCCAGTGAGCAGTCTGTCCTGTGTGGACCATCATCTCCCATCATTAACAGCAGGCCAGCAAGATTAAACAAGATCAATGTTTATCACCCACTGTGTGCGAGAGAAAGCGTTAAACTCCCCCACCTCATCCTGGTTTATCACAATATCTGCCATAAGAGCAACATGAACAACGGGATGATTATGTTTAACATATGTAGAAAAGAGTAATATTAATCAACTTTAATGCCCCAAATCTGTGATAATGTTCACACACTCACACTGGATGAACATGATCTCATATTAATATGTTTAAAATGCTCCATCAGTAGGATTTACTGGCAATATATGGAGATCTCGCACCCAATCCAAATGTTGAGACAAGCTGAGCGACTCATTTGTAACGTTGAGCACATGATTATTCATGGGGCTAACCAAACATTTAGGGACAGATCCTTAATTTAGTGTTTGACAGACACAGTCATTTCTCAGTCAGAGATATCCATCAACACCAAGTTAACACACATTCAAACAATTAATTATTGAAATGACTCCATTAAATAGCAGCTGTGGTGTCAGGGCAGAAAGGGCAGCCGTAATTATGAGTCGATAACTCGTGAAAAATGGCACGCAAAACTCAGTCCAAACAGCAGATATGCAGTTCACACTGCGTACGGCATGCAAAGAAAAACTTGAAATTCTTGCTTCTCCCACATTCTCATTTTTCCAAATCTTTCTCTGGGTCTCTTTTTGAGTAAAAGGGGCTGTGAGGGTGGCTGCAGACTTCCAGGTCTTGATCCTTAATGTGCGGCAGCGGCGCGTGTCTGTGTGTTTCCACGGCAAGGCTGGCACTACTAATGACACAGTAGCATCCCCATCCCATCCTTCTCAGCACATCATAAGACTGTAGAGACCATATGGTCTGATTAGTCCACAGAATTAAGCCCTACACTGTCAAGGCGCAGAGAAAGACAGAAAGAAAGCCACGCACGTTCACTGGTTCCGCCGAGAACAGGCACAAATTGGGAGCTGGAACATAGTTTGAGAGGGAAAAAGCTCACACACATGCTCCACGTGCACAGGCACACGAGCCAAGTTGGGAACAGACATAACAGAAATGCCCAAATACAGATGGGAAGAACATAACAAAAGCATACAATAGACAATCCAAGCCAGATCACAAAACAAGCAGGAACAAAAGCGTTCTTTTGTATGTTCTCTTTTGTGGTCTTTAGATCTCCTGTTTGCACATCTCTCTATATATCTGCTACTCCCTCGCACACAAAAACACTCACAGTCGCATTTGAAAATATCCATGTAAGAGCCCATGTCGCCCATGCTCTCTCCTGGTTGCTCATCAGCCCTGAGAGCCACTACATTTACTATGACTCAAAGACACCTGCTACAGTAATCAGCCATCATCTGCCTGTGATGGAGTAGTAGACGGTCTCCTTGTTTCCTAGAATTGATTAAATAACTGAACCATGAGTTGGACATCATCTTCAAACACATTTTCTAAACTGAGCCGCAATTCCCCTGCCTTCCTCCCGGTCTTTTTGATCGCCAGTCAGACTAAAATTTTGGTTGGGGAAAAAAAAAAAGGATTTTTCTCTTCATTCTACCATCTCTTTATGCATGGCAGTCATTTTCGTCTTTTCAACAAAAGCCGCGCTCACACTGTGCAAATTGGCATCGCACAATTACTGCAATTTCTGCAATTTGTGCGCTTTACTCCCGAGCAAAGTTCACGACATGTCAAAACATCTCACTAGGCAACTTTGCCAGCCATGTGATCTTTTTCCCTGCATTAAGAATCTCTTTGTTCACAGTTCATCCAGCGAGGCTTTCAAAGTTGTCTGTGTCCTGTGTGTTTATCAGTGCCTCCTTGGGCCACCGAGAGCGAGGGCTGCAACCATTGTTATGCTCAGTTAATTGGACCTTTGGGTACAAAAGGTTGAGAAATTCAAGACCAAATAGATAAATAAGCACAAGCATTGTATTCCCATGACATATTCCAGCGCTGGCTCCAATTTTCCCTTTGCTCATTCTAGCCTATAGGCGGGCATGTCTGCGAGGCTGATTCATTAAAGTGCTTCAGGACAGTTCTATCAGCCCGCCAACTCGATCACACACCTACCTCTCTGCGAGTTTGTAAACTATCAGCACCGGTCTGTCACAGCCCATTCTGCGACATATAAATTGTTGTTTAAAGTGATGTTTTGTGACTGGGAGCAAAACAGCTCCTGGTTAATCAATAGCACAAAATCAATTCAGCCTCTCTGGGGAAACGCCACAGAGAGGCTATCCAGCATGTGAAGGTGGAGTCAAAAGAAAAGTTTTCAAACAGAATGGCAGGTGGGGAGGGGACATTCAGCCGGCAAAACAAACTGTTGGTTCATTACAAATCATTGAAGATGGCGGCAAATACAATAGCGGACAAATTAAACTACATCGAGAAAACTCTCAAACCTTTTGTCTCCCACAGAGCTGGTGCCAGCGCATCATGGATTTAATAGATTTAATAAAACAAAACCTTCTTCTACAATGCACGAGTCGTGCTCATTTATCACACAGGTAGACACCAGGTTGCACTGCGGCATTCTGGGAATCTGTGCCGTTGGAGGTCAGCTAGACATTTACCTGACAGCGCCTGCCTCCATGCAGTGTCTGGAGTTGACAGTGTCTGTGGTAATGGGCATCAATAATGCAGACCCTTGGCCAGATAAAAACTCCCTGTCGCCATGACTGTCCTCACAGCACCGCGCCTAATGCAGCACTAATATCTTCCGCTGAGCCCCACACAAGTTCCGCAATTTAAGTGGGTCGAACACTGAGGTTCCTGTTGTAATGAGATATACATGTACATTGCTCATGTAAACAGAGTGACAGACCTTAATATCCTCGCTCGCTCCACATCTTCTGCTCTATAATTATGTCTTTTGGCAACTTAAGTCAACTTATCCTGCTCTGACATCTGCTCACACACACACACACACACACACACACTTTCTTCCTCTTCGAGGTGTTCTGGTAGTAGGCATCCACCGAATTGATCCAGCATCAGGGTCCATTCTTGACCTTATTAAGCAGATGAAAGGTGAGCGATTCACATTCATTTCAGTTTGTCTCGTTCTCGTTATGATGTCATGTTTCTGCTATCAGTTGGAGTTGTTAAGTCACGGCCAGCTCAGGTCTTAGCATCACGGCAATCCCTGGAAAGCGTCCTCCCAGGAAAAAGGACAGGGTCGTTTCAGCAAATGCGCGATAACGAGATGTGTTTAGGTTCAAGTGACGAAGACCTTAAGCCGGTCAGGTAGTGTGCCGCTGTCGCAGGGACACAAACTGCGAAAAAGGGCAGAGGTCTGAGTGGCGGATGAGTCATCAGTGTCGCATTTTAACACGCTGCTTACTTCCCGTTTCCTACCATCAAGAGCCAATGTTATTATATCAATCATGATGGAGGTCAAGCTAACCTTAACAAACAGATGTTTGCTAATCCAAAGATCTTTCCCAAACCAAGTCATTTTTTTATACCCATCTTCAGCAAATACAGAGCACTGATCCAATACCTGACATATCCTGGAAAAAAGGCATCCTTTCAGGAGTAAACAAACAATATTCTGTCTTCCTATCGCTCTGTCTTTTGCTTCCTCTCTTCATGCCATTCCAAAGGGCAGGTCATATTTTTCTACTCATCCTCCCTCCATTTGCCCCCCAACAAACTTCAGACAAATACAAGCACACATTGCCCTTTTCGTGGCCGTACAGTACTATATTTTTTTCCCGCCCCCCTGTGCCCTGTAGCCATCCACTCTCCACTACAGGCTAGGGTACATGCACACCTCATTCCCCTCCTGCCACCCCAATAGTTTCTCACTTCTGCCCTCTAAGCGTCTGACAATTACATTTCACCAAGCTGACCTCTCATCAGCAGTATACAGCTCCCTGCCTCTGATGTGGCTGCCCTTTGCTTATCTTTCTGCAAAGCTTATAGGCGCGCGGGAAAAAAACAATCTCTCGCTGGCATGCATTTACACACTTTTCCGCCGCCAACCTTCCAACGTCTTCCTCCTTCCTCCTCAGGTTTCTCACCTTTGCCGCACTTAACCTTTTTGATCTTAAAGCCACGCTCAGTGACCATTCCCCCAGCATTACAGCTTGTCCTGACCTTTCCATAGCCCCGGCGCCGGTGTCTGCCTTTGTGTCCCCTTTAAACATTCCTTCTACATGTGCGAGAGAGCTACTTCCCTTTCCTCTGCCTGCTCTTATTCTCTCTCCTTAATCCCATCTTTAAAAAACTGTGGCAAACGCACTCCCTTTCCCTCCTACATGGCATCAGATACATGCTAGGACTGTAGAGAAGAGAGGCCTGCAGGGATGTTGCTTAGACACATCCATTTGATATCTGAGAAACCACGGAGCAGAAATCAAATGCTGCAGGCATGTTACAGCTTCACAGCGTGTCATCAGAAACAACAAATCTGAGAATCTCTGCTGCGGGCAATCTGGTTTTTCCGGAAGGACAATCATAACATTTAATACATGCACAGACGACAATACAAACAATTGTACACATCTGACATGTGCAAAGAAAAACACATCAACCACACACATGCTCACAATCACATGCAAAATAAAGTCTACGGGCATTTTTTTTTTTTTCGCTACATTGAATAAATGCAGACAGCTTTTTGTGAAATTGTTTTCTACTTAAACAAACAGGCCCACAGTCACAAATTACAAACAAAAATGAGATCGGGTCTCTTCTCAATTCATTTCACATCATAAGGGGAATATGCAAATATAGTGTGTGTGTAGAGGGGAGGGGTGCGAGTTTGAAAGGGGAAATTGGATTAAAGGCAGCATGAGGCGAGATGCTGACTATGAGACAGACACAGGAAGAGGAGAGGAGGATGGTGAGAGAGAGAGAGAGAGAACAGTAGAAGGTTCCCTGACAAAACAGGCTGGGAAGAGGTGATTACCACAAGCTGAATGCCACCCTGCCCACAGATGCCTAAAGGAGAGGGAGAAACCACTCCGATATGCCCCACACACAACTCACAAAGGACTGCACCACTTGTTCAATACTCCTCCTAACCCGTCAAATACCATTAACAGTTTCCTACTCAGGTGCAAAGAAAAGGATTCTTCGGGTGGGACAACCGAAAGCAAAAACTCCCCACCAATGCAAATCTAAAGTGACGTCCTCTGTGGGCCAGCAGAAATCCTTTACATGAAGAGCTGCAGAGGTCCCTCACTCCCTCTCCTCAAAACAACACCACATAACCAGTTTCTGTGAGTCATGAGTCATGGCCTACTTCCATTGCTTTTACCTTTTTTTCCCCCCCTTATACTGCTGGTTTGATACACAGCGGCTATGTCAGGAAAATATCACTTCATTGTTTTCTCTGGGGATTTTTGGTGTACTGAATATAGTTTAGAAGGTAAATATTTTTCTAACATTAGCAGGGGATCTAGTCAAGGAGAAAGGAGGAGAGAACTTTCAAGGGGCCCTGAGCAAGAACAGACTCGAGACTCAGGCAAAGAAGGTGGTACTACTGTATACTAAAACTGCATCAGAGTGGGAGGAACAGTGATAGAGCTTGTCAGGGGGCCCTGAAATCCTGTCTTACACATGCAGTAAAGTCCTAATTAGATCCCAACCTCCAAAACTGTCTTGTTATGATCTCCAAATGAGTGCAACTGACTAAAAACACCATAACTATACTCTGATGGAGAGCTATACAACCTCGTTTTCTTATTAACTTATTGAAAGTTTTGAGCAAAGTATAATTAAAAGAAAGGAAATTAAGTGAAAATGTTTGTTTTGTTTTTGCAAAAGACGGAGTAATGCCTAACTTAGGGGGTGTAATTAAAAAGTAAGTGGTGTAATGAATCACAGCGCTGTGATGGTAATAAGTAAGAATATTACTTCAGAAACAGGCAAGAGTAAAGAAGAATCCCAGAGTGGTTAAACAATGTCAGTGTTCACACTGAGCAGACATATGTGACAGTGTGTTGCATGATTACATTAAATGATAAAATTAAAAAAAAAAAAAGAAAAAGCCAATCACAACGATTACTAATTACATCAGATCTGAGTAAGAGAAGCAGCAGATATCAGAGTTATGGTGAATTATTTTAATCATATTCATGACTATGAGAAGCAGCCTCTCTTTGCTGTATGCAGGCCTGTACGTCTTTGTATAAATGGATGACAAAGCGTGCGTTGCCTGGGTAAAATGTGTGCAAGCTACAGTGGCGCCACACTCACACTCCTAGGAGTAAAACATTTTGATGGCACACTTAGCACATCCTAACCTTATTATTGTGCATTTATTCAAATAAAAACTTTTAATGCTGTTTTTGATTAATACAGCAGACTACAAAGACAGCTCACTGTTCAAACATGTCACGTATTAGCGGGGGGGGGGGGTTTTGGTAAGCAGCGCATTTTCTTTTAGGTAAGTATGTCAATGAGGATGGACCCCATACTGAGTGTAATCCACTACTGCTGTTCCATCTCCCCCTTATCGGCGGCATGCCAGAATAATTTATCTGCAATATCTAAGTGTCAAACTAGACTTTTTAATCTCCATTTGAACAGCACAAATAACAGCTCTTCTGATGGCTCTAATCATAACGCTGTACCCACAGCAAACTTATTAACATAAGAAAGCCTCACACCATTGTGATTAGCATTTCATGCCCAAATTAACCAGTTAATGACTACATTCACTACACATTTAGTGAATCTGCATTCACCAGTTAATGACCACATGCGCCGCTTTTCCCCCCGCACAGACTATAACTAATATGCGCATTCTTGGGGATTATCCAGAGGAATAAACACCGGGCAGTGATGCCTGTTAACAGAAAAACAATCACTATGGTACACATTTACATACAGGAGACAAGAGATGGCTTAATGGTGGAAGTGGTAGTGGTTGTCATAAGTAAAATCATGAAGAGCAGCAGTGT
Source organism: Scortum barcoo (assembly GCA_023238725.1). Taxonomy (NCBI): domain Eukaryota; kingdom Metazoa; phylum Chordata; class Actinopteri; order Centrarchiformes; family Terapontidae; genus Scortum; species Scortum barcoo. The sequence continues at coordinate 20,570,534 of CM041536.1, read as the reverse complement.
TGGTGCTGTTGTACAAGAAGATCAGAAGCTAAACATTTCATCAGTATTGGTACATGTGTGTTTGAGTGAAAGCGGCAGACTCAACAACTAAACAGATTTTATACAATAATGCTGCAAGAAAAACTCCTTGATCTCTTACAATGGTACAGGTAGTATTGAACCTTTGTAACTGTCCCTGAGAAGCATTATTTCCCCTCTGGTGCTGGTTTTTGAGGGCATGCTTTGCCAGTGCGAGCTGTTATTTTATGCACCCCTTATATGTGAATAATGTGGTAAATATTTTTAAGGTGAGCGCCGAATGCTGCTGACTGGAGTATTCTTTGAACTGCCAGTAGACTGCCTCCTGACAGTGCTTTCTGTTTGACATTCAGTGGGTGACTGTCAGCGCCGTGGACAGCTCTGTGCTACAGAGAGTTCACGGCGGTAAAGTAGGTTGAGACGATGCAACACACGGGGCCTTATTAAAACTGTTGTTATTGTACCCGGGGTCAGTTTTGGCATGCAGCCTCACACTTGCATACAAACACCTTGAGAGACAAGTGCGCACACACACACACACAGCTCATCTCACTCATTCCTCCCTGCCTGTCTCTAATGTGTCAGGCGAGCTCACTCCCTTTGTCTGCGAGGCAGACAGACAGACCGATTTATTACAACACCCGAGCGAAACCACATGCAACGGTAGGAAGCAAATTCACACGGGAGATTAGGTTAAATCTCGAAAAATGAAAAAAAGAGAGGGGGAAAAAAAAAGCTGCTAAAATGGACTCCTTCACTCAGGCAGACGTGTATGCAAGGATTGGGAATGAGACAAGCAGAAGAAAGGCCTGTCCTCCCAGACTCCCCGTCAGGATTCTGTCTGGAAAGCTGTAGTCACAGGATAAAGGACATGCCATGCCTTTGATCAGGAGAGGAGAGTTTCGCAGGTGTGAGAGGTAAAATGGAGGAAGGTATCTGAATATCTGTCAGGCTAGAGCGGCTTATTTCTGTTACGCATCTCTCAGAAAAAAAAAAATACAAACCCAAAAACGTCAGAATTCTGACTATTTTTGCTCTCGCTGAAAAAACCTGCAGGCTCCCCTTTGCAAGAATGTGTCCCAATCAGGCATGCAATTACAATCTAGAACATGCTGTGAAATGTAACAGCAGCAGGCAATTCAAATGAAAACAATGCACACTGTTTCCTGCACACTGTGCAGCTCAATTACAAAGCAAATCATTTTGATTCCTTGTTTTTTGTTTTGTCATTCTTCTTCTTCTTCTTTTTTTCTCCCCAAAAGCTTGAAGTCTAACTTTTTGAGGGAAGCAAAACAAAACTTGAGCAACTGATGCACACGAGTTTCACCTCTCCTCTAAGAATCTGAGAGGTTGACTGACTGTGGCAGTGCTACTTCAAATCCCCGGGACTAGAGAGTGAATGAGAGGAGGATTAGAGGGGTAATGCCAGCAGATGAGAGGGAGAGAGGGTCGAAGTGGTTTGCCACTCTGCGAGGATTAGCTCTGAAAACAACTTCACAGTCGCAAACTATGTCAATCAGACACATAATTCAAGTCATTCACAAAGACCCTTAAACATCACAAAAAAAAAAACCACACCCTTGCCTTCTCCCTGCAAGGATGAGTGTGAGATGTTGGGTCGTGATTGAAACACCTCATGCATGTTGTAGTAAATGAGAGAAGCCAAAATGCATGAGAGAAGCCCCTCCACTGTGTGTTGTACTATTGGAGCTCCTGTGTCAGGTATGTGGATGGATGGGCCGTAATGAGGCACACCTGTGGAATGATGCTCTGCTGCAGCAGCACTGACAGCCCTGCATGGAGGTGATGGGATATGTGAGGGCCTCTGTGTGTGTGTGTGTGTGTGTGTGTGTGTGTGGGGGGGTGGGGGGGGTGATGGTGGTGGTGGTGGTGGGGTCCACTGATGAAGGGCGAGGTGTCCAGATGGCAGCGCACTTTCGGCATTTGCATGTAATCTAATGTGCAGCATTAAAATAGGGCATCGCCACCACAATGCAAATAATTCCCTGAGGGAAGGAGGAGGAGGGAGAGGACAGGGGGTAACCTAAGTTAAGTGCGGATTAATAGAGGAATATTCTACACACCTCGCTTGTCCTGAATCTTAACAGTGAGCTCCAACACAGGCTCTGTCTCCCTGTCCAGACTCCTGGTTATCGTGATATCTCCACTGTCGCGCCCCACGGTGACCGGGGGGCTCTCCGACTCCGGGTGAATCAGCTCGTAGGCGGCTGACTGAAACCTGGGGGGACTCAGGCTCGTTATGACCGAGCCGATGTTGGCATCCTCAGACACGTTCAGGGACAGCAGGGTGCCGGGCTCGAGCAGCGCCCTGGGTGTGCGCCCTGCCCTCCCTGACCCCGCAGACAGAGCGGGACGCGTCGCCCACCGCTGGGGAGAGACGGTGACCACAACACCTTTGCTGGTCAGGGGGGGCCACCCGTGGTCTCTGGCGAAAACATGGAATCTGACTTTCGAGGGGAGCCCCAGGATGGAGTCCACCAGCAAAACTTCGCCCGTCTTCGGGACCACGTAGAAGCTGCCATTTTTGGGCACCGAGATGTATGTCAACTCTGCATTGTTGCCGCTGTCTGCGTCGACCGCCTCCAGCCTGTAGACCACGCTGCGCAGAGCCGTGGTGTCGTCCAAAGTTATGTGCACGGTGTCTGCACTGCGAAAAGTCGGCTCGTGGTCGTTGGTGTCCAAAACGTCCACTTTTACCGACGCAGCCTCGAAGACGGCCGCCTCGGACGCGCAGCTCCGGCAGCACAGACCGACGCTCAGCAGGTATTCTGGGCGAGCCTCCCGGTCCAGCACCCTGGAAGTTTTCAGCAGTATATTCCCCCGCCTGTGATGGGAGAAGGCGCGGAAATCTTCGCTGCCGTTCCCGTACAGTTTGAAGTGCATCCCGGAGAGCGGGCACCATTTTTGCGCGTCGATGCGCCTCACCGGGATGCTCAGTCCGTTTACTTTGGAAGCCGCCGGGGAGTTCTCAAAAACGTGCCCGTGAAAGAAAGGCAGCCGCTCCTGCGTCTGATATCCTGCGGCCGGCGGCACAAGGCAGCACAACAAAACACCCCAAATCATGTTGGTGGCAAGTTAAGATCCTCCGAGCGACTCACAGGAAATCATGAAAGAAGCAAAGAGGAACACTTGAGAAACATCTCCCTCATAGTTATCCACGGTGTGATCCTTCCGGCAGACCCTGGGAACTTAAAGCTGCTTCATCCTGGGAGCTCCGTGTCTCGGCTCCCCGCAGCACGGCGGCGTGCGGCCGGTCCACGCTGCAGGCTGTCGGCTCTGCTCGCACCCTGCGTTCAGCACCACGGCACCGGACAGCGCCAAGCGCGGGGGCGTGGCGGCGCGCGGGGGACGGAGCTCCACGGTGGACCCCACCCTGCGTGATGGTCAGGAGGGTCCCCGCCTCAAACCTCAGCCGCGGCGGCTGAGCCTGTGCGCTGGCAGAGACAGCCTCCACAGCTGTGCGCCGCAAAGCCGCTCTCAGCTTAAAGAAGTGCTCGCGGGGAGGAAACAGCCTCTCACCCCTCCTGTCCAGGGAAACAACTACAGTGTGTGCTCCTCTCCCCATCGACGCTCCGCCTGGAAACCAGCAGCCTCCCAGTGCTGCCTTGCTCAGGGGCCATTCCACAGCTGCTGCTGCTGAAGGAAGAATCACTCCTGCACCGAGCCCATCCTCTCCCTGCCTGTGTGAAGATCTGAGCCCACCACCTTCGGCTGTCCAAACTTTAGGTCTCAGTTCCTACAGTCTGCATTCACATCACCTTTCATTTATACCATGAAGCAGCCACAAAAAAAACACTTTAAGATGCCTCGATATAAATGCAAATTCCGGGATCTGGGCCTTTAAACGGTGTAAACATGCTGATATGAGACAACCTACGCCGTGCAGCTCCATACGTCTCAGCGTTGTGTGCACACCAGAGTTCAAATTAACTTTGTCACCCTGATTGCGCTTCCTCTCCCTCTCCCACTCTGCCAGCGTGCCAAGCACCCAGAGCACTCTCTGCCTAATCTGTAGGTGGCTACTGCTAATTCCCAAAGCCTGCCACACTTCCAATTCCCCTTACCTCTCCCTGCGTGACAAGTCAGAGGACTAAATATTACATGGGCTGGAGGGCTCTGGATTGTCAAAAAAAGATGAGGAATTAATGGGCTGGAGAGCACGGCTGCACGCTCCGCCGACTGAGTCTCCCGTGTCATGTCAACCTTTTCCTCCAGACGTGCGTGGATCAATATTCATATGCACTGAGGGGGTGATGTTGTGCTGGACGTGCAACTCGATGTACGTACATACATACACACACACACACACACACACACACACACACATCTGCATTCACTCTGGAAATTCATCAGAGCTCCCGCGGAAAGATCCTTATCAATTTGAAACCGCGATCCATCACTGCAATTTTAGCCGAAGCCATTCTTCGCAGCAAACTGCTCTTTTCAGGCAATAACTCTGGTAACCGGCAGCGAGCCCCCAGACAATTTTGAATCACAGCCTGCAGCTGGAGCACAAAGCTCATATTGGTTGATCGCTGTATCCTTTTACGTGCCACAAGCTGCGGGCTGTGTCGCCAGGAAACACGAGCCATCCCACACTCCAAGGTTATTTATTTATTTATTTATTTACAATGTCTGACCCGAGGAGGGAGAGGCTTTTCCAAAACCTCAGACCAACAATAAGATGGGGAGCCAACTGATGGGAAACGACCTCGTGTAACATCACTGGTGACATTTAAGGTGAAACTGTCCTCTCTCAAAAAAAAAAAAAAAAAAAAAACAGTCTGAGCTGTCTGGGAAGGACCCTCGGATAACTTCTCTTTGAACTTCCTAAGTGCTCCGTGAATGCAAATCAAATCCCGTCTTTTATCGTGTTGTCTCGCATGGCGGAGATTCGCCGTGACTGCCAGCATGGGAGATAGTTGGAGCAAAAGGCTAATTCAATCACAGGGCCCAGGCCGGAGTGCGAGGGATGCTCTACTTGAGGGTTGCAGCAGTTATCTGCCGAGATGAAACGCCAACATGCAGCACACAGAGACAACAAAGCTGCAATGAATTAGAAAAAAAAGGGGAGAGAAAAAAAAATCATGAAACAGTCTCATCATCCTTCTTCTCCAACAGATAACTGAAAGCTGCGGGGCATCAAAGTAAAAAAAAAAAAAAATCCACTGAAGTAAGCAGCCGACAAACATTAGAAAGCTTCATGCTTACTTAATGAATAATTGACCGAATCCACTGCTTCTGGAGGCAAAGGTTGCAGCTTTAGAGCATTTAAAACAGTCTACCTTTGCTTATATGGGGTGGGAGGAGGGGGGATCCTATAATGTAACTTCTGCAGATCTGCCATCCTTCCTGGAAAAGTGCAAGCCGGTGGAGGGTGGCGTTCAGAGGAGGAGGTGTCACTAACGTCACCTAATGGGCAGTTTACGCCACAGAGAGTTAAAAAAAATAAGACTGTTCTGCAGAAGTCAATGAAATAATTGGCCGAAACAGGCAGGTTTATTAAAGAGTGACAGGATAATTAAAATGGATGACTAAGCAGGAGGAGGCTCTCCGGCTGCTATTCATCTGTGAACATTTACGGTGAACATTTATAGAAAAAGCCCTCCCCGCCCGCTCCCCTCACACACACAGCTCGCAGCCTGTAGTACCGCTCACTGTAGTGTTCCTGTGCATATATGGGACCCTCAGGACCCCCCCTTTCCTCATCGCAACCTGAAGGCAAAAAGCAGTTAGAGGAGCTGGATGAATATAAAGACATTTCCCCTCGTGTATTAGGTACGGCTAATTAGATGTGATCTGTGATCCCCTTAAGGCTCCTACCACCTACTGAAGTGTTTAAGCTGTGCAGCAGAAACCACAACTGTTTATTAATAGAGGTATTAATTACAGGGAAAAGCGTGCAGCCAGGTCGGGATTTTTTTTTTTTTTTTTTACTTTCGCCAATAATACTAATAATAATGCAGAGGGAAGGAAACATCAGGTTTTGAAAATGTCAGCTGAACGAGAAAAAAAAAGAAACACAGCAAAACAGCAACAAAAACCAAGCCATCTCATTACCGAGCATCTCTTTGGCCCTTTTTTTACTGCGAATGTCACGACTCATAAAAGCTTGTTCATTGAAAGATTTAGAAAGTTTCGCAAAAACGAGAACAGCAGAACCCACTTTGAGAGAGTAAGAGTAGGAGGGTGGGGGGAGGGCAAAATCATTTAATGATGAATGCATGGCCTGTTGTTTGGGTAGGAACAAAAACGTGCAACTCCGGGGCCACATCTTGTCTGAGGAGCGCTTTTTATTCCGTCTTCAGTGTGATGAGTGGGGCTCGGAGGGTCGCCTCGGTGATGATCACACTAAGAAATGATCATTGATTCCAACACTATCTCAGTCGCGTATATAGCCTCGAACAATCCCGGCTTTCTATTAGCTCTCTGAAAGATTTCACCCATCATCAAAAGACACAGGAGACCGTCATTGAAAAAATAAAAGAAGATGAAAATTAGCACAGCTCGGTGTGTGTGTGTGTGTGTGTGTGTGTCCCCCCCTGCCCGACTACAAGAGGTGAGTTTTCTTTTCTAATTTTTGCGACACAGGCGGTGAGGATGTTCCCTTGAAAGCGCAGTTTAGAGAGTGAGGACATTACCAATGAAACTCAACTCTCAGTTCCTCTCTCGGTTAATTATCCCAGCGAGCCCCGGCCATTAGGCAGATTCCCATTACTGGACCAGTTGAAGGCTATGAACTAATAGTGTAAATTCAATAATGTGCTATTTATGAGGCTGAGAGGATTATGAGGGACCCATTTGGGGAGATATATGAAAAATACTGAGGGCTTCCTGAGCCGGGTAGACTAATAATTGCTTCAGTCGTAGTCGTCCTGCAGTATCTACTGTATGATTTACACAAAACCAGACACCTCCACCACTCACAGTCCAACAGCCCCGGCTGTCTGATCTTCATTATCTGCTCCCATTCAGACCTTCTGAGTCCCCATTTTTCTCTGCAAATCGGCGTGAGAGCTGTCAGTGCTGACTTAATGTCAGAGATTAAAATAGATATTCCTCTCTCAGTCTTCTTCTAATTCCGCGAACTCGGTTGATCATCTTTTTTTTTTCCAGGGTACACTGTAAAGAAGCAGGCTCTTAATAAGAACAGCTCTAAATGGACTTTCTGCCCATAGATCATTCAGTGCTGCACTCCCATAGAGGCAAAGGGCCCCGTGGATCATACGGCTGTTGTTCAGGAGGATGGGGTGGGTGTGAAGCTTTAGGGGCTGTTTTCCAGCAGGGCCAATCATCTAAAGAATAATCAGCAGGGTTTTAAGCAGCTCTCTGGAACACCAGTTTCACATCTTCAGAACAGGTTATGAGAGTTTGTTTTCCAAAATAAAAGGCCACTAAATACTGGCCAACATGAGTGTGTGCACTTGGACTCAATTCTACTTCAGTGGTGGCCTATATTTAGTTGGACATATGATCTCTCAACAGCTTGTGTAAGCTATATTTTTGGTCATTTGACGTCATTCAAATCGATAGTTTGGGCCATTTTTATTTCTTCATAAAGGTGAGGATGCTTTCATGTGTTGCGTTTCCGTCCACCGGAGTGCTGTTCGTTCTGGAGGCTGGGATAATGTCCTCACCTTCTTCTCCCCTCCTTTTATCCCACCCATCATTCATCTTTCCAGCCTGCCAAATATCTTTGCTGAAGCACTGATGTCGATGGATGTCCTCCATTACTGCTCCTTTTGGTGCCGCTTAGTCAGCGAAGGGTCTTTGGCGCCCCCACCCGTCTCGTCGGAGAACTGCAGTGTTGTCAGAGGTGTAACTGAGGGCAAAGTTATACTGAACTGAGCATGACATTAACCAGGGAAAATAGACACAGTTAAAAGTTTAAAAGTAGGCTTCCAATAAAATTACAGTGCACAGAGCGCTGGAACATTAAGATGACTGTACCGGAGAAATCGTAAAATACTGATAGTTTAACTGCAGTATGAAATCTGAAGTACAAAAAGCTCCTGGGGAAATAAAATTCTAATAAAATTACACTTTTTTTTAAGTGGGAAAAGTAATGAGGAAATCAAACTTCAAAAGGCTGTGGAAAACCCATCTGAGATGTTGTAAATACACTGGTCAATTAATAAATATTGGTGTACACAGTATTATCTTGAGCAAATACAGTGTATGTCAAGTGTAACAGATTATTTGCATTCCCGATGACGTGTGGAGAATTTTCCATTCATGAATAAGGACATTACATTTTCTGACAAAGACAATCAAGCCAGTGTAACAGTAAAAAGCCTGTTTAATTGCAGAATATATTGACAGTACAGTACAGCAATAAAAACACTGCCATATTGCTCCTATTTTACATGACTTACACAGCCGCTGTTCAGCTTATGAAACAAACAAACAAAAAAACGGTAATACGGTACAAGTACAGTAATGATGAGAAACACAACACAGAGCTCACAGAGCACTCCGCCCATCACTCTCCGCTGACAGGTGGCTGTGTCCATTTAGAAATGCACAATATTATAATAATCATAAGAGCAAGAACAAAGACAACGGCGCATTCGACCCCTACAGCAGTGACGTATTCATCACTGGGTCTAAAGGGACAAACTGGGCTTAAACAACTGGTCACACCGGGAGCGGAGATGCACAGCCACCAACCCCACATACGAAAATACAGAACAAAAAAGTAGATTAAAAACCAAAAAAATTATGGATTACTCTGTACGTACGCAATACATACATGACATGAAATGACTTGACATTGTCGACAGTCACTCATTACTCTGAACTGGCCTTCAATCAACTCAAGTTGCATCCTCTTTGTTACTTGTACCTTACACGAGTGCTGTTGCAATTCACTACAAGCTTCAGTTTGTAAAATAAGGGCACCACAGCTGCGTCGTCACAGCCTTCCTCTCCCTCAGCTACCGCTGAATCCTGGGAGCTGACCTGTCATCAGTCAGTGTCTTGCGGAGCCTCACCCCCCGGCGTATAGACACCAGCATATCCTTGTCCTCCTGGGTCGTGGAGGACGGCTCCTGGGGCACACACTGAGCCTGATCCCCTGGCAGTGGGCTGTTGAAGGGGAAGTGACCCTCACCGAGGGCATGAGCGCTGGCTGCCAGTTCCCCTATCTTTTCCACCAGGCTGTGGCGGTTGGCGGCGAGCAGAGGGTCCTCCTCAGTGCTGTGGGCAGCCATGCCGGGGGCCTGCTGGGCGCAAGCAGTCCTGTCCGCCCCTCCTCCTCCGCCCCAAGTTGTGTCAGGGAGGCTCATTCGCTTTGGAGAAGCCCTCATGTATTCACTAGCAGATGGGTCGTCGCCGTACAGAAACTCCTCGCTGCCCGTGCGGTGCTGGGACGGGCTGGCATACCCCGGAGAATCTGGCACTGTGGGGGTCTTAACTGGCACGATTGGAGGCCGGATGGGAATGGGCCCAGATGTGGATGGCGTGCGTCTCACTCCAGTTTTGGAGGATGGTGTCCGGCGAATGGTGGCTGTCCCTGAGGCGATAACTCCGGCGCCGCTTCCCCCTGCACCATTCGGAGTTCCCTGCAGGGTCTTACCTGCAGGCAGGCCCGCTGTACTGGCAGGCCTCTTGGTTTGGATCATGCGGCGGTAGCTCTGAGCAATGTTACTGTGGCGTGGGATGGTGGAGGACTTGTCAAAGTCTGCCTGTCCTTCACTGTCAACATCCCCATTGAGAGAGTAACACTCATAATCTGAACCTAGAGGGGACAGAGACTTATGGGTATCTGTTTTTCCACTGAATAAAGAATACCTTAAATAACAATGACTTTTTTCAGCTGTTGAGTTTTATAATATGATACAAGGTGATTATAATTAATAGAGCATCACAGGTGTGTTACCTTGTGAGGGTATGGTGTCCTCGGAGCAGGAGGGGGTGTTGGTCTGGGTGCTGTAGCCACTGGAGTACTGCAGAGAGTCCCTGCTGCTCTTCTGCTGCTCCATACTCAAGCCTCTGGTCAGAACCATAGCAAGAGTGCTGGCTGCTGGAGAGAGCGGCTCACCATGCTGAAGCGGGCGCACACACACACACACACAGAAAGATACCGGCAGGCAGGAAATACATAAAGATTAGCATGCATTTACATATGCAATCCACTATACCACGACTCTCAAGGCATACAAATGTGTATAGTGACATTTACATATTTGCTCTGTGAGGACTTCCTACCTTGGCTCCAATGGTCCCTGGGACAATTCTCGCTCGGTGGGAATCATCTGGTTGCATCCCTGAATACCCTAGTGGACTAGGCGGAGCTTCCAGCTCTCTCATCTTATCCACAGACTCCCTCCTACGCTGCAGAGTGCTGGCCAACGATGGCTCACAGGAACTCGATTTGGCCCAGTCCTGCAGCAGCAGAAGGAACAATGAGACTGTCCTCCAACCACGCATCTCCAGTGTTTGTCATCCAACAGTTGTGCAGTCAGTTGAACATGGAAGCTGCTGATCTGGCTCATGAACTGGTTAAATGCCAGTGCAGTTATGGGCAGACTACTTTAGGCTCTGTAAGTATTGCTAAATGATAGCGTCATCTCAGTTTAGCGCAGGGAAGACCGGGAAAACTGAGCATGATGAGCAACAGCAAAAATGGTCGTGAGGTTAATCTTTCGGCCTGTTAATGTGCATGGAGGCAATAAAACACAAGAAGCAAAGAAGCAACAAAATTTTAAAAGAGCAAACCCAAAAGTGAAATTGCAAATGAAAACAAACCTTCCAGCTAGGAACCTTTGATGTGGGTGAGGGGGTGTTGGATCCGGGGGAGTGGTTAAATGTGGGGGACGCAGGAAGTATGACAGAGAGAGGCCTGATGGTGCCAGTGTGAGAGAAAGCAGGGCGAAAGGTACCGAAGGATGAGCATGAGCCAAACTGCGGAACGGACAGACAAGTCTGAGTCAGAGTGCTCAACATCCATGAATAGTCCACGTCACACTCTGCAGTTGTCAAGTAGAGCCCACAACCCTCTTTGAACTACAGAATAACATTGATGAAATGCATAGCACATTGTGTGTGTGTGTGTAAGTGTGCATGTCTGAAAGTGTGTGTGTGTCCAAGCGAGTAGATTGGTATGATGCATGCAGTACTAACCGCTGTAGGAGAGTTGCACTCGCTGACAGACTGGCAGGTTTCTGAAGCCTCAGAGGAGGCAGAGCTTGTTGATTTCTGGGAAAGGGAAGATGGAGTAAAAACAGTGGAGGGGAAGAGGAAATGGAGAGAAAGGTAGATGTGAGAGATGAAGACTGTTGGTGAGCTTTAGGAAGAGGGAGGTACTTTTGTCCCTGAGGGGGATCTATATTCCATAGCCTCAAATGAAAGTAAAGTAGCCTGTAAGATCATTTATTCAGAAAAGAACATTGCATCAGTCGGTTCGCCGGAGTGAGTTCTGTACACTGCAATCTGTTCAGACCGTGAGAGTCTGAATAACTTTATCAGTCCAGTGGGATAAAAAATTCAACATTTACATCTGAGAAAGTTCCATTGCCGCAAAAACGAAGAGCTCTGTCTGAGTTTGGTTATCGAGCTATTGGACTCATGTAGACACTGTGTCTACAAAAATCCAAACATGAAAAGATTGAAGGTGCCAGATGGAAAAGGACTGTTGTTAAAAACAGAGAATATCTGTAAAAAAGCGTCTGTGTCCTACTGCCCTGAAGCATTACTACCTGTGGAATCTCCGAAGCTATCAAGTCTGCTTTATTTCTTGCCTGTGCTGCGATAAAATCCCCCATTTCCTCCTGATTAAAGAATACACTTTTAGTATTGTGGCTGGGAGTGCTACCTGGCTGGTGATGTCAGAGGGCATGGGCGACGGAGGCTTAGAGTGGGTGTTGGCGTCCTGCGACACGAAGCCCGAGTCGTGGGAGGAGACGCTGCTGAGCCGATGAGCTCCTGCAGAGGGCATCTGAAGGAGACTGTTGACAGAATACCACATTAGTATATAACCCAACATATATATGGAGGACTAAGGATGATGAAATTAAAACAAATCAGACAAGGAAATACAAGACACATTAATTAAAAACATTAGGTTGTATTTCAAATAATAGATATTTGTACTGTTTGTTTATTTACTGTCATAATAAAGGAAAACTATGTTAAATGAAAATTATTTTGCTTTTTGTTTTTTAATTTATTTATCATTGTGACATTTGATTTTCAAAGAGATCCATTGCATTTTACTGTTGTCCTGCAGAGGGCAGCACACACCTGCATGTGCAAAGCGCACATTAGTTTTCCTTAAGAGGCGTAAGCGAGCTTGTTCTTTTTGGAAAAGGAGATGCATCATCTATGCCTAAATGAAACACAGTCAGCTGACCAATCACAGCTTGAGGGTAAGGCAACGGGTGGACCTTGTCATGGCTGACACAAGGTGACGGAAGCCATGACAGCCAGCCTTTCACATTGAAAGAGTTCCCCGTGGGGTAGCTGGCCGGAGAGAGACACTATTGTTGACTTCACATTCAGTTACATTTACAATTGACTGTCAGCTGTTTTGACTATCTTGGATCACAAATCTAACTAGAGGCTACTAAACTGTCCTTTTAAAAACTGTTTTAATTTGATTACCACACAGTGAATGCATATATAACGATGAAATGCATATTACTCTTGTTTGATTGGTTTTGATTTAGGCATTGCAAATCTTCCGTAAAAACAAACAGTATTCATGTAAAACAGGATTGTGATCGTGATTTGAGCATTTTTTCCCCTAATTTCACCCAGAAACTTGTTTTTGGAGGATCTGTGCGTCAGCCATGGCTCAATGAAAAATTGATCAGAAAGGCTGAAAACATGAAGGCAGAGTTTTGTGAAAATTCTAAATGATGCCATTCTTCTAATTTTGGCGCCTTAAAGAGCATTAAAAAGTTATCCCTCCTTTGATTTTTCTTTCCCTCTGAACATTAACAGCTGTCTCAGTGCTTTTTGTCTGCTGTCATTCTCACTCAGCGTTGCTTCTCTTTGTCACCCACGCATTTTAAAATGAGCAACTTGGGCCTCTCACCTTCCCTCTGTATCGCTCACCCATACCCATTTCCCCCCTGGAATATATCTGAAGTTATCCTTCATCTTTGTCCTCTAGGATGAGTCTTAAGGAGGAATGCCAAATGAAATATGACAAATTAAATAACCTTAAATGATTCATAACTGAAAACTATCCTTCCGCCCTCCTCCTCTCACCTCTTAAGTTTTTTCCCTCCAAGTACTCAGCAAGCTTGTTTTTCTTCTATCCAAACGAGACCTTTCCTTTTATTTCTGTACATCACTGTTATAATGGGAAAACCCTCTAACCATGACAATTTACATTTTCTTTTTACCCTCAGCTGAATCACGACATGCTTCTCTCCGAGCAGAGAAAGTTTTATGACCTTCAGTGTACCAAATACCTTTTACAGACTCAGCAGATGAACTAAAAAAAAATATAAAGCAGCCAAGGTCAAACCAAGGTTGTTTCTTTAAGTTTCAGAAAAGGCTGACATATATATCAGAGTTTCCATGGACTCATCTTATTTGAACCTAAAAACCATCACACTAACTGTGATTTACAACCTCAGTCTACATTAAATATTGGTCAGTGTCAGTCGACTGCACTGTGAATACACAGTGCTTGGTAAAAAATTCATGAAAGCATTCGTGATAACAAGGTCTGATATTCTCTCGACTCACCATCAGAAGGATTTGTTTATAAAGAGGAGCTCATTTTGTGTCCTAGAACGCACCTCTGACTCACATTTATAAATAAACACTTTAACTATCACCTTTAGACTTACAGATATGTGCATTTTGGTTCTGTTGGAGGCTCGTGGCTGTCAGGCTGTGATCTTTCACAGCTTTGGACCTAATCTGGCTGTAAGAAACTTGAGAACTGCAAATCTGCCAGGAACGGGAGCTGAGAAGCTGGCACCAAATGCCATGTACTGCATATTGACTGTCACAGCTAGTCTGGTTGGGTGAAGAGGGGGGGGGTGTCTCCTGCTTGTTTATTCATCCATTAATAGTTCATTCCTTTGCTGTCGTGTGAATTAGTGGGTTGAAATCAAGAATATGCATGGATGTTTGCTCAAAACAGCATGACAGCTCAGACCCAGCATGAATAAAATCCACCATTAACAACACATGTGACCCAGCACGCGGAGAAATATTGTATCTTAATGTGCGATCGACACTTTGCACACCATTGCACAGCACAAGGTGTGTGTGTGTGTGTGTAGGACAGACCTGCACATGCTGCTCTTCCTGGAGCCGGTGCTGCTGGGCGAGGAGGGAGGGGTCTGGTAGGACCAGCTGTAGTCGGAGCCCTTCAGGTCCCTGATCACCTGCAGCGACACATAACAAAACAGTGAAGAGACAGTGCCAACAATAAACATGGGCGACATCACTGTTACACAAGGTAAGGTAAAATACACCTAAATGGTTTGGATAGATTCCAATACATTTCTGCTAATTAAGGCTTGTCTTGTCAAAAGTTATTTCTCAAGCTGTGCTGAGGGACATATGAAGGGCTATATTTGTTTTTTAAAGAAGTTGCATCAGTTATGTTGAGACTGTAATAGAACGAGGCGTAATAGCAGGAAAAAAAAAATAGTTCGCACACTTGAATTCACAGGGGATGCATAACAGAGACTGTGTATAATAAAAGTGATGTATCTGCGCACTATTTTCTAACTCAAAGGATACGGTTGGCAATAATCTATTCTTTTTGCTACTGCCAAAAAATGTCATGAAAAGATAATATTTTCCCCAGCCTCTCTGTTGCTCTCAGCCCCAAAGCCCATTCGTTCACTAATATGCAGTTTCAAATTTAAAATAGGCTACATAATGTCCTTAAACAGCTGAACACTAGTTTTAAGCAAACATTACTCAAACGGCAGTAAATAGTACAAGTGTTGGGGACTATTTTCACTAGCCGACCGATACCAACATGGCGCTCTTGGGAGTATTTACAGCAGACGGATGGAGAATTTGGGACGAATTCAAATTAAATCACTGTGCCAATTTTTTAAATAGTTTTGGGACAACAATGGAGGTTAATGGCACAGAAAATAAGTTATATCAGGCTTTGTATATGCAGAACATGCCTATTAGTAGGTTCAGTTAATTGTTGATAAAATGATTATTTAATAGCTGTGGACTGTAATTACGCAAGGTAGATTTAATTGTAATCTATATAAGGAGACAATAAGTGCAGCAGTTACCTGCTCGCTGGCTGGTGGCAGCTTGTGTGGATCTTCAGTCAGCACAGTGAGGTCATCAACAATGGCCTGTAAATGTGTTATCTCTCCCAGCATGGCGATCTCCACATTCTGGAGGGGGAGGAGGGGTGGAGAAAGGGGGGACACGATGGATCGAATTAAACAGCTACCTCATCAGCAACAACAGTGAGAACAGTAAAGCATCTTTTTTTTTTTCAGCAGTGCTTTTTTACACTTGTTTTCTATGACTCTTTGGTGTAAAAAGGCTAAAGGTCCCTCACCACCACAGGCTGCAGCAGGTTGATGAACGTGCAGTAACGGCCTCTCTCTTCCAGCAGGGCTCTGCGCACCGCCTGCTTCTCCGTCTCCTCCATCAGCAGGTACAGATCACTCACATCCTGCATGGCACTGTCCAGCTGTGGGCGCAGGTTACCCCGGCCTGGGCAGGGCAAAGGGTGCAGAGACACAGAGGAGGGGAGGGAGGTGAGGTGGGGGAGGGAGGGTCAAGCAAAGATAGACATGAAAAGAGAATGGGAATTTAAGGGCCGGGTGATAATTATGGAAGTGACATGAAGGAAAAAAAGTGTACATAGTGCAGGGAGGAGGGAGTGAAAAAAATGAGATGATTAGAACAAACAATGATAAACTGTTTGTGTACTAGAGGCCAACGCACTGACAAACATTACACTCAAATGGTTCATGTACATGGGAATGAGAGGACACGGACACATGTCATCAGTCATGAGTTGATGCAAAGCAACTGGTGGTGACTCATAGGCCCTGAAACTGATTATATTCGACATACAAAAGAGTCATTTAAGACCTTATACCACAATGACACATGGTGTTACCGTAGATAAAGGAAAGGCAAAGGAGTGAAGGAAGAATGCGATGAAGATGACCACAGAGATGTCAAGTTACTCTGACTGCATGATTCACACAGGCATACTGCTAGTTAAAGGATTTTAAACACCCTACATTATATCTTAGCATTTTTGTCTCAATCTCAAACAATGCACTCACTGTAGCTACCATACAACTTGGAAATACAGAAACATTTTGAGTGTCTTGCTGCGTTGTCGGCATTAGATCATAATGCCTCCAAAAGCATTCCAGCTGTCTTTAGCAGACAGCATGCTGTATGTTTGACTCACCACTGTCTGTATGCTTAACACATATCAGCTTAATTGGTTAATCGCTCAGTGCATTTAATATGACACAGATTAAATGAAGAGCTCCCGTTTAAGATCTGACAGCTTGCCAGTTAATAGGTCTTTAATAAGTTTTAGTCTTTGGTAGAACAGTTTCAACAATTAGCTGTCATCACAGAGCCAAATGTCCTCTCATGATGAAGAAGCTTTTATTACTCAGGGGGATGAAAGATAGTCGCGCTGATATGTTGCCAAATAATTGGCCGTTTCTTACTTTACTAAAAAAGGCATTTAGAAAAAAGAAGGGCTGAAAGTGAAATATATCAAATAGTTAGAACTATCTGTATGAAAAAGACAAGTATAATCAGCTACTAAATGTAATACAGTAGTGCTGTTTAGAAAAGCCCAGGTATAAATCAGAAAATGAATAATTACTGAGTTCCATTTCACTGCTTCAGTTTCAGGGTCCCCGTGTTGTTCATGGCGGCTCACTGTAACACTGTCCTGACCTACTGAGACACTTCACTATAACAGGGCCACTGTTAATGTTATTACAGCTTCTCCTGTTATGACATTGGTCTATTCACTTGGACCCAATATTTCTTGCATTGTTTAATGTTAAAATACTAAGGAGTGCATCAGTAAGCAGATGAGTGTATGACAAGCAACAAACAGTCCCTTCCTTTAAACAAAAATGCTAAGACAGCCTGGTGTTTTCTTTGACTGGCAGTTTGATCTGAAGATGATCAGTGTGCATTTTGAACTTTGTCTCGTGAAGTTCTCATGAAGAGCGAAGCACAGCAAACATACCTAGAAGCTCTACAGCCGGGGGAAATAGCCAGAAAGAAATAGAGTAGGGAGGGGGGGGTTACGGGAGCAGGCAGTGGGGGTGGAGGAGGAGAGACAGAAGAACAAGCAGTGTTAGCTGAATCAAATCAGGGCACATTGCATGTTTATGACTAGCCCGTACCTCTGGTGTACTGTAAGTCCTGTATGGAAATCGGAGTTTAATTACAACCAGCAGGAGGGGCTAATGCAAGCAGAGCCAGGAAAGAAGACCATTTCTTTGATTTATTAGGTAGAAGCTGATAAATCATCCAAAGCTAGAGAGGAGCCACTGAAATTGTGCCAGGCGTTTTTGATTTGATTGAGGTTTCTGATTCTGCACTCTAGATGGCGCCAGCTCAGTCTGAACCATTGGTACAGAGCAGAGACCAGCAGCCAAGGAGACTTTATTCACCTCAGCCCTAAAATCTCAATAAAGTTGTGTGAGGGGTTTTATCACAGGTTTTAATCATCCACCAGGAGTTTTTTTTCTCACCTTTTCTGGCTTTTTTCTGGAGCTTTATGGTGTCTAGCGACTTTCTTTTGATTTCCTGACGAGAGCGCTTGTATTCTGTGGAATGAAAACCAAAGAGGAATCAATTTCTGTGCAACATGCGTCGCTCCTAAACAAGCATTTTATGGTGTGCACTTCTTGGCTGCTCACCTTTGGCATGATCTTTGTCCAGCTGATTAGCCGTCTTCTTCCATTCCTCTATCCTGTCCTGGAGTGGCGTGACCAGGCCTTCCATCAGAGCGCTGCAGTGACGAGGAGACACAGCGTGAGAGAGGGAGAACGAGGGAGTGAAGGGCAGAAATGTATAGCTTGATTGCCACAGCACAAAACCACTCAGGGAAGAGTGGCGGATTGAGAGGAAGGTCAACAGCGATGGGATGGGACACGGGAACACAATAACAACCCTCAAGGCAAGAGAGGAGAGGAAATTACATTTTGGGGGTGAAGGGAAGGGGTTGGGGGAGCAGAAAACACGAGCAACACTTACTTAGTGAAGTGGCGTAATTTTGCCTCGATGCTGCGGTGACGCATGCACATCCTTGTCAGAGCTGAGCCGACGTCCCTGGTGGCACCTTGGATGACACAACAGGAAAAACAGATTGTCACGTACGATGCAAGAGGTATTACAAACCACCTTCTGCAAGGAGACATAACACATCAGGAGAATATTTGGAAGGTCTTCTCTCTTATCAGGGTGGAGAGGTGTTTCAAGCTGTGGCCACTAGGTGGACAAGAGCTGATTGTAAAAGCAGAGCCTAGAAACATCACATTTGTTTGGGCAAAGCAAATGTGACACTGCGCCTGAAAGCTTAAACCCTACACTCCCTCCGTCCTGACAAAACATGCCTCTGACACTTCAGGATCGCGTGTGTGATTCTCACCACAGGGTAAATAACAGCTTGCGCGTCTCTGTTAGTGTACTTTTCCTCTCTGCAGTGTAATTAAATGGGGTTTTCAGCCCCCTTAAGCCCACGCTGCGCTGGCCCACTGTCTCACTGATGGTTCACAGGCCGGTGTAATATGTGGCAGCACTGATCCTGCTGTAATCTGGGCCACATAGGGCTAATCTGAGGGTCCCTTGCCCCACACACACATACACACAGAAAAGGGGGTGAGGACAGGATTGTAATTTGTGTTCATGAATGATTTTTTTGGAGAGCATGCGCACAGGTTCTTGTGTGCACGGACAGGTGGTGTGATTTACTAACCCCCCCCACCCTTTCCGAAAGTTCTCACCCCCTCTATCCTGGAGGAAAAAGGAGGGAACCCTGTAAAGGGATATCCCTCTATTCTTCCCTGCCTGCTCTGCCTTTCCTGTTCACTCTGTTTCCTAAACAGCATTCATGCAAGGCCGACAGAGAGAGAGAGGGAGGGAGAGAAAAGGAGAAGGAGAAACTGGCTCTAACCTGCGCTGCGAAAACAGGCCAAAAGAAAGAGTGATACACAAATTGAAACAAAAAGAAACCCACGACTAATATAGCACGCCTGAAATCAGACACAGAGCGAGGATTGCTCCAGATAGTTGTCCGGCGAGAGCTGTGCTGTTTTCCAGGTGAAGAAACTAGGTTACCATCTCCAGTCGATATCACATCACACTCCAAGTTCAAAGACCATTTTCGCTCCATGATTTGGCTGTCAACTTCGGTGACGGCTGTGCCAGTTCAAAGACACTGAGCTACCGATCTGGACTCCATCTCTCTAAGCACGGACAGGCACATGGAAGAATTTGAGCGTATTTGCGTGTTGGGGAAAGGAAGGGTCTGTGTCTGCATTGCTTTTCTAGGTGACGGACAGAGAAGGAGGGGGGGCGGGTGTTAGAGGTGAGAGATCATCCAGCTGTATTGCACACAGGCGGTAAACACCAGCAGGAAGTGATTGAGCTAACATGTGGAACCTATATGTTTGAGCTCTTGATATAAATAGCAAAAGAGGTGTCCAACTTTGAAGGGCTGGTGTTGAGGATCTGTCATGTAGCAGCCTCTACTCACAGCGGCTCAGTGCTTCACTAAGAGTGAAGACATACGAGGAACACAGATGCGCAGGTCGTGCATCTCTCCCTTTTGGCCTTTCTCCTCTTAAAAGCATTACGGGAGGCGTCTACAGCTGCGAATCAGCTCTTCCAGGATGGAGGGAGACTGACTGAAGGGGAGGTGGAGGAGAGAGAGAGAGAGAGAGAGAGGGGAGGGGAGTAATGTGGGCTCTTTTATCTGTATAACAGACCTTCCCAATGTCACTGTCAGCCAGCGAGAGCCCCCAACCCCCACTCTCCTGTCCCATCCACACTTGCCAATTTCTCTTCCTCTCCCCTCCTCTTCCCTCCCGTCTCCCCGTCTCCTCCATCCCCTCCCAGAGGGGGATCAGCTGACAGCTACATCCTGGGGAGGTCCAGAGGCTTCCTGCCCGTATCCAAGAGCCACGCTGGCCTCTGGCCCTCGACCGGATGGACAGGGACGAAGTGACTCACTCCCACGGCACCCTGCGTCCACGCACAGGCATGTGACAAACATACACAAGCCGGGAGGAGAGTTTAGATTCAGAGGAAAGTATTTCTACAACATTTTGTGGATCTTAAACTGAAAAATACTATCCATTCATCTATCCAGGGTTGAAGAGCCCCCCTCTGCTGCTCTTCGTGAGGATGTTCCTCTCCCCCCCACTTTTTTCTTTGTTTTGTATGTGTTTTTTTCTTCTCTAAGCCCTAAGAGGCAATTTTGTTATTTGTGATTTGTTTGGGCTATATAAATAACATGTCCTTGGCCATCTCTGTAAATAGAGATATTGATATTTTACTTTGCAGCAGCTTGAAACCTGGCTAAAGAGTGAGTGTGGAGCTGGGAAAGTGATTACTTAACAGACCTGGACCCCCGGGTCTTTAGGGGTAGCAGGGCCGACCTCATAGCAGACACCCACATGTGCATGAATGGAGCAAAACACAGACCAGGATGGAATACACACAGCCATATATCTTAACACATGGAGCAAACAACTTGGAGCGACCGAACGGCGAAGATATGTGTGGTTCATTACCGCTGTGTATGTCGCATGGGCTGATGGCGCCTGGTCCGACATACACGCCGAACATAAATATAAATTGCCACCAGATCTGCTGTGCGTGATGAGGAGAACATGGGATTGTTGGCAAGGAGGTCAAGCCCCCAGTGTTGGGTTTTTGGTGGGAACCTTAAGCTCCAGTATCCAGGACCAGCGCAGTGTGGTCTAAGCGTTTAGTGAGTGGTTCCATCCAGAGCTCTGGTTCTGATTAACTCCCCTGATTCCTTGGGAGAAGGGGGGGGGGTTTAATAAGCCTGCTTTATAGGGGGCTCTCCTGCCAGGAACCAGGAGCCAGGAGCTAAACTGCCGCGGGCCTCACTCCCTGATGTCTTCAACATGGGAGCTTAGCTTAACTATCTCTCTCTTTCAGCATCTAAACCCTTCTGCTCAGCTCAGGTTTCATTTGCTCTCGAGACTACCGGGCTGGACTGAGCTGAGCTGAGTGTAGTTAGACTCTGTGTACTGCCGCCGGTTTGCAACGCTAAATCCAGCTCTCCTGAGTTGAGTGGGAGTTCCCTCTCTCTCTTTGCTTCCTGTGTCAATAAAGCATGTTTATGTGGGCTGTAGAGCGAAAAGGTACAGAACATCCTCACAGTTAGACTTCCAAGAATATGAGGTCCCTCTTTTTTTTGTGCGTTTCTTTGCTAAGCTCTCACACAGCCGCTGCTTAGCTAAGGAAATTCCATCGTCCGTGAGACAACAGTTATTCCTCACGTTGGCACCTTGGCAGCGGAGCTGACTGAGGCTGGCATGGACAGTTAAGCCTCCTGTCTTCACCCTCCCTCGCCTTTTTTAAGTGCTACAGAATGTGAACTGGCAGGGACACAGCGGAGGCCACTGATGGATGAAAGGGCCCGTGGGATGAGAAAGGGAGGAGAGGATGAAAGAGGGTACACACTGCCGAGGTGCCGGCTGGGTTCGGCCAGTCAGAGGGCAGAGGAAGTGTTTGCTGGCTGCTGCAGGTGCAACAGGAGCTGCCAGCGACAAAATCACCCACATTAGTGCCCAGAAAAGATATGATTAATGAGGAGTGGGAGTGAGTGGGAAGAACTGGTTCATGTTTTTCAGTATCGTCAAAATGTTCATGTAGTTTTCTCAAAAGGAAGTGAAAAACCATGAACAGTTTTTCAGTGAAGAAAGACAAAATTGTTCTGAATGTGTCTTGTTTAGTTACCAGTTGAGCAAATAAGCAGCGGCAAGATTTTTGAATGTGAAAACCTGACAAAACATAATCAAACGCTTCAAAGCGTGGGAGCAGAGAGTAATAAAAAATAAAGCAGGATGCTTTGTGTCTGCTGGTTAGGGAGCAATATCTTCTGATGGAGGGAAGAGTGATACATTCACATTTTTTTCACCCAATTCAGAAGAATAAGCATTTCATAAGATTCTTTGTTCCTGATTGTAACAAGTAAAAGTCTGTTTTACTCAGTTTTTATGCAAATGTTCAGGAGAAAGCAACTGATTGTACAGCATATATCATATAGTAGGTATATTTTACTTTGTAAACAAAACCCAATGTGGTGTGACAGCGTTGAAGGGAGGGGTTTCACACTGAAATTATGTTGTTTAAAAAAAAAAAAAACAGGCCATCATAGTTTATATTCCTTTTCTTCAATAAGACTGTGTTTATGTTGAACATTGCTTTTATGCAAGTTGCATAATGTACACAGAACCAAACCAAGGTTTACTTTAACCCTTGTGCTCTGTAGCTGCTGACTTTACTGTATGTGTAATTATAACAATTGCAAAACTACCCATATTTAAATGTTTCATTTTTTGTTCTCTTCTTACAACATAAAACGATAATTCTCACTTTTGATACAAACTGGACGTGTACTTTAGTGAAAGTAACAATACAGAAATGACCACAAAGCTTTGTGATAAAATAGTCATCAATGTTATGTGCTGTCCCTGAAAAAAAATATATTCCTACTGTTTGAAATGAATAAACATTTATCTTAAATAGTAGCGTTACTTATGCTTGGGGTCAATTAGACCACAGAGAGTTGTAACTCCCCGTTAAACCTCTTCTTAACAAACAGAAATCCAAAGAGACATATTTGGGATCTTCAGAGAGCACAGTGCATAAAAAAATCAACATCAGTGAAAATGAATGGAGCTTAATTGTGTGTATCCCAAACTTTAGTACTGCGCCTACAGCCTTTAGACTTCTGTAACATCAGTTTAAAATAGGTTTATAAGCAACTCTCCTGAAATGAGGAAAAGTCGTGTATCAAGGTGTTTTAGTGGGCACAAGGTGTCCACAGCCCAAAACATTTGACCTAACACACCACCCTACAAACAACAAAGACACTGATGTTAAGAGGGATTAAGAGGGATTTTGTAAATATAATATAAAATTTGTATGTGCGGCTGAAACGAATTAACATTTTCATTATCAATGACTATCAGTTATTTTATTGATTAACAGAGTCTGTTTCATCTATAAAATGTCAGAAAACTGTCAAAACTGCCAATCAGTTTCCAAGAGCCCAGGGCGTTGCCTTCAAATGACTTGTTTTGTCCAAACAAAACCAAAAAAATATTTATTTAAAACGGAACAAAACAGAGGAGAGTAGCAAAACCTCACATTTAAGAAGCTGTAAATAATCCTAAACAAGCCTAAATGAATGTGAGCATGTTTACGCTGAACTTTTTTGTGCTGCATGTCTGCAGAAGACATCAAAACAGCAGTCAAAACCTTTGTGTCACTTCCTGACATGTGGAATGTCTCTTCTTATAAGAACAATACTGAAGAAAGGCAGAGGAAACGGCCTCACGATCAATTGTTGTAGTCACACACAGTGACAGAGGCAAACGCACACTCATCCCATTGTTGTCTGGCCGGTACGCACAGCAAGTTTCACCTCACGACCAGAAACACCCACAGGCACAGACAGACCTCGGCGTGTCCTGGTGTGGTGTAAACACTTTCTGGAGTGCATTAGGACGAGACCGAAGGAGGAGGAGGAGAACACGAAGGAAGTGATATTTTTCTGTTGGAGGAGTTTCCTGTTCGGGGACATGAATGCTGCTAAAAATAAACGCCGCCCCTTGTCCAGATGTGCTTTTCACTGGAGTTGAAAAAGGAAGACGGAGAGTAGAAAGTGTACGGTGATGGAAGGTAGCCCCGTACAGTATCGTGCAATAAGATGGAAAGAACAGCAAATCAGCAAGGGGATTGTGTCCGCCACACATCAAGGACACCAAAGGATCCTATATGCAACGCAGAAGGCCCAAACTCCAAACACAAACAGCAGCAGAGAGAGACATTAGGATCAGCAGTCTGCGAATGACTCTGTATTTAATGGAGTTCATTCAAATGACTCCAGCTTTACACCCTTTGCAATAAGGTTGTCTTTATGTCAGCTGACAATGTTTCACCCTGCTCTGCAGCACAGCTCATTTGCAAACAATCCCCCCCAAACAAATGCTGACACCACAGCCAGTACTGCTGCTGCTGCTCGTATAGCATTTCATAAGCTCCACCTCCCACCTGTAGACTCGGAGGCTTCAGTTACTCTCAGGGGAAGTTTATAATCATCATCGCTCCTCTGTGCTGAGCTTGGCGTATGCTCGTGGGGAGAGACCAATATGAGCCTTGACGTCAAATGTAAACAGACTTTATATTCACACAATAACAATAAAGTTTTTCCATGTGGGCGGTTGGATTGAAATGTTCCTCTCTGCTACAAAACAATTCAATTATACTGGAACCTTATGCCTATAAAGTCTTGGAGACTGCAACAAAACACAAAGTACAGCTGTGGCAGATGGAAAGTTCATTAGTTTTGCAGGCATAACCTTTTGATGATAGTAACGATTATCAGCAATGTTATTCGAACACATCTTGAGGAGAGGAATGAGGGTCTTTACCCAATTTCTTGACAATCCTTCCATTTGTTGGTGAGACATTTCACTAATAACCATGACCGTCAACCTTGTGGCAGCGCAAGATGAAAAGTCTAAATCACCAAAGTCAGCAGAATCCGTCCTCTAGGGACCGTGGATGCCCGATCATGTGATCAGCAAATTATCAATATCATTCCTCCATCAGGCTCGCTCTCTCTCTCTCTCGCTCTCTCTAGTGTGTATTTTCCCTCCCATCTCCGGCTCCCTTCCACACCGAGTTCGTGTTCAGGATGTAGCTGAACACAGTGTTCTCCTCAAGGCTCATGTTTGTCTTCTTAGTTTTGGTATTCAGCCTCAGAATGAAAGTTATGCGTGGCCGAAAGATTTGTTTTCCCTCCCGTTATTATCCCCCCCCAACGCACTTTTTTTTTTTCGCCTATTCCTCGCGTCATTGTTCCAGCCACTTCACCCATGCAGTCATTATAATGGCTGGAAAACATTAATTTGCGGGAGGACTGCATTGACTTTGGAGGCTCAAAGCCCATAAACTCTGGAGAGAGACATGGAGAACCGCTCTGACAGACAAGGTAGACAGCTGAAGGAGGAAAAAAAAAGAAGCCCCTGTTGATACTTTAGGTCTGGGGGGGTAGGGGGGGGTCATGAAATATCTGAGGAATCAGAAGAATGGCACAGGCTCAGATCTAAATCACTAATTTTATGACGTCAAACCCACATCTCAGATGCAGCGCTAACCTCCCCATCCTTTTACAGTAAGTACAACACAGGCTCCTATCAGGTTTGGACACGAAACGCCAAGCTTGATGGATGTCCGCGCTGGTCACATGGGTGCACTCTCATTATTTGACATGTCCGTAAAAATAGCTGCGCTGTCGGGATAGCGAGGAGGACAGTAATCCCCTGATCTCGCCCCGCACTAGGCCACGGCCACATCTCGTCCATGCCAGGCCGTCCAGATGGCGGGCAGGGATATCCGTCCCATCTGCCGAGCCCGAGAAGCGCAGAGGCCAAGCAGATTACCCCTTCGCCGAGACACTGATCTACAAGCGTAGCTCCATTCCTCTGCCCAGTGTTGTGGACTGTGTGAGGAAGAGAGACAGACGTAGAAAGAGCTTGCAATGACCCACTGGAACGTTATGTCTGTGTGTGTGTGAGTGTGTAATGGCCTGTGCACACACCTCAGGCTCTGGCACCCAGATGTAAAAAGAGAGGGAGGAAGGTCTCGTGGTGTTGAACACAAACTCACAGTGTGCCGCAGTCTAACTGGTGATCCCAGAGTGTGAATTTTTAAAGCCGGGCTGGCTCATCAGGAAGGGGAGAAGAGGCAGTCTGTGTCTGTGTGTTACAGAGTGGGGCTAAGAGGATTAGCTAAACGCCTCTGCCTAGCCTGGATACCCAGAGCTGTGGAAATCCCACTGCCATTGCAACCCCCACCCTGACTGACCCACCCCCCACTACACTCACCTCACTCTCCAAAAAATTATGAAGCCTGTGTCCCATACCCTGATGGACCATTAGCCCTGGACACGAGGCTCTTTGACCTCCATCTAGTTGAATCGCGTCCAAAACTGGAAAAAATGAAGTCAACCTTCTACTAAAAGACATGTCATCCAGCTTAGCAACAACAAAACAACAAACACAGAGGCCACTATTCTCCAGATAAGTCCGATCCTCTTAAATCCACCACACAACAATTTAATATGAACGACAGAGATGGTCTAGACAGCACACCAAAAACCATTGGACTGCCCGATCTGACAGTAAAACAGTAAAACCCTTCAGGTTAGAAGGGTGTTGAAATACGAAACATGCATCTTTAAAACGGCTTTAAAATCCTCCAAACACATACATCGAACAGAGACTTTGTGGCTATTGGACCTTTATTGAACCCAGATGCCAGCTGCCATTTCATTGAGACAGACGTGCCTTTAGACATACAGTAGATGCATCGACGCAGTTTAGAGAAACAGCGCCTGTCAGACACGGTGCCAAAAAAATTGTCTGGCAGCCGACTGCTCCAGCTGCTTCATAAAACACAGACGCTGACGCCATAAACTCTAAAAACGGATACCGCGGGCAAGAGGAAGCCTGAACGTGAACGCGCAGACAGAGAGCGGAGGTTGTGTGAGGTGGAGATGGAGGAGGTCCAAAGGCTCCAAAATATAAACGCAGCTTTTATGGACATATGTGAAAGCCTACCCTCACAGTGAAAGACAACAACAACAAAAAAAAGTTAGGACGGGAAATCATAAAATCCTCTTTCATTCACCGCCCTCTCTCCCTGGATCAATTACGTGAATGAAGGGAAATTATGCTTTCCTTGGCAGGGAAACATGTACAGTCTGGATTGTGTGTGTTTGTGTGTGTGTGTCTTTGTGAGAGGTAAAGGGGTGACGGGGCAAGCGTGTCAAAGGTAGATTAAAAGAAGCTGAAGAAGAATGCGATGAAACCTCCAGCTGTGCCAGCAGCTGCAGCTCGTCCCCCAGCACGAGAGGTGAATCGGGGTGACAGCGGTGACGGCCAACAGTTCATAGCCGAGGGCCTGTCTCCCGTGGCGCAATCGGCCCAGTGTGGCGGCGCAGACGCTGAGACAAACATGATGGCTCCAGGCGGACCGACCCACACACACGAAGGCAGACAGAGAGAAATGCAGACTTTCGAAATGGTGAGCACGTAATCTCTGAATTCTCTTTATCTACCACTACTCCTGAGCAGTCTTGAGTTAGTCAGTGTGAAAGCGAGTGGAAAGAGTGGAACATCTGGATGTCGATAAATTTTAGGATAACAACTTTTAAAACTGCAGCTCCCAAAAGCCTGAATGATGTCTAGGGAGCCTGCAGCCCAGGGTTCAAAGGTCATCCCACACCACTTCGAGCCAGCTCCAGTAAATATCGACATTCCTCCTGCCAAATTAATTGCTGGGGTTAGGAGCACGCAGACTAACACAGCTCCCACAGGAGAAGTGGGATTGAAGTGCCATGCCGGTTAAGAGCACTTACAAACTGCACAATCTCTTTAAGACTCTGTACGATAATTGTTGGAATTAAAAAAAACAAAAGGCAACAACAAGCAAAGATGTTTCTCTTACACAGATCGATTGAATTAGTGTCAAATTAAGGTTGGCAGAGCACTGATGACATCAAATCATTTCCTACTATAACAGTATAGACAAAGAACATTCAGCACAACTTCATGTGCGGTACTGGTAAAGTAATGTCCAGTTAACAGTTCATAATTCAAAATATTTTTATTTTCTAATAACCCATTTCGTTTTTAAAAAAATGTCAAAAACAAAGTGATGACTTTAAATTCCTTCCTTTGTTAGACCAAAAGTCAAAATAAGACTCGACAGGCATGCCAGCATCTGTGAAGCTCAAACAGACGCTAACATAACAAGCTGATGTAATCACAGTTTCAGGAATTTGGTCATAAATCTAATTATTGTGCAAATTAACATTTTGACCTGAATATACCACTAGATGAAAAGTCAGGGTAGTTAATAGGATTCATCCTCTGGGCATGAAGCATAACTAAATTTCATGGCAATCCGGCAAATAGTTGTGGAGATATATCCGAGCAACAAACAGAACAACACTGCCATTATTCGAGCCCCGCCACTAGCATGTCTGGAGACCAGAGGATTTCTGATTTACAATCATATTAAGAAGATCAAAGCTGAAGAAATCCACATTTCAGATGTTGAAACCACCAAATGTTTGTCTTAATTTTCCATCAGTTCATCAGCACTCGTCTAAAGCATGTTTCATTACTTCCTCTTTAATTGTCACAAAGTCTCTCATCACAGAATGATTCCCTGCATCTCTCACATCTCTCACAGTCTGTGGCCTGAGAAGGATGACATTAATCCTAAAGTTAATGTCCCTGGGAGAGGAGCAGAAGAGTGAGTGGGTGTATGTGTGACACACTTACAGGGATTTTATGCCTCTATGGCTGTAAAACTCAATACGCCCCTTTCTCTCTCTCTCATCTCTCCCTGGTCCATCTATCATTCTGCTGTTTTTCACTTCTTTTAATGTAGACACACTCTTCCTTTGAAGCCCTGCCCTGCCATGCACTAAACCTCTGCTTTACTGCAGCAGGCTGCCAGCTGCTGGCAGTGAGCAGGTTGACCCCGGCCTACCTCACTTCATCGCGCAGAACTACGTGTACGTGTGTTTTAACATCAGGAACCATTTAAGGTAACTCGATGTGTCGCTGTGACGACGGACTCTACTGTTATCGGACAGGCCAAAGGGGTAAAACCTGGTGTGAATGTGTGAACGCTGCTGAAAGATGCCTTTTTACTTATTTTCTCCAGCAGTAAGTGGTCAGTAAGGAGCCATGTTAGTCCACAATGTTTAAAAGCATGTTGGCATGTGACCTGCAAGGTCAGATGGCTGGCTACCAGCTGTCACTCTGTGTGTGTGTGTGGTGTGTGTGTGTGTCTGCCTCTATGCTTGTGTGACTGTGTCTGTGCGTGCGTCAGGAGCCTTTGCACGCTGGCCCGGGTTTGCAGGGGCTTTTTTTTGACCTACATACTGCTCTCGACGATCAACTCCAAAGAAATCTGTGTTAATCAGGTGCCGCTGTGGGCCAGCCTGTCTGCTGCCACTAGCAGGGTGACAAAGCAGATCAGCAGACCTCATTAAGACCGAAGAAACAATAAGTTCAGATTTTCACTTCTCTGAACCCCCCCCCACACACACACACACACACACACACACACACACACACACACACACACACACACACACACACACACACACACACACACTCTCTTGTTGACTAAGGTCACTTTGGACGTCTTATTTGAGAGGCAGAATTGTATCTCGGGAGGGCCTCATTGCCTGTCCACTGCTGTTTGTTTAATGATTAAAAGTGTGCAGAAAAAGTACACACGTGGACAAAATTGTTGGTACCCTTCTGTTAAATAAAGAAAAATCCACAAAGATCTCTGAAATAACTTGAAACTGACAAAGGTAATAAATAAAAATTTACTGAAAATGAACTAATGAAAATCAGACCTTGTTTTTGAATTGTGGTTCAACAAAATTCATTTTAAAAAACAAACTGGCCAGGACAAAAATGATGGTGAGTTTTTCTTTCTTTAATGGAGGGGTACCAACAATTTTGTCCACGTGTATATCTATATAAACTTCAAAAAAGCTATTCATGTTATTCATGCACAATGACACGAAGGAACTGTGTGTTGTGGGAGCTGGGAGCATAACAATAGCTTGTCTTTTAATAGATGCTTTGTCCCCTTGCTCCAAAGAGCAGACAATACTGCTTTCCTGAGAGTGTTAAACTGCACAGCGCAAAACATTACTGAGGTGCAGAACAACCATAATGCACATGAGGCACACGAGCATTTCTTCAAGGTAAGTAAATTCACGGCACGACACAAATAATCAGCATGCAACCTGTCCATGAAGACAAGAAATCGATTTGTTCAAAAAAAGAGGTTAATGTTATTTTTCTGCATTTTTCTCTCGCCACCAGAAAAGAAACCTTCCCCTTACCTCTGGAGTTGGTAGCCATGTCCGCCACTTTCTGAAAGGCATCTAGAAAGGCCACTGCTGCCAGAATTGTGGTCCTGTAAACACAATGGCACATGTTCACTGCACCGTGACTGCATAGAGGGGCTGTAAATATCACACAAGAATCTTTTTTTTTTTCCTTTTTCCGTCAAGGTTTCAACTTCTCACCTGAGTTGAGAGTGCAGTTTTGTTGCCTTGGCACTGAAGTCTTCCCACACGGGATAAGAGCTCTGAAAAGAGAAAGGGAAAAAGAAATTAGTGAAACAAATACCTCGCCAAGAACATTTCAGTTTACGAGAGTTCTTTGTTGTACACACACAACACCTGCCTACATATCTGAGCAGATGTGTTCTCCACAGCAGCTTAATACAATTGCAATGTCAGTTGTAATTGCTGTGTTTCCTCCTCACGTCACACTGTTGAGATACTAAATTGCAATAACACAGACGGAGCTCAGCTTCTTACCCCGGAGTTAGAAACAGGTTGGTACATAAGCTTCGTGCTGTGACTTGTTTTTAAAAAAGGTCAACGCGATTTCTCAGCGCACACTCGCGTTATTATTGTCCGAAATAAGAAACGCCCTCTTCCCTCCTCTGCTGTGCGTGCCTGATCTGCATAGGCCCTCATATCAGGAGTGCGCGGGGGGGCAGGTAGCGGGGCTGCTCTTTGAGAAATCTGGATCAGATTTACCCCATGATCCTCACACGCTGCCTTGAGCTACGAGAGCAGAAGCTAAACATAAAACACATTCAAGGCTAGATCCCATTAGAGCAAGAGCTTGAGCCCCAGAGAGAGGAGAGGAAGGGCATAACCCCCGCGCGCTTCTTTGATGGCGAGGGCTTAAAAGGGGCCACACTTCCAGACTGTATATGGTCAGCCTGCAATCTGGAAACAGCCTTGCTCTTCATCATTTCTGGCATAACACTTCACTCCTTAGTAAGTGATTTAGGAGCTGTCACCCCCCCTGACAAAAATGTTTGCCGTGAACCTCCCCGCCTCACCGTCTGCACTTGACTCCAACAGGTGTCTAATTAGCTTGTGTGGCCTGTGACTCCCAGGGGTGAGAGAGATGCGATGCCAAGACAGCTGAGGGAGGAGGGCAAAGAAATGGGCGAGACACATTTCTCCCTTCATCCACACTGCAGCTCCCAGGGAGGCGAGGGGAGGCGAACGGGGGGGCAAGGAGGAGAGGCTCTCCCTCCCACGCCTCATCTTTCACAGGAGGGCGAGGTCACAGCTATCATCCTTGGAGCTGGTACACAGGCAGCGTCACTCAAGGACGTTTTTTTTAAAAAGGTGGTTGCTTTCCCACACGCAGAGAGGCTTTGACTCACCTCCCATTCAACATCCACGGCTGACCTAATTCCTGATTGCTGATCTAATCCAGCTGAATCACTTCATTTCTTTGCACCTCCTCGTCCACCTCCTCCTCCTCTTTCACCTCTTTCCCTGTAGGCTCAGACAGTTATATAACCAACAGGTGCGGCTTGTGCTAACACATCCTGTCCACGCTGTCACGACAAGAGGTCTTTTAAGTTCTCCAAGTGCACTCCATGTGTGTCATGTGGGTAATTTTACACTATACTGTAACATTGTTCACAATCAGCGAGATCAGCACAGAAAAGCTGTGTTGCTCCTGGGGGAGTTGGGGGGGGTAAAGCTGGTCTGACAGGCTTGCGTGGTCCAGCCAGGCGGCAGGAATGAGGTCAGATGTCTGTCTCAGACAGTTGACATCAGCACTGTGCTGACTAAGGGCTTCAGTCTCATTCATCTACGCTGCTTATCAATACACAGACAGCCTTTCTGAGGGCCGCTGTCTCTCTCTGGCCCTGGCATGAGCACAACACAAAGGGGGAAAATATATGAAACCAAACCAGCACTGCCAATAGCTCAGAGCTGATTTCATTGGAGCCTGACAAACGAGGCTCCATAAATAGTCTGTCCGAAGGCCCCACGGCCCTGCGAGCCGGCCGATCAATAGGAAATCTGTTAGGTGGAAAGTGCTGCCTGATGCTTGACTTATTCTCTGCTTATTAACACTTTGCAGCATCCTCCACAATGAGAGAGCCTGGGAACTGCCACCGGGGCCTGATGAATATGTTCACACTTTCCATCTGTTGTGGTGAACAACAACAGACCACCCTGGTTCAACTTCCTTGACTTGACCCCTCCCCCAACGCGCACACACACACACACACTTGCATGCGTGTAATAGATAATGACATCTAACATCCAATTCTTGCTTGGAGAATCATTTCAAACTCTGCTGAGGGGTTTTCAGACGCAACATGAGTCAATTCAATTACCAAAGTGAGGCCTTGATGAAATGTGTATTGAAGTACACATTGGTAAAGCAGAGATTTCCTGCCACAAGGCCAAACATCAGGAAGAGAGAATCAATAACCTTCCATGCCCTCCTCTGTCCGGGAGGTTGAGGCGATGAAGGAGGTTATTTTCTTTCAGAGCATCCTTCTGTGTCTGACATTTAATCTAGAAAACCTTGGAGGCTGGGATGAAGCAGGAACGTTTGTTTGGGGTCAAACGTCATCGCTGAACATTTGTACTGTGATAACAGCCCAAAGTTACAATTACCTTCAAATGATCATAGCTCTTTTCTCTTTTTCTGCCCTCATCTGATTTAGCTATTTGACTCTAATGATGATGATGTTTTTGACTGCTCAACCAAACACATAAAGACAAATTACATATCTTGCTCAGCTCATACTTCCATGTAGTTGTTGTGTGGTATACAGACTGAAGTATTGTTTAATGGGAGCAGTGGCTGACAGACCTGCTGCACATTATGCAAATAACACAAAGGGAAACATGTTTCATCCCTCAGTTTGTCCTGCAGCGGTGTTTCCAGTGGGGGAGGACCCGGTGAAAGAGACAAAGGCAGTAAAAATATGCGTCTGATCAGCCACCGTGTAACCACAATGGTCAGATTAAAAAAAAAAAACCTCTCTCTCTCCTACTTTCATTTATGTGCGTGTTACCTTCATGTCGTTCACGATGGCCTGGAATAATCCACCCAGCGCCCCACACTCCTTCTCCACCGACTCCATGGTGCCAAACACCAACTAAACAAAACAAAACAAAAAAAAAAGCTCGCAGAAAGACAAAAAATCAGATGAAATATCCTCTCGTTGGAGCGTTTTCAGACATCAGACGTGCAGCTCTCCGTTCATCCGCCCGTCCTCCTCCTACAAGCGAGCGTCAGCCCCGCAGCAGAAGGATGCGAAGCCGCAAAGCCTGCAGCCTGCGGAGCGCACAGACAAAACGAAATGTGCTGCTCGATGGCACCGGGAGGGAGGAAGAGGAAGAGGAGGAGGAGGAGAGAGGAGGGTGGAGGGGGGCTGGTCGCCTCTCGGACTCTCCGGAGGGATGGAGCAGGGGCGCGCCTCAGCCGGGAGAACTAGTGCGGCCGGGAAACTCGGCTCCTCATGATCACCGCGTTTACACGGATAACGGGAGATCACAGTACTAGTGGAGAGGGCAGGAGGAGGAGGAGGAGGAGGAGGGGCTCGGTCGCAGGTCTGGGACGCGGGGACGCGCTCTGTTGTTCGCGGCGGAGCAGATGTCTCTGAGCCGGAGTCTCTCCAGTAATACGATCCATGGGAATGGAAAGGGGGCTGGTCAAGTTTTTCCTTTTCTTTCTTTCTTTCTTTCGTTCTTTGCATATAGTGGGTGAGGAGGAGGAGGGGTCAAGGAGAAACACCCCCTCCCCTTCCTCCTCCTCCTCCTCCTTCCAGCCGACATGCAAACAAAAGTGCAGGCTGTCCTCACGTTGATCAGTCTCTGGGAGGTGAAGGAGGTTCACACACGTGTCTCCTAATGATCGTTTTCACCCCTCAGGTGCTTCTCAGGTGTTTTCAGGAAACTGTGGCATGCGGGCCATCATCGCCTCACTTTGCATCACGTAATCTGTTAATCAACATAACAAAAGACACGAGCGTGGTGATTGTTTTAAATAGCTTCCTGTGACTTGTCAAAGGACTTGTTAAACATTTTTTGGAAACAGGTTTATTCCCTTTCTTTCCCAGGTGTAGGTGAGATGATTGATTACTGTTACTATACATAAATATGAAGCTACAGCCAGGAGACAGTTAGCTTAGCTTAGCACAAAAGACTGGAAACAGGTGGGAACAGCTAGCCTGGCTCTGTAAGATTAGAAGAAAAGACACATAGGAGCATCTCTAAAGCTCAACAATTAAAATCTTGTCTAAATTCTTATTTGTGCCTGCCAAAATTACATGTTATGGATTTATTAGGGATATGTGCCAAACTATTTTATGTAGCTATATTATTTTGTTCTGTTATGTGTCACTACCTCTGGCCAATAGTCTAACCACAATTGGTCATTTTTATACATATACAAGATAATATATAAAATATAATAATATAATGTGTTAATTAGGTAGCTTGACATGTGCTGTGAGGTAGGATTTTCTTACCTTCAGACTGAGCCAAGCTAGCTGTGTTAGTGTCTGTACTATGCTAAGCTAAGCTAAGCTAAAAGGCTGCTGTAGGGTTACATTTACCAAATAGATTTGAGAATAGCATCAGCCCTCTCATATAGGTCTTGGCAAGAAAGCAAATAAGCATATTTCCCCAAATATATATATATATATATATATATATATATATATACATACATATATATATAAGTTCAGATCATGCAGGGCAAATACACAATTTGAAACAGTTGAAGCATCCAGCTTATCAGACAAACAGTAGATTAATATTAGTTTTGTGAGACATGTAGCAGTCTACCAAAACCCGTCACAGTCAGCCTGACAGGGAGAGTTAGAGGCTGCCAGAGTGTAATGTATTTTAACCACATCATCGCTGGTCTGTTAGTGGCTGTGGGGAACGGGGGTCAACCCACAGCAGTCCTGATAAACATCGTGTCAGTTTATAACGCTGCACATCTGCCACACACACCTTCCTCTCTCATCTGTCAGCTATTTTTTTTTTTTTTTTACTTTTCCACAGGGGGGCATCCACTCCAGCGGGCAGACCTGTTTGTGAAACACGACTCGAACTCCAGCCAAAAACTGCAGCCAAACTCAGCAGCCGGACCAGCCCTGGAGAGATTATTTTTATCAATCATGCCTCTCTTTTACCACATCATTTCCTCCACTTTCCCCCTTTTGGGTCATGTCAGTAAAGTTTGCTTACGGAGCAATTACATGATCGGTGTTGTACTGTGTAATAATATCCTTTATACTTCATATACAGAAGAAAAACACGACTTCCACTGTGGGTATTTATAGAGCAACCAGATACCAGCATCCTGTCATAAGAGCAGGACTTATAAACAAGAGGATAGCATAAACATGAGTAGTGTAGGAGCAAAAAGAAACGGAGAACAGCCCAAAGAAAACAAAATCTCACTGTTTTTTTATTAAGTTGCGGTGACTAGGTTAGGAACTATGTCTGGTTTGGTATCTCCTGCCCACGTGGACAGACATGAGGTAGAGGGGCTGGGACCGGAGCCCAGTCCCTGAGCTCTCACCACAGCGTTCACTGGCATCTCTGAGAAAACAGCCATAAAACAGAAAATATCCCCAACACAGATGCTGACATTCCTCACCACCACCATCAGCCCCCCCACCCCCCTGGAAAAAAGGGGTCTGCTCTGTTCTCTGCCATACCGCTGATGCATGTGCGTCTGCAAGAGTCCCCTTAATTCAGCAAGGATGGGTTTCACTGAAGAAAAAACGCAAGGGTTTCTGTTTCAGTAAGGCCAGTGCAACTGAAAGCAATCATCAGCCCTAAACACATCAAGCTGGGGAGACTCAGAAGATTTTGAAGGCTTATATAACTGACTTTAAGGGCTTTGACTTCTGGGTACTTTTTTCATCCACCATTGTGTGATAATGCCTGTTTATTTTTCAGCCTTCGCCACGGCTGCGCGTTTCACCACATTCATACGAGAGACTGGAGGAAAACAATTTATCATTTCATTAGCAGGGGAAACACAATGAAAGCGATCTGGCATTTACTCAGCTTTTGATAAGAAATTTGGATAATGTTAGGTGTTATATTGTGGCGCTCGGTTACATAAGGTTTATAAGGTGGGAACTGTAGATCTTGCCATATTTTCTGCTCCCTGGATGGCATTTCAGTCTCCCTCTAACCTTGACCCTGCTACAGAAGCAGCTCTCCTCGATATAAAAGGAAAAACACAGGCTTGGTGATGTACTGCGACCTCTCACCTCGCAGCCAGGTCCTACCCATGATTCAGCCGCAGCTCTTGTCTTGTCTGGTTTATCGCCTGTAGTGAAGGATAACATTCGGGAAGCTGTAACTACCCCCTTCCAATGAAGTCACTGCTGAGGTCACAGCTGAGGTCACCGCCGAGGTCTTGTGCCCACTTGACCATAAAATCTATTAGGATTTATCATCTGAGGTCGAGTCTGGACGGCCTGTTATGCAAGTTGACTTTTGTAACGCATGCTTTAAACCCTCTGGTGATCTCACCTGCAGGGAGTCACGAGGACACATGTACTGACACAGGCTCTGCTTCTGGTTCTCCTTATGACAAGATAAGATCAACTTTATTGATCCCACGCAGGGAAAAAGAAGCCAATCACACCGAGCAAACAGACGGACAGCAGAGGAGTGGATTATACAACATGTTTGAGAAATTCCTGCTTTCACTATGAAAGCTTGTCACCATTGGAATCCATTTTAAGAGAATGAATTCAAGCTGCTGTTCTCTCTCGGCGAGGAAAACATTTAACAGCTACCTTTCAAGACTGCAGGGGGCGAGAGTTTGATAGGTGGAGCATCACTTTAAGAGCATTTGCAGCCTTATATGGTGTGCTTTTGGCGTCTTATCGCTGCTTTCTTAGTGGAAACTGCTGAGGTCCAGAATTATAATTGTGCGCTGAAGTGAAATACGTTGGATGAAGTCATACCAAACAGAAACCTCTAAGTAAGTAAGCAAACTGCTCTCTTTACTCAGAGTGCAAAAATCTTTAGATGACCTTGAAAGTAATGAAAGATATTGCATGCATTTTTCAGTTTTAGATTAGATTAGATTAGAAAGATAGTGTAGATCTCCATTTTCAGCTCAGGCTCAATATTTGCCACCTCGCATATGAAATTAAATGATTATTTAGGGCATTGACATTAATTTAAATATTTTTTAAAATAATTTTACCTTGTTATATTTGAATTCAAATGCAGTATATACCAAAAAAAAACATAACCTTCAACTCTTTTGGAAGCCATTGTTTTCAGTACTGAAAATCTGCTTGCTTAGCAGCTTGCTTTATATCTTTTTATATTTGGCAGACTTGTCATTGTGTAGGCAATACATTTAAGTATATGTTAAGTCTTGACAAATAAGTCTCCAGTGTGTGGTGTTTGTTTGCATTTAAAAGTCTGCCAGATAATGATTTATTCACCAGCAATGTGGAGGAGAGAAAACATTGAGCAATTATGAATTAGGTGAAATGTAATTTCTAGGGACTGAAAAAAGTTACAGTTCAGCAGCACACAAAGACATGCCAGTAATTCCAAATGTTCATGTTCAAATGTCTTTTAAGACATTAAGGCGTGAAGGAACTCTTAATAAGCGAGCTGTATTTGACCCCTTGTAGTCTTCATCTTAAAAACAAACTACAGTAATTTGTCTCGGTTCAGCAGCTGGCTCCCATCGCTCCTTCGGGTCAGAGGGGTGTGAGTGCTCCTCAACGCCGCAGTGCCTCTGAACGTGACACGCCGCCGCCCCGTACGTCAACACATCACAGATGGGCAGAAAGTTGCCCTGGGAGAGGGATCGCGATCTGTGGCATGCTCTCTTTGCGCCGCTTATTCCACACAAGCCTTCAAACAGGGGTGGGAGGCTAATGAATGAGCTAATGTAAACTACACTGCCTGAGATAGTCTCTCCCCCGGGGCCCTCTGCATCTCTGTCTGTCTTTCTCTTCATCTCCCCTTCCTTTCCTTTCATCCACCCATCTTTTCTGGCCTGTCCCCTGCTCCTAATCTCTGTGTTCTTCCCTTTATTACCATCCACTTCTGCTGTCTTATTATTACTTCCTAAACCACCCAACATACTTCCTTTTCTTACCCACCCAAGTTCTGGTGCCCCCTCAGAGCTCAGAGAGTTGGAGTATCCCCCTCAGCATTAACACTGGGCTCACCGGCTCCATGTGAGCCTGTGGAATTTCCTCTATAGTTTTTTTTTTTTTTTTTGCCCCGGCGGGTCCCTCTCTCCTCCTGAAGGATCACCAGACACGTGTGCTTCTGTATACATCTCCCGAAGATCAGGGCACAGATAGAGGCTCAGGCACGTGTGGAGAAAGAGACAGGTTTTGAAAAGGAAGAAGGGTGAGCGAGTTGCCCAGGAATGAAGGCAGAAAAACCCTCAGCAACGGTGTGCGCGGGCTATGTGACTCACTGCATTGGAACTGCTTGACCTCCACATGCATGCACCCACCAGCCAAGCCCCTGCACACACACACACACACACACACACACACACACACACAAACAAACACTGGGACGAATAATGCAAACAAAATAATGCCCAAGCTGGAAAGCTATAAGCACCAGTATTCATTCACTAAATGCAAACAAATAGAAAAGATTTAAACATGCCAAGCTTGGAAAATGATTGAACAGCACTTCCTCTCTTTTCACTGTGTTGCACTGGACCCCGTTAAACAGCTTGTCTGAGGGTGTGCAAGCTCAAGATTGTGACTAAATCCATATTTGGTGCACAATTACACAGCTGTTTCTCTTGCTTGTGCTAAAAATGTTCCAGCTCTCAGCCAGAATATCTGTCTTTTTAACAGCGTCCATGACACATGTAGTCATGTATGAGGAAACGCAGACAGAGAGCAGCAGCAGCAGCACAGATCCAAACTGACATCTGGAACAAAGCAAACAGTCACATAGTGAGCATCACGTACACATAAATACCTTGCTATGTAAAAATATAAATCTGTGTAAAGCCCACAGACAGACATTCGACGAGGACATTCAGCAAGCTGATAGATTCTCACTTCGCTTCCTGGTAAAACTCGGTCGATCCATCACTGCCGAGCCCTTGAATCTGTTTATTTGATCTCAAGCAAGGACGTGACAGCCCAAATTATTGAGAACAAACACGGTCACCGATGATGCTCTGCCGCTGCGATTCATTTCAATTAAAACTAATGAGCTAGGATTGAAATAAAGAGCTGATTTTTCTCTTACAGTGGCAGAGTTGGCTCTTATTTATCAAATCGGTAGCTATCCGAGTTCCCCCTGTGAGACAAATGAGACAAACTGAAAAGTTTCCAAGCTCACTGCTGGTGAATCTTTCATACACATGGGCCAAAATTAACTCTGAGGACTGCGCAGGATGACGGATCTCAGCAAAGGCCGTGTTGATCCTCTCACCGTGGTGAGATTTGCGGCAATGTGCCTCCCACAGACACATAAAATAAACACAGTTATAACTGACATTCCACTTTGAGAAAGACGAGCGGCCCCGGGTCAGATCAGTGTTTGGGCGCCGCTGCCATTCCTGGCGTACTCCCTCCTGAGTCAGTGTCAGCCTAAAGTGTATGGATGTGTGCGTGTATCCAACTGTGCATGTCAGGCGTATCTGTGTATACGGGTGCACACGTGAACTGTGTGTGTGTCTCAGGAACTATGCTGCTTGAATCCAACACTCTCTGAAAATAAACCGCAGGGTCAACAAACAAGACAGAAAGAGGGAGTTCGTCCATGTGCTGCTGCGTGTTAGAGAGGAGGGGTTTTTGGGGGGGTGCTTTCCCCTCTGTTTCCCTGTCTGCTGCAGGAACAGAACTCTCTGACATTTCAGTGAACTATCCACTGTGTGTATCATGCAGAGGACACAACGCGCACCCAAGGCTTCGGCTTGGAGGATCCCTGGCCCAGGAAGGAAGCTTGTCCTCGGGGGAGTCGCCCTCGAGAGTCAAGGATCTGGAGGTCACTCAAGACAAGCTTGTTAAATTCAACACTCACCAATGGAGAATGTATGTGGAGGAATGAGCAGAATCTAAAAGCAAACAGGCGTTCGGCAAGAATGTTTAAACATTCGTTATTTGAAGTCATCAATCAAATCGAACAGAAAAATAAGGCTGTTAGTGTTAACTGCAATACAATGAATCACTGCAACAACTATGACAGGTTTCATCTTTCAAAAGAGGATACTGAGACGGCTGAGTTGAGAGCCTGTGTTAATTTCAGCTAAATGCTTACATTTGCATGCCAACAATACTAATACGCTTATGCTTTAGGTGTAATATTGACCATGTTGACCATTAAAAAAAACTATTTAGCATGTCAACAATTTTCTAATTAGCATTAAACACAAAGTCCACCAGAGGTTGATGACATGCCATTAGATTAGGAGATATTTGGTCATAAACCACAAAATATTGGTTATCCTTTTTTGGTGGGAGGGGGTCACCAGAGTTAGGATACCTTATACAAGAGCCATAAATGCCTTTACCTAATTTTGTGTTAATCTGGGTGACTACATTTTCAAATATTCCACTGAAAAATTTAAGACTGTTGCATGAAAGGTCTATGGAGTCTTTAGTATTAATCTTTTGGGGGCTCTGAATGTCCATAGGAAATGTCATGGAAGTCCATCCAATATTTGTCAAGTTATGTCAGCCTAGATGAAAGTGGTGGACCAAACAACACTGATATGGCAAACAAATGCAGCCTTGTCATGGCTTGTTTTCGTGCTGCCACCTACTGTTAGTTTGCATGAGCAACACCAAATTGAGACTCTCTCATCTGCTTTAACGCGACCTCTTTTACCAGTCAAGAAAGATCTAGCGGAAAATAGTACTGATTGCATTATGGGAAATATGGGACACAACCTTTTTAGAGCTTAAAAAATACTAGAAATTAAAATCTCTATCGATATCTATAGAGATATATATATAGAGATATCTATCTCGGCCTCTGTTGCATCTCTCATATATCCCCAAACTTTATTGATGAACACCATGATGTGCCCAAATCCATGGTTTTAACAGGTTAGGGCTGGGAGAAATAAAGAAAAAAACACATGGATAACTTTCAAAGACAATCTTTAATAAAAAAAAAATGCATGAGTGGTGTTAAAAACATGAATTCACAAATCATAGACAATGTTTTTTGTGCTACTTTCTGTCTAAAAAAAACATGATCAAATGTCAGTACTCTGTTTCTGGGATGAAAACAAAATGTGTGCAGGAACTGCTGGGATGGACTTTGGATGATCAGCTGTGTTTTTTTGTTGTCTTTATCTTAAGGCCACTGGGAGGAATAACGAGGTCAGAGCAAACATGTACACTACACATGCACACACGCAGCACACACACATGCTGGTAATGACAATTAAATGTTTTTAAGGAGGTAAAGTCACTGAGGGGGAAGCTACTTCACAAATAATATATTACAAAAAAAACACTGTCAATCGAAATAATTCTCATCAGCATGACGCACCTTCCTGGATCGATAACCTTTAAATGAGGCTTTCACCACTTATACAAATGGGCTCAATTGAAGCATCCTCATTAACAAATATATTTCAGCTGACTTTATTAAGAATTTCAGTATTAGTTTGACTGCAATATTTATTTGTTCTCTGAAGTGAAATATGTTGACTTGAACTTTCTACCAGCCGGTAGGTAGTGATGTATTTGATAAAGAACTCCTGCAACGTATACGTACCACTCTAAATAAAATAAAAAAACAAAAACAAATACGACACATAATTCCTTGATAACTTACACACTTATCAAAGAATACTGTCTGATTTACAGCAGCTCGTATGCATCAGTCGGTACTGTAGGACAGGCAGAAAAAGTTTGATGCTAGAGTCAGGAAGCAAGCTGCTGGACCCTGCTGAACACACAGCAGCTTGCACTTTTAAGAGAATCGTGAAGTGGATCCATGGGCGTTCATTAAGACTCGTGATCAAAGAGTTTTCCCTGTCGAGATGAAGATAAAAAAGACGTGTTAGTTTGTTCTGGTCCCACGCTGCACAACCAACTCTTTGTGTGTCACAGTGAGGTTTCCTTGGATTCTGGCACGACTGGTTTGAACGTCAAGATCTCTGTGAAGGTGTGGCCTAAAGAGACAAGCAGAGCACTGATCAATAAAACACGACAGCTCGTACCATCTTCCTCCTTTCCCCATTGCCTTCCAGCCCTCTGACATTACATCCTCCATTCTTTACCCATCTTTTATTCTTGCTTCCTTGCACCACAATCAGCCTATAACCCCCCCCCATCCCCCACCACCCCCCACCCTCCACCACCTCCACCTCCCGCCCTTCATCCTCACGTTTCCACTGGTCCAGGGGCAGGTCTGTATTGTCTAGCGAGTGGTCGTACGGCTGCGCTTCCGTCTCCTCCTCCGGCTCTCTGAACTCACTGAAGTAAGGCAGCGTGAGGGCCTCTGCAGCGGTTACCCTGCTCTCCGGATCCAGCAGTAACATGCGCTCCAGCACAGACACGGCTGAGGAAAAGAGTGGAAACAGGAAATCAAATCACAGCTTGACTGTCAAGCTGAAGGGAGATCACATTCAAGAGGCTGAGGACATCCTACCTTGCGGATTAGTTGAGGAGAACACAGACTGAAGGTCTTTCTTTTCCACTTTTGGGAGACTTTTAATGTAGCTTTTAGCCTAAGGGGACAGAATCAATACTTGCAGTGCAGCTCAAATCATTATAACCACAACAGAACTGTGTGTTTGTGCCTGAGCTGTATATATACTTAAAGATGCATCCACTGATTTTTCCCAATAGTACTCCCAATTTTCTAAAGCTCTGAGAATCAGGTTCAACAAGAAAATCAGGGAGCATATCTTCAGTTGCTTGTATGTGTTGCATGTTCTGAACTCACATCCTCAGAGTCTAGTTTTGATATAAATTCCTGAGAAGGCGTTCCTGTGACCTTCATGATCTCGGTCAGCTGATCTAGGTCTGAAGAACAAAGGTTAAGGAGCACACACACGCACACACAGGATAATTCTTTCAAATGATTTAAGATAGAAAATTGCAACATTTTACATTGATCCTCCAGAAAACGTTTGTCCTTTGACCGTCTGTAAGATGTCAGTGGAGGTGGGTGGTAAAAGGATACGGTCGCTGCCTTTAAAAAGAGGTTTTCCTTGCAGCATCTCAGCCATGATACAGCCCACAGACCAAATGTCCACTGAGGACAAAGCAGAGCACAAAACATTTCAGATTTTGTGTTCTTAAGGAATTTACAGTTACAGGTTGTTGTAGGGCCAAACAAAACATCTGCAACATACGTAAGGTATTAAGAGATCACCACCTAGTGGATAGTAGTTATTATTACCATTTGACTCAACACATTCTTCCAGTTTGACACAGTTCAACATTTGTTAAAATTTGATTTCTGGGCCCATTTTATGGTTATAATATGTGTGTTTTTTACAATTAAGCTACAGTAGAGTTATCAGCTATAACAGTCACACAGAGCAACGCTAATGTCTCCACTACCTGTAGCCACAATAGACGAGAATGTGCTGCAACTGCAAGAGAAATGCAAGAAATCTCGACAAGACTCTGCCTGTTCACTGGATGCTGAAAAGGTCACTCTAGGAAATGTAGTAAATCACTATCTGAAGTAGACGCTGTGAGCTGAGGGAAAGCGAGTTCACTAAAAAGACCGACTCATGCTGCAGCATGAAAAAAAGAGAGAGTTTTGTG
Source organism: Scortum barcoo (assembly GCA_023238725.1). Classification (NCBI taxonomy): domain Eukaryota; kingdom Metazoa; phylum Chordata; class Actinopteri; order Centrarchiformes; family Terapontidae; genus Scortum; species Scortum barcoo. The sequence continues at coordinate 20,526,608 of CM041536.1, read as the reverse complement.
CTAATGGAGAGCACTGAAGAAGAGACCTTAATGTAAGATGACAGTTTGAGAGAGGCATTTTTCTATTTAATTAGCATCTTCACTACCTGTCTGAGTGTAGTGCATCCAGCTCAGGATGACCTCTGGGGCTCTGTACCAGCGAGTCACCACATACCCGGTCATCTCGCTGTCTGCCTGCCGTGCTAAACCAAAGTCCAGGATCTGACAGAACATGAAGTACAACAAAGCAACACGACACACTGAATTTACCATTATAGATTTTTAATTGTAACGCCATAAATTAGAAATCTGTAAGCGCACACACACAAGGGGTTGTGTTTGTTTGGGTTGTCAGGGTGAGTGCTCTCTGTACCTTGAGCTCACAGTCTTGGTTGATAGCGAGATTTCCTGGTTTGAGGTCCTGTGAAAATAGATATGGAAAACCAACAATGACTGTGAGTCTGCAGCAAACAAGGAAGAGGAAACCTAAAAACCTAATCATAGCAGTCTAATAAACTGGGGAGAGTATATAAATTTGTACAGGGAACACCAGCTAACCTTACAATTTGATAGCAATGTGTGAACACAATCTCGCGCCCACAAGGTGGAAACATATAAAAGCAACTTACCCTGTGAATTATACCAGCAGAATGAATATACTGCAATAAAAGCATAAAACAGTCATTTAGCCAACACTCAAGTAGTAAAGTAATAAATTGACTGCAGTGTATGATAAAGGTAGAGCTCTGCACCTTAAGCCCTTTGAGCATCTGATAAACCAAATACTGAATTTTTTCCTGCGACAGCCTCTGCAGCTTCATCAGCTTCCCCAGATCTGTCCCCATGAACGGCATCACCAGATAACTTGAGGACGAAAGAAACATTATGAGTGGGACTCTCCACCGGGGCGCAACTTTGAAATGACTTTGTGGAGGGCTGTGTTCAGGGGAAACACAGTGGAAGTGTAAAAAGCGCACTCACAAGTCATGGAATTTGTCCACATGGAGGTCAGCAGTAAACACATCTAACAGGCCAATCACCTGCAGGCAGAAGTGCACAATGTGTTAAACAGACATAGATAATCTTTTGTCCTTCAGTTCATTTTAACAAAGTAATGCTTCATGTTCTAGTTAAAAGGTTCTCTGTGGAAATTAAAGACTATTTAACTGTCAAAACTCTTTCCAGTCAGCACTGTAAAGCTGCACAGATAAAAGTAAAAAGAAATAGCCCAGCGGTCCTGAGGGTCTGCACCCTTGAACTATGTACTAATTATAAGCTGTGTCTCACATTTTCATGTTTCATGTGCTTGAGAAGCCTCAGCTCCCTGTAGGCCCGCTTGGCGAACAGCTCCGACTGGAAGGGTCTGTACAGCTTCTTGATGGCCACTTTGGATCCTGATCTGGTGTCCACGGCTGAGCTGAGGGCGAGAATATATCAGAGGGAGGGCGTGTGTGTGAGAGAGATAAACTATCTAGTATTTTCCAAAGAACATCAGCTGATACAAAACATGAGCCCTGCGAGGACATAATAATCCAGTGTGGGAACTTCCCTGTGATCAGAGGGGAAGATCTGAGTAAATGGATCTTTCTTATCTTCTTATCAGGAATGTTCACTATACGCCCAAACCTGTGTTTACACACACACACACAACCCCCTCCCTCCCTGCCTGTCCCGTTCCCTCATCTCCTCCACCTCCGGCTCTGATCGGGCTGTAGCAGGCGGCTCCATCTCCAGCTTGCATCCGAGCACAATTTGTCAGAATCGTTCATGTGTTATGAAGTCGCACTGAGTCAGTCGGAGCAGTTTAGCGGCCGCCCACAGAGTTAATCATTGACAACAAAGGCGGCCGCATGCGGGGAGACGCACAGATGTGCCTGGAAAGCCGCGTCTCATTGTTGTGTTTCTGTAAGCGCGCACCCATTTCACCATATTCACCCAAATCGCCAGCCGTGCGCCCTCCATAGTGCAACAACACCACAGAGGGGGGGTGGGGGGGTGGCGGTCGAAGCTGAGTGTGTGTGTGTGTGTGTGTGTCTCCATCATATAAGGAAGTGGAGCGGCGTGTGTGCTGAGCGCATACTTTTTCTTTTGTTTGGCTCAGCGCGGCACCATCTGTCCCGTCTCTGTCTTTGTCACGGAGCTGCACGCAAACCAGCGGAGGGATCGGTGTTAGAGAGCCTCTGCGGGGTGAAACAACTCACCATACTGTCCCGTACGCTCCGGTCCCCACCTGCTTCAGGTCCTGGTACCGCTCCGGCACTTCCCATGAGGTCTTGTTGACTTCTCTTCGGTAGTAGCCGGGTCTGACTCGCTTGGACATGTTTATTTTTTCACAACTAAAAAAAAAAAATCTAATAAGACGTCTAAGAGAGGCTCTCCTTCGCTGGTTTCGTCTCTTCCGTCGCTACACACCCATTGTTCAGATCCCACCTATGCGCTCGCCCTCGCGCGTTGCGCAGCCGTGCGTGCGAGCCGCTCAGGGCGCACCCTGAGGTCACCCAGAGACACTCCCGAGCCCTGCTGGAGGCCGGAGTTGAAGGTAAACAGGAGGCTGGAATGTGAGTAATACGAGACCGGGCTGACAACAAGGCTGCGAGACGCGTCGGTAGGTGCGCACCGGTTGGACAGCAACCTGGAAGGAGTCTAGTTAAAAGGCAGCACCCACTTTATTTTCCTCAGTGCTGTGCGTGCCCATTGTGTGTGTGTGTGTGTGTGTGTTTTAGCAGGAACTCGGGAAAGCACATTTTTGAGACTTGCTGGGACATGAAGGTTAGTGACGCCCCTGGGCATTTGCAGACACACAGGCTTCTGGTTTGCGAAATATGCGTCCAAGAAGGAGAACAAGGAAATCGTGGTGTTGGGAAACTGGATATGTCAGGTTGGATCAGAAGGGCTACATGGTTTATATATAAATACAGTCAGGAACAGTCCTAACAGGAACATTAATTAAAATGTTACAGATATTATGTGAAGGTGGATTCAGCTGTGGGAGGGATGCATTTGGCACAAATATGACAAAAAAAAGCACTCAATGTCTTCTGGTTGCTCAGTTTATTGGGATATATAAAGGCAACAACTGAGGGAGGGCTCAATTGTACATTTCATATTTATTAAAGAAAAATAAAACTCTGAAACATAATCTCATTCTGTCTCCATTTCTGTCATTATTGTATGCAGAAGTGCAGCTTTATCGCTATCCTTTTAACAACACATCTGAAAGCATTTGCCAAACCAACAGGTTCTGGTTCAAGCAGGGAAAGTTATGATCACTGCATTCAAACTGATTCATGAATGGCTGTGAGTCTTTTTTTTCCTCCTGTCTAAGCAATGTTGATGGTATCACATTTGTGGCACAATCGAAGATAAACTTCCCCTTTGAAGTTTGCACAGTGACTGAAACCTGAACCTGACTGAAATAGTCAAGTACGACATGCAGTTCCCATTTTTCCTTTGCCTCTTTACTATTCTGTCAGTACCCCCTCAACATATTAGATAATGAAAATGATAAGAAAGGTTTGTGGCTCTGTGCCTATAAAGTAGTGCTATGACAGTGGGAAAAGGCGTTGTTTCTATAACAGGGGAACATATTGTGCGTGTTTATCTACTGCGGCTTACTGGATCAAGTGCAATCACTCTCTTTCATCCACATACATGCCCAGAAACATTGTCTCTCACTCCCACGTGCACATCATATTATTTGGTATATGCTGAGGTGACACCCCACAGTTGGTCAGAGTCAGACAGGTCACTGTGGGACTTGTTGTCTGAGTCGTCATGAACAGCTGGCTGAACACCGAGCAGACAGGGAAGGAGAGCAACTTCTCCATAACGCCTTTTTTTCCTGCAATATTTTTTAACATTAAAAATCATTCATAAAAATGCAATCACGGTTATGAATCTGCAAAGATCCCACCTGAACAAATGTTACCGTGGATTTATGGGTAACCTATACCCAATCCCTCGTCTATCAAATTCTTCAAATTAAGTGACTTGTCACGTTAAAGTGCTCTGTCACATCCTGTTTGAGGCAGAAAACATCAAGTCATGGGAGAAAATAATCACTTTGAAACCTTTTCTTGGCACATTAAAAAGCTTTTTACCAGACACAAACGTTATATGCGTTATTCTATGCATTTGTGTAAACTGTACATAACTTGTTCCCTGTCCGCTTCGGTTCAGCTAGGTGGCCTCTGGGGTGTCAAGCCTAATGCTAACTTCCCTGATGCTTCCTGCCAAAGTGACAGAAAGCTGTGCTGTGACTGGCTGAGAGGGAAGGGACATAAAAAGGTACAAAAATATACAAACTAGTAGACCAGTCAGCTCTCTTATCATCTTAGGCAGGAAGGCTAACAATCAGGGAAGTTTTTATGAAGATCATGTGACACAGATGTCATGGGCCCAAGCTGGGGGCTTGCTGTCATAGGGAACAGGATTTCTGGCTGTGGATGTAGACGCCCCCTCTCGCTCCTCTCCTTCCTCTCTCTCTCCCTGTTCGGTGGCCTCGCCTCCACCCACCCATGCGGGGAGCTCCAGACCGGGCTGCGAAGAGAAAGGCTTCTCCAGGACCTTGAGGACCCGCTGGACCTGCAGCACAAAGGAGGAGTGAGAGCAGGTGAACACACAGAGTGGAAGACTGAAGCTGAGAAAAAGGGAGTTAGGTGAAACTTGGCTGCATTCTTATCTTCATTTCGCTGCTCTGAAATCATTCCTGATGCAAAAATGTTGCGCTGTGCCAAAACGCTGCAACATCTTCATTATTTTTCTAACTCAGTTGAACGTAATAAAGCATGGATGAGGTGAATGAAAAGAGCAGCGTGAAAGATTCTGACCTCAGAGAAGTCTCCATTCTCAGCAGCCTCGATTGCATTCTGGGCAATGTAGTTCCTGAGTATCACACGAGGGTTGGTGATGTCCATCACCCTCACCCTCTCCTCCTGCATGGCCCGCACATCAAACTGGCCTTCCAGCTCCCGAGCCAGACGCTTCCTGTGGCGGCGATACCACAAAACGCTCAGTTATAGTAATGGAGCAACGGCAGACTCAACACCCCATTTCCTCCTCTCTCTTTCTGTCCGCCCATTTTATCCACACTCCACTCTCTTTTTTTCTCCCTTTCATCTTCTTCTCTTTCCCCTCTTTCTATCTGCCTTGTTTTTTTTTTAAATGCACATCTCACCTATAGCGTGTGATCCAGCGGGTCCAATCGTCAGCCTGTTTGGTTTTCAGCTCCTCCTGGCTGGTCTCCATCAGGTCTTTCAATCTGCTGAGTCTGTCCAACTGCCTCGCAACTGTCATCCTGTCTGAGATCATCTGGAACAGTGCTGGGTTGCTCTGAGCCATCGAGAGCAGCATCGCCAGCTCGCTGTCAACAGCAGACAGAAAACATTAAATATTAAGTCAGAATCTTTATTGGCTGGTTGGAGAAAGTGGAGGATCAGTGCTGCCAGTGCAGGCCAGCCAAGTTTTAGCTGTTGTTGGATACTTCGTGGGGAATATCAGGTAACAAGATGAACGAAACAAAGATACGATTATCTCCATGGTGCGTTCTGTTTCACTGCACAAAAAAAAAGATTAGATCGAGCAGGAAATCAGACGTGTTACTATGATAACTCCAAATCTGATATGTCTTTTGTCACTGATAACAAATTCCACTGATCACAAGTACTTCCTTCCAAAAAAACAGCTCTAATAGGGTTGAGGATCAGAAGCATTTAAGACCTTAACCTAAACTGACCCTAACACTAACAACATTAAATTGTGATGTTTAAGGTGTTGACAGTGTTTCCCACTTCCTTCAGCTGAAAAAACAGTTATATACATTAAATTAAATAAAATTAAATAAATAAATTGACAATGAATGAATGTTGCTGTAAGACACATTAAACCAATGCTTTGTGATTCTTCAAATTCTATTACACCTGTTCCCAAAACAATGCTACCCCTCCCCCATGTTGTGTGTTAGACAAGTGCTAAACTAATAATATGAATCCTCACTGGTAGAGGCTACAACATACATCACACCAAATAACACAAGTTTTAGACAGTCTGAACATGATACTTACAACTCACTATTCTTACTTGGGGAAGGGAAAAAAAATACCACTTTTGTCCTTATGGTGGTGCTAAAACACAGGCCATCAACACGTCACATTTGCCAGGGAACATGAATGTGCTTAATTACGTCATGGAAATGTTACCATTTCTCTTGTCTATCATAAATCATATCGACAGAAAATCGTATTTAATTTAGATTGTGAAAGTGAGGGCCAAAGAGACATTTTGATCTCAGAGCAGAACTGGACAGATGAATTCTGTTCTGGAAACCATAAATGTCCTCATCACATCTCTGAAAGGGCAAAAACTATCAAGGTCCTGGTAATTTGGTTTCTTACACTCCCCTTTTCCTAAGGAACATACATTCTTAGCTAACTCACCGTGGATCCATGGTGGGTTTGTTGGCGGCCTTGAGCTCCTCTAAGGAGGCACACTGCTCCAGCAGGAGGTCTGAGGCTTTCTTCACTTCTTCTTCTTCACTCTCTCCCTCAGTGGGACAGGAAATCTGACTCAAACTGCGGAAGGTGTTGGTGAAGTCAGCACCTGCAGGAGGGGGCAAAAACAAAGGTTTCAGTAATGATGCAATAGCTCATGTTGCACCAGTGACAATTTACATATTTCTCATGTTTAACATGCAGTGCTGTGTGTAAATACTTTCTCATCACACTCAATTGCTAAGACGATGTATAAGCCTCTCCCACTCCGGTCCCACCTGTGTTGTGCATAGTCTGAAGCAGCTCGGTGATCAGGATCTCGTCCTCGGGCTCGTCCTTCTTCAGTAAGCCCAGCTTCTTCCTCATGTTCTGTAGGTAGAAACCGTTATACAGATCCATGTACTCGTCTATAACAGCCTCAGCCTGATCGGGTGGCAGCTCTGGAACAAGAGCCTCTGCCAGCTTCACGAGGTTCCACCTACAGATAGCTGGTTGGGCCTGGTAGGAGTATCGGCCAGAGTTGTCGGAGGCGTTGCAAATGAAATCTGGATCAAACCTGAGAGGGACAAAAACATTTGTCTCCTATAATTTGACCCAACCCCGTGTAATAATATTAATACAAATAGCACTATGATTGTATCTGACCTGTCCATAAAGCCGTAGGGGCCGTAGTCCAGCGTGAGTCCCAGGATGCTCATGTTGTCTGTGTTGAGGACTCCATGGCAGAAACCCACAGACTGCCACTGAGCCACGAGCCGAGCCGTGCGGACCATCACCTGCAGACGGGGACAACATTAGAGCCTCGTGCTGCATTTCCAAAAATATCTTGATCTGAGAACAACCCCTGTGGAGAGGAGCTGATGCAATTTTTTCCAAACTGGATGAAAAATGTCAAAAGTCTGCATCCAGAGTTTAATGTTGTTAGCATCCTCATCTCATATTGAGCAGAGGGCACAGTGACTCAGCAGTTTAACGGGATAAGAGGATCCAAAATGTTCTTGGCTTCGACAGTAACGTCAGGCCTCGAATTAGCTACTTGCTGATTGGAATAAAACCGTAGAAAACATATTAGTCATTGTTCAGGAGAGTTTTCATTGGCTGAGATTTGTGTGCCACTGGGTGAATGCTCTTACCTCTCTGAAAAACGCCACGTTCCTCTCCACCCTGTCTGGGTAATTCTGCTGGATCTCCGGGTAAAACATCTCAATGACGTAATCCATCATCTGACCTCGGATCTCGTCGCGCCCGTAGCTGGGACCCTGGCGGCCCGTGGACTCGTCGGCCGGCTTGAAGATCTCAAAGGATCCAAACCTGCTCAGAGAGAGCAGGACTCAGACAAACTGCTCTTTGACTGTGAATCTATGACAGATGAAATTAATCTATGACAGATGAAAAGCAGGGGAGAGGGGTGACGTTGTGTGCTCACCTGAGGAAGGTGGGGGCAATACGGAGGACCACAGAGCATCTCTCGTGGCGAGGGTTCCCGCTGTAGTACACGTCCCGTATGACCTTGCTGTCGGAGGTCACCACGGAGCCCGCTCTGGTGGTGGGAATACCCAGGTAGAACATCACCTCGCTGCACAGGAACTCTCTTATGCTGGAGCGCAGGACCTTACGGCCATCAGCTTGTCTGTGGAGGACAGAACGGACGGACCATACAGAGAAAGATACATTTTATTATTAGAGTCCATCCTGTTTGAGCTATGTTGGGTGTCTAAACTGTGTCAGAGCTTAACAATCAAAAATCAAATCCATCAAAAAATGATCTGCAACTCTTCAACCACATCTGCTCTTGTAATAATTATATCCATCTCTCTCCCAAGCATCCATTGCACTCTCAACATTGCACTATTGTTACACTTGTACAAAATAGTTTATATTAATATTTTTGTACCTTTTTGAGCTGCTGTCTTGTTTTTGTATACTTTGTGTATGTATAGAGTCAGCTTCCTTGTATGTGTACACATAACTGGCCAATAAAACTGATTTTGATTCTTTTAGATGATCAGTATAGTTTTTTTGCGTGTGTTTGTGTGTGTGTTTCTCCTCTTTGGTGTATTTATTTAAAAAAAGTTTTGACACTGATTACAAACTGGTGAATTCTGTCAGTCTCTTATAACTCCAGTAAATGCAAATAATATCGCAGTAGACATGCTGACAGTGGAAAACCACTCCTCGTACCTGGAGTACGGGGTCAGTCCAGCTCCTTTCACCTGAATCTCCCACCGGCCGCTCGGGTTTTCCCGCAGCAGCTCCGGGTCCTGCCCGGCCGGCACCTTCACCTCTCCGAGGTAGCAGGCAGCCCCGTCGCCGAGCTGCCCGGCGAACTGGCCGAACTGATGTCCGCAGTAGCAGTGTGCGGCGGGCTCGGAGCCCGGCATCACCCTGGAGCCGCTCAGGTACTCCGGCCCCAGCGGGTCCTTCATCACCTCCTCTGCGTCGAGCCCCAGCAGCGCCAGGGCACCGTGCGACACCGCCACGAAGCGAGGCCGGGTGAGCGGCTGCGGCTTCACCCGGGAGAAGCAGGCCCCCTTCACCTGCCGCACCCCGGGCTCCTCGGACGGGTCCAAAGGGAGCTTCCGGAGGGCGACGTTGTCGAAGTCGAGCCGCTCCAGCGGGGAACGACTGAGGGCCAGACCCATGTCGTCCATGACAGCCGTGCCCAGGAGCCTGACTGCGGACACACCGGGGGGGAGGATGCGTGACGGGCCCAGCTGAGCTCCTAAATAAGCCATGCACCCCCGGCCATCTGTGTGACTGCGGGCTCTGGCGCAGTTAAAAAGTCGCTAATCACGCTTTCATAATCCTGATGTACTGCGAGACGGACGGTGTATCGTCATTATTTGTCCGACAGGAAACAAGTGAGGCCGGAACTAATCAGGGCGAAACTCAAATAAACAAACATAATACAATTTAAATAACAATGTTGTCCTCTATATTTTTTTTTCGAGATATATATATATATATATATATATATATATACACACACACATATATACATATATATACACATATATATACATACATACATATATATATATATACATACTATATATACATATACACATATATATATATACACACACACACACACACACACACTATGTTCTCTTTTTTTTGCACCAGCATGTCAAGACAAATACCACGTGAAAACCTACTTGGGAGGCTTGATTAAAACTGTAGCTGATGTAATGCAGCAGGGTCAACAAAGCACTACTTCAAATGTTTTAATAATTACTGAAGTTGGGATTTAATGTTTGGTTTGTTAACAAGTACATTACCACACAGGGGTGTGGGGAAAACAAATCGTACAACAAGTACAGGCATTCATACAGTTTCCTCATGGCAATTCTCATCAAATATCCAGCAGATTAAACCCTTGTAAATGATGTGGGAAGGTGACGTGTTGTTGACTACTGTACTGCCGAGGGACTGAGAGGCATGACCACATCTGTGCTCCTTTGTTGTTACCCTTCTCTTTCACCTTAAGAGTACTAATTGATCATTTGGAAGACGAGTTATCTGAGCTCATGTAATGTGCGAATGACTTGCAAGTGGCTTAATTATGTTTGTAAGATGACATGGCACTGCTTCAATTACTTTCATGGTCCTATATTGGTTATTCAGACCATTTCAGAAAATAAAAGTAAATTACCTCCTTTCAAATACTCCTGAACAAAAAATGAATACTGCTCATAAAATCACTTACAGTTACGATTGTGAATACCTGGAGACTCATCGGTTCATATCCTTGCAGTCATGTAAATATCTCGTTCATACTTTTGGATTTATTGAGACATTTCCCACAAAATAAAGTTTCATGGATGTCTTATAGCCTGATTTTTTAAACATGTGGAATAAGAAGCTCTATTTAATGGGAACAGGTTTATGCCTCAGCAGAGGAGGCAGTCTGAGGGTCAAAGGCAGCAGTGATAGCAGTGTAAGGCTTTACCTCCCAGCTCTGACAAATCAAGGCTGTCAGTTTCCTTCAGAGCAGTCATAACAAGTCTGTAAGAAAACTTCTCTTGATTCGGTCAAGAACAATCCTTGACTTCAGGGACACAAACCAATGTCATTTTTATCACCCCATTCCAATTTTACAATCAAGACTGGCAAGCAACAATGCATATATCGTTAAAGTACAAACAGCTGGTGGGCTGAATGTCAGATGTTCCCACGTGAAGGTTTTCAGAGACAGCTTCCTGTACAAGATGCATATTTTTCAGTCAAGTATGAACGCTCACTCAGAAATGAAGCTCTTTCAAGCCAATATGTCAGGGTGCCTCATGGCGGAGGTACAATCAAACACACAAATTACAACATTAATGCATTGCCCCATCCTGAGGCACATTTAAGCCTAACCTGTGTCAGGTTTCTGTTAAATGTGAGAGCAACCAGGAAGTAAAAGGGGGCTATGGTACCGTTTCAATTAAAGCCAAAACAACACAAACTGCAGAGTCTGTATTTAGGGCAACAGTATTTATAAAATAGTCCTATCATATAGTTATATAAAGATAGAATATTAGAAACTTGCATTTCCCATTTGGTTGTGGTATGTGTGAGATGCATATAACACACATTTCTGCCATTCCATTTAATTCACTGTTAGCCCTTACTGCTGCAATATGAGGCACTTGTCTGTTGATGTGGACAGGACCGTGCACATGGAAAATAAGTAAGTTTTGTCTTAAACTAACTCTGTATTTGAGTTTCTTTCAGTATGATTTCAAATAGCGGATTCAAGAATTAATTACATTAATTACAATTCAGACATTTTTTTTACATCTACCTCACACCATGAGGGTCACTTCAATGCAACTGCTATAAAAATGGAAGGTTTTTATAGAGTTCCTAGACTATATTGTTGTCATGTGTTTATTATGGCAGACATGATATTTTGCTTTCTTTTACCTCCCATAGGCTGCCTGTACAATTGAAGACATCAGTCTCTTATAAAGTGCTGGACTTGAAGTGGGCCAGTTACCAAAAAATGCTGGTTGGCGCCAGAAAGGAGGAAGGAATACGGAGACAGCCTTAGAAAAGTGTCCCTCTTGGAAAACAACTGAGTCATGTTGGGGCAGGTGACCGAAGAGGATTCCGATGATACTTGTTGAATAAAATCTCCCTCTAAGTCGTTTCAAGGAATGGTGGGGAAAATGTAAATCTATTCAGAGAGAATGATTGGCATTTGTAAACTTTACAAAATGCAGGACTTGCAGAAAATATGAAATGAAATAAAGAGTACTGTCATGGTTTCTTTGGCAGTACGGTCCTGCTGCGTCTACAGGGACATCAATACGAGGTAGGAGGCTCTTAACCCCCTGAGGTCCTTGTTAGTTCATAGCGTGGGCTGGTAAAACCTTTCCCCCAGCCTCACCTCCTCTTTTTTAAGGCCATTGGTGATCAATGCATTGTTTTAATAGATCAAAAAGGTCGTGTCACTGATGGCTTAGAGAAAACCAGCGGGGTCAACCTCGGGGTGGCCGCAGAGTCTCCACTAAAGATTGGACTGCAGGTAAAGACAGCAGCACTCGACCTAAACTTCCTCCGGCACGGTAACAGGCATATCCCAGCATTCCCATCATGACGCCCTTTATGACTGTGCGCAATACCCAGCCAAAACGTGAGGGAGGCGCAACACTGAGAAAAGAGACAGAAAGACACATTGAGTGGCTGTGCATTTGTCAAGACACAGTTAGAGTGTTTCTATTACTATCTGTAATAGATGGTGTTCAAACATACCTCATGATTTCATGAATGTTGAGCTGCTTCTCCCAGTTTCTTTCTATGCCAGGGACATGACCCATCCCTACAACTCCCACCACCACAGCAGGCACTTCTACAATTAAAAAGAAAAAGTAAAGAGTCAAATGTTGTGTTACATAAACAATCTTCACGTCAACAACATACAACAGCCACATATTCTTTATATTTCTATCACTATGATGACTGGTTATCTTCACCACTCATAGAACATTTTTAAAAACTGATCATCCAATGCACTTGAGGTAGATTTCAGTATAAATGAGAGCTTTTAAGCTGATTAAAACAGTGAAAAAATGTTTGTGTGAAACATACTTAAAATGTCAACCTCTTTATGTACAACCTGACTAAGCAGTTCCTCAGTCCCTGGTGCATTCAAACCGCACTGTCACCACTGGTCGGTTAATTTCGCAACAGTTTAGAAGCAAATTTGAAGAAAGATACAAACAGTAGGTAGACATGTCTTGTTAGGAAGACAAGCAACGGTGTGCAATTCTGATATTAAAACTACGATGAGATTCATATTATTTAATCTTCTATTCTTATTTTAGCTATTTAAAACATAATGAATAAACCTAACAGTATTTTATGGCGTGTACGCGAATGAGCATATATGCATGTATCAACCCAGTAATATAACGTACACGCATGTCAAGGAAGAATGATGTATAGAAGAAGGATATTATTAACTTAATGAACAGAGTAATACACACTCTGGGCATTAGGGGGGGCCTCCACACAGCGTGTAGCCTGGCGGAGAGTGTGCGTGAGGTAGATGTCGCGTTCTGCTACGATCGTCTGATGGAGAGCAGGAAACTCGCCGATCATCTCCGACATGGTCTGCTCCAGCAGGTCCTTCTGTTTGCACTTTTCCACGTCCTCTTTACTGAAAAACACAGCACACAGAGGGACACATTTACTGGTGGTCAGCTGAGAAGGAAACAACTCTTTTGATTTTTCATTCACACAGTATTTTGGCTGCAACAGTATGCAGTCAAGAAAAAGGAACAAGCAGTGGAAATGTGTAGGGCTGGATAAAGACTGCAGGATTTCTTTCAAACTCATGTTACTGTTTGCATTAATGTTTCTGAAACAATGTTATCTATATTTAATTCAATTATATTTAGTACCTTTTAGAGCATAATTGAAATTGGAGGAGACTGCATTGTCCCCCCATTGTGTTTTCAGTATACACATAAAAATTCAGAGGATCCAGCATCTGAATCTGGGCACACAGCTTTAGTGAGCAGTGAGACTTTTTAGGCTGTAGGAATCACATGAAAAAAATGCTTTTAAAACATAGTTCCAAACATATATCCCGAATGTAAGCATATAAAATTATATTCTGTCTACATCAGAGAATGTAGCAGCAAATCTAAAGGCTCAATCTAAGAGATGTTGGAAGATGGACACGCAAAAAATGCAGAAAGCTTCCAGTCAGATCTCACAGACTCCGGCTGTTTAAAAAAATTGGCAGAGTTGCATGCACTCTGTTGAATATGTGTGGGCGCAGACTCCATAGCTCTAAACAGAAAACGTCCATGATGCTCACACACAAACTGGAGCTACACTTTTCCCAGTGAAAAATAGCTCAAAGGTCTTTATTGCTAAGGCTACCACATATTTTCCCAATTTCACAATTTTAATGTTGAGCATTTAAATTTCGACTCTCCTTTTAAAACCCTAGCTTTTGTCCACCACTTCTACAAAATGGAAACCTCTGAAGGGAGCCAATAAAACAGCATATTCTGAACTCATTCAGTTCTAATGCATGTAGTGAGCACAACAACCCCTCCGGCAAAAAAACAACTCCTGGTTGAATGACATTCTTCGAATAACCTCCCTATTTACAAACAGTTGTTTCCCAAAATATTTGATTATCTGCCTTTTTATAGCTACAAGTTGTGTAGGGATGTAGAGCATCAGGATCAGGATCACCTTGGGACATCTACATTTCAGAAACAGCTTTCTTGTACACCTCACAAAATTGAATATTTTTCTTCAACAGCAGTGTCTCGAAATATATAGAGAAAAACAGACTCATGTGACAAAAAATGACTAAAGGTAAGTTTTTACCTGATTGGGTCTGAAAGAAAGCAAAGACCCCATGCCAGTCGAGCCTTCTGCCACAGACTGAGAGCAGCAATGGCCCTCTTGAATGTCACAGGGATCGGCCTGTCCCCTAGGTGAAATTTACAGAATGGCACCCGTCCAGCCTGTAAGGAAAGAAAAACTTCAAGAATAAAACATTTAAAAAAAGAGAATAAAACAAACAAAAATTTAACTATAGTTCTTTAACTTATTTTGTGCACGTTTTACCTCTTTAAAGGCCTCCCTAAACTCTCCTCCAGGAGCCATGCCCAGTTGCTCTGTGATGTGAGCTGAAACTTTGAGCAGCAGAATCTGCATCAGGCCAGACATCAGCCCATTCTGACAAACACAGATGGCAGAAATAAGCACTGACAGTAGCAATAATTCTTAAGTTTTATGCATTCACAAAAACATAGCTTTGAAAAAACAAAAAGACGAAACACACAAGTGCAAAGCAGACTAAAAGCTCTTTACCAGCACTTAATAATGCTTGGGCATTAGAGATATTCATTTCTCCTTTAACAATGAATGCTTGCTCTAATCCCCTTCATTGTTTCCAATTCCCAAACAGCATCATTGCCTCATTCAGAATATACAGTATTGTCACTATCATTGTTGTTTCACTATGACCCTTTCTGCCTCTGTCCACTAATTACTTTCTTTTCATTTTATCTGCTCTTGTTTTTTACACCACCACTGTTGGTAATTCCATCATTCTGATGGCCTGACCTGTTTGATGGCCTGCTGAACCTTATCCAGGTTGATGTCTTTGGCTTCCCTCAGCAGTGTATTCTCGTCCATCTTCAACATAGACACCCTGTACTGGCACAGCTCCACCACCACCACGTCTGGCTGCACAGCGCGGATCGTCTGTGTGAGAGAGAGAAAGAGCAGCGGGTGTGTAAGACAAGAGACACAGACGGATTAGGAGAAGTGTATGAGAGCAGGAGAGTGACAAAAGACAAATGAACAGTGAATGAGAGAGTAAAGACAGAAAAATGTGGAAAAAAGACTAAACTGTGCTTGGCAAAAGAGGAATGCCAACGTAATTACAGTATTGGGCCAACTAATCATCACTTCAAGGTGCTACTCTACAGCACTTCTCCACATTCACAAAATTACTCCATTATTTCACAGCATATCACATTTTTAAAAGGGTGTATGTAGCATTGTGTATTTTACAAATCCTGTTGTGAATTCTAATTGGCTCACCGTGGCCACATCCTTTTTGCTGCTGTCGCTGAAATGGGCAGTGCCCACCAGGTACAAGAGGCTGCCATCAGGGGCAGTTAGACGGGTGACTGTCTCTGGGAGCTCAGGGGATGACTGGCGGCGCTGGGCTCGAAACTGCCAAAGTAGCTCCATTGCTTCACCATCCGCTACACAGAAACAACAGAGATTGTTTTTGAAAGGGACAAAAAATAGAGGAGAAAAACTAGACTCTAATGCTCAACTCTACGTACTACGATATATCAAAGGCATAATGAGTAGGATTTCTTGGTTGCTCTTTGAAAACAAAACATTCCACGTTGGCCCCTCCTGACCACCTCAAAGCTCGGATCGTCACACGTGCTTTCAATCAGGCAAATGTTTGCTGTGTTTTTATAGAGTCCTGCTGCTCAAATCCTATGCACTGTTACTGGCTGGGGGCTTAACACCACTGCCCAAAGGTTGACACCCAGAAACATCCTGAACACATCGCAATACAAAAATCCAGGCAGAGGACAGGGTCTCTGCAGAAAAAGACACCACCACATATTTCTAGTGGGTGTTTTTAATAAAACCCTACTTGTTAAAGAGGGTATATTTACATTTTTTCAGCAATTCCATAGTTTATTTAGGTTTTAGTTTAGTTTTTTTCTCAGTTGGTAAAGTGTTTATCATTATGATATTATTATTACACCTTGCAGATTAAATGCAATTAGAAATGACAATGGAGGCTGCTGCATCAGATTGCTAAAGTCTCCATATCAGACAAAAAAAAATTAATATTTAACATTTTATATAGTAAATAGTGCAACAGATACTGTGACATAGCAAAGGCCACTTTTTCGTTTTACATATTACACAAGCTTTCTGATGAAAAACACAGCTTACAGAGTCCTGGAGGTAGACAAGGCAGTTCCTCTTCTGAAGGATCCTCTGATGGACCGACTGACTCGTCCTGACAGACATGAAGACAGCAAGCATATAATGTTAAGGCATGTTTACATCTGTTTAACATTAAGAGATTATACCTGCCCAAGTCTAGACAGGTTGGGAAAAACAGACTGGTTGCACAAAATTAGGCAACTGCTTGTGGAAAAAAAATGCTAAAGCACTGACAGCTTCATCCCCAATGGCCACAAGGCTTTTAAATTCCTTTAAATCCACCTTATTATTAATATTTGTACCCTACTGTCTCAACAGTATTATATTTCTATCTATACCCTATGTTGTAGTTATTTTAGTTTTGTCTTTTATCTTGTATACTATATTCTATTCTTTTTTCTACATATGTTTGAGCATTGTCAGAAGGAGCCTGTTGCACGTAATTGTCGTAAACAAATAACATCTTGAACCTAATACAAAATAATGCGTTTTTACACAGATTACATCGCAGTAAAACACTCAAGCATGTTTTCTGTCACACATTAATGTGCATGCATGCGTGTTACAGACCTCTGAGTTGTTATCCTGGTCCATGTTTGAAGCACTGAGAGCTGCAGAGGGAAAAAGAGACAGTGAAGACAACACCGGTGAGGCGTTCACGGACTGCGAGCCGCTGACTGCTGATGCCGCTTTAAGTACAACGGCGTGACGTTGGCAGGGGGGAAAAAGTGAAGACTGAATAAATGACAGACGAGGCTGCCAGTAAAGGTTAGCTCGCACGGCTGAAGAAGAAGTGACTTGCCGGAGGTGGGGGACAGGTTACTTCCAGGTACGGGACTGCTGCTGACGAGGGCCAGTTACCGGAAGATGACAACAGCTAACTCGAGCTAATGTGGGCTAGCGAGTCCGGTAGGAATTTGGTCAAACTAGACGTCTTAAAGCGGATTAATTTCACAACAAACGCTGTCACCATCAAGCACAGCGTGTTTTGTGACATACCCGACAGTTGTCCAAACACAAATATCAAAAACTTACCGAGAAAGCCCGCCCGTATGTCAGTGAGCTCTTCTTCCAACAGTACAGCAGTGCAGCGCTGCTCGGCTGGAACTGACAGCCGCGGTGCATTCTGGAACATGTAGTCATTGACGCGAATATGTGTTGTTTTTTTGTTTTTATTTATTTATTTTTTTAAATAATGAAAATGTTTTTTAATTTATTGTCATCATAACATCTCACACGGTAACAACCAACGTCTGTTCTCCACGTTTCCACCAGACCGAGAATCATTAATAAGCAGAGTGTGTGAGTTACAACACATAACATGCTCTCATCACACGCTCGTGCTACAAGTCTTAAAGTGCTTTTGGATGCATTTAGTGTGCTTGAGTAGTCACTGGGATTGTGAGCCAGCCTGTGTCATGGCAATGAGATGCATCCTTTGTTATCTCCAACCTAGAGATGACTGGAAACTGAAGTGGGGAGATTGCTGCCTCCCCATCACATTTGTGTAAATGCCCCAGAAGGAAAGATGAGTATATATGCATAGGTCTGCCTATGATGTAGGTCGGCCCCTGACAACAGCACTAATGTCTCCTACAGTAGATGTCATATGTGGTGTGTAAGTGCAGACAGTTCCTTTATTGAAGTTTCTGTAACAGCTGCAAGAAATGGTTGTGGAGAGGTTGTGGTAGGCACCAATCTGCTTGTTCCCACTCACTTGTTCCCTCTGAAAAGTGTGAGCATCCACTATAATGCTTAGTTTTTACCACATATGACACACCAGCTATTCTAACATATTCATCCCCATGTTGCTCAGATGTCAGGACAATGTGACACGGGTCAAAACTGCAGAAGGAAATTTAGATGTGTGTGCCATATAAGCAGATAACGACCAAAAGCTTAGTCATCCTGTAATAAACCATCCGGTGAGGAACGACGTAACATCTACTCATCACTCCATCCACTTCACGTCACAGCACTCCCACAAAGAACATAAAAGTCACACACTGTACCGGTGAGACCAGCTCCTTTCATCATACTGGAGCTGCTGTTAAAGTCTTCAAGAAGGAAAACACCCACGTCACTGCCTTTATGCTGGATGTCATAGATGTCTGGCACCTAAAAGACAAACCTGGCAAATCTCTGAGCGATACAGTAGCTGCACGTCACCTCGCAATGCCACACTTTTTATTGTCTGCCTTTTCGCTCTTCCTTCATATAATACGCCAATTCACCTATTAGTCATGACGTGCAAATATAGTGGAGTCAACATCTGATACATATACCTAATTGATGGTGAAATGGCGGTAACGATAAAGCCATGAAACATGTGTTATTTTTTAAACACTCCACAAACACTGAGTCATATACAGTGTCTACACATGTATAGCGTCCTCTGAAATATGATGCTGTAAGCGCATACATTATTGCCACAAATATATTGTGATCTTTTGCATATTAATTGTGCAGATCTCAACAACTGTATTGCGCGAGCTACCTCTCTACTTGGCTATCGGGATAAAGGGACTAAGCATTTATCATATGTGTTTAAAATACATTTTGTTTGAAGCTATAATGCAGTGCTCTTTGCAGATATGCATCTCTAAGGTGTATGTGTGTGTGTGTGTGTGTTTTTTTTCTTTTTAATGTTTTTTTTTTCTTTTTTTTAATGAAAGCTCACTCATCTCTCGTTGCCGCTCATTCCTGCCTGACCCTGCACTGTAGCACCCTGTTGAATTATATCACTGCTGGTTTCATTGGAGGGTGTTAAGCTGTGCACAGTCATCCTGAGACATGAATGTGACATCATTTCTTACAGTAATACTCTAACTTCATTGTAAAATACACAAGCTTTTTCTCTTATCCTGTCCGAGTCACTGTCCAGTTTCTTCAGTCAGCCCAGTCCACCCATCAAAGAAGTGTGCAAGTTAATTGAAAGAGTTGAGGTGGCTGTTGATAGGAGGTGATAGACGTGGTGGTCATGTGCGCAGAGTGTGGTGTCGGGGGGGTGGGGGAATCATCATCAGCGCTTCTCTCCTTCTCCTCCTTCAACACTCCCCAGCGGCGATGAGCTCCCCGGGTCGCTCTGCTAGCCTGTTTCTACGGTTCTCTTCGTCCTCATCCTCCTCAAAGAGAGTGTGATGTATGCTCAGCAGCTGGTGTGTAGGGGCTCTGGTCAGGAGCGGTGGCTGAGACTCTGGCTTTTCCGTCTGGGCGAGAGGCTCCCTTTGAGGAGAGGATTTGGGACTGAGGGCGTCCTCGCTGGATGGAGGGTTCGGGCTCACGCCATTTACGTAAGAAGTGGTGGGCAGGGTCACTGTAGAAAAGGCAGTGTTGGTCGACTCTGGTGAGCACACCTTAGTTTCTGAAGAGACAAAGAGGGGATACGTCAGATGAAAATGGTAAAAGCAGTGTTTCCCCTACTAAAAAACGTACTCTTTCAAAGATCAGCAATAATTAAACAGGGAGTCTCTGAGGGTATCGTCATTCAGTTGAAACTGAAAGTTAATGCTCTATTTGTTGTCTTTCTCTCCAAAAACAGAGCTAACTATTTGTTTCATTTGGCTCACCTTTGCATGCTAAGACTGATTGGGCACCATGGGAGGCTGCATTAAGCGAGTGAAATTTACCAGATATAACAGGTTTAAATATGCATGCCCACTGTTTGGACCAACCTGTGCCTGTGTGTATATACAAAATACAGCTAAATGAGATGGGATGCTGCATTTGTCTGTTAACTAATACTGGTTCCAGTTCAATGTGATCAAAACTGCCCTGAGAGCTTTGAAAGAGCAGGAGGTCAGGCTTACCTGTAATTGCACCAGACACGTGAACAATCGTGTGTGTGCCCTCAAGGTACACCGTATCCATGTTGTGCTCTTCGGGCAGAGGTTCTGTGGTTGTAGTCTCCACCTTGGGCTTACGAATGGTCAGCATGTATGGGTGGACGTCCAGAGAGAAATTTCGAGTGTGCTTTTTCTCCATCACATTTAGATCTGCGATTAAGAATGAAGAGTCTGATTCAAAAGGAGGTGGGTCATTGCAGAGAGACAGATTATCCAGACAAAGTATCACCTGCTAGAACTGATTGTCTGGACACTTGACACTTGGACACAAGCTGTAAACACTACATTTATGTATCATCACTGTTACGATGGCGAGCGTGTGAGAAAACAGTTGATTTACACATCCAGCCGATATACAGCAACATAAGAATTTATTACTTGACTCAAATTGGCCACCTGGCCAATCTGAGTCAAGTAATCACACTCCTTCTAGCTCTGTTTTTGGTCTCTACCAACTCCTGAGAGAAATATTTGGCTCTTTAGCAGTTAAATATTCTATTATTTTCACTAGCTAGTGGCTAACTTTGCCCGGGTTATTTTTACTTGGTTTATCTGAGCATTTTCCTTAAAAACAGCTGTCTGCTGCATTGTATCTGTGCTGATGAAAGTTGTGAAGTCAATCAAAATGGTAAACTTGCACACCCTAAAAAACAAAGAAATAAGCTGAATGATGCTAATATTAATATAAGACTAACAGATTAGAGCAGCTGTAAATGGAAATGTTCTTTCACAGCATGTCACAGACCTGCTTGTCATAGCACTTGCGTACCTTTTGTTGCAGGATGTTGTGTGCTCTTGGAGTCCAGAAGTGGCGCGATGAAGCTGTCTGCCACTGTCTTTCTTCTGACTGGTTTGGGTTTTTCAGGCTTGGTGTTATTTTCCAGACGTGTCAGGGTGAGGGGTTCCTTTACAGAGAACAGAAAACAGTTCATTAAAGCTTAAACTACAGTTCTGGCAACCAAAGGCAACTATTAAAGCGACACTGAAGTGCTCTACATATTTTAGAAGTCATAAATGAGGACCACTTCCTGTGCCTTTTCAGAGAAAGAGGCTTTTATCGTGGCTCAGTTGGAAACATCCTGAACAGACATACAGTCCGTCTTGATATGAACTGCTGTGCTCTAGAGAACAAGTTCTTGTAGTGAATATTATTCTGTTTTTAGAAGGCAGTCAGTGTCTCTCCCACTGCTGTCATTCATGCTGGATGAATGGTGATGAATTATAACTTGGAAATTAAAGACATGGAAATTCCTCTCAGGCAGATGACTTACCTTGAACGGCTGAGGAAGAGGATTTGAGCTTGGGATCCATTTAATCTTCTTGCGGGGCCGCTTGATGACGAGCGGCTCCCCACCCATCTCTCCCACTCCAAGATCCATGTTGGGATCCAGTGTTTGTATGCCCGAGTCCCTCACAGTGGGTGTGGCGTCATGGTTGGACTGTGCAAGCGCGGCCAGCAGCTGCCTGACCACATTGTCATACATGAGGTCGCTCTCGTTGGTGATGAAGTCCAGCCGGTTGAGCGACTTGATGTGGTCCCTGTTCTCGTTGCAGAACATGGCCAGGATGTTGATGTCGCAGAACTGAGACTTCTGCCAGCGTCGCCGTGTTTTAATACCAACTTTGTGCAGTTTGTCAAATACGAAGTTGGACTTGCGCACCACAAACAGGTGCAGCAAATTAACCAGGATGATGAGGTTCATGGTGCAGAGCAGAGCAATGTCTACTGCTGCCATGATGCGCTGCAGCTGCACGGCAGGCAGCTTACAGTTGACCCTGAGCTTCAGTTCTGGATAGCTGCTAATGTCTGGGGGCTCACCCAGAGCACAGGTGAACTCGTTCTGCCTTTGGCGGGCATAGTAGGCGCTCAGGTAGGAAATGGGGATGGAACTGAGGCAGATGATAGCCAGGTGGCGTGCCAAGTAAAGCTTAGCCAGAAAATTGCTTTGGCCCCGTCTCTCCAGATACTTCTCAAACAGGTTCTGCTCTGGGCTTTTCTCCTTCTCAGCATTCTCTATGATCTCCCTCCTCTCTCGCTCAGTTATGCCAGGTCCTTTGGACTGGATCTGCTTCTCGATCTTTGGGGCTCGTCCCTCAGCGGCCCGATGATAGCAATTATCAATCTCTTGGAGCAGGAAATTGAGCTCTGAAGTGAGCCGCGTGGAGGCGAGGAACTCCCAGCCTAGAGCGGGGATGTACATGATGCCAGCGAAGGCCAGCAGGGCATAGGGCAGGAACTTGTGTTCAAACAGCGAAGGCCAAAGATGAGACTCCACACCAGGTAAAGCGTCCCGCAGCTCTGTCCAGCAGTAGCCTCTTGCATACAGTGCCTGGTCTCTGGTGAAGTTGTGTGGTGTGTAACAGTATATGGACTCCTCTGAGGAAAGCACATATAGAAACAAACATTACTTTAAAAGACTGGGTGATTATAAATCATAATATAAATTAAGTATGTGATCTGACAGAAGAAAGCTACAATGCTACATCCTTGCTCTTTTTTACATGAATACACTCATCACTGCCAGCAGCTGAAACATTTTACTCTCGTATTTTATAGGCAAGATCTGGCAATCTGAAAGTGTGAGACAGGTTTTTTTCTTTTTTTTTTAAATCCCATTATCTAAGCCCCTTATTTGAAATTGGAAAAAGGCAAACATACCTGGAATGTCTGTTGTAATAACCCATTGTACTATAACACTGCATGTACATACAGAGTACTGTGAATCAGAAAATAACCATTCAGTGGCTCTGCAGAGTGCAACAGATATTTAAAACAGACACTCTTACAGTAAATGCAACCAGTTCACATTTTCTAAGGAAATATCTTGCACCTGTCTGACCACTGTTTCACTTTTGTTTGTACTGTATCTCTGAGAATCATTTAGAGTCATTCATTTGTTCAGCACAAAGTGCGGGTGTCTCTGACAACACTCACACTGCTTTTTGAAGTGATAGGAGTGTCGGCCTGGCTCAGATAGAGGAAGTGAGAGCGTTCCTTCCTGTCAAAGTTTCCCTCTATCAGTTCTGTGTCCATTAAAAACAAAGTGCAGCAAATCCACTTTTAGCCTTTGGAACTAAGTGCAGTTACGTCTGATATTAGAAAGGGCTACTAACTAAATAAACTATCATTTTTTATAAGGCCTTTCAGAAAAAAAGTCATTTTCTAAAGTCAGCATTTCTTCTTTTATGGTACTGGTAATAAGACTATATGTGCAGTGACATCCCTTTGTTAGAGTCACACAGGGCAGGATGCTGTCATTGTGCTGAGTCACCTAAAACTTGTTTGGCACTGCCCTAAATATCACTATAAAACAAACCAGTGGGGGAATACTGAAGAACTTGTCTAAACACCCACATCTTTCTGCTGCTAAAGTTAAACGCTCAGTCCCAGATGGTTGATGCTGCTATGCAGAGAGTCTGACTCAGCAATGAACTAACATCTCTCCCATCCATTGCTTCCACTCTGCCTTCTAACCAAACACCCTCTTCTTTCCCCTCCCTGTAATCCATCTCCAGAATGTCTCCAGCCCTTTCTAGCTCTCTCTCTGCCTGCTTCTCCAAGGCATTTTCTATCACTTTCAGTCGCAGAAGATGCAAAAGCACTGCATGGCTAACTCAAATTATACTGTGTGTGACTCATTTGGAACAACCTCCTTAACCTTTATCGCAGTCTTGTGGTGAGACGTTGGATGTATCTGTGGGGGTTTTTTTTATTTTAAAAGGAACAAAGTGCCCTTTTCAGAGCTGTTCTAGATTCTGTCACAAACTGCACTAGGCCAAAAGTGATATGTGAGGCTACTGGGACAGCTGCTGTTGCAACTTTGGCAGTTAACTGAGGCTTTGAACCCCCTCTAGTGGCAGCAGTCTCACCTGCAAAGTTCCTTGTGAAGACGAGGGTGACCAGCAGGATGGGGATGATGACCGTCCCTATAGTAACAACACGATCAAAAGGCAGCTCCAGCTTGAGCTGCACCATGAGGCTGGCCAGTGCCCCGCCCTTCTCGTCCTGAGAGGAGCCCGGCAGGATCAGCTCCTTCAGCTTCTCGCCGGCGAGTAGAGCAGTGGCCATGTCTAAGTTTTGATCGAGGATGTTCTGCATCCGGAACACAAAGGGCCCACACTACGAACGCCCTCTGGGCTGGAGGGGGGAGCAGACACTCCCCGCTATACTTAGATGGTCCTCAGCACAGTCTGATGCACAGACTCTCACACACACACAGATATGTGTGGCCAGCTTCAGCCCCTGTCACCGTACATAGGAAAGAAGCGGGTCATACTGTGTGATCTGTGTTCCTTAGAGCTTCTAGTTTTCTACAGTTTCCCACAGCTCTCTTCTTTTAAAAGAACAGACATAATGTTCAGAAGCATACTCCTCGCTCGGTCTCCTCTGCGTGCATCCTTATGTTTTCCCCCATCTCTAAAGCGCCTGGCCTCAGTCCATACACTCCGTGTGGCAGGTTGAGAAATGAGCTGAGTTTAGGAGGCGTCCTTGCGATCCCCAGAGAGGGTGATTGCTGGCTGAGGAGCTGTTACGTGAGCCTCGGTCAGGAGAAGCTCCGACCAAGCCTTTCCTGAAAGACAGATAACCGGTTAGGGCAGTACAGTATGTGCATTTTTCTGAAAGTGCACTGAAGTACAAAATGCTGTTTCTGGGAGCATACAATAATTTGTGCAATCTTTAAGAAAGAGCCATACTGTGAATTTGAATTCTCTCTCTCTTTTCCCATCCATCGTCCTCTATAATGCAGTCATGTGGCTGAGGACGACTAATCCTCACTCTGTGACCAGTGGACTGTGCTTACATCTGAGGGGAGGTATTTGCTATTGATCGAGCAAGGACAGTACAGGGCAGATTGATTCTCTGAGGAGTATGCAAATCTGAAATTGATTAAAAACTGACTTTATTTTGTGACTTTTGACAAACTGTCTTGGGAAATTAACAAGCTAATTTTTTCTTTTTTTTTTTTTTACTCTACTAAAATCCAAATCCATCCCCTGTCTCAATCTGGACTCGTGGTGGTCATTATCTCTGTGGAACAGCATGTTCACACTGAGATGTCAGATGAACCCAGACACTTGTCAGTGGGATGTCTTGTCTGAGTGTGTGTGTGTGTATGTGCATGTGTCAGTGTTTGAGAGACTGAGCATGTATGCATACATATGAGCACTTGAGTTTGCATATGCTTTAACAGTAATTGAACTGAGGTGGTAATGCCGCGCACTCATTTCCCTTGAAGGTTATGTGAATGTCCTTCGAGAGGAGGGTGAATGCATCACCCCTTCCCATCAACAATCTTCACCCTCTCTCTCTCTCTCTCCTCTTTTCTCTCTCCCTCTCCGTTCCCTCTCACTTTCCTCTCATTATGCATAAACACAGCTCATCCACGAAATCCTTAAGTCGTCTAGTCCGGGGCTGGGAAGTATACTTGAGGGGAACCTTGAGACTGCGGTTCCACGAGTACAGGGGACAATTATGGTCCTCTTGTCAGCTTTATAGCACTCTCACCCGCATGGAGAGAAAGATCATAAGGAGGCGGCTTCTGTGAAATATTATCAGATAGCATTATTCAAGTCTGCATATGTTAATGCTGAGACCATGCAAGAGAACAAGATGTGCCCTATAGGAAAACATAACCCACCCCTCTCTGTCCACATACTGCCCGGTGACAACAAGGCTAACTTTATCCAACACTGTCTCAAGTAAGAGGGAAAATAAACTTTGCATAATTTAAATTTAAAGGGGCAGCATGACATTTTAGCCGCTCAGTTCAAGGCGGCACTGCTGTCTGTGAGCCGCTGGCACTGCTCCAGACGAGCAGATAATGCCCTTCATGTTGGGAGATGCTACCAGTGTTTAGAGAGAGAATCCCACATTCTTTGTCAACTACAGCATCCCGCCCGGCTGTGAGCAGGGCAGCCGGCTACAAAGAGATGGAGCTAAGCTCCAAGACGACAGCTGAAGGAGAGGAACCCCGTTCATTCATTACAAATTAAATGATGGCTGAAGAGGGAAGAACTTTCAGTGCACATCTGACACTTGTTCCCGGGCATTCAGACAACAAATCTGAGCAGACAGATGACACCATTTAAAGAGGACAATTTTATACTGACAGTGAGATAGAAAAATACCAGCAAGTATCCTCACTGTTTGCTCACTTTTGACCAAGTCCCCAGTTAGAACATTTCATGAGGGTGAGGAGATCATCTTGTCCTGGTTAGCTCGTGTTGAGCTAGGATGCTGTTGAGTCCCGGGCGCTGGGAGACTCGGACACATTGCATTGCAGAGAACTGCAGGTGCCTGCAGATGTCGAGCCGTTTCAGCACCTGAGCAGCGGATAGCTCCGGAACAAGCAGCCGGAGACGAGCAGCTAAACATCAAGTGTAGCGACTGAGTGTGTGTGTGTGTGTGTGTGTGCGCGGCTCTGCGTGTGTGTGTATGTGTGTGTATGTAAGAGAGAGGGAGAGAAGAGGGTACCCTAAGATGCTCAATACCTGCATCGGATGCCTACCTGTCCACACGGGAGAAAGCAGCACCGGAGAAGCCTGTAACAAAGCAGCCATGTGCACGTGGTCGGGGCAAATAAAACAGAAAATCCACTCACCATGTCTGCTTGCATCTCCCGGCGCGGTAAGAGTTAATCTGCAGTGCGGGCGAGCAGCTACAGCATGTATCCGAGCACACCGGTTTGTTCCGCCTTTTCCCAACACCCCCTCACCCCTCCCCACCCTCGCCCCCCACCTCCTCTTCCCTCCAACCCCTCTCCTCTCCCTGCCCTGCCTCTTCCTCAGAAACAAGGGGTGAGATAACACATTCAGATCCCCGGGCTCATCGAGATTAAGGAGCGATTCACCGGGGATGGGTGTCGCGCGGGCAGCGGAACTATCGGTTCGGTCACGTCGCGCAGACCCGCGCGCGGCTCATCGCTGAGGCGTCGCAGCATCTAAGCTCATGTGTGAACGTTGGCGGCATGTTGCGGTGACATCACCACAATAAGACAGCACAGGGAGTCTGCTGGGTGTCCCTGAGAAACGGGACCGAGACTTGTCTATCTAAAGACCGGCTGTCACTGTTCAGCCGGTCTGTTCAGCCCCACCCCCCCATCTCTTCGTTCAGTCCACAACCTAACCGTGAGGCGCCGGCGGTGCTTTCACTTTCCCATTGATAGGCTTCTCCATCCTGCCCATCATGCGTGAGCGTGGGGCCGAGCGGAGGCACGTGCGAGCGGCGAATGGGAACGACGCCTGTCACTCAGTATCTCTGGGTGTGGCGAGCATCTGTTTTGCTGGGAGTATCCAAGACCGCAGCATCAGCACCAGGCAGGGGACCTGGCTCAAGTTTGAGATGAAGTAAATAGTCCTCAACAGCTGCTGATGGAGGAGCCTTGTATGCTGGGGGCAGACTGAAGACAGCTTCTGGAGATGTCTTTTTAGGGATGCAGCGTAAATGCACGGCCTTATTATAATATGTGTGCTTCTTGGAGAATGGCACAGAGCGCTTTTTAATTAACCAATACATCACTGCTGAAAGGAAGGACAGCTCCACAGCACTTTGCTTTCGTACCCTCCGGCTCTCTGTTGGGATTCTTGCGGCGCCAGAGCCACAAGTCAGTGTTCCTGCAGCCGGTTTCCTCCGGTTAGAGGAGCCGCACCTCACTACGTCTGCATCCAAATATAGTCTTTCTCTCTCTCTCTCTCTCAGCCCCGTTGCAGAGATCTTGGTGGTGATGTTCATGTCTGAGACGTGACACAGCTCTGCTTCCTGTCGGGGGGGTGGGGGAGTGGGGGGAGTATGAAGGATGGAAATACTCCCCAGCATGTCCATTCCTTATAGATGTGCCCAGTCTGTTCACAAACACAGCCCGTGTCCTCTGTCTGAAACACCTGTGCGCTGTGTTGCAGTGCAGCAACTGTGCATTCATTTCTTCCTCCGTGCAGTTTTGTTGTGTTCAGTTTAAGGTGGCACTAATCAGAAATGTGTAAGTTCATCATTATCCTCATTACTAAGTTAAAGATGGAGGGGAGTGGGGAATACAGTGTTGGTGAAGCTATAATTAGGTCCATGAGATGTCTAAATGGACGTTGAAAAAGTATTTATAGTGCTTTACATGATATAAAAATGAATTACGTGCCTGAAAACACAATTTTTGTACACAATTGTTGTAGTCTGTTGTCTTGACTATTGTACAATATCTGCAGTCTGGTCAAGTGAGCGACACTAATCAACAAGACAAGCAACCATAAAACCTCGTGTTTTCTTCTTGATGACAAACATTTTTATTTTTCTAAGTAAGACAGCATTCTCATTAAAACTCTTTACATCAGTTAAGACAGTATCAGCAATGTCCAGGTGGGCCAATCCTCTTACAATCTCTTGTAATAAAACTACTACCACACCGCTGCAGACAAGAAGACACATCTTACAGTCAGGAGAGGGCTACGATAAGTCAGAGTTCTCTGTCTGGAAAGAAAATCTGCAGGGAACAAAGTCTGCAGCTGATTTAAACATGTTTGACTTGCTGTCTTAGTGTGTTTTGCATCTGAGGGACACTCTCCTATAAAGGTGGCTGTTTCAAAACATCGGCAGGTCATCCCTCAGAGTAAACTGAGCCAGTGCCAGGTGATAGACAAGCCCCCAGGTGTGTGTGAAAAATAGCATCTCTTCTCATTTTAGATCATTCTCTTTGTGAGGAGATAAAATAATAGAAAATTACATAATGACATGCATCGAGTATGGATGTATTTTCATACATATATTTTCATACATACTGAGATCCTTTTCATCCCAGGCATGAATACATGTGTTTACTGTATACCAGAAAGTGCTGAGAACATCTTTCGACTACTGAACATTGACTCACATGATGATTGCACCTATAAGGTGTCAATATAAAAGTTCTTGTGCTTATCAAACTACAGGGAATGGGTCAACTCTCAATTATAAAAACAGAAAATAGACATCAAAGCAAAAGTGCTCAAAGCATTACCTATGCAAATACCTTAATCAAAAAAACAACTTTACAAATCATATTCTCTTCTTTCAAATGTTTTGCTCTCTCCGACTTCTCTATCTTTTGTAATTTATTTCTTTCTCTCTTTTTTTGTCTCTTTTTTCCACCTCTGAATACATCTTTTTCTTCTTTTCCACTGTGTTCTGTCTAAGGACTGTACTCTTGTGCTTACAGCTTGCAGAGCTTCCTCTATTCCTCCTTTTCCCGCCTCTCGTCAAACCTCTCTGTGTACTGAAGGACTGTTCATTGGGCCATTTGGACCACCACTGCTTTCCAGGCTCTGTCTTTGTCAAAATCCTGCAGCGTTCCATTGGATGCTTGCTGCTGAGGGAGCAATACAGGAAGAGGGAGAAGGAGAAAGATGAAACGTAGAAGGTGAAAGGTGACAAAAACATTGAGATAAATGATGTGACGGATGAGCGCCGCAGT
The DNA here is from genome assembly GCA_023238725.1 of Scortum barcoo. Lineage (NCBI taxonomy): Eukaryota > Metazoa > Chordata > Actinopteri > Centrarchiformes > Terapontidae > Scortum > Scortum barcoo. The sequence goes on along the minus strand of CM041536.1, from coordinate 20,496,914 downwards.
GTGTTTTTTATACGTTGTAATTGTATGACTCACTGATGTTTATGTCATCATATTCAAATGCAGTTTACACATGGGAAAGAATGAAATGGACCATTTCCATATTTTTAAATGTAAGAGGAGAGACAGACAAGAAGAAAATAACAGATTAGTCCACGAGTCCTTCTTTCACCTGCTGTACCTCATAGTAATGGGTCGGGTTGTGCTGCATGCTGTCGTCGCACTCTGGAGCCCCCATGCGGAGCAGACTCTTGTATGAGGCACAGTGCACCACAGTGGCTGAAGTTAGAATTGCTTGCACCAGCAGCAGCACCATCAGAATCAGCAGCAGGATGTCGTAGGATTGCTGGATTACACACACAAAGATGAGATTAGGTGATTCTAAGTGAGATTTCTCAGATTTCTCAAGTCGGTTTCACAATTTCTCTAAGGTCTGTTCATCATGCAGAAGAAGCTCAAGGCTGGGTAAGGTAATGCTTTCTAGAGAACCTGAACATTGCACACTACTGGTGAATTTTTACTTCATTACACTCACCTTGGCCGTAGGCACATCATGCAGGAAAATTTCAATGAAGCTGATCACACTGCAAGAGAGGAAGCCCGAGGCTGAAAAGAGCAGGGGAGACGTCACGCTGCTGATGGCAATCAGCACCTCCACCTGAGAGACACCAGGAACACAGAGAAAAAGACAAAAAGGAGAAAAAAGGGACAGAGAAGAAAGTTTATAGATCCAGAAGAAAAAGGAAACAGATCCAGTTGGTTTAACTGAGAAATTTAGTTCTGAGTAATAATTATGTTTTCCTCAGCACACACCCATCCTAATTAACTTAGGTATGGTACATTAACTCACTACATTTATTTCTATAGCACCGTTTGAGAGCATAACAAAGTGGTTCACGATGAAAAATAACTCAGAAGATATAGATACAGACTTTAAACAAACAAGCAAAAAAAAAAAACAGTAAAAAAGAAATACCTTAAAAATAAGTTTAAGCATGTGTGTGATGCATTGTAAGTGTCATCTGAGGTTCATTGAGAGAGCCACAACATCAAAAGCAGTCTCCTTAAGTTTTAGGCCTGGAGTGAAATCCCTGATCAGAGGACTTGCTGATGACAGGAGGCTGTAGCAGAGATTTAATGCAGACAGGTGCCTAACCATGCAGAGCTCTATAAATGATCTGAGGACGGTTCAGTTTTTTCTTTTATTTAAATGGACCTGAGTTTGCAATGATTCTGAGATGGAAAAAAATCAAAAATGAATCTCTTAACATGTTGAGCCTATTTGGTGTACTAAACATTTGCAAGACTGCAGAGTATTTTCATGTACTCACCAGACATTTGTTGGGGTATTCTGACACAACATGACTGGCAATGGCACTTGGAAAACACTGCAAAGGATCAAAGATCAGACACAATTAATTATAATTTTGATAAGTCTGAGCTGCAATCTCTGTCATCATGAAAAGTAGGTTTCAGCAAGAAAAACTTACAGCCACAAGAATCCAGAAAAATGTGACAGACAAATAAGGGCCAGGGAGCAAAGCATCCATGTTGAGTGCAATAATTCCTCCAAATACAGCAGAAATTCCCACAATCACTTCGATCACCTGTTAGAGACATTCTTTAGATACTGATAAGCTTTTACCAGACAGAAATATCAGATGAAACAAAACTGAAAATGACTCACAGAATAGGCTTTAAGGAGTCGAGTGGGGAACACTGCAGGCGTTATAACCACAGGTCTGTCATATGTCACCGGCTATACGATGGATGGAAAGATTGAAAGGAGTTTGGGTGGATGGGGGAGAGTGAGTGGGGAGAGACATCAGTTGGGAGAATAAAAGCAATCAATCATTCATACACTCACACACACACATGCACCTTCCTGTGGCAGCAGCAGTCCTCTGCAGAGCGTGCTGACAGGATGACAGTACTGGCCATCAACACCTCCAGCAAAATCATCAGGATGAGGTTAAAGTTGATCTGAGAAGAGACCGAGCGGGAGGCAGAGCAGAGACACAATAGCAGAGGGATGGTTGACAAAAGGAAATGGAGGGAAATGCTTTACTTTGAAGAGTAGGTATGCCCATGTGCAACCAAAGGATCGGTAGCTTTCATCACGTTACTATAGCAGATTTACATTGACTGCAGAAGGGTTCAGCACCAGTTTACATCCAAACCAAACCAGGCAGGTGGTCGTCACAGCAAATGTTGACACATAGACCACCTGGAAATCTGACACCTTGAAAAACAACAAGAAATTATGAGACCCTCATTAGTAACAAGCCTCAATTGCCGCAAGAGATTCAATTACAAATCCATTAAAACATAATTATCTCTATGGCCTTTGGTGTGTTCATTGTTTACTCACTGCAACATGTCTGTTCTTGGCAATGGCGAAACTGGCTATGGCTGCAGGGAGGCCCTGTGAAGAACAGTGACAAATGAGCTGCTGCGTTTATCTATTTAGCAGATGCTGTCTGAAAATTATGTGTTGCCGGCGCATTTGACATCCAATCTAAACAATGTGTATAAACTCATTACGCTGGAGCTGCATATGAATGTGACTGTGATTACACTTGCACAATGGTCACTTACAGAGCCTGCAGCACAGCGCAGGTAGTCCATGGCAACAGGAAACACATTTCCCAGGTACAGAGAGAAACCAGATGTGATGAGCAGACTGCCCTGAGGACACACACACACAGAGGCATGCATGCATAATGTCTCTACTAAATGACAGCATAAGAATGCTAACATTGCTAACACATGCACATACATATTTAACAACATATGAATCTGAAGTGCCCAGTTAACCAGACATAACACAATACATATAGACAAAGTGCTGACATTTGAAATTCTGACAGGCAGCAACCTCATGACACACACATCCCCGTTTCCGCCGTTTGATATTACAGCACTTGGATGAGTTTGGACAATGTGATCAATCAGAGCTGCTACAGTCTGGGGACATATTATTGTATTTTCCCTCCTCGTCTAAATTTGGAAGCACAAAACAAGATTTCTTGTCGCCATCCCACTTAAAATTTCAAGATTGGGATTCTCTGACATCAGAAGCAGAAAAGATCAGCCCAACCTTTAAAATTTGTGTGTTATGGACAAAATGGATACACCCTGTAATGTGCCTCCCTCCTCTCACCCCTATGAGGACGCTGTAGAGCCAGGCCCTGTAGCTGAAGCAGGGGTGCTTTAGAGGCTCCGGCTGGTCCAGCTGCAGGTCACTGGCCCTCACGTCCACTGTGTAGCTGTCCCGCTCGGGCCTATACCCCTCCCCCCTGTCCGGCCTTCTGTCCGCTCCCCTGTCTCCCCGTCGTCCCAGTGTCCCGCCACCCCTCTCCAGGGTGGGCATATGGCTGTAGGTGAACTCCTCTCTGGCTGAGAGTTCGTCGCACTGCATCACTGGAACAGCTGGTGGCTTACTTCAGTGATGGAATGGGAATGAGGATTACAGCCTCTAGGGAAAAGGGGGGAGGAAAAATTTAATTGTGAAAGCCAAATGAGCTCCGGGCCAGTGTCTTCTGACTTGTTGTCAACATATTTCTTCTCATCTGCTCAATCAACAAGAGGCACGTTTATTTACGTTTATTTTCAAAATGAGAATGGAAATTGCAGTACACCACCATGAATGAAAAGTGCATTCAGCTGTAAGAAAATGAGCCATTGGTTTACTAATCATGCAGGAACCCAAAAAACAACCCCCTCCTTTTTTTTCTGCCTTTGCCAAGAGGACACCACTTATTTCACCTTTCTCTTTCTCACTGCCTCTTTTCCACGTATTCCTCCCTCCACACTCACCTGTTGTTGAGTCTTTCGCAGAGTCTCCCCAATTATTGTCCAGCAAAAGTATCCCTCAACAACTGATGTCAAATCGGCGCATGGAGGACAGCTTGTTTTTGTCTGCAGCTCCTTCTGCTCCCCATCTCTCTGCCTCACACTTACACTCCCTTTCACCCCCTCAGCTCTCCTCCTCTTTTCTCCCCTCTCCCCCTTTACACGACGTTTCTCAGAAACCAGCACTGAAAAGTTTTTTTTTCTTTTTTTTCTTTTTGAGTCCTTCAAAGCGTGGAGCTGAAACACATGGCTCTTGTGCTGCCAGCCTACTTTGTGCCAAAGGGAGAGCGCCTGTGCATGACAACAAGGGGAGGATGAAGGGGCTCGCGCTGGGGACAGAGTTAGTGGGGCAAACACCCTTTTTACACTTGCTCATGCACACACACACACATGCACATCAACCCACTCACAAAACCGAACAATAGACACTCAGAAAGAAGCGCATGCCAACACACAAAGTTGTGTGTTCAGAAATTCCAGAGCACGGCAAGCAGCAACACAGATACATTCACATGAGCCCCATCAAGTACAGTGTCCAACAGTTTTTGCCTGTGTTGTTGAATTTGTCCCCCTGTGGAGTTCCCCTCACGACTTCCCTTGTTGTTAATCAGCGCTCTACTTGCAGTTCACAGCCCAGTAAATTAAGATGCCCAGCAGTGCTTTAGAAAAGAGGCAACAGAGACATTTCCATGGCTTAATCACACACTCTCTCTCTCTCTTTCTCTCTCTCTCTCGTCTGACACGGCTAATCTGATGATGGATAATTTCTGCTTTTGATAAGATTCTATCAACTAATCATTCAGGAGTAAATCAGATTGGGTGATGACAATCTCGTGAGTGTGTGTCCATTGTGTCAGTGTATGAGCATGTACGTTTGTTCGCCTCGGGATTCCATTCAGTCTTTAACACAGCGGCGCATTCTCAGCTCAACATTATTCCCGGGCGCCAGTAACCATGGAGACTCCTTAACAACTGCTGTCACCCCGTCCCTCGCCGTTCTAATGTCTCCGCCCAACACACACACACAAAGAGAGAGAAGTATATTGCAACAGTTCTCTGGAGACATTACAAGAACACTGATTGGATGAAACACAATCCAATATCTGGAAATTGTAAAAATGACAAAAGACAGTTCTGGACTGGACTGCTTAATCCCAGTTTACCTTTTCGTAGACATCTGAAAAAATCAGGGAGCTCTGATTTTTCCTGCTGCCCCTGACGTTTATGTCATGTGAGGATAAATGAATATCCGTATCACGTTTGACGTTTGAGACAAGGCCCAGGACAAAGGCCTCATCATGTTTTGCAATTGTTAACGTGCATCTCACTCTTCACACAGTCAGCGCAACAGGAGACACTGTGGACTTTTCATTGCATTGACACATTTCATCAAATTTAATGAACTGTTTACTGCTTCAGTTCAAATTCAACCAAACCTGATACATTCTGCTACATCTGAAAATAAATAGAAAATAATATTGCATAAACTCCTAATTATTCCACAATGACCTCTATGAAAGACGTGGGTCAGGTGAGGAAAGGGGGCATGTCAACATTTTGTTTTAAGCTGCTGTCCCTGAGACTTGTCCCTTTTGGACCCATTGGATGCTGGATGTTTGGACACACTGTATCTGCAGAGGATTTCCAGAGAAGGATGTGCATTAAACGATTATTTCCCAGCTGTATTTAAAGAGAAGAGATTGGAGGTGATGTGGATGAGAACTTGTAACTAAATGCAGAAGATAAGGTTGACTAGCACTACTTATTTCTCTAACTGTATCTGCTCTCGTGTGTTATGTATAGTGAAAACGTTTTGTATTGCATTACTGGAATTACTTTAGTTTCATTGTGTCTACTTGGAATTGGCAAAATAAAGAAATAAGTCAAATAAAATAAAGCATTTCTTCATTTCTGCTCAGCACAGAAACAGTACAATCCATACGGTGGCGTTATTTTAGTTTTAATGGAATCTTAGATAAATAAAAGCTTCCTTTTCAAAGACAATAGTGACACTGATTGTAGTGCTACCTGCTGATAGAGATTTTTATGGTAAGTACATAATAAATGACAGTGTTACTGTTGGCAGATAGGTTGTCGGTGTTCGGCCACAAAAGTGGATCCTGAGATGTGTTTGAAGTGTTTTGGTTGGTGCATTTTGTAAGTGAGATCAACATGTCAGGAAAGAGAACTGTGAGAAGAGCGTTGAAAAAGTGAACTCAGCAAAGATAAATATGATCTAATGGCACCATGGATCTCTGTTGTTCTAAATCAACACACAGTGCATGTCTGTAGAAGAAGGAGTGGGAGATGAATTCTCCTCAGCAGCACCTCGCTGACAGCAGCAGCAACACAGAGTGACCACACACACACCCTGCTTCACTTTTACCCTCTTTTGCAAGAGAGCTGGAGCATTAGAGAACAAGGCCAGTTCTGTTCTCTGGTGGACAGCTTTGATTCTCTCTTTCTGCCTCTCTTTTTAGGTGTGTACTTTTGTCTGATTACTTTTCTTCTTCTGATTTGCTTCACACCTGGCCTGTCTGTCTGACTCCCTCTCTGACCGTGGCACCCTCCTGTGCGCCTCCACCTCTTTGAACTATGAGGCACATCTGCGAGCCGCTTCAAACCAGATGAAATATGCAGCATATCGACTCTCCTAGACACCGAAATAACTAAATAGAAAGGCAGTTTGCCACGCAAGTATGGAGCCCCGACACAGACAACAAGGTTTTCTGACAAGCTCAACATACAGTATGAACAAATAACAATAATTAAATAATATTGTTTGTCATTTCATTATCCCTTTTTATTTTTCAACTCCACAGTTTTCCTTCTCTTGGGGTCCAAGCGTCCATTTAATCATTTATCTTTTTTCCTGATGCAATATTTTCTTTTCCTCACAAAATTTCAATTTTTCCTCGCGCATATGCGATGCCAATGGCATCTCCATGCATGTCCAGAGCAGAGATTGTGTGTTTGTGTGTGTGTGTTACATGAAAACTACACCAGTCAGTAAATGTAATGTTAATCATTAATAGTGTTGTACTGCATAGTGCTGTAACATAACACTGAATAAACTCTCAGTAACACTTACATTAACAAAGTCATTTACTAATGCACTGGATTTACTGATTTCCATTTCATTTATGCATCCACTTATAGTGCCCTAAAGTATTCCAGCATGATGCAGCATGGTAAGAGGTGGAGTGGTGACGGTGCAAAATGAGGATAATTATTGCTGGAAATGTCAATTTACTGCCCAGCTACTGGGTGTCTGTTACACAGAGAGTAACCAAAGTCAACCAAAGTTGAGCTGAGGCCAAATAGAAGGTTTTGGTTGAGTCTGTTTGACATAATGAAAAAACACCAACACCAGACATTAAATGATGCACATCTCCAAACGACACATTAAAATTCATGACTTCCATGTGGTTGAAGATGGAGATAATTATTAAAGAGAGAAGCATATGGTGTTATATCTATGTTATTATAGTGCATGTGCAGAGCAGCATGGGTGATTAAATGGACGTGCATTTGCTGATGTAGTTTTATTATGTAATTTTGTCCTGAGAATAAGGAACTTGTTCTTTTTTCTTGTCACTGATTTCAGGCTATTTATTCAAGACTGGCATTGACTTGTGTGTAGTCGGGTGCCACTAAACCACCTCTCAGCTGAGATCTAACGTTTTAGCTGTGGAGAATAAAATAATAACGGGATAGCCTTCAAAATCATGGATCAAAGAGAATAATACATGTCCCTTTGTAGGTGTTTTTGAGCCAGAGACTGCACCAGAAGAACCCCAGAGCAGATTCACAGTATTCTTTATATTAATCTTTATAGAGGAAAGATATATCAAGTCACACATATACAAGTCATGTGGTTTCACAATCCCTGGAAAACAGCTGACAGCATGGCGTTCCCAGTTTAGGACTTAACAGGCCCGGAGCCTCTCACACGAGAAAAAGGCGACACGGTTTACACATTTAGAGACCCATGCTGATGACAAAAAGTATTCCCGCCCAATTTTCGGTCTTACAATTGTGAAAGCGGCTCCTCGATGTGATCTTTCAACAATAAAACATAAAACCCAAAAACACAGCCATCCCTCTGACATGCAACATTTAAACACAGAGATTTAAAAGACGAGCTTCTTATTTTTACAGCGATATCCAACAGTAAGACACATGAGAAAACATCTGCGGATATATACATTAACTTACATTATCAATAACTCTGTTTTCTATGAACAATATTTACACAGAAGTGGAGAAAGTCCCCTTTACCACCCCCCCCCCTGGGTTGTCACACGATGACCGTCCCTCTTTTGCATCAGTCACATTACAGGTACTTGTCAGCTGTTTATCTTGTTTGGCTTTAAAGAGTAATCAGCACAGATAATGCTAGGTGACTGATAAATATATACAAATTAGTTACTCTGTACAGGTCCACATGTTTAAGCAAATAATCACAACATGAGGCAGCAGTTCTTCTTCTTGGCAGCCAGGAGGGGATGCACCGATGGCTTATCACATTACACTGAGGTTGTTCATCATCTCAACACACTTAGCCATGTGCTCAGGCGCTCTGGCTGATGCGGTCGGTACACTTGGATCCTCTGAGTTTCCCACCTCATCCATTCAGTTCAACAACTAGAGTGTACTACTTAGCAGAGAAATTCTTGCTGCTTGAGGGACATTGTTACAGTAATGTATGTTATTGGCAAATTGTGGCATAATACAGCTACCTTATGACAGTCATTGTATGTTACTGTTTGTAGTTGACAAGTATCAACAAGGCAGACAGACAGACCATCCGTGCTAAGATGACTTGAAGCTTATTAGCAACTGATGAGCTTCACAGAGACAAAATATCGTTACTGGACAGTCCACAAGTTGTGTTTTTCCTCAAGGTCCCTCACTCAGATTCATCTCAATACAGTGTCATGTCCCTGATAAATATTCTCTGTTCCTGGGCTCGGAAAGGTCGGGGGTTCAGACGATGGATCCCTTGGAGGAGGACAGGTGGATGGACTGGATGCGGATGGCCAGGGTTTTCTCCAGGGCCTGCAGAATGTCACAGCCGGGACTGTCTGGAGGTGCGTCGTACAGCAGCTGTTTGAAGGGCTCCAGCTCGATCAGGATGACCATGTTCTTTAGGAAGTAGCCCTCTATGTAGGATGCCAAGTCTGGTGCATCAAGAAACTGGAAAAAAGGGGGGAAAAAGTGGTTGTTTATCACTAAAAACAGCACATTTCCAAGCAATTACAGATCTAGTTTCTTGGCTTAAAGAAAATGTGCAACTAGTTTATTTCTGCACCTTGGTGTGGTTGTAGAGCTCCACACACGTCTCAGTGTTGATGTTCTTGGAGCAGATAATCTCACAGTGCCTCTGCAGTGCCTCCAGCTGGAAGAACTTGGCTGCGGACAGAAGCTGAAAAAAAAAACAAAAAAACAACACAATCAACTCAAATTAAATGGTGTACTGTTTATATGGACATTTGAACACGTTTGACAGAGCAATATTCACAGGTAACCTCGTAATATGAGTGTTTGTATTTACTGTGCACAATACAGCAGTAAAAGCTGGAATAATGAGCTGACCTCCATAACATCTGTGTTCCTGATGTGCAGAGCTTCTGTCCCTCCAAAGTAGAGATACTGCATCACCAGCTGTAAAGAAGAAACACATGTTGCACAGCTCCCATACAAGCAGAGATACATCTATGAAAGAAGGAGTACGAGTATGATTAGTAAATTAAAAATGCCTCACCTGAAAAATATGATATTTGACATTGCTGATTTCAATGCATGTGTTCTCACCGCAAGGTCTGTTTGCTAGAAGAGTTTTAAACCTTGAGAGCAGAGAGGAAAGATAAGCATCATTTTTAAATCTTAATTATCAGTTAGATTACAGCATGGAGGGAGAGCACAATAAGCCTTAAATTACTCTCCAGTGAAGTGTTGGTTTACAAATGAGTTATTTTATGTTTTCTCAGAGGACATCACGTCAACAGCATGATGTGATGTGTCATTTCTCTTCAGTCACTTTATGACAGGACTGATTGGTTATCATCAATGCAACATGACGTGGGAGAGAAATGAACGTCCTGTCAAGACCCCGGGGGGGCAGGGAAACATGACTTTATGGATCAGCGGGAAGAAATGTACAGTACTGACAGAACATGTCATCAGCATATCCGTGCAGTGTGTGAAGTGTTTGGTTATTGTTGTATGAATTCATTTATCTTTTCATAAAGTTTACACAATTCAGTCACCATTTATACATGTTTCCTGTATTTTCCTGAGTATTGGAAAGCATATGTTTATCGAGCATACCTGTTGGAAGCTGTGAACAGCAGGACTTTGTGGGCGTAAAAAGGCTTTCCCTCCACCAAAAAGGTCACATCTGACATATCTTTATTGTTCAGGAAGTGAGGATCTGAAACACACAGCGCCAGAAAAACTTGATGTTTTTCTGAGTATTGTAAAAAAAAAAAAAAAAAACAACAAATAGGGGTGCACAACTTAGGCTTTATAGCCATTAAAAAAACATTTGGACTATTTTTTTTTAATTTACTACATACAATTTCTATTCCAGTCGCTGAACACTAGATGGTGTTATGTGCACTTTCCATTTTCCCGCATTATGCAGTTGCTACTAAGAGCCAACTCAAAAACATACATCAGCAAGTGCTTTTGTGCTGCCTTAATGCTTTATTTTAACAAAGTTAAATAAAAAAGAAGAGCGAGAACGATAAAGACAGGCCCTCACCCAGGCGTGACGTTTGCTTCCTCTTGATCTCAGCCAGTTTGGGGATGGGGTAAGGGCCATAACACTGGGTGAAGATGGCAGACAGCTGCTGGCTGATCACCTCATTCTGATGAAACACAGACAGAGTAACAAAACATCAGAGGGTGAGGCGAGCTGCTTGGGTGGGCAGCGCTCAGCCAGCATCCAGGAGTGTTACGCAAGAACTCGAGCACTTACTGTGATGATCCTCTCCTACACAAACATCCCCAACACAATTATCAGCACAGCGAGAGAGGTTAAACTTCGAAAGGCTTTATATCACGCTCAGCATTCACTTTATTCGAGCAGCTGTTCCGATAAGCCACATATTCATGGCTATCTCACACCTCTGAAAGGGGACCAGATGAGCATCAGGCACTTTTCATACACCCTCAGTCCCTCAGAGATTACCACTGCTGCTGTCTGAGTGTGAGAATGAGAGAGACAGGAGAGTAGGATCTTCTTACCCTCACGCCTAACTTTCCACCTCTGAGTGTGTTACTAAAACTGAGGGAGAAAAGAGGGGGTGCGGTGCCATTCAGCTGAAGCAGCGGTGCGCAACACTACAAGCCTCACGTGTGTATTCAGGCAGTGTGCTGGAAAATGACGCCAACAAACAACTATTAACAGCCACCTATTCCACCTGGAGCATATAGGCATTCCTGTAATCTCCCCAAATTCACAATGTGTGACAGGCAAACATGAAATTTTCATTTTGTGTTGCTTAAGAAAATTTGTTTATTGAGATTGCTGAAGTTTTTTGTTAATTTATTTTATTTATTCTTTTTCTTCTTAATTACACGTTCAAAATAAAAGATAAGTATTAATTAACCAATCAGACAGACAGACAAAAAGATAGATAGATAGAACTGAACTTAATTGAACAGAATTGAAACAAATGTACTGAAGTGAATTGAATTCAACTCATTTGAACTGAATCAAACTTAACTGAGCTGAAGTGAATTAAGATGAATGGAACTGATGTGAGGTAAACTGAACGAAAGTGCACTGAATCGATCTGACTGAACTAAATTAAAGCCAAAGCCAAAGCCAAAGCCTGGTAGTGGAGCAAACAGTGGCTCGAGGGTCCCTGAGGCCATCGTAGAGATGAGGGTCACTGGCCCAACCATACATCAGCCAAGACAGAGACAAGGACTGACACTGCAGCAGTCCACTGAAGGCTAAGATGTGTGTGAGTGTGTGAGGGGGTGTGAGAGAAAGAAGAACGGTTGGTATATGATGGCAAATGCATGCGAGTCTGCTTGTGTGTTTTATTTATTTATGTGTGTGTGTGTGAGTGTGTGGGCGTGTACCGATAATGCAGTGTTTTGTTTTTTTTTCATATCAGCAACGGCAGTAAACCTCATTATGCTGGCAGGGCAGTACTGAGCCAAGGCAAAGAAGACTAAACAAACAAAGGTGCCAGATGGGACAATGATGTGCTGTTTTTAAATCTGATACGGCCTACCGAGGGGATCATGAGTTTAGGTAATGAGACGGGGTCTCGATCTAATGAGCAGCAACAGACAGGAGGGGGCGCGGGGGGTGGGGAGGTCTTGTCATAAATCATAATCATTTTAGATAATTGATATTGAGTAGGCCTGTGGGGCTCTGTCAGTCTCTGTGAAGATGATGGCCTGACTACCTAATAACAGTCATATGAAAGGAGAGTAGCTCAGCAAACAGAGCACATATGAAGAATTAAGATCAAATTTGAACTCTGGAGCAAGTTGTATTCTTTCTACAACAATGACCCCGCCTGATAAGCCTGAAATCCAAAGGGATCTCACGGACGACGAAGACAGTGCAGTACCTTGCTGGCTCTGAGGATCTGGAACATGAGAGGCAGGCCGTGTGTGATGAGCTCCTCCGTGTACTCCTCTTCCTCGATGCAGCTGAACTCTTTCAGGAGACCCTGGATCAGAGGTCGGCGGTGCTGATGGAAGCACGTGCGCAGAGACTCCAGCCATGTGTGCAACGTCCACGGCACCCCTGGGAAAGAGTGAACAAGGGGAGAACAAGCGTGAGCCATGTCAAATGCACACACAGACGGGCACAGATAGGGCAGAAATGCTGCACGCAGAATGCGAAACTGTAGAAACACGTGCACACATTTCAGAGAGCGTTTACAGGAACTCACCGAGGCTCCGTATGTCTATGGTGATGTCTACATGCCCGTGTTCTGCGCTGTGGTACATGGCCTCTTTCAGGGCTTTAAGTTTGGCCTTCCCAGTTCGGATCAGGTCGATCTGAGACGGACTTCTACCCTCCAGCTCCGAACCCTCAGCCAGAATCTCTTCCAGGGATAAGACGTCCCCTTTCCCTTTCTCTGTGTGGGACAGCAGCTTCCGAAAGACATTTCTAGAAGAAGAAAAGCACAAAAAACAAAAATAAAATTGATAATTTGACTTGGCTGTACAGATTATGGGTCTCTTATGTATTTTATTGCATGGCTGTCGAATCTCACCACAAGTGACAAACAGTTGCATTTTTATCAGTTTGTTTTATAATAAAAATCACATATTTTCAAAGTGACCTGAGAGTTGTGTTATGGTCACTGCTGGCCACGGCAATCTGAAATTAAACTGAAATTGCTGTACAAAGCTCAGTGTTAATTCAGTTTTAATTAAACATGGGTAGATAACAAAGGCTTAGTGCACACCAACAAGCAAAAACATCTTAGGGCAAAAGCTGCTCATTTTCTGCAAAAATGATAGCCACAAAAAAATAGCCACTTGTCTGGCTTGACAAGACCTTACAGAGATAACGTAATTGCTAATGGAGATTCTGTACACAGCAGGTATTAAGGGTCTGTAAAATAAAACATTACCAAAAACTATTCTTTGTATATATTTATGAATTATTAACATAAAGGACACAAAGACAAATGTTGGGCTTTAATGGTCTTAGCACATATACATATAGCACATATACATATAGAGATAACGGTGAAACTTGCAACAAATTCAATGTGCACAAAGCTTGAGGAAGTTCATGAACTTCTAAGGAGGTAAATGTTGATTTGCAGTTTTAATGCTTTAATTTGTCACATTGAGACTATGCTGTATTTAAGTAAATCTTCATTTCATTAATTTAAGTTATTAATGGTGTTTTATTCTTTACGTTTTACCAACACAACACAAGTTAAGTGAAGTGACAGCAATAACAACAGTAAACAGGAGTTTGGTCAAATAGTGTGAAATATTTAAGGACACACACCAATTCAACAGATAACGTGTCAATTTTGTGGTCTAATGAGTTTATGTTTGTGCATAAACAAGATTATATGCTAAGCACACAATATGAGGGGTGTGTACTCCTGATTGAACATGAATGTGTGCATGTGTGTGTGTATGTGCTGTGTACCTGTGTCCGTGGGCTGCTGCCAGGCTGTAGGAGTTCATGTCTCCCTGTGGAGCCGTGGAGATGCCATTACGGTACATGGTTCCCACCATGGGGTCTGCCCCCCGCTCCAGCAGCAAACTCACTAGCTCAAAGTTACCTGTGCATGAAAAACGATTGGCAGACACACACAAACACACAACAAGATTAAACCAGAAAAATGAGAGCGTGGCAACCGTTTAATCATTATTCTGCATGCCTGCCTCTATTTGTCTTTATTTTTCCAGCCCCCAGGACAAATATGCCTCTGAAGTCATAACTCAGCCTATGATCACACTGACAGTCAGGTGTTGTTATCGGGTGCTTATAGACAGCCAGCTGGTATTGTCAGCGTGCTACAGTAGAGTTGGAGAGGAGGCAGAGGATGGGAGTCACACTGTGTCTCTACCTGCAGCAGCAGCCAGCTGCAGCGGGGTCTCTGTGTAGTTCTCCATCCCGTCCTGCAGGGACCCCTCCACGTTGGCTTTGGCATCCAGCAGCAGCTGCAGAGGGGGTCAGGTGGCGACAGGCATGATGAGAGACAGAGAGGTGGGAGAGGAGAGGAGGGAGAGTCAGTTGGCTAATCAGAGTGATTTAAAGTCACCTTGGTAGATCTCTCTCATCTGATTGTTCACATGTACAACTAATCTGCAACGGGAATATTTGACTTCTGCACTGCTGGTTTAGAGCACTGTCTGTTCTGTACAGCCAGCTTTTACTTTTCACAAATCCTTCAAACTGTTGTCCTTCAGACACTAATCTAATTTTTTTTAATGTTTCCAAAATGTAAATGAAGAGGTCAACATGAAATACATGTGTTAGATGAAAAGATCGACAACACTCATATTTGTCACATATTTGTCACATTTGTAAATATGAAGCACAGCTAACAGCCACTCAGCTTAGCAAGAAATAGAAAAAAATTTATTGTTTTTACATTTATACTTCTATATGGATTAAACAGATGAGATATGACATGTTAGTTAGACAGGTTTTGTGTCCTAGCCAAAGCTAGCTACAAGCTGAGTTCCATCTTCATATTTACAGCACAGACATCAGACCAGTGGAAGTGATTTCATCTAACTCTCAACAAGAAAGGGAATACACTTGCTCCCCAAAATGTCTAATGTCTAAAATAAACTAAACTAATCTAATCTAACTAAACTAATCTTTCAATACTTGCTGCTTATGTTATATTTAAAGTGGTCTTCTTTAAGCACTCATAACAGTGCTCGTACAGCTGAAAGACGTTTATCATTAATAAATGAGCAGATCTGTCTGGGGAACAACAGTTTTTTTTAACCGAATCCTGAATCTCATAACTTTATGTCATGTAATGAGATGAAAAATTACTTGCATTTAAAATTAATATCTTGGAAAATGTAATGTGAAATGGTTACATATTTAATACGCTTTCTGATTTTACTCTGGCATTAATCTTTTTTAACTTCATTCTTTCTGTTATCTGATGTCCTCAGAGATCAAGTTCTGGTGTCATGTGGCTTAAACATTCTTCCTTTAGAATTTAATGATTCAAAATCCAATGGGCAGATCATTTAGAGGACAAGCTGAATTAGTTAAATGAGTTCGATAACAATTAGAGCACTGCCTTTCTGCTTTCCACTTGCTCAATGCAGTCTGATCCATTTGCAAATCTCAAAAATGCAAATTGACAAAAGGCCAATTTAAACGCTTTTTCCAGGGCTAAAGACTGATTGGTTTAATGCCTTTTTTGAAAGTAAAAAAGATCATGTTGTACATCACACAAAGAGCACGTCAACAATTTAGAAGAAAAATGGAAATACAAAACAAGAGAGACAGGAGAAAACTCGCAGTGGAGAACCATCATCATCATCACCACCAAGAAGCTTGGATGACAAAAATGACGACGATGACCAACCATGAGCTGAAGCACAACGACAGGTCATGATGTGAGAATCACAGGTGAGGAAGGACGTCACTACCTGCACCACAGGCACATGTCCGTGTAACACAGCGAAAGTGAGGGGCGTCGCCTGCCGCGTTTCGGGAAAGACTGAGGGGTGCTTGTGCACTGAGTTTGGCACCTGGGGAAGGGACACAGGTGGGTGGGTTGGGTAGGTAGGAGGGAGAAAGGTGAGGGAGAGAGATACGAAGCCATTAAAACGACTACACGGCCTACGGAACACAAGACAAGCAGCTGTGGGAAGGAGGGGAGGGGGGAACAGGAAGCTCTACAGGAGAAACTAGAGTAATTAACCAGGAACCCTGGGGCTGCGGAGGACATCCTGTCACTCTGCTGTCCTCCTAATGAACACGATGGATTGATCTGTCTAGTAAGGCCTCATCCTAATGGTTTCACTCTGATCTTTCCACCCTCCTCTGTGCATTTCTCTGACAGGGCTCTGACCTGACTTCTCTGAGGCTCATCTCTCTGGTCAGCCTGCAGTGAAAATCTACGGGCCGAATGAAAGCGTGATATAGATGAGACACGGTCACATGAACAAAGCACAAAGCCACAAATTGCGCTCGTCCCTATGGGAACAAGGAGGAATTAATGTTTGTTAATGAGCGAACCTGCGCGTATTTTATGTTCTTTAAGGTTAATTGTCACTCTAAGTAACAGCTGGTCAGTGTTTTCCTCTGTAACGAAAACATTTTTTGTCAGATGGACACCAGTTTGGGTACGAGCAAAGGGCAAAATAATGAGTTCTTTTTGTAATTAATCTAATACTATAGGGAACAATATTCTTTGGATTATAGTCAGTCCAAAGAGTATGAGCTTGTACCACCTATGCAGTCGACATTTAACTTTTCAAGTTCCCAGCAGGTACGGTGGTGTTCCATAAATGGTAAAAATCAGTATTGATAAATCATTTTGAGGCTGCCCAGCTGGTAGAAGATAAACAAGATTTGTCCTTAACTGTTCAGATGTTCAAAACCAGATGAATAAAAATGAATCTGAGAGTGGGTATTTATATTTTTCTGGAGAAGGCTTTGTGCTTTGGCCAGGGGTCATGCATGGACTGCAAATCAACTCTGACACAATGGCTGATGGGACATGTTGTTGCCAAGGTGACTAACGAAGACCGGGATCATGAGGTCTTAACTGAACCACCTCCCTGAAGTTTGAGTCAAAAGACACCGTCTAGATCCTCTGCAGACTCAGTCAGGAATTCAGTGTGCTTTAAGTCAGACAAACTTCATCACTTTTTTTTTTCCCTGGCAAAGAAAAAAATGACTCAGCAGCAAACCTATGCGTCATGTGTTTTACGCTCTAAATACTCAAATGCAAGTGAGTTTCATTGCACTTACAAGTTCAATCTGTTTCTACACTGCTACATATCCTCTAGTGTGGCAGGGCAGCCAGGACCTCATGATCTTATACATTTAGCACCAGGACACATGGGAGAGAACGAATGGGAGATGGGGGACAACATGTTTGGTTTTCTCCATTTCAATACCACAAACAGAGTTTTTAGTTCTTAATAACACTAGTGAATATATTATTTTGAGACCCCACATATAAATCATTTCTGTACTAAAGAATATAAAAGAAAGAAAACTAAAAACAAAAGAAGACATTTCTGTCTCTCTGATAAGGGCAATGCATACTCCACTCTGCTCTGTGTAGATTTTACATAACAATAATCCTTCCTTTGACTTTGACCCATCCCAATGTCGAAACCAGAATAGCAGTAAAAACTTCATCAGCACTGACCTCGCTGTTAATATCAGCTCCCGCGTCCAGCAGCATCTGCACCATGGCCTCGTCTCCGCGGACACAAGCATACATCAGCGGAGTCATCCCCTACACGGGGCGTGGGTACAGAGAACAAGAGCAATCGCATCACTTCACAAGTTAAAGATACACTCATTTTGTCACACAATTGACATTGTACCAGTTAGTTAAACCTGTTTTTTCCAATAAAGTAGTACAAAGACAGGTTGAACTTTTGGTCTGCTGTAAACTTGTATCCTTGACAGTTTCACTCCCAGCACCTTGAGAGCAATATTCTACTATTGATTGTTTTAAAGGATACCATATGAATCAATATCTCCTCTGGGCCGTCAGGGAGGCTGTCCTGGCAGAAACATACAGTACCAGACTGTAAACTTGAAAGTTTCTGCTTAGATCAGGCCCAAACTAAATGTTGATTTTCCCATGGAAAGTACGGGTTACACTTGCAGTATTCCCCTGATGATTTACTGTACTGGAGGTGGTAGCGGTGATATAATGCAGAGCACCTTGGCAGAAAAGCTGCAGGAAAAATATATATCAGATTAAGCTTTAATATTCATGACTGCCTCTCTGCTCACAAGCCAGCGCCGTGCTCAGAGGTGAAGGAGCCACGTTTTTCCAAGCAAACACAATTTTCTGTCCCACAGGCTGTGTGTGTGTGTGTGTGTATCAGTGTAAATGTGCCTGCATATGCATTATTTAATGTGTTGACTGTGTCTCTAACCTGCTCACTCATGCTGTTGATACCATCGGGCCCCAGCAGGTTAACAGCCTGCTTCACCAGGTCTGTTCGTCCACAGCTGAGCATACGGAAGCCCAGATCCTGCAGGAACTTTGCTTCAGTAGAGGCGGCATCCAGTTTCCTCGAGGCACAGAAGCAGTCATCCGTTCTGAAGGGCAGAGAACACAAAGTGATTCACAGTGCAAGCTGACTGTTTTGACTTTTTGCAATGCACCATATTTTCCCCCAAACACCTGACAAGCTTTGTTTTTTAACACTATGGGGAGGGTGAGTGCATGGGCAATACGCACATCTATTCTCGCTCAGATCACTGAAGTGTGAGCGCGTGTGCGATTTCACACATGTGCTTGCTGGTGGGGTCTGCAGCCCAAAGGCGAACGCACCGCTCACAGCCTTACCGGAGCTGACGGGGCTCACAGTCCACTCCAGGCAGCAGCAGCCTGGCAGCCTGCCGGACATCATCGCTGTCCACAGAGAAGCTGCGTCTGTGTTCGGTGTGAACCACAGCCACGCGCACCCACTCCATCAGAGGCGGCAGCACCATGAAGGGCCTGTAGGGGGAGATAGAGGCACATGTTGAGGCCACCAGAGACTCGCACTGAACTTCAGTCAAAGTAAGTACTTGGTGTGCCCGGGCACTTGCAAGAAAAATCCACCTAATACAGAATTTGCATATGTTATTTTGGAGATCTTGCCCAGCTTGGCGGATGTTTGAGAACAAGATGAACTCTATGTAGAAGATGAAATCAAAAATCCAAAACCAGTGTGTAACAGAGAGACACTTTGATGTGAGAAAACCCAAACTGAGCAAGATCATAGCAGATTATAGATCACAGATTGTAGCAGAAAGAGGAAAAAAAAATCTAATTCTGTTTTGTACAGTCTGAGTCAACTATGAAGATTTGAATCATTTGTGTCTTGAATCTTTTCACTACTTATTTTGCTCTATTGTACAAAAGCCTGACAGAGTGAAGTTATAATACTGTGCTGATACTGTTAAGGCTCGGTTGGTTACACTTATTTTTTAGCTAATTTATAATGTGCTATAAAAACCCACATAATGCAGTGCAGTACATGTGTAATGCAGTATCATAGTTTTTAACTGCCTTAAAATGGATCGAGATGTCATAATAGTCATGATGCATTACATGCAACATGGAATATATTACATTTGGGTTTTCTAATCTATTTTGCAGAACATTATAAGGTCTTATGTACATCATGGCACTCTCTGTAAACATCACAGAGTGAAAGTGTGGTTACTGCATACCAGCATACAGAATTTATGACTGCTCACAGGCTGTTTAAAGCTGAAGGAGGTAACCTGTATAAAGATAACTTTTAATCACATTTGCTAAAACTGTGTCATGACAGTCATCTATGAGATAAATAATATGTGAAAAAAACAGTGTAATTTGCTGCCTCTGAGGCCATTTGAAAAGAATCCACCTTGCCCATATCAAAGCAACCAATCAGAGTATCTGACTGAGCATTAATTTCTGCTTCTGCACAGGCTGCAAGCAGCTCCTCTCCACTGCACATGTGCTAACTCTGAGCGGGCACAGTGGTGAACAAACAACCAAGCAATAAGTAAACTGCACACCTCTCCTTTTGTCAACAACAGTTTACATGACAAAGACAAGTAAACAGAAAAAGAGCAATGAAGTAAATCAAGCTAAAAAGAAATAATTATGCTGAGCGACACCAGTGGGAGGAGCTTTGGAGGTGAGTTGGAACACACCGTAGAGAGTTAAAGCTCTGCTAACCTAGGACCATTTTCTTCTAAATTTTACAAACTTCAGCTTGAGAGTAAACTGAGGGTTTAATGGTATTTCCTATTTGTATTATAACAGTTAACAGCTTGACAGAGCAAAGTGAAAATGTGGTGAGAAAACACAGAATTCTCATTGAGAGAAAATGTCTATGGGAGAACTCTGCACAGCCCACAGAGCCCACGCTCATGGACATAAATATGCAAAATACAATTGCTGCGAGTATGAATGGATCAAATAACTTCCCCTTCTGGCTTTCTGTCTGCCTCCACGCTTCCTGCATCAGAGTTTACTGCAGCCACTTGAAATCCATATGCATGAAGATACATATGCATGGTGTCACATTTTGACCTTCGTTACTGTACTGACAGCATGCTATGGATATAAAAATACACTTTTCTCACTCAGGCAAAACAACAAGCTGTCATAAAGACATTATGCAAAACATAACCACTCTCTATATTTTATGCCTATAGAAAGCATAGTGTTAGTAAGTCTTTGTATTATGATGAGACAAGTAATGCCTTATGACTGCTGGTATGACACATGAAGGCTGAAAAAATAAAGATATGGGCTTTAAAGACTTTAAACTAATTGGTTTAAATACCAATGTGTCAAATTTGACAATTAGATTTTTTTTAAACTATGTATCTTTTCAATCCCATAAAACAGCATCCAGATCATAATATTGACAATCTGTTTTATTTCACAAGAAAAAAAACCCTCTTTCTTTGACGTCATCTCTTTGGATGCTGATGAAGAAATAAGCTCTTTGTGAGTTTTGTATGAGCTGTCACATATACACGCTGTGTGTACTTGATGAAGCTTGGCCTCGTCCTCCGGGATTTACCGTTCAATACATCACTTTGCAAAAGTGCCTGGGCTGTCCTTGACACGTGCTAGGCCCATATCTGTCACTCATTGTTAATTAGTCACTCATCAATACAACTCTGAGTTGATGCGAGAGTCCTTTAATAATAGTTTCATCTGCTGAGGAAGGCAAGCACCTTTGTTTTACTCACTTCAAAGGAGCGTGACCTGCAGCCACATGACGCCACTGGGTCCACAGACTTCATTATAGCAGCATACAACACCTAATCAAGAGGCATGGAACGTATAATGGCAATACATTCCCACACGGACCCAGCGGAAAACACTGGTTCACGAGAAGTTCAAGGTCTTGCTGTTTCCATGCAAACCTCTCAAGAATTACAATAAAACAGAGGCTGTTACAATCTCACAGCTCTCCCTAATGTTGGCTCTGGCAATGTGCTTAAATAAAACAAACATGCATAAATGTGATTTTTGCTACAAATGGTGGTCAGAGCTAAAGCAGATGTGAGCTAGAAAGCAGGAACATGCATTAGCTGATAACTCGCTCCACTGCAGGCGGTAAAGTCGAGAGCGCCCTGAGGAGGGCTGCTCAGTCTCAACTGTCAGTACGTTTCCTTCTCTGCTGCACGCTGACAGGGGTTTCCACCAAACTGTAGGAAATACTGAACAGGTTAACGTATAAATGCTACAGTGGAATATGAGTTAAAAAAAACAAAACAAAAAAGAAAAAAACTCCTGAACTCAGCAGGAAAAGTGTTCATGAGCAAAAACTGCAAAGATTGTGAAGTTTATTCTAGCCTTTCCCGACTTGTGGGAAAACTCTGAATTGTCCAAAAAGTACAGGATGGAGGATCAAGAGAATTAACACCATGGAAACGTAGCCTAATCCTTGTGTCATTCTCACATAAGTCACTAGCACAGTCCTACAGCTGCCAGCTGAAAATGTCCCACTATGTCAGGGGCAGTCGTTATAAATACTGACTGAGCACATGCCTGTGCACGCCCGCCTCAATGGCCCCTTCCTGCTCAGGTCGCCCAGGGGGCTCACTCAAGCAGTCAATAAGTTGACAATTCACTTATATGAAACTACACTTTCCTTCCAGAGAAAAACATCTGGTGCCATTTCAGGGGTGAGCACGGAGAGCCAGAAATATAATAAAAGCCTGCTGAGGTGCACAGTTACAGCAGGATGAACTTGTCAGTTTTCTACAGAGGGAACATTACCACTGGATGGTGTCTATAAAATTATACGCCGAGGGGACAAGGAGGAGAGATGCCCAAGTATAAACAGTGGATAACTAAGGGGAGTTTACACTTTTTCCCCCTTGTGGTCTTGCAGTGGTTTCCATTACTGTCCCAGTGAACATTAAAGGTGCAATATTTTTACTGTACCACAGTACAAAATGAGGTGAAGGGCTCTGATGGATTAATCAATACCAGACCATTCCATTACTTTGCTTTGTTCTAGTTTAAAGAAATCTCACTCTTTAAAAACAGCAAAAGAAACAGCTCAGCTATAATGGGAGGTGCAAGTAGATACTGCAACTGACAACTTTTGTTTCCGACCAACTGAAAAACTGTTTCTCCTACAAAACTGTACACTGTGTTATATTACCCCTTTATTAGATGTTCCTGTTACATCTGTTCTCCAGCTAGCTTGCCTCTTCTTATACTGTGGAAATGTGAGTTTTATCTTAAGCCTGAAATAAGGTATTTTTTTATCATTTAGGGGCAGCAGAAACTGCAGTAAACACATTTATCCTCTTATGGGCTGATATGGTGAATGTAATAATTGTGTAACTCCACTTTCAGCAGATGTGGAGCAACATTAGCATTTATTTGGAACTGTGTACACATCCGTCTGATGAATGGAAGTACAATATTTACTCTCCTTTTGGCTCTGTTTTTGGACTCCACCAGCGCCGGAGAAAAATATCTTGCTCTTTAGCTGCAAAATACTGTGCCGTGTTCAGCTCACTATCTCTCTGTTCAGTGCAAGGAGCATTCAGTGGGCTTTAAGGCTTTTTTGTTGAAAACAGTTGGCTGAGTGCGGTGAGAGGGAACCAAAAAAGTAAAGTTGCAGACCAGAAAACCAAAACACTGAGATGAAAGAAAACACTTTGCAGTTCTGAAAATGATCTATTTTATTTACTTTCCAGCATCTGAAGGGTCAAACCCGAGGACACTGATGGCTGCTATTACACTATGTTTTTCCTTGTGTGACAAGAAATTACCAAAACCAACAATATATCAGTACATTTCCCTTTCCCAAACCTCTCTACAGCTCTGCTCCTCAAGCTCATTTGTTCCTTATGAAGTAGTAAACATTTTAAAAAAGGACCACAAATTTTATTTTCAAAAAAACACTTATCCATTTGATTTCCAAAAACAGCCTTTAGACTGTAGATTTTAAAAAAAGATGGTACCCAAACAAAGGTAAGAAGTTTTTCTTGAGATATATTTTAAGGGAGATAACTAAGTTGATTTTTGGATGAATTCAGTTAATCTCCAGCTTGTATTTTTGGTCTATGTTATTTAGGTTCAGTGTCAAAGAGTCTGAACGTCCTCATTCTTCCCACATATTCCTCCTCACCTCTCTGTCTGTAAGGTAACCTTGGAGGGCTCGACGTTGGGGTTCTCCCACTCCATCTGGTGGCAGTGCATGAAGTAACACAGCGTGTAGATCGCTTCGGGCGCCCAGTGAATCACACTGCTCTTCTGGTGGATCGGCGTCCCGTTGTTATGGTTCTTCATATAGAGCGGCTGCAGGTAGTGCATGGCCCGGGACACCAGGTCACCTACACACACACACAAAAGAAACATGAGTAATGTAAAAGGAAGCCATGTGCAGGCATGAGGGTGAAAAGACAGGAATATTTTGAGCACACGGCCTTTAAAAAGACGTCGGGGAATCATTTTGTTCCTTCCAGCCCCCTTAGAGCTCACTCTGTCAGGGGGAATCGAGAGTTCCCAAGCACCACATTCAGGAAAAAGACAGGGTTCATCCCAGTCCTTTATGTGCGGCTCACAGGGGGAGAGCAGGAGAATAAGCATGCTCAGGACTGCGCTGTGTGATGAATGAATATTTATGGATAAACATTAGCTACTCCAAGCTATTTCCTCTGCATAATTTGTCAGTACTTTAAGGTCATCCAGTTGGGCTTGAAAAATCTAAGCTTGAGAGGACTCTGCTAATAAAAATTTGAATATTCTCTAGGCGGGTTTAAAAGAAAGTAAACAGTTCTTGGAAAAGCATGTTCAGCCCCTTTTTTTTATACTTATGGGACGAGGTGGATTGCCTTTTAGTGCAGCAAATTCAGTTAATCAGAAATCAAGGGATGTACTGGAAGTTTCTTTCACAGCAGGCCAGATAGTCAAGACCACCACCCACTTCAAGAAAACATCATGACTGTGGCACCTTAGTTATTGACTGGCAGAGCAAGCTTACTTGAAACACAACCCTGTGTTATTACAGCGTGGACTCAAATCCCATTTCACCAAACGCTGTCAGATTTCTGTCACTGCTCCTTCCTGTCTAGACCTGCTGCACTGTGAGAGGATGTAATGAAATTCCGAAGCGGGGTCAATCTAAAAAAAAAAAAAAGAAATAAAAATAAAAGAAAAAATCTAATCTGCGTGATATTTTTCTGGTCAATTTGATACTATTCAAGGCAAAGAAGTAATAGAACATGATGGCCCTTGGTTCCCCGCTCTAAATGAACTATACTGTATGTGTGGCTATACAATACAGAGTGGGAACACACGGCCATTCCCTCGGACAAAAGGGTTTGTTTAGCATCAAAATTGTGCTATTTGGTGCCTGCCAAAATTCCATTTACCCTTGACAATGTGAGAGGCGAGTGTGAAAAGGACGCCTGAATGGGGGAAGAGCATTCATGCAATGAAATAGTCAATCTCTCAGCTGTCCTGTGGGAACAGTGGGGCTGTGCTGATTGAGAGATGTGCTGGACAGCATCTACTGATGCAATGAGCAGGAAATATCATAACAGGAATGCACACCTCTTGTACAAACCTTAAGTTGAGACCCTGCAGTTTTTCGCCGTTGCTCTCTGTCTCTCCTGCTGCACTTTTCTCTTAATTGCACCAACGGGAATACAGATGAGTTTGTAACAGTGCCCTCTTAAGCTCGGTAAGGGAAGTTGAGGTGGTCAGCGACAGCCAGCTCTCATGTCTTATTTATGCCGGCCTGTGACATTTCCGATGCCAGCAGAGGAAGCTGGCAGGGCTGAGGAGGAAGATTATTTCGAACGAGTGCAACAGTGGCGAAGGAGCAGCAGCTTAACTCATGAAGTGAGATTACGGCCTCTCCTTCGGCAGGCGCACACAGGGAAAACTGCTGAAAAAGGATTAACCTGCAAGGAGTCGTTTCGGCTAAAAAAAATTTAAAAAGAGGAGGAACGGACAGAAGGAAGTACAACAGTTTAATAAGCTAAAATGTCAATAGCCTTTCCATTATAAGATCCAGGCCTTTAATCAATAGCTCATCCCGGGTAATGAATTCTTTATGCTAACAAGAGGAGGAGAGGTGGAGGACACGTGCAGCACATCCTGCTCCTCAGGTGTCTCAGTGATTACCTTTTTGCAGCAAGGCAATGCTGCTTCTTTGTTTTAAAAGCTGCTAAATCCCCTCGGAAAAAGCAAAATCACACAAATATTCCATTTTCCAAAGAATAATGGCACTGCTTTGATTTATGAGGGACTTTATGAGAGTTGGCACCTTTTAGGTCAGTAACCAGCAACGCAGCCCCACATAACAACCAAACTGCTCATTACTTCAGAGCGTGTGAGGACTCTTTCATGTTTAATGGTGAGAAAGAAAGTATATCCTTTGGAGATGTGGAAATGAACTCTCATTTCTCAAAGTTATACAAAATTATATTCAGTTCTTCATTGACAAATAAATATGCAGTAACCAGCTTTCCTTTGGGTGTTGATGAATGAATACATCCTGCACTGTGCAGCTGCTGCCATCATCACAGCTTCTGTGTTTCAATTATTTGCTGCTATGCGGCCGTGATCACATTTAATGGTTGCCTGTGGCCATCTTGACTCAACAAGATGCTCAGCTATTCTTCCTGCATTAGTTTTGTCTGTTTGAAAACAGCCAGAGCTTTAAGCCACCAGCTACCACGCATATCAGATAACACAGAGGGCACAAACACTGTCTTTATAGAGCTGGTCCATCTAACTCTGGGAAAAGACTCCCTGAGAAAGAGAGAAAAATACAAAAGAGAGGCAACACTTGACAAAAAAACAACTCAACTCTCTTTAAATATAAAACATTATTCCTTTTAGTGTTGAGCCCTGAGTGGAATTCTTGCTGAGAAGGTCTTTCCTCGTCATTACCTGACTCTGCTTTCAGAATGACAACCCATTATAAGGACTGAGGAGTCAAACACAGCAATCAGTGACAGGAGCGAGCACACTGCGTCCCTGCACTAACCTGTCTGAGTCTGTCCCCAACCGCACCCCCACCGCCTCTGAACAATCAGGACAGGTTAGTTTGCACACAAAGTAACATCACAGGACGACTCTCGTGCTGTCAGAAGTCTCTGGAGTCTCTATTAGAGGAGGAAATTGTGTTCTCAGAGGATTAACGATGGGAGATGTGATGTACATCAGTGTTAAGTGAAATCCACTTTTCTCTTCACAGGCATGCTGTTAAACAGAAGGCCACTATTGTTAAATCACAGCAAAAATAATAAACAGACACAGAAGGATTGCACTAATTTATATTCACAATATTAGTTATCTATTTAACTTTGAGATGCAATGACAGGATCCCATCAGTGAGCCTATTTAAAATCATGGAGCAAAACACAGAGTGTGCGCATTTTACCCTGAAGCGCTAAAATCATGAAATTGTTCATATTTCTACAAGATTCTGCTACTTTCATCAGATACGTGGCCATTCTGTGGTATTAAATGTGAGCACTGTCCTCAGTACAAAAAGACATCTATGCTCTTACAGCAGGGAAAAGAAAGGTCACGATTTCTTGGACTGCTGTAGGACCAGCTTCAGAAGCCTCTGTGGTAGAATGAACTTGTACTTGAATAATGAATAATGAATACAAGAGCGTTTCCAGTATCAGTATTAATAACTAATATTGTATGACAGAGTACATTCTGGGGAATGTAAGGCTAAACATAAATTATTAATGGCGGCATTATTATCTTAGTGCCGGTAATAGGTAATTGCAGGTAATAAAATAACAGGACAAGTTAAAAAGCCATAAAGAACGTGACAAAGATGTCAAGACTAAAATCCAGCTGGAAGTGTCCATTAGTGAAGTTAAAGCTATTACATGTGAAATGCAATTTTAAAAGTATTACAGAGCAAAACCACAACATTTCTTTTCACTCTCTGTGGTGTAGAGAGGCTCGGTAGGTTTTAACTTGGATAAAGGAAGGAAACACAGCAAATCAGTGACTGGATCAGTCTGCTTTTGTTTTTTCGTGTACTGTCTTGAAGCATTTAGGAATTATTTCAGATTATCCCCAAAATGTTTTTATGGAAGAAAAACAAGTGTTTGATATGTTAAAACATAAGGAGTTATTAAAAGAGTCCTTTGAAATACGCCTATTTGCTTTCTTACCAAGAATTACAGTAAATATGAAGCAGAAGATTTTGTTAACTTTGGTACCTTTGCTGTTTCCTTCTGTTTCCAGTCTTAATGCTAAGCCCACCATCTCCAGGCTAGTGCTTTGTATTAAGACATTTGATATTCATGTCACCTGATTTTTGTCAAGAAAGACAGTAAACGTATTTCCCATGACGGCAAACTATTCCTTATTCCTACAGTAAGAGAGGGAGGGTCAGTTCCTGATGCTCCTGGTGGTTGTGAGGTTCGAACATGACACATGAACCGGCTCAGAGAGGTCACTGTCATTTGACGTTGTTTCACTTTGTGGTTTTGATATTTTCCAGCTGTATAGATTTACATATTTTTATGGAGAAAGCCTACATGTATTTTTTACGCTCCATCCCATCGGTACTTCTACCAAGTTACACAAACAAGTGTGTGTGAAGCATGTTTGAGGCAGGATTTTGTCCGGCAAGACTGAGTGATGATGACACACTACGAGTCCTAATAATTGCAGCATTTGTGGGACTGTCATTTCAAATATGCTAATTTGGCATTTTGGCGAAAGAGAAAATGAGAAAATACAAAGAAGTAAATCAGTGGCAAATTGAATCTAAATGCCAGTGCAAAAAACTGTCCCTGCATAGGATGCATATTTTACTGCAGTGGAGCAGCCAGTGTTGTTTTCTTAAAAAAAAAACAAAAACAAAAAAAACTATCATCTGTCTTTCTCTCTAACCTTCCCATCCTTTATTCTTTTTCTGCCTCGCATCTTGCTCTCTTTTAAACACTCCATGTGACAGGCAATGCAATCATTGCAGGCTCTGCTGCCTTTCTCAATTATTTTTTTTTTTCCCCAGCTTGAGCTGTTTGCAAATCCTATAGTTATTTACAGAATTCCTCTCCAGAGCTGATAACATTACCACTGGACTAAGCTCTACTATTATCCGTCGACCGCTCTGTTGTCTCAGAGTGTGTTTGTGGTGTCAACACAACAGAATGAGTCCTTGCTTGACCTCATCAATACGACATGGGCAGAGGACTGGCGATCTGCCTCGACGCTGCACCCCACCCCTCCTGCCTCGGTCCTGAGAAAACATACAGTGAGGAGAACTGGCTCACTGTTTATTCTGATGATAAATGTTTACACTAGATATACAGAAAATATTTCCCCAGCCTTGTCTTGACATACCAATGCCATGACAACAGAAACAGACCGCTTCCCCATTATTTGGCTTGAGGATTTTTTTTTTTTTAAAGTTGTCAAGCACATGAGGAGATAATCTGTCCTTATGTGACTGAATTTGTTATTCCTCTGTGAGGAACTCTGTGCAGCACTCAGATGTGTTTTCTGGAATGAGCTGCAGAGTTGCACGCAACCAAGAAACAAAACTGTTCATCATGTCCAATGAGCATCTTGATTCTGTGATTATATCTGATTATATCAAAATGGAAAACATTGGAGTTGTGTTCTCACTGGTTTGCGAGGCAGCTTGCCAGCACAGATTTGTTGAGGAATTATGAAAGTTTGTCAGAAAGTTCCTATCAAAACTGAAAACAAGGTGGAAACTTTAGTTTTGCTGAACTTTGTTTTGTCAAACTTTGGTTATGTACCATGACTTTTGTTCTGAGTGAGGACAGGGGTGAAACATAATCAGCACGTAATTTCTCAAGCAATGAGTAAAACCTATTATTATTATATAAAACCAACTAAAGCCTATTTACATGACTTTGTACTGTATAAATGTATTCAGAAAGTATTCTCATATCATTATTCTTTGAATAATGAGCATATTGGGAGTGGACAGACATTCAATTAAGTTTTGGAACGCTTGTCAAACATAAACTAAAATCATGTTTTAATGAATGGCTGTAGTTCATGAGAATTGCTCTCTCTGACAGCACAACTCCCACTGATTCACAACTATTTAAATAGGCACATACACATATACAGCAGGATTACTATACAGTGATTTACTAATAGGAAGGGACATTATTTGCTCCTTAAAGGCTAATTAAGACTAAGAATTTACAGCCATGCTAGTTTCTCTGTGAGGCTGTACAATGTACAATACACTACCTGTGGGCCTATTAGTACCTGCATGCAAACAGACACACTTAATGGAGGCACGTTCTGATCATCTGGTCATCCAATCCATTTAGTAGTTGTTGAGGCATTTCATTAAAGTGCAAATTTGAACCTCATGGGGGAGAAATGATCAGGAGTTAGGGGATAACGCCAAGGTCATTAGTATCTATCCTACAAACCATGAATGTCTTTACAAATTTCATGACAATTGATCTAATATTTTTTGAGATATTGTTAGTCTGGACCAAAGTGGTGGATCTACATTGCCATCCTTAGAGTCATATGGCTAAAGTGGCTAAAAAGCACTCTCTACCACTGTGGCAGGTCACTGTGCCTATAAGCTAAAACACAGAAAATAACTTCAGCTTTTGTATCAGATGGTTTAAATACTGCTTCAAAGGAATTTCAGTCCAAGAACAAATTCTGGGGGAAACGTGAAGTGTTGAACACGGAGTATTCTTTTGGCATAAAAATAGTCCAATTTAAAACTCTTGAATATCAGCCCAAAATAACAGGAGTCGGCAATTTCAGCTAAAAAACGCAGCTATGAGCTGTCAGCTCTATTGATCGCACCCTAATATACACACAGTTTTAGAA
The DNA here is from genome assembly GCA_023238725.1 of Scortum barcoo. NCBI lineage: Eukaryota > Metazoa > Chordata > Actinopteri > Centrarchiformes > Terapontidae > Scortum > Scortum barcoo. Next base: position 20,466,534 of record CM041536.1, on the reverse strand, counting down.
TGTATTTTTCAGGGGAGATTCCCTGATCATAAGTGCTCTTTTTCAGCAGTGTCCCGCCTAGCTCTCTCACAACTTGCATATTATGTAACCAAAAGTATGTGGACACTCAAACACTATACCAATATATGATACTTTTGAACATCTTAATTTGAACATGTGCATTTATATACTAACAGCCTTAGTTCCTCTGGGAATATTGTCCACAAGATTTCTCAAGCTGCAGGGCTTTGTTCCCATTGAACCACAATAGCACACACTATACACTTTTATCACAGAAGGCCTTTTGACTTGTCACAGTAGGAAAGACAGTGTGAATAATGAAATTAATGATGGCTGAATTCCACTTTGCTGTTTGAGTTTCAGGGTTCTGGTATTGTGCACGCTGTCTCGCTGTCATACTGTCATGACTCACTGGGACACTTGAATACAACAGAGACCTTGTTAATGTTATTAGTAACACCTGTGCTTTTCCTACTATGACAAGTGTCTGCGGTGAAAAAAGCCTATTAGTGTGGTCGGCTACTGGTTTTGGGTGATAAGCCCTGGCGAGCAGTCGGCGCTCCAAGTCCTCCCAAAGGTGCTGGATGTGTTTGAGGTCAGGGATTTGTACAGGCGAGTTCTTCCACACCAAACTTCGGAAACCATTTTTTATGGATCTCTATATCTGCACAGCTGCATCGTCATCAGCACATCACCTGGCACTGACCAGGTGAAGAAGGAGTTATTGCATTGCTGAGGGGCAGACTGACCAGAGACATCACTGAGACATTTCCCCTCACACACACACACACACACACACAAACGACTCACTAAGTTCAGAGATGCTGCCCACTCTTGTGGCCAGTAAACACTGTTCAATGGAGCGCAGCTCAGACTGACTGTAGGCGTTTCCATCTCCGCTCTTCCCCACTCGCTGCTGTTCCCTGTGAAGATTCAGACCCTCAGGTAGGCTGAGCACACCTGAAAGAGAAAGAGAGAGAGAGAGAGGGGCTTTACATCACTAGCATGGTAAACTGCAGGGGTTTCTCTTTACAGGACAAACAGGGAATAAAAAACATAGAATCTCATACAATCATTTTGAGATGAGAAAACAATGAAGGGATATACAAGGTAGTAATTAAGTTTCCTAGTTGCAACTGTCAGCGACTTCTCCCACAGGTAATAATGTGTAATAATTCAAGAGCATTTTCATTAGTCACACCTTGTGTGTTACTTCTTCTTTCTCGCTCAGAGTGACGAGGCAGACTGCTCTCCCTTTCGCTTTGCTGACAGTTTCTTATTCCTCTGCAGCTTCGTCCTGCACCCTTCTTACCGTTTGCAGGGTGTCAACTTATGAAACGGCTGAAAGCAGTGACTCTCTGCTTAGTCCTTTAATCATTGTGATAAAAAAGTAGCTTTGCTTTAATGGCTCCTTTCTCATAATATGTTGCTAATTTAATGCACATGCTGCCTGCGGCGAAGGTGACATTCTTCATTCATCTTGTGGGAGCAGACAATTGCTTTTAGGGTGATTCAGTTTCACTTTTCCCCATTGAGGCAGCAGATAAAAAACATGCAAGGGACTGTAAGAAAAAGATTGGAGTGGAGGGGGAGGGAGGGTACAGAAATGGGTAAAGGTTAGTGATAGCGCTTAGTGTTAAAATCTAAAAAATGTCAAAGATGTGTATGGTGTAATGGCTTTATGAAAATAATGACTCCATCAGCATGTTAAAAGAGTACTCCACTGATTTAGCTTTGCACTCCTAAAACGTTTTCAGACTCATAATGGACAGTAATAAAAATGATGCAGCAGAACCAGAGATATAATCTTTTTTTTTCCATTTTCCCCATTCTTCTACCATGTAAAAATCTGGGGCCTACATTTCCTGCAGTTCCTGCAGCTCGACCGATTGGACTGTGATCGGGGTGTGCATGGTGGTAGCGGTCGATGTAGCCTTTGGCTGTCACAGCATCAAGCAGAGATGAGGAGCAGTCTACAGAGCTCTCGTAAGATCACTACTTTCTAACACACCTCCACCTCCACATTTTTTCATTTTCAAAATTGTAGTCATTCGCACCAACAAAAAGGTGAAACATTGTGAAAACACACCCTCCCTACCCCAATAGTTCCTGACGATACAGAAAATGGGGTTAGTTTCTATCAATAGCTCTAGTATCTCCTTTGAATATACAGCAACTCCTAAAAAGTGCTGATTTTAAAAGGTGGGCCTCTGATAATACTCAACTTTTGTGCTTGCTATTCACCCAGACAGGTAATAAAAACTGTGTGGCCAAAACATCTGGAAACAGGTTTCTTGGTAATAAGTCACAGTTATTTAGCCTATAAACCAACAGAGCAGCTGCAGACAGAGCAGCAGCCGTGGCACCATCCCATCTACATCTTTGTTCACGTCAGGCTGGAGAGCTACTGACAACCTGCACGACCCTGGAACAAAGAGCAGGAGACATCACCATCTGCTGCACCAGTGTCAGGTGTCCTAAACAGCTGCAGTTTTCAGCCAAAGCTCTAAGAAGCCAACAATATCAATTTTGAAGGAAAGAAACTCTCTTTGTGTTTCTGCAGGAAATTGTCCTCCGGGATTACTCTGAAACACTTCCTTTATTGCTTTTATTGCTCGCAATGCACATGGCTCTTTGTTGAGCCATTGTGCAAACTCCAGGAAATCCATTTTAAACCATTTAAAGCAGCAGGGGGGCTACCCTGGCACCTTCCCCGTTCCCACTTTTTCTCAAACAATTATATACCAGAGTGAATAGCCCACTCAGAGCGTGACCACAAAAATCATGACCCGCCTCCTCTGATGTGAGCACACTAAAAGTGTGACAGGGCCCGATATTGCACTGCAGCGGCAACAATTCCAACTGAGTAATAGATGAAGAAAAGCATCATTCACTTTAACACTGACCCCATAATCAACATCTGTATATTTTATTTATTTGTCTGTGTTGCACGTGATGTGATTTTCTGTTTGAGGCTGTTGCTGCCACAGTAGCAGCCGTACCAGTGATCACATGTACTGTGTGGCTGCATGAGTAGATGGTACTTAAACATTAATAAAAACACCTAAGCGTTACATTTAAGCTTTAAATGTCCAGCTCCTTAACCTTGGTGCAGGGGAATAACAGGACCAGCTGACAGTGAAGTGCTGGATGCTCTCAGGATGGATTCAGGCAAGGTGACTCACTGGCTCTCTGCGTCCTAATGCAAGGCACTGTCTACCCTCGGGGAGGAACTGATGGAGTTCTTACATGCCACCGACAGTAGCTGCTCTCTCTCTGTCTCTCTCTCTCTCTCTCTCTCTCTCTCTCTCTCTCTCTCTGTGTGTGTGTGCTTGCGTGATGAGAATTCTTGTCACTGTCTTCCTCCTGATTGTCACTGCACCAGAAATCTCCCTGGAAATGTAATGTTTTCAGGTTTCAAACTGCACACAGCGTTTTAAGCTGTTTACCGGCCATAATCACAATAGCACGACAGTTGTTTTGGGACGTGTTGTGGCAAGAGACGATACTGGGCACTTGCCACTCTTTAAGCGGACCAGGCGTGTTTGCCATATGGCAGCTCTTCAGCAGAGAGGAGAGGAGGCTGAATGATGCTCCAGGCATGACACTGTCACTGGAGAAGAAGTAATGAGTGCAGGAGTTCCCATTAAGATGTCACTGCATGCACCTTAGTCACATCCTGTGATAGGCAGCCACACAGAAAAGATCCAGTGCACGGTCAAACGCATATTCCACATTCACTGCCAGAGAAAAAAGTCACTTTTAGCCAAAATATTATCACAAATACACACAGACAGCACACTGCCTCCTGAGTTGTTTTTTGTCGATGAGCTTAAGCTTTGGGTCATCACTTTAAGTGTTTGGGTTGGATGTTTAAAGGAACAGTTTTGGGAAGCGTGCATATACCATCTTGTATGTATGAGTGTGCCCATGTGTTTGTGTTCAGCAAAATTAATTCATTAATTTTTAAAGTTTACCTATTACAGTGACACTAATGCTGTAAAGAAATGAAAAAATAAAACAAAATCTTTTTTTTTTATTTTCACTCGTTCTTTCTCAGGGCTGTAAAAGGGCATGCTACTGTAGTCTGGATCCACTCTAACTGGTCTCGGGGTTGACTAGAACAGTGGGGCAGGGACGATGACCTCGATGTGGCTCCTACCCTGCACTTAAATCTATTTTGGAGGGACACATAGGGAAGCGCACTTCCCCAAACACACTGCAGCTCTGCAGGAGCGCTGGCTTTGGGTTTCACAGACGGACGAGATATAGAGACGGCAGAGTCGAGCTTCGATCTAGCAAAGCATCACTTTGATCAACGAGATGTAGTTCGGACTCGACTGTGGTATTCGATTCATATACCACAATCAGATCAGACAAATATCGGCAGCGTGATGCAAACACAGCATAAGAAGAAAACACTGTTTTAGTGCAACATTACGGCTCTAAAGAGTTAATCGTGTTGTTACTGTACATGGATCACAGTAGTGCTGCCCCACTCTAGGCTCCGGCTCTGCTCTGCCAGGCCAGATGGCTACCATATGTATACCAAGCGAATGATCATAGAGGGAGACGTAGCGAGATGGAAAGTGGGAAACAGAGCAGTGATGTGTGTTAAGATGTGTTAGAATGCCTTTGCTTCTCTGAATGGCTGAAATGGAGGTGTCAATATGAAGCAGTTTCTCGTTTTGAAGGGATGTTGTTATGCCTGAATAGACTGTAAATCTCCAGTGGTATGGCCTTGGTTTGGGCTCTCAGGTGACCACAGTATGGTCTGAAGTGGCCACAAGTCTTTAATGGGTTAGTTCTGTGCCAGCCACGGGAACATAAATGAAAACTGTGCAACCACGGGTCCTGTGAGAAAATACATGTGCACATGCAAATGTCTGTTTGAATTAGGAACTCGACGGAGGGGAGAAGGCACCGAATGAACCACAAATGCAGGCAAACACACCGGCTCTAATAGTCAGTAGCTCCAAACAAGTTAATAACAAGCCGCGTTGCATACAATGCTGAAGTCCATGCACACAAAAGCAGACATACACGGATAATTATTAGTAATTAAAAAGTCTTAATCCCAGGAACTTCATGTCTAGTTGAAGTGGGACGCGCTCTGCAGAGAGAACAATGTGTTCAGCTAAATCCAAACAGAATATTTCCTTTTGCTGGGCAGCGGCGTTCAGGAAAACACTGTGCTGGAGATGCTCTTGCTGTCTCTGATACAGACGAATGAAAAAGCTCCAGAGATTGCGTGATGTGTCACGCTGAAAGAAACACACAAGCCACCTGATGTTTTCCAAGTATGAGTAAACCCCCAAAGGAAATGCATTCTGACTGTAGGTTTAGGTGTATTTTTGTTTTCAGACTTTCAGTAAGATGAGCCTACTGTTAAGCACATCTATGAGTTACAATGAATGCAGAATGAATGTGATACTGTGCTGTGCTTTGTTGATATTATCCTCCAGAAGAACAGAAGCCAGGGGTCATGGCTCATATACACTACAGCACCTCTTGGAGCTGACCGGTAGTCACTGTCTCATGCTTCCCTCAAGGACACTGAGGTTCTGCCTGCTGAGGCTTAAACCATCCAATTAATCGTTTCGTCACCCTGCTGCCCTCCGCCGTGTTGCTGTTCCAGTTGTGACCTGTGAAAGGTGCATGCGTACAATCATGTATTAGATTAGATTTTCTTGACTGAAGTCACACCTCATCATTGACAGTCCTTGAAGCAGTTGTCCACTCGACACCAAGACATCAAGGCACAAACAGAAAAAATGATTTAGTCCACCCTGTCTTTAATATGGTGCCTGGCGTACAAGTGTGTAAGGGTATGTCTATTTAAATTTAAGATTCATAAAGCTGTATTAATCAATATCTCTGTTTTAACAAGGGGCTTGTTTTGGTAGCGTCAGAGGGGTCTTTACATCACAATCCCTCAAAGAATTATCACCCAACCCTCCACCTGGCCTCAGCAGCGTTTCAACTCACTGTTTTGGTTTTACCACCTCACAGTTTAAATACTGTGGTTCAGTCTCCAGCTGCAGCACTCAGCAGTTTTCTGTAAAAGAAACCAGTGGATGCTACCTGCCTGTCACCAAACAGACACAGTTAGTGACTATCTGGTGAACACAGTGAAGCTTTTAGCAGCTACAGAGCCAGATATTTCCATCGGAGTTCATGGAGACCAAAACAGACTGTACAGGAGAGTGAAGGTTTGAATAAAAATTCAGGAGTTGAAAGGTGGCTGAATGATGTTGCTCTGTATTTCCTGAACGTGTAAATAGGTAATTGCTCACCAACACTTTCCTCTTAACAACTTTCTCGGGGAAAATGACTTCTTGTGTTTCTGCTGCCTCTTGGTGGCCACATTCACTTCAACCAAGCAGAAAACTTTAGTCATGTTTCTTTAATGTGCAAATCATTATTATTATGTACATAAAAACAGATGGATGGAAACATGCTTATGGATAATGTACATTAAAATAGTTGAACTTGACAAACCTACTTTAAACAGTTTATGAAAGCACTAATATGTTAGATTTAGCTACTGATATAATGTTAACTTTTGTATAAAATATCATTTTCATTTCATTCAGGAGTGATAATGTGATAGTGACAATAAAAGTGCAGAACGTATGAGTGAGCGTCAATTAGCTAATGCTAAAAGAAAGCAAATATAATAGAGGGATAGGTAATAAAGAAAGGAGAGGTCAGCTGAGTGGGGACTGTGGCCACTGAATCACTGCAAGCAGCTTGGAAAATAGCAGCACACAGGAACTGAGAGCTAAAAAAATGACAGACGTGAATAAGTCGAGCAAAAAATACACATGCGAGTGCATACTATGCGAGTCACCAGCACACAATAGGCCACACACTCAAACACACGCACAGACGGAGGACTTGTGACGGGTGACCGATGCACAACAAGGACACAACTTGAATTATGCAATCTTCTCCAATCAGAGGGAAACCAGCCTTCCTGCAGGCTGTGTGTTATTCCATCCCGAGGAAGTGGCTCTTTCGCTATTATTTCTCTCTTTTCATCTCATTTCTTCTGTCAAGGGTAATAAGTCTGTGTGTAATATCCATGAGTCGAATGCTTCCCGCAGGATGCTTTCCAGACAATGCTGGCAATCAGCAGCAGCAGGGAAAAATCTGAAGTCACTGAGCCGTAATCTCTCTGCTCACCCTGCACTACCTCTCCATGAGCTTTTTGGGAGAGTCTTAAAAAGCTGCGCTACGCTATTTGCTTCCTCACAATTATCTCATATAATCTGATACAGGGAGGTAAAGGGAAAAAAAAGTGGGTAAAAAAGTGGGTCTCTGTGGTCTGTTGCATTACAGTAAAAAGGAGGATGGAGTCACTGTGAATTACGACTGAAAAATACGAAAAGCCTCTGAACTTTTGACAAACAGACACAGCAATCCCGCTAAATGCAACAATGTTCTGAAGTAATTGCTCATTTAGCACTGAGGGCACTAGGGTAATTAAAGGATATGACTAATGTCATAAAATGAGATTTGCTGCAAGGGGATATTCTCCTCTGGGTCATTTTAAATGGGGTGACATCATATTGTGCTGCTTGTAAACACTGGGACCTTTTAAATAAAAAGACGCTCTCAGACATGAAAATGCAGTGCCATAAATATGAAGCAAAGTACAAAATAGATAAGACAGTAAATCCTTAAGGAATGGTGCAGTCACTGTGCAGCAAGTTTGCAATGTATGCATGCTTGAATGTTTGGTCATGCATCTGTGTGTCTCTTTGTGTGTGTGTGTGTGTGTGTATGATGGAGGTATTCCCAGGAAGTGTATGTATGAATGCCTGAGAGCTGTGATTTTACAGCAGTGTCAGTTTAATGAACATAACCACACTGTGCATCTCTTTAACCATGAAACTACACTGTAAAGACTCTGAATTGCCTTTTTGTTTCTTTAAAAAGAAGCAGCATCCACGTTTCCCCACTCTTTGTCATTTCCGTGCGTTGCTTGGGAAAATGTCACCTACAAAAGCAAAAGCTTCACAGCGAAAGAGGATGCATTCGGTGAGCAAGACGTTTGCAATGAGGGGAACAGAGGATGATTCAAAGTATTCTGGGCAAAATCACGCAATAGGCTGGATATAAGAAGCGATGACGAACGATGACACCAGGGTTTGTAATCCACGGCGCGGCCCGTTCACTGGAGGATGTATAGGCTGAAGGATGTGTAACATGTCTTGCTCTCTTAATGACACAGTTCTCTGTCCTCGTATTTTTAAGGAATCTCATGAGATACTAACACAATCTTTTTAATGCCCGTCACATTAAAAACACATCTTTCAGCCACCTCATCACACTGGGTGTTCCTTAATTAAAATGAACATGGGCACTGTAGTTTATTTTGAGTCAATCCCACATAAGCTGCCCTGCTGCTGAAGACTCCCTTGAGCACCAGATGTGCATTAATCCACACCTGAAAACAGTCCCCAGTATTTGCTCCCTTTCCTCCGGTTTAAGTTATTTGCTGAAAACTACAGTGCCCAGCTGTTTTAGGAAATGACTGAGCCTTTTTTTCAAAACTTAAAACTATTCATTTGTGACCCTTTTTTTTTTTATTTATCTTCAGTATAAACAAATGGGCTTGAGTGCCACAGGAAGGGTTGGGGAGTTTGAGATGACTGACTAACACATGGCTGGGGTTTTGCTGATAATAAGAATAACATAGCACGACACCAGCCTCGTCCTTTAAAATGTGGTCATGCCCACCTATGTTTCATTCCTGCGGCTCCTGTGGCGCACAGTAACTGCTCACATAGACCGCTGTAAACATTAAAAATAGTACTTTTCGGTTTTCCGAACAGGCCACTTTCTCGTCTACATTCAAGTGTTCCTGAGGTTTTTCCTGTATTTCCTCTTCTATGATCCTTTGTGTTATGTCTTAAATGGTGCACAGACACACATGTAAACCACTGTATGTGTAATATCCATTCAGTACCAACACCTGACTGCCAGATGCAAAATTTATCTCCATTTTCCTGCTGCTGCTCCTCCTCCTAGGAGTCCAATGTCTGCAAACCGGCAGAAATAATCTCATAACTGCTGCCATCCCGGCAAACAGGCCAAACCCCTGGCGTCTTGTGCGTCACTACAGAGTCACGTCAAGCGCATGCCCTGCTCTCTCCTTTCTCCTTTCTTTTCTAAATGCTGCTTTTGCCATATTCACAGCAGGCAGACGATTCAGTTATCAGTCGACTGTGTGATAACACCCTGCACAGTGCAGAAGTGTATGAAGCTCCTGTTCATATGAGGATAAAAACACAGTGTCACAGTGTTTTTATGTGAGTTCAAATGAGTGTTTATTTTTCTTACAGGTATCGGTTTGACTTTATCAGCCTGGTGCATGTGCATGTTTATGCCTTTATAAGCCTTTCTAAACCAATATGCTGACAGTAGACAAAGCAAAAACAGCACAGACGTTTAAAAAAAAAAATCCCCTAATATTGTAATTATTAACATCAAAGATTTCCTTAAGCAGTTTATCTGTCTTTCTTTTCTGAATGTTGATTCATTACTTTTCTCTGAGTTGTTTCAGGATGGGAGACTAGCAATCTATGAGACATAGAGCCCCAAATCGCTCTGTAATTGTTTGACTCACCTAGAGTAATCTATCATTCTGACTTCGCAAAGTGGCTGCGTGTAGCACAGACACTGACTGGAAGTGGGCCACGCCTGGCAGAGAGTGATGAGGCCTGGGGCTGTGGGCTGCTCCCCGCTGCGTCCCCCTACCCCCAGCGCCTTCTCTAGGGGGGTGACCCTCAGTGTTCAGGCCCTCTGTTAGCAAATGTCCCTGTCACTTCGATAATGTGAGAGCACGCGTATTAGAACTGTGATCATTCAATTTAAACAATGCTCCAAACCTCAGGGGAGGGGCCCCGGTGACCTCGACTGTATTGCTTATTACGGAAAATGTGGAAAGTCTGACAAAAAAACAAAGTCCTCTTTGTTAAGTCTTGAGAATGAGTGATCGCTCTCATACTTCGGGGTGAACATCGGCCAGGCTGTAATTGAGCAATTTGCAATATCGCTCACTAAATCCGTCATGCAGGCTCACCTTTCAAAAAATCATGTCCTCGCACACTCTTTAACCCATAAATCTCAAGAGACAGACACTGTGCTGCTGCCTCATGCATCATAAACAAAAGACAGAAAAAAAGAGATGCTTGCTACAGGATTCAAACAAGGATATGTTCCCAAAGCAGGATTGTTATTGCAGGTTAAAAATGTCACAGCCCGTGCCAACAGTACAGCCTTTAACGGAACACACAAACCGAGCCAAAGAAAACATTGAAGGTATCGTATTTTGGTTTTCTGCCCCGCACCAACTGACTCCAGTCGGCCGCATGCAGCAGGTAGGCTGGGTCTCCCTCCTGCTCCTTCGGGCTCTCCCCGACATGTTTTCCCAGCCTCTCCCCAGCCTCAGGCACACTGGCTCTGCTGTGAGAAGTGCGGAGGGCAGAGGAGACTGGCTGGCAGGGAGCAGCCACTTCAAATCCAAATACACAGACGCAGAGCTGGAATGTGCACACAAACTCACAAACTCATCCCTCCACACACACGACACACACACACACACCTACACCTACACACATCCACACACACACACACACAGTATCCCTCTTTTCCTCTGTTCCTGCTTCACTCTGCAGAGTTGTGAGATTCATACACACTGCATGCCAGGAATATAAATGCAAAAAGGGAGTCATTGTTGAGACGGCCAAGTTCAGTGTTCAACTCTCCACTCAGTTCCTGAGGTGGGGTTCACCTTAAAGTTTAAAACAGCAAAACCTGAAGTCTTTCAAAGACACAAATAGTGCTCAGCTCAGACTGTGGAGTCCAGAGGCTTCTGACCTCACACTCACAGTTTGCTCTGAAAAGGAAAAACACACCCAACGTGATGATTTAGGAGACTTGCACTTCTGCTCATGATGTTTATTCTGCTCTTCTCTCAGTGATCATTCATTTTCACCATCAAAATGCATCTCTGCCACTACACCCCACTAACCAGCATAGCCACATATCCCCACATGTCCCATCACAGTGTTGTATCCTCCCTGGCCCATGAAGAGGATGTACAGTCCATCATCATCAGGTCACTCATGCTCAACTCATTAGTGGTAATTAATGGTGGCCAAGTCCCTGGCCGCCCCAGGCTCTATGGAGTCTAAACCGAAACTGGGCCGTCCCCACCCCGCCCAGAGGAGGCAGGCACAAGTTGTTTTTCTGCTTGGTTGGCTGTGGCACTTCATCTGTGTGGTTTAATGCACTTGGCTGCATAGCCAGAACTGGAAATTGGCCAACCTCAGAGAGCTGAGATAAAAAAAGGACCTTTTAAAAAGTGTATTCAAATCTTATGCATATACGAGAATTTCGCCATGGAGAATGATAGTCTGGCTTTGAAGTGAAGCAGCCTTTGAGAGGGCCACGCGTTTTGCTTTGAAAATCATGACTGCTCGCGTGATATTCTACGAAGCGTGTCCACAAGCATTAACACCTCAACAGCATCAACAGAAAGTGCTCTTATTAAACAAGATCACTTAGCCCTCCTGAGGTACCTTTGAGAAGCTATGAATGAAGGCTATGCATGAAGTTCAGCAACCCATTATCCCAAATGGGTGTAGTGTTAACTTGTTTTCCAAATGCTCTGCTTGCCTCATTTCTCCACTTGAGGCCAACATCTACAGCCTCAAAGTCAGTGAGGCATTAATGCGAGCCGAGTGCACAGAGTTTCAGTAAAGATTAGCACAGAGATGCCAATGACCAGCATTATTGAATGCATGATTGGTTGACTGCTATTGCATAAAAAACTCATCTTAGGCAGTCATTATTAATTGCATTGAGCAGGCAAATGACATGAGAATTCATGGACTCATAAGCCTTGTGCGAGGTTTATGAGTCCTGTGTCTTGTTCAGCAAAATGAGAGCAGTAATACCCAGAAGCCTGTCACAGTTTAATATCATGCTGTCAACAGTCCTGTGGTAAAAAGTCTCCACACTGGTATTAATAGGCTTGTGATTTTTGCTCCGACTGCCATCCATTCTTCATTTATATGCTGTTGTTGCTTTGCTTGCAAGTAATTCCGCAATTGATTTTCTCTGTTTGCGTCACTTACTGCCCTTAAGCCATTAACAGCAGTCTCTTCTGTTTTTACAATAGACCATCTCATATGCATTATATAATGCTGACTTGGCTGCCAGGGGTATTACAGCCAAGGTCTTGATGGAGAGTTTGAGTATGAATAGAGGGCCTATGCCTTAAACTGAAACCTGCCTTCTCGAGTTTTCCAAAACACTCAGCTGCCTGTTCCTATCAGGGGGAGATCAAAGTTCAACCTCGGCTTTGCCATTATGCTTGTGTTCTTCACTATTTTCTTTTAATTTTCTCCAACTATGCCCCCTCTCGGACTGTACCCATGTGAGACCCTTGTGTGCGCGTTTGGTATTAGTTCATGTTTGCGCACAGTGACAGCAAAGCGTGCTGTGGCGAGGAAGCGCCTCAGAGCACACGAGCTGCATCTATGAGCACGAACGTGTTTTCTGCCTTACTAGAGATTAGCCTGCGTAACTGCACACAAGGTCGCTAATCGTCCTTTGACTCCTTTCACGTATGATGATTTGAAAGTGTGGTAGTAGTCTATGTGAATCACTCCATGCCACGTCACATTAGCCACCTTTATGTTACCCGCGCAGGGTTGTGCGGCCCCTCTCATTCCCCCAGCCATGTCAAAGTGAAGGATGAATGACGGTGACACAGCCTTTAAATATGTCAGGGGCAATCAACCACCATGTAGATAGATGGCATCAAATCATATCAGCCATTCTAAAAGGCAGAGGTCTTTCAATCAGAGGGTGACTCACTGCAACTTCCACAAAGTGGCCATCAGTGGTGGATGGGAATGAAAGCCTTGAAATGACCTGAGTGTGTGATCTGAAGGCTACAGTGAAGCTGCCATGAAAGTATCTAGAGGTGGAGTCTTCTTAAATAAAATAAAAGCAAAGACTGAGCCACAAAGCTCTTTGCTTAGCATTCAGGCCTTGAAGGTGAATGACCTGACTAAAAGAACAGGTAAATAAGATAATAATAGACCAGATGTTAAGACTCTACAGGTACAGGTACTGTAGGATTCCTGCTAGAGCATACATCAGTTCTTCATCTGTCCATTTAGCTAGATAACAATCTTTGTTGCAAATGTATCTGCCATGAAATTTGAGCGACTTCATTCCACACAAATTTAAGTTTTTCTAAATGTCTGTCTACATTGCGCCGCTGTGCTATTTTTCTTCAGCTTCTTTTTCTTTCTATCTTTTTCTTATTTTTCATCATTTAAGGTACATCCTCAACCTCAGCGGGATTCAGTCCGGTCCAAAGTGATTGATGTGGAAATGAAACACATAGGACGGGGAGAAAAATGTTTCCTCAACAGCAGTGTCTCTGAATACAGTGATAGAACTGCCTCGAAAACAAACAGCAAAATTACACTGAGTGCTGCACACTGACATCTTGACAGTCAAACACCACACTTCAGTTTCTCAGAGTACAGAGTCCCTGCTTTCAGGGCATTATGGGAGCTGCTGGTTGGCAGCCATGTTGGTTTGCAGGTCATGGTAGCAGTGCAAACTTATCTATTCCCACAAAATGAAGGAGGTATTTCACTGATACAAGTTCTTTCTAGGAGTAGTGTGGACATTTGTGTGTAAATATTTGCTTTCTTGTTGAGAGTTAGATGAAACTGACACAAATATGAAACTGCACCAAGCAGCCAGTTAGTCCCCCCCCCTATAAGCTAAGCTCACAGGCTATTGGATATAGTTTCATTATTAATGTGCACACATGAGAATGGTAGCTATTGATGATCACATCTAAATCTGGGAAAGAAAAAGCCAGTCTGCGTACTTCCCACGGCCCCCTTTGAAAAATGTAATGCCTTTCATTTGTACCTGCAGTATATTAAAAATCTGTCACTTCATGTATTAGTTACCTAAGATATATAAGTGGCAGGTATATATATGGATGAAGACAGATGTGAGAAGAATGCAAGCAGTTCAGGGACATGGAGACAACGTGAAAGAGATGGCCAACTGTGATGTGCTACTCTCTAACACCAACCTAATAATTCAGATGAAAAGATACAGTGGGGGAGGACTCTAGGACCTATTCTTGCACAGTTACATTAATTTTGTCTGTCCCAGTGCACAATAACCGTGAGCAGCAACCACTGAGAAGTAATACGTAAAAATCTAATTTGTTGGCTCACAAGGAGGAAGTTATTACTATTTTCATGAAAGCGAAAAGAGGCGGTGAATTTTTGGGGCAGGAAGGTGTCGAGGGAAACGGGAATCTGTTTGAGGAGTAAGCTGCCAGTCCTGGAGAAAAATCAGACTAGGTGTTGTGGACAGACAGCACAGCGGGTGGTGATTTCTGAGGAGCTTGCGGTGTGATGGGAGGATGCAGCAGATGAGGCATATGAAAGGAAAATTCTTAGGTACACCGAGGTGAAGCAGCAGAGGTGAAGCAGCAGGGCTTGAAAGCTTAAGTGGAAGCTGAATGTCGACTGTTCGTGGCAAAGTCAACTTTAACACTGGTAGTCATTGACGTAGAAACTCCTGCGTGGAGGTCAAAGTGGATGATGTGTGTGAGACAGCAGTGAGAGCATTTGAGCATTTGTTACCGGAGGGAAAAAAACACTACAGAAACTTAGGAAGCGCTTGCCTGAGACAAGCACCTTGTTTACGTACTGTTTGCAAGTAAAATATGTAGTACAGTATGGAATTACTTATAGATTACTTGACATGTAATATTCCTAATATTACACGTCAAGAAATTGGCATTTGATTGTTTGTTTCTTTTAAAATGAGTGCAGACTAAAATTACTTTGCGGGTATAGTTCAACATTTTTGGAAACACAAGATGCAACAAGATGCGCTAACCAGCTGCTGACATTTTGGCAAATACAACCAATAAGCACAAGTTGATGTTTTTTTCAAGTCAGTTTTACAATGCTATAGTTCTCTCATCCACATACACACTAACAATCATTTGATTAAAAATGTACCCAGCTTGGGTCTAAAAGGCACCAACACAATACTGGGTTAATTTTGCCCTGGACTCGTGGGTAGAAAATCAACAGAAGGGTTGTTGTGATCCAGTAACCCAGCAGTAATGTAAAAATAACAGCAGAGTCAAAACACCCCAGTGGTACGTTAACCTAGTGTTGTGTTGTCGCTATGTTGACCTCACACTGGGTCAACTATCGAGCCATTTTTAACTGAAGCTAAAATGAGGCTTCAGCAGGCTGGGTTTGGCAAATGAAGAGAGTTGAAATTCCCCTTTTCACATTAGCTTCGGCTTAACTTATCCTACTTTAATAATCTGAGAAGAATATGAAAGAAAGGAATGACTGCACTGACCAGTAAGTCTTTTAATGTATATAATATATGGGACTTATTACAGTTGAAAATATCTGAACCAATAAACAGGAAATCATTGCATACTCAGAATCCTCTCTAAACGTCACAGACATCCCACTTACCATACAGTCTTCATAGTTTTAAACTGAGAAACCTCAAAACAGAATAATGTCCTTTTCTGGAATTTCAAAATTGGTCTATAAATACATTTAAAGTGATGAAGGTAGGCTTACTAAGCCATGAAGTTGTTGAATCCTGCTTCACTTTCAAACCTTGATGGGTAGTTGATACAGTGAAGTGATGAGGATGAATCCAAAATGCAGTGTTGCCCCTTGTTGCCACGAGCTAAACCACTGCTCATGTTTCCTGATCGGTCTGGTCTCTAGCTGTTGGGCTTAATCAAATTCAGGATGTTTTTCACTCTAATATCCCACACAGACACATCTGTTTTTGTTATACTATCAGTGTTGCAGTTGAAATAAAAGCCAGTCTAAGAGATTGCCTGGTAACGTGAGAAGCAGTAATAAAGGTCCATTTTTAAAAGTAATTTTTTGTTTCTGTTCAATAAAGCATTTTCAGTGTTGCTCTTGTGTCTGCCTAAGCTTTCTTTCTGCTGCACACACACACTGAAATGTTTACATTAGACGGCTGGTAAATGATGGTCTAAGAACTTTATGATTAGAGCCGGATGTCCCCAAAGGGATTAGTCCTTTATTCTTTAACATCTGAATCCTTCATTTTATGAGCGCTAACAGTGATCTATTGTATGAAGGAGGACTGCTACATCCTGCACTTTTGGTAAATGCAACATTACCACCTAGCCATTGGTATCATGTAGTGCCTGCCTGAATATCTTTTCACACAGTGATTAATAACTCTGCTCATTCAAAACGAGGAGCTCCTACGTGCTGAAATAAAGAGCTATTGTTTGTAAAAATTAAGTAATTCATTGATCTTTTCTTTCCAGCTTTCCACCTTCTTCCCTCCACCCACTCCCAATTGAAAAACTGATTATGCTGCCATACAGAAATGACAAAGAGGCACCATAACAAAGACAACAAGCACGAGTCTATTGATATATAGCACACAGTGACATCTCAGACAAGAGGGAACACCACAATTAAGGGCAAGAGAGTGGACAACTGCATTGTTGGTGGAAATTGCCTTGCCAGCTTGTATTTTTTTTCACCTTGATATTGTGTATAAGATGCACTTTTTGCTAAAAAAAACTAAAACAAACACAACACACACATTTGATGTAAATGCACACTAAGACATGTACTCAGACTTTGCAGATAGAAGCTACTTAGTGAACCCTTTTCCTGCAAAGATATACTTGGACAGGGACAAAAATAATGTTCAACTTGTTTAAATTATAAATAACATGAGTCATATTTAAATAATTTCATACTTGCTCATCAATCTTTCACTAAAACTTCAAGCTAAAACTTGAAAATATAAAAATGCATCTCCGTGCACATTAAAGGGCTACGATGTTCAACTTTTGTTATCACACCACATGCTCTCTGATTGTGTGCCTTACCATGATAATCACTTATATATTGTTTGTAAAGATGAATGATGATTTGCTGACTGCTTGGCTGGCTGCACACTATTAACAGTTCAAGTAGGGATATAAAGAAACTGCAAAGTGAACAAACCACTTGTTTATATCTCACCTCATTCATGGAAGCCATTTAGGACACATTCTTTATGGCATCCCACAAATGGTCTATTAAAGCTTTCCATTGAACTAATCAAGGATAATAAATGAGCAAAAATTAAACCCTGAGCCACTTTGTTTTTAATTAAGCTTCGATTTCGGTGGAAGGAGAAACTATCTACAAACATGCACCTACACACACTGGGGAAAACATGATGAATCTTTGCGAGTCAAAGAAATTATGAGAAAATACTGCAAAGGAATTACACTCCAGTCATGGGACTGAAATGGCAAAACAGCATGAAAGGCTAGTGGCGATGTGCAAGGATGCCTCAATACCTCTCCGACTTATGTCCGGCTCAAATGATCAATAAAGTTAATTTAGGTGAAGTGAGACTGCACTTCTGCTTTTCATTTGTGCCCTAAATTAATGGGTGAACAATGTGCCAGCATCTGATCTTTAAAGCTGGCACGGGTTTAATGACCTACATGTTGAGAGTATTGTGAATAAAGGAGAAGCTGGTGGAGTAATTACAGTCGAGTGGTTTACTGAATGCCTCAAGAATGAAGAGGAGCCACAACCAGTGTGTGAATGGAAAGGAAGTCAGTGGACCTGTGTCAAAATAGCAGCTTGTGCCACACCGGTACCATGCGGCCCCTGCAGGGAATTTATATTTGCCAGAGAATTTTTATTTGCCAATGAAAGACTGGCAAGCCATTCATATCCTCCCTGAGGGGGTGGTGTTGGCGATCCATTGATTTACTCTGGGTCAAAACAGAAGAAAATCGCTGATAGAGTCACTGCAGCGCTGTTAGACTGGGGAGACGAGGGGAATTTTCTTTGCTTTATCTGTCACATGCAAGAAAAACACCTTAGGCCTGCAAGCAGAAAATAACACTGTGTTTTGTGTTTTACCTCTGAAGCAGGATTCAGCTTCTCATCAGACATGGCAACCCCCTGCATGACAGGTAATCTGACTCTGCAGAAGATGCCTCTGCGCCAGACGGCATCCACGCTCCGCGAGGGGTTTTTTTATGCGTGTGAGCATGCACGTAAGCCCGAACAAAAAGCAGCGATCCGCGTGTTTTTCTCTCCTGTAGTCCTGGTGAAACTACAGTTGTGAATAATTCACTCTGACTGGATGAAAGTGACTCTATGGTTCCAAGGGACATTAAAACACCCAGCACTGCCAAATATTATACTCTGCTACATACTGTCTCACTCACTTTTTGTATAGGCTTACTCATGCTCATATACCGTCATATCCTCTGTGGTTGGGCGAGCATGGCATAAAGTCTTGGCAGGGTCAGAGGTTTACCTCACATACATAAAATGTAAGGGACCGTAAGAAAATTAGTGGAGGGGGGATGGAGGGTCAGGGAAAGGTGAGGGTTATGTATTTTTGCTGGAGGCAAAGTAGGTAGTACTTAATTTTTTGGGGAGAGCAGTGGGGGGACTTTTATCTTTTATCTTCTGTAACTTTTTCTTATCCCTGATTCAAAGATGTATAAAAAAAAGAAACACAACTCAGGAATCATGATCATTTATTTAAAGGGACAGTCAGACATCTGATCTCATACATATAAGGTTATATAATCATTAAAATCATATATATTTTTATGAAGCAGAATGAAGAGGTTTGGGGAGAATACTGCAATGCGCAGTCCATCAGAAGCATCTGAGCTGCCACCTGTGCTCATTTTACACAATCTGTAGATGTAATGACTGTTTTTTAATGTAAAAATAGAGTGGCTTGAATAATCGCCATTTTGTTACATTCGCTAAAAAATATATTATTCTGAGAAGGTGAAGGGGAGTGTGTGGCAGTTTTCAACAAAAATAGTAATAACTTTGAGTACAGTCTCTCCTTCACCGCCACAACAATTTTAGTACAGTGCCTAAATTAATTTGGCTTACACTATGACAATAAATAAAGAGTGGAATACTACAGAACAGACGTGCTGTGTGTTAATGTGCTGCACTTCAAAATTTAGGTCAGAATAATTAGAATAATTTAGATTAAAGTCTATTTCCCACCCTTTTGGCAAAAGTTGTTTGTAATGAGGGCAATGTACTCTCTGTTCACTCTAGACAGTGACTCATATTTACCTTCAGAGGAACCAAGAGAGGCTGCGCTGACCAAAAGACAGATGTGTGAAAGATGTGTACACACACACAGATGTGTACAGTGTGAAAAAAAAAAGACAGTGAGGAGTGATGGGTTGGGTGTAGGAAGAGCGGAGAGTGGCAATCAAAAGAGAAAAATCAGTGAAAACAGGGAGACAGTGATGGACAGTCAATAGGCTTGAGAGGATTTGGAGAAGACGCGGCCAGCAGCTGACAGTCACTTCCCCTGTCGTCAAATATTATGGAGATACAACCTGCCAAGATGTGACAGTCAGCCAACTGCAAAAAGGCTTCTGCTGTCTCTTGCGGTGACCTTGTGACGCGTGAGCCCAAATGCAGAAGAGACAAAAACACAGTCTGAAGGTTGAAGCGCAGTAGCTGATGCCCTTTGGTGGAAAATGTGATAGTGAGTCTGCCTCGGGGGCTGTGTGAGCAGGACAGAACAGCCTGCAGGAGCAATGTGAAACATAATCGTCTCCCGTCAGCTCCAGGTCAGCAACTTTTGCAGCACAGAAATAGGCCTTTGTTGTCGACCCCTGTAATCAGTGTTTAAAAAGCTGCCGCCACATTACAGTTCATCTAGCTTTTGTCACCCATTTAGCTTCACTTATGTTTAGCTAACAGCGGTGAGACGCGGGCTAAAATAAGGACGCGGGGACAAAGGGGGCATTGCAAAATGCTTGGATGGTACTGCGACTTGCTGTTGTCCTACAGAAACAAACAACCACGGCTGAGCACACATCCTGAGGGTGTTGATACCAGAAATGCCACGATGACATCAATAGCTGGAGGCCGTCCTAGCCACTGGCCTGCAGCCATCCAGTTAAGGGCTCCAAGATGAAGAGCTCCACCCACCCTCATGTTGCCTCGAGGAACTGTACGGCCTCAACCAGAGGGCTGACAGACCGCTGGCTCACCCATCCAGAACATTGCACTGATTGACCAGAAACGTCCATAGACATAACAGTCGTACATGAAACTGTCAGAGGAGAGGGAGCGAGGGCAGCAGAGTAAATTGTTGGATTGACTTAACACGAGTGGGAAGCAATAAAGCTCCCCACCACACAAACTAATGACTACAGCATGCGGACTGCAGGGCGCAGTCCTCTGCCGGTCCCTCCCTCTCTCTCTCCTCCTGCAAAGACCTTGAGAGAGACCTCATCTCTCATCCAGAAACAGGGGACGAAGTTGTCATTTTATGTAAGTAACAGTGGACTCAAAGTCATTCGGTCTGCTCCATTTTGAAATCGATCCAACCTTTATAGAAGCAACAATGCTAATGTCCCTTTATGCCAAAGACAACAGAATTATGCTAATGCAGATTTAACAGCAACTGTGGTTAATGAATAGGGATGACCTTTCGGTGGCCGTCCACTTTTCATCTGTGAAATTGATTGAGTGGTTTGTCTAAACTTCTCGGTAAGGAGAATGATATCTGATACTGGTCATTACACCTGCCAGGCTGCGTTGGCCTCGTGCAGACTTGTAC
Organism: Scortum barcoo; assembly: GCA_023238725.1. Lineage (NCBI taxonomy): Eukaryota > Metazoa > Chordata > Actinopteri > Centrarchiformes > Terapontidae > Scortum > Scortum barcoo. The sequence continues at coordinate 20,445,807 of CM041536.1, read as the reverse complement.
AGACAAAAAGCAATAAGGTCGTCGGAGCAGGAGAAATGCAGCGAACGACCAGAGGGGAGAAAGAACTGGTTCAAAGGGTTACACATGGACTCTCTTTGTAGGTGTGTACGGTTTCTGACCCGCAGGTGTTGGAGGCTGTAAAAGGCAGCTCTGGCTATTAATCAAACATAAAAGGGTATATGTCCTGCAGGCCTGTGCTGTGGCACAGGGAGGGATGATGTGGCAAATGTTTGAAACAGATGAGAACTTTCACCTTCTCTGTTTAAAATCATCCTCAGTATCTAATCAGGGACGATTTGCATAATTAGCGAAGAAGTAGCTCTTGCTATACTTCTTCGCATCCTATGTGGTGTAATTGTAAATGAGTGAAATGTACATGCAGTATATATCATATAATGCTCATGTTCCACAAAAGCTGGCAGTTGTTAGAAATTTGAGGGAAAATATACATACATTCATATGCAAATGAAAAATGCAAATGTAATGTAAAATCTGTATTGTCACAATTCTTGTCATCCTTGTCATGCTACATTAACGCATCTGGTTATCTAAAGACAATGCACAACTTGCCCAATAAGAAACCAGTATTCTCTGTGCTGGTACAGCTCCCTGCCCTGTGACGATAAAGTATATTACATGACCAGTGAATGTTATTTTTACAATGAATTTTAATCCATGTACAGTCCAGCACTTTACCATTCTGTATTGCTGTACATAAGTATTTCAGGCAAGAAGATGATGTTATGCATAACGTAATTTAACATATGTTGCATGCCTGGGCACTATCTCTCTTAACCTCATCACTTTTCCATGTAAGCAGATTTTGGAAGTCATGACACTGTGCTACCATAACACAGGTGTTAGCCTGTTGGGTCTGTTGGTTAATTATTAATTATTTATTAGAGAGTAATTGGAGAATCTCTTTTGAAAATGTGTTTTCAAATGAAACATTTTACTGTTTACTGTTTTCTGTGACATTCAAGAAATTCCCCTCCTCATCTCTCTCAGCCTCTCTCTGTTCCCCGTTTTATATCTGTAACGACACTTGCAACAAGTAAACAGAGTTGCCTCCACAGAGGGCCATCCCAAAAAAAACAAAAACAACTGTGCAATATGAAGGCAAATCAATGAAATGGCCCTCTCAGTAAATACCTCTGCAAAGGTTATCCTGTGCAATTTCAGTGACTGATTGTGTCACAGAGAGACGTATGCCAGTTTTTGAATCCATAGATTGTTCGGATGTCGTATTGAGTTATTATATTTTACAGTGTTTGTGTCATTGTGTTGCTGTATGTTGTATCTGTGAAGTCCCAATGTTGAGTCAGTTTGAGAGGCACATGACCTCCATGCTGTCATCATTGTTCAGATCCCACACAGCTGAACACTCAAAGGACGATCCTTCATTGAGCTCACACATGCTGATCAAACACACTAAATGCCATGTAGCCATTTGACTGATTGGATGTTTGACTCTATTGATCATGGATTGACTTCTTTCTTTATGTATTCAGATGTGCTTTGGCTGCTCTCCAGCTGTACCAGTGCTTTAGGAGATGACAGTTCTCAATTGCAAAAGAGGCACAGAGAGCCATTAGCCATCTGGCTGGTGTGCAGCGGCCTCGGAAAGCATAGATCTTCCTGTACTGTGGAGACATGTGTCTCCCATAAGTCCTCTCTTTCCCTTTTTTCCCAGTTCTTCCTGTAACAATGGATTTCCAACTAAACAAACTGTTTTGTCACTGATTCTACTTTCATCCCAAACTGCTCCCTGATGCTTCAGCCAAATTACTCCCTCATGGGACACAAACAAGGAGGCAGCTGTCAGTGTGAGTGACAATGTCTGGGTCTGAAGAAACAGCTAACAGCATATATTTTACTTTACATGTGGAAAAAGTGATGCAGCTTTTTTGTACTCTGCCAGCTCGAGTTCAGTCAAAACCCGGATCAGACTGAGGATGCGGGCAAAAGCGACACAACAGAGAGTGTAATGAGTGCACATGGGGTGAGGGATCAGAAAGAAAGTGTGACATATTAATCTCCTCCCCCCTCCAGGGAACCTGACACCACCACAACACAACAGGTGAGAAAGGAAATTCAGTTTGCTGTCGTCAGCACAGTGTTTGGAGCCTCTGAGTACAGGCCTTTCTTTTTGTCTACTTATATTTTCATACAGTATTCATGTTGTGGTTTACACCTTCAGCACAAGCCTAAATGTATGTAAAAAGTTTAATTGTTACTGTAGCCTGTAGGGTTAGCTTGTCTTAGCATAAGAACTGGAAGCAGGGAGAAACAGCTAGCCTTGCTCTGACCAAAAAAAAAACAAAAAAACATCATACATCTGTCTAATAAACATGCCATATCTCTTAGTCCATAGACAAACAGATATGCAAAAACATTAACTGGTAGTTTTATCGGGAGTTACATGGTGGAACTATTTCTTGGGAAAGAAATTCACTGGGTGCAGTAACAGTGTTGTCACATTGTTGCTGGTTAACATTATATCTGTACACACCTGTATTACCCATAAAACCACAAAATGTACTTTAAATTTCTGTTCATGAACATTCAATAAAAATGTTGTAGCTTTAGAGGTGTTGAAGGGCGTATTCTTTCACTGGTGGGAGCCACATTAGCTCTTTTCCCCCTGTTTCTGATCTGTATGCTAAGCTAGGCAAACAATCTCCTGACTCTAGGTAATAGTCTGATATTTCAGGAAGCACGCTTGCTCGCTGACTTGTCGAGAGATAGAGGGAAAATCACTGTCACTCTCATGTCTGTATGCTAAATATAAACATACAGCCAGCGGCCGATTAGCTTAGCTTAGCATAGAGAATTGAAGAGGTGGGAAACAACTAGCCTGGCTCTGTCCACTTAATCCGCCAGCACCTTTACAGCTCACTAATTAACACATTATATTTTATTTGTTCAATTTTCCTGCTTCCAGTTATCATGCTAAGCTATGCTAGCTGCCTGTAACTAAGTCTAGGGAAGAAAGCAAATAAGGTTGTAATGGAAATTCCACCCTCACTATTATGTTTTCTTTATAAATTGCCTTTATAGTATGTTGGACTATCCAAGACATAAATTCCTTTAAAAGGCAAACCTCTGACCGACAGTACACTGCTGACCTGCTGTAAAAGAGAGACCTCTGACTGATAGTGGTCATCACACCAGTTGACAAGACCTCACACTCCCTCCCTTCCCCACCTTTCCTTTGTTTGTATCCCACTATAAGTATCAGTGTTTTTTCTGTTATCACTTGTGAGTCCTCATCCAGCTGAGAGCACACACTCGGTTGTCTGACAGCTCACCTTCTTGCAAGAATACATTAAAATATAAAAGACACTCTGGTCGGATCAATTCTCTTTATTTCCAGTACAGACAAAATATATTTTTCTGCAACAAGGTGTATCACAAAACTTTAATGCTGACTGTCGGAAAGTCAGCATAAGAGCTTTTCCCAAAATGTTGGACTATTCCTTTAAGAAGAAAATCCCCCCATGTTTTTTTTTGTTTTGTATCGGATTGTTTACATGTCTCAGTAACCCACTAGAATTAAAGAAATAAAAGACCACAATATGTTGATTCTTCTTGCAGTTCTTGTCTGAAACTACATTTCCCGCCGTCAGCACATTGAATGTTGTCGTCCCAAAGTGTGCTTGGGGGCTTCCTGCTTGTGGATCGGGGCTGTTGTTCTCATAATAGACCTTTCTTCATGTGGCTCTCTGCCATCTTTCCTTCATTACACCATAGGCCTAAACGCCCCCCAAACCAATGTGACCACAGCCCAAGCATGTGGGTCCCCTCTGTTCAGTACGCCGTCTCATCCAAATAGGTCCGTTGAGGCGCTGTGTGGTGTGATGTCATGGGGCAGTTTTCATTACTAAAGCTCCCTGTGAACATGTGAAATCCATGGAAGTTCAAGCAGAGATGAGCAATTAACGATTACAAATGAACACTGTCCCCTGCAGCCAACAATGATACTGTGAAGGAGCAGCTGAGTGTGTATGTTGCTGTGTTTCCAAGGACAGAAATGACTAATTAAGAGGAGTTCATTTCATAAACACTGATCAGATAATCTGATGTGACATACTTGTGTAAAAATGAGGGTGCTTTAAAGCTCCTTTCCTCTTGATCTGCATCCACAGTGATATCGCAGCAGCAGTTTGGGTTGTTGCACGCTGTTAAAGACCCATCATTATGGGCCGCAGAGCCATCCACTACAAAATCAGAAGGGCATTCGATGAGTTTGTAAATCTACGCACCCGCTAACATTTCCATTGAACTCGAACTCCAGCACTCCCACTGCTTCATCTCAGTGTTTCTTTTGTTCAAATCCCCATTTTTTCTGTTGATTTTTTTGTCTTACACACTGACTGAGGAGGATTTTCACCACTGAACTCCAGCTGTCTTGGTGTACAGTACCTAATAGACCACCCTCGAACAAGACACTTAATAATTTCTGTCACAGGAGCTCCAGCGCACCACATGCTCCAGTATTACCTGAGGAAAACTCAAGAAAGCCAAGCACGAGGTTCAGCAGCATTGTGTGGTTTGCCTGCACAGAGAGAAAAAAAGTGAGCTGGATTTTCAAAGCAAAGCATATTTTAATGGCTCATTAATGAGGCTTAAATTCCACTGAGGCCATGTCAATGTTACAGAGTGAATCCAAGAGAAAATAAAAAACTTTGTAGATGAAATCTATAGCTTGAGTCCCTCTCCATGATATGAGATTTGTGCTTCTGATGTATGACTAGCTGATGATTTGAGAGGCAAACTGTGCTGTCATATCTAATCTGTACAAGCGATGCCCCCTGAATTGCAAAAAATGGTTCAGCCTCAAAAGTGAGGACTCCGACGCAATCCCCTATTGCACATAGCATATACGAGGAGTCCACTGCTCACAACACAAAACGACAGCCTTCACATTCACCTTACAGTATATCAAAACAGCTACAATTAAGGAGAAGGGTTGAAAAGAGATGTCTCATTCTCTGAGAAAAAGCATGCTTGTGGTGCTGTGGCTGACAAATGGGTGTTTTCCTCATCAAAAAGTTATCAATAGTTGACCTTCAGCTCCACACAGAAGATATTTTTAATGATGCTGCTCTTCAGTTTCCTAAAAAAATCATTTGAAAACCACCGGCTGCTCTATGTGAGGACTCGTGATGAAGCTAATCACATTCCACCATTTGAGCTCCTTTTCAAACGTCAACATTTTTGGTCAGGAAAAAAAAAACGTGACTTTGTCAGCTGGAGGTAACTGAATGATTTATCTATCCCGGATCCCTGAGCAGATCAAAATCTTCCTCGCTATGTTCTCATTTTTCTCCCGCTGACAATCAGGCCTTGAGAGGCATGCCTCGTGTGATAAGTTGGACATGATTTATTTGCTTGAGTCTGCATCACAAAGAGGAGACGTCCCAAATCTCCACACACAAATTTCACAGCTCATGCTTCCCCAGCTTCAATTATACATAAAATGACCCTCTCTGTCAAGCATCAATCTCCACACATTTACTCTTAACCTTCACAATGTCTGCCCCAAATAAGAATCTGGGTACAAGCAATTCTGTTATCCCTCAAATCAGGAATCCAATATGCCTTTTGATGGAAATGGATTGGATGGAGCAGGTCAGCTCTCATCCTGCCAGAGCGAATATGCAAATGACATATATCTGTTTTGAATCTTGAGTAGTAATCCTTGTCCGTGGAGAAAATCAAATCTTCAAACACCCTGTCTCCTTGGCTGGTCCGAGGATATACTGTGACATCAGAGCAGCAGTGCGAATGTGTTTCTCGAGTGCAACGTGCCGCGCTATCACCCATATCAGTCATTGTGTGGCAGGGATTAGCCAGCCCCAGTGCAGCCAACAACATGACAGATAGGAAGACGTTACACCTCCCAACAGAGGAGAAATGACACGTATTTAAAGTATTTAAATATCTGGTGTCTGCTTAAGTAAATATAGAGGCACTGTCTTTCTCTCTCCCCTAACCGTTTAAAACATCACTAGAGATGACATGAGGAATGCAGTCGGCCTCTTATCGGGCTGAATCTGGCCTCATCATTTCATCCATAAAAGCTGAAATCTGTCTGAAAATCAATGCTAAAGCTTCATATTGTCTACCCTGCACTTTGGATGACGGGGCGGCAAAGAGCGATAAGGCAGAGCAGAGTGCGCTGCCTCTGATGCTCTGGATGAAATGTCGAATCTTTGTCTGTATGGATTTAGTCATTTCCTGAGGCTCCCTCTGTTACTCAACACGCCCCTTAGCTCCCCTCAGCTGCAGCGGCTGAAACAGACACTGTGATGTCTACGTGATAATCTTTTTGCCCCCACAGGAGGTAACACTTGGGTCAACATCACTCGTCAACCCCGAGGAGCCCTCTCTCTGCCTCTGTAATTTTTATCAAACAGCCAGAAGTGGTGGGAGAGGGCAAAGGGCAGGGTCTCTATCTCAACGCCCCTCCATCCCGTTTTTCACAAAGGATGCTGCCTTAAAACATCACCCGGCAGAGAGCTGCAGTCAAAAGGCATCATCAGTCAGGATAAAAAAAGACTTAAAGAAAAGTGGGGAAAGTTTCGGGAAGGCCTTTAAGTGTATATCATTTATTTATTTGAGGCCATCAATACATGATTGACAGGAGCTGGCAGAGCTCAGCACAGAGGCAAAGTGTAGTGCAGGATGATGAGCAACATATTTTACAAGAAGTGCAGGCTACAAGAAAGACTTATTGTGTTCTTTCTGCCACCTGGTAACCCCTGCTTTAGTCCTCCTACCAACATCTGGTACTTCCAGCTGGGAATGAGGTATTTATCCATCACAGATCGCCTTCAGGTAAACTCACCTTGCAGCTATCTCTTTGAAACTGATTGAAACTTGAGCACAAACTAACCCCGCCTTGGTCATTACATTCTTATCATCTTCTACCCTGAAGGAGGATAATTGCCTGCCTTTGTTTTGGACCGAAATACAAATGTAATTCACACACTCCAGGCTTGTTGTTTTGTTTGTAAAGTGTGCTGGCTCTTTCCTGTTACATGGAGCTCATTTGTGATGTAGACTTACGCTATATCATCTGCACTGCACTCTGCAGTGAGCACAGCTCCTACTGCTCATGTGTAGGGGGTACTGTACTGATTATGAAACAGTCTCAATTTAGTACCAATCCCTCTATATAACCTATGTAAACAAACAAGACCAACAGCGAGAAGTCTGGCTATTTCTATTCATTTCTAATGGTTACCAGGTCAGATATTTCTGTGAAATTGGCTGAAACTGCGCAATGGTTTGTTCTGGCTGAATTCAAGTCGCTGCTGCCTGCTCTCTTCCCGGCTCTCCTTACGGCAAGGAGTAAAGCAGAGGGAAAACGTGAAATACTACCACCTCGACAGGACCCACAAACATCTGCGATAAAAATCAGGCTCCTCTGCTTCCACCTGCTGCCCTTAAAGGCCATTTGACAAGATTTTATTGCACCCGAAACAAAACAACCAATCAGAACAGAGTATCTGACGGTGCGTCAGTTCCTGCTCTTCTGTAAGGTAAGGTATCAAATCAATGCATGGTTAAAAGAAGGGCAATGAAAAGTACAGTGGTTTCCTCTGAAATACTGTGTGATAGAAATATAAAGTAGCATAAAATGGAAATATTCCAGTAAAGTATATGTGATTGCATGTGATTACAAAGCTAAAAATCTCTTATTGTTATGGTGCTTATCAAAGTCAGATGCTTAAAAAAAACAGCTCTTTTGGCAGACTGGTATTTCCAGCTGTCTTCTTTTGACTACCCCCCCTGTTGCCAACACCCCCACCAACATACCTCACCCATCAGTGTACTGCTGCACCTCCTGCTTCCCTTCCTGAGCTGTTGTCATCCATCTTTTCAAGTGCTGGGCTATACAGTCACTGTGGCAGCGCTGCTTTTAGGTGCCGCTTAGCCTACTTGGTTCAAGCTACTGACAGGCAAGCAAACAGACCAAATTGGATGGATGCAGCTTCCCCTGCCTGCAGAGGCGACCCTAATAGTTCACTTCAGATCTCTGCTCAGCCCTCTCTCTTCACACATAGACACAATGTGAACACAGAAACAAAAATGTGCAGCCTCTTGTTTTCAAGCTCTCAGTCCCAATGTTTTTCACCTTGTTTTCATATCCTGCCCTCCATCTGCTTCTCTTCTCTCCGCCTCTCTCTCTCAATAACTCAGTCTGTGTGATTGCACACAGCACGTGCTCCAACACAAAATGCGCCGTAGGAGTGCAGCAGAGGTTGAATCTATCATTTAATTTGCAGCATATGTTCTGCAGGTGTGCAAAAGGTTACAATAGCAGAAATCCGTTTTCCAATCAGCCATCACGGCCCGGAGACCATCAATAATTTATATCCTGAATCTGACATTTTCAGAGGTGGGACTTTGTATATCGGTGCGCTTCATTTCACCACTCTCCGGTGCCTCGTTCTCCTCTCAGAAATATACAGTAAGATTGGTGATTATAATGGGACAGTGAAGCAAGAGGACATAACCAGAGGTACAACTGGTGAATGTACCTCCTACCACCCTGGTCATCTGATCTTGTTAATCAGATTCAGCCATCTCAAGATCTTTGCCAAGAGAAAACAGGAGCCTAAAGGTACCGAATGACATGACAGAGAAAGAAATTACTCCTCTTCTTGGGAAAAGCTAAACCGCAGTGCCTTAAAATATAATTCAATTCCATATGCTTGAATAAACATGCAATGCTCAGGATTCATGAGAATTCCTTGCTTCATGTATTTTTCAGTGGGATTTGGAGATTATCTGAAAGTGAACAGCCCTTCTTCTCAGCATGCTGTAACTCATCCTCCAAGTGCTCTTCCTGTCCTTTACAAAGGAGATGTCCAGCTGCGAGCAAGGCTATGCGGATCAGCGCCGTGTGGCCGAGCTGATGCAACATCATGCCAGGTATAAAACTGACAGACACACCTGTCTCACCGGCACTGTGTCATCCTCTCAACTGCTCTCTCTCCTGTGAGTCAGAGAGAGCTCTGTACATCTGTCTGTCCAAAGACAGACAGTGACTGAACTCAAAGAGCAGTCAGAGCACAATGAACAAGTCTGAGTCATTTATAGTGGCTTTTAATCACTATTGTACTATGGCAGTAGTGTGGGTGTTTCCCAGAAATTGGCTTTGGTTATTAAAAAATGCCCTGTGGAGAACTGACTGTAAACAAACATGGCTTTTAACTTTCAGTGTTTCTCACTGAATGTCACTGTGTGCTTTAGCAGTCAGTCCACCCCTTTGGTCCAGTGTGAAATATCCAACTATAAATTAATTTTAATTTTTATGAAATTAAGTTCAGACATAACAGTCCCCAAAGGCACCAAATTAGATTGACATGTGTGGTTCAGAGTGAAATATCTTGAAAATCATTGGACTGATTGCCATGAAATTTGCTACAAATATTTAAAGACCCTAAAGGATACAATATACATTATTATACGTATGATCCTCATCCTCTGCACCACTAGCAGGTCAAATGGACTGCCATGAAACTTTGTGCAGATGCTCATGTTGTCCTCACAATTACTTGTAATGATTAGTGATCTCTTGACCTTTGAGCTAGCACCACCATCAGATCGAGATCTGAATTAGTCTGATACCTAGGCTCACAACAAAATATTTGTGTTTAGTACTAATTAGCGAACGTTAACATGCTCACATGGTGAACATGATTTAAACATTATACTTAACTAAACATTTTAGTATTTCTCACCGCACTACAGTCACACAATGTCACTGGCATGACTGCAGACTTTGACTCTTATTTTACATCTTCACCTCTTTCACTGGTGAGGTGCCACCTTTGAAAGCTCATTACTACCACCACTGAAATTTTTGATCAATAACTCCTCACATATTACTCTTTGAAATTACTCAACAACTGAAGTAACAAGATGGATCATTTGATTTCATTCAAACTTAAATCCTTCACACTCATGTCACATCCTCTGTATTTAACCCAGAAATAGAAAATGAGACGTTGTGGTTTAACAAGCAGCCAGCCCACGTTTCGGATGTATTTACGGACTATTTTCTGCTTTACGGACTATCAACAGCAAGCTTGACGTTACGCTTGGTGACTGCAGGCAGCAGCTCTTCAGACGTCCTGTCCTCACAGTGAAGCTACAGTGTTCACACACCCTCCAACTCTGAACTAAACCAGGACATCCAGGAATGTAGGATTACCAGTGGCAAACAAGTCAGCTGATGAGACGCTGCATGCACATCACGCTGCACATTTCTCCCATTTCCTCACACTCCCAATTCTTGAACGCGTCTTATTGCTGAAAAAAGTGATCACATTGATTACTATAAAGTGTTACTGCCGAATGTTGCCTCTCACCCACTGAAATATGATTAGTTTCACTTCTGTGATTGTGTATACTTGTGGAACATGTGCTGCAACCGATAGTGGACAGCCAATCATTACAAATTACCCTTTATTAAATTATCATCATTATTATTATATACCCAATCAGACAGATAAACTTAAACAACTATGGTAACACTAGTAGTCAAAAATTCCACAGGGTCCACATCCTAACAAGAATTTGGAAATGGGACAAAGTGGGTTTAGCAGAGCATTAAATACATTTAATGTTCCCCTAAGTTAGAGAGATGATAGGTACAGTATGCAGTGCTTTGATTACATTACTGCAAGGAAATATTTATCTTTCAGGTATAAGGTACTATACACTGCCATGGCTGCCATAACAAAATATACAGTGAAATGTCTGAGGGCAGAAGTTACAGCAGCTGCTTGCATCTGTCTTTTCACAGTGTGGTTGTTATTCTGCCAGTCTCTGGTCCACTTAAAGAATGGAAGTGGAGTAAAGCAGGAACCAGCATATGTTAGCAATAAAGGATGTCGTGAACAAAATAGACATATACCTTCTCCTGTGGTAATCTGTACCATATGCTGCTAGTTCAGCTAGGGGTTGAGCAAACTCACCCAGTCAGAGAGAGGGGATTGAGAAGACGTCCAACATTCAGCTGTTGAAGTAAAGCTGGACATGTGGACATAATGTAAAAACATGACTGATACTGATACTCTCTGCGCCTGGCACATTTCTCACTGACTTTCTCTCACATCAGCCGCACACCGCCCCACCCACTCCGCAGTACAAACTACAGTTACAGATTGTAGTTCGATCTGGAGGAGATCTGTCACGGTTCAGACGCATGTGTCTGTTTACAGCGTGCGCTCGAGGCTCCCAGACGGAGGCCCTTCCATGTCTGGATTGACAGGACTATTAGAGCGCCACCAGACATGTAGGACGGGGCAAGGTTACCTCAACTCTGCACCTACTCTCCATCAAGGCACTGGCAGAATGTGGAGTCATTAAATCTGCACTGAATAAGAAAGCTGGACAGAAACAGAGGGGAGAAAATGAAGAAGCAAGATAGAAAGAATGAGAAAAGGGTTAGGGTGGCAGAAATGAGGCAGAAGGGCAATGACGGGGAGCGAGAGAGGAGAAAGAGAAGATCTTGATTAGTCTTAATAAAATCATCTGGCTACATTTTTCTGGTCACAAGCTCTGATTAAGGTGAATGCACACTGGAAATTAGAAAGAGGAACCGCTTATTCACTTTTCTCAAACATGCATAAAATATATGCAATGACACAGACATAGTCCGAAGGTCAGTGCTCTGAGCTCTCATGGGAAGTAATGGGATACCACCCCATTGGAACAGAATCAGTAGTGCATCAGCAGATTCAACGCCTCTTCGAATGCTTCTAAGCCCCAGTTTGTGCCTTTCTTCATGTCGTTTTTTTGGTTCACAAGCAAGTCCACATATGTCAAAGGCAACGATTAAAAGACGGAACAACGCAGCAAATCTTTCTGTGACTGAATATACTGTAAAATTATTCTGTAAAAAAGTCTTTGTACAATATTTAAAAACAAAAATAGATTGTTAATGTCACTGTGCTGATGTCTTCAGTATTTCTCTCTGGTAATTTTGGAGGTTTACAAAACCGAAACATGTAGTGAGTATCTGATTCCTTTATTTTAGATCAGTAGCTATATTGAAATGTGATTTCCAGGTTTACTACTGTAACTGTATTTGTATTTGTATTGTAACTATTACTGTATATTCTATTAATTACCTCCATACAAATGTAATGTGTAAATTAATCTGCACTTCACTGTTTTTCTATTTAGATGCCAAACTGCAATTTCTGTCTTTATAGATGCACCAGCCACAGACTGTATAATAGAAGTGGACATAGCTTCTGGGTCTAAAAAGTGAAGCCAATGTGGATTTGCCCTAAAACTTCATTATTTATAACAATTAAAAAAAGAAGTCGATTGTGTGTAAGTCTATGAGAAAATGAACTTCTCACTTGTTTCACTTGAATTACCCCAGTAAACATTCTCCTAACGAGTTTACGGTCTTAATCACTAGTTTCAAGTCTTTTTCAATACAGCATGATCTCCATTCAGTAATTTATGGTTCCATTTAGAGTAATGGAGACAATAAAGCAGGGTATACTTTGGACTGAACAATTCTGTCGACCGCATCCCAGTTAATGTTACAGTTACTCTGAATTATGGATGAACCCTGCTAATCAAGCTAGGTTGCTGGTGCTGTTAGTTAATAGCTGAGCCACCCTCTTGTCCAAATTTGGTCCCCTCTGGCTCAAAAAAGACCATCCAGGCCAAGATGTCAAACTTAAAGCTTCAACACAGTGGTCAGAACAGAAAGTGCTGAGGAACGGAAATTGGAAAAACTTGATTTCTCTTTGTCACTGTCACATTGATCCCGCCACCTGCAAGCAGACAAAACAAGCTCTGGCACATCTAGAGTTTGCTGGGAAAGGTATTCTGAGAAACGTGGGAAAACAGTTCATGATTTACAAGTACGGCGGATGAGACAGACTGAGAGGAAGTGGCTATATAAAGGTTTATGTAAAAATGTCTGGCAGAACTTTGTTTAAAAATGTAGCTCTAATTTGATTTTAAGGGTCCATACGTACATTTTGACTCCTTGACAGCTAATGAAAGATTCAGTTATCACACAACAGAAGGCAGCTGCGATCGGCGTAAACCAGTGTATATATCCATTTATCCCCGGATAATTATGTCCTCCGGTGAAAGCGTATGTTTATTTCATGGGAAAACCGGCATGTCAGGAAGAGAGTGTGTTTATTTCTATCACATGAACTATATCTGCTTTGTGTTTACGCAGCTGATGGCTCTGTGTTATACGTGTGCCAAGGAAACACGCATAAAGTGGTTTATGGAAGACTGAAATAACAGAAGTTCAGCTCCCCACGATCACCTCAGAAATCCCAGACATGTCGCGCTCCCATGGTTTGCTGCACTATAGCCATAGATTAGCGAAAACTGCAGGAGAGTTATATAGGAGCACGTTTTCGCACCTTGCCCTATATTCTGTCAAAGGCTTAGGATAACCAGTGACTCAGGGACTAACTATAATCAGTGATCTTTATAGGAATTTGACACCTTGGGAAAAACAGTCTCTCTCTTTTTGAAAGTTAAATGTTTGTTGAATTTAAGGTTGCAATTAGCTTAGCATAAAGATTGGAAATAGGGGAAAACCAGCTGCATTGCTCAGTCCAAAGGTAGCAAAATCAACCCACATCACTTGAGCTCACTAACTATCAAATTACATCTTTTTTGTTGTTGTTGTAGTTTACCAGAAGTATCCCGAGAGTTAGAATTACCCAGCCAAGAAATAGTCCCTGTAAAACTCAAACTGATGTATTTGTTTTGTTTTTTGCTGCTAGGTGTATACTGTAGGCTACCTTTGGAAAGAGCCAGTTTAGCTGTTTCCAATCTGATGTTCCAAGCGAAGCTATTATTCGGCTGTTGCCTCAAACGTTAAACTATTCCTCTTGCTCAACGCGCACAATATAATTTTCAGTTCTGACAATCAGTGATCCACACTGTGTGAGAAGCTGAAGCTGAAGCTAGCTGGGAAAAAAAGGCGGAAAAGTGGGAGCTCTCCAATGAGCGTCTCCATCAGTCTGAAGGAACTGATCTAAGCTGTTCTCAAATATGTCTCAACTGGTGCTCTGGGCAGATAAGAGCTCCTCTTCACACTGATTCACTGACTGACTGACCGGCTCTGCGTGGTGCTGGACTGCTAGTTGATTTGGGGAAATGATATCCTGATATGACAGTACTATCATCTGAGAATTACCACACACACCCAGACTGACACTGCAGATGGTTTTCTCACAAATAATGAACTTGTGATGTTGTTTCTGGCAGGTCCCCTGACTGACTGAGATGATGTTGGTATTACTGAATTAACATAGTGCCGGTCTCAGTATGAGCCAGTGCTGTGTGTGTGCTGAGAAACCTGCTCTGTTCCCAACAGACAGTAGAGGAATTTGGTTCACAGTTCACCAACTGTGAATCCAGAAGTGTCTTGACTTGTCCGTACATGCAGCTGTCTTTATGAGACATATCACTTTTCTAATGGTGATGAGACAATGCAATTTCTTTGACTTTCACTCAGCTGACATCAAAGAGAAAGTAAAAGTAGAAAAAGAGTTTGTTTACCAGTATCTTCTTCATAATTTCCAGCCAGACTGGCTGTTATTTAAACTGGATCACATCGCTCTATATAACAATAGGAATTCAGAGATTCAAATAAATCAGTGTGGCGATACTGATGCTTCACCTAACTAATCCACTTGCTGGTACTTGTTTGCTCAGATTCCTCTTCCTGCTATAGTAAGAAGTAGACATTGCTTGTCTGGGTCTCAACTGTCACCCACAGCTTCTCTTATGGATTTTCCTGTTTTGATCCTTGCCATCTGTGCCTCTTTCTCTCCCTCTGCTTTTCTCCCAAAGTCGACATCATGAACAATTCATTCTTAGCCACGGCTTCACTGGATTTGGCTCCATAGCGCAGAGTAATTGCTAAACTATTCTGGTCTAGCATCGCTATATTCTCATTCTTTCCCCAAGTAAGAGCAAATACAGAATACTAAGGAAGGTAAAGGTGAATTTGCTTCCTGTGCATTGGGAAAACTTCACAGTCATCCCGGAAGATTTAGTCCAGAGGGAAACAAATCTCTCCCGAAGACAGAAATAAAGCAGCCAAAGCTCCTTTGATAATGTCACACAGTGATAAAAATACTGACAGTAAATCGGAAGATAAATACATTATGCAGAGTGATTTTAAAGCAGTAAGTGTGCACTTTCTGGGTTGACTTGGTCAGGGCTATAATGGAGTAAATCTCATTTCGGTGTAAAAGGTCAAGCATGAAAATGAGAAAAATCTACCAAATTAGCAGCAGCTCCAGCAAACCTTTCTCAAATGACATCACAGAGTGGTACTGTGATTTGCCATGACGAGATATTCATAAATATTGATTGAGTTGGCCAGATTGCAAGTCTTTAACTTTAAGAACTTCAGAACAAGATGTCTGCAATCAAATGAGCCTGGACAGTGAGGCACAAATTCTTTGTTTACAATAGCTGCAGTCTCAGTCTTATAGCAGCTGACTGATACTGAGCCAGCTTGATGCCAGTTACCAGCTGCACGTATAAACACACACACACACCAGTAAGTGACACTCTGCGACCGAAATGTTTTACACTATCCTCTGAGGTGCATGAGAAAGAAAAAAGGATGGTTACAGAAAAAAACAGACATTCGATCTGTCGCAGGCACTTCCAGCTGGGTGCAGAATTCACTGTATTCCATCACCTCTCTCCTCTTAATCAACTGAAGTAAACTTAGCTGGAGCTCTCCCTCGCCGTACCAGACTCCATGTCACATCAGCATTTCTCATTTCCCTCCCAAACTCGCAATTAATACCAGCTCTGCTCGTGGGCCATGTGTGACTCAGAGTGAGTGTGTGTGTGTGTGAGTGTGTGTGTGTGTGTGTCTGTCTTTCTATGTGTATGTTGCCGCCTGACATGCCCAAGGGTGCGCTGCTGTGTAAGGGTTTCCCCAGCACAGATATGTTATATCTCACTCCCAGACATTATGGTGACTGGTCTCCACCGGTACAGAGTGGTACAGCTGCAGACCACAGTCATTCCTGTCTGCTTGCCTTCCCCAACAGCATGTGTGCACCAGGCACCGACCTCGCACTGCAACACAGACGTACAGAACAAAAGGCCTGTGAATGAAATGGGACCTGCACTACCTCGACGCCATGAAGCAATATGAAAGCAACACAAAGCTGCTGCTGAAGTGTCACTGTTCTAATAAAGCACACATCATAACCTCAACAAGGGCCCCATTTGTTCTGGTTTTCACACAATATCTGTGTTGGGGGGGGGGTTTCCACAAGTGAGGTCTCACTTTTTTATGTTAAACCAGAGCATAATCTGTGGTTAGTATGTTAGGCTCTAAAAGGAAAATCCCATCCCGCTTACACACTTCACACTGTTACGGTCCAGTGGTCTCCAGGGGGTGTGCTACAGTTATGTCATTTACTATTTTTGTGTACCCACTTCACTCAAATTTGCCTGTTCATTTGTTGATTTTCCCTTCAATCTAGATCCTTCTTTTTGAGTGCCTTTCAACAAGACTCAGGGAACTGTGTTCTGTGAGCTGGAAAGACAGTGTGTTAGTGCCACAGTGATTGTGGGAATGAATGAAACAAGGTTTTCCAAGTACGAGAAAGAACAAGTGAGGAGAGAACAATGCCACAGAGCTGCATGCCCACTTGTTCAAATTACCTCACATTACCCATCAACTGGGTTATATTTCTCATGCTACTGGCAGCAACTCCACAAATATGCAAGTTGTGGTTGCATTGAATTTCTATTGAGGCTGCCACTGTTAGAGAAGTGTCTCTGACAGCTGTATGATAGATTGTCGTCTGTCTGATTGTTGAATATAAATGCGAAATGATAAGCATACAGAGAAACCCCTGCTTCTTGATTCTGCAGGACTGGAACTAAAACACACATTTTCTTTCATCGTGTGTTTAGATAAGGGACAGGTGTGAGCGCATACGTACCACTTAAAGCTTAAAGCTTTTGCCTGTTTCCATCATAGGTCCCACAGCTAAAGAAAGCAAGATTCTATACACAATAGGTGCAGGGAATCTAAAGTTGCATAAACATAAACTATTTAATGGTTAAATGCATTTTTACCATACAGGTTACACACTAATCATTCTTTTATTAAATATATATTTAATAAAAATCACAATTTGTGTGTTTTTTCAAACGAGGATTAATTGAGTGTTTTGGCTGTTTATGGAATCCAGATGTAAACGAAACTTCACATATTATAATTTATAAACCTGTTCTGGCAAACGTCATAGGAAACAGTTACCTATTTATCCATCGTGATGTGATGTCCAGTCATGCTACTTGCAACCTGACAAATTTAAGTACAACGTTCACACATATTTTAACTCTGTTATGTTCCACTACTGTATGTTCAGTAGGTAGTCTTTAACTTTGGTTGCTGTAGGAATGATACGTACATTGTTTAAAACAGCTGCTTCAGTTGAAACTGATGCTGATGAGAGCTGTGAGAGCGAACCAAAATAGTGAAGCCACAAAACCAAAACAATGAGCTAAAAGAAGCGTAAATATGCCTTACAGTGGAGGGAAAGTGCAGATTGGGGTAATAATTCACTGTGGGTTTGTCACTAAGAGAGAACATTACGCAGAATCAATTAATTAATTTACATATATTTATTATCGCAGCTTTAAATAATCCCATACCTACCCACCAGTTTAAGGCGAGTTGGCAAAATTGAAACCTGAAATGATTTGCTACATAAAAAGTATTCTGATGATTTAGTGTGCTCAGAAATGTTCTGTTAATTAATAAAACTGTGGCTGCACTAGAAATATTTCACCATCAAGTCATGCATGTTGGGCCACCTGTCCATGTAAATTAAAAAGCAATAAGAGGTCCATGAAACAAAATGGTGCCTTTTTGCAAGGTACATTACCTACATTTGTTTTAAATTACTTTATGACTTAAGGGTGAATTTTCCCTTTAAATCTTTCAATCTAATCAGCTCTGCCTAGACTTGAAAGTCATCTCACACCTACGGTGTGATTAGAAACTCGTCCTCAGGGTGATACATATCCCGGAGCACTTGATATCATGTTCCACTAGACATTTTCTGTGACATGCACACGCCGTTAAGGAAATCAAAGAATCACTGTGTTCCTGGGTCTAGTGGGAGCTATAAGAAATATCCCAACATACTGAATAGTTTCCTGTTCTGACAGGTTACCACAGCCAGAGAAGGGAAACCCAACACCCACCTGCAAATAACACAGTCAGACGTGGTGAGAAGAACCATTGACATCTTGATGTATGTGTATGTATGCAAAGGAGCATGTGTGTGTGTTGGGCTTGTGTGTGGGAGGCCTGCCATATGCTTGATGTGCCAGTGCAGAACTGTGAGGGGCAGAAGGTGCAAACAGACATTATAGCAGAAGATAATTATGGATTCTGTGCTGAGGTTTAAAGTATCAATTCATGAAAGAACCAAGAACAAGCTTTTTCCACTGGTTTGCATACATTGATGAACTGCAAAGAAATAAATCCATGCATTGAGAGATATAAAACATCCACTATATACAGTATGTATACCTAAAACTGCAGAGCCTCTTAAATTAGTCAGACTGCTTTTCTATTATTGATCACACTTGAAGGTTTATAGAATCAGCTAAGTGTTTTAGGAAAATGCACATATTTGCAATCTATCAGACTGGTACTGCTGTCACATCTGTACAGAAAATGTGTGGCTATAGCCAGCAGCACGTTAACTTAGCTTAGCATCAGCAGAATATTTACTTTTTTTTGCCAGAAGCAATAACACTGCAGCCTCTTATATTCCTTTGATTGAAATTCTAATTTTAGATATATAGACACACATATATAGCACAGCAGAGTGGCACCATACAAATGTAATATAAAGTAACAGTAACAATTTAAATGTTTTATACTGTTTTATAAATGGTATAAAACAATACACATGACAAAAATGAAAAAAAATTAAAATAAATTACTCGGTACAGACGAAGTATTATATTGACTACAAATAAATCTCTGACAGAAAATGTGCTACAGTAAAATGCCACAGATGCCACAGATACATTTGTTAATTTCAGGCATCCTCGACATTGCAAACAGTTTAATTTGGCTGTTCTTGGGTAGGCTTGAATGTGCTTTAATGAAAATCTTTTCTAAATGTAAGTCTTGTTTATTCATTTTAAGACAGGTCCTGTCTCTGATTGGGCAGACAACCAATCATAGTCACTGAGGTGGCCAATCAGATTTCAAGCGTAGCCCATGCCCCCCAAGGTCACCCCCTGCATACAGCCCTGCTTTATGCTAAGTTAAGCTTCCTGGCTGTTTGCTATAGCTTTATAATTACTGTACAGATCTAAAAGTGGTATTAATCTTCTCTTTTAACTCGTGGCAAAAAAAAGCCTGTTCCCAAAATGTCAAACTATTGCTGTAACCTTCTGAGGAAGAGAAAAGGCCCCCAAAATAATTTAGCTCATTTGTAAAGTACCTGACAGAAGCTAAAAAGTTCAGAAAGGAAAACACCCAGTGAAGTAACTGCCTTATTGAATTCGTGAAAGGAAATCAGCTTTGGTGGGAGAGATGCAATAAAGATATTCATAAAGGCCTCCTGACAAAGCCAGGTCACCAGCGTTAGCATAATATGGAAAAATCACCTCAATTACTCCCACTTGGCAGAGAGAGATGGAGAGAATGGATGGAGCGATACGGAGGTTCAATTTGGCACGCAGTGCCTCGGTTAAGGTCACCCACCCTTGGATTGACTGGATGTTTAGTTTTACTGAGAAGACAACAAATTATGTGGCTGTGTCTTGGCCTTATCTGTCACTGCAGATAGAGGGTAGTTTGAGGTTTAGAGGTCCTGCAGTGTCACAGTAAGACCTGGTGGAGGTTGAAATCATCCACAGTATGGAACTGCCTATACTAACTCAACAAGTCTTTCTCTGAAGCCCCATCAAACACACACACACACCTGCTGACTGTAAACCTGCAACAACTGACTTTTTGGCCAACTGGGGGTCAGCAGAAACAAGCTGTAAACCCAACACTGACATATTATCACCCTTTAAGTTGATGTGGCACTTAAGACGGGGCAGTGGTAGTGGGGGGAAACAAATGTGAAGGCAGACATACAGATATGTAGATCCAAACAAACTATTGCTATTATGTGGATTTATCACTGTGCATCTTAAAGTCTGACAAAATACTGTATGAATCTGCTTCTATGATTTAAAGCCGCATTAATTAATTATTTTTGCCACTTGGGGTCTGCAGAAACAAGCTGCAAACACATAACGGACATATTATTACCTCTTATTTATGACTGAAATGTTAGAGTAGAGTTGTCAATTTACACATTCAGCACACTTGGAGCAACATTATTAGCATTATTATTATTATTATCATCATTATTATTACTATTATTATTATTAGACATTTTGGTGTCATGTTTCTGGGCACCTGGCCAACATAAGTCCAATATTCATTCATTCATTAGCTCTGTTTTGGTCTCCACCAACTCCTAATGGGGAAAGATTCATCTCTGCATCTGCTGATCCACTGTGTTCAGTATAGCTAGTCCCACAGTGTTTGGCGCTAGAAAGGTAGTGTACAGTCAGAGAGCGGTGACAATGAACCAAAGCAATATGCTGTGTGCTGGAAAACCAAAACACTGTGTAAAATTCAACCATAAAGCTCTTTTTATATTACATATTTATTTCATGCATTGCTATTATAGAAACATAGATCTGAGCACTTTTCACGATAATAATAACTACCCAATGAACCAGACAATGAACACTGTACAACACCATACACTTCACGCACAATGCCACTTTTCTAGCCTTGGGTACATCAATATTGCACAAGCTCCAGACGTTTTTCCTTGCATCTCATCCTATTCACCGGCCCAGTGCACCACTGAAGGCTCGCCACACCTCTTCTTACAGCTGGAGCCTCACTGCATGCCAAGTGGCCTGAGTGTGCCGAATGACAGTATACTGACATTCAATATTATACAGTATGTGCTCACACCGTAAACTCTGATGTTACAATGCAGTCTCTTTGCGTGACCGGTCTTGGCATTTGTGCACTATGTGTCATGATATACAGCCATGTAATGATACGATATGTTGTCATCACCACAAATGAACGCACAATCATGTGAGTCTGATCCTGACTGTGCAGCGGAAGCCTTACGACCATATACTGTTGTAAGCAAATAGACCTGGAGAGGGTAAACAAACTGATATGTAACAGAAATGCTTCACTGTACCTTTAAAACAAAGAGGTACAGTCAAACAAAGTGCTCCTCTCATGATGCCAGGCTTCTGTTGGTGATTCATCAATACGGCCACAGAGTCTCTCTAAGTTTCTCTCTCTGTGTGCCTGTCTGTCTCTCTTTCTCTCCCTCACTTTATAACTCAGTTTTATTCACATCACTCTGCATAATGCATGATAGCACATAGGTCCCCCAAGGCCTTTCATTACGTAAACCTGTTGCAAGAGGAGCCGCAGCAGCACTTTTACAACATCCATCAAAACAGGGGCAAGCATGTGTTCGAGCGGTCTGTGATGTATTGCTGCTTAAGCGACAGAGAAGTCTGAATACAAATACACTCACTTGCAAAGCATGCACCAAAAAATAATTTCTTAACACCCGGACAGCCGATGTGGAAACTACCGGCGTAGGTACGGTTGCGCGCCAGAATCGGAAAATGTACACAGGAATGAAAGACCTCCTTCCTCTTTGGCTAAAAAGAATAAAACTCATCTCTGCAGGGCATCATTGTAGGAAACCAACAGAGGCAGCCCCTTTCACTGAAAAGGTCTCAAAGCGAAGCATTAACCCTGGAGGTATCAGGCTTCATCATGTTGTGCATTAACAAAACAGCCACATACAGTATAGTATACAGTTTAAGACTGAGGCAGAGGCAAGATGGCCTTAAGAGGATCACTCTCTCCCATCTTGATCTACTCAGTCATCACCTGCCTGCAGCTTCTGAGGCTCCCTTGCACTCCGAGAAGAGGAAGCACTATTTCTGCTGCAGAAATGCTCGTTCACTCGTGTCTTTTGGCTAAAGTTCACAATTCCTCAACACCGGAGAGACTTCAGTGTGACCTTTTCATATCAGAGAACAGGCAGCAAATGAATGTGAGGGACCTCTCTATATAAAACATCACAGTTCTCACAGCTGTACCACATATGGTGCAGGTGAGACTTGTTTAGATCACCCACTCTTTACATTAATACGGTCGTTTGGAGTAAATCCGATGGAGAGGCATTATACTGATATAAATATATGCTGTGAGATGAAAGTGACAAATTACGCATAAGGGGTTTATGATCTGTGGCTGTGTGGTGGGGATGTGAAGCGGAGGGGGACCCTGTTGCGTGGACTTACAGTATCCACAACTCACCGCTTGCATTCTTCCCACAGATCAGGTGTTGCCAGGGCAGCAGAGACCCCCAGATCTCCGCGTCGCCGTTGACGGCCTGCTCCAGGATCTCCACGGTGAACTTGGGGATCCCGTTATCCCGCTCCAGCAGCGCACTGCGCAGCACCCGCGCGTACACGTCGCGGAAGAGGCTCTCCATGCACGCGGCTAGGTAGATGGCGGCGTGCTCGTGGACTCGGACCGCCACCCTGCTGTCGACCATCCACCTGAAGAACTTCCCCACGTTGAAGACGAGACCGCAGCGCGCCGACTTGCCGCGGCTGAACTTGTCCTCCTCCGTGCTCATGTTGTACTGGGACAAGGCACTGAGGGCCGCGCTGATGCAGCTCACCGACACGCTCCACGACAGGACGATCTTTATGGCACTTTGGATCTCGTATTTGGTGCACTTGGCGTAGCGCAAACTCAGGCGCTGCGCCTCCTTGGCGACCCTCACAAGGGCCCGGCTGACCAGCACCGAGAGCTGGAGCAGGACGTCCTGTGGGGGGGTCGGCAGGCTCATCTCCTCGTCCCTGCTCAGCGCGCTCACCACTTCCCCGAGGCTCCACGGCACATCCTCAAGCTCGGGTAGTTTCGCGCACTGCCCGGTGCTCTCCAGGATCTCGGCGTCTTCGACCAGGACCGTGTTAACAGTGTCCAGGCTGTTGTGTCGACTGTGCATCGAGTCGGTTAATTGCCAGTGATTCCCCCCATGCGCCTCCGAGCAGCACAGCGACGCACTGGAAGACCTGAAGGAGTCGGCGGCTCCACCATAACCCGAGTCTAGCGTCAAATCCTCCAGGGTCCGCGCTGCTGACTTGCTACTCCTTGCCATAACTGCACTTCATACTGTAAAAAAAAAGAGGGATTGGGAAAGTGGAGGGAAATGCGCAAGACGCTGGAGTGTGGATACGCACGCGCCCTGCACGAGCTCTGCTGACAAATATTATTCTGTCTTTTTTTTTTCAGGGGAAGTCCATCCGAGGCTGTGGTGTAAAGTTAAAGAGTAGTATCTCACTACAGTGCATCAACAGCCACACAGGGCTGGAGCCTGACAGATGGAGGCGGGACCGCGGAGACCCCGAGAGCAGCTGTCAGCCAATGGACTCTCGGGATGAGGCAGCAAAGAGATTTAATTGGATCGCTCTAGAGGATCGATAAAGCGCAATTGATACAGCCCATGATAAGGCTTATTCATTAAAAAAAGACAATGTAAACAGTAAGAGCAACACTTGGTCAATTGTCTGTAGCCTGCTTTTTTGACAACTTCTCAAAACTTTGGGGTGAATGCAGACTGTTAAATGTCATGCGTGGCTGAACAATGTAAAATATTAAAAATGATTGCAGTGAATAATAAATCACATAACATAGAAGCATAGCTGCTTTTACATAACCATGTTTAGAGGACAAGTCCCCCAGAGGATCAGGCTTTTTAAGATATTTTCTGAGGGCCCATGTCTGATCGTAACATGACTCAAGACCATTAATAATAGATTGCATGCATAATGTATCCTTCTCTGTTCCTCTGGAGGAGAACTCATTGAAAAGATCTGAATTACTTTCAAGGTCATTAGCCGGGATCACTCTCAGGGTTTAACCTAGCCATTTAGGTTTTTTTTTCCCCTGAACCCACAGGCTCGGTGCATTTAATCTGCATGAGCTCCAGTCCATCTTGAATGCAGTTCCAAGGGTTGTAGAGATATTATTTATTCTCAAACAACAGCAGTGATGTATTAAGTTAAATGCACTAAAAACAACTGCAGTCATACTGACAAAAACAGTCGAGGGCCAGTAACCGTAAAATCCAAATCCAGTGTAAAAGATTGTTTTAAGGATGGAAATAATCTACTGTGGTGGTGAAAAACAAATGGCTCCATGAAATAAAGATTGCTCACTGATCAGTGGGACTGTAGCTGCTCTCCATCTGAGATGCAGTGAGACTGTAGATTCTGCATCTGACAGCAGTTTGGACGTCTCTCTGGAGCAACAGTGAACCCTGGTGTTGTGCAGCCAAACTTCAGTTTATTTGTCACGACAGAGGCCTTAAATTGCTTTGTGACACAGAATTTCAGTGAAAGAAAAAGAAAATTACACGCACTGGAATTATTATTATTTTGTTATTAATGGAACATTTCTGACAGTTAAATAGACAATTGATTATACCTCGGGACACCACAGGTGTTATTAAGGATATGGCTTAAATCCATTTAGCTGCTACACTTTCATCGTCCTGGTATTGTGCGTGCTGGAATGGAAGAGAGCCATTGTTAATGGTATTAGTAATGCCTGTGCGTTTCCTACTGTGACAACTAAACACATTAGAAGCATGTGGTGCATGTGAATATTATAAATATCCATTAGGAAGACATGTAAAAAGACACATTGTTCATATACCGAATGTCATACAAGTAAAAGACAAAAACAGACATGTAGTATGTGTGGAAGCAAAACATGTTTCCCAAAACCAGATTATGTTAAATATTTTAATAGGTTCTCACTTTGCTCTGAATGTGCAAGGCATAAACAGAACACTATCGTCATCCATTACTGCAAAGTCTACAGAGACTACATCTGACGTCAATAAGATGGATGGGGAATATCTACCTCCAAGTAACCCAGACCTCCTTCACCGGGTATTGTCACACAAGTTGAGAGATTATCCCACACATTACTGCCATGAAGCCGGGTCTAATCCGATCATTTAAATGACAAAAACAACTGTGAAAAAGGGAGACTCCTGGCTTCATAACAGCAATGCCCTCTTTCTCCAGGTTCAGAGAGAGAGCAAGACAGAGAGACAGAGAAAGAGATTTTAATCATATTAATTTGTTTCAGTAACCTCACTGATTGCTCTAACCCAATGAGGAAAAAGACATCTGTGATGTTGGTTCACCAAAAAAATTTGCACAATCCCTTCTTGTGGAATTAAAGCAGCTAAATTGGGTTATAAAACTCACCTTGAAGCTCTTTTAGTCCTAGAGGATAATTTAATATTACAGTTTCATGTCCATGTGCAAATTACCCTTCTCAGCTGAGGGACTGTTTTAATAAAACTTACTTTGGAAGGAGCAGCATGTCAGAGGGAGCACAACTTGGAATGGGGTAATTAACAGAAAAGGTGATTTTGTGGCAAAAGCTTTTTTTACCACATGACCTGTTTTTCAATGACACCATAAGCTTGGCTCACAGGATGGTAATGTTGGTCTGTCCACCAGTTTGGTACAGAATGAAACATCTGTGCCACTAATGGATGGATATATATAAGATTTGGATGATTATCTGACTCTGGGGATCCTCTGACATTTTCATCCATGTTTGCCAGGTAAGGTATGCCGCCATGAGGCTCACATTTATGGCTCTGAGTGAGATGTCTTAAGAATTATTGTATGACTGCCATGAGATTTGGTAGAGATTTATGTTTCCCCTCTGAGTGAATTGCACTAACACCGGTCCCTTAACCATCAAGTCAAGCGCCATCAGCAGGGCAAACCTTCAACTGTCCAATATTTTGGTTTTATGACCAAATGCCAATTCCATCTGCTCCAGCTTTCATCTGGTGCCAATTATGTTAGCATAATAGCATGCTAAATTAAGAAGGTGAACATGGTCAACATACCGTCTGTCTGCAATCTACCCTTTGTGTCATGGTAAATCGTTACGTAAAGCTCTAACTGCTCTAAACAAGGCTGATAAAAACTTTGGTTCAAAATAAAAAAATATGTGTATATATATCTCTCATGAAATAGAGAAAACAGACATGATGTCAGAGAATAAGGAGAATGAAAGAAGGGGGAAAATGTTAAAATTGTGACAGAGAGGATTCTGAGGCTTTTCAAAAACAATTTGAGGTTAAGACTGACATCTAGTGTCCACTTGCCAAGCTACATGCATGTTTTCTATGCAGTGTATTATTTCCCAGTTAAACTGGCCTTATCTTATGAGAGCAGCTATCAGCTCGCATCACAACAACCTACAGCATAATTAACTCAACACAGCCTACTTCAACCACTTGTTTATGGTGACACTCTGTGTAACCATGTCTTTGACATGAGCAATCAGAATAATTAAAAATGGCTATAATCATTTGACTATTAGGAGAGTGACAACTACATACATGGAAGTCAGGAAAGGTTGAGTGAACAGATGTATTATTGAGAAATTACAAGAAGGTAGGAAATAAAAATGTCATCTAAAAATGCCATCAAACACAGGCAATTCCACCAGAGACAATCAGTGCAGACCAAGAAGCTGATCCAGTGCAGTGTTGCGGTCCATCACCCTTCCTATCCTCTACAGTAAGATGGACTGAGCTAACCACTTACTGTGGGAGAGCCAGAATATGCCCCAAGAAACAGTGTGCTGTGGATTTATATCAACTGTAATTTACTCTGAGGCTGAGGCAGTTTCTAAAGTAGCTGCAAAAAGTAGCTGTTTGGGTAAGAAAGCTGTAGAAACGGCCTAAAGCTTTGTTGTTTACTGTTAGTCTTCAGTTTCTGAATCACTGAGCAGGTTCTTTCAAGCCAAGCAAATCCGTTTTCCCATTAGTCTAGTCAAGATGACTACAACAGAAATAGAAATTGTCAGGTGTAATGTTCTGAACAAGTAAAAAGCCTGCAGAGACAGATTCACAATATAATGGTAGATATACTGTATGGCTCAGCAGGCCTGGGTCTGTGGAAATAATATCCTCAGACATCCTGCAGGGTGATACAGTCTGTTCCTTTTACTTCAGCACAGCACATTAGCGTTACTCTGACAGAAGCAGGTCTGTGTCTGACAAAAAACAGCAACAGATTATACAATTAGTTTATATTAATCCTAAAATAATAGTATTTTCATAAAAGAGCATTGTTAACTGCAATCTTACTTCCGTTGTGAGGTAGAGAGAAGTTTGGGTAAAACTTAAGAATCTATGCAAACAATATTGCCTGATTTGCTGTTAACAATGTTACTCAAAGGGCACGTCTAACCTTCATTAGAGGTCACATATATTATACTGTCTAACTTAGCTTTGACTATCTTAATTTATTTTCTCACTTGAGCATAATCATACAAATCTATGACATATTTTTATGAAGATGATCTACAGGCAAATCAAACAACAGCAACCTGGTACACAAGTATCTGTCTTCATTTTACCACTCTCAGCAAGGTGACACTGCTTAATTCAAATAAAATATATATAACCAATCTAAGGAGCTGATACTATTTTTTTTAATCAAGGATACTGTCTGTTGGCATCCACGTTAATTACAACATCACAATTTAGTATATATTTCAGTACACTACCTACAAACATTAACCGCGCATGCTTATACATCTGTTACATGTCAACTCTTTATGTAACATGGCGCTCGTTTGTTACACATTACCGCCGCGGAGGGTGGGCGGGGTTGGCTGCGTGCGACCGAACGCACAGTTTGAGCGTGAGCGGCGCGGCCCGTGTAATGAATCGAGCACTCCTCACTCGAGCCAGGCCTGGCCGCTCGGCATGTGTTCATCCGGGTACTCAGTGAACGTACAAACCCTCCGATTAGATGCTTTTACGAGACGCGTTCAGGTGTTGTTTTTCATTCCCGTGCTTCATAAGCGAACCACGGTACAAAACGTAGAGAGGACACGTCGGAATATGGGCATTTGTTATGTTTGAAAGCACCGTAAACAGCCTGTGTTAGCGGCGGTCAGAAAGCACATTTGTGGAACGTGACGGAGCAACGGTTTCATAACGAGCGACTCTGACCAATGGGAGCGCTCCATTTCTGCCTGCGCACGTCTGTGGGCGTGGATGTTGATACAGACCGGAGCTGTGGCGTGGACGGAGACTGGACCGGGCGGCGCGATTTCGACACAATATTTGACGCGTTACCGAGATTTAACGTTGCTAACTTTGTTACAAACTTGCGGTAAATAAGCCGAGAACGCTTTTTTTTGGTAAAGTTACTCTTTTTTATATTTCGACATAGAGCTTCTGGTGCTGTCCCCGCCTCTCCTGAGATTGCTTACGAAAATAAAACCTCGCCGCCGGCTCGTCTTGCCCCCTCCAGGTGTGTTTCCTTCCTCCCCCCCCCCCGCCCCGCACATGCAGCGCCCGATGGTCAGGAGGCTCAGCTCGGTGGATAAATTCATGGAGCAAGGTTAAGGTCAGACAAACCTTAACACCGCCCACCGTGGACACCTAGCTGTTTTTGCTACCAACACAACCAAAGGGGGCGTCTGTTTTTGTTTTGTTTTTTGGGACCCCCCCCCCTTCTTCTTTAGCGGGGTTTACCAAAGAAGGCAGCTGTCATGGTGGTCAACACCGTCCACTGGTTCAGGAAGGGGCTGCGGCTGCACGACAACCCGTCTCTGCGGGACTCTGTCCGGGGGGCGGACACCCTGCGCTGCATCTACATCCTGGACCCCTGGTTCGCAGGGTCCTCCAACGTGGGCATCAACAGGTGGAGGTGAGGGAAGGAGGAGGGGTACAGGGTTTAAAGGATTACACATCTTTACTGGACCTCAAGCCCCTGATCTAATGAACTATAAGTAAATCCTTTCAGGTGACCCACCCAGTCACCTCACACCTACCCATCTGCAAAAATGTGACATATGTTTGGTTAAATTCTCTTCTTGTGCATTGTGTGCAAAAGATGGGGTAAGTTAGGGTACAACTGAGTTAAAACATGTTTGTGGTTTTGCTAATGTTTCTCAAACATTGACCTACATCTAAATAATCTCTCTGATGATCCCCCTGTAACAGACAGCTTACCCTCTGAATGCCTCCTGAGTCCTTTCATTCAGTCATTTAATCAGTCACTCAATAAGTTGTGCACATACTACACAGCTTTAGTAATCATTGCTTTACTACTGTTTATGATGTGGGTGATTTAAATCCACTGTCCATCCATCCAGTACACCCTGGACTGGACGCCAGTCAGTTGACATAGATATAGATATAGATAGATAGACAGACAACCACTCACACTCACATTCATATCTAGGGGCAATTTAGAGTTGCCAAGTTAACCTAACCTGCATGTCTTTGTGGGAGGAAGCTGGAGTACCCAGCACAGGGAGAACATGTAAACCCCAGAACCCTCAGGCGACAGTGCTAACCACTACACCACTGTGCCACCCCTAAATCCACTATATAGACTTTATTGTCACTGTAGAGTTTGAACAGCTCACACTAAATGTTGCTCTATAGAGTGAATATAAATAAAAGGAAATCCTGCCCCTGTATTTGATCAAGTGTAGGCACATGATGTCGCCATGTGGATGTTGCAATAGTCACTCTCCCTTGAGCTGCAAATAAAATATAAAAAAAAAAACGTGGACAAATCAGGGAAATCTGACCAAATAAGTTCTACATATTTGTACAAACCTGTTCATGGGAAACCACAATTCTCTCATTTGAATTCCTTGTGATTTTGATTAGACTGGAAAACCTTGTTTTAAAACAGGACCAGGTGTCTGATGTGACTTGAGACCTTTGGTGTTGCTGCCCAGGTGTCAGTGTATAGATGCATATATTTCAGACTGAAATTGACTGTCCAGTCTGTTTCTGATTATTCCGATTATGTTGTGATATTTCTTTACTCTGCAGCCACAACAAGCTTGTTTTTACTCCGCTGTGCAACAGGGGCTGTTTCACAAGAAAAACTGGCAGCAGTTTGTACCCGCAATCAATATACAGTCTGTGGTCTGCCACTGTGAGGTTCACATTAGTGATTATGACCTAGGCCAGCTTCAAAGGGTTGTAGGCAAATCCCAGTATCCCAGTATCTGTCTCCTGTATCTTTTTTGTTTGTTTTCTTTTGGCTTTTAAAAATACATGCATTTCTTAATTGCTTGAAATGCAAATAAGACATTCAAAAATGCAGGATGTTAAAAATGTTGACTGGGAGCATCTGTTCCTTGATAGTTTTTCCAGCATTTGGACTTTATTTGATTGTTAACATTGATAAGCATGCCTCCGCCACTTGCCTCACTTTGTCTGTCTATTTGAATTCAATGTTTTGCATGATTTGTGTCAGTTAGCTGCTCAGTGGCTTTAAGAAATAGCAAACATGGAGCTACTGTTTTTTTTTTTTTCTCTCAGATAAAATGGTGTCTAACCACTTTGACGATGCGAGTAATTTTTCCCGCTCGCTGACTCTCAGCCTTGAAGGTGCTGAGGAATTGGGTCAGTGTGTTGTTATGATTATTACATCACCATGCCCCATCACAGCTTTGACCTAACTCCGCCCTCTTTATTCAGCTATATCACCTCGTTTAGATTTTCTGATATTTCTGTGGACACGTTTACTAGTAGTTGGTGTTGAGTTTTCTTCTTGATCTCTCTTTTCTCAATTTTAATGCCTAAACTTAACTGGTCAGTGCTTTCAGATGACTGCTGCTGTTGCACTGTTTTAATGCAGTGGGTAAGCAGAGAGTTATTGGAACAATAAGTAAGTACTGATTTAAAATAACAAATGTTGAAGAAAACCCAGGACAGAAGAGAGATTTATAAATCCCTGTTTCATATTGGAACAGACCCTCAATCTTTTACAAACAAAAGAAAAAGACTTCACCAGAAAAGGACTGCCAGTTCACTCTAAAACACTTGAATCTTCCATTTCATGCAGCCTCTTCTTAGTGATTTAGATTTAGAGAACATATTTCTGTTCCTCTTATCTGTATCAAATGATGGTCATCATTTTTTATTTTTAGTACATCATATCTTTTGGCTTTCCTGTGCTGTTCACATTATGATACAAACACACACACCTTGGTGTAGCAGCTGTGCTGTCATTACTCCTTTCAGATCAGTTTAATATGTGATTAGTGGTCTCATGTTTAGTGTAACCACAGTCTCTGGTTATCTCGGCTGTACAATCAATTGATTGATCCTTCTGTTTGTTTGGTTTCAGGTTTTTGCTGCATTGTTTAGAGGACTTGGATGCCAGCTTGCGCAAACTCAACTCTCGCTTGTTTGTCATCAGAGGCCAGCCCACAGATGTCTTCCCTCGTCTTTTTAAGGTATGAGAGATGGATCAGGGTAGAAGATACAGTCTTATATTGGGCTAACAAAATATTACAGCTCATCAAACAGTGGCTAAAAAACAAAGAAATAGTTCTGTGAACTTTAAATTGAAGATATGGGAGTTTTATTCCTCTCAGATATCCTTTTGAAAAATCTCAGATATCAGTCATAGAAATCAGTTTTGAGACCAGCTGCATATCAAGCAACCTCAGATGAGCTCCTGAACAAAAGTTTGATGTTAATCAATCAGAACCCATTTGTTGTAATGACATTTGAGTAAGAAATAAGATTTACTATATACAATGTGTTCTCTGTCACTCATGTCAGTAAATATGTCAGTAAATACTCTCTTTAATTGTGTTTGTGCATGTGTTTAACTTCTTCCATAGGAATGGCAGATCACTCGTTTATCTTATGAGTATGACTCGGAGCCGTTTGGCAGGGAACGTGACGCTGCCATCCAAAAGCTAGCCAGTGAGGCCGGGGTAGAGGTCATGGTGCGAGTTTCACACACGCTCTACAATCTGGTCAAGTGAGTGACTGTACAGTATTAGTTGAAACACTTCTCTTATTTATGAACTTGTTTTGAATGGTGTGAATTTTTCACTGCCTGTTATGTATTTGTGTTGATTCCTTCACTTTTTTCTCTCCTACAGGATAATAGAACTGAATAACGGTCAGCCTCCTCTTACGTACAAACGCTTCCAGGCCCTCATCAACCGTATGGATGCTGTAGAGCTCCCCGCAGAGACGATCACATCAGAGGTTATAAGAACGTGTGCCACACCCATTAGTAAGGACCACGATGACAAGTTCGGGGTGCCCTCCCTGGAAGAGCTTGGTAAGTTTGTAATTTAAGTGCCTGCACTGTGTGAGAATACTGGTCGAGGGGTGTGTACACAAATGCTATTCAGAATTTTTCTCAATGTCACAGTTACAGTCTATTCTTAAATTTCCCTGAGGGAGTCATCCCAAAAGGGATCAATAAAGTCTAGTCTAAGTCTATATTATTTTGCTTTTTCAGGTTTTGAGACTGAGGGCCTGAACACAGTGGTATGGCCAGGTGGAGAAACAGAAGCCCTTACGAGGCTCGAGCGGCATCTGGAGAGGAAGGTAACAAGACATTTTATACACAGTATATGCACAAAATGAGAAATGACTATCATACGTTTTATTGGAAATATGAGCACTAACCTGAGAAACATTTGTCAGTAGAAACAGATGCAGGTAAAGCGTGATCATGATCATCGTAACACATCTTGCAATCTTGAACGCCCACTAAGATTTTCAATTAATGATGTGTAGCACGCTGCTGTTTTGCTTGACAAACAGAAGATCGGCCGGCACATTTCATGGGTGCATATTTACAACTTTTGAATGCCCTGTAACCTCAAATAGGGAGCAATAAGAGATTGGTGTTATCATAACTAGAAAGCAAAGCTTGATCATCGATTTAGAAATAAACCCCCCCACCAGTTGTGTGTTACATCACCATCAACAGCATCTTTGTTTCACCTCTCTGAGTGGGGGGTGATCTAGGTCATAATCAAATTTCGTAACTCATTTGATTTAATTTGTACAGTTTTAGGTTTCCAGCAATCACAGTGTTATTATTTTTAGTTTAAGCTGACAGACCATCTTTTTACAGGCATGGGTGGCAAACTTTGAGCGTCCACGTATGAACGCTAACTCCCTGCTGGCCAGTCCCACAGGCCTCAGCCCTTACCTACGCTTTGGGTGTCTCTCCTGTCGGCTCTTCTACTTCAAACTTACTGACCTGTACAGGAAGGTACGATTGATCGCAGCCAAGACACAAAACAAAATGAACAATTTCTATGTGGGTTAAGCAATTTTTTGTTTTTACCCAGAATCATTTTATATTGATGAGAGATTCATAAACTTCATCCTCTATGTAACCAGGTCAAGAAGAACAACACCCCACCGCTTTCCTTGTACGGCCAGCTGTTGTGGAGAGAGTTCTTCTATACGACTGCCACCAACAACCCCTGCTTTGACAAGATGGAGGGAAACCCTGTGTGTGTCCAGATCCCCTGGGATCAAAACCCAGAGGCCCTGGCCAAGTGGGCAGAGGGACGGACAGGCTTTCCCTGGATTGACGCCATTATGACTCAGCTGAGGCAGGAGGGGTGGATCCATCATTTGGCGAGGCATGCTGTGGCCTGCTTCCTCACCAGGGGAGACCTCTGGGTCAGCTGGGAGGAAGGCATGAAGGTAAGAGTCGAGAGAAAGGGATCAAGTATGTAGAGCTCACATTTGTCATCAGGCAACACAGTTTGAAAGGTCAATGAAAGAAGAGTTAGAGTAAATGAAGGCACCTAGCTGCTGTCCCAATGCTTAAAATTACTACCAGGCATTGTCTTTGTGTCTTGTACAGGCATTTGAAGAGTTGCTCATAGATGCAGACTGGAGTGTAAATGCGGGCAGCTGGATGTGGCTTTCTTGCAGCTCGTTTTTCCAGCAGTTTTTCCACTGCTACTGCCCCGTGGGATTTGGACGGCGCACGGACCCCAACGGGGACTTCATACGGTCAGTCAGTACTTTCATCTGCATCACATAAATTTAAAAGCACAAGCCTTTCATTAGCTGACTGTGTTGTTAGTATATTCCCTCTGCAGTCATTTCAAATGGAAAAGTAATGTAATGGGGGGAAAAAACAGACAACCTCATGGTTAGCTTGTGCTTTTTTAGCAGCTTCACATAGAGGAAATTATTTGTCATGATTACATCAGGATTACAAAACCTCAACAAATTATTTTAAGCTTCTTAAAAACAGATTAGTGATAGTGTAGTCATCAGCATCACACCGCAGAAATTGTGCTAAATGTGATACAATCTAGTGTAGTAATTGGTAAACAACGGTGACAGTTGTGATCTAATTTAATGTGTCAGTATTTATGGGGAAAAAAGAATTAGCTTTTAGGCTCAGTATAAATGGTGGCTGAACAGTAGTTTATTTAAGTTGGCACATCTGTAACATTTCAAGACTTTCACATATTTCTGTAGTGTCCTACATTAGCCAACTTACATTATGTTCTGGCTATTGTTTCTCTTCCACATCTGTCCTCATTCTTTCATTTCTCTGCTCCCAGGCGTTATTTGCCCATCTTGAAGGGCTTTCCAGCCAAATACATCTATGATCCTTGGAATGCCCCCGAGGATGTGCAGAAGGCAGCCAAGTGTATTATCGGAGTTCACTACCCCAAGCCCATGGTGAACCATGCTGAGGCCAGCCGCATTAACATAGAGCGGATGAAGCAAATTTACCAGCAGCTGTCCTGCTACAGAGGACTGGGTAGGGACATGACACAGATACTGACTTCCTTCAACTCAGCTCTTTCATGCTATCATTTTAATGTATTTTAAAATACATGAAATGCTACCTGATTTTATACAGATAATATATTTCAAAGAAAAGTTTATAGTCAAGTTCTGACTCTTTTCAACTAGGATTCCCTAATTAAATGTGTTTGTACTCTGACAGGCCTGCTGGCAACAGTACCAACCAATCCCAACAATGGTGAAAAAGGCAGTGATGTCAGAGGAGTCAACACAGAGACAAGTCAAGGTCCAGAAGGGTCATCTGGAAACTCCTCCTTACAGCAGGGGAGGTCTCAAACAGGTCTGTGCGTTGTATGGTTAACTTAGACATCGATACAACACATTTAAAGTTATACAGTGCAGAAAAGATACTGAGATGTTATTTACTTAGAGTCATCTCACTCATATGTATATTTGCTTTACTGTTGAATTTACTGTTTTTAATATCCAACTCACAAAACTAAAGGTACATTGATACCAAATGAATTTTAATTAATCTTAATGCATTTTAATGCAGAAAGAAGGCACTTAACGCAGAAGCGGCGCCGTGAAGAAGAGACGCCATTTGAAAGCAGCTGCAAGTCCTGGAGGCAGAGCACATAATGTGTAAAAAGGCGGAACACAATGGGTCCCTCAGTCAGTCTGTATTATCTGGATGACATCCACTCCTTGAGTGACCTCGACTAATACACAATAGTAATTTTAACTAACAACCACAGAGGAGTGTTGGATCCAGCTGCTACTATTGGCTGTTTGTTTAAAAAACTCCCCACGTGCTTGACATTTGTTATCAGCGTAGAGCCTCAGAAGTTAGACTGGACAGTCAGCAGTCAACACGTGTTTGTCCCCAAGTAAGATGCACCCTATATCTCAGGAACACAGGGAGGAACCTAGTGAATATACTGATATTGCACAGAAAGAGCTCTGTAACAACCAGGTACTAAAGGAAAACACAGTTAAAGTGTAAAGTCTTCACTGCAGGGCGTTGTGAGGCCACCTGTTGTCTTCCACTATAGTGTGCAGGTAACAATGAATCGTTATTACCAGTGCTCTTTCATTGTCCTTAGCATCCCACATCATCCAGGTCATAACACCATCAGGGTGGAATTGTGTAATCAGGAGGCAAAACATCATCTTTCCATCAGATATGCACCTGACTGCCTCAATACATTTTTAATATGATAATGTCCAAATCTAAAGTCATTTGTAACCGATAACAGAATCAGGAGACTGTGGAAAATTTGTTGTATGCAGCTGACACCCTCACCTGCTGTCGCTTATCTCCAAAACACACCCTGAAATATTTCCACATTAAGAATATTAAGTCACACCATCGTGTTAGTTATGGGCCTGATGTATGGTAGTAAAGAATATTACAAGCAAGACTGACAAGTTAGGTGATAAATCAGGCCTTACAAAAATGAGTATTTGTACATATTTGTTGTTTTTGATTTCACACTTTTGTATATTTGGTCATGGGGTTTCACGGCCCCTTTTTTAAAGAATGTCTTACCAAACCAAAAGTTCTACTGTGAATGCACGTTCTTTTGTCTCCCATGTTATCATAAATCTATTATTTTTGTATAAAGAATGACCAAATGCTTACTGTATTGAAATGGCGATAAAAGACAAACCTTTTTATGTATTCTGTTGATTTATTTGTTGTGTTTGTCAATTCACTGTACATGTGCATGCATAGCGAGCAGGGACTCAGATTCACACGTGGCCACTTTTTAGTCAAACTGAATGAACAATACGGATGCCTGAGACAAGTAAACCTGCATCTGCATTTTCAATGTGACCAACAGGGGAACCTGAAAATCAGGAATCGGATCTCCTGACTGACATTTTTCACACTGCGGACTGTGTTGTTATGATGTGGCAAAATCGGTTATGTAATGATAAAGGGCCCCCTCCGGAGGGAGTCACGTTGCTGTCTGATGACAGTGTTGGGATGGTGGGTGATGGTGGGTGATGAGGAGGAGACTTTGGGGAGGCTGGGCGCGTTCAATCTCCTCCAGGACGCACCGGAACTCCACCGACGTCCAATCGCAGCGGTGTGTCGGTGGGCGGTGATAGTTGAGCTCGGAGTGAGCTGAATGAGCGGAGTTTCTCTCACACAGCCGCAGCGCCTGTTGCACATCCTCGCCCTGCGCTTCCTGCTGTTTTTCTTTTGTGTGTGTGTGTGTTCGTGTGTTTGGCCCCGTGTCGCAGATGGAAACGCGTCTGGACAAAGTGCAGAGGAAACCTGTGCGCCTCATAGCAGCTGTGTGCAATGACAGGGGGATCGGGAAGGACGGGAGGCTGCCGTGGCATTTACCGTAAGATGAAACCTTTCTTTTTCCTGTGTGTGTCCGCACACATCCACGTCAAGTTTCTGAGGAAGACTTCACACAGGTTCATGAATTCACAGCCGCCCTGGATATAAATGTGCACCAGAGAAGCGATGTGTGATAAATGCTGAGCTTGATGGATCAAAAGCCAGAAACATGATCGATCATTTCAGATGAGAGCAGAGTGAGCAGAGGAGGAGCTTGGACATGGAAATGTTTGGTGTTAATCACTGACAGCTGTCATAAACTGTCACCGGTTCATTTCCTCTTGATTGTTTTAGTGATTAAGCTGTAGTGGCAGTAACAGTGATGTTAATATCAAAGGTTAACAGGTTTTGTAAATGTTACCACTGATACTGAACATTGATATGGAATATTGACCCCCCCCCCTGGCTGATTATTGAACACAGAAGTAACTATATGTGCCTCATGAGGGCACATGAGGGTCACAAGATGACTGCTGTCAATCAGAGGTCTGTCTTTTACTCAAAATTAGGCTCGGTTATTATAGCATTGCATAGGTTAGTGTAAAAAAAAAAAAAGTCCATTATGAAAGCAGTAAGAGTAAAATTTCCATTACAAAGGTTTTAATGTCTCCTTTTTTTCTTTCAGGTGGATTTGAATGTGTAGGGTGGGATTAAGAGGCCTTGAAATAAAAGAAATAAAAAGAAGGGTTAGGTTAGAAGAAGTGCTGAATCCTGAGTACAGATATATGACTGATTCACAGTAAATTACATATTAATAACAAATAAACAAACAAATAACCAAACAAATAAATCAGGAGAAAGTGAGGTTGTGACATTCAGTTGTAACCCTAAAGGTCCAAATTTAGCACATTATTTCTGACGGTGTATGGCAAATTGAACAAAGAGACTTTGTGTTTTGATGTGTGACGTAATTATAAATCTCATTCTTTGGGGAATTCTTTGCCGCATGTGGAAACTATAAGCAGGAGTTCATAGAGTGAATGAGTTTAAAGACCGCTGACTGTTTTCTGCCTCATTTAATATTGAAAATGTCTCTTACAGATCTGAATTCCAGTACTTTCTGAACAAGGTCACAGGGGTGTCGAGACCAGGTATTCCTCAACGTCACTGTTACGTCGTATTGTAGCTTGCTCATACGGGGCTGGGTGGCATTCAAAACCTTTAAATGACGGAGCAAAAACCACACCTGTATCGAGAATATTAAGCATCTTTGGCTGACTGTAGAGTTGGATGAAATGAACATATACACTTAAAGATGGTGAAAACTGTCCCTTGTTTTGTCATACAGATAATACTAACGCTGATGTCCCTTTAAAATATCTGGGTGTGTTAGATAATCAATGAGGAGGCAATATTTATGGTGATATTGGCTTTGTGGGATCTTTGCTTTTATGTGAAACTTCCTTGATGTTTCAGGTATTTAATTCAGTGGGTTAGTCATAAAGGGATGTCCCCAGTTGGCTATTTCCCTCTTTAAAAAAAAAAAAAAAAAGTATACATTAATATCATGTTATGAAATTAAATGTAACATGACAGGAGATGTAGGAAACAAATTGATTTGCTGCTCCAAACTTTTTTAGTTTTGAAACCCGGTCCTGTACATGTGACGTAAGAAGAGATGAGAGGTGGAGTTCAGCATTAAATATTTGGAAATATTTTTTTCATTATTATCCATTGCAGGGAAGATGAACATGGTGGTCTGGGGCAAACTGTGCTGGTACTCCAACCCAGGAAATATGTTCCCAGTGGCCAATGTTCTGCATGTGGTGCTGAGCAGAACACTGAAGTGAGTGCTCTCCGTCTCACAACACACACACACACACACACACACACACACACACACACACACACACACACAGAGGAGGTGATCCAGGAAACAGTCCTGGGTTTTCACAGCAGTCCATCCTTTTCAATCCACTGGACATTTCTCCTCTGACAGCACGGTTCCAGATCACGCCCACTTCCTGTGTCAAGACTTTGAGAGCGCCATCCGCCTGGCTACCGAGCCCCCCCTCGCTGACCTGATTGAGACCATCTGGATTGTTGGTGGGACACAAGTCTACAAGGTAAACAAGTCCAAGAACAAGTCCAGGCATTTCAAATAAAGGGTGACTTAACTAGTTTGGGGAACCCGGAACAAAAAGGGAGCTGTGGAAGCCAAACAGTATTACAGCACTGGAGTATTAAAGCGTATTGAGGCAAAAGATTGTTTTTAAGGTATGAATGCACCTACACACTCTCGGCACAACCACACTTGTTATGGCTGATTAGTTTCAGGACTGTGACCTCTCCTTTTAGCATTGCTGAACCTGTCAGATTGGCATCTACACCTTTTCTAATTCATATTCGTACATGGAGATGGTGGCCTCCTGTGATTCCCAGATCAGCATTCCAGTTCAGTGCCATTTGGAGCCGCTAATATGCAGCTTCACACAGAATCCTTCTTTGTTAATAAGATGTTGGATTATTAACACTGTTGATGTGAGCACAGTCTCTGTTTCTGCTTCTTGTTTATGATCAGGCTGGACTGAACCACCCATGGTGTGACTTGGTTTACCTGACAGACATCATGGCAGACTTTGACTGCAACGTTTTCTTCCCTGAGTTTGACAGAAAACTGTTTAAAGTACAAGAAAGGTATGTGTTTATCTCACCCTCAGATCATTACAGCAGGTCATCCTGAAATAGAGGCTGCTGCCCTCCATCTGAACCTGTTGCTGAGATTCAAGGTTCAAGATTCAAGAATTTATTGTCATTGCACAACAATTACAACTTAAATTTCTTCATTTGGATACACGTCCTCGAAACTTACTCCTTAGGTTCATCTTTGAAATTTCATGAACACTCAAACTCAACCACCACCAAATCTCTGTGGATTTACACACGTTTACATTCTGTGGTCTAACGGATAAATTTATGTAAAACCTAAGAAATCAAAGAAATACTTATTATTGGGACACTGATAGCCTGAGCTGCGTGTTGGTAAAAATATAGTGTGACCAGTTTTGAAAAAGTGAACTCGTTTAGAGAACTGTGAGTTTAGAACTTGCATTACATCCGTGCAGTAAAAAGAGACGTTATTTTGATGTGCAAAGTCGTTTTTAAACATGTCAGGCTTTGCTGTCAGTGCACAGGAAAGTGATTTTGGCCTTTTGTTGTAAAGCAAACAGCAGCACTGTCTGTCAGGCTGCATTGTGTTTGGGTCGAATAGTTTGGCTCAAAAACGATTTGCTGACATCTCCATTGTTGGTTGCAGGAATATTATTATATAGTACAAAGTTACTTCAATTGCACTGGATTCAAATTGTTAAAGTAAATGATGTTCTGCCAATTCTTACCATGTTTGGTATTATCTCAGCTTTCAATCATCAGAGGCAATAAATGATGCTACTGAATTTCACTGTTCACTTTTTGTCAGCATGGGTTCTTCCACGATAAAATCTGACTTCTATTTCATGACTTTGAAGATGATCAACTCTTGCTAGCATTGCGATGCATTGTGAATTTTTATATTTACCTTTTTTTTCTTCCCATTTCTTTCCAAACAAGATTTCCTGGTGTGCCGAGTGGAATTCAAGAGGAGAACGGCATTAAGTACAAATTCCAAGTATTCAAGAAAGAGGTCGATGACGCGTTGTAGACAACTAACAGAGAAAATCAATCATCAGTAAATACTTAAAATCACATTTTGTTCTGTTCTTCTTGCAGCTAAAACCTAAACCCACAGTGTGTTGTTGTTTTCTGTATATAGTCAATGAAAGCCAAGGTCTTATCATCACTTTTAATATTGTCATTAAGCATTTACACACCCAGTGTAAATATGACCGTGTACTCTTTGTAATCCATGGAAAACTTGAAACTGAGCACAGACACTTTAACAGTGGCCAAATTTGTCCATTCAAGCTCTGATGTGCATACTCTCCAAATTATTTTCCTCATCACTGCTGTTTGCTAGGATATTATGATCAGCTCTGGTACAGTATAAATCTCCCACCACCCTCTGCTGTCACCTTGTCAATTGTCAGTGTTCCCATCTCATCCTCCTCCTCAGTAATATTGCAGCTGCTCTGGAAATATGCTTGTCGGTGCGTCAGTCGGCGGCCCACATCAACGACAGCCAGTACTCGGGATAGCGCAGCAGATCTGGTCCTTTCAGAGCCAACATGACAGATGCCAGTTTAGAAAATGATGAGTGAATTACCCTACTGGTTTGCTTTGACTGCCATGTTATGTAGATGGATGAAGGAGAAATGTTACAATTTGTTATGGTTAGAAATGAAATGCACATATTTATTGATTGAGGTTTTTACTGTGTAGTGTTTTTTGCGAATATGGGGAGTTCACGAAAATAGAGAGACAACTGACACTGTGTGACTATTTTTTATTTGAAATAAATTTATTCTAATTCATCTGATTGTGAATGATCCTTTTAACCACTAGATGGAGGCATAACAGTAAGACACTGGACAGAAAACATACATTTCTCAGATCTTAACCCCAGCTTTTATCCTCCAGTCCAATATCCTCTGATTCCAATCAGAATCAGCTTTATTGGCCAGGTATGTGTATACATACCTTAAAGTCGAGCCAGTTATATTTATATAGCCGAATATCACTAATCACAATTTGGCTCAATGGGCTTTACAATCTGTACAGACTGTGGTTTCATGGTCTTCTGACAATAATTTTATTATAATAAAAACTATAAGAGGACTTTCTCACAGCAACATTTGGACTTGTCATAGCCCAAAAAGCACAGTTGTTCCTAAAAACGTTAACCATGTGCCACTGCTCCATTCAAGTGTCCCTGTGTGTCAGTGAGCCAGCCTGCACATCACCAGGACACTAAAACGACTAAATGGAATTCAGCCAACATTAATATTGTTCGCGACACCTGTGCTTTTCTTACTGTGGCACGTTATCAGGTCCTCTGTGACAAAAAGGCCTATTGATTCCTAGTACAGCAGATTTCAAAAGGAGCCACATTCTGAGACTCAAGGACAGCAGCTGACAGCCGCAGCTTTTAACAGCCAATGACATTATAAAACCATCCATGAATCGATGAGTGACTGAATAGATGGAGTGACACAGCCAGTGATGTGATCCCAGCAGACTGCACCTCAGGACAAGCGAAATTAC
This sequence comes from Scortum barcoo, assembly GCA_023238725.1. Classification (NCBI taxonomy): domain Eukaryota; kingdom Metazoa; phylum Chordata; class Actinopteri; order Centrarchiformes; family Terapontidae; genus Scortum; species Scortum barcoo. The sequence goes on along the minus strand of CM041536.1, from coordinate 20,403,522 downwards.
CAGAAGTGACAGATGAGCCTGCGCTTCCGAGTTGTGAATCTCAGACACAACGTTCAATAAAGAAAGTTATTTACCTTTTGTGCACTGTCCATCACTGTGACATTTATTTCCATCTCGCAGCATGTACAACATATTTGTGTTGTCATCAGGGTGCAGATAGGTGTTTCATCTGGTGACGAGTAATAACAGAAAACAAAGTTTCTGGTGTATGCGGGGACTCAAATGTTAATATAGAAGAAGAGACACCACGGCAATAACAATATTGGATTGGTTTTTAAGCCTGAAAATGAGAATGTAGGGAAACCAAACATGAATTTAAAAAGTATCGTGTAACTTTAAGTTTTTCTTTGTGGTGTAGACAAGATATTATTTTCCTTTGAGAAATGCTTAAGTGAGGGGGGAAAAAACATGTTTCTTTTCCTATTTTCACTTCTTTTGATGAATACACTTTCTAAATAACAATGCGAGGACTTGAACTTAACTCACGCTGACTTCAAATGAGCAATATTTACAGCAGCAGTGGCCATCCATGCTCTGGCTTCAGCTGGAAATCACAGCTTCTAATTGCAGATGTCATCTGTTTCTGGTGAGATACAACCCATAAAAGCAAAATGTTAAGCGTGGCTAATATCAACCAGTGTCATGTTAGAAATGAAAAAGGACAATTTATACTCCTTCTTATTAACCTCTCTGGCTTGTCTGTGTAATTCAAGATCGCAGCGCAGGACGCCACGGCCGCCAGCAGAGGACAAGAGGACGGTGTCTGCGAAATAGAGGTGCCTTGCATTTATACACCTGAGGCCTTGTCTCATCTGCCTCGCCCTGATACATCCTGATTCACTCCTTGTATTTACTACTTAGCACCACTGAAAGGCCTAACCATGCAGCATGATGAATGGTACAGAATGTCACTTATTAGTAACCTTCAGCACATGAGCTGCAGTGTATCTGAGGTACTGTCGTAGCCCCTCAGGGGTTCCATGTTGTGAATGGTTTGAAAATGAACTCTAGTCAAGCATCCGTCTGCCGAGCTCAAATTCATTACCAGATGCACTCACTTTCGCATCATATGCCCAGTAGCTATCGCCATGACTACGAAGCCATGCTGAGTGATGCAGACGGTAGCAGATGGGAAGTGGAAGTTGTTAACGTATATAACCCGCCCCCTCCCTCCTCCACCTCCCTCCGGACACACAAGTCCTCTCTTTCTTTGTTGTGACCACGAGAGAGAGGAGAGGGAACCTTGAGGCATAAAGTCATGGCTTCATTAGCTGGGAAGCTCTCTCCCATTAAAAGGCAGGGGAGAAAAAAAGCATGTTTCAAGGGCTTTTACTGGCTTTGAAACATTAAGATACATCCAAAAACCGGACGGGGAACATTTTACAATGCCCTCTCTTGGTTTATACAATGCTCAGTAAGATTGTGTATTGATTTTGTGGCTTGCGCTAAAATAAAAAAACTGGGCACTAATGCAAAATCAGTCTTTTCACCTCTATAAGATGCACATGGACATGAAAACCGTACAAAGCGACACATAATGGAAAATCTATTTTGCATAAATGAACTGAAACTGCTTTTTAAATTAAGATTGCAGAGTGCGTTCAAATAGACCGCTTCCAATCCAAGTCAAAGGAACTTTATATTCCTTTCTTCTTTTTTTTATTGCATCGTGTGGGTGCATTTGAATTCATTTGAAATGATAATGACATTTCAGTAGTGAAATAGCTTACAATAAAGTGTCTCCATCTGTAAAGTAACAATAAAAATCTGAGACACGGTTAGATTTCCTCCCTGAGGGGAACAGTTGTGCTGCCAAGAACATTGTGCGAAAATGAGACGCTTGCAGAGGCTGTAAATAAAATGGCTAGAAAAGCCTTGTTTGTCCTCAGTTATAAGTAATACATTTGACAGACAAATCAGCACATCTGTCATTACACAGTTTAAGCCATGCAGTGTTTGTTGTGAAGCTACTGCGATGAGGTAACTTTTAAATAAGCTATGATAGATTCTTCATTTGGCGAGGGACTATATCTTCCCTAAAAAGCATGACACACAAAGATGCAGTTGAATTTGTCTCACTTTCTGGAACCACTCCGGGAAGTCGTTATATAACCATCCTCATCTCTTACAACATCAATTTAAATCTGCAATAAAATTGTGCCGCTTTACGTATGTTAACACCATCACACTCACTGATATACTGTAAATAGGGTGCCGACAGTTTTCTTTGGTCTGCAGTGCAAATGAAAAACTGAATTTGATAGGTTTTTTTTTTCACACTTTTTCAGATTCACACTTACTTATTAGAGAAAAACAGACACACAAGCTGTTTGTTATTTTGATTTGGATTGATTTTTAAGGCCGGAGATTTTGGCAGCAGAAAGGGAGTTTACGCTAATTATCTTCACTGTAACTTTGTCTTAGTGTGAAAGCACAGTTAAAGCCTGTCCACTAGCCTGTTTACACCCACTAAATCTTTCATCCCATTTTCAGTTCAAATTGACACTCTCGATCGGCTTCACTGTCATGGTCTAAAGGCTTCATTTTCATTTGTCCATTTATAGTGTAGGAACAGACACATTTACTATCTGGTTGTGAATTAAATGCTTGATGAAAGTGCACCTTTAGACTTAAGACAATTAAATATAGATATAAATAACCTCACAAGAACAGTATACATCCAGTTACAGCTTTAATTCTCATGCATTAGTCCACATAACCTTCATCAGTCATCTACTTTTAAAGGGGCGACAGGGTTGAAAAGTGGTCTTTCTCTGCGCAGCTGGAGTTTTCCATAGGTTGCTTCAAAGTCCTTCTTAGTGCCATTCAGGACCTCCAGACTGCCTGTCCTCACGTCATACCTGTGCGCCTTAAGACGCTGGATGCGATAGTTCACTATCTGTGTGGTCAGCTCCAAAACGGTCGGAGTCTCTATGATTTGAGACATGCTGATGCCGGCGCTGAGGAGGCCCATAAAGCGCTCAGCCAGAGTTGACTCGGGGTAATAAAGCAGAGCCGGGCATTTGAGGATGATGTCCCGTAGCTCTGCCTCGGAGCAGCCCAGAGTGTCATGAGAGTACGCCAGGGTGCGGCGCATGCTGTCCGGGTTCAGCTCGGTGACAAAGCCCCTGAGTTTGGAGAGGAGGCGGAGGAGCTCTCCTGTGCGGAAGCCTTTGTCCCTAAGGAACAGCAGGTTCTGCCTCAACACCTCCGGAGGCCTGAGGAGAACAAACGGGTTCTGGCTCAGCAGTTTCTGAAGCCAGATCTTCATGTTGGCCTCATCTCCCCCAAGCTCCAGGTAGGCCTGCTGGAGGGTGCGCACCATCACCTCGTTGTGTTCTACCGGCCGGCTGAAGCTCTGCGGAGCGCTGGCCATGAGCTTGGTGATGATCCGCTTGTTGAGGTTTAAGCTCTGGAAGTAGGCGATGTTGTCCCGCTGGTTGTCATGGTGGCTGGAGCAGGTGAAGAAGGAGGCAGGGAATTTCTCAATGATCCCAACCAACTCGCTCTGGTTTGGGCACACGGACATCCACAGCTCCTTCTGAGCCTGCACCTGCTCTGGGTGACAGAGGACCGCCTCAGGGTAAACCGCTAGGATCCTGGCAATGATGGAGCCCGAGGCTCCCATGCCATGCAGCAGGTCAGCTACATCTTTCGTATAGGCTGGGCTCTGATGCAGGACCCAGCCCTTGAGTGTACGGACCTTCTGGATGTCCACAGAGAGATCATAGAGAGCCTCCACAGTCTGCTGGTTCTCTGCTGAGCTCAGTGTTGCACATGGCCTGAGGTTTAAAGGTAGAGCTGTGACACGTTGGCAGCGGAGACACAGGGAGGTAGCGATGAAACGCAACATTGATGCAAAGTCCTGAGGCTGATCACCTAAGGGAGGGAGAGGAGAAGGAACTGCAGTGGGTGACAACCAATCAGCATAACTACTCACTAAAAATACTATCTTCAGCTTATCAAGTGGCAGAGGGAGCTAGAAAATGACAGTTGTAATAACACTGCCCGATTCCAATGTTAATCAAGTATTAGTGGTGTGGTGACACTTTGTATCATGGCCAGTCTTTTCCTTCTACCAGGACAATGAAACTGACAATCATGACTCTCTAGATATCGTTATAGTGTTAGTCCCACTCTTCACATTAACATTGTGCAGCACAATCCCATCTTCCTGACATTATGCACAGCCGGGGGATATTTCCAGAGCTTCCTGTTGACTTGTCATTGAGCCACACAGACAGCAAAAAAAGAGTAAATTTCCACAAAGGCAGTGGAGTGCTACTTATAAGAAAGCGCTGACAGAAATGTACCTGCCTCTTATTATTTCTAACTGGCATGTTTATATAAAGTCATTAAACCTCTTAAAGGCACTTTGTGATTTAATCTCTCTGCTGTGACACAGTGCTCCTTTTATTTAATGCTGTTCTTTGTTAATGTCACTCATCACGGCCTTGCCTTCACAACTCTAGTTTCTTGGCAGAATATAATGGGCTATTTTGCACAGCTGGAGCCAGATGTTGCACAACCCATGTGGTGGGGGGGATTGGGGAGAGCAGCTCGACCTCAGTTACAGCAAATGAACCAGGAACAATCACAGTCAGATGGTACATGCAAAAACACAATAACGAAGCTTACAGTGACTTAAGGCACGCTTCGTCCCGCTGAGCACAGTAAACAAAGCGAAATAAACATAAACAACGTCCTTCCACAGGCTGCACACGTAACTATGCGTTTTCAAAATAAAAGCCCCCTTGAATGACCCGCAGTGTTTCTTTTGAGGGTATTTAGTTTGATAGTCAAAAAGCTGCTCCTCTAATCCCATGTGACGTCATTTAACTTAACCATTTAACGCGTTTTTTATCGGTTAGTGTTGACAGAGATGAGTAAATGTGTGGAGAGTTTAGCTGGTATATTGAGATATTTGTTAGAAAACAAGTTACCTCTCAGCAGCGGTCAGAGGATGTGACGTTTTATTATGAAACTGATTTCTTCTTCTGTTGTCGGCGGTGAAATGTCTACCGCGCCACAGCATCGCGCAGAGTCGGCGGCAGGTACTGCAACGCGGCGGACTGAGTCCTTATAAATTCAGAATATGACCCTGAAAAGGCTTTTTTTTTTTAACATAATCCTTTTTCATGCTAGGCTGCAGAAACGTGAGCCTTGTTTGATTTGCCCCAATTGCCCCTATTTCATCCCTCTTTTCATTGCTCTGCTCTTTTATCGCAGCCCATATGTCCAATAATTAAATAATTTTGGCAAAAATCTGGATCTCAAACAGCAGTTGGTTTGCCTCCAAACCCTGCAGCATACGGGGCCCTGATGAGTGTAATCAGCGCAGGGCTGAATTGGACTGAACACACGGAGAGGTTTCTCGCAGTTGGTGCTTAATCATGATGCTTGATCACCAGCTCTGCAAGCTGTTCCCTCAGCAGCACAGAAGCTGCTGCTGCTGAGTGGGTAGCTGGGTTCATTATAGTTTATGTACTAGTAAACAGATGATATGCCTCAAAGGAAAACAGGTTGGTGCGTCTTTCTTGTTTTTTTGCACCCAATATGTTGACAGAAATGAGCTGGTCATCAGAGTGCACCAATAATCTGGTTATTAATGACCTATATCTCTCAGAGAGATAGCGTTCGAGCACAGACGCAGAAAAAAAGAGACATAGTTTGGATTTAGCATGTGTTCCATGGGAAACTACTTTGTTCAGGGGGTATAAAATAACATGTGGGCCTGCACAGTGACATTATCTTTTCTTCAATTGCCAGTGAACCTGTTAACACCTTGCCTGGCTTTTATCAAGGGTGAGCAAAGTGAGCAAAGTCACGCAATCAGTGTCTTCTCTTTCTTGCTACATGCGCCTGTGGTTTTCTGCGTGCAATGAGGGTATTAAAAACAAAAGCAAAAAAAAAAAAAAAAAATATCACAGAAACAAAATGCAAGAAAAAGTACAAAGAAACTGTCACTGGCAGAAAAAAATAGGCATATAGACAGAACTGAGAGGTGTAAATGCTTAGCTGAGACTGGCAGTGTTATGATGAGAATGGCTGTGATCCAGTTTAATCATCTCCATATTGAAGAGAGGGGATCCACATCAAGCCCTTCCCATGTAGCTGATGTAGAATGTGTGTTGCCTAAACTTGAGACATAGATTAAAATCAACCCATGCATATTTTATTGCTATGTGTATTATGGCAACACAACGCTGTGGGTGGGCGTAAAAAAATGAGAGAAGTAACTATAACTAGGTTACAGCATCGGCACCAAAACACAGAGAACAATGGCATCTGGAAGAGATGGTGGCACAAAGACGTAAACAAAGGTAATAAACTGGAAGAGGAAAGGAGAAAAGTTTCCAAACGGCCTCTGGGCAACGCAAGCAAAGCGCGGCACACGCTGTCAGGCCTCACAGATGCTCACAGGAGGGCAATGTGCCTCATCACAAAGATGATAGTGTCCAGAGAACTCTCTAAAATGTGTCTGTCTTCCACTTACTCCACTGGGATGGTGGTGTCTCTGTGGCATCGCCTGCGCTGAGTGACTCCATCGTGTTCAAGTTGGGACCTCAGGGTGTTTTCCCACAGTCCATCAAACTCACTAACCTTGAATGACCTGGCAGGGCATCTCCTTGTAAAGTAGGTGGCATAAGTTCCCTGAGGCATACCGGTGCCACCATCTGACACACTGCCTGCACAGGTGGCAAATGTTCAGGGTTTTTCCAGGTGCTTGTCCTCTGTTGTCTAATACTAGAGCAAACATTTGCAACAACAGGCATTTGCAGACTCCAGTAACAAACCTGAGGTTGTTTTATATTTCAGCACAATCATTGGTCTTTCTGCAGTGTAAAAAATAAAGTCTCCCTTAAACAGTGTTCTGCAGATTTGACCTGTGTGTGATTTCCTTGCTGAGCAATTCAGAAGCTTTCATGCAACTTTGAATGCAACACAAGCTTTTTCTTTTTTTTTTTTAGAGTAGTTATAGTTATCTTGAGTTTTTTATGAGCTGGACACAGCTGTTACACCGGAGTGTATAGTTGCATCCTGTTGTAGTAGATCAGATTCACCTTTTCATTTGTGGTTACACATTATATCTATTGGGCAACTAACAAACAGTTAAGAATTAACAGACTACACAGCCCCCACTGTGCTGTGTGATTAAAGCCAGATTACACATTAACAGCGACAGTTACAAGATAAAAAAACTTAACATGATATGAACAATGTGAAACACATCAATAGAGGCACTGATGAGCATTTATGTGTCTGTTCCTAAATATTGTTTGACTTCAGGGCGTTATGAGAGAGCAGCAGAGTACCTGATACCTCTAGATTTAGTTCAGATTAGTGTGCTCACTGCCAAAGAGCACTGCTGCATGCATTTGCAAGAATGCAATCAACCTTGCTTTCTCGGAAATTCCCAGAAAAAAAGACACACAAGCGTGTAAACACTACTGCTGTCAAATGACCTTGTATGTTGACTAACCACACCCACAACTAAATGAAAACCTGTTCACCTTCACATCACAGCACAGTTAATGTACAACCACGATCATAACATTTTATTTTTATGATGTGTCTCTTGGCTTTTGTTTGAAGTGACTCAAATGACTTTAATGCATCGCACAAACTTCTGCCAGTCATTTGTCTGTGTGTACTTGTGCGTCTGCATGCCACTGTGGAAGCCTGCGCGTGTGTTCCTGCGTCTGTTGCTCTGAGACTGGGAGTGCAGGTTTGTGGAAGAATGTGGAAGAGGTGGAACTGATATCAGGTGGAGCCGTAACTCAAGTTACAAACCTAAGTGGATACATTAAAACAGGCTCAGTGTGAGCACAAGTCAGAGTGTGACAAACACACGGGCAACATGACCTTCATCAGGTTTCCAGAGTTTCTGCTTCTCCTTTTCCTCCACCACCAGGTCTACAGTGAGGACGCCCATCTCGTGTTCAGAGCAGAGGGCAGCACGATCGAGATGGGGTATTGTTTCGGAGTGGATTATATTGCTGTTTATAGATCTGCTCCAGAGTGTGACCAGCTGCTTGGCAATTCCTCAGCCGGCAACACATTCAATATGCTTCCCCCAGACCTCCAGGGTCGCATTCGCATCAACAAACATCAGCACCTGCTCGGGTTGCAGATCAGTCACCTCACGCACATGGACTCTGGGATTTATAAGAGGGAATGCTGGCAGAACCAGACGCTAGCCAGTCAGCACACCCATCAGCTCTTTGTGTGCAATGAGGAGGTGGAAGCTGAAGAGATCATTGTGAAAAAAGACGGCGGAGTGTCTGAGCTTCTGTGCAACAGCACTTTCACAGGTCAGGAGGGAACCTCTGTGCGCTGGTACCATGAACTGTATCCGCATTATAAGCTCAGACTCTTCTTGGATAGCAGTGTGTCACTGGACACTCTGGTAAAGGAGCTGAAGGGTGTCGTGAAGGTCAGAGACAATGGGGCATTGCTGTTGCTTAACAACAGCATGTTAAGGAATAACCACCAATTTTATTGTCTTGTAATGAAAGGTAAGGACTGTCTCAGTTTCCAAAACATGTACCTACAAGACCATGAGGGCAGGGACATTTTTGCCTCGCATGGAGACAGCGTGAAACTAAATTGCCCTTCAGATGGCACTGACCAGCAATGGCAGACACCACTGGGGAATATCAATGGTACCAGTGCAAAGAACAATCAGATGTACATATCATTTGGTGACAGATCAGAAGACTTTTCATTGGTTATCCCTGCAGTTTCTGAAGAACTTACTGGGGACTATTCATGCACCTCTTCCTCGCTTGAAGTGCCGTACTATCTGGTTCTTTGCCCCAAAAAGGAATCCCAAGAAAAGGGCTTTTCTGAAGGAAGTAGCGTTTTGCTACATTGTGATGTTGGCAAAGATGATTTCCAAACGGTGCAGTGGCACCGCCGGCAGCCATCAGGTGACGATGAACTTATTACTGACTCAAGCGACGAGACCATTCCCATCCCAGAGGATCTGAAAGGCAGACTGACTCTGTCTGAGGATGACTCCACGCTGACGATCTCCAACCTGAGGGTGAAAGATGAAGGGGTGTACTGGTGCATTGTTTCAGGAGCTGCCTTGTTCCTGGGGGAGGATGATGATTACAATGAAGATTATGATGAGGAAGATGGATTCAGTGATGACAGGTGCATCTTTAAGCAGGAGACCATAATGAGCTTAACCACGAAAACAAAAAGGATTAAGGATTTAAATCATGGAACCTTTACACCAGTGATGCCAAAAGATGAAACTAGCCCCACAACTAATGTTATTACATATGCTGTGGTGGCAGGAGTAGTGGTGCTGCTGGTTGTTGGAGTGATTGTCCTGGTAATTGCAATGAAGAGGAAGAGGAAAGCAGCCTCTCGTGCTGGACTAAACACGACCAGGGACATAAAATTGAATATGGATCCTGGTTGTACTGAGAGCTTGAGAGGTCATAATGATGAATAGATGAATATGGTGCTTAACAGCTTTTGTAAAGTTGCTGCAGGGCATTTTATAGCTAACTAGATATTAACTGTGTCCAATAAAATCTGTCCATAAATCATCTCTCTATCTAACTGTTGCATAAAGAGATGATCCTCATGGGAGATTATGGTCAGTTTTATACAGTACATTCAGTTTCATGTTTCCTCTTAGGTGCTAATGACTGACATTGGATTTAAACATATTTAACTATATATATATATATATATATATATATATATATATATATATATATATATATATATATATATATATATATATATATATATATATATATAAATTAATAATTAATGCATTATCCATGCCATTTGGTCATATATGGAAGAATCCATTATATACAGCTGGTGGTAAACCTCTTTCTAAATGACATATGGCAAAAGAGAAATATTGCTGACCAGGGTCAGTTGCTAAAGTATGGAGATAAAATACATGTTGATGAACTTGAGATAAATTTTGGTTTAAATAAAAATAAATAAATTTAAATAATAATTCTTCCAGCATTTGTAGATAAAATCTATTTGGCATAATTGCACACTTAAAGCATTACTCTTGGTAATATTTCAATCATTTCTAGTCAATTCAGAGATGCAGAGGACTCCAAACTGCATAGATTATTATGCCATACTGTTTTTTGAGTTTTTACTGTTGCGCATCCACAAAAGCACAATGGGAGAGAGATCTGGGTGACCTGTGGCAAGCTATACTGAGTCATTCAAACTTTCTTTCTTACTGTGTGAGGTATACTTTTATACAAGTTACAGTTAGGTTTAAGTCATGTGTAGCCCCACATAAGCTGAAGTCACTGTAATTTGTAATGTTTCAGACATGTGCTAGCATGGCTGTGGGGTGACACAGCCTGGAGATAAGGAGCTTTGAGGTAGAAGAGAAAGATTTTTGTGCAAATTACTGGATATAAATTCCCCTTTATTTATTTATGGGTAAGTAAAGTAAATATAAGACAGAGTAACTTTAAAAGAAGCCTTTCTCTCAGTGAAACAAACAATACTTATTATTTGGATGGTGAGAAAAGTGAACTGGTTATATAGTTTTTTTGATATAGCTATTTTGTCAAGACCCAAGGATCCTGATGGTTTCCTTCTTACCTGTAAAGATATGAAAATTGTTGCAGACATGCTTTTAAATAGCTTCAAGACAGGTGGTACATCCTGCTGTGTCAGTTTTTCTGTATATTGTTTTTTGTATCATAAATCTGGAAAATAAACATTTTCATTTAAAAAAAAATACACAGTCTTCTCGTTTTTTTGTTGTTAAAGGCGTAGTTCAGTGCACAAACTCGTCAGTGCAGCTCAAGATGACAACGTGTTTTGAACATATCTGATAGTGTGATAAATGTGGCGCAGCTATGACGTGACATTAAGCGTTGTCTAAAAACCAGTTAGGCTGCTCACCTGTCAACAGCCTGTTTGGTGCCAATAAGGAAGAGCGTAATGGCCAAAAAGTACCTCAAGTTCATGTGTCAAAACAATCCTAACAAGTGAAAGTAACTTGACTGGGAGTGACTTCATTACTGTGCTGCAGTTCATGTAAAGAGAACAGCCTCTTTATGGCTTCATAACTTTAAAATATTAATGCTCAAATAATGATTTTGATGGATTTTAAAGTTGCATTAATTGACCTTTTGAGCTGTGCCTTGGGTTACCTGTTGAACCTAAGTCCAGTATTCGCTCTCCTCTTAGCTCTGTTTTGGTGTCAACTACTAACTGTATCCGTCTGATGTTGTGTGCAGGCAGCTTTTGGAGATTTTTTTTTTCTGAAATCAGCTGCCGGTGAGAACAAAATTGAAGGGAGAGATGACAGCGAACCAAAACATTAAAGTTTCAAGCCATGACACCAAAACATGAAAGATGCTAAAATACTTCACAGCATTGAAAGAACTACAGAGTCCTTTAATAACTCTCTAAGAGTGACAGTTTTCATATTATTTATAGGCATTTAATCCATTATTATTACTATGTAAATATTTATCAGTGCAGCTTGGCTATGACATGAGGACTAACATGCAAAACTGTTCCTTTTTTATGCAAAAGATTTACAAGCAAATACCAGCAAACCAAACATGCTATGCACCACCTGCTATGCAAAATTTCAACTTTTCTAGTTATCACGGGCCACTCTGTGTTACTTGACCACGAAAAGCAAGCACAACAAAGAAACACAACTTGACAAATGCACTTGTTTAAGTATCTTACATTTCTGTGTGCAAGTCCTATCTTTGATCAAAATATACCTCAGGCTATCTCATCAAATACTACACACATAAACACACTATATTGAATCAATATCTGCTGTAGCTCCTGAATACTGAGCAAGTGTAGCGGCACACTGCTGCAGAGTGAACACCATTATTGATCCAATATCGCAGTTTATGTTTGTGAAACACAAAATTAGATAGAGTGATGGCATGTGTTATTGACTAGCTGACTGTGTACATATTGATTCAATTGTGCATTTTATTATACATGATAATATACAGCAGAATGTGCAGTTTTTAACCATTTACGAGCAGCTACTATGTGTCACTGCTCAGGAAACTGAGATACTTCTGTTTTGTCACAAGCTCACTTGAATGGTTCATCATCATGATGTTTAGCGAGAAGAGCTCCCAAACTGGGAGGGAACAAATGTTTGTTTCATTCATGCATTATCCATTGAATCAATAGTGTGTTTAGGGTTAATATGCAGCAGTTGGCAGGTTGTTTAGCTGCTGAAGGTGAACCCAGAGCTCCTCAGCAGTGAGGCCACTGAAACACTTCTGGAACAGTGTCAGTAATGTGTGCCACTCCTGAAAGTCACACACTGGGAAAAACCTGTTCTATCAGGTAAGGTTAGAAACTTGAAACTGTGACCAAAGCGTAAAATTGTGATTTTTATTCTCACCTGATTTCTGAACTGGAACACAGAGTGTCTCCTGCTGTATAAAGTGCGTAACTGCTGTCTATCTCAGATAGCCGCATGTTTTTACAATAAACTTGCAGTTATAAATTCATGTAATAAAATACATTTATATAATATACATTTTATAGCCACAAGCCATCATTGGACCTTACGTAATGGATGTTTACAATATAGTAAAGTAGTGTAGATTATAAAATGCTCTTTATACGGTCTTTAAAACCTTTCTTCAGCATTTACAGTCAATCAATCTTAATAGACACAGTTATAATATGTGTGTTGGTTGACTCATTACCCAGATGGAGTTGTGATTTTACTGGAGTGGAAAAATTTGAAAACAATTGATTTGGTCATTAATTTCATCCATTCATAGATGTTATGTCACTCCATGTCATCAAATAATAAAAAAAGGAATAGTTAGATGTCATGGGAATTAAGCTTATCTGGTTTCTTGTCTCTTCAAGACATCCTCTGCTCCAGGCTCACCCTGTTTATTGTGTCAGCCCGCACCTGTCAGTGGGTCACAAACTTCCTGACAGACAGGAGGCAGCAGGCGAGGCTGGGGTGCATCACATCCAGTACCTGAACAATTAACACTGGTGCCCCCCAAAGGTGTGTCCTCTCCCCACTGCTCTTATCCCTCCACATGACTGCACCTCAGGAGACCCCTCTGTTAAACACCTGAAGTTTGCGGACAACACAACACCGTCATCAGCCTCATCTGAGACAGTGACAAGTCTGAATCAGAGCAGAGGTGTGGTCAGAGCAATCTGGAGCAGAAACATTCAAAACTGCAGAGATGACAGTGAATTTCAGGAGGAGACCCCAAACACTCCCAATATCTCTCAGGATCTAGAGTGGGAGTACAACAATGACATCATTAAAAAAAAAAAAAAAGTTCAACTCGCTTCTGGAGCTGCTGATCCAATTTTACACTGCCATTATTCAGCCTGTGCTCTGCACATCCATCATGGTCTGGTTTGGATAGACCACCAAACAGGAGAGGAACAGGCTGCAACAGACAGTCAGGACCGCAGAAAGACTCATCGGTACGAACCTGCCCTCCATTCAGGACTTGTTTGTGTCCAGAGTCAGAAAACAGGTGGAAAACATCACTGTAGAACAATCACACCCTGGACAAAACCTGCTGCAGCTCCTCCCCTCTGGTAGATGCTACATAGCTTTCTTTCCTCGGGCTGTCACTCTGATGATGAACAAGTAACACCAGTCACAGAGTCTGGAACAATCCTTTTCACACAAACACCCACTGTACCTGTAAATTAGGCTTTATATTCTTATTGTTTAAATGCACACTGTTTTGTGTTTGTGTGATGATATTTACATGATACAAATCTATGCACGCTCTGTATAGACTGGCATATGCACCTATCTCATGCATATAAACCTACCAATTAAAGGAAACATTTACTTAGGCCTCCTTTATGCCAATTAATTTCTTTCACATAGCTTGCCAGTAAAGCTGATTCTTAATTCAGTCTGCACAATAAATATCTGGTGGGCTTAGCTTAGTGCAAAGACTGAATGTGGTTCAAATGTGTGCATTAAACAAAGCAAAGCTAAGCTAAGCTTCCCAGCTGCTGGCTGTAGCTTTATATTTACCATATATCTTCTTGTCTAACTCTCCGCAAGAAGGCAAATAATCTTATTTCCAAAACTGTCAAACTATTCCTTTCAAACTGAGCAAAACTTTACCTGTCTCCAGTATCTTGAATCACTCCCATTCTCATCATAGGTGTAATACTATGGTGCTACATTACTTTTGATACGCCCAAGTCAAATCACAGCCTGTGAACCAAAAATGCAACCAGCGGGGGAGCAACAACTCATAATTTGGATGAAAAAAAAGAAGAAAAAAAAAACACATTTTAAGTGATGTTCGGCAAGGCAACGGCCATTAAGCAGCAATGGTAAGTTGTTGAAGCTTTCCATCTTGCAAAACAATCTGGAGATGCTGTGTTTCAGCAATATTTTCTGCCAGATTTCAGTACTCCCACACACTTAACCTTTTGGAGGGCTGATAAATATTTATATTTCACAGCAGTGCCAATACATTCTAAGAAGAAATATGGTTTCTGTTAGGAAATATGTGATCAGTGGGAAAATGTAAAATGCTAAATCTGATTATGTCTTTGTTCTTAATTTGATGTTGGGGCCAATATCTGATACTTCAGCTGCAGCGAACATGTGGACTTTTTGGTTCATTTGGTATTATTTCTATAAAAAAGATAAAAATAAATAAATAAATACAAAGTTAAGGTCCTTCAGAAACCCTTTGTTGGTTTTCCCGCTTTGCGCTCTTTGATAACATTGTTTCCCAGTCCACAGTTTTACAACCCTGGGATGAAACACTTCTATTAAAAATGTATCCAAAGTGTTAAAAATGCATGGGCAGAAAATCAACCAATTTTATGAAAACCATCGTATTTGGAGAGTTGAGCTATGAATTAACCACAATAGCTGTAAGTAAGAGGGGAAATTTGTACCTCCTGCCCAAAAGGTTATGCTTTGTTTTCCAAAATAGCTTTATTGGAGCAACCCTGACCATGAATACTTTCAGGATGAGGTCAGACAATTGGTACTGGAAGAGGAAAAAGCAGTCATCGTCGCAGACACCTTGAAACTAAATTAGGGACTTTCACAGACATTTGTTTCTACTTGTGAACTAGGGAAATCAGATGAGTGAAAGAGAGGAAAGGGAGAGGGAGGGGGGAGGTCCTCCATATTTGCCAGTTCGCTTTACATACGCCCCTTCACTGGCTTGATTGATGGAGACACAGATGTGGAAGAGGAGCAGCTGTTTGGTGCTCTCAGGTGTAATTAAGAGAGGGCTCGGTCACACAGAAAGGCCCCAGGAGGCCCTGACGGAGTGCAGAGGAATCAGCACGCCTCAGAGAGCAGCAAGATCCAGCAGCAGGCTTCCTTCGGCTTGTTATAGTGGGAGACTTTAAATTGATCAGCTTAATTGTCGAGGCTTCTCTCAGACCATCTGTGTGTGTAGGAGGGCGTGTTTGAGCCGCGAGCGCATGTCTGTCTCTGTCTGCACCGCCTGCGTGCTTGAGTGTAAGCAAACCAAGCCATCGCAGTGACTAAAGAACTAAAGAACATCGCAGAACTAAAGTTAGAAAAATAATCAATGAAATCAGGCAGGAAATTGTGTTTAGACAAGTTGTTACTCTGAGTCTCTTGTGTTCACTTGTGCTCGTACGACTTCTGCAGAACACAGGGAGACGTGTGTCTCAAATCGCAATCCGGAGATTAACTAAAGTTTTCTCCTTCGCACACACACATGTGCACACAGACACACAAACACATACACACACACACTGGTCCATTTCTTTCATCAATGCAACAATCAAAATCAGAGCCGGCGGATGTTAACATGATCCCTCCTTGGCTCACTCCCAGGACATCTCTTTCGGTCCGATCAGGGGGCCATGTTCTGTAGAATCAGCACGTCTGCTCGCCGCTCCCTGGTGGCTGCCGGGCTGAGCCTGCTGAGGCCCGATCTGCTGTAATTTGCCAGGCCCATTACTCCCACAATTGCGATGGCTGCGAGCCCTGTGAGTGTGAAACAGTTGGTGGGATAAAGAGCGAGAGAGATGGAAAGAGAGAGAGAGCAGGGTACCTCGCTGTTGCTGCTGTCCAGCCACAGCACCTGAGAGTGTGTGATGCGTCATGCTAATGGCACCAATTATGCACCAGAGAGCACTGCTGATGGTCTGGTTTCACAGCAGTTGCAGACTGAGGCCTTTGGGTCCAAAAAAAAGAAAACTGTGTTAGAGACAGGAGGGAGATGAGCCTCTTGGGGCTTTTCTTTCCTAATGGTGGTCTGCTCGCTACCCAGACATGTGGAGGTGTCTGGTTGGACCGCAGCCATGCAGGAATTTATGTCTGTTATTTTCAGAGGGGCAATCCAAGCGAGACCAGGACCAATCAAATGCTCTCAATAAAACCGACTTCCCTCTGGAAGTCTCAAAGGCTTTCAGTGGATTTGATTTGAAGTCTATAACCTAGAAACTTGTGGGCGTGAGGCTGAGATGCTGTGATACTCACTCTCTGTCAGATTGTAAAACTTCAACTCCCCTGTGCCATGAAACTGTTGGAGAGCAGAAGGTGCATCACAGGCAATTATTCTGTTTTTTTAATCCCCGGCGTGATTGTGCTCATTGTGTGATGTTTACGAGCAAAAAGCAGTTTAGCTACCTTTTTAAGTGCTTAGTGTGAAGCATCATAAGGGAACATTTTGTGAAGAGAACCTCCCTGCAAGCGAGACGAGCTATCAACCGGTTAGACGAGAAAATTCTTAGTCATGTAATTGGCTAATCTGGCATGTAAAAAGCAGGAGAGTCGTCTGTGAAAGTGTTGAGGGGTGCCAGGAGAAAAGTTTAAAGACAGGAAAAAGTTTTAATTTCACTGAATGACGTTGAGCTACCGGCACGCGTACAGCAGATAATTACAAGTTTTTTTTTTTTTTTGTTTGTTTTTTTTTTGCACACAGCAGATTTCAACAACACAACAGCAGACCTGACTTGTTCACTCATGTGCAGATGAAATCAAAAAGAAATGGGAGATCTCAGCAGACAGGGGAGTGAAAATGAGACCATCTATATTCAAGAGATCTCTCGTTCAAAAACAATCACGCAGACGTGCATCGTGAACACAAGCCGGCGCAGCCACACCTTTGATGCACAGATGGTGTGTGTAAACTTTCTCATTCCCCCTCCTGCTCGTCCTCTCCTCCTCCCCGCTATAATCTCTCTCTCCGTCTCTATGTCTCCCTCATCCCTCATGTCCCACATTCTTCCTTCCTCTCATCATCCCGTGTGTCACTCAGTGGATTTCTCTGACTCTGCCAGCAGCCGAGCACCTCGGCTTGCAGCCTGTCCTGCCTAAATTTAATAAATGAAGTCTTGTGAATCTGGTACGCAGGGTGGGAGCACGACGGCTGAGTAAATGTTAGCCAGAAGCTTCGGTTCATAAAGACGGCCCCCTTTCCCTCTGCAATTCTGAGTTTTCAGATAAAACAGCCAGCGATGGCATTGTCTACAGGCGACAAATTTATGTCAGATGATCCTCGTCTCCCTAAATGGCTCACTGAACACTGAATACTGAATTGAGGCGAGCGGGGTCAGGAGTTATGTGGGCTTCAGAATAACAAGCAATCAAACAGACCCAGACACTAAGTATGATTGGGGTCAGCATCGTTGAATTCAATCCTGACCTCCTATTAACAGTAAAGAAATATTAGGCAAGAAAACTCAACTCCATATCTATTGGATTAATAAACAAAACTAGAAAAAATCCTGATTACAAGCAGGGACCTTCTCTTTGTTTGAAAAATGAGAGCAGAAATTACATGAGAATAATCCCACTATGTGTACTTTGAAGAGTTCATTATTGAATGAAATAGTGGGAAAATATGCTTTCTCTTTTTTTCTCTCTCTCTTGCACAGTTATATAGAACATTAATATGAATTTCATATCCATCACTACAACCAGAACTTGCCCTTTTAAGCATCATCATTATTATTATTATTATTATTATTATTATTATTATTATTATTCCCGTTTCTGGGAAGACAAGAAACAGGAGAATACAGACCTGTCCAAAGATAATTAAATACACCTACCAGCACGTAGAGATTAAATTACATGTCATACTTGGTACCAAAAAAGTGTAAAAAGGGCAAATGACCTTTTTATGATTTGTAATGTTGCCAGGCAACCAGTTGAGATTCCATGAAGTTATTGCTCCCACCCAAGAAACATCCGGCATGAGGCCTCCACGTGCTATCGCGAAGTGAAACAAGTGAGATGTAACATGTTAACCAGTGAGCTTTATTGTGTGTTCAGAGCACAAACCAAATTTTAGAGGTGGTGTGGTTGTATAAAAAGTCAATGGAAAGCGAATAATTCGAATCTATTTCACAGAGGAAGAGACGAGGAGAGAGAGAAAAGAGGATGAGGGGACCTTCAGAGCCAAACACAAACACAAGCAGGAGCTCCAGTTTATAGCTAACGTCTGTACATTGGCTGTGTGGGGTGAATAAAAACAGACTTCACCAACTACCCAGCTGTCAAGTTTGCATGAATGACACAAAGCATAAGCTTCCTTTGGTTTCTGTCTGAACACACTTTTTACAAGTGGTGGCAGCAGATTCAGAACCAGACTCTGTTTTTCTCCCCGTTTCCACTTTTTCTGCTAACTGTTGGCTGTACCCATATATTTTACCATGGTATCAATTCAAGACAGCAAATAAATGAATATCCCAAAACTCTGTCAAAGTCCCCATTTAAATGAAATAATAGTGTGTGAGCGTGCTGTTATTACTGTCCAAGCCAAAGTAGCTTTGGAGAGGTTCTTGTGTTGCTAGTGCAATACCAGTGAGAAATAGAGAAAGTGTGCCCTGTGCTGGTTGTTTGCTGAATTAAATTTAGCTGCCTCTGCTGGCATACTAGTGGGTGAAATGAGATTTCTTTTCACCTGCTTATTGCACTTACAGCGAGGGAGGGCTGAATAAAGGGGCTGCTTCTCTTTTTCAGCTCCCTCAAATGAGACGTGAGAGTGTACAGAAACACTGGCTTTCCTCCACAGGCAAAATTCCTCCCTCAGATAACTTCTCCGAGACCTGCTTTCTCCTGTGACGGGCTGACTGACAGACAATCTGACTGACGGATCGCGTCTTTAAATGAAAGTGGAAGGTGCCACATTTGCAGAGCGAGCCCAGATATAGAAAAGCAGCCAGCGAGCGAAGGAGGCAAGGTTATCCCGAACAGTGGGGAGATTTCAGCAGAGCTCATCCATCTCCTTTATGATGAAAGACTGCTGTCATGTTAAAGATCAGATATCAGCACGGATCATAGAGATATGGGGAAGAAAGAGTGCAGATTGGTGATGAATTTGTTAAGAGCCTGATAGTTCTGGAGGGGAAAAATGAAAGGCCCTCCAAATCTCTAATGCACATTTGATTACGTGCTCTTTGCATGTGTGCATGGTGGGGAGCAAGTGTGGGTATAGCTAAACAGGGAGGCCTGTGGAGGATTCAGCTTTTGCTCACAGAAAATTCAACTTTTTCTTATTGCCTGTTTCAAATCTCACCAGGAAGGGTGTGGGGGCGTTCAGCTGCTCAGAGCCGGGGAATCGATGCTGTAGGCAGGCAAAGCGAGGGATCAGCATAGAGAGGTGCAGGAGGACAGGACACTCTTGTATCACTCACCAGGCGTTCTTGGCAGCTTGGCGTCCTTTGTGTGTGTGTGCTTGTACAGTAAGACCTTTGGCTGTTAATGTGCCTCAGCTACGTATCACAAGAAAAAGCCTGTTTTGTAGCTGCGTAGGTAGACTTCCAGCCCCTCCGGTTCCCATTTCTGAGATCATTTCTGCCTGCCTTTGCTTTGGTGTTTTCACTTGTACCGCCTGAAAGGTTTTAACGCAGTGCAGGAAAAAGTTGGAACAACTAACCCCCAGCTGATAAAAGAATTGAGGCCTCTGATGCTTTGGCAGCTCACCCAACAGCAGAAATTATGCTGGCGAGATGCAGCGAAAGACAAGCAACATTATTTCAAATCTCTCTCTCTCTCTCTCTCTCTGCGTGAATCACAGTAAAGACACACTTCAGCCGGCGTGAAGCTGCCACAGCGGGAGATAAATCTGAGAGACCGCAAACAGAATCGACCCCCATTCCCTAGAGTGATGGAGCTGTCACCGGCTAAATCCGAAACCACGGTAACCCCCGGGGGGCAATGTCAATGATGGCACCCATCCCTTCACAAGGGGGAAGGGGTCAGCAGCAGCAGAGTGAGGACGGGGGCTGCACATCTGATGATAGCAGTCATCCTCAACTGGAATGAGGAAAAATAGAGGTCATTGTGGCACTGCAATCTCATGGGAGAGGCGTGTGTGTGTGTGTGCATGTGTGTGTGCATGTGTGTGTGTGTGTGCGCTGTGTGCGCTCCAGACCCCAGAGCAGAGAGCATGACAGTGACAGAGAAGGAGGGATGACATGGTGGGATGCTGAAGCGATTGTTGATGCCCGGCTGGAGCTGCTGAAACCTGCCCCCCCCCCCACCATCCCTCCATGAAGTATGAGACACGTCAGGTCCTCGCACACCGAGATGAGATGACGATGGCTGCAGAGTCTTGTTAGTGCACATGTCCCTCAGCTGGCTCTGCTCGCCGCCTGTTAAGATCACACGCACCTCTCGGGACGTAATGAAAACGTACCCCACGGCATCAAAGCGTAACGCGCGGCGAGGCAATCTTGCATCCAATCTAGAGACTCGGCTCCCGCAGCCCGTGTGGTCTCTGGACTTGGAGGGTGGAGGGGGGAGAACATCATGCCTCCTCGCTCAGCCTCTCGCCGCTCTCCATCCGTGGCGCATCTCCAGCTCTGAATCCACTTCGGCTCTGGACACCGGCGGCAGCGCTCGATCCCTCCTCCGCCAATACACCACACACACACACACACACAGAGAGAGACACACACACACACTTTTACAAATGCAGCACAGAGGACAGAGGACTGATCCCGTGCGTTGATGGTAAGACAGGTTTTTGTTTTCTGTTTTTTTTGTTTTGTTTTGTTTTTCTTTGCATCTGTTGTGCGTTTTACGCGCAGCGATCCGACAACACAAGATGCTGCGATCTGACACGAGGGAGGGATAAAAGGAGTAAAAGATGCAATTACGGTGCTGATTTCTCCCCACAGCGACTTAAAGTGTGGGGAGTTTGACCTGCTCTCACTTTATCGCCTGTGGATTTACTCCAACGGTGCGCTTAGTTTTCCTGGTGATTTGTGTTTATTTAACATTTATTAAAGAAAGAGCACTACAGTTGTTTTTAGGTCATAACTCGAGGGAGAGCGCTCTGCATTGAGTTCAGACTGGTGTTAATCACTGCACATTTATTTCCAGATGCAAACACGTCGCTGTTCAGACTGCAGCGTCGTGAGTTCAGAAGTTGCAGCTCCCTCGTTCCCGGTGCACCTGTTTTATCGCCTGTTCCTTCATTTCATCATCACTAAACTTTGCATCTTCTTATTTAACAACCTGCCGCTCTTTGTTATCCCTGTGCCTTCCTGTGTGTGTGTGTGTTGGGGACAAGATTCCTCTCCTCTCATATCACAGGAGCTCCTCTGTAGCCCGGGGTCAGATGCAGCTCCTCTGCGCTGCTCCTGCCTGTGGCGTGTGTGAGTGAGTGTGTGTGTGGGTGTGTGTGTGTTTGTGTGTGTGTGGTGTTGGTTAAGAGGATGATGAGAAGAGAGAGAAAGGTGGATGGATAGATGGAGAGCAGAGCGATCAAGATAAAGACTAACTGGAGACTTGAAGCTGCTCTTGGTGCTGATACTGTTGCTCAACTCTCTGTGTTTTCTGGGATTAATCCTCAGGCTTTGCCAATAAGCAGCCTCACTCAGAGGATCTGTGAGCACACCGAGGTGCCTTAATAGAAAAATCTTTGGCACTGTCACAGCTCTCAGTCACCTGCCTGGCAAATCCCTCAGTCCCACCCTCATCACTAACTTCTAACCTCATTTGTTGCCTTTATTTTCCACAGAGGCAACTGCCTTTCCTGCACCATGCACAAATGTCATTATCTCCAGCACTTTTGCTGCAAACTATGTTATCTCTGCAACGCCTGTGCTCTCTGAATTTACAACTCAAACCTGGCAGAGGAGCGTGCACCGCACAGTGTAATCTTTGGTTGATCCCATCCCCGAGGCTTTTATCCCCTGTAAGTATTGTTATTGTTTGAGGGATACAAAAGCTGAGACCATTTGAAGCTCGCAGTCCCCTTCCAGCTGTTGATAGAATGTCTATTATTCCTGGTGTGAGTCCCAACGCGGGAGGAGTTATAAGCCAGGGAGAAAGGAGGACTTGCAAATCAAATTGCTTTAATCCATTGAAGCATCTGTCTTCATTCTCCAGAGGGCAGCAGGGTGTGTAGCAGGGGAGCTCTGAGCCCTGATCACGACTGGAAAGGAAAACAAAACCTGTCGCTGAAGAATCACATGATGTGCCTTGGTCAGGCAGCTGTGCAGTACATGTAGGGTATGGATGGCAGGATTACCAAATTGACAGAATGTTTTCCCCCCCTTTTCCTACGTGTCAGAGATGGTAAGGAGGATGGTCAAAGTTTCTCATTATCTGCAGTCATTCATGCTTATATTTCTCTGCTTTTTCATCCGTCTCTCCTGTCCTTCAAAATAACAAACGCGCAAACAGGCCAAGCAGCTTTAAAGTTGTTCCGAAACAAGTGCGGCGTCCCTGCTCCTGTCATTCTGTCTGCAGCTGCCAGTCTAAAAAACAAAAGTTTCTCCCACTGATGAGTTCATTCTGCGATTGCTGTTTTTAGCCGTATTCAAACAGAATGGCTCATGATGTCAGCTCGATTTCTTTTCCCCTCACCCACAGAGTAAATGTCTTTGGTTTTGCACTGTTTGTGATTAATGGAACATCAAAAGCCGATCTCAGCTCAGTGTGATACATTCCTGAGGACATGAGTCTGCCAGGGACACATAAACATCATTAATGAACATTAGACAGGCTGGAGAGAGACAGAGTGACAGAAAGAGGGTTAGGAAGCAAACAGGAAGGTGATATTTATTTTTGTCAGTAATATGATGTATATTTACCTGTGGTTTTGATGATGATTGCCTCCATGCAGCCACTTTGAGGGATGGAGACACAGTTAGTGCTCAGGGATCTCGTGTGATTACCTACCATCAGTTTGGTGCACAGGGACAAATGGATGGCAGCACCTCTCTCTATTTTTTTTTTTCTGAAATCCATTTGGAAAATCACATCTCCCTTTGCTCTTTCATGCCCAGTGGCAAAGAACTCAGAAGTGTACAAAGGAAACTTCTCCGCTCATCTATGTGAAGACAGCTATATTTATCTGGGTATGTAGCTCTCTGCTGGGCTTAGAGGCTTAATTACCCAGAAGAGAGGAAAGCAAAAATTAAATGCAATTATGCAACTGTGTGCGTGGTATCCTGAATAGTGGAGCCATTGTAGATAGACATTACTGCTACAATTTCCCACTGGAGGTCTGACCTTTGAGTCCTGTTTTTCCACAGAACAAATCTGTGGATCCTTTTGGAGACAAATCCCGAACCTTTAAACTGTTTATTCAAAGCGTTTAAGCTACTTATGTTAGAAATGCTAAAAGGTGTTGTCGGTTTGCTCTGCTCGGAGACACAGACAGAGAGCGAGATAGAGAGAGAGCAACCTTGTTTTTTAAGTAACTCTGCACATGAGCTTTTAAGGAATAGTCTGACATTTTGGTAAATTCTCTTCCTTGCAAGGAAACAACAAGGAAATTAGGATGTCATACTTTGTTTGTTTAATCCGCACAACCCCCCCTCATACACACACACACCAGGAACCACACACTGTCACTAGATTTCTGTTTTTGCAAAAAAGAGGTATAGCATATTACTTAATGAGCTTTAGAGGGAGATGTTTTGTTACCTTTAGACAGAGCCAGGTTGGCTACTTCCTCCTGTTTTGAGTATTTTTGCTAAGCTAACTGGCTGCTGACTGACATGAGTGTGGTTTCAATCTCTTCAACCAGCTCTCAGCAAGAGAGAAAATACGCATATTTCCAAAAATGTTGAACTGTTTTCTTTATTCACTCAAAAAACTTTCACTAGAAAATGCTGTTACACAAGCCAAAGGGTAAAAGTTTGCATTCTGAACTGGCAGGGGATATCTAGATGGGAAAAGTTAATGGGACATATTTTACCTTCTGCTGGGCTCAAGTGCCCGTGAGCAAGAATCCTAACTGCTCCGACAAGGAGCAGGAGAGAGCTGCAGGCGTAGAAAATGAGTTTGGAGCTGCACATGTATGAAGCTGGCAAAATGCATCGAAATGAAATCTCATTGTGTGTGTCTCCCTGGCGGTGTCAGCGTGAAGGATGTAGAGCCAGAGGAGGGGGCAGGATGGAGTGCTCCTGGAAGACGGTGCTACTGCTGGTGTGTGCATCTCTGGGGGTCCAGTACACGGCCATCCGCACCCTGAGGGACTCACTGTCTGGACCCTGTCAGGGAGCCTACCGCTGCCAGAGCAGACACCACAGAGGTAAGCCTCGACGGCTGGTCGGCATTGTCCCACATACTGAGCTGCCTCACAGGAGCATAAAGTGTGTATAGCTGTTGGCATGTAGAGATGTATGCTTATGTTTATTGCAAAAGTGACATAAATAACTTAAAATGCATTAGCATTGCAGGCACAACACCACCTTACGGCATACACAGACACACAGCCGATTGGTAATATTAGTAGTACTGGTAACGTTGGTGATATTTAGCAGACTGGAGGAAAGCCTCATGCAAAGACATTCAATAAAGAAAAGGCTGGCTTCAAAACTCAGGCTGCAGCACCACACTGTGACTGAAGCAAAGGGAAAAGGAAAGCAGATCATCAAATGAGGGAATTCCCAACAAGTGGGGAGGAAAAAGAAATGAAATATGTGTGATTCGTTTTACAATTATCCTCCAATTTATCTCCATTAATCCCCCCCTCATAGCACAGCTGTAACTTTGCCTGCGCTGAGCTCCTGTGTACAAAAGTAACATCCCCTTTGCAATCAACTCCTCATCAGCAGTAATTACACGTTAGCTATTGGCGCTATATTTAGAGATCCGCCATTTCATAAACCCCCTCTGTAACCAGTGGCAGACAGGCAACTTACTCATGCATGTTTACCCTCTAAATTATTTAAGCTTTATTGGCTTGATTCAGGAGTTCACTTTCTCCTGGCTTGAAGTGATGTCGAAAAACGGACTCGCTTTTATGAGCTGAAGTAACTCCTCTGAAATATGTGAAATAAGTCCTTTTTTACTAGAACTTGAAACTAGAAGCAAGTAAAACAGGCTGTGTAATCTGTTATTTAAAGGTGTCATTTAGCGTATTGTTAAAAAACAGAATGCAACTGATGTCAGTGTCTCATGATGCGAGTTAAAAGTAAAGCATATGACTTTGTTGTTTCTTTCTTCAAGACTCCAGGTGGAGAGCCTTGTGTGAGGACAGCTGGATGTCCGTCGAGTCGCCTCGGAAGCACATCCTGCTGTTTGCCACCACGCGGAGCGGCTCCTCCTTCACTGGGCAGCTCCTCAACCAGCACCGTGGGATCTTTTACGTGTTTGAGCCCCTCTACCACGTCCAGCAGGCCTTCACCAACTCCAGCAGCAGGCTGCGTCGCACCCTGGACCGCCGGGCCCTGCTGGGAGCATACAGAGACCTCCTCCTCAATCTGTACACCTGTGACCTTCACTTCATGGAGAACTACATCCGCCCGGAGCCCCAGGACCACGTCACAAACTCCTTCTTCCGCCGAAGCTCCAGCCACGCTCTCTGCTCCGCTCCCGTGTGCTTGGAAGGAGGGGATGCAGCGTCCTCCGATCCACCTGATGAATCCTGGTGCCCTAAGAAGTGTGGGGCCCTCAACCTCACCCTAGCCTCTATGTCCTGTCTGTCACGGGGACACGTGGCTATAAAGACTGTGCGGGTCCCCGAGGTGGGGGACCTGCGCACCCTGACAGAAGATCCACGTCTGGACCTGAAGATCATCCACCTGGTCAGAGACCCCAGAGCCATCTTGGCCTCACGCATGATGGCCTTTTCGGACCAGTTCCGCGCTTGGAAAATATGGAACGCGACAGGACGGCAGCCTCGATACGTGGACCTAACGCAGATCACCAGCACCTGTAAGGACATGGCCGCCTCTGCAGAGACAGGCCTGCAAAGACCGGCATGGCTGGCTGCGGGGACGCTACCTGCTGGTGCGGTACGAGGACCTGGCGTTCAGCCCGAAGGATAAGGCCACCGAGATCTACAAGTTCGCGGGCCTGAAGATGGAGGACAGGGTGCGGCTGTGGATTGCAAAGAACACCAACAGTAACGCGTCGTCTCCGTCCGAGTGGAACTACAGGTACTCCACCACCAGAGACTCCAGAGCCACAGCAGAGAGCTGGAGGCTCCGTCTCGGCTTCGACATCGTGAGGACTGTGCAGAATTTGTGCAATGATACTCTGGCTTTGTTGGGATATAAGCAGGTTCACTCTTCAGCTGAACTCAGAAACTTGTCCCATAGTTTAGTAGAACACAGGACCTTTCAACCACTCACATGGTAGATTTGAATAAAGGTTTACTGTTATTCATTTATTTAATTATATTGACTTTCTTCTCTGTCATGATGCTGATAAAATGAATGTAATTTGTCTTACTCTCGAATAATGCCTAAAGTAATTTAATATCTTGTTTTTTCACTTTGTAGAGTTTTGTTAAAGACATTAAAAGTGCCAAATTTCAAGTGTGTGTGATGCTGGAAAAGGCACTGAAATAGGCACTGAAATAAAGTCTACACTGCTGTATCTGTTGGCTGAAAACTCTTCTTGACTTCCTGATGTGATTCCTGAAGTTACGCTGGATCTTTTTTTTTCTGATGATTACATTTTCTCATAGTTTCAGTGCTTAAACGAGAAGAAAGACGCTTGAAATAGTCCAGGTACCCTTTCAAAGTGGAGTAAATTTAACATTAAGTCAGACAAAAAATGATGTTCCTGAAAGTGGCACACACAGGAAGTGGGTGGTATTTATTTGTAAAACAACAACAACAAGAAATAAATTATAGGTCTTGCCCTCCACGTGTCTCCAATGCATATTAGAGAGGGATTAAAATGTCACACCACAGTAGAAAATCCTCACCGGTGTAATCTTCTGCAGCGCACAGCAGCTCTAATTTCTATGTGAAAATGTTGAGAATATGAGAATATATTTGTTTTTTTCTTTACTATAAATACTTAAATACTGTAAATACTGATTAACCGTTGCAATACAAGTGTGCAGATGTTATGTGTTGGATGTGTTTGAACTGTTTTGTCAGTGTAACTATGTTGTTTATATTTTTTAGACTTTTTAAAATAAATTATTCATACATAAGTAATACATGTCTACCACACTGCTGAAATCCTCTTGCAACCACATTTGTTTGATGTGTTTTTTTTTTATGATTCCTTCGATCCTGAGAGGAAAGCGGATAAGTGCTCGAGTGTTGTGCTGAAAACGGAGAATGGTGCAAATTCATTGTCTTTTATCTTGTAATCCCTCTGTATTTGGTTAGTCTTTCAGCCAAATTTCAATCCTGCTGATGTGTCTGCGGTGTTTTTGACTCAAGAGAACACATGCTGCTTGTGCTGTGTTTCAGTTTGAGTTAACTTTGAACCTAAAAAGAATAATACCAGGATCATTCAGCGGTGGTCTGCAGTGAAGTGCAGTCAGAGATTAGACAGCTGCAGGTTCTCTGCCAGTTCCACCATTTGAAATTGGTCTTTGTGTCTAAACAGAGAAAGAAAGCGTGCCATCTCCAGACACCAGCCCATTTATTTCCACATAGAGCTGCTCTCTTGAGATAAATGCTGAAAGTAGTTTCTGAGGAAGAACTCTTTGCATGAATAATAGCTGAACCACTGATTGACTGTGATTTTCTTGCCTTTCAAATGTGAGCATTGCATCTTCCTATGGAGGCTCCAATTGTAGCCCACTGGGAGCTGTGAGCTGTGAGCTTTAATGCTTGTGCTGCTGAAGAAAGCCACTCCAGAGTGAAGGAAAGTATGCAATTTGAGTGGAACAGTCATGCGGCTCTTTGAGCACTATTAAATCTGAGGTGAAATTGTCCCTTTAATAATATATTTTTAGACACCCAGTCCTCCCCATCCTTCCTGTAGCTGCCCTATAGCTGCTGACACCAGGCATATCTCAGCGCAGCCCAAAGAATTGATCTACAGATCCAGCTAAGGAGAAACAGGATTTAAGATGCATAGAGAAAAGAGCGGCCGTCTTTCTTTGAACTTAATCTGTGAGGCTACACAAACTGGCCATAAAGCAAAGCTTTATGACACCCGAGGAGATGTGCTTCATCGGTTTTTCCATCCCCACCCTAACACACAAAGCTGCAAGTGGCCTGAGTCAGCCGTCAGCTAATTACCCATTTCTTTGCGCTCAATATCGGCAACCCCTTTCTGTCTCCTTAACTGTGCTGACAAATTTAGGTCTTATCAATACTTTAATACTAGTAACAAATATGAGGAGCGTGCTGATACCGAGGAATGAAGAATAGCCCACTGTTCATCTATAGCAGTGGTGCCAAACCTATTTTGTTAGATGCACTGCAAACCCCGGTCAGGTGAACTCAAGTACCGCTTCACTGACACTACTGTTTATTTCAACCATTATCCATTTTAAATGTGTGGATACATTTTTATTCAAATGGTAATTTCTATTTTGACAGACTAGTTGAGCTAATCCACAGTCTTTCCACATAAACCTTCACAACTACGCGTGCCCCTGGTTGGAAATTACTGATGTACACTGCCCTTGGCCGGACACAGAAAACAGAGGTGCAGAGGTCAAAGTAAATTTTAAATGAGGTCACACACTCTCATGGAGGAAAAAAGGACATGCTCGAGCCAGGATGTTAAAAGGTGAAGTAACCATTTTTATTCTGTAAATGGTTTGTGGTCATGTGGTGAGGGGAAATGCTGACATCTGTCACGCTTGACGGCCCCTGGGAAGCAGGGCAACACTCTGACTTGCTTCCTACTGCTGTTTTTGGAATCAGGCAAATGTGTCCAAGTTGTTGTTGTTTTATGTGTTTTCCCTTTTATATGTAAATGCAAGCCCCTCTTGCATCAGTGATTTGCATGAGTGTGGATAACTGAAAAAAGCAGAGACTGACTTTGGAGTGTGAAGACATTTCCTTTTCTTCTTTTACGAGCCTGAGAAAGTAAAATATCTTGATGAAGTAAAAACTCTGTGAAGACAGAGGCTTGCAAGAAGCAGGATGAGGAGGAAGAGCCCCCTCAAGCAGAGAGGTTTAAGGTTCAAATCCTGAGTAGGCAAGAATCTCCTCTCCTGTGCTCTCATCTACAGCGTGAGCAGCAGCAAGCAAGTTTTACTGCAGGGGTCAATAAAGAATCACATTAATACAGCAACTAATTTTGTTGTTTATTAGACTCACAACAGACACATGATTTGTGCTAATTATTTCCTCCGCTATAACATGGTGCCCACCAGGAAACTGGAGAAAAATACTAACGAAGGCATCATTTGCTACTAAAATTCAGGAGCGATGAATATCACAGCTCCACTGCTAAGTTTAACAACTTTAGTGTCGGAGGCACAGAGGAGCACAGACGCAATATGAAGCAGCTTCCAACAATGTTTTGATAAGCACCCTCTTGACCTTCCAGTATCACAGTTGCGTCAGTCAAATAAGCTTTATCACGCAGACCCCCTCCCCTTCTCAGCTCTGCCCCAACGCCTGCATGTAATCACCAGCTTTTCCTAACCATTCACCGCTCATAACAAGATGTGGAGGTGAAGGAGGTTGCAAGGCGTCCTTGGAGTTGCTCCTCCAGCTGCAGGTGTGTCATCCAGGTTCATTATCCCACAGTCGATTCTTTATGGTCCTCATCTGGGCGAGCAGCCAGAAAGTCTGCAAATTATGAGGGCTCTCTCGCTGCCCCCAGCCGCACGCTTTGATTGAAATCAATGTCATCCCACGTGTGTGTGAGCATGCATAAACATACGTGTATCTGTATGTTCCCACATGTGTTACGCAGATTTGGCTGTGACAAAGGTGACACCAGGCAGCAAAGGAACAGGGAACAATTTCTGCCCTTCTGTGAGCTCCACAAATTGTCCTCCTTATAGAGGGGCATTGATTTAAAACATAGGTCAGAGTCTGGTGAGAGCACAACACACGGCATATTGACAAACCAGTTAAAATGACTTGTGAAAAGTGCTGTTGATGACCGGAAAAAAATCCCCAGGAAAAGGATATTCCTTCTTTGAATCAGCACTTAAAGATAGCTTTTTACGACACATAATATTTATCATTTCTCTCAGCCTGGTAAGTGCTGAGAGCTACAACGCACTGTAATTTCCACAACCTAAGTACACGCAGTGCATCATATCTGAATGTTTTATTCAAAAATGTTCAAAAAATGATGTGAAAATACATTGAGTCCCTCTGACATTTAAGCTCAGCAGCTTTTTCTCTATTGACTGGACCATTAAAATCCCAGTAGCACCGCCACAAACAGTTTGCATTTTTCACCGCCCTTACTGGGAGCCAAAGACGTCATTTATGGTGAGATTAAGGAGCATTTAAGACAGAATGAAACCACTTTGAGCCACAGTATCTTTATTACTGGAGCCACTTGGGCCCTGAGCAGACATCAGCCTCTGTCATTCCCATCATTCAGATACTGTTATTTCCCCCATGCTTTGCACAGTACAGATTCACACACACACACATACACACACAAGCCTTCCACACCCTGCACCCCTGCTCCTCGTTGGTCATCTGTCTCTTTCTCTTTCTAAGCATCTGAAAATGTTTGTCTCTTTTTTTTTTTTTTTTTTACAAAAAGATTCCTTGAGTATGTCTGTGTCTGCACGTTGCATTTTATATGATATCTCTCCCTGGCATTTGTTTCCAGCGCAAGTTCACTCACAGATTATTTATTTTGTTTTCTACTGATCCTAATAAGGGACTTTCATAGCGAACATCAAAAGGCCAGCTGGCGGAGTTGCATCTTGGGTAGAGCTCCTCAAGGTAAATGCAAGCAGGCCCCCGTCAAACTTAGCACCGTCAGCAGTATCACACTCACTGCTGCATAAAAGACACCAGTGAATCTCAACAATAAGTATTTCATCTATCAGGTTCAAAAACAGCAGAACAGTTAAAGCACCATATGCATGTATTAATGGGGTTGGAGTCCTCTCTTAACTGTCAGGAGCATCTAAATAATGGGGTTATATCTTTACAATAATTAAATGCTCTGTTGAGTATCTCGTCCTTTATTGCCCTACTGGGTGGAAAACACACTCCATAAGGGCATATACTGATTGCTTAACTGCTGTGATACTGCAAAGGGCAATTAGGCATTTTACAATAAGCATTAGAAATGTTTAATTTTAAAAGCGTTTATAGCTTATGAAATGCCGGGCTATTTTGAGCTTTTTTCGTGGTGCACAACAAAGGAGCCTGGCAAGGGAGAGGGCTTTTCAAGAGAGAGAGAACATGAGAAATAATACAGCATCAAGCATGAGGCAAGTAATAACAGGCTGCTTGTGAGGCTCCTCAGTGGGTAAATAACTTAATATTCACAGTCATCCAGGGGTGGATGCAGGCTATCTGAGGGGCATGGATAAGAAAAATATAAAGGGCACCAGCTGCACATAGTGGGGCACCAGAACGCAGAGAGTCGTGATGCATTTACGGGGAAACAATTCAGTATATACATAGCCTGTAAGGCACTGCATCACATTTTCTCGCACACAGGGCCACCATGAAGGTCATTTTATCTTGCTTTATCTAGCATAGGGGCATCTGAGAGAGCACCTTTGCACTGTGTTGTAATGGGGCTTTTTGGCAGCTAAATGCTCCACCATGTTCACCAGCTAATCGCCAACTTTGTCCGTCTCCTGTTTGGTGCTGAGCAGAGCGGTTAGTGTGATCTAAAACAGTAGAGCTGCAGCCAGACAGCTAAACAAGGTCACAAGCCAAAATGGTTGGGAAACACTGGTTTAATCTTTGGCAATGCAAGTTCGTCAGATTTTTTTTTAATGTAAAATATTTACATAGAAAGTAACTACACCTATCAAACAAATGTAGTCTCTCTTAAGTAGAAGTAGAATAAAAGCATATAATGGAAATACTCAAGCAAAGTACCTCACAACTGAACTTAAAGGTTGAGCCCCGACAGGTCTGAACTTCTTTCAGAAAATGAACATTTTAAAAGTTGTTTTCTTGTCATCCTGCACACTGACCTGACACAGCATTAATGTTCAAGAAGTTGGCATCACGATGTGGTTATTTTAGCATCCTTTCAGTTCGTTTAGTGCAATTAAAACACAGAAGAATCTGTCTATTTTGGGATCTGTAGTAAACCAGATTAATTCAGCTGACGTGTCATTTGTCAGATACTTGTTGGAGACAGATGGAGAGGTAAATACTCTCAATAAACACAAACAATCCCACGGTCAACCTCCCTGTTGTCCAAACTGTTGTCCTGTACATGAGCACAAGTTGTGTGGCTCGGTCCCCATTTACAGAGCGAGGGCTGCATATCAACACCAGATATATTTTCAGTGCTCACAGAGAATGGGCCCATGAGGAGAAATTCACTAAATCTGACAAAAAGTATGTTTGATTGTGTGTATGATTAATATTGCAGAATACACTATTAGTGCAGTACTGTAGTAAATATGTTACTTTAAGCCTCTGATGTGACTGCTGCACAAGCTTAGATTTGGGGTAAAAAGGCTTATCCCATTAAATGATATTAGATGTTTAAATAAGAAGTCAGAGTGGGAGAAATAATTTCTGTAGCCCCGAGCAAAGTACTAGTTTTGTTTCTCCTGTCCTCCTCAGGGTGCTCTCAGTAGAATACAGTAGATCAGTCTATCTACTGGCGTTCAATCACACACCCCGCTGAAGCCTCTCAGCTGGAGCCAGGCTCCTCCAAAGGATCTTACCCCGAGGAGAGTCTTTCTTCCGGAAGGTTTTGGAAAACCCAGTCTAAATCTTTTTCAAGTGAGCACACTCAGATG
The DNA here is from genome assembly GCA_023238725.1 of Scortum barcoo. Taxonomy (NCBI): domain Eukaryota; kingdom Metazoa; phylum Chordata; class Actinopteri; order Centrarchiformes; family Terapontidae; genus Scortum; species Scortum barcoo. The sequence goes on along the minus strand of CM041536.1, from coordinate 20,370,466 downwards.
TTTTAGATGTGGGTATTGGTCTGCTGCCCCCTTTCTGCCTCCCCCACAACCCTCCACACCCCCACCCCCTCCTCTTTTTGGCATCTCTTTCTTCCTTTCATTCCCAGCTCTACTATCAGAAGATAGTAGGTGTGAAAATGTCTGTGGGATTTTTATCTTTATTTTATTTTCTCTTCTCCCTTAAGTCTTTTACACAAGAAGGACCAAAGCACAGTATGAGGCGTGGGCTGCAGTATCACAGAGGCAGTAGGAGGAAGGTGTGATCACAACCCTGCAGGCTCAGATCGTATCACACCATCGTGCTTTTCAGCCTTGGTCTGCGAGTTTGCTTTGGCCACCGTTTTTCCAGCCCACTCAGCCCAGCTCGCTGCAGGCTGAAGGTTTTGGGGCTTGAGTTTGAAACACAAAGACATTTTCTCATTTTCTTTGTCTGTCTTTTTCCTAACATGCTTTGCATTGAACTGCTGTCCCTCTCTGTTTTCGTCTACCTGGTCCCCCCACGCAGCACCAATGGTCTAGATAAAGGTACTCCAACAGTGTCAGCAGTTCCTCAATGAATTCCCAACTAGCTTTAATTTTCAGGCTCATCCATAATTCACCAACAGAGGGCACCGAACAGAGCGGCGTCTAGCTGGATTAAAGGCCCAAGTACTGTATCTTTCTCTTTCGGTTTAATTTGAATAGATTTCATATTCATTGAAAAGGCATATGAGACATCCTATTTCAATATGTTGAAAAGGAAAAGAAATAGACAGGATGGAGTGGAGACAGTGAGGAGATGGACCCTGACTACAAAGACTCAATCAATCTGAATGGCTGTGAGCTGTTTTTGGGTGTTCTGAATCTGCCGCTGATCTAAGATGACAAGTTGTCTCTTGCTAAGCTTGTAGATTTCTCTTGGCTATTTTGTCTTTAGTACAGATGCACAGACTTGCAAAATAGTTAATATCCAATGCTGCGCTTCTATAATGTTGGAGAACTTGAAGAATTTCAAAAGAAACATCAAAACATGTGCACCAGAGGCCAAGACATCCGGACTTTTATCATCTAATATCAGTCAAGCTTCAAAAGTGCTACATTTCCCCTTTACAGTTCAAAAGCATCTTTCATTAGACCTGTTAATGCCACAGCCTTTCAAGGTCTATTGCCCAAGTTTATAACGCAGGTTTTGTGTCAAATATTTTTTGCTTTCACAATTTTCACAAGCTGAGCTCTACTCCACATGATGAATGAACCCGCTGTGGTAGAAAATGTCTGAACTGTGTGTTTAAACTGCTGAATCATTGTCAGCATCTCTGTAGTACAACCCAAAAGGGTCACTGTGATCTCTACATCCTCTTTGACGTGTGAGGAGGTTTAGGCTGTTTAGTCTGTAGTCTCTGTAGTGAATTGTTTGGACATCTGTTCCTGGCACATTACAGATTAGTAACACACAGCACAGTCCAAAAAAGACTAGCAGGGGGATACTGAAAATGTTGAGAGCACTGAGGAATCCAGAGTTATTGAACTTACGATTTAGTCCTGAAATGTCCAGTTCCATTGAAGGCATTGTTTGTTTTGTATAATGGATGCTGCCTTGATCTAACTTGTTTTCAGGATCCTGGGAGACCAGGTTGCATCTGTTACATGTAATGTTTTCTAACAGTCATCCATCGCTGCTGATCAGTCACTAAGAAACAGTGTCATTATGGCATCCAACAGCTTTTAGATTCAGAAAGAATTTAAAGGTCTAGTGAGACCAAAACGCCTACAGCAAACAGTAAGATAAATTCTTGCAGATGTAATTTCAAAACTAAATGGGGAGCATTTTGCCTTTCACTGTACAGAGGATATCAGAAACCTAGCTTTTTTTGTGTGTGTGTGTGTGTGTGTGTGTGTGTGTGTGTGCACTATTATTTGAGATTCTATGGTCCAGCATAATTCTTGGCAAGAGTAATTATTTGTACTAATGGTATGCCAGTCCACACAAAGACACATGCAGATGCAAGGAAACAAATTCTGATGAGAGGAAATAAGTGAATGACAATGTGGAAAATATTCTGTAGGTATTTTTTAACAGGATACTTTACTGGGTACCTACTCTGTTATTACAGGGTACAGTATGACCCACTGAGTGTTTGGGGGGAATTTAAAGAAAACAAATATTGTGTGTATTCTTAACTATTATCTGTGATAATATTACAAGGTACACAAATGTGATTATCCTTGAGAGCCACACACAGGTCATAAATGAGCATCCACTATCAACATTTGCTGGTGAAATGAGTGGTAGCTGTCCATGGAGTAACTGCTGAGAGACCCTATAGAGATGCATTGTAGAGATATTGCCTGTGGCTTTGGTATTGATCTGCTCAGTTTTGGATGTAAGTTGAAATTTTCTACAGAAAGGTTTGAAGACACATACTGAGTCTGAAATTTTTGGCATGCTTGTTATACAGCATGTTAATTTTTGATATTGTGGAATACGTTTCAATAAAGTTTTTTTTAGTGACTAATGAGAGTTTGTGTCCTTTAGTTTTCATGACAGTTACACAATCGATCATCTTCAGTGAGTCCACATAATCCTTAACAAGCTCAGACCGCTGAAGTCCACTTTAAGCACATAGTTGTATCTCATACTGTAAGTAGACCTTCTTTACAACATATAAAATAACACACAGAGTATAGGCTATACTCTTTTTCATGGACGTGTGGATTTCATAGTAAAAACACAATCACACCTCATGGTTATTTCTTACCACAAACCTAAGGAGATATGTAGTAACCCTGTGTCTTTATCCCACCAGTGTTGGCAGTGTTGTCATCGATAATATACAAACACATGCACACACACACACACACAAACACACACAGTTTCAGTAAAATTATGTTTTATTTGATAAAGCTGACTATAGTGTGCAACAGTTTACTTGAAGAAGTAGATTTACAACTCTTAAAAATAAACTGTATAACACTACAGTCATCAGCTATTCACGTCTTATAGGACATGTGTGTAAAGCTCCTTTTGTAAAAAAAATGTTGTAAAAACACCATTTTACTTTAAATTGTGTGCAGAGCTGTAGAGCTTCAGTGAGGATTACTGAAAGTGGCAAAGCGTTCAGGCAGCACTGCACTTATAAATGTCTGTGCAGGGATGCCACCCACCAAAGTAGCTAAGAGTAACTGTGTTACACACATTTGGCAGGTGGGTGGGTGCTAATTTTAAGATCAGTTTCTGAATATTAAAGAAGTCATTGTCCAATCTTCCACCAAACTTCCAGCTTTGTTGCCCACTAATGGTAATGTAACCTGGAATAACAGAATAGGTGCCTGTTTCTCACCTAATGTGCATTTTATATTGTCTTTGTTTGTTATTTATGCAAATATTTTCATGTAAAAGTGGCTCTTTGTTTTGTATCACCACCTACAACCACAAATTGCAATCTTAACAATTCAGTCGGGCTAGCTGTTTCCACATGCCTCCAGTCTTTATGCTAAAATAAACTAATCTCGTCCTGATTCCAGCTTTGTAATTAACACACAGACTTGGTATTGATCTTTTCATTTCGCCCCTGAAAAGAAGGCAAACATCAAACTATTCCTTTAAATGACCGCAGTCTCTTCAGGGCCACAGTACTGTATGTCAGTGTAAACCTCGATCGCTGGATCTCCTCTCCCTCTCCTCCGTCCTTCTATCCTTCCTTTCTTTTGTTTCCAGTCACACAGCCTCGGTCCCATCAGTACCTCAGGGCTGACATGTCTGCTGATGCTAACAAATGACGAGCGTCCCCACTGACAGCAAGTCCATCTGTCTGTGTCACTGTAATTGAATTTCATAAATATAATCAGAGGGGTCTGTTATGAAGGGACCTGTAGTGTAGTCTAGTCCCCTCTGCATCACGGCTGTGTTTTATTCCACACACAACAGACACTGTCTGCAACCGCATTAACAAGAGTGAGCACAAGCATGATTACCGCAAAACACAGATTGACTAGTTTGGTATCTGACGAGTAATGAACAGAGAATCTGCTGCACCATTTATCTTGAAATCTAATAGGAACAGGAAGTTGCCAGTGGCATGCCGACTTGATTGATCGGGTAATGGAGGGACAATTGATGCTCTACTGTGGCGTCATTACGATTTGCTCCGGTTTGAAAAAGAATTGTGCTTAAAAACTCCACTAGACAATTTGACATTGTTCGAGTGAATGAATGTAGTGTAGGCAATCTGCCACTATTGATAAAAACAAAAATAAAATATGAAAACTGTAAAGCTACTAGAGGCAAGCGCACTTGAGACCATAGATCCCATTCATTATTAGCCAAAGCAGGAACGCAGTATTCCCACTGACCAGCACGTGCAAATTCAGCACTAACTGCATGTTCTGCTGAAACAGAGGCTTCACAAGAACCATATGCTCAATAGAAAGCATCTAATTAGCTGTTAAATGAGCCGAGCTTTGACCTGAGATGCTCTCTCAGAGGGGTAGTTAATCCCCATTGAAGCAGTTTGAGGAATTATTGATCCAAAGGCCCATCAAGCTTTGCTCCATGGAGATGCTATCGACCGAAGTACCCAGAGAGTCCTTCCACTCAAACCACAAACTCACAACAAAGAATAAGAAAAAAAAACTAGAAACTCCGCATGCAGATGATCACAACTAAGAACAAACTGACACGGCCTTCGGGGGATCTCAGAGACGCAGATCGAATTACTGGCAATAAACTCCTTTGACAATTGTGCTAAGGACGAGAGATTATCTCTCTCACGAGCTGAAGAGCGCAGAGCAGCAGGCCGAAATCAGGAATCTCTTGATACCACTGTAAGTAGGTTCTGTGAGCCACAACACTGTGTGAAATTACTCTATTCAGAAACCAAATAAAAACATGTGAGGATCCATCTGAAGTTATCTCCGCTCCATCTGATCCATCCAAAGCCATTAAGACCCAAAAGGAAAAGCAATCCTTCAAACGTCATCTATTTTATAATATTTTCATTTGAAACAGAATTGTAACACGAAGATCAAAGCAAGAAAAAAGAGGACAGATGACCACGTGTAACTGGTTCTCTTTGGCGAGGGTTCGGACAGACCACTGTGGTGACTGCCAAGCTGCCAAACCTGTCTGGAAGAGGACTGAAGCAGCAATTGGCTCATTCACTCGCTCTCTCATGTTCAAGTCCTGATAGATTTCATTTCCAAAACAATTGATAGTTTGTCGCATCTGCTGTGCTCTGGGACATGCAGCCTGGGATGCGAAGAGAGAGCCAGCATATGGCAGATTTAATTAATGTGAACCATCTCGTCGCTTGTCTCCCCGCAGACAGTTTAGGCCTGGTAGACCCCGCAGACCTCCTGTGTTGTTGGGATTCGCAGCCGTTTCCAGACCAATTCACTCTGTTGGGTTCACCTTACTGAATTAATTAGTGCGCTCTCTGCCCACCTGAGCCTGGGTTTCACCTGCCCCCGCTCAAAGCTGCCAACTTAAGCTAAAGTTGTAAAGAAAACATTTTGGTTTGAAAGTTGCCTGTGATATATATTCCATGACTTGCAGAAAAACAGCTCAAAATTTGATTTGTCTCTTTTGAGATTCAGTCACTGACATTCAGCCGAGATGCAGAAGCTTATTTCTTGGATCCCCCAGATCAATGAGCGTCTTTTGAGGCGCTGTTTGTACTCTGTCATTTTTTTTCTCTCCGTTCTGCTAAGGAGAGTGCTCCTTTAATGGATTTGAACACTAAACTGATGAAGAAGCATTTATTGGCTTATCGGGACAAATCACATTTTTGAGCAGGCTCTTAGAATCAGAGCTCCTGTCCATAATGGGATAAACAAAATGGCTTCGTCTTGAATGGGAGAGTGTGTGAATCCACCATTGCCAATTGAAAATATATATTCCGGAAGAGATATCAAGAAGCGTTGGCTCCTGCACATGGTTTTGTGAAAATTTGATTAAAATGATTGAGCCCTGTGCCTGCTGGCAAGTTAAGACCCTCACTGGATGTTAACCCTTTGCTTACATACATCAAAGAAATAAACTGTGCTCGGCACAAAGTGCAACAAAACATTATTCTGAAATGAAAAATGTAGTCGTGTCTGGGAAAATGAGATTAAAATAGCCAAATAATGCATGTCCAGGCTCATCATCTGAGCCAGTACATCCAAAGCATTAAGTTTTAACATTATCTGCCTTCGGTGTGAGCTGAGCTGTCTGAATATACAAAGTACCCAAAATAAAAACGCAATGAAATATTGAGATTTTATTAAAAAAAAAGTTTAATAACATTTTGTTCTTCCCTCTGGTGCTCCAGTGTTTCATCTGTGCACCAAATGAGTCTGTAAATTCAAAAGAAGAGAGTTGATGTAGTGAGCACAAAAACACAAATACCATCCCTCACTGTCTGACAACATGACAGCTATATTTAACAGCACGATCTAATATGTAACATCTTTGAGTTATCAAATCAGCTCACCCAGAGGAAGTGTAAAAAAAACAGCATTGATTGGGGCACCGACACAGTGCTCCGTCATTATCGACTGACCCGACTGTCAGGAAACAACCTGACAAGCTATTCACTCTGGAAACACAAAGAACAAAACTGAATAATCTAGCCATCAAACGGGTGGCTGTTTGAGATCATTCATGACTGATGTTTTTAAACAGATGGTATCAATGTACTTCAGATAGATAATACTCACTCAGATTCATTTTCATCTGCAATCCACTTGAACAACAGAGGAAAATTAGTACAGTGACTTATATGTATTTCCTTTTTATAATATATTATATTATATTTTCAGTATGAAGAGCATTCTCTGCTTTTTCAATAGGGAAATAATGAATTCACCCACATCAGATAAACAGAGTCCAGGATGGTCAGGCAGCCTCTGACCATTTCCATAGCAATTGAAAGATATAAAGGGATTTTAGAAAGATGGATAGGACCATAAAAAATCTCTTGTTCATTCACCCTAAAAGATGAATACCAACTGTGTCAGCCATGCAGCACATGAAATACTTTCTATTACTTTGATAAACACCAAAAAACACCGTAAATTGACTGAGCAGGAGGCTAATGTCGACCGGCAAGAGTGCGGCTCCGAGTTACATAGGCATGGTGTGAAATCTTATATAAAACATGATCTTTTTCATGAATAGATGTAGCCTGGTTCTAAGGAACGAAAGAGGTGTTGTGGAAAAGAAACTAGTGCAGAAATAATGTGATTCGAATGATGCTTTATAAAATCATGTGGATCCAAACAAAAAGTTGATTCATCACTGTGCTTACTTAAAATCTGCCAAATTACTGCATGCATCTCTATAACATTTTTTTGTCTTTTCTGACTTATTATACATATTTTTACCTTTTATGTAGTTATGACTAACATTTTAGAAAACTATTGTATATCCAGATAGATAGATAGATTGATAGATTGATAGATTGATAGATAGATAGATGACTTTATTGATCCACAGAGGGAAATTAAGTTGTCATGGCAGCCTGGTACATAAAAAAACGATAGGATTAGAAAAACAAAATAAAAGAAAAGAAAATACTGGGGTAGTACAACAAATACTGAGGTAAAAAAGACAAAGTGCAGTGGACATCCAGGTAAAGGCAAATAGATAAGGTACAAGAGGTCTTGAGGTATAGGTCAATAGAGCAACCCTCAACTGGTGATGAAGGTGATGATGGTAATAGTACTGATGAAATGATGATAATGTTGATGTATGATGACAGCATAATAATAATAATAATAATAATAATAATAATAATAATAATAATAATAATAATAATAATAATAACAGTCAGATATGTATGTCCAATGTTATGCCATTATATATAGTATATATATATATATATATATATATATATATATATATATATATATATATAGTATGTAACAATGACATATCAATCAATACATCACTATAGTGTAGCTTTTTAGGTCACATATACTTATGGTGTCCACTCACTGCCGAGGGAAATACCTCTCTGTGTAGCTACATTTGTTAAATCATGTGTAAAAGCTAATTGCTATCTTTGTCGTAAGATGCCTGGAATATAGCGTATATAGTGTTTTAAGATCTTTTTTGCTATAAACGACTGCCTGCTGTGGCTAGAAAGGACACTGATTACAGACAACATTAACCAAAACAGGAAAGCTGCTGCATCTAAAAACTGAAAGAGATTAAAACAATAAAAAACAGAGCTGAAAAAATCTGCATGACCCCTTCCACATACATGAGGACTACAATTGGATCTTTCCAAGATAAAAGTATTGATTATAGCATCTTTCAAAGACAATATCTGAAGGGCATTAACAGTACAGCTGCTTCTCACCAGCCTTTTTCCCTGTCTTTCCTCGAAATTTGCTGTGGCCTGTTATTTGTTCAGCGGTGGCTAAGAAGCGTGCTCAGGGTTTGTTCAGGGTAATGAATAGCATCCTAGTGTGTAACCAACCACCAGGGAGGCTGTGACTTTGCTGGAGGGGGAACCCTGGTGCTTTTGTCCAATTAGAGCCACCCAGTCGCCTCAGCCACCTGCTGGTCCACAGAGAAATCTCATGATCGGAGCAGCTTATTGCTAATCCAGTCCACTGAAGGGAGGACAGGAGCATGGGCAGGCGGCCGTTCAGAAGCTAGCATGGCGAGTCCAGTTGTAGCAGACAAGAATGGCAATGTTCTCACCACATTTCCACCACTTGGACTAAAAGTCTACTTAGGACGCATCAAGGCACCCGTGAGCCTCGGTGTTTAAGCACTCCATATCAGAGCAGCCTCTCTTCGTACAGTCATGGAATAAATAAGAAACTACAAAGATACCTGTTTTCTGTCTCTGTATTGATCTGTTGCTATGCTACCACCCTGTGTTGTGTCTTATCTCTGAGCCGAGAAGTCTTCACATTCATGGTTCGTGGAGCCTGATAACATGGCTAATGGGATCTTTGAGCACTCAAGAGCTGGACACCATTCACATCCAGGACCCTTAGTAATGTTCTTTACATTAGAGGAGCAGGGGCTTTTCCTGGAAAGAGACATAATACAAGAAACTAATGTTAAAATTAAATAATGACAAGATAACGAAGCACCAAATGTGTCCTTTACTTGTTGTTGAATACAGATACTACAGTGTGTTAATTAGCAAGCTTAAGAGGTGCTGGTGGGATAATTTTGTTCTCTTTGGACAGGGACAGCGTAGCTTTTTCCAGGCCAGGTCAGGTCTGTTTCATTCCTGTGAATGCATTATTCTAGGGAGACTGTGGGAGTCTGACTCAAGTATAATTAGAATTTGGTGGTCAAAAGTCACTGTGATCTCACAGATCCCATTTTGGGCCATAAATCAAGAATAATACAATCATTATGACAATATTTCACACAGATATCCAATAGAACTGGATAGAACAGTGATTTTTTTTTTACCCAAAAAGTTGAAGGTTATCTTCACCTTGACATCATATTGTTTTTTGATTTGGATCCCAAAGTGTTTGTATGAGTCCGCCCTCTTCTCTTCCTATCCCTGTATGAAAACCAGCTTTAGCTTCATTTGATTGTCATTGTACCGTGTGATGAAGCTCTGCTTTAGTGAAGACGGCATGTTTCTCACTAGAAATTATTCACTGGAATCAGACGTGCCAATAAAGTAATAACTTCCATTTTACCAAAAAAATCACTTAATACCTTTTTAAACTTTTAGTCTGGATATACGTGATTGTAAACTGCAACTTTACTGGCACACAGTCACAGTAATTCCCATGATGCTAAGCTAAGCTAACGACCTGACAGCTCTAGCTCCATATTTGGCGTGGACATGAGAGTGGTATCAATCTTCATCTTCATCATAATCATCTGACACTCTGCAAGAAAGCAACGAAAGGTATTTACCAAAATGCCAAAATATTTCTTCAACTCAGAGTAAAAACCTTATTTTTGTCAAGTCATTAACTCTGCTTTGTGAATAAAACTTAAGCAGTCTGATGCTAGATTAGAGAAGAAAAGAGCAAAAGATTGTGTGACTCCATCAATCTCTGTCTGTTTCTGATCCCTCAGCTGATGCCCTTTTCTTAAACCATACAGATGGAGGGCACAAACAATGTACCTGGTCAAGGGTAAAGAGGTCCATACTTCACACTTGTCCTTTCATAGTGTCACTCTTTGGTCCGTTTTGACCGACAACTATTCCCTCAGTTCAGACTGGAGGCCACACATCCTCAGATCCTTCACCTTTTAAATCCCCGGGTATCCTTTCCATGTCCACCTTGTTGGGCATATTTTTAATTCACATTCGTTATCATATATGTGACCTACTTTTTCCATGGGTACGTGAGAACAACTACAGTGTCTAGGCCCTTGACATTGTAAGGGCTCCCAGTGTGAATTACCACGATACCTAAATTTGGAAAAATAATTTATTCTAAATCTAAATCCAAATCTGAGCACAAACAAAATGTCAGCATATCTGTTTATGGTGGCTTTTTGGGGAAATATACTAGAACTTGTCTTTACTACTCATGCACTGTGTGACATGAATGGTTATTTATAGCGTCTGATATCAATAAACAATGTAGGAACGACTTCAGTGAGTATTAAACTATGCAACACCAGGCGTCCTTAAGTATCAGCGAGGCTCCTCTGATGGACCACATTGACAACCGGCACAAATTTAACGAATGCTGTTAACTGACATTAGGCATAGTGAGTGATGACTGACATAAACAAGAGGTAGATCTATGTTGTAATGCAGTAATGAATGAGCTGATGTGAGTACTGCAGAATGATAGGAGCAATAACCAAAGTGACACACATGCAGGATTCATGTAATGGAAGACAAAAATTACCAAGCAAAACACATGATGAAAGCACAGATACCTTAGTGCACTAAGTTACAAACAGCACCAAATCACTCTACTGTTAATGGACATTATTTACAAATGTACAGAGGGATGCAATAAAGCAAATTAAGTAATGTTTGAAGCTGCGTGTGCCTAAATGGGGATAGATAAATAATTCAGATGACCTACAGCTAAAGGCAGTGAAGGTGGAAGTGGTGACACAAGACATGCTCTTTATCGGTCCAAGGGATGAGCCATTATGTATTTATAATTTTATTTCATTTCAGCCCTGATGATGATAACGCGGTGCCGTGTGATGTATTTCACTGTTTCTTTGGTGCAAAGTAGTCCCAGTTTAAACTGTTGATGCTGCAGCCAGTGGAGTATTCAGAGTAAATGGAAAGAAACGCTTTTGAGTGTTTCAAAAGTCATTTTTTGACACAAATTAAATTATATTCATATCTATTGTATTTAGACGGCAGAAAGAAATCCCAGAGACAATTATTTCAAAACCATGGCACATTAAACCAGTGATATTTGTGATCTGTCACTCTAATTTACACTCATTTACTCGTAAGCACAGGTACACCTAAATAACAATACATCAAAGACACAAGAAAGACGATTAATATTGACAAGGGAATAAATTGTGTAACTCTAGAAATTGTAGCAATGGCAAAAGATACTTCTGAGCAATTGATCACTAAGAAATGAGATCAGACACATATCGTAACAGACATTTTAAAATAGCTACCTGGGGCCAAAATGGACCTAAACTCCTAAATAATCTAAAGACTTCAGAGTCCATACAAGACACACAAAAAAAAGTGCTGACTCTTATTTCCATTTGCCTCTGCAGCCATATCAGTTTGATTCGATGGAGGTTCTGGCAGTGGTTGGGTGGTCAGCTGGAGCTCAGTCAATGCAGGTATCAGACAGCAGCTGCACACAAAGGTCCCAGGTAGCGATCTTTTGTAATGAGAAATCTGGTTGACTCCTTTAGAGGCCATTTTACAAATGCGACTGGCACTGTCACTTATCCATTAAGTATATATCATTATGTAAAAGCCAGAACTGAGTTTTAGGGTAAGTTGTTCGCTCATGTAGTTTATTGTAAAACACTGCCAATGACGAATTTGGAAAGTTAGAACTTGGACGAGTAAAATGATACCAAACCAGACACTGGGAAACTAAACGATGCTCACAACCTCATAGCCACTGATATCAAGAAAACAACTCATGATTAGCAGAGGCCTGTTAGCTTGCCACCTAATGTTAACTCCCCTATTGAGATTAATTAGCTTGGATTTTAAGATAATAATACATTACATTTATATAGTGCTTTTCACCGTGCTTAACAACAGTGCAAGAAGATGAGGCGAGTGCGGGGAAGCAGGCCTTGGCTAGAGTAGAGGAGATGGGGTCCAGGCTGCTGGTTGAGGTGTTCATGCCAGTGACTATGGAAGACGATGCAGTGATTTCTGAGAGGGATGAGAATGGGTGATTGGAAAGTGGAGGGGAGGCAGGTCCTAGATTAGAGAGGGTAAGGTGGTGGCATTGTGTATTGTGTCAATTTTGCTTTGGATTAATGAGAGAAATAATTCACATTTACTGACAGTGGAGGAGTTGCAGATGATGAAGATGCTTCTGTTTGTTAAGTATAATGGTTCGGTTCCTTTTGAACCATAAACTTCCTTGCAGAGGAAAGGTTCAGCCTGGTTGTAGCATCCTGCTTATTAGTTTGTTCCTGTCCCTGTCAAGTCTCTTAAGCCATGAACTTTGTTTTACTGAGTAGAGACATTGTCAATTCGTGATTCATTCCAGTTATCACAGGATGTAAGGACCTGCTGCAAGACTCCAAAAGGAGTCTGGGATACCGTCTGGGTTCAGAAGTGGAGGTCTGTTTTCTTGATCATATTTCTGCTCACATTTAGAACTGGTCATAACGTATGTACCATCCATTGTCCTGACTGTGGGCCACTGCATCAATCTCATTTTCTCCAGATACATTACTGCTTTGGTGACACATAACATAAAGCATATTAACACTATCAGTATCACCACACAGGAATAATTTTACAATGTGACCTTGAAAAACATAAATGTATGTAAAATATAAGCTTTTCTTAGGCTGTGATGAGACTACAATTAATGTAAAGGCGAAACATTGCATAAATCCAAAGCACTGCAAATCTCTTAAAAGGGAATGATTTATGTATTTAGGTTACATGGCTACATTTTTCTCTGTAGTGGGGCTAAAGCGGTGTACATGGAGCCAGGTGTGTCAAACAAGATACACGATCAATATTTTTTACGTCACCGTCCCTTTTATCTTTTTTGTTCTTCCGTCAATTATTTTCTTTTTCTGTTTGCTGATTGTGCCCCTGTATCAGCCATAACCACAAACTATAGCATAAAAAAAGCTCCTCTCACTTCCTTTTAACCTGCCAATGTACTACTCACTGCTTAACTTTGTCTGGAAAAAATACAAAACAAATATAGGCTCTTTCAGTCTGCATGCTATAAATTGTTTGTTCTGATTTTCAGGGAATCGGGCCCAGTAGCAGGCTTTAAGAATTAATACATAGAAATAGGCAATTTTCTTACTGTTGCTTATGTAAGTTAAACAGAGGCATCATTATTAAAATGACAATGTTTCATAATCACTTACAAGATCCTTGAAGTGACTTTAATACATGTACCTTTGTGGTTTAAGGCTACACTATAACAACACTTAGAGCTCCCTCTGTATGATAAAAGAAATAATAATAATTTAAGGCTAAGCTGTGGTATGCTTAGAATTGTATTTCTTAAAACAGTTCACTATCTAAGCAATACAGTCTCTACTCTCAAACCAGGTGCCATCCTGTTGAATAATGAGGTTATTTTAATTAACACACACCCCCACATGTCACATTTAAGACACAGACTCTCGGGCACCTTGGCACACCCTCCATCTGACTCACATGCATGCTCACCTCGCATGACACATGGACTGCATGCGCCTGTGACTTGCATCTCTTATGCATGTGCACAGAAAAAGGTGACTGATTGATGACTCTGTAAAGCTGAAACTCCCAACTTAAACTTAAGCAGAGATCTAATCAGTGTACATGGCCTCTGAAAAAAATGGCCTCTGGTAAAAAAAAAAGAGCTAGAGTGTTAAAACTGTTAAAAACTTAATGGTATGTTATGACCTGATGAACTTAATAAATATAGCCGCCACATTTCACACAATAAATTAACAGTGAGAAGACAGGGGGAAGAGGACATTTATATTGTAACCAAAAGAAGTATGCAGGCCAATGTGCCTTTACGTTGTAGATAATGTGCACATGGTGTAGGCCTGACTGCTCAGGCATTAGTGACAGATTTGGTGTAATTACATAACCTTGTCACTTATAAATGACTTGGTTATGTCTGGCCAGCAAAGAAACCTATCACAGATCATAGATGAGGTACTGGCACATGGAGGAAAATCATGAGAAATGGAGACATATATTAATCAGACCCTCAGGTCAGTTTAAAAGAACACAAAAGCTTCTGCTGCTTCTTGTAAATACACTGCTCAAAAAAATAAAGGGAACACTAAAATAACACATCCTAGATCTGAATGAATGAAATATTCTTATTAAATACTTTGTTCTTTACATAGTTGAATGTGCTGACAACAAAATCACACAAGAAATTATCAATGGAAATCAAATTTATTAACCCATGGAGGTCTGGATTTGGAGTCACACTCAAAATTAAAGTGGAAAAACACTACAGGCAGGATCCAACTTTGATGTAATGTCATGTCCTTAAAACAAGTCAAAATGAGGCTCAGCTCAGTAGTGTGTGTGGCCTCCACGTGCCTGTATGGACGTCCCTACAACGCCTGGGCATGCTCCTGATGAGGAGGCGGATGGTCTCCTGAAGGATCTCCTCCCTCCTCCATGCTGGAGGATGTTGCAGGCAGCAGAACGTTCTCCACTGGCGTCTCCAGACTCTGTGTCACGTCTTCAGTGTGTTCAGTGTGTGAACCTGCTTTCATCTGTGAAGAGCACAGGGCGCCAGTGGCGAATTTGCCAATCTTGGCAAATGCCAAACGTCCTGCTGCACGTGTTAAGTTGGCGCTGTAAGCACATAACCCCACCACCTGTGGGACGTCGGGCCCTCATCGTACCACCCTCATGGAGTCTGTTTCTGACCGTTTGAGCAGACACATGCACATTTGCATTTGTGGCCTGCTGGAGGTCATTTTGCAGGCGCTCTGGCAGTGCTCCTTCTGTTCCTCCTTGCACAAAGGCGGAGGTAGCGGTCCTGCTGCTGGGTTGTTGCCCTCCTACGGCCTCCTCCACGTCTCCTGATGTACTACTGGCCTGTCTCCTGGTAGCACCTCCATGCTCTGGACACTACGCTGACAGACACAGCAAACCTTCTTGCCACAGCTCGCATTGATGTGCCATCCTGGATGAGCTGCACTACCTGAGCCACTTGTGTGGGTTGTAGACTCCGTCTCATGCTACCACTAGAGTGAAAGCACCGCCAGCATTCAAAAGTGACCAAAACATCAGCCAGAAAGCATAGGAACTGAGAAGTGGTCTGTGGTCACCACCTGCAGAACCACTCCTTTATTGGGGGTGTCTTGCTAATTGCCTATAATTTCCACCTGTTATCTATTCCACTTGCACAACAGCATGTGAAATTGATTGTCAATCAGTGTTGCTTCCTAAGTGGACAGTTTGATTTCACAGAAGTGTGATTGACTTGGAGTTACATTGTGTTGTTTAAGTGTTGTTTAAGCTTATAACAGCTTGCGTGATGTTTATGATGCTTCCTCGAGTAAAGGAGGATCTTGAAGGCAATCCCTCAGTCACAGTGTGCCAGAAGTAATAAGCAAAGAGTTCAAACTGAAGTAAAGCAAACATCGTCCCCTGCCAGCATCTCCACAGCCTATGAGTTTCGAAATGTGCCATAGAAGATGGAGATGAATGATATTGTAGTGCCTTCCTCTACTGCTGTAGATGAAGGATCCTAACTAGCTAGCTTAGACCCTTTGAAATACTCTTTGAATAGTTCCTCTGTTACAGTTACATATTATTGATGGCCCTTTATCACTTCATAGGGATGGAGCCCCTATTTTAAATCCCAAATAAAGGCCTGTGCATATTATTGAGATTAATGGTGTATATAAGGGTATCACTTCCCTCTGACAGTAAAAAAGCCTATTAAAATCACAAAGCACTGTGGCTGGAAGAAATTTCCCTCATGAGTTTCTAATTACAATGTCAACACTCCCAACTTCGTTAGCAGCTCACATCCCTTGTCACAAAACAACTCTCCATAGTCACATCTCCACATGTCGTCTGCACATGAGCCGCTTTGTTGATGAGAGTTCTGCTTTAACCTTGAACTACCTGGGAATCCTCCCTACCGTGCTCCATCTATTTTCTCTTTCAGTACAAACACTCCTTTCAGATCAAGCGGCGCACCGCGCAGTGACCCGCTCTCCAAACGCTCTCCTGGGACGTTAGACATGGTCTCCTGCTGGTGATTCAAACTGGTTGACACAGGGAGTATTTAGAGAGATGAGTCTGCCGCCTGCGTGTGCACTCCATCTTCTAGCGCTCGCCCACCCCTCCTCGTTATCCTCTGTAAGTGTTATCCAACGGGGAGCCCTGCTGCCTCCTTCTGCTTCACTTCTTACAACTGCCTTTGAAACACAAGTCTTTTCAGGGGGAATGGCCCATTTTGTTCTGCTTTGTGGTGACATTTTTATGTGTGTGCAACTCTCAGGGGAGTAGCAGCTTAAGCTCGGCATATTGTGCCAACAACTTTCTGATGGAGGTCTGTTTTAATCTCACAGGTGAGAACTAAAGACACTCTCTATCTCTCCCTGTAACTCTTAAAGGTCCAAAATAGGACATTGAGAATCAATACTTGTTGCTCCAGAGCACTGCATCTCAGACCAGTACAAATGGGCACAAATGGACACACATTATTCAAACTCGACAGAAACAAAATAAAACTAGTCAAATAGTAATCGTAAATATTCAACTTGAGTAAAGGTTTTGCACATATCACGGGGCTTTATAGATAAAAGTTGATTTACCTTCACTCTCGCTTCTCAACCTGTCAACCCTCTCAGCCAGCAGCGAGCCAAGAGGTGCCAACCTCCTGTGTTGGGTGTTATAATGTGATTAGTCTATCTTCGTCCATATTGATCACTGACTGGAAGGGAAAGGTACAGAGGAAAGGGGGAAGATGACTCCAAGAAAAGAAGCACACGCTCTGGTGAGTTTGAACACAAACACACAGATGTCTGCTGTTGCTCACAAGAAGTTATCCGGCTAAAGTAAGTCAGTGTGATGGTTGTGAATGCCTTTTACGCTGCTGTGTGAGAGATCGCTCTCTTAGTCTCATTATAAACGTAGTGTTGACTCACCTGCACTAACATGCATGGGCGGCCATCCTGTCCTCAAAACAGAGAACAGAGAAACTTGGATCACAGCACACACAGAGGGAGTGTGACTTCAGCATCATATCAGGACGCCATTACTCCACTTTACATTTACGTGGCAAATACTTGTTTGCTGCTGAAGTAATATTCTTTCTTTCTTTAAATATGCCCTCTTTCTCTCCCCATCGCTCTTCACCCTGACCGTGTTTGTTTCAGTCTCATTTCTCTCTATTTCCCTGCAAGCTGTGTATCACCGTGGGTGGCGTTACAAAGCTCACACACACACACAATATTCTGCTGGTACTCTGTTTCCATCTCACAAGTCAAACAAAGTGTGATCACCCTCCGTAAAAAGTGAGGCCAATGCTCTGAATGAAAACCATGACAAACTTCACTTCTGTTAAAAAAAAAAAGAGAAAAGAAAAAAAAACTTAATTGATTTATTCGGTGATAATCTGCAAAACCGTGAACATGATATCAAGAGCTGCTAATTTATTTGACAGAACAAAGAAAGCTAGTTAAACAGATAATGGGTTATTATGATACTTTCTTCTTCCAGCTGGGATTTTTCTGTTCTTTTATAGACAAGGACATGGATGAGGGGGACCATTGTGTCGCTGCTGAAGACAGTAATCCTGTTTGGAAGCAGCTCAGTTGTCAATCAGCACTTGTGTAACCTGATTTAATGAGATGAATGTTGGTTAGTCTTGTGGATGCAATGTGCAGCTGCACTGACACAAACACAAACAAGCACATGGGGCTGTCATGTGTCGCACATGCAGCTACACGTGTGTTTGTGAATATCACTCATCTTGTGCCGTTCCCATGGTTCCCCTCTTTAAAAACAAAATAATCTCCAGATTCAGAGAACTGTTGACACTTGACATGGACTTCATTTTCTTCCTGGTGTAGGTTTCAAGATCAGAACAAAGGGACAGTGAAAATGCATCAGATCTTTAACATTTAGCACAGACTGTGTGCTCACTTCACCATATGTCACCCAGCTTACACGCTGCAGCAACATGCATCTATAAATATATATAACTCACACATTATAGCAGATGCAACAGTTCCGCTACATATGCATTTCACCACAGATGGACATCATCTATCTCTCATAAACGTGTTCCCAAACCATTCGCAGCCCGCACACTGACATTTCAGTCCCACAAAGCCTAGAACATTTTCACAATTTCAATAAATTACTTAATTCCCTGCAAATAGTAGAAGTCATTTCAAAGACACACAGGAAGAGAGGGAACAAATATGGAGAAAATCAGTGAACATCACAAGTAATTGTTTCATGTAACTGAGGCTCTTTTGTCAACAAAATCATGAGTGGGAGAAAACATTATGCACTGAGATTTCCTCTCCCCCTTGTTCTCTCTTATATGACAGCAGAAGTACCACTCGTTCTTCTGAGGATATTATTGAGCTCACTCTTGCACAAAGCTTTATTCCTCAGAAGCATATTAATTGGGGTATTTGCATAAGTGGAGAAATGAGTTGCTAGTAATACAAGAATAGCTGAGAGATAGCATTGTGTAATTTTTTTTATCGGCTTTTTTTGACATTGACGCATATTGTTCTGTTAACACGATCAGTCCTGTGGCAACGCCTGTACATGCAAGTTCCAGCGCGAGCATACTGTTTGATTATTTCACTGTTCACCCAATCACAGGCAGTAATAATTAAAAGGAGGAAAATCAATTCAGTACAGCTCATTGTTTTGATCTGAATTAATCAAAGAGTAAGCTCTCTAAATAAATGATGCCTTCTGAATTTTCTGGCAAGTTTCAATTCCTGCTGGTGTCCCACTGCACATATTTGTCGACTGAGTCAAACATGTTCAGAGACCAACTGAAGCCGCTTTTCTCAAACCAAGTGGGGAAACCATGTTTTGTGGGCATAAGATGACTTTATAAGAGGTTAGTGGGATATTTTATGAATTTATGCAGCATTTGTTGGTGTCATCAGTATGGATGGATGTATTATTTAAGCTGTAGCCTGCTGGGTGTAAAGTCAACAGAAAACTAGCAGGTGGTCTTACTGAATCAACACTGTGTTACCTGCATTGTTTTTATCATCACCCTGAAGCATTGTGGACACTGAATGCTTATTCCAGGCTGATGCCAGTATTTTTGAATCAGGAAATTAAAATGTGACTACTTTTAGACCAAATTCCACTTCCTGGTGGTTATCAAACAACATTTACAAAATATAAATAAATATAAGAACGTATCTGATATTGAACTGTAAATTTTGATTTTGTGCAAATTACAGGAGAAATAGAGACAGTTTTGCACTTCAAATTGATGAGAGTATGAGAGCTGAGAGTATTTCAGTAATCTGCAGATTATGTGTTATATTTTAGCATTTTAAACAAATGTTAAAAATGTCTACAGGCAAGCATACAATTCAATATATCGCAAATTCAAAGATTGCAATAATGTAGCAAGAATGAATTAACATTTATATTTTCTTAAATTCCCATGGAATGTCTTTTTCTGTTTATACTTTCAGCATCAATCACATAAACTCTAATAACAGAGCTCAGACGTTTGCCTCTATTTATTCTGTCATTAGTACCACGTAGCATAGTTCCTCATGGCAAACATCCCAGGACATTATTAGAAAGTTACAGCTCTGTAAAATAAAGCATTACTCACCAAAGAATATTTACCAAAACATGGGACTGTTTCCTTAGAGACTGAATTTAATCACACTGCAAGTTTATCTTGATTTTGGAGTGAATTTTTAGTTTCTTGTCCCTGGTCAATAGCTGGAAAGTTAAAGCTGTATAAAAAGAGATGGCTCTGACCTCACATGCGTGTTCTTCAGTATGTCGTTTAAAGACCCTGGGACCTTGGACCCATCCAGAAAATGATAGATTTGAGCTACACATTTCTTGACAATGATGTAAAACCTTGATTTACAGTGCACATCAGAAAATACCGCAAGCACTTTGTGAAAGTGAGCTCAGGCTTGTGATGCTGCTTTAGGTTACATGACAAAGAATATCCTCTAGTGGTGAAGTGAGGGTGTGGAGGGACGACTGTGGGCTCATCTTTTTCAACAAAAATCGGCGTTGTGTTCTCACAGTCAGCACATACAGGCAGTAAACCTGACAGCGAGGAGACAATCCAACTTAGAATTAGCAAATCAATCAGTCTAAAACTACTTTGTTCATATTGATAAACACACACTGTTTTGAAGTAACTCATTTGCTCAAGCACTGCATTCAAATCCATTTATGGACTTGTACTTTACTTGAGTATGTCTGTGTCATGCCACTTATGCTTCTACTCATCTACATTTCAGAGTGAAATATAGTACTTTTTCCTCAACTATATTTAAGAATTTTAAACACCAGATTCATGTTAGATTTGACACTATGGTAAAGAAACTACCCAGCTTTGAATGATATAATTAAAATAAGCTCCACAACAGCCAACATCAAAAATAAAACACATGAATGCATCACCATTAATAATCTAATAATATATTACAGTATGATACTCATATTGGGTATTTAATGAGAGCTTTTTGGTACTTTACAAGTTTTACAGAGTATTTGTACAGTGTAGTACTGCTGATTGTGGTGGAAAAAATATATTTTGTCTGTACTGGAAATAAAGAGAATTGATCCGACCAGAGTGTCTTTTATATTTTAATGTATTCTTGCAAGAAGGTGAGCCGTCAAACAACCGAGTGTGTGCTCAGCTGGATGAGGACTCACAAAGTGATAACAGAAAAAGCACTAGATACTTAAAGTAGTGGGGTACAAACAAAGGAAAGGTGGGGAAGGAGGGAGGGAGTGTGAGGTCTTTTCAGCCCTTCTAGTAGATCAGGGTTACATTGTCTTCATGCGTAAAAGGAGTCTTGCAGGAAGATAGTCAATCAGGTCATTGTAGTTAAGATTTAAAAACAACTGGAGCCAACCCTGCAATAGCGTGTTTTCCATAGTAGTGTGATGACCGTTATCAGTCAGAGGTCTCTCTTTTACAGCAGGTCAGAGGTGTATTGTCGGTCAGAGGTTTGTCTTTTTTTGCAAGTCAGAGGCCTGTTCCCTAAAGGAATTTAGGTCTGGTCAGTTTAACATGATCAAAAGAAAGATGAATCATTGTAAGAGATCAGTTCAGCATGGTGTGAGAGAAAAGTAAACTATATGATTATAAAACATAAAGACTATTATATAAGGAAAACATAATTGTGAGGGTGGAATTTCCATTACATGATTTCACCTTTAGTTAATAGATAGATAGATAGATAGATAGATAGATAGATAGATAGATAGATAGATAGATAGATAGATAGATAGATAGATAGATAGATAGATAGATAGATAGATAGATAGATAGATAGATAGATAGATAGATAGATAGATAGATAGATAATGAATGAATATACAAAGAGATAAAAGAAAAAAGAAAGAAGAAAAACCTAGACATCTTCAAACAATATAAAATGCAATATCAAAATGTATAGAGAACATGCACAGCAGTACTGTTCGTAGTAGTGCAAAATAAATATAAGGTGCAGTGAAGAGATATGCTACAGTGAACAGTGTGTATTAAAAAAACCTATAAAGTGCATATACACTGTGTTATGACCAGAGTATTAGCTGTTACTGTACAGTGAGAGGGCATGTGGCAGGAAAGATTTCCTGTATCTGTCCTTTCGACAGCGGAGCTGGAGCAGCCTGTGAGAGAAGGTACTCCTGCTGTCTGTCTACTGTGTGATGGAGAGGGTGCTGATCATTGTCCATGATGGATAATAGTCTATTCAGCATTCTCCTCTCCACCACGGTCTCAAAAGACTCCAGCCTGAGACCAAGCACAGAGCCAGCCTTTTTGATGATTTTATCAAGTCTGTTGTTGTCGCCGGCTCTGATGCTGCTGCCCCAACACACAGCAGCAAAGAAAATGGCGCTGGCAACAACAGACTGGTAAAAAATCTCCAACATCCTGCTGCCCACGTTGAAGGATCTCAGCTTCCTCAGGAAATAGAGTCTGCTCATCCCCTTCTTGTACACAGCCTCCGTGTTAGATTTCCAGTCCAGTCTGTTGTCGATCACTACTCCCAGGTATTTGTAGTCTTCTACCTCTTCCACCACCTCCCCCCCTGATCCGTAGTGACTGTGGCCTGCCTGTCAAGTAGTCAGTAATCCAGGAGATCATTGAGTCGTCGTCAACACCCATCACCTGCAGCTTCTCACCCAGTAGCAGCGGCTGAATGGTGTTGAAAGCACTGGAGAAATCAAAGAATGTGATCCTCACAGTGCCTCCTCCACCATCCAAATGCATGTGGGCTCGTTGCAGCAGGTAGATGACAGCATCATCGACTCCTAAATGGGGCTGATAGGCAAATTGCAAAGGATCCAGAAACTTCCTCACCTGTGGCCTCAGCTGGGCTAAGACCAGTCTCTCCAGGACCTTCATCACATGAGATGTGAGGGCGACTGGTCTGTAGTCTGCCGGGTCTGATGGCCTCGACTTCTTGGGGACTGGAACCAAGCAGGACGTCTTCCACAGCATAGGGACTTTCTCCTGACTCAGACTCAGGTTGTACAGATGTCCCAGTACAGGAGACAGCTGGCTGGCACAGGTCTTCAGGATCCTGGGTGTGATGCCATCAAGGCCTTGCAGCCTTTCGCTGGTGTAGTCTTTCCAGCTGCCTCTTTACCTGGCCTGTAGTCACCGTTGGGCAGGGGTTGATGCGGATGTTGGAGGGGGTGGGGGAGAGGGAGGGGGGCAGATGGAGAGGTGCTGTACAGGAGAATGCTTGGGGGTGGTGAGCTGAATACTCACTTCAGCGCTAATTTTTAAAGAGTTTAGGCTGTAGACCACCATGGTTTTTGCCAAAATATCTGAGTATTATTTGACATTGTTCCAATTTCTCACTGTGAATACAGAGACACATCACTGTGTTGAGGATGATGAAGATCTGATGCAGATAGAAACTAACTTCTGTAACTGGGGTAGAGAAGATTAAAAAACTCTCACATCCACTCTACAAGAATACCAGATGGGAGAGAGTTTCTCATTATGAAACTGAGAAGTGCCAAGAGAGTATGATAAGAAGGCAAATTAATTGGATAATCACAATCACAAAGATGGCTTTTAAGACTGTGACTTTGCTCCTCTCATCTTACACTCATCTACACACACACACACACACACAAAATGATATTGTCTGAATGAGTCACATTTCTTTTTTAAAAAGAAAAAAACATCTTGACCAACAGAGGGAGCTGTAGCATTTATTTACTCACTAGCTGCCTGCATTGCCTGCATCATATACTGACTCGTGAGGCATCAGGTTAAACATGTTTGCAGTCAGTGTTTCTGTCATGTTCCAGTATAAATGTGGCCACTGAATGACTATAATCAGTCATATTTTATTTTATCAATTAAGGCTGCTGTATTTTTAATAAAACTGCATTACTTGTGTTCCTGTGTTGCAGTTGTTTCCTCAATACCTCAGTTTTACAAACTTTGTTACAAACTACATTTGCATTACACAGTTTTTAAAAAAGATTCACAATGCTGGCCTCCAAAATAAAATTTAATTTCTATTTCTATATCTCAGTTTTGTTTTTTCCCCTAAAAATCCTTCAAGGACTCCCACCAGTCCTGCACATATCACTTTAATTTCTTAAAGAAAAAGGCTCAAAGAGGTTAAAGATATTAAGAACTTTGTCTGCGGCTTGAATTCCTCTAAACTAATGGGATGTGGGACAGGAGAAGATTTACTGGAGTAAAAGGTTACTTATTAGGCCCGTTACTGTGGATGTCTGGTTTCAGAGATCATGAAGGTAGAGAAGCAGGGGGGAGGCTACAATGATTTAAGGATGCTGTTGTAGTCGTTACTGTGGAGGAATGTAGCAGAATAAGTGAAAGGCCTGAGAGAGGGAAGAAAAACATATAGATACTAATAAGCTACACTTACCTTGCCTTTAATGAAGAGAATTGTGAAATAAGATGCTTGAGGGCTTGATTTTCACATTAATACAGGTCAGCTGTGACTCTACCCTGAGAGCAAACATGTCTGGAAAAAATAAGAGC
This sequence comes from Scortum barcoo, assembly GCA_023238725.1. Taxonomy (NCBI): domain Eukaryota; kingdom Metazoa; phylum Chordata; class Actinopteri; order Centrarchiformes; family Terapontidae; genus Scortum; species Scortum barcoo. Next base: position 20,346,142 of record CM041536.1, on the reverse strand, counting down.
ATCATCTGTCAGGATTTAACCGCTTAATTGGTTAAATGAAAAACAAAACAACTGCTGTGGTGAAGTGGTGACTAGTTTTAATAAGTCAACCACAAAATAATGACATCTTTTGCATAATTCATTTGCTGAGGTCAGTTATTTTCACACATATACTACACTACTGCACATGGCTTTCTTTTATGTATGCGTTGTGTATTTATTCTAATTCTTTCTTTCCTTTGCTCTGTTTTTATTCTGTTTATCTGCTCCTACAACACTTGATTTCCCCTCCAAGGACAATAAAATCTTACCCTGTGATATTTAGCTTGTTATTGTAAATAAACACTTAGTAAATAATAAACCATCAAAGTTTTGTCAAAATGATTGCACTGCACTCTGTATGCTTAAATCCAAAAAGTTCTTCAGAGAGAGAGCTTCGCATATTTCATGAATACTTCACCTCCTATCTGTTGAGTATGTTGCAGCAGCCATGCAGCCTAAATAATGACTTTTGTGTCCTCAAATCTTTGGAAACAGTCATCTTCTTGTCTCAGCAGCCTGAAACTTTAAATTGCTTTTCAAGTGCTAAATTTCGGCGGCCTGCTGAACGAGCAAATCACATGTGTCGCTATAAAAAGATGCTTAAATCACAACCTGGATAATGGAGGACAAAAGGTCTGTGTACGTCTGCTCTCCTTAATCTGCAGAGTGTGAACACGTTGTTGCCATGCTGACTCACAGGCCGGGGGCTCAAGGTTGCCATTCCCATTTGAAATCAAATCACTACACCCGCTGGTCCTGATAGACAGCCGCCATCTATAAAAATAATCCCCAAGCAGATCTGCGGGTGTGCTGGTCCAGGCCAAAAGGGTCAGCTCTGGGTAACTTCAATGACGGGAAGAAAGCTATCCATTAGGACTCCTGCACCTCCTCCATCAAAAAGCAATATCTTGACATGAGATGAGAACATAAGGGGCAGCGTAATTACAGCCTCTGGCTCCAGTTCCCACAGGATAAACAGAAAGGCATACGTCTGACTCTGTGCACCATACATGCACTCTGTCATTTTCACATTTTAAAACCAACAGAAGACTCTCAATTTCATGATTTATGTTCACTATCAACCTTTCTGCTTATCCAGGACCTCATTGGAAATCATGTTCATGCTCTTAAGTTTGATACATAACACCTTGTTTGTGTTATTTGATATTTGTAATATTTAAATATTGATGTTGCTGTTTTTGTTTTGTTTTTTTTTTGTTTTTTTTTTTGCATTTCCAGGTCCCATGTTGGATTGAATCTATGCCTTGTTTTTGATTTTCTTGTCTTTCTGTTTTATGAATGTCTGGATAAAAAAATGTTACATGTATGTAGTTAACGAATTTAAGAATTAAAACAAGTAAAGTAATTTTGAGTTGTTTCTTTATTATTACACTATGGAAATAGGGAGGGGGCTGTACTTCTTTTCATCATCTTCTTTTTTGTGTAAATGTATATTGATGTGTGTACAGTAATGTTGTGTGTGCAATGCTGTTAAACTATTAATAAGAACAGCTTAAAATAATATTTCCAGTTAAAATGTAGATAGCAAAATAAAAATAAAATAAAATATACTTATAATTGTATATTGAATGATTGATATTTTTTATTTTGAACACGTGAATAAAAAGAAAATTGATTAAAAAAAACAATACAATAAATCTAACAAAAAAAAAAAACACAGAGTAAATATTATTCAAAAAGAGGAAGGATAAAGCATTAACTTATTTATTCCTACCTGTCCTCAACTACTCAACAATTAATCCATATAAAGAGTATAAACATTATATTTATAAACATAAAGAATAACTTAATTAATCCAAATATACAGTATAAACAGTATTTAGAGACATGAATAATAGTATGTACAATGAAACAATTAATCCATATATACAGAATAAACAATACTCATAAACATGAATATTAACCTATACAACTATACAAAAATAATCTATATGTACAGTATTATAGAGAAAAGAATTAAAATCTTATATTAGTCTTTATGTTGCACATATATGTAGGACCTGGTTTTTTCTTATATCGGAAAATAATGAAATTCACCACACACCCTGTAGGAACCTGTTTGAGCGGAACTCAAATTGTGTGTCTGGTTTTCAAGAGGTCAACGGACACCATGTCCGCCTCTGTTTACCATCCGTGTGGAAACAAGCTCGGCTGCTGGAGGACCATGTGGAGGTTTTCTCTGTCAGTGTTGTGATGTTTACACGCGTTTCTCTTCACTGTCGCACTCACACGATTGTCAGCCGCTAAAAGCAGCTTTTTCCAAGAAGTTCCTGATCATGTTTGGACCCTTAACTCCCCGAAAATGTCCTGTTTATGTAAAACTACTTTTCAGGACATTGAGGCAAACAGACAGACGGAGGTGTTTGTCGCTCAGCTGTGAGTCTGACGGGGATATCCGCAGGTTTATTTCAGTCAACACAGAGATATCTGGAGAGCAGAGTTTGACTCCGGAGATTAGACTGAGACTCTTCACACCGACATGCAGATTCTGGACAGAGAGACCTGAGCTGTGGCCTTTTCATGATCCTTACTGGGCTATTTACTGGCCTGGAGGACAGGCACTGTCAAGGTAATGATGGACAGCACACCCTGTCTCATGTGTGGGGGTCAAAGACTGCAAGTAAAGATATGTCTTTTTCTCAGACTGTCACTCTGATGAACATTTAACATCAGTCACAGTGTGTCAGGAGCAACAACATCCACTGGACCTGTCAATAATATGTTCTCATTTTTAACACAGTTTTTAACATTTAAATATCACTACTGTCAAACACAAATCTACGCTCACTGTATGTACTGTATATACTATACTGTCTTTACCCCCTACCTTTTGTGCATAAAGCTACCTGTTGAAATAATTATATTTATTTCAGTCTCCTTTGCACTCTGTTGTACTGTTGTGTAACTGTCTACATTTTATATAGATATATATTTACAGTTCATTTATATTTTTACATATATACACCTTTCTACTGTACGGTTTTGTATTTATCTCTACTCCTGTGTACATACAGTGAGAGCATCGTAAAAACTTGAGTCTAATTCCTTGTATGTGTTCACATATGTGCCCAATAAAGCTGATTCTGATTGTCTCTCCGGGTCAGGTATCTGCTGGATCACCCCGAAGTGTGTCGGGGGAAGACAGTCCTGGATCTGGGCTGCGGCTGCGGAGCCTCATCCATCGCTGCTAAACTCAGCAGTGCTGCTCATGTGGTAGCCAATGACATTGACACTGGTATGCATGTATATTTGTTTTGACTCTTCATCTGCAGTTTTGATGACTTCTTTGCTGCCAAACATTTCAGTGACAAATCAATAAATATAGACATCCTCAAAACCCTGAAAGTATTGTAAGATTGCTTTGGCCCAGTTTTCTCAACTCAGTGTCAATGTGTAAAACTCAAATTTACTGTTTTTGCATGTGCTGATTGTGCATTAGTGTGAATTGTGGTTTGCTTGATGTTATAACCTTACCAACATTATTGTATTGCAATATGTCTAATGTACATGAGGTGATTACTGGGAAAAAAGTGTGAATGAGGGCTGTCTTCAAGACAAATAATTTTGCTAAATTTTTACATTTGAGAACCTGGAACAATAAAATATTTTAGTTTTATAAATATTTTAGCAATAGTTTTTGCTGGAAAATTAACAATTAGTGGATTATCAAAGTAGTTGCCGATTAGTTTGATATCCTGAATAAGAACAAACCATTGTGATAGATACAGAGCTAAATGGCTGTGACTGCACTTAACCGCAGTTTGGTTGAATTTTTATGCTCTGTATCTGCCACCTGTTTCAATTTAGTTTCTGACTGATAGAAATATATTTTATGTAACAATGCCACAATGAAATGATTAAATGTAATGATGAACATATACAATGTGATAGATACTATATGATTTGATGCCAATGTTGTTTTTTTATTTTGTACGTGCTGTGAGACTTTGAGGCCAAAATTAAGAGTTCAGAGTAAGTTTGTATACAAGCAGAAAAGAAGATAGAACAGCTAAAACAGGAGAATAAAAGTTACAGTGCAATGCAAGGAATGGACAGATTGTCCCAAATTCAATCTACTAAAACTACAGAGGTGTTCAATAACATAAGATTATCTTTTATTGATACCCCAGAAGGGATTTTGGGTATTACAGCAACACAGTAAATAATTTAAGTATATGGAATGAAAATGGGAATGGAAAAGGCTCAGAATATGATAATAATAATGTATACTAGTCTAGTGTATAATAATCAAAATAAAAATGTGAATATATTATGATATCTAACATCATACAATGTATGCTGTATATACTATTTATGTGCTTTATTTGCAGATAATGTAAATCAAATTGAAACTCTGTTGTCAATATGTATGTAAACCATTTGTAAAATGTTGTAATATGACTGTAGAGGCTGGTCAGCTGATTTTAGAGGAAAAAGAGCTAAATACGTCTTTTTGTGTTAAAGTTGCAGCCGTTGCGACCCACATGAATAGTGAGCTGAACGGACTGGAGCCGCCCGTATGTCTCACTGACAACATGATTGGTTCCCAGCCTGAAGGCTTTGACCTGATCCTGCTGGGTGACATGTTCTATGACGAGGCCCTCGCCACCAGCCTGCACAGCTGGCTGGACTGCTGCATCGAAAACCACGGCACCAAAGTCCTGATAGGAGATCCTGGAAGAGCTCAGTTTGAGGAACACGGCATCCGACGGCTCCTGCGTCAGCTGGCTCAGTTTGAGCTGCCAGAGTCTGTCAGAGCAGAGAACTACGGTCTGACCTGCAGCAGTGTTTGGTGCTACCGCCCTGAACTCTAAGGACCAGAGAAGATCTTTCTTTCTGCTTTCTTGTCTAAATGTGATAAATATGTGATACATGCTCACCTGCAAAATACTGTGTGAGGTGTTATGTGATTACTTCATAGTTTCAAGTATTCACTTATTGACGTACCTACAGTTTGAATGCTGTAGAGTATTGTGCTGGAGTGGAGATGAATGCGCAGGACTCTCAATTAATATATTGCACACTTACAAATTTATTAAACATAAACTGTAGATTAACAAAGCATAGCAATACATTAACAAAACGAGACCCGGCCCTCTAGGGTTTCGGGAATTCCCTAAAAGTCCAACACCTCAAGTAAGAACATGAAAAAATAAAAGGAACCGACTTTGTGATGAGGTGACCCAGGAATTCAAAGTCTTCTATGTTCACCCTACATTTATACCTCTTCTGCACTTGAAGGCTGACCGTAGTTTCATATATGGATATAGCTGAGTTCTGCTGCTGTGTCTCTCCTTTATAAGGACAAACATGCATAACCTATACTTTCGTATCACCCTGCCATTACTTGTTTACATATACTATCATCACTGCTCCTCTAGCCTAGGAGTCCAGCCCTCAGCTGAACCCTAAAAGCCTCTGGTTTATACCATATATGATATCAACACAGCCAATTCTGAGAATGGCTGGAAGCACGAGGTGAACAAAAGGTGGCTGAGTTTAATACAGAGGGTGGTTCCTTACAGTTATCTGTTCATGTTCTTCATTTAAATATACCACATTCCCCCCTTGGAAGCCTCATGGCTTCCACAAATTACAAGTGTGCCCCAAACGAACATGTTAACACAGAAAAGTGTAATATCAAGAAAACAATACGTGAAAACTAATCAATACCTAAAAGTCAATGAACCAAACCTCAGATTTCTCCTTAGTTTAATTAGCCTTAGCTCAAACAGACATTCACTTTAGGTATCAATCCAAACATTGTCGTATTAAAAGCTTACGCATACACTAGTACAAGCCTTGCAGTTCACGACCTACTTAATATTAACATATATGTGCACCAATAGATAACATGCACAATTAGTGAAATATATTTCACATTCAATAAATGCATTAACATTGCGTGAATGAAAGTCCCTTAAGTGGGGCTTAGCATCAAAGAATCCACATATCATCCTATGGTTATGATAACATACAGGTTATACTTACTAGATATAAGCATTCAAAGAATCACAACAAAAAGAAAGGAAAACTTCTAATTCAAAAGCATAAAGAAAAGAGAGCAGGCTAACCAAGCAATTGGTCATTGGCGCCTTCTCTTCCTGTTATCCTTAGCATTCTCAACTTTACAGTAATACAAAAACCCAAATACACAAAATGTTCTCTGATGTCCGAGGAAGTTCCTTGCCATCCAGTGTTGTCTTCGTTGCTTGATTTACCTTTACCTGGTAGCCAGAGGTTCTAGAACTTGGCACCTGTTGGAGGCAAGTCTTTACCACTGCCTCGGGGCCAACAGACAGAAAGTAGGGGAGGGGAAAAGATAGAAACGATAGCGTGGAGATGGAAACAGGGGCTCCATCTTGAGAGGGGCTGTCACAAAGGTTGCTGGTCCGCAGGCTCCAAGGACCTTCTTTTTACTCCCGATGACTTGACAGATGAGGGCATGAATCGCTGAAAGGCAATCTTTGTCCATAGTCCATATCGAGACCGCTGCAAGCTTATAGTCCATGTTCAGTAGACACTTATATTTCCATCCGAGTTCTGCGGGTTCTGTCCAAAATCTAGGCATTGTTCCAGATCCCCATCGGCCATACTATCCTCGTTGTACTTGTCGTTTTTCATGACGGCCATCTGAAGTGCCTGGATATTCATTGCTCTGTCTATGCCTCTTGAGATCAATCCTCTTATGATGGGGATGCAACAACAAAGCACCAATGCCAGTATGACCAACAGGGAGATAATAGCCACTAACACCTTAGTGAAAAACGCTCCCCATCTTCCGAAGGCTGATTCCAACCATGTTGTCCATTCATGGCCGAAACCGGCATTCTCGATGATCTCGTGCTTGAGGTCTTTAATGTTCTCCATTGCTTTGGTGAAGCTCCCTTCAGGTGCTGTACTGTTGGGAATATAGGTGCAACACTGGTCACCAAACATTTCACATACTCCTCCTTTTTCAGCCAGCAGAAAGTCAAGTGCTTGTCTGTTTTGCCACGCCATTTCACTAGTTGCTGCCAGCTGTGCTCCCAACGCTCCCAGCGCTTCATGCGTCATATTGATGAATCTTTGTTGATTGTAATAGATATAATTAATCCATGCAGCAGCATTGACGTTTACTCCTATTTGGGGGGCAAAGAAAAGATACGACTCCCAGAAGGACGTCATTTATTCCCTTAGCTTTTGTTGGAACCCCCACAGGAAGTCCCACACTGTTCACATAAACCTTTTCATCGGGCTGATTGACATGTCGCCGAGACCTTGAAGTTTCGATTTCTTCTCCTGCATCTTCCTTGTGAAGGGGTATTATGACCACTGATTGAATTGCTTGTACACGAGCACATCTTCCTCCCCAATTTATTGGTAAGCTATTGTGTAAAATTCCTTTGCCGCAGAACCAAAACTGGTCAGCCACAGCCTGCGTGGCATAGCAGTGGTATAGACAGATCTTTGGTGCCGGTATAGTTTGATTCCCTTTTAGAAGGTTCAAGGCTGGCAATTGTCCTGCTTTCTTTCTTCCCCTTTGTGGCGCATTCGACATCATAAGTGTCGGTTCCCTTTGGGTCTTTGTGTAGGTAATCTCCCAGATTGTCTCACAGTGATACCATGGCACTCTTCCTAAACTTTTTGTTCCATATTTTTGAAAGCACTCAAAACGGCCACACTATTTCCAATTCGGTCCCTGCTGGTACTGGTCGTAGTAGTTGTGTGTCCACCCGCACATCCAAAGCGGCACACATCGGTCTCCCACTCTCTTCACTGGTGATGTTAAATCAGCCAGATCTATATATTGTAATCCTTGCATAGTGGTATCATTAAAATATTCCCTTGATCCCAACATCTGAAGACATTCAGCTTCACAGTGTGGTGTCAGAGCTAAAGATCCAAACCAGAGCTACCTCCATCTCCAGATGAGCTAGCCCGCTCAGTCCACTCAGACTTCTTCATTTTTTCGCAGTTCTTCCAACTGAATTTTGTATTCATAATCACCAAAGTGGTCTCCCTGGCTTTAGAGCATACATAACAGTCTTCTTTTGTATGTCGTCCTTTCCGGTGTAGCTCATCCACTGATACCAAATATTCTTCTTTGCTTGTTGATACAATAATTCAGATTGAAATCTGGAGTGGAGGGGTGTCCTGAAGTCTGTTGCTGTTTGTTCTTCGTCTTCTTCAGTAAGCACCATCCTAGTTGTTCTTTTCCTGTCCATCTCATTTTCCAAACTTCTTTCATTTATCTCCCAATGCTCAGTGGTTGTCTTTGACTCTCTTTCCGTCATTTGGTTGAAAGTTTCTAGAGTCTCCTGCGTTGGACGTAGAGTCTCTTGATCTTTGTAAGGGAAATAAGTCTTGGGTTCTGGAAAATCTTGGACCGGAGTTATCCTCAATCTTTTCTTCAAGTTTGACAGGAGCTGTGGTAGATCCAACTGTAGTGGAACACAGATAAGGTGTCCTCACTTGTGTTGCCCTTCGATAAGACGATGTTGCCCTCTTGTGTAATTAACTCAGACTTTTCTGTGGTAGACTTCAATATCTCTGTAGGGTTTCTCTTTGCATTTGCTGGCTGTAATGTTGGAGTTGTTGGTAATTTACTGTCTTCTTCCTCTACTTCCAAAAACACCTGATAAAGTCCATGCTGTAGATTGCTTGGATTGTAGTAAATGCATGAGTACAATCCTTCATCTTCCTTATATACTTTGCGGACTAAGAGTGAACAATTTCCATTTTCCTCTGTATCCAGAAAACTTCTTCTCTGCAATGTGGACGGAGCTTCCTCTTCTAACATCTCTCCTGCTATAGCCATGGCTATACCATCTTTCTGCCATAAAGCCAAATCGTTGTGCATTTTGGATCCTTCTGGACATACACATGGAAGCAGAACGGAACTCCCTTTTCTTCCTTTAATAGTAGTCCTTGAACCTAATGGGCTTATCTCTCTTGCGAACCGGCCTTGTGGGTCTTGGTTTGGCTGATTGGAGACAGCTTCCTGATTGTCTAGACCTGACATGAGCATCCTCCTGGTCTTCAGGGTGTTGTGGGACTGAATGTTCCGCTGACTGTGGCCGTGGTTGTTCAGGAGCATATTGGAAGTCGATAGCGTTGAACCGTTCTTGTAGCTCAAGGTCTGGGGTGTGATCCCCGGCACCATTTGTAATAGGTAAGTGGTCACTATTGTCTTCATCATTAGTATTGGCCAGGTCCCTGACCATCTGTTCCTCTTGGGCTTGCTCCTTGGGGCCCTCTGGATCCTTGAAATACTGGAGCGTACAGTGAGGTGGATACTCTGGTGCTCTGGCCTCAGGTAAATTTGCCAAGATAAACTTCTCCCACAGCATGGCTGGTGCCAAAAGGTCTTTGTCGAGACATCCGGGCCAGTATACAATGGGCGCATCAAATTCTCTTCTTGCAGTTAACTGTTGGTAGTATTCAAAGGGCACCTCCACCAGACAACCATCTGGTGTACATTTTATTATGCATTTTAATCTGCATAATGCATCTCTTCCAAGTAGTCCGATGGGAGTGCGGTCTGAAACAAGAATGGGTATCGTTGTCTTTTGGTTCTTGTAGCGGAGCTTAACTGGATGTGTGGTAGAGATCAGCTGTTTTACTCCCTCAAACCCGACTGTCCGAACATAATTGCCAGACATAGGGAGGTGTGTGGCATCCTTAGACCGGATACAAGTAAAGGCCGCTCCACAATCCGCCATCAGTTCCAATGGGCGATTATTGACCCTTACACAGATAGTTGGATCATCTTCCGGTTTAGACACTGCCAGCTGACACTTCCCTTCTGAGTTTTCTGGGCATCCCTAAAACCCGTGGGCTGGCCCCCTGTAGGGGTTTACTGGTCCCATGGGTGGGCGCTGTTGTTTCCACTGTTGTCCATATGGTCTAAACCCTTGTGGTGCTTTCCTAATGTAATTTCCTTTACCCAACTGTCCACAGTTCCGGGCCATATGTCCGAACCGTCCACAGGCGAAGCACCGCATTTCAGGCTGTTGAGACTCAGTGTTCATTCCTGCAGTTCTGATTTGTCCAGTGTTCCCTCTGTCTCCTTCTCTCCATCCTTGAGGTTGTCCATAGAAAGGGGGAGTATACTGACGCTGATCAGGAACTGCCAACGGCTGCGGTGTTATCTGTTGCGGATTGGGTTGGGGTGGACTCGGTAAAACAGGGACTTGTTTCTTCTCCTTATTCTTCTCTCCTGTCAACTGGATTTGGTTAAGTTTCCGAAGCGTCTCCTGATCCTGTTCTTTCAGGGCACATTGTTTCTTGCGATACAGATCCACTTGATGTGCAATGTGATCGGTGTAGACGGCTTTTGTCATGCTACTGAGTCCCACTACTTCTGCCAACTTGCTTCTCACTGGTATCGGCAGTCCCTGTTGGATCTTGTCTCGCATAATTGCCTGTTCCAACTGATTGGCTTCTGGATCTCTTCCAGTGACACTTCTCCATTGCTGGTGAGCTCTGGCTACGAAGGCTCTGGGGTTTTCATTTTCTCCTAGGGAGTCGATGAGAATATTGTCAGGATGCACATTCGTGGGATACATGTCCCTCAAAGTTCTCCACAGGCAGCCTTTATTGGCAGCAAAAAGTTCTGGGTCATGGACTGATGTTGCAACATATCTTTGGAGTCCGGCTCTTTCCAGGATTTCCTCCATGGCAGGCACTCCTAAAAGACTGGCTAACAGCCTCTTGACATCTCCCATAGCTGGTTGAGTTCCCACTAAAGCCTCCTCTAGTTTTGAAATCCACGGATGAGCCCCATCCGGGAGCGGTGGTAACTTATCTATTATATCAGTCATGTCAGTATTTGGCCATGGCTTGTAATTCCAAATTCTGCCCTCTCACCAGTACTGGACATGTTTTACACGTCTTCACTGGTCGTTGTCGTAACTGGTAAGGCTGAGTCTTATCTTGGGATTGTACCAGTTTCTTTCTTAAGTTCTTCTTTGCTTTGGCAAGTTTCTTTATGGCCTCATCGACTTTTCCTTTGACTTTGGTCTCAGCACGCCGGAGGCCTTCCATTGATTCTTCCAACTGTCTGACTGTCTCTCGTCCGGAGCTGTAGCTGCCCCCATTTCTTCCCACAGTCGATCTTTTGTCTTGGTGAGTCTCCATAGATCATCCTCCATGGAGTTTATTTGTGCTCCTGCTTGTTCAATCTTGCTCATTTGCTCCTCCAACTCATTCTCAGCTTTTGGATCAGGCACCTCGTCGTCACTAGATGTAGATTCATCAGTATCATTTTCGCTGTCGTCATTATCTGATGATGTTTGTTCTCTGTCCCCTTGGCCTTTTCTCTCTGCCCTGGCCAATATTTTCTTAATTGATGGGTCATATCCTCCGATGCGCTTCCTGTCGTAAATGGGGCTTAGTTTATAACTTCTCCAATTCTTTGTCTTCTCCTTCCCTGATCCTATTGCCCCTTTAGAGGACGTCCTTATAATGCTGGGGTTTCCATGATCCGAAAAAGGCTCTGGCTGTCTCTTGCTCTTTGTTTCTGGAGTCAACACTATTGTTGTCTTTGCTCTTCCTGTCTCCACCAACTGACAGTCTTCATCCTCCACACTGTACCTTCCTTCCGTAGTAAGAAGTGGTAACTGAGGATACAGAGATGTGTATTTATCCTTCTCATAAGGTGGGGGGGAAGCAACTGGTGTCATATGTGAAGACGGAACAGCCAGTTTTTTCTTTAGCTTTTCGGCCTCCTTTCCATACTTTTGTCCATCCTGTCTTTAGCCACCTTTAGCAGCTTTTGTCCTTCTTGATTGAACAACTCCAAAACTGCTGTTTCCATGTCTCTTTTTTCCTTCCTTTTCTGTCCTTTGTTGCCCTTCTTTTGCTCGGCCTTATATGTGTTGATGAGCACGTGTAGTGTCTTAATCACTTCAGGATCGAAGGTACCCTCTGGTGGTGGCACTGGCCACGGTTTGGTCAATTTCTGCCCATCTCTTATTCCATTTTTTCGATATTTTGTCAATTCCTTTTACGAGTGGATTGTGTTTCTCCACAATTCGCCACAGGGGTGGTGGCTTTCGCTGCTCTTGTTCCCATTGTTGTTTCACCAAGTTGCTTCTCAGCGTCTCTGCCGTTGATCAGGAATATGATGATCTTGCTGCCTGTTCTGTTCTGTTCACAGTCACCTCCCTTTACTGTAAATTGTCAGTTGTTTAGCAATGGCACACAAATGTAACCAGTTTCAATCAAATGTTAAACTAAGCATTTTATAAAAATTTTACAATGTTAATAATCAATCAATCAAACAATCAATCAATCAATTCCATCAATCATTAAGCCCACAAATAAATTAATCAGCGAATCGAACAGGCAGGCAGATCAAATCTAATTGATCAATTAATAAATTCAATCAATTAACCAATGAAAGCATTAATCAATCAACTAATGAAAACATCAATCAGATTAATCAATCAATCATTAAAATCAGCAAACTCAAGACCAGCTGTCAGTCAATCAATCAATTGATCAACATAAGCAAAAAGTCATTCAGCTCTAAATATGCCTATATAGTATAACAGTCAAACTAATGCAAATCAACTGACTAATCAAGTCAATCATGTGATCAAATGTGAATGAATGAATCAATCAGCTCCATTGAACAACTAGTAAATCTAATCAAAATAATAAAACAATCATCAATTAGACAATCAAAAACAATAAAAATGAGGTCAGATCAATAAGATGGACTAAAACATCAATAATTTTCTTAATCAGATCAATCCATCAGTAACAACCAAGCAGTCAAATAAATCAATAAGCTTTTAATTAATCAAATCACCCTTCTAGATAACCAAACATCAAATCGATAAAAATTCGGAATAAAATCAATGAATGAAAATCAAATGAAATCAATTAGCCAGCCAAGCCATGACTCACCCCATCAATCAAAGCAATCAATAAACCAAACAAATCAAAGCAATTGCAGCAAGTCAACAGGTACTTAAAGAAAGCAATGAAATCAAACTTGCATTTACAGAAAATCTTATTTAAAAATAAATGTGTATATGTGCAATCAAAAGAAAAATATGTATGTTGTATACAGATTTATAGTTTCTGCGTATGTAAGTATTTTCATTAGGAGCTTTAAGCTTGCATGTCTTAAATGTATCACAACTGACAAAGTCAGTTGGTCTGTCTGTTTGTCTCTCAGAAATTATCAAAGTGCCAATAATAGCGGAGTAAAAACAACGATAGTTTTTGAGCTCGCTCACCCCTTTGCCCCTCTAAACACCCAGGCTTCTGTTCGTCAAACTACTGAAGCAAATGGAGCTTCCAGGGCTGCTCGCCTCAGCAAGATGGAATTTTCTGAAAAACCAAGATTGATGGGGATAACTTTATAATCACATATGAGTAATATTGTATGTATGTCATATGTGTGTGTATGTATGTGTGTAAGAGCGTATGGTTATCTTGAGGTGATGTTGATGTGAAGATGAAGAAGAAGACTCCGCCAGAGCTGAATGTATTACTAACATATAAAGTTTTATTGCAAGAAGACATCTACAGCATCTATACAGCAGGAGGGCATATGTGAGAGGTTCCCTGCCAATTTGAATCCCCTCTCTTCCTATGTTTTCCCACTGTGAGTTTGCCATATAGTGAAGTTGTTTTTCGGCAGACAGAGAAAGAGACAAAGAAAAAGGTTTGCCCCCGGTGTGACCCCCACATCTGTAACCCTTACCTAACCAAGTTAAGGGACCCTTACCTCACCCTATACTTCAAGCGAGAGAGAAGGGGCAGCGGGAGGGATATGTGAGTGCGCGCTTCGTCCCATGGCAGACAGAGAAAAAGAAAAAGGGGGGCCCCGAGGGCAGAGGCACCGCACACCCATCAGATGCTTAAAAACACCCCGCTGCAATGTAACCCTAGAAAAAAACAGAGAACAACCTACCTCATTCTAAATGAGTCTGTGGGACAACCCCCCAGATACTTCAAGCGAGAGAGAGGAAGAGAGAGAGAGAGAAAGGCTTACAGGAGGGATATGTGAGGCGTCTGTCCCATGCAGAGAAACAGGTTTGCCGGTGTCGAGGCAGGAGGCACTCCGGGGGCCTGCGAGGGCAAGGCACCGCACACCCACAGCAGAGATCTTAAAAACACCCACGCTGCAATGTACTTTCCCATGGAATATACCAACAAGAAACCAGACACCAACAAACTTTGCTTGTCACAAAAGGGAAAAAAAAACAACCCCCCAGAGTCTTACATTACAAGAAGGATAAAATTAAAACAGGTACCCCACCCCCAGATACAGTTACTTTCTCTTTTCTCTTGAATATACCAACAAAAACCAGCGTGTGTAACCCAAATCTGAACCAAAAAGAAAACCAACAACCCAACTAGACGTCTTACATTAAAACAGGCCTCTTCAAATATTCTAACTGCACTTTGTTGGATTAAGTATTGATACAGAGAGGTACATACCCCCAGATACATATACAGTTATTTCTCTTTTCTCTTAATTTACATGTTCTTTTGGAGCGATGTACTGTTATCATTTTCCCAATGACTTGCCTATAGGACTAAACATACAAAACCATGCTCTAATGGTACACGCACAACCCATGTCTATGTGTGACTTTAAACATACCAGGCAGCTGATTTCTTTTGGAGCCAGAACCGCGCATATACACGCACAACACTGCAATGCTATGTGTGACTTAACCAACCCCTAAACAGACACCAACCTCCAGGAAAAAAAACGTTGTCTGGTTACAACCCCCCAGACGTTTTATTTTGGAGCCTTTTCCAGAACCTTGTGCATATACCCTATTTACAGCCTGTTTTATTCTTCTGTGTGAGCTTATTTGAGTGTCCCTTGCACATCACAGATCTCTTACACCCCTTATACCCGACTGCGACTTAACAGAAGACCAAGACTTCACCCGTCCTCTTACAGAAGACCAAGACCACCCGCTCATCGATACCTTAGTTTATCTGTGGTTAATCTATCACAGAGACTTCACAGAGAGGCTCTAGGCTCTCGCGTGTGACTTAAAGCATGGTAGGATTTCTCCTACCTTTTAGACAAGACCAGAACCGCACACATGTAAATACATCAGTTTATCTGTGCTTCATGCGTCCCCCTCATGGATCTTCCGCATCCGTCACAAAAACTTAGAATTTCATGTGCGACTTAAAACATATCAAACTTCTTGATACAACAATAAATTTGGCTCCCCATGACAATTTTCTCCAGAACCGCACACATAGAACTTATTATCACACACACACTATTGTCTGGGGCTCTGTGTGCGTCTTAGTAAGTGGGGATTCCTCAGAATTCCCTTTTGGATATATGCCAGACTGCGCAACACAGATCTCTACTCTCTGTACATCTTCACACAAATGTTTACACAACTCTTCAACTTGTGCCTCCACATAGTTCTTCCATAATTTGTAGTCTAATTGCAACTTCAAACACCAGAACAAAGTTTTCTTATCTTATCTTATTAAATAAATTTGGAATTTACACAAAACAACACCAAACAGCGGTTCCTTTTTAATATTAAATTGTCACTGAGCACTCCTCCTCAACTCCAAAAACTCAAACATCAAGTTCTTAAATTTACTGGTCAAAGCTCAGATCACCCCAGTCCTCCTTACCTGGAGAGGAGGAGAAGGAAGAAAAAGTTCAAACTTACTCGAGCTGGCCAGTTCTCGAGCCTCTCCCCGAGCCCCCCCCTCTCTCTCCCGGCTGAAGTCCCGAAGTCTCTCTGCAGCTCCGATTTGCCAGATCCTGTTCGTGACGCCAATTTTTTGTAGAGTATTGTGCTGGAGTGGAGATGAATGCGCAGGACTCTCAATTAATATATTGCACACACTTACAAATTTACGAATTTATTAAACATAAACTGTAGATTAACAAAGCATAGCAATACATTAACAAAACGAGACCCGGCCCTCTAGGGTTTCGGGAATTCCCTAAAAGTCCAACACCTCAAGTAAGAACATGAAAAAATAAAAGGAACCGACTTTGTGATGAGGTGACCCAGGAATTCAAAGTCTTCTCAATGTTCACCCTACATTTATACCTCTTCTGCACTTGAAGGCTGACCGTAGTTTCATATATGGATATAGCTGAGTTCTGCTGCTGTGTCTCTCTCCTTTATAAGGACAAAATGCATGCATAACCTATACTTTCGTATCACCCTGCCATTACTTGTTTACATATACTATCATCACTGCTCCTCTAGCCTAGGAGTCCAGCCCTCAGCTGAACCCTAAAAGCCTCTGGTTTATACCATATATGATATCAACGCAGCCAATTCTGAGAATGGCTGGAAGCACGAGGTGAACAAGGTAAGGTGGCTGAGTTTAATACAGAGGGTGGTTCCTTACAGTTATCTGTTCATGTTCTTCATTTAAATATACCACAATGCCAACAACTATTTCCTGATATATTTTGAACACACGGGATCCACAAAGACAATATGACAAAGCAATTGATGACACAAGGTTAATATACTGCTGTTACATCACAACAGAAGTATTCAGATAAAAAAGTTTTTAAAGTAGCAGTGCTAACTTGAAAATATAACAAGTAGAAAAAAAAGGCAGCTTATAGACTAAACAGCCAAGAAAAGGCCTCCCTCAGTCATAACTCATGAGCCACTAGAAGTGTCTGAAGTATGTTCAGCTCTCAGCTCTCAAGAGACAAACTGTCAGGTATGGGTTGATGTACGTCAGGGTCTGGTGCAGGGCGAAGTGAAGTTTGGACCCAGAAATGCAGTCGAGGCAGGCAGAGTAGATGTAGTGACTTGACTTTATTTTAATTCTAAGACGGGAACACGGGCAGGAAACAAACAAGAACAGGAACACAGAAACTAGCAGCAGACCACACAAGGGAAGATGACATTAACGACGCAACGCAAAGGAATAAAGGAACGGGACTGATATATATACACTGTGGGGGACAGGGAAGTGGAAACAGGTGAGGAGACTAACAGGGGACAGGTGAAACTAATAAGGGTGGAGCAGAGTAATCAGAGGCGGAAAAACACAGGATAAGCAGGTTTACAAGATGGATGGATGGATATATATATATTGTGTGTGTACACGTATATTCCAATGCTTTTATTTGGAATCAGTGTGTTTGATAACAGGCAGTTTCCTTTTAACAACAATATGAATATCAGTTATGAATATGACTATATGACAGTATTCAGAGTGCTTTAATTTTGAAATGGGACATCAGAATGAGTTGATATTTCCTGTGTGCCACCCTGGGGTCACCTAGTGTCAGTCTGAAGTGGATTCAGTGTGTGATAACAGGTGGTTTCCTTTTAATATTAATATGAATGTAGTTATCAGTTGACTATCTATCTATCTATCTATCTATCTATCTATCTATCTATCTATCTATCTATCTATCTATCTATCTATCTATCTATCTATCTATATATATATATATATATATATATATATATATATAGACATAGATATAGATATATATTATTTCAGTTAGTTATCAGTTGATCTATCTATCTATCTATCTATCTATCTATCTATATATATATATATATATATATATATATATATATATATATATATATATATATATATAGACATAGATATAGATATATATTATTTATTATATTATCTATTATTATATTATCTATTAAGAACAGAAAATGTTATTATTTAGCAAGAATTGTTTTAAATGAGCATTCAAATCTGTAATGATAATCAATAATTGATAGTGGACTGATTGCACTCAGGTTTGGCTATCAGAAATAAACAATGTTTATGCTAAATAACATAATTTAGCTTGCCTTAAATTCAACTTGGGGCACTTCCCTTGAAAAAGGGAAAATGATGCCAATTAATTAATTTAGTTGTAATCTAAAGAATGACACAGAGTTCTTGACTTGATTATAATTCTTCTAACACACAACCCACAGGATCACGTTCTTCATATGTGAAAAGGTTTATAAGACGACTGACACACACACTACTACTAAAATAAGGATTATTAGAGAGAATAGGGGGACACGTTGCATCAAACTTGACTTGACAGGTCCCCTTTGACCCCGTAGGTCATAAATGAAGCCTGACAGGTTGAACTTTTGACACCCCCCCCCAAACCACATTTCCTGGGTCCGTGCTGCTCAGGGGATTATCGAGATATTTATGACCCTAACATCCTTTGCAGATGCGGGAGCGCTCACAGAAAAGTGGAAAGAATAAAAGATGAATATGAACAACTCATCTCCAGCCAGCTTTTGTCCCGAAAATCATCAGCGAGACCCCGCCATCGTCTGCGGTTTGCCTCGCCCGGTATCGCCGCCGGCGCTCCTAAGAAGAGAATGCTCTACGTGCGTCGGCTACAGGCAGAAGCCAGAGAGCTTGATACTCCTCAATAAAGTCACAAGACTGAAATGAGAAAAAACACACACACATACACACAGCGCCGTCAAAAAGACTTTCTACATCTGTGATAAAGCAATATAGGGTTGATGTGGTGTTCAAATCCACATCATCAAAAGTGTTCAAATCTTCTTCTGAAGAAAATACAGAGTCAAATAAGCACTGGAGTCCAGCAAAGTTGAGTCCAGAGAGCTTTATTCTTCAACACGGAGTACAAAGTCCGAGCTGTCCTGCAGAACAACTGAATTCTTACCAATAAGACATCATTTTTATATTGCAGATTGTAGGTGTGCCCAAACCAGGAGGCATGTCTAATCATGCACCTTTCTTCTCTTTTTTCATGCTTTTGGAGTGGTTTTTACTTGTGTCTAAAATTATCACCTTTTTATCCTATGTTAAACAAAACTTGCTTCTAATGAGTCTCAGCCTCGCTCTCTCTTGCTTCATGTCAAACAACACCTATCTAAGTTAAAATATACCTCATATCTAATGGTGTCCTGGCCCTTGTTGGTCGCTTTTTTTAAAAACACTTCCCAAATTATCCCTACTGTTACAATAGCTCTTTTCTGTGACCCCGGCCTTTAAACATCCTTATTCTGACACCAACCTTTAATCATCCTTATATAACAGCTGCTCTGGTATTTTTCCTTCAGATTAATAGTCTTCGAAAATGCACACAGGATTATATGTAGCAGTAGTGCAGTATATGTGCAGGGAACATGGACACCACACTGGCTCAGGAGTTTTCCGGGGGAGAGGCCGCCGCATGAACTTCAGCTTGAACAAGACAAGTGGAGGAAGCCACCAGATCTGGAAGTAGTTTATTTGCAGAGTTGTTGGAGATGGCATTTTAAACAGAATATACTTTAAACAGAATATACTTTAAACATAAAAGGCTCACCGATATTTATCTGTGTCAAGTTGATATCTTTAAATTCACCAGCCATCACTTTAAATGAAAGAGAAAAACAAGGCTCATGTTGCTGAATGAATTCTCATGTACCATACAATACTGTTTAAATAAAAAATATAGGAAGGCAAAATTACAACTTACCAGGATATGTAGGTTCTTCATCAGGGAATGCATTGGGTGGAATAGTTGGTGATGGGTTGTTAAAGTTGCTCATGCTCTTCTTCTTTTGGTTTGGGCCTTCTCTCCTGGTTTGCTTCTGTGTCTCTACACCTGAGCCTGTGGGTTTTTAAGCGTTGCTGCATTTGCATAGGTTATAAATCTGAATGTTTTGTCTTTGTCAGGATCATGTTTATGGGAATGATTGTATGAAACCTATATTGCTTTACCACAGATACAGAAAGTTTGACAAGGGATCTGTGTGACTTCATTAGGTGAAGATTAAAGATCGGAGGGGGGTAATGTATAACACCTATACTGCTTTACTGCTGACGGGATCTTTGGAGGGTTTACAGTCTCTTTAGAGTCTCCCGCGGTCAATGGGTGGGGATGAATGACCGAACAGAGCACCTAAATTGCTTTTACAACAGATGGTGAAAGTTTAAGGGGGGCTGTGTGTGTGTGTGTTTTTGATCCTTCATCATCATTACAGGCTCCCAGCTGTGGTGTGTGTGTGTGTGTGTGTGTGTGTTTGCTCTTTGCAGTCTACCAAGATCATGTTGACGGGAATGACAGAGTCATTCTATGAAACCTATATTGCTTTATCACAGATGTAGATGTAGAAAGTCTTTTTGATGGTGCTGTGTGTATGTTTGTGTGTTTTTTCGCATTGCAGTCTTGTGACTTTATTGAGGAGTATCAGGCTCTGGCTTCTGCCTGTAGCTGACGACGCACGTAGCATTCTCTTCTTAGGAAAAAAAAAAACATACGTTTGAGAAGTGCATGCAGGTCCACACATACTTTTCAGGTATCCGATGTGCGGTATTCAATGTAGACTTCTTCATGGAGCCAGGAAAATTCACAGTTATTTAGATACCTGTGTAGGATGCAAATTCCATGAGACATGCGCAGAGTTTGAGCTTCACATAACGCAGGATGAGCCTCCAAGTAACTATAAGGTAGATTACCTAGATAGTTATGAGTGTTTCGCAAGTGGAGGTTTCTCAGAGAGAATGAGGGGCCTTGATGTAGGCAACACGACAGTTAATTGCATAACTTGGGTGCTGTCTTGGTTTCCCAGCTCAAACATGACACCAGTCTTCGTAATTAAACCTGTGTGGTTTAAAAATCCAATACCATTAAACCAAAACTGCACATCTAACTATAGCAAGTCCAATATTGCATTTAATGAGTGAACAAACTTATGCAATTGCTGACAGTTATTGGATGTGTGGTGGTGACACCCTAAGGCACATCCTCCCACATTGTAATTTTCTTGTTGACATGTTGCATCCTACCCATGCTGAGGAGACAGTGCCAGCAGAAGATGTCGAAAGAAATGATGGGACTTCAAAAAGCTCACATGCTACACATGTCTACTCCACAACAGCAGGCACAGCTCTCATTGCTCTCCAAGAAATAGGTTTGAGAGAACCTGATTTGTTCCCAGTTCCTTTGTACACGAATGAAGATCCAGAAGAAGAGTAAGGTCTGAGAAGAACGGACTGATACACACACATATGTTCACTTGGAGAGAAATGGACTGACACTCATATGTCTAACAAAGAGCACCACATCACCACTATCACATAATCATGTTCGGTATTATAGTGTAGTGCCATATGCACAAGTTCAGTATACTCATTTCAGTAGTAAAGTGTAGATCATATTTCATGTTACACTTATTTTTAGTACATCTGTTTTAACAAAAATTATTCTGTTACCATCTATATGGTAACAGAGTATATATATATATATATACATATATACACATACATATATACATACATACATATATATATATATATGTTTACCTTTCTGTGTAATTACATATCTGTAATAGTATTGACATACTCATATAACAGTCACACATCTTTGGTTATCACTTCACATATGTAGTTCAATATCATTTACACTCACTCACACAAACATACATGGTAACACCCTTGGCAACAATGGCATTGTCTAATCTAATTGGAAATGGATAAAATCATCATTAGCATTATATCATTAGCAAGACTAATTTTTTCTCTGTGCTGTCTCCCATGACCTTTTAACATGCACCAGGTCATGTCAACTTTGCTGGTTGAGAATAACAGGAAAACTGTACAGTTCAGTTCTGATTTGACAAATCAGCCCCTTTGGCCTTTGGTCCCTGCATGAATCCTTGATGAAGTCCAGGGATCATTCTGAGTCTGATATACTGGCCCTTAAAAGGAATTGGTTTCCTGCCCAACCTCATAGATTGCCCCATTGCCACTTCCCTTTCAATTAGTGTCCTTTTTGAGTCCAGCAGGATCTGCTTTGTGACCCAGAGGTCATTTGAATCAGGAAGTTCAGAAGAAGTTCATCAGTCCTTCTGTAAAAGATAAAAAAATGTTCTTCATTATCACACTAATGACTTGGAAATACTAGACTGAATGAAGTATTGCTATGCACATGTGCTAGTTGGTTGATAACTCCTGTTTGGGCTCCACTGAAAAGTTTGCGACTATTGCGACTAGATTCAAAGCTGATGTTGGCAATCGATTTAAATTTGGGAATTGCAAACTTCACTAGGCAAGTTGTCTGACAGCGGGTCATTATTTGAACTGAATCTGAGAACGTGTGAACAGGGTTTTTCTGGAGGAGAGAAACCCTTCAGCAAATCTACCCAGCTCACTTATGTAGTCATTTCTGATTAATGCAGACTCCCAGAGATGTCCTGCATTGTAATGAAGACAGTTCATACACAGAGTTATCCATTGAAATAAGGTGCAAACAGACTGCAGTAGTAATTCAACCAAATAACTTGGATGCGACCTCAACCTACACAAAATATAAATTACATCAGAGTGGTTGAGGCCAATAAGAAGAGGTGGGGATCAAGAAAGGGGGACAGACGTACTGCCGCTCTGTTAGATTAGCTCAGTATTTACCCATGTTGTCTGACATCAGACCTTTTAAAAACTAAATAATGATTCCTGTGTCCTGAAAAGCAGTGGTTTATGGTTTGCATGTGTGACTGTCACTAGAAGTCACTTTATCTGTGGTCTAATCTCAAGCCGAGGTTCATCAGAAGTTTAAGGCCATAATGAAATGCATATCTACTGCTCATATCTCATATCATCTCAATATATATTTTTTTTTTTTTTTTTGGGGGGGGTTACCCTTTATTATAGATAGGACAGCTGAAAACAGACAGGAATGGTGGAGGAGAGAGGGGGGAAGACATGCAGCAAGTAAAGGGACCCCAGCCGGGAATCGAAGGCAGGGGTCCGCTGCGGCCCAGGCTTAGCCTTCATACATGGGCATGGGCACGCACTCTACCACTGAGCCACCTGTACGCCCATCATCTCAATATTTTTATTCTGTTTGGCCCCATAATAAGTCATGATGTGTAATTCCACAAAGTCTGAAGAGAGAATTAGTCGATGCACTACCACAGGTTTAGTATAATCAGAGGGTTGGTGTTTTGGATCTATAGTCAAAGCTTTGGATACAACTTATAAGTATGATAGTTAAAATGTTTTTTAATGTACGTTACATGAGCAAATATATTCCACTGATTGTTGGTACTGGATGTCATGAGACAGAATTAAAAAAATTTTTTAGAAAATTTGTTTGACAAAAATATTTAAATTTGTAATGAATTTGTTATTTGTAATTATCATCTTGAATGATTAACATAAAGTGCTATTTTAACCTACGTTACGGACAGACCACGGTGGAGAGGGTCAACAGCTTCAGGTTCCTCGGGGTTCCACATCAGCATTGAGGACCTGACCTGGACTCATCACACAATGACTTTACTTTGTCACAAAGTCAGCCAGACAGCGGCTCTTCTTCCTCCGCAGGCTGCGGAGGCTCAACATGGACTCAAGGGATACACTGCAGCTTCTACAGGTGCACCATAGATCCTGACTGGCTGCATCACCGCCTGGTACAGCAGCTGCACCGCCCTCAACCATAAGGCTCTACAGAGGGTGGTGAAAGCTGCTCAGCACATCACCAGGACGGAGCTGCCATCCATGGAGGACCTCTACACCCAGTGGAAGGAAGAAGGAAGGAAGGCCACCAAAATCATCACAGAACCCAGTCACCCAGCCACAAACTGTTCTGTCTGTTCATCTTGCAGCATTCGAGCCTGCACTACCAGGCTCAGGGACAGCTTCATCCCACGGGCCATAAGACTCTATTGTACACACATTACAACTTGGTTCACCACCAATTTAACTTCAGTTCAATATTCTATAGTATTATCCTATACAGTGCTATAATAACCAACCTCATCTCTTAACGGGAAGATGGACCATCACAAGGTTGTCTGTGAAATATCTTATTGTTCAGTTCACATTTGAGCCATGACAATTTGCCAATTATCTCTTATCTGCATTCCTTTCCAGTACAGAGGCATTATAGCCATGAACTAATCTGCTGAGAAGGGCAGCATGACCCCACACCCCCGCTCTTAATGTCTTTTTGTTTGTGTCTCACTATAAAAATAATTTCTTCCTGTACTATGTGTGAGTTCCTTCATGCAATAGACTGACACTCTGTTGACTGACAGTTTATCTTCTTGCAAAAATATATAAAAAATATAAAGGACATTTCTGTTGGACCAATTCTTTTTATTTCAAGTACAGACAAGATTTTTCCACAACAAATGTCTCGCAACAGATTTTCTGACTTTCTTCACAAATTACTAAGTAATTGAATCAATCAACTTCTGTTTACCAGTGAGGGAATAAAGATCACATAAACAGACAATCCTTGGGATGCTGGATCTGTGTGTGTGTGTCCCGGAATCACCCAATTGTTCTCACATAGCAAGTACCTTAGTCATGTTAAAGACACCAGTTTCAGAGTGACATTATGAATTTCTGGTCAGTAATTCCTGGGAAGTAGGCATATATGTTAACCTTATGACACAATGTACATACTAATCAATTTTCTGGACAGGAGCCACAATCTGTTTCCTTGTAAAATTATGGATATTGTGGTCTGCATATATATTCAGCATTTCATCTCTTGGTCAAGAAAACCTCTCTGAACATTCAGTGAATCAGTTCCCACAGCCAAGCAGAGGCAACAATGATACAAAGCAGACAGCATTATTTTCTGACCTTGGCACCGAATAGTTTCTGTTACATTGTTTAGGCTAGACCACTAACCTCCCTGCCTTCTCCTTCATCTTCCAGAATGCAACAGGAGGGGTTAGTATGATGCACAGCAACACTTGCAAAGCCACTAAACAGGTCTATTATTTATCCAGAGTAACATGCAAGATACCAATGTGACTGAGCCTGTCTTTCCATGATGCCCAACAGGCTGTTTTCCTCTCTTCTCCACCATGGCTAACCTTTCTGGTCGATTTGTTTGGTTCGTTTTTTGGTCCACAGATCGCACGTTGCAGAAAAGAAAACTTTACTTGCAACAACAGACTTCAAAAGTTGCAGGCTTTTAGACCTGAGAGTTCTCAGGAAATACAGTCTGCTCAGTCCTTTCTTACCAACAGCCTCAGTATTACATGTCATTTAATTTCATCTGATTTCGCCCAAATATTTGCCAATAAACCAGAAGTTTTTTCAGAAGTTCATCACCAACATTTTCACTGTTGTGAGCAAGTTTAAAACACAAGAATACCAAAGTTTTGCTCATTTAATATCATTGCCTCAAGTTGTAAGAAGGTGTGTGAAAAGTCAGTGAGTAATTGGTTTTCTCTTGCGATACAAAGGTCGTTTGAATCCCTATATGGTAAAGATCTGCCGGCCAACAATGGCAATGTGGTCACATCAAATGCTTGGATCCTGTTTATTGTGGCTTTATTTGGTATTGAAATAGTAATTTTTTACACATTTTACTACTGGAAAAAGTTATATTATTACTGTCACACATTACCTGTCAATACTTTGTGGGTGCAATCCATCAGCAATGATAAATATAACAAATGACACTGTAACAATTTTCAGAGATTAGGTTGTGACACTGATGGCAAATTTTACACTGCCACACATGATTTACATTATAGCTCTTTATTACTCTACTGGTGTTACGTTATGATTTGTGTTACTTCAAACTGCATATAGAGTGACAGAAAAAGATAAATTTCACGAACAAATATAAGCACTTAAATTTATTTCAATTTATTTTCAAGCAAGGAAGACCAGTAAGGTGGAGGCTTCCACTCTCAAAAAACAAAGCCCAGTTTTTAAACAAAAGCCTTAGAAACCAGCCCCCCATAAAAAATTATTGCTCATATACTTATCTACAGTGAAGATTTAGAACACACACAGAACCTCTGTCATCAATTAATACATCAGACAGTCCCTCATTTCCCCCACCACTGATTAATTGGGGGTGTCTGCCTGCTGGAGTGTTTTACTGTGGTAGAAAAATTAGACAAATGAAGAGACTGTAGAAGTGAGAAAGAAGAAGTAGTCTTTGTATTTATTTTACTCTTATGCAAGAGGAAGAAACCAACAAATTGA
This sequence comes from Scortum barcoo, assembly GCA_023238725.1. Classification (NCBI taxonomy): domain Eukaryota; kingdom Metazoa; phylum Chordata; class Actinopteri; order Centrarchiformes; family Terapontidae; genus Scortum; species Scortum barcoo. The sequence goes on along the minus strand of CM041536.1, from coordinate 20,320,174 downwards.
CAAAACCACATTCAGAGGAGTCAGTGCTTATGCGTATGCTTATCAGGGTTATATGCATTAAGAACAAAGAAACTATGGTTATACATAATGAACAAGTAATTAGATGACTCAATGCTGATGTGGATTTTCAGGCCGGACTGTTGTGGTGTCAATTTTCCAAACCCCTATGTATATGTGTGTGTAGATTTTGTAAGGCCTGCTATTTACTTACTAGGCCTCATTATGATTACTTGTAACACTGATCTATGTTAAACCCTTAGTGATTAATTATACAAAGAAAGTCCCAGAAAGACCAGAGCAGCGGAAAGTACCTGAAAGCACCAAAGCAATTGTCATGTCATGTGGTAATGTTTAAAGATTGATGTCTTGAGGGAAAAGTTATAATGACAACAGGGACAATTTGAGCTTGTTTTTTAAAAAACCAACCAATAGAAATTCTGACTCCATTAAATACAAAACTTGTGTATGTTTGTAACAAACTAGAGGCCTCAGGCCTCCCATGAGGTAATTCAGACTCCATTAAAAACTGGCCTTATGCAAAAAGAGTAATTCTAGACACCAATAAAACCCACTCCAAGAACATGAAAGGTGAGCGAAAGGGGCACGGCAAGACATGCCCCTTGGTCCAAAACACACCTACAACCTACAATATAAAAACTGATGTACAGGAGGTTACAGTTCATGGACAACTCATGCTTTATACTCCGTGTTGAAGAATAAAGCTCTCTGGACTCAACTTTGCTGGACTCCAGTGCTTATTTTGACTCTGCATTTTCCTCAGAAGAAGATTTGAACACTTAGAAACTTTTTTGAGCAAAAGACTTTGAGAGAAAGAGTAAGGTGCGGAGACTTGGGCAGGACCAGACTTGGTCTCCAACTGGCCCCTAGACTGAGTCTAGAGTCCGGCCTGAAAATCCACATCAAATTGGCAAGCCAGCCAGGAGGGGAACAAGTCATCAGGACCTGAACCGGGAGCACATCTGCACCTGCATTTCAGACCCACAGGCCACCAAAACTAAGGTAAGCAGAGATTTATCTGCATAATTTCTTGGTGAATGCAGTGCTGATCTTGCACGGGTGGGTACAGACCCGTAAAAGACTCACCCCTAAAGAACCTGGCACGAAGTTGATTGTTGATTATAAGCACAAATCTGATTACACAAGAACCTAGTAAAATCTGTTGTTGATTTGAATAAAATCTATAATATATCTAAAAAGCTGATTAACTTACAAATTGAAGTAAGATAACAGCGCACAGGAGACCAGACAAGGTTGAGTACAATTGCATGCTGCATGTTTGATATGAGTCTGATGTCTGTAAAACCACCATGGTGCGGATAAGTGTGGATGAGTGAATGTGTGTGAATGGAGGAATTCCTGCTTAATGTTGCTATTGCCATTTGGTTGATCATGTGCTTGGTGTTTGTGGGAGGATTGGTTTGGTTGGCAGTGCAAGGGAGAGTGAGTTTGGCGTAGAGCTCCCTAAATTTGTGAGAACAGAGCAAAGCAGTGCCCAGTTGGTGAGTGAAATCCTTTGATGTTGGGGAAGTGCATTCAAAGGAAAGGAGGATATCTCTCTGTGAGAGAAAGTTTGGTCAGAACAAGTGGCAAAGAGAAAACACAGCAGCAAGACATAAACCAAATGTAGAACTCAATCAGAGAGATAAGAGTGAGAAAACAACTAAAAATACCCACTGACCGCTCCAAAGAGAGGGGCACGCTTGAGTGGGCTAGAAAAGTAAGTTCATAGTGCCTGTGATAACACTTCGACTCTGAACAAAGAGAGAGGAGTCTGTTTAAACAGGATATGAGCAAACGAAAATAATAAAAAGGTACAAAATAAAATAACCAGTAACTAAGGAGTTGTATATACTGATAAAATAAATGGATGGAAGATGAAAATAGTAGTGAAGACGAAGTAGTGTCCTTAGAACACTTTATCAAAGAGGGAGATCCAGAAACACAAGGAATTAGAACACATTTTTGGCTGGAATGAACATACAAAGACAAAAACGGTATAGAACGTCGGCAAGACGATCCATTGATCAACCTAAAATTGTGGAACATAACAAAGTTTGTCAGTCTGCCTGGAGTAAAAAGAGAGTTCCCAACTGTAGATTGGACTCAAGTACTGCTGCATAGGCTCTGGACCCCTGCTTCATTGTCTCCCCTATTGGAGCAACTCTGCCACGACCCTAGAGCGGAAGCAACTGTGCCATTAAAACCAATTCTAGGAATCTCTGAAGACGCATCCCTAGTGGGAATAAATGGAGGATCAGAGAATCCACGGCTTTGCATTTCAGTGGTTCCCAGGAGAGTACAGTGGGAAACAGGTACGTTTAGTTGGATAACTAGAGAACCTGGAGAGGACGGAGAGGAAAAACTTAAGGTTCTATTACAGGCTAAATAAAAAGCTAAAACCTGGCACCACTGCTGATAAAATAATTGTATTAATTAGAACCAAAGAGGATCACTAACCAGAAGTTCCCCGATTTTTGACCGGTGAAGCTAGACAAGGATACATGGGTACAAAAGTGACAAAGGGAATTGGTGTATTGACACCATTGGAGTAATAATACAGCAGCCAGTCCATGAACAGCAGATTAAGAAGTGGTAAGAAGAAGTGGCACAAGAGAACCACCGGAAGGCTTCAGTGGCCAAAGGAGGGAAACTTCATGGCAGCCTGTTGTGACAAAGTGAAAGGCAACATCAAACACCATAAGGCAAGAGACACTAGTAATAGTAGGTTAGGTAAAAGAGCAAGGGAAAGAGAAGTACTAAGATGGTTTAGGCAGGAAGGGAGAAGGCAAGTACTTAATGTGACCCAATTACAAGTAATAAAAGAAGAACAGAAGCCACTGAGTGACACACCAGCCGAAAATCATACACAACCAGAGACAGAAAAGAAACAGCAGAGACAGCCATCAGCCCTGAAGTATCTGATGTTCCACAGACTCACAGGAAATGGTAGGAAATTAGATTATAGTGCAGGATGTTCCTATGTTGGGGCCCCTGGCTGCCTATAGGGTGAGGTAAGGGTCCCTTAACTTGGTTAATAGATGTGGGGGTCAAAGGTGAGAAAAACAACTTCACTATATAAACCCATAGAAAACATAGGAAGAGAGGGGATTCATATTTGGCAGGGAACCTCTCACAAGCAAATGTGCACTGCTTGTATAGATGCTGTGTCTTCTTGCAATAAACTTTATATGTTAAGTAATACAGCGTCGGCGGAGTCTTCTTCTTCATCTTCACATCAACATCACCTCAAGATAACCATCAGCCCCACAATCGCAGGATGAGCCACCCCCTTATGCATCCAACAAACACCCCTGTCAGGGCTGTACCCTCTTCTAACAGCAAAACAACTTCAGGGAGAAATTAAAGGGGGATTGAGAGGCAAATTTACAGTAAAATTGGAAACACTGCCAGAAGAAGAAGAGGAGGCAGCGAGTGTAGATAGTGTCCCTAATAGTGTGTGAAGCAAGGCAGGCAGCATCAGTAAGACAACACAAAGGTTTCCTGACCCAAGACTAAAGCAAGGAGATTGGTTTTTATTAAATTGATCTAATCCCACTTCCAATATTTGTGTGTGTTGAAGAAAAGAGTAAAATCCAACCCAAGGTTTGCTACTGTGATGGAAGTGAAGTTTATTCAGTAATCCGGAAAACGGTGAGCCATAGTGTCACAGACCAGGTCTGGAACAGAAGACTGAGCCAGAGCAGAGGGCTGAGGATCGTCATTTTATACAAGGTTAACAAAGAGTGGACAGACACTATGTAAATTGTGGGTGGTGGTTAACAGACATGTTACAGGATGCAGGAACAAAGGGAGAGGAGGGGGTGACATTTCCATATACAATAGGTGAGAAGGAAAGGAAGCCAGGAGGGCCTAGTAGGACAGTGTCAGCAGGGGTCAGGAGACAAGGGGTAGAAGCACAGCAAATTCAATATAATCCAATATACAACAACATGTGTTATCACCATATGTTCTAATAAATTCATCGATTGATTTTTGCTGTGTCAAAATCAATTGTCCTAATGTTTTGTTTGTTGTATCTTATTCATTGAATTTAAAATGCAATAGTTTTACTATATGGCCACATCCACAGGCAGTCGAGTCTTTTGAACCCGTTACTATGTCCGCATCTGTTTTATTGTTTTCTAAACAGGGCTCATTCAAATCAGAGGGCCCTTGGGAGACAGATTGTCTTAGACACACAGGTGTTGTATTAAGGCTAACAGAGAGACCGGTCAAAAAGGATGTCAAAAAAACACACTGCACACAATCTCCTCCCAGCAGACGCAGGACGAAGTGATTCAGTGTTGTAGCACTCTGTCTTTATACACGACTAAGAACAATTACTTTAAACAGAAATTTGACATGGTAGGAGGTGTCGTGATTTGCCTGAGGGGGGGAATACCTGGGAAGATTACTAATGGAATGCGCGTAGCCCCGCAAACAATAGTAGTCATTAGCGCATTATACAACTTGGATTCGGCCTTTGTTTATCATTTATTTATTTACTATAAGACAATAGGATGTCTTTCCTTGTCTCGCCTGAGGGAAAACCTTAATTTGAGGAGTGACTTGTAATGTGATTAGCGCATCTTGTCTAAGGGGAAATACACAGGTGGTCGGGCACGGGATGCGTGTGTAGGTCCACACAGTATTCATTCGTGCGGACTTATATGCCACAGATTCAGCCTACGTCAGCGCCGACAAAAAGACAACACTTATTTCAAAATCTACTTCTACTATACGTACTTTTAACATTCTAAAGTTAAATTCATTCATTCAGTTTGAGTATAAGAAGATTACATATTCAAAATGGATATTTCTCCACCAATCCAACTTCCATCAACTTTCCTCATCACCATCAGTATCAGTCATATGCAATAACGGCATCTGAACTTGATCTCCAGGCATCACAACTCCAACCCATCTCAATGGAGAACCATCAGAGAGAATAGGGGGACACGTTGCATCAAATGATATTTTTTAATTGGACTTGACAGGTTGAACTTTTAGTGACCCCCCCTGCCAAACAACACTCCCTTTGGTTTCCTCAATGCAGAAGACACAAGACTGTCAACACACACACAAACTGTAAACACACACACACACACACACACGCACACACACACACACACACATGCACATACACAGCTCCCTCAAAAGAAAAAAAGAAAAAAACTTTCGGCATCTGTGTAAGACCAATATAGGTTAATATCAGTCCCACCAGAGTGAAGCCAGAGAAACACACACACACACACACACACACACACACACACACACACACACACACATATAAACCCCTTGTCAAACTTTCTGTGTAAGCAAAAAGCAATATAGGTTTCTACATTCATCCCCACCTATTGACATGATCCTGGTAGATTGCAAAGAGAAAACCCCCCTCCAAACTATTCAGCATCTGTGTTTAGGCAGTTTATGAGTTATATACAATTGAATAATACAATGAAGCCACAAGACTGCAAAGAGGAAACACACACACACACACACAGACCCTTTGTCAAACTTTCTGCATCTATGGTGTCATACGATCATTCCCAATCATTACAATCATTACAATCATTCCCATGTGTTTACTAAGATGGTGATAAGCATCAATAAGTATGATGTGTCAAGTGATAAAAACAATAAGTATCAACATTTCACCAGGATATACATACATACACGTACATATGTATACATACATACATACCGTTTTCAGACGTCTGAGTCCCACTACTTCTCCTAGCTCTGGGGGGAGATGAGGGGATAGGACCTGAAATAAGAAAATTAAGAATAAGAATAACACAAATCTATAGATAGAATATTTTTATCATGGAAATATGCTGGTGTGGATAAAAACTGCCTTGTTGTACAAAGGTAATGCCTGCATTTTTATTGTGACATAACTTTGCTTAAGTTGTAGGTGCATTGTAAGTGATACAAATGGGTCATTATACATGTTCCACAGCGTGTGATTTTTAGGATTTTAGACATGACATGACAGAGGGCGCTTTGAACTTTCAGGCCTATGCTGATTCACAGAATAGTTTCCTGCACGGAGCACCTTGCTTTTAACCTCTGACTAACCGGAAATATGTCACAGCGAAGGAGTTGGTTGCAGCAGGGGTCGGCGTGTTGCCGGATGTTTTGGTCTACTTGAATTTCTGCGGCGGTAAAATGTGCCTCACTCACCGATGGCTGCTCTCCTCGGCAGAATGAGGGACCGACGCCCGCCTGCTGCCGGAGCTTTCTCCCTGGACGGTAGGCCTGTGGAGCCGCAGCCGGTTGGGTCCGGGGGAGAGGCCGCCGCATGAACTTCAGCTTGAACAAGACAAGTGGAGGAAGCCACCAGATCTGGAAGTAGTTTATTTGCAGAGTTGTTGGAGATGGCATTAACAGAATTAAACAGAATATACTTTAAACAGAATATACTTTACACATAAAAGGCTCACCAGATCTGTCTGTGTCAAGTTGATATCTTCAAATTCACTTAAAATGAAAGAGAAAAACAAGGCTCATGTTGCTGAATGAATTAATTTTCACGTACCATACAATACTGTTAAATAAATAAAAAATATATGGGAGGCAAAATTACAACTTACCAGGATATGTAAGTTCTTCATCCGGGAATGCATTGGGGGAATGCATTGGGTGATGAATAGTTGATGATGGGTTGTTAAAGTTACTCATGCTCTTTTTGGTCCTTCTCTCCTGGTTTGCTTCTGTGTCTTTTGGGTTTTTAAGCATTGCTGCGTTTGCGTAGGTTATAAATCTGAATGTTTTGTCTTTGTCAGGCTCATGTTAATGGGAATGATCGTTAGACCCCTAAACTGCTTTACGACGGATGTCGGAAGTTCGATGAGGGGTCTGTGTGTCTATCTTTGGAGGGTTGCATACTTTCTCGTGGGGTGAGAGACGTTGTTTGACCCCTTAATGGCTTTACCATTGAGACTGAAATTTTTGAGGGGTGTCTGCTTCCTCTTTACAGTCTCCCGAGGTCAATAGGTGGGGATGAACGACAGAACAGCGCTGTGAGCGTTGCTGTGTCTGCGTAGAATGTAACAGTTTTAAATACGATCAGACTCCCTGAGCCACACATGTTGGGTGGTGGTGGGGGAGGGGAGGGGTTTGAAGGGTAGTTTTCTCTTTGCAGTCTAGCAGGATCATGTTAATGGGAATGATCGTATGACACCATAGATGCAGAAAGTTTGACAAAGTTTGACAAAGGGTCTGTGTGTGTGTATGTGTTTCCTCTTTGCAGTCCTGTGGCTTCATTGTATTATTCAATTGTATATAACTCATAAACTGCCTAAACACAGATGCTGAATAGTTTAGAGGGGGGGTTTCTCTTTGCAATCTACCAGGATAATGTCAATAGGTGGGGATGAACGTAGAAACCTATATTGCTCTTACACAGAAAGTCTATATATATATATGTGTGTGTGTGTGTGTGTGTGTGTGTGTGTGTGTGTGTGCGCGCGTGTGTGTTCCTCTGGCTTCACTCTGGTGGGTCTGATAGAGCCATTGTATGAAACCTATATTGGTCTTACACAGATGCTGAAAGTTTTTTTTTTTTTTCTTTTGAGGGGAGCTGCGTGTGTGCGTGTGTGTGTGTGTGTGTGTGTGAGACAGTCTTGTGTCTTCTGCATTGAGGAAACAAAGGGAGTGTTGTTTGGTGGAGGGGGGGGGTCACTAAAAGTTCAAGTCCAATTAAAAAATATCATTTGATGCAACGTGTCCCCCTATTCTTTCTACCATCCACTTTTTTAAATCCTCTGTTCTTCTACACCGCTCCAAACAAGTGACACACATTGTGTGCATATCAACCAACGCTCACAGCTCAGAGCAGAATAAACCATGCACAGCCAATGAAACTCACATTTGCAACTCTCAACAATGTTTAAACCAAATAATTATACTTCATTAATTAACTAAATGCGTTAAGTGATCAGTCAGTTGCCAAGTGAAGTATCTGATGTCCCACAGACTCACAGAATTCTTTTTACTTATATGGTAGGATTTTAGACTGTAGCAGTATTTTAAACTATAGCAGAATGTTTATATTGGGGCCTCTGGCTGCCTATAGGGTGAGGTAAGGATCCTTTAACTTGGAAAAAACAGATGTGGGGGTCAAAGGTGAGAAAAACAACTTCACTATATAAACTCCCAGAAAACATAGGAAGAGAGGGGATTCATATTTGGCAGGGAACCTCTCACAGGCAATGTGCACTGCTTGTATAGATGCTGTGTCTTCTTGCAATAAATTTTATATGTTAAGTAATACAGCGTCTGGCGGAGTCTTCTTCTTCATCTTCACATCAACATCACCCCAAGATAATCTTCACAAGCTTCTCTTCTATATAACTACAACATATAGCATCTTATATGTATGTAGACAAATGGATATACTCTATTAACCCTAAATTGAAAAATATTCTTATGATAGCCTATAAGTGAAAACAAACTAAATACACATCAACAATAGTGAGTATAAATGAGTATATGCACATATGTTTAAAAGCAGGTATTTGCTAAAAGAGTTTGTGGATAAAACCGCACTGGCCTTGATCAGTCTGGATTCAGGAGCTGCACATACTGTCATCAGCAAGCCTCAATCCGTGTGACACACTGGCCAGCTGCCTTCTCGTCTGGGCTCCATCTCCTCCCCAAGCTCTCACACAGCATAAGTGGATAAAGGAAGAAAAAAAGAGAAGGGGGCTCATACGTTCTAACAGATTCAAAACGTCCCCTCGAAAGAGGCTAATAAATCTTATCAAGATCCCCCTTAAAGGCTCATAAGTTTTAACCAAATTTATAAAGTCCTCACTTTTGAGGCTCATATGTTTCAACACTTAAAGACAAATTATCTTTCTCTATAAGTTACCAAATCCTCTGTTCTCACTTACAACAGCAAATTCAACATTACCCCACAAACAGTATTAAATTCTAAAAGTCAACTCATTCATACTTTCCCTATATTCTATTTCCGCCGCTCCTTTTTCTCTTTTTCCTTCTAAATTTATGCTACCTTATGAGGTGTAGATATTCAGTGAGAGGCTTTAGACACTGTTTGTCAACTAGTGTTCGAGTGGGGACATACAATTGAATTTTTCATTCTACACCTCCAGTTCCTAGAACTGACCTGAAATTCTAGTGATTTTTAGGCAATTTCGACTATTGCTCAAAGCCAATTTTCACACCTAATATACATTAAGGTATTCCCCTCACAGGCAAGATAATAAAAGACACCTTGTTATACCTTTGATACTGCGTGATGCCTTGTAGTAAGAATAAGAGAAAGATATATTAATGAATGTGTGTGTGGTTAAATGATATAGCTAATAGAGATTAATATGTAGTAGTATAATGTGGCCTTGTATATAGCAGCCTTACAAAAAGAACACACACACACATGTAGTTTGGAAATTGGTTTAAACATGGCCCTCTAAAGTTGAGTACCCCTGCCGTAGGACATGGTTGCAGTTTTGGCTGGTAAGTCTTGACCAGGGAGCATTTATAAGAAACTTGTTGACAAAATGTATGACAATAAACTGGGTAATGCATTGGGGAATGACTGTCTGCTATTGCTGCGTTTCACCTTTTTTTAAACTGTTCTTTAAGGACTGCCCCCTGTTCTATTTTCAAAAAAGCAAGTTCAGCATTTTGTGGTAATAATGGCAATCACTACTCCTTCATATCCCATTAAAACTACTGATGCTGCACATTTCTAGGAAGGAGGCCGATTTCCTGGGAAGTAAGCCAGTTTTCTGACACATTTATGTTGTTTCAACTTGAGCCAATTAAAAAAAAATAATAATTTGCCTGGCACACTTACTGAACATCATGCTTGACCATATGATTGTAAAAGTAGTGCCAACCTAACATAGATTGTGTAGTGTTGAACTTCCTAAACTACATGAGTGTGTATTCTCTTTTGTGAAGCCGCTATATATAATAGTATAATGTGGCCTTGTATATAGTGGCCTCATGTAGTTCAGAAAATTCGACACTACAACAGGTGCTATCGACTATGCATATGTAGGATTTATAGATGACTCAACGCATAGCTTGTTAATATACTGTTGTTACATAATTTTACCATAACAACTTCCAAAACGCTTTGAATAGGTCTGATGGATCCCCAAAATATGAAGATCTGCAGACTGGTCTGTGGTAAAGTTAGTTTATTAATAAGACAAACATATGACATTAAATTTGAGCTGCATCAACAAACAACTGAAAAACACTTCTCTGTGCAGGCTGCCTCTTCACCAGGAGTACATAGCAGGGGTTGAGGTTAACCAGGTTGTGAAGACCTTCCTGGGGGGAGGGGAGAAGAGCTGTGTGCGTCCTTTGCATTAGCATACAGGCAATCCAGGGTCCTCTCCTCCCTATCTGGGCAGTTCACATAACATCTGTGGACTCATGGAGGAGGCTGAAACCCTGATCGCCCACGTCTGTGAACTTTTTTCTTTTTTTTTAGAAAGTATGGTGCTAGAACACCATTAATCATCTCTGTGCACTTTCTGTGCAACGGTGGCTTCAGCCTTTTCTGCAGACATTTTTTTAACTTATTAATGGCAGCTTGGTTTTTGAGTTGTTTGGCATAATAATGAGCCTATACAGGCAGTAAGCCCGTGTATCATCCCCAATAAACAGCTTCAAACAGCCTTTGAACTCGGGGTTTGATCCCCACTCTTTTTCAATAATAAAAAAAAGTCGCCAGGCGTAGCCAGAAAGTCTCCCAGCTTGCAGCTCGCAGCTCCGCCCGGTGACGTCACCGAGGCGGGTCTGTGCGCGGAAATAAGTTCGCGGAGCGTCTGCAGGCGGCGGTGAACGGACGCAGCATGGATACGTGAACGGAGACAGAGCCGAGGCGAGCTTTACTTGCCAGCTGGACTCGAAAAAGTAAGTCGGCTTTTGACTAAACGCGTGGTGCGCAGGGTGGAGGCCAACACATGCAGATATACAGACATCAGAGGACATTTGCGTGATAAAAAAGGTGTCTGGTATTATCAGCTCCTTCATTTCCCTGTTTTTGTCAGATGAGCAGCGGTTCATCATTAACTTTATGTGAACACTCGCAGTCTCTGAACCATGTGGCAGCTTAGTATGATGCGTTTGATTGCACTTTTTTTGCTGATTTTTATTGTCCCAAATCAGTTTGCCAGGAGACTTTTTTTCTTTATTTTGCGAATACAGCAGAACAAGTGAGACTTTTTTTTTGCATGCAAGCGTGAATCATCGTGGAAATTAGATGAAAACATGACTCACAGCGGCATCACACCTTTTTCAGAAAATGCAGAGGCTCCTCAGAGAAGATGAGAAGAGTCTTTTATTCGTTAAAGCTGCTCGTGTCGTAGCTCAGGGTGAGTGCACCGCTTCATTTGGGGGCAGAGCAGTGAAGAGGAGACCAAAGTGTGAGATGAGCAGGAATTAAACAGAAGAGGTCGCAGTGAGGATTTAAGAAGTCTCTGCTGTGTGTCTCAGAAATAGCCTCAGACATCCCTTCTGATAAAATAGTTCTGCTCCTCCAAAGACCTGTGGCTGAAATGTTTCTTAATGATGTGCAAGCAGCCTGCACACTCAAGAGACCACTGAGCTGTTCTTTCTTCTCGTGTCTCAGTCAAACGTGCATAAATTGCAGCCTCACAGGTCATAAAACAACAAGATGAAAGTGTTTAACGCTCCCTCTGCATCTGCATACAGCTAAAGGGCTGATTTCAAGCCACTCTTTGCAGTGTGCACAAGTTTGAAGAGGAGAATGAGCCTCCTATTTCCTGTTCTCGTTTTGTTTGGCAGAGGCATGGGCTGGTTTGGCATTTGGATCACAACAAGATTGTGTTGAAGTGAAAATGATCCGGATAGGAGTTACTATTGAGGCCATCTAAGGTTCAGCAGAGTAAGGTTAAGAATTTATAGGCTGTTGAAATAATTGGTGAAAACAACATCTGGAAATCCCTCTGCGGTCCCCTGATACAATTTAAAAACCTCCTGATCCCAAATAATTCTGGGAAATCATCTTTGACACAGATGTTTTCTGTCTGGTCCTAAACCATTTTTTTTTAAATAAAAAACAAAACAAAACATTCACCTGCTTTTAGAATAAAAAATATCACAGATTGTGTAGTAGTGTCGAATTTTCTAAACTACAACAGTGTATATTCTCTTTTGAGATGCCACATTATACTGTTATAAATTAATCTGTATTAACCTTTGATGACTGAAAAAAAGCACCAGAGCAGCAGAAAAAGGTAACTCTAGACATCAGTAAAAATAACACTCAAAGTATGGGAAAAGAGAGAACGGGGCATGGCTAAACGTGTTCCCATGCCATGCCAGACTGCAAGACCGAGTCAAGGGCCAGCTGACTGCTGTTTAGGGTACTGATGCTGTGGGAACGCCCTTCAACTTAATTGTAGTTTTGTACAGTAGCAATAATTGTACAGCATTTCAAGGTGGAAATGCAGTTTGGTGTCATTGTTTTACATTTTTTAATTCAGTTTACACTGTGGGTTGTATAGATAAAGAAGTTTCTGCCTCAGAACATATATTTTTATTTTTTATATTATGATAATGTTTTTCTGACAACTGAAAAAAGTATATTGGTGTATATGAAAGGTCATACAGCTGATTTTACTACAAACAACTACAATATTACTACAATAACTGTCAAACTGCTCTGTTTTCATATAAAATGGATGCCTGGCTGACTTAATCTGACTGTTTTATTTTAGCTGAAGAATTAGAGTGAAATCTGGTGGTGTCCAAGATATAGCTCATATTCACAGGGATGTTATCTGGCTGTACTCTCAGAACTAATTGAAGGCCCAGACATAAGTCTTTATATTACAGATAAAACTGAAACAGGGCACTGCATCCACTTCATCAGATCATCAGAGGACTTTATTTTCTTGAGTCTTTGTGAAGACACAGAGTGCAATTACGGGCCGAGGTCATGAAAATTAGACATTGCACCCTTATCTTGTCACCCTTCAAAGGGGATACAGTGAGAATATTCAAACTGTTGTTGCAAGATTTGGATATAAACAAGCAACTGGAGACACAGAGGTTCAGCCTTTGCAGGATCTTTATTCAGACCAGTTGTCAGCACAACACGTATCCTAACCAAAGTTCAGACAGTCTTGTCCACACAAAAACTGGGTCCCTTTATATCGGCTGCATACTTCACCTGTGTGTGTGTGTATGTGATACGAGTCTTGGGCAAGACACTCTTGGCACAATGTTTTCACCAGATGAATTCCATCTTCCAATTCTGGTGTGAGTTTTCCTGTTATTCTCAACTGGGGAGGTTGTGTAACCTGGTTTGTCTTAAAAGGTCATGGGTGGCTGCTCAGAGAAACAATTTGTCTTGCTAATGATATCTTCTCATATTCCTTAGACATAATGTCCTAGGCTATTTGCCAAATCGGTTACCCAATCTAATGTTTTCTCCAACAAAACTTTGCGGTGTGTTTAGAAAAGGTTATGAACGGTCATTCATATACATTTGTACAATAACAGAGTGCATAGCCAGAGATCCTCCCATGTATAGGCTGACTGGCTGTGCCGGTGAAGCAGTGAAAGCCACTTTTTATGCGCTAGAGTCACAACAATTAATTATGGATAAAACAGGTAGATGTTAGCAAGAAAAACATTAGGATGTAAAAATCTGGTCCTTGTGAAATGGTTGGGTTGGCCTGAGAAGTTCAACTCCTGGGTCGCCGGAAAAGACATTGTTGATGTGCAAAAAAAAGAATCTGCTGTCATGGAAAACAGTGTAGAGAGGATATATTTCAGCTGAAAACACAGAGCCTGTTCACAAGATGTGACAACAGGGTCTGACCCCGACTGAATAGAGCGCTACTTCACCTTGTGAAGTTCAAACAAGTGTGACTAAGGTGGAGGGGTGACCGAAACCTCTACCCAGACTTCTGTATTCATCTTAAGAGGTTTTGATCATTCTCACCGTCATTTTAATGCTTTTACTCCCCAATGTAGACATGAAACTAGTTTTAATAAATTTTCATAAACATATAATACACAAGTGGAAAGTACCAGAGGTTCAGTGAGAGTTCACAGTCGGGTCATAATGAGTACAAAAGGCATCACGAGTGTGCTTATATAAAACTATATGGGAAATTGTTATAACAATTGCCCTTTCGCCATGCTGTGGCCACAAAATACAGTACCAGATTTATCATTACATCAGTGAATATTATCCAAAAAGTAAAACACATTATTAATTGATAAGTCATAAAGTAATGTTTTTCTGTGAAATATAGATATTTCAGTTTCCTGTAGCAAAGCTGGGGAGATAAGTAAGTCTAAACAAAAGTGTCGGAGTGTTATTCTCCATGGTATGGATTTATCCAGTCGGGGATAGGAAACAAAGCAGGTATATAATCAAAGTCCTTGAGTAAGATAGATAGATAGATAGCGGATCGACAGCGGAGCTGGAGCAGCCTGTGAGAGAAGGTACTCCTGCTGTCTGTCTACTGTGTGATGGAGAGGAGTGCTGATCATTGTCCATGATGGATAATAGTCTATTCAGCATTCTCCTCTCCACTACGGTCTCAAAAGACTCCAGCTCAGACCAAGCACAGAGCCAGCCTTTTTGATGATTTTATCAAGTCTGTTAGTGTCGCTGATGCTACTGCCCCAACACACAGCAGCAAAAAAAAAAGGCACTGGCAACAACAGACCTCATCCACCACCTCCCCCTGATCCGTAGTGGCTGTGAAGGCATCTTCTTCCTCCTGAAGTCGATCACCATTTCTCTGGTCTTGTTGACATTCAGCCTCAGGTGATTCCGTTCGGACCACTCTACAAAGTGTCCTGTACTCACCCTCCCCTCCCTCTCTTATATACCCAACAACAGCTGACTCATCAGAAAACTTCTGCAGATGACATTACTCAGAGTTGTACTGAAAGTCAAGTCATCAAGTCATCCAAAAACATCCTCACCTGTGGCCTCAGCTGGGCTAAGACCAGTCTCTCCAGGACCTTCATCACATGAGATGTGAGGGCGACTGGTCTGTAGTCTGCCGGGGCGGGGGGTGGGGGGGGGCAGGAGGCAGATGGAGAGGTGTTGTACAGGAGAATGCTGGGGGGTGGGTCAAGCCATGTGGGTGTGTGGGGGGCCGGAGGTGTTAAACTGGTTTGCTCTATCCAGGCTCCCTGACGTCTGCCTGTCTTTCCCCTGTGATGTCCCAGTGATGTGCTTCATTCCTGTCCACACATCTCTCACATTGTTCTGTTGGAGTTTACCCTCCAGCTTCCTCCTGTAGTTGTAAGAGCAGTTGTTCAGTTCTAGATATCATTTGGGCAGTGACAGAACTGTCGATTGTGTGGATGATGAGAAGTCTGATGCAGGGGAAACTCACAAAAATGAGTATGACCACAAAGATCATGGTCATGTCTTTGATAATAACTGACTTCCAGTTGCTAAATGTTTTGTCCCACCAGTTTTGGGGTGGGACATCATGGGTGGTGGACGAGTGAAGTCAGAGGAAAGGATGAAATGTTTGCAGAGATCTGGGATTACGCTGGAAAGTTTGTGAAGTATAGATCGCACAAGCATTTACATGTATAGTTGTTATCGTACACAGGATCTGTAAAGCAAGTTTCGGCTGCACCAGCCTAGGTGACAAAATGTATGCCATAGTGAAGGTCTGTGTTCCATTGTTGAGGCCTCGAGGGTGACACCATCTGTCTGCTAGCACGTCATTTGGTCCCAATGCAGCTTTAGGTTGGAGTAGTGCAGTGAGACATTGATTACTGTAGGGGCAACAGTCGGCTTTCTCTCCTGCAGAGTCAGGTGGATATTGAACATTAGGTGAAGGGTCATCAGTGGTTGGCTGGCATGGATCCAAAGGATTTTGCTAGCAACCTTTACAGCGGTCTGTGTGGTTAGGAGAAGTTGGAAGGGTGATCTGTTTGTTGTAGTTTGTTGGGCTCATCACGCAGGTGTGGACACTTGAAACCACCCTTAACTCAGAGGAGGATTTAAAAACGAATATAAAATCTAAATGTTGGTCTCTCCAATATCAGAAAAAGATTATCAGCCTCTGTGTGTATAGAGTGCACAAAACTCTTCTGTTACTACTGTCTGCAAGTGTATCTGATTCTGCTACATCCTTTGAGAGGCTTCACTTTCTGCTGCATGGGCGTGTAGAACGTAGTCTAATTTTTAGTATATATCTTGAAAGAGTATTTGCATTAAGTACCTGTCTCTCTGTATGATGGACAATGAGCTCTGCGTTGAGCATTTACACTTGAACTGGGTTCAGTTCTTTGAACTACAAATAGAGAAATGGCATGGTCTAGTGAGTTGTGTGGAAGGAAGCCAAGCCCACTGGAAGCCGCATCTTAACTTACATGGGAACTCCAATTTTCTCCACTTCTACAGGTGGATGCTTTTTTTTCCCTGTTGAGCTTCCTTTTTGCAGATCAAGTAACAACATACATGGATTTCATGTCTGCAAATAAACCAACCACCTGAGAACCCCTTTCCTTTGTGAAAGTAAAGCATGAGGCCTGCAGGTTTTTGTAGGGTCTACATACAGTACTGTATCTATTAAGTTGTGTTTCCACCAAAAGTACCATGAAGTTTTAGCCCCAGGAATTCTTTTCAAGGAACTATAAAGGTTCCTGGGACCTTTTACACCCCGGTGGAAATGCAGACAAAGACCCGGGAGGATTAGGCAAATTAGCCTGCTGACGCATGACAAAGCAACGGCTGTTTTCACACATCATTTTAACTTGTGAATACCTGATATTGTATAATTCTGGGAAGGAAGCTAGTGTTCCTCACATTTACGTTTACTTCAACACGAGCCAATCATTGTAAGCTCATAAAGTGCACAACGGATAGCATGGTAGTGCTAGTAGTTTTATTTTATTTTATACACACACAGGTTATATGACTACACACTGTGAACCCACTGCAATAATGCTCACAGATACTACCAACCATGTATATTTATGATTTATATATGACTCAACACTTAACATTAACATTGTCACACAATTTCACCACAAGTGTTGGGAAGAGGTTTCAAGCGAGAATCCTGGCCCAGGTCTTTAGAAAGTACTGTCATGACGCCTTGGCTGAAAAACGAGGGGAAAGAGCAGAGAAAACACAGGCTTGTGTATGAACTTGAGAGACCACTACATCACTTTTTTATGTGAAGTTTTGCTACTGTTTAAATTTGTGTTTCTATTGTCCGTGTTGTCTATGTCTGTTAATACTTCCCTCATTCCCCTCTCCTCTTTCAGGAAAATTACCTCAAACAACTGCAAGGCTTAACGAAGGACAAAAATGAATTCCTGTGCATGGATAAATGGAGAGTACCCGTGGGTTGGACCACAACCACAATCCTCACAAACTGCTAGCCAGTTCATACCGAGCAATCAGCAGGCTGGGACAACAAATAACTCGTGTCAGTACAGGACATCGAACACAGAAGTCCAACCATCACAATATACTAATTTCCCTTTTCGCAATGAAGCTTCCCCCAGACAGATGTCACATTGGCAGACCTCAGTGGTTCCTCGTCAGGCATTTTCTTTTCAACAGCCATCTGGAGAAAATACTAACAGTTATTATCGGAAAACATTAAACAGCAATCTCCCAAACTCAGCCACAAAAAGGCAAAGTGGAAACCCTCATTTGCTGGTCAGTGATGGATTTCAAGGTGCCTCTAGGCAAGATTTTTATCAGAAGTCTGCTCAGAATTCATCGAGTCTCCACAGCATAATGAAAGCAAACACATCATACCCCAAGCAAGACAAGTCAGCACATCGCAACTTTAATAGAAAAGTTGGGGTCATTGTGTCTGATCACCAACCTAGTAGGGTTCAGAAAAGCTTATTACAAAATATAAATGGGCAGCCAACTAAACCCGTTTCAGGATACACTACCGCTACCTTGCTTTCACGTGAACAGATGGTTTGCAGCAGAACAGCAATGTCGGCCACTGCGCACAATAGACCGACTGCTTATTACCAGAACCACAGACAAAGCAGCATGCAGCACAGATTCTCTCATTCCATCTCCCCACCACCTTATAATATCGGTGTCTCTCAGGTTATCAGAAACAACAGCATTACTACAGGCTCATCATCAAGTGAACACATTTTGCCCACTTCCTTAAATCCTGGTGCTGGAACACAACAGGGAATGGCCATCCAACAGATGATAATTGCAAAAATTGCGGACGATCTAAAAAAATCATTCACTGCTGATCCAAATGATCACTCTCCATTTTACATCAGTCCACAGAACTCAAATGCTTCTAAGGCCATGCAGCTCAATTCTGGACTATGTTTACCTCAGACCACCCACAGTGTTATGTTAGGAGCACAGCATAGAGTGGATGCACCACCTCAGCAAAGCTCTGTACCAGATGACTCCTATGTCAAAGCAACAGGAGATGGAAGTGGAAATGGAAGTATGGCAGCCAATACACTCCTCCCTGAAGGAGAAAGGGGCCCAGAAGGGAATATAGCTGGATCTTTAAGTGATACATCTCAACTGATACATTTGCTTAAGACCCAGTCATCTGTGGCAAACAATCATGAAATGCTTGAAATAACTGAAAATTTCCCATTAGTCATGGCAAATGACAGCTCCGTTCACTCATCTCCTGGTCGCACAGGCACAAGAGCTGTTGCTGTTGTGCAACCATTGTCACAGAAATACTATCAGGCTGCCAGCAAGCATACCAGTGCCAGCACAATCAATCAGTCAGCTGAGTGCAACGCAGCAGATGAATGTTCAAGGAATCCTGAAAAAGTACTTATTTCACCAGATGTAGCAAAAAACACACAAGATCAGAATTTGAGAGAGGAGTCTAATCTTTATCCAGAAAACCCAAATCAAATGTGGTCCAACAAATCCGTAAAGAGCCATTCACCAGTATCTAATGATGGTCCTTTTTTGTCGTCTTCCAATTCAACTATGCATCAGGACTTGTCACAAAAGCAGTTAAATGCAGATGATGCTGGATCTAAACTGGCTTCCAGCATGCAGGTTTATAACCAGCATGTTGCATCAACTGCTCAACAATGTGCAACCTCTGAAGTGACAAGGATCCAAAGTGATGACAAGCACACAAGTAAGAATGCAACTGATTCAAAGCCCTTGGATTGTGAGCTTTCTTCAGTCCCAACAATCCCATGGACAATTGACATGTTAATGAAGCTTATACAGGATGAGGAAACAGCACAGATGAGTCTTGATGGAAGATTTACAGAGTGTGATCCCATTAGTATGTCACTAGTCAAGTTTTGGAATGGCAACAGTGCAAACTTGGTATGTAAGCTTAAGACAGGCTGGTACAGGGATTTAATTACTTATGGTAGAGAATACTGCGGCAAACATTTAACATCAGACTCTGTAATACTGTCACAAGTAAAGGACTGCTTTCAAAAGCACCTTCAAAGCTACCATGTCCTTAAAGATGATGAAGTTTATTCAGAACCTCCCTACAAGTCATCATGGTTGAATATCAACAAACAGCTAGACGACATTGAGAAAGAGTTTGGCTTCCAGTATCCTCTAAAGCATCATCTACACACACTTGAGAGTGATGACGATCCACATCATGTCAAAACAGGGAACAGCAAACCTGAACAAATTGTAAATGAGGTTTCAAACAATGTCCTGTCACAAACAGACCCGGTTTGTGACTCAGGTGAAGATGAACAAGCCTCCACTGTTGAAACGGCTTCAAGACAAACTGCCTCTCCTGATAAAATTAGTGCTGATTTCAGTGATCCATTTTACTCATTTCAAATCCAGGTTTTGCCTCCTGAAGAGGCTAAAGTTATCTTTCAGCAAGCACAAAGCACGATACCACAAAGTGTAGACACTGACAGTCAACCAGAGAGAGTCACAAATAGCTCTATCGAGGGTGAAATGCCTGAGGTTATAGATCTCACCATGTGTGACTCTAAATGGGAGAACTACTCACTCCACGCAATAGAGAAGATTTGCTGCATTTCAAAGTGGGTGGAAGTAATTTTGAGGTCAGAAACACCTGGGACCAAATGTCAGTGCAAAGACAAGCAAAATCATAAAGATTCCACTGACAAGACCCCTGATAAGGAAGAAATGGAAATACAAAAGAAAGATAAACTGTGTGCAATCAGGCCTGATGGCAAATTCCACTCTGCCAAGATAGGAAAGAATCTAGAATTAAAAGTTGGAGAAAACCTTATCAACCAAAGTTTGGCATTTAGTCCAACCACTGACTTTACTGAAGACGATGATAATTCCAGCAATAAAACAAATATTTCCTGGATTGACTTAAATAGTAGCCAGTCAAGCATTATAGTCATAAGTGAAAATGAAGATGAAGATCTCCTTAGAAATGAAAATGAAATTCCCAACCTGATGCCAGACCTTGAAAAGGATTCTAAACCTACACAGATAGAACTGACAGAAAGTAGGCAGCCAAGCTTCTCAGGCAGTAACGAGGAAGAAACCAAAACTGAAATTCAGTCAGAGGCTGAGGTGGATCATTTACAAGATCAGTTGAAATCTACAGGGAGTACACTGTCATGTACTTTGGTCTGTAGCAACAGAGAATGTGAAGGTGAAGAGGAATGTGGACAGGCTCTCTTGACATCTACAGGCATGGCAGAGTCATCATTGGAAACTGAAGAACAAACCAAAATTAGTGAGACAGCTGCCCCTCTGAAAACTTTCAGCCTCCATGACACTGTTGAAAGAAAGCGGAAGAGTCATGATAATTTTTTTCCTGTCTTTTTGAAAGCAAAGAAATGCAAACCCCCTGTTGATCAGAAGTCACTGCCTGTCCTTGAGGACATTCCAAAATGTAAGAGGTTTTTTCTTGACGTGACTGATCCTAAAACCTCAGCCTCAAACGTTAGAGTTGTAAAACTGGCACTGTTTGGCTCAGCACCACAGGACACGTGTGCTTTAATTGGCAGCAGAAAGAGCCACATTTCATCTCGAGAGGGTGTCTCTGATGGACCACCAAGGCCTCCGAAAGTTCTCACTGTGACAACAACTGTCTCAACAGGGGAGCATTCAGTCAAACGAAGGATTTACGAAAAATGGAGGAGGAGTCTTCCACCACCAAAAATTAGGCGCAGAAGCAAACTAAAAACACATAAGTGTACTTCTTACCCTTCATCAGAGGAAAGTCTCAAGAAAGCTGAAAAGGTTGGCCCAATGTTCACTGAGAAGCTGCCAGTTTCCGCTGAAATGAGTATCTGGAATGGAAAGCCTGAGCGCTGCCTGACTGTGAAGTGGAGGAAGACCATCTCTGACAGACTCAAACATGGAGAGGGGAGGACCAAGACGAATGAGGCTATGCTCAAACAGCATGCTAATAGAGAGACTAACAAGGATGAAAATGGAAGCCAGGAGGAGAATAGTGCCCTGGGGTTCAGTGTGTTACCCAATACCTTCAACTTCAAAGATGGATCCAAAGTGAGAAAAGAAACCAGCGATCTTGTTCCAGGTAATTAATAGATTTCCCAGCGATTTTAGTATTATTTATTTATGATATGGCTGTAGTACTTCTCATGAAATGGACACTTAACATGATGTGTAAATAATGGGATAGCCAATTCATTAATTCATTCAATTTAATAACATTCCCTTAAGTACCAATTCAACTATATAAGTGAATTTAAAACTTAAGTAAATGCTGTGTTGACAGTGATGAACAAAAACATAGCTTATGTATGCAGACAGCATGAACAGACTTGATGCAGAATTATTCCTCATAAGACAATATGTTTGATTTTTTTTTTCTCAGATAAGCCCAACTTTGTTAAAGGAAAGGACAAGGGCCCCAGCAAAACTGCCATGAGAGCAAGAGGTAACAAACACAACTAACACAACTTTGTTATTATTTAGGCAGTGGCCAGAGTTTTTTGTAATTAGTATGAATGAACTGCCCATAGATACCTGGTGTCCAAATCCTGAGAGGAAGTATCGTCCTCTGCATTCACCTACCGTCCCCAAGACCTCCATCCTCTTCCACGAGTTTCAGAAGAAATACATGGAGAAGAAACAGCCATCCATGGATGAATAACATGCCAGGCAGATGTTTCTCTTCCTTTGAGAAAAGTACCCTCAATATGCTGTCAGAAATTGTGTTTTTGTACTGTATATACAAGGACTAAATTGATGTGTTTTTTTTGCTGTCTGTCAAACAGGTTACTACTGTATTTTGAGCTGTTCAAATGGTTTACATGGCTATGAAAGCATTGAAGTCCTCCACTTTTTTAAAAACTTTGTTTAACTTGTAAACAGTCTGAACTTTATATTTCAGCTATTTTTTTTATTTTTCTACGGAACTAATATTTTTATGCAATATTTGCATCTCAAACATGTTTTATAAGAAATGTGATAAAGTTTTGAACTTTGGACAATCATGTTTTAATGTCTTACATTAAATATTATAGTAAAATTTTTAATTATGTTGGTACTGAATCACTGCTTAACAATAAGTGAGAAGGTTAATATGGTCTGCCTTATTGAGGAATTGAGGTGCCTGAAGTACTCGCATCTTGTCCACATGTAAAAACAGCAATACAACAATGTAAAATACTGTAGTACAAGTAAAAGTATTGCATTCCAATTTCCAGGTAAGTAAAAATACATAAGTGTTGGCATCAAAACTATACTAACTAAAAGCTAAAGTACTAATCATGCATAATTCCCTTGAGCTGTTTGGTTATCTTCATGCATGCACAGTTCACAGAATACAGATTTGTGCAGCTAAAGCACACAAATATCTATATCTATATATCTATCTCTCTATCCATATACATATACACACATCAAGAGCCACTACACACAGACAAATCCTAGACATGGGCTACAAATGTCACATTCCTCGTGTCAACCAGAGACAACGTCAGAAGCATCTTACCTGGGCTGTGGAGAAAAAGAACTGGACTGTTGCTCAGTGGTCCAAAGTCCTCTTTTCAGATGAAAGTAAATTTTGCAGGTCATTTGGAAATCAAGGTCCCAGAGTCTGGAGGAAGAGTGGAGAGGCACAGAATCCACGTTGCTTGAAGTCCAGTGTGAAGTTTCCACAGTGATTATTTGGGCTGCCATGGCATCTGCTGGTGCTGGTCCACTGTGTTTTCTGAAGTCCACAGTCAACGCAGCCATCTACCAGGAAATTTTAGAGCACTTCATGTTTCTTTCTGCTGACAAGCTTTATGGAGATGCTGATTTCATTTTCCAGCAGGACTTGGCACCTGCCCACACTGCCAAAGGTACCAAAAGCTGGTTCAATGACCATGGTGTTACTGTGCTTGATTGGCCAGCAAACTTGCCTGACCTGAACCCCATAGAGAATCTATGGGGTATTGTCAAGAGGAAGATGAGAGACACCAGACCCAACAATGCAGATGACCTGAAGGCCGCTATCAAAGCAACCTGGGCTTCCTATTACACCTGAGCAGTGCCACAGACTGATCGCCTCCATGCCACGCCACATTGATTTAGTAATTCATACAAAAGGAGGCCCAACCAAGTATTGAGTGCATAGAAATGAACATACCTTATCAGAAGCCTGACATTTCTGTTTAAAATGTACTTTTTTATTGATCTTATGTAATATTCTAATTTTCTGAGACACTGAATTTTGGGTTTTCATTATCCGTAAGCCATAATCATCAAAATTTCAAGAAATGAAGGCACTCTGTGTAACAAAACATATTTTTTATATTATTATTATTATTATTATTATTATTATTTATTGAGATGTACCTGTAGGTGTTGAGGCTTAGGCAGGACCAGACTTAATCTCCAGCTGGCCCTTGGCTGGGTCTTGCGGACTGACCTGAAAATCCACATCAATATTACAAAGCTCATATTCCAGAAAACTTGCATAGGTAGAGTTAGTTAACTTGCAACAAGCATTTTCAACTATCACATATTGTTGTGGTAAACTGTGAAAGAGTAAAAGCATATGAACATGTAAAGTGCTAAAACATATATGTTCATTATATATATATTCAAAGCAAGAGCCCTCCAGTGGGCATCCCGGTTCCATGAGACCAGGAATGAAGACAGAACCCGCCTGGCAGCTGGCGACGGAGGCAGCAGGCAGAAACCCTCGGGTGGCCAGCAGTGAAGGCAGGACCTTTCAGGAGACTGACTGAAGTAGACCCCCTTGGCCCAGGATCCCGTGAAGATAGCAAAGCGACTCCCCTCCTAGACCGCTGGCTAGCTGGATCTGGGTTTGCAAGTTGCAGGCTTAGAAAATATGGTGCAGACTGGAGACTGGCTGGCTGGGGTGTAGACTGGGGAGGTGGTGACCGACGTTGGGAACGACACTTCCCTCTGTAGCCTCCCATGAAGATGGCCAAGCGAGTCCCATCCCAGGGAGACTGCTGGCTAGCTCGATCCGGGCTTGCACGTTGTAAGCTTAAAAACCCTAGCCAAGCTTGCTGGATGCCAGCTGACTGAGATGCAGGCTGAGGACCAGCAGGCTGAAGACCAGCAGGCTGGAGCGACTGCGGAAGGTTAACCAGCTGAGTTTGGCAAGCAGAGAGCCCAGTGCGGAAAACAGTTTCCCACGCAAACCAGGCAGCCATTTCATAAGCCAAGGATCAGTAACAAAGACCTCGAGGGGCCATTTCTAACGCCATCGTCTTATGTCAGACATCATAGATATGGTACTTTTTTAATATGTTAGTGATTATCCATAAGGATTCCTCCGCCGATTACATCTGCTGGGTCCATGTTGATCAGACCGTTTTGTCAGGTTTAGTGTGTGGCAAAGTAAGGTCGGACCTAAAATGCAGACAAGACGTAGGCTGAGTAGATGTTGATGAACCCTTACGGATAATAGCGGGCAGGTACAAGATGAGCAGGAGGGAAAGTAGGCAGGTTCAGACGGAAAGGCAGGGACAAGACAAGCAGGCACAGGGCAGGCACAAACTCAGGAGATGACATTAACAGTCTGACAGAGAACAAAAGGAAGGGGACAGGTATATATAGAGTGGATGATAGGGAAGTGGAGACAGGTGAGGAGACTAATGGGGAAAAGGATGGAAAGCAATAAGGGCGGAGCCGAACAATCTAAGAAGTGCAGGAAACACACAAGGGCAGGAAGTGAAGTGGCAGACGTGAGGAGAGGAAGGAATACAAAATTAAACAGGAAGTGCAACAAAACAACTGGAAACAGACAAATACAATGACAGGAAACAAGAAACAACCAACACAGGACACAAGGAATGAGAGACAAGCAGGACACAAGAAACACAAGGAACACAACTGCCCTTTGCTCAGAAGATACAAGCCAAGGCTTTTCCTACAACTGACCCAAGGATTGCCTGGGAAAAACTATATCACTGTTAAACTAAGGATGGAAACTGCCTTCACGTGTGGATGACAAACTTTGGGAGAAGCGTCATAAAAAAAGGCCAAAATCATTATCAAGGATACGGCCTCAGCTATCTTCCTCTCAGCTAATAAGTGACAGCAATTGTCACTTATTAGGTACCTACAAAGACCTTCTTGTAGGGGCTTCACCTTTGAGATCTCTGGTTATGTGACTGTAAACCTCTGTTGAAACCAAACAGACTAACATGTGCCTTCTGTATCTGTGCAATCTCTTTGTTCTACAATCACACGCATAAGAGTGAGAGATGAGACGTTTCTGGTTTATGTTGAAGAAAAAGAGACTGTTTGAAAAGCACTTTGCTATTTCAAAAACGGAGTCTTTAGCCCTGAGGTATCTGCCTGTTAGATGTATAATAAAGCTGATGAGTTTTCATGATGCTGATTGACTGTAATGTTGGCTGAGGTTTAGTCCACCCGGACCTTGAAGATACTTTTTGCTTTGGAAATGTAAACATGAATTTATTATTCTGACTGTGTATGCTTTTAACCACCCGGTGTTATGTTCCAGACACAAGAGGTAGCTTACAGGAAACACACACATATATGGGAGCTGTAAGCTGTATAGCATATGTGAGAGTAAAGCCCAGCTGGATTGTATACTGGAGGGAATATCTTCTTTATAGGTTCTAAGTAACTGGATAGGGACCAGATGGTCTTATGCCCATATAAGGGTAGCAGAGACAATGAGAAACCTAAAGACACCTAAACTTGATGTATGCTCCTATCAGTTCTGTTAACATTAATCAGGGATGTTTAGGCTAGGAGCCAGGGGATGAACTTAGCTCATCCTACGTGGGAAAGGAAGCAACAGATGACCAACTTTGGTTAAAGCAGTGTTTCTCAAATAGCAGGGGGTCGCGGTGAGGCGGGGCCGCCCGCTCAACCCAGTAGAAGAAGTACACAGTAAAAAGTACAGAAGTACAAAGTAAATGCAAATGTTATGCACTTTTCATCCCTTCTGATAAGCTAAAATATAAGAAATATTGTTGCAAATTTTGCACAAAAAACAAATGTTAAAAAGTCATATACAGTGGTGCCTTGACTTACGAGTTTAATTCGTTCCGTGACGGAGCTCGTAACTCAATATTACTCGTATGTCAAATCAGTTTTCCCCATTGAAATGAATTGAAATGCCATTAATCCGTTCCGGACCCCCCAAAAACACCGCAATTTTTTGTTACATGTTTTTTAAATAAGAAAAATGTACTTATAAAATGTAATGTAAAATGTATAAAATTATTTTCAATTTCGATATTTCGATTAATTTCTTTCTTTAATTCAATGCACATCATCCGCTTCTTCTTCTCAGCACTGTCCTTCATTTTCTTCAGACCCATGGTGGGAAAACGAAGTTTTGCAAAATAACCGAAAGCACAAATGCGACACAACCTGTGGGGTTCACTGCACCAACTAACGGTGGGACATCTGAAGCTTGATCGTAACTCGAGTTTTAGCTCTCAACTCAAAGAAAAAAAATCGGCCGGCCGAGAGACGGCTCTCATATCTCGAAAAACTCGTTAGTTGGGACACTCGTAAGTCAAGGTACCACTGTACCTTTCTGAAAAGGAATAAGAAGAAAGTTTTGTCCCCTAGGGGGGGCATGACAGAAAATAACTGAGAATCACTAGATAGATAGATAGATAGATAGATAGATAGATAGATAGATAGATAGATAGATAGATAGATAGATACTTTATTGATCTCCAAGAGAAATTCACAAGGTTAAAGGGTTGGCTTTTCTTCTTATTACGAAATTAGTTATACGTTGAATATGAAATGAGGGTGTCATATAGGCTTTAAAATATGGGGTTAAAGGCAAAGTTTCATCTTTGGCAGAATCTCTCTCAGACATCCGCAGTGTCTGATTTCTGATACTGGCTTGCTTCAAATAAAGTTTCTCTTTGTTCAACAAGCTTGTATCAGCAGAGTCTTTTCCTGCACCCATCATCACACCTTTATTGTTTTTTCTGAAGAAGAGAAGACCTAATAAACTACAGCCCAACAAAATTATTTGATATAAGATAAGTTTATTAATCACACATGTATGACAATAAACTGAGTGATTCCCTGGTGAAAACACTATCTGCCGTTTCTGTGCTTTGTCTTTTATACACAGTTTTCTGGGGATTGAAGTTCAGCATTTTGTAGAAATAATGGTGTCCAATGCTTGTTGAAAACCTAGTGGGAATAAAAGTGTTGCCCACCTGTACTGTCGAATTTTCCAAACTACATGAGTGTACATTCTATTTCAAGGGACTGATATACATATATAAGGCCATATTATACTACTATGCATTACACTGTATTAACCGTTGATTACTGTTAAACTAAAGAAAGCACCAGAGCAACTGCAATGTTTATATAATGTATCTCAACAGCTGTCATATGATGATGTTTACACAGAAAAGTTATTAAGAAAGAACAACAACAATGAAAACACATGACGTAAGACAAGTATCATATGCATGCCATAGGAAAAGCGCATGACTCCATCGAGACAAACAACATGTGAACAGGAAACATGCCACAAAGAAGTTGCATGCAAATACACATACAAGATAATTAATACCTTGTGAGAGGCTTTCCTATCAGAACATAAGGCATAATAAAGTAGCTTTAGACCCCAATAGAAAATTACATTCCAAGTATGGAAAATAGGAAGCAGGGCATGGCTAGACATGCCCCAAGGCTGTGTGCATTAAAGAAAGTAATGTTCTGTTGATGATAGTGGAGTTGCTCTGCAGGACAGCTCGGGCTTTGTACTCTCTGTGTGAAGAATAAAGCTTTTAGGACCCAACTTTGCTAGACTCCAGTACTTATTTGACTCTGCAAATTCTCTGAAGAAGATCTGAAAACTTAGAAACTTCAAGAAGAAAAGACTTAGAAAATATAGAGTAAGGTGTTGAGGCTTAGGCAGGACCAGACCATGTCCCCATCTGGCCCTTGACTGGGTCTTGCAGTCCGGCCTGAAAATCCACATCACTGCTCCTTTTAAAACTGCTGACATAGCTGCAAGTGCCTGGGAAGGTCAAACCTCTGGAGAAGTAAGTGTTTCATCTCGGGCCAGCTTCCGAGCTTGGCACATATTCTGCCCTGAAAGCTCGCAGCAGGCAGACACAGCAGCTGCAAGCTAACAGATCGCTTTGTCCTACGTACAGTTGTCATGAAACAGTGGTTCATACCAATGCAGCTGCACAGGTCAGTGTGAGGACACACTGAACCTTCACCTAATTCAAAGTGTAGTTTCTTAGTACACAGAATATATGATTATACATTTGATAGATTATAAGACACAAAGATTATATGATTACGCGCTGTGAACCCCTATGCATATGTAGAATTATGTATGATTCAACACTTAATGTAATGTAATGTAATGTTAATGCACTATTGTTAGATAATTTTTACCACACATTTTCCATGTTGTTTTTTTTCTGTTTGTCATGGTGGAGATGCCACATAGTGTGAAAAACACTATTAGTCCCTTTGATTTTCTATGAGTTTCAAGATTCAAGGCCCTGTGGCCATAGGGCATACTGTATTCTGCTACTGTAAAGCTTTAGAGGACAAGTTGTGCTGAGTCTGGAACCATTATCTATCATTGCTTGCCTCATTCAGATCTATGTTCAAAAACACTGAACATTTGATTCAGTACCCTTTACATTGATTAATACAATAAATTGTAGTGTCAAATTTTTGGGCTACATGAGAGTATATTCTCTTTTAAAAGGCCACTATATACTACATTATTCTACTATGTATTCAAGATTCAAGATTCAAGAATTTATTGTCATTACACAACAATTACATCAGCAATCATTGGTAATGAAATTCTTAAGTCCCAGGCTCTCCTAACAATGCTAAAGAAACCAAGAAACAAGAAAAGCAAAAAGATAATTTAGAAAATAAAATAACAAATAAAATAAAATTTAAACATAAATAATAAACTAGAGTAATAAAATAAGTAAAGACCTTAAAATATAAGTTATGCAAATAAATATAAACTGTAAATGTAAGTTAGATATATATACAATAGAGAGTATACACAGCAGAGGTGGTGGGTTATTAAGAAGTGGTGGTGTTGTGAACACAGTTTAAAAGTTTAAAAGTCTTATGGTATGGCCTGCGGTATGAAGCTGTCCCTGAGCCTGGTGGTTCGGGCTCGAATGCTGCGGAACCGTCGGCCAGACGGCAGCAGGCAGAACAGTTTGTAGGTGGGGTGACTGGGGATCCTTAATGATTTTGGTGGCCTTCTTCCTACACCGCTGGGTGTAGAGGTCCTCCATGGATGGCAGCTCCGTCCTGGTGATGTGCTGAGCAGCTTTCACCACCCTCTGTAGAGCCTTACGTTAGGGTTGAGGGCGGTGCAGCTGCTGTACTACCAGGCGGTGATGCAGCCAGTCAGGATACTCTCTCTATGGGTCACCTGTAGAAGCTGCAGAGGATCCTTGAGTCCATGTTGAGCCTAGCCTCCGCAGCCTCGGAGGCGGAGGAAGAAGAGCCGCTGTCTGCTGTCTGGCTGACTTTGTGATAAAGTCAGTGTGATGAGTCCAGGTGAGGTCCTCACTGATGTGAACCCCGAGGAACCTGAAGCTGTTGACTCTCTCTCCACCGTAGTCCCGTTGATGGAGATGGAGAGGGGGGCGTGTTCCTCTCTCTGCCTCCTCCTGAAGTCCACGATCAGCTCCTTAGTTTTGCTGACGTTGAGATGGAGGTTGTTGTCCTGGCACCAAGATGTCATCAGGGCTCTGACCCTCCTCTCTGTAGGCCGTCTCGTCAAATGCATCGCCGGTGGTGATCAGGCCAATGACGGTCAGTGTCGTCAGCAAATTTGATGATGGTGTTGGAGCTGCTGTGGGTGGCCACGCAGTCATGCGTGAACAGGGAGTACAGCAGAGGGCTGAGCACACAGCCCTGGGGGGCAGGGCAGTGCCGGTGTTCAGAGTCAGGGTGGAGGATGTGGTGCTGCCCATCCGCATCAGCCTGGGGTCTGCTCGTCAGGAAGTTCAGGATCCAATCACACAGGGCGCTGTTGAGCCCGAGGTCTCTGAGCTTGGTGACGAGCTTGGAGGGCACAATGGTGTTGAATGCTGAACTATAGTCAATAAACAGCATTCTCACATATGCATATGTCCCTCTGGTCCAGGTGGGAGAGGGCAGTGTGGAGGGTGAGGGCGATGGCATCTTCAGTTAGACCTATTGGGCCTGTAGGCAAACTGAAGTGGGTCCAGTGAGTCCGGGATGGAAGAGGTGATGAATGATTTGACTAACCGCTCAAAGCACTTCATGATGGTGGAGGTGAGTGCTAGTGGGCGGTAGTCATTCAGGGAGAGGATTTTGGTTTTCTTGGGGACAGGGACAATGGATGGTCTCCTTGAAGCATGTGGGGACTACAGACTGGAGCAGTGACACGTTGAAAATGTCTGCAAAGACGTCTGCCAGCTGATCTGCACACACCTTGAGAGCTCGGCCGGGGATGCCGTCAGGTCCAGGAGCCTTACATGTGTTAATCCGTTTTAGAGTTCTGCACATATCACAGGTGGGCAGTGGTCCTCCTGAGCCTTTTGCACCTCCACAGCTGGAGAGGTGCTCTCAAAGCGGCGGGCATAAAAAGTGTTCAGCTCATCAGGCAGAGATGCAGACATCACCTCAGCACTGCTGATCTTCTTTTTGTAGTCCGTCAGAGTTTTTAATCCGGCCCACATGCTCCTGGTGTTGTTGACGGCGTCACGCTTCAATTTCTGCCTATAGGAAGGCAGCAGCAGAACTGAGGAGTGGTCAGATTTTCCGAATGGAGAGCGAGGCTTAAGAAGGGCCTTGTACGTGTCCATGCGTAAGGGGTGTAAACATGATCGAGTGTGTTCTCACCACAGCTGATGTGTTGGTGGTATCTCGGCAGGACTTTCCTCAGGTTGGCGCTGTTAAAGTCCCCGGCTACAATAAACGCAGCCTCCGGCCGTGAGGTCTCTGTCCTGTCGATAACTCCTATACAGCTCGTCCATGGCCTTGTTGTTGTCGGCGTGTGGCAGAACATACACTGATGTCATGACAACCGATGTAAACTTGTGGTATATTTAAATGAAGAACATGAACAGATAACTGTAAGGAACCTACCCTCTGTATTAAACTCAGCCACCTTTTGTTCACCTCGTGTTCCAGCCATTCTCAGAATTGGCTGTGTTGATATTATATATGGATATAAACCAGAGGCTTTTAGGGTTCAGCTGAGGGCTGGACTCCTAGGCTAGAGGAGCAGTGATGATAGTATATGTAAACAAGTAATGGCAGGGTGATACGAAAGTATAGGTTATGCATGTTTGTCCTTATAAAGGAGAGACACAGCAGCAGAATTCAGCTATATCCATATATGAAACTACGGTCAGCCTTCAAGTGCAGAAGAGGTATAAATGTAGGGTGAACATAGAAGACTTTGAATTCCTGGGTCACCTCATCACAAAGTCGGTTCCTTTTATTTTTTCATGTTCTTACTTGAGGTGTTGGACTTTTAGGGAATTCCCGAAACCCTAGAGGGCCGGGTCTCGTTTTGTTAATGTATTGCTATGCTTTGTTAATCTACAGTTTATGTTTAATAAATTTGTAAGTGTGCAATATATTAATTGAGAGTCCTGCGCATTCATCTCCACTCCAGCACAATACTCTACAAACTCACGCGGAAGATAATAAGGCCATGCATCTGATCATGAGGTGCTCCAGGTCCGGAGAACAGCCCTGTAGAAATAATCTCCACGTCTGAGCACCACTTGTTGTTCACCATGAAGCAGACACCTCCTCCCTTGCTCTTCCCTGAATGAATTGTCCGGTCCTGTCGGTGAATGGAAAGACCCTCGGGAACAATGGCGGAGTCCAGGATCAAAGGGTCGAGCCAAGTTTCCGTGAAAACCAAAACGTTACAGTTTTTAATGTCCCGTTGAAACACCATCCTGCTCCGGAGTTCATCCAGCTTGTTATCCAGGGACTGAACATTAGCCAGAAGAATACTCGGGTAGAGGAGGCCGGTTTTCATTCACGTTTCCTCAGCCGGACTAGGACTCCGGCCCGCGACCCTCTTTTCCTCCGCCGCCTCCGCTGCTCAGGTTCAACAACAGGTAGGCTCCGCCATGGAGATTCCCGTTGTAGCTGTACGCTGGTGGCGGTGGCGATGGCGATGAAAAGCTTTTTCCACCACCGACCTAATTTGTAAGAAGTTTTTCTCTATCATATTGTATGATAGGGCTCTCTTTAGCAGGTTGCATAACTTAAAAGAAGAAATAAATAACAAAATAGTGTAAAACAAACAGCAAAGTTGAGGGGAGAGCTCGAGACACGGCAGCCATCCTCGGCGCCATCTTGAAGCTATGTATGAAACTGTATTAACCCTTGATGACTGATATTTTAAAGAAAGCACCAGAGCACTTGTATGTTTAACAGGGATAATACCTTAGTAGTTGTAATTGTCATGTTTCGTTCAATGTCCTGTTTGTTTTCTGATTTTGTTAAGTTTTGTCTGTCATGTTTCTGCTTCCTGGTTCTGGCGTGTCATGTTTTATTTTGAAATCAACTCTCCCTCATGTTTCAGGTCCCTTTACTTCCTGCCATTGTGTGTTTCCCGCCAGTGTGATTGTCTGCCCCGCCCCTCCCTGATTGTTTCCACCTGTTGCCCTTTCCTCATGTGTATATATAGTCCGCGTCTTCCCCTGTCTCGTTGCCAGATCGTCAAGTGTATCTTCATGTGACAAGTGTTTCTTCAAGTGTTTCACCTAGTGTTTCACCTAGTGTTTCTTCAGGTGTCAGGTTTTTTTACCTCGTGTCATGTCAAGAGCACTTCAGGATCCAGCCACTACCAAGTTTTTGTAAGATCACTTTATTAAAACCTTCAAAACCAATCTTGCCGTGAGTCGTGTCCTGCATTTGGGTTCTCCTGTCTGTTTTAAAAAGCGTAACAGTAATGTGATGATGTTTGCCCAGAACTTCATGGAGAACTGCCTTATCTAAGTATAAGGCAGAGAAAGGTAACTCTAGACACCATTAAAAATAACACTCAAAAGTATGATAAAAGAAAGAAAGGGGCATGGTTGAGCGATACTGAAGGCCTGAAAATCCACATCAAAATCTATTAACAAATCATAAATAAAACTTAAAATAACTTGATAAAATAATCTACTGTTTAAACACTCTACGGAGGTAGATTATCTAAGTAATGATTCACTCAAGTGCAAGAACAACAGAATATGAAATTTGAATTTATTAAATTAGCTAATTGTTACAGTATGTATGTATGTTTGTATATATTTGACATAAGTCCTTTAATTTGTGTTCTTCATTTACTAAATATTTAATAAATATCGTGCAGTGCTGGTCTGCATGGGCTGTTGTAAAAATACTCTTTTATCATTTGATTTATAAATTTCTATTGAGTATAATTATCTTCCACTTTGACTTTGACTGACTTCTTTGTGTGATACTGTTATGTAGAAACCATGACTGGCTCCCCTTTCACTGAACTTTTAGGAACACCCTACTTGAACACATAAACTGTGGATGAACTTCCAATCCTAATACAATGGAATGTGCTCTTCCTCTTGCCAAAAGAAGGGAGAAGAGCACATTCCTGAAAGGAGTGCTCAAAGACTGTCACATTGTTCTAATTTAATTCAGGTTAATTCTGCTACATGCTCAAGATTCAAGATTTTTATTGCCATTTGCACAGATAAAAACAGGTTTCACAGGTGTACAATGAAATTCTTGCTTTGCTCTTCCGTCTTCAATGCCAAGTAGAAAATATAAATACAAGTAAATAATATACACTAATGGCCCTTTTTCACTAGTATCTACTACTCGGCTCGACTTGACTGACTGACTCGCCTCGGTTTGTACGTGCGTTTCCATTACGCGTGTTAGTACCTGGTACCAGGTACTTTCGTAGTACCTACTCGGCCGGGGTTCCAAGCGAGCTGAGTCGAGCCGAAAATGTGACGTCGGCAGACGGAAGGCCACTGATTGGTCAGGGCCTGACGTCACTAGATGCGTTCGGGAGAGCGACTCGTTCGTAAGAGTCAACCGCGCCATTTTTAAAACGCATAATAACAACAACGAACACAATCAGAGATGGCTGCACAGAAATCAACCCCGCGGAGCAACGATTTGAGGTTTGCAAGGTGCAGCAGGTTCTGCAAGCCTTAGGGGCTGACATTGTCTATATTGTTGCAACACTACTCCAATAGCACTGAATAACCTGGTGTTCAGTGTCTTTGTAA
Source organism: Scortum barcoo (assembly GCA_023238725.1). NCBI lineage: Eukaryota > Metazoa > Chordata > Actinopteri > Centrarchiformes > Terapontidae > Scortum > Scortum barcoo. The sequence goes on along the minus strand of CM041536.1, from coordinate 20,285,497 downwards.
TGGTTGAGAGGCTGGGTACCAACATGGGAACATTAGACATGTTGGAAGTTAGTAGGAAAGGGCTATAAGAAGCCAGCAGAGGCCAAAGTCTCCTCTCTTAATGTCTGTTCTCTTCTTCTTTGCCCTTTTCTCTTTTTCTCTCTATTCCTTTTTTTCTTTTTCTTTTTTTTTTTTGAACACTTTTTCTTTCTCTCCCCTCTCAGTCCTGGGACTGGGATGCAGAGCTGATACTTTGTAAAACTAGTGGCCTCCTAAGTTTGGTTAAAGTCCTTGTTCAAATCCAAAAGTCAGAAGTGCAACACCTGCAACAACTAGGAACTTAAAATCCGAGCAGTTGCAAACAATCACCTTTAAAGAAACTCATGCTCCCCACCCCAACCAAACGCCCAGTTTCATCAGCTGAGAGAGAGACTGGGCTCCTCCAACCTGACCCTTTGTCCTTCTGAGCCTCTGAAGCCCAGGCAAAGCACTGGTTTTCTTGTGATCTGATCATTCATTTTTTCATTTAATATTTCAGTCATTCATTCATGTTTCCATGTGTGCATTGCCTTTATTAATTTAAGTGTTTCTGCATAAGTTAGTAGTTGGTGATTAATAAACATTTTGTTTGTGTGTGTGGAATTGGATGCTGTAATAAGATAGATGCAGATAGAGACTTGATTAATAATTTGTTATTAATTAATAAATCAGTTTTCAGTGGTGTCCTCTTCAAAGGGTAACTGTGTTGAACAAATATTAGTTCATTCTGATAGCTTTAAGTGAGTGTACATATGTCACTCAGTAATTCTCCTTTAAATTAAAAGCCAGTTTTCTTCCCCTGCTTATGGAGGGAGGAAAAAACATTTTCAAGGTCCTTCTGATATGACTATCAGATGGCCTGAAACGTCCAACCCATAGTTGTAAGTGTGAAGGTCACTGTGGCCTCAAAAATGAATTTCTTTTTTTTTCTTTTTTTTTCTCCCACACACCAATTAATGCTGTTCAAATACACAATTTTCAACATGTTAAATCCAACTACATGTCACCGACATGTTAACTATGTGCAAACAACGTGTTGTTAACATGTGGCTTGGATGCTGATTTTTAAGACACTTTGACAATGTGTAAATAATGTGTGGTCTCAGACATCAATTTCATGTAATTCTGAGCCATTTGGCCACTTGTACAGTTTGAACACCTGAGTTTTGTAAGTTCTCATTGGCTGCTGAGCACTGGGGTTAAACCATTTCTATAAGCCATCCTTTTATTTCTTTGTCCTTTTCTTCTTTTCTTGTGTAGCCTATGAGATATAATGTCTTTAAATAAATGCAATATTTGAATTGCAATTTTGAGACTTAAATTATTTTCATCAAGATACAATTTCTTCCTTTTTCTCCACTACTGTTTTTTTCTTGGTAAAGAAACATATTAGTATTGTTGGGGAATAACACTGGGTTATGCAACCGATTTGGCAAATAGCCCAGGACTTTGTGTCGAAGGAATATGATGATGTTATCGTTAGCAAGACAAATTGCTTCTCTATGCTGTCACCCATGACTTTTTAACACGCACCAGGTCATGTCAACCTCGCCGGTTGAGAATAACAGGAAAACTTACACCAAAACAGGAAGATGGAATTCATCTGGTTGAAGACGTTGCCAGGAATATTTGCCAAGATCTGTATCACATACACACACATGAAGTATGCAGCCAATATAAGGAGCCCAGTTTTTGTGCAGACAGGACTGTTTTTGAACTTTGGTCAAGATACGTGTCGTGCTGACAATTAGTCTGAATAAAGATCCCGCAAAGGCTGAACCTCTGTCTCCAGTTGCTTGTTTGCATCCTAATTTCTCAACAACATAATTGGCTTTGTCGGCAGGAGAGTGTGTGTGTGTGAGGGTGTGAGTCTGGAGTTGGACTGCAGCCAACCTAAATTCTGTCACATGTAAAGGACAGGCAGAGTGACCATAGGGTCAGCTCTTGTGAATTGGGTTTTTCATACTGGCCAAATATTGCGTGGCAGTTGAGCTGTCCAAATTGTGTGAAGAAGTTGCAAATGTGAAGCAGTGAAGCTGAGAAAAAAAGTGGAAGGCCTGTGATTTCTGTGTGTACTACAGTGGGAAAGCCCGGCCCGGTTGTGTTTTTGATTATTGTGATTACTGTGTGAGGACTGACCAAGTGGGTCAAGGTCCGGGACTGGAATTACAGTTGAGAACTGTGGGAGGAGCGGGGGCAGAAAACACCGAAAGTGAGAAGCTACACCGCAGGTGGCAATAATGCCCGCTTGATGTAAAGTTGATGTGAAAGTGCGCTGACTCTCTAAATAGCTCTAACCATCAGAGGCACCTAACTGAGAACTTTACTAATATAAATAACATGTGAAGTTACTATTTAAGAGTTGAATCGTGTCGGAGTGGCTGGCTGGATTGCAAAAAAGTTTCGGCCATCTCTGCCAGTGTACCTCAGTCACTGCCAGTGTGTTCCAGTCTCTAAACGGGCAAGATAATTTATGCATGTTATTATTATATAGTACCTAGAGCTCCATAAGAGCAAGACCTCACAGCTAAATTGTAAATTGTTAATCAGGCACACGAATATTGGCTTGGGGATATTGCCATAGAGGTCATAAGGAGAGGCTGAAGTAGCTACTCAGCCCTCCAGGTTCCAGAAAATAAATGGATACATGAGCCATTGTGTCTTAAACACAGTGGACACCAATGAGCCGCGTCTGGCAATAAACTGTGAGTGACAGTGAATGCCGGCGGGCTTGACAGTGCACACAAGCATTTCCCTAGTTCAGTATCTCCTAATAAAGTTCAAACACAAAAGCTAAGCTGGAGCAGCCTGTGAGAGAAGGTTTAAAAGTGTTTCAGAGGAATCCACTCCCTAAACTCACTCAAGTGTAATCATCAGAGCTGAAAGGAGGGAGACACCTTTTCCTTTTTTCATACTCAGATGGAACAGAGGGCTGACTCCCCCGCCTTTCGCTCACCACCAACTTGAGGCTGAGAAACCTTTTCTTTTTTCTGCTCTTTTCCTCTGGAGCCAGAGAGTTTGCTCTGCATAAAACATTATCAGCAAAATAAAATAAAGAACACCTTTTAAGCCATTTTTAACACAAAATCTAAAACAGTCAAAATGAGTATAACACCAGTGTTACTTATTGGCAGCAGATATCCTGATCACTTAAATGAAACTATGATGTTGACAATGGTGTTGATGAATCTACATCTCGTGTTCGAACTGAACAAAACCAACTAGCCGCCACACAACAGGGATCTCCCGGGACGCCTCCCAATGCACACACAATGCGTCCACTTCTCCACGCGCGGGCACCTCACAATAGGCAGGTGCAAAGGTGGACCCCACAAATAAAACACCTAAAACACCCCCTCCTAATGGCAATCCAATATAGGAGTGGGCACCTGAACACTACAGCACCACTAGAAAAGGACAGATGAGAGGAAAGGTACCAGTTTTAGACTGTTATGCAGAAAAGAGGAGAAGCATGTGAAACCAAACTGGGTCCACCTCATACTGGGTTGAACTCGATCATACAGGCATTGACGTAGACAGAGAAATAAATAGAACGGTGATTCAAGAATTGGAGGAAGATATAGATGAGCATCATAAAGACATATGTGAAAACCCTGAACAGGCAGCTGAGCCACAGTCAGGACAGGAAAGCACAGGTAGACAGCAAAGAGCAGAGAGAAATTATGATCTCAGATATAGACCAAACATATATACATCTGACAGATACACATCCTGGCCAATTTCCAATTCTAATCAAAGGCACTCAAGGCCATTATATTCCATGGCAAACCAATGACTTTGCAGGGCTGGTTGGCAAACTGCCCGACGTCCATGAGGGGGCCAGCAAGTGGATTAGGGCGTACGAAGAAGAGACTGTGGGTAAGATGCTAGCCTTGGGGGACATTAAAGCCGTGTGGGCATAAACCATGGTGCTCCAACAATGGAGAACCTACTGAGGCATAGCGGAAAAGGCCAATGTAGATTTATGTTCCGCATTTTTCAGCATACCATTGCATGAAGACTCTAGAGATCTTTTTGCGTTTATGTACAGAGGTAAGAAATTAACTTACTGCCGCATTCCCCAGGGGCTCAAATTGAGCCCACATGTGTTCAACCAGGTGTTAAAACAGGATCTAGAGGATATAACTATTAACAGCACATTGTTACAGTATGTAGAAGATCTTTTAATCTGCTCACCAACATTGACTTGATGACTGCCACCATGACGCAGTAAAAGTCCTTCAAAGGTTAGCAGAAGGAGGTCATAAAGTTTCCAAAACAAAACTTCAATGTTGCCAAACACAGGTAGAATAATTGGGAAGATTGATCTCACGTGGAACCATTGCAATATCTACCTCTCAATTGGAGGGAGTGAGCAAGGCTCCACGTCCCAAAGACAGTACAGCAAATGATGACATTCATGGGGCTTGTAGGATACAGCTCAGATTGGATTGAAAACTTTGCTGAAATAACTGCACCACTGAGGCAAATTGTGAAAGACGCAGGAACACAAACACTAAAAGCTCCACTTTGGTAGACAAACGAAGCTACGATAGCTTTTGAAACAATTAAACAGGAAATGCAACGTGCTCCAGCGTTAGCAACACCTAACTATGAGAAATCATTTTTGCTGTATGTTTCAAACCGACACTCTATGCCTCTGCAGTGCTAGTCCAAGACATATGTAGTGGCAGACAGAAACAACCAATTGCATATTACAGCACAAAATTCGACAATGTTGTACAAGGCTGGCCACCGTGTTATCAGCAGCAGCTATCTGCCGTCCATTTTGCCTATGAAAAAGCGACTATAACTACGGGATATCCAGTAACTATTCTCACACACCACAAAATAGCAGAGCTAATAAATCAAGAGAAGTTTGTTGTAACTCAAGCAAGATGTTTGCAATATACACCATTGTTAACTTACCCTGACATAACTATTAAAAGATGTGCCACAACAAACCCAGCTAATGCCATTCCGTTGGAGTTTGAAGGAGAACCACATGAGTGCATTGCAGAGACAATGAAGTACACAAAGTTGAGACCAGACTTAGAATCTGTTCCATTACTGTCCGCTGACACAAAATTGTTCGTGGATGGTTCATGTTTCAAAGATCACCTTGGTAACCATGCAGGATTCGCAGTTGTGAAACAAGAGGGTGAAAAAATTTGAAGTAATAAAAGCTGAGAGCTGCAAACAGCCATGTTCAGCACAGTTGGCCGAGCTCAAAGCTCTGACTGAAGCTTGTGACTTGGCTCGGGCGTAGGTGGCTAACATCTACACAGATTCTGCTTATGCACACGATGTCTGTCACATGTTTGGAGTGTTGTGGAAGCAAAGAGGCTTTAAGAAAACAGATGGCCCCATCCAACATGATAGGTTGATAAAAGCTCTAATGTCAGCAATGATGCTGCCGTGACATCTCACAATCATAAAATGTCAAGCACACCGTAAAGGTAATGATCATGTAATCAGAGGTAACAAGTGCAGCAGACGAAGCAGCTAAAGCAGCTTCCAAAGGTCAAGAAGCCATTTTGTCTCCGGTGATATCGTTAGAACCTTCAGCCACACCCAAGGATATCATTCTGATACAGGAAGAGGCAGGACAGAATGAAAAAGTACTCTGGCAAAAATGGGGAGCCACAGTAGATGACAAGGGGTTGTGGAAGACACATCAGGTTCTCATAGTTGCACCTGTAACACTGCTAACCATACTGATATCACAATCCCACAGTGTTGACCACTGTGGAAGAGTGGAAGGTGGTAAAGAAAATAAAACAACAGGGCTACTGGTCACCATACTTACAAGCTATGGTTGACGAAGTTCTAAACCAATTTGAAATCTGTGCACAAAAACACATTCCAATTCCAGAAGGACCGTTTAAACACCTAGCCCTCAACTATGTTGCGATGATAAAATCAGTACATGGTAAGAGGTACATGCTTGTTGTAATCGACGATTTAGCCTGGGTGGAGGCAACTCCCTCTAAAGATCTTGGAGCAGAAACACATTTCTGATAAGAGAAGTTATTCCACGATTTGGCATACCATCTGAGATAAGTTCAGATAACGGCTCAGCATCCGTACAAAAAGTTCCCAAAGGTATTTTGCAATAGCTGCATATAAAACAAAGGTTGTCCGCAGTATACCACCCAGAGAGCAATGGGATGGTTGAGCGAATCAATGGAACCTTGAAGGCAAAAATGAATAATATCTGTGCCAGCACAAAGCTAACCTGGGTTGATACTCTGCCACTTGCTTTAATGAGTTATCGCATGTAAAGTCACCGCAGCACGCATCTAACCCCGCATGAAATGTTAACGGGTCGACCCATGCCTGCACCTCAGCTGAGAGGTCCCTATAAAGGACACCCACTTGAGCAATTACAGATAGAATAGAAGGATTACATGAAGCAATTAATGGCAATCCATAGATCAAACTATCTGCAGGAGAAAAGGAGGGAGCCAACTCTCAATCAGGAGATTGAGAGGCCAGTTGTGCCTGGGGACCAGGTCTACATCAAAGTTTTCAGGAGAAAGTGGCGACGAGAGGCAACATGCACGGCTGTTCAGGTCGAGGGGAGCACAACTTGGTATCACCTGACACATTGCACAAAAGTGCAGGACAAAATCAAAGGTGACATAATGGAAAAAACTGAGGAACACAATGACTCTGTGGTGCATGTTAAACTGTCTGCTACTTTTGTTGAGGATCCTAGTGAGCCTCCCGGTCCAAGGTGATCCAAACGGCGAGCTGCTGCTGGAGGAACTCTAAAGAGGAGCCAAAGCCAATGAATCAGATGAGTATGATGCAACAACACACTTGTCCTCACAGATAGAGCCAAAACCCATGCCGACATGCTCATCCATACTCTGTAACATTACTCATACATATGTACGCACACGCGTGTAACAAAAGACAGCTGTAGAAAGGATGGAAATGGCAGGGTAAATGGATTCTCCCGACCGGAAGGAAAAAGGAAAGGAAAGGAAAGGAAAACACATTGTATATCATAAATATAATATCACGAGAATATGTGAGGGGACAATTGTGTGGGCTTGCAATAAGTAAAACGGTGAGACAGTGGGGAACAGATGTATGTCAGGTGAAATTGGTGGCAGGAGGCCCATACATGGTAGAGATGCGACTGAATGAAGGATTCAGGATTGACGCTAAGTACTATGCACAGACGCAGGTGATACATTCAGACGTAGGACTTAGAAGGCAGGCTAACCTTGAACTTGTACAAGTAAGAGATGTAGATCCAGTAGCCCCAACACCCCCAGTAAACAGAGGTGAGATAGACAATAAAACGTCTAGCGTGGCAGAGGTAGACCTCGAGATTCCAATTATAAGCCAAAGTAATCATTCTGATGAATTAAACAAAACCATTAACATTCCCAATGCATGTATCATTAGCAAGACAAATTTCTTCTCTGTGCCGTCACCCATGACCTTCTAAGACGAACCTAAGTCATACAACCTCGCCGGTTGAGAATAAACAGGATGGTGGAATTCATCTGGTGAAAACATTGCCAGGAGTGTTCGCCAAGACTTGTATCACATACGCATTTACACATGAAGTATGCAGACAATATAAGGGACCCAGTTTTTGTGTGGACAGGACTGACATTGGTCAAGATACGTGTCGTACTGACAATTTCTCTGAATAAAGATCCCGCAAAGGCTGAACCTCTGTCTCAAGTTGCTTGTTTACATCCAAATTTCTCAACTACATAATTGGCGTTGTTAGCAGGATGGCAGCAAGCCCATACATGGAATGAGGGGCATTGATGTAGGCAACACAACAGTTAATTGCAATATAACGTGGGTGCTGTCTTGGTTTCCCAGCTCAAACATGACACCAGTCTTTGTAACTAAACCTGTGTGGTTTGAAAATCCAATACCATTAAACCATAACTGTGCAAATCTAACTATGGCAAGTCCAATATTGCAGTTAATAAGTGGACAAACTTATGCAATTGCTGACAGCTATTGGATGTGTGGTGGTGACACCCTAAGGCACATCCTCCCACCTCGATTGAATGGGCTGTGTACTCTAGTGAGAGTCCAGTCGTAATGATGTATGAGGGAGTGGATCAGATAGTTAATGTTAAGGAAAGGTGTTTAAAGCACAGGATGAGGTCAGAGCAGGATTAGAGTCAATACTCCCGTCGATCACAATTAACAAAAATGTTAACTGGATAAACTATGTGTACTATAATCAACAGAGATTCATTAACTACACCAGTGAGATTCTGAGTGCCGTAGGTAAACAGTTGCATGCTACTAGTATAATGGCTTGGCAAAACAGACAAATGCTTGATTGGATATTTGCAGAGAAGGGGGGAGTGTGTAAAAAGTTTGGGACATATTGTTGTACATTCATACCAAACAACGCTGCACCTGATGGAACCTTTACTGTTGCCATGGAGAAGCTAGAGGAGCTAAGGGGGCGAGGTGAATGAGAGTGCTGGTAAGGGGGGCCTATCTTGGGATGGGTTAGACAAAGTTTTAGGAAAATGGGGTGCCATTTTGGCAAAAGCAGCAATCAGTGCTGTGCTAGTTCTAATTGTAATTTTCTTGTTGACATGTTGCATCCTGCCCATGCTGAGGAGAAAGTGCCAGCAGAAGATGTCGAAAGAAATGATGGGACTTCAAGAAAGCTCACATGCTACACATGTCTACTCCACAACAGCAGGCACAAATCCTCATTGCTCTCCAAGAAATAGGTTTGGAAGTACCTGATTTGTTCCCAGTTCCTTCATACACGAACGACAATCCAGAAGAAGAGTAAGGTCTGAGAAGAACGGACTGATACACACACATATGTTCACTTGGAGAGAAATGGACTGACACTCATATGTCTAATAAAGAGAACCACATCACCACTATCACATAATCATGTTAGATCTTATAGTGTAGTACCATATGCATACGTTTAGTATACTCATTTTAGTAGTAACAAAGTATGACATCATATTTCATGTCATACTTATTTTTACTACATCTGTTTTAACAAAATTATCATTACTCATATGTCATACTCGTATTGTCATATTGTTGTTTTCAGTAAGTTCATTATCAACCTCACATTTAATCACGTATTCTGAGTTTCTGTTGACATGTTCTTTTACATGTTTGAGATGTTCTTGGGAGCAAGGTCGCCTGGTGGGAGGGTTTTTCACTCCTATACACTGAGAGCATCCCATTGTCATTATTCTGCTACCATTTATACTGATACATACAAATACATGTTTACCTTTATGTGTAGTGTAATGGAAATCTGTCCTTATTATTATTATATTTTCCTTATTATATATGATTAGTCTTTATGTCTTATAATCATATATAATAGTCTACTTTTCTCTCATACCATGCTGAACTGATCTCATACAACAGACAGGCGAGGCATCACAAGGTTGTCTCTTACTGGTGTTAAATCTTAGCCACAACAGTCTGATTAAATATCTTCTTTCTAGATTCCTTTCACATGCAGACGATGTAACCCTGAAACAGTCTACTAGGAAGGGTTGACAAGATCTCACACTCCCTCCCTTCCCCACCTTTCCTTTGTTTGTATCCCATTATAAGTATCTGTGTTATCACTTGTGAGTCCTCATCCAGCTGAGCACACACTCGGTTGTCTGACAGCTCACCTTCTTGCAAGAATACATTACATCGATCAGTCAGGAGATGGTCCCCTGAGAAGGAAAGTGCCTTGAGAGACTGCTTTAATACCACAGTCTGGGATGTGCTGATGAACCCGCATGGTGAGGACATAGAGGGGATGACACAGTGTCTGATGGATTACCTGAACTTCTGCGCAGACGTGGTCTCCCCTGTCAAGACACTGTCCGCTGCTACCCTAATAACAAGCCATGGGTAACACGGGAAGTCAAGACTGTCCTCAACAAGAAGAAGGCTGCCTTCAGGAGCAGAGACAGGGAGGCCATGAAAGCAGCACAGCAGGAGGTTAAACACTGTGTGAAGGAAGCCAAGGACAGCTACAGGAGAAAGGTGGAGCAGAAGCTGAGGGAAAACAACATGAGGGAGGTCTGGGAAGGTGTGAGGCACTATCACAGGTCTCAACACAAAGACCAGAGCCGTAGGGGGGACAATGGAGAGGGCAAACGAACTGAATGACTTCTTCAACAGGTTCAACCAGCCCTTGGCCCCCCCACCCCCGCCCTCACCACAGCCACCCCACCCTCTCCCCTCCACACATCTCCCTCCAGACACCACAACACCACCCCCTCCTCCCCCACATCAACACAATCGCCACTCATCACCACAGACCAGGTCAGAGGACAGCTGAGGAAGCTCCGACCCAGGAAAGCCGCAGGCCCAGATAAAGTGTGTCCAAGACTACTGAAGACCTGCGCGGCAGAACTGGGGGAACCACTACAACGGATCTTCAACCTTAGCCTGCAGATTGGGAGAGTGCCCACCCTCTGGAAGACATCCCGCATCGTTCCAGTTCCGAAGAAGAACCGGCCCAGCGAGCTGAATGACTTCCTGACCAGTGGCGCTCACTTCACATCTGATGAAGACGTTGGAGCGGCTCTTCCTCAGCCTCCTCAGACCCCAGGTGCAGCACGCCCAGGATCGCCTGCAGTTCGCCTACCAACCAGGTGTTGGTGTGGAGGATGCCATCCTCTACCTGCTCCATCGAGCCCACTCCCATCTGGATAAGGGAAGCAGCACAGTGAGGATTCTTTTCTTGGACTTCTCCAGTGCCTTCAACACCATCCAGCCCACTCTGCTTCGGGACAAACTGAGCAGGATGGGAGTGGACCCCCAGCTGATGGACTGGATCTCCGACTACCTCACTGGCAGACCACAGTACATCGGGCTGAAGGACATCAACGTCTGACACGGTGGTCAGCAGCACTGGAGCCCCCCAGGGCACAGTGCTGGCCCCTCTTCTCTTCACCCTGTACACCTCAGACTTCTTCTACAACTCGGAGCTGTGTCATATTCAGAAATAGGCTGACGACACAGCCATCGTTGGGTGCATCAGGGAGGACAGAGAGGAGGAGTATCGGAGACTGGTAGGGGACTTCGCTGCATGGTGCCACACTAACCACCTACAGCTCAACACCTCTAAGACGAAGGAGCTGGTTATTGACTTTGGGAGGTCCAGACCAAGTCCGCGACCAGTCCTGTTAGAGGGAGCTGAGGTGGAGGCTGTGGATTCCTTACAGATACCTCGGGCTGTGGCTGGACAATAAACTGGACTGGACAACGCACACCAGCCACCTGTATGGGAAGACACAAAGCAGGTTGTACTTCCTAAGGAGACTGCGGTCCTTCAACATCTGCAGCAAACTTCTGCAGATGTTTTACCAGTCTGTGGTTTCCAGTGTCCTCTTTTACACTGTGTGGTAGGCTGGGGGGGCAGCATATCCAAGAAGGACACAACTCCACAACTCCTCACAAGGGGGGAGGAGGACATAGAGTAGGGGTGGCAGCCATTGTACACTTACCTGTACAACACATACAAACACTTTGGACACTTTTTCCTCTGGTGCAATAATAACCTCATCATATGGTGCAATAACTTTAATTTATAATCCGTAACTTATTCCATACAAAGCCATAACTTATTTCTACAAGCCATACTCAGCTCTATATATTTACTTATATTATTTTATTCTCATTTCTTATTTTTTGTATTTTTTTAAGTACTTACTGTTTATTTTTCACCTGCATGCTTCTTCTGTATATATATGCTGCTGGAAACTTAAATTATCCCTGAGGGAGTCATCTCAAAGGGATCAATAAAGTCAAGTCTAAGTCTAAGTCTAAGTCTCTATTAAAATATAAAAGGCACTCTGGTCGGATCAATTCTCTTTAATTTCCAGTACAGACAAAATATATTTTTTCCACAACAGTAGTTACATATCTGTAATAGTGTTGATGTACTTATGTAACAGTAACATATCCTTGGTTATGCACACCACATAAGTAGTTCAGTATCACTCACACACACACACATACATTGTATGGTAACACCCTTGGCAACAAAGGCAGTGTGTAATCCAATTGGAAATGGATAAAATCCATTTAAGGGGGGACTATGTTGGAGAAAAACATTAGGTTGGGTAACCGATTTGGCAAATAGCCTAGGAATTTGTGTCTAAGAAATATGACAATGTTATCATTAGCAAGACAAATGGCTTCTCTGTGCCGTCACCCATGACCTTCTAAGACGAACCTAAGTCATACAACCTCGCCGGTTGAGAATAAACAGGGATGGTGGAATTCATCTGGTGAAAACATTGCCAGGAGTGTTTCGCCAAGACTTCGTATCACATACACACACATGAAGTATGCAGCCAATATAAGGGACCCAGTTTTTGTGTGGACAGGACTGTCTGTGAACTCTGGTTAAGATACGTGTCGTGCTGACAGTTTGCCTGAATAAAGATCCCACAAAGGCTGAACGTCTGTCTCCAGTTGCTTATTTACATCCAAATCTCGCAACAACAGTATACATTTGAGCTTCAGCATCATTCATGACACTTTTGTTTTGTATCATTAAACACATTAACAATTTGTGTAGGGAAAAGGTTACAGCACTCAGTAACTCAGGGCTGGTATGGATAGCTACACATCACTGTCTTTGGGAAAACAACATAAACTTTTTTGCGCGGTTTAATTGAATTTTCAGTTTTACAGTTTTCAATAAATTTCTTAGGCTACATAAAAAAGTAAAGGGAAAAAAGTGAAAAGGACTGAGAAATAAAAGGATCATTTGCTTGAGTGGAAGGCAACCCCTTGGCTTAATATTAAAAACGAGAGTCTGAAGTCAATCAGAATCAGTCTTTAAGTTTATTAATCATTCAAGTATTTCATTCACTGGTGAATGAATGTCTTCGGTTATTGTGTGGCAACTGCACTTTGTGGAAATAACAGTGACCAGCACTTGCTGAAAATCCAGCCTGGCCACTGGCCAATCATGGAGATTTGCCAGTCCTTTGATACCACAAAAAACACTGATACTGAAGGACTCTGGGAAGTGGGCCAACTTCCTGACACTGTTATGTCTTATTTCATCCTAAGACAATGTTTTTACAAACATGCTTGCAAACTAATTGCATATCACTTGTAAGCTATTAAATTGTCACAGCAGACCATCTGAACATCATAAATCATCCACTAGCTAATGAGCTGTCACAAACAGTGTGCTTAGACCAGTTTAATTATTTTCTGTCATGCCCCCCCCTAGGGGACAGACATTTTTTTCACGCCCCCCCCGAATTGAAATACTATTGAGAACCTGATAATATTTATTTATTTATCTGTACAAACCACTGTATGAGTTGCTGCACCAGCAATCTGCATACAATCATCTGATTATTAAAATAGATTAATAAAATGAGCTGAGATAACATCTGCAACAACTTAAAACAATTTCCTTGTTCAGTTTATTAACTCAGTTTGTAACATTTAAACAAGACTGCTCAGCCTGTGTGATTCTCAAAACAGAGAAAAAAAGTGCAAATGATTCACTGGGATGTGCATTTTTATAGACTTAACACAGTAACATTCAAAACTTTTTTAAACTGTAAACATTGGTCACTTGTCAGCTTCATCAGCTTATTCCTTTTCAAGAAAGGTACAGTGGTACCTTGACTTACGAGTGTCCCAACTAACGAGTTTTTCGAGATACAAGCCGATTTTTTTTCTTTGAGTTGAGAGCTAAAACTCGAGTTACGATCAAGCTTCAGATGTCCCACCGTTAGTTGGTGCAGTGAACCCCACAGTGAGCAGCTCGCAGTGAAGCAGCAGTGTTGTGTCGCATTTGTGCTTTCGGTTATTTTGCAAAACTTCGTTTTTCCAACCATGGGTCATACATTTTACATTACATTTTATAAGTACAATGTACTAAAACATGTAACAAAAAATTGCGGTGTTTCAGGGGGGTCCGGAACAGATTAATGGCATTTCAATTCATTTCAATGGGGAAAATTGATTTGACATACGAGTAATTTGAGTGAGTCACGGAGCTACGAACGTCACGGAACGAATTAAACTCGTAAGTAAGTCAAGGCACCACTGTATATGACTTTTTAACATTTGTTTTTTTGTGCAAAATTTGCAACAATATTGCTTATATTTTAGCTTATCAGAAAGGGATGAAAAGTGCATAACATTTGCATTTACTTTGTACTTCTGTACTTTTTACTGTGTACTTCTACCGCTATTTGTCAAGTTTAGGTGTCTTGAGGTCTCTCAAAGTTTCTGGAACCCCTTAAGACCATCTGATCTCTATCCGAATGCCTGGAACCGTCAAGAAGATATTCCCATAAGTATACAATCCATCTAGCCTTTATCTTCATATAACCTATGCAGTTTACAACTACCATGTGTGCATCACACGCTACCACCGTGTGTCCTGTAGGCTATCTCTTGTGTCACAACATCAGGTGGTTAAACGCATACACAGTCAGAATAATAAATTCATGTTTACATTCCAAAGCAAAAAGTATCTTCAAGGTTCGGGTGGACTAAACCTTAGCCAACATTACAGTCAATCAGCATCATTAAAACGTCTTTATTATCAGCTTTATTATACATCTAACAGGCAGATACCTCACTAACTATATATGACTCAACACTTAAAATGCTGATATGCTGGTATCAGACAATTTTACCACAACATTTAGCAGTCAATGGGAACTTACAACACTCTATGTGAAGTTTATGTCCAAGAAAACACAGTATTGACACATTGTCAACCTTTCATCAAGCGTTGATGATGTGTTAAAAATGAATATGTTAACATGTTATTTGTGCGTCTTCAGCATGTTGTCGACAGGAACTCAAAGTGTAGAAAATCATGTGTATTTGACCTGTATGGCTTTCTATGTAAGTGCAACTTTATTTTAAATCTGTCTTTTCTTTTACCCTTATTTTTCTGTACCATAATATTATGATTTATGTTATATTGATCATTTATTTTCTCCTGGAGCTCACTCTGAATTGTTTTTGTCTTTCATGGTAGTGTAGGTACATTTGTATGCAAGATATTGGCCTAATTACTGGCCATAATTATTTTCCAAAATGTAAAAACTGAACTGAATGTAGTCACTCACCAAAGTCAATGTAGAAGAAACAAGGGACTTGCCATGCATTGAAAAAAGCTTAGCGCTGGACCAAATTAGATTTATTATACTAATGTTTTGTTGATGGCAAATAAAATGTTGATGTACACCCAGTGATGATTCATAGATACACCACATGCCCCTCAAGATTTCCTGCATGCCCACTACAATATACACTGACATAAAAAGCAGTCTTTAAAAAAAAACAAACAAAAAAAAAACCCCACAATATTCACCCAAATTACATTTTACATTTAAAATTACATTTTAAGTTAGAGACCCATACTTGTTTGTTTTCCTTAAATCTTTTCTTGCTGTGAACCTATATGCTGCCTGAGTCACCAACAGACCACAGCAGGAGAAAGGCAAGAGAGAGGAGAGCAGTCCCTAGGAGGTCTGCGAGGGCTGTGAGGTAGGGGATAGAGTAACTGTCGGGGTCTTTGCCCCTCCGCCATAGACAGTGAACCACACAGTCGGCTGTGCACAGCAGGGAGAGGACCTGAGAGACAGACATGACTGATATTGTAAAACACTGATAAAGTATGGAGGAAAAGAGGAAAAAAAACGACGTCACATTTGACTCACCTGAATCAGGGAGGCAGACAAGAAGGCGACAGTCAAGAGAGGACTGGGCAAAGTGTGGTCTCCTTTCATCAGGTGAATCATGTATAAGAAGACGAGCTGACCGGGGATGACCAGAAGAAGTAGAATCTGAGCGGATCGACGGTTTGGTCCTACCATGACAAAGAGCACCACGTGTGTATGTTTGGGTGTAGCATGTGTGTACTGTGGATTAGTACAACAGGCCAGTTTACATGTAAATGTTTTGAACCTTTGAACTTTACCTGAATCAAAGAAAGTGCGACATGGGTTGTAGCAGCACTGACGGTTTTCAGGAACTTCTCCAGGGGAGTAATTTAAATGCAAATTAGTAGAGATACGACTAGACTGGATGGAGACGAGGTTTCCTCCAATACCTGAACAGGAAAGAAAAGGTGGGGGAATTGTCAACAGTGGGGTTATATTTGCATGAAATGTGTCATTTAGCCTTCTGTCTGGTGGTATGAATAAAGAAGGTAGCATATGGATAACAAAATAAAATGAATAAATGGTGACCGCTTCGCTTGAGATCAGACTTATGACATGCATCTTTGCAGTGTTTTTCAAGTGAGAAAGCAAACACAGTTTTGAAAACTTTAAGAAAAAAATAGCAGAATATGCCAATAATAGGAGTTCCCAACCAGTTTTAAAGAGTATTTCACAAGTTTAGTATTGCACCCCTACATCATAGTTAGACTCACACCTTACCTTCTCAAAACTTGGCACCTACATTCCTCACAATTCAACCTGACAATAGACATGTAGATCAGAGATTCAGGTGTGTGTTGTTTGTGTGTGTGTGTGTGTGTGTGTGTGTGTTTGTGTTTGGCCACAAGCTGCTACCAGAGGAGTGGGCTGCAGAGGTCTGATAAGTTTGTGTGTGTGTATAGATCAGCTGAGACAGTCCAGCACAGCAGGGTGTAAGATGCAGACAGGAACAGCGTACATAACCAAGTGGCTGGCAAAGTGTTCAGGAACATCTGCCCTGAGTTTGGGCTGGAAGCCCCCCAGTCAGAAACATACCTCCTAAAGTGGTTGAGAATGACCGTGCTAAGAGTCTGTGGGACTTCCAACCAAACCAAACAAACAACAGAAGAAGGCAGTGGTGATAGACTGTAACATCAGGAAGAGCTGGAATAGCACCAGAAGCTGAAAGAGGAGCTAGAAAAGATGTAGGACAGCTGTGGTGTTAGTGGTGTTCGGAGCACTGGGGGCTGTGAGCCAAAAAACTGAGAGAGTGGCTCCAGCATATTCCGGCAACATTACAACATCTGAGGGCTCTGCCCAGAAGAGTGCAATCCTAAGAACAGCTAAGATACTGCACAGAACCCTTAAACTCCCAGGCCTCTGTTAGAGGAGGAACATAAACAGGGACTGCTCCGTAGCTACATGTCACAAAGAAAGAAGGATTGTTATTGCAAGAGAGGCAGACAGTGTACCAGCGTGCCAGGAGCACCCCGACACAGGAATGTGGATGTGAAACAGGCAGCTTCACTGAGCAACAGCTGTGAATGTTGTACACGTTTTTCTGCGTCTGTGTTAGTAAACTCCTCATAGGTGTGATCTTTTGACCATCTCCAGCGCACTCAACTTTGTGAATTCACACAGTGAGCCAAAAAAACCCACTGTGTTTGAAAATGGGAAATGTTAAATTATAGTTATTATTCTAGGAATTTGCACACAGATAAAGAATATATATATGCTTGTTTGCAATCAACCGGCTGTCCGCTGGAGATTTTTTATGTGTTACAGAAAAATAACTGCGAGGTTTTCTATCAGTTTGCCTTTGTCTGCCCCACATTTTCTTAAAGTCAGCTAGAGGTAACAAATGTCTTGGAGTGGGGGAGTTGCATTTCTGTGGAGCCACTGGAGAGTCTTGAGGCAGTCAGGGGTGCAGCGAAGCCAACAACTGCAATGCTGGCATATTTTCCACGTATTTGGAATTTACTTGTGTCCGTTGGGAATTGAAAGGAGGGAGACTTACCATTTATGACTGGAGCATAAACTATTATTCCTTCCAGCTTTGGATCTGCCACCGTCTTGTCCAGAATAAGTCCTCCAATACTAAAAAGAAGAAAATCAAATTAATGTTTTAGAAGTTTGATATATTCTGCTGGCACTACAACACAGTGACAGGCTCAACAAAATGATCTGGGATCTGTGCAGGAGAACAAAGCTGAATGAAGTGTGATGCAGTTTAAGGAGTACAGTATGTAATACAGTGTGGGAAATATAGATTTATAGTACAACTCAGTTTATGGATGACAATGGAGCTTAATTTTTGTTCTTTCAACCAAAAATGTAATTTATCACACAGCGATGAGAGGGAGATGATAAGTGTTTTTTCAGAGCTTTTTTAAGGCCTGGAACTTCTTTATTCCCAGGAAAGTTTTTATTAATTAACTGAATTATAAACATCAACATCCACATGACATCTAAATGTATAAAAGAAGTATGAATACATGTGCTGGCTTTTGTAGAAGTCAGTTACAAGAGTGAGGTTAGGACCTGCTGATGACCATTGCTGTAACAACAGGTTCCCAGCCTGTGCGGAGCAGGATGTGACTGGCTGGATGTTTGGAGGCGATGACCACCCAAAGAGGAACCAGGCACAAAAAGAACAGATCCACCAGATACAACACGTAGGCATACAAATCTGTCAAGAGACACATATATATATACAGTAAGTCATAATTTGAACTTTATTTTCAACCAGTCTAAAATCCTCTCTGGTTTCTGGTCTTTATGGATTTGTTAAAATAACATGACCTCTGACCATGATCTCGTTGTCCTCATCTCTCTTTACCTACGATGGAGTAAAACAACTGACTGAAGCAGGCCAGCAAGGCAAGAGTGATGAGATCCCCGATGCTGGCTGCCATGGGTGTGGCTACATTGTCCGGGTTGATTCCCATCCGCTTGGAACCAATGATCACTCCCACCATAATAATACCTAGAGAGGGTTATTGAAAATAAAGGAGATGGGGGGTCAAAAAGGAAAGTAAAGGGCAGCTTAGAAGTATCTCTTGTGCATGTAGCCCTTGCTGCACCTATGTTAACTCATGTGTTGATCAGAGGAGATCCTTCAACCAAAAATGATAAACACCATGCAGTACTGATTTAGGCTGTGACAACTTGTGACAACCCCCCGTCCCATTTCTAGAATCATTTCTCTCATGGAGAGCAGCTTGCGAGACAAAATTGTGTTTTTCCCAGGTGTAAGGTTAAGAATTTATAGTCGGTCCTGGGTGGTATGCATGCATGCTGAGTTTAAGTAAAGTAATATATATCTTAAGCTAACTAACAGAACGGCTGTCAGAGAGAAAAGAATTATATGTGGAAAGGACAAAGGTGAAAATCCAAATGTGGCCAGAAGAATCTTCGAACCCTGATGATGCTTAGAGTTGTGGTGAACAGATTCTGTACACTCTGTATTCTCCTTTGGCTGAATAAACCAGCCTTACAGAAGCTCAACTCATGGTCAAGAAAATCTTTTCTAACACCAGGTTTTTAGAAAAAATTGGACAAAGAAAAACTTAAAGGGGGCTTAAAACATAATAATTGGTAGTAGTCTTGTACAGAAAAAGCAGTGAGGAATGGTGGGATGTAAGCAGCTGGTCAAAACAGAGGATGAGCAAAAGAGACTGGATTTCACAGAAACACTGAGGTCAACAAGCTAATTAAACTTTGTGAAGCTTTCTGAGGTCATGGGTGAAGCAGAGAAACTGGAACATCAAGAGGTTTGACAGATGTGGAAGCGATGTGTATACGTGTTTTACCTTGCAACAGTGAAGCCACGAAGGCAGTAGAAACACTGGTTGAACACAGGAGAATCACGTGATGAAAGGGCATCTTCCCTTCTGCCATCCAGCCCAACATAGTCGCCATCAAAGAGGCTAACAGGCCGAGCACAGTGGCCTGCAGCTGTGAAGTGAGAGAGGATACAATGAAAATGGATAAACAGGTAATGATACAGAAATTCTTGACTGGAAGATGAAAATCCACATAATTTGTTAGAACACCTCAGATAATAATAATGAATATAATATAATATATATTTAATATTGAATATATTGATTTTGAATGAAAGATAATGTACCTGTTTGAGCGCCAGGTTCCCAACAATCAACATCCACTTTTCTCTGGCAGTTTCCATTTTTCCTGTATTCACCTGACAATATGAGATACATATATAACACATAAAATGAAAACATTAAACATCTATGTGACAAAGCTTCAGAACAACTAATAGCCAAAATCATTAACACACAGTTTATTATTGCTGACAAATAATAATTGTTGACTTTTTTTTTTCTTTTTTTTGCTGTTAGTTGCTGATGTTTAGTTTACTGTGGGTGTATTACTCAGTCTCAGTGGTAAAGTACGCCTCCTAGTGTTACAATCAAGAAGTCAGAAATAAAAAAGCTGACGAGCCAGCAGTTAATAAAGGACAAATGCTGATTTAGTGTTAGTTTGGCTCGATTTCACTTTGACAAATGTTTGGAGTCGATTTGGTTCATACATAATTATATTCCTTAATGAGTAATAGGTCATAGGTGGTGGCATTTATTTCTTTCACTTGACCTACTTTAAGTACATTTTTCTTATCATACTTTTGTATTTTGTACTCTTGTAAGAGTACCAAGAGTACCTCTCCACTTGCTCTGCCTGGACAATAACCAGGACAAGGGACCCTGTTCCATTGGTCATCCACCATCAAATCTTTAGTCTTAATACTGAGCTTCAGGTTATTCTTGCTGCAGCATGTGACAAAACTGTTTATCAGTCTTCTGAGCTCCTCCTCAAGGTCATCATCATACTTTTGGAGGTAGCAGGAACTGGAGTTGAAGTCTGAGGTGAGTGAAGAGGCATGGAGCCACAACACTTCCTTGTTGTGAGCCAGTGTTGCTAATCATAATAATATTTGACTGATTTATCAGCTTTGCTGGGGAAACAGATTAGTCAGTCAGATTAGCTAAATTGCTGGATTATTGTTGGCACTGATTTCCTACTGCAAGTTGCTTTGCTGCTGTCGTTTTCACAGGTCAGTGAAGAGTTTCACACGAGGACAGAAAACCCATGATGCAAGGGGACAAAAATATAATTCAGAGAAAGACGTTATTGTTACCCTGTCAGTAAATTAATATATATTTCACTTTCACTCCAACTCTGTCACCCATCTCTGTCCATTTTTTATATTTCACTTGATTGTGTTAAATTTTTTGGTACTGTATTTAACAGACCTCACTGCTGCCTAATTGCATTTCTTTGTAACAATATTTATAATATAAATATATTCATGATAAAACATGCACATCATGGCAGGTGTGCATGTTGTTGGCTAGCGAGGTTGTTCATGTGTGTGTGTGTGTGTGTGTGTTGACATGCACACACTCACAGCAGTGGAAAGTCTAGAGGCCAGAGTCATTTCCAGGTTCCCCTTCATGCCCAACACTGCAGGGACCAGGATGAAGATCTCTGTGACTTCCTGGAACACGTCCCAGTTCTGCCATCAAGACACACAATGCAAAATACAGTCATAATCAAGGCAGAGGCAGACGCTTAACATAACAACTTTGACATGAAATTGGTTTTGGTTTATTTTCAGTTACCTAACTGATCTCAGTTCAGCAGATTCCATCCCTCTCTGCAAAACCTAGTTTTCCAAATTCTCTCAACTCTCCAACATCAACTCTTTTTGTCTCCTCAATCGTCTTCTGTTGTCTTGTCTTGTCTTGCTTTGTAGTTTGATCTCATCCCTCTCTCCTTTTCACTTTTTTCTGTGGCTGTTTCAACTCCCTTCACCTCTTCAGTATGACTTTTTTATACATTATTTTCTTCATGTAGCATTAGGAAAGACAAGAGATGTTGACCTCACGCAGGAGATCATCTGAACTCTAAACCCTAAACCGCTTCCTTGTCCACCCCTTTTGTTTCCTCACCTGAACCACATCAAGCAGCATCCCAGCAGAGACGGTCCCAAGCCCGGCCAGCAGAAATGGCACCAGGATCTGAAGCACCATTGAGCAGACTGACTCAGCAGGTACACGGGAGCCATCGGCGCCCCTTGCTCTCGTGGATCCACTGGACCTCGAGCTACCGTACAGTTTGTTTGGGAGCAGATAGTCTGCCTCAGTGTACTCCTGTGGCTCATAATTGGGACTGGTGTTGACTGGTGAAATATTCCCATTGGTGCTGAAATGTTGTGGACCTCCAGAGTGTTGAGTCAAGGGCTGATTGGATCCGTACTGTTGGCTGGTGCCACTTGGATGCAGTCGCTTATCTTGTGACTCTGGGACAATCATGGTGTAAAATGGGCTTGACAGTGACACCTGTACTGGCCACAAAGAGTTGGCCTATTAAGAAAACCTATAAACACCAAAAACAATTTCATTTGAAGAGCAAATCAGAATAAAACAGAACAATTTAGAGAGTCTATTATTTTACCACCAAACCAAAAACTTCCCCATAGAGGCTGTTTTCCTGTGACAGAAAGGCAGCATCAACTGCAACAATAAAACAACAGCAACTAAGAATTGGTGGGTGCTTTACAGTAAACAACAGTAACAGCTGTAAAAGTCAAAAGCACAGCAAAGTCATATGTATTGTAAGTTACATGACTTATTTCCATGAAAGATCAATTGTGCGACTTTGGCATGTGAGAGGCTTGACTGCTGAATGAGGCTGTTTCAGAGTCATCTGATGGCATACATTGGCTGCATTATCATTCTTCATGCCTGATCGCATCAGCAACACTGAGGCTGTGTTGTCTGATGGAGACAACACACTTCATTAGGAATTCACAAGAGATGACCAGGTACTAAACAGCTGAGGTTATCAAGTCGTGAGTCAAGAATTTAACAAAATGTATAACTTTTGAAAACAAAACAAATCAATAAACACTCAAATGGATCCAAAATACTCTCAAAAATCTGTTTCATTCCCTTTAAAAGCTATTTCCGTATTTATATAAAGTTTTGAAGTAAATATCATCATTTTATTATGTTGAATATTCACCATTATGATAAATAAAGTAACTTCCGATAGTCAAACCCACACATTTTTCAGAAAAGCTACAAGCATCACACTGTTACAAGCCAAAAACCTTTTTAATCATTCAAGTGTTTAATGTTTCTAAAACTGTTTCTAAAGGAAAGTAAGGCACATTAAACAAACACCGTGTAATGAAATCATTTCTACAGTCTAATCATCCGCTTGATCATGAGAGGAGGTTTTAATTCTCATATCAAATGAATTTGCAATTCTCAGTTTCTCTTGGTTTGTCTCTGTCTCTCTCACATCTCTGCTCACACAGCCACAGTCAATGTGTTGATATGTAAATATATATGTTAAATAATATGATGGTCTGAGCAACATCTGGTCTGTAGTTAGCAGCAGAAGAGTATAAAGGCCTTACCCTTGTTGAGAAACCATAGGAGAAGAAGAGGCATCTATCCTCACACTCAACTGCTAACCGTGACTCTTCCTCACGGCGTTCGTCACCATCTGACTGGTGTGTTGAGTCTCCAGTGTGACATTATCCCTAACCAACCCTCCCTACAAACACACACACACACACACTCCACATAACATACTCTACATAACTCTCACTCTCTCAACTCCCCTATAATATCCTGTGCATGCATACTCAAACACAGTGACAGCATATGTGTAGCCTGTGTAAGACAAATATCAGGACACACACACACATTTGACAGTTATTTGTTAACTGTTGATTGTATTACAGCCTCATTGTTATTGCTTCACATAAGTATTAATTTTTTTATTGGAATAAATTTTCAAAGGGAAAAACAAATAATAATGAAAAAAACAGAAACAATATTACATCTATCTATCTATCTATCTATCTATCTATCTATCTATCTATCTATCTATCTATCTATCTATCTATCTATCTATCTATCTATCTATCTATCTATCTATCTAGTTTTTGCCAGGGACATCTCATCAGGACTCCATTTCCCATGAGCCCCCGCGGCCCTTCACAGGATCATGAGACCCATCATGGGACCGAGCCTCCTCTCTGTGTTGTAGCTGTGTTTTGGGTCTCCTCTCTGCTGTCAGCATGGCGGTAGAAACCATCGCACCGGACTGGGAGTTTGACCGTTTCGATGACGGCTCACAGAGTAAGTTCACCCTCCGGTCCTGAGCTGCAGTCAAACATGGCGACGGGAAAAACTTCACTGCAGTGACGTTAGCCGACGATGCTAGCGGAGTTGCCTTACCTTCGGGCGCCGTCTATTTGCTGGTTATTGCTGTATATTGCCAGCAATATCTCGGCAAAGAGACACCTTTAGAAATTGTTTTAAGCAGCATTCACTTCATTTGAACACCTGGCGCACTCCTACCAATTTTAATTTGAATATTTAATGCGCGAAATGCGCGAAGTGACAATAAATGTGTCAAAAATTAAACGCCACCAGCACACAGCTGATCGGTTTGACAGCTTGTAACAGGTTGTTAGCTAGTAGTAGAAACAACACCGAAACACCAACTTATCTCGATTAAAGCAAAAGAAAAAAGGCTCAACGGTTATGGTGTTTTGTTTTAGTCTTCTGCAGTTAATATTCAGAGCACCCATAGAAATTAAATGGCTTTGAATGTGTGTTTTTGTCTACCTCTGCTTCTTAAAGTGTATTTGTAGGCGAATAAGACATATATGAATAAATCAGACAGTTTACTTCCAACACTGTGGCCAAAATAACTGTAAAAAAAACTGTGATGTTTACATCAGTGTCAGGTCTGAGTTGCAGCATCAGCCCTGCTGAAGTGATCAAATCTGCCCCCCCTTACAGAAATACACACTGAGGTTCAGCTGAAGAACTACAGCAGGTTTCTGGAGGAGTACACCGCTCAGCTGAGGGGCATCGAGGAGGCTTTGGACGACTCCATCGGAGATGTGTGGGACTTCACTCTGGACCCCATTGCCCTCAAGGTAAGACACCAAAAACCAGCGGCTGAAAAGGCCAAGGCTTTAACTAAGAATTAATTTCATTAGTGATTAATCTGTTGATTGTTTTATTGATTCATCAATTAGTTGTTTGGTCCATTAAATTGAAAATGTCCATCACTGTTTCCCAAAGCTCAAGGTGACATCCTTAAATATCTTGTTTTGTCCACAACTCAAAAATATTCAGTTTACTTATATAGTGGACTAAAGAAAACAGAAAATATTCACACTTCAGTAACTGAAACCTGAAAATTTTCTTTAAAAATGACTCAGAACGATTAATCAATTGTCAAAATAGTTGGCAATTAAAAGTTGATTGATTGACCAATTGATTAACTTACTAATTGTTGCAGCTCTACATTGACTGAAATTGCTTTTAAACAATCTAAACTTTGGTTACTTCCTTCCTAACATGCACTGCTCTCTTTCAGCTTCTCCCCTATGAACAGTCATCCTTATTGGAGTTAATTAAAACAGACAACAAGGTAAAGAAAAACAGATGCTTTATGTTTTTTTTCTCAGTCTCATATACACACCCCCCCTTTTTTTTTTCTTTCAAATGATCATTATTTTGTGTTTTCTGTGCAGGTTCTGAACAAAGTCATCACAGTTTATGCTGCTCTATGTAGTGAAGTGAAGAAGCTCAAGTATGAGGTAAGTGTGGTCAGCACTGAGCACTCTGCACTGTTATCAGCTTAGTTTGGTTTATGTTTTTCATCACATCTGCCTGTTTGTGCTCAAAAGTGCCCTGCAGATTTTTCTTGTATGTTTACATACAGTGTTACTCACCAAAACACACTGTGTGTTTCTTATACAAGCATGTAAAATCCAGCTTTGTTTACATTCATGTTTACTAGCTCCCAATTTTCTTCTTTCTCTGCCTCTGTGCCGCACATTTTAGCGCTTTATCTCCACCTGTTGGTCAGTGGTGTGACAACATTGGTCAGTCAGGGACCCCTAGTTATTAAATAAGAGCTCCAGAGTAAAACAGTAGAGGGTACTACTAAGCAACATCCACACAGATCTTGATGTTCCTTGTTTGTGCAAATTTGAATTCTGTACCCTGAATTTATTTTCTCTTGCAGGCAGAAACCAAGTTCTACAACGGCTTGTTGTTCTATGGAGAGGGAGGTACTTTGTCAGCTATTTACTATTACTATTTACTATTTACTTTTGTTTTAGGAAGCCCTCAGTGGTACACAATACTTCTTGATTCATTCATAATAATAAAATGTGCATTTGTGTTACAGTGTCTGACACCAGTGTTGTTGAAGGAGAGTCCCAGATTCAGATGGGCAGGTTCATCTCCTTCCTTCAGGTGTGCAATAAATGTTTCACTATTTACGAAACAGTATGAAAACTATTTCCAAAAAACAGCAGAAATATGACAACATATGAAAGAAAACAAAAGATGAAGAAGGAAAAGGAGAAAAAAAGCAAATCACATCCAGAAAACACTGATAGTTTCTCTCTCTGTCCTTTGACAGGAACTTTCCTGTTTTGTATCAAGATGTTATGAAGTGGTGGTCAGCATGGTTCATCAGCTGGCTGCCCTCTACAGCAGCAACAAGTAAGATCCCAGCAGTGTCGCACAGTGAATGTACTGTTCTTGTTGAATCGGCTCAAATGCCCACACTGTCAAAAAAGCCTTTATTCACATGCAGACAAAACACCAGCTACAGCTGTATCTCTGGGTTAAGCACTTATTGCATGTTTTGCCCTGTTACAATGTAAAACAAAATGTGAAAAAGCATTTCTCCTCTCATGTCTAAGGAGTGCAACAAAAATCATTGAGTCATCAGGGGTCCATTTCCAGGTGGGTTTTAAGATTTGTGTTATTTATATCTCCAGCCTGTGTTCTGTCTCTCTCCCTCTAAATATTTCACACCATTTCTGTTTTGTTTTTCCTCTGCAGATCGTGTACGAACACCTTGGGGAGTTGTTAGTGGTACTGCTCACGCTTGATGAGATAATGGAAAACCACGGCACACTAAAAGATCACTGGAAGATGTATAAAAGGTGAAAGCACAAACACTCGCACACAGATATTGTATCATGAAAGACAAGTCTCAATAGTTTATAAGAGTGAAGTGAAATACAGCCAAGAAGAAAGGTCATATTTGAAATTGATTAGTAAAAAATATATTTTAGCAAACAAAGTAAGGTGTTTATGATTAAATAGCACCTATTACTATTTTAGCACAGTTTTTATTTAAGTATAAGCAAGTCTCCTGGTCTCCAACTTAGCTTCCAACATATATGTGCATTTGTTTTAACTAGAAAGCTATTTCTATAAAGTGTCCTGCACTTTTTTACTTACTTAATTTTGCCACTTTAAACCATGTAGTAGGTTATGATCTATTGAAACACACTTGCTTTAATATTCAGATTCAGATTCAGATTCCCTTTATTAGTCCCACAGCGGGGAAATTCACGCATGCAAAGTGTAACAGCAGCGAAACACAATGGAAAATAAATAGAGGAAATGCAAGACATAAGGTAAGATAAAAAATAAGAAAAGATATTTAGCATAAAATCTGAAAAAATAAATAATTATAACTTTAATTATAATTATACCTGTACACAGTACAGAGGACAGGATCTGCCTGAGAATACATATAAGAATATATAATATCTCAGGTAGAAAAAGTGATGACAGTGAAACAATGAAACAGTGCAATGAATAGTGAGGTGAAGTGGAGTGTATTGAGCAAGAGTCCAGTTATTAGTAAGTTATTTGTTTATTGTCTGCAGACTAGCGGGCATTTTGTTTGTTGTACAGTCTGACAGCAGCAGGCAGGAAGGACCTGCGGTACCTCTCCTTCACACAGCGTGGATGGAGCAGCCGCTCACTGAAGGAGCTGCCCAGAGCTGTCAGAGTGTCCTGTAGAGGGTGGGACGTGTTGTTTAACAGGGATGACAGCTTAGCCATCATCCTCCCTGTTTCCCACCACCTCCACTGAGTCCAGGGGGCATCCCAGGACAGAGCTGGCCCTCCTCACCAGTCTGTCCATTCTTCCTCCTGTCCCTGTCCGTGATGCTGCTGGCCCAGCAGACTATCCCATAAAAGATGGCTGATGCCACCACAGAGTCATAAAAGGTCCTGAGGAGTGGTCCCTGCACTCCAAAAGACCTTCAGCCTCCTGAGCAGGAACAGTCTGCTGTTGCCCTTCTTGACAAGGGCATTAGTGTTGTCTGACCAGTCCAGATTGTCATTTAGGTGAACACCCAGGTACTTGTAGGACTTCACAGTGTCGATGTCCGTTCCCTGGATGCTCACCGGTGCAGGCGGAGAGTGTCTACGCCTGCGGAAATCCACCACCAGCTCCTTGGTTTTACCAGCGTTGATCTGGAGGTTGTTCCGCAGGCACCAGTCCGCAAAGTCCTGAATAAGTCCTCTGTACTCTCTGTCGTCCCCATCTGTGATGAGGCCAACAACAGCAGAGTCATCAGAGAACTTCTGGAGATGACATGATGGTGTGTTGTAATAGCTAATGTATATAGCTTACAATGGTCTGTAACTGCGTCCTCCTGTTGTAGGTTGCTGAAATCTGTGCACCACAACCCTGGGAAATTTTCGATCCCTGAAGAGAAGCTGAAACCATTTGAGAAGCTCCTGCTCAAGCTTGAGGGACAGCTGCTGGATGGCATGATATTGCAGGTGACGTAATTTCTTTCAGGCCTCTATTGTGCTGTAGAATTCATTTCCTGAAGTCGAGGTGTTTGCTGAAAAGTTAAAAAGTCATTGTTGTGTTTTTTGGTATTCTGCTAACACTGTGCTAATTTTACAGGCCTGTGTGGAGCAGAGATTCGATGATCCTGGAGGAGGAGTAGCTGTTGCCAAAAACAGTGCCTTTGCAGAGGAGTTTGCTGCCAACATTCGCACCATATTTGCCAATGTCGAGTCCAAAATCGGTCAGTTTCTCTCTCAGGATGGACAGGTGTCACTTGTGACTGCTCTTTCCTGCGACTTCAAAGTGATTCCTGACTGTACATCTGTATTGTTTTCAGGTGAACCTTCAGAAATTGACCAGAGAGATAAATATGCTGGAGTCTGTTGTCTCTTTGTGCTTCACTTTCACATCTTCAGGAGCGTCGACAAAAAGCTTTACAAGGCTCTGCTGGATGTCTGTAAAAAGGTTATTCAGTGTCCTTTTTTTCCTCTATCTTCTCCCCTGCTTTTACTTTTTCTTAATCTTGTCTCATTGGAGACATCCTGTTCTCATGTGTTTGTTTCTGTCCCTTCCTTTAGGTTCCAGCCGTCACTCTGACTTCAAACATCATCTGGTTTCCCGACACTTTCCTCATCGCGAAGGTCCCAGCTGCTGCTAAACTAATGGATAAGAAGAGTCTGCAGACCATCCGAACGCAGAGAGACACCTATCTGCAGCAAAGAGCTCAGACGCTAACAAAGTCAGTGGAGACAAAATTCAGTTGTGTTTATTTTGTTCAGATTTTTGGATTTGAGAACGTGATTGTTTGTGTTGCCTCTTCTCTTTAGGGATGTTCAGTCCTACTACGTGTTTGTAACCTCTTGGATGATGAAGATGGAGTCCATCTTGTCCAAGGAGCATAGAAGTGACAAGTTGGCCGAAGACCTTAACAGCAGGTGTAATGTGTTTGTGCAGGTATGGGCAGAGAGTGTTATCCCCAATCAAGGACTACAGAGCAAAAAAATTTAACTACAGCTTATCACATGGCATTCATATTTTAGGAAGTGGTGTCAATTTTTTTTTTATACAAGTTGCTTGAAGGTTTGTACAATAACTTCCTCACTAACAAGTCCCTCTGTGTTTTCCTTTCTTCACAGGGCATCCTGTACGCATACAGCATCAGCACCATCATCAAAACCACCATGAACATGTACATGTCGATGCAGCGGCCCATGACCAAGACCTCTGTCAAAGCTCTGTGTCGACTGGTTGAGTTGCTCAAGGTTTGTGTGTGTGTGTGTGCATGCTTTTTTGAGTGTTTCCATCGTTTTCACCAGTGAATTGTGAATTGTCTGCGAAAACTAATGAGGTTAAAAGTCATGTGACCTGTCTCTCCCCTCAGGCCGTGGAGCACACATTTCACCGGCGCTCCATGGTTGTGGCAGACTCCGTTTCTCACATCACTCAGCAGCTGCAGTCACAGGCTCTCAACGCAATTGGCATCGCCAAGGTAAATACACCCACAAGTAATTTATAACATTATTGGTATTTATGGGAGACTATGAAGGAGTGGAGGAGTAAGTGGCATGTGTATATACATTTGTAATTAGAGGTCTGACTTTGACTTTATATGCTGCTTTATGTTTCTCTGCCTGAAGAAAAGGGTGATCTCTGACAAGAAGTACAGCGAGCAGAGGCTGGATGTGCTGTCGTCTCTGGTGCTTGCAGAAAACGCCCTGAATGGACCCAGCACGAAGGAGCGACGCCTGGTGGTGTCTCTGGCTCTGTGTGTTGGCACTCAGCTGGTGTGTTGGAGGAAGTCGGTGGTTGATGGGATACAGACACTTCTGTTTTTTTGGTTTTTGTTTTTAATTTAATTTGATTCTTGGCTCGACATTGAAATCTGTTGTTGCCTCGCAGAAAACGTTCAAAGATGAGGAGCTGCTCCCACTGCAGCTCACACTGAAGAAGCTGGATCTAATTAGTGAGCTGAGTGAGAGGTGGGATGTCATTTTCTTTTTGATCATGTTGAACAAAGTGCAAAATGTCTAGTCAGTGCATGAAACTGTCTGTTTTTGCCCCATCTGCCAAGAGCTGACAAAGTGATTAACTCTCCAGGCAGCGAAGACAACTTCCAGAAGTTTAGTTGCAGCTGCTGCTCAGTGTGGAGCCAGACAGACAGACGGCTTTAAACATCTTGTTATTGAAAGCCGGAGTTGTGCTGTGATGTGATTGTCTCAAAGTCAAAGAGCTCGCACAGACATTTTAAGAACAGGCAAAACGTTTTATACAACTAAATCATTAAAATACAGACATCTAAAATACCAATTCATCTCTTTGGCAGGCAACAGTCGTGATTATCTGTTTATATTGTACTGTTAATATTGGACCTTGTCAGGACTTTTAAAAGACAATTTTTGCAAGTCTCCCATACATTTAAGGAATTTGATGTTTTCTTTGATCTCCTTCGGGCTGACTTTTTAATTTATTTATTTATTCCTCAGAGTCAAGCTGCAGTGTGACTGCAGTTTCCTTTACTGGCACCGAGCTGTGTTTCCCATCTATTTAGACGACGTGTACGACAACGCTGTGGATGCAGCGCGAATACACGTAAGCAGACTGACACAAAGCACATGTATGTTCTTGGACTTCTTGGTCTCAAAACAAAGTACATGCTTCTATTTAGAACATGTGGGGCTCTTTTAAGCATCATTAATCATCTTTAATTAAGCATTAATCTTTTTTCTTAATTAGTTTAACTTCATTGGACTTCATTACTTAACCAAACACACTGAGGGCTAAAGATGTTTTGTCTTTGTTTAGATTTAGATTTTAATTGTTACCTGTTTTACTTCTGCTGGCCTTAATTATTTGTTCTGGTGTTCTGCCTTCCTGGATGATGTCTATGATTGGCTGGAGCAGTACATGTTTAGTGCCCTGAGGGACAGTGTGCCCTCCATGATGCACGCCAAACACATGGAATCATGTGACCAGCTGCTGGAGAGCTACGACAAGGAGATCATGGACGTGTTCAGCGAGGTGTGAATAGATGAGCGTGAGCTGAATGAAATGAGAGTGTCTCAACCTTAACCTCCATATTGCAGGTATAAATTTGTGAACCTCATTCTGCCATCTAACTCTTGCAGCACCTGCTGGACAAGCTGTGTAAAGAGATTGAGAAGGACCTGCGTCTCTCTGTTCACACCCACCTGAAGCTGGACGACAGGAACCCATTCAAAGTTGGCATGAAGGACCTTGCCCACTTCTTCTCCCTCAAGCCCATCAGATTTTTCAACCGCTTCATTCACATCAAAGGTGCTGAAAAACTGGAATACACTGAATACTTTCAATTGTATTTCTTTTGTTTTTAGTAGGATATCAAAAAACAGGTTGGAAAATAAAGTTATGCTCAGGAAAAACAAATGCATTGGTGCCATTTTGTAAAAGGACCTACATGCTCTGTATCCCACAGTTATCATTTATTTAAAAACACTAAAATGTGTAAATGTGTTGTATAAAAATAACAAGTTAAAATGAGATTATATAACTTTGGCTTTGAGTGCTGTTAAATAAGCCTAAAGTCTAAAAATAAGCTTAAATAAGCCTGCTTGCAGCTGGCTTATTATTTAAGTATTTCATTCCACACAAATATAGCTGAATCTGTGCTAATCTGAGTTGGATCTCACCAGTAAACCTCATCATGTGTGCGGTGTAATGCTGACACCTGGTGGAAAATTGTAAGATGGTGCTGAAGGCGCAATTGACATAATCAGTTGTCTTATTTTTCATGTCCCTGCAGCCTATGTGACCCACTACTTGGATAAAACCTTCTACAACCTCACCACTGTCGCCCTGCATGACTGGGCCACCTACAGTGAGATGAGAAATCTCGCCACACAGCGCTATGGACTCACAATGACGGAGGCACACCTGCCCAGCCAGACCCTGGAGCAGGTCCGTGTGATTGCACCTTTTTTATAATATATATATATACACATACATACATACATATCCACAGAAGTGGAGTTTTTTAATAAAAGAAACGCAGGTGATAAATTGACAAACTGTGCTCCCTATGCGCTCTCTTCAGGGTTTGGACGTTCTGGAGATCATGAGGAACATTCATGTTTTTGTCTCACGCTACCTTTATAACCTCAACAACCAGGTAAGACTTGCAGCCTCCATGTTTGACATCTCCTGTCTGTGCAGTGTGTACAGTCTTTGCTTTCCAACAGATATTCATCGAGAAGGCAAGCAACAACAAGCACTTGAACACCATCAACATCCGTCACATCGCCAACTCGATCCGGACCCACGGCACAGGCATCATGAACACCACGGTGAGTTAATAGGAATGACAGCGTGTGCCACTGAGCCTCCCTTCCGATGTACTACATGTCAAAGAAGTCTGTCTCACCTGTTGCACATCTGCTCCCTCCTCTCATCAGGTGAATTTTACCTACCAGTTCCTGCGGAAGAAGTTTTACATCTTCAGTCAGTTTATGTACGATGAACACATCAAGTCCAGACTCATCAAGGACATCCGCTTCTTCAGAGAAACAAAGGACCAGTCTGATCAGAAGGTATGAAAATGGCTCAGTCTTGGTCCAAATTCATCCACCAGTCTCGCAAGCAAACCAAAATGGAAACTGAAAACTGGCCTGAGGCCAGTTAAGATGAAATTAACCTGCAGATATTCGCATTTTATGTTTTTATATTAACAGACAGACTTTCAGTAATTCCAGCCAGAACTGGGGGGCTTTCCTGTTCATGGTTTCATCCTCCTATAACATCTGCCTGTGGCTGTCCATGTATTTTGTTGCAGTATCCATTTGAGCGAGCGGAGAAGTTTAATCGTGGCATCAGGAAGCTGGGCATCACTCCCGATGGGCAGAGCTACCTGGACCAGTTCAGACAGCTTATCAGCCAGATCGGTGTGAAAAAACACAGAAATGTTGTTCATCTGATTCGGGGATATTATTTTAGAAATTGGACCGCAGGTGCAGGTAAAAAAAAAATAATAATAAAAATTGTGCCCTCTTTTCTTTCAGGTAACGCCATGGGCTATGTGCGTATGATCCGTTCTGGAGGCCTCCACTGTTGCAGCAGTGCCATCAGGTGATAAAGTTGTTTGAGTGCTGGTTGTGTACATCTGTGCTTCCTTCCAGTGTTAATCTGTTTTGCGTCTTGGGCTGAATCAGCCTGAGAAAGTCTCAGAAATGTCTGATTAATTGAATGTATTAATGTTATTTTATCTATATATGAGGTCAAACCTGATTAAAACAAAGAAAAGAGCATTTTCTGTCAGATCTCACCAGTATGTTTCTGTGTCATCTCCAGGTTTGTCCCTGACCTGGAGGATATTGTCAACTTTGAGGAGCTGGTGAAGGAGGAGGGACTGTCAGAGGAGACCCAGAGAGCTGCGAGGTAGGATACCCTGCACAATTATTACTTTCCTTCATATTTCTGTAATATACACAAAGAACTGTACTTGTCGGTCCAATAATTCAAGATATTTTCAGTGTATTTCCATTGTTATGCCTGCAGAGGGCAGTCCAGCTTGAAAAATGTAACCTCAGATGGTGCACAGTTCTTAATATTGTGTGTCATTTCAAGTGTCCTAGATTCAGTGTTGGGAGATCTGACCAGCAACTCCGCTGAGGGAACAGAGTACTTCAAGATGCTGGTGGCTGTGTTTGCACCGGAGTTTCGCAGTGCCAAGAATATGCACCTGAGGAACTTCTACATGATTGTACCCCCGCTGGTCAGTGACCTTTCATTTGTTTTTATGCTGCTTCCTGTCACGCTCTTTTTATTTTCTATTTATTTGTGTGTAACCGCTCTCTCTGCAGTGTTTTTTTCTGTTCTTCATCTTCAGTCCATGCAGCACTTTAATTAATTGATGCACAACAAATCTCTCCTACAGACGGTGAATTTTGTGGAGCACTCCATCAGCTGCAAAGAGAAACTCAACAAGAAGAACAAAACTGGAGCTGCCTTTACAGATGACGGCTTTGCTATGGGTGAGTTGGCTTACGTGATAACCTTCACGTAATTGACTGCTGTGTGTCCGATAGCACGTGAGCTCCATTTTCTTCACTTCCACTGCTGACTAAACACTCATCTTCCTCTCTTCTCTCAGGTGTGGCATACATTCTGAAGCTGCTGGACCAGTACCTGGAGTTTGACTCTCTGCACTGGTTCCAGGCCGTCAGAGACAAGTACAAGAAAGAGATGAGTGCCGTGGTGAAGGAGCAGAACGTGCAGTCTGCCAGCCAGGATGAAAAGTTATTGCAAACTATGAACCTCACTCAGAAGAGGCTGGATGTCTACCTACAGGTACAGGGTCTGCTGGTTGGTCAAAGAAGATATCTAGAGAGAAATTTGGATTTATGGATGTTTATTTGCTATGGACATTGGATGTAATTACCTCCTCAGGACATGTAAGTCAGACTAAATCTAAAAAAAATGTGAATCGAATTGAGCACTTCCCGTAGTTTTTAGAACTTGAACTGACCTCCTTGTCTGCCCCTTTTCACCTCAGGAGTTTGAGCTGCTCCACTTCTCGTTAAGCAGCGCCCGGATCTTCTTCAGAGCGGACAAGACAGCAGCCGAGGAGACTCAGGAGAAAAAAGATAAAGGTCAGGTGGTGTTGTGATGATTAATGGAGCCTTTTAATTATGCAGAACTCCTGGTACTGCCACTGTGTTAAACAGGCTTTTTGTAGATGGGTTTTCATAGATAGTTAGACAGTACCCTGATTGATGAAGGATGATGAAGGTCTGTGTGGCTTCATCCCCCTTTAGAGCTCACAAATAACTTAACTGCCATTTTCTCCACCAGAAGACGCAGCCAAAGCAGGAGGGGCTTCAGATGGCTCGACCCCCACTGAAGCAGCCTCAAAGTGACCCCTCACTGTGAGATCAGAGGATCGCTCTTCATGACTTCACGATTGAAGGGAGAATGCAGCTGGCCAGAAGTGTGTGGAGAAGGTTTAACGGAGCGGACTGCACTGAAATTTGTTTGTAATTCACACAGGAGCAGCCGGAAACTGGATGAAACAACATCAGCTGAAAGTTATTGTTTTTAAAACCTGATCGTCTTCATCAGAGAAAGAATGTGTGCTTAAACTGCAGGAAGTGTCTTTTTAGTTTCCATCCTACAGAAACATCACCATGCGACATCCCATAGCTTTGAATGAACTCAGTTTGAATTTGTAGCATTTACGCAAGCGACTGCAATTTGAAAAGGTGATGTAACAAGGTCAAAGCGAGTCCTTTCCTTTGCCACATTGCCTTTTGAAACTTTTACATTCAGTCTGGACGGACTGCATTATTTTTCTACAGTAGAAGCCTCGGCTGTATGTGTGTCCTCTGCTGATCAGAGACAAGTTCAGTCAGTGACTAATTTGCATCTGTTTTCATTTTAGTACGTTGCTGCATCTCTGTTTGTGTCTGATGCACTAATTGTAATTGATTGTTCATGGCCTTTAATGGCAGCCCTGTTCTTAATGCCTATCTAGATTATAGCACAGTAATGAGGACTCTTTGAGAATGTTTTCAGTGTATAATCTTGTTTGAGTGCCATATTTGTCTACTGCTAATTTTAGTTTTGTCCATTTTATACATCGTATGAACTGAGGTATGTCTGTGCCTTTCTAAACTGTGGATACTTATTTCGATTACCTAATAAATTTAGACGAATTATTTCTGAGCACACAAGATTCTCGACCTGTGAGTGTTGCGTAGTACAAAAGCTTCATTATTTTTCTGCAGCACTGGAAGTGTTTCATTTTTATTTCCCAATTTTGTATCTATCAACATGTGAAAATGAGGCCATAATTTGGTCAAAATTACATTCCATGAATTAACTTGCTTGAAGACAAAATTCTGTAAAGTCTGAAGACTAATAAAACCTGCACTTTCAAAAGAATTCACTGTCAGTCAGTCATGGGTTTGTACTGAAAGCATTCAAATGAAAAGTTGAGATACTGCAAAAGGTTTACATGTGGAGTTAATGTTTGCTATAGATGAAAACATTAAACGTGTATTAAACAAAAATAATTTTACATGTGAATGACTTCCTTGGCCATGATGCACAGATTTCACCTGCAAGTTTGAACATTAAAAATCTGCGGTCGACCTTTAAAAGGGATCCGTGGCTTTAAAGAGCAATGAACAACACACGCGCGCAAAAGGTTCAGGAAAGCCTTTTTTGCTTTAATACAAAGAAAAGAAGCTTTTAACTTCAGAAAATACAAGATTGGTCTGGATTTTTTTTCTCCTCAAATTGTCAGTTTTTCCGTTTGCTATGAAATGCTGCTGTTCACTGCTGTTCAAACAGCTCGACTTGGAAGTACATCCCTTCTTTTGCTTTGGACTCCGAACGTGGGGGATGATCTCCATGTTTTTTGTTTCCTTGTTTTTGGCTGAGAATCAGGCCTTTCCTTAAATGAGACTTTAATTTTGTATTATTTTGATTTAAGTGCCCACAGTGTCGTGTGACACCCTGTCCAGCAGATCCAGAAATGTCCTGTTACGTCCACATATTGCATCCATGCTCACCTCATAAAAACGAGGCACAAGGCAGGGCAAAATTTCTTCCAAAATAGATGTCATATATATATATATATACATACATATATATATATATAGCAATCATATATACACATTCGTACATACATATACTAATTTATGTTATGCAAAGAAACAAAAAATGTACACATTTCTTACAAAATTGTAACAAAGACTGGAAAGTGTTTTGTTTGCTCCGGAGCAACATTGGTAGCTGTTTAGCCTCTGTGAGGATTTGTCCACATTTGTGGAAACCAAAGTAGTCTTCCAGACTTGTGTCCATGTTCAACTGGCACAAAACTCACAGCAACAGAGAAAGAGAGAGAGAGAGAGACAGATGGACAGACAGACAGAGTATGAGACAGACAAACAGTTTGGTGGTGCAAATACAGAGTTTGGAATCAATGTAAGGGGAAAAAAAAGTTGAGATCAAAAGGGATGCATGTGAGAAAAGTTGCATGAACCCCGACCCATAACAGAAAAGGGAACAAAAAATATCAGGGAGTGTTCACATAAAAAAGCACAAACAAATTTTGTGTTCTTTTATTACTAAATATAGTGCAACAATAAACATTGCATTTCTTTCACCCTTTCACTCGCGTCCGGAGAACATTTACTTTGCTTCCTCCGACTTTTTTCTGTTCTTAACACTTGTTGTGAATACGAGGCGAAACCCTTGTTCTGTCACTGTCTGTGCCACAAGGTCAAGTCCTCCTTTCTGCAACAAAACAGGCTTCAGATTCAGAGACGTAAACATAACACAGACCCTGCTCAAAACAAGACCAAAACAAAAAACAAAAAAAAAAAAAACAGGAGGAACATAAAGAATAAAAACAGAACAAGTGTGTTTTGGGCAGCATGTAATTTTGGAAAGGCAGGGCAGTTTTGATGGTGGCATCGGCCCCCGCAGTCAAATAGCCAAATCCTCGAGGAATAAAAACCAAGCAGCGCCCCTCCTGGACCACAGCGTCGTGTGCAGGAACAGCTGCGGCCTTTGGACTGGTTGGGCCTTAGAAGGCCTGCTGGGCTGGGTTGTAGTTGAATGTTGTTGGCACGTGAGGCCTCTCTTCCAGCTTGTCATACTCCAGATGAAATTCCTTCAAATGAAGTCAAACACCATTTTAACATGATAGGAAACTTATCGCAGATTATTATTTGCTATTTGCTGGATGGTTAAAGAAAAAAAAAACACAGCGGAAAGACTGATACCTTGGCTACTTTTCTCCAGTTAAGACAATCAAAAAAGTAGTAGGTTCCTCTCTCGTAGGCGTTGGTCTTCAGCGTAGGCTCCATCCCCGGCGCTCTTGTTATCCAGACTCGCTCCTCTTTGTGGTACCTCCAGTCCCGGTTAAAGCTTGAGAGTGAAGTTGTGAAAGAGGAATAAGAATGGGGGAGAGAAAAAGGTCAGTCAGTAATGTCCAGATGGAGAAGACACATTATAAAACTACTACTTACAGCGTGAACTCAAGATAGATATCTTAGAATACAGACGGTATTTCTGCAGCGATCACCAGAAGGACTGAGTACTCACAGCTCCACTGCTGCCAGAAGCTGTAGCAGGTCCCCACCATTCATGTAGTACAGGTAGAACAACAGGTCTTCACCATATCGAGCCAGTTTAATTGCAGCCAACTAGACACAGGACAGCGAAGAATAAGGAGAGTTAGTTTTGTACCCATGTATGCGCGCTACCTCGCGGCTTACTGTGGCACTGTTGCAAAGCTCATTATTACCTTGTCCCTTATGTGGATGTTGGTTAGGTATTCCGAGGGAACATGAAAGTCTGAAAAGGGGAGCGCAAGTAAATTAGCAGCTCTCAAAAGAGCAACTTCAGCACTCGTAATCTCATCGTGACCATTCATACTCTTTTAACGCCATAAAAAATCATGACACAATGCCAAACACTACGGTGCTTTTAACAGTCACCACAAAGGAGCGGATTACAGAACAAAGCTTAAGCTTATTACCACACATGCAAAAATCCTGTCAGAATACAAATCTGTTCGCTGGTTTCACTTCTGCCAGCACACAACTGTCTGCTAATCCAATTGTTTTCCAGTTATACTAACCAGCAAACTGAAGAGTAACAGACGGATCTAATTTTAAGCGAGCGTCTACATGTACTTTATGTCTGTCATCATAAAAATGTCTTCAGGCTGATGCTGACACTGCCAAATCTTGAAAACTAACAGGAACCACCACACAATCACTAAAGCAAGGTCATTTAAAAGGATTAAAAAGTAATCCTCCCCCATATACTCCCGTAATGTCTTACCAATGTCTTGAGGTCGACACGGAGATGAAGCCCAGGGAGAGGCGAACTTGGGGTACAAGTTTCTGCCGGGAAAGAAAAGTTGCAGCAAGTTTTCGCCATTATGAGCGTCAAAAATGAACTTCTGCTTGACACATTTCAGATAGGACAGAAAGTGAAAGTACAAACTAACAAAACAACAATTCAAAGACGCACAATGATCAACAGCAAAGAAACTTCACAAGTGGTGAGGCGGTTTAAGCTGCTACTTCTGCGTTAGACAATTCAATCCACAGTACATTTGAGCACTTTTAACATCACGGTCTCTCTGGAAACTATTTAAAAAAAAAAAAAAAACAACAACTAGTAACTGGTAAAACAACTTGCTGCATGGAGCAAAGATATGTTTCTTCAAGCATGTAAGCAATATTTTAGTTTTTTATCTTAAAGATGTTGCATATTGTTATGTGTGAGTATTTTCCCCTTAATTTGTCTTAATGGTGTGCACCACAATACTGAAGGCAGTACCTTAAAAAACATGTAAACAACACATTAACCTAAAACTGGATATTTCAACCCACAGAATGATTGTTTGGCTTTGAAAAACTTGATTTATACTGTTTCAGATGTCACAGGTTAATGTCATATGCATTATATTTTTTAGCCTTCTACGCTGTCACACAGCCAAATCTGTCCCAGATACAAATTCAGTGCAAAGTAGGGACAAGTGGTCCTGGTTTAACTAAGACTTACTCAGTGAAAAGGAAAGCTGGACAAATGTCACTGCAGTCATGGTAAGCATCTGTGCATGCTACATGTATTATAGGACACTCAAATGGGCTAGTGGTTTTCAGAACAGGACATCATTTTCATTGACTGCATGTTAAACTGTGTAGAGGGGAGAGCGGCTGTCTTACTCTGGTGAGTTTAAGTTGAGTCCCAGTGTTGTGAGGTCACTTCCTAGTGCAAGATGGACCATCCCCGGATCAGTCTCTGCTGCTCGGATAAACGTCAGCAGGCCAATCATGCCAAATTGGTCCGTCACCATTCCTGAGGGAATGTTCGTCACCCGGCCTGCAGCAGCAGGATTTAATTCAGAGTTCAACAAACCACTTAAACTTGGCTGTGATCTACAGTTCATACTTACTGTCAATACATTACCTCCATAATTCTAAAGCACACTTTGTGCACGCATTGGAGAGCAAACCAAGCCAATTATTTTTTAACAAGTCACAGACAGACTAATGGAAAGATGATGATGGTCTGTATCATACTGAACATATTCTTGAAGGCTAAATGAAGGGTAGAGAGCCCAGCTGCCTCACCCAAGTTGTGTGATTAAGAAGGGATGTCTCAGTGGAATTGGAGCGATACGATTGGCTGAGAGGTCTCACCATCGGGCAACACCTGGATCCCTTTCTTCTGGTTGTTGTTCTGTGCTGAGGCTGTCTTGTCTCCGGGGAACTTGGGACCATCTGCATTCGATGTGCTCTTGTTTGTGGAGTTCAAGTTCTTGGAACAAAAGAAAACCAGTTTTAATGAAACAAAAACATAAAACATGTAAATTTAGCATAAACAATTCTCTTTAATGTGTCACACTAAAACCCCAAAACCCTGAAATCCTGCCAGATTGTGCTGTAGAGCATCACAGGCTCACACTTACAGTTTTGTTGTCATCGCTGTTCAATGTGGGGTCCTTATAGTTTGGGCCAGGCAGTGCAGGGAAGTCCTCGTTGTGGATGGAGAAATCCTGTGTCTGTTCAGTTGATGGCTTCGTCACCATGCCAACTTGATGATGATGATGAATACAGTGGACATTATAATTTCCCAAAGTATAATATGCAATAAATCACAACTAGAGTATATCATACCTAAGACTTGGCTGTGCATTAAAACAAAGCCTTGGCTAATATGAACCCAATAAAGACGCTTATATTCATTTCCTCTCTTAGGGGAACTAAAGAGCTTGATGTGTATAAAAATAAAACACTTTCTCTGGCCTAATGGCCTACCATAAGGAGCCCGTCCAGCCAATGGGTTGAGCACCGGTGTTGGGTTTCCTGTCCCTTCTCTCCGACTCCTGTCTGCTAACGCAGGGAAGTCTGACAAATCCAGTCCCGTTACATTTTCACTCCCATCTGCAGCATTGGGAAGGTGAGGAACTTTTAATGTGTAATGTCAGCTTCAACGCAATTTATCTGTATAATAATGTGGCAATTATTAACTTGATGATGTAATGTTTTTACACTGTAAACTAATGAAAAAATAGTCCTGCCTTACGTAAAAACTTAGTAACTTGTGTAGTAGTTACTCGTAGTGGTATTTGCTGCATTTTACAGTGAGCATGGTCATCTTGTCATGACAACAGCTCAGATTATACTTTAGGTAACAGACAGTAAAGATAAGAATAATCAAAGAACTAACTCAAGAAACTATTTGGAAATATGTCATTAAAATAATAAATGTCTTAGGTATTGTGAAGCAAGATGCATTTATGAAATGTAATTTTCAGTGTAATTGTTTTTTTTTTTTTTACAAATTGCTGCCCTTTTCTTATATTCTCCATAGAAGCAGATAAATTACAGGAGTGTTTGTTGAAATAAGTGAACTAATGATCCTTTGGTATACCCACCTGCGTTAAACACACTAACCTGTGCCATTGAAGATAGTACTTGCTAATGAGTTGTTCATCCCAAAAGCCTGATTGCGGTTCATACCAAATCCTGACATGCTGCAGAGAGAGAAGATCAAAACAAAAGATAAACATTAACTTTCTTTTGAATAAAAAACTTCTGTATCAGACACTGTAGAGAATACAAAGGACAGCAGATCCTCCCAAGGATGTATCACACAGATAAGCCAACGTGGGTTGTAAAGGATTCAATCACCTGTTTATGGTGAAGGGCTGACGTGCTGGCTGCTGTTTGGGCATACAGATGATACTGGGCGAGCTGCGGTTTGGGCTGCCCAGCCCTGAGCTGCCCATGCTATTGGTCCTACCGCTCATGCCGATGCCTTGACCGACCTGAGAGTGGTTCAGCATGTTTCTCGAGTTCATCGGCAATGTCCCCCTGTTGAAACATCATCAGATAAATCTTTGCTCATGCCAAGTCAACTGTCATTTCTATTTGCTTATATTATTTTACTGTCATCAGAGACAAATGTCTGACCAAACTAAGTCTGCAAACTCTCC
This sequence comes from Scortum barcoo, assembly GCA_023238725.1. Taxonomy (NCBI): domain Eukaryota; kingdom Metazoa; phylum Chordata; class Actinopteri; order Centrarchiformes; family Terapontidae; genus Scortum; species Scortum barcoo. The sequence goes on along the minus strand of CM041536.1, from coordinate 20,243,122 downwards.
AACAACCTTCATACACACCTGCTTGGTGATGGAGGGGTATGGAGGGACATGGTGGGGACTCCCGTTGTGGGGGTGATATGACTTGGTAGCTGCGTGCCTTGCGTTAAATTTCGGTTTAACTGAGGCGTATTGTTCCCCATGCCCCTTACAGAGAAGCCGAGCGCACCTGCAGAAAGACAGAAGAAAAAAAGACTCAAGCTCAGAGAAGATTCAAACTTTCAGTAAATCTGATTTTATTTGCAAGAGTTCCCCGTTAATAATTTCTTTTCACTCCAAATGTGCTGCTTGTGAGAAAACTGTGATGTGAGTGCCTGTGGGACAAACACTTACTTTGTGGCCCGTACAAACTTGCTCCCAGCTGCGACAGCTGACCCGACGATGACGGCGAGGGAGAGGACAGCATCTGGAGGGAAAACGTTAGAGGAAAGGACGGAGTGAGACAACCAGACAGCATCCAATCACCATGATGCGTGCGAACGGGACTTACATCTTTGTCCGACCGATGTGGGAACATCGACGGTTGGTTGTAGTACATGCTTTCATCAGTAAAGTCGTTATCGACTACCTCAACGAACTCTACAAATTTCTTTCTAGCACCAAACATACCTTTCGTCACCTGCGGAGAGAGCAGAGCTGCTGTTAGAGAAGAGGGCCAGCACACACAGTTTCAAAGTGAGCTACACATTTCTGATACAAAGACACAATTTACTCCAATGATGAAAAGTTTAACTTTTAATATCCAATCATTTTCACCATAACTGACTTCACTTTACCTGTACACCACTGATGCTACATAACCCTGATACTTAACTTTTCATAGCTGCTCATAACTATATCTCTATGACTTCTGATATGGAATATTTATGTAATTCCCACATCTGGCATCTTGAGGTTGTCCCAACGAGCTGTAAGCAGTGTGTGTCAACTTTGTTTTGATGTTTCTCGTTTATGAGGTGAAGATGTTGAACTTCCACAACAAACATAAACTATTTATCTTGCCCATAACGTGTATTAATATATATATATCAGCAAACAACAGGACTAACCACTCTTTTCCCCCTCCCGTTAAACTCGTCAGTGTGTCTTGGTTTGACGCTAACAAGTTACCTGATTAGAGACAAAGTTGAGACTTTACACTTGCTAACAGGCTAGTTAGCCAGCAGCGCTAACGTTAGCATCGCTCTGTTAGCTCGGCTAGCTTGAAGTCAGTTTTGAAAGCGGGAATTAAACGAGCAGCACCGCAGAGCGACCAAACCTTCAGCCCCCTTGCACACCCCGACCGGACCACCAGACAGCAGGGACCACCGGGCAGTAAAGCGGGCCCTCTCTGTCTCCGTGTATCCAGTCAGCTGTCCCGTTTTCTCGGCTCAGTTTACGCTCCGCTTGCAGCTGCAGCAGCTAAAAGCTAAAAGGCTAAAGACTCGCTCCGCGTCGACTCGGAGGAGAGCAGCCACACTAATGCATCAGCGAGAGGGCTAAAATATGCGGCCAACCCGGTTAATATGAGGGGAAAATCAGTTAAATATCCTCACCGCATCAATTTCCCTTCTCTTCGTTAGATCCAAGATGGCTGTGTGTATCCTGAATCGAAAGACGGATAGCCTTTACCCTCTGACCTTACAACCTGCCGACCACTTCCGTACACAACTGTGATGGTTGGCGGAGACGAGCTGCTGCAGCTCCGCAGGTCTGCTCACCGGGGAGCACAGCAGGAGACTAAAAGAGCCCGGGAGGAATAAAATGGTGCATGTTTTTGCAGTGCATGTATAAACCAGGACACCTCTTCCTGCCTCCTGTGATCATGAGGTGTCTCGCATCGTGAAAATACAGTACAGAGGACAACAGCAGTTCAACTTATACAGATATATGTTTATTTAACTCAGTGACGCTGATACATATGTTTATTTAACACATATATCATTAACTGTGACACTGACATCAGTTTTCTCAGGGCCAAATGTGATGTTAAAGCACTGATGAGAGTTATATAGATATAACTATTATAGATTATATATAACAGTTAGATCTGCAGGTGTGTGCTCAGTTAATTAAACATCAGTATGGTAATATGCACCACTATCACAATGTCGTCTACAATGGAAACTTCTTTTACTGTCTGTTTGGGTCAGACTGATGACTTTCAGAAACCATTATTATAAACGATTGTTTTCATTTCTCATCTTGAATATGATCTAATTGACATTTGTATATTTATTACATGAATATGAAGTAAAAAGACAGCTCCATTATTTTCATAAAAGTCTTGTTATTTGTGCTTTGTATGAAAAAAAGAAATCTAGTGTACAAAACCTGTAAAATAAATAAATAAATAAATAAACTATATACTGATGTTTGTGTGGCATCATCTGCTAATTTTTGACTTATCAGTGTACCAGAGTGTTAAAGCATCGGTTTCATTTTACTGTCAGTGAAGTTTCTCTCACCATGTAAAGCTGTTCACGTCCATTCATCTCTTTCAACAAGGTTTACCTTTCAGTGGACTGACCCAACCTAGACAAACATAGACTCCATTTCACATTTCTCACAGTTTGTTGTTTGTTCATGAGATACAAGACTGAAGCTGAGTCGAGTACAACATGCTTCATGAGCCACTCGACTGTGCATCACATTTTCACATGTGTGTAAGAATTAGATTTCTTCAAGATTTCAAGGTAAAAGTCCAAAATAACTTTGTGGAATTAGGTGACTTTTAAAAATGGTATAAAAGTAGCTGATAATTTACTGGATGCTACAGACATGTAATAATCTGCTATTCAGAATCATTGTTGAATAAAAGTCCTGGTAGAAATATGATGCTGACACATTGTGTGTCCACTTGACAATCAAAATTAACTCCAACCAAAAGAAAAGTAGGTCTAAAAACTAGACAGAATATTTATTTACACACTCATCAGCCGCAACATTAAAACCACGCAGGTGAGGTGAACAACATTGGCCGTGGCCTGCTTCAGCAGAATAATGTCTCACTGCCACACTGTAAAAACTGTTCAGGAAGGGTTTGAGGTACATGACCAGGAGTTCAAGGTGTTGATTTGGCCACCAACTTCCCCAGATCTCAAGCATCTGTGCCCCACCTTGCAATTTACAGAACTAAAAGGATCTACTGCTAACGTCTCGGTACCAGAAACACCTTCACAGTCTGAGGAGTCACGGCCCCGATGGGTCAGAGCTGTTTTGGTGAAACGAGAGGGGCCAACACGATATTAGGCAGGTGGTTTGAATGTTGGACAAACTTTATTTACATGAAGTTTACACAGTCAAGAAATGATTAATAAGTAGTAAATAATTACAAGTTTAGATAGAGATTGAGATAACATAAATTATTTGCCACTTTTTTTGTGAATTTAAGATTGACAGTGAGCTTACAAACAACAACCACCACTGGAACATACTGTCAAAGTAAAAACTGTCTTATCATACAAATATCAGAAATGGCTGTATAATGTTTAAGCTCTAAATAAGACATGAGGAGAATGTTACTTAGGTGAATAGTTAGTTATCTAACTTGCTCAGAATTTCCCATCATGCAAGTGCCAAAAGTAATGGATGTGTAGTTGATATAGCTGAGTGTAATTGATAAATGATTGAATAGTATTTGAAAATTTGTTGAAATGATAATTGATAAATGGTTCATCTGCAGCCTCTCCACGTGCTCACTGCACAGAGCCAGTGGTTTCAGACCTGTTGAACTGGGCAGCTTCCAGTGTGAAGCAGGAAGTGACGTTCAGCAGATTCTCCCCCAGGTGGGGCTGTTGTTACCTGTTAGGGATCTTCACTGGATCTTGTTCATCGTCCTCCATCATCAGTGAGGACAAACCAACAGCACAGGAACAGTACAGGTGTAAACCACTTATATGGGGAAATAATCTGAGAGGAGAGTCTCTTTTTAAAATTTCATGACATTTAATTCTCTGGCTGTCGGAACAAGAAGAACTCTCCAGAACACAGTATGAACGCAACAAACACCTGAGAACAAATGGCTCAGTGGAAATAAACTCAATAATGAACAAATACTTGAAATAGATTTAAAAAAGTGATGAACTGGGATTCAAAGTGTGAAAACTAGTAATCAGGTAAACAGTAAAGTCTAAATATGTAAAATTATTGGAAAAGATTGAAAAAGTTAAGCTAAAAGTAATGAAGTGAAGAGTTGAGAAGGACAGTAAGTAGAAGAATGGATAAAACACATTTACACTCACAATAATTAACATATACTTGAAATACACAATGACAATGGCTAAAAGTAACATAAATTATTAAGAAGGTAACAGTAGTTAGGGCAGTGTCCTCACCCTCATTTTAATTTTGGGGAATCTGGATCTCCGGGTCCTCCGTGTGGAATTCATGCTTCTTCATGAAGTTGTGGAGAGAGCTGCCAGATTCTGCATCTTCTGCTCCCCATGGGCAGCGTCTCTGAAGGTGCTGAAAGACGAGACAGCACAGTCAGCTCAGGGTTTAATCGCGGGGCCAAGCATGTCAAAGGATGTTTTCTTTCCGGGTTTTCTCCTGAACTCTGTCTGTTCTGGTAACAGCAGCACATGTTACTTAAAGCTTTCCACACAACATTTGTCTCAGAGTCCACGTTAAAGAAAACACACAAAGTCTCCTGGATTATCTACTGTAACTGTACTGGAATCTACTTCAGAGACAAGAACTGCAGTTCACCAAACAAACGAATTTATTACTTATCGTTTCATTCATGATTCTACTGCTACAGAGGTAAACACGTTACAAAAATGAGAAAATGAGTTGTAATGAGAATAGATCCAGGTGGGATTTCCTTTTAAAGATGACCTCATACCTGAGTCATGATGAGGTTGCGGCTGCAACACCAAAGCACTTGGCTAATCTGCATCTCATCGCGGTCTGTCTCATCCTTGTCTTCCTCCTCCGGCTCATCTTCAGAGATCTTCTCCTGCTGCGCGCCTTGACCAATGGTGCCCAGGACCTTAGGCAGCTTGAGGCAGCTGGTGGGGATGGTGCAGACCAGCTGGGAGGGGAGGTGACATAAATATTACACCCTGTTAGACACAACAGCAGCACTCTGTGGCCTGAAAATATTACTAAAAACCCCATAATTTCCTTTCTACCTTCAAATTAATGGCTGAAAGCATCTCACCTGCGCCCAGAGGCGGGTGCCGCTGCTCAGGAAGATGCACTATAGCCACTGGTAGATGGTCGGACCCACACAGCTGTACCACCAAACTGCACGATGACAACCTGCAGGAGGAAACAGAGGCAACATCACACGGCTGGTCTGTAATCTCTTTACAAGCAGCTGTGACCTCACAAATTACCTGTGTGACCAAGGTTCCCAGGATGATGTAGTAGAAGATGGGATTGTTGAAGACGCCCTCAAAGACGTTCCTCTCTCCATGAATCTTGCGGGCATTGAGCTCGTTAAAGATCTGCATCAGGACGAATGTGTTGAACACGATAGTGTAGTGCTGGGAGGGGGGAGTGTGGAGGGGGGCGTTCCACCCACTATTGATGCCAAAAATTGTCTCATCTGTAGGAGGGAAGGTCAGAGATTAATTATAGGACCCTTACTTCTAATTTACATAATTGATCTATCTCATGTTTGTAAGAGACTTATGTTTAAAAAGTCCATTTATGAATATCTATTCATTTCTATCTTCTTTACGGTGACAGAAACGTCAAAGCTTCTGAAAACTTGGTCTCAAACCTCAAGTATGCTTTAATAACGTTAAACATTTTTATTTATTATTTGTTCTGTATAATTTGATTTTAACACTAATCTGCTTCATCAAGACTCTGTGGGAGGTAATGACAGTTCTTGAAATGGCCTGATGTCATAATCAAACAACCACATGCCTGTTGTTACCTTTTCACTCTGACATAGTCACTGCTGCCAGTTGGGCTGAACTGTTAGATAGCCGGACGTTGCTGTTATTTTGTTCAGCTGCCATGTAAGCAGCAGCAGTGTCAGGTGGCTCTGACCTGCGTGATGCAGGCTCCAGTGAAGGCCACGGTGATGGCAACGATATTGATGGTGAGCTGAAACTCAATCTAAGCAACATTTTATTTCAAATAATACTTCTACAAATAACTAAATACTATGGGTCTAATGACATTGGTGACAATAGTTACCATGGCAAAGCCAATGACCACTTTCTTGAAGGCAGGACTATCATTTGTTCCATCTCCCATTACAGCAATAACCTGCCTCTGCTCCAGCATAGTGCTGTCAATGATACCTGAGATAACGACAAACAGACACACAGCTGAGATACACTTAAGCACCAAACAAGAATTTAGAGTTTATTTATAATCTTTAAGATTTTCATTTCAATGCTTTTTGGTTTTGATCGTAGATTACACCTTTAACAGACAATTATTTAAATGCAAATTTTAGATTATATCTATAAGGTGTGCACTCACTCTGACTGCCTTAAAATCAGCAAACGGCCTGTTTTTAAAGTTTTAAAGTACATATGCTCACATTTTCTTTTATTCACTCTAACTTCACTTTCTTTTCTAATAATTTGTTTGTTTTCTAATTTTAATATTTACTTGTGTCTAAAGCGGTTTCAGCTACCACCTGTATAAACTTTTCTAGATAAATAAGTTTACCTTTACCATACCTGTCTAAATCCTCCACCTGTCTAACACCAACAGTGTTACCTTTCACCAGAGCGTATTTGTCTGTTGGAGATGATTTGGCAAGGACTCTCAGCTTTGGCCAAATCCTGTCAGTACGCTCATACTTAATCTGCAGACAAAGACATACTGTAAGTATAGTTTTAGTAGTCAGATGACACTAAAAATCAGTTTATCAGACTAAAGTGCTGCTCGTGTCCCCTAAAGAAGAAACGTTGCAAGAAAAAAGTCTCCTTCAGAATCTGTATAGTTTTATCTTTTCAGGTACCTAAAACTATCAAATGAAACTGAGCCTGAGAAGGAAAACAACAGCTTTGATTTAACAGCTAAAGTTAGTGATGGACTGGAATAGAATAAAGAGATCCCTTTATGTTATGAACTTACTTTTCTTGTCCTTCTCTGCACCATTACCATCACCATAACATGACAGTAAAGCACTAAACATAAGTCTATCCTGTAGAACAGTATTCACCTGCAGGCTGAGGTAGCTGTGCTGCAGGTAAGCTGTAGTGTACCTAAAAAGATGCTATGGATAATATAGAATGTCTCATATTGCAGATAACAAGGATTGATGGAAAACATCAGAAATACTGCTGAGTGTATTTTTAAAAAATAAATATAGATAGATAAGAAGAAGCAGCTTGGATGTTCACTGTTTTATTATATAGACTGACGATGGGAAGGGGTATACTGTGTCCCAGACACCCTGACTGATGATGAGACAAGGGACAATAGGAAACATATTCTGACCGTCTGATCACCAGAGACCTCTGCTAACATCTCACCACCATGTCCCTGTAAACAACCTCATCGGTGAAACACCAGGCTACACATAGATTCATAACAACATCACAAAAAGTGATTTATCTGAAGATGCGAAGATTTCATTTCAACGGAGTGACAATTTAAAATAAAAAACTCAACCTGTCTCTTAGCATCTGGTGGACTGTAGAAAGAAAGGCCTAGTGAGATGATGGCTGCCACCATCAGGATGATGAGTGTGAAATCCCCCAGGGCCTTCCACACTAACTGCAAAAATGTTTTGAGGGATGAGGTTCTTTCCAAACTTCTGTTTCCTTTTGTTAATGTCTTCCAAGTTTCCATGTAAACCTGCAGCAGGAGACACAAAGACATGATTGTGTCCTCTGATCCTGGTTTACTCCAGGAGTTTATATTTAATCTCTTAAAATCAACACTGGAAATCATGAGTGACTCAACACTGTCAAATAAGAGTTATATAATCAGGACACCAAGGTCATGTTCGTGGTTTTGTTCCTGAAAATATGCAGCAGCAGTAGGTGGTAGTGAGTCTGAGTGGTTATCATTCTTGTCTTCTGCACTTCTGAAGAGCATTTCACCATTTTCATCAAGGTGAATTACTGTTCAGCTCCAGTCTGTCAGGGCTCCAGTCCACAGCTTTGAAGAAAAGGAGCGGTACTAGATCTCGTGCTTGAGAGTGTTTGTGCAGGTGAAGTGACAGCACATAACTACTGCATCTGTAATTTTAGGGCTGAGGATTATCTTCCAGCCGATATGATGGAGCTAAGAAAGGGATGTTGAAGCCAAGAATGTGTGAGACAGATAGCTGGTACAGTTTCTCAGTACGCACAGCTGCTTTGTCAGATCCACTGTAGCTTTATTCTAACATTAGTTGTTGTTTACTACTGTTGTTTTGTTTTCTTAAAGACACACGTCATAAAACTTCAAATTTCTTAGCAGCAGTGATGCAAGTGACACACACACGCGTGAGAGAGTGGTGGAGAGAGTTTTTTTTTGCTTAACCCCATGTTGTTGTACGATCATTACACTGCCATTGTAGAGCTCAGCATCACTTTTTATTGAACAACACATATCTGTCTCATGCACCAACATTAAAACATTTTATTACCAATCATATTCAACTATAATTTTCACCCTCCATCTCTTTACATTTCCATGCACAGTTATGCATTTATTTTCTTCTGGGGTCATACAAATTAGGAGCCGGGACATGTGAGTAAGTAAAACCACTACCATGTTTGTTTGCATCAAAACGTTTAAATTGTAATTATTTGTATCTCAATGTGCATCTTTCGGACTTGTAAAACTGGCCAACATTGGATGACTGGAATAGACATTTTGTTTTTTGCCACATATTCACTTCTGAATAATATATAACCATAAACTGTGTCCAGCAGTAGAGAGCAGATATTACAGCCTGTGATCGAGAGTATAAACTAGATGAGGGATCAAATCTGCTTTGTGCTCACTTTTAGCTGAACACAAACCTGAAGCTTACCAGCAGCCTGACAAGCTTTGTTTATCTGTTAAATAGTTGTAGGATGTTGTAGGATGTAGTTGTTGCCAAAACTAACTTGGCGACTTTCTCGCTAAATCTGACGACTTTCCAAACCCTCCTGGCGACTTTGTTTTGTCAAAAGCGACTTTTTCTGGTGTTCTTGGAGACTTTTTGGTGTTTTGGAGACTGACGCGAAAGCACGTATCGTTCTGCAGTTTACTGTCCTTAACAAGCAGCGGGTGCTGCCGTGAGCCCCTCCCCGTCCTGAAGCGCTCTCAGGCGGTCAGCCTCGCAGCAGCTCCTCGCAGCAGTCCAGCTGCAGCCCGAGCAGAGAGGAGACCCGCCGCTCCGCGTCCACACACTGCAAAAGAATCGCGCATGTGCAAAGCGGACGCCGATATTAGCATTTACCAATACAGGATGAAACTGATTTATGTAATGTGGGTCTACACAAAGCATTTAAGTCATGAAGTTATTTTGAGGAGTGATGGCCTATTTCACTGGCAAAATAAAAAACAAAACAAGAAACAACAGAAAAAAAATCACTTGTAGTTATAAACATATTTAGGGCGTTTTTTACGCACTTTTATCTCCCCCATGACGTTATTCCTCTCTCCTACAGTGTCCATTACAATTACATGCAAATGGGAATTATGCAAATTAGGTGATGACGTCATCTAGCGACTTTTAGGACAGCCAATAGCTACTTTCCTTACTGAGGAGTTGGCCACATAACAATAGTCAAATGTTAAATATGTGTCACCTAGTTAGATTTACTTTATTCTTTAACTTAATTTGGAGAAATGTTGGTGAATATTTTTCACATCGTTGACTCTTCAAGTCGTCTTACTGTGCTGGGAGTTCTTATTTCTAAATAAAAAGCCAAAGTCTTCCTCAAATAAACACCCAACGGACCATTTCATTAAGTCATTACTGTTATTACTGACCATTAAGTACCTTTAAACATTAACCAGCTGTCCCGCAGCTAGCATCACCTGTCATCAGCCTGGGGTCAACAAAATATCTTTATAATTCAATTTTAGTGGCGTTTATATATAATAAGCATTTTAACATTTTCCTGTTGTTTCTTTGCCCAGTAACAGTCTGGTTACTGTTAAAAAGTGCTGGTTTAACTTCTCTTATTACTTTTAATTATGAAATAATTAAGTTGATCTGAACAAACTTACATTATTTGCGGCTCTATTGTTTGCAGATTTGCAGGTAAAAGAGCATTAATTTTATCTGTTTAAAATAAATGTAAAAAATAAAATAAGGCCCCTGCTGCTGAGGAGGGAACGGGAAACCCCGTGAGGTTGGACCAGGAAGCCCATTAACAATTGGTGACGTCACAAAACCAAAAGGCCATTTTTGTTTGTTCCTTTTCTACACTAAATAAAATCATTTAAAAGTTCTAATTAAATATTTATTGATTAGTTCAAAACTTTATTCTCTATTCGTTAAGCATCACTTTGTAATTAAGGACACAGAAAAACACATTTTACATTTTTGCATGTTCAACTGCCAGTTCTTCCTTTTCCCCATTATTAGTACCAGATCACGAGCCTACCAGTTCATTTTCAGGAGATTATAAAGAAAACGGGGCCCGGTATAATAAACATATTGCATTGTAATTTCTAAATTGATCTAATGTTAAGATCCACTTCTCACCTCGTCACTACATATTTTCACTGCTGAGCCACAGGTGGAGTTTGCAGGTGTGTTACACCACCTGCTGACCATCCAAGACTGCTGCCAGGTGGTTTGTGGGGCAGATGCTAATGCTGCTCTTGCTTGATGCATTTGTCCACCAAATTCCTGGAGTACATATTGATGATTTAAACTTTAAGGACCATATTGATGACCTGATGAACAATTGTCTAAATATGAGGCTTTTTTTCTTCCACTTAAAGCACTCTTATATTAGTCTGTATGAACTAAGACTACCAATGTTGCAGATTTGGCCAATTTGCTTGTTTACATCAGATGTAAATATGCTGGTGCTGCTCAGGAGGACTCTGTGTTCTGTCGTCATCATTGGCAGGTTGTCTTTGGAAACCACAACCAAGCACATATTCCAGCTACTGAACGTACCTGTCCAACAGAGTGGAAACCATTGGAAAAAGTGCATTGGAGTCTGAATGGGCACCGGGTCTATGGCAGGTCACTACAGCAGAGTAGCAGCCTGAATTTGACAGAAGGCACCCAATGGACACACGCCAGCATCCACCATGAAGCATTGGCAGTGAAAAAGATTTCCAAAGAACTGAAGTCATTAGCTCCCAAACTCATGCATTTTTGTGTGTTTCACATGCAATGAGATTTGCAGTGAACATGTTCAAGTCATATTCAAAGTGAGGTATTTATCAAAAGGGGAGGCACAAAAGCTAAACATCACATATAAAGCTTTTTAAAAATAACATTCCAGATTAGTTCTCAGTTGTGCACACTGAAAGTGACCTAAGATTGAAAAAGTTGAATAGTTTTATTGCTTATTAGATTACCAATTGGCACCTCTCACCTTCATTCTTTCTTAATTTAATATTTTTAAATGTTGCAGCTGTTCATCTGTTAACTGCAGTGTCATCACTTTCATCACTAGGCCACTGAGGAGCTGCCTGGATTTCTGACAGCTTCATGTAAATCCACAGTTTATTTATCTGCAGAGTGGTAATAGTTGATTTTTGTAAATTCAGCAAGACAACAAGTTTACACGTAACATAGATTGTTACATTTTACAGCCAAACATTAAGGTAAATTACAATGAGTTGACAGGATGGTTAATGACTTCAGCAATACAAAAGAAAAAAAATCGAGTGAAAGGAACAAATGACTGAAGCTGGGGAGTTGTTTCTCCTCAATGATGATTTTGAGACTGCTTGGAAATTTGGACAAATTATAATATTTTTTCTGTTGGACCCCCCCAGCCATGACTCTCACACCTGACCACAAACAAGTACATAGTCCTGTCTATTAACATTGGTCTTACTGCTCATCAAGGGTTTTCAGTAGCATTGAGACGTGTAAACATTCTTCTGTCCTGCCAGGAGTTGATGGTGTGGGCTCATCCAACAAAACTTTGACAGATAAAGGACAGTGTTGATTTTTATATTAAGGATAATTCAGAGCTGGTCATCGTCTTGAACCTCTCCTTTTGGGGCATCTGGCCAAGAATTTGTACTTCAACAAGATTGTGTTGTTGCCCCAAAATACAGAAAAACTAAATTTGGGAAGACAAATAATTTTTCCACAATAGCTTTATACAAAGGACAATCAGCCTCCTCCATAGACACAAGCTCCATGATAAAGTCAAAACACTGTGCATGAATTATGTCGCAATTATTTCCACATTCTGCCTTCTCTCCAAGCGGGACATCTGTAGTGTGACGGTGCACAATAAGACAGCTTTGCCGGTATCCTGGAGACTGCAGGGTGTGGAGTAGTTAGGCGATGAGTTCATGGTGCCACAGGATCAGGGACTCATCTCACCTCCTCAATTGCCTCTTTCCCCCTGAGCATGCACTTCAGGGCCATGGAGACCACACCATATTAAGAGGATCATATGTCTGGCTAGATTCAACTATCGCATCATTAATAATAAATATCAAGTACTGTATGAACAGTGTGATTTAGGCCCAGTGAGCAGTATGGAAGTGCTGTTCCAGAGCTTATGTAGGCATGAAGTCAGACAGTACTTCACAAATCTTTTTGTATGTATGTACAGTACCTGCTGTGGGGTTTTTTTTCAGATATCCAATGTGGAATACTATATAAATATATACTATACTATATACCTACAGTATATAAAAAAAAAATTAACATTGTAAGCAGACTACTTGATTGCCATGAGCAATCTCTGTGAACACCATTTATATAGGAATGATTCTTTCCCAAGCTTTTGATCCATATAAGCAGCTGATCACCATAACTGTGATTACTCAAAGTGGTTTCCACTGTGTCAAAATGTAGTTTTATAAACTCCATTGACCATAGCGTCTCTTCCAGTCTGCTTTCTGATTGAAGTTTCTCTTTTACCACTATAGTTGGCTAACTATCACTAATATAATTTAACTTGAAGGCAACATTGTACACAGCAGCTTAACAAAATCAAATTGTCAACACACAGTCAAAAAATAGTGAGCTTTTATAGATCATTTTTCACAGCAGAAAGTTTGACTTTTCATAGCAGAAAAGCCAACTGGAACTAATGACATTAATGATGATGCCTTTACATTAAGTGCTCCAGCAATCACCTAATAGGACAACTAATTAAACCTGTGCTTTTCCTGCTGTGATATATTAAATTTTCTGCTATGAACAGGGTCTATTGTGATTCTTTCTGTGTGCTCTGTTTGGGTTGTTCCCTATTGTTGCCCCCAGGCAGTAAGTGGACCAGGAGAGGGACAAGAGCTAAAAACAGTGCGTCAGTGAGTGAGAACAGACAAGGGGCAGCAATTGCATGTTCTGATAAGGAAAATGAAATTCCTGCTTGGTTTTATCAAGTTGGAAAATAGCACTAATGAAGGTATGCGAGATAGCATGCGCAAATCACACCTCAGGCAGGCTGGAGTGACACGTACACTGCGGCTTTATAGTTCAGGGCTAAGAAATGGATAATACACTTTAAAATAAACGTGCCTACATGGAAAACTCAAGCATGAGCACCCAGACTTGGAGGATATTTAGAGCAGTTATGGCACTCAAGTCTGAAGAGTCCACAGTGAAGAGTGGTCATTGTGGTGTCTTCAAGCAAATTCAAATGTGGGACAGACAAAACACAGATTCACACAGCCATATATCCTCCACCACGCTTCAGTGCTCCTGGGAAACTGTCACTTCTTTTCCCTTCCCTGCAGAAACATTTCAAAACATCCAGTGATTTACCACAATCCATGTCAGAACAAAACACATACAAAACTCCCTCGTTGGCCTCCGTAAGAACACCAACAAATTCTTGAGTTTGCTCCACTGTAGAGGCCCACTTGTCTGGCCCCCTATGACACGCACCCAGAACTGTGTCCGGGCCGATTAAAAAAGAATGTAAATGACCTTCGCTGCTCTTTCATCACAGAGTACTCCTTATGCTTATCCATGGCACCCTGCCCCTCCCTGTCTCTCTCTCTCTTGCTCCCACCTCTGTCATCTCGGAGAAGAAGGGGGGAAAGTCATTAGGCACAAATGGGGAGGAGAGAGCAGCCGGTGGTTGCTATCGCCATGAAAGTCAGGGCAAAGCTCAGAGCCACTGAGAGATAGTGAGAAGACTGCACTGGGGAATATCTGCCCAGGGAATACAATACGTTTTCAGCTCATTAAGTTGGATAAACAAATGGCTTACTGTAGGAGATGCTGAGAGTCATGGAAATCAGCAGGAAAACATTGGAAAGTAGGTGTTTTTCAATCCTCACTGTGATCATCTTTACGCCTATTGTGCTTTCTGTTTTCTTGTTGACTACGGGCGATGCCTATTGTCATTATAAATTACTCCCCAGCACAGCTTTTATGAAGTACGTAATTCAGCATCATAATCATGTAATTGTTGCTACATGCGTCTTTGTGTGCTAATGCAGTATTACAAAGATCCATTACATTGTTACCAACTTGTTTTGTTTTTGCATTTTATATCAAGATCAATAACTCCAGAGGGGCGGTGGAGGAGCATTAATGGGATGCCACGAAATTTCCTTGAAGGCGCCAACAGCCTGCCTCAGTGCAAACCTTGTCTGGCACTGAATTGATGTGGAGGACCAGTGGTGTGTCAGAGACTGTGAGCAAGATGGGTAACGCCATGCGGGGCATCATCGCCTTCATTCCCTCAGAGCGCTGCCAGCGCTTCTTAGTGGGGGACCTGAAGGAGATGCCACTGGATCGGACCTTGGACCTAAGCGGCAGGCAGCTGCGTCGGCTGCCTGCTGCCGCCTGTGTCTTCAACGAGCTGGTGAAGCTCTACCTGAGTGACAACAACCTCAGCAGCTTACCGGCTGAGCTGCAGGGCCTGAAGAAGCTGCAGCTCCTGGCCCTCGACTTTAACTGCTTTGAGGAGCTCCCTGCAGCTGTTTGCAGATTGCCCCAGCTCAGCATCCTTTACCTGGGTAACAACAGGCTTTACCGCCTCCCCAGAGAACTGAAGGAGCTCAAGGAACTTAGTACTCTGTGGCTGGAGACTAATTGCTTCACTGTCTTCCCTGCCGTGGTTTGTGAGCTCTCTAATCTCAAGACCCTGCACCTCGGTTATAACCAGATATGGAGTTTGCCAAAAGAGCTCAGAAGGTTGGAGGAGCTGAGAAGTATCTGGCTCGCTGGAAACCAGCTGGCAGAGTTTCCACCAGTGTTGCTGGAAATGCACTTTCTCGCTGTCATCGATGTGGATCGGAACAGAATCCGCCGCTTCCCGGGTCTGACTCACATGCAGGGGTTGAAGCTTGTCATCTATGACCACAACCCTTGCGTTAATGCCCCGACTGTGGCCGAAGGAGTCCGAAGAGTTGGGCGCTGGGCGGACAGCTCAGATGACGAAAAGGAGGATGACGGGTCGAAAGCGGCGAGCGAGACGACAGCAGAGGTCATGGAAGTGCACTCTGGGGAGGAGCATAATATTTAGGGTCAAGGAACAAAGTGACCCTCAGCTGTGGCGAAGCCTGCCAGTACAGGATGACATTCAAGTGGAGCACTTGAAGTGTATCGGTGTGTTGTACTGATGGCTGCTCCATATATGGTAAAGCCAATCACATGGGCTTTAATATAAGATGCAAAGTAATGAGTAGTACAAAAACATGGCTCACAGGAAAGAGTACATTTGAATCTTGAAATAAAAAATGTTTAATATGAATGGTCAATTACACTCTATGACATGTTAGTGTCATATTTAAATTTATAAAACTCTGTATATGCCTTCAAATGATTAGCTGTGCGACAGTGATGTTGTAAATTGCTATTCATGTTCACCAACAGCAGATTGTCTGTTTTATAACTATTTTATCTTATAGTGCAAAACACATTTCTTTGAATCTTACACAATCAAAGCAGTACTGGTAAGCATGTATTTCTACCTATAAGTGGTGTGTTTGCAAGTCTGTAATACAGATTTTTCTGTTAAATTGACTATGCAGTAAGTTGTTGCTGAGGCTATGCTCTGGGAAATCTAGGAATTTGTTCATCATCCTGATGTCCAGAGATACAAAACGTATATATTAAATTGACAACAGGCATGAGGAGGCATCGCCTGAGCTTACAAGTTATATGTAAGTTGTTTCTTTATGGTGCAGGGATAAGATAGAAAGACAATTACACAAATACTTGTTCCAAAAGAGTCTGAGATAATATCTGTACCTGCTGAGGCTAAATACAGTAAGGTTTTTAATACCAGTGATGGATGGTTTAAGTCAATTAGTGCACTCCTTATCCAGACCAATGCATAATTCATCTGATAGATTGGGGCTGTGGCTTTGAATAAGGACTGCTAATGGGCCTTAATATCATCACTATAAGGTTCTGATTTGAAACAGATCATAAATGCAGCTTTCCAATCCCTTATTGTACCCGCAAAATGTTCTGTAAACAAGCTTAAACATCTTTTCACAATATATGATTTTGGGCATTTTGAATCTTTTATAATAAAACGTAAAGGAGATTGAAACATGCTGCAACCAGCCCCTTTTACTGGAAATGGAATGGGACATTTCCATTTAAAAATCTGAATCCTCTGAATTTATCAAACATGATGTGCCTGCACTGTGGACTGTGGAAAATTCTTGATCATCTTTATAATTACATTTCATGTTAAATACAAGCTTTTCATTAGTTGAGCTGCTGTCAAGATCTGTTGCAAATCATTTCAAGCACCAGTTTCTTTCATGAACTTGGTGGTTGTTTACAAACTCTAAATGAATTTCACTTTCTTATTGCACAGAAACATGAGTGTGTAATTTTTTTTCATTTCACTCTATATTTAATTTTTATGGAAAAGGATTAGGGCTACATGTGAACATTTTATTTTTTAATTCTGAGATTTCACATGTGGACCTAATCCTCTTCTGTATTAATATGATTTTACTTCCTCTGATAAATGTTTCAATTCATGTCACTCTTGATGTTATAATAAGCTGTCTGCTTCAATGGTCACAGTAAATGCCAAAACTGTATTGACCCTGTTCTAATGAACATGTATTTAATATATTCAATATCACTCAATTGATTCTCCTGAGTCTTTTATAATTTTAGGATAAAATTTGCACAAGAAAATGCCCTTCGCTTTAACCCACCAATTTGAAAACACATAAATACCACCTATTCATACGCCTCCAGAGGCATTTACAGGGATAGTCTGCATGAAAGAACCCAAGATTAGTAACAGGTGCATTATATTTAACAATGTCTTTGGTACAAAATCCTACATGATATCAGACCAGCTTCCATAAACGTGCTTAACCCTAAATTCCCCTGAAGTGTAGGTTTACACAGATGAAGACTCCAACAATTCCTACATCACCTTTACTTTATTAGCTGTAACAACCAGAACCAATTTCAAAATGATAACTTCACTTATCCTTCTTATACTTTATGTTCCTTGATGATAAATACAAACATGTTTAATTAACAGACTTAATAACAAACATATATATTACTTAAAAGACCCATCTAAAATATCTTGGTGCTTTGTTGTAATGAAAACACAATAAATATCATTTTGACGACATTAAACTGCAGAGTGCAATCTGCACTGTAACAGACACTGAATACAAAGATCTGATGGAATGAAAAGCAACTTTGTAGAAAGCTTGGAGCTTTAACTAAGTGTGCCACCGCAGTTAAATCACCCATTACACTGAGACAGAACATTACCATTTGCAAGATGAAAAAGAATTATAAATGCAACAAACTCCTCATGCACCTCAGGCTAGACCCATTGCACATTTCTTTTCTAGGAGGTTGTTAAAAACAAAGACACTTATTCAGGCACATTTCCCAAATAGAACTACTCTGAAAGAGCCTCTGAAATAAATGTATCACGAGGCTCATTTGCGTATTCTTTAAATGGGTGTGAAATTGTGTGGGGAAATTCCATATCCAACTTAAATCTTTCTTTCAAATGCAAGGCAGCTACATTCATAACTCAAGAGAATCACAGTCCCCTTTCATTATTATGAGAGGATTGTGAACTATTGTAGGCCATGATGTGAGAAAATGCCACCGTAAAGACATCAGAGCAGTAAAACATAGGCAGTTCATGTGACTTTAAAAGTGTGTGCGAAACTGGCAATGGCAAATTCCTCTGGGCAAAACTGTTGGACAAGCCAGAGCTGGAATGTGGTATCTCCTGCTGTGGGCATCACTAAAACTCAGCTAGCACAATCATAAGACTGCAGAGGACCTGTAGTCTTTAGGACACGCTTTACACTGGGAGTCAAAGTTACAATGAGGTAAACACAATGAAAACAATAAGCTGTGGTGTGTTAGCTAAAAACCAACACAGGCGTTAGTATATATTCTCATGCATCTGTATTCAGACCAACTCAAACAGTGGGTTCGCTTGAGCAAATAAATATCTGCCAAACCACGTTCAATCTGCTGAGGAGTGATGGGACATTGTGCCACATATAATCATATATTATAGGTACTCTAAGTGTGTGCAGCGGCATGGTTCACAAGCTCATCCACGGCCCAGGTCTCTGTCTGAGTGCCGTCTCGCCCTGCTGAGGAAGCTGGCATCGTTCCAAGACGTCTGAGGCGTCTTCCTCCTCTGTGCCCAGAGTGTCATGAGACCCTTCCTCCTTGGTATCTGGATCATCAGTCCCGGAGGCATCTGGGATTAATGAGGGCTTCTTTGATGACGTCTCCGCCGCCGTGTCATTTCCCTGGAAATCAGATGCCTCGTTCACAGATCCAATCACTTTAGGAGCATCGAGCTCCTTCTGCGAATTCTCCTTCTCCATGCGTTTCCGAGCCTCCTCTCTCCTCTGCTGGATGCGCTTGTTGTCGCCCATCATGACCCGGACTCTGACCTGGTCTGGAGGCCACAGTCCGCCCCATATGAACTGCAGGTAGCTGAACAGCACAATGGCACTGAGGAAGGCAAAGTTTGTGGCCACGCCGATCACCGCAGACGTCAGGGGGAAGTTGTACAGAACGTATCGTATACCAGTGAAGTAAGCGTGGATGCGGAGCTGCGACGAGTAGATCTGCACCCGCTTGGACAGGATCTCGATGACTGCGCCCACGGTGGGCTGATAGCCATTGGTCTTGTAGTCTGAGAAGAGCTCAACCTCGATGAGCTGCTTCTGCTCGGCCATCCCGGTCAGAAGGAGAGGCGAGAACAGCAAAGTGCCCAGGGTCTGCAGGAGGCTGGAGCGGTAATGCAGCATTGTGGATCGCCCCACCGAGGACACAGTCTTCCCACCCTTGGTGTAGGAGAACATCCTGACCATGAACATGCCCAGCTGCTCGTTCACTGGAGACTCCGGCATTTCCAGCTCCAAAGAGATCCTGTAAGGCTGACCGTAGGCCATCACCTGGTCCCTGTCGTTCTTCATGAAGGAGATGTTGGCCGTGGGGAAGGAGCACAGCGTGGACTCTGACGCGTCGCAGTCGGAGGTGTAGTAGAAGTGCACCGGGGTGGAGAAGCTCACGGTGGGCATGTAGGAGTAATAGAAGCTGCCGTAGAGAAAGATGGACACCCACAGCAGCAGGACCAGCACACAGAGCAGGATGGCGGCCTGAAACAGAGTCCGCCGGGCTTTAAGGAGAGTCACGGCCGCCACATCGTGCAGCCAGTGGAGCACCGGAGCCATCGCGCCCCCCATCGTGTCTGATCCGGCCGGCCTTCTGCTCCCGTTTCGGGCTGCTGTTCCTCCTTCGAGCCCCGTCGACGACTGCCTGCGCGGCGGGTCCTCTCTGTGGTCAGACATCAGTAGGAGGCTCCCCTCAGAAACCGTGTAATTCTTTATCTTCGCCCTCCCATTTCCAGCCACTTCTACCAGCAGCTGGCTGCGCACTCCGGTTGTTGGATAAAGTCAGACTTTCAGCTTGTGACGCTGGCTGTGTCCGCAAATTACTCGACTGCTTTGGCTTTTAAATGTTGAACATTTTCCTGCCGGCTAGCTCGGAAGAAGTCTAAGCTTGTTAGTAACTTATCTTGAACCACCAGTGTCGGAGCCGCAAACACAAAACACGACCCCGTAACCCGGAAGTTGTTTGGTTTTTTGTCTCACTTTGTGGCAGCTGAGCGGAGCAGCAGCGCTGTTGGCAGTGAAGCAGCGAGCAGGCCCGTAGGTAGACACACAGACAGGCAGACAGGCAGACATGGGCAAGAAGAGCCGCCTCACAGGGGGAGCGGTGGGCCGGAGGACCATCCTGCAGCTGTCCCCACCGGGGCTCCGCAGCGGGGCCTCCGGGGAGCGGGAAGAAGCAGCGTCCGGATCCGACGGTAGGTGTCCTTTTCTGAGGGAGCGCTGTTAGCCGTATGCTAGCTTAGTGCTGGAGATGTGAATAGCTGGGCCCGTCCGGTTAAACAAAATATATTCACTTAACGAAATTCAGTGACCGAGTTAGTCAGTTAACACCTGGTGTTAATTTACACATACATACCAAAATATATCCAAATGTCAGCTGTGCCTCTTGAAAGCTAAACAAGAGGCTAGCATGTGAAGCTAACTATGAGAACGCTAGCAGTTTTTGTGAGCCTGCCAACACGAGGACAAAAGGCTTCACACTAACCTATTTAACACACAGATACTGACACTAGGTATACTTCACCAGGGAGTGTAAGGACGGTGTCAGTGTGTGTGAATAATGTTAGCTTTTTTCAGAGTGTTGAGGCTCGTAATGCTTCACCTAGCTCAACATGAAGCTAAAAAACATGACTTGTTTTCTGCAGATGAGCAGGAGGCTGATGCGCACAGGTTCATGAGGGAGAGGCGCACAAACATGAAGCCTCACGCAGTCAAGGCCACAGGTAAAGTAACTTGTGTGTGTGTGTGGAGATGTGCACGCTTCTCAGGTGATGGGAACGAGCAGATTTGATTGAAGGAGGTTGTTTTATCTATCTGCAGAGGGTTTGTCCTTGCTTGGAGCCTATGAGGATAGTGATGATGAGGATGCTGGAGACTCTCAGCGCTCTACTGCAAATTCTCAGCACAACCAGTCAGCAGACATTGACAGTACACTGGCCAATTTCATGGCTGTGAGTATAATTTTCTGAATATCCTATTTTCTTCACTGGAATTCTGAACCAATGTTTTTTGCAGATGGGTGACATATTAAATGAAAAAACAACACAACATTTCTTAGAAAGGTGCTGGGCATTGATTCTTCACTATTGACTGTGAAGACCATAGCAAATGTTTGAAATCATTTTCATACTCATCAAACCAGTCGGTGATTCCTCGTACTCTGATCATAGGATTAGGGTTATCTCTCAGAACAACTTTATATTTGCAGTGATCCTTCCCTTTAAGGGGACAAGTGGACTCAAACCAGACACTTATTCAGGCACATTTCCCAAATAGAACTACTCTGAAAGAGCCTCTGAAATAAATGTATCATGAGGCTGGGTGTGAAATTGTTTGGGGAAATTCCAAATCCAACTTAAATCTTTCTTTCAAATGCAAGGCAGCTACATTTATAACTCTGACTAACTGTGCGAAACTGGCAACGGCAAATTCCTCTGGGCAATACTGTTGGACAAGCCAGAGCTGGAATGTGATATCTCCTGCTGTGGGCATCACTAAAACTCAGCTAGCATAATCATAAGACTGCAGAGGACCTGTAGTCTTTAGGACACGCTTTACACTGGGAGTCAAAGTTACAATGAGGTAAACACAATGAAAACAGTAAGCTGTGTTTTAGCTGTGTTAGCTAAAAAACACACCACAGTGGACTCAAACCATAGCATAACAGAGCTACCAGATCCCCTCACTGTGGGGGTCAAGGATTCAGGCCTATACCGTTCTCTTGGTGTACACCATGCATTCTCCCACATGTGGAGAATATGGTAAAGGATGACTAATCTGACCAAATCACATGTTTTTCCACATCTGTGTTGGCCTGTGTCTGGGTGTTGCACATCTAATGAGTGTGCCCAGATGAGTCCAAATATACAGCAAAACAAATAGAAAATAAACTCCAGCATCAGTATCCATTTTATAATTTGAATAAGTGAGATGACAGTTATAGTTTATTGTAGTTTATTCCTTGGCCTGAAATGTGCTTTTGTCAAAAGTTTAACTTTCTGTTGCCATTTTCCCCACTACAGGAAATTGATGCAATCACCACTCAGCCAAGTTCAGATGATGCAGTATCTCATTCTTCAGTCCCAACCATTGCCCCTCCCAGACCCGAAGTTAACACTCAGCAGCCAGCTGCCAGCGAAGGACAGAATCAACAGAGCACAGAGTTTGAGTATAACACTGAGTACTCACTAGCTGGAGGTAACTATAAGATCAGTTGTGCATGTTATTATATTGCCGCCTGATTAACAACAGATTCTTTCAAGTGTCGAGAAAGAGAAATTATACGTACGCTGTCACCTAAATATGCTGTCATTTGTTCTAAAGCATCTCATGTATATATGTATATGCTTTTTTTTTTTTTTTTTGGCAGTGGGTGTTGAGATGGGAGACTGGCAGGAAGTGTGGGATGAGAACTCTGGCTGCTACTACTATTGGAACACTCTGACCAATGAGGTGTCCTGGGAGCTGCCACACTACCTAGCTGATCAGGTGCAAAGTCTGGGCCAGAGTGCAAACAGGTAGGAGGAGCTGAGAGAAAGTGTTGTCACTCATTTCATCCCTTGGTTTTGGCAGAAGTTCAGCTGTGAATGATGTCTTTTTCATTGTAGCTCTAGTGTCAATGGCAACGGCACAGTGCATCCAGTTTATCACGCAGAGGAAAATACTGCAACTGCTGCAGCCACATCGACAGTCAAAGAGACCAAAGTGAAGGCAAGTTTAATTTAAGTCGAATACAGACTGATTCTGTGGTGTTTAAGGATTTTTATTCTGAGTTTAACATATCACCCTTGTGTTTTGTCTTAAAGGAAGTCATTGAGAGTGTTGTAGGCCTCACGAGCGAGGAGGAAGAGCGCAGAGGAGTGGCTGAATCTCTGCTTGGTCCTCTGATCCCCTCTGAAGTGAAAGAAGCAGAGGAAAAATGGAGAAAAAGACTTCTTAAAAATTTGGACGAGCCTGAGCACAGCTTAGACTCCGATGGGGAAGTTGCTCGCCCTGCAGGATCCCCCTCCACCCCTTTGCAGGACCATGACTCAGCCCCCACAGTCCAGAAGGATCTTTGCACCAAAAAGCAGACGGGAGACAACTCAGATGCTGAGGAAGAGACAGAGGAGGACACAATGGAGCTGGAACTGGCTCTGGAGAGGAAAAAGGTATTTTTGGTCAGTGCACAATGTTGATTACTGACAGGAAATACCTTGAAGTGGTAAATTTTATTGTCAGTGTGATCTGCCTCTAACCTATTGTCTGACTCTTAGGCTGAGCTCCGGGCGCTGGAGGAGGGTGATGGGAGTGCAGGGGGCTCCAGTCCTAGTTCTGAGACGAGCCAAGAAGCCTCTGGTTCTCGTGGTCTTCTTCTGAAGAAAAACCGGTGGAGGACTGCTTTCACCTCTGCTGCTAGCCCCGACTCTAACAGCAGAAGCTCAGATGTACCGGACAACACAGAGACGGGTAAGTTGAAGTAATTACACACGCACTATTGGAGGAGGGGTTGTGCGACAGTAGTTGTTGAAAATGTATTTAAAAAATCCCACTTTTTAAAAGGTCCTTCGCTAAAGGATTAAATGCCTAACTTGTCTCCTGCAGGACTTTCTAAAGTTGTAGAGTGTGTCACAGAAGGAGAGGACAAGAAAACAGACAATTCTGAGGACAAAACAGCTTCTCTTCCGGTTAAAGAAGAGGTGGAAACGTCTGAGCTCAAAGTGGAAACACCTGAGCTAAAGGTAACAGGTCACTATTACTAACAATAGTTCTAACAGTCTCTTTAAAGACACATTTTTGATGCTGGTAAAAAATAGTTTCAGATCGGAGAACTGGCCAACACCTTGACCAGCAAGATGGAGTTCTTGGGGATAAACAAAAAGGGGCTCTCAAACTTTCAGTTGCTTCTGCTGCAAACAGAGGTGAGAGGACAATGTTCAGTTCAGTTTCTAAGCAATATTATTCTAGTTTCCAATTGTAGCTATCCCAGTGCGACTTTTAAAATATTTAACACTTAATTTTGTTTCATATAATTTTGCACAAAGCCATGTGCTAGTATTTAATATTTAAAATTCTCATAATAATCCATCACAAGGTGTCATTCTGGAAAGTTACTGTAATTACTCTTCCACATTACTCATCTATCTTGTGCCTCCTCTGTCTTTGTCATCTGTTTCTTTATCCCTTTACCTCTACTTGGTGGACCCTTTCTCACTCTTATTTCCTGTCTCTCTCCCTCTCCCTTCTCTCTTTTCTTTTTTTACCCCAGACTCGGATTGCTGACTGGAGGGAAGGTGCTCTGAATGGGGTCTATCTTCGCCGCATGCTGCAAGAAGCTGCTGAACACATAAAATATTACGAACTTAACGCCACCCCTAAAGGCTGGTCCTGCCACTGGGACAGGTACGCGCTCCTTACCTTTAACATCTCTAAACCCCCTCGTCCCCCAAAAATCTTACCATGTGACTACAACCCCCTCAGTGCCGAGGTTGCAGACTTTGTAACATGACTTGGGGAGAAGCTTTAACCAGTTCGAGAGGATCAAAATACTTACCAGAAACAGACTCTTCAGGTTTCTGTGATGCAATCCTGGCACTCTGCCTTGCACGTACTGGTAAGGGATCATCCACTCTGGGCCAGCCTGCTTCCTGTTAAATATACCCGCCACAGAGAGGACTCCCTGTCTCTATAACACAGACTCTAAAGCCCTTCGTTGTTAGGGCGTTTGTAGACTGATTATCAGTCCAGTCAGTGGAAAAGTTGGGTGGGGTGGTACGATAGGAAGGTTGGTTGCGTGGGAGTACTTTGCACTTTACAGGACTACAACCCCCAGAATGCAATGCAGACAGAATGATGCCCTGGAAACGAGGAGTGTCACGCATCAAATAAAAGGTGAAGATGGAGCAATGACGGGAATCCAGCAGGTCAGACCTACTCTATTTCATATGTCTTCCTGTTTTTATTTTCTTCTTTCTGATGTAAAATGATTTGACTGTATGCTTGTTATTTTCTGACCTATGGTTGTTGATTATGATGATGATGATGATGATGCTTCCTCCCTGGCGTCTTCCTGTGTCTGGGAGGGAATGGTTGTCTAAAACGGAACAAATGTGACAACCATGGTGTGAGCTGCTGAATGCTACTTTCAGGACCTAGAGATGATTTGTTTTGCTTTCTTTGTTTTTGAGAGCAAGGTGGGTTCCCTATCCACATCCATAACCACACTCTAATTGGGCTTTCTTTTGGACAGCTAAAGTCGCTGTCCATACCAACACTCCTGCCCATCCCCCTACTTTGGCCATTATGACCACTCCCTTGCCCCACTGTCCCAGGGTATCATGCCACTCCAGCCAGTCGCCAGGCCGGCAGCTGAGACTCTTTGTTTTCTATCTCTGTTGTCCCACTCTTTAGAGAGCACAGGCGGTATTTCTATGTGAACGACCGGACCAGTGTCTCCCAGTGGGATTTCCCAACAGAGGACGATAAGGATGAGGAACTGAAGGGCAGCCAGACGCAGGTGTCCAGCCAAGAGGATAACAAAACATCCACTGCCTCAGGTGGTGGGGTGACAGGTCAGTCTGTTATTCCTGAGACCTGCCTATCAAGTGGCAAAGTGTCATAATACTATCCTCACCAACACCCCATTCTTACCTTTTTTGTTTGATTTTGTTTTTCTTTCAAAACAGGATCTTCCAGTTATACCCCTGCTGCCCCACCACTGCCTCCTCTGCCCAGTGCACCATCCTTCTGGTCCCCATCTCAACCTCCTCTTCCTGACAGCCCACCTCCGCCTTCCAACTACCCCCCACCTCCGCCTCTTCCACCAGGCTCACCTCCTCCACCTCCTCCCCCTCCTGACAGTGATGGCGAGATCATGGAGGTGGAGATGGAGATGGATGATGATAACGACGGGGAGCCCCCAGCCCCTGGTACTGAGGAAGATGGCAGTGGGAGGCCCCCTTTACCCCCAGGCACTGGGAACATAAAGGTATGAGAGTAATCAAGTTTAATTTTTTAATTGAAAAAAGTGTACTTTATTAGTATTGCACTGGATTATGTTGCTTAACAGCACCTGTTAACTTACACTTGTTGTCACTCACACAGATGGTGGAGTCGTCGAGTGCCTCGGGGAAGGGTCAGAAACGTAAAGCTAGTCAGCTGAATAAAGCCATAACCATTGGCAGCAGTCCCATTCTCTACACCCAGCCTGCTGCCAGTGCAGGTAAATGGATATTACTACACAACATCTGTAGTTGTGACAATATATTAACCATTTTAGGAACAGAAGAACAGAATGGAAATGCTTAAAGGTTTCTCTTTGTCTGCAGCGCCTCTAATGACAGCAGCTGCCTACTGGGGCGTGCCGGCTGTCACTGCTCCTGTAGTCCCTTGTGAACCTCCTCTCCCACCTGTCCCCGCTCTGCCTCCTCAGCCTCCACTGCCACCGGCCCAGCCAACTTATGAATCTGCTGGAGCCAAACATCTGCCTACAGACAAGACCAAGAAAGTGAAAAAGGATAAGGTTAGTAACGGGAGTAACATTTTACAGTAAGCATCAAAGCAAATCTGTTTTAATACAGGTCATGTAAAGTATTTATTGTTTCTTTGTTTTGTTTTTTCCTCATTGTCAACCTTACTTTTTGTTATGTCTACATGGTCAAGTCATCCATCTGATCCACTGACTAAATATGACATACAAAAGAACCTGCAGTGTGATTTATTTATTTCTTTTTATTTGTCCTCCTGTGTCTCTCAAGTCAAAGAAGAGTAAGATCAAAATGCCTTCCCTGGTGAAGAAGTGGCAGAGCATCCAGAAGGAGCTGGATGAGGAAGAGAAGAGCAGCTCCAGTGACGAGGACAGAGAGCTGCTTAACAAGAAGAGTATCGAGGAGTGGAAGCAGCAGCAGTTATTGACGTATGTTTACATTTGAATACACTGAAAGTAGTCGTGATTATGGTTTTGAGGACATAGCTACACTGTTTCACTGAGTTTTCTTACTGGTATTTTTCCATCTTGGTAACCCTTTGGTAACTTTTGTACTGATTTTAATTCTACAGAGGAAAAGCTTCAAAGAATGCCAACTTTGAGGCACTTCCAGATGACTGGCGGCAGCGACTGAAGAAGCGGAAGGTGGCGAATAGCACATAACATTCGACCTTGGTCATATAGCTCCCAGTCAGCGTTTTTTTTTTTTTTTTTTAATCCACTCCAGCCATTTACTATACAGTTGTCCTTCCCTGGCTGAAGCTTTGTTGATCTGTGGACTTTCTTTACCATTTTTCTTGATCACGATGGAGACATTTACAGGCCCTTACATGGCTGGCCATTTCTTGTTTTTGTAGCCACTATTGTAACTGTGCCAAATGTCTTGAGTTCATCTAAAATACTTCACCACAATTTTGTATAGACCCGACATAGATGACCACCACAGTTTGTTTAGACGGATTGTCTATTTTATTGACCCTTTTTTTGTTGTTTTTTATGACTGTGTACATAAAAATGTATAATTGGATAAGCCATGTTTTTGGAAGGGGAGGGGGCCTCTCTGAACTTGTACATTTTGTATAAAGTTATTAAAACTGTTTTTCCAATGCTGTTTCCATTTGTTTGTTTCATATTGTTTTGTATTGCATTTTTATTACGCAAGCAAAACAGCCACAATCACTCATGATTAGATTTATTCGATTTATGATTTATTATTATTGACCCGCTTGGTTTCATAAATCCTGGTACAGTGTAGTACCAGTGACAAATGAATCACATGCAAACCTTGTAGTATTATTCATATTTACAATAATTTTTACGATAATTTAGATATTTACCGATGTTGTGAAGCATTTTCGGTCCGTTAGGAGTGGTTCAATAGTACAGCATCTCCATGGCAACCTCGGTGTTGTTGAGGCGTATAGTAGCCGGGCAACGTCGCGTACTTCGTGAAAGAGTTTTCCACTCGTAGTAAACGCCACAGCTGCTTTTAGCACTGGTTTCTTTACACATATAAATATTTTAAAATGCGCACACATAAAGCGATAAACCTTGATTTAACCTGCCGAGTCGACGGAGAGATCTCAAAAACCCTGTCTTGTGCTGAAGACGGACACTATAGCTGTGTGAGCTGCTGGCTAACTAGCTAACCAGTTCTAAACTACTTAACTAGTTGTAAATGTCAAAAGGAAGACTTTGTTGGGCATTTTCCTTTAGCAGAAAGGCAGCTGAAGATGCCTGTGAGAGATCCCAGCCTCAGCACCTCACACGTGAGTTTAGTCAAAGATGACTTGTGATTTTTTTTTCCTCTGGCAACTTAATCAAAATAGTATGTTAGACCGTATTCGTTTATGCAAGAAGGAGTTATGTTATTATTGAACAATGCAGTGTTTCCCCCTCCAGCTACAACAAAGGTATAAATCCAAAACTGGTTTGTTTGTTCAGTGCTTATTGGCATGCCAATAACTTTCAAATCCATCCCTCTCTAGAGGTAGAAAGCTTATATGTCTGAAAGGCTTGATGTATTCAATTACTTGAATTTGTTACAAGATTTACATTTATGTAGCTATAAAAAATGATACATTTTAATAGCGAATAATAAGAAAAGCTCTGACTCAGTTTGGTAATTAGAGTACAACACTGATGACTTACATGTTCCCAATTAGGCAGAGAAAACATCCAGCGTGGCTGTCTCTGCCATAAAGAATTGGTGGAATACCTACCAGCTGGACAAATTAAACACCAATGACTCCAATACAGAAGAAGACGAGAAGGACTCTGCAGGGAGGAGGCTGTGTAAGCTGTTCTCGCGTTTGGAAAGATGCATGTATACTGTATGTGGAGTGGGATCCCTAATGCCAGATCATTACATATTAAATAAGAGCTCTTTTGTGATTGAGATAATTACAGCAATTAGGTGCAGGACAATCCCTTTTTTTACAACTTTTTTTGGTCTAGGTGAGGTAAGGGGACCTGATGAAAAATGTATATCCATAGTGTGCCACTGGAAGAACAGGAGCTTCAATGAACTGCTATTGAAGTTATTGATTCATGTCCCCATTCAGTATCTATGAACCTAAATCAGACTCTGCGGACCAGGCAGCTGCTCATAGACTTTGACGGTGGCCGACCCATTTTGAGCCTTAGGGCACCGCTGGACCTGGTTAACTTCCCGTCTGTCTCCCACCCCCGCTGGCCTATAGAGTGTGAGATAATCAGCGACACCATCCATCACATAGGTAATTAAAGATCGTATCACTGATGATGTACTATTACGTTTCAAGGTATGTCACTAATATGCACAAAGGCTCATCAGTGGTGGCAACAGCCTAAGAGTAGGCAGTGAGTCCTAATTATTCTGGCAAAACATAACAAAATAAAACTAAAAGCATGCCTGCTTTGAATGTAATGTCAACACATAATGACACTAATAGAGTGTGTGTTGTAGAGTGGGACCCCCCAGAGCCAGAGTCTTTCTACCAGCCCACAGGACACGAGAGGACACCCATGCCAGCTGGAGAGGAGAGAGGGAAGGTGGTATACTGCACTGACCATGGTAAATTAATTTGACAAATTATTCTGATCATAATGATAGGGGACCTAACTAATAACCTGACTCCTTAATGCTACGCTTTTTTCCTGTTGGTCTCACTTTTTTAAGCAACTAAGCGTCCCTATTTCACCTGCTCTCGTGTTGGAGGAAGCCGGGGGCCCATTAAGAGCGCCACTTCTTATGACGTTAATCAGACTGACTTCACTCTTGAGTTTGAGTCACGCTTTGAGAGCGGGAACCTTCAGAAGGTTGCGCAAGTGTGAGTCTCTGCAGCCCAATCTACTGATTAATTCTCTCAGCTTGAAGTTTTTACTGTGGCTTTAGGTTCACTTAATTCCTTTCTCCATCTCCACCTGTATTTCTTCCCTGTTCAGGGGCATCTATGACTATGAGCTCACGCTGCGCACAGACCTGTACACCAGAAAGCACACGCAGTGGTTTTACTTCAGGGTCAGGAACATGAAGGCTGGAGTGACCTACCGTTTCACCATCACCAACCTGATGAAGAGCAGCAGCCTGTATTGTCAGGGAATGAGACCACTCCTCTACTCTGAGAGGGCGGCCAAGGAGGAAGGTGTTGGATGGCAACGCGTTGGCACCAATATCAAATACTACCGCAACTGCAATCAGGTAGCTTTTTCAACATGAGATGGAAAATTCAAAACTGGCATCTTGACTTGGTTTTGTCAGTAAACTGTGATTTACAAGTCCATTTTATAGTTTTCCAGATGTTGTCATTTTCAGTTTATGAGTATAGAATGAAAATTAATTAGCATTTTTTTTTTAATTGAATAGATAAACATTTGATTATCTTTATGTCACATGAAAAGGTTTTGCAACATGCTAGTGCAGATAAAAGGAGTCATGTATAAATACATTTCATGATGCAAAAGATGTGAGTTCTTCTCGCCATAAACAAGAGATCAAAAGTTGAAATTAAATGGTCCTCAATAGTAATAGGAAATATTGCTGTCCAAAAATTCCCAAGATCAAAATAATAATAAAAATCCTCCATGACTGTCCACAGTGCAGAGATGTAGATGAACAGATAATAAAGAAGACTCAAACTCAAAACTAAATTTGAAGGGAGGAATAAGTAAAGGAATGAGGGTGCTTCATATAAATTTGAATCAAATTTTACTTTTGCAGCCACATTTCACTCAGATGTTCTACACACTGATTGAAGAGAGCATTCACAAATAAACATGACCATTGCCGAGCTGAAATAAATCTAAAACTTAGTGTCCTTTGGAAAATGGCTGGCAGCAAAGTTCAGTCTGAGATCTGTAGTATGTTAATTATTAAAACACACAGAAAGTTCTGTGATCCGTCATGTTGCCAGAATTACAAAAGCACACTAGAGCTGCATGACTTCACAGTATTGAAATTATAATGGTAGATGTAGGACCTCTCTTAAAAAACATTATTATATGTCACTTTTTATCCCGCAAAGGACAACAGCGGCGATGGAATCACCCTTCACTGCCTCACCTGGACTCTCCAGTTCCCATATGACTCCGACACCTGCTACCTGGCCCACTGCTACCCCTACACCTATACACACCTGCAGCGCTACCTCAGCCGCATTTCTTCAAACCCAGCAGTTTCCTCATACTGCACACTGCGGGTGCTGTGCCACAGCCTGGCTGGAAATGCCGTGTACATGGTGACGATAACGTCCCAGGGGGTCGGCAGGGTGGAGGCCAGGACCAAGAAGGCTGTGGTAGTGACGGCCCGGGTGCACCCCGGAGAAACCAACGGGTCCTGGATGATGGAGGGTTTCTTAGACTTCCTGCTCGGGGACTCGGAAGATGCTCAGCTACTCAGGGACACTTTTGTTTTTAAGGTGAGGGACCTCAAGCTCATACTGTCACATCTCTCTGCACATCTGTATTATCATGATCATTACTTCAATACATTCCAAATTGTTTTATGTCTGAGTGGTATTTTATAAAGTATATGGAGAATGAATGAAGCAGGGAGGTCGTGCTATAATGTGTAACACAGTATATGATGCAATGCTGTATACTGCTGTCAAACACTGTTTTTTCTTTCTTCTAATTTTGGTACGTGGTGCTGCAGGTGGTGCCGATGCTCAACCCAGATGGAGTGGTAGTGGGAAACAATCGCTGCTCTCTGGCAGGCAGGGACCTCAACAGAAATTACAAGACGTTGCTCAGGGACTCCTTTCCCTGTGTGTGGCACACCCGAAACATGGTGGAAAGGTAAAAAAAGACACATGCTTGAACAAAAATGTTAAAATGTTTATTACATATTGAATAAATAGTCTTTTATGTAAATTTATCAATTTTTTATTTAGCTGTCTTATTCTTTTTTCTTTATTTTTTCAAAATGTATGTATTCATTCATATGTATATTTATCCAGTAAAATGTTAACAATGTGCTAGTCAGATGTTGCAAACGCTACTTTATTTACAATTTTTTTAGATTATTCTTTTAATATAAAATGATCAGTTATCCCATTTTTATGTCATTGAGCAACCAGTCCTTGTTGTTTGGTTGAGTTTTAGAGTAGGAGTGTGGTCTATGACAGACAGACAGGGCTTGACTGAAAAAGTGAGAATGAAATGAACAGCAAATAAAATTAACACTTGCATTAACACTACACTTGCTAAATTAACAAATTAATAAGCACTTGCATAATTTAGTTTGCATTTACTCCCAGACTTTATGGCAGAAAGCTTTTGAATTACTTAACTTCATACACCTTTTACTGGACTGTTTCTACATATTTTGTATATTATGCCGGTAGGTTCCTGTTATTCTCAACAGTATAAGCAGATTAGAAATTGGCCAGATGGCTAGAAAGATTATTATGATCCATCACATGGTGCAAATTCAATTTACTTTGTAACTTAACTTTTTTCCTGACACATGTGTCTTTTCCCCAGGCTGATGGCTGAGATGGACATAGTTCTTTACTGTGACCTTCACGGCCACAATCGTAAAAACAACATCTTCATGTACGGCTGTAACAACTCAGGTGATGCTGCACTGAAGCTTCACGAAAGGATCTTTCCACTGATGATGAGCAAGAATGCCAGTAATAAGGTAAAACTGCTGCCGTAAAGTTTGCCGTAAAGCCACCAACATTTTTGTTAGGTACAGTTAGAATCTCTCCATTCATTACTCAAGATTTCAACATCTAAATCACTCTCTCATCAGTTCTCCTTTAAGAGTTGTAAATTCCGGGTGCAGAAGAGCAAAGAGGGAACAGGACGAATTGCCATGTGGAGACTTGGCATCAAAAACAGCTATACAATGGAGGCAACCTTTGGAGGCTCCACTCTGGGTGAGTTTAGTCCTTTCAGATGAATGTCTTGTTTACACATGCTTGCATGTGCCTAGTAGATGATCTGTCGTCTGTTTGAATATTAGGTGACAGGAGAGGAACACATTTTACCACTCGAGACCTGAAGTCCATCGGCTTTCACCTTTGTGACACCCTGCTGGACTACTGTGACCCAGATCAAACAAAGGTGAGAGACAAAGCAGCATGTCTGACAAAAGTTTATGTAGAAATGCACACTCCTTCCATCACTGGAGCTCAGGCTCAGTCCAAGAGAAGGAGAAACTGTATGTCCTGCAATATACTGAATACTGGTTTTAAAGCTTGGATTTTGTATATTTAAATGTTAGCATTGTGTGTGCGTGTTTCCTCTGTGCTTTTTATTTCAGATCACTTACTGCCTGTCAGAGCTGGCAGCATTATTGAGAAAGGAGGCCAGAGAGAAGATGGGCAAAGATTTAGGCACCAACTGCAACATCTCTGTTTCTGATCTGGAAACCAGGTGATGTCATTTATTGTAGTTTTATTATTATGATTTAAAACACATGCAAATCAGTCTTGGGAAATATGGAATAAAAATGTACTCTCATTCAGCTTGAATGTGGATATTTCTTGTTTGCTCTCACAGCACCAGTGGTTCGAATAGTTCAGATTCTGACGGTCTCCCAGTTCATTTACTGAACCAGCCACAAACTGGCCGTCCAGAGGTATACTGACAATCAATCTGCCCGCCCATGGATTAATTCTTGAGTGCTTTATTTTCCATGTAAGGCTCATAACATATATTACATCTGCTCTCCTCCACAGCAAACTCCAGTGAGGAAAACAAAGAAACAGTTAAGGAGTTATAAAGAGAGAAACAAGCTGCGACCAGAGAGAGCAAAGAATAACACACAGACTAAACCCGTGGAAAGCAGCGTCAAAAATATTGTAAGTGACTAACTGACCCATTAAGTAGTTCACAGATTAATGTATTACTGACAGTGAATGAGACTGATCGGTGAGCAGTCTTTGCAGGAGTCCAGCCTGTCCCCTGAGAACACATTTAAAGAAAGCATCCCGGAGAGGCCTGCTGGAAAATACAGAAAAAAATGGCAGGTATGAAGAAGCAAGAGTGTGAATAAGTTTGTAAGTAAGACAGCAAAGGGTTAGGGTTAGGGTTGGGTGCTGTTTCCATGAGCTGTTTCCTCTGAATATTCCTTTCTTTTTGAAGATAAATGGCCTGATTAGAAAAGCTGCAGTCCCTCCTCCCACCACTCATCCTGGGGAGGTGAGTCAGGTGACTCTATGGCAGGGTTGCGAGCCTGTCAAGGTAAAGATGGGTTTCTCACTGCCTGTTAGATTATCGGCATATTATTGGTCACACACTCACATACACACTTCTAATTTTTACTGATAGAATGAGAAACCACCACCTGTGATACTTACACGGAACAGAACACAGTCTGTGATCTTGACTTGGATTGTGGGATATTTCCTATGTTTTAGGACGACTGTCTGGAAAACATGAATGGTGCGTGCCGGCATCATGTGGCAAAAGCATGTCCACATTTCGGCAAACACAAAGTTGCAGCGACACAAGCAGGTAAGGGTTATTTTGAGAGACTCAGCCTTTCTATCTATTGTCCTCACACCCTCAGTGTCTAACTCACTACTATTCACTTTAGTACCCTGTTTTGTAGGTTAAGGTCAATCATGTTGCCTTCTGGCTCCCAAATATGAAGATTCATGAAATACATTTAAAGTGTTTCATTATTCAATACATAGACAGAAGTATTTTGAGGCATTAGTGCATTAGGGAAGCTGTTGTGCAGCAGGGAACAATATACTTGGTTTGCTTTCACAGATGACCACCGTCACACTGCAGGACAGTGGAGATGCTCCTCTCAGCTGCTGCACCTGAGTGCTCTCCTTCCACCTCCAACCAACTTCATACACTCCCAGCAGCAACAGCAGCTCTGCCCCCAACAATCTTTTGTGTCCTATAAGGTCTACAGAGGTTTGTCCATCTGTAAAGTAGTTCCAGATGAAACTGGAGTAATTTTTGAGAGTCTGAAGTGTCATCATCTCTCAATCAATTTAAGTCAGCTCTGTCTCTCTCTTTCAGGGCTGCTACCTTCCCTGACTGCGTCTCACAGGTAAACGTCACACAGATACTGTATCCTGCAGGCAGTAGATGACTGCTGTCGCTGTGCGTTCAGAGTCACTATGTGTTATATCCCTTGGTTGTTAGGTCTCCCTCCATGTTTGTCAAGGTGGTTCCAACAAAACGTTTGCTGTCAAGCTTCAAAGACAGAAACTATTTACGGGTCTCAGATCGTTACTTGGTGCCAGAGAATTTCTCTTCCTCAAACGCAGGCACAACAGAGCCCACATGGCAGAATGTGGAACAAGAAGGAGATTCTTCACAAGGTTTCAGGAGCACACGTTATACTTATATATGAAACTGATGAAATTTAAGTATCACTATGAAATATTTTGTTGTGATATTGTTGCATGAGAAAGGTGTCTCCTCTTTCTGATAAAATAGAAAAAATATGTTTGTTTTTTGTTTTTTTAAATCACTGCTAACTTATCACCTGAACTTGTCATTTATTCAGCGAGTCTGTCACTGATGAGATGTATACCACTTGGAGAGCAGAACCAAAGAGATCTCACCCCAGACACCCCCCAGAGAGAAACTGAATCAGACACCAATTTCTTTGTGCCTGTGCTCAGGGACACAGAGCTAAGAGGAAAAAGGTTGATTCACCTTTGACGTTCCTGAGCACTCTCTCTTCGTCTGTCACTCTCAGTGTTTGTTAGAATGCTCAGGTTACCGTTGCAGTTCAAAGATTGTGATCTTTGTGCAATAAGACAAGACTTGAGTGCATTTTACCTAATGTCTACAGTATTCTGTGCTCATAATCCTTTTTCAATTTCCTCAGACTATGCAAAGATACTTTGGGAGACAATATGGGTGTTTTATCCCCAGTCTCAAAGCCTTCAGGCATCATGAAGATGGAAACTCCACGCCCACAAAGCAACACCCTCACTCAGCTTCAGGCTAAGGACATCAGGCACCATCATTCTGGAAGAGAGAGACAAAAAAGTAGAGAGGCACAAGAGGCAGTGGTCACCAGATCACCATGGTCTGCCCCACTGTAGGCCACAGTATTGATTATCTAGGAACTCTATATGACCCTTTTAAAAAAAACTGATTTTTGCATTTTAATGGCAGTGAGTGTTGATGTTTGTATTGACAAAATTTACTGATGACAAACCTTGGACTCTCAGAGCTTAAGCGGAGATGGGAGGGAGACTTAGGAGAACCAATAGCAGAGGCAACTTGGCTCCAGTCAGTGTGCCTCAGACACTCTGTTATACAATTTAAAGTTGTACATCATCTTCACTGGTCTAAGGATAAATTGTCAAGGATTAAAACGGACCTGGATCCCACATGTGACCGATGCAAGACGGCCACAGCCTCACTAATACACACGTTTTGGCTGTGTCCAAAGTTGACTCTCAGCCCCCAATATTTGGCCAGTGGATCAGAAGCATGATGAGCCACATTAACTTAGAAAAGATAAAGTTTACCATCAGAGGATATGTTGAAAAATTCCACGCTTCCTGGCAACCATTTATAGACTTTGTTGAGAATATGCCAGCTGCTGATATTGATTCATGATTGTGTTATGTTGATGTTTATCATCCAATGACCCTTTGATCTAAAAGTGTGTAGTGTGTACAGTACTATTTTCTTTCCTTTACGGTCAAGATTTATGTGAGATCTGGTACCAAGGAATGGGATGGGGTGGGGGCAGTGTTATGTGTTTGCTTGTATGTTTAACTGTTGAAAACAATAAAAAAACACTTGGATTAAAAACCTTGGAGTCTGGCAGGAAGATAGTCAATCAAGTCGTTGTAGTTAAGATTTAGAACCAACTGGCGCCAACCCTGTGATAGCGTGTCTTCTGTGGTGTGATAACCGTTATCAGTCAGAGGTCTCTCTTTTACAGCAGGTCAGAAGTGTACTGTTCGGTCAGAGGTTTGTCTTTTAAAGGAATTTATGTCTTGGATAGTCTAAAATACTATAAAGGCAATTTATAAAGAAAACATAATAGTGAGGGTGGGATTTCCATAACAGGCATTACATGAGCTTGATAAATGAGTTTGATAAATACAATACAAAATGCGTGTTGTAAGATTTTATTTGTTGCAACACTGTAAAAACAACAATACAATCCCATGGAATATAATGTGAATGAAATACAAAAATAAATACATAAAAACATTTCTCTTTAATAATCATTACAGGGAGATAATATCCCTTGTACTACCTGTAATACAAAAAGTGCCACATCATTTTTGTTGTCAAGCTCTGATCTGAGGTGAAGATAAGTCCCGGTGTGTCCTGGTGAGTCCAGATGTAACAGGACATCAGAGCTTCAGAACTCAGTTAAACTGCCGGAGATGAAATTGGCTTTCTGTGTGTCTGACCATGTCCCTGAGCGCCACAAAACCAGAGAGGGCCTGCATTGTTGGAGTGGCAAGATTAAATAAAAACGAAATTAAATCAACCAAATGATTACATCTCGACAAGGAAATGTAACATGTATTTATAGACAGTGTGTGTCCTGCTTAGAAAACAAAAGGTAGAACGACAACAGTTTTTAAGGGGAATCTTGTACCTGTGTGAGTATGAATACAGCGAGGACTATGTGAACGCCCCTCTCAAGGGGCTGTATGAGAATGGCTTCGTTGAAGAGCTGGAACAGGATTAGAGGAAACTGCAGCAGGATGCTCAGCAGCCAAAATCCAGCCAACTCCGGGACCTTCCACAAACACAAACATTACAGGAATTACAATCTCTACATTGAACTAATGTCCCATTTAAGAAATAATTCTCATCTCACAGATTTTTGTGTCGTCTGTGTTGACCCATCCCCTGTCAAATGTATCGTTATGGATGTGCGAGTCATGCATCACCTTTTCTTGCAGGTTCCCAGCATAACCAAGAAAGAGTCTAATGGCCTCGATGAGCGTCATCAGGATGAGAACAGTGACAAGGATGAACTTGTAGTAATCTGGCAAAGCTGGATACTGGTAGAAACGACAATCAAAACAGCAGTTAAATTAACTGAATTGAATTCAATGTGATTTAGAGCTGCAATGATTAGTCGATTAATCAAGTATTTGAGTTAAGTGTCAATTATTTTAATGATCTTTTTGAGAAAAAGTGTCCAAATCCTCTCATATCAAATGTGATTTTTTTGTTTGTTTTATCTAGTCCTCTGTGACAGTAAGTTAAATATATATGGGCTGTGGAAACAAGACATTTGAGGACGTCAACTTGGGCTTTGGGAAACCACAATCAAACCTTTTCACCATTTTCTAACGTTTTATGGATCAAACAACTAATTGATTAATTGAAAACACGATCGTTATACTTACCAATAAAGAAAATAACTGTTAGTTGCAGTATTCAAATGGGCTTTCATAAAATCAAATAACATCACTTGTTGTCCAGGTCTAAAGACTTAGACTTATTCTAAGTCTAAGTCTAAAAATCAAATAACCTCACTTGTTGTCCAGGTCTAAAGACTTAGACTTATTCTAAGTCTAAGTCTAAAAATCAAATAACCTCACTTGTTGTCCAGGTCTAAACCCAACAACTAAAATTATTACTGTAAAAATAAATGAAGTTCACAATGTACATCATTTGATCACATTGCTGCTTCCTTTAATATAAATAACGCATCTTTTATTTGGTAACTGACACTTTCCTCCTACCTTGTAACAAGTTTATTCATCTTAAGGTTACTAAAAGTCATAAGTCATAAATAAGTCGTAAGTCATAAATATTACTAAACTACGGTGAGATTAGTTTGTCTGTGTTGTTGAAACAGAAGTTTGACCATCTGAAATTCAGTTTCTGTGTTTCATTATTTCCCTCCTGTGTAAGACTGTACTACTTAGAATGACTGGGGGGGATTGACAGGGGGGATCTGCCTTACCTTGAGGTGCAGCATTACAGTTTCACTGATCCACCACAAGGGGAAGAACCACATGTTAAAGTACAGAGACATCTGGAGGTGGAGGCTGGACAGAACCCTTTTGTCTGAAAACAACAAAAAAGGATCGAATGAACAAACCAGATTTCAGCCCCCGATGCTTTAGACAAACACGGCTCGGGTCCCCCTCCTGTCTCTGCTCAGCTGTGTTTACATCGGGGCTAACATCGCTAGCTGGCTGCGGTTTATTCACCGTGTGACAGAAACGCGTCGTCCTCCTTCATGAACGGCTGAGTCTGGTCGAATAAAACATTCCTGGAGAAGTCCTCCAAACGTTTCCTGATCGTCTCCGGCAGCTCCATCGTGTGAAATGCCCCTGAAGAGTGAGTGACCAACTCACTCTTCCTCTCCCTCCTCTTCTTCTTCTTCTTCTCCCTCACTAAACAGAAATGGAACGCTGCCGTCGTCTCCCTGGATACCAAAGAAATCTCGCGTTCCGCTCAAATCTCGTCTCCTTTGTCGCTCCCCTCGTTTCCTAACTCGTCTCCTCGTTTGGACCCTAAATTACATTTTTTCCAAAAAATATTAACTATAAAGGGGGCGCGCACTGTTGACACACACATACATATATAAGAAAAAAATGTCCGAAATTTAGGAATTTAGCACATAAAAGAGCCTAAAACACTAAGTCCCTCCCATAACAGTCAGTTTTGGTTTTAGAGAAAATGAAAGTTAAGAGAGTGTTTGAGATGAGATTGAGAGATTGAGATGGCAGAGAGCTGTAAAGAGCCAGATCCTTTATCCTGCTCGATATGTTTGGATATCCTGAAGAGCCCCGTGACTCTCCACTGCGGACACAGCTACTGCATGGACTGTGTAAATGGCTACTGGGACCAGGAGCATTGTGGGGGTGTGTACAGGTGTCCTGAGTGCAGGCACACTTTCACCAAGAGGCCCACGTTGAACAAGAACACAGTGCTGGCTGATCTCGCCTTGAAAATGTCAGGGGTGAAAAAACACAGCCTCTCTGAGAAAGATGAAGCTGGCCCAGGGGGTGTGGAGTGTGATTTCTGCAGTGTGAGGAAGCTGAAGGCTGTCAAGTCCTGCCTGGTGTGTCTGGCCTCTTACTGTGCCACCCACCTGCAGCCCCACTACGAGTCTGCTGCTTTCAAAAGGCACAAGCTGGTGGAGGTCTCTGCCTCCATGCAAGAGAGGATCTGCCCGAAGCACGACAAGCTGCTCGAAGTGTACTGTCGCACCGATGGCGAGTGCCTCTGTCTGCTCTGTGTGATGGATGAGCACAGAGGTCACGATACTGTCTCGGCTGCATCAGAGAGGAAAGAGAAACAAGTAAGAATATTCATTTTTGTAATTATCAAGAGTTGTATTGCTACAAAACCAAATGCGCAATCCAAATTTCAATTTCCAGGTGTTTCATACTCTTGACAGATGCTGATATGTGTGTTTTTGCCCGTATATACACTGCTCAAAAAAATAAAGGGAACACTAAAATAACATTCTAGATCTGAATGAATGAACTATTCTTATTAAATACTTTGTTCTTTACATAGTTGAATGTGCTGACAACAAAATCACACAAAAATTATCCAACTGGAAATCAAATTTATTAACCCATGGAGGTCTGGATTTGGAGTCACACTCAAAATTAAAGTGGAAAAACACACTACAGGCTGATCCAACTTTAATGTAATGTCCTTAAAACAAGTCAAAATGAGGCTCAGTAGTGTGTGTGGTCTCCACGTGCCTGTATGACGTCCCTGAGGTGGCAGATGGTCTCCTGAGGGATCTCCTCCCAGACCTGGACTAAAGCATCCGCCAACTCCTGGACAGTCTGTGGTGCAACGTGGCGTTGGTGGATGGAGTGAGACATGATGTCCCAGATGTGCTCAATTGGATTCAGGTCTGGGGAACGGGCGGGCCAGTCCATAGCATCAATGCCTTCGTCTTGCAGGAACTGCTGACACACTCCAGCCACATGAGGTCTAGCATTGTCTTGCATTAGGAGGAACCCAGGGCCAACCGCACCAGCATATGGTCTCACAAGGGGTCTGAGGATCTCATCTCGGTACCCTAATGGCAGTCAGGCTACCTCTGGCGAGCACATGTGCGGCCCCCCAAAGAAATGCCACCCCACACCATTACTGACCCACTGCCAAACCGGTCATGCTGGAGGATGTTGCAGGCAGCAGAACGTTCTCCACGGCGTCTCCAGACTCTGTCACGTCTGTCAGTGTGTTCAGTGTGAACCTGCTTTCATCTGTGAAGAAAAGCACAGGGCGCCAGTGGCGAATTTGCCAATCTTGGTGTTCTCTGGCAAATGCCAAACGTCCTGCATGGTGTTGGGCTGTAAGCACAACCCCCACCTGTGGACGTCGGGCCCTCATACCACCCTCATGGAGTCTGTTTCTGACCGTTTATTGGGGGTGTCTTGCTAATTGCCTATAATTTCCACCTGTTATTATTCCATTTGCACAACAGCATGTGAAAGTTGATTGTCAAGTCAGTGTTGCTTCCTAAGTGGACAGTTTGATTTCACAGAAGTGTGACTGACTTGGAGTTACATTGTGTTGTTTAAGTGTTCCCTTTATTTTTTTTTGAGCAGTGTATGTATATATATATATATATATATATATATATATATATATATATATATATATATATATATCTCAGTGTAACCCTACAGTTTTTCACCACACAATTTAATAGCCTGTGAAAGGATTAACAGTGACATTTTATTTCCAGAAACAATTTGGAAAGAGAAAACAAAGATACCGACAGGGAATACAGGAGAAAGAGAAGCAGCTGGGGGAGCTGAGACAGAAAGTGAAAGCTCTGCAGGTGAGTAGTTTTGCACTTTAATTTTAGCTGACCTCCACAGTGTCATATATCCTTTTCCATTACATAATTTGTGGGTTGTTTCTACTGTCAGTGTTGTAGGGATGCAGCGGTCGATCAAAATGAGAAGGCCTACGCTGAAATGGTCCTTATGGCTGATAAAAGGCGTTGTGCTGTGAGGGAACTGATCAGAGTTCAGGAGGGGGCCGCAGTAAGCCAAGCCGAGGCGCTCGTGGATCGCCTGGAGAAGGAGATCTCTGAGCTGAGGAGGGGAGAGGATGAACTGAAGAAGCTGTCGCTCACTGAGGATCACATTCTTTTCCTGCAGGTACACAGCCAGATTAGTACGTGGATGAGTTAGCAAGCAGGGCAACAGCTCATGTTGTGCTTCTCTTTTCCAGAGCTGCAAGTCAGTTTTTGACTGTCCTGAAGAGAATGTGACTTCCCAATTTAACATCGCTCTCGGCACGCCTTTTGACTTCGTGAAAAAGGCTATTTCTGATTTGAGAGACAAAATGGAAAACATGACAAAAGCTATTGCAGAAATATCTGAGACAAGTAAGAAAAGCCCCTTTCGTTCTGGATTTCTGCGATATTGTATGAAAAGCCAGTTTACCTAAATGTTGTCTTGCTTTCTGTTTTTAGTTCAGGTTGATATGGATCCTCAGACGAGGCAGGAGTTCTCCCTTTGTGAGTCATTATTGTAGCATAAATCATTTTGAATCAGCCACTGTGCTTTCCTTCCAACACACTGGTCGAATTCACCTGTCACACTGAATAATAATGAATTCTACATTTCAGATTCCTGCCACCTCAGATTGGATCCCAACACGGCATTTGAAAACCTGCTGATCTCTGAGGGAAACAGCAAAGTAACCGGGGTGAAAAAAGCCCAGAGCTATCCATTCCACCCTCAGAGATTCACCAAATACGACCAGGTGTTGTGCACTGAAGGTTTGTCCGAAGTTTGCTACTGGGAGGTCGAGTGGTCGGGGCCCAGGGTTGAGGTCGCAGTGTGCTATAAAGGGAAAGAGGTGGAAGAAAGTGGCTTCGGATACACAGACCAGTCCTGGTGCTTTTCCCTCTCAGGTTCTGCATGCAGCTTTTGGCACGCTGAAATCAAAACCAAATTATCCACACCCTGCTCCTCTACTGTAGGAGTGTATTTGGACCACAAGGCGGGGAACCTGTCCTTCTACAGCGTGTCCAGCTCTGGTCAAATGATGCTCCTTCACAGAGTTAAGACCACTTTCTCCCAGCCTCTGTACCCTGGGTTCATGGTCTCCAGAGGGGCCTCAGTCAGGATAATGTCACCAAAGTAACGGACGGCTTGAGTCAAATGTCAGCATCGTTTGTACATTAAACACCAGTGCTAAAAATACATTTACTCCAAAGGTATGTTC
Source organism: Scortum barcoo (assembly GCA_023238725.1). Lineage (NCBI taxonomy): Eukaryota > Metazoa > Chordata > Actinopteri > Centrarchiformes > Terapontidae > Scortum > Scortum barcoo. Next base: position 20,199,900 of record CM041536.1, on the reverse strand, counting down.
TGTTGATCATTGCTCATTAGACTTAAATGTATTGACTTAGACTTGGTTGATTTCTTTAAAACGTTCCTCGTTTGCAAAGAAAAGACTGAAATTAATAAATTAAACATACAGTTGTATGTTGTGTGCAAGTTACATGTTGCTCATCCTGTAATGGATCAATTTCAACTGTAAAGCCAGCATTTCATTGCTTTTGGGTGTTACTAGAATATTCATAGATAAACAGAAGTCAGACTTGTGTTTACTAGCGTTAATAAAAAAAACATTTTATGTTAAATGTGTCAGTTCATTTGTACATGATGATACAAATATTCATCACTATGAGAGACCTCATAGCTGCACACAGATCCATTGTTAATATGAAAATATTCATTAGAACAGCTTTATATATATATATATATATATACAGTACAGACCAAAAGTTTGGACACACCTTCTCATTCAATGAGTTTCTTTCTTTTCCTTTCTTTTCATGACTATGAAAATTGTAGATTCACACTGAAGGCATCAAAACTATGAATTAACACATGTGGAATTATATACTTGACAAAAAAGTGTGAAACAACTGAAAATATGTCTTATATTCTAGGTTCTTCAAAGTAGCCACCTTTTGCTCTGATTACTGCTTCGCACACTCTTGGCATTCTCTTGATGAGCTTCAAGAGGTAGTCACCTGAAATGGTCTTCCAACAGTCTTGAAGGAGTTCCCAGAGATGCTTAGCACTTGTTGGCCCTTTTGCCTTGACTCTGCGGTCCAGCTCACCCCAAACCATCTCGATTGGGTTCAGGTCCGGTGACTGTGGAGGCCAGGTCATCTGGCGCAGCACCCCATCACTCTCCTTCTTGGTCAAATAGCCCTTACACAGCCTGGAGGTGTGTTTGGGGTCATTGTCCTGTTGAAAAATAAATGATGGTCCAACTAAACGCAAACCGGATGGAATAGCGTGCCTCTGCAAGATGCTGTAGGTAGCCATGCTGGTTCAGTATGCCTTCAATTTTGAATAAATCCCCAACAGTGTCACCAGCAAAGCATCCCCACACCATCACACCTCCTCCTCCATGCTTCACGGTGGGAACCAGGCATGTAGAGTCCATCCGTTCACCTTTTCTGCGTCGCACAAAGACACGGTGGTTGGAACCAAAGATCTCAAATTTGGACTCATCAGACCAAAGCACAGATTTCCACTGGTCTAATGTCCATTCCTTGTGTTCTTTAGCCCAAACAAGTCTCTTCTGCTTGTTGCCTGTCCTTAGCAGTGGTTTCCTAGCAGCTATTCCTACCATGAAGGCCTGATTCACACAGTCTCCTCTTAACAGTTGTTCTAGAGATGTGTCTGCTGCTAGAACTCTGTGTGGCATTGACCTGGTCTCTAATCTGAGCTGCTGTTAACCTGCGATTTCTGAGGCTGGTGAGTCGGATGAACTTATCCTCCGCAGCAGAGGTGACTCTTGGTCTTCCTTTCCTGGAGCGGTCCTCATGTGAGCCAGTTTCTTTGTAGCGCTTGATGGTTTTTGCAACTGCACTTGGGGACACTTTCAAAGTTTTCCCAATTTTTCGGACTGACTGACGTTCATTTCTTAAAGTAATGATGGCCACTTCGTTTTTCTTTACTTAGCTGCTTTGCTCTTGCCATAATAACAATTCTAACAGTCTATTCAGTAGGACTATCAGCTGTGTATCCACCTGACTTCTGCACAACACAACTGATGGTCCCAACCCCATTTATAAGGCAAGAAATCCCACTTATTAAACCTGACAGGGCACACCTGTGAAGTGAAAACCATTTCAGGTGACTACCTCTTGAAGCTCATCAAGAGAATGCCAAGAGTGTGCGAAGCAGTAATCAGAGCAAAAGGTGGCTACTTTGAAGAACCTAGAATATAAGACATATTTTCAGTTGTTTCACACTTTTTTGTCAAGTATATAATTCCACATGTGTTAATTCATAGTTTTGATGCCTTCAGTGTGAATCTACAATTTTCATAGTCATGAAAAGAAAGGAAACTCATTGAATGAGAAGGTGTGTCCAAACTTTTGGTCTGTACTGTATATATATATATATATATATATATATGTACACTGCTCACAAAAATTAAAGGAACACTTTAAAGAAACACATTAGATACATCAGATCTCAATATGAAGTTGGATATCTATACAAATAACGACAGGGCAATGTCTTAGGAACAAAAGGATGCCAAGTCTTTTAATGGAAATAAAAGTTTTCAGCCTACAGAGGGCTCAATTGTGTAGACACCCTAAAATCAGAGTGAAATGAAGATGTGGCAGGCTAGTCCATTTTTTCAAAAACTTAATTTCTGCAACTCAAAATGCTTTTCAGTATCTTGTGTGGCCCCCACAAGCTTGTATGCATGCTTGACAACGTCGCGGCATGCTCCTAATGAGACGACGGATGGTGTCTTGTGGCATTTCCTCCCAGATCTGTGTGAGGGCATCCCTGAGCTGTTGTACAGTCTGAGGAGCAACTTGGCGGCGCCTAATGGACCGAAACATAATGTCCCACACATGTTCTATTGGGTTTAAGTCAGGGGATCGTGAAGGCCATTCAATTGTTTCAACTCCTTCATCCTCCAGGTACTGCCTGCATACTCTTGCCACATGAGGCCGGGCATTGTCGTGCATTAGGAGGAAACCAGGACCTACTGCACCAGCGTAGGGTCTGACAATGGGCTGAAGGATTTCATCTCGATACCTTATGGCAGTCAGAGAACCATTTCCTAGGCAGTAGAGGTCTGTGCGTCCCTCCATGGATATGCCTCCCCAGACTATCACTGACCCACCACCAAACCTGTCATGTTGAACGACGTTGCAGGCAGCATAACGTTCTCCTTGTCTTCTCCAGACTCTTTCACGTCTATCACAGGTGCTCAGGGTGAACCTGCTCTCGTCTGTGAAAAGTACAGGGCGCCAGTGGCGGACTTGCAAATTCTGGTGTTCTTCAGCAAATGCCAGTCGAGCTCCACGGTGCTGGGCAGTGAGCACAGGGCCCACTACAGGACGTCGGGCCCTCAGGCCACCTTCATGAAGTCTGTTCCTGATTGTTTGGGTAGAGACATTCACACCAGTGGCCCTCTGGAGGTCATTCTGTAGGGCACGAGCAGTGCTCAGCCTGTTCCGCCTTGCACAAAGGAGCAGGTATCGGTCTTGCTGATGGCTTGAGGACCTTCTACGGCCCTGTCCAGCTCTCCGAGAATAACCACCAGTCTCCTGAAATCTCCTCCATGTTTTGGAGATTGTGCTGAGAGACACATTAAACCTTCTTGCTGCAGCATGTGTGGATGTGCCATCCTGGAGAAGTTGTTGGACAACCTGTGCAACTTCTGTAGGGTTAAGGACTCGCCTCATACTGCCAGTAGAGATAATTACTCAAGCCAAAACCAGCACGAGTGAAAAATCAGCCAAAAAAGATCAAGAGGGAGAAACTTGAAATGACCTCCACATGTAAAACCAGTCCTGTTTTGAGGGTTTTCTAATTGTTGCCACTGTGGTGCACCTGTTGTTAATTCCATGAACACCAATACAGCTAAAAGTGATTAACGATGCCCTCAGCTGCTTAACCAACCAGAAAATTATCAGACAGGTTTAACTGATTTCATGCCAGGCCCAATAAAAAAAGTGTTCCTTTAATTTTTGTGAGCATATATATATATATATATATATAGAGATATATAGAGAGTACTGTAACTTAAGTAGACTGCAGTTAATATTTCATCCTGATAATGGTTACATACTGTGGTTATCCAAGGTTGTTTTTTACACTTACACAATCAGTCAGCCCAGTCAGAGTCAGTGCGAGTGGGAACAAGCTGCCAACAAGCCACTCCTCCTTCTGAGGAAATGAAAGCAACTCTGTCAGCCTGAGCGGAGGAAAATGGCTAACAGTAAGGATCTGTTCGACTGCTCTATTTGTTTACAGTTACTGGAGGATCCAGTGACGACTGCCTGTGGACACAGTTACTGTATGAAATGCATCAATGCCTTCTGGGACAGAAATAATACAGGAGGGCAGTACAGCTGTCCCCAGTGCAGGCAGGCTTTCTCCATGAGGCCTGTTCTGAAGAGGAACACACTCCTTGCCGATCTGTTGGAGCAACACAAAAGGACAACCAGTCTAAGTGACGACACCTATGCTGTGCCTGGAGATGTGCAGTGCGACGCTTGCACAGGGAGAAAAAGAAAAGCTTCCATGTTCTGTCTGGTATGTTTGGTGTCTTACTGCCAGGCTCATCTGAAGCCTCACTTCGAAGTGCCACCGTTAAGGAAACACAGTCTGATTCAAGCCTGTTCAAGAATCAAAGAAAGCATCTGCCACCATCATGACAGACTTCTGGAGATTTACTGCCGCACTGATCAGCAAGTCATATGCCTGCTGTGTGTAATGAATGAGCACAAAGGCCACGACACAGTGGCAGTTGCAGCAGAAAAGCCTGAGATGCAGGTAAATCAGTTCAGCCCCACAACTGAGGTTGTTTGTTCTTTTAATGTTACTTAGGTTGTAAAAAGCTCTTGGATTTGTGTTTCAACAGAGGCAACTGGACCGGATTCAGCAGGAAATTGCAGACAGAGTGTTGAATTCAGAGAGGAAAATGGCTGAGCTGAAGTGGGCTGCAGACTCTATTAGAGTGAGTGTCTTCCACAAACATGAGTATCCTTTTTACTTAAGTCATCAATAAATATTTAAATAATATGCCATTCAAGATGTCCTAGAAAAGAAGAAGAAGATGTGGATGTAAACTGTGATGGGCAGTTAAAGTTTTCTGAAAACCAGACTAAGTGGGTGTGCTAATCTTGACCAATGATTTCCAACCTCTCTGGCTTGTGACCTCTTAAAGCAATAGTTTAAGTGCTAAAACAATCATGAAACATTCTGGAGAAGTGTGCTTATTTTTGTTCTTTCCATAAGTTAGGTACTGATATTGATACCACTTCTATGCATTTCTGTTAAATATGGAGCTACAACCAGCTTTGCTTTGCATAAAGACTGGGACCAGAGGGAAACAGCTAGCCTGGCTCTGTCCAAAAGTAACCACAAACACTAGGATTTGTGTTGTGACCCGTTGGAAGGGTTCAGTGCCCCAGGCTAAAAACCACAGACTAAAAAGATTTCAGATTGCTTGTCACATATTACAGAACACGGCTCACCAAGTATTGTAAATTCAAAATGTCATCAGTCATAACAGGACAAACACTGCATGTTTCATACAAGGATGCTGCATGGGAGGAGTGTGACGACATTGAGCGACTGTGTGCGGAACACATCCATTCATACGTCCGCTCCGTGGAGAGGAAGTGCTCTGAGATGAGAGAGAAAGTTGGAGAAGCAGAGAAAGCCGGATTGGACTGGACCAACAGTCGCCTCCAGAAGCTCCGGCGTGAAGTGTTGGAGCTGAGGAGGAGAGAGGATGAACTCAACCATCTTTCGCGAACAGAGTCACCCATACAGTTTCTTAAGGTGATGGCATCTTTGAGAGTCCTTGGAAGTGTTTGTCATTTTGAGACTAATTTTTGCTGCTAAATGTAAAATAAAATAAAATATTTGCTTTGTCGTACAATGTATGTTTTGCCTTGTGCAGGGTTTCCAGACCCTGGGTGACTTCCCTGTGTTCACAGACTCACATGAAAGTCTTGACGTGCTGAAACAGTTTGTCACTTCACAGACAGACAAACTGAAGAACGTGTGTAACAAAGAAAAGAAGGAATTATGCAGTCACGCTGAAGGAAATTTGTGTAAGTGTGTCCAGTCTGAATCATTAAACCTTATAATAACTCTGGTCTGGTCAGTATACTTCCTGTTATTGTGAAGACTGAATGATCTTTTCTTTTCACCACAGTGTCAACCATGCCAATGCCACGCGAGGAAATAACATCACGGACATACATTTTGAACAAATATAAGAGTAAGCATGATTGATTTTACATAAATATCAGCACAAACATGAAAGCTTCACTGACTAAATGAGTGTTTCGTCTATCCCTGCAGACTCAGAAGTGGAGGTGGATCCCAATACGGTAGCTGCATGTCTTTGCTTGACTAATAGAAACAGAGAGATATCATGGGGTGACAGAGACCAGGCTCATCCCGATCACCCTGACAGATTCACCTACAGTCACCAGGCTCTGTGCAAAAAGGGCCTTAAAGGCACCCACTACTGGGAGGTGGAGTGGGATGGGGGCATTGTCGATTTGGCCGTGTCATACAACAGCATTAAAAGAAAGGGCTCAGGGAAAGACAGCAGCTTTGGTCACAATAACGTCTCCTGGAAATTAACCTGCTCTTCGTCTGGCTGCACGTTTTGGCACAATAACCTTCACAGAGGCCAGATTCCTCCGGCTCTCTTCCGCAGAATCGGCATATATCTTGATTACAAAGCAGGAACACTGGGCTTTTACAGCATTTCTGACCCTCACAGCTTGATATTGCTGCACCAAATCCAAACCACCTTCACTGACCTTCTCTACCCTGGGTTTTCTGTTGATTTGGGTTCAACACTGAAAATATGCAGCATCTAAACCAGCCTACTCTAACACGTTAGCTGCAGGTCTGCCTGTCAGTTATTATTTCGTTCTATAATGCTTTTCTTGATGCTTGTTTTTAATCCTTAATGACTGCGAGTACTGCTGAGCTTTTTCTATATTTTTACTATATTTTTAAATATCAAGAATACAATAAAGCAGATTGATTTTGCTGTAGTTTAACAGACGCAAATAAAGGATGATGATTTGCTAATAATGTTTCTTTTGTTTACTTGATTTATTGTACTATTTTATTACACTGTTATGTGCTACGTTCGATTTGCAAATGCATCACAGAATAATTCACTCATATCCATTAAGGTAAACATTATGATTCAGTCTTTTTGGTGTAACAATGGTGGCACAATTTTATATAATTATTATGACATTGTGATTGTAAAAACAACAGATATATACATTCCATGTATCCAATTGTACAGTTTAGCCCACAATTACTCAAGTTATATATCTTGAGATAGCAACATGCAGCGCCCGCACTGCTAACAATAGAGATAATATTGAAAACCGTCATAGAATAGATTCTATGGAGTTGGTGTTTGTGTAAGAGCGATCCACAGTGTCATAAAATCGCAGACAGGCCTTGTAATGCAGCAGCTTCTCGGTCAGAGGGCTGATGGTCAGTGCTTTACCCTGCACGCTCAGGTCTATGTACCTGGGCATCAAGAAAGCATGAATGTACACTTAAAGCCATGACACACCATGATTTTTTAAGGCTATAAAGAGGATACATTTGTCAAACATGTCAGTGTGAGTGATCATTTGTTCATAGTTTCTTAAATCCAACTGCTGAAAAGCACCTACAATAGACTGAAATGGACCTAAACATGAGTTACAGTGTTTATTGTGCACAATCAATAATCTAATTTTAAACTACATTTCACCACATATTCCAGGTTTTTATATTCAGAAGTAATACTTTACCTGTAAGATACACTCCAAAACACAACTGTATTTATAGCCATCAGTGTGGCCAGGAGGAAGAAGAATCTCTCCAGATTCCCTTCATGCAGTGTGTTTGGGTAGAAGTTTCCTGTAAACAAGTATTACCATGGTCATATCAGCATCAATCTTATTCAAAAGATCATTCATAAGAGATAAGACAATTCAGTATTTGTATTCATTTTACCTCCAGAGAGAAAGTAAGCCAACTGAATGATGAAGGCTCCCAGGAAACAGCCCCCTCCATAGGACAGAGTGAGGAAATGCAGGGAGATCCCTCTGATGTGGCTCGGCGTGAGCTGGAAGGATATGAGGGAACCTGCCAGAGAGGTAGTCATAGGAAAAATGTTTGATCATCTTTGATTTGTGACACCCAGGGTTACATCTCTGACCGGAGAAAGTCAACAACTGCCTTGGAGACCGGCATCAAATAAAATTACTTAAAATCACTCACATGCAGGGGTGACAAGAGCTTCTGCGAGACCAAGCAGGATGTATTGAGGAGCCAGCTGGAAACACGCCATGGACGACACTTGCAGGACTTTTCCAGACAGAGTCTGTTCCACCAGAGGGTAAGCCTTCCTCTGCAGCTCAGACAGACCTGCCACCAAGACTGACAGAGTGGCACACACATGGCCCAGAGCTGGAAGGGGAGGATGGACAGGGAAGGGTGATGAGAGGGGGGGCTGCAGAGCAATCACAGGAGGAATAGGGAGGATGAGAGAGAGCAAGACAGAGAGAGAGAGAGATGTTTAGGTGAAGGTATAAAAATGATGTGTGCATTAGTGGGTGTGTGTGCACATAGAAACACTCACTGATGACTTTTACAGGTGCCAGTGGAGTTTTTTCCATGGAGAGGTACCAAGTTGTGACAAACTCAATTAGTGGGGCTAAAAGCAGCAAAGGCAGGATGCTGATCACATTCATGGCACCGATGGGCAACAGGAGGTTGCTCAGGTGGAGGTTGGAGTTCATTGTCTGTATGTAGTAACCTGAGGGAATCTGTAGGAAACATATTATTAACACTGAAAAGACCATGTATAAATCAGGCTGTATAATACCCATTACATTTGCAGTGACCTGCCTGTGTGATGCAGGCTCTGTACAGCAGCTGAAGCCCATAAAGAGGAAAGAGCTTGGCCAGGACTTTGACGTTCATGTGTTTCCACATGTGTTTCGCTGTAACGGCCACCATTGTTCTCTTTGGCCCGGTCCAGCCAAGATGCTACATCCCCACTCAGGTGGCGATAGTGGAGGCAGCACATCCTGAGAGAGTTCAAGAAAACTCCCAGTGTGGTCAATAATGATCCACCTATGACATGACAGACACAGACAGAACAGATTTAACTTTTGATTTAGTGTGATGTTATTATTATTATTATTATTATTATTATTATTAATACTTAATTAATTAATACTTTTGTGCATGTTACCTTTCTTGGGTTTATAGGTGAGGTTGCTCCGCATCATGTGTATGGCGATTAGAGCCAGGAGCACAGAGGTGAAGGGGATCAGGAAGCCCAGATTTTTGGCCACAGACTGCTGGATGTAAGCAATACCCAGAAACACCACAGTGGAATTCAGGTTGACCAACCAGTAGAACCTAAACATAAATAAAACAAATAGCACACATCCTTCATTTCATGAACGCACTGACTACAGAATAACTTACAATTATATATATATTACACAAATATCTTTGGCAATACTAGTGCGTGGCTGTAGGGATGATAATTTAGCTGGTCAGACCTAAAGTCCAGACTAAAATATCTGACCAGCTATTAGATTTATTACATTTAAGGGGATAACCTGTTTTAATTATAATGACCCATGACCTTAACTCCCCCACCTGTGGGACAATAGATAGTTACATCAGTGGACTGTTTGGAGTCCTATTATTAGTTAATAAAGTGAATGACTGTGTTCAGGTGGAAACACCACCTACCAGTTGAAGAAGGACAGGAGCTGGTGCTGATTGTAGCCCTGCAGGCTGTAGGCTCCCATGGGACAGAGGATGGCCCGAATGCCGCCGATGCCCAGTGCAGCAGCCAGGAGGCCGGTGTAGAACAAGATCTGCTGCTCTCGAGGTTCCAGCTGGTGCGTCATGTGATGAGTGTCAATGTAGAAATCTTCAAATGGGAAAGCCACTACGGGCAGCATGGCTGTGCCTAGAAAGTACGATGATAGATGAAGGTTATGGCATTTGGTTGCAGCTACATTTCATATAAGAGTGGGACTTCAGGGAAGCAGAGCCATGACTAAACATCTTGACAGAATTACTCAGGCTCTTGAAATGAGCTTACACTAAAGGTAAATATTCTTAATGTTTAATATGATGATCCATGTCCATTGCACATGCACTCTGGCAGATTTGACCCCTTCAGTGTGTTTGTAGACAACAAGATTACAGTGAGAATGACTAAAACTACAATTACAGAGCAATTTGAACTCCCTTTTTTCTTGGCTTTGAAAAATAATTAGAAAACAAATTAAGGAAAAGTGATAAAAGACATAAAAGTGAAATATTTATTTGACAAAATCCATCTTGTCTTACCAAAGAAATGAAGGAAAGCACAGATGTAGAGCACCTTGCTTCTTCCCAAGCAGGTTTCTGCAAACCAACCGACAAGAACAGGAGTCAGGGTGCTGGCTCCTACAAAGCACAGGTTGACTGTTGCAGCCAGGTAATTATCATAGCCCAGCTTCACTGTGCAGAAGAGAATCATGTTGCATACAATCCCAAAGAAAGTGAATCTTTCGCATAGCTCCACAAGCAGTACACAGATGATAACTTGGAGCTTCTTGCGGGACTTTCTTGGTGGTTCCTGGTGTGGACGAGGGGTCCGGGAGAATCGAGGTTGTTGGCATCTGCCTTCTGGCAGTATCTGAAGGTTGCCTGTCACCATACCACCTGCCCAGCGAGCTGGTTGCTTGGCTGCTTGGTTGGATGGATACAGCCAGTAATGTCTCTCTGAATGAGAGCTCCTACCCTTCAAGGATTGGACCAGCAGAGGCCCGGAGCAGGAATTCGACACTTTGGCGAGACTGGAGCTGGACTGGGGGCACGTAGGATCGGACACACCTACATGCATTCTGCACGTGCTGGGGGTTGAATATCCTCCTGTGTCATGGTCTTACTCAGAACCGTGGATGCCTCATAAGGATCTGACACATTATGCCAAATTGAATCCAGGAGAAGTGATGGAAGGGAGCGATGTAGAGAGCATCCCAGAAATATTTCTATAATTAACAACCAGGTACGGACATGTGGTTGTTGTTTGTTTCATTACTGACTTATACAGAGGACTGGTGGAGACTAAATACATTTACTCAAGTACTGTACTTAAATGGCTAATTCCCTGTCATCTTGTTTTATACTTCACTACATTTCTGAGGCAAAACTGTACTTTTTACTCTGCTATTTTTTTTAATAACTTTAGTTACTAGTTACTTTGAAGATTCAGATTATTAATACAAAATATAATCAACAAAGATATTAGTATGTATTTTCATACATTACGCTATCCAGAAGTATATAAAGTAGTTAAAAATAGCCCCCAGCATCAACTACAACATCAAAATGACGGTTTCAATATTAATGCATCAGTAATTATATAAATAATACATTATGATACATATTATTCTGAAAAGGTAATTTTACCTTTAGTGCTTTTAAGTATGTTCAATGCCAGTACTCCTGCACTTTCACTTCACTAAAATTTTGAATGCAGGGCTTTTACTTGTAACTGAGTATTTCTACACTGTGATTTTTCTACTTTACTTAAATAAAAGAATCAAGTACTTTCTCCATCACTAATACAGAGTTACTGTCATTTAGCTTTACATTGTTGCCATGCTGTAATTGTTTGCAAGAGTCACAGGTTGAACTACAATCTACAACTCAGCAATGAAAGACAAAAAACATTACAAAAAATGAATTTAGTGACGCAGGTTATTGCAAACACTCACAAAATGTCACATCTCTTTGTGAGAGCAGCCCTTGAGTGTACGAGCTCATTTAGGCCCGTCTGCTTGTAATTAGACTGATGGTGTTAAGTGTGAGTGAGACAGAGTGCACGGATGGGTTAACTTCAGCTGAGTCAGATATACAGCAACAGCCTGTACAGCAAGCAGTAAACAAATCAGAAAAACACTGGAATAAAAGAGTACCTGTTCACAAAACCTCAGGAAAATATTACCAGAACCTATGTTATGTAAATTATGTAAAAGAGTTTTATCATCTATCACCAAAATAAGACAAAAAAAATCACTTTATCACCTGTAACCTCTAATATGTAATAGATATGAGCTACAGGAAGGAATATGTGGCCTTGCTTGTGAATTGTATTATTAAATATTCTTTTCAGATGTTTAAAAAGTGTATACTGTAGTAGAAAGTCAATGAAAGCATTCTTAATTGGAGGTGAAATTGTCTTCAATCTGAAAATCAAGAAAAGACCAAAACAGGGATGCTTCTCAAATCAGCTGCCAGGTATTTCAAATATATGAAAAATAAAAATAAAAAGTACTAAATATACAGTTAAAACATAAATGCACCAACATATATAATGTAAAATAACATGATGATACATAATAATAAAGACAAGTATTCAGTAAAAGGAAGAATAAATAAATATGTTATATTGCAAGAATATAACTATTACAGTGCAATAGATGTAGAAGTGCAGGGTCATAAAAAATTACACTTCGACCTTTTATATCAGCCTTTTTAACGTTGAATCATATGTGTTTATAGTCAGTATTAATTAGAAATAATAATAAAATATCATATTTACAAAAAAAAATACACGTGTGTCATTTTGGGCCATACTTATAGAGACGCCACTGTGAAAAGGGTCCCATAAAGCTCAAAATAATGAGAAGCTTTCTCAAAATGATAAATTTGTTTCTCACTATCAGATGGTGACATCATTCATTATTTTAAGATACAAACCTGCGGAGTGTGACGCGCCCAGCATCACCATGGTTACAGAAACAGCGTCCAGTTTAGCGTGGGGGCGTGGTGTATCATGGGAAAAAAAAGTTGTTTGTAAATCAGTTGCAGCGCCGGTGAAAGAGAGACGACTAAAGCGAGACTTTTCTTCACATTTACGCACCAAGGTGGGTCGCTTAATGTTCGCAGTCTTTTCACAGTTAGCAGGAGACACGTGCACGGTGGAGGTAGCACGCTTAGTACGCATCATTACGCGTTAGGAAGCAGGCTAGATAACTACGGCTAAGTTAGCTCAACAACGTTAGCTTTTACTTACCTTTGTGCTAACGTTAGCCACGCTATGCCGAGCAAGCTGTTATCGCAAGCACTAAATATCAGCGGAGATGTTGTATGTTGTGCCTCTCTGAAAGGTTTATTTGACATTAGTTCACAGACCAAGCTCGAAAACATCCTCATGTGTGGACGTTGTGTTTTTAAAGCAGACGTCGGGCAGTAATGTCTGGAGGGAGGTTGCCGAGCTGTCTTGCCTCTGCGTCCAAGGTCTTCAGCTCGACCCCTGTAAAGACTAGTCAGGGGAAAGACACATCCAAGGGCCTGGACGACGGCCTCCTGTCAGACGACGAAGACACCTTTTCTCTGCTTTCTCCCATCTATCACGACAGCTTTGACAGCGATGAAGACCCGGAGTTCAGTCCGGCTCAGCAGAGCGACTCCAGGCTCAGCGTTTCACCAGTCAGGTGCTGTAGTCAAACACCACAGACTACTGACTTAGACCAGCAAAATCTGAGTATATATGTGTATTGTGGATCTGTTTTTTGGTTGCTGTTGTTACAGGTGTGAACTGCCAAAAACACCTTCAGAGCAGATGTTGCACGCAGCCGTGCAGCCTGCAGGCTCACCTGGTCTCAGTGCATGGGAAATGTGGCTGGTAAACAAAGCCAAAGAAGACCGTCTCAAATTGGAAAAGAAAGCAGAGGAGGCAAGGCATAGTTAATAATTATTCAGCTCACTGTATAAGTGCTTTGCTTTGCTTTTTCTCCAATGCTGGTTTCCCCTTATTTACAAATTATTTTTACTTCCAGAAACACTCTCTTATTGCATCCTCTCTATGTACAACATTTTATATCTTTTTGAATCAGGAGCAGTTGCTGAAGGAGAAAGTACAACAACAAGAAAAGGAGCGGGCCCTGAAAAGAATTGTCATGGAAGAGAGAATCAAAGAATGGCTAAAAATGAAAAGAGAACAGGTAGGCAAGTGCCACTTTAAAGCCTGTAACACCACTCAAAGCAACATCACAGACCGACTGCAGTTTTTCAGATTTGTGTTCAATTATATAGTAATGCGTTACTATCACCTGTTGACATGTGTATTATTGTTTATGGGGGTTTTTTTTGCAATCCTAGGAGAAGCGTGAGATACTTGTAAAACAGAGCAAAGAGGAGGAGGAGCTGCAGAGGCAACAGGAAAAACAGAGAGAAACTGAACAGAAAGCTCAGCAAAAATACAAAGACTGGCTACAGAAGAAGAACCAAGAAAAAATAGAAATGGAAAAGAAGCAGAAAGTAATGAGGAAATTTTAAAGTCATCTAACTTTTAATGAAGAGATTTAAAAGTTAAATATCATGTTGTTATTGATGAGTAGAAACAGATTCTGACAGATGCCTCTCTCTTGACAGGAGGAAGCTGCTTTGAAGGGGGAGCAGGAGAAAGAGCGCCGCAAGAGGGCAGAGGAGAAGTTTAAAGAATGGCTGGCAAAAGCAAACGAAAAAGGCAGAGCCAGTCCCAGGTCACCTTGCTCCCCAATAAGTAAGCTAATGCTATACTTTAATAATGTTTTTCATACAATTTATTATTTAGGAACAATATAAGTCTTTATGTTTTTTTCAGACTGCATCAAGCATGATTGCAGTCTGTTAGTTTCATTTGCCTGGCTGATACTTGTTACGCATCAGTATTGCTTTGGTTTGATTTCTTCTAGCTCCCTATGAGAAGTCCTACCCGTCACCCAGCTTCTACAATCCAATCCCATGGAAGCCAATTCATATCCCTCCTCCAGAAACATCGGTGAATAAGACATCTGTCAAGAAACCTCAGAAACAACGAAAATGCCAACAAAGCCCCAGCACCACTTTCAGACTGAGGAACTCTGCGAGTACAGCACAATTGCTGCAGAGGAGATGAGACAGCAGACTGACATCCATGACTGATACGGTAGCCTAGTTACGGCTCAAATATGATTTCATCACGGCTCATCCACACCACCACAGCTCCTGAACCAAGACTCTGAGTCACTAGTATTTTTGTTTTCTAATATTGTTGCAGTGACTAAGACACACTACCATATCTATATTGTGATTTGTTATATATTGCTGTACACTGGGGTGATTAATAATGCACAATCTCAGAGTAGTTTGTATGTAAGGATGTATAAATGTTTTGGATTTAGATTTTTTTTTTACAAAGATGTGTATAATTAAGTCTGATGCTTAAGTCAGCTTTCATGCCATAATAATGTCTAGCATATGTGTTGTCATGGCTGGACATTTAAAATTTGGAGTTTACTCTGTGTTTGTCCTGTAAATTGGATCAATTTGATGTATGGATAAAAGAGACATAACCAAAGTTATTTTCCTCTCGTCCTTGTTCTTATTTGTGCCATCACTAAGTGGTCAACAGAACTGTATTTCTCTGTATTTAGTAAGGCATCAACCACACACAACCATACAACAGAAAAGAAGGTGGTTGATGGTCACAGCCAAAGATAGACCCAGCTTGGTCAAGTGCCCCTCACACTCACACATTGTTCTGTGTCCAGCTGTGCCTTGTTCTTCTGTGGGCTGAGATGACGACAGAAACAAGTGAGGGGGTGGGAAGAGAGAGAGAGAGAGAGGGACTGATTCAGACTCAGAGCAGTGTGCTCATTCTGTGTTAACATCTCACTGTGATATCAGTGTATGCAGCCTGAGGTAAAATTATTTCACTTACACTTTATGTTAGGCCAAGATGTCTTTAACTATGTCCTTTCTATGTGTCTGTTGTGCCTTTGTTCTCGCTTATTCTGTGCTTAACCCCTCTGTGTCGTTGTCTGCTGTGGAATGTGTTAGTTGACAATAGTCAGCAAGGGGGGCTAATAACGTAGGGCATTTTTAAATGTACAAAAAAAACCCCACTGGGGTCCAAAGGACGGCTGTTAAGACAAAGACGTGTTTACATTCTGTCAGGAGTAGTTACACTGCAAGAGCCGTTTTAGCTGTTTGCTCAGGAGGTGTTTGCACACTGAGCCTTGTTAGCAAAACCTGTCTTCACAAAGACATAAAGTTGTGTTTAAAGTCAGCCTCCAGCTCTCAGACTCTCTGTCTACATCCTACTGGGTAAAAGGTAAGTCTTAACCAGTCAGATATAAAATCAACTAAAAGCCAGTGTGTCTTAATCTCTCCAACAATATCACATCCACATATTTATGCCAGTACTTTTGATAACGGACGGTGTTTCATGTCATAACTCTTTCATTTCTGCCTCTTCAAGGTGTCTCATTAGTGAGCCTGAACAGAAAATCCATATCCCAAGATGCAGTGGTGCAGGTGGCCCGGCAGCTGGAGATCACACCTACCGAGACAGGTAGGAGGCGTGTCTATAAATGTCCCAGAATGAAAGTAAGTGGGGGGAGAGGTGTAGAGGGCAGGAACAGCGACAGTCTAAAGGGCAGAACTACAGGCTACACTTGAGCTTAAGACTTAAAGAACGTGGCCAACAGTGTAACATAGACATGGAGACAAGTACAGGATGAAGAGACACAACTTCCGGATGCTGACCTTTTCTTGTTGCCCAGGGAGAAAGGAATTTGAATCTACTATGGGATAATTATGTTGATTTTGTTGTTTGCAGTTTGCAGTAGAGCCTGTGCATGGGGTTAAGTAATGACAGAAGAAACAAAATAAGAACTCATATCCTATAGCTGATATGAACCTGATTTACCCCTGTTTCTCAGGATGTGACTGCTGTTTGTTATTGACACAACTTGGAAGGAACCAGTTCTGTCGCATTAAGGCACAGAGGTCTTGGATCTAGTGTTTCAGCCTCTGTGTGTTTTGTGTGTGTAAATTCCTCACTTCACCATGCAGTCTGCAGGGCCGGAGATCGAGGACTCATTCGACTTTCTTTTCAAAATCATCTTGGTCGGGGACTCGGACGTGGGAAAGACCTGTGTGGTCCAGAGCTTCAAGTCTGGAGTGTTTATGGAGAAACAGCAAAACACCATTGGGGTCGACTTCACTGTCCGCACCCTGGAGATCGACGGCAAGAAGGTGAAGGTAGGTGACGTAGG
Source organism: Scortum barcoo (assembly GCA_023238725.1). Lineage (NCBI taxonomy): Eukaryota > Metazoa > Chordata > Actinopteri > Centrarchiformes > Terapontidae > Scortum > Scortum barcoo. The sequence continues at coordinate 20,183,129 of CM041536.1, read as the reverse complement.
TTATCATCTCAGCTCAGTTTTTATTACACGTTTGTTGACCACAGGTTGTAGTGCACAATCATTTCCTCATACATTAAGGATAATTTAAGTTTTTATCTCAACAAATGTGAGACATGTCTGACTATTTAGTGGTGTCTTAACACTTCCTTTTCTTGTTTTAGAGAAAGAGGAGTGGCAATCATGATATCATCTGTATGTTAGCTTTCTGGGTGTGTTAATTTGTTAATTTCACAGACATCATGCTTGTTAGTTCGGGCTCTGCACACACATTTGTATAGCACTTTTTTGAAACACAGCCACAAAGTGCTTTACAGAACAATGATGAAATAACATACACACCCAAATAAAACAACAACAGAAACATAAATGAAAGCATCAACCCAGATAAGATTAGCCTTTGTACAGTAATGAAAAATACAAAGCTAATAAACTAGGGTTAGAAAGTAAACAAACAATAGATTTACTGTAATAAAAAAAAAACATGTAAAAGTAGTTTTTGAGGAGTGGATTCAAAAGAGTTTGCTAATCTAAGTTGCAGCTGCAGGGCTCTAATGGAAAAACGCCCGGTTTTACTCTTGTAATGGCTGCGCCAACAGTTAAGAGGGTCCCCCCTGAGGAGCGCAGGTATCTTGTCTGAATAACAAAATGTTTTGGAAATGCTTCACCTCAACACATTATTATTGGACTGATCTGTGTTCTGTGTTGTCATTGCAGATGCAGGTGTGGGACACAGCAGGACAGGAGCGTTTCCGCACCATAACCCAGAGCTACTACCGCAGTGCCCATGGGGCCATGGTGGCCTACGACATCACACGCCGCACCACCTTTGAATCAGTTTCCCACTGGATCAGGGAGGTGGAGCAGTACGGGGCTGCCAGCGTGGTACTGATCCTCATTGGTAAGGAGAATGAAGACAAGTTGGTTTTATATTCGGTCAGTAAACAACATAACCCAGAACATATTCAAAGACTAGATGAGACAGTGCACGACCTTTATCAGCACTACCCTTCATGTTCCACATGGTCTTTAAATTTATTCGAAATGAGATGTAACACCATGATTTATAGAGAAATTGATATTACTTTTTTTTTTTTTTTTGTAAAGACATAGTGATCAGTGTTTAAGCTGGGTCTCTTTCAGGTTCACAGTTTTATTAATGCTGCTTGGAGTCACAGAAAATGGATTTCTCAAGAACTTCTCCTTTACTTTTAACTCTATTTTATTTCGACTTCTTTGCTCTCTTGCTTATTAACAGCAAGTTTTGTGTAGGGCTGCTACAAGCAAATCTTTTTATTATAAATTACTCGATGAATTGTTTGGTCTAAAAAACGCCAGAGAATTATGAAAAATGTTGATTCCGTGTTTCTCAAAACTGGTGTAATGTCTTCAAATGTCTTGTTATGTCCACGACTATGTCAAATTTACTGTCAGAGAGGACTAAAAAAGCCAGGTATTTGAGAAGCTGAAACCAGAGAATTTGGACACTTTCTTCTTCTTAAAGAAAAAAAAGATTCAAAATCATTAATCTATTGATATAATTTTAGAGACGAAACGAGTAGCTCATTTATTGTTTACAGAAAAGCAGCAACCGTTTTGATAATCTAATTGTTTTAAGCTATTTATCACCCAATCATTCTCTGGTTTGAGCTTCTCCGTGATTTACTCTTTTCTATATGCCATACGGATGTCTGCTCCACTTTTTGCTTTCAACACTTCCTGTCCTGTCCTGTCCATCGCTGCAGGTAATAAGTCAGACCTCCACGCTCAGAGGCAGGTGTTGTTCGAGGACGCGTGCACTCTGGCAGAAAAAAACGGTGTGCTGGCTGCTCTGGAAACCTCCGCCAAGGAGGCCCAGAACGTGGAGGCGGCCTTCATCCTCATGGCCCGGGAGCTGCTGGCGCGCAACGCCATGACGATGACGGACGAAGATTCACAAGACTCGCCTCAGTTCATGTTGAGCAACAGCTCCCACCCGATCCATGGTGCTGTGTCCTCAGATAAGAAGTGTGGGTGCTGAGTGGACTGAACCCAGGTTTAAGACTTATGTGAAAAATGGTGGTGGCAGCGTGAATACTGCATGTGTGCAAGGAGGGTTATTTACAGAGGCTTAATTTTAGGAGAAACTGCACCTTTTGCATTGAGTGTGTGAATATAAGTTTTGTACGTGTTTTGACTTTTAATATTTATACAGTCCCTGTGACTGACTGGCAACCAGTCCAGGGGTGTACCCCAGCCTTTCGCCCAATGACAGCTGAGAGCTGGGATAGCTCCAGCTCCAGCACCCCCACGACCCTGTGAGGCAAGATAAGCGGAAATGGGTGGATATTTATACAGTTGGTAGAATTAGTAACAGGTTTTAAATGGCAGTTGCTAATGACTCCAGCGTTACACGCCACACCTCTGCTGGAGGACTCTACAAAGACTGAGCTACACAATACAGATTGTTTTCACTTGACAACGTTCTGTGTCCGTCATCCTCTTTAATTGTTCTTTCATTCAGTATGGCTTTTACAGTACGTTAGCAGACTTCCATAGTTTTCAACCTATAAATCACTCTTTGTTACATCTGTCAGTTACAAATATAACAAACCAGCACTTCACATGTGCTGCAACTGTAAATAAATTTCTTGTCCCATAAAGTCAGACATTCACATGAACAATTCATGATTTTTTACAACTACAGCCACATGACAGAAAAATAGCACCTTTTTTCATTTCTGTGGAAACTGTGGTACTGTAAAATTCTGACACTTTGTTACAAATTAGTAATAAAAAAAAATGACCATAATCTTGATTGAGGATAAAATCCTAAACGGATGAGGTACTAAAATGAAAGCTGGCTACTTAATCTCGTCAGCATTAGGGGTTATGCGTTCACTCTAACTTCAAACAAATCCAGTTGAAATTCGAGAATAGTAAAAACAAAACAGTAGACCTGGTCTTGTTAAAGACCTTCTGGGGGAGCATGGGGGGATTTTGGAAAGGCGAGATGACCCAGTTAGGTGTTAGAGTGTTGTGCAAAGAATAAAATCCATCTTCATCTGAACATGTTGTTTGTGGTGTCACAGCTGAACCAGTGGATGTGTCTGTCTGCATCAATGTGAATGTTGTCCAGCTCAAGGCGTAACTATGTTTCAACTCTTAACTTACGCGGATACTTTATAAAAATCTGAGTGTACTGTAAATGCATGCATCTTAACACCTAGATGTGTGTTCTTGGCAGTCCCTGTGCATTAAAAAAGAGAAAGCAAAGGCAAGAAAGGACAAACGTCCAACTTGATGAACTTCAGTTATTAACTATACAGTCGGCAGAAATAGGGATGTGTGTGTTTTTTTTTCACGGAAAATATAAAGGCTGAAGCAGTCTGCGACACACTATCGTGCATGACCGACTTAAAATGTGTGTAACCTTCCTATATATAGTGTGAAACTGCATATTTTTGCTTTTTGCAGCTGATTCTATGGCACTTAAAATCTCCAAAAACTAGCTAAAGTAACAGCGACATCTTCCCTGTCATAATCAGGGGCATGGTTTGAAAAAAAAAGAAATTCTGCTACTACCAGTTAAACGCTGTTCGAACTATTTACTTGGATGGCTGTGAGATGGGAGCGGGAGTTTGAGAGCCTCGAGCCTCTCCTCCTACTCTAGAGGCCAGCCCTCCTGCTGAAACACCAGCTCCACCGCCTCCTTTACGTCCTGCACCACAAAGGACGGCTGCGTGAGGGTGGGGTCAAAGCGGAAGTCCCTGTGGCCGTGGAAGATCTGCTGCTTGGTGACGGTGTGCGTCGGGTCTGCGGGCAGCTCCTGCTGGTCCCGGCTGTACACTCCGGTGCACACCAGGATGGAGCTGCACCCCTCGGGCAGCTCCTCCTCTGCCCCCGTACACAGGCGACGCTCCGCCGAGCTCTGCCGACGTCATTTTAGGGGCGTCATCGACAGATTACCATTCTGCCAGAGGATCCATGCCCCCTCCGCCGCTCTTAGCCTGCATCTGGGCCTTGACGCGCTGAGAAGCCCGGAGGTAGCGGTCGTAGAGGTTGGCGCCATATATGTCAGCCATGGGGTTATCGCTATAAAAAAAAAGGGATGGTGCTTTTACTTCACCTCAAGTAGTTTCTGCTGGACAAAGGGATAAAGAGCGAGACTCTCCCATGTCAGATGTGGGTCACTTACCCTATAGCATACAGCCTCTTCACAGGCGTGCTCCAGCCAAGTCTCTCAGCCTGCTGTCTAATCAGCAACTCGGCATAGTTGTAAGTCACCACGCTGGGTTTGCCGATCAGAGCCTCGTACTTCAGCTCGTAGCCTGTGACCTTCTTGTACAGGTTCTCTAAGCACACCAGGAACATACCGTGACCGAACCTAAGAGACAGGGACATTTAATATAACTACACAATTGTGAAAACTTTTATTCCGGTTGTGATTTACCCTCTAATGTCTGTCATACTGTACCTGGGATTCTTTGCCTCCGCCATCCACAGCAGGTCCATGTTACAGGCCAGGACCGGGATGTGAGGGTACCGCATCGAACCCCAGGCATTGTCTAGGTTCCCGTTTGTCTGGAGCACGTCCACAATGAGTGCAAGGTTGGTCTCCCATCTGATCGGCTCGCCAAATAAGATGACAGCTGCGGGAACAAGCGGGTAAAAGAGGATGAAATAAGAAGATGTTAAAAAAGTGGAGCGTCATACTGGAGCATCGACTGTGTGTGGAAACATACCATCTATCGGCCGTAAGCCTTTGGTGGGTGGAATCTGCAAGATATTATACACAATTAGTAAGATGTCTAACTCAACATAAACCTCAGTATTAAACTTAACAAGCTTCAATATTAATACTACTTACACTGTCTTTGGGTCTTCTGTTGTGGTCTACAACATCTAGAAGAGGATATGCCTCTCTGACCATATCTATTGTAACAACATCCTGGAAGCCCAGGCTGAAGTTTGACGGGTTAAAGTCACATAACACAAGGAAATATTTCTGTGTATCAGAAGTATATCACCTGTTTGCAATCTGTGTTGAGGTATATCTTTATATATTAGGTATTAAGTCATTCTTAGACTTGTTGAAAGAAAGTGAGAAAAAAATCCTAATCCTTCAAATATCAACACAGTGAGTTGAATTAATGACAAAGCCCCATGTGAGGAAAAGAAAAAAAATCCTCTTGACTAAAATACAAGAAATCTGTGAAATGGCCTCACTGAGACAGTCAGGCAGCAAAGGGAACAAAGGGTACAAAGATTAAATACTGATAACAAAGTTGAACATGCAACAAATATACACTGAATAAACAGAACGTGCACGCTTTTAAAGGTCAACATCCAGTAGGAGCGCAGAAAGCAGAGTCCCTGATTTAAGACAGGATACATGCGAGCGACCTCCTCCACAGGACCCTGTCCCGACACCAGCACGTGCATTTTGTGGAACTGGGTAAACATTCGCAAAGGACTGTGGGACAGCATCACCTGGTCTGGGGACACCTTAGATAAAGGGAGCGCAGAGAAAAAAGGCTGATGTCAGCGAGAGAAAAAAAAACAAAGACAAAACAGAAAAACAAAGACTTTTTTTTTTAAAGGCGTTGAGTTTACCTCCACCTCCAGCAGATGGGACAGATGCTCAGCTTTGGTCTGCCTCATGCAGTTCCCAGCGTTGGTGACAAACACCACAGGTACCTTGTACTTCCCATTGCGGTCCACCAGGTTCCTGAAACACTGCTTGGCTGCGGGGATCGGCGTCCTGCCCCTCACCAGGACCCCATCGATGTCGAAGAGGAGCCCAAAGGAGCTGGGGCCCTGAAGAGGAAGCTGGGCCATAGAGAGAGAGAGACAGAGGGAGAGTGGGGGCATGTGTGAAAACGTGGTTGTTCATTAACTGGGTTGTGATACTGCAGGCTGAGCCTACATCACGATCACTGCAGAAACAGGGCACTGGGTGAGACTTTGTTCCCACACTTTATGAGTTAAACCGAAGGAGATAACTCCCAGATGAGTGGCCTGCATGAATAAGATGGTAATACACTGTGATGTAAATGAGCACCATGGCAACCATCAGTGTGTGTTCAGTGTGTGTTCAGTGTGTAACATGCCTGTCTCCTCTAACACTGACATGGGGGATAAATGCAAGTACAACAACCTCTTAAAAGACTAAAAACACACTTTGTTTTCATCCACCCCCATGTCCATTTAAATAAAGTTTGAACAAAGCGTGCACTCACCTGGCTGTAGTTTCGCGAGGTCGAGGTGTTTACTTGTTTTGCTGCCCCCTCGCAGCTTGACTTCAGCAGCTGCCAGCCACTTTTCAAAGTCCTCATCCTCTGCATTTCTCCAGGCACTTGCTGCGTCAAAGCCGTCGGAGTAAACAAGGTAAACAAAAACAGGAACAAGAAGACAACAGCCGAGCTTCCGGTGAGCGTCCACCTAGCACACTTGACGGCTCATGGTCTCTCAGATAGAGAGTCTGTCGGTCTCTCTTCGTGCTGTCAGTGGAGCTGCAATCATCTTACACACAAACCTCTCGCGACACCGCGTGCGCATGCGCAAAGCCGCAAAACCCCCATATCGCTTCCTGGTACAGTCCTACGTCACATTGTTTATCCACCGGAAACTTTGTTTGTAGACAGTAGAAACGAAACTCATAAAGTTTCAATATTACAAGCAGGACTTTAGACTTCCTGTTTAATGCCACAATACAGTATATATTTTGTCGTTTTATTTTAAAGTAATGTAGTAATGCAAATAAAGTTTGTTTCCTTAGTTTATGTATTTGCTTGTTTTCTTCTTTATTGTCAGTCCTTTCTATTTTATATTTCTTCTACATGTCTATTTGACATGTAGAGCCAGAAGTCTTACTTACTTAACATGCCTTATGCCAGTCTCAGGGGAAGTTAATTCAAGTCATAATCTGGAAAATTTTCATTCATATAAAAGTTTTCATGATTATGACTTATTTAAGGAGAGGAAACATCTTAATTTATTCACTGATTTAAAACGATTGTAGCAAAACATCTTTATTAGTCTAAGGTACAAAATAGCAGTTACATTCAGTCAAGTTTCAGTAATAAACACAGTAGCACAAACATACAGGACTGAGATAAAGCTCAAAGAACATTACAATCAGTTCCTCAGCTAAATCTCAGCTCATTTTCCAGTCCATAGATCTTGGCCTTCAGTGCCATCAGCTCATTCTGAACCTTCTTTGTCCTGGTGTTGGTCTGACGTACCTCATGCAGAATGGCTAAGTCCTGGTTGGGCCCGATATTCAGAGTAGCCTGAGGCAGTGACACATACACACCAGGTTAAACAGTTTGATATCAGTGGTATGGAAGACCGGCAATGCCAACTGTCAAATTATTTAATGTTTGTGTTTTCTTTCAAGACTATTCAGAAAGTCTTTTACCTTGAGGAGCTGTTTTTCCACGTCTTTGAATTTCTGTCGGAGGTGCTTCAGGTCCGTCTTGAAGCCCTCGACCTCCATGACCCTCCTCTTCTCCAGCGCCTCATAACGCTGAGTCATTAGCTGAAGACGCTTGGCCATTTTGTCCGAACGCTCCTGCACACATAAAGATTTAGCGATTCCAAAATATCAGTAACAAAAAACATGGGGATCACCAAGAAACAATCAGAAGTGTGACTATGAGGATTTTACAAATATAATCAGTCCAGCCATGGTACCTTAAATATTTCCCTGCCCACGTCTCCTTCCTCTCTGATTTGAGCCAGTTCTGTCTCCAGAGTAATACATTGCTCCCTGTACATCTCTGCCAGACGGTGGGCCTGCTTCAGATCCTCCTGCAACGCCTGATGATCAAGATTAACTTAAATAAGACAATTCAAAAACTCCAACAACAAGATTTCTTTAAATTCAAAAATTCTAATTTATTTATTTAAAGCCCAAAATCACAAACATACATTTGCCATCGGAGGGCTTTACAATCTGTACAGTTGTGACACCCTCTGTCCTCTGTCCTTAGACCCTCGAACCAGAGTCAGGAAAAACTTCAAAAAACCCTTTATGGGAAAAAGAAGAAACTTGAGGAAGAGCCACAGATGAGGGATCCCTCTCCCTGGGACAGACAGGACGTGCAATAGATGCCACATGTACAGAGGAAGGCCGACACTTTAGGCCGACACTTTAAATATAGTCATATATTTTAAACAAAAAAGGACAAATATCACCTTTAGCTCCTCCTTGTGTGTTTTCTGAGACTCTGGCTGTGACCGGGGGAGGAGTGGGGCTGTGCTGCTGCTGGGCTGCCACGTTCGGCCCAGCTCTCCACCAGACGACCCGGTCTTCCTCAGACGATTGTGGCAGGTGTCCAGCTCTCGGAGCAGTCGGTCCTTCTCCACCATCCAGCTCTTCTCATGAGCTCGTGTGGAGAACTTCAGCTGCAAGAAATCTCTGGTGCTCTCATACAGGAGGTTCTGGGTTTGCTTGAGCCTGAGGTGTTGAATTTGAGAGGAAGGGAGAGTTGTACACCGAGGTCGGGCTGACGAATGTATTTATCATCACTGCGATAAGTGTAATTCCGAAAAGAAGAAAAACAAATCCACTTCTTTCATACGTGATCGACATGAAAAATGGCATTGAGTAGCTTGTAAAGTAGTAGTGAACAACTAATCAAGCAGACTCACTTATCAGTAAGAGCCGTGATTCGCTCCTGATCTCTGTGCCGTTGTGCCTGAGCCTCCTCGGTTTTAATCCGCCTATCCTCCATCAGAGACTCTACCTGCTCTTTGGCCAGACGGGTTTGCTCCTCCATCTGAGCCTGTAAAGCCTCCACCTGAAAACATGAGCCGCAAGAATAAAAGCTTGGTACATGAAAGAAGTGGAGAAAACGTTTCAGTCATTTATATACCTTTCAGTAGTAAGAACGAATATTGAGTAGTAAACCACATAAATCCCATTATCTGATTTAGAAAGTAGTAACCCAGACCTACCTGTAGTAACAATGTCTGGTTATCAGTTCTGTATTGTTCCAGGCTCTCTCCATTTACCTTGTCTGCTGTTTTTGTTCTCCTGCTACTCTCTGCGTAGACAGATATGAAATCAAAATGGCACAGTCTGTCTGGAAGAATTATTCCTTTTCTACAAAGAGGTCCCCTCTAAGATCTTACAAGAAAGCTTTGCTGTGTTTGAGTTGCACTACACACAAAGCATTACCAGATCAGATACTGTCATTATTCATTAAAACATGCTGATACCTTAAATAAAAAAGACAACAAATGACAAATGACTAAATTCTCATCATTCTTAGGTTTTTAATATGTTTCTAATAATGTAGAACATGTAAAACAATGCATAACAATGTTTTCAAACCTTTTCTGGTCACAGCAGGTCTAAACTTTGTTGGCCTGAGATTGAGATTTTCCTCTGATTCAGACTCAGGGATCCTCTGTGTGATAGTGACCTGAAATATAATCATTACATATAGCGTGTCTTCAAAATATATTCAACCCAATTTTTTTGCCTTTTTTGCTAGCAGAATTTAAAGTGGAACAAAATCTTTATTTTTGGTAATCAACAAAACAGCAACTTGTGTTGCTTTTTTGTTGATTGTGTCCCACCTTAGAGCAGCAGGTGGAGCTATAACATTATGTTTATGCCATTTGTGTTTGTTGAGCCAAGACATCTGCTGTGAGAAAAATTATTAAGAGAAAAATGATTGAGTAAACATGTGTACCTTGTGCGGAGGTTCTCGGTGGAAATATGTGATCTCTCCTGCATCAGGACCCACCAGGGCAAGAAGGTGCTGGATTTTCTTCCTGTCTTCCAACTCTCTGTACAGCAGTGAATAGATGGTTTGATAGTTTTATGTACAGAACTGCCAAGGAATAATAATGGCAATGCAATACTTAAGACAGACATTAAAAGGCTCTGCACACCCACACAGGTGTTCTCCTTTACTCTGTTAAACAGAATCTTGTTAAGAGATTTTATCAGGTTTTCCAGGTCTAGTTAGTTATTATTAACATAAAATGATTATTAACATTAAACAGGCACAGGTAAGCACAGGTGTAACAGTAATGATGACTCAGTATCATCAACTGCGCCTCACCTGATCTTTAGTCGATCATTTTCTGCATAAAGCCGCAGAGACTGTTCCCTCTCTTGGAAAAGGTAGACCTGCATGTCACTCAGTGCATTTTGCAGCTCTGTAATCTCTTCCTCACGCTGTCGTACCTCCCACTGCAGCTTATGCTGGGAAGATATCCGGGACGGAGAGAAGACCAGTAAGAAACAGACGTAAGTACTCTGGCATACCTGAAAAGCAACGTCACATACGACTCCCAGCTGTGTCTCACCTGGTCGTCTGTGATGCCTTTGTACTTCTCCAGCATCTGCAGCAGCTCCTCATGCTCTTCGTCGAACTGGGCGATCTTCTGTCTGTAGAACTCCAGCAGTTCCCTGGAGGGACGCAAGTACGCCAACCGCTCATTGATAGGGGGAAGTGGGGAATCAGGTTCTCGGCCAGGGGTACCAATGTTGGTTCTGTAAGGAAACAAAAAGACTTAATAGGCCAATATGGAAGAAGACACCAATCCACTAATGAACACTCAGTGCGGACCCTGTGTTTGCTCTAGCCACTTATTAATAAAGTGTGCATGTACAGTAGTATCTGAAGCAAAATCTTGTAAGCAGTAAGACATAAAAATTGAGCCATTTAAACCCACTTAAGTAGCAATGCTTAATCTATGTGGGATAAGACTTTAACAGTGGGGGGCCAGACTGACAGAACCAGTCCAACCATCATTCAGGGAGATTATAATTAAAAGCATTACATCCTCCTCATAATGGACACTCTCTGTGCTACAGCAATGGTCTTCCTGTATCTGGGTCGACTTCACTGTTTGATCTTACCTGTGTGGCGTTGCACCTTTTGTAGGGGATCCCATCCTAGCATGAGACACTGACAACAAAAAGTAAAAGAATAAGCAGCAGTTATTGATAACGCAGAAAGGGTTTTTCTTTTGTGCTTTGTGAGTTGAGAGAGCCAGCTATGCATGAATAGACCTGTAAATCAGGAGAGGTCAGCTTGGGGTGCCCCTGTGAGGGATTATCATTAGCATTATTAACATTAAGCACGAGGAGGTTTCAACAGGGTAAGTTGAAGTAAATTAAAGTGTATATTAGTTACAAGTAAAATCTAAATGTTACTGTACCACACACACTGTTTGGGCGGCAAGGGGGGCGGGAGGTTTAAAACTAAAGCTGATCTTCTTATAAATGACTAAATATATCAACATTTTAAAGACTTTGAACACATATTAAACGAAGAGACAACTCGACTTAGTTGTGCTGACTGAAACTGAACTTTATGAAAAAAATAAATAAACTTTTCTGCTCCCGTTGCAAAGAAAATATGAAAGATAAACTGCTGATGAAATTTAAGATTTTCGCGATATAATGTCAGGAGGTACCAGTACAGCAAAATGACAATAATAAGCTTATCTCTAGTGTTTTTGGCTAACATATGAACACATTTCCCACAGAGTTACAGTCTTTATTAACTCACAGGTCTGCAGTCAGTATTTCGTCGTTGTTCGTTGCTATCAAGCTTTTTGAAACCCGGAAGTTTACGCCTCTTCGTCTTCTTCGTGGGATTCTAAAGGGAAGTTGTTGTTATTCCGCCAACTAGCGGCAGGCTAAGCTAACGCGGGTGTCTTGAAATGAAATGAAATGATCAATAACACAATAAACACACCATTAATAATGTCTGTTATGTAGCAGTTCGGATAAGTAGAGTTTTTCTTACAATTAACGTAAGAGTCGAGCACGATTACTGACGTTCAGGAACTTAAAGAGTTAAAACTCTTGTTATGTGTCTGGTGATTTTTTTTTCCTGTGTTTAAAATGTGTATACAGATATTTTGTATTTTAACTAGGCGTCTTATTATTTGTCCAACTCATGGGAAACGCAAAAAATGTCCAAGTTTTGTCAAGTCTGCTAAAAAAGACACATATCTTTTCAAAATAAAGGCCCGGATTTGAAACGTGTGGAAAACATAGACTGAGAAGTTTAAAAGTTTGAAGTGTACTGTGTACAGACAGTATGGAGACCAACACGACACAAACACGACATAACACACTGACTTGAAAGTGAGACATGTTTTAAGACGTTCATTCTGGTCACATTCATTGACTAAAACATTTTTTTACATTTATTTTTTTTGTGAATTATTTTGAAAGCCGGATGCTGTGATGTCACTACGTCCAGCTTGACGCACAGACTCAGGTCCTGTCAAACTTCACCGGCAGCGGGAGATCACGGTGGTCCGTCTGTCTGTCCACGATGGAGAGGAAAGTCGCTCGGGAATTTCGCCACAAGGTGAGATCCAAACACGGTGCTGTCATTGTTGTCGATCAAACAAAGTGTTAGACAGCTCTTTGTCCACCTGCCGGCCACCTCACCTGGCTCAGGTGTCTCTCTCTCTCTCGGTGGGATGTTGCGCAGACACACAGGCCTGATCGACAGACTCACAAAAAGAAACAACAGATAAAATCATTCAAAAATTATTTCTAACGTAAAGATACTTCTCCAAGAGCAAAATATGTGTTTAAGTTAAACATTATTTATACACTTTATGGTAATATATTTAGAGTTAAAAGCTAATTTATCACTAGATAGCAGATAAAACAATTGTTGTTAGTAGATTTGTAATGTTGTGAGTTATGTGAGCATAATTTAGACAGCAGGATCTTCTTCCTAGTTGCCTTTAAAGCTCAAAGTATCCACAGTGAACCCTGAGCAGCTGTACAGCCTGGTCCATGTCTTGGCTCAGCCAGCTCCAGGAAAAGATAAATGTTATTTCAAAGCATGGTACGTGCTCCTGTGAATGAGGCACCCATGCATAATTATGTTTTCTGTGTTTTGTGGTCGTTGTTGGCACATTGCAGCCTCACAATGTGACTATGAGTAAAAGATAACAGAGGAAGAGAACATGATATGTTCAGGGCGTTTTGAAGGGATCTTCACACAGCCATCTGTGCTGCAGGCAGGCAGGCAGGGTCCCACACCACAGGCTCTTCATAAAGGGCATCTTAGCATTAGATTATTGTGGGCCGTGCCAGAGAGGAGCAGCTGAGCGGAAGAGATGGGATAATTTACGGGTTTAGTTAGAGGCCGCGGGGGCCTACATGGCACAATCAGGCTTTGTTTCTTTATTGGGGCGTTGTCATAGTCAGTGTTTCTCTGTTAGGTTGAGTGAGTGTGTAGAGATTAAGATTTTTATTCAGTTTTGTCAGTTTTGAAGTGCCGGTTAAAGGTTAAAAGGCCGGTTAAATTTTCCTGTCGTTCATTGTATAGACAATAATCTGTATACCTCATGATAGAACAAAATTGTGCTCCTTGTGCACTTTTTTAAAATCTCTTAATCTTTGTCCTCATTGGTTTATGGTGTCAAAGTCTGCATGCAGTTCAGTCTGTGTGTCCCTGCCCTGGGCAAGAGAAATTTATGACAGTCATAAACAACATGTCACACACACACACCCTCACAGCAGGGTCCACGTAGAGCAGTCCTACATTTACGATTACTACAGTGAGTCACAGGTGATCTACCTGTGCTTTAAATTCTACATGAAATGATACGAGTGTCCGATTGTGCGTGTGTTTTTCCTCTGTGTGCGTGTGTGTGTGTGAATGTTGGGTGTGAATGTTCACCTCTTGTTTGTGTCTGAGATGTAAGATGACACTGCTGACCTTCCCACTGTAGCCTCTCCTCAGCTGTACTGCCATTATTCCCTCCCAGTGGTTTCATGGGTAGGGAAGGGCAGCCCGTTACACCTGCTGTGGTCCAAAGAGCCTCGTCGTCACCACAGCTTAGTTTTAACTGTCAGTCTGATATTTAAAAGGAACAAAAAGGAAAAAAGCAAAGTAACAGCCCACTCTGGGACAGATTTAGTTGGAAAAAAAAAGAGTGAAATGTGTTATATCAGTGAATGGCCGAAGCGTTTCCTCAAAACCATTCTACTACAGCTGAGCCGCATGCATCAGGTCTGTATAACTCCAACGTAAAACATTACACACACACACACACACACACAGGTTGGGTCACCCTCCTGTGTGTGTTGACAGGACCACTGGAGAGAGGAGCAGTGTGTGTCCGTGGGTTGACATCTCCTCTGGTTCAGCATTAGAAGCAGGATGGTACCAGATGTTTGCCCTTTCTTGCAGGTGGAGCTGTTGATTGAAAATGAAGCAGAGAAGGACTACCTGTACGACGTGCTCCGCATGTATCACCAGTGAGTACCATCGGTCACTGCAAAGCATGGTTGCTGTGTGTGTGCTTGCAGGCAAGTTGCATTTTCTCTTTGGTTTTGTCTCTATCATGGAGCCGTATATTATCACCCCTACATCCCCTTAGGTGCAGTTCTGATAGAAAGTGTTGTTGGTTGAGCCCATTTGTTTTAACATGAGACATTTAGAAATGTTTCTGTGCATAAAATCATAAAAAATCACAGTACAATATAAGATAAAAAAGCTAGTTGTTGCCTCAGGTGTTGCTGTAATTCTCTTTTATTCTGAAATGATGCCCAAGACGCCCAAGTGCCCCTTTTTAACTTCTACCAACTCCTCGCCAACATTTAACATTCTCATGTTCAGTTCTCAAAAGCTCTTAATCGTTTCCGCTCATTTCGGATGCACCCAGACCTCCAGTTTAAACCGTGTGCTCCCTCAGGGTTTCTGATAACAGCCTGGTCTCAGAGGGCTGGGGAGGGGGCAAACTGAGAGGAGGAGGGGGCGCTAGGTTTCAATTAATCTTTGTGCAGAAGCAGAGCTCTGTGGCCCCGCTGGTTAAGCCTCTGATCAGTTTCCACTGTGCTCCGACAAGCCTGGCCAGTTATCCACAAAAGCTCTTTTTATGTTCATCCTCCAAACGGGGCTGAAATGGCACCTGTTAATAATTTAGGGAGGAGGCCGGGTGGACAGATTTTACACAGTAGCTTTTACTTTGTCACTTTAATTGCTGTTCTAGTCGTCTTTTGTCTTCCTTTGAATTGTGGAAGAAAGATGATTGGGTGTTTTTTTCCATCAGCATTTAGATGTCATAGTTACATACATTTACTGTTGTTTAATATAGAAAAGAAAGATTAAAGGAGAAGTCCACCAAAGTCTGTTTACAGGTCTGAAGGAGAACTCACTGAATGTAGAAAAAGTTACAAACAGCCTCTCGTGGTTCAGGAGACAGCTGTGTGAAGGCGACATTAGCTGCTGTTGTTGCAATGTTTGACAAGAAAGATGAATGCGTGGAATAAAAAAGATAAAATCTCTGGTTCTTATGCATTAGTTTTCATTATTTTTTTATTAAAAACTGTCTGACAGTGTTGTAGATGTGTTATGCTAAATGGGTGGAGTAGTAATAGTGTGGTAAGATCCTCTGAGGGCCGTTGTTACTGGAATCAGTATGAGATTCAGTTTGCTGATTTTTTAATTACTACTCTAGGCAACATTATTATTTACTACTTATTTTATTCTTCATTCCTATTCTATTCTACACTTGTTTTTTTATTTTTTATGTGTGATTATATGTGACAAAACAATCCCAGTATTGAATATTTCCTCTTCAGGGTAGAACAGAAACCCTAAAGAACGCTCAGAAAAACATTATTAGAAAACAATGAACACATGAATAAAATGAGAAAATAATTCTTACAAGTCTTAGCGTAGTTTAGCGTAATATTTCTGTGTTGTTGCGTTATGTGCCTATGTTGTATATGTTCAGGTGTTTCAGGTTTTTGTTCAGTTCATTCTCAGCCGTTTTAGTGTAGCTGGTGTCATTTAGAAACATACATCTTATTGGATTTTTGTGCCTGATATCAAAACATTTTCATCTCTTTATACTTGATTTAGGACAATTTCAGTACATACAGTATTTCTACTTAAAATCCTTTTCCTTGTATTAAAAAGAAACATAAACTCACAGTTGCATATATTGTCACTTGGCCTTGACCAGGGGACCTCATATGATATTTTATTTCTCCAGAAAGTAAAAGTTATTGTTTACCTAGAAATAATGTACAAACAAGAAAAGTTAGTTATCTTCCCTCTCCTCTCTCAGGTCGATGGATTTGCCCGTGCTGGTGGGGGACCTGAAGCTGGTCATCAACGATCCAAAGCGTTTGCCCCTTTTTGACGCCATCCGACCTCTCATCCCACTCAAACACCAGGTGGACTACGACATGCTCACCCCCAAGAGGTCACGGTGAGTACAGCGCAGACGCCTGTTCTGGCTCTGGTGTATATCTGATCCGTGTCACATTAGAAATGTCCCTACATCATAAAAACAACCTGCAAGGAAGCTTTATTTGCACCACAGTATCCCTGAGCATCCCCGTGCTTGTCTGGATTTTCTTTTTTCTCTCTCCAAAGTTGACATGGTGCTTCACATCTTCCGCTCTCTCCTGATTGTGCAGGAAGCTCAAAGAGGTGCGTTTGGATCGGACAAATCGTGATGGACTGGGTCTGAGTGTCCGAGGAGGGCTGGAGTTTGGCTGTGGTCTCTACATATCACAGATTGTTAAAGACGGTCAGGCTGGGAATGTCGGCCTTCAGGTACGTAACTGCAATGTGTTTATTGCTAATTTCTTTTTATGTTATAACCTACTTTTTATATTTCTAAAACACTGAATGCTTATTTAAGAACCATATAAAGAGCAATTCATGTGTTATTATGCAGGTTACCCATTGTTTGGTCAGCCTGTAATGATTTTTTGTAGCCACGTTCCTTTTGTCAGTGTCGCAGAGGTCAGTCATAACACCGAAATCCACTAGGTGGCATAAAGCACCATCATTTTTGAGTGATTGTGTATTGTATGGCAGACAGTAACTACATCCAAAGATATGTACGTAACATGTACACAGGACGTTTAAGCTAATTTGTCTCTGGTGAGGTTTTATATCCAGGTTAAAACAGCCAAAGAAATGAGTTGATTAAACAGAATCGGGTTAAAAATAACTACAGATTAAACCAACTGTGTCCCTGTGTGTTTATACTGTAGATGACTATGTAAACATTGACATTCAGGTGTGATAGTATGTGTGTATGAGAACAGTATGCAAGCAGAGACAAGAGAATCAAACAATCAAGTCAGAAGTTGTTCACCTCTAACATCTTCATTGTTGATCTTCTTTGACTGTTTGGTATTAAGTCACTTTAGCCAAGAGCATCAGCTACGTGAATGTGTAAAACACCAACATGTGAATGGACTACACGTCATGTTGCAGCTGGTGCGCTCAGCTGACAACGATGTAAATTGTTGGACTGCCAATAGCTTCTTCTGTGATCTGCCTGGATGTATTGAACGTGGGGGGTCTCTGTGTGTCTGTGTCGATTTATAGGTTGGTGATGAGATTGTGCGCATCAACGGATACTCCATCTCCTCCTGCATCCACGAGGAGGTCATCAGTCTCATCAAGACCAAGAAGATTGTGTCGCTCAAAGTCAGACGTACGTCAAACAAACTCATCTGTCAACAACAGCAGCATGATCGATACACATGAAACTGAACATTGTTGAACATCAGTGGCATTGATTTGTTTGTTTTTTTTTCCTGACAGACGTGGGGATGATCCCAGTAAAAAGGTAAGATGACTGTTATGGTAATATAGTTTCCATTTGTTTATTCAGTGTTGCTCTATTGAGTTGAATGGTGATGAATGGTGAAATGGGGAGTGACGACATTGCATTGCATTCCTCCAGCTCTGCAGATGAACCCCTCAAGTGGCAGTTTGTCGACCAGTTTGTGTCCGAGTCAGGGGTAGGAGACAGTTAAACTTTTTTCCTCATAGCATTTCTTCTTTCCTTTTCAAATGTTGTACCACATCAGCAGCCAGTTCATGGACTTTTCTTCATTTTGCTGTTTCTTTCTGAACTGCCCCCCAGGAGAAGAAAAGCAGCATTGCAGGCTTAGCGTCCATTGGAGGCAAAGAAATCAAGGAGAAGAAGGTTTTCCTCAGCCTAGTGGGCACTAAAGGTATGGGCATCAGCATCTCCAGTGGCCCAACCCAGAAACCCGGTATCTACATCAGCAACGTCAAGCCAGGCTCCCTCTCTGCAGAAGTTGGACTCGAGGTGATTTGCTCAAAATGCCCAGAGCAGGTTGAGTAAAGTCTGCCTGCTGTGAACTGCATCTGTGTTTTCTCCCAAAATGCAGGTTGGAGACCAGATTGTGGAGGTGAACGGGGTGGATTTCACCAATGCGGATCACAAAGAGGTGAGTTTTGCTTGATTCATTTTTTTTCCCCACAATTTATCATTCATCTTCATACAGTTTTGTTCATTTTATCCATATCTGTTTTAACTGTGCTTGTGATGCCAGTGGATGTTTAACACCTCATAACTGGCTGTGTGTGTTGTGCGCTTAACTCACTGAGCTAGAGAACCACAGCCAAATTAGTGTTTAATCAGCCAAAATAGGTTTCCAATAGAAAAAAAATCCCTCATGGACTGTTGGTTATTTTCCAAAGTGGCTGATGCAGAAAACAAAGCCTGCAGTATTTACTAGGAGTTGGTGATCATTTCACACCCTGATGGATACACATAACACATACTTCACACAGGCCATGGTGCAGTAATATTGTATTCCCATTAATTTATATTTTTTATCATTTATATTTAAATTTTAATGTGAATGTGTTTCTTATTTTATTTTCTGTTCTTACATCCGCAGGCTGTGAGAGTCCTGAAAAGCAGCCGGAGTCTGACTATTACTGTGCTGACGGGAGCTGTAAGTACATTTTAACTACATTATGTGTAATAAACATTTATAACAATGTATCGGACACTCAATACTGTGATCCCTTTTGCAGCTCAACTCAGCTTAACTCTTGTTTTTTATCTCGTATAACTCTTATGAGTAGTGTTGAATTCACTAAGAGACACAACACATAACACAACTGAGTTTAAGATGCACGTGATTACATCTGCATATGGGACACTCAGCCCTTTTAAATGAATAAAGTCCAAGATAATAAGATAATGGTAGTATTTACATTTAATTTACATTTAAAGGGACTCCCACAGTTCTCCAAGATTCTGCAATAATAAGAATATCTCTGACCAGTCAAATATGATAAATGATAAAGAAATATTTGAAGTAAAGTTATAATCTTGAAATTGTGGTGATTGATTTGGATGACAGAATGATTTATATATGAGGGAAAACCTTGGATACGAATGAAATCTGCTTAATCACTTTTAAAACCACTCATGAGAAAATCTCCTTCTCCTAAAAAAGTGAAAGGAATAATCTGTGATGGATGTGGCGACACAAACATCTCGTCCTTCTTCTCTTTGCATTCCTGCACCGCACAGATTGATGTGCCATTTTGTTTGTTTTGGAGACCTCACATTACGCAGCCTCCGCCTGGCAGTCTGCGGGAGCAGCATTTATCATCAGTCAAGTCACTCGGCAGGTTGTTTGCCCCGTGACGACTGTGTAACGGAGACAAGCAGTCTGTCTAATGTACTGTTTCCTTGTTGCCTGTCTAATACATTTATCTGTGTTAGTGTGTGTGTGTCTCTGTTTTGTTTTCGACACACGCAGTACATCCTCCATTACAGGTCATTGAAATTCAAGGCTGTGGTCCAGAACAAGATAGCTGCTTTTCATGTGTGACACATTGATCAGTTATATCAAAGCAAAGCCGGTAAAGTGTAATAAATATTTATCAGACACCTTGTGCTTCTCTCACCTCCCATATAGTTATGTTCCTACATAAACATGAAACCCTCTGCTCACTCGGCCTCAGAGATGTTTCGTGACATCTCCTCTCCCTCTCTGGGTCGGGAGGCTGGTTTGGGCTTGCCTACCGGTCTCCAGAGCCAAAAAAGTTTTAAGGACCCCTGCTGTACACGATATGTCTTTCCCTGATTATCGTCTCTGCCTGTTGTCACTCTCTCAGGGCAGAGAGCTGTTTATGACGGACGAGGAGCGCCTGGCAGTGGAGGCCCGCAGGGAGCTGGACAGGCAGGAGCTGATGCATCAGAAAAGGGTGGCACTGGAAACTAACAAAATCATTAAAGAGCAGCAGGAGAAGGAGAGGCAGTGAGTGAACGCTCCTCTTTTGAAGAACAACCCTGTTTTTAGTCCAGATAGAGGTTTTAGTGTCCGTGTCATGATGTCTTGAAAGTATCTATTCTATATACTTGAAATGGAAGAAGATGACTCCATGATAGTGCAAGATTTTTATCTAATTCAGATAAGAAAGATAACATCGCACAGCCCTCAAATTATAGCTCTATACACAGTACTGAGAAAGTTTATTTGAATCAATGAGCATTAACAGTTTTCTTTGATTTTTGACTAGTTACTAGTCTTTAAAGTTTTAACCAATTTACTTTTATATTTAAGACTAATGAGCGACTCTGGTTCTCATTACACATACACACAGTAAATGCATGTGAGTGCAGCTCTGCATGATAATTGGCTTCACCTCTGTCTGCTGATTAATGCATTCTCACCTTGATATTGAGATTTCTAACTCAAAAATAAAAAAAAACCTGTAAAAAGGCTTGACTGACAAGATGAAGTGTGGAAGTGAAAATGGCAGACATTTTGACACAGCTCAAGTTTCCTGATTATTCAGAGGATGTTGCTGTCTGTGAAGATCTGTCGGACCCAGCTGAACTTTATTTTCTTTAAAAAGTAACAAAGACACAAAGTAAGCTAATAATCAGCTTGAGGAGTGCTAACGTGATAAATCTGAGACTGAGAGTCATCAACTAGTAACAAAGGTGCTGACTGACATTTCTTTGATGTTTTCCAGAAATCTCTCGGTGCGTTTTAGAGGCAGCCTCCCAACATCATTTGTCAGTCAGTGCCTGTTGTTGTGTATCAAATCTCTCCCTTACCTCGAATTTGAATACGCCAAATACATTCAGGGCATTGTATGACCTCCTTATACCTCAACATAACATAAGCAGAGTACTCTACAAAGTTTGAACAAAGAGCATTTCCCCGTCAGCGAGGCCTCACAAACACACATCTACATACATCAGGTACAAAGAACGTAAACGGGACAGGCTCATTTCGTGTATTTTTACCATGTGTTTAACAGGAGGCATATGGAGATCTCTCAGAAAACTGCAGAGGAAGAGGAGCGCTATAAGAAGGAGATGGAGAAGTATGCAACCCGTTTTGTCCACAAAGTGCCCGTTCAGTATGGTTTTGAATTTCTTATCCATGAAGTGTCTCACATCTCTTGTTTCGTCGTCCTCTGTAGGATCGAGGCTGCGGAGAGGAAGCACAACAGAGAGTGGCAGGAGGATTGGGGAACCAAAGACAGGCCCAAGAGCCCCCGCACTCCAAAGAGCCCATCACCTGCCCCGCCTGAGTTCAAAACGGCTTCAAAGGCCAAGAGTTCTCGTAAGGACACCTGAGAGAATCTTGGTCCTTAAATGCATGAATCCTCTGTTTACTTCTGAAGCTACGTACTTTCTTTCCTCCTGACTTGTTAGGAGTAACTCTCGCCTGCATCTCACCTTATTTCCCCTCCTCCTCTCTGCATGCTCCGTCTCTGTCACTTCGGTGTGCCGTGCTGCTTTTTTACGGCCTCTCCTCTAAGCTGACCGAGCCAGCTCCCTCACAGGGGACGACGAGGAGGAAGAGCAGGACCGACAAGTGAGTCCGGAGCCTCAGCTGTCAAAGTCGCAGCTGTTGCAGGACGATGTGCTCGCAAATTGTCAGGATTTCTTTTGACAACCAAACTGTGGCCATAGGAGAAAATGTTTTCTTTTTTATGTTCATCACTGAGACAAGCAACCAATATTCAGCTGCAGAAAGAAGATTTTTGCATCAGTTAAGATGCCGTTTTGCATCATTTGGTTTTCAAAAAGAGTTTCTTTCTTCTTTCCTATTGATTGCTGTGTGATGGGTTTTTTAGTGTATTGTATTGCTTTTTAAAATGGACACCGCACTTGGACTTGGTTGAGACTTTGTTTAAACTTTGGGCTTTATTGAACAAACCTGTGAGAGTGACCTGTGCTCATCTCCATCTTTAGCATTTGGCTGGTTTTACCGATATGAGGGGAAACTGCCGTCACTTCGCAAGGTACAGTTGAAGTTCAGCGTGGTGTGAAAGACTGGGATACCTCCTGTCTGGTTTTAAACATTTTTATGTTATTGTGACACCAGTGGCAGCTACACGTTGAAGATCGGTAGCTTTTGCTGGAGTTTGATCAATCTTACGCAGTGTGTTGTCACTAGCGATTCATGCATGTCATGCCGTGTTGGTTTGGAGTGGCAGATTTGTTGGTCCTTTGCTTTTAATATTGACTAACCGGTGACACCTCAGAAAGGAGAAAAGAAGAAGAAAAAGAAGAAAGGGTCCAACACAGACACGTTACAGGAGCAGAGAAAAAACAAGAAGGAGATGGAGTTTGAGCTGAAACTTGCCAAGGAGAAAGAGGAGATGTATGAACGAGAGAAACAACTGAAGATCAATCGGCTGGTTCAGGAGGTGCGAAAAGAGTGAAGTAAAGTGATAATGTGGATAGAATGTATGTTAATGCTGGGCATGTAAACGTGTGCGTTGCAGCCTAATTCCCATTGTCTGATGCATGTATGGCTCTGCCTCTGCACCAGGTGTCAGAGACGGAAAGAGAGGACCTTGAGGAGTCGGAGAAAGTGCAACACTGGGTGGAGCGTCTTTGTCAGACTCGGTTGGAGCAGATCTCCTGCGTGGAGAACGAATCTCCGGAGGTACAGAGCGAGGCCCCCTCTGTCCAAAACCTCTCTGCACTCAGAGCTCTTCGACAATGCTTTGTCTTTCCATATATCGTAACACTGTGTGGTATAAGCTAATTTTTAATAGCATAGCTACAATTATGATAGCACTGAGCCGACTCCTTCCTGCCATATTTAATGAGAGAGACCAGAGCAGTAAAAGTGTGAATGTTAAGTATCACAAGGAAAAATAAATACCCATACACTGTAGTTTTTTATTCTACATGGACATGACAACATTTTGGCTACAAATGATCTCCCTCAGGTGACAGTAGTCTAGCTGTCATGTCCATTTAGAGAAAATAATAATCTGGGATGAGACAACAGTCTTCAGGTGTTTTTGTGCATCATTGGTGACCAGCCTGAAGTGTTCAAAAGGTCAACAATATGGAAAGTTACAGTAAAACAAGTTATTTTTCATGTCGTTGTGACCTTAAGCTCTCCCCGCCACGCTCTCCTGCCTCTGAGCCCAAGGTGAAGCGTTTCCCTGGCGGTCTCCACCTGGCCACCACCGATCTGGACGACATTAACCTGGATGAGGTGGATCTGAGCCTGAGGGGCCCTCTGAAGAGACTGGCCAGCCCCTGGCCCCCACCCAGCCCAGCACCAGCCAGCCTCCCCCTCCCTTACCTCTCCCTCCACCCTCGACCAAGCTGAACCCTACAATACCCAACTACTCCCCTCCTACCTCTCGACCACCCCCACAACGGCGGCCTCCTTCTCCACCTGGCGCCAGAAAACCTCCCTCTGCTCCATCTACACTGACCAACAAGGGGCGCAGGCCTCCATCTTCCCCTCAGCCTGCCCCACGGCCTCCTCCGCCGCCACCCCCTCCTCCGCCTCCTCCACCGCCTCCCCCTCCGCCCCCACCCCCGCAACACTCGGGGGATCGAGTGGGAACCCTCAGCGGATACCGCCAGCATCACCAGCATCACCTTCAACACCCTCCCAGTCCTCCAGAGCGCAGGAGCGAGTGGGAGTCAGGTGGCTATCTCCCAAGAGGAGGGATTTACTCGTCTAACACCAGTGAAATGTCCTACCCCTCCAGTCCAAAGGTTAGAGTTTCTCACGTCAGAGAGATGATGCTGCTTGTTGTTATCAGTTTTGTAGCTGCTTGTTTTACGGAGTGGGGTGTTGCATGGTGTGCAGTGGTGATGAAAGCAACACGCTATAGCTCACTTGAGGACCTGATTAAAAGATTACACTTGTTTGGACATTTGCATTTTGTCCAGTGGGCTTTACATCGAAGGCTTGTGAAACCTCAGCCACGCTGTGATGTCTGAGAAAATGGGAATGAGTCTTGGTGTGTGTTGCGGTGGTATTTCTGCTGTGCTCTGTATGTGCCAGAGGGCTGAAAGATTCATTTTATTTTACTGTGGTTCAGGTAATGAGAAACACTTCCCATGCCAGTCGAATTTCCAGTTCAAGCTCTCCTTTGGTGAGTGTGTTTCTGTAAGGCAAAATGATGAGCTTTATTCATTCGAGATTCCAAACCAGATTTTTTTGTTGTAAATGTTGATGAATGAGCACACTGTTTAAATACATATGCCATACTCAAGTGCTGCATGGAAACACGGTCTTTCCCCAATAGCAACTAGCTCCTAGTCCCCCCAACCAGAGGCGTCAGACGGCCCCTGTCATGTCTAAACCCGTCATGCTGCCTCAGTCTCAGACCAACCGGCCAGATCCACACAGACCTGCTCTCCGTTCTGATGGCCTGGTATGAAACACTCCCACACAGCAATCATCTCCTCCTCGCAACAAACTTCAGTTCAGCTTAATGTGTCCATAAAGCATTCAGACATCTCACACAGTGTGCCATCATCTGGGCGAGAGACTCAAGTCCCGCCGAGATCTCCAGACTCTCCAGCTGTTTCACAGAAAGCCAGTCTGTGGTTATTAGATCACACACGGGAGCCATTTCTCTTTCCTGTCAAAACGCCTTAATGAAACTGGGCAGATTGTTTGTTTTTTCAAACTGTATTTACCTCTGAACACTTTCTAGTAAGCCTCTCTCCCTCACATTAATAGAGTCACGCATCCACATCTGAGTTCCTGATCCGCTCCACAGCTGGAGATGAAATGTCTTGCTGAGGGACACCTTGACTGCAGTAGCTGAAGAAAGGCAGCCCATAAATCACTCCCTTTGCCCCTGACATGTTTTACCCCAATCGTCAGCACACCTCTATACAATTGTTTTGAAATACAGCTTTATATGTTTTATTTCATAAATTGATTTTGAGAATTATGACAAAATAGATACATTTTGTGCAGCATATTCCTGAGGACTGTGTTAAACTATATAATATATAATATAGTGTTTACATCAGATTTCTGTCGGTCTGTGTTTCATCAGGCTATTTATATATATATGTATTTTTTTAAAGAATTCTATGTTCGGTAGGAACCAAGATAAATTGTTGGTTTAGCTTACAATTATACAAATATAAACCTTGCCAGTCTCATCTTTTAATCAAAATTTCTTTGTGAACCAGACTGAGTTTTCTTATTTAGTGATAAAAAGTATTTCTTATAGTTGGAGTTGTATGTTCTAGTTGATGGTCAAATGACACAGCTCATCACACTGTCCAATAGTTGAAGTGAAGAAGTAAAGATGTGCACTCCAGGGTGTGTCGGTACGCCGTGACATGACCATGAGGGAGTGGTTACAGGTGCAACATTTCTGACCACAGCCATCACTTTAGCTCAGTGAAATACAGAAAGGGCAGAAAAAAATCTGCAAAAGGGTTTAAAGTTCCTCTTTACAATATAGGATAATGATTTTATAGGAAATTGTTCAAGCACAGAAATGAGGTGTTTGTTTTGTTTTTATTTGTTCACCAAAACCTGGTCTTGTGTTCCAGCCTCCAGAAATGCTGAAACGGATGGTGCCTTTCAACTCATCTTTTAAATCAAACAACAAACGACAAGTAATCCATGCCCATCACTACCTCTCTTGATTTATTTTTCCTCTTGAGTAGTTTTTCTCCTGTTCTCTCTGCATTTTTTCACCTCCTTGCTTGCACATCACATTTCCTTACGGTGGACCATGGTTGACCTCAGTCACTTAGTCTTTTGTTCTCTCTCTGTTGGCTGTATTACTGCCTTTAGGTCAAGTTGTGAAGTGTATGCGCGACTGTGCTTTTATTGATTTGGAGCACACCACAGTATGGTGGACATAGACTGTGGGAATGCATGGCACAGTGTTGTGGTCTTACTGAAGTTATTGGTTTTGATCTTTGCTGGCAGCAGATGTTTTGTATATAAAGGGCTGCCTGTAAAGGTTCATGGCAGACTCCCAAGTTGTTGTAATCTGTCTCTCTACCTGGTTTGGTACATCACTAAAAGAAAGGAAGGGGAGAGAGAACATGTGTCCCTTGTGATTTACTGTCTATTTATTATTTTAAGTGCCATATCAGTTATATTGTTTTTAAGTGCTGTTTCCAGCCATGACAAATAAAAACATATATCACTGATTAGTTCATTTTTAGGTCCAGTGTTGAATGTCAGCACAACAACATGAAATGAACATTGAGATTAATGTGTTTTTATTCTGCAGGAGAGAGATAGCTCTCTGAGTCACTGTACCTGGATAAATGCGCTGTCCTTTCTCTTTCTTCGATTTCCTTCCCTTCAAATTAAATAGCTGTCTTTTTTGGTAGGAATGATTAGGAATGATTCTCCACGTGTTCTCTGTTCATTATTCTTGTCATATTCAATTAAAGTGGGAGCCTTTAAAGGCCACTGTTGAATTAATGGCTCTGAGTGTCCTTGTGGTTCAGGGTGATATCAAAAGTTAAACACAGAATTGGTTGTCAAAGGAAATCTCAGCGGCACATTGACCTATTACACAGCTGACATTTCTTTTGTTCCTTTGTGTCCTGTTTGTTAACTCCCTATTGACGTATTGATCCGTCTTAATGAACTGCATATTGATTCTCTTTCAGGGATTTCAGAAATACGAGGAAGAGTTTGATCCCCACTCCATGGTATTGTATTATCTTGACAACAGTGCAGAAATGCAAGACAATTGCTTTAAAATTAAAACAGCAACCGCCTAACAAATCTTGCTGACTAGAACTGAATATCTGCATCCCTACAAACACATTTCAAAAGTCCTCTTTTTATAAGGCCTTATACATAGTCCTGCCACATAACCTCCAAATGATACTTGTTTTTTGCTAAGCATAGCCATGCATATATTCAGAGAGTAGTAGTAGTCATTTTTTATGCTGGCACCTTTATTTGTTGTTTTAAGACTTACCATGCCACTGCACTTTTGTGCTCTCCCCCTTCTTTCTTCAATCTGTTCATTGTTTATAGTTCTCACCAGACCAGATAGACGGGCGAGATGTGAGACTGCTGAGAATCAAAAAGGTACCGTCTGCGTCTTCTGCCTTCACTTCAGATAACTGTTTATTGATGAGCGGCGTTTCACTCATCACTTTCGAGTAAGATATTCCAAAACGTGACCGATGTTGTTGACGTGTTTGTTAATTGTTCTCAAGTCTGGACAGCTTGACGTGGCTCTGGAGGGAGGCGCAGACTCACCTTTGGGAAAGTTGGTGGTTTCTGCTGTGTATGAAGGCGGCGCTGCAGATAAGCACGGTTAGTTAGTTTCTTTTTTTTTCTTTCATATTTTAACCCTGCGACAGGTTAACTTTAAATTAACAAACAATGCAAAACATGCCCAATTAAATTCACGTGGAAACATTTTAGATATGAGCTGTCTTTTGTTTGAATTTAGCTGACTGCCTTTATCTGTAAGATTTCTAAAAAGAAGTCACAATGTTCAGCCACTAAAAGATCTTAAAATAAGGCTGAGAAGACTCATTGCAAGGAATTCTACATATAGTTTAGATAATTTAATCACAAGCCAATTAGTACCCAATACAAGTAGTTTAAATGACTTGATATAAGATTGATATTATTCTTGTTTCTATAGGTAACAAAACATTAAAGACTAACATACTGTTATGGTAACACTGATTTAACATCTGGTGAGGTGACTCCAGTTGTGGCATTGTTGATCAGGTTAGGACTAAAATCAGCTATTGGGTGGATTACCATGAAATGTAGCTCAGAAATGTATAATGAGATAACCATACTAATTTAGAAATAGTTGTAGAGTTTTTGCAGTGAATGTTTCTTTTAAGATTTTTTAGTTTTTTTCTGAGGGAATACATTATTAGAAATGCCACTCAGTATAACACAATATAATTTAAACAACATCATAAACTACGTCACTTACAACAACAATAAGGTTAAATCAACATTCCCTAAACCAGTTTCAGTAAAGTGCTACAGGATTTATTACAGGGCTCTTGTGTCTGACTGCATTCGTTTTCGCTAGTTGTGCCTAAAAACTGGCAATTAAGTCTGACAATGTCCCTATTTAGCCACTAAAGCAGAGTCCCAGACAACATGTTTGTGCTGCAGATACATTTAAAATTCAAAACATTAGTCCTGTGAAGGCCAAAAGCCTTATGAATAAAATCACTGTGTGTGTTGTGTGTGCAAACTGTGCCTGTATTTGCACTTTATTATTACATATACTGTCACCATGGTGATATATATATATATATATATATATATATATATATATATATATATATATATATATATATATCCCCACTGAAACACTGCTACCACTGGCGGTCAACATGTTTATCGTTTACTTTTTTGCCCGAGTTGACGTGACGGGAGTTTCAGGCGCTTCAGCGTCTCTTTATGCAGATTATATTTATCTCTGCTGCTGGTTCAGGCACTCGATCTCTGTGTGCCACCGCTGTGAATGAATGCTTTCATCACTTAACCATCTCTCGTGTGTGTGCTTTTTTGTAGGTGGCATTGTCCCCGGGGACGAGCTTATGGCTGTGAATGGGAAGATCCTGATTGATGCCACTTTGACCGAGGGACAAAACTCTCTGGCTCGTGCCTGGAACAGCGGAGGGGTAGGAGTCAGATTAAAGAAAAAATGAAATGCCATACTTACACCAGTAGCTAGGCTGTTTTATTGATTGTAGTTAAACACAAACAACCCTGATTGATTGTTGGAGGATTCAGTTAGGCTGCTTGAGGTCATCGATTCAGTCAAGTGCCAAATGAAAGTAACCTGTTTTTACCTACAGGACTGGATTGATGTCGTGATTGCTGTTTCCCCGCCGAAAGAATATGAAGACGAAGTGTAAGCATTCCCGACAATGATTTATGTTTTGGTCCCAGTATGTGTAATTCATTTTTCACCTCACATATATACAACTGGAATGCGCACCGCATTTTTGTGATAGTTTAGTTGGTAATCGAATCACACTGGCCCAGTAGTGTACAGTATGTGACAGTAGTGGCATTTGTGTGTGTATGTGTGTGTGCACGTGTATGCAGCCCTGAGTCAGCATCAGTCAGTCCCACTTTGAGCAAGAAGGTGTTTGAAGGCAGTGCAACACTGTACAGACACGGCTACCAACTCCACCACTAACCCTCCCTCTCCTCCCAACTCATCCTGGT
Organism: Scortum barcoo; assembly: GCA_023238725.1. Taxonomy (NCBI): domain Eukaryota; kingdom Metazoa; phylum Chordata; class Actinopteri; order Centrarchiformes; family Terapontidae; genus Scortum; species Scortum barcoo. Next base: position 20,153,896 of record CM041536.1, on the reverse strand, counting down.
AACCAACTCGGTCTTAAAACCCCCTCCTCTCTTCACTGCACGCCTCAGAGGGGAGGTTTGGTGTGGCATTTGTTTTTTGTCCGCCCCCCCATCTTTTTCTTTTTTTTCTTTCTTGAGCACATGTGACAGTCTCCCTGTCAATCAGAAGAAACATGCAGAGTATTTTGGCATCTATTTCCCCTCCACCTGTCAGATTTATGGATTACTGTTACAGCTTGGCTATTGAAGAGAAACTAGCGCAACAATGAGTGTATACAGCCTTTACTGTGTGCAGTTTCCCTTTTTTCCTATTTGAAAAATGTCTGAAGGCGCTGTCTTATTGCCGAGGCTTGTGCTCTACAATGACACAGCCACGCTATTTGAGTCAAGACATTTACACGCATGGTGACCCATCCCACCATATATCTGCCACATCCCAACCCAGCGGGCTGTATATAAACACATGTGTACAAGGTTGTTGGGTCACGGACGGTCATAAAAGCAGCCTAGGATTCCTGCCAGCCTTCAGCAGTTGTTCTGATTGATGTTGTGTCCATGTATGCTCTGACACACATGCACACTAAGTGATTTCTCCTCTGCTACAGTAAAAAAAAAAGATTTCCCAGGTTTTATGTGGGTTATATTTGAGGTTGCATTGGATGAAATAAGAGAAATAAAACGTATCAATTCCTATGTCAAAAAAGAAATGGAAGAAGAAATCTGGGGTTCAGTTTAAGCCCTGATCTTCTGTTTCTGAAAAATGTGTGTTCATCTGCTGTGTTTGATGTGCAGTGACTGAAGCCAGCATGCTTGACAAAATGTTTTCTGAAGCAGCCCAGTTCATAAAGTACAGCAGGTTTTAACTGTGTTTATTTGAAACGACTGCTAAAAGTACATCTCTTCTTATCTCACATTATCGTTCGCTCATTCCTCTTTCCTCTCCCGCAGGACGTTCTTCTAGTCTCACCAACAAAACTGCCAAGAAAACCAGACCAATAAAGAAGAAGCTTTTCGTTTTTGATGGTTCCCTCGGCATTCATTGTCTTCTTGATTACAATAAAATCATCAATTCTGTTTCTGATTCTTCACCTGTTTAAAAAAAAATGATTATGAGTACTATATGCTTGTGTCATGCAGCAAGATATGGACCCCATGCAGTCAATACACATTCTCGCTGTCTTGGCTTATTAAAGGATGAGCCTGTCAATATCCAGTTGTTTCTGGTGATCTTCTTCACCTCTGCTGAGTCTGGACATGTTTGACCTTGTTTTTTCGATACGCATGGCCGTGCTGATCTTTCCCCTCAAACGTGTCTCATCAATCGAGGAAGAGGCGAGTTAAAACAGGCGATCAGTAGCATCTAATCTGGTATTTCTAAGCTTAATAAAGGTCTGTTCACACTCTCACAGTATTGAGTTTCTGTTGTGCTTACAGATTTTCTGTTCCCTCTGGTGTGCTTTTTATTCAGTGTTACATTACTGGGCTGGTGTTACAGTGTGAAATAAGACACCTGGATAGTTACAAACAGCCAACACTATAAGCACAAGCAGCATTTTAGACAAAAAAAATACAAGATGAGGTGTAGATTTGTGTGCTTTTATATGTGATGACAGTTTAGCAGCGAGCCTGTGCCAGAAGATTTTTTCCTAGAAACCATGCAGACACGAGTCTGAACCCATTTAAAGACCAACGCAGTGTCAGGTTGTTTCAAAGGTGGATAAACAGCACACGAACAACTTGAAGTGAAGTCTTTTTTTTTTTTTTTTAGGGTTTTCTTCACCTTCTCTGTCTGCTGTTTTCAACATTTCTGCATATGTTTCCACGCGGTTCTGTAATTAAACGTCCACGGGGGGCAACAGTGCTCCTCCTTTAAAATCAAGTCCCTCACTGAACGACAGGGTCTGGTCTGTGTTTATAATTCCGCTTTTGATGAACCTGGATGCCATTAAATGGGATCACAGTGGCAGCAGGTGTAAGAGTGTGTGTGTGTGTGTGTGTGTGTTTCAGCAGGAAAAAGCCGTGCATCCCTCCGTGTAATGCTCCTACATGTGTGCAGCTCTTATATAACCGCTCTGTGCAGTAATCCACTCTCGGTCCATGCTGACATACGTGACTGCTGTCTGCTGTGAGCATTGACGGCTGCCCCCCCTCCACCCTCCTCCTCCATCAGCACCCCCCCTCCCCTGCTGCTGCTGCTGCTGCTGCACCCCGAGCGGCCGACGGTTCACGACGGACGCCAGAAAGGGTTGCCTCTGTGGGAAGATCTGCCCCCCCTCCTCCTCCTCCACCTCGCCTTCTTCCTCCTCCTCGGTACCCGGGTTCAGCACCGCGGACAGCTCCCCGCCTCCAGCCTTAAACCTCCGCCTGGTGCCGGGCGGTCACTCAGGAGCGGAGCTGCTCTGTGAACACATGAGAGGCTGCACTCCGGGACACTTCACCACCCCTTTCTCTTTATTTTTCTTCTGCAGTTTTTTTTTTTTTTTTGTCTGATGTGACGAGCTGTTGAGAGGAAACACAATGATCTCACGATATAAACCGGTAAGTTCTGCTGGCTGTGTCACCTGCTCTCTCTCTCTCTCTCTCTCTCTCTCTCTCTCTCTCTCTCACACACACACACACACACACACACACACACACTAACTCTTACACTCACTTCACACGTGCATAAATAAATATCCACTGGAGGGGGGGTATAGTGTGCCTATTTTGCATACATTATTGCACAGGTCTGAGAGTTGGAGGGCTCTTGAGGGCCTGTCTAACAATGCTGTGAGTCATTTAGGGTCAAAGTTAAGTAGTGTGTGGTGTGATGGGAACAACACATCACTTGGATTCAGTCTGGGCTCATATCTGTGGGGGTTTATTATGGGAGAGAGAGTGAAGTACCCGTTGGTGGTGGTTTCACGGCAGGTGGTGGTGCATTGTGGTAACTAATTCTCACAGCCAGATGGTAAACAGTTTATAAAAGGTGAGCTGGAGCACAATTAGCCCTCCTCCTCTTATTTTTTTAAAAGGTAATATAAAGACCTACAACATATATATTCACATCAGTGTATGATTCATGAGTCGCCTTTTACCCTCACACTGCTCCTACACACACACATATTGGCTGTAGTACCAAGCCTGTAATATTCAGTTGTGGTCTGTCTGTATATGTGTTTCTATGATAATGATGTGATGGGGGCCTGTTTTGATATTTAGTGATTTTGGGAACACACTGTCCTTCATATCTGCTGCACTTAGCTAAACCTTCTTTTTTCTTGCTCAAATCTTCCTTTTTCCCTTTCTGAAGGTCTCTCTGAGTGGCTGCTGCTCCTCCACTCTTCTTTTTTTTTCTCGACGCTCACTGATGCTTCCACTTTCCCCAGGCAATCCAGTGATGGACGCAGCTAATCTGATGTAGGGCACCATAGAACTGTAACCCAGCCAGTTATGCAAAAGAAAAGGATAATAATGCAGACACAGTGCATGATGAAATGGGGGAGTATATTCCAAGATGAAATCAATCCTCATTTGGTTGGTGAAGCCCCTGCTGACATAACGCCCACCATTTGACTAGTTGTTTACTGTCAGCTGGTGTATGGAGAGGAATTTTTTCACTTTCATCTATGCTTGGTATTGCTTGTCCAACATTTCATTGCTTCCTAAATCCCCTTTGACTTTCAGTGAATATCAAAGCTGCATATTATTATTTAAAATGCTCTTAAACAACAAACAGAAAAATTTCCATAAAGCAATGTTCTGGCAGTATAAGGCCACTGCTAATCTTCAGGAAGTGTCCAGCTCCACATGTGGCAAACAATAAAACATTTTAATTAACATGTATTCATTTTGCCACTATTGTGCTGCAGTTTTATCCAAACTTTTCCTTGTGTCTGGATTAAATATGAAGTGATCACCACATGCATATTTATGTCCCACTCGGCTTTATTTTTGCTTCACATTTTTACTGCTAATGGAACTACATCACTGCATTGGAAAAGTAAAAAGCATCTCCTGTCGTTTTTAAGAAAGAAATGCACTACAACCATTACTTTTCAATTATTAAATGTAAAAGTGTCTGTTCCTAGTTGGTTCCCATCAAGATCAAGTGTTTTTCTTTGTTGCTTTTAATGGTCTTGCTCTTAATTTAGTTAATAGTATCGCAAGCACATGGTCACAGTTTGATAAAAACTTAAGAGCTGCTGCATACATGATCTTTAAATGCATTTTCATGTTATGTGATGCCTGTAAAACAGCAGATGAATGTGTGTGTAAACTGTTCATTACATTTAAGCTCATCTCTTGGCTGTTGTTATGCGAGGGTCACGGTGGCATGGATTACATTAAACATAAATCATTTTAACCACAAAAAAAAAAAACATGGATTATAAAAAATCTGCTCCCATGTGGGTCTCTGCTGATCCTTCAGCTGCTATTGGCTGCACAATACATCCATCCCGGGAATGTGTTAATATTTCATGTCTGTATTATTTTCAATAACTGCTATGCTCTTTCTCGTAATGTAATGTGAAAGAAAGTAATGAATGACTGAGGGACAGAGTTATATAATTCCTGAAAAACGTGGGATTGGGATTAGAGCGCTTGCTCAGGCTTCACACGTACCTTTTCATGACGTTTACGCTGCTCATTCAGCGGCTTCTCTTTCTCCATCTCTCTCTCTCTCTCTCTCTCTCCTCTCTCTCCATCATTCACTGTTCCCTCCTGCTGCCCTCGCCCTCCCTACCTTCAGTGGCTCTGTAGCTCAGTCCTCCCGCTCACCTGCTTGCTCTGCTCCCTCCCTCTCTCTCTCTCTCCTCTCTCTCTCTCTCCTCCTCTCTCTCTCCCTCCCTGTCCTTCCAAGGTCGACTTTGAGCTCTCGTTTGCAAAAGAGACAGGAATAGAAGGTGCACTGCAGGATGCCACCACTGCTGCTGCTTGTGTGTGTGTGTGTGTGTGTGTGTGTGTGAACATGTGTGAATGCATTCCAGTGGAGCTGTGAGGATGCCTGAAGACTGCGGGCAGACGGGATGCAGATGTTTAGAGTGCTGGAGAGGAGAGGGAGCTGCTGCTGCACTGGACTGTGACTGCCCCTGACTCTCTCTCCCACCTTCCCCCTGTCTTCTCTCTGTCACCGGATCCGACATTTGGGAGCTGGATTTGAGAGGGAGCGGGAAGGAGGTCATGTCGGGAATTACCGGGATCTGCTGAAGTCGACGCCAGCGGTCCCCTTGAAAAGACGACATGCTCTGAGAGCCTCTGTTAAAAACCTCTTTGTCTCTCCTCTGTCTCTGGTCCTCCTCCCCTCCCCCCTCTTCCTCCGGCCGGTTCCCCGCAGAGTCCCGGTTCCACCATGTCCTTGGCGTTCTGTGGGAGCGAGAATAACTCGGTGGCCTACAACGTGGATGAGGGGGTGCTGAACAACGGCTGCTTCCTGGACGCGCTCAATGTGGTGCCACATGTCTTTCTGCTCTTCATCACCTTCCCTATCCTCTTCATCGGTGAGTGTCGCTGGGAGGTGAGATCCTCAGCCTCTTCACGCAGCACACCTGCCTGCACAGAAAAACACACACACACACACACACACACACTCAGATGATGTATCCAGGAGCTGGAATAAAATGGGCTTCACCCTGTTCTCAGTTTTATTTTGGTTAATGAATCACTGCATAATATATTCTATCAGGCAAGCATTTTATTTGAATAGATATTATTAAAAGTATGTCCTATAAATGTTTTATTTCCATCAGGAAGAATTTCTTTGATGATCCCTTAACTTTGCATCTAGGGCCATCATTGGGTCAAGCTTTCAATTTGCCTAATCCATTAGTTTATGACAAAATACCGGCAAAACTTGTACTGTGACTTTACAGGTAATTAGCAAATATTTGCAAACTGAACTAAGATGATAAACGTGGTTAACATTATACCTGCTAACCATCAGCACGTTAGCATTGTCTCAGCTGCTTGAGAGGCTGCAGACTATTAGTCTTGTTTTGTCTCAGTCACAAGGTGAGATGTTTCTAGAAACCCTGTCCATAAATGTTTTTGTTTCCTGTTACAGTAATATTTTCCATCTTTAATTGGTACATTAGCAGACAGAAAGCAGAGAGGCAGACATGCTGACTAAAATGCAGTTTTAAGAGGATAACTAACCTGGCTGGAAGCTGCAGTGCCTCTTTTGTCTCACCTTGAAGCTCAGGGGTGTGAAAGCTGTTCTGTCCACCTCCATTCACCTGTCAAAACCTCTTAAACCAACGTCCTGTTCACGTATTATATTCTGCGCTCCACTCTGGCCTGCAGCTATGTTGTACATTGCTGGCTCATGAGTTCAGTTAGTCACATCAAGGCTCTCAGTGTAGGAGGATGCTGTGGATACATTCACACCATTATGAGCCTGTTTGATTTATGTCAGCAGTGTGAGAGGAGGATTAATGTACCTAGGTTTGAGGTGCAACTACAGGTTATTTTCATTATCACTTAATCTGTTAATTAATTCATTGACAGATCGGTTAATTATTTGGTCACTAAATGTGAGAAAATTGTTCATAGTTTCCCAGAGCCTAAACTGACAAATGTTTTAGATATTTTAAATGTGTTTTGTCTCAACAGCAGTCAAAAAATCTAAATATATTTAACAATTTCCTAATTTTATGTGTGATTATATTGTGATGTTGTATGACAGTATGTGAAATAGTTTTTCTTTGTGTTAATATTGTGATATTAATTTGAACTATATTGCACAGTTATTGAGCAGATGGTATGAATGTGTGTGTGTTTGCATGTGTGTAAAAAAGAAAGAGGCAGACACAGGACAACATGCAGTGTGTATGTGTGCATGCATGCATGTGTGTGTCTGTGTGTGTTTTTGTGACTGCCTGCCTGTGCCAACACTTCTCAGAGAGATAAACTGCCCAACAGCTAAGGTGCCAACAGCAGTGGAGTCATTAACATAATCAGATAAGCAGTGATGTCTCTTCTGACAGCAGGGACTCGCATTAATTAAAAAGATTGCTCCTTGATGACTGAATTCTTATATTATAGTCTGTGCTGCGACACTCATCTGGCTTAGTGACAAAAGGATAAAGAAGAAAGAAGTTGTAAAGCAAGAGCTAAAATGATTGACTTCAGGGTCTCAGGCCAGCAGCCGTGTAGCCTCTCTTGCCTGCCAAGCATCAAGCAATGTAACAGAATTGATAATAAGACAATTTCCTGGACTATGAATAGACTGTGGCAGGCTGCCATTACCCCCAGCAGACTTATCCTTTGAGTTTACCTTCTATTAGTCATTCAGCCTTGCTGTGCAAAGAGAGCAATTTGTCACGTAGCTCATGATGTTCAAGGCTCCACTGGGAGTAAACAGCAGTCAGCTAAGACTGTTTACAAGGTTATTCCTAAAAGTGCAAGTTAAGAACTGAGCCAAAACAAAATCCAGTTTTATCATTTAAATGTAGCTTTACGATCTCTGACTGTCTGCAGTACATTAGTTTATTGTCTTTGACTGTAAATGTGAAGTGACACAACGATGATGATTTTTTTAAAAGACATTTGTTTCCTGTCTCCTGTTTGAGGCTGGGGCAGCCAGAGTTCAAAGGTCCATATCCACCACAGCACCTGGCTTCACTTTCCTGGTCACAACCTGCGCTGGCTCCTCACCTTCGTGCTGCTCTTCATCCTTGTCTGTGAGATTGCAGAGGGCATCGTCTCTGATGGGTAAGTTTGTCACTCAAACGAATCTAAAGGCAGTGTGAGGTACAAGCAAGTGCACGTGATGTTTTACACTGATGACAGATGACTATTAGGTTTTTAAAAACAAATATTACACAAAATGTAATAATTTACTCCATTTACACCATTAATAGTTTTGTCATTTAACAATAATTACTATTGCTTATTCATGCTGGTCATCTAATGATAGACTATTTTACTCTTGGGATGGCATGTGAATCCAATTAACTGCACTTAAGGCTTAACTATTTATCACTTTATATCTTCAACAATGTTCGCTAGTGGATACTACCATGTCTAAACACACTGTGTTGATAAGATGGGCTGTGGATGGTGAGGAAATGTGTTATGATAAATTATATACAAGAGTTGTTCTCTTACAGTACCTGAAGGCTCTTCTAGAGCAACCCAGTTTCAAACAGGAGTAAAAAATAATTGACTACATGAGTCTCACATACTCCAGTGCTGCAAAAATCTGCACTACTAAAGTTTATATTTTAAATTGAATTGAAAGCTCTTCTTTGTAGTGTTATGATCTGGGTGTCAGTGGCAACTTTCCTGGAAAAATTACAAATGGTGCACAGTTTGGCTTTTTAACAGGACTTTGAACACAACAGACTCGCTCTTCAACTCGTCTGTGTGTAAAGCAGGATACTGTTCAGTTCTCTGCTAAATGTTACTATGTTCGAATAAACAAATAAAATATCTTTGATAGCAGACGTTAAAACTCAAACTGAGAAGAGGTCCAAAAAAACACCTTCAATTACAGATTATCACCATAAGTGCTGCGAAGAACAAAAGAACAAAAAAAAAACTATGCAGTTTATATTCACATGTAGTTTAAATTTTATTTAGTTTATCAAAGATTACAAAAAGCAAAGCTAGCATCCTAAAATGTTCATGATGTAGGCCTCTGTTATGATGTTACAGTGATTTTCTATCCATATTCTGTACTGTACTATACTGTATTGTACTACTGTACTACTTTATAATACTTGAGAACTTTACATTTATTTTTCATCATTTTTAATCTCAAGATAAGAAACTGACAGTTTAGTTTGCATTCACCAGCTAGCGACTGTCTTCTTGAGTTGTGCCATTTGGAAGTTGCAGTTGTTGATTGCTCACGAATTAATAGTTTTTTTTTTCTTACTTAAAATGACAAATTGACAAACTTTCATCATCCAGTCCTGCTGTAAATACAGAAAACTACAGTGTCTTGGTTCAGCCTTGAAAAAGAAGCAGCTGCAAGCTAGCAGAAGCTAACGTTGATGTAGGAGTGCGTCCAACAAGAATATGAGGGCAGCTGGCAAGTGTTGATATAACATGTTGTACTGTTTGTGCATGAACAGCAATACTGCAGAAATACAGTGTTTGCTTTCTATGGTTGCTAACTGTGGCTGGCTGAGATTTTAGCTATCTGTGGGTAACATGTACCTTCATATTAAGCAGCCTGTTCATGAGTTTGTCAGTCAGAGCTGAAGGTCAATCACAGGGTTTATTCTGGAGCTGCAACTATTAGTCATTTACTGTAAAAATTGGCAACTTAAAAAAAAAAGGAGTCAGAATTCTCAGATTTTCTCCAATGTGAATATTTTCTGGTTTCTTTGCTATCTTTGGGTTCAGGACAAAACAACACGTTTGAGTATGTCACTTTGGGCTTTGGGAAACAATTCTAAACTTTTATTTTCTTTCTTACCATTTTCTGACGTTTTATAGACCACACAACTAATCGTTTAATCCAGAAAGTGATCGACAGCTTACTCAACAATGAAACTAATTGCTAGTTGCAGCCTCAGTTTACGCACATGGAGACACAGCTGGATGGAGAGTCCACATCTGCTCTCTCTCTCTCTTTAAGATCTTATCTTGTTATCTGCTTTCCCCTCCTTCTATCTGCCTGCTCCATATGTGTCCTGTTGTTGTCTACTGTAGTGAGTCCATGCATAACAGGGTCCAGTAAACACTCGGGATTACTGTTTATCAGCCATTTCTGCAGACTGGAGGTGGGTGACTGTATGTGAGTGATTGTTACTGAAGTGAACAGAAGAGCTCTTCAGCTGCTTGCCACTTCAGTGGGTTTTTCACTCTGACTACAGTGCCGTGATGAAGAGCCCGTGATTGTTGTTTAAGTCTCTCTGTACGCTTAATGAGGCACCTGCCAAACAAGGCAGGGATTTTATCACCAGTAATACAATACAATGCATACAAACATAATGAGATGCATATGGTTATACATGCACACAATTAAGTAATAATGCCCTTGTTAAAAGCCACTGAGGTTACAGAGCCATAGCATCCATTTTAATGGAGTCCTTTCGACTTTGCCTCATCAATGTTATACATTTGTGTCAGTTATTTTGTGCTAACTCTAATCTTTTTCCTTTTTTCTGTCTGATGTTCATTTACAGGTTCAGCCAATCCCTCCATCTTCACCTGTACATGCCTGCAGCTCTGGCCTTCATGGCTGGTATCACCTCTATTATTTACTATCATAACATCGAGACGTCCAACTTCCCCAAACTGCTATTAGGTACAGTAGTATTTTTTAAAAAATCTTTGCTTGTGTAGTCATTCATGTTGTCTTTATCATTTACCTTTACTTACACCCAGTAACGTTTTCAAACAAGAGCTCAGAGTGTACAAATAATTAAGTCTTGTGAAAACACTGAACTCAGTAAGGATAAGTTATTAAAGCCTGGATTAATCAAACTATGTAATGACCCTTGTCAACTCTTTCACCTTTTAATCTGGAACAACAGATTCAATTGCATGAGCTCTCCAGAATGATATAATTATAAAACAGGGCGAGCACGGCCATTTGCAGATGAGCGGTGTATTACCTTCAGATAAGATTGAAAAATGATTGAGGGCATTATCGTACAGCTCTGGGTTGATATTAATTATTCCTTTTCATTGAGAGAATGAGATTCTGGTGAGAGATCTGCACAGTTTTCTGTGTTCTCACAAGAACAAGGTTATTACTTGTGATTATTTTCACCACATTTCTTTATGATCTATGAGAGTTAATACATTATAATGAAAGTATCCTCATAGCAACAATATAGTCAAAGAAAAAATGCCATATTCTGTTTATAAATGCATCAGTGAACTCTCATCAATAACACCATTCATCATTAGGTTTTGTCATGTAGCTCCCATGTTTGCTTCTCCTGTAATCATTACCCTGTTGCTTCTCTTTCACTCTTCAGTTTTCCTTTCCTCCCCACGCATCATTAACTCATTCAGCTTAGCTCTCGGTTCGTGCTTTGCTCGCTACTGCCATCACATCGCAGAGCCGCCTCCGGCTTTTAGGCCCCCATATCACAGTCAGTCTCTTGAGGGAAGTGGCGGTGCGGTGCTGGGTTCATCTTTGCATGAACAGAAGTTAATCTTTTAAATTGAGACTCGGCCACTGACCCTCACGCTGCCACGATTGTCACGGTATAGATGCTCCTCATCACAAAGAAGTAAACACTGTATCATAGTCTACAGCAGAGTCTGTGCCAATAAACCGCAGTGTTATCTCTCCCCGACAGCTTTCTCATCTTTTATCAGTGTTTTCACTATCAGTCTTCCAATATTTACCCCAATAAAGCTGTTGAACTGACATGATGTGCCTCTATTAAAAGCTCTTTGTGGACTAAAGACAGTTAGCTTACAAGGTATTTAAAGGTGTTGACCTTGAAAGCTATTAGACGGTCACTGCACTGCCGACATGTTGTTGTTGACATGTAAGGAGAGGAGGTAAGGGAGAAGAGGAGGGATGAAAAAAAGGAGGAAGAAAGAGTGTGAAAGAAGGAAGAGGCAGATGAGGAGACACTTGGAATAAATAGCACACACGAAATTAAATTATGCCTACAAAGAAGATATTACTCAGTAAAAATGTAAAGACTAACTGAAACATCAGTTGAGTTACAGCTCTACTTACATATATATGAATCAGACTGTGGCCTGATATTGCATTGAGATATTAAACAAATGCAGTTTAAGACAAACTGATTTAATATTGGTGATGAACATTTTGAACATAAACATTTGAACTCTAGCGGAATATTAATGTTTTTGGCTTGCTCACTGATTTGCCGTCTTTCCCTGATCCCTGCTAAATCTCCTCAGCCCTGCTGATCTACTGGGTGCTGGCCTTCATCATGAAGACCATCAAGTTTGCCAAGTACACCGAGCATGGCATCGGTCCGAGGCAGCTTCGCTACTGCATCACTGGACTGCTGGTGCTGCTGTATGGACTCCTACTAGCTGTGGAGATCAATGTCATCCTGGGCAGGGTGAGTGTGTGTGTCTTCAGTCACCTCTGCTGCTTTTAGTCTGAAATCCAAATGTGGTCCTCCAGTGGTCAGTAAAGCTTAAAAATAGACTGCATCCAGTGATGCTACATGTTTGTTTTTCTTGGTCACCCATGTTTCAGCTGTTTGGAGATTGATGCCCTGTATGCATATACTGTATGCTGTGCTCTGAATTGCTGCAGTATTATTTTCAACTTTTTCTTTTTGTTGCTTGCTTTGTGGGGACAAAGATGATAGTACAATATACTCAACACTGATAACATTAAAAATCTATTTCTGTAACTAATTTATAAAGGAACAAAAAAACAGAAATAGAAGAGAAAAAAGAAAGAAAGCTAAATGGAAATCTCACTAAAAAGCAAAGTGCAGCTGAGGCTGATGGGAATTTTGCACAGAAGTTCATCATAAACCAACGTATTCAACAAATGGAAATTCTGACTTGATGGTGCTAGATGTGGTGAAAGACACATGGCTGAGATATTTCACCAAAAAGCAAATTAAACTTCATGGTGGTGCTGGATGAAAGGTCAGGGGATCTCAAAGTCCTGTGGGGACCATGAATGTCTGTAAAAAAATTCACAGTAACTCATCCAATCATTGTTGAGATATTTCAGTTTGCACTACAGTGGTGAACCGAGTGACGGTCCAGCTGACCGACGATAGCCGTACGCTATGCTAACATGCTAAAAAACACATTTATAAAGATACAAAAACACAACATTAACAAGAAAACATGAACAAATAAAAGGGAAGAAAAATAAAAACACAACCAGAGTCATAAGAGAAAGAACCAAAATAAAAAATAAAGATAAATGCATGATGGCAAAGGATCAGCTTTCAGCTTTATGAAACAGACAATAAGAGCCCCAGGCTGCTGTCTGGCTCATATGTGGTTCATGGGTGTGTCAGCCTGGTGTTACACTAAACTGCGACTGAAATGGGATTAATATTATCTATCAAATGGATTCTGCGAGTAGAGTGAACTTTGTGTTACTCTCTTTTCATTCATCTCACAGTATTTTATTGATTGCTCAACAAAGCGATCATGGTCTTATCGTTTGATTATTCAGTTTTTGACATTTTCAGTCATCTTTACCCTTTTTGAACATGCAGACAAGTAAATGTCAGACTGGTGTGCACATTTCTTCCTTTTTCCTCTGGACAGTTTAGTGTGTTTGTCTCTTTCAACCTCTATGCTGAACACACATCTGTTATTGAATCTGACTCTCCTAGGTGAATAGCAAAGAAAGCATTCTCCCATCATGCCCTGCACTCGGTCTATTAAAAAACATGTTCTGCCAAAACCATTGGGTGGAGTGTTTTTACTGGATCAGAGCTGTGTATTTCACTCAGCAGTGAATTTTAAATGAGCTCTTTTATAAATATCCAATTGTTGCCGTGTTTCAGATCAAAGATAAAAACGTATTGTATTGTTATAAATAGAAATTACTGGGGTGATTTTGCTGCATCACATTTTTAATGTTCCTCTTTTGACTTGGTTATGATTGGCCTCCATCACCATACAGTGCTAACCCCTCCAACTGTTCAGTCAAATTCAACTAATTAATACACTACAAAACATGACTTTGCCAAACATAATTTGTGAATATTATTATTATACTGACCCATTTTCAAAAAAATCATGAAAACATATCATATAATGAGTGAATAAAATTAGTGTTTGTGTTTATAAATAGTCCAGTGTTTGATGTCTGTGTTTATTCATGTGCCAGTCACTAACTTAGTTTCCATAAAGCTTAAAAACACACGTTGCTCACCTCTACTGACTCAGTTTTATCTTTGTGTTGTATATTTTAAATCATCACAAAGTATATTATTCTTCTTTATTATTCTATTCTGAAAATCTTCAGTCCGATTGTTGTGAAAGAAGAACATCCATATGAAATATTAAGCTTTGCCCAGATTCAGCTATTGCCATAGTGATGTAGGACAATCTATAATTAATACACAATGGTTTATCTTTCAGCACCTACAATTAATCCCACTAATCAGAGCATGTTCAACTGTCCTATCCATTGTGTTTTAGCTCTCGTATGCAGCACAGAGAAAATTATAACTATTAATTCCATAGACATCAGCAACATATTCACCCTCAGCTCACTGCAGATGATACTCAAGGTTGAATAATAAATCAAACTTGTCTTTCTGCCCGTCCTTCTCTTGCAGCGCTACATGTGTTTTGCCGATCCGACCGAGGTGAAGCCTCCTGAGGACCTCCAGGACCTCGGTGTTCGCTTCCTGCAGCCTTTCGTCAACCTGCTGTCCAAAGCCACCTACTGGTGGATGAACACCTTCATTACCTCCGCTCACAGGCGACCCATCGACCTCAAGGTCATCGGCAAACTTCCCATCGCAATGAGAGCCCTCACCAACTACATAAAGCTACGCAAGGCCTTCGAAGACCAGAAGGTGAGTGTAATGACTGGCTGCTCTTGTTGTCTGGCGCTACAGCTCACATGAAACATTAATTCATTCCATACAAGGTAAAGAGTACTGCAAGTACAAAGTGTATAGTTACATGAGTGTGCTGTGCCATCCTAATTGCAATATCTAATTTCACTGCATTTCTTGAGCTCTTGTGACTGTTAGAAATCGAACGCATCACTCTGTTTCTTGCGTCATTAGTGCTGCATAAATATTCGCAGATGAATCAGGCTCTGGTGCAGATGGCAATGGAAAGTAACAGAAATAAAGTGAGAGATAACATTTGGCTGTTTCTCTCATGAATTGTATTTTCTTACAGAAGAAAAGAAGAATAATTAAGAATTCAAATACCAAGCAAATGTCTGCATCTTATTTTAAGTAGACATATTTGGGTAAGCCAGATTACAAAATAGGAAAAAACTGCAGTCCCTTTCTGACTGTGGTGATTATAATCACTCACTATAATCAACTTGGATCTTCTTCTCACAGACACAAATAAGGTTTTACATATTTGTGTAAGAGCTTAGAGTGTAGGTTGTTCCGCTCCTTGTGGCTCCACTTCATTTTATTTTGAGCCCATTTGTTGGTTTAATAGTCTTAATAAATCTTGTGTCTGTGATGTTTAATTGTGACATGAAGTGCATGAAGTGTCTGGGAATCCTATAAAGATTTTTTTTCATTTTTTTTATACAGCTGTTCTCATAAAAACGTTGATCTCTGTCCCTGTGATGACTCAGCTCCAGCTGAACTGGGAACATCAAACTGTATTCAGATGTCACAGAGAGGATTAGTCAGTAGTGTAAACACCGAAATGTCACACTGCCTTTCAACATGTATACATGCTTAAACTTATTCTTTATATCTCAGTCATATAAAGTTGTCTTTTATTTGGAAAAACTCACCTTATACCTTACTTTTGTTCATTTATTATTTCTGTTCATGTTTTTGCCTTTGTGTGTTTCTTCCATGTGCTCTGGTGTCTTTCTTTCAAAAGATACACAGATTTAGTGAACAAGAACCCTAAATTGTGATTAGCTCGTGGCTCGTGTCCATTTGTATGCTGGGGTACTGGGGAAAGCGGGTGGTTTGGTGAATAGATGCTCTTCAGCACATCAAGGATTTGGTGCTTTGATTCAAGTTCCAGTGCCTTTGAACAAACTCTTGAGCAGCTTGGTTCTCAACTTCACACACATTTCCAATTTCCTCAGCAATAAAATAGTGAATAAATGAAGTGGAGCAAACATGGCAATCCGTTGTGATCATCAGAGTAGCTGATGTGTGTGTATATGGGAAAATAAATCTCAGTCCTTTTGTACAAAAGCGATGCAATACAACACACTTGAAAACGCCTGAAAAAAGTTTTTTCACTGAGTGTATCCTCTTTTGCTCTCATAAGCTCATTTATAAATGAAAAGCTAAATATTGAATATTGATATTTTCAGTTCCTCCTTTTCTTTTGCTGTTTTCACTGCAGCTCTTCAGAATTCCTTGAAAGATGGAAAATGTACGACATGATAATTATGATGACTTAATCTGTTTGGTTGAGAATTGAACAGATGATGAAACAGCTTTAGTCCCTTCTGTCTGTTTCCATCCAGCTTTAGGTTCAAAGCTCTCACCCAGAGGCAGTGTTCTTCCAGTCCTATTAATGCAGTCCAGACTGGGGATGATTTCCCTAACATATCATTCTTCCTTCTTTCCTTTTTCAATCTCACTTTCGAAGCACGTGTCAGGGGTCGGAGGTAAAGGGCCTCCTCTACGGGGTCATTGTTTTCCAGTGTTTGGAAGGTCACAGAGATTCGTCACTGCTGTGTGTGCGTCCGGTGTGAACGCAACCCCACTTCCTTCCGGCAGGAACAAGGGATGAGAGAGATCCAGAGATCCCAGTGGAGAGGTGGGGGTGGGGCATTTAGAGGAGAGCCCGGAGGCGCCGGGTCATTCCCATTTTACTGTGAACGAGGTGACATCCCGACCCCTGCGGGGGTGAAAGCACTGCACTTCATGGGAAGCTAGTTTCACTCTGTGTGTGTGAGAATGAAATGTCCTCCCTCCTTCTCGTTTGAACCCAAGGTAGAAAAAAACGTGACGTGCATAGTGACATATGTTTCGTATGACGGCTGATGTTCAATACGTGCTCAAATGGAAATATAGAGATGCATGATGTTGGTCACGTCTGTTCTCACAGTTCTGAAAAATGACTCAGTTATGTTCACAGAGATGCACACACATAGACAGACAACACACACACACACACACACAGTGAAAATGTTCTGGGAGTGTTTACTGCACCGTGACAGTCCAGATGTTTTCCTCTGATCATCACTAACCAACTCACTGAACCAAGCTGTCGTTTGTGAAGTTTATCCATTTTGGACGTTATAAATCACAATAAATGCTGAACAGCGGCTCTTACAGTCTGCAATCTTTTAACTCTCAAAGTGATTTTTAATCTCTTAAGATTTACTTTTGTCATTTGAAGTAATTTGAAGACCCTACAGCTGATTTCACTTGCTGTTCAGTTAAACATGACTAACTGAGCTCCACTGTGAAACTTCCCTTTAATCACCACATCCCACGATGCAGAAGCAGAGAGGATGGAGCTGAACTTGACCTCATTTTTCATGTTTCTGTTGCAGTCATGTGGGCCGACTTCATGGTGTATATTCAGCTGTTATGTTCAAGCAATTACTTTTCTCTTGCACTGTTAGCAGGCTTTATTGTCTAACCTAGTTTCTCTTTCCTTTGTTGTGCTGCCAGTTCAGCTCCAGAGAGACACAGCATTTGCACAATGCTGGGTGTTTAGAGTTATTTATGCAAAGAAAAAACCAAGCAATTCACTCTCATCTTCAGAGGCCACCTTCATTACACTAATGGAACAATATGAATGTGTCACTGATAGCGGGTGATTTATATTTGTAGTCTAAATTTTAATAATCCATATTCTTAAAGGTAGACAGAATTATTATTCAGTCACTGCTTATTACTTGTATTCAGCAAGTGGCGACGTAATTTATCTTCAACTTCCATCCCTGTCCCCTGTCTTTTCTTCTTCGCTCAGAGGCCTCAGGACGCAGCACCCCAGGGCCCGAAGTTGATCTGGCAGGCCTTGAGGAAAGCATTCGGCAGACCTCTCATCCTCAGCATCACGTTCCGCTTCCTGGCCGACCTGCTGGGCTTCGCCGGCCCACTCTGCATCTCTGGAATCGTCCACCACATCAGCAAGGACAACCGCACCATTCAGCCGCCGGTGAGGGGGTCGACCACTCTGCCACGCTCACAGCAGGATAGCATGACCTAACATGACAGAGGGAAAAAGACTCTGCGGCTTCTTTTATGTTAGTGATTTGTGACAACCTCCCTAATCCAGCCCGTTCCCTGAAGACAGCTGTGGGGTACAATTATGAGCTGCAGAGCAACAAGTAAACCTTGAGTTTAGGGAGATGAGAAATTTACTTGAGTGAATATACAAAAAAGCAGGCTGGTTATGGAGAGGGCAGGTGAAATCAAAATCTGTCTGTGCGTGTTGCCATATCACACCATGATTTTAACACCTTGAAAAATGCTTACATGATTTTCGGATCACATAAAGTATTATGATGGTGTCAGTTATTGTTGTCAAACCTCTCTCATACTTGTTTTATACTCTGTTCAATTTAAGAAATAGTGACAGTGACAGAACGCCTCTAGGCTCCAGTGTTGTGGATAATTATTTCTCATTTTTCTATCAGTGTATGTGTTGGCAAAAATCAGTTACCCGCAACAACCTCTTTTTACCTGCATTTGTTGATTCTTATTGACCAGATGCGTGTGCTGTAGTTGGAAATATGTATATAAGCTACACAGGAATTGGTCAGTGCATGAGTTCGAATTAAAAACAGAGCTGAGACAAGGATTCAGAAACAGACACAGCTACAGCAGACATGACTGACACATTGCGTGGCTTCCTCCTGCCTCTCAAAGGTCAATTACATTTTCATGTGAAGTTTATGATGCCCTCTCTCCTCAGTGCACCTGCCCCGATGGTGTCCTAATTTAGTCCTTGTCAAATATTTATGAGACTTATTGCTGCTGGAGCTGTCTCAGTTTCTTAGATTTCACACAGGGCACCCTGCAATATCAGACAGCTACTCAGGCATCCTTCTGTAAGAATAACTCTTCAATTATTTCAGAGAGTCACATCCATGCAAGCCTGTCAGACATCAAAAGTTAATGTGAAAAATGGTAAAAAGGCTTGTCAAGCACTGAAAGGGCCAGTTTGGAGAGAAGATTGAAAATAGGCCTGAGCAGTTTGAGCCAATGACACTGCAGCAGGATGGTGTTTCTCGGTCTTACAAAGTGGGTGAGTGAGTGAGAAGTGTGTTTTATGGGGGTGAGATGAGTAAGGACCTAGATGAAATTCAAGGATGAGTGGATGTGAAGTTCAGACATGTTTCTAATCAATAATTTGCAATCTCTCGTGAGTGAATGATCTCCACCTGATGCAAATTTAATTAATCTTTGAGGGTGATACTGTATCCGTCTCGTAGAGCTGAACCACATTATTCTTTGGTTTCCAGCTCACACTCCACATATCAGCTGTTTCATATACTCTGAGGGCTCCACTTCAGTTTGATTGAGTTTCACACGCAATATTGTTGGCTGCCGTGAAAAAGAAATTATACATTTTAAAAGGATACTGCCACCCTCGGCTGTTGAAGTGAGGGACAGGAACATTTTTGCTGAAATTAATTACTGACAGAAACGAAGTCAAATTCAATCCTGCAGAGCTCAGCCTGTGTGACTGACCTTGCCGAGATCCCTGTCTGACTTACAGCGATAATCCGGTCGATACCTCCATCTCCCCCTCTACCTGTCTGTGCCTCCAGATGAGATTGCTGGGGATCTATTTCATTTCCTCCAAAGAGTTTCTGGAGAATGCGTATGTGCTGGCTGTGCTGCTCTTCCTCGCCCTGCTCCTGCAGAGGACCTTCCTCCAGGCCTCCTACTACGTGGCCATTGAAACAGGCATCAACCTGCGTGGGGCAATACAGGTGTGACCACGTAACGTGGCCTTTTTTCCTTTTATTGACATGTTTATCCACATGAAACTAAATGTATTTGTCCTCTACTTAGACAAAGATCTACAACAAGATCATGCGTCTGTGCACCTCCAACATGTCCATGGGCGAGTTGACTGTTGCTCAGATCTGCAACTTGGTTGCCATAGATACCAACCAGCTCATGTGGTTCTTCTTCCTCTGTCCTAACCTGTGGGCCATGCCAGTACAGGTAAGAAATATGTTTTTCCTATTAAACAGGGAAATTTATTGTCAAAACAAGTTGAGCGTTAGATTTAGATTAATAGCACATAAATAATACTCACTGATTGGACCACTGCAACACTAGATGAACATATTGAAAAGTATCTGTGCTTTAAATCCTGTCATTTACACTGTAATAGAGAGCAACAATAGTGTAATAGGTGCTGTTACTATTCATATATAATTCTCATTACAAGACTACTGCTGTCACCATGCTGACTTTCATTCCTTCTCTGTGGAGTGGATGCTGCAGTGAGCAGATGGTGTGCAATGGAGATTACTTTGTTGAATCTGTTTTACTGATAAGGAGAAGAGTCGTTTAACTTCCTTTATGTGGTCTTCAGCAATATCCACTGGCAACATAAACTTTTTGGTAAAAAGATACGCTGACCAGTCACAGTTCTTGTGGTCTCCGTGTGTTTTCTGTACTGCTACCCTTTCAAATCGGTGCATGTCAGCAATGGCTCCGTAGCTGTGCTGCAATCCCTATAACAACTGTAACTCAGCTTTCACATCGTGCTACAACGCATTGTGAAGTATAATTTTGTTTTACATTTTGCTGCCTTTCTGTTATTGCACAGCTCCTTCATTGTCTTCTGTACTGTTGCACTATTCTCTGTGTTAAACCTCATTAAGCTGTGTTTCAGTGGTATTTGTTACACAGCATATTTTTACACTTCTTTTGCATTCTTCTGCACTATGTTGTGCTGCTGCATGTTCGTCTTCTTCCTTCAGGCTCATAGTAGTACAGGGTGACTCTTTAAATACGTTATCCAAAGGCTAATGTGAAGGCTGAAAATGGAGCGTCAGGTGTTACAGCCCCTGTGGGAGTTAGCAAAGGTTCCCTGCAAATGTGTGTAGTCGCTTGCAAGCCTATGAACTTCATGCTTTGCAAATCTGTCCTAGAAGCAGATTGTGTAATTCATGGCACACAGTACTATATAATCAATGTTGCTGTTTATATATCCTGCCACTAAGTCCTCAGAGAAATTGGAGCTGGAAACAAGCATCCTCATAAATCATAAATACCAACAGCAAGCTAACACAATCACAATACTGTTTTAGCAAAACCTGAAGGTTAGTTAGTTTTTCCTGGAAATACAGAAACCCAGAAAACCTGCTGTATGTGTCTTTGAAACTTTCAGCTTTCACATTATCTATAAGTGTATCCATATCAAATGTAAAACCAGTTTTACCTGAAGAAGAAATACAGCTACAGACATGGCCACATATACATTTACCTGCTGCTTCATAAATAGCTAAGCAACGCAGAACGACAACAACAGTGAATGAATACTTAGACTGAGAATAAATGAGGATTTGGAAGCCTTTTCAATCTTGAGTCTCGAGTGACCACAAGACTTTAAGAGCACAGTCAGGACAGATGATGGACTAGTATGTAGGTGGTCTGATGAAGCCTGTGATCATTTAAAGCCAATGCTTTTGCAGCAAGCTAAACACTGAGTGGTCTGAAGCTTAATTTAAGTACTATTACACAGACTCTCTATTTCATCTGATTCCTCTGGCCTATTATGGCCTGTGTTGGTACCTTCAATTGTATTTATAGAAAAGTATTTTCTTATCTCTTTATAGCAGAAAACAATATCCTAAGGACATGTTTTTCTCGTGTATGAAAAAGCTAAAAGCATTTTATCATCTTGAAATGCCAAAAGGTTGAAAGAGACAAAAAATAAAAGGATGAATTCTGGGGCCCAAAACACGACTTGCCTAAGATTTATTGATGAAGAATTTCACATACAGGATTTAGTATCTTCATTATTTACTTACATTTTAAAAATTTGCCTGATGTACTGTCCCCATGGTAATATTTTCCATAATGTATTTTCAATTATATCATTTCTGAAGACAGTTGACAGGCAAATAACACAGGCTGTATATAAAGATGGATGGCGTGTTACCACCTCATCACACACATCAGCTTCTGAAGATCTTATGTGACAAATGGCTATCGGGTGAGCTGTGCTTTCAGACAGCCTGACTGTATCATTTAAATATTAACTACAGCTCTGTTTCATTGGAGGATTTTCAAGCACAGTTTTCTCCCTGGCTATCTTAATGTCTAAATGGGGTTACAACTGTGGTGTCTGGGCAACTCAAGATGAAATTATTAAACAACTAATTGAATTGATATT
Organism: Scortum barcoo; assembly: GCA_023238725.1. NCBI lineage: Eukaryota > Metazoa > Chordata > Actinopteri > Centrarchiformes > Terapontidae > Scortum > Scortum barcoo. Next base: position 20,132,008 of record CM041536.1, on the reverse strand, counting down.
AACCTTATTTTTAATAAGCAACTTTGTAATTTTTACAGTGGGCTAAGGTTAGCTATCAAGCTGTCATAAATTAGCTATGAAAATGAAAATTAAATATCATATTCTTTCCTAAAGTTAGCTCCTCCCCCACATCTGACTGCTGTCAATCATATCTATCAATTATGCCAAGCCACATCCCCATTTATATCATCAAATAACTTAATAAAAACAAACTTACATAAAAATACACATCTGAACAAACATCAGCATGATGAAACCCGCCCAAAGTGAAGCTTTGGTAAAAATTTATTTGACATGCACTTTGAATTTTTAGTTTCAAACATATTTGGGGGCGGGGGCTTAAAACATATACTGCAATCAGCCATTGGGGGGTGATCAAGATATTATGGCTTCATTTTTGTGGAGCTGTCGTGTTCTCCATCCAATAAACAGTGACAGTATTGAAACAAACTATCAACAAAGGTATTAGATATGTGTATATTCATGAATAAAAAGACATAAACTGACTGTGTTAAATATTCCAGCAGTATAAACCTGCTGGTGGTTCCTCTGAGATGTGAGCCTCATTAGTATTCTCCATCTGTACCCACCAGTCTGCCTGAAACTGAATTAATCCACTGTGCTCGATTTTTACTGCCCACTGCCCTGATGGGACATCTCACTTGGCTTGGTTTTCTGTGGCTCTTTTTCTGGGTTGCAGCCTATAGTTATCTTTAAATCTTTATTTAACTCCAGGACTCCACAAGCATTTTGGTCACTTTTGTCAACAGCAGGAACTGTCTGTAAAATCTTCTTTGCCCAGTAATAAGCCCTGTTCTATCTCTTTAGCATACAGTACATTCAGTATCAGACTCTTTTCACAACAGCCATGAGACTAATCCAGCATACACACCACCAGTACCCTGAAACTGATTTGTCATTCATTTTATTTACACCCATGCTTTTCTCACTGTGACATGTCAAATTGTCTCCTGTGAACAAGGACTATCATAACCAACTATCAGTGTCCAAAGTAAAAATGCTGGTATAATACATACACATTTGGCACACCTGCTGAATTACGGCATTTGAAATTAAATCTCAATCAGTCTTCATTATTGAAGTCAATAGATCTTTTCATGGCAGACACTTTGACTAAGTTAAAGATGGCTCAGTTCCATAAAGTGTACCGATAAAACATGACAGTGAGACAGCATGCACAACAGCAGGACCCAGAAACTGGTTTAGCTAAATGGAATACATTTAATTAATGTTTTTAATGTTACCAATTCAACCTTTTTCCTGCTGAGACAAGCCAAAATGTCTGCTGTGCAAAAGGCCTATTCTGTATCGATGTCTCAGTACACTGGAGCTGCCAGCTAATTTCACACATGTGCTCAGTTTTTTTTCTATTTCACCAGTTCCCCAACCCAAACGCCATGTTTACGGTTGATTCATTTAAAGCTGCTCTTTGAACCGCTTCTACACAAAATAATCACCAACGCAGAAATGCTTTTTGGTATCTTTAGAGAGAAAATTTTTAAGCAATGGCAGTTTTGGTCCTGTTTCAACACTTTGGTCCAGACTAAAACACCTGTCTGATTGACTACCATGACATTTGGTAACTTTGATGATCCCTTTACTATTTGTTCAATTAGACAATTAGACAGGTGCTTCTTTTAGTTTAGTCCTAATTAGCAAACTATGGTGTACATAATATATCTACTAAACATTAGAATTGTCATTGTGAACATGTTAGCACGGAGATGTTAACATTTAAGTTAAAGCACTGTATAATGCATAAATATAAATAAATATAAATATAGCTTAAATATAGCTTCTAGCATGGCTGTATATACTCCAGTCTAGTTACATTTTGCATAAAGTGACCACAGGCACAATCTCCCAAAAGGTCGAGTACAGTAGTACTTGAGGTGCTGAGGGAAACACTGTTAGGAGGTAGTTTGATGAATTAGATGGAAAACTGGCATAGTATATTACTGTATGTAGCTTGAAGCATTTTAACAACACACACTTAAATGCGCTGTGATTCATATGAGAAGCAGTCAGACACTTTGTGGGGGTTGGTGGCTCCACATCTGTACACCACAATTGCTGCACCACATCCCATGATTACATATGACTCACACCTAAGAGGCAGCTACTGTGAAAAGGTGTTATTTTTATAGCACCATTGCAAAAGAACAGAAATCATCTCATGCTGTTCTTTTAAACCGTCACCCACCTCGTCCCCAGTACCACTTATTATCCTGTGACAGATGAAGGAGAGGCTATGTGAGTGTGAAATGTCACATCCGTCTCCATCTGGTCTGGTTGTCCTGGGGATTTCTGAATCCAGCATGTGCCCGAGGCGGTGGGTGGCTGGCAAGGAGCCAAGGACAGGTGGAAACATGACTCATTTCTGTTGTGAACCAGGGAGAGAGAGGAAGTTACATCACGTGAAGGATGAAAAAAAGCTTCATTTTCATGCACTTTTAAGTCTGGTTATTCTTAATGCATTGTTCAACTGACTGACCGATGTTTGAGGAAATGTGCTTTTTTGCATCTTCTGTAAGTGTGTGTGTATGAATGTTTCTCCAAAGGCTAATGTCATCCGTTCAGCATCTGCTTTCAGAGGTATGAGAAATGAGGATTTTAAGCTGCATGTCACTCGCATGAAGTATTCTGTGCTGATGTCCTTATTACGCTCAAGGTCACTACCAGTGATTAGTTTATCCCAGCAGGATGCGTTGTGAAAATGATGTCAGCCTCCTTAGAAACTGTGTAATCCTCTCTTTTTTTCCCACAAGGTTAACATGTTTTCCTTCTTTATCTCTCTGTATCTTCCACCGTCAGATTGTTGTGGGAGTGATTCTGCTCTACTACCTCTTGGGAATGAGTGCCTTGATTGGAGCTACCGTCATCGCTGTGTTAGCTCCTGTACAATACTTTGTGGCCACCAAGCTGTCCCAGACACAAAAGAGCACTCTGGTGAGTTTTCTTTGGCTCTTTTTTCTATTTTTAGCCATGCTAGCCACTATAGATGACTGTCTGTTGATCTTGCAGGCCACTTTAGTCCAGGCTGAAATATCTGAATAATTTTGGGGTGGATTCCCATAAAATGTAATATAAACGTTTATGGTTCCCAGAGAGTGAAGCCTACTGACCTTTAGCACCCACTTACTAGTGCAACCATTTGTTTTTTAGTGAAATATCTTCACAACTATAAGGTAGATCTCTATGAAATTTTTGACTGAGGATGTATTCTAATGACCTCTACCACTGAAAAGTCAAAGTATTTCGTACAGATAGTATGCCTTATTTATAACCATTGATAAGAGCAGTACTGCCTCTCTGATGTGTTATTACCATGGTGGAATCTGGTGATTTTTTTAGAAACTAAAAGCAGTTACTACTGTGCCTAGCTTCCAACAATCTAGTCACATAATGAAATAAAATAAACGGTGTCTTCAATGTACCTGGGCTCAGAGCTGTCCCTGTTTCAAAGAGATCACGCAGGACTTTCCAAACAGAGTTGGTCAATATTGGTTTTGTCCACATCACACCAGATAATGAAGTGGACATAATAATGATGTTGAGTCTTGATGTCACAAGCTTATCTCCCTCTCAGATACACAGTCACACACACACGTCTAGCAGGACACCTCAAAATAACAGTCATTAAATCCTAAAATATTTGTTTCATCCGGATAAAAAAAACAACAAAATGTCCTCCGTCACACGAGATACTGCATGCTCATCTCACCTCAAGCCTTTCTATTGCTTCCAACTGTTACATTCCACAAGACCAATCACGTGTAATGATATTGCTCTTGATACTGTGGAACATTATTTTACAGCAGAGAAACAGCCATTGAATCTGTATCAGCCATTGAACGTAGCAGGTAGGGGTGATTGCGCTCACTCTGCTCTCTGGCTGCACCTCTTATCTCTTATAGGTTATTTGTCCTTTATGTGTCAGATCATGGTTGCGTAATCAATGTTTTCCTTTCCACCTGCAGGAATATTCTAGTGAGCGTCTTAAGAAGACCAATGAGCTGCTGAGGGGTATCAAGCTGCTAAAGCTGTACGCCTGGGAACACATCTTCTGTGACAGTGTGGAGGAGACCCGGGGCAAAGAGCTCACCAGCCTGCAGGCCTTCGCTCTTTACACATCCATATCCAGTGAGACGCCTTGTTTTTTCTGCACACGCTGAAACTTGTCCTCCTTGTCTTAATCCAAACTCTCAGATGAACAATGGCTCCAGTCCTGCAATGGACTGTTTCCAATCCAAAATCGATAACTGCAGATTTAAGAGGAGTGAGAAATCCTAGTTGGGCAGGTAATGACAGATAGATGATAAAAAGATAATGGGTAGAGAAAAGGGGCCAACAAGCACTAAATGTCCTGTAAGACTCAAATAAAGGAGCTTGTGATTACCTTATAGGCACTTGCACACAGCTCATCCAAACTTACTCCCCAGCTGTATCTGATTGGTTTTTATTAAGACAAAAGGATGTTATCTGAGCAAATATTCATTCAGTTGAAATAAAACTTAAAAAAACACCACCAAATTTGTGATGGATTGATGAAATACTATCTCTCTGCAAGAGTGTACGGTAGCAATATAAAAAAGTCGTCATTGTCATTTTCTTTACATTGTTTATTTTCTCTGTGTGAAGTCCTGGAAAACGTCTTTACATTCCCCTGTCTGTTTCTCTACTGCTTTCAGTTTTCATGAATGCAGCTATTCCAATTGCAGCTGTATTGACGGTGAGTTTAAATTCCAGCTTGTCCATTAATCCACCTAAGACAAGTCCAGTTATAGTTGTGTCAAGTTATGATCAGAGACAGTAGCTACTGAGCAGAGTGCATTCTCTTGACTTTTCCAATGTTTGAAGGACGGAGCGGAGACAGGCAGTCTGACTACAAGATGTTTAGTGATATTTCAAGTGACACAGTGGAGGGCTCTCTAACAGCACCACACTGAAGTCTGTCTGTATTTATAGAGGTCCTTTATGGTTGTAGATTTGAACAGTGATAAAGACAGACAGATCCCAAGGAGAGGGATGATCATAACGATAAATGTAGACAAATGATTTATCTTTGGTTTGATTTTATTATCAAACTCAAGTTCGACAGCAGCTTGAAGCATGACCTTCTGTTTCTCTTTGGTGGGGTTTTATCTCGGAGAGGCCGTGAGTGACTGTCAGCCAATCCGAAGTTACCAGTTCACAGGTTTGAGGATCTAAATCCATGCTGCAGAGACTAACCTCCGGCCCTTCTGTCCTCCCTCTCATCCTGCAGACGTTTGTGGTTCATGTTCACATCTCAGAGGACGCTGATCTGTCCCCAGCTGTGGCCTTTGCCTCTCTGTCCCTCTTTCACATCCTGGTCACCCCCCTCTTCCTGCTCTCCAGTGTGGTGCGCTCCACTGTCAAGGCCCTTGTTAGGTGAGAAAATATAAGATATTTTTATACTCCAGTGCAACATTAGATTCATCCTCTTCATTTAGATTTTTAAAATAAAATACAAAGAATCCACTTTAATCACCTTTAGATAATCTTGTTTTTGATTGTTTATTGTTTGTTGATTGATTGTTTATAACCATTTGTTTTTGATTGTTTATTGGTTAGGAAGTGTCTGAAAAAAACAGTCATGTGGAAGGAGACGTTAGCTGAAACAACAGAAACACTAGAGACAATAAGCAGATTAGTGCAAGGCAGCATGATTAGATGAAACACTTGACCTTTTCCTGCCTTCGACTGATCAGCTGCAAGTACTTTGTTTCTCTGTTGTTTTAGTATACTTGACTATGACACTGGAGCATTGTGTCTATTTACGTCAGCAATTAGTTTCACAATTAGTTTGGCAGTCAAGACATCTGTTGTGATTAGGCTGCTGCAGAGTTACAGATCTCCCTCCTTCTGCTACCAATGAATGCACAGAAGTGACTCTCTCCCATCCTTTCTGCCTCTGGATATTTACACTGCTTTGCTTATTAGAGTTAGTGATAATATTATTGTGAGTTCACTTCTTATATTTTTGCACATCAATTTAGGGCAATTTAGGGCAAATAGGATTCATCTTGCCAACCCATCTTATATATTACATGTTTTAATCTGCAGGGAGGTGTGCACCAGATTCTGCACAAGATTAGGTAGAAATCAAGCACAATAACTTGCAAGAAAAAAACAAAAAGCAGGAGCACTGGAGAATGATGGGTATGCAGTATACAGCAGACTTAATTTCCTGAGATATGCTGTCATTGTGTATGGGGTCATTTCAACCTCAGTATTAAAGAGCAGAACATTAAAAGGATTCACCTGAGCTACGAGGTAGTACACATGTACAAAAAAAATTCCCTTTCAATATATAATTAGGAAAATCAGACAAAAAAGTGCCATTACAAACATTTGGCTGTCCTGTGAATCACAAACTCACTGCTTCACTTGAAGTGGTTATTTATACATTGTAGATGCCTAACCTTGGATTATTAATAAAATCAAAAGTATGAATGATTTTACTGCTTAAAAGATTGAAACAGTCTTCTACAGGTCTCATGAAGTCGCTAAAGCAGACCTACTTCCTTCAGCCTGTGCAATTAGGCCACGTCAGTTTAAATCCTTTCAATCTGTATGTCTTGAAAGTGATCACAGGGCAGGGGGTAAATGTGTGGGGTGATGAAACCAGCTGTAACAGGATTGCCTTAAATTGCAAAATACACATCACACGTTTTCTACATGGGATTTTTGGAGGCCAGCTAGCACAACCACACTGGTGTAAGCACCTAATTTTAACTAGAGTGGTTTTGTCTCTTCAATGTGGAGGCCGCCTGTGATCCTTTGAGATGACTATTTTGGGACTGCCTGATCTGACACACTTTGTCGGACACCAGGAAAAAAAAGGTTCAGCACTTCAGTTTATCTTCACACTTCAAACCTAAGAAAATGTTTCTTTGTAGAGAAAAAATAGGCTAGCCGTGTTGTAAGTGCGAAGTCACTGTGCAGCTTTACATAGATTTTCATTTTTAGAGTTGTGATGTGGTACTGAAAACGCATAGGATTTTTTGGTGTCATGATGCTCTTGATATCAGTGGTAACAGGACACTTCTCATGCTGATTTCATTAATGCAGTTTATTTACTTTAACACGCTGAGTGCAGACTGAATACGTTAATCAATGAAACACATAGATGCAAAGATCAGTAAATTGGAGGAAATCAGTCCCAACTGAGAAGGTTTCAACAAGTTAGATTTAGATGACATGCATCGATAAGGGATTTAAAGATGTAGAGAAGAGAAAGTGAGGGTAAAGCTCTTGGTGAACTCTGCACTGAACTGAACAGTGGGGATGCTGTTGCCTTTACCCGGATGAAAGTGAACTAATTAAAAGTCTTTGTTGTTGTGTGATGTACTAGTTGAATGCAGTACTGTATGTATGTAAGTGATTTATCATCTTTAATAATTAGTGACTTGATGTTTTTTTTCTGTTTGATCCTCAGCGTTCAGAAGCTCAGCGAGTTTTTTTCTAGCGATGAGATCGGAGAGGAACAGGAGCCCAGAGCGATGTTAACATCTGGCTCCAGCAATCATAACCAAAATAGATACCAGGCTGTGGTGAGTACATGAATCATGAAGACTTTTGTGTTGACAAAGTGTTTTTTTTCTCATTGTCTCCCTGCTGCTATCCCTGCTGGTACATCCAGGCTGTCTCACCTTGCTGTGAATGTTGTTTTCTTCCTCAACCGTATCATCGTCCTGTTACTGTCACCATTTACCCCTTTGTCCTCTGTGACTGGTGTTATATAACCCCCCTCTAGTCATCCTCTAAATCTCTCCCTTCGTCCTCCTCCTCCTCTTTGTCCCGACACCTCCAGCCCCTGAAGGTGGTGAACCGGAAGCGCCCCCCAAGGGACGACTGGAACAACTACAGCACACAGGGGGACCATGAGGGCGACAGACCCTCCCAGGACATTGACCAAGACATCTGTATCAAGGTGAGAGGGATAAAAGGAGAGACCTTTCTGCTAGGTTTTATCAACGTGAAGAGGTGATGTAGAATGTAACATTTCACCTTTTGTTAAATGTCAGTCATTTCAAGTGACACTAATTAACTGGGTGAAAATACACTTTCCCTCCAGGTTATCTCACAATTGCATTATCTTCAGATAATTCATATTACCTTCAGAGTTTTCTTTGCACAAGGGACAAACAGTAAATTATTTTTTGGAGTGTTCCTGTTTTTTTTTCCACCCTCAAGTTATTGAACAAATGTACCGCTTACAGCTTTCTGAGAAACATCATCTTGCTTTTGACAATTCATTGCATTTTTTCCGGTTGTGTGTCTGCAAATGAAAAAATGTGACAATAGTAAACAAAAAAAGTACAGGACATCAAAATGATAGTGATGAAGTGAACATTAGAATCAATAACAGAAAAATAAAAAGATGTTATAGATTGAAACTGTAATATAATGTTAATATTAGTTTCAGTCAAAAGGGAGCTTGAATAGAAAGCTTCTTCACCCATTTTTGTGGAGACTGCAGAGACAGAGAGGCTGCATTTAAGAACTGAAAATCAAGGGTGTGAAACGGACATTTCAAAACAATTCTACTTAAAATAATTTAAATACAATTTATAGATTAGACTTACATAGTCTAAGGCAAGCGGCAACAATTAGTGGGATTTATTTGCTGAAATTAAAAGAAGAACAATGTTTTAGTTATATAGCCCAGATGTCTATTTGTATGTACAGCATATGTGGAGGTTTCAGAATCAAAACAAAGTCTTTACCTCATACAAAATATTTTGGACAGTACTTACAAACTTTAATTTAATTTAATCTAATTTCTGTGCCCTGCAGTTTTCAAAACTGCCCTGACTTGCCTTAGAGGGACACTACTGACGTTTGTTGTTAAGGTCTGGGATGCTCTTCACTGGGTTTGAAAATTGCAGAAACATTATCTTTCTAGCTTGACATCCACCTCTGGAAATATTGCAGTGATTTGCCTGCTCAATTTATTCTCTGTATGTCGTTCACAATATCTTGGATACTAGTGAAAAGCACCAGAATCCTCCTGCGTAAAATGAATAAGAATTAGGTCACATTTATTTCTTATTGCCTCACTGCCTGTCTGCATTATTTTGGATGGATTACTGCTTACTTGAGAGTGAGTCATTCTCTGTTTGACATCTCTCTGTGCTATGCTGTGCTCAGATAACAAGTGGTTATTTCACCTGGACCGATGGGCCTCCAACACTTTCTAATGTGGACATCAGGATTCCTTTTGGTGAGCATCAGGCTGTGTGATGTACAATCTGCCTCCTCAGATCTTCTCTTTTTTTTCTCTTTTTTCCCTCTGTTCCTAATATGCAAACCTCTCCCCTCTCAGGTAAGCTGACTATGATTGTGGGCCAGGTGGGTTGTGGGAAGTCGTCTCTGTTACTGGCAGCGTTGGGAGAGATGCAGAGAATATCAGGAACAGTCACCTGGAACAGGTCAGTTACAAGTTGACTCTTTTTTTCTGTGCCAATCACTTCAGATCCCTTAGTTAAAACCTTTTTTACTCACTGTTTGCATTTAAGTGACTTTAGTGAGTGTCATGTTGCCTCTGAGAAAATGGGTTGTCTGTGAAAAAAATTGTGATTAGAAGACTAAACTAATCAGGCTTTGCCCTAATTATCCGATATTTACAGTAATGTTGTATCTAAATGAAATTACACTCTGTGTGTTTGAGGCTTTTACTCCCACAAGGAAGTGCTGCTCTCATTAACAACCACATTATTGATACAGCAGTTACCCAACCACCTCTCTATTCATCCAGTTATAAGGAAATGTGATACATGTGCCCTCAGGGAAACCCATATACTGTATGTTACACATAACCTTTATTCAAAATGAAAAATTCATACAGAGGTCAAAGGTTTATTTGAAGAAAATTGGTCCTCTGCTCTGACATGTGCTTTTTAAACCATCTCTAGTAATAAAAAAACGATTTTATTTACGTGTTTTGTTGCAGCGATAAATACCACAACACGGAAATATAACATAAATGGATTTGTGGGTCAGCGAAACAGAGCTGATATTGCAACTTTTATTTTTTATGGCTGATAGATATAGAGTATAGAGGAATGTGGGATCTGTTCATGCACCACTGACCCAAAATTAGTCAAATGCAGGAAGAGGAACATCCCAGCAGACGTGCTGTGGCTGCAGGCTATAAACTCCCTTTTTTTCAGTTCTCTGCAGTGAACTGAAGTTGCTCAGTTGTTTATATGATCTAAGTATGCAACTGAAGATTTGATAAGAAGTGATGAGGTCACTGAAGAAGGCTGACAGATAAGATATGTATATATGTGTTCTCAAGGTCAAGAATGAACCTCCACGATGAAATAATATTTTTTCCAGTATTTCAAAATGTACTGCCAAAAAATAAGTGATCTTGAGACCCCTCAGATTTATCATGCATCTGCCGCTGTACTAAATCAATATAATGTAATGTCCTTGTAGCACTTCACATTGTAAAGAAGCTCACTGCGGTGTTATAAATTTATTTGAGTTTCTGAGATTAGGGTCACAGTTCTGCTTTGCTGGATGCAATGTATGGATGGTTCAGTACATTTTGTGACTATAATGGTGATTATCTGTGTGGACTGTTGCACTAAATAATTTCTACAGTCTGATGAGTTTGGGTTTCATTTTTTAAAAAGGACAGAAAAAACACCCACTGATTAGCTAGGATGGTAGACTTACACAACTGGAACATCTGTTTTCATCACTTTCTGAGAAAATCGTAATCCTGCTGCTGAATGTGGACGGCCAATAAAAAAATTCAGCAAAAGACAACCCAGTTGATGTAGAAAAGCAGAGCACATTTGAAATAGCTCTGCTGGAATTAAATCATAATGCCACGCCCGATGAACTCTGAGAGTCATTAGCCTTTATCTGAATATCTCATCACCTACCCGGGTAGTGTCTCTATTTGTCAACAAAATTTAGTTGCCCCTCCTTGATTGTCATGGTGTTCCCGGCAGCCACGCACACACCCACACAGATCCTGCTCCTGTCCGGATGCCAGGGCTGTGCTGGCTCGCCCTCTGATATTAAGCTGGATCGTACACCCTGCCTGGCGCTGAACCTCTCACTTATCATGTGTCTCTGAGAGACTAAGGAGCTGTCATTTAGACTTGAGCCATCCTGAAGCATTAGCAGACATTCAGAGGGGTTTGTCCTTGTGTCTCCACCGTGTTTTTTGTTGTTATTGTTGCGCCGTGTTTCAGTCAGGAGCATTTATAGCTGCATGTGGGTGAACAGTTTTATTTAGGAGGATCTGCTTTCGAGGATTTCTGGATGCTTGACGACGGATTCAGCACACAAAACCCAGCAGATACAAATGACTAAGATAAGAAATGCACATAAAGCAAAAAGCAAAGAGGATAAATGAGAGCAGCATGTGTCTGGCAGGAGTAAACAGCATGACTAATCACAAGAGTGAGCGTGTGAATTCGTCAGATTTCTGAAGACAGCCTTGTTGACTTGTTTGAAGGTGATTGGTGGCTCCGAGAGTCAGCTGTTATGGTTGGTCATGTCTTCAGCACCCTGAGCGAGTGGCTCCATGTGTTTATGCAATCAAATAAAAGAAGTGCTAAAACCAGCAGTGGATGAAGGTTTCCAGTTTTTATGATATGTCCCAAGCACCTGACGGACTTCTCACCCAAGTCGATTAAACGCTGAATTGAGAAGTCATTCTTGACCTTTGGAAACATAAGTTGGCAAAACAATCACACCTCAACGTCCACTGTTTCCCCAAAAATAAGTATTTTTTCTGTGCTGTTTATTTCTGCCTCTGGTTTAAATTGTAAATCATAGTTTTTTTCTTTTCTCTGAGCTGTCATGTCATGTGACATAGCAGGAAACTCAGCATGAGAACATCTAGGTCACGCTTAATGCTTTTAGTCTCTCCATTCGATGTGTTAGTCACTTGCTTTTAATAAATGTCTGATTAGTTTTTAATGGGGAATTACAGGTCACAGAGGGTGCTATCTCTCCTCAGGGGAATGAAGTGTTTAAAGACACCATATTTCACAAGAACAGGCTTTCATTTCCATTGGTGGAAACCACCACCACTACCCCTCACCCACCCGCTCCCTCCACCCCCCAACTGCTCTCCCTCTCCAAATATGGCACAGAGCAGGGACATCTGTGATGTCATTAAAGTGGACGACTATTTGTATCTTGTCCTCAGTTACCAGTCGAAGCAGTGCAGGTTGGATATCTTGTGTGTCAGGTCCAGGCTCTCAGCAGGGTTGCAAGCTCAAACCATACCTGCTGAAGTCATTAACTGCAGCACTTCCACTGGCTGACCCCTGAGTCTCCAACAGGAGGGAGAAAGGAGATCAAAACAGTATATTGTTTGTAGCTGGGTGTCAGACTTTGAGCTAAAAATCTTTTTTTAAGAGAATAATTTTCAGTCATTTTCAGTCATTAACAGGCGTGGTCATCGCAGCAAGCATGCTCCATTGCTCCCTGTCATCATTAGCGGGACTTGCAGCATTGCAGTTTTAAGGATGGACGTTTAAGTTAATTTAAGACAGTTAGAGGCTTTGGGAACTTCCTTATCCAGTCTTTGATGATTAAACTTGAGATTCTCGCTGCTGATAGAAACTGTCTTGTACGACTCCCTCGTGAATTCTCCTCTAACACGACCTTGAGCACTTAAAGGTGTTGATTGACATGAAAGGGAAACAGTCCTCAGAGGTTCAGTCACAGATGAATACTGCAACTCATCAGCTTCAGCATAGTTACTCTGTCTTTACGATGACTGCAGGATAAAGGCAATCAGCCGTCCATTTGGGCCTCAGTGTCTTTCAAGTGTCATTAGGTGATGAGGTCTGATGAGGTAATTTTCTGAAGGAGTGTTTTATTATTTTCTCTTGTTAGAAATTGCTCAGTTGAGCCCTAATTATGGAAATCTGCATCCTCCTGAGAGAGAAAGTCACTTTGATATTTGACATGTTGATTTTTATGTTGTTTGTTGATGTTTTAAACATCATGAGTCAAAACAATCTAACATTTGTTTTTCAGAATTTCAAAATGGTCCACATTTCCCATTTGTGATATTGGTCATCTATTTATGTAAAAATTGACATAATTCAAAAATATCATTTTAATAAAGGAATTTTCACGTTGTGTAAAATGCCTTGACTTTAGCTGAAAGTTGTAAGATAACTATAATAGCAAGCTTCAGATTATATTCGTTCTTTTAACATTTGCAAATAAACTCATAAATTCATTCTTCTTACACCAGTTTCCCTTTTTGGAAAAATGGCTGCTTGTATTCCTAATCAACCTCCATATTATCAAAAACAAATCACAATAACAATAACCAAAAAATTATTAAATATATATAAAATTATAATTGAATAAAGCTAAATAAATGAATCTGCAGCTACATATAAAGATGTACATTATGTTTAATACATGTTTGTTTTGTTTTCACAAACAGTGACTCTTTATAGGTTGTAATTTCAAATTAACACCTCCTCTTCAGTTTGATGGTCTGTACCACACTGTAACTGGGACACTGTCTCCTCAGCCAGAAGCAGCTTGAAATCAGAATGATTCTCATCCAAATTAACTCAGTGCTCTGTTTTCTGAAGTATCGAAATGATTGAAAATGAGAAGAAGCAAGTCCAACTGTCTCCCACAAAGTACATGGGTTAAAATGTATTTTGAAAATCTTAAAACGAACATACACTTCTGAAGTCTTAACATAATATATTTAATATATTTAAAACAACATCCTTATGAAGTACAGAAACAATATTTCTCTATAAATTGTATGACTTGGATTCCATGCCATAAAACTGCTGCAAATCCCACTATTTTGAGAAGACAATGCATGCATGATATTTCAAAGAAAGGCCTTAGTGTCATGTCCCTCAATGAGGACAAAATTACCAGGTTTTAGCTGCTGACACAGTCACTTCTCCTTATTTTACACATTCACAGTAAACATTCATGTTTATGTGTGCCTGTGTCGCATGTCAGAGCTTCTTAAATGTCAGCGGCCCATTCGCTTCCTAACAGCTGTGGTCATTTTTAAAGACACTGCAAACTGGTGTAAATCTGCCCTCGTGATCAGAGTCACCTTCTCAGGACAACTGACAGAGGTGTCAACTTGTCAAACCTAAAAATACACCCCAGCTTCGACCGAGCATGTGCAAAGCCTCAAACAGCCAATCAGATCTTAATGAATTTTAGAGGTAGGAGTCTAAATGTGAATGGTTATATGCATGTTATTGTGTGTGTGTGTGTGTGAGGCATTAAATTATCCCAGCAAATAGGAGTTTCTGTGAGTTTTGAGGCATTTTCAAATTTAATAACAAGACTTCATTCATTTCCTCCTGGCGTGTGGAGGTTTTAGCTATGTTTTCACTGTATTTTATTTAAGTTTTAATGGAGAACAATTGCAGAATAGTCAGATACAGTTCCAATAATATTTTTTTCTCTCTTTTCTGCAGCCTGCCAAACCTGGAGTCTGAGGGTGATGAAAGGTTAGTCTTCAGAGAAAAGAGGAAACAAGCCCAAGCACCCAAATCTAAACACTCAAACCAGTGCTGTCATGTATTTTTAGCTGTGCCTTAAAGAACTATTTAAAAGATCTGAGATTGACTCCTGAGGACAAAGGTCATGTACATTAGAATATCTGCTGCCTGGGTGACAGAAACATTTTCAAACATACCGTGGAACTATTTTTTATGAGATGAAACACATTTGATTCCACTGTTGCACACAAACAATAGTGGAGTATATATACTAGCTATAAATCAGCATTATAAATAAATGTGTTGAGAGCTCGTGATTTTCACAAGTATTGGTGTTATTCTAGCACACTGTGTATTATTGTATCTATTTGGTATACTGGTATTCTGCACACACACACACACACACACACACACACATTGCACACACACACACACACACATTGCCACACAGACATCCATGTCACCCTGCATTTGGCAACAGTATGTCAAACTAGCATATGACGGCTGGCGTTTTATCACTGGCTGATGTCGCTGTCTCTGTCTATCAGAACATGTGACTTTGCTCTGTGTCTATTCATAGCATAATGTTTTTAGGGTGTGTGTGATGAGAACTGCGTGGTGAATAATAGTATAGGACAGAACATATGTTTGGTTTTATAGTCTACTCAGAGCACAGTGTGTTATAAGTGCATCACTGTGTAGTGTAAACCAAATACTGTAGTTAGTTAATTAGTCAATTTAAAATTCATTTAATCAGTTTTGCTGAGTGCCTTCAACAATTCAATGTTACAGTAAAATCATTATTTAATTTTTTTAAAGCTCAGATTTAGCATACGGTAGCACTGTTCATATATTAATACAGTCAGGTTTGGTTTTATTTTATTATAAACAATATATGCAATACATGCAAAAATGTACCAAGTACATGTTGTGCAGAATAAGGAGTGTTTCTATTGAAGAAGAATCAATAAATAGCATGAAAAACAATCAAACATAAAAGTAAAGCATGATGGATAAAAACTTTCAAACTTAACAGAATATATGGTGTTTCACTCACAATAAATGATTGAATTATCCATCCTCAGTATCTATCATCTCTGATTGAAATCTAGAAAGAAATCTTCTGCTTGAGGCAATTTCTCCTGGTAATTTGAGTATTTACCGATGTGAGCTGTATGCATCAAGGTGACTCTGTGCTGAAACTTTGTTATCTCCCCCTGTCTGTCTGAACTGCGACTGTCGGTGGCAAGAAAATGGATCAGGATCAGGGACAGACAGCCTAGTCATGAAGGAAGGACGGCACGTAGAGTGTGCGTCACCTCGACCCCCAGTCAGTCTTAGTGAGGCTTTGTCTCCGGTCAGGATGAAATGTGTTTACTCAACAACATGCCAGCCAGTGGAAATAGAGAGGGAAGAAATCAACATCATGAACTTTATTTTCCTGGACCGATCAAATGAACAACGTGGTATTCAATGGCTTCAGCAGTCCCTTTAATTATTTACCATATGTTACAAGCACCAGTCCCTTACTACAGAACAGAAAGTCACATCAGGTTTTTCTGTTTGCTGAGTAAATCTGCAGGTTTCTGACACATTCTGATGCCAGAAATACATTTACACATTTCACATAAATCATTTTTTTCCCACCTCAACAGTTATAGGGCAGCTTACTGTGAGGGACATACACTAGATGAACAAGATACCAGCTAATGGTAACATATATCCTGAAAGCCACAGAACCCGTGTTGACGTACTAATCTCAGCAGGAGGAATCAGATCCTCTGAGAATCAAATGCGCCAGAGTCCAAACGGGCTGATGCTGATTTCCATATCAGCAAATTACAGGAAGAAAAATTGGGAAGGGGTGTGGGTGTTATTTTTAGGAAGGATAAGATCACAGCTAATGATAGATGTGCTCATGTAGGGCAGTGGTTGGCCTGTTTGTGTTTGGGCTGCTAAGTGTTGACATGATTGCCATAGGGAAAAGTAGGGAAAAGTAGGAGTAGGAGGGAAAAGTAGATGTGTTAGTGTGCGTTTAACTTTTGTTCACCATTACAAGAATGGGGTGGAGTTGGGGATTTTCACGTCAATAATCTGTTAATCTCTGAAGGGACAGTATTGGATATCTAATATTTCTGTGTGTGTGTTTGATATTTTCCCTGCAGTCCCACAGACAGAGATGCAGCAGGTGACGGAGACATCAGGTGAGCTCAGGCAACAGCGCTCTGCACTCCAGGCGGTCTCCATGGAGACACATCAACATTAGCAGCTGAGCAGAAAAGCAATTTTTATTGTTATCTAGAGGATAATAATACTACTGAGGATAATAGAGCCCCCGATCGTTAAATGCATATCGACTTCTCAAATACACCGCAGCCTTTAATGATCCCTGGACCAGTTCTTTATGGACTGGTTATTTTTATGACTCAGCATCTAAGGCTGGGGGGCGTCTGTGGTCCAGAGGTTAAGACATTTTTTTTACCTGTGTGTGTGAAACAAAAGACTCATTGAGACGTAAAATGTGATCACAGAGAGCAGATTACTGTTTGTTTTTACACGTCTGCATATGTTTTAAACTCTCTGGTAGGAAGAGAAGCGCTGTGGCCTACGCTTCCCAGAAGCCCTGGCTGTTGAATGCGACAGTAGTGGAGAACATCACCTTTGAGATGCCCATGATCAAACCGAGGTAAGACCTCATAGCTGCACTGAGCGATTTAATAACTGATAGGATGTTCGATTTTATGGCATTTTATGGTTTTAATAGTGAGCTGACAAGGAAGACATGACATAAAATTAGAGAGATGGGAAACGAAACACTACTCCTTCGTGACTCACACAGGGCGGTTGGTGCTATAAACCCCACCAGGCCACTGGGGTACCCCAACCAGAAATAGAGCTGAACATTATAACCTTCATGAAGGGCAGATTGACTGCAGGACTGTTGTACTGGACTGCGTTAATGTGAGCAAGGTTTACATGATAAACTGTGTATTTGCATTTGTAGCCACTGCAGGCGAGCTGTCCTCTCATTAATCATTGAACCTCAGCTGTGACACCCATAATCAAAGTAAAGCTTGCCGTCTAAGGCTGTTCTCCTTTAATGTGCCATTCAGAGTTGTTAATTGCATCAATTACAGTAATCAATATGTTATTGAGCCAAGCAGTTGGTGACACCCTAAATAAACTGTTTTGACATTGACAGACCTCGAGCCAGGATTTGGCTGAAGATGTGTGGTTCTGTTTCTCTTTAGTCACAGTGCTCTCTGTCTTCAGTTTCACCCCTGGCATAACAACATATGCTGCTACCGCCTGCATGGGCACGATCACACACACACACATGTTCTCTTTTAATGCAATCGCACACACAAGTAGCGTGTGTTTATGGTTGTGCCCTGGCTCTCTCAGGGTCTAATGGACTGTTTTTTATAAAATACATCTAATGGACCACTGTGGTTTGTTGCTGTGGAGACAGATATCTATAAAAAGGAAATGTTTGCTCACTCTGCTGCGCCTCTTCTCTTGCTGTCTCCTTTATCTTTCCCTTCACGTCCTGTACTGTCCTGCCGTCTGGTTTCCTTCAACTTTCAGAGGATCTAATTTACTTATCAGCTGTTTCCAGAAAAAGATACTGTGTGGTCAAGGCCGAAGTAATCCTCCATGTTTGCTTCCGGGTCACTGGTTTGCTTTTGTGCGCAACAGACACAAACACACATTAATACAGTAATTTTAACAGGTTTAAAGTTGATAATGAATCAGTCATTTCTGGCTTGAGAAGGAGAACTCCCTTCACATGTGACCATCTATAACTCAACCATCCTACAGTGTCATTTCTATCTAATTATATTTTTACTCAGTTAGCTCAATTGTCACTTTGTAAATGAACACGATAAACATTATACGTGCTAAACATCAGCATGTTGGCATTGTCATTGTGACCCTTGTTAACATGCTGATGTTAGCATTAAGTACAGCCACACCGACCTGCTAAGCATTTCTGCTTTAGTCTTGTTAGAAATCCTTCTTGCCTATAATGTGTTCGTATTATGAGCATATAATGAGCTTGGATTCAGACTAAGAATATCCTTCCATTAAGAATATACAGCTGGTGCAGATTCATCACTGTCCTTAATATTCTCACAATAACTCACCAGGATGTGAACAAACATACATCTTCCAGACTATTTAAAAAAGGGTTGATCAGCCTTTCCTGGGGCGTTACTTAGATCACAGTGTTCTCAGTGCTCCAGCAATAAGAGAAATGTCAACCTGTCATCTGATTGTGACGTAGTTTCTGCTGTAGCTCCACGTCCAGGTTGGTAGCTCCAAACGGATGACATTTAAATGAACAACATGGTATGTTAAGCTGAACATGAGTGGATGACTGAAATTGGTTCCCATTGTGTCTTGGTGCTCTTTCAATCTGCCTCTCTCCTCTGTATTCTGTGTTTGTCTGCTGTTGAAGCAAGTCTGATCAAGCATTCAGGGCAAAAGGTTTCAAGTTAAACCCCAGAGGCTGCAGGGACTCTTTCATCTTTTCATTTTTTCTGTGTTCATGTTTCTTTTCAGAGGCTTTTTTATGGGTTGTGTCATGCACACAGAGCAGCAGGTTATATATAAAATAGTCATTTCACTGAACTTGCCATCTAGATTATTAGCCAACATGTTAATACCGAGGAAGGACTGTTAATATTAGCAGCTGCTCTCTTTCATCATCTGTACTCTGTCTCAATCTCTGTGGCCCCCAGATACAAAGCTGTCATCGAGGCCTGCTCTCTTCAGCCAGACATTGACATCCTTCCACAGGGGGACCAGACAGAGATCGGGGAGCGGGTCAGTATCACAGTAACATTCCCCATTTCCTTTGAATTCCTTGTCGTTGTTTCATTTTCATCTGCACGGAGCTCCCACTGCGGCTCGCTGTACGGCAGAATCCTTTGTCATCATTTCTGTGCAGCGAGGATCTGTGAGTATGAAGCTGTGCTGACCTTGTTCAGCCAGAGCTCTGTCATGTTGGATCTCCTCATGCAACACTAATGCAGGAAATAAGCCGTGATGTCCTTTGTTACTCTGGGGGCGAGCGCCACACGCATTTAAGGATGTAATCGTGTTGTTCATCCTTCTTTGTGGTAAAACCTTGTAGTGAAGTATTTTCCTGCCCTCTGGTGCAGGGTATCATCCTCTCAGGTGGGCAGAAGCAGCGTATCAGCGTAGCCAGAGCCTTGTACCAGCAGACCAACTTAGTCTTTCTGGTGAGTCTTCACACACACACACACACACACATGTTCGATCTAAAGAGTGTTATTCATTCATTGCACTTTTAATTAACTTCGTTAGAAGCCACAGCATTCATAGTGAAAAAAAGTGTTTCAGAAGCTTTCCCTTAAGATTTGGATGTGATTCTATTTCTGATGCCTTCCTACGTGACAAAAATAGCAACTCTCTTCTCTAAGCTCAGCCACAGGGCTGACAGACTAAATGCAACTTTCAGCTGACAGTTTGAAAATGTCAGATCCTTTAACTGCCTCTCAGTTATTCATAATTACTTTGTATATTAAATGTTTGTAAGTAGGGATGCAATGTTATTGATTATTTTATTAATTAACCCTTTAACACCAATAATAATAAAAACTTTATTTATTTACCTTCCAAAATTACCTTTACAGTGTGATTCACACACAAGCGATGAACAGAAAGAAAGTAGGAGAACAATCAAATACACATTCAGATGCACAGACAACACATAACAAGACTAAAATCAAACAGCTAAAATTACATATAAAATAATAGATAAAAATACACATTAAGAGCTGATATAAAAAGATAGGATAATTAGAGAGCAGGTAAGCTTTTTCGAAGGGTTGGAGCCCTAACGCTCTGTCACCTTCAGTCTTCAGCCTTGACCAGGCCTCATCAGAGTGATGGATGGGAGAGTAATGATTTAGAAGTTCAGCCAGGTCACTCCGTGTCATGACATGCAGGGCCTTAAAAGTCGAGACTAAAATTATAAAATCAATTCTTCTCGGCCAGTGAAGAGAGGCTGAAATAGAGTAGATATGATCATGCTTATATGATTTGGACAGTGAAATTAAGTTAATTCACTTGTTTTGTCTGACTAACAATTCAGTATTCAGTTTCAGAAAATTCTTAAAAAGCTCAATGAAGATTATTTTTGTATTTGCATTTTATATGATGTTATAATGTTATAGAGGAATACAAAGTCTTGAGGGCTTGTCAACTTATCCATAGTTTTATTTTGCCTTTTCCACCCACTTGCAGTTTTTTTAAACATCTGTTTGTGTCTTTTTTTTTTAGGATGACCCATTTTCTGCCTTAGACATCCACCTGAGTGACCATCTGATGCAGGACGGTATCCTCAAGCTCCTGAGAGAGGAGAAGAGGACGGTGGTGTTGGTCACTCACAAGCTTCAATATCTACCACACGCAGACTGGGTAAGACCAGTGTGTGTGTGTGTGTGTGTGTGTGTGTGTCTGTCTGTGTTTGTGTGTGAAAGATGTTTGCAGCGATTACCTTACGTAACTGAATAAATGGTTACAGAGAGAGTTATAAACCCTTTTGCACTTTAATAGTCACAGTTATTGTTAAGATTGTCCATTTGTGATGCTTTTATATTATTCATGATGTAAACATTTCACGATTTCATTTGGGATGCAGACAGTTTATCTCAGAAAGATCCCAAAGAGCAGAAAGATTGATTTCCAGTCTCAGCTAATACAAAGCAAGACAAGGTAGTGTTATTTATACAGCACACTTCAAACACAAAGGCAGTTCAAAACACTTTACATAGGCAAGGAAAAGCATTAGAATGACATTCAAAGCAACAATCAACATAATAAAATCAATTTAGATAGAATCAAATAAAATACATTTCCAGTGCAGTAATAAGTTGAAAGTTGACCCTAACAAAGGAACAAAAGCACAGTAGAGAATCAGACAGTCAGAGTCACAGGAGATTTAAATGGGGCACATTTGAGATCATCAAGAAGTTAATTTCATCTGTGGGGGCTGTAATATAATGATAGCTAAAAGCAGGTTTTCCCTGCTTCAACCGGACTCGACTAACTGACTGCTTCTTGAAGATCTGTGGTTTATATTATTCAAAGAGATCAGAGCAGACTTTTGGCCACAGATCATGTGATTTATTAACTAGCAGCACAAATTCTGAAATCTGTCCATTGTAAAGATTGAAGAACAGGAGAACGTGTGCCATTAAAATACTGTTATAATACTACTAAATACTTTTTTCTCACCGTACATTTTTGTGTGTTTTGTAAGATCATTGCCATGAAGGATGGCACCATCCAGACTGAAGGGACGCTGAAGGACATCCAGAACTCTGAGCCTGAACTCTTTGAGCAGTGGAAGATCCTGATGCACAGACAGGACCAGGAGTTCGAGAAGGTGATTGATGACTGGCTTGGTAATGAATGCTAATGAATCTTTAATGACTTTGAATCCTCATTTTATAATCCTTTATATCCTTTAAGAGTGTTTAGATTTGGGAGAGGTTCTTACAAAACGGTGCTGCTTGGACTGAATGTTATGTTTGCATAATGTCCCAGCAGAGTTTAGCAGTGTTTAATACTCTGTGGAAATTAGATGCTGACCTTTATGTCTCCCCCAGGAGACAGTGGCAGAGAGTATGACAGATCTGGAAAGGAAAAACCTGCGGAGGGCCATGTACTCCAGAGAGGCCGTCAGGACCGAAGAGGACGAGGAAGGTGAGAGGACATGCCTGGATGGTTATAATGTGTGTGCTGATAATAATAAAGGCAGAGTACCATTTCCCTTTTCCTGTTGTGTCTGTTTGCTGAGGAGTGGTACCTCTCACTCTCAAGCTTAAGCTCATTAGCTTATGTTTAACGTTTACACCTGCTGCAATGTTTGCAATGATCTGAATGGCTCCAAATTCCCTGTATTTCATTCCTCTCCCTCATTCTCTGTCCTGTCTATGTTAAGCAAACATTACGTGGGTGTTAAATGCTCCAAACGGGGTCTGGTGTCTCTTGTCCTGGCTTCTCTTTGGACTTTCTCAGCAACTGGATATGACACCAGCATCTCTCCAGCAGTCTCCCGATGTGGCTAAACACTGAATCTGATCCTGTATTCATGTGTGTGTGTGTGTCTGTGTATGTCTCTGCTGTTGAAAGTTGTGGCTGTAGTAGAAGGTGCTAAGGTGCAGTGGCTGTACTCTTTACCTGTGTTCTGTATTATCTCCCGTACGCTGGTGGCACCCCTGCGTGGACTTGTGCGATGGCTCCAGCATCAGGTGCTGCCTTCATATTCGATGGAGCAGGTGTGCCCAGAAAGCATGAAATAAAAAAAAAAGAAAAGTAAAAACAGTGTGTGGCATTGTGACGCTGCAAGCAAATCGCTGTGTCAGCTTCTCCCACCATCATAGAACCCCATCATCCACCTGATCTTTGCTTTTTCCCATTTCTTTCTCAAACATTGTCACTCCTGCTCCTCAAAGCCTACTTAATGCCGGCATGATTGCACAGTAGATCATGGTAGCAGTAGCACGTTTAGCCCTGCCAATCATTATTTCCCCTTCTTTTCCCTTCTCTACTTTCTGCTTCCTCTTTGCCTCCAGCTTGTCTGAGTCTCCCAGACTCCTGCATGCAGCCTTATGCTGCAAAGCTTGCCGCATGATGTGATGTGATATGTTTACATCAGAGGAGGGGAGGAGGCGGGAGGTCGTCAACATCAGCCCCTGAACCTCAGTTTGCGTGTCATGGCTGCTCTGTTCCCCCTGAAAACATGCCATTCATGGGAATGAGCATCTGCTTGGTGTTGAATAAATGAATAGATATACTGTACCTTGATTTCTCTGTGTTTTCTCCTCTCCTTTGGTCCTCTTTATTTCTGTTATTTTGTCTTTTCTCTCTTCTTCCGTGCTAGTGGTGGTTCCTTCAGACAGACACAGGAGGGTTAAATCTGAAAAATGTGTCAGCATAGAAACAGAAAAAGAAGGAGATAGAGAGAGAATGAAGATATCTAGGAAGGAGGGTAGGAAAGGGAAATGTCAGAAATTTCAGAGTGCATATGATGAGTGAGTCACAGCAGAGGAGTTACATATAAAAAACACAGTCCTTTCCTACTAAAATAAATCTAACCACTGGACCAAATCCATTCTCACACTTAAAACCCCCAAAATGAAATCAAGCATCTTTAACATTTTAACTCCCAATTCTAATCCCAGAGGAATCCGTGGAGAGTGAAGATGACGACAACCTGTCGCTGGTAATGCGCCAGCGCGCCACCATCCCCTGGCGCTCCTGTGGCACCTACCTGTCCTCCGCCGGGCTCCTCCTGCTTAGCCTGCTCCTCCTGTCGCAGCTCCTCAAACACTCCCTCATGGTGGCCATCGACTACTGGCTGGCACATTGGACGTCGCACGTCATCACTGCCAAGATTGAAGCCACGGCTCGAAACTGCACCGTCGTCCAGGTGAGAGACTGAACGGGTCACCAACTGACTGAGATCAGTTGTTGTCGTCTGGCTTTTTGTTTCTGTGTTGATCAGCAGCTCTTTTTAACAGAATAAACAACAGATGATAGATTGATTATATATGTAATTCAAATAGAGCCAACACTTTTAATCCATCAGTCTTTTAGTTGATTGACAGAAAAATTATGATTGATTAAGCAGTCATTTTTTTAATTCAACAAAAATGCCAAATATTCTTAAGTTGGCACTGACATAGGCGCTATCCCGAACGTGGAAGTCAATACCTCTCCAGTGGGTCACATGATAGACCTGAGAGTTTTCTCAAGAAGCTTAAATAAATAGGTAAAAAGAAAAAAAGAGAAGTTTTGCTGTACAAATTGAAATCTTTATATCAATTTTTTTCTTCTCTTGTAAAATATTGTAAGGTTATATTTTTTTCAAAAAACCTGAGACAATCTGAGAATATGAGAAATTTAGAGGTTGACACTACTTTATTTTGAAGAGGTCACAAAGCAAAAATGTTGTGAAACTCGTGTTATGTGATATTAAACTGAATATCTTTAGGTTTTGGACTATTTGGCCTGAAAAAAACAAGCATTTTTCAGTATTTTCTGACACTTTAAAGGCCAACTAATCAATTACATAAACAGGGTTAACAGCTAATGAAAGTAAGTTATTTGTAACTCATGTATGTAAAAGTAGAAACGAGTCATCATATTCAGTTATTCTTTTTTTTTAGAACTGGCTGCAGTGAAATTACATAACAGTTTTCTCACTCATTCTCCTGTGAATCTCAGTCGAGTGGAGCTGACCTAAAACAAAAACACATTGCCAGCTACAGATGGAGCGTTTGCTAACGCACCCCGAAGCGCCTGCAGCTCCGACTCATCTGCATAAAACAAGAATGCATTGATGAAGCCTCTGTGTCGAAATGAAGAGGCAGCTCATTAAAGGATGTTTACTGTAAATAAGAGCATGTGCAAGGCTTCACAGGTTTGATTCATATAGATTAAATGGCTGCAAGAAATCATGTAAGCCAGTGACGTCCGAGGCTCCACATCACATCTGATACGAGCCGAAATAAATCCTTACCCCGATTTAGTAAGAACAGATAGACGTGTGTTCGTGAGTGAAAGACAGATTCTTCCCCAATATAGACTCCAACTGGCACTTACACACACACACACAAAAACACACACACATGTTCAGTGAAAGAAGAGAGCTGTACACACACAAACACACACGCATGCTCAATATGAATACAGGCAAATGTTAAGCTGTGTAGTTCACACCTCTGACCACACCAGCTGTTAGCAGGTTATCATGTTCCAGGACCATAGTTACATATATACTGAATATGTGTGAGAGTGTGTGTGTAGATGAACTGAAACGCCGGGTCACATTGCTCACAGTCATGCGGAGGTTGAAAACAGAGTCAGCTGGGATTTTGGGGACAGCAGGTTAAAGTGTCCACCGGTCGAATACGACCAGCGCAGTCGTCTCTCTTTCCTCCTCACACACACACAAACACACGCTGCATGCACAGTTAAGGGAGGACAGACTGCCGAGGACATGCTGTTCGGCTGTGTCAGTGTGTGTTTGCCAGGTTTATCTAGTCTACGCTGTGTCCACGTGAGGACACTCAGAGAAGTCCTGTTCTGCTATCGAAGACTCTTCATGTAACTGCTGGGCTGCTGTCTCACAGCACAGACAGGAGTTTTAAAACGAAATATTCACTTCACCCAATGTTACTTTTTTTTTTACCATATTTATTAGATATTTTCATACATAACTGAAACACAACACAACATTTCAGCAAGGCATTACTGATGTAACCAACTTCTAATACTGTGAGTGTCTGTTGTATTAAATATATTCTATACATTTACAGACCTGTCAATCATTTTGTTATTCCTGTATTTTAGATATGGTATTGACATTCTTTCTTTACATCTCGATCACTTATTGTACCCTTTTAATGTGAAAAATGAAAAATCTGATATCAGCATTACTAATTTTAGTAAGAATATCAACTATTTTTTTAAGTCATTAAAATGCTAATTCATGCTCTCAGATAAATAATAATAAATAATACATTTCACAGAAGTCTAAAGATAGAAGGAGTGAAACATCATACAGAACGTAAAACCCTCTGAGGCTTCTGACTTTGGGGCTATGTATATAAAACGGTCTTAATTTCACATGGTTCCATATCACACATTCAAATTCAATGCAGAAAATGTTATAATTCATTCATAAAGTTTTTTTTAAAAAATAGTTGTTCAGATAGGCACAAAAGTAATCCATAGTCACGAGTCCATGGTCAATCCCATTCATGTAGGCGATCCATATAATGTGGCCGGTGCTTATTCACTCTGCTTGCTCCAGTGCACACACTGCTCCTGACTCCCTCCACCTCCTCAGCTGCCTCCAGCTTCAGCGTTAGACGTGGTGTCAGGAGAAGTTTTCTGTGGTTCACGTTCACTAAATGTTCAGTACATCAGACTTGGCTTTGTGATCTCTGTTTTCCTCGATCACATGAATGTGAGTTGTGCTGAAACAAATGGTTTAAATGAATTTTGACCAAATTTTATTTATTGTTTGTTTAATTTTGGATGTCTGACATCACACATATATATTTTACGTGGTAATAGGTATAAATACTTAAAGAAAATCAACACATTCAGAGCACAAAAAAAGAGGTAAACTGAGGAGAAATGAGTGGAGAAGCTCTGATAGTCTTTTTTGCTTAAATGCTATTATATAAACTTTTATAACAGGTTTTCATCACATTAGAGTTAAATTATGCATATAATTACAGTCCAAGCAAACTGAGTGACAGGAACACCCCCGCACCCTCTCACTCTCTCAAACAAACACACATCCAGTTGCAGTCATTAACCCCCACCCCCTTTCTCCCTGTGTAGGACTGCGGCTTCAGTCACTCGTGGTATCTGTTGGTGTTCAGCGTGCTGTGCTGCCTGGGCATCGTCCTGTGTCTGGCCACCTCTGTGGCTGTGGAGTGGACCGGTCTCAAAGTGGCTAAGGAGCTCCACCACAGCCTGCTCAACAAGATCATATTGGCCCCCATGAGGTATCAGCATATGTGTGTGTGTGTGTGTGTGTGTGTGTGTGGTGCAGCTCTGCCTCATGACGTGTGAGAGACTGAGTGTGTGTGCTAAAACAGATCATTTAAAAGAGGAAACACCATTAAAAGCACTTTTTTTCGCCCCATTACTCAGAGCACCATCTGCCCTCCTTTACACAAAACCGTGGAGACGCCACTTACATGAGCAAAACACACCTGTGTGTTCTGTATGTACACGCACATACAGAGCTGAATCAACAGATGTATTTCACATTTCACATTCATCAACCAGCTGACTGCACAGCACATCTGAGCAGACTCACATTGAATATTATTGTCTTTTGGTTAGCATGTGGAAATCTCTAAAATACAGTCACAGACTTTAAGGATTTAGTAGAAATTTGAGAAAAAAAATAATAAGGTTTTGACAGTTTTGAAATAAAGATAGATAATTACACCAGATTATTAAATTCACCTTATTCCCTGAGGGTAAAGGAATATCGAAACAGGTATTAAAGGATATTAAAACAAATAGGAGTATCGTCCAGGAAGTTTTTCACTGGATGAGCATTGTCAGTTCACTTTCAGAGGGAACAGATTAACTGATCCGTCTCTGTTTTCATGCCTGCAGGCTGTTTGAGACGACTCCGCTCGGCAGCATCCTCAACAGGTTTTCCACAGACACAAACACAATCGACCAGCACATCCCCACCACCCTGGAGTGCCTCTCCCGCTCCACCCTGCTGTGTGTGTCCGCCCTGGGCGTCATTTCCTACGTGACCCCCGTCTTCCTCATTGCCCTCCTGCCGCTTGCCGTCACCTGCTACTTCATCCAGAAATACTTCAGGGTGGCCTCCAGGTGAGTCACAGTCGGACAATTTCCCATCAAATGTTGTAATCACTAAGTCATGTTGTTTCTGGGAACATGCGGGGACATGTGGATGTGTTTATATCCTACTATTATGAAATACGTTCAAAATATATTTGAATTTACATTTTTAATGTAGCTTTACATTTGTCCTTTATGTGACACAAGCTTAATTACTGCCTATTCTCAGAGTGTTTTGTCATACTATACTGTCCTCAATCTTCCAACCCTATGAACTCTCATCTTAATTGAGCTCTGCTTCAGCTGATATGTCTCTCTCTCTACTGTAACCTCTGTCTTCTGGTCAGGGATCTGCAGCAGCTGGAGGACAGCACCCAACTCCCTTTACTCTCCCACTTTTCTGAGACAGTGGAAGGTCTCACCACTATAAGGGCCCTCAGGTGATGATTATTACAGACAGGGCGAGCTTTCTTTACTGAATTATCATTTAGATTTTATAAATTTTATAAATAAATTATATAAATTCCTATATAAATTATATAAAATATATATAAATTCCTCTGCTTTAGTCAAAAATGGAACAGGGTAGAGTTGTTCATCATTGTTCGTTATGCAAATACTCTGTGAACAGACTTTTCAGTGACATAAGAGACATCTTGTGTCAGCATTAAAACGTTTAAAATAAAGCATATTTGTGTATTCGTAGCCTCTGAGTTTTTCAAAGAGCGACAAAGAGTAGGTGTAATCTTTAAATTCATTGGTATTTTTTAGATCATTTTGATGTCCTTAAATGTTATTCAAGTGTAGTAATGTATTATTGATTATATAATTAGTACTGTATATATCATTAAAATCAAAAGTTATTTAGTTTAATAATTCAGAAAATATATAAGTTTATTCCCTTTCAGTACTTAGGATGAGGGTTAGACAGTCAGAATTCAAAATGGCCACACAGAGTGCAGCAGGTAGACTCTCATAGGAGCACAAGTAAAACTGAGTCATGTCTTTTTCCATTGGCAGGTACGAGCCCAGGTTCAGACAGAGGCTACTGCAGTTCACTGACGCCAACAACATCGCCTCTCTTTTCCTCACGGCAGCCAACCGCTGGCTGGAGGTCCGCATGGTAATGATCCGTCCACGTCTTTAATATTCAGATCAGCCCTGTTTACTGTCCGTCTCACAGCAGCTGCTTCACCTTTTTGGTGATGTTGCTGTGTAACTGCTCCCTCTGTTGGGATACCGACATCATCTTATAAATAAGTTATAAAGTTGTTTATTTATTGTGTCAGCTGCTTGTAGCTCATACTTCATTTGGCCTCTCGTGTTAGAAAGCGGCAGAGGGGTTTGTTTATGGATTCATGTGCCCTCTTTGTCATGTGTGCTGACAATAAACTGATCTATGATAATGGATCTGCTTTTGTTTTATTTACCACGTTGAATTATCCAGCGCTGTATTATCTTCTGGCTGTGACGTCGTCTCTCTCTGCAGGAATATGTTGGAGCCTGTGTGGTGCTGGTGGCAGCTGTGGCCTCCATCACCAACTCTCTCTACAACCAGCTGTCCACCGGTCTGGTGGGGCTAGGACTGACGTATGCACTCATGGTGAGATTGTGTGTGTGTTTTATTGTTTGTTTACTTGTACTCTTTAAGGACAATACAGGTGGTTTTACATGTCATAGTTACAAATTGTGTAAATCAAAGTTTCATTAGTTTTTTTATTGTTTATTTATTTATTTCCCAGTTTAGTTTAAAGTTTGAACTATATTTAGGGCTTTTTATTTTGAGTTTTGTTAATAAAGAAGAATTTACCTGATTATATAGGATATTTAAAAGTATTAATGATTCTGAATCTGGACTAAAATAATTTTAGAAATATCACTGGCAAGGCAGACATTCATTTTTAAATATTTAGGAGATGACGGATAAAGAGATTTACAGAGAAAATAGTTTCAGATTTTTAATCAGGAGCTCAGCAGAAAATACAACAAGTTTCAAATGTAAAATTCTAGTTAAAATCTGCTTAAATTAATTGGTTGAAATTAATTAAATTGTTTCTCACCAGTAAAATCCATGTGTCTCCACATTTAAATATTTTAAGATAATCTGAAGAATTAAGAATAATAGTCTATAAACTATAAAACAGAGCAATTTTTTTATATAAAACGTTGAACCTCTTACACACTACAGTGTCCAGCTATCCAGAATAATTTATGTTTTTGACACATTTCTTATATATAATAGATATTGAATATTGCTGTTTATAAGATCACTCATTATGCTGCATGTCTGCCCACAGTGACATTTACCCAACTTGTCTCCACTTCTGCCCCTCTTCCCTCCTCCCTGTCTCAGGTATCCAACTACATGAACTGGATGGTGCGTAACCTGGCAGACATGGAAGTACAGCTTGGCTCAGTCAAGAGGATTAACGGCCTGCTCAAAACTGAACCAGAGAATTACGAGGGGCTGCTCAGTGAGTGCAGCAACATGGTCACAGTCTTAAATTAAACCTTCTTTCACTTATTCAGCAGGTGCGCACAAGCAAACATCACACCTGCTGTCTTCCTCTTCTTCGGTTTAGAGATTTCCTCCTCACTCTAGACGAAGTTTAAGGTTACGCTAAATTTTTTCCGCTTTCATCATCGTCTAATCAAGAGGGGTGTTCATGAGAAATGTATCTTTAGCCCCCTTCAGTGTATTTGTGTCAGTTAATGATTTTATATCCTTCAATAATCCATCTTATATGCACTTTTCTTTGATGTGGCTCCACTGATCACAAATTCAGAGACAGCCTTTATAAACAGTGATATTGATGTTTCTGTGTCTGTCTCAGCTGTGTCTCAGGTGCCAGACGGCTGGCCCCGACAGGGAGAGATCAAGATCCAGAATCTGAGTGTCCGATACGACGCCACGCTGAAACCTGTGCTCAAAAATGTTAACGCACACATCAGCCCTGGGCAGAAGGTAACCAAACTGAGGAAACCTGTGTGTTAAATGTATAAAAATATGTCAAGTTAGTATTTAAATGTTATATGTTATATGTTTAATGATAGTGATGATTAAGACTGTGTTTGTTTTCAGGTGGGGATCTGTGGCAGGACAGGCAGCGGCAAATCCTCTTTCTCCTTGGCTTTCTTCCGCATGGTGGACATGTTTGAGGGTGCGGTAAAAAAGTTAAACATTGTCAAATGAAAGGTGGTTATTAAAAATGACTACTGAAATGCTTCAATTCATGATGTTTTGTCCTCCACAGGGAGGATTGTAATTGATGACATAGACATCGCCAAGCTGCCTCTGCAGACTCTCAGGTCTCGCTTGTCCATCATCCTCCAGGACCCCATCCTGTTCAGCGGCACCATCAGGTATGATCACTTTTACCAGCAGGACGGCTCGCCGCAGAGGTTTCGACTTTGTGAGACTGATAATCTAGTTTTAGCTGAGGGGAGAAAACAAAGAACATTTCCAGATGGCAGATGATTGTACACTTCAAAGACACTTATCTGAAGCATGAGTAGAGCTGAGGGTTTGTAGATAAGAGGACATTCCTCTGAAAACTCTACTGCAGAAGTTTATTTTCGGACTTGAGTGATTCTGTCAGACTGAAGTAGTTTAGTCAGCCACATCATGTAAAAGTATAATTCAGTGTAAAGTTTAAATATATGTTGGGTCTTAGCTTTGACTTCATCGCTCCCCAAGTTTGATCTTCACTTTAAATGTTTGTGTCGAATGAAGGGAAGGGGTATATGAAGGGGTTTAGTTTGGAAATAAATTATGTGTCTAACAAAGTATGTTAATCTGTGTATTGTGCATGCGTGTGTGTGTGTGTGTGTGTAGGTTTAACCTGGACCCAGAGATGAAGGCTACAGATGAGATGCTGTGGGAAGCTCTGGACATTGCTCAGCTGAAGCCTGTTGTTAAATCCCTTCCAGGAGGCCTGGGTGAGAAAATCATGTTTGTTTTAGTGTGTGTGTGTGTGTGTGTACTACATACGTGACACAATATGCTTATCATAATATGTTTCATTTAGCTCAGCACTGCTGTCTTTAGAGCTATAATGAGTAGGATTTGTCAGTTGCTGTTTGAGAACAAAAAATTGGCCCCTCCTCTGTGACTCAAAGCTTTTGGTGGTCCCATGTGCTCAGTTGACACTCAGAAACATCCTGAGCGGCAGATACAGACACCGCCACACACTTCTAGTGGCTCATAACTGATGATGGAGAGGGGTTATTTTTGTATCCAACCTGTTCTGCCTTTAATTAAAGCTTCACAGAGACATTAGTACAGTTGTAGACTGAGTTTTCCTTGTTAACTAACTTGTTAAGTTTTACTAAACTTGTACTCTCAAACAATGAAAAAAAAGTTATTGAGTCTTAATGCAACAGACAACAGCTCCAGTATTTACACAGTTATTACACATGCAACTGCTCATAGTTATTTCAACATACCAAAAAATTATGCAGTTAACAAGTTAACTGTGAGGCATTGATCTGTACAGTAAATACAACAATTTCTTCTCTGCCGTCACATGTGATCACCTCATCTGTCTGCCGTTCTGGTGTCTCGATACAAAGATCAGTCTGCTGTATCAAAATACACCAGCATGAATTATTTACCTCTCTGCTTGGGCCACAG
This sequence comes from Scortum barcoo, assembly GCA_023238725.1. Taxonomy (NCBI): domain Eukaryota; kingdom Metazoa; phylum Chordata; class Actinopteri; order Centrarchiformes; family Terapontidae; genus Scortum; species Scortum barcoo. The sequence continues at coordinate 20,099,461 of CM041536.1, read as the reverse complement.
TATGTGCGGAACAGCTCCGTCCTGCACAGTTTTACAGGCACATTATTCTTAGCTCAGTTCAGGTCGAGGTACTGACACGGGAGACCTGACAGTTGCACACTGCAGCTGTCTCACGATCAGATATTATCTGAGAGCCTCTTCAGCAGACTACATATGTGATGAATGCTCGGCCTGCTGCTGCATGGGGCCTCCTCTTTGCACGGTGTCTTACTTTAGCTCCTGTCGGTCTGCAATTTATCATTTGGGTCTTTACTTGTAGAGGATTTAATTGCTAATAAAAACAAACAGAGAAACCATTTTCTGCTTTGGTGGAGTAACAGGCTGCTCATCTGGCCTCGTGTTTTTCTGCTGCAGAAACCTGCTTTCACCTGTGCTGTGTGACACTGAGAAGTGTGTGTGTGTAGAAAGCCACTCACTGTTTACCTTTACTGGAGCCAAATGTTCATTAAGATATTGATCTGTAACCCAGGGGTTTATGGCTAATTAACTTTGACCTTTAATTTTGTTAAAGTAACAGTACAGTGTCAAAGTAGAGTCTGATGTTTAAGATAAAGCAGAGCACAGCAGCGGTGGGTCAGGAAGTCCTTTTTAGTGCAGTAATGGTGAGTTTTAAAGATGAGCTGCAGTACAGAAATAAAAATGAATATTTATTGCTAAACATAAAAAGTACATTTTCACTCTTACTATGTAATTTGATTAAAATGAAAATATATTTATTTATATGAATCCAGACTGCGATGATTACAGATAAGCTATTCTTAAGAGCTTAATTCATTTACTAGCATCAATTTTCTGTTTTCAAAGTGAATAAACTGAGAATCCATTCTCATGTGAGAACTGAACAACCACATGTGCACCGACGGATAAGTCACCAGAGAACAGTTCAGTTTCTCAAGAATCGTTTTATGACTCGATCTCATTGAGTACACAGAGATGTGAATGGAAAATCAATAACATGAATAAGATATTAATCTGTAAGCCAAGACCTAATGGTCAATTAACTTAACCTCTCATTTATTTAAATTAATAGTGCAGTCATGTGGTACGTATTAAGCAGTCTGCATGTCTACATACTGTTTCAAACATAAATATAATATAACATTGATACTCATGTACTCCCCTCTCATTTCAGATGCCCTGGTGACGGAGGGAGGAGAGAACTTCAGTCAGGGTCAGAGACAGCTGTTCTGTCTGGCCCGAGCCTTCGTCAGGAAGAGCAGCATCCTCATCATGGACGAAGCCACCGCCTCCATAGACATGGCAACGGTCTGTGTGTGTGTGTGTGTGTGAGAGAGAGAGTACCAGAGGACACGCAGAGGAAATAAGCAGTGAAGAGAAAGATGATAAGACTTGATTTAAAGGTGAAATTAGAGAAGCCGAAATGATGGTGGAGACGAGAGGTTGGCTCAGTGTGAGAGGTGGAGCACAGTTCACCAGGTAATTTTTATCTGTCGGCATGGAAACAAAGAACAGTGAGGAGAAGCAGGTTGATGGAAACAGAAAGCAGTTTAGCCTGAAGCCCTCTAAAATATAAAGTTTTTTTCACATATAATTAAAGATTTAAAAGTGATAGACCCTGACCCATTTTATGTTTTTCTCAACCAGGATGTGGACTACAGATGAGCCAGGCGGAGTTTGGCTCCTCTTACAGTTTTTCTTAGTTGCTTACATACGTTTCATGAAAGCAAGGCTTATTTTTTTCAAACTCTAAATGCTTTTTTTTTGCCTATGACGAACACGCACACACATGTGATGGAAAACATGATGATGACCAGAAAATACGACTATGATAATGTCACCAGTAGGCGTTTTTCATCTTCAGTGTTACTCTACATACTGTGTATGTAGCAGCCTGTAGTAAAATTATGTTTTCATACTCAGAACAGAAAACACACATTTATAAGAACTAATTTTTTTTCTGAAATGTTGTATAAATCTCAGCACAGTTGAATGTGTAAATTGTTCATACAGAACAAGAAAAACAAGAAGGAAAATTATTGGGTCTGGCCACAGTCCCTAAAGCGATGTTTCCCTGACCGAGCAGCGGGTGAATCCTGCCCTGAAATGCTTCCACAGCTAAATCAGCATATGGATTTTCAATAGCTTGCAGAACAGGTCACCACACGGTCAGCCAAAGACACTTGAGTCCTCACATCACAGATCACAGACGTATGGCTCTCTTGCTCCTCCTCCTCTTACTCCTCTTGCCATGCCTTGCTCTCCTACATTGGCATCCATTGCTTCAGAACAGAAGAGCTCACCTTCTACTGCACTGCTAAAGCTCTGATTGCTAATCGAACGATCGTGCACAATGAATGTCAGATGTTTGTTTTTTATATCTGTTTGATGTGGTCATTAACTGTATATAACTACCTCTGATATGCTTACATGAAGCAGGTTAGTCTACATGCTGCAGCTATGAATGTCACAGTCTATTTTTATATATTTAGTTTATTTTTGAGCCAAGGTATAGCCATGATATACTTCACGCACTGCTCTCAGATGAGAATAAATGAAAATACGAACCGCTGATTAAAAGCTCATCATGTTTGGATCACGGATTTGTACCTTGAACTGATGCTTTTTGAATTAAGAGGAGGAAAAAGAGAAAGCCGGGGAGGAGGAGGAGGAGGAGAAAGAAAAAAGGAAACAGAGAAGAAATACTCCGAGAGCCGGAGGGGGAGTGAGTGTCGGCCGCTTCTCACTAAAGACCCTCTCCTGAATGAGCGGTCACAAAGAGCAACATTTCTAGCGAACAGTAACGCAGCTGCACTGCCCTCGAGGACCTTAAGTCGGGTGTGCAATCAGGCACAGGGAGATGAGGAGCAGGAGAGGTGACAGTTTGAAAAATAAGCTTCAAAAGGTTGAACGGAAAGTGTGTCTCTTTCAGGGAGTTTAAAGGCGCTTTACTTTGTCTCCCTCATGTGCTTTTGTTTTTGTCCTCAGTCGACGTCAAAGTAAAACTGCTCTCTGCCTCTCCTTCTGTCCTCACAGGAGAGCATCCTGCAGAAAGTGGTGATGACTGCGTTTGCCGACCGAACCGTGGTTACTATAGCAGTGAGTATCTCCACCACACAGTGTCGTCAGGCCTCCAGGGCAAATTCACCTCTGGATGCTCGAGGTCATTTCATAATAGAGTAATCAAAAAGATCATCCAGAAATGTTAAAATGTGGACTCTTCACTTTAGATATTTCACATCAGATAATGAGTTGTAAAGGTTGCTGTAACCTCTTTTATTTACCGTGCAGGAACATTTCCTTAACTTATTTCGAAACAGTCAGTTTATTTACATGAGCACTGTACATATGTGAGTAAAAATGACCGAACAGGTGCACAGTGAGACGTTTATGTGATACAGCACTTAATGTTTGTCTCTGAGGACTCGTTCGGGGCGGGTCAGACTCAGTTAGTGACAGGTGCAGAGGGGAGTAGTTTTCTCTGACGTCCCTTTGCGCCGCGCGGGGCAGTGATCGGTTTTCTCTCCCTCAGCATCGCGTCCACACCATCCTGAATGCCGACCTGGTGATTGTGATGAAGCGGGGGATCATCCTGGAGTACGACAGGCCCCAGGCCCTGCTGGACAAGGAGGACAGCGTCTTCACCTCCTTTGTGCGAGCAGACAAGTAGCACAAGAAGAGCGAGAGAGGAAGCGTTAGAGGAAGACATTCAAAGTGCAATTGTCCCATGGAATATATTCCTTTTATTTTTTAATCATGTTGTATTATATTTGTACATAGAAAAAGTAAATTCTTTGTTAATAAAACATAAATTATCATTTACATTTGTGCTTGTACTTTGGGGTTGTGTGGGGAAGAGACAGAAGTGATTAAAATGTTGTTTTGTGCTTGTGCAAGCAAAACAAATGAGTCATCGGTGGATGGCAGGTTTAAAATGACATGTGGCAGAGCTGAGGGAGCAAAGAGTGAACATCTACTTCAGGGTGGGATGAGGGGCTGCAGCCAGGACTCACATCTGACATCACAAAGTTAATGAGGATGCCAGAGCAGCTTGTAAAATAAAGTCTCTGTGGGTGAAAAGGTGAAGGAGGTCAGATTTTAAAACGGGGCTGAAAAACGTGAATCCGCTTCACACTTTCTATTCATGTGAAGTGAAGCTCACCCCAAACAGCCTGGGGGGGTCTGACTGTAGAGTGCCCTATATTTAACCCAGTGTGTGGCATTCAGGCCTCACCATGAGCAGCCTTTAATGCGCCGCTGCTGCTGTTCTCATTGAAAATCACAGGAAGGGCACAGCAGAGATGGTGGAGGGAGGGACTGCCTCTCCACCTCAGTGCGTCTCCATCTCACGTTACCGAGCTGCTGTGAAGTGGCGGAGTCAGCGCGGAGCCGACTGCGCCACGGAAACCTGCTTTCTCCTCCGAGGGTGACAAAAACTCCCGCCGCGCTGCCCCGCACCAACATTTCACATCGCCCCCCGGGGGGTGGACCCACAATGGGACGAGGTGTTGTGGCACAGCTCTGCCCGCTCGGTCGGAGTCGTGAGTGACGGCGGCAGCTGCGGAGCTGGAAGAAGAATCTCCTCATGGGACTCCTGATCAGAGGCAACGTGAGGAGCGCACATTCCTCCAGAAAACTGTCGACATCCAGCCCGACATCTTCCCCGGCCTCAGCTGACCGACCGGTAAAAAAAGAGCACCGGTGAAAGGGGAAAATCCTTCATCTGAGCCGGGCGCAGACGATCCGGGACCTCCAGAGCCCAGAGGGTACCATAGTATGGGAGCGCTATGCTGTCCAGGAAAGGACTCATTCCTGAGGATTACCTGCTGACACGGCTGGCTGAGGATGTCCTGCAGCCCAAATTCAAGGCGAAACAGGGCAAAGCTCGGTTCGTCGCCAAGAACGGCACCTGCAATGTGGCGCACACCAACATCCGGGAGCAGGGCCGGTTCCTGCAGGACGTGTTCACCACTCTGGTGGATTTAAAATGGCTCCACACGCTCATCATCTTCACCATGTCGTTCCTGTGCAGCTGGCTCCTTTTCGGGATGATCTGGTGGCTCATCGCCTTTGCGCACGGTGACCTGGACCAGAGAGAGGAGCACTTTGTGCCGTGCGTAACGGACATCCACTCCTTCTCCTCCGCCTTCCTCTTCTCCATCGAGGTCCAGGTGACCATCGGCTTCGGCGGCCGGATGGTCACGGAGGAGTGCGTGTCCGCCATCATCATCCTGATCGTGCAGAACATCGTCGGGCTGGTGATCAACGCCATCATGCTCGGCTGCATCTTCATGAAGACCGCGCAGGCCAACCGGCGCGCAGAGACGCTCATTTTCAGCAAGCACGCCGTCATCTCCGTGAGAAACAACAAGCTGTGCTTCATGATCCGCATCGGGGACCTGAGGAAAAGCATGATCATCAGCGCCACCGTGCGGATGCAGGTGGTCAGGAGAACCACCACGGAGGAGGGCGAGGTGGTGCCCCTGGACCAGATCGACATCCACATGGACAACCCGGTGGGCACCAACGGCGTCTTCCTCGTGTCCCCCCTCATCATCTGCCACGTGATCGACAAGGACAGCCCCCTGTACGAGCTGACCGCCTCCGACCTGCAGCACGAGGACATCGAGGTGATCGTGGTGCTGGAGGGCGTGGTGGAGACCACCGGCATCACCACGCAGGCCAGGTCCTCCTACGTGTCGGAGGAGATCCTGTGGGGGCACCGCTTCGTGCCCACCGTGTCCGAGGAGGACGGCATGTACGCGGTGGACTACTCCAAGTTCGGCAACACCGTGAAGGTCCCGACGCCCTGCTGCAGCGCCAAGAAGCTGGACGAGGTGGGCGGCATCGCTCAGTTCAAACTGAACGAGGGCGTCACCCTGCGGGCGTCCGTGAGGAGGCGGCGCGGCACCGCGACCACCCGCAGGTCCCGGATGGACAGTTCGTGATGAGAAGAGGAGCCAGCGTTTTATACTGTGGCATTAAACTGTGTGCATGTGAGGACTGCTGGTATTTATTTTCTAATAAACATGTTATGGATGATGTCATAATCCACATGACATAAGTTTGCACTCATCAAGCAGCTGTCTGCTCAGGGTCAGTGAGGACACACGAACACAGGAAGCACTGAGGACTGTGGGACAGGACTCAGGTCAGAGGATGAGGTGGATGTGTTTCATCTATTTTTCTAATCAGAGTGACTGCATGTATCTAAAGGCAATAAAGGAGGATGCTTCACGCGAAGTGCTTTGTGAGTGGAGAGGCTGAATATCGTTGTTTTAAAGGCGCTGATAAGATCTCAGGCTGACGTCAGTATACTGAAAATATACAGAAACTTTTTATTAGGGACATTTCAATTTGGATAGAAAGAAGTGACACCTTACACATGACAGGTAGACTCACCATCGCTCTCTGGTGGACACAATGATCATTGACGTGTTTGGCACTTCTGTCATATAACATAAGTCGATATAACATAAATTGTCCAGTTAGAATTATTGGTCAGGCTGCATTATCCTGATTTTTAATCCCTTGTATTAATTAATCTCAGAAACAAAATCCTACATTTCCCATAATGCAACCCGTCATTGTATTTGACCCTCCCCTGACTGGCTGACTTTCAGGCTTTTTGATATAACTTTTTCATCATGCCCAAATTAAAGTAACCCTGGTGACATCATCTGGATATTTACAGATAGCTGTCAAATTAAAGGAACAGGAAGGAACAAAGTTTTCTAATGAGGTGCTGAGTCAGAACAGCTTCCGTGCTCTTTAGCACTGATTGTCCAAGCCTTTGAACTCTACTGAAGGGATGAACTCCAATCTTCCAAAAGATATTCCCTCATTTGGTGTTTTGATAATGGTGGTGGAGAGCGCTGTCTAAAACGGTGCTCCAAAATCTCCCAGAGGTGTTCAGTATGGTTGAGATGTGGTGACTGAAGGCCATAGCATATAAGTCACATTATTTTCATCCTCATTAAACCATTCAGTGAGCCCTCATGTCCTGTGGAAAAGACCACCAGAGTCACCACCACCCCTAAATGTGGGGCTCAAGGATTCAGTTTTTTCCTGTTACTTGTCACCTGTCTTATGAACTGTATCTCTTTGACAGGCTGAGTGGTACTCATGATGAGAAAACTCTGTAAAATTGGTTGAGTTCCCCTTTAAAAAGAGTATCACGTTATGAGGCTGCACACAAGAAGCTCTTGTTTCTCCCCTCCTACATAATTGACACAAACTCACGCACACAAAAGACACTGAGGCAGGGTGGCATTTCTCTCTTTTATTAGATTATAATCCGCAGAGCTTAAAATATTAAATTGCTTTTAACTTAGTTAATAATTAAAATACATAAAAACAAGAGCCAGAACTGAAGAACCCTGCAAAAAAAAGAAAAAAAAAAAAAGAATTAAAATAAATAAAAAAGGAGAATTATGAAACCAATCCTCCTCCATACAGAGGCTATGTCTGACAGAACCCGCTTGCGATTCTTTGTACAGTAAAGTCCAAGCAGACTGTGCATTTTCTATACATGTGTAATGATGCCATTATTGTTATTATTTCTGAACTAATTTTCCTCTGATAATCTTTTTAATAAAGGGACAGGTAATAAAAACAAAGAAAAAAAAAACAGAAGTGGAGATTTTTAGTTTTGCACTGGGAGTACTGGTGACTTAAACAGCAGAGCAGCTCCACACCACCTCCACCCACCCCCTTCTTTCTGCCTCCAATGCTGCCTCTCTGGGCCTGCAGACATTACCTCATGTCTTTGTCCTTCTGCGCTGCTAGAGTGGGCGTTGGTGGTGGTGTTGGTGATTTAAGGGCTGCTGCTGCTGCTGCTGCTGCTGCTGCGCTGAACACCAGCAGGCGGCTCTAATTCCGCCTCACGCGGCCACCGGCCTGTCGACTCTCAGATTAAATATCTAACATACAATCTTTACATTTTCCTCTCTCGTCTCCCTGTTTCTGTCGGTCTCTGCACGTTTGCTGCCCTCTACAGGTCGGCTCTGGGACATGTTTGTTAGGGGAACACCAGGCGATTATGTGACTAAACTGTAGTTAAACACGATCAACATCTGTCGTAAGAGGGACTGAGCAGTCTGGCGAATGAGGGACAGAGAATAGGGGAAAAAAAGAAAGAAAGAAAAAAAAAAAGAGAGCAACTTCTCTCTGGCAGCAGTGACGTTTTCTCTCATGTCCTGAGTAGGAAGCGCTTTAATCATCCCCCACATAAACAACCCAAACAGTGATTGGCTAGTATCACCCAGTCAGGCAGTAACATGGCTCCCTACTGGCCAGCGTAGTGGACGTGCGCCCGTGGGCTGCCTCCTGCCGCTGCAGGAGGGGGGGGGTGGTTGGGGAGAATGAGCCCGCGGGTGAGCAGAGACGCCTCTTCTCCACACATTAACAACACTGTACAATAGTAGGTTGAAGCAAAGCAGAGCCCCCTGTTCCTGTACTGTATGTTAGGTAGAGGATGGAGGGAGGTGAAGGGCCAATGGACACACTGCAACCCCAACCGCCGCCCCCAAACAACAAAAAATAAAACTGAATAAAACTTAAAAAAAAAAAAAAAAATTGAAATAAAACCAAAAAATAAAACATACACATACTTTTTTGTTCCTACTTTAAATTGCAGAGAAGATGGGAGGGATTTGCCCCTGGGAGGAACGCTCACACCAATTCCTGCTGGCGTGACAAACCCCTCCCCGCCACCCCAACCCTCCCCAGAAAACCCTCCCCCCCCTTTCCTTCCGGCTGGTTGGTTGGTGTCGTAGCGAAATATAAGGGTAGTGGAAGGTCTCTAAGTCCTGCTGGCACCAAGGAAGGGGGCCAGGCTGTCTTTCCTTCTCTCCTCTATCTTATCTTCTATCATCCCCCGGGGCTGCTGTCTCGCTGCCACCCTCGCCCCGCTCATCTCTCCGTTACGTGGTTTTGTGAAGAGGGGGAGGGTGCCGAGGCTGGGGTGGATGGGGCCGGGGCGGGCGCGGGCGGCGGGGCGGGGGTGCAGAGGATTTCGGACAGGTCGTCCATGATACAGGTCTCCTTGGGGTCGACCAGGTTGAATTCCCTTACGAAAACGATGAAATGTGCATACAGAGTGTTCAAGTGGCCCTGCAGGTCCAGAGCCACCGTCTCTTTAAAGTGCGCCCAGTAGAGGTGAGCCAGCACGTGGAACAGGTACCGGCAGATCTTCTTTACCAAGGACTCAAAGGAGTTAGGGAACTCTTTGCCTGAAGGGAGAAAAACAAGAAAAAGAAACACACAGGAGAGACAGGATTAGGCACAGGAACAAACCACAAGGGAGAAATATGTCGACCAGCCTGGCGTTCTTCTTCTCTTTTTATCAGCAAGTCCCATGAAAGACCAAAATCAGCAGTGCGTTTGTTAGTCCGTCTCTCAGTAGACTTGCCTATCCTTGTCTGAGGCACTCAGCCCCAAACGTATTCTTTACTGCTGAAGACATAGGCCGTTAGCCGGTTTTTAAAATGTGAATATTTAGTGTTAGTTTTCTATGCTCCAGGTATCTTTGGACTGCTGGCTGGTACAAACAAAGTATCGCAATAAGTCAGCTTCTGTTCTGGTTTATTATTCTGAGCATCTTCTGTTTTTTATTCACTATTTTCTGCATAACACAAACCAAATGATTAATCACTTAAGAGAGGAATGAATCAGTAAGTTAACTTTCAAGAAGAGATCTATCATTTCACTATCATTTCTATAGTTGGACCTCCACTCAGTCACTGAGCAGCAGGGGGCAGCAGCACAACACCAACAAGACTTCTTTAACCCTTCAGAGGCCCTGCAGGACTGAAAACAGAGGGACAGAGAGATACTCACCATATTTTGTGGGAAAGATTTCCTCATCTGTGACCAGTTTCTGACAAAGACTCATTACAAAGTCGACATATTGCGGAGCAGTGCACTTCGTCTTCTTCCCCCTCTCGTCATACCAGTAGTATATTCTAGAAAGAGAAAGACAAAGGAAATGTGTCATTAAGGATGTTATTGTACTGTGAGCTACTACTCTAATTAATCATAATGAAAGTTTGAGAATTGTTTGTGGTTTGTTCAAGCAGGAAGAGAAACGACACGAGATATAATTGACCTATGAGACGTCACCTTGCTCTGTTTCCTCATTCAGGGAAAAACCCACATTCTGAATGATGTCTCACTTTCTGATGGACTTGGATCAGGAGGAAGAGATGGTCCAGTGACACTACAAACTCATCCTCTTGTGTCTAATGCCGACACATTCTTATCCAGATATCGCGTTTGCATATTTTCATTCCAGTGGACTTGCTGAACCCCAAGCCGCAAAGCTTTGATTTCCTGATTGGGCCAAACTCTGAGTTAACAGGAAGCTGCCCCCCCGTCGGCGTCAGTCCTCGGGCCAGTCCCGCTACTGGTCAAACATTTGCAGAAGGGGGTGACCCAGATAGCGGCACTGTAGGCGGGCGGATTGGAGTTAACAAATGTCAAACAGCAGGTCATCGGCGCAGAGCTAGTCATGCTAGCAGATCAGCAGACACCTTAGAGATAGATGAATGAGCAGCGGGCGGCTATTAGCAAGCTTAACAACGGTGAAACAGGACTTGGGAGGTAACTGCGGAGACAAAAAGGCGAGCTGACCGATCAGTGAGCCGGAAAGGTCGATTAATAAGCAGATAAAAGAAATGTGTGCGCAGGTGTAAGTGTTAGCGGTGTGGGTCTGGGAGGCAGTGGGGCAGACATTACAAATCCTGAGGAATGTAAAGCATCTACATAACTGACCTGGCAGGAGGGGACCCACTGACCACAGCGGCGGGACCAGACTCTTACAATACACTTACTCACTCAGGATTAGACCGTGTGTGTTTGTGTGGGAGAGACACTGACTGAACTACAAACATGCCTTCTCCACTCCTACACAGCAGACATGATGAAACTACAGCCTTAAATAGCAGAAAAGATAATACCACAGAGGGCTGCAGTTTATCACACACAGGCTGGGGCTTGACTGCATTTTACTGAATATGAGTCTTTACAAATTCCTGATTTTATAAATACTATTAAAATGAAAACTTATTTTGTTTCTGTACTTTGTCATTTTTTAAACTTTCATTCCTTGTTTAGTTGTTCTGCAGTGGGATGAATTGGGTTCATAGCTGTCTTTTTTAATTGCTTTAACTGTTTTTATTGATTTACTATTTAATATCTTTCCTTTACAATCTGCAAGATATTCTTTTATTTTGTTCTGGAGCTGATTACACGTTAATAATTGAACTAAACAACCTTACCGTAACGTTTTGCACACACTCTGCAATCAGGAGGTAATTGATCTGAAAAATTATTATTTTCTTTTTACAGGCCAAATCCACAATAAAACCGGTTATAAGAGCCCAACACTAATGCAGAGTGTGAGCACATTATCACACATCTCCCTCAGTACCAAACACACACATGCACACACATACACACACAGACATGCTCTCTCTCTCTCTCTCTCTCACACACACACACCCATCCATCCATCCACCCGTACAAAATGGGTCTAAATAGCTACCAAATGGTTCTGTTCCCTCATAGCTCATGGAAACATTTTCTTCCAAAAATAGTGCTAAGCTCTGCCTTTGGGCAGGGGCGCTGACGCTGCTGCAACTGTGGCTCAGGCAGTTTTTACCACAGAGGGGGGGCGCCGGTGCCAGGTCCTGCACGGGCAGGAAAGGGTGGGGTGCCGGGGCAGTGCGGAAGATTCAATGATAAATGGTGGGCCTCGGAACGCATTTTAGTTCTGACTGAGAGTTTCAGTGAAAGATAAATCCATTAAATATCTTAGCTCAATCCAAAGTGGAGCTGTGAGACAAAAGGAAAAAAATAGTTTTTCCCTGCGATCAAGACACCACCTCTGTTTTGCACAGGTCAACAGACAGCGCAAACAAAAACATGTCGAGCTCTCTCCACTCTTCACATACCGCAGGCAAAGCACCTTTGTTCCTTCCTTTTCCAGGGTGTGGGTTAGCAGCAGTAGCTTAAGGTGACAGCAGTGGAAAAATCCACTGTTGACTGAAAGGTTAACTTGTGACAAGCTTGTCTTTCACAGTAAATTTGTCATTTGTGTGTCATTTCTCAACAGCCACACTGATGTCATTGTCATTGATGTCACCGTCATTTTTCTCTAGGGTGAGCGTGCGGGTGAGCGTGTGGGTGAGCGCAAGCCCTTGTAGACTGCATGTAATGTGTTAAGAGCTGCGTAGTGTTGTGGTTTCTCAAAGTTTGGGCAATCAGGTTTTTCCAGCCTTCAGTATACATAGGGGGAAATGAAAGACTGGCTCCAAAGACAAGGGCTCACACATAAAGATGGCACCCCGCCCTGACAGGGCAAACTAGTTAGATAAATACTTACAGTTAGTCACCTCCCCTCTGTTAACATGGCATGAATAGGCCTCCACGTTATAATAATCCTTACACTTGAAGTACTGCAGAATTATGCTCTGCTTGACTCCCTGCAGTAGTAGTAATTAACCACTAAAAACTAAAAACATCCTAGACATTGTTTTAGAATCTGTGTGGTGGCTTCAGAGGGTGTGAAGCTGTAGTTTTGAGCCCAGGGGCAGCCTTACCACTGGAATAAATGGCCCGAGTTTAAATCAGGACTCCTTTAGTAAAGATTTGACCACCGCACTCTATCTAGGCAGTGTGTGTCATCTGAATATGATGATATTTGTAGACTTTAAACAGCAGCAAGAAACACGGGCTGAACCACAGGGGATTAATGGTGAAGATACAACAGATCCATCTCCAGGAAGTCTTCAGTCTGTTCAGCAACTAAACTGGATGTGTTTGACACTAATTGACAGGTCTTCAGTGGAAACAGAACCAAATGCTTTATGGTTATGATTAAAAGATCAGTTGATTGTTGTGTTCTTTTTTTTGTTTCTTTTTCTTCTTAACCTCGGGAATGCCACCTTTTTCTTAACAGCAGGGACAGTGACACAAACAGCCTCAAAACTCAAAATAATTAAAAAAACACAGGCAAATATCTGCCATCTTGACTTTATCTGGCTCACGTGTGTGTCGCTAGCGATGATAAGAAAACAAGGGAAATGGGCGGTAAAATGACAGTAACCCTCGAGACTCGAAAAAAATGTGACCCTATCCTTTAAATATGCTGTAATGCAGCTCAGACATGGCAAGCATGGAGACACAGAGGTGCCATACTTGCTACAGCTCTTACTTAAATATACAGCTCCCTGCAGTACATTAAAGCTGCATACTGCACATTCCAAGATGGCCTGGGTGGGTCGTCCCGAGGCAAAAATCTACCGCGGTGACCAGGGACGCGTCTCCTGATGAATTAACCAATGGGACACTGGATTTCTGATAAATAAACCAATGGGCCCCAGCAGGTGAGCGATGAATAAACCAAAAGCGGTGGAGATAACTTACGTGTTGCAGGCCGTCATGGCTTGACAGGTGTCCCCAGTGCAGAACTCTGAGATGGTGCTGTACTGCAGGTTGATAAGATTGAAGAAAGTTGTTGCTGTGGGAAACACGAAAAAGAGAGAGAAAGAGAGAGAGAGTTCACATCACATTACTCAGTGCATCAAGTCTGTTACACAAGAATAAAAATCACAGAGGAAACACCAGAATGATGCGACTGACTGACTGAAATGGGTCCAGAACATAAAAGTGGACCATAGCTGTCATGTCACGTTCTCCCACAGATGACAAGTGGGACAGTTACATGCACTCACTAATCCATCAGCTCACCACATCTTTCAACAGCGTGTGAACATGGGAGGTGGCTGCGAGCATTGAAGTTGTCGCTCCAGTCACTTAAAACTTAAACAGGTATTTCTGCTGCTGGTAAAACCGCGTCACAGCCTGCTTTGCTGCAAAACAAAGCATTAGGCAAATCCAGTGTCTAAAAGAAATGTGTTTCTCTGTCACAAATATTTGTTCTGTAGGTAAGCTGTATGTAGACTTGTCAGATATTTTCTGGTGTGGTGACATTCCTTAAGCTTCAATTAATTTACATAAAGCTTAGAGCAACATACTGGGGTAAAAACCTGCCAAAATAACATTTTCATTTATTTAGGAGCACTTAAAGTAAACAGTTTTTGTTTGGGCCAAGCAATATCAACATCATCATGGAACTAAAACTATTTAAGTAATAAACGGGCCATCTGCTAAAGCTCTGACAGTTCGATGATTTACTTGATTTTCAATATTCAAGTATTACAATTAGATGAATAATAAACATAAGTGGATGCAGATGGTACACTGATACAACGTTTGAAGTGGGAGATGCACTTTCTACTCACCCTGCGGCTCATGAGGCTTTAATAAGATGGAAAAATCCTCTATAAAATTAAGTCGAGGCATTGAGTGACTTTTTGTTAGAACTTCTTCTCATTTTCACTTCTTCTAATGACTTTTGTTGTTGCTAATTTTAGCCTAAGGTGCCTCATGTTGAGTGGCTAAGACAGGCTATAACATATCATATACACCATAAGCATCCTTTTAAGGTGTTTTACGTAATAATTCTGGCTTCTCTGCTGCAGTTCTACTTGTCTGGTTCCAGTTTGTGAAAAAAAAAAAGAAAAGAAAAAAAAAACCTGATTTTCTGTCAGCCGACCAAACAGTTGTGCGTCATACTAAAATTACTTTCATTGTGATACTTCCTTCTATATGGAACAAACAATCCCAAGGCCACCATTTAAAAGCACTACAGCACTCATCCCTACACTTCCTGCTCAACAAAATAGCCACCAAGTGGGAAAAGATTTGCTGAAAGTATTGTTGGTTTATACATGTGTAGAGAATTGATGGACTCAAAGCGTTATTGATTTGGTTAAACAAACTATTTAATCAAAACCCCCTAAGCCCTATTGTTTGTGCACAATCAAAAGTCCAATCAGTGGTGGATACAAGTTGATAAAAGTTAGCTTATATGACTTCCAATTTCAACATATTAGCATGTGAAAACATGCCCCACCTTTTTATAACAATAAAAAAAAGAAAAGAAAGACAAATGTTTCTTCCTTTTCCCTCCCGAGCACCTGGCTGGTTTGGAGATATATCCAAAACAAAGTCAGGGAGATAGACAAAATAAAGAGCGTCCTAAGATCGACCAGCCAAGCTGGTGAGTTTACAAAACAGATATGATGCTCATAATGACGACCGTAAATTTCAGTAAGAGTTGCTCTGCTGCACCGGAGATGGCGGTAAACGACGGTGTTTAAAGAAGCGGTGCTGTTATTGCGAACAGGCTCAAGGCTGTGCCAGGCCTGGATCATGTTAAAGACTTGGCTCAGACAGAGTTGCATCTCTAGCCCCACTGGAACATCTTGTCAACTCCAGATGACAAATGCATACCGACTGGGGAAAAACAATTCCAACCTTGTGAGGAAAATTTTATATAAGTCGGAGCCCGACTGAAGAATCTGTCATAAATAACATAATAGTTCCCCTTCACATTTTAACTATGACCATGTTAAATTGATTTTACAGGCTGAGTCATTGCAGTTGAGCTCCTAACTTCATGCATCCTACAAGTTTTCTATCATTGTCAACCACCACGGCTACTCACTGTTGCTGGCTAGCCATTCGTTGAGGTCTATCTCTCTGGGCAGCACTACCAGCTCCTTGAGGTCAAAGTCCACCACGCGGATTTTTGTGTACTCTAGCTCCAAGTACTGCTTCTTCTCTTCTGCCGGAGGCTTCTTCCCATTTGGCTTCGTCTTCGACTTCCTGCAAGGCAGAAGAAAAGAGGACAGGTTAAGGAGCTGCAAATGACTTGATAAGGGCAATAAAAGAATAAGGAAACTACAAAGTGAGATTTTAAACTAATTTCCTGAGCGATTTCAGTAAAGTGACAGAGAGTGATGCGGATGGTACTGTTGTACTGGGCACTGTAAAGAATGGGAGACAATGTGAGCTCTGTGCTGGTTGGCTGTAGGAAAATTACACTTGATGAGCAAGTAAGTCAGTCTATAGCTTTCACGCAGACAGCCCTGTCCCCAGCGTCTTGTGCTTCCACTGCTAGTTTTAGCACGGGGATGTCATATCACACTCTTTCTGCACTTCCAGGGCTGAAACCTCCCCCGGCCCCAGCCTCCTGTCTATATCAGAGGAGGCAGTGCAATCTGAGGGTCAAAGGCTGAAAGGCTCCATACACGAGTGAGACAAATAAACAGAGGCAGAGCTGTCTGGCACAGTCGTTATGAAACGCAACCGACCGCACAACATGACTTTAGGCATAAGCGCTAACAAAAGCTAACTTGATCAGTATTCTGTTCACGTTTTTCCTCATCCCATGGTGACTCTGTTCCGGTTCCCAACTTTTCCTACATCTTTATTTCACTCCTTCTTGGCTCTGCCGCTGCTGTTTGGGTTTGCTTAAGGACAAGAGCTCCCTGAATTTATTGCGCGTTTGTTGACTCTCATTTCCGCCCGTCCTACACTCACTCGCTCTAGTCTCACCTCTCCTCCCTCCACACCCTCTGTCTAAACACAATGATCTAGCTATGTGTTCTTGGCTTTCGCTTTCACCATGTTCCTTCCCAGTCGCGCTCCCAGATCTCCCCCAATTCCCAAAAGATGGCAGACTATGGCTCCTGTACTGATGAGAGCTGTTCTAACAGCACTAATGATGAGGGATCATAAACACCATTTTCCAGCAGCGGCCAAAACCCTTCTCAATTTCACTCGGGCTATTCTGCGACCAACACTTGACTTAGGCAGCGATGACTTTGGGGTTCCTGCAGGAAACACGGCTTACTTTAACAGTCCACATGCAGCCAGAGATATAAGACGTAGACTTGGAGAGGAAAAGACTTGGGAGAAGAAGGGGGAGTGAGAGCAGAAGAGGAGAAAGGAATGAGGTGAGGAGATAGATCGACACAGGCCCAGCTGATATCCATGGGAACTAATAAACACTTACAAAACATGACAGGACCGCAGAGCACGAGGCCTCTTGGCCAGAGAACAGTGTTCAAAAGCCCTTTGCAGTTTAATTCCCCTCTCCGGGAAGCGTCGCCCTGCTTTCCACCTCAGCAAACAACAGGAAGGCATGTCAACATGTGGATGCACACAGAGCCCGCAGCCCTTTACTTTGTAAATGTTTAAGTTCCCCCCCATTGCCCTTTGCATGTCGTTTAATGTAGCTGTCAGGGGGAAAAAAGCTTAGCTGTAAACTGCCTTTGTGCCTCTTTCCACGATCACATTTACGGACACACACACTCAACAGTGCTCAGGTTCTCATCTGCTGGGTAATGATTCATCAAGGTATTCGTCTCTTCTTATCAGGCTGCTTCTCTGCTTGTGGACACCACAGATTACACTGCTGGCTAATTATTAATGAGTGGCCACTTTCACCTGTTTTCTCTCGTTTCTTTGCCCTCTCTTTGTATTTTTTCCCCAAATATCTTGTCCTTCTTCAGGCTTGTAGGAATTTCCTGCGGGCTCCCTTGTCCAAGCAGCCTTTTGTTCAGGGTCAGAAGCCTCAGGCCTCACGGTCCCATCCTTGCCCTCTCTTTTCATCTCCGTCTGCCCTTTCCCTTCATCTTTCCGTCCCCGGCCATTATCCATTCCCGCCAGCTTCCCATTTACCTCACTCCATGACCTCTACTCTGACTCACATTTTAATTACTGTTCCGTCGTTTTTTTTCTTCTCCCAAGCCTGTTTTATCATTTGTTTAATTTCTCCTTATCTCTGTCTGCTTCCTTCTCCCCCTCAAAACAGACACCCCCTCCCAATCCCCCCTCCTCTCCTCCTTCCTGCTCATGAGGGTACAGACAGATTCATGTGGTTCGTGTGGTTTTCAGTGTGAGCTACACATTCCGTCATGTGAAAGAGCTTTACCCGAGGATGGAGCTTCATCCAAAGATACCGTCAAGCTCTCAGAAAAAAAAAAAACGTTCGGCTCCTGTGAAAGGTTCAACTCGGTTCTTTCACCCCCTCCTTTCCTTCTGAAAACATTCTGTTTCACTGAGTTATTTCCTGCCTCTCTCTCCCTCTGTAATTTCATCATTTTCCATTCAGACGCCTCCTCCTCTTTTTGCGAACATTTGTGTGGTAAGGGGAGGTGAAATTCTGGAGCCATTAGTTTATTTTAGGATAAAGAAAACTTCCTCTATGCCAGCACTCCTCCCCTCATACGTATATAGTCTGTCTTCACTACACACACGCAGCTTTGTCTGTTCTTGGTAAAGTTCTCCCAGGCAAGACTTTGCCATAAAAGGCAGCAGATGCCTCTTTCTTCTCACCAGATCAGCGACAGATCAGGGCAGGCCAGAAGGCAGGAGTGGAGGGAAGCTGAGGCCAGGGCCGGTGATGTGGGGGGGCAACAGCCACAGCCTGCCGGGCATCGACACGAACCAGTGTCTGATACAGACCCACAAATCAAGAAAACATGGTCAGGCTCAGAGGAAAAACACAAGTCCACTAAGAGCTACGATAAAATCACGTGTGCACAAACTGATGTCTTTTGAACTTCAAGTAGGGATGGAGGGTGTGAGGCAGGAAGATAGACACAGTGGCGTTTATCTGCAATAAAAACAATAAGGAAACAGGGTTGTATAGTCGGATGACATGGAGGTCAGTGCAGCAGAGCCGAGGACTAACTGACCTGACAGCTGTTCAACTTTGTCTGTTGCCACTCTCTCTTTTTCCCCCTTTCACTTTTCCCAGCAACACCACCTCCCCCAAACCCCACAACAGGCTTCACTCGCTACCTTTCCTCCTGTCCGCCACAACCAGCTAACGCACCATGCTGCCACATACACACCTGTGACTTTATGAACACACACACACACACACACACACACACACACACACACACACCAATGTCTCTGGCTGTAGCCCCCCTCTCTCTTTTCACGGCCGAACCAGCTGGCCACAACAGCTGCGTCCCGAGCCTGATCCCACCAGAGACCCCGAGAAAATCCAGAAGAAGCGAGTCCTGTCTGGCCTGAGGGTGCGAGCACGTGCATCGTTCCAGCAAGATCCCAGCGTGTGCACGCACAGTTCAGTTGTGAGCTAAGAGTGTCAAACGTGCATCTCTTTGGCCTCCCAGTGGTGCATACATCGACTGCTTCTGCAACTGTGCAACACCAAGTACGCTTCGTGAATAAACTTTGTATAAAGAGGAGCAGCCCCTCCGGCAGGTACACCACAAGCCTGTCTCATTACCAAAAGCTGGTTCCAATTAATCCTGGAAGCACTTGGGACCATATTACAGAGCTATGCAGGAGAGTTAGTTTTGACTATTCTCTTCTTAAAGAGCTCCTCTATGCTGACTGCTTTTTTTAATACTTGGTTATCATCTCAACACCAAAACATGCATCCATCAACCCTGATGCCCGTGCTATGTCTTAGACTGAATACATCTTCATCTGAAATCCGTTTAACAAAACCCATGTAATGACTTTCCCTTTAAGCCTGTTGGTCCTGCCAAACCCGATATTGCACAACTGTTGCTTGAATTCAGGAATCTAACTATTGGCATGTGGATGCAGTTAATGCAATCTAAGAGAGTGAACAGCACATGTAACCGTCCAATGCAGACAACAAAGAAGTCTGCTATATTCTTAAAGACAACTGTGGCTTATAGTGATCTCAGAGATTTGCTTTGAGTACTGCAACTGTTTTAAAAAAAAAAGGGAGGGAGGGCATAGTGATCCTTGATCTGACATAAAATGTACTGGTACTTAGAGGCACATGTAGAAACAGCAGAAAAGAGGAATGCAGAATAAGATATCTAAACTACAGGATGCTTTCATTATCTCTCTGGGAAAAGAAGAGGCGCTCCAAGGTGCAAAGATAGGCTTGTATCTTGAACCTAATGCTCTGTGTACTGGAAAAAAAACAGCCCGTCTGTCTATGATAAACATATGAGAGACAAACACCACAGACAACAATGAAAGGCGCTCTAACCAGGAACACCAAAGAAATCAAACACGTCCAGCTGACCTGACCTTCAAACAAACACCTGATAGGTCAGAGTAAGAATCAATTGAATCGTCAGGAAGTTGCCCCCTCCTTTGTCGACTGATTGACAGACCCCCTGTCCAAGGTTTAAAAAATCCTCCTATAAAACATCAATGGCAACAGGATCTCTCTCCAATCTCAACCGATAAGATGAGAACTGAGTGAATGAACTCTGCCATTTTGTAAAAAGAGTAGCTTCAGTCGGGAGGATCAGTTTTCTACCAAGCCTGGACTCCTGATCTATTTCAGGATTCAAATTGAATAGACTCAATGACTCTTTTCCCCGAAAAACCACAGTCAGAGGAGAGCAGGCAGTCTGAGCACACCAAAGCTAAACCACAGCAGCCATTACGGGGCTAAAAAGAGACAGAGTTAAGGATGGACTCTAAACCAGAGGTTCTGGCCTTGCAGTTCTCAAGTCTACACAGTAAATCCTCTGTCAAAAGTTGCTTCTGAATACTTGTGAGTTTTAGTTCTGGAGTGAAGAGATACGAAGAAAACAAAAACAAAGGAGGCGCAGCTGCCACCACTTAATCAGCAGCAGCATCACCGGGGGCGCCAGCAGCACTGTAAATCAGTAAATGAGAATTGGAGCCTGAGTGCAGGCCTAAACATGTGTGCACACGCACACACACACACACACACACACACACACACACACACACACACACACACCTAATTCAACTACTGACCCTTCCCCAGTGCAGTCCTGACTACCTTCTCTTCCTCTTGTCATCCTGTGTTAAATCCCATTCAGTAGCTCTCAGGCCTGCAGAGTACGTGGGGACCCCCTGCCAACACTATAATGGAGCCTCATCAACATCACAACACACACGTGTGACAGGAAAGAGGGGTCTGGGTTGAGACAAGGCCCGGCTGCAGTAGTCAAGCACTTAGGAAACGTAACCTCGCTGGAGGAAGGTTGGTTTGGAGTGATGGTATGACTGAGGAGCTGAATGAGGTGGGGTGGGGGTTGTAGATGGAAGGCTACACATTCAGTCTAAGGTGACTGGATCATTAAAAGCTGCTTCTTTTTCTTTGCCAGTCTAGTATTCATACCTGCATCCAAGCCAGGGGCATTCAACCGTTCATTGGAGGAGGAAACTGGTTAAAAGTGGTGCTATAAACAGATCTACGGCACACCTCCCATCCCCACCATAAAACCTAAAACTATGCATCCTTGTTAACTATGATGAAGTGGGTTTTTTGTAAAAAAAAAATTTCCACAAGACGTCAAATGTGTGGAAAGCCCCTTTTGTCCCTCCCACGTAAAATAAATTGGAAAGGTGCATTTCCTTGGAAAGCAGCTGATTTATTCAGTAAGGCAGTTGAGTTCCTGGTAAAGAAAAAAAAGGAGTAGCAGAACTTGTCTCTACCTGTTGCAGATTTTGCAACAGACATAACAAACATGCTGTACAATAACACTCTTTGCTGCGTCCATTACATCCTGCTCACAATCTGTGGAAAGATCCTAAGATGGTGGATACCCCCCCCCCCCTCCCCCTCAGTATCACACTCCATCTCCACAGACGGCAATAGGTTTGGAGCCTTGTGCCCTTTGGGCTGCTGCTTGAAAACACACCTGTCCCCAGACTTGAAAAAGATAAAAGGAAACTTCGCTGAGGATTGAACAGGATGGCTTGTCCCCTGGAGGAACACACTCATAATGACTGCATGTCTCCTTCACATGACACAGAAAGGGTAAAAACACACATGTAAACTAGTTCAACATTACTCACAGCTGTGACATGGGCATTTTGTTGTTGAGGTGCTTTGATTCTCCACGGGGATTAATCATGACTGGGGCTGTTGTTTGTGTCACTTTGAGTGACACACACACACACACACACACACACACACACACACACACTATTAACACTCCTATTTGGGTCATGCATTCTTGAAGTCTTACGTCTTGCTCGGTCATATTGTGGTGTTAACATGGCCACAAAGATAATTCATTTATACAGCACATTTTATACACTAAATATATGAAGCAAAGGCTTTCTATAATTGAAAACAAACTAAACCTATATGGTAACAGTGTAACAGTACACAGACAGTAAGACACTTTCAATCATAGTCCTAAATTATGTGTTAAGTCTGTTTCCTTCAATTTGGGGATGCATGATTGAAAAGGCCTGTGACACTCTCACCATAACAAGCTCTCTTTTTAATCCATTCCCATTAAATACATTTTTCAGAAAGTTTTGGAGCCCTTTGATTTGAAATTATTTCCTCTTCTAAGTCGTCTAAAACGTTAACAGGCGTCTTTAATAATTCATTACAGCAGATGAGGAGACAGTGTCACATTTCTCCTGCTCCTGTTGGGTCTTGTTAGCGAGAGCCGCAGGAGGAGGGATGAGGCGTTCAGGGTACACGTCCCCTCTCACCAGCGGCTGGTAAATGACTGTGACCCCGGAAACTCGAGGGTCCCACATTACTGTAATTACTGCTGAAGGGAGACAGAGGGACGACCACTTCATCTTTCAGGCAGAAGAGAGGTTTTTTTTCGTTTTATACGCTCTGTTAAAGGTCACAGCACGTTTGTTACATTGTAATAAAACTGCGAAGGTGAAATACGACATGAACACAAGCCGTCTGCGGAGAAACAACCATATACGACATATTAACAAAAGTGAAACATCATTTATATCCATATGAGACTCTCTTGGTCCGTCAAAGCTTCATAAAATTATTAAAATGTCACATGTACAGTCAGGTTATTAGCAGACACCGCTTTGTCAAGTTGTTTTTTCTTCTTTACCTTAGTACTTTTCCGACTGCCTGGAGCACCATTTTGCAACTTAGTCCGTTTTTGGAGTTTCTCTGAGAGTGCATGTCCGTCTTATCTCCAGGAAAGGAGCAATAATCTCCGACCATAGCTTAGAACATGAAGAGATGAGTTGAGAAAAGCTCCCCTTCGTACTGCTAAAGCGCGACTCGCTCTGTCTCAAACTTACTCCACTGCCAGGAGGCGGAGAAGAGGAAACTTTGTGAGGACTGTGTAAGCCCCTCCCTCCTCCTCCCCTGTCGACCAATCAGCAAGGAGGACAGGGCTAGGTGGGCGGCACGCGGTGACGTCAGAATCTGCCCATGTGGACGTGGTTCGTGCGCGTCCCTGAAGTGTCTTTACAATGAAGCAACAGGTGGTCAGCTAACAACTCCGGACCACAATGAAATAAAAAGGTGTTGCTACATTTTATGTGCCTGCTGGAACACAACAGGTTTACATAAGCATGACAACACAAACAAATAAATATCTTAAGAGACAACACAGTAATACATTAGTTACTAGTAATACAATACTCATAATGTATTAGTGGATATCTATATCTAGAGAGATATCTTAAGATATACAGCTAAAGATATAGATATACTACCTACATAGAGTATATACATTTATATATATTTAAATAACCTGTCGCCTTATACTGCCAAGTATTTTGTCACTGTAAAAGCACATTATGAGGACTGTGAAATGTGGCCAAAACCTCCAGAAAAAAATAGTACATGGGCCCTGAGTTAAGATTATTTTGTCAAACTGCTTTTATCTTAATCCTTATAGTTACAGGGGGGTATGCACAGTGATCACATCGCTGTAATGTTCCAGTGTTTGCTGAAGATGTTCAGACTGTGTTGACTGTTAAATAAAAAACAACAATAAAACAAACATGTTAAAAATGGAGCAAAATCTGAGCACAGGATACATCTCTACAAAGGACTCTTATATCAGACTCAAAAGCTGGTTATGGTGAGTGTCAGCAGGTTTACTACAACAATGTAGCTTACACACGGCCTGCAATTAAAAGGGTGTAAAAGTATGTCACTTCTTGTGCCGTGAGAACCGGTGCCAGTTTTGCATGCAGGGTCTGCAGGGCGACATTCCTCCTGCTGATTGTGAACTTCACCTGGTGTCTAACTATGACAAGATGGCAGCAGTCAGGCGTGTTCAAACATGTCAGAGCTGAGGAGCCAGCGAGGGAATTGAATAAAAGCTGTTTGAGAGCCAAAGGCAGATTCATAAGAATATCAGCAGAGTTTTGCGTGATAGCTATAATTCTTTAGAAGTTCTATATCATGGACATGATTTGAAATACAGGTATGGTGTAAATTCTAATTAAATTGTCAACAGAGAGCAGAGCCAACAACACCTAAGTACAAAATGAACAAGAGGAAATGAAGGCTGAATATGTGCGGGAGAAGATTACAACTCGTGCTGCCGAGCCATCATTCCGTCGCCCTGCTTCCCTCTAATTACTGCCTCTCAACAAACCTCCTCTCTTATTCTCTCTTCTATGGCCTTCTTCACACATCTCTCCTCCCTTTCTCGGTTTGTTTTTACTTGCCTCTCCCCTCTCATTGTCTCCCCTTCTCTTCAACAGGTCTGTTTTTCCTCCCTGTCTCCTCAGAGAAAACTCGTGGGGCCGTGGTGGAGCTGCAGATGTGGGAAATACTGGACCAGCTGGCTGCTACAGCATGGACACACGCATACACACAAAGACACAGTAATATATGGGATTTGCGGAGCTATGTGCACTCCACTCAAAATTTTAAAAAGATTTAGACTATTTTATTTCCACAAAGTTCTTGTACGGTTACTTGTGCTTTGACAACATATAATATTTGAGATATCTTGCCTTTTAGTGTAGTAGAAGTCTGTTTATAACTGTATAAATAATATCACATACCGTATATAAAGAGTGATGTGACAGATGACAGAGTAAAGTTGTCATAGTTGATACATGAAGTGTTCATGTGCTTCTTGTAACCACCCAAGAGAAAGCAGTTTGTTGCTATAATGGAAATCCCATGCTCAGGGAACTTTCCATTCATTTGCCTCTAACTATTGGATCCGTGCGGTCACTGAAAATGGAAGACATCCATTCAAGATCACTGGGGCTTGGCCTGGGCCTCCACGATCTCTGCTGCCTTACTGTCGACAAAGTGCTTTAATGAATCTGCCATGAAAGGTAAAGAACAGGTGGCTTTTGATTCAAAGTGACCTTTTCTTGGGTTAATCAGGTAATCGCAGTTTTGCAGGGCTATCTGAGCTGCAGGCTAACAGAGACGGTGCCTTTTAGCTGCACGAGATGGACCCTCTTACGCAACGTCTGACGTACATGGAAACCAATGGCCGCATTCCATTGTCTGGCAGACTGAGGTTCTCTCTTTCTCCTCGGCTATAACGTCACAGTCATGTTCCCTTCCTCTATACAGACAAGACACGGCATCAGTCATCTGCCACCTGCTCTCACCAAACCAGATGTTGCTGCAAAGTCCCGATTAACGATGCTGCGTACACCCAGCCTTTCACAGGGAGCCCTTACATTTGTTTGTGGGAGAGGCACACTTGAGGTTATGTTACAAGAACGTCTGGGGAGGATTAAGGATATTTTTAACCAGAAAAGAAGTTGTGATGTACGCAAAAACAACTATTTTTCAGATTAGATTCACACAAAACGCTTGTAGTCTGACTTTTATCAGCAATATCCTCATCAAAAGACAACCTCCCTCGAGGAGCAGACGGTAAAGACTTGAATTTAATAAGAAAACACATCACTCATTTAAAAAAAAAAAAAAAAAAAACGAGGGGGAGAGGGCTAACGGCAGTTTATGGAAACACTGTGATGTCACTAACCCTGTGACCGATAGATGTGCTAGGCCTTTATCTGATGAGTGAAGAAACAATAAGCACGATAACAGCAGCAATAACTAACAGATAACACCAGTAAAATAAAGGCTGCCACAGACAAAAATGCAAGTGATTAAAATCATAACAGCACTGACGTTATAACCCAACATTTAGGAGGCGGTACTGTAAAAGAAATATGTTACATTGGTATTTTAAAAATTGCTGTGAGATTTTTTTTCCTTTAACCATCTGCTGATACACAAAAGGAGACACTGGGCTGTAAAAGCCACAACAAAAGAAAACCCACGCAAGAACATCAAAAGCTGCCCGAACGAGTGGGCCACTTTGAACGAAGTATGTTGGCCTGCAGCGCTCTCTTGCCGGCTGACGGCTGGCCCGACAGGTTGGGTCTGAAAGTCAGCGGGCATTCCACCTATTTGAGACAAAGACAACACTGGTTCCCGGGCCAGCAGCAGATGAGTCACCACAGCAGCAGATGCGCCTTGGGGCCTGGCAACAGCTCGGCCTCGGCCCTACCAAAGCAAATTCGCTGGCCAATCGTAGCTGGGATCAAACATCAAACTGACAAGACCTTTGGGGGGGGGGGGCAAGCACAGTTGTGTTCAGATCAAAGTGGATAAATAAAAATCAGAGAGATCCCAAGTTGCTCTGCAGGAACTTCAGCTGGTGATGCATTCTGGGTGTGTGGGAGTGGTGTAGTGTGTTTAGGTAAGGTCTTAGCCAGTGAAAACAGTGCACACTGAAGGTCTTTAGTGCCAGAGGGTTTTTCTATAGGCCCGGATAAAAGGTCAGCGGGGCCAGGAGACACTCCGCACACTGAACCCGGTGACCCAGACCTCCTCAATTAGATAACGGAGTGCTGTTTCTGCTGCCACAACCAGAAACATGTATACATAACGAAAACATAGAAAATGCGGCAGGCGGATGCTATCTAAAAGTTAAAGAACTGATCCTTAAAGAGATCTAGGATCTTCAATCTCCGTTCCTATAAACTAGACTGTGTGTGCTGCATGAAATACTGAATATGTGTGGCCTGTATGAAGTGTCTGTGCATGTGCAGACAAAACCTGGCCCAGAACAGGCAGCATCAAACTTTGAAAGTGGAAGGAGTCAACATCTGTGCTCAGTGACTCTGTAACCTGCTCATATCATGACCTGCTCATATCTCTGTTGACAGACAACATGTGACCTTTTGGACATCGTATTCACATATCAATGTGCATATCACCAGATCTCGCCAAGCAGTTTTTCTTTGACCATTTCTTTCCTTTCCACCTTGAAAAGAAGGTCTTGAAATCCTCTCTCTCCTGCTTCATCTCCCTTTTGCTCTACATTCCTGTAGGGGAAGGGCTGCATGCAAAGACATGTCATCTCTCTCTATCTCTGAACACACACACACACACACACACACACACACACACACACACACACACACACACACACACACACACACACAGCCTGGCTAAACAAAGAAGAGATGAGCAAAATGAAGAGTGAGCTAAAGGTGGTCAAGAGCAGCAGAACTAAGAAAGCAGAGCTTGTTAGGGAGATAGATGTGTGCACTTTACTAGCAAACACAGTCACACTAAAAAAAAAAAAAAAACATTAAAGGCACAAAGGGAAAATATGTATCTGCCTAATTGCCAATGCATGCATAATCCAATTAACAGTCAGGTTAGTGCAGATTTTGAAATGTTAAACTATTGCTGCATATTTCCAGGCTCTGGAGTGAGTTCAAAAAGGAAGTTTGCGAAGTAGAGAGAGCAGCCAAGTATGTTTGAGAGACAGGAGGCCATGTTCTGACTGGTTTATGACTGAAGGAAGAGAGGGACTTAGCGAGATGGAGGACAGGAGATGAGAAATACCAGACGTTGCGTCCAGACGTTTATAAATCACCATCTCCATGGATACTGCTTAGATTAACCCACGATCACATCGGCAGGAACGGGTCAGGACGGAATATGAGGAGGAGGAGGAGAGGGGACGAAACAAGAGAGGGCCGAAGTGCGAGGAGGAAGGAAGTGAGAGAGAGAGGGGAGTAGTCGAGATTAGTTCAGCAAGAGGGGTGAAGAGAGGGCAGCGGAGGGAGCGGGGAACCGAAAAGCTGAACAGAGAAAGGCGAGCGAACAAGAGTGGTAACAGAAGCTTGGATGAGAGGAGGTGAGTGGAAGAGTTCGGCTCAGTGTGGGAGGCTGTCACAGCATGCCCTGGCCGCTGCACTCCTCCTCCCTGCATTCCTTAGCAGGGGAGAGTCTCCAACCATCTCATAATTCGCCACCTGGGCAGCCAAACACCTGTCTGTCAATTGCAAGGGCGCACACACACACACAAAAACACACAAAAACACACACAAGCCTGTAAGGTCAGGTGAGATATACTGATGCCGAAAGGTCATAGATGTACCAGTCAAGGTTGAGGTGAGACGGGTGAGGCGGGCGACCTGTAGAAAGACCGGCGTCACGCTGTTGCATCACAGGTGCTTGCAGCGCAGCCAGAATGCGATCTGTCCTCAGGCACGCAGGTAAAGGGTAAATGGTAATGAGGCTCTCTGTCCTCCTAATGGCTGCAGGTCTGCGACAGTCACTCCATCAATGTCGAGAAATACATCGAGCCATGAATGGTGCGCGGGGAGGTTGCTGCACTGTGCACCCCTAATGCACCTTCTAACAGAGGAGCAAAGGAAACCATTGCTGTCAGGTAGAAAGCAGATCCAAGATAATGTTAGGAGGAGTTCTCTGACCTTGGAAACACGATTAGAGGAAATAGTCTCGCCCCGTGGTCCATTTAGTGGCTGTTCTGGGGCTTTTGATCATATCACATGATCTTTATCAGCAGGTGGAGTTTTCCCAGCTGTCACTGAATTGTAGATGCTCAAATTTCCTTTTTCCGGAGCACTTAAAGGACTTCTGTTCAATGCTTGGATTTAAGAACAACAAAAAAAAAATTAAAAAACTGATAGTTCTCATAGTATTTTGTTATTTTGTTATATATGAGCGTAGGTGGGTGCGTGTGTTGTGCTCGGTTGAAGGAAACCGAAAAGGCTCCCCAAGGCTACACGGCTTCCCAGAACTAAACTAGAATAAACCTCAAAAAGGGAAAAGAATGTGGTTTTTCCTGGGAAGAACACGATAACCTTGGCACTGAGTAATTGAGGCCAGGACACACACAAACACACAAACACACACACACACACTAAACTTGTTGATCTCCCAACTGCAGATAAACTTCTGAAAATTTCTGAACCAAACCAAAACATTACCTACAGATTACAGCTCCAATGTAACACAACAGTGCACAGGGCGGTTTGGCTCGTGAGTGAGGAACATTCCTTGTTTTACACACACACACACACACACACACACACACACACACACACAAGCCCGGAGACAACTAAGGTGTGAGAGCAAGGCTGCCACCTGCTGGTACAAAATAAAGGTGTGCACATCAGGTGAGTAACAAATGTGTGAAAAATGGAAAACCTTTAAAAACCTGCAGATCAGCAACCTCCCTCTGTAGAGACGTTTACAGGCATTTAAGTTTATCTGGGGTTTTTTACGTAAGTAAGTAGAAGGGTGAGAGTGAGAGTCTACATCACCACCGACGGTACCCACCCTTGGAAAAGGCCTCTCACTGCAGTCTTTGTCTGAGACTTACACAACCTCACAGCTAGACTTTTCCATTCCAGGTTTTATTACGAGGGTGTGGATGCTCTCTCTTTCTGTGTGTGCGCTTTTTGTGACACTTGAAACCGAACCAGCGCTGCTCTGACGCTATCAACGCCAGCATCCTTTGAAGACCCTCAAACTTAATGAGTTACTTTCCACTACTGGTGCGGCTGAGTAATTTGAAGACAGGAGAGCAAAGTGTGAAAAGTGGAAATGTACGTGAAGCAACAGTAAAGCATTTATTCAGTGCAACAGGGAGGGGTTTGGGGGTTGGAGGATGGGAGTTTGTGACGTAAAGAAGAGGTGCAGCGAGAGAGATGTGGTCAAACGTGCTGCTGTTTGCTCAGGAGCACAAGAGGCAGTCTGTGTGCGAGCAGGAGAGCAGTAGAGAATAAGGTGGGGTGGGCTGGAGAAAAACCGTCATGGAAAACAGAGGATAGATGGAGGAAGCGAAGCGGAGGTGGCGGGAAAGGGATTGGGGTGCTGCCCATATTTGCACAGGATGTGTGTGTGTCTCTGCGTATGTGTGTGGAGGCAATGTGGCTTATGGAGGGGGAACAGAGCTCGCTTTTTCATGGGCCTAAGAAGAAAATAAAAAAACAAAACCACAGAGCAATGTCAGCATGAATTTCCAAGTCTGTCAGATGGGGAGGAAGCCCTCCATTAGAGCAGCAGAGAGGAGATCAGAGTAGAGAGCTCACAACACGCTCTGCTCCGACAGGCCAGAAGCCGAAAAATGAAAATCGAACACTACAACGAAATAAGTGACGGCCCGGTTAAGCAGCAAGCTCTGCTGGTGGCTGTCGAAGAGATGGGACAGAACCAAAGCAAACAGAGACGGCTCTAGAGGGCCAGTCAGTGAGTCTTAAAAGCGAGTGATGCAGAGATAAAGAGGAGGGTGCAGGGTATGTGCACACAGTTTGGGTGTCTCCGTTTTCTGCTCCGAGGCCGTGCACGCCCACCCGAACTGATCCAGCTCATTAACTCCTAACTGAAGGCATTTAGTCACCGACTTTCTAACGAGGGGCTTGTGGATGTAGTAGCCTATAGCGCTTCCCAGAACAGACTGAGACCATCTCTCTCTCACACACACAGATGTTTAAAAGGTACAGAATGTTCCTTTAACATGGAAACTGAAGTTGAGTAATTAGCGCAGACAGCTCGACAAACCGAACTGCAGTACGCTGGGAGTGATGGGAGTGACTGATGTCGAGCAGACATACTTCATCTTTGCTCGGGTGACCGCCTTGATATATTCTACATGTCACTGTCTGTCTCAAACATAACGTGCCCAATAAAATGAAGCGACTATATGAAAAAATGTTTAAAATCTATATTACATAATGACGGGTGTGGCGAAGCGCCACCCTGAAGTCAACCTGTATCTGAATCAAAGAAGCCATCACCTCGGCAAAAATGTTAAAGATTTAAGAACCAGCTGATAAGATCAACCCGCTGCCTGAAGAACACAAATCAAAACACATTAGTCTGCTTCTTAACATAGGCCGGCCTGTTTCAAGGTACATTACATAACCACTGCATTCTCTGAGCGGCTGAGATACAAACAATAACACAGATGAGAGTTGAAAGGCGGTTTGGGGGACCCCTAACCAGGGGGAACGGCCTTCATTTCCTGCATCAGCAGACAGCACAACTCCATCAGACTGTCTGGCATGTGAGTGAACAGCAATGTTGGTGTTTGATTTGTTATTTAATCCCAGCCAATGCTCTGTGCGCCCTTTGACCCTGGGAGCACGGAGCTGACTGAGCGGGAGGGCACTGACCAAGAAGTCGTACAGGTAATATCTTTATCATGTTCTGTTAGGATCTTAGGCTGCTTTATTCTCTGTCGATTTGAATAATATTACAAAATCTAAAATCTTTCATAAGATGAGTAAAACTTCTATAAATTGTCACTGCAATGGTATCTGACACGTCTTTTAAATCAGAGTTTAGGTATTTCATTGGTTTTCAGTTACTTCAATATTTAATTTAGGATTTTTTACATTTATTTTTTAGTTTTATTTAATGAAGAAAATTACTCCGATTAACTCTACAAAGTTGAGAAATTCAAGTCATATAGACCTTAGTGCTACAACAACTAATCAATCCATTTATCAACATAACTAGGTGGCAACTATATTGATAATGAAAGAACAGTTTTTCCAGGTTCTCAATTGTGAAAGTTTGTCACTTTTCTTTTAATAGTTAGTTTTAATAATTAGATGCTACCCTAATACAACTAACAAATATCCATTTTCATTCAAAGTAAGTATTATTTTTGTAATATATGAAGTTAAAACTTAAAAATGGAAGGCAAAGGAAGACTAACCAATAACCAAACACCTCTGTATGATGCAGTACAGTTAGCACCAAACTAAAATCCAAAAACTAAATCTCCATAAAGTTGAATCAGCACTCACTAAAAACACAAAGTGAACATCGTAACCTTCATGAAGGAAGGACCTATTGTTGCTTTAGCTAGGTGTAGCTCATAGACTGACAACTGGGCCTAAATGACAACAGATCAGAAATTGTGGAAAACCCAATAACTTCATTTTTCATGCATTTTTAATAATGTCTTTTTTCTTCATGGCCTGTGTTAGCCTTCCCCCACTGTTGGACTTCCTTTTAATCTTCATCACGGGGAGTGACGTGGGCTTCTGAGAAAACACTCGTGCCTGTGCACCATCTCATCAACACTGTTCTCTGCAGATGTGAATGTGAGAACATTATGTATCCATTAGCTCGAGCGCGTTTTGTACAGTCACCGTTATCTCGGGAGAGCATTGCCGCAGTCGTCACAGCAGCGGAGGGTCTCTGAGAGCCGGTTGGATTTAAAAAAAAAAAAAAGAAAAGAAAAAACAGCCGACTCAGATCTGCTGCTCTGCTTATCACAACAACCGCACGGTCAAACAGAGAGAACAAGGACATATTCAGAGAAGAGTACAGCCAGTGCTTCCCTACACACACAGACACACACACACACAGACACACACAGACACACACACACACACAGACACACACAGACACACACAGACACACACCCGAGTGGCGCATTTTAAAAATTCATCAGTGCTGCTTACACATTCTCTCTGAGTGCCACAGTTCACAAGGGGCTTATAATGAAATACACTCACATAAATGATCTTTTATCCAATTTAAAAACACCAGTCAAAGCCCCCTCTGGTCTCTTCATATAGTGATGACTCAGGGAATGTGAGTAAGGGAGTAAGTAACAGCCTATAAGCCTAAAAAAAATAAAAACTTCTTCAGTGTTTAAGGGTGTTCGTTTACCCAAAAATCCTGAGAAGAAAGACAGAAAACAAAAGCTCCCTCCCTGATGACTAGACGAGATCTCGCCGCCATTTGATGGCAGAGGAAGCTCTGGTCCATTGTGTGAGTCTGATTAACGCTGGGGGTGGATGAAGGTGTAGGAAGTGGTCACACCCAGGATTGGGCAAAGAGGTGAAGACAAGCTTGTGACTGAAGGAGGCCGAGAGATTAACAAACCACAAACGAAGCAGCTGGAAAATATGAGGGAGTCGGCGCTCCCTGTAGGAAGTTCGGGTGAGTGTGCCTTTTAACCTCTAATCGGCTTAGAAGTGTTTGGAGTAAGTTAATGTGAGTGTGCGGCAAGGAGCAACACCTCTGCTGCCAAGAGAGGAAGTCTGGCCTCTCCAAGGATGATGCTTAGAAGGGAGGCAGGCATTATTTAACCACCAGTGCCGCCTCTCATGGACATCCATAACAACAACACTGCCACCAAACAACAGCAGCTCAAAAACAAGAAGTAGCGATGGTTAGCCCACAGCAAGTCCCATATCACAGAGCGCTGACGACACACACACGGGCTGTGGGCTGAGATAAACAGCTTTTTTGTGTTTTGTTTTTTTTTTTAAACAGAAGATGTGCTCCACCCAAAGACTTGTTTTCCGGTAATTAAGTATGACAGCAGATCATGTAGGGATGTCAGTAAATATCAGCCTCTGGGGGCTAATCAGGGGGGGAAAAAAACACACACACACAGTGTGTACGTGTTTGGCAGAGGCCAAAGGCAAAGCAGTGTTGTTAGGTAAGACAGGGCCACGGCGTCACATGTTTCTGTGTCGCGGCCACAACAGAGGAGAGGAAGGGGCGCAGATGGGGAGGGGCGAGCATGGAGACAAAGAACAAGGGCAGCAAATGTTGTGGAAATTCCTGGACAAAAACCACACGTTTTGCGCCTTGAGGTCACCGCCGGGATGACAGTGACACCACAGCGGAAGCCCTGCCCTTTGTCAGAGACTGGCATGGAGGAAACATAAGAGCGCATCCTCCGTCAGCCTGAGGGGAAAGAGGCACAGATGGGCACGATCCTATGGACACAAACACCCACGCGAGGGAAACACATACGGACTGACTTTTTTCTTTTTTAAATCACCTCACTAACACATAACCCAAAAACAAAAAGCACTCCTGTTGTCTACAGATGGTACATCAATGAGCAAGGGAAGGAAGTGGGCGGAGGCAGCTGCCGCCGGTGTCAGAATGGGAAAATAAAAGAGAGCTGGATAGAAAGGAGACACAAGAGAGGTCAAATCAATAGATGTCCTTGGAGCACCGAGAGCAGGGATGTATGTATGTGTGTGTGTGTGTGTGTGTGTGTGTGTGTGTGTGTGTCCTTCCACCACCACCGCCACTGCAACGTCAGCCCACTGACGAGCACTGGCGTTCACATTTTCCTCCGCCCTCTGCAGATGTACCACATCCTACGGTAAAAAGGATGAGCTGTGATGAGAACAATATAATCTGATCCTTTTATGAGCAGATGAGATCAGCGGCTCCCAGCGCCGTGAAGTTGCGTATGTGCGTCTGTCTTCTCGCTGGGGGATTCAGGTGTAAACAAGCCGCCGATTGGCTGGAGTTAGAGGAGTAACTGGCTCCCACCTGGGGAGATGAGCTTATGCAGTGACATCATCCCTTCCTCGAGGGGGAGTGAGAGGGTTGCTAGTGCAGTGAGCACATCAGTCTGCAACACAAAAGGCATGAACAGTAAAAAAAAAAAAAAAAAAAAACCCATAACAGGCTGGCAGGAGTCAGAGGAGGGTATTTAAGGTTAGCCATTGTTTGGTCCACAGACTCCCAAGTTTTGCGAGTGAACATAATAAATGTTACGGACGTCACCTCATAACATGCTGAAGTCAGCGCTCTGCAGCTTCCCCGCTCGCTCCGGAGCAGTTTCTTCACCACAGCTACTCTCTGATTAAATATAGTCTCACAAGGAGGGAGTTTAATGTCTGTGAGTGACTCATGAATGTGAACATGACGTAGGTGGGAACCAGCTGTGCGTTTAAAAAGTGTGAAATATGACAATCTGTAAGGAGTAAAGTTGGATTTCCGGAGGCTACTTAAAAAAAAAAAAAAAAACTTTCCTCCTTTGTTTTTCATTGTCTTCCTCTCCGCCGTGTCAGATGGTAGATAATTGAAACAAATGAGGGGGCACAGCTGCCAAAGGCACTGCAGCACAGAGGCAATTACACAGCTATGCAGTCAAGTAAGTGTGTGTGTGTGTGTGTGTAGCTTGAGACTGAGAGCGAATGAGCAGCGCTTACCTACTCACCACCACCTTCTCCATTCAATTAGGCTGCAGCAGACCACCCCTCCCCTCTCACTCCTGCCTAAGACAAACTCGATAAACAGGAAGTGAGGCGCCCAGGCACTTCCTGTCTCCCTTCGAATGGGCCTCTTGTTCTCAGAGGCAGCGCAGAGAGGCCGTGGGCTGCGGCTGCAACGACCGCTGCCTTTACAGTTCCCCGCCACCTTTACAGCCTGCACAGACCCTCCAGGCCCTTTGTTTTTGTAGTGAATTCTGTCTAACCCTTTTCCTGCCACCTGACCAACCTGCAAACTGAGCCAAACACAATGAAGCCATTATCCACTTGCCAATTGGGCCACCAAGCAGCTGTAATGAGTTTTTCCATGCCTCCAGGGCACCTGCTGCCACACACAGACAACTTTTACTCTGCAAACGCTGCATGTTACATTTGTCTGATCAGCACTGATTAAGAGTTTTAAACATGTGGCGTGCTACCAGGGTACGCAGAGGTACACTTTCCTGATTTTGTTTACCTTCGTTTAGTTTTATACTTAAAAATATCTCAATGGAATCAAGTTTTTTCAGCAACCAAGGAGCTGCAAAAAGAAGCCTGGTGCTTTTCTTTTTTTAAATTTAAGCGTGTCCGTGACAGCGTGTGCTTGTGTGCTGACTGTGTGGATCTAAATGCGGAGGTGAGGTTAGTGCAAGGCCATCTCTTTTTCTCTCTCCTGAGCCAGCAAGACCAGGCGGCTCCTCAAAACACACCCGTGTGTGAGGTCTGCCCTTCGCACTGACTGGAGGGCAGGTGAAAATAGAGAAGGACGGTCAATTCAAGACTGACAGACCTCCTTTATCTGCACTGACCAGCCCAGTGTCCCTCAATAAGAGTCTAATGTAACACGTGTCCTAAGGATCAAGTAAACTCAAGACACCTCAGGGAGGGTTTTATCTGTTTTCCATCATGATCATCTGTAGGCAGAAGAGCGGGGGGCTCACTGAATCTGAAAAAAGGGAGGATCTTCTTTCGGGACGCCATTCCGTGCCTGATATCAGAAGAAAGTCTTGGAAACGAGGGGAGAGAACCAAATGATCTAAAGCAGACAAACTAAGCGCAGCCATTACCTAGATGATAAGTTATGGAGAGTATCTATTATTGAAGTGCAGGAAGCTTCACTGAATCCTAATGGTTGATTTTGGACTGCATATCCCATTTCTTTAGGTGGAGTTTGGGCGGAGCAGTGAGTGATAAACACAAGCCGGGTTAGAGGAACAATTGAGGCAACGACCGATTATACAACATT
This sequence comes from Scortum barcoo, assembly GCA_023238725.1. Classification (NCBI taxonomy): domain Eukaryota; kingdom Metazoa; phylum Chordata; class Actinopteri; order Centrarchiformes; family Terapontidae; genus Scortum; species Scortum barcoo. Next base: position 20,063,328 of record CM041536.1, on the reverse strand, counting down.
AAAATCTGGCAGATCGATGTGTTTTCCTAGAGGTCTTTGAGAAATAGATTTTCAGCAGACCATCAAACCTTCAATCAAAAATAACGTTTTGTTTTTTTGCTCTTTAGCTAAGCGTCTCAGCATTTTTTCCTGCAGCCAGAATGACAAAGCAGTTTGATTATACACTGCATCAGCCGCAGGAAATAACACCATCCAATTCCTTCATGCAAAGCTTTTAATAGTTTATGAATTAATGAGATTTCTACGGGTTAATCGTAGCTACAGCCGCCCAAATCTTTGACCAAACTTTCCTCAAAGACCGGAGCATTTCAGCTTGATTCAATTCGGTGCCCTCCGAATGACGGGCGGCCGCGAAAAGACGGTGCCCGCCGGGCTGAGGGAAAGGAGCGTGGTGGAGTTTGTTGGTGGAGAATGGCCTCCTTGTTGAGCTGCACGTCTCAGCTCTGTGGAAGCAGTCAGGCCTGCCAAAGATAGCCTAATGAGAGACACATGGAAAACAGTAGGGCCCGCTCTGCTAATACAGCACGCACAGTATGATGATACACTCAGCTATCTGCTGAGAGCAAACACACATGGGCTTTCTGTCATGTGATGGAGGCTCCAGGTCTGAATGTGCCTGCTTTCCAACAACACGTCAACCACAATATATCACACGCCACAAAATGGACTAAAGCTGAATGAGGACCTGACCTACGATTCAACTTCCAACTGTGGTAACTGCCTCGGGACTGTTTTGTGTGTGTGCGTGTGTGTGTGTGTGTGAGAGTGTGAGTGTGAGCGAGTGAGAAAGAGAGAGAAGTTAAGACAATGTTTGCAGTGATTACTGCGAGGTATCAGGCTTTCAAAGCCTGGCTACATAGCGGCTACATCAGAATAGTCACCTCAAGTGAGAAAACTTTTGTAAGACATTCATCCACTGAGAGCTTGAAGGCCATTTCTACAGTATTTTCATATTTGACAAATAGTTACTGTAAGAATACACATTACTTTTCTTTAATCTCTATTTGGACCAGTGACACGTAAATCCCAACCAGACTGGTTAATCTGTCAACAGACAACAAACACATGGAGCCCATGAGATTAAAACAGTGTCACAACCACAAACACATGTTAAACAATACCAGCCCTCTAGAGTCTCCTCAAGTTCAAAAGCTTTGAACACACGCAGGAGTATTAGATTTTTTTCAATATTTTCCCCAATTAAGCATTTAAAATGAAATTGTGACATTTTGGGAAAATATGCTTCTTTAATTTCATGCAGAGCGTTAAATGAGAAGATCGAAGCTGAAGCCAGCTGCTGGCTATAGTTTACCACAGTTTAACACAATATGTGCAGTTTGTTTAATCATTAGAAAAAACATTTAAAGTAAAATGTGAAAATGATAAACAGCAATAACATAACCTGTTGTGAAACCACAACTTGTCATTTTTGAACTTTGTTTTTTGTAAGAATGAAACAAACAAGATGCGTCACTTATTCCAATTGAATGGACAGACCAGTTTCCAGACATGAATGTCAAATGATTGCTTTAGTACATGTTAAACTATTTCATATGGTGTGTTTACATGCATGTGACGACAAAATGTTTCTAATATCTTCTTCATTTGTTCATGATAGCATGCATTCAGAATTCAAATTAACCTGAAGTGTTAATCTATTATATTTATGTAATTTTAGGCTGAATTTGTTGACTCTCAGGACTTTAAACAGAATACAGTTAGCCAAGTACCTCTGACCATAATTACAAAACAAAAATAAACAAAAACGAAGGCTGAGAAATGAGGGACAATTCCAACTTATTACATTTTACGTGACACGATGACAGACTGTTGAATCGCTCCATTTCTAAACAGAATGATCAACAGTGGAGGGGACGCTACTCGACGGAGCGCTGGCAGGCTCTCTGCACTCCACACAATGCTACTGCTGAAAGCTGAAACACCGGAGCCCAGGGGACGGAGGGCTGGCCCGGGCCGAGGTCAACGAGGACCTGTGTTGAATGGGTGTGCCTCCGAAAACACACATCAATCAAGCCATATAACATCACCGCCAAGCCGCCTGATTGGCCAGAAGGAGACGCCGAGGGAGAGGAAATGCTAAAAATAGACGTGCCGGCCCATTTTGGCTTAATGAGCCCATCAGTGCGCCGTCCAGGTCCCACCCTTGCCTTGATCGTGACTGGAAGGAGGGCGGGGGGACATAAAGACCTCTGGCACAAACCTCGTTTTCACAAGGCTTCTGTGCGTGTTTCACCAAGGTCCTACAGTATATAACACATGTACAGACTCACAGATACACACACAATTAAATGATAGGCTGTTATTCATACTGAGAGCAGCAGTGAAGTGTAAACAAAGTTCTGAATCACGGCGAGGCCTAATCTAATCCAGCTGTGCTGTGTGTGTCTGCGCTTAAGCTACAATTTTATCCTCGCCATCAAAACGCTCCTCAGAGAACCAGAAAGTTATATTTAGACTTTATACAGCAGTTAAGGCAGGCTAAGGCTGGCTAACCCCACAACCACAAGAGAGGAGAACCAGATCCTTTCTGCCGCGACTGCCAGAGAGCCTAACTTAAATCATCTAACCCTTTCTCTCTCTTAAGCACAATAACTGGCTATATGAGCGCCGAGGAGTCAGTCAGGTTTTTAAATGAACCATTTACATAATATTTGCTCCAGGTCTATCTGCAGGGAGCCAAACAGAATGTAAATTCGAGGGGTGACAGCCAGAAAAAAAAAAACAAGAAAAAAGGAAAAAGAGCAAGGTCTGTTAAGTCAATGCTCCGCAAACAACAAGAACAGAAAAAAAATAGAAAAGGGAACACAGTGTCCAAATCAACAGCGCTGCACAGCCGAAGGGGCACGCAGGAGGATGAGAGGAAAAGTTGGGCAAGCCTGGCTGACAAGATGACTTCTGGCCGCATGCCATTCCAACCAACTAGTCTCCTACCCTCCTAACAAACCCTGTAACCAGCGATGTCCCCTTCACACTCCTCCCCTTCGTCCTGCTATAGGAGGTTGGCTATGTGCCATCACTGTCCCTCTGTCCTCAACTCCCTCCCTCTCTCTCCCTCTTCCTCCTCCCTTCCCACATCTCAAGATCCGCCGTGTGTCTGACTACAGCAGAATCTCTGCTTGCTACAGCAGCACTGTCCTCAAATGTCTCCTACAAAACCGCAGCAGCATAACAGAGATGGTGAATGGGGAGCAGTGGAGTGGGGGGGGGTCAGGTCAGATGGAGAAGTTAATGAAGGTCTGAAAATAAGCTGATGCCAAAAAAAAGCCAAGTATGATGTCAACAACAACAACAACAACAATCATCAACAACAACAACAACAGTAAGGAGGAAGGAAAAGGTCACGAAAAGAGACGGAGTGACAGCCATTCTGGTTAACTACCGATAGAAGAAGCAGTCGCAGCACACCAGGACCCCCATCCAGTCGGCGGCGAAGCAGAGAGCCGGGGTGACGAGGCTGCAACCCGTTCAACCTCCGCGTCTGAACGCTCCTCTCTCTCTGACGAACTCGGCTACAGGTGCAGCAGCTCCGGCATGGCACCTTGCGTAATCATGCGGCCTCTGACTTTTAACGCGCGGGTCACAAAGGACGGATGACGCACGTAGGCCGTTCGGCGAGCCGGCCAAACAAACACAAAGAAATATACTTAAAAAAAAAAACAAAACAAAAAAAAACAAACCATTCAGAAAATCAGACACACTTCTCTGAGCATGTTTCTCTTTCCTTCTCTCCTTTCCAACTACTGCAACTGCCTGCCTCACTTTCACACTCTTGCTTGCTTTGCTTCTCTCTCTCTCTCTCTCCCTCCCTCCCTCTCTCTCTCATTCGCTTGCTGGCTCCCACTTGAAAGGCGGGAAGATTAGCTTGGCAAACAGAGTCCCATAAACAAACTGCTGACTGCTGGGCAGTACGGGGTGGACTGCAGGGGAGAAAGAGATGGACAGAGAGAGAGAGAGAGAGAGAGAGAGAGCAGAGAGAGAGAGAGAGAGAGAGAGAGAGAGAGAGCAAAGAGAAACAATCCCTTGGAGGGAGCAATCTCAGCCATCTGTATACATCTTAAACAACGGCTAAACATCCCATCTCCACCCATCACTCACGCCGACCAAACACATGTTCTGTTTGCTAAATCTGAGGCAAAGTCAAATCCTGTCAAACCTCTCTGGAAAGTTAATCGGTACAGGAGCAGGTTGACAGCCTCCTCATGTTTTTGCACATGAAGTGATACGTAACTAAACCATAGCAGAAGATGGCTAATTGTCAACTCATGAGTCAATACTGAAGGGTGGAAACTAAGCAAGGGATGTACACCTTTTCTCGCACGTATGCAAGAGCTGGAGTCTTCATTCACAGAAATGATGCAGAGGTACGGGATGGGAGGGGCTAGTGCGGAGACAAGCCCCCAGGAAGCGAGCCAATCACCGCAGAGTACTCTTGTCATGGTGTGGGAAAATAATAATTTTAGTAATTCAGCCCGTCAAGAAAAAGACAACAGAGACAACAGACACAACAGAGACAACAGAGACAACAGAGACGACAGATGAAGAGGCGACAGTCACCTTCAGAAGACAGCAGCTATGTAGCAACCATGCGTGTGTTTGTGTGTGTTTTTCTTTCACAGATTTATCAAAAGAGCTCCTGAGCGGCGAGATATTTTTTTTTAAACAACAGTCAGACGTGGCTGATATTTCCACCAAAACTTCAGACAACAAAGCGCGTCCTTCCCTATGCTGCTTCCTTCTGCTCTTGTTCCCTCTCTGATAAAAAGATGAGAGAGGCGAACTGCAGCAGCCCGGCAAAGCATTTTTGTATCCCATGACGTCATTCTCCCTCCTCCCCTCCTCCTCTCTGGAGGCATGTCACCGGGAGCTGCAGCTAACAGGCCTCCTCTTTCACTCTTCAATCACCTCATCCCTCTCACCTGCACAACAAGAGCACACATGTGACACCATCAGCTCACAGATCACAGAGGGGGCTGGGAACAGAAACACACACACACACACACACACACACACACACACACGTACTTGCACACGTCTTGCACACATTTCCCAAGTGAAAGCACAAATGGGAGGAAGGGAGGAGGGGTACGTGGCAATAACATCGTTGTCGCGTTTTCGGCTGCGTGATGAAGCGGGTGTTTGGCTCTTATTAGCTCCCCTTTGTGTTTCAGTACTTAAAGAGTCAGGATGTCAGTTGTGTGTGTGTGTCAAGTACAGCTGAATGGAAAGGCCGAATGCCCCGCAACAAGGCAAAGAGGAAAAGGTGTGCCGGAGGAAAAAGTGTAGAAGTGAAACTGCCATTAAATCAACTGTCATTTTCAACAATATGCTTCCCTAAAACTTTTGGGCGTTATCATAAAAATCCAGACGAACAATAAAAGCAAGGCATCCGCTGCGGTTAAAAGGGGTTGAATTCGAGAAAGCTGCGCGACTCAGTGGGCAGAAAGACAAAGAAAAGAAAGTTCCTCATGAACTTGTGACTTGGAGAGATAACACCATGGAGGGGAGGGAGAGAGACCGAACCACTCGGGCAGGAGGGGAGGAGGAAGGGGGGAGACCCAAACTCGTGACCGGGTTTTGAAAACGCCAGCACATGAATGGAGGCCGCTGCAATCATGTCAAGGGAAAAGTGGGTTAGAGGGGGGATTAAAAAAAAAAGTAAATAAGAGGCAGACCCACATATTGCTACACACGAACACACACAACGTTGCTAAGCGATGGGACGGCAAGAGGGGGGCATCTCTGTAGTGAGGAAGGCGAGAGAAACCTGGAGGAGAGGAGAGGAGAAAAGAGAGATCAGCTTGCTCTTTTCGCCTAAATGGAAGAGAGGGAAACAAAAGAGATGAGAGCACCCCCCTCCCTCCACATACACTTACACTTAAAGCGAGACTGACAGGTTTCTCCTGATCCAGCCTCGCACGGACCGAAGCACACGTGGGCGCCACTCTGGTGGGTGGCATCGGGGGAACCCTCGAAAGGAACTGAAATTGTATTACAACAGACCTGATTAGCCGTGGTTGATGATTTTATTTTATGGCTTGCACCAAAACTGACCACCAAAAAACAACACAAACAGCAGAGATTTATCATCAGATGAAACCTCGGGAGATATTTACATCATCACAATAAATAAGGAGAAGTAATAATCTGTGTGCACAATAACGTTGCAAATCACTGAAGACTCATTGCTGGACATGATAAAGTGCAACAAAGTCTCTATGAGTGGAGATATGACAGGAGTGTGAGCTGTAACACAAAATAAAAAAAAAATAAATAAAAAAAAACGTGCTCCTCCTCTTCCTCCTCCTCTCCATTAAACACACACCACAATCATGAGCTAACTGAGCCGGATCTCTTACCTATTTAGCGTATAGGACCCGTTTCTTTTAAACCTCATCCTGGACGACAGGAAGCGGATAAAGAAATCCAGAATTGACGGCGAGTTCAGCTTTCTGTCGCAACCCCGAAACAAGCGAGCCCCGCCGCGTCTGCGCCTCTCTGCTCTGCCCCTGAATGAGTGGAGGCTGCGGAGCAACACACACACAGAGAGAGAGAGAGAGAGAGAGAGAGCCATGAGCCGCGGAACGATATGGAGTTGCTTTTGTGTGTTTTTTTTTGCAGCTCTCCCTCCCTCCTCCAACACCTTTTTCCTCTCTTCCTATCGTTTCTTCCCCAGACCTCCTCTTTCTCCTGTGCCCCCTCCTCCTCCTCCTCGGTGTAGTTTCCGTGAGGCAGGGTTTAACGAGACTTCAACACTAGAAAGCGTTTCGGTCCAAAAACAAACAAAACAATAAAAAACAACAGAAAAAAAGAAATTAGAGCTCGTATCGGTCCGCAGATAAGTTGGAGTAAAATGTGGATTTGTGGAGGAGGCTGTGCCGGCTTTGTGTTTGCAGCCTCGCTGACGCAAACAGCCGCTTTTCTTTTTTCACTTCACACGAGAAAAAACACCCAGATGAAACTTGAAGCTTTTCTCACAGCGTGTCCACATATTCGCCCCTTACTTCGGCTCGGTTCGGCTGCATGAAACCGAGCTAAAAGCGACGATTAAATAAAAAAAAAAAAAGCGAGTTTATAAGCCGGCGGTCCCTTTATGGAGAAATGGTTATTGATGCGAGCCATTCACGATCCTGAGGAGGCTCTCATGTTTCAGCAGCAGCTTCCTATCTGAGGAGCTATATATAAATATATATATACACACACACACACACGTTTATATTCCTCCATATGCTGAACACAAACCAGACTCCTCCACCCGGACACAGCTCCTGTCGTCGCCTGCAGGGTGAGACAGATTTGAAGCTAAGAATAGGGATGAGGAGCCATTAATGCCATTTAAATCCAAAGTAGCCCTTCCAAGTATATGTGTGTTTGTGCCTTTCTAACGCACACACACTTCACATTACATGATACAGGAAGCAGGTGCTCAACATGCAGGAGCTTTTTGATTGATACATTATTTATTAAGAGGATGTGGTTTAATAAAGAAAGAATGGATGACTTTATGGGAGTTCTGCTTTGGCGAGCGCAGGTGGATGTTTGCCTCCTGTAATGAAGAGAAAACTGGACATCTTCCTCCTTAATTACAGTCTGCTGCACCAGCGAACCCTTGACCTCACACCAACCAGGTGCTGCCGGGAAGACAATGACTGAGTGACCAATGACAATGAGCGGCAACCTCTGGCCGGCTGGTGAGTAATATCCACGCGGTGCAGCATTTTCAGCATTCTCTCTCGACAAACACGGCAAGAAGTGACAACCAAGTGAGTTGCAGGAATGTTAAAAGTTGTCGAAGGTGACAGACTGGGCTGGGGGGGGGGGGTAACTTAAGGTGACTTTGAGCAGACACAGAGGTGACACTGTCCCTCTATGTCACTGGCTTGACAATGATAAAGTGTGATCTTTATCACTGTCTCAAGTGTGTATGCATGCCCTTGGGAGGGGGGGGGGGGGGGACAAAGCCCAATGTGTGGGTATGTGTACAGTAGATACAGCTAGTCAAAAGCTCTTATTTTGTCAAGTTTGTGCGATAAAGGGTAAAAAAGAAAAAAAAAAGTTGGAGAAGGGAAAAGATGGATGGATGGAGAGAAAGGGAGTGGGGAATATGTTGAGCAGAGGGCCAGACCACAAAAGACTTTAAAAAATGGAAAGAGCAAATGTGCTTTTCTTACAGCCAACTGAGGAAGCATTGGGAAGGGGACGAAGACGAGAGCGGGGTCCCACACTGGACTGAAATCCAGGATAATGTTTGTGCTTACATGTGATGTGTTTTGGTGACTCCAACTTGTCAAGACTGAAGTCAAACTTTTAATGAACTATAAATTATCGCCAGGATAATGACAAGACGGAGATTAATTAAAGGACAGGTCCAGCTCACCTAAGGCGCAAACATTCGGTTCAAAGAATCCAGAGCACAAGAAAAAAAAAAAACAAAAAAAAAAAACTAATAAAATAAAACATCTCATTAAATTTTGTGTGCACAGGTCCTGTGGGAAGTACAAAATGATGAATCCAGGCAAGCGGTAAGTTTAAGAGCATTTAAGGCTATTCAGCATTACATCATGGGAGTGCGAAGTGCTTGGAGTGTGTGTGTGTGTGTGTGTGTGTGATTCCTCTACTCCCGCAAAAGCACTCAGGGTTGGTTTCAATGGCTCCAAGCTCGTTTATTACAGTAAGAGCAGCCTGGCACCAGAACTGCTGATCAATCGCATCACTGCTGAAGCTACTGCTGCTCAGTCAGTCACTGCAGAGTTACACAACAGCCACTGGGGGAGAGGAGGAGAGGAGGAGGAGAAGGAAGAAGAGGACTATAGGAGGAAGAGTGTTAGCAAAAGAGGCTATGGGACAGAGAAGACTTGTTGTCAAAAAAAGAAAAAAAGGAATGCATGGTGGAAGGAAAAGGGTGGACGCTGCAGACCACAGAGGCACAATTAGACTGAGCTTTATTGATGCAGTTCAAAAACACCCCCCAGTACTCCCCCTCCTTTCCTCCTCTTATTCAGTCTCAATCTATTCCTCCCTTCCTGCACTCATTCATCGCCTACACCTTAACTGCCCTTGATTTTATTGCTCCTTTCGCAGCCCCTTCATTAAGCTAATTTGAGCTTTCTTGCTTCTTTCGCAATCCTTACTTTCTATTGAAGCCTTCTTTTTCATGCATCCCCCCCCCTTCACCCCAATCCCTCCCTACATTCCTTCATCCTGCGTGCATGTTGCGCAAGAACGATGTGAACTTTGAGAGTCTGTTTGTGCATACTAATGCCATTAAAAAGATGCACATTGATTCCCCCCCCTTTTTTTAATTTTCTCGAAGGGAGAGAGCAGCAGATTTTCCCAGAAGGTGCTGATATTCGGGATAAAATAATCAAACGCTCGTCAACTCGTCTCCTCTCCCCGCCTTGTCCCCGGTGACAGGGAAGCTTCCAGAAAACAGTCCTCGTCATAGAAGCGCCCTGTCCCCTCCACTCCTCTGCAGGCTTTCCAGGAATACATTGCACAGGACTGCAGTGCACAAACGCAAGCAAATGGACACACACACACACACTCTCTCGCTCTGTACTGTGGCTCCAGCAGCTCAAGTGCATGTATGAGAGGAGAGCTTAAGGAAGGCCGTGTAACTGCATCTGCCAAGTTCCCCAACACAGAGGCGATACTTACAGAAAGCACACATACACTCTCTCTCTCTCACTCACACACACACACGTTTCTGCTGTCATGCTAAAAAAAAAAAAAGATGAATGTTACAAAACTAATGTGTGTATTACGCAATTTAATGCACACAGGGTCTTTGCTGCCAAGTACCAAGAGCCTACTGTTTCTCTCACTCACGCCATAAATAAATATGTTTGGGCACACACACACACACACACACTGAGCACAGTTAGATGTGTATGTGATCTGGGTCTAGGCCAAGGGGAGCAGTATGAAAGGGCCTATATATACTGGCGAGGCTGGGCGACGCCAGGGGTTGGTCAGTCTGTCTGTCTGCCTGTCCTACAGCGAGGGGACAGTATAAATCACTGCTCACAGTTACCTCAGCGGGTCAGTCTGTCTGTCCACTTTAGGCTTCTCTGAACGTCCGTCACCTCAAAAGCCGAGGACGCCTCCGATAACACAGTCTGATGCCGGCCTCTCAGTACACGGAAGCTCGCAAGAGTGAAGTTTGAAGTTCCCGGAAAAATGACAGCAATGTTGACATTTTCTCAAATGTCTCCTGAATCCCCCCGTCCCCAATGCCCCAACCCCTCCCACCTCCCCCCTCCCAAAGGCAAATGTTATGTCTGGGTATTTCTGGGCTCTGCACCCAATCAGTATTATCTTTCTATATCTAGACAGCCTGCGTTTCCAATTCAAATTCCAGGAAATGAAATGCAACCCTAGCCATGCACTGATCACTGTGGAGGCATTTTGAGAATGTGAAGCTCAGTGCCAGCCTTGAAAAACCATCTAACTTGCAAAATAAATAAGTACAATTTTGTCATTTTCCATTATTATTATTTCTGCCATGACAGTCTTATGAGGACAATATACTGCTAGCTGTCAGCGAAGAAGCTGAGGTCATGTCCTTTAATCCATCAAATCGACTGATTCTTTCTGCTCCATTCAATCAACAGGAAACTTAATCTGCAACTATTTTAATATGTTGGACTGATAAGGACAATAATACTTAAATTTCTCCTCAGAAGATTGGAGGGAGTTTAAATTCCACTTAATAAAATTAAACAAGGTGGGTTTTTCTAAAGGCTGATCAGAGTTTCTTAAAACCTAAATGTGTTTGGATTTGACCACCATTAGGTCAGCAAAAAATAAATAAATGAAAGTATTTCCACACCAGAATTGACCTCATGGCTGTGCGGACTTTGAAACACGGTTATGACAGTCATGTGTGAAAATGTGTCTCAATATCTTTGCATGATTCAGATTCTGCCAAATATTTTCAAAGATTCAAATATAATGACTGAAGACGAGAAAATCATTCATTCTTTGAGCTCTTCACCGCTCTGCACCACTCTGCACATCCTGAACACGACACACAGTCATGACACTTTGTTTGAAACTGGTATGCTGATATGTGGAGCTGCTGAGGATTGTGGGACTATGATGCCACCTGCTGTTTACCAGAAACAATGCAACACTCGTGTGGAAAGAACAAACTAGCATCTCTTATGTTCTCATTCTTTCTCTGGGGCCGCTGTGTTAAGTGAGCGGTGTTGGGCCTGAGGAGGCCGCGATGAGAGAATAAGAGAGCGAGTTTGGGGGGGACCAGGGGTGCAGGGTGATATCCTGTTGACTGGTATGTCGTCTGGTATCGCTGGCATGTGAATAAAGGCTTTGCACCAGTGATGGAAGGCAGAAGGTGAGGAGAGAAGATTAAAAAATAGAAAATGACAGAAGGAAGCAGAGGGAAACGGCGCTGATGCCTCGGCGACGTCTGGAATCGCTGGTATGTGAAAGACATCGAGGGCATGTAATGAATGCAGGGAGATGAAGGGAAGCAAAGCCTCTAGGGTGAGTTGCTGGCTCTCTGGGCACCTATACGATCATTTGTGGAGAAAATGTAAGATTAAAAGAACACATTTGAAAGCTTCTGGGCTTTTTCCTCAAAGCATACTTTCAGTATGAGAGAGATAAATCCCGGTGAGGTTTTCACATCAGTGGAAAACCTTCAAACTTAATATGAGAGAGGATGAGATGAAGACATAAACCATCCATGTTTCTTTAGAACTGAATGACTGCGGCCGGCAATCGTGATTTGAATGTCCAAATAATTAGAAAAACAACCTAACCCCTGAACCCTCACTTGAAAATATAAAAAAGAAAAGACAGAAATTCATAAAAGAGCAGCACAGAGAAGAACAGAACTATTTATCTCTGTGTCTGCCTCTGGCTGGTGGTGGACTGGTATTGCTGGTTTAATACTGCAGCCGCTTGATGTGGTCATGTGATACTGGACTGGAAAGAGCCGACAGAGCCTGGTGCACGCTGGGAAGGCCTGCAAGCCATGATTATGCAACAAGATCTGATTTCATGCTCAGTGGATCTCTCTCTCTCTCTCTCTCTCTCTCTCTCTCTCTCTCTCCCCTTCTGTGTTATCCTTTCTCTTCTTCCTTTCTTTCTACTTTTATCTACATTTCTCTTTACCGACCATCTCTGACATTTCTTTTCCTTTTGAGTTGCTTCCAGTCTCATCCCTCAAACAACACACACACACACAAAGCTCAGCGCTCCTCCCTCTTTGGAAAACAGTGAACTCACATGATAGGCAAAAATCAATATGATTGACCAAACAAAGTTACCTAACGATGACAGGTAAGCATTTTTTTGCCTGCTATCACTGCTCCTGCCCACTAGACTGTCATGTGAACTGGACACGTGCTTCCCTCTGGTGGTGAAAAAACATTACTACCAAATACTGTGTGCAGCAATTCAATCTGTCTTCCCTGAAGTCGAGTTAGCGTGGCTGGTTGTGTTTTGAAGAGTTGCAACACGCAGATAACTGCATGACCTTTAGACTGAAGAAGACTGAGGAGGCCTTGAGCTGCCACCATGGTTTACTTAATATTAAAGAGGTGGTAATATTAGCAGCCCACAGGCAAAGGAGAGTGAAAAAAGAGAGCCTGGCAAGCTGGTCGAACCAGAACAGCTGAGGAAGGTTGACAACATGTGAGGGCAGAGCAGCAGTAACGCGTTAACTAACTCTTTCACTGTCTATCTCGAGGTTCAAAAACACACAGGATATTAAGTTCAAGGACATTTCAATAACTTTCAAGGTCACTGCCATTTTATTTCTTTTATCAGGCTCCTCATCAGCTCTATAAAAACACAGCCTAGCCTACTTACTGTCCGATCACACACCAGAATACACACAGTCTTACTTTGTGATTTCACGACTGTTTTACTCATCATTAACAATTGTGGCTAAATCCATGCAGATTTCCGTCAGAGGTTCACAGAGGCGTATTGATATAACTGGTACCTTTTTTTTTTTTTTTTTTTTTTTTTTTAAAAAAAAGGAGTACTTTCATGGCTATGGCCCTTCAATCATATTCAGAAGTCTTGCGTGTTTTTTTTTTCTCCAACAAATAAAGAGCTTCAACATACTCATACACTGACAATCAGTCAACGCCCTTGAAGACACACACAGATTTCATGGAAGTCAGTGACTGAATTAGGGATTTACTACACAAAATTCAACATGCTACGGCCCCAGGTGATATTATTTAAGCCTTTTGGTGCAACTAAGCTAAAGAAAAACAAAAGGAATAGATCAGAATTAGGTATATCTCAAAATTGAAACAATGTGTGGATTTTTATTATCAAAACTGAATTATGTTATTATTTTCCCACATGACAGATGCAGGAAAAAAAAAAACAAATCAAACAACTTTTTAGATCAATTTCTCAACTATTTGTGTAGCAGTGTTAATGTAACCCGTCCTGATCCGCATTACCAAACACTGAGCTGCGAGCTGAGCCTGACAGCAGCGCAGCTGTGAGTGACTTAGATCCAAATCCAAAGGACAGGGAAATGTGAAGTGGCATTCTTTTTAATGTATTCAAATCTTCAGACACACGGAGCGAGTCACAGCAGCTCTGAGCTGATGCTAGAAAAGGCTTGCTAATCACCATGCTTGAAACGGCTCCGTTTCTTCCATGCAAGCTGCCTCAAAAGCTGCCAGCAGTTCTGTAACCGCTGGTATGTGCAGTGGTGTGTGCATGAACGTGTACATTATCCAGTCAGTGACCTCTAACCACCTTTGACCACAGCTGCTCACCTCCCAGCTGGTAGATGTGCACTTCAGATAGATAACGCTTTTACACAAGCTTCAGTGAAGGCGTCACTCTAATATAAAAAGCGAGGGGGAAGTAATATGGCACGGTCAGCCGCTCCGAGCAAAGTCAGAAGAAGCAGCATGAAGAATTTATGTGTTATTAAAGTCTCCGGGATAGAGGAGATGAAGAAAGTGTTGCAATAGAAAGTACTGAAGGGAAAAATACACTTTGAATGGTGAAAGCTGTCAAGAGCTTTGGAGATGTTTACTTAATTGTTTGGGACGTTAATGTGCTGCTCTCAAGAGGATGGTAAAAATACTCAGAAGCCACTTCACTACACTATCGAATTAACAAATATAAAATATGGCTCAAAGGCTGATTAGCAGTATTCAGCCATGCAGCTGCACAGAGCCAGTATCACTGACAACAGAAGGGACACATCGACTAATCGAGATGAAGGAGACTGAAAGACGGAGAAAGACACGTGCAGTTAGAGACGGAGCTCACGTTGACGCTTTCTGATAAACTGAGCAGTGACAGACGCCCAGCTGGAGCCCGCAGGAGGAAAGCAGCACTTCCTGTGTTTGTGCATCTCACTGCTTGCCTTCCCCCTGCCTCCCTTCAGCGCAACGAGCAGCGAAGACTTCCTGCTAGCTCCTGCTCTGGACTCCCCCGGCCTGGCGGAGAGGCAGAACAATGAGGAGGAAAAAGGAGAGCACGTTACAGAACAGGGTGGGGCAGAGAGGGAGATAAAGGAATAACGCGCGCATGCGCGCGCACACACACACAAGCCCAACACGAGGCCATATGCAAACAGAGGCGAGGATACAGGCGTACACGAGGACACACGCAGGCCAAACAAGCAAACATGCAGCCAGAGCACAGATAAGGGCAATAACATCAAGTGCACAAAAAACACACAAAAAAAGAGGAAGGATGGAGACCAAAAAAAGACCAACATCAAACAGAGACTGATGACCTGCAAAATGTTTGGTTCCTTCATTCAGACAGTATCAAAACAAAAAAACATGAAGTGTGAAGTGTCCCATCTGATTGCACTTTATTTGTGCCCTAACCCCCCCTCCTCTCTGGCCCTGAGCAGCTCATGAACTCACCAGAGCGGACTGAAACCCCTGACCCACTGTTCCTCTTTGAGAGGAAACGGATGTGGGGAATGCATCTCACTCGTTCTCAGTTGCTCTCCTCAAACACACACACACACAAATGTGCAAACCAACACATTGTCCAAAGGTTGAGGACAGAAACGGCGTACAGAGCGGATATCCAACATTTTGTACACATATAGCCTCATCCAGAGCCATAGGTAGACCTTTACTATTTCTATCTGTCGCTCTCGTCAAATCCTGGCTTTTGAAGCAGAGTGAGGAAGGTCACAGTGACTCTACTGAACGTGTCAGAGGGAATCTGATGATTAAAAAAGGGATATTCCACATATCTCGGCTTTGGGAAGTCAAATATGTAACTGAAAGCCAGAGCATGGTATTTGAAGGACACACATTTATCTGGCAGGGGAAGTCCAGTGAAAGATGCAGTTCAGTTATGTTATGGGAAATGTATGATTCAGCATTTTTAGACGATGCTTTATCCTTACTCGGGGCTAAAATTAGGATAAGCTAGTCACTGCTACTTTAATTTTGACCACTCTGTTTGTTTTGTTGTTTCAATTATTACTCAAGGACAAAAGGTCACCAGCTGAAAACAACAAAAATACATTAAAAAAAAAAAAATTCTATTTTCAATGTGTCCATCATAAATTGGAAGTACAATATAAATTTGCTGAAGTTCTTCTTTAAGAGCTCATTTGTCTGTAAAATCTCGTGTTTTAATTCTTCAGGATGTGTGATGTTTTTTAATTAAATAATTTTACAGGCCAACATATGAATACTGACATCCATAAATAATACCACTATTGCTAAAGAAACATCAGTCAGGGGTACGTCATTGTGCAAAAATGGCTCTGCAGATTAGTTTCTTGACTAATCAATTAATCAATTGTCAATAAAGTGTCAGGCAATCGTAAAAAAAATGCCAAGGTGATGCAGTCAAATAGCTTGTTGTAGTCCATCAATCAGTTTACGATCACGTATTGCAAAAAAGAGCAGCAAAAAAGCTGAGAAGATAAAAGATAACTCAAATGATTTATCAAAATAGTTGCCAACTAATAGTTGCAACTATTTGTTATTGTGGCTGAAACACAGATCTGAACTTCTGTTAACACACAAATATTCAAATTTACATAAGCCAACAGACACATCAAACCACAGAGGAAAATCACAATTCATCTAACTCTAACACTTTTAAAAATAGATCTGTTTTGGCATGCGGTGTGTTAGTAATGTGAATGTGACCAAGTGGAGCTCAGGGCAGCACACAGAACAAACAGCACTGCCAGTGACAATGACAAGCACTAACTTGTTGCATAATAATTGGACAACGCAGACCAAGCACAACCACTTCTCAAAAAAGCTGAACATAACCAGCTCTGCTCTGCGGCGGCATCACGCAGGGAGTACCTCAGGACGAGGACGAGGGCAGAACAGAAGCGCGGTGCGGGGAGGAGATAAGGAGAAACGGTACGAGACAGGAGGCCAGGAGTCAGCGCTGCTTTCACAGATCTTCTCCCTCTCTCGCTCTTTATGTAGGCTAATCTCCTCCATCTCACCTCCCTGAGCTGGCCAGCTCACTTAGCCTCATTTAACCAGCTAACAGCCGATAATAAATCAGCAGCACACTCCTCTCACCTCTAATCTGTCATGCACACTCCCCCTGATATATGACTCAGTCCACTCTGGCCTCCAGTGTGAGGCAGCTACTGTGCTGGGAGTATGGGTCAGACAGACAGACAGACAGACCAACAGACAGCAGGAAACCAGAGCGTGAAGATAAAACTGGAGATAAAGGATGAAGCAGAAACTCTTAACTCCAGTGATAAAAGGCTTTAATCAGAGCTGAGTATCATGTAAAGAGTTTTAATATCAGTGTCAATGCAGTTCCTGAGTATCAGTAACAAGATGTTTTGTACCTTGGTTTGGGAAATTTGAACATGTTTAGCTTTTTTCCCCCCCGTTTAACAAAATATGCCAATACCTGCACAACAGCGTGGGGCGATTTGTTCAAATTTTACAACAGACCAGTCAGCGTGAGAACTGGCTATTATATAAATATATAAATATATTTGTGAATTCACCACCATCCCCGAGACCAAAGAAAGACAATTGACTTTGTTTAGTTTCACTTGTTTCTCAGAATACAAATGTTCTGTCTCCAGGAGAAATAAGAAAAAGGAAGAAAAAAAAAAAAAAAAGGATAGCCCAATGAATCACTGATTGATAAAATCTTTGCCTAAATTAATATGTATTAATAAAAAGTATTCAATACTGATTTTCAATATTTGACAGATTTTGATAATGATAATTAATAATAATTAATGATAGAGCTATTCTGGACTGAAAAACCACTGAGGTTCGATACCCAAACCATCCACTGACATACAAACTAGATGACATTTTAAAAACCTAAGGTCTTACATGACCTATCTTGCTAGTTAGGCTGGTTTAGTCTGTCTACCACCAATTAGCAAATTACTCTGTCTGGTCAAACGGTTATCTGAGGACATAGAAAGGCACAGTTGGCCTCTCACACTTGTAATACGTTATACATGTCAGCGAGACATGTTTGTTGACTCTTTTTGAGGGTCGGACCTGATGGTGAGAAGTCCTTCCTTCCCCTGGCTTCCTGGATTAAACTGTGGCAAAGTGAACTAGCCGGCCTCGCTCCCTCACCCAGACCCCGCCCCCCCCCGGTGTTCACAGCCAGTCTTAAGCGCAGCTAGCTTTTAAGCGAGCCCCTAATGCTACTGGGCCGGTGGCTCGGTGTTGGCGCTCATCACGAGACGCCCAGCTCAGAGACCACCGGTGATTAAAAGGGCTTTGAAAAAAGGTCACGTTTAGACGGCTGGGAGCACACAGAGAAGAAAAGGCCAGTGTTGTGACATGACGCCAGACTTCGATTGTGTTGAAGTACAGGGGTGTGTGAGTGTGTGTGTGTGTGTGTGTGGACAGAGTGTGTTCCCCAACGTGGCCCTCTGAAAGCCCTCAGTCAGTCAGACTTATCCGTATTTACGCACGCACACTTCCTCAAGGGGATATTAGAGGCCTTATAGGGGTCAAATCCTCTGTTCTGTGTCTTGTGTTTCTGTGTTGTGTCCGGCCCCGAGCTGTTCTGCCTCACTCCTGAGAGGCTCGATCAGCAGCTCCCATACAGTGACTCCAACCCAGCGGCGGAAATCAGACGACCCCGAACTCCAGCTCCCTCTCTGTTATCCCTTTGCCGTCATTCCAAGTCAAACTATTCCCTCGAAAACATCTCCCTCTATCTCCTCCTCCACCTCCTACTCTTCCTCCTCCATATCCTTTTTTAGATGTGAAGCACCTCATGGAGCTGACTTGTGACACACTCGCTAACACACACATTCGTGCTCAGCAGGCTGCAGCAGGCTGTCCACAAGTTAGCCTGCAGATGTGGACGCGCTGCATCCTGCAAGCAAAGAAAGGAATCACTGTGGCAATTTTAACATTAGCGCCAGCTTTAGGCAACAGGTGCTTTTTTTATTCTTTGATTGTTTTTTGTGGATTTTGTTTTACAGCATTACTATTAACATTGAACACCTCTTAAAATATATTTAAATATATTTAAATAAAAGACAGATACGTTGACGGATACAGGAGCTTTACATCTATGATAACTTTTTAGAGAATCCAAAGTCTCCTTTAAAGCAAAAATGACAAAACACTACTTTTAGCTTCTGAGATGTGAAGACTAGCTACCTTTCTGTTTTATATAGCTTCAGATGGAGTATATTTGGGTTTTGGGCTATGATTTGGCAAAACAAGGAATGTGAAGCGACCTCTTTGGACTTCAGATAAATGCAATGGACTATTTTTTCCCTATTTTTTCAATTGATTTACTAAACAAATAACTGGCTGATCAGAGAACAGTGAAGGCAATCATTAGCCGTGGTCTTAAGCTGTTGGTGAAGGTGATTATTGGCAATAGTCTCCTATAAAGAGTGAATCAAATAAACACTGTCTTATGGACTCTGAATGTCAGGTCTGGAAAACTGTGTAAATTAATTCATCATGTTGACTAAATCTGCAAGTCTAAACTGCTGCTGATGCTGCTGTTGTTATTCTCTTCGCTAATGGGCAATGCAGGTTTGAAGCCTCGGCGCCGAAAGACACTGGCTGGGTGCAGGTTTGGGTGCTTTGCATCAAGTAGATTAGAGTTTGACTCCTTAAAAACAAAGACACACCTTGTTTTGACTTTAATCCCACTCCTACAGCTACACCCGCCACCTCCCCTTCCCTCCATCTCCGTCCACACGCTGTCCGCTCGCTCCCTCGCTTGGCTGGGTCGGTGGCAGGAAGCTGAGGAGATGTACGAGATATATGTGCAGATCAGGGCCATACGGCAGGGGCTGTCAGCAGACACATATGAAACATATGGCCGCTGGTTCCGGGCCTGTCAGCCATTAAGCCCGTGCTATGGCCGCCTCCCTCTCTAATCTTAACGACTGCCTCGCTGCTGTTTACGTTTTCGTCTCAACCACATCCACATGTGCTACACGAGCGTCAACATACATATGCATGTACGCACACGGAAAGATAAAAAAGGGGGAATCCCGACGGGTTGCTGAACCTCGGTCTCTCTTCCTCTTCAGTGATGCCAGCCTCTTGTTTGGACCTGTCCAACAAACCTAAAAACACTCGATACACCTCACCACACCCTGCTCATGTATTGTAGCTTTCAGTAACGCCTTGCGCCTTTTAGTGCACCGTTTCTTCCTTGGCAGGTCGGGCAGCGAGATAAAGTCCATTTTTCTTTTCTGCTTTTGTTTTATTTTGCTTCCTGTCACCTGTAGGGTTGTGCAAGATTATCCTACAGAGCTGCACCCTTCTTACTGATAGTGAGCAGCATGATTACTGTAACATTTACTGGTAATGTTGATGACCTGGGCCTCTCACAGATATGAGCAAAAAAGGTTAAGGGGATGGGTAAACGAGGCGATCAGGATGTACACCGCCTGTGACATCACCTTTTACTTCCTGTCTAAAGCTGCTAAACAGGAAGTTCGCGACTGAAAAAAAAAAGAAAAAGCTAAAGAGCAGCTCCCTCGCTCCTCTCTCCAAGTACAGCACGACATTTCCAAATTCACATCCATCGTGTTCAGTATGAGGTTTCACATCATTATCTACACTTGGCTATTTTTCCCCCTGTCCCTTTATTCTCCCAGGTCCTCTCAGCATGGGCTCCCCTGCAACTCCTGTAATCCCATTTAGAGAGGGTATCCATGGCGTGCGCATACACACTAACATGCACACAAGCATGCTCGTACACAAAAAATGCATGAGCGCACACACCTACACACAACAGCCAGGGGGAAAGGGGTAGGTTGTTGATTAAAGGGGGATAAAGAAAATAGCGGGATGCTGAGGAAAGAAGAAAGTTTGAGAGGAAAATATGGAGGAGGAGTACAGCCTCAAGTACTCAGATGAACTTGGCTTCCTGAGGCGTGTGTGCTCTTATAGTGTGTGTGTGTGTGTGTGTGTGTGTGTGCATACTCTGCTTGCCTGCCACCTGATGCAACGCAGAGATCTCTAATCCAATTACAGTTCAGACCAGCCTTGTGGCCTAGCCTCAGCCACCAAGGACAAACCTCGCAAGCTTACACCGATGCTTAGCAGCCCCGGGCCCCTTGCACAATTTGGCAGCTCAACAGCTCGGCTGAAGCTTCGCCCGAGGGTGCTGACCACATCTTAGCGAGAAATACACATAATCACCCAGAATTAAAAGCTTCCTCCTCCTAGCTGGCTGAATGAGGGCCGGCTGTTGCGCAAAGCCTCCAGATTTTCAGGTTTTCAAACCAAGATGCCGAGCAGGCATCGATGCATTTTTTTATTTCTCTATCCTCCTGTCGGCGTTCCCTCCCTTTCTGACCTGCACGTGGCTCCAAACTCCATTTCTCTTTCTGTCACCGGCGGGCCGGGCCCCTGCTGTTAAATCTCCCTCTCTGTCCTCTATTGCAGACCTCTGCTGTTTCTAATCTAGCTCTCTGACCCACGTTGCCGCTTCCCATTTATCTCTATATCTCACCCATTGCCTCTGCACCAGCCACTATCACCCCCTCCCACCTCCCCACGCTCTTTACCCACACTTTCTGTATTCTCCTGCTGCTCTCCTACTTATCAGCTGTCACCTCTTCTTCTGTCCCCTCTTTTCTTTTTCTCCAGTATCCCATCTTCCCATGTTGCGCTCTACACTTTACATCTCAACCTTCCATCTTATCGCTCCAGTCAGTGAGGTTACATTTGTCTGTTAGTTAGCCAGGCAGCTGATCCAAACCTCTGCTCAGATCTGAATGAAATTTGCTGGAATATTAGACACCATGCGAGCACGTTTTGGTGGACATAACATTTTACTATGTATGTTTGCTGCATGATTTCATACTACCATATTCATGTTAAAACACTCACTAACTAATGTCACAGAAATCTCATACTTAAGTGTGATTCCTGAGAAAAAGCAACTATAAGATGGCAAGACAGAACAAATGTGCTTCCACTCAAAGAAGAAAGGGATCACTGAATGTTCTTTATAGCTAGAACTGAATCTGAAAGACTGCAACCAGCCCTGATATAAATGCAGCCAAACGTTCAGCAGGGTGTCCCATGTGGGTGGACGGCAACGACAGCCCTAAATCCTGCATTGGGTGGGGGGGTTTCAACTTATTTTAGCTGATCTTAAGACAGCTCTAGCTGGCAGCGCTCCATGACTATGATACACTCCAACAGAAGAGTTGCTGCTCCCAGGCCTGTGGCGGCCCAGTCCTGCTACCACAGGAGCCAGCTGAGTCCGGGATCCGCGTGGCGATGTCGGCTTGAAATTAAACAAACATGTTATTGAGAAAAGAAAATGTCCTGTTATGACTGATAACAAAAGACAGAACGGGAGAGAGGGCGAGAGGGAGCAGCTGATTAGTCGTGACTGTTCCTGCCCTCTGTCAGTCTCCCCCCTCCTCCCTCCCCTTCCTATCTTTCCATCCGATGGCAGTGCCAGTCGTGTGTGTCCACGCCGGGCAGGGCGGCGTTACGAAAGAGTAAACACAGTCGCAGCATGGTGCCACTCTCCTGCCAAGTCAAATAGAGGCAACACACACACACACACACACACACACACACACACACACACACACACACACACACACACAGGCCATGCCAGGGGTAACACAGCAGCACGGCCTAAATGAGTGGGGCATCTTCAAAGTGAAAGAAATAACAGAACCGGCCCGAGGATCGATACATCTCCAGATATACAGCTGCATTAAATTAAAAAGGAGGTCTGCTGTTCGCCTAAGTGGTCACCCCACCGTATGCATCAGAGGCTGCTGGGTAAATGTCAGCAAATCGCGCGGGTTGACATTGTGAACAGCGGCCCGCTGGAGCTTTTGAACAGGTCAGGACCCATCTGAGTGGGCGGAGAAGCTTCACAAGCGCGGCCAGCTCGGGTATTGAGGTGGACCTCTTGGATCCCGCGCAGTATAAGGTTGCACCATACTCACACAGCATGCACTGTCCGCGGGCTTCAAACCTGAAACCTAATCTTCACTTAAAAAAAAAAAAAAAAAAAAAGGCTTGCTGGTGAAAAAAAAACAAAAAACACCACAGCTAGCAAGAGTTTCCATCTCAAGTGCTTGCGGAAGTGCTTAATACAGCCGGGCATGCATTCTGATTATCCAGTTGTGAATATTCAGTGAAAGGCAAACTGCAGAGTCACTCTGATATCGCGTTCATTTTCTAGGTCTCTCTCCGTGTCCCTGCATCAGAGAAAGGCGAGGCCGGGAAGTAGAGCGGCGTCTCAGGAGACAAACCACAGAGCACAGCAGCAGTATTTACTCAGGAGTGTGTCTATGCATGTTTGTGCTTCTTGTACCCAGGCTATTTGTCTCCTCAAAAAAAAAAAGAAGAAAAAAAAAAGGCATTCAATGGAGTCTTTATATCTCCTTCAATGATGCACACTGATGTCCTAAAAAACACTCCATGATACAGTATTGTGTCTTCAGGCCTGGGGAAAGGGCTCACTTAACATTCACTCAGACCTTTTCTCCAGAGCTGATAAAAAAATAAAAAAATTAAAATAAAACTGCACGATGGCACAATACTTTAATCAACTAACTTTGAATTGTTTGTAGTTTTAGGTCACTTACAGGACAACAAACAGCGCATCTTTCTGTTTTGACTGTAAGCACGTCCCTGGAGCTGCTGGACGCGGTGGTTACTGGATCAAGTGCTGCGCTGGGTGTCACCTTCCTGTGAAACCCGAAGTCATGGACACCTCTGAACTATGACAGCTGAGCTTTTACGGTGCGGCAAAGGCCCCCGCTGCTCACTTTTCGCTCTGTTCTGCTACCGTGGGGTGGGGGAGGAAGAGTCTGCTGCTGTTGCCCCAAATTAATAACCTCAACGACTAGGGTACGATACGCCAAAAGTAAAGGAGAATAGTACGGATGCTGGGGGAGGAGGCTGAGGATTTGTTTGTTTAGACTCTGCTTTGCTCTCCACTGTTTCCCTTCCTCCGACCGGTGCACAAAAACAGCACCATGGGGCTCGTACGACTGCGTTCACCATATAGGCTATCCTCCTACGTGCTCCGCACCGGATGCAGCAAACGCCCCGCTAGCTTTTGCTGCTATAACGTCACTTCTCGGAGAAGGCTGAGGCCGCCCTGGGCCTGTTCAGTGCTGCCTTGTTCTCTGCGGCCGAACAGTCCAGCTCAGGCAGCAGTCAAGCACGCAAACGTCTCAGCACATCAGCATCCCGAGAGGGTGAGAGAGAGAGAGGTTAATTAAAGTGAGAGAGAAACCGAGCCAGGGAGTGAAAGACAGAGTGAGTTGGAGGGTTAAAAGCGACTAAAATGCCCTTTCTGGGTAGTAAGCAAACCAACTACTCCCCTTCTCATCCGGCCAATCCCTCAGCACGGCAGCATGGCAGCACATCATGGGAGAATAGCCCGAAGCCTGCCGCCGAGCCCGAGGCTCCAAATAAAGCAGGGCAAGAGGCGATCTAAGCTTCAGCTGGGAACTGAGGAGCACAAACCAATGATGACAGAAGCATCCATCTCTGCACAATTGATTGCGATCCAACAGAAATACCCTTCAACAAAACGGTGAACTTAACTCATTTTTTCTGTTGCTTCACTGTCAAAACAGACCGGAAGTTTATGTGCAGACACAGCCCTTTTGCAGCACCCCTGACATGAACCACCACGTCGTGTTTTTTCACGGTTGGGCGTCGTTCAGAGCCGATGCGTGCTGAGGTACCGGGCTGACTGCCACTCACAACACAAGGTGAATTTGTAAAACTACACCACGTTACTGCCATTAAAGCTTTGGCTGTCTTATGTGGTCTTGAGGAGGCCTTGGCTCGGGCTGCCTCGGGCGTGTAGTCGTAAAGCAACTTCAGTGCCAGACACAATAAATTGATTCCTAATAGAGCGGGCTTGTTACAGCGGGGTCTGCCACACGACGAGCCAAACAGGAGCTGTCTACACTGTAACAGTAACAAGCTAGTTAAGAGCTCTAGTTCCCCTCTCTCTCTCTCTCTCTCTCTCTCTCTGTCTCTCTCTGACGGACACAGAGACCTTCTGATGAGCTGACTGCTACACCGCCCTCGGGTCAGTCCTAATAACAGGAACTGTGCACCAGAGAAACTAAATAAAGTCAGCAAAGTCAGACCCCGTCAGTCGTCCATACTGAGCAACGTGGTGAGTTCGTTCCTGTTCTCGAGCAGGTGACTGCTTTGAGATGATGTCGGCTCATCTGCCACAGCCTATTATCAGCGCTGCATCTGCGGTGCGATGAGCGGAAACAGCCACCTGGGCTGAAGCTGTGTGTGCAATAGTGTGTCGACGTGCCTGTGCGTGTGTTTGTGTGTGTTTGTGTGTGTGAGTGAGAGAGATGGAAATAAGGCAGTGGGGTTGTATGAGGACAGGGTTGCAGTGTGAAAAAAGAAAAAAAAATCCCCATTGGGAAGATCTACGTACACAGACACATCAAGTAAAACGGGATATTAGTCAGACACACAGACTCAGAATGAAACCATGACCAACATCGCCCAAAATGCCACCACAGAGTTTCTTGTGATCAGGTGCACGACCGCATTCACAGATATGCAATTCGTGATATTTCTGAGGCCGATTTGTGATATGTTTTCTCAAGTAATGCATTAACAAATTCTCTCCTGTAGACCGTTTTCCCGGGTTCGAGGGAATCTGGGTGGGTCAGATATGGCGTCGTGCACCCAGGTGTGAATTCACACTTGAAAAGGTTATGACAACATCAACATGGAGCCACAAGAGGCTGTTGTATAATTCAATAACTTACAACCATGAGTTATTTTAAATGTTTCATATTTGTACCCCGTATCCAAATTAACCATTTCCGGACAAGAGATCGGCATGTTGAGTTCCACTGAACACTACAATACCCTCAAGCCTCATCGGCTGTTGTTATGGGGGAGACACGTCAGAGGTCATATGTACGTTCTGAGCACAAAACCCTGCGCTGAAATTGTGCAATAGATCAAACACTGCAACAGAAAATGATCTCTGACCATTTAGATTGTTTGCTTTGAAACTGAGAGGTAGTCCCTGAAGCTCCTTCCTTGCTTTTAGGTTTAAAATAAAGAGTCAAGCCAAGCTCACAACGTTTACGTGACTATTGTCTAACTGCTGGGGTTGTGAGAATTGCGACTCTTACAAACAAGTTTGTGGGCCCCAAAAACGACTGAGAAAGTGCACTACCACAATCGATGTGACCAGAAAATAGCTACTGTGAGACACCACATCGCACTTCTGTTTTGGACGTGAGCCACAGCGACGAGAGAGAACAAACAGACAGACAGACGTTTCCCACTGCAGAGGAAGTTCAGCCTATAAGTGCTTCTTGTAAATTCCCCTTCTCTATCTGCCATCGTGCTAATCACCTGACGTCGCCTTCACTTTTAACTGTTTTAGCTGACGAAAACAAAGACAGAGATGATTTCACTCAGACTCTTGAAGGGTGATAGTTCAAAGGCACTTTGTTTTCCTGAGAAGACAAGACAATACTCCAAATGAAACACCGTGTGACTGTGGCTGCACTTGGCATTGTTTGTTTGTTGTTTGTTTCATCACCCATACAAAAAAGTGCTTTTCTGATACAGCCAAGTGTGCACTTCTTCCTTGCGAAACAAACCAAGAATCTCAAACTCTCAGCGTTTTATGTTGTTTTAAACACAGCTTCAATCAGTAAATATCTAATCAAAGAAAATACATAGAAAACAAGGGATCTGGTGAAAACTTGGTGCTTTAGTATTAGTTTTAGTACTTGACAGCTTTCGATTTACTTTACTAAAGGCCCAACTTCACTAAAACACACCATGACAAAATGTGAGAGGCTGACAAAAACAACAAACATCAGGCGTAGAATTTGTTACCCACAAAAATGAGAGGATACAAGCAGCAAGCCCGTTATTACCAAAAGCTTTCATACTGTTACTCGCATCCCTCCAATGATGCAGGGTAATGATACGCTGTCTATACGCGGGTAAGTCCCAGGTGATGCGGCGCGCTCTAAGTGTACATTAAATTTGACTCTCGCTCAGGTGGGACAGCTGAAAGCGGCGCTCCACTTAGCTGCTGTAGTTTCCATTCTGTGCTCTTCAATGTGCATTACCAATCCATCACTCAAAGGCAAAAGGGGATTAAACATCTGTCAAAGCCAGCCCACTGCACCCGGCAGGAAAAAGACACATTTAGGCGTCGTGCATCTCCCCGGTGATTTAACGTCCTGTCTGACTCCGGACAGATGAGGTCACGCGGCTCTGAAATAACGCCGTTACATTTGCAGGGACGAAGGGAGGTGATGCTAATACTACTAATACCAAGAGGTGTTTTTGGCAGACTTCTGCTGAAATCACAGAAGAAAAAAAAAGTCTGTTCTTTTCACCTCCTTTAAGCCCTCATATCACTGTCTCCATATCTCCTAAATCTATCCACCATTAGTAGGCTGTCATGTGCTTGTGTTTTACTACAGGCCTCTGTTTGATTCCCGGTGCTTCCCATCAACTACTCCACCGTCCCCCCACCACCTGCTAATTTCTTCTGTTTTTCTCCCTAATCAACCTTTCCTTCAAAGGCATTCATATCTCCTCCCTCCACCCATCCCACCACATCCATCGGTCTTTAAAAAAAAAAGATCACCCTCTCATCAGTCTCGCCTCTTTCATTCATCACGCGCCTTCCCTCTTTCCTTCCTCTCTCCCCAAATCGGCTGCTTTCACTACTCCATCCTCTTTCTCGCCGTCTCTCCTCACGTCCTCCCTCCGTCGGTCCCGGCTGTGACGTCTTTCACCCTGGGTTTGTATTCAGAGTGATTACACGCTTGGTTAACTCATTCATGGACTCCGCTCCAGTCTGTGACACACGCTGGACGCGCACCTACACGCTGGACGCGCGCCTGCACGCCTCCATTGCGTTCAGTTCGCATGCACACCTCGCCCGCATGTATAAACAGCAGGTGAGGCGCGGCTTTGGACATGCGGGTAAACTCCCAACGTGCAGAAATGCCATCGGCCGTGGTCAGCGGGGGAAAAAGGCAATGCAGCTAAATAGAGAGCTGAGAGCATCAACACATTGTAGATACATCACTTCACGTGTCATGAATAAACTATTTTCGATTAGATATAAGCATGACTCATTTTCCTGTGTGTATCTAGAAGATGACATGGTGACTTATTTAAAGATCGTCACTCCACAAACAAGGTTCAACACCTTTCCTAAAATGGAAAATTTCAACAAATACATTTAGAGACATCCATGATGATCCCGACAGGCAGGCAGAGGCCTTTCCTCGCCTCCTCCAGTGCCAAGACGTAGTTGGGTGTTGCTTCTGAATTCCTGATAGATCACTAAGCAAACCAGTTTAGGTTGGACGGCCAACCAACCGTTGGGGCAAAAAGACAATCTTTATTTCATGCGAGTGGGCTGAGGGGAAAAAAGGAAGAGGAGGTTAAGACCTATAAATCATGTTTGTGAGAGAACTGATGCAACTTGAGGCAAGTCCACGCAAGAACCAGCTACTTAAACCAGGAAAACAAGTGTCAGAGGCAGGAGAAGAAAAAGAACACACAAGAACACACGCGGATCAATGTTTGTGTGGAAAAGGCCATGCATAGACAAATACCAAGTACATGAAACACCAGAGGCATTTCTCAGGATTATCCAAATGTGCAGTTTACCAAGACTGGGTGGAATTTGTGGCAAACACAAAAAGTGAAGGGAAAATGGCACATTTGAGCGAGACACAAAGACACATGCTGAACCGAGCAGTGCCTGGAAAACCATTTTGGCTCATACACCTCACAGTCCAGGAGTTATGTCTGAGAACAGTTTCACAAGTGGCGCCTTCGACACCCAAAACTCATCTGATCTTTTTCTGCCCGCGATGTAACGACCTGTTAAGCATCTTCTCGGGTATCCTGCCAACCAAGTTACTGACAGCCCAGTTGGACAAAAAAACAACCCCCTCTGCAGAGGTTAAAGTTAGTGTACAGGGGGTACTGCGTCGTTATCTCTCAGGCAAAATGTCACAATGTGTAGAAACACCCCTGACGACGTGCCTCCACCCTTCCTCAGCCCTGATCTGCTTTGCAAAGTGCTGCGGCCAAGCCAGACCTGATAACCAGTCAGCAAAAAAAAAAAAAAAAAAGGACAAACTTCACAGCGACAGATCTGATGTTCTCCCCTTTTTTGGGAAGACATCTGATCCCACAGTGTTTCAGTATTAAGCATCACAGGGGTGAAATCATTTACAAACTACTAAACATACCTTGGACTGCCACTTTGCCCTCCTTCATCTGAGGGCAAACGCAGCAATCAGTTGCCTTTAATTTTGCATGGCAAATGCACAAGTA
This sequence comes from Scortum barcoo, assembly GCA_023238725.1. Lineage (NCBI taxonomy): Eukaryota > Metazoa > Chordata > Actinopteri > Centrarchiformes > Terapontidae > Scortum > Scortum barcoo. The sequence continues at coordinate 20,034,508 of CM041536.1, read as the reverse complement.
GATGCAAGATAGCTCATCTGACTGTGCTGTGTGAATGAGTCCCTCTCTCACAGGTCACTCCTCAATACAGTCATCGCGGTCTTGGACTTTGGCTGCAGCTTACTGCAGGTGTTAAACAGAGCCAGGTGTATCTCGATCTTAACTCAGAACCTAAAAACACAAATCAGCATCATCTTCCCCTGTCAGGTGTCACCTGCTCACACCAGGGCAGGAAAAACACCACCTCGTGTACACACAAACACACGTTTCAGGTAAGTCACATCATTGCAACCAAGGTGTTATTCACCTTTTTTAATATGGGAAATGAGTGGTACGTTGTGTGAGCTGGCTGGCACCATTAGGTCCAGAGAAGTTAGCACGGCTGCACCTTGCAGAGGAAATAAACCAACAAGCCGCGTTAGCAGACTGGCAGGCTGCTGTGTTAATCATTCCTATAAATAAGCAACCTGGCCTCCACACTCAAACTCTCACCACCTAATCTGGGCGCTGCCATCGCTGGCTGGACGCACAGATAGATAGATGGACAGACAGACAGACAGACAGCTGCAGGCCGTGGACGTGCCCAAAAATACCGCCTAGCTCCGGGTTAACTCTGGCTCGGTTTACCGTGGCCAACCAGCTCTGCTACCGTGCTAGCCCCGCGGAGCTAAGCTAAAGCTAGACGACATGCTACCCCTCCTGTGGCCGCACTAACGCCTCCAAAGTCGGGCTTTTCTCGGCGCACACCGCCGCAGCGCACCTGTCGGAAGCGGGCCGCGGTGGTGTCAGCCCGGACCTGACCCGGCAGAGGAAACCCGAGCCGGGCCGAGCCGGGTTAGCTGTCCGTACTCACCCCATCAACCAGTCCATGGCGCTGTCTGCGGCTAGCTCGGCTAACAGGTTAGCAGGCAGGGGATAAATCCACCAGGAGCTGGAGGCGACCCCCCCCCGCGACTCTTCGGCTTATCCGGACACCACCGTCGCCGCCCTGGCTGCCTGCCCCCCCCCGGGTCCGGTCGCTCTCCCCGGGGCCCGCGTCTCTCTCCCGGCGGCGGGTCGAGCGCAGACGGCGCGTAAAGTTGGAGCGGTCGTCCTTGTTTTGATCCTCAGCTGGCTCGGATCATGAAGCGGCCGGCAGCGCCGTCAGGTCAGCCCCGTTAGCTGGCAGCATCGGGTGACTTTGAGCGGAGGAGAAGCGGGGCGGCGGTGCGGGGTCCCGCCGGGTGTGGGGCCGCGGTGACGCCGAGTTAGGGGGGGCTCGTCCGATGGGATGGCGCTGGTCAGACCCGGTAACCTCTGTCATGAAGCCTTGTATGGCCGCCGTTCTAGCTGACAGCCTGAACCTCCTCTGGAGCTGCTGCCGTCTGAGCCGAGTCTAAATCTGAGTCCGGAAGTAAACACAGAGCCGACCCACTCCGCCGCGTGCGTAAAGAGCGTGTCGCGCAGAGCTGCACGAACATGGATGTGATCTGTGCTGAGCAAGTTAGAAATAAGGTCAAACCAGCTGGTTATTAAACAGCTTAAACTGCTGCTTATTGATACAGCATATATCTAATTCTAGGTGCCAACCTCAGGGGTCCCACATTACATCCGACCAGGTGATTCAAGGGATGAAATAAGAAATCATCTGTTATATATGTTTCCTCTGCAAATCCCTCAAATGAGACAAGAAGGGAGAATCATTTCTCACAACCTGGGGCCACACCAAAGCCATATGAGATGACATGTCGCTTTATTGTGGGGACCACAGACTCTTTCAGTATAGTTTAATTGTCTTTTGATAGAGATATTAAGAGTTTTTGCATCCAGGCATTGCAGGCCCCCAGGAGACCTAAATATACCAGTGGGTCATTTGATTAAGTGCAAATTTGTCAGTGAATCTGCAACATGGAAGTATCAGTGGTGGTCCTGTACTATCAGCCACAGGGATGTTCTGCCCCTCCGACCATCTGCTTTATTATTTTTAGTTCATCTTGTGCTCACATGACTGTGACATAAAGTTGTAATCAGTCCGCTCATTACCACAAACTCAATGACATGCCTAAACCTGGAGGCGAGGTGAAGTCTCAGGATCTGCGGCCATGTAATGAAGCTGCCATGTGCAGTCACTGCACTTGATGCGAATCTGAGGTGACATGACACACTTACATGCACAGCGCAGGCAGGGTGTCAGTGGTCATTTTAGCAGCACGGCCCGCCAGTTAATCTGCCCGTGTCTTTGCCTTTAGTGAGCTTCTTGCGGTTCCCATCCAAACTAAACCTAGAGAGATGCCACTGGAGGCCATAAATATCAACAGGCATTAATGTGCACCGACCCTCACTGTGAACCTGTGCAGGCAGGGCGGTTACAGTAATGACCAGTGTATCACCGGCTGAATTATCACACACTGTCAGCTGCACCGCTCCGCTTGTTCTTAGACACCGACTGGGCAAAGGCAGAGAAAGCCGCTTTCTGTGTCTTCACCCACTTTAGAGTCTTTAGCCGAGTGATGATCTGCCAACTCTTCATTCAGCCGGGCAAGATGACGTTTGATCAGTTACAGTGTGGATGAATGAAGAGCTGACAGTCAGTATGCCGAGACATACTGTAGTGATGACACAGTTGATTCATTGATGAAGGGAACATGAACATCCAACTACGTTTTATATGATATCTAAGGTCACTTATCAACAGTGCTGGTTTTGTCTTATTAAAAGTGAGGACTTTAGTTAGTGAGTGAGTTTTTTTTTATCATCAAATTGAAAATGTTGAAGTTTTGGACAGTTGGTAGACCAAAACAAGACATTTAAAACACTTAGGAATTGCATTTTTCACAATTTTCTTACATTTTATAGCGAAGTTGAAAATAGAATCGACAGATTTACTGATAATGAAAGTAATTGTTAGCTGCAGCCCTACACAGAGGTCTGGACATTTATTTTACAAGCTACAGTTTGAGCAAATTAGGAAATACAAAATGTGATTAAGTGACCATACATTGATCTTTGTCATTAGCTATTTTTTTCCAATATGGGGGTCCTGTTTTAGCACAGGAGTATATTAAATCACATAATTCATCACAGTGTCCTGGCTTGACCTCAACCCTTGACCATTTACCATCATATAGCTTTTAATAGTTCTCTCCCTTCGCCCATTCCCTCTCCTCTTTTTGCCCATTTTCCTCTTTAACCATCAATCAGACAGATACTGTCTGCAAAGATTAGATCAATATCTACTTTGCCCTGCATAAAGGACCTCGTCTCCTCCCGTTCTGTGCGAGACCATTAGACCAGGAGGTATGGTCGTCATCGTGACCTCACACTCCTCTCTTCCTTCTCCCTTTTTTTTCTCTCCCTCTCCTCCCTGGTTCCTCCCCCATCCTCCTCCTCTATACACCCCTGTGCATCCTCAGACTTCTATAAATAACAGCAGCACACAGGTGACAGAGAGGGCATTCAGAATAGGAGCCATGTTAACAAGAGGCAGAGCCGCATGATTGGCTCGCTGACACCCCAGCGCCCCGCTGGCCTCCAATCAGCTCACTGAGAGGCGGAGTTACACTGATGATTCACAGGAGCCTGGTGGGAAGGGGATGGGTGAGGAGGGGATGGATAAATCAGGGCGTAATGCTGTTGACAGCCACATGGGGGCGGTGTGGGATGTTTGTTGATGCAGACCTGCACTGCACATTATTATGTTGTAAACACTGGAGGAACCAGCTGGTCCAGAATTCTGCTTTAGTATCTACAAATTCTCAAAAGTAAAAGAAACAATCAAACTGAGGTCAATTTTATTTGATTTAAGGATTTCATTGACAATGATTGCATGATGTTAATTGTTGTGCAATGATAATAAATTCTTGAATCTTCTTGAATCTTATTAAAAAAATATTTTGCCTTTATCTGCATGTTTATAGCTTCAAAACTTAACTATGTCGAGCAAACAAACCGGCTTTGACAGGATCAAATTTTTTTAATCATCTAGTAAAATGTAGCCATGCAGACGGTTTAATTTGCTGTGTTGACAGAAATTTCTGCCTCCACTCCATTCAAGTACAATGGAGGTTGGTGGGATTTTATCTGTGGTGCTTAAAGCATCTAAAACACATTCATTAAGTGATTATTAAATTATCATTAATTATTCAACAACCTCACTCTGAAGTGTTTTTATCTTAAGTGAGTGTTCTGGCATCAGTGGGGTGGGAGGAGAAATGTCTGAGGCTGATTTCTCAAACCTGAGCAAATGAACATGCAGGAAAAAAGTTTTTTGTAAATTGGAACTGACTCTTAAATACGAATATATTTCATCTGTTAGATGTGGTCAGTATTTGTACCGATAACAATCTGTGCCTTGCTCATGGGCAGCCGGTACGACCTCTGTGGCTCTTTGCCGATGCACATTAGTTGTTATGGTCTTTCTCGTAACCCCTGAGGAAATTTTGACATGTGGCAGTAGAAAAAAGTACAGGTGTAAACAATAAAATCATGAATTCCATTTAGCTGCTTCAGTTTCAGGGTCCTGGTGTCGTTCATGCCAGCTCACTCTAACACTGTCATGACTTACAAGAACATCTGATCTGTACAGAGTCACTGTTGCAGCCTGTTGTTGTTAACAGTCTCTCTTAAATCTCTTCCACTTTCCCCATAAACTCGTTTAGACCTCCACCATTTAAAACACACTCCCATTCCCAAATCTATAACGGCATTTCAGCAGGACTGCAGTGACCTAAGCTCCGTCCAGTGAACTTTGTTTACCTCTCGGAAAGACATAACTCAGAGGGCCGACTGGTGCCAGAGATGCTCTGTGTGGGAAAACGAGCCGGGCCCTGGACAGGTGCTCGTCTGAGTTAGCCAAGGTCACTTCCTGAAATCCATCCACCCGTCAATACTGAGCCAACCAGGGGTCGATATGTTCCCATTCCACATCATCCCAGCCGGTGCGGTGCATGAGAGAGCTCAGTGTCAGTCAGTGGATGCAATAAAAACAACTACGCAATGCAGAGCACTCCAACAGCCCTCCGTTACATACTTTCTTTGTAAAGCTTATTATGTCAAGTGTTTAGGACGTTTTCATACATTGCAGGAAAAGCAAGTAATCTTGATGATGGCTTAATTTGATCTAAGTGACCCAATAAGCAGTCAGTGTGGACAAAACCAGTGACTTTGACCTGGAACAATTAACAATGAGTTGAAGTGTTATGTCAGTGTTATTGTTTACGTTATTATTTACACCACAGTTGGCATTACTTTGTGACTGACTGTATACTTCAGGTCCAATGTATGTGTGTATGAAAAGCACCCGCTGTGACACACACATTCGTTCTCACACACGCGCACGTCTGTTGTGCTATCAAAAGAAGAAAAAAATAGACTTCAAGATTTTTCTTTGTGTAAGTCCTTTTCAACCTCTTTTAGGGATCTGCCAAAACCAACCACACACAGACATACACACACACACACACACACAAACAATAACACACACACTGCATACCTACAAATCAGCTCAGTGCTGCCAGCGTGAATGAGGCATTGGCTGCCATGACTGATATGATTTATTCATAGCTGGCAGCGGTAACTCAAAAAGCCATTAGGAGGCATTAAAACGGAGACACCTCACATTACTCTTGCATGAATAATAAATGTTTAATAGACGCAACGAGGAGTGTGTGAGCATGCGTGTCTGTGTGTTTACATAAATTACACAGTAACGAGATGTGACATTTGTTTTGTAGCTCTGGAAGTTCAATTTTTATACCCTCATAACACTAAAACAGCGTTTTGATTGGAAGTGTTTTCACTGTGAGCCGAGCAAATCTTGCATTATTATTTTCAAATATAAAATGTAATTTTAAAAACCACAAATGTTTAGTTCACAAGCTGAAAACAAAGGTCAGGATCAGCACGATACCAGAATAAATGAGATCATGCCGATTTTGTGTGTTCAAATGTGAAACTAAAGTGCATTAATCTAACTGGCTGCAGCGCTGCTGCATCTTTGTGTGTGTGTGTCTGTGTGTGTGTTTGTGTCATAGACATGTTTACTGTTAGCAGTCTGATCTCATCACTGATGGATTCATTTTCAGTTTCTCAATAATGATCACATAATATAAGGTGATGATAATGGCCACTTGCATGACTGGGTTTCATACTGTCGGCACCGCCATAAAGTCTGTCTGCCTGTGTGTCGATTCAGTATGTAATGTGTGTGTATGTGTGTGTGTGTGTGTTTGTTCTTGCGCTTGTGTCATTGCTGGCTCCACGCTGACGGCTGATGTCTTGCCGTATGAGTCAGTCTCAGCCACATTACTCATGTCTGCAGACCTACCTGGCTCCAGCACTCCCATCGTAGAAAGAGGGAGAGACGTGGAGGGAAGGAAGGGGATGGATTGGAAACTGCAGATGGAGAGTGAAGTCAGTATTGTGGTGAGAGAGGTGGTGGAACTGCGGGGAGAAAGGAGAGAGAAGAGGGGAACTGGGGAGAGATGTAACATATTCAAGACGAGGAGGGAAGTGAAACCAGAAGGATTGGTGGACTGAAGGCACTGAGAACCATGAGGGATTTTCAAAAAAGGGGAAGCAGGAGAAGAGCTGCAGCACTTCCACAGGCTCGCCCCTGGTGCATCAGGCCCGAATCAACGACAAAAGTCTACAGAGCAGTCAAAGCATCCTGTTTTAATGCAGTAAATTTTCCAAGTACACAGCGATACAGCCCCCCTCCCCTCTCCTCCTCTGTTTCAAGCAAATCAGACATGAAGTCATTTTCAGCCAGAAGCAACTCAACAAAAATAGCTTGCATGTGGCTCTGAAGTCATGGGCAGAGAGAGGAAGAATGATAACAGAGCGGCAGCCACAGACACTGTGTGTCAGCAGCATGCAGTCTGCTGTGTGTGAGATTCAGTCTTAGCAACATACGAGTTATTACGTCTTTGTGCCTGTTGAACCGGTCCACCAGATCTAATTATGGACGAGTGTTTGCAGTGGAAGTGTTTTTTCTTGTTTTCCAATTATACCCGTTTCAAGACACTGTTGTACTGTGTGTCTACGACTGCTAAAGACAATCATCAGAAATAAAACCTTCGGTATTTACATTTTCACAAAACAACAACATTTTTCTTAATATTAGAGTGAGATACGGTAAACTGCTTAAATTATCTTCACTCTCAGTGAAATTGAAATGGTCACAACATACATTTTCTGTTTAAAATGCAGTTTAAAAAATGGGCTGATGATACTGTATGGCCATCTCATTGGCATGGTACTTTCAAACATACATGATACAAGTTTTATTGTTAGCTATATATTTCATAAAACAAAAAGACAAATCCCTATTAACTTTACTAAATTTTAATTCATGTTTTAATAAATACATGGTTATGTGCATGAAAATAACTGCTACATTACAAAAAATATTGACATCCATCCATGTCACGTTTCATTGCGATTAGGTGAAAGACAAAAAATACCTTAGCTGTGTGACAAATCTACAGAAATATAAGGGATAGTCCTTTCAAAGTGTCTACAACTAACATGATTCAGTCAGGAATACATTCATTGTCAATTACACTCACAACTGACCACTTCCCTTGGATACTTGGATAATTTTAGACAGTAAGAAAGGCAAAGTATTTATCAGCAGTACAAAACAGCAGTCACAGGATTTCCAAGAGGACCTTAACACTGTTAAGGGGCGGTTACGATACTTCACTGCTCTTTCAAACACCAGAGGGGAAACTTTTAACACTTGCCTATGTGTCAAAGCTAAGCCTATGATTACTGTTTTCATACTGGTCTTGATCATCCGGAGAGATGAGGCCGTGTCTGACCTTGTGTCAGCAGGACCACGTCCACCTGAAGCACCAACAGTGGTGGTCCGGGATGTGGTTTTGGAGGTGCAGACGCTGAGATATGGGATATGCAGCACTGTGTGCAGTGTGTTGCCGACTATGGTAACATGAACAGTGTGTGTGTGTGTTTGTGTTTGTGGTGATGCATTGATGAGGTTTGGGCCTGGGCAGAGAGTGCTGATGGGGCTGATGCTGGGAGAGAGAGAGAGAGAGAGAGAGTTGCAGTTTGTTCCACCATTAGAAAGACAGAGACAGATGTCAGCACCACCAGCTGCTTTAGTCAGCATTTTGAACATACATACACGGACATGCACACACACACACACACACACACACACTCATTGACAGCGAAGAGGGGCTGCCTCGCTGTTCGATACAGTACACAGAGAGGAAATGAAGACACACACACGTTCTCTGTCTTTCTCTTTGTCCATTCATTTAGTTTCGTTGTTGAAAACAGAAACTAAGCGAAACCTGAGGACTGACAGACTGACGCACATTCAATCCACTGCTGGCTCGACTCATGGAACAAAAGTATTGATCGCCTCTCACCTTCCTGTCAGTGGGGACAAACAGGAGCTGCTGAGTCTAACTGGGAGCCAGCAGTAGGTGGCAGCAGTCAGTTACACAACACCTGCCTGAGTAATCACAATGAATTTGTACATTGTGCTGCTGCTCTGCGCACAAATCAAACCCTCACATACCTCATCACCCCCATAGACGGAAATTGCAATTAACCTGTCTCCACGTTACTTGAAAATCAGCCAGGTGGATAGCTGATTATTACTTTGACCCAGTTTCTGTGAGTTCACATCAAAAGCTCCAGACGGCCCAGTGTGCCCCCTCGCTGCCTTTCTTTGTTTTCCAGTGATTTGCCAGTCTAGACACCCCCTCTTGTCTTGCTGTAACACTGCGGTATGTAATACGCAGGTGGCCATGACAACGCTAACTGCATTAAAGCTGGATTACCTGAGGCCTGCTGAGCCTCAGAGCCAGCCAGGGATTCCTCCTCACCACAGGCCTCTTACACACACACACACAAACTCGTGGCTGCTGCAGAAAATGCACTAATGATCTCCCTGCGTTCATTTATTTAGCTCATTTCACCGCGCTGGGTTGCAATGCATGTTGAAATGAAGACGGACTCATGGATGTGCTTATGACTGCACAAGGGCAGCAGCAGGAGGAAAATATTGGATGCGTGTTTCTACTGAGGGCTCTTGTTGGCCTGGTGTAGAAGAGATGGGAACTAACAGGGTCTGCCCGGGCCTCCTGCCCCACAAAGCCCAGAGCTCTTTGCCCGCTTGCGTGAGAGATGGATAGGGATGAGAGAGAGGTTAGAGAGAGGGAGACAGACAGAGAGAAATAGTGGGACGAGCAGGCTGCCAGACTACAGGGTTATATAAGGACAAGAGTTTTCCATGGAAAAAAAAGGGCAAGAAATGCTGTTTGGAGTCAGTCATCCTTGGTGACGCGTGGAAAAGTGTGGAATGCTGTGTTGACGTAACTTTCGAGCACTGAACGTGTGTAATGAGTGTGTGTTTGAAATGAAAGCGTGCGAAAAGGAGCAACACAGAAAGAAGAAGAAAGAGAGGAAAATGAAGGGGGCATGTGCTGAGAAAATGTGTGGGTGCACTTTGGATGTGTGTGCACATGTGTGCGAGTGGAAAAGCAGGGAAAGAGAGAGAAGGGAGAGAGAGAGAGAGAGAGAGAGAGAGTCGTAGCCTGCTGACGTAACAGTTCCTAACTGTTTCCATATAGAAGGCCTGGGATCAGGCGCCAGGCAGCCCCTCAGCATGGATACGTCTGGTACCCATCAGCCCAAGTGAGAGGGAGGATACACACACATCCACACACACACACGCAAACATTCACACATGCAACACACATTGATGCACATGTAAATGCGTCAGACTTTTAGTTCATTTTCAATTTGAGCTTTCCACCGGCACATCAACATGGCAACAACAAACAGAAGCATTCATTCATTCATTCAAATGCACACGCAAATGTATGTACACACACATGTAGAAATACACACGGATATGATGTTATACAAGCGTGTCACATCCATACACACAGGTACTGTACAGACAAGCAACAGACAGTACATTCATATATATAAACATGCACATACAGACATGTGACAAATTAAAGAAAAAAAAACCAGACTAAATGATAACATACCAAATGTAGACTGGAGCTGAAACAATCCATCAGTTAACTGATTAGTTGAATGACAAAAAAAATACTATTTTTGAACGATGGATTAATTGTTTCATTTAGTTTTGGGTTTTGAAGTGGATTCCAGGCATTTGAAGGCATCACTTCAAGCTTTAGGACACTGTTTTCATTATTTTGATTCATTATTTTCAATTTGCTTTGTTTCAGTGGATAACAATGATAACAACATGTGAAGTAAAGAAGCACTTGAGTCATTTGAGATACACATTAAAAAACTGAAAAAGTGCTCACTGTGGGAAAAAAAAAACATTAGAAAGCTATTTCAGGCCACTGGAGGAGGATGGTACATTGGCAACAGGAAACCTGCATTGAAGTGCACACTTCAGCAAACAGCGGAGGGGAGACTGTAGATGGGGCAGGTTACCCGAGATGCAGATCCATATAATACGAGCTGAGGGCACCTTGAAAAACACACACATACACACACACAGAGAGGAAGCATGTTGTGAAAGGATAATCCGTTATGATCCAGGTGAATAATACACACAGCGACATGCCGGGAAGGCGTCTCATGTTGGAGGGAATGAAAGTGAGAAAGTGGGATTTACTATGTATTGCATTACCTTGGTGGTCTTGTCATGGGAAATTCCCAGGATGGCCTTAAAATAAAGACACACACACACACGGAGGAGCAGAGGGACTCAGCTGGAGATGCTGGTAATGCCATTACCTCTGCCTGTCTCCTATTGGACTCGGTGATTCGCTCATTAAGACAGCATTATGCTTGCTGAAAGGCTAAGGCTAAGGGCCATCTGGTGTGTGTGTGTGTGTGTGTGTGAGTGTTCGTGCTGAAAGGACTTACTCCGTCTTCTCTGCTCCTTACCTCACTCGTCCGTCCCAGAACAACACACTGGTTGTTCTGGCCAGACTGAACCAAACGGTGGAGCTTTGTTTGGCGAGGGATGTTGTTTGATTGCACGAGGTGAAATTCCACCATGACATCATGAAACTAAAACTGCCTTTGTAGTCAAGCCCCCATTGAGGGGAGTCGTCGATGAATTGGCCCCCCGCTGGATATGGACGCTGTTTTTTCTTTCTTTTTTTTGTAACATCGGTGTACTCGTGTGTCCTCTGGGGCCAAATACCTCTCTTTGTCTTTCTCACACACACCACTACCTCACCTCATTCTCTCATCCCCTGGAGGTAAGCACTGTTCAAACACATCACATCATTGGCAAACACTACGCCCTCGCTGGGGCCGCCCCTCCCTCTGCTGTGCCCGCAGACGGTCGGATGAGAAAGAGGTGGAGCGGGTGGCGGGCAGGGGGGGGGGGTGAAGACCTGAAAACCAGCCGTGTGTGTGTGTGCGTGGCGGGCATAAGAAGAGGAAGCAGAGGGATAATACCAGACGTTGAGTCAATCTAAAAGAGGACGGGGGGTGACGTTCCTTCGAGGCGTTCCTTCTCTATTCTCCTTCTATTTATATCAATATTCTTACTCATTTCTCCTGTGTGCCACAACAGCACAACCAAGGAGTGATGCCTTTATAGTAGTCATTTGAGGCATTTTACTTGAGTAGTTTCATTTTATGCTCAGAGTTATGAAAGAAGGTTGATACCAGTCTTATGTTTGCACAGTAAATACAAACCTATAGCCATCAGGTTAGTTTAGTTTAACTTTGAGAATGGAAACAAGGAAACTTGGCTTTTTTTTTTTTACACTATGGTTTTTGTACAGATTAAACAGACAACATATGTGTTAATTAATGAGCATTTTGCTTTTCCAACCTTTAAGCTAAACTTAATTCCCGACTGTAGCTTTGTATATGATGATAATACTTTTATACTTTTACTACAGACTTTGAATGCAGGGCTTTTGTTTGAAACGGAGTATTTTTACACTGAGGTTTTCCTGCTTTTACTTTTTCGTTTTCTTCCACCATTGTTAACTTTTAATTCTCTTCCAATCTTACGACACCTTACGCAATAATTTGGTTCCTTTCTACAGAGTCATTTTTAACACATCTTCCCTATTAAATAATTCACCACCCTGTCAGCATATTGAAGTGTGTGGAAACAGTTGAAAAAGAAAAAAAAAATCAATGAAGCCATGTTGTGTGGTCAGAGCGGAGTCTGTTAAATACAAAATCAATAGCGAGACTCCAGGACTCGGGCTATCGTGATGTGTTGTTTGACTATTTGTTGGAATTCCCTTCCCGGCCCAGTTCAGTCAGCCCCCAATGCAAGCACATAAGAAGAAGAAGAAGAAGCAGAGAGGAGTTTGTATTTTGTCATGTCTGTATTTTTGTCTCATTTTCACAAAACATGTACAGGGGAAGGAAAAGCCTTTCAATAGAACCTGAGGTATTTTTGCGTCAAGCAGCCTAAGGTATCAGGATTTTCTTTTAAAAACTCATCTAAATTCATCAGTGTTCTTAGATGCGTTGCTATTTACACAACATAATAATAATAATAATAATAATAATAATTCGATAATAACGACAATTTTAGCAAATGGGACAGCCTGCATCATCTTTGTTACATATCATAAATAATTCTAACAACATTTCTTAAAAATATAGGGAGGAGGGTAAGGAGAGGAGAGGTCACTTAAGCCTCACGGTGGGGGGAGAGAGGGGGCATATCTATCTGAACTTACTGTAGCTGCAGCAGCCCAAAAGGTCAAAGGTCAGTGATCACCAGAGAGAAAAGCTAATCAAGGGTTAAAGGATAAAACAAACACATTTTACATTATAAATAAATAACCATCTTGCACCAGGAGAGCAAAGTTTTCATTTCTTTCACCTCAAGATATGAAGATCCTCGTGATTTTTTTCCTTTCCATTTTGTTGCGCTGTTTTTAATCAAAGCTTTGGAAAATAAGAAATAAGAGCCAAAAAAAGAAAAAGAAAAAAAAAAGACAGAAAGCGAGGGAGCTTTACGGACATGCATTGTGCTGATGTACCAGCAGCTGTGTACCCTGTGCCGGGCTTGGCTCACTGAAAGATCCCCTGAGAATGAACAAAAGGTGTGTGTGTGTGTGTGTGTGTTTGTGTGTAGGGCCTATGATTTTACATGTTTAAACATATGTGTAAGTGCATACAGTATAGGTTGTGTTTGTTGGTTTCAGCTTTGGTGGGATGAAGATGAGCTGGTGCTGGCTCGGAGAGGACACTCGGTGCAAGTCTTTAAATCTTAAACTTTTGAAGGAGCGTGCGTCTGTTTGCATATAGCTGTCGTTATGCAAGCCCTCATGAAACTGGCAGGAATCGGTTCACTGTATATGAGTGATCGTACGAGTGCGTGTGAACACTTTGTCCTGCTCTGCACACACAGTCAAACAAAACCATCATTTTATGCTCGAGCCCTTAGGGGCACAATATTTGTACTATCAGAACTCAAGAATTGGCTTTAAGAGCGTCGTGTTGCCGTGTGACGGGTAAATGAACTTGGTTATCAGAAAGCAGAAAAGTGCATTTCAAAGTCATACATCACTCTCCCCAAAGAAGGAACAGCACATATTGCTTGTTTGAATTTGTTGAATGTGTGTATTTGTTTGAGTGTGTGTTCATAAATACCATACAGCAAATAATAATAATAATAATTCAACAAAAGAAAAAAAAAAGAAAGAATTCCACAAAACATTATATTATTTCTCATTACCAGAATGAACCAATACAATAAATTAAAACTATAACTGAACAAAAAAAAGTCCATTAGAAGTCCATTAAAATTGCTATATATATTCATATTGTATATATAGTATTTGTCTGTCTTTAGTCAGCCTTTCTGGTGCATGCTCAGTGGTGACCATAGGTGGTGACTGGGAGCAGTGGGAGGGGGTTGAGAGGTGGGGCTGGGGGAAGGGGGGTCTGTAAAGGAGCTGAGGGGGGCGTTAAAAAGTGAACCCTCGCCACCATCCCTGAAACCTCAGTCCCATCACGCTGTTAACACTGGAAACAAGAGAGCCAAAGTCAGGAAAGACACACTGTGCTTTAAGGGGGTTGTGTGTGTGTGTGTGTCTGTGTGTGTGGAGGGGTGGGGGGTGGGGGCACTGCCCGTCGCTAAGAGTCTTCAACTCAAAGTCTTTTCAGCAACAAAACGCTGAGGATCCTTCATTGTTTGGATACAGTACCGCCTTTAGATGAAGTCCTTTGGATCTCTCTGCCTTGTGCTGCGGTGATGTGAAGAGACGGCGCTGCAGAGGAGTCTGTTATTGTCGTTGATGTTGTTATGCAGAGTCTGTAGCAGAGCCACTGGGAAAGAGGGGCTGGAGGGGGAGGCGGACGTAGCCGTGCGAGGTTCTGAGGCTTTCTGACACTGGGGTGAAGCTTTGGGGAGGAAACACGGGGCTCGGTTCAAATCACAAGCTATACACCCACTGAAGCACACTACATTTGACCGCAGGCAAGCAGTTTGTGTCCAAACTCTGTCAAAATAAGGGTATTCTATATAGTAAGGATGCAACACGACACTTGCCCCGGGTCGTTTCTTTTTAACTGTGACAGAGCTCAGAAAAAAATGAAGAGTTTCAGTACCCACAGTAGAGTCACCCCCTTTACCCCTCCCTCCCCCAGACTTTTCTTCAGATTCCTACGAGAGTTCAAGATGGTTATGGTCCGCTAAGCACCACATCGCAGGCTCTGTCTGTCTGGGTGCGAATGCTAGCTCACTCGCTCACCTTTTCACATTAACTCTCAGCTCATGTATCTAGTCGTCCTTCTCTCAGTTGGAGTCTTTAACACTGTCTGTGGGGGGAGCGCAAGAAAATAACAAAAGCCTTTCCTGCTCCCCGTTATATGTCCTTGTCTTGCACTCCCTCTAACCAGGTCCATTTTTTTTGCCACCAAGGAGCAGATCTGATCATGTCCATTATCTGTCAGGATACCTCGATGATCTCCATGCTCCCAGAGAAGCTTGACTGCTTCCCGATCTTGCCCAGTTCTTCTCGGGACCGCGTCTCAGAGATGCCCTCCTCGAACTCCATCTGACAGCTGCGCCGCTTGAACTGCTTCTCTGATGCGGGTCCACTGTTGTTTGTGCTGCTGGACATGGTCACTGTAGACGACGACGTGGAGTCCCGGTGGTCTCTCTTTGGCTGTGGCGCCGAGGGCTTCTCCCTCTGGGATTTGTCTCGTAACCGCACACCCTCGCTGCACCCAAACGCCACACATATGCCGAGCTGCTACCGAACCTCACAGATGACTCCCCTCCTACTCCTCCCCCTCCCAGCTCCATCTCTCCCTCACCGCCCTCCTCCGCCCCAAAGTGCCAGGGGGCGTCTGTGGTGGGGGTGACGGGGGTGACGGGAGTGGTGGCCTGGACAGTGTCTCTGTGTTTGGTCCACATGGCCCCAGACCCCACGGTGGGCAGGGAGGGTAGTGACAGGAGCAGGGAGCCCTTTAGGTTCTCATCCACGCTGGGGCTCTTGTGGTCCAGCGACAAGCTGAGGGACTGTGGAGGTTGGTGTGGTGTGGTGTGGACCGGGGAACTTCCCGAGCAGTGCTTGATTTTTCTCCTGGGTCTGGATGAGGAAGAACCAGACCGATGGACTCCTTCACTTCCTCCAAGCCCCAAACCTCCGATGCTGCCCCCGCTGCCTGGTGAGGGGAACGGTGAATCAGAGGAGCTGGGGCTGTCTAGGACGGGCGACTGGGAGCAGACACCATTGGAGGTGCCTGTTCCTGGGCTGTCAAGCTTGCACAGCTTGGGGACGTCTTCAGAGTGTGTGGGTGCCAAGGTGGGGCAGTGGGGACTGTTAGGGGAGTAGACAGACTTAATGTCCAGGGAGAAGGAACGTTTAAGCCGGTTAGTGTCCATGATCCTCTCTGCGGAGAGGTGAAGGCCGTTGAAGCCTTGCTGGAGGGAGGTGGGTGACGGCAGCTTGGGTTCTGGTGTGATGTGTGGCTCCGCCACAGATGACTCATAGTTGCTCCGGTGACCGTTCATCTCATAACCTGCATTAACTCCATTAACCTCTGAGCTTTGCTTTGTGTTGTTCTCAGAGATCTTGTCATCAGAGGTTGAAGTTAAAGCTTGCAGTAATCGCAGGCCCTTCTCAAATTCCAGAAGCTGGCCCAGGAAGTTAAAGTTGGGGGATATGGACGGTCTTCGGTCCTTTACAAACCTGTGAGGAGGAAAAGAGTTGGAAAATATTAGTCACGGAAAAGCAGTTTTAATAAAGTGACTCTTATAAACAGTTTGAATCCTATTTTAGATTAGATTAGATTCAACTTTATTGTCATTACACATGTATAAATACAGAGTAACGAAATGCAGTTTAGCATCTAATCAGAAGTGCAAAGAAGCAGCAAGTGCATTATATATAGAATCCAGACTATCTGAACTATGTCTGGATTCATGAGACATTATCTAAGGTCAGCACGAGTCACAGGGTGTGAACAGTTTAACTGCTGCACAATAAGTAATCCTGTGCCGGTGTTGTCCAGACAAGGCAAAGCAAAGCCTTTTGTACACACACTGTTCCCTGGCAGCTATCTAACAATTTCATTTCTCACAGGGGGGTTGAGCAAATCATCTAGCATTACTTTCAAAGTGAGTTGTCTTTTTACTGGGGCTGACACCTTAGCTCAGCTGGAGGTTGGTGGCAGGAGCAAGCGTACCTGTAGGCATCATCTGATGACAGGCCCATTGTCTTCATGATGTATGCAATGGCAATGGTTGCCGAACGCGAGATTCCAGCCAGGCAGTGCACAATGACTCTGCAGTTTGACACCTTAGCTTTGTCTGTTGGGGGGGAAACAAACAGGTATGAATACATATCTTTAGCACAAAGTCCTCAGAGACAGTCGCCGTCTATTGAGAGCAAACTGACATTTCCTGGAAGAGTACAGGGGGTCATCTGAGTGGAGATGTAATACCTAACGCTATTGTTACCTAAGCTGCACGTGAATGTTTATTAACTGTGACAATATGCGGATGTGTTATATCGAATACCATGGCATTCTTCAACACATAACTTGAGATGAATTCTCTTCCTTATAAAGCCCCTCCCCTTAGTGGCGATTATGCCTCCTCCTGCCAATTTTCCACTTCAGTCCAAACACGTAATTGATTTATCACATTTTCCCTCCTCTTACCTATGAATTCATTAGTCTTGTCCAGCCAGGGAAGCAATTTCTCGCAGTAGTTGTCATTAACTGGGATGCGCATGAAGTGGCTCTCGCTGATAAAGTCTGGCTTTGGGCAGGTGTTGCTGGCGTTCAGCACATAGGTGATACCATTCTGAGCCATCAGATCCTGCGGAGATAAAAATGAGTTCAAGGCCATGTTTTGTTGCTAGGTGACAATAACAAGTGAGTTATCTTTCAATGGTGGTGATAAAAGGAAAGAAACCTGTACAGAAAACAGAAACCTACCTTGTTGAGGACGTCCTTCTGTGAGCCCAGGTAAAGGTGCGGCAGGATGCGAGTGGGCCCTATGTTAGCCACGGGCAAGCAGGGCTGGGACAAGCTCATAGGGAGAGCAGTGGTAGGTTTCCCTTCGCACAGGCCGGGGAAACAGGAGGAGAAAGCGGCAAAACCTCCTGCAGAGACAGAAGAGGAGGAGAGAACTGATTAGGTAACACTAATGGTTTTCCACGGAGCAGTCACACAGCTCACCGGGAACCCTGCAAAGACTCCCAGGAACATTGCACCACCATTAGCAGAGCAAACAGTCGCTCTATAAGGCTTTCAGAAGGCAATCTAGGCTACAATGTCTGGGTCCTGCTTAGAGCAACAGGAGCAAGGAAAAAAAAATGAGGCTCTCTGTGCTTCTGTGTGCGAGTTAGGTTAACTGCTGGGCGGCCAGGAATGTGTGTGTCTGGCCCTTTAAGAGGCAGGCGGCTCCACTTTTGGCATATGTGTATAAGTGTGTGTGTGTGGCTCTGTTTCCTGCATGAGCTCATGTCCTGTAGCAGTGCATTGCGTCAGGCTGGGGGAATGAGAGAGGCCACAGGTGCAGGGCCAGGACAGAGGCCCAGTAACATCCCCCTGACAACCACACAGCACACACACACACAAGCATGGTCACACATATGCATACACACGCGCACACACATTAACAATATGATACACTCCAAGGAGACACAGTCTAAAGACATGATCACATAATCTTGCATTCGACATATGCTCAATATTCACTCTCACTGTCCGAAATCCTCTATCCACACACACACACAAAAATACTCACACTCATCATTACTCTGCAGTACCATGGTTGTGTAACTACAGGGTAGGGGCCAATGAGGAGGAGGTGGGGGTGAAATAAGTGTATGCACGTGTGTGTGTGTGTGTGTGTGTGTGTGTTCAGGAGTGGGTAATGACCTCGCTGAGGAGTGTGTAGAAGGGAGGGGAGTGCTTCAAGGAAACCCTGAGCCCCACAAAGGAGATTAGAAGCTAATCTAGGTTCAGCCCTGCCTGACCCAATCTGGGATGTAGCACTCAAACACATACACACAAACACACACACAGGGGCACAGAGTGAGAGTGAGTGAGACATGACATCACTGCTCTAAAGTAGCACACACAGCACAGTGCAGGCAGGACATTGCCTTCCGTTGTAACACACACCCAGTTGCACTACTCATGTAGCAAAGCAAAGGCTGGCCAACAAGCACACACACACACACACACACACACACACACACACAGAGGGCACGCACAGCGTCAGCAGCATGGACTGTGTACTCAGATACGAGATCTCAGAAATCTGCAAAATAAAGTTGTGCAAATGGTCAGAGGGGAGCAGCTTCAGTATTTCGCATTATTTCGCAATGCTGCAGCTTCTGAGGCCCGGTGCACTCTCATGACCAAATGCTATTCTGGGTGCACTGTCCCTTTAAGAGCAAAGTGAAGAAGGGTTGTCTGTTTCCAGCTATTAATGGCAACCGGCGGAGCAATGACATCAGTGCTCTACATGGGGGTGGAGGGGTGGGGGGGTTAGATGGATGGATGCAGAAAAAGCGATCAGATAACTCACAAGCTACATGAAGGAGAGCTTAATGCAAAGAAGGAGAGGCTGAGGGTAGCTGCTGCACTAGCACGCGTCCAGACCAAACAGGAGACTAAACAGCCATTTGGGGCGCACTGTTGCTGCACAGTTTTCACCAAGATCCTCTTTCTAGTGATCCTATGGGCTGTGCTACAGTGTCACTAATTGATAAAACAGAGGGAGGAAGGGTAGGTCTTTGAAGGGTTTCTTCCTGGTTTCTCTGTTCCCTGTTTTGTGGTGTGGAGCCTGTGCACACACACAGAGACACACACACACAAAGACAAAGAAAATAAATGGTGCTACATATAGCCCCCAACACCACAGGCATATACTGTATCTCTGTGAGGAAGCGGTGCGTTCCTGGAGACAGTAAAATCAACAGGAAAAGCCTCACGTCATACGGCAACCATTTCCCTTTCTGTGCCAGGACATTGTTAGAGAGTTGTTAGAAGGACAGAAGGCAGGACGTTCCACAGTGGATACAGCATTTGTGCGAGTGTTTAAGGCCGAGGAGAAAGTGTGTTTGTGTCGATGAAGGGATGTGAACACATGAATGAAAATAGTCTTCTATTAGTCTAGTCTAGACTTCACCGTGTGATCTCGGGTGAATTAATAATTACAGCTGCGGTTACTGTAGGTGACCTAATCTCGTGTTAAATAAACATTAAAGCAGCCAGAGTGTGACTGGGAGAGTGAGTAAGGGGTTACTGGCATAAAGGCAGACTTAAGTCAGAGATAAGAAATCAGGACTGAGTGTGCCTGCCTGCTTTTTTAGGGCTATTACATTACAGCGACATGACGTCAACACAATTACAAACACCTCCCTTGTAGTCAAAGCTTTACATGGCTGTCCCTAATGGATGTTAGTCACACAGGAGATAGTGCGCTATTGTCACCTCGTCACCTGACAGCACTCAGCTTGAGGTTGCCATGCGGACGAGGGAGGGCAGTGACATTGATGACAGTTGGCTCATCGTGTCCCTGTGAGTGCAGTCAAAGATGGAATAAAAACACTCAGACCAAGTGGCCAAAAGGGGCACACGAACACGCCGCCGCACACGAGGCAGCGAGCGCAAACTAACCCAAAGAGACGTGGCCTCACATCCTCCATAAGACAACGATGACACATCTGTCCATTCCATTCGGAGCACACAGAACAACATAGACACACTGTACAGTCACACTGAGGTCACTGAAAATACCCAGTGACACACACCAGCCCAGCTGTCCATGAGGATGACATCACAAAGTCAACTGGGAGAGATGAGTTCACCTTCGGTGCAGCTTGATAATCAGCAAAGGCTGCTTCACTGAACTCAAGAGATAAACCTAACTGGCTGCAGAAGTTAGGGTAACTCCAACATTTCTCAAGAGGTCATGCCAGTCTCAGCGTGTATCCTTCCCCGAGGTTTAATTTGAAAATGAACAGACACAGAGATAAATGCTGCTGTGAGGAAACCCGCTGTTTTCAGTCTGAAGGGATTATATGATGTCACGAAAAAAGTATGCCTTAAACTTTTAACTTTCAGGCGACTAGTTCACCTTTTGCACAGAGCTACATCATTCATTTTCTGGAAAATGTACTTGGGCAGGATATGACTAACCCAATTCTGAACACAGGCTCTAAAAAAAAAAAAGAAAATGAAAAAAAAGTTTGGTTAGAAAAAAAAAACACACAACCGGGAAAGAGGGCACTGTGTCGCCATCGGCAACCCTAGCCAGCAGTGACTTCCTTTTTCCGCTTTCCTCTGCCCACTTCATCACTTATGCAACTGCTTATTTTCCTCTCTTGCCCCGTCAGAGCCGAGCACTCAGACCTCCTTTGTTCGCTGGTAATGAGCGGCGTTCCCCCTCCTCATCACTCATTTCCCACAAATAACTTCACATGATTCATCTTTCAATTTTAAAATTCAAAGGGTACAGCTTATTCTCCCTCTGACGAAGGTAGTTGGATCAAATTCTGGCTTTTCTGGCGTGAATCGATACAGAAAGCCGAACAATGAAAGTGGAAGTGGAATCCCAGAGATATTGACCGGAACAGAGACACACAACACCTGCCTGGCTGTTATGGTTAATGGGAGCTGTTACATCACTCCTGATGGTACAATTGACTGCCTCATCAATACAAGCTCAGCCCCTCCCTCCTGCCTCTGTGTGTGTGCGTGTGTGCGAGTGTGTGTGTGTTTCAGTCTCTGCATTGCTTTCAGTTGCCCTCTTTAACTTGTCTGTTAATGGAGTGTGGGGGGAGGGGGGGGACACACAAGGCAGGCGTGTGTAGAGACACACACACACACACACACACACACACGTACACAAACACACACACACACACAAAACTCTCCACAGCTTGGGGGCATTGATCTGCCTGAATGAGCTTCCCCCCACACCCCCTCCATCGCTCTCTTCTATGGCTCATATCAGGGGAGACATGACGCCATCCTCTGTGCCCCTCCAGCTGTCCCCTCCACTATGAGGGGACATTAGCATCTCAATGTGACCCCCCCCCCCTTCCCCACCATCCCTCACACTCCCCAACATGACATCATTGCACACATGTCCCACTCAGCTCCACAAAGGCTGTGCTGCAGCATGGAGAAGCCATGGGAGTGTGTGTTTTAGAGTGGGGGGTTGAGTGGGCCGCATCTGTCAGAAATGTGTAGATTGTCAGAGCATAGATGACTTAGAGGGATGAGGTCATCGCTTTTCATTGTCACATCGATGACGGCTGGGAATGACTGTATGATTAACATGTCATCCTGGTTGATGGTTAAACTGTTTATTGTTCCTTTATCTTGGCGGAGAGATAGCAGGACTATGTCACTTTGATCAACTGCTGTTTCAGCAGTACAGTGTTACTGCAATACAGGACCATAAGCCCTCCTGTAACTCAGCCTGCATTCACAAGTCTATTTCCACAGAGACGGGTCGAAGTGCCTCAAAATAACCTGTGACAGACACTATTCTATTTTCACCTGCTGATGGCTAATGTGTGATTTTTTTTCTGGAAACTAATGAGTTTGACACTTCCAGTGGCAAAATCCTGGCTGAGATTAACTGTACATGTGTACATGTGCATGCATACACACACACACACACACACACACACACATTGTGTAGTGTGAAGTGTGGCAGCTGTGGAGGGCTGCTGTGCTAACTGCTTTGAACCGGCTTTCTGATATGCATATAGCACCTACATTTGCATACAAACTTTACACTCTCATACATTTATGGCCCAGATGATCCAACTATACCAATACCAGCAGATTCTTCTCAAGGAATGACTGAATACATATTTTGTGCAATGTGTGTGCAAATGTGCTGTGTGTGTGTATTAAAAGGAGTTTTTCCACAGCACCATGGCTCTGTATTGCCTCATCGCTCAGTGTGAAAGGTGTTATGTTAAACACCTGCAGTGCACGCTGCACACATATTGATAACATTATCTCCACAAGACACCATTCTGCCAAGAGAGAGGGTAAGCAGGAGAGAGAGAAAAGCCAAGAGCGGAGGAGAAGAAAGTGAGAAAGAAAGAGCCTTTGTGATAGTTTTACATTTCAATGACCACAGGCTGAGAGAGCATGAGCACTATGTCATACCGTGGGTCATGGCTCTCATTCTGCCCCCCTCAACCCCCGGGCCTTTTTCTCTCCTCTATTTTCCTCTTCTTTACTTCTCGTGTTCATAATGTCATCCTCTTAATCCTCCTTCTTCCTATTCTCTGTCTTTAAACACATTAACTGTGCAAACAAAAAGGTGGGGAAACAATTAGCGGGTTTGGCAGGGTCTGTGCAACACATTCTTTCAGCCTGTTGTAGCAGTAAATCCACTATTGATCCAGTACACGTCCTTTAAATTCAATTCACATCTATCTTCCATTTGCAGCATGCCTGGGCTGGAATACCTCAGTACCTGAGAGCCCACTGTGCTTTTGTACTCATCTGCAGGGCACAAACGGTCATCAGCGGGCTTTCCCCTCCTACACAACGTAAATTACAATTGTGGTGCATTTTACAGCCAAATCCTGAGAAACATCGGTTTACATGATATCAGTGTATCAGTATGTATGATAGCTCTGTAACCTCTGGACATGAGGGCCTACATGCTCAACATGTTACTTGCCAGAAAGGGATGTTCTCCCCTACACACACACACACACACACACACACATCGCTTCTCCTGCTCCGTGTCCAGGTGGATACACACCTCGCAGCTCTCTCCCCTCCTTCATTCGGCGGACCCTGATCTTCAGCCTCATGTCTGTGCCCTGCAGGTCCGGCCAAAAGCAGTCCTCCGCTGGGGCAATCACCACATCCAGAGGCATCCCCCAGGACACACTCTGTCTCACGCACACAAATGTCCTGGTGCTCCTTCTTTCAGGGACGGGCAAGCCCTCGCCACGAAAAAATGTCAGAACAAACAAGCAGAAGTGTCCTCCTTTAAAGAGGGAAGATTAAGGTGAGCCCACAGTCAAGACTGTAAAAATCCCAAGTTGACAAAACTCCTGATGGTGCTGAGGTCTGCTCTGGTCAAGTCAGCGGTCCCAGTGTCCGGGCGGCGACCCTCAGGGAGCAGAACCAGTACAACAAAAACTACTCCAAAATGTGTTGTGCACACGCTCCTCAAGTCCACCTATGGCCAAAAACCCCAAGCAATTACCACAAAAATTCCTAACATGCTTCTGCGTCAATATTCTGTAATTCTGTGGTTTCTGTCCAGAATGGCTGCCACACAGAGAGCAAGAGGAAAAACAAAAGTGAGTAGCCTGTGTTGCCTGTAAGTATAAACCAGCTGTAATCAGCCTGCAGCTGGTTTACAGAGCGACTGTGTGTCTCTCTGAGCGCTCTCTCTGTCTCTGTGAGTCCACAGCCAGAAGAGCAGCCCACTATTGTTGTGCTGCTCCACTCTCCCCGTCTCTCATTCGCTCAGTCGCTGGCTTACACTCCTCCCTCTCCTTCCCTCCTCCCCTCTCTCTCTCTGCAAAGAGGATGACGGAGCTGCACTCTCTCCTCGAGCTCTAAATGAGCTCACTTGCCGTGAGCTCAGACTCTTCCCTCCCTCCCTCCCCCCCTCCCCCTGCTACCTCCCTTGCACCCTCCCTCTCTTGTGGAGCCAGCTCTCCGTCATAGCTAATGTCTAAGGCATGTAACCACATTCCTTACTCACCCAACAAATATGCGGCCACCTCAGGGGCCTAGCTCCGGAGAAGGCCTCTATCAGGGAAAGATGGAGGCTAAGACACAGCTATCGGCCTGTTTAGCAGATACACTTCTTCAAGACTAAATAGTGCTATGTTGCTGATTACAGGGAAGAGAGAAAAATGCTTGGCTTATGAAAAATGGCTTGTGTTGACGTGCATTACAATGTTCTGGGATGAAAGATTATAATTGCAGGTTTGCTGCAGAATTACACTTTTCAGATGTTCTTTTTCATTTTTCATGTTCATGTTAAATGTCAAGGATAATTTTCAAGGCTAGAGATTCTGTACCTTTAATGAAGATAAATCAGTAAGCAGAATACCTAAATTAGGGGTGATTGCCTTAAATGTACTGTAGCTGCACGGTGCATGGGGGATTAAGACTGTGTCAGTGTGTTGAAAGCTGATTTGTGTCTGAAGGTGAGGGAATGTGTGTGACTTCACCATGTTTCCTGCGCTGGTTCATGTCTAACGCGCCTGTGTTTGGACACTGTGTTCTCGTGTTTGAGGATGAAAAGATGTCCAGGAGAGGAGAGGAGAGGAGAGGAGAGAGAAAGACAGTGAAGCTCTAGAGAAGGGAGGAGCAGGGCGGAAAAAAAGAAACGAAAGCAGACAAAAGAGGAAGGGACGACTAGAGGTGATGAGAAGACCAAAGAAGCTTGTGGTCGGCAGCCATCATCCATTTGACAGGCCACAGACTCCTGGTGCTTTACTATGGAATGACAAACATGTAGGCCACAAGTAGGGCTATGGAAACAAAGCAGCACAGAACCGCTGGTAGAGACTGAATGTTAACTGAAATCTAACAAATTATTACGTGAGTACAGCTGTTTCAAACACAATTTAAAGCCCAAAACACAAAATCATTCACATTGTTGTAGGAGCTGCTTTATATCACTGATTAATTTAACAGGGTGGCCATTTTCTGTCATTCATCTTCTTCTTCTGGTCATAAATAGCACAGATTTGTTAAATGAGTGAGCCAGTCAAATGTCCTCCCCGCCTGTCTGTTCAGTCTCAGTTTGAGATACTGCTGCACTCTGATTACATTCAAACCAGGTCAGATGGGCTCCAAGCTTCGGGTCGTCGTCACCGCGAGTCCAGCTCCGAAAAAAGGCAAATAAGCTTATACAAGCTGTCTAGTTAGGGGGCCAGCTGCGTGCTGACTGACTGACCTCATCTCATCACTGTAGACCCCTGAATGATCACACACGGGTGAGAACAGTCTTACGTCACCCTCTGTTCAACTGCGGGTCACTGAGAGACGGAGCGGGTGAGGAAATAGGTCACTTGGTGATGATGAGCGTTGTGAAAAATGCAGACAGTGGCTTTTGGGGAGGATGTAGAACCTAGAACAAACACACCTTCGGAATACACACACACACACTTTGTTCCCTATGTGCAGCTGGTTGGAGCAGGTGTGGCACTCCACAGTGGTCAGCTGGGGTCACTACACTTCAAACACACCGATCATCACCCCGGTTTGAATCCACACCTCGTTTCTAGTTGTTCTGACTGTGTGGCTCGAGGCCATAAAGTGGGCTTTGAAACACACATGACTTTCTAAAACCTGCAAACCCCACAGCGGCCGACAAAACAAAGCAGCTACCGATGTTTTAATGGTCAAACTCTTTGGAGATCCTAGAGCAAACACCATGCCCTCATTCTCTTTATACCCCTCTCCTCCTCCTCTAGTCCTCAGCAGGGTAACAAGGCTCAGAATAGTAGGTGTGTTAATTAGAGAATTACAGCCAAGACACTATAAATGACAACCAGGCCTGCTTTATTGACTGCACATGTGTGCCCCTGCTGCGACAGAAATAGGTAGGACGGTCACTCCGGGCAGCCCCCTCCTCTGACAACTCTTAGGTTTAGAGCGTGCTTTTATGGTAGAGGTCTTGTTACTTGGACAACGCACAGTTTACACACACACCCACAAATAGAGACCAGCCAAAACAGACAGGGAGAGGAGAGGAGATGAGCATGAGATAGCGGTGTAAGGACAGAAAGAGAGAAGGTGCGTAAAGGCCAAAGAGGGCCTTGGAGACCAGAACAACACAGCTCAGCCTCTCTGCTCTGGAAGCCACAGGGTGTGTAGTGAATGCTGCAAAGAATATTGAAGAATAAATGTCACTCACGTAGAAGAAATCCGTGTTGATGGTAGATAAAGTTAAACATATTAAAGACAAAGCACTAAAAACTTTTGCAGCTGGTATCTAAATATTTGCAATGTTGTTCTATACATTTTACTATAGTTTTTAACAACTGTGTGTCCTTTTCCAATCCAAACTGCAGCTCATGTTTTTTTGCGATGCGTTGTATTTTAGGAAACACTATTATTATTATAACATTATTCAATCTTTAGTATTTAGTTTCTAAGGATATAAATCGGGGTGAGACACTTGTGGTTCAGATCTGCAGTTTTTTGGAAACTGACCCAACACTCACCCCAGTGTAAAATGACAAAACAATAGTTCATAAAAGGCCTATCTAGATTCATATTCTTTGTAAAAAATCTCCAATGTAAGTACCAACAACATAATACTAAGAAAATATTTTCTCATTGAATATATTTCATTTGTACCCGTACTCCCCTCCCACCCCAGTGAGACTGGCAGCGACAGGAGAGTTATTCGACACCACAGATCATCTGTCAGGATATCACGGGAAAGAGAGACGTCATTCTCCGGATAGGGCAGGTTAGGGTGATGAAGACTGTGAGTTAATGTGTGTGCGTGTATATGTGAGAAAGGGTGTTTGTGTGCTTGCACCAACATGTGTGTCAGCGAGTGCGTGCTGCAAACATGCAAATGGATTGAGGATGAACAGAGCAAGGTGAGAGGAAGACAGAGAGGACATTGCTGCAAGGGTTCAGGATGGGGTAGACAGTTATTTGCTCCAATATGTGCAAACACAAGCATATGTGCCCGTGCACACTGTGTGTGTGTGTGTGTGTGTGTGTGTGTGTGTTGATAGTGCTGGTTGTCAGGGGATCAGTAACAAGGCTGCTCTTGCAGTGATGTAATGCCTACAGGAGAACACAGCTGCCATGTCTGGGGGGTGAGGTAGTCACCAGGGGACAGGGGAGGATGGATGGAGGGATGGAGCAACTGGGGGGGGGGGATTAGGTAGCTAGGGGTACTGGAAGTAATAGGGGGATGGGGGAGTGAATCCATTGGGAGATGGTAGCTAAAATGATGTGGTCATATCGCAAAGGGACATTAGTGGTCCAGTGGGTTTATGTTGTTTATTGTTTATGGGTGTGTGTGGGTGTATGTGTGTGTGTGTGTGTGTGTGTCATTGTGTGTAAATTGTGTGTGCTATTGGATCTGTATTGAACATCAATACATTTGGAGTGCAGACTGAAATATATTCATAACATCATGTACCAAAAAGTGTCGAGTGTTGAAAGTTTTATTTAAATGCCTTCCTTAATTGCATTGAAACTGCATATTTTCTTGATAAACAAGGTCAAAACACGTTTTTTTGCTTTCAGGACCGAAACTCATGTATTGTATTGCAAACTGTACCCAGCACAAATGTGTGTGTGTTTGTCTCTCTCTCTCTTTATCCTCATCCATGTGCCTGCCCACTTACATTTATCACTTCCTTGACTTACACCCTTATTTCAGTCAGATAACGGGAACTGATAACATCAAAAGGAGAGGCTGAGGAGTTGAAAAGGAGGAAGGTGGAGGGAAGTGCTCTTCGGATGTAAAGATTAAGTGAGTGCTGATGCACTACTCGGCCATGTGTGCGTGCTCATGCATGAGGTAGTTTCATCTCTATCTGTGCAGCCTAGAGGGAGGCCTACTCGCATCAGTCATGCAGCAGACCCCCTGCCCTCCAAACAACTTAACCCCCTGGAGGAGCTCAGCACCCGGGGCTACTGCACCAGTAAATCTATCTCACTGGCAAGAAATTAAGTCTACACACACACACACAGACATATACACACTCAAGTGAGCACATACACAAAAGACACACACACACACACACACACACACACACATAAAGAAGAGAAGAGGGTAAGCTATCAAACACACCAAGGGGGGCTTTCAGGACCAGACGGGCCCTCATAAACCAGATGAACTACTTAAAAATCCCAGTTGGAAATGTTCAGTGGTGTGTGTGTGAGTGTTTGTATGGACAGAAAAGGGGGGCTGTCAAGTCTCAATATAAAACGCTTCTGGCCACCACAGGCATGTGCTTACATTGTGTTTGCATGCAATATAAAGCCTGTGCATTCACTTTGTGTGAAATTGTGAGTGTATAAAGCCAATGTTAATTTTAGCTGAGAGTGAGACAGCTCACAGACGTTTTCTGAGGTTGTACATAGATCAGTGAGGTGTGTGTGTGTGTGTGTGTGTGCTGTGAAGCGTGCAGGATCCATGCAAATCAATCTGCAGGAATGAAAAGATAAAGAATGTGTGTGTGTGTGTGTAAAAGTGCACACTCTGCTCTGGCCTGATTTCCCCAGAGGTGAGTTTGTCTACACAGGCTCACTTGAGCATAACGGATGCTTGTTTCATTCTAAATGCTAATGGCCTGAGCTGGGATTGCACAGGGTTTCCTCGCAGCACTTGAAGGCAATAAGACGCTGAAAACACACCTCACCTCTCTCTCCCTCTCTGCGAGTCTCCCACATGCTGGACTGTCTGACACACACACACACGTGGTAGCTGTGAAATAACTGCACCGCTCCAACAGAGACGAGCTGACAGCGGATCAGTTTGTTTTGAATGAGCTCGTACCACTGCTACATGCAGACTGACAGGCAGGCCTCAGATCAGTTCAGTGTTAATTAGCTCCTATCAGCACAGCAGGCAGCCTGACAGGCTCACTGTCCTGACACCAGTGGAGGAAGCCATGCCATCTGTCTCTCTCTTGGTTACACACACACACACACACACACACCCCTCAGTGTCTACCAGCATCTTGTCTACCTGTCTCACAATTAGCTCAGACAGTCTCAGACTGCAGCAGGGTGTTTCTCTGTAGTCTATCCAGAGTGTCTGTGCCTGTCGCTGGGTGGTATCGTCCCTTTCCTCCAATATTCTTTTACACAACAACCCCTATTATCTCATCAGCACACGCAGCGTGAATCATGGCATGTGAAAGGCGTGAAATGTGTGAAAAAAATTAGACTCCCAATTTCTTCCACTGACCTCAAATGCATGTCACCACTTGAGGAAAGGATTATTTTCAAATCCTAATTTTCCAAACAGAAATAGAAATTAAATATAATCGCTGATGTTCCAGTGAGATAACATTTTCCTCAGCAAGTAGTTGAATAAATTTGTACAAATACTAAATCTTACCTACTTAAAAAACTAGACAAACCTCACATTCATTCCAAGAAGGTAAACACATGTAGTTGTTCAGCAGTGTCTGCACGCAGACATGAAGCAGAAGTAAGGCGTTACACCCTGGAGACTGAATCTGGGCATACAGGACATGGTGACAACGACTATCGCAACACCCGCGGTCAGGGCTGGCTTTCCTGCCATTATGGCCCCTGGAGACCATGTCTGTGTGTGTGCCTGTGTGTGTGCGTGCGCAAATGTGTCACATCCACAACGCTGCAGTGACATCACTCCTGCAGTAGAACAATAGAGAGGGAATGACGCAATGCCATGAGAGGAACTGGGCAAGCTGTTTCTGTGTGCGCCCTGCCAACACGTCCATGATGCTTTTAAAAGATTTTTAAAGTGGGACTTCTGAGTTTGTTGTTGTTGTTTTTTATTTTATCAAATACACTGTTCAAGTATAAATACACAAACAATCATGACACAAACTTACATGATGTGCTCTCTCTAGGCGTCTCCCTCTCTCACCCTCGGGAGCCCTGATGTCACTTTATCAGAAACAGGAAATAGTTACACAACAGAACGGGAAGTGGCCTCTCTGTGGGCTGCCTTCATCTATGCTTGTGTGTGTGTTTCCAAATGTGTTTGCGTGTATGCAGAGACGGAGATATCAGGAGGACCGGGAATGATCACAAACTCCTGCATTCCTCAATCCGGGGCCGCGGGCCTGCTTGAAATGCCAAAATTAGCTTGTTGCCGTGCCGATGGAAAATCTCCCGCCTTTATCTGGAGGCAGCGGTGGGTCCCAGAGGTTCAGCCCAAATGTTTGTGTGTGGTCAGCATGTATTTACGGTAATAAGACCTCTGCTACAAGTCTGTGTACATACCGGGAAAAGTGTTAAACCGCCATGGATTTAAACTCTCTTCTCGGCTACAGGCAACTAGTCCATTCCTGAATGAGCCTGGAAAAAAAAAACTCCCTTCTTTTTTTGGAAAATGATTAGCAAACTACACATTAAAATAGATTCTCTCATACTGTAACACACTTCCACAGGCTGCCAAGAAATAGAATCCCATCCACATGCTGGAAGTGCAGACTAAATCTGATTAAAACAGATGAAAAAAAGAACAAAAAAAAACAAAACATGGCAACCAATTAGATAAATAAGGAAGCAGTGCAACAGCATACCAGAGATAACGTGCATCAAAGACACGGCGATAAACAGGAATACACCATTGTTCCAGGGAACGACACCATGACAGGAACGGCAGTGGGCAGTCCAAGCATGAATGGAATCTGGTGGATGCAGGCCAGCTCTGGGTAGGATAAACTAGCATACTTTTAAGCTACTCATTTCCTTCTGCTTCTGGAAATTTCCACTCCACATGCATGTCAGAGTCATCAGGATAAAACGCCACAGCGGTAAACTGATGGCGCGGCAACCAAACTACGGAGCATTTGGCCCAAATTCACGGTGAGATTCGAGTTATGAGGTGCTGAAGGGGCGGGAGGGGGTTGCGTAGCGAAGAGAGAAACTGGGCCTCGGTTAGAACGCTGTTCAGCTTCAGCTCCTGTTGACCTGATGTGTTGACACTGCCTAGGTAACAGTTTAAACAAACTATTTTTATTCCAGGCCGGATGAATGCATGACAGGGGCGGGTTGAGCTGTTCAAACGGCCTCTAGATAGATTTCATATGCAGCAGGAGGCAGAAGATATGCACGGTGAAAGGACTGTATACACAAAGCAGCTTAAACAACTGTGGTAGAGGTATTTAGGGCAGTGTGGTACAAGCACTGTCCCATGGGGTTTCTCCACAAGCTTAACTTTGTGTAAAAGCCAAATTGTATTTTGTAGGAAAAGTAACCAAAGCTTTATTAAGCATGTGATATTTCATTTAATGTATAAGGTTGTTATTTCACAGTTAGTATCCAATGTGTGTGTCTACACTATGAATTTTGCAGAAGAGTTCACCTTTTCTGATTCGCATCTTTAGTCTATGTGGTTATTTAATTACTTTATCAACATAATTGTGACATACTATACAAAAGGGTCAACATTTATAGGGAACTATGCACCATAACTTTCTTTTCTGTGCCTTTGAACAGCGACTTGAGATCATATGTAAAATTTTATACTTGTGAGTGTGAGGACATCAAAGCACATGTTTGTTTGTTCTGATGCACACAGTACAGTAAGAGATGAACAGAAGATGTAGTGACTATGCTTTTAAGCACATCTGAACTTAAATGTCACGTCTGTGTGTGTGTGTGTGTGTGTGTGTGTGCACGTATGTACTAATGTCTTGAGCTTTAATCTTTATCCACACTACTTGGCATACATCTCCTATGTGTACATCTGGGAGGAAAATGTCTCTCTTTCCATGCATGCTAGAGTATATATATGTATGACTGTTTCACTGTGTGTGTATGCGTGTGTGTGTGTGTGTGTGTGTGTGTGGCCCGTCTGAGGCCAGTGAGGGACTCTGAGTGATGGAGGAAAAGGGGAAGAGGAGCAGGAGGCAAGCAGAGCAGTGAGATCACGTCATGATGGAAACATTTGGCAACGACTCACATAAACACACACACACACACAGACGCATAAACACGCGCACATCTAACTGTGCATGCACATACACACACACACACACACACGCTGGCCTGTTTTTGTTCTCCGGTTTTGAGGGAAAGAAGGGGAAAATGACATCAAGCTCATCATGTGAGGCCAATGAGACAGACGAGGGAGGGGGTGAGAACACTGGCAGAAACAGAACATTGTTACATAAAACTCAACTCGGTGCAGGCCTCCTCGGGGCCCTGTTACCATATTATGTGTGTGTGTGTGGGTCTGACCATATGTGCATGCATTTGCTCGCTTGCAGGAAGAGTGTGCGAGATTTGCACAATATCCAGTCAAGGTGCGAGCCTAAAAAAGGAGCTTGCTACATACCTGCAGAGTGAACGCCAGCAGAAAACAGAGCATTATGTCACCGTGCAGCTCCGAGGCTTCTTAAAGTCTGTAACACTTTTCAGAGCAGGGAGGTGATGTCATAGATATTTTTGTAGGCCATTTTCTTTGACCTTTGTGCTCCCTTGGTGCTGGCTGGGGTGGGGCCTGTGTGTGTATATGTGTGTGTCCATGTGTGTTTGTGTATCTACAGGCCAGGGTGAGAGCACCGAGGCCACTGGCGCCAGATGTGACGACCGCAGGAGTCTGGGGCCTAAAAATAGAGCTCTGTTCTCAGCACCATGAAACAGAGGAGAGGAGAGAGGGAGGCGGAGGGAAATGGGGGGGGGCACGGTGAAGGGGCTGAAGGAGAGATGGAAGGAGGGACGGAGAGGTAGGCGAGGTCATTGAGAATAATGTGTCAGTTCTCTCCGGGGAAGGTGAGCTCACCTCCTAATGGCACCACCACCGGCTCCTTCTCAATGAAATCATTGATCTGCTGGAGCTCCCCACGACGTAATGGAGACGGGGTCAGATGGAGGGGGAGGCAGAGGGGAGAGAGGGCAAGGAGGCGCAGAGAGGGCAGATTAGGAGATTAAGAGGGGGATGACAGACTAGGTGGAAAGAGGAAGGGGGAGCCTGGTCCCCAGGCACGCGGCCATAACGAGCGTGCGGCCTCTCTGACCTGCACTGTAGCCAATCACAACACACCTGGAGGCATAGAGTGGTAAATGGATGTCACTCAAACGATCGATCGTCAACCTGATCTCCATCACACCTACAGAAATTTATGCTCCTGTGTAGCCCTATGAGGACTTGAGGTGGTGCCACCAAGACAATTTACTTTCTGTAAAAACTTTTAAGAACTGAATTATGCTTTTTTTATGAGTTTGGCAGTTTCAAATCCTGAAAACCAATGATCTGTGTCTGTCAGAGTAAGACGTGCACTTAACAACTCCCACTGCAGGTGTGCATGTGTGTGTGTGTATGTTTGTCCTGGCAGAGTTTGGGGTGTCTTTCTCTCCTCGGGCTGGTTCAGAGGATGTGGAGACGTCCTGCTGAGAAGAAACCATAAAGCAAGACTTTCAGCTCTGCACAGGTAGGCAGCACGTCTCACTGAACGAGCCCGCCGACCACACACACACACTCTGTGACACACTGACACACACGAATGCACTTAAATGAAGTCACTTGTGCACGCATACACACTGGACCTGTCTCTCACACACACACACACACAGGGTGGAATAAGGAGTATTACCTCATCTCCTCAACAGCTCTTCTCCTTCTGTTTTGTCTTTTTCTTTTTCTCACACGTGCACTCTCAAACATTGTCTCATGCGCGTGCACGCACTACTTCATATGCACATATTCATGCAAACATGCGCGCAGACACACAAAAAACACACATACACACTGACACAAACAGACCTCCTTATGTAGCTCTTTGGAATGTCTCTCTGAACGGCTGCATTGTGAGAGTCGGCCTCCCACGATTACCTCACTTCTTCAGCTTCTCTCTGATGCACATGCATGCATGCACACATGCACGCACGCACACACACATACACACACACATACACACAGGGACCGCCGCCCCATTGTATAACAGCACAGCAGTATGACACATAACTGAATTGACCTCTGTACCTCTGTCTGTGCAGTCACACCCTAACCTGATCTCATCAAAGCCCCGAGCTACACAGCAGCTCCTGTGTGTTTTTAGTGTGTGTGAGAGAAAGAGAGAGAGAGCAAAAGAAAGAACATGAGAGAGAGGCACCTTTCATC
The DNA here is from genome assembly GCA_023238725.1 of Scortum barcoo. Classification (NCBI taxonomy): domain Eukaryota; kingdom Metazoa; phylum Chordata; class Actinopteri; order Centrarchiformes; family Terapontidae; genus Scortum; species Scortum barcoo. The sequence continues at coordinate 20,000,292 of CM041536.1, read as the reverse complement.
TCCTAATGCCTCTCATTAGTATGTCATCGCCATGTCTCGCCCTGTGTGCTTTTGCCTTGAGCTGGCAGGCTGACAGCGTGGGAGTCAGCATGCTAACCTGTAAGAACCAAAACTGTGTCCCAGTTACAGGTTATGTACAAATCCTGCAGTATGATCCATAAATTAATCGGCATGTATATATATATAAGTAAAAGATTGAATTCCTTATTTCTGTTATCTGTTTCACCACCATCTATAAAATGTTTTTTTTTTTTCTAGTTGTGAGTATCTAGGAAAAAATCTTACAGCATACATTACATCTTTACATAAAGTAAATGAATTTAGTATACAAATACACTTAAATCTGTGACTACCTGAAAAAAACAAACAAAAAAAAAACCTGGTTTGACTTTGTCAGTATGTTGTATGGAATGTGACACATCTCAGATCTCACCAAGCCTGTTTAGCTGATGACACAGCAGGTGGCGGTCACTCTTTCCTACATATCGAGATTTAAATTATGCGGAGCAGTTACTGTAACTAACACTCAGTTTCATTATGTTTGTGATTTAATGATCTTGAAAGGGTGAAAATGCTTAACCCCAGTTCCAAGAGTGTGAAAAGATGTCTTAAAAGCTTGATAACTCATCGTTTTAGTGCTCAGAAGTTGTGTACGTGCTGCCCTCCGAGTCTCTCCAGTGCAAACAATCTAGACACGTCTGGCACGTGCCATCATCCCTCATCTCTGTCTCATTTCCTTGTGCGGCACTTTTCTCTCCATTCACCATCTATTTGACACAGTCGTGTGACGCTTTAGTAATCCTGTGAAAAACACTGGCAGATGGCGCTAGGAAGGATTAGGAGCAGTGTTGCACATCTGCAAACTCCACACACACACACACACACGGATAGATGGATGAAATACACACCAGCATTCCTTTCCCCACACCTTCATTTCCTCTTTCATGACCAAACTCTCTGCGTTTCCTGTCAGGCCCTTCAGTCAGCTTTGACAGTACTTCAACAAAATGCGTGTGCTGTGAATAAAATGCATTTTCATTTTTTATCACCACCTCCCATCCTCTTGAAACCATTATCCAATGCTCTTTTCATCTGCAGAACATGGAGTGCATATTCCATGCTTTCTTTTCTCGCTCTCTTTTTGATTATTATTCTCTTTCTATTCCATCTCCACAGCCTCCTCTGCTAAAACGAGAATGCAAGGTTCAGAGGCCAGCATCAAAACATTTCATCCTGGCAGGCCTACATCAGAGCAGACGTGACGTGTGACGCAGCTACGCAGCTGGCATCAGCTAACATACCACCTAGCTACACACTAGCAGGCAATGTTGTCTTTGGTTTGGCTTTGCGCTGCAGATTGGTGGGAAACACGCAAACTTTAGACCCACTGGGGAGGCAGCTGGCTCCGACCGAGCGATGTTCTCCTCCTCTACAAAAACACACACACACACAAAGTCAGAACTCTGAAAAAGGCAAGACATATCAGCCTGAGCTCCAACTGGATGAGATCATTGCTGTGGTAAAAATACAGAGAGACATGTTTCTCACAAACACTTTCACACAGTAGATAAAGCAATAACGCAAACACATGCGCATTCACAAGCATGCACATAACCCACACACACAAACATTTTCCAACTGCTTTCATTGCCACATCCTGTGTCAATATATATCTCAAACTAAGGACAGGGTGAGAGTCATTCTCAAGTCGGATTGCTTGTCTCATTCACAAAAACAATGGCCCTATTGGGACATGGCTTGCTCCATGACATCATCCGTATATAGGAAGTGGTGTGTTTTTTGAGTCTGGGGTTATTGATTACCTAGTGAACGGACAGAAACCGAAGAAGGGTCAACAACTGTTTTTAGATCAATACATTCCCAGTAAACGCATTTGGGATGTGTAACATGTCATTCAGGTTGCTTATCTGCCAAATCTTTCCTGCAATCAATTCCCCAGGAAGTTTAAGTCATTAAAAATTAGCTTTAAAATATGAAAAACCATAAACCCATTTTGGAGATGTGTGTCTCTGCAAGGCTGTGCCCTAATCTCTCTTCTGCAAGCTTCTGCATTAGTAACAGTCAAGGCAGAAAATCCTCTTCCCTCCAGACAGCAAGCTCGGTAATTATTCTTTTATTCACCCTGTCCATCCCATTTATGGATTCTTTTCTTTTCATCTCTCTATCTGACCCTCACTCATACACCCCCCACCTCAGCGCACATTACCCCTCACTCGATTTGCAGCAACGTTACGGTGTGTGTGCGGTCTGCATATGCGAGGCTGAAAATAAGTCAGTCAGATATGAAGTCATCGCAGGAATTATTAGCATCATAAATCAGAGGTTCAGTAGAGGGGCAGGGAGGAGAGGTGGAAAAGAGGAAGGTAGTGGGAGAGGGAGAGAAAGGGAAGGATTACTGTTTTGCAGTTTTAAAGTACCTTGAATCTTTACAAATGTGAGAGGGGGGAGTAAAGCTAAGTAAAGCCAGGAATGAGAAAAAGGAAGGAAGCAAAAGAGAAAAAAATTAACTAGTGCCTAAGACCCACATATATTCACTTTTCAATGACAGAAAAGAGAGAGAAGCAGCAGATCCCAGTAATATTAGGTGTATGTTACTTGCCTTTTATCTAAGATAATTGTTGATTGTTGCTGATAATGACGTGGAGCACGGTATTGCTCAGTGTCTTTGATTGTAATGTGCTTTTCGCTTGCGTTTGTCAAAGAGATACAAAGAGAATTTAACAAGAAAAATGAAACTAATTAAATGATCAGATTTGAGAAGCTATAACCAGATTGTTTAAAATTTTGGCCTAATAAATGATTGAAATGATTAATTAATTGGCGACAATGTCTCTAGATCGACTAATTGTTCCAGCAGTAAAATGCTAAAAAATACTAGTGGTTGTATTGGTGTCTGGTCAAGAGCCAAAGATGACGCAGCATGACCCCTGACCTCTGAACCCGCTCGGTACTCGTCTCTCTGCTGTCAGCTGGCTGGTTGTCCCTAGTTTGTTCAAACACACACACTTTGTAGTCTTTGTGCGCAGGCTCTAAAGCTGACTTCACAAATTCTTTGTACCCCAAATAGAAAGACCACAGACTCCTTGCTTTTGTTGATTCTAAAAACAAACAAAAAAACTGTACAAAGAGTAAAAACCCATGATTAAAATAGCCCTCCTCATGCATTTCCTAATTAGCATCATGTTTCGTTAATTAAAATGATTTAAGAAGCACGGTTCAAAAGCCTTAAAAATTCCCTGGAAACCATTTCCCCTTCTCCTTTCTCACGCCACCTCTCTCATGAAAACTGTGCAGCTCCCTCTGACACACAAAAGAGATCCTGCAGCGCTCATCTGCATGTCATGCACAAATGCATGAAGGATGGAACACATGAAAGCAAGCGTGCATACATGTACATGTAAACTCCCTCGTCTGCCCATCCACATGCACGCACAAACATCAACTATGCAGGCTGTTAGCTCCACTGACCCCAATAATACAACCACCCAAACAACAGCCAACGCCATTGGCTGAGTCCTCCTGGGGAATATTCTCTGCCACTGTTGTCGTGGAAACAGCAGAAAAGTGGGGACAGAAATGGAAGAAGTGCGACTTCTGTTTTTTTTTTTCTCCTGAAGAAACGTAGCGAGAGTGAACTGAGGAGGCTGATAAAGAGGAAGACGAGGGAATCGCTGACAAGGGGTCTTTCATTAAGAACGGTATGATGTGTGATCAAAAAAGCTTGAGAGGAGGAACATGGTTGTGTGTGTGTCAGGCATGTGTGCAGCCTGAGCATGTGCTCAGTACATCTCTGTGACTGTGACTAATTGTGGAGCCCGGGTGCTTTGAGGCAATCCTCGGCATCTATGAATGACTCATGAAAAAGCGCTAATCTCCCAGCGGAGGGAGAGAACCGAGAAGGGGAGAAGGACGAGGATGTGGGGATGCGGAGAGGAGAGTGGAGATTTGCCCGAACAGCATGCCTCCGCCGTCTCACATCCAATCCTGACTGAGGCAGATTATGCTCTCCTTTCTGTGCTGACACATTTGGGACGGATTCATAAGCCTCCGCTGGTGGATGTGTGCGTAATGTCGTCCCTCAAAAAAGCTGCAGCCATTGCAATCGAGATGTTATTAACTCAACAAGGCTATTAACAGTCTTGCTGGGGCTCAATTATAAGTCTTAGTGTGCTTAGTGGACACTATGACAGGATAATAACTGTGGTAAATAAGGCCAGAGGATTGAAGTTAAGCTTCAGCTTTATTCCAGTGATGCTGGGTAGGAGAATGACTCCGGAGGGAGGCTTAAACATCAAAGAGTCATCAGAGAGGCTTTGTATCCGGGCAGCACACTTTTATACATCCTCCTCTCCTTTCTATCTCCACATATACCTGAGAAAGTCTGATTACTGCCAGTTAAGAAATGAGGAATAACTGGTGTAATGTGACAGAGGAGGTAAACGCTTGCTGTGCTCATCAGTGACATCTGGTGACCAAAGTGTGAAAAGACAAATGACTCCACTGTGGGAGGGAGGATGAGGTTAGGCGCACCTGCCAGCTGTGCGATAGGAAGCAGGCAATAAATAGAGAAACAGCAAGAAATGTAGATAGAGGTGTCTTTTGTTCATGTGAAAAGAAAAAAAGAAAACACATCACCACCATCATCACACTCATGCTCCACACACTCTTGCGTACCGGTGAGCAGGGAGACTTTGTGGAAGGTGCCCTCCAACTTTCCCATGAGAATGTGCACAAAGCCGTCTTTAGACAGATGGCCTGCCTCTTTGGAGCTCTGGTCGTAAACCACCACTTCCTGCTTCCTGCCCAGCTCCACCTGCACAAAGGACAGACAGCGAGGAGGAGAGTTGTTCAGTGCTGCGGTGGAAAGTATGTTAAGCATCCAGTGCCAACAAGGAAGACAGAATTCATTAACATGATAGGCATTGTAAGAATCCAAGTGGTGTGTGGGACAGTTCAGGGCATTTCTGGACATGTATTTGAGACACACATACACACACAGGGCAGTGCTATACATTAAACATACATATTTTCTCACACCAACTCAACTGCTCTGCACAGCCAATGGAGTTCCCTTTTATCCTTTAAAAGGATTCTGACATTAAATGCTCATTAGCTTCTGCCAGAGTTCAACCCTACAGCTGCGGTAGTTTCCCTGACCTCTCTGCTTCCTTAATATACACCAGGAAGCAGTGATAAGGAAAACAAAATGAACTCACAAAACACACTACTGGGAGCTGTGACAATAACCACTGGCTTTATCGATGACTACAACAGTAAGCAGGATGAACTACAGGTGATTCTGGAGTCAGTTATGAGGTTACGAGGATAAAGCATAGGATTACGAATAATGCATTAGGGCCGAGTGTTGCATGGCGCATCTCTGACTGCAATATTTACTGTGCAGATATTGCTGAGAGGGTTGTTTGTTGTAATGGGAGGTAATGTCGGCGAAATCATAAAAGCTGGGTACGCTGTGAAGGGTGTGGACATCCATCAGTGCATCAGCGTGATACCATTTGTGTCAGATTGTGAGAAAGATGAAAGGATGTGAGCATGCGCCGCTCTGAAGCCTGTGCATGTGTGTTTGCATGAGCAAGTGTGAGCATGTGCCTGCACCCGCACACAACACACACGCACAGCAGTCAGGCCGTGTTGATCCCTATGTTGTCAGGCAGGCTTTGGTCATGTGACCATCAGGCAGCGCCTACTGCAGCTATGAATCACTGCATCATTGAACTGCCACTGGACAGGAGAGGAGAGAGGGGAGGAGGAAGGAGGGCGAGCAGAAGGGAGAGATGGAAGAGAGTGGGGTGTGGGGAGCGGGGTGGTGGGGATGGGAGGGGAGATGAATGCTAGAGGAAATAAAAAGAGGAAAATGAAGAGGAAGGAGAGAAATGAAAAAGAGTCAGGTGGTGGAGGAGAAACAGAAGACGGGATGGGACAGCCAACTGCATTTCTTTGTTTACCTTATCATACATCCTCCTCTAAAATGTGTCACTGAACAGCAACTAGCTACCAGGCAAGACCACCCTTCCTCCCAGCATGCCACCCGTCGCTCCTTCACCCTCTGTGTGCTGAAAGGCAGGCTGGTGATGAGAGCTCATGGTATACACAGCTACACAGCATGTGTATGCCTGATTATGTTTCTGCTTACGAAGCAGCTGTAGCACAGCGCCTGGGCAGGAAGCCACGCAGGTGATTAAGACAGGACAAGGTCAGTCTCTGAAGTCTGGCTGCAAGTAACTCTGGTCCTGTTAAACCTGGCTTAGCTCTGCCTGCCTGCATCCAGCACCGACACTGACGTAAAAGCATGAAAAGGTGAGGCTTGTCTGTGGCATCGATTGTGAGTGACTTCAAACAACTTGCTTTCTGCTCTTAAGATATCTGGAGGACACATCTAAAAGTTTTACCTTTTCACCTCTCAGATTATTGTTTGTCGAGGCGCCCTGCTGGCCAAGGGGTTTGAGGGTCTGACCATAAACCGCAATGTCCCTGATCTGGCAAGAGACTTTTGTTGTATGTCATTCTCTATTTCTCTATCCCCTCGGTTCCTGTCATTTCTCTAATGCTGGGTCTACAATTAAAGATGTTAATGCAAGGCTAAGAATTTACAGTGTTTGGCCTTTGTTTCCTTACTTCAGTCTTTACTTGTCCATAGCACTCATTTCTTTGATTTCCTTCTCACATGTTCATGCTTCTCTTTCTTTATTTTAAATTCCCTACACCATCCATCTTTACTAACCCTGGATAATTTTGGCTAATAATCCTAATGGGATCAGATCTAATTTGGGAACATGGCCTGAATGTCTGAGGATTACAGGCCAACTCTACATACATGCACAGCACAAATACACACACACACACACACACACACACATCACTGCTGCATAGTCAAAGTGTAAAAAGTTTCACTTCCAGGATGAAATAAAATAAGTGCTCCTGTAAAAATAGAATTATTAATCAGTCCCTTACTCACTGTTGAACAGCGAGCAGTGATCACAAAGTCACAGTGTGTCTGCGGCTGTCTGTGGAACTATTCTGTATTATGTGTTTTTCCTTAACATGCAGACAGACATTCAAGTCAATTGTACATTCCTGAAGATGAATATTCAAATTCAACTGTAAAGGACAGATTGCAGCTAGGTTACTGTTTTCATCTGTATTTCTCACAAAATCCATATTAAACAAGATAATAATAGGCTCTGTGGGGTGCCACAGTGTGAGACTTGCCAACCACAGGGCCCCCACACATAGATGGACCCAACAGACCCAGCACAGAAACACACTCTCTAGATTCATTCAGTGTTTTAGCTAAGAGGATGATATTACATCTCCACTCATCCCTTTTGAAAGTGTCCCCTATGAGTTACTGTAAAAAAAAAAAAAAAAACAGTGTCTTCAACAGATTGATAGGAGTGTATGTATGATAGTGAGAATGGCATGATATGGACTATACTTAAGAGCTTTAGCTTAAATGATGAAGCCATGCCTCCAGCTCAGTATGTGATATGCATGAGTTTGCTGCAGTGTTGGAGGTCTACGACCCGAGGGAGCGGGGAAGCTGGCTGTCAGACTGCAGCAGTAGTACAGACCTCTCATCCCTCTGCAGTGCTACAGCATCACTACTACTACTGTGCTGGCCCAGGCGCTCCGACGCATGCACACTGCAGGTAAACAAAGAGTGCCACTGACAGAGAGAAAGAAAAAAAAAAAAGGAGGGGACCATGGAGAGACAGGTGAAAAAGGGGAAAAGGAGACAGAGGGACATAAGGAAAGAAGGGGAAATGAAGCTCAAGAGCAGGGAAAGTTGAGGCAGGAGGACGATCAGGTGTAGAAAGAGGGATAAGAGGGAGGAGGTGGCACATTGCTACAATCCTGCTGCACTCTGTAAAGGATCTTAAGGCTGGCATCACTGCAGGACAGGATTGTTCACAATAGGAGGTTTTTTTTTTTGTTTCCTCCCTTCATTTGCATGGGCCACAGTGAGGAAGAGAGAAAGCCATTGGGACAAGTATGTGCATTTGTTTTAATTACGTGAACTGTGCCAATGTGAGTGTGAAGGAGAAAGAATGAAGGTGTTGGGCAAGACACAAAAGTCTCTGCCTGATTCTTGCTGACCCCTGTGTGATGAAATATAAAAACAGAAGGAAAAACAAGGTCTGACACAGGGACAGTCTGTACACACACACACACACACAGACACAAACACACACACACATTCCATGAAACATAGATGATGACTAGCTTGGCAACAAAAGATATCTGCGGAATTGTGGAAACAGCCCCGGCGTACGGTAAGTGCTTGAGTAATAAAGTGAAACATGGTTTCCCCTGACCACAGCGGTGCTACTGACCAGTGACAAGGTCAGTGCTGAGTGGGACAGTATGCGTGTTTGTGTGTGAACTGGCCTGTGACAGAACAACATCAGCACAAACAGACTAAAAATGGCTCCACATTCCTGAAGCAAAGCGCGGGTCCGCTCAGCATGTCCTCTCTGGGGTGTCGCACAGAAAACAAGCAGACTGTGGTATGAACTCTCTGCAGGAAAACTTTATGACGCCCAAGACCAGACACAAGACATTTTGCATTTTGATGTCAAAGTCTTTTTTAACAAGGGCACAAGATGGCACTGTGTCCAAGAGCCCCTTACACCAATTACTCAACTACAGAAAATACCACACACACACATCTCTCTTTCACTCACTTATTATTGCTTCATTTGTTGGCACATTTCTACTAGGCTTATTACATCAGTCTGACTACAAACTGGCACTCCCATACACACATAAAACACCTGCCACTACATACAGTACATTACATACTAATAGAGGACCTGCTGCAACAGGCAGTGACTTCTCCTAGCAGTCGCTCTGTCAGCTTGAGACTGTGTGACATATACCACTCGCCGCTGTAAAGATACCACCCCTGGGGCCAGATGATGTCATTGATTGGCACTGGCAGCTGCCACTTCCATGTATGCTTGTGTAGGTGGGATGTGTGTGTCACAGAGTCCCTGTACCTCTTATCCTTATGAGGGCTGAATGCAAAGTAGTTTGGAGTTATGGGTTTAGGTTTCTGTTCAGAATAAACATTATGTTGTTTTAAGGTTAGGGAAATAATATTGTTCTATGAGTGGAAAGTCCTCAAATGTACAGTATTAAACTGTGTGTGTGTATGTGTGTGTGTTTCAGACAAGGGTGTGAAGATGTGGCAGGGTGGATAAAGTCCCTGATGCCTCTGTGCATGTGCAGTGTGAGGTCATCACTGATCATTTCAGAGATGTGGTTACCTGATCTGGTCACACCCTCACACCACTGAATGTCAGAGGACCTAACACACACACACACACACACACACACGCACATACGCGCTGTAGATCTGGTTATACCGTGTCATACTCATCACTTTGTGTACAGTGAAAGCAATGTTTTATATCTGCAAATTATCTATGAGTCACTCTCTCCATATTTCATTCACATGCAGGAATTAAAAATACATTTGTACATGAATTACTCTTACTTCATACAGCGGGTTATATCTGTAACTATATACAGCATGTGAGTGTGTGTCTATGTCAAACAGTAGGATCTTTAAAGCAAACAATGATTCATGCCATGACCTCATCAAAGCAAACACATGACATATCTGGCTCTGAAAAAACACCACCAACTACAGCATCTTTGTTTGCATTTGGCAAAAGGAAAAATATGAATGAAACATACAAAAATTCCCTCAGTTTTTTCCCCCTGGGTAATCTGGGAAACAATCCACATAGTGAGTCAACTAAGTTCTCAATTCTGCTGCTACCGTCAAGGCGGATGACACACTAAACGCTCATGTGTTGTCCTTCATTTTGAAATACTGCATGGTAGTTACTGGAAACTTCTTTGTCCAGAGCAACACTGTAATGAAAACGGTGCACTGTGTTTTCCAAGGACATCACCGGCATCTTTACCCAGTGTCTGACACTTAAAATAATGGGCATTTTGTCTCTGTTTATTTGTACACAATCTCAGAAATACTCCTTCGATTCTTCCAAATTATCCATGAATTTCCCATCATGTATCATTACAGCTATCACAGAGGAAAAACACAACATATGGTGCGTCATAAGTGGAATTGATGGAGATCTTCTTCATTGCATAAATGCATTAGTTGGACATGTGCCGTCTCCCCTCTGAGCTGGGCAGCAGGGCACTCAGCCAGTCCTACCAATTAAGATCACAGACAAGATCACAGAGCCATCGCCTGCTCTTTTTATTGCTACGTGGCCATTATACCAAACAGTAATCATTGGGCTACTGTTCATCATCATGGCCTATATGTTGGTATCACAACACTTTAGGACATACTAGAGTGTAATTACAGGTGTAGGGTCAGTTACTATGCGAGTGCTATTCACCTGTCACAAAGGTATGATCCTACCAGTGAAGCAGAGTAGCAACTGTCGCTCTCGTCTATTGATGTGCTGATTATCTCTTTAATTAATCAGAAAACTGTTCAAATTGTTCATCGCTGTCTCCCTCAAATGTCCCCAAATTACTTTACTTATTCATACTTGTGAATTTTCTGCTGATAGGTTTACTGTTTCACTGATTAACTGATTCAAAGCTACACTGGTGTAATTGATTCTGTACCCCACCAGTAAAAACCATCCAACAAATTTTGTTAGTGGAAACTCTCACATTTTACAGGGACACTAACAAAAAGTGTATTTAATGTGGCTTGGTCACATCAGGCTGATATCTGATCCACTTATTTAGGTCAGTATGCCAATCTAGCTGATTTCTGAGTTTACATCAAAAATGCCAAGTCACAGCCAGATGGATAGTTTTGTTTGTGTCCTTTTCCACAAAACCCCCAACAAAACTAAGACTTGAAACATGCTTGTGGTCATAAATATTTAAGTTCCACCACTTTCTAGCATGTGACAGATTGTAAGAGTAATGTGTGTCTCTATGATTAGGCTGCTGCGTTCTTGCGTCCCATTCATCACAGGTCTGGCCTCAGGAAGAAGGGTGCCATCAGTAGGACTGGTACTTCCCCCGGGCTGGCTGCTGGGTAGTGAAAACCTCTGGTCCATCTGTCGGGGCCTGCCTGGCCGGCTGTCCCCATCACAGCGGCAAGGATTAGCCAAACTTAAGCCAAGAAACCGGCCGCCTGCCCTCCAGCCTGTCAGAAAAGGCACGAGGAAGCCCCATTCCCAACTAAGCCTATGCCGTCCCTCTCACAGCAGAGGTCGGCCACCACCTAACCTACTGTACACAGCTCTCTCTGACCTATATCAATAGAGAAAGCATTAATAAAGAGGTTAGAGAGGGCTGGAAAGTGAAAGGGAGAAGGAAGAGGACACCATTTTGATTGCTGCTGTGCTGGTCATGGATGTTCATTCAGCTCAGTTAACTGAAGCGTTGGGAGCTTCTATGAAAGAGGGTGAGAGCAGCGCCTTGGGGGATGCAGGCTATTAGCGCTCAATGGGATGTGAGGCGGGAGGTGGCCGGGGAGGAGGCGGAGGCAGCAGCCCATCCATGAATACCCTCAGTGCTGCTCTCCCGCTTCCTGCATTCACTTCCCCAACAAAAGAGCCACAATGGTGTCCTTTACTGTCTTGGCTGGCTGAGGCGGCTCCTGGCGATGCTCAGAGCCATGTGGGGGGTAGAGAGGATGGTGTGTGTGTGTGTGTGTGTGTGTGTGTGTGTGTTAGAGGGGTTAGCTGGGAGCCGGCTTTAACACCACACAGCCAGTCTGCACGTGCCTAGCCCGCGGCCTGCCAGTGGCTGCACAAAAGGGATGATGTCATGCTTAGCCAATAACAAAAGAGTCTGGGTCCGTCAGGGCCCTCCTCTCTCACACGGCTAGTTCCAGCTTTATCCAGCCTAGCATTAATCGCAAGCCTTATCCTCTTTACTGGGGGTGGGGAATGGATAATAACAAACCAGCCATGGGGCAACACCAGATAGGCAGCAGAAGAGGAGAGGGAAAAGGAATGAATGATGAAGGAAGGGGTCGGTGTTGGGGAAGCTGCAGGTGGTTGTGTAGAGACAGACAGACAGACAGTACTGTCATGAGACTGAAAGTGAGAGAAATCAGGAGGAAGTACGGCTCTGTGGGGTGCCACAGTGTGAGACTTGCCAACCACAGGGCCCCCACACAAAGATGGACCCAACAGACCCAGCACAGAAACACACTCTCTGCACCGACTGAAGTAATGAAAGTCTGACTGGATCCTCCACAGCCCTCCAGCTCCAGGTTTTTCAACCTCTCCAGCTTTTCTTTTGTTGTCATTGGTTTTTGTGTGTTTTTTTTCTGTTTAAATCCGTAGACTGCCCAAGTAGGTCATACATCATCATCACCCAAAATAAAAATGATTATCTGGATCTTTTGTTTGAGTCACATGGTCTGAGATGCAGGATCTCCTGTACGGCCTTCAGGCTGTGCAGTTTCTTTTGTGTCCAGGTACATGTAACTCTGGCTGGCAGAAAGCACAAGAGGTGTTACACAAGATCCTTGTCCGGTTAATAGTGGTACATTTTGAGTGAGAAGAAAGGCATGTGGGTTTGACTGCCAGCAGCCCTTGCAATAAAGCTGAATTAAAACTAATTGGTATAACAGAGAGTCGGTGAGAAACAGCAGACACATGGGGACTCTCAGCCAATGTACCAATTATACAGACGCTATTAGCTGAACTGAAGGTCATTTGACTTTAGAAAGTAACAATAATCCACAGTTCTCCTTCATATTACCATCCGAACATAAGGAAAGTGTCAGTCACCTACAAGCTTTAACTGTAATCCAACAGGAGCGGCAAAGCAATAATCTAAAGCAATAATGTGTAATTATTTTCCATTTGGTGGGCAGGGTGTGTTTTTGGTGATTAAAGTTCCCGAGCTGTGCACCAAATGGAAATACAGAGTCAGTTTGTTCGCTACAGCTCGAGATACTGATACGGTATCCATAGGGCACAAAATGGGAGCAGGACATAAATCACAATCATAAACTAGGTTCAAAAGACAGATGCAACACAGATCACACGCTCCAACCTCTGTAGGCAATCAGGAAGTGAAACAACAAAAACAAAAGCAGCAGCATTTTTATGGACTGTGTCACACCTAAGAAAAACATTTAAATCACCTGTCATGTGACATGGGCCTCTGCGAATTGGTGTTTTATCATGTTGGGCGTACCATGGTTAAAAGTTAAACAAACGCCTAAAATGAACATCTGCAGAGTGAGTGCAGTGGGTAAGAGGGATCTCCAAACCTTTGTCCGTGTGCTTTGTGCAGACACGTACGACTGTTGGGTGATGCATGCACACACGAACTACATGAGGGTACACATCCCACACACATCCCATACAAAAAACACACAACCTACCTCCCACCCCAACCCGGCATGCTTAGGTTTCCCCTCTAAGAGTTCTTTCAGTTTCACACAGCGACTAAAAATACACGAGTCAGCGTGCCACGGGTGGACAGGCTATGGAAAAAAGGCTGTCATATTCGGAATAGAAGTCATGGAAAACGCGAGGATCCAATTTCAGGGCCACTGATAAGCAACAAACCTACAGTGCGCCCGCCTGCCCTGCCAAATATAGCACCCCACTGATGTGGCGCAGGCTTGGGCTAACACGGAGGAGGCCAAACTTGCACCACGGCGGCACACGGGTCAAGCTGTTGGAAATGTTCACAGCAACCAGTGGAGTAAGGTAGTCCTACCTTCTGCAGAGTGAACAATTGCTGACATTTGTTGTAAAGTGTTTGCTACTATTCCAACTTGCAACTTGAGATACTTTCTGTATCTCTAACTAACACATACTGTATAGACCCTAAACATTAACCCCTGAACGTAGAGCTCTACACTGAAATATCACCTGTGCCTTTATGTACAAAGATTTCTTCAACAGGATATTTTGTCACAGAACTCCCTGCTGCATTCCTGTTTCCCATGCTGATTCCGCTGTTTCTGCCGAAACAAGCAAGATTATGCTGACTTGTCCCAGCGCACTGTACTGTAAATGCACCATTTCAATTCCCAGCCCTCATTTGCAAGGAGAGTCGCTTGTTTTTTCTGCACTGGGTGTCACAGGAACATCTTAATCTAAATCCCAAAAGACTACTTAACTCTAATGCATTTTTAAACTCAAACAATCCAATTTGTAACAAGGTTTTTATTTTGTTGGTCTGTGGACAAAATGTACTAAACTCTCAAACATTAACAAAAAATGAATGGAAATGCAGATGACGGAGAATACTGATACCACTCTCATGTCTCTACAGTGAGTATATGGTTACAATCAGCAGCCAGTTAACTTAGCTTATTAGCAAGACTGTAAACATGGAGAGACAGATAGCTTGGCTATATTTCAAAAGGTAACAAAACGAACAAGCACATCTAAAACTTACTAATTAGGACATTATATCTTGGTTACTTAATTTGTACATTTGTCCAAAAAGCCAAAGTGTTTTTACTGTTTTACAGGGATTACATGCTGGATTATTAAAGTGGTATGGGATCCAGTGTCTTGGCCTTATCAGCAAGGTGGAAGCTTGCCACAGAGACACTGAATCCACACTGACACTTAAGGGAAAGGCTCTCTAATCACTAGCATCACAACCTACCACCCAAAAAGCACCAGTTGCCAGGCCTGCTGAGCTTTAACTCACCTTCACCTTGCCATTGGGCTGCAGGAGCTCAGTGACAGACACCTTGTCCTGCTGCAGACGCCTCTTCACCAGCTTGGAGCAGCAGACATTGACCGCGCCCTGCACGTGCGACGCGTTGTACTCGGAAAACGTCCTGCTGTCAATCACCAGCAAACGGCCCGTCCCTCTCTGGATGAGGCTCGCCAGGCGCTTGATGTCCATGACGCTTCGTTTGGTCGGCCCTTTCTCCCCTGCCATGATTTAGGAAGGGGCAGAGCGGTCACCCCTGATGCGAGGTAGTGAAGGATGAGGTGTGGGGGAGAGGAGAGGGGTAGGTGAGACAGGGAAAGGTGGAGGAAGAGACGGGGAGGAGGTGAGGTCAGCGGAGCAGGGCTACCACTGGAGCAGGCGCTGAGAGATCCATGGTGCCTAGAGAGGAGGAGTCAAAGAGAGACGAAATGATGTATGAAACCATAGTACTTCATATTTGTTTTTGTATGCTATTATTGGCCTACAGAGACAATAAAAACGTCCACTGTCAGTTTGGAGACACTGATGGTGAGACAGCTGATGATCAGACATCAAGAGCACGGTCACATCTCGTCCTGAGCTTCAGTCCACTCATATCAGTGCGGAATAAAGGCAGTCAAACAGAACTGCTACAAAGCGACAATGACGGATTCATTTCACATTAATGTCGAAACCACAGTCAGTGTGTTGTATTTTTGTGCATTTGTATCATCTTTTATTGGCAGCCTTTGAGCACCTGGGATATTAAAAATAGCCACAATGCTAAACATGAATATAGAAGTTATTTAAAGGCTTAAAAGCCAAATGGGTCATCCGCCAGGACTTATCAGTCCTGAGATATGAAGGGAACATCACACATCCAAATACAAAGCCAAAGACTTAAGTTAGACATGCACGACAAACATGAAACACCAGTGTGTGTGTATGTGTGTGTCTGTGTTAGTGTGTGTGAAGGTTGACTGTTGTTGATCAAGGGTCTCTTGTGCAGTAGCTCATGAAACAGGAAACTGAGGGAGTGAGATAAATTAAGCCAGGGGAATTCAGAGAGCAGGTCTGGACACCAGCAAAACGGCCTGTGTGACATCCTGTGTATGCGTGTGTGTGTGTGTATGTGTCCCAGGGAGCTGTCCATAAACTTGATGAACTGCCTCCTCCTATCTATCATTACCAATCACTATGATCTTCCCCCTGCTCACAATCACCACAGCAATTGTACATTTAATGTGAGACACATACACACAGACAAGCAATCATTTAACAGGGTTGAAAGATTAGTGACTGCACGTGTGCGTAATAAAAACCGTGCTACACCACATATGATTATTTCAAAAACCACAGTGGCGGATGGGGACCATTTCCTTGGTTAACCAAGTGTCATGCGACAAGTGAGAAGGTCAGAATGTGAATGCAGTCGTGTTGTTTTATTCATCCTCAGGCACGCGGTGTCATGAAAAATGAATGGGCCTTCTCTCATTTACCCCGAAGCCTAAATGGAGGTTTAAACCTCGGCTGAAAAGGGAGAGTATGACAGATAGTGGAGGGAGATAAAGTGGGAAAACACAAAAGCTTTGTCATTATTTAACACTGTGACATTAATCATATCAGCAACACGTATGCCCGTTTCATGAAGAAATAAAGGGCAGAGGCAAAAGAACAGGAGGAAATTGCAAGTAAAAAATAGCATGTTATAATATTAACACCTTATGTAGGCTATGAAAAGCAAAATAGCTGTATATGTGAAGCACGACAAAAGATCTCTGCAAACCAGAACAGTGGCGAGAAAGTGGGCGAGAAGACTGAGACTGAGAGAGAGGAGATGTGGAGAAAACTGTCCTCTGATGTCTTGTGTCTTGGGAGGACATCCAGGCACCTTTGCTCTGTAACTTTTCACCTCCGTTCTGACTCCACTGCCATGGAAGGGAGAGGAGGAGGAGGAGAGGAGGGGAGAGGTAACGAAGGATGTTATTCAGCGAGGATCTCCACAGCCTAGCAACCTAGCCAGCTCAAGGTAAGGGAGAGGACAACTGTGAAGATGGAGTGTGGAGGAAAGAAATGAAGAGAGAGATAGGCTGTTTGAAAGAGGGAGAAGCATAAAGAGAGAGAGACATCGTTTACATTCTCATGAACTAATTCCTTGGAGCAAACTTAACACGGATGTGGAGTTGATAATATCTTGCTAAGATGTGACACAAACCTGCTGCAGTGCCATTCATAGCAGCAAAGGCCACACATCACTCCACTAATAATCATTTTCCGTCAGCTCGACTAAGGCCTGTGTGTCCTGTAGGCAGCTGGCCAAGCCTGAACATAGATGTGCACATGCTGCTGCTGGCAACCTGCCTGATGCAAGAGCAGCAGCACAGGAACATGGAAGAACATCTAGATAGACAGTGGCAAATGCCTGCACTGTAAACACAGCCAAACTGCTGCTGGATTGGAAAGTAGCTCCAGTGAAGGCATGTGCAGACACAAACAAGCCATAACAGACAATTACCGTGGTGAAATAAAATATAGGACAGTCAAAGCCAGTCAGTGGAGACTTAAGGTAGTACACGCAGTACTCTGCATAAACATAATGCACCTTGTCCAGTTAATCTAATCTAATCTGTCTGTCTGGGTCAGTGATGGCTAAATAAGGATTTCGGAAATAATACTTAAAGCAAAGCACAATTTTGTCACCTGCAGCGACGCAGTACATAAACACACTGACATAGTGACATTTCCCCACTTTTCACCACACCAGCAACCGTTCTGCAAAAATACTAAACCTTGCTGCACTGCTAACACCCACCCCCCAACAACCCACAGCCCCTGCCCACATTACGACCTGCCCCATCACCTGTTATATCATACCTTATATGGCGTGGAGCCCTTCAGCTGAACAGCTAACAACACAGCTTCCAGGGGTGTGAATCGGTCTGTCCCCTCTTTCTGTTTCCTTGCTGCTGAGCACAACCACTGACGCTGCACATGTCTAATGGCGACTGCTCTCCCACCCGCCTTGCCTCTCTCACTTTTTCTCTCCGAATCTCTCCTTCCTCCTCTATCACTCTCTTTCTTCCTCCCGTGCAGTGAACGGAGACGGGGAGGGAAGAGGAGGGGAGGGGACAGGAGGAGTGTGCAGGTTTACATGTGTGGCGATGGTAGTGAGCCGGAGAGTGGTGCTCTGCATCTTTCTACAACCGCGAGACAATCATCTTTCGGTAACCTCTCTCAGCAGACCCTGTTTGTGTGGAATGAATAGGAGAAAGTGAAGTAAAGATAGAGAGGAAAAGATCAGAGTATGGAAAGGGAGCTATACAAAATGATGAATGAGAGGGAACACAAGCCTCTGTACGTTTACTCAGCACAACATCCTTACGCAAAACCATCTTTCTTCCTCCATCTTGTGTCCAGCCAGGAACAATAAGGAACAAAAACAAACAAGCTCCTCAAACTAAAACAGGCAGCAGCCAGGAGCTCGCTGCGAGGCTCTGGCTGCACAGAGGAAAACAAGCCGGGAGGAGAGAAAGCGGAGAGACAGAGACAGCGTGTGCAGGCCCGGAGCAGATTCTGTTGTTGCCATAGAAACAGCCCAGCTGGGGTGAGCAGGGGGCACGAGGAGGGTGACGGTGATGGGATGCTACTGGTGCTGACGCTGTATCAGGACAGAAGAGAGGGGAGAGAGAGCTAAAACTGACAGGGCTACATGTGAAAAATGTAAAATACATGAACCCAACTTTAGCTTTGTGACTACACTAAAGTTATCATGTACCCTAAAGTATCCAATAATGAGATTTTGCAGTGAGGTAGCCTGCAAGTTATTGATTAAAAATATTCCCAGGATTTGTCTCCTCTGCTGCTTCAGCCTGAGTCTTAATCTAACCCCTAACCTTCCCTTCAAAACCATACAAAACAGGTATAATACATTTTCTTGCTGACCTTTTAATTTTAAATTATTAATCATACACTTCACTACACTTTACTTGATGATCAAAATAGTTTTAAGTTAGAGATTTAGAGGCAGGGAGGTTGAGAAATGAATGAAATGCTTTGTTTTCTAACAAGAGAGGCAAGAGGAAATCCCAGAGATCCATGCATTTCTCTCTCGCCAGTCACACAAATCATCAACAGATTTTACTGTTACTCTCTTTACAGCTGATAATCAAAAACTTAATAAAAAACAGAGTGCCCTTTGTTATGGGTCAATAAAACAAAGTCAGGGAAGGAACTTTATCTGCATAAAACAGATCCACGCAGACGTATTCATAGGCCCCTCGTACAAAACCATGAGCGAAGCATGATGGCTTAATAATGCCATATCAGACATCGGGGAGAGAGGCAAACACAAAGAGAGCAACTGGAGGGCAACCAACGCTGATGTAACACCATCCAGGTTATTCATTAACTCCCTGCATAACGTCACCTGTGGCCAGAGCCTTGAGTAGACCGATGGAAAAGCTGGCTCTGAGTTCATACAATGAGAGACGCGAGTTGTTTGTTTAGACCACAAACAATGACATCACCAGAGCATCTCCGGCCCTTTACTCTGCTCCACAGGCTCTCTCATGAGCTAAAAGTTTGCATCCATGCATGTTTACATGCTGTCTGCGTATGTGTCGTTTACACTTTAAAATGCGACCACAACAAGGCACCCTGCAGGTCTCCAGGCTGACACAGTCAACACAGGGCTGCTGCATGATTACAGGCTCACCGATTGGTAATTTAGTGAGAAGAATTAGAGACCATGTCTGGGGATGTTGACAAGCCTCCAAAACACTGCTGGATTAGTTATCAGTCATTAGATAACCGGCCTGATAAGAGTATTTCTAACCTATTTCCTGTGTTTTGCCCTTACAGTGGCTGGAGAGAAATAACAAAATATTTCTTATGAGGGAAAATAACCTATAGTTTAAGGCAGCAACTAAAAATGATTTGTAACATCATTTAATCGGTTAATTCTTGACTACTAAGTTAATTGCTTGGTATATAGGCTGTCTGAAAAGTGCACAAATGTCTCAATTTCCACACACCCATGTTAAAAATTGTCAGTTTTGTTTGACTAACAGCCCAAAATCCAGAGATGTTTAGTTTACAATTTATTGTCTTCCTTAAACTTTAACTATGATCTGGGTAT
This sequence comes from Scortum barcoo, assembly GCA_023238725.1. NCBI lineage: Eukaryota > Metazoa > Chordata > Actinopteri > Centrarchiformes > Terapontidae > Scortum > Scortum barcoo. Next base: position 19,980,482 of record CM041536.1, on the reverse strand, counting down.
CACCTGTCATGTCCCATCACTGCTTCTACATTACAGCTACTGTACTATGAGATAATACAACCAAACCCAGTGTTAGTCACGCTGGACCCAACTTAAATTGGTCTAAAAACACCTTTTGTGGATGCCTACTAGATGTGGTTGATATGTGGTCAACATATATGAGCAGCTGGATGTAAATAATAAATCAGTTCTGTGCTGTGTACTGCAATATAGAAATGGCATACATGGAAAAAACAAGAAAATGTTACAGAAATTCGTGTAATTTAGAAAAATCAATTCCTGGTGGGCCCTGGCGGAGCAGAAGCATCATGGTCCTGTAAACAACATAACCAGGTATCAAGCCTTCTGGTGCCCCTTTAATCAATACTCCACCAGTGCAGTGCTGCAGACTGCGGGGTCATATAACACAGCGGGACTACCCGGGACTCCACCACAACAACGAGAAGACCTCACACGAAACACGCTGCATGGGCTATAATGTGCAGAACAAAAATAAAAATGTGGAAAACTGCATTGTGTTACCATAGTGTGCACACAGACGCAGACGGGACGATGTGGCCTGTTTGTTAATGTTAATAATGATGGAGGGAGAGCGGCCGGAGCGCACTATAATAAACCGACCTACATTAGAAATAAGAGCGGAGCACAATGCGGAGGTATCTTGTTTTTGTTGGGTTTTTTTGTTCAGAAAAAAGGCACATTATCCGCATCAAGCCCGACTGCGTCTGAATGGAAAGGTTTGCCGCTGTTTTGAGTGGGAAACCTGCCCCTCCGTGTTGTTATGACGCGTGGATATGTCCGCATGCGAAAACGAAGCATTGATCGGACAGCGCCGCGGTGATTATAAAGCGCACGTTTGACAGAAAATTAAATAAAATAAAAAAAACAAGCAAACTAAACACACGGACTCAGACGCCTCTTTCACTCACCTTCAAACGGACGCTCAGGTGTTTTTCAGAATAAGAGAATCGATAACTTCAGTCTGGCCGGGTTTAATTCCCATTATAAGACAGGCGCGCACATAAAGGTGGTGTCGGGGGGGGGAAGTGCGCGCTGACAGTCGCGAGAGGAGAGGGAGGGCACGAGCGCTGAGAGCGAGCAACCGTTGCTAACGTAAGCTAGCTCTGTGCATAGCAACGCACTTATTGATAACAGGACAACACACCTGGTAATGTAAAAAATATTGATACGCTCTCTCTCTCTCTCTCACACTCACCTCGGGCTCCGCGCTGTGGTGTCACTCAGCTAGCCTCCTCCCCGTGTGTCGGGCTCTCCATGGCCGGTGTTTACCTGGCGGCGTGTCGGGGGGCAGAGCGGCTGACGGCGGGTGACAGCGCCGGGAACATCCGGAACATGAGAGCGAGGCGGCCGGCTACAACCCGCTCCTCCAGCCCGGTTAACTGACCGGGGCCGGTACCGGGAAGGTTAGGTTAGGTTAGCTCTACGAGGCTAAAAGTAGTAGTGTGTGTGTGTGTAGGGGAGGAGGAGGGGGGGTTAGTTACAGAAGGTGCACTTTAGCACTTTCTTGAACTAAAACGATGAGGTCATGGTTCAGGAGAAGGAGAGACGGGGGGAAATATATGAGGTTGACGTCACCTCCAGCCAATCAGCGCAGGCGGCTCAGGGGCTGGGTGACGTCAGCACAGTGATCCGCGGATTAAAGGGACAGTCCGGTTGTTTTTAAAGAATACGCGCAGCCGCACAGAGGAGAGCCAGACACATCGCCATAAGAGACTATAATTATGCTTTATGTTGCCATAGTGATTATGTTCCTTCATAATAATCATTTACCAGAGTTTTTTTTTTTTTTTTTAGATATTTACTTGTTTCTCTAAGAACGGCTCATTTGCGTTTCTGAGTGTTTATCACATCTGTTCTGTTTGTGATAGATCTGTTTATCACACAGCAACAAAAGCCACGCAGACCAGTCACTCAGTGATTTAAAAGATGAACGATGCAGATGCAAATTTGATTGTGAACGCATTTGTCTTTTTTTTTTTTATTTTATTTTTATTTTTTTTTACCCAGAACAAGGTATGCACACTGCTGAAGTAATTAACAGAACAATTATTCTTTGCACTCTGTATGATTGCACTATTATCTCACCGTCTACATTTAATGTTTTTGTTTATAAATTGGTTTGTAAATGGTTTTGTAAATGGTTTTGGTTTATAAATATATTATATATTTCTGTAAGTAGTAGTTCGGTGTTGTCCATGATTTTAGCTGTATTTATGTCTATTTCTGTGCATGTACACTGAGAGCAGAAAATTGGAGTCAGATTCCTTGTATGTGTGCACATATAGACGAGTGACAAGCACAGCCTCGGTGCTCTTTGGCATTGAGTCTCCAAGTGTCTGAACTGTTTTGGAGGGATGAACTCTACTCTTCCAAAAGATATTCCCTCACTTGGTGTTTTGATGATGATGGTGGTGGAGAGCGCGCTGTGTAAAACATTGCTCCAAATAGGTGTGTAATTGCATTGGGCTGACATTTGGTGACTAAGAAGGCCACAGCATATGATTCACATCATGTTCATATTCATCAAACAATTCAGTGGCCCCTCATGACCGGTAGGTGGGGCACTGTCATCCTGACACAGACCACTCCCATCAGGATAGACATGTTTCATCACAGGATAAAGGCGATCACTCAGAACAACTTTGTATTGATTTACACTGACACTTTGCCCTAAGGGGACAAGTGGACCCAAACAATGCCATCAAAATCCTTCTCACCGAAGCATCTGCATTTGATATGTGTCTCCACTCTTTTATTTAGGTTTTTACTTGAACTTGTTCCCTGTCTTTACTTGGCCATAAAGCTGATTCTAATTATGATGTTGCCTTCATACCCATAGTAACACGTGCAAGTTGAAAAACCTACAGTACAGGCAAAACAATCTGTATTGTATAGACTTTTATATAGCCATACGTGGTTGTGCCACATGGTCTTCATTAGATGCACATGACATGATCCGATACATATGACATTTTAATTGAATTGCACCTGGACAGTAAAGCCCCTAATCTGTTGTTCTCTATATTTTGAGATGTACAGTACAGTGCAGTCTCCTTTAGGTACATTTTTTTAAGACAATGTTTTCATTATGTACTCTTCCCTAAATCAGCTTCAAGCTGAGACTGACAAAGTACGAATTTAAGACCATACTAACCACATTTACTACCCCTTATAAAACTGGACATTACTGTTGCATAACAGTTGTGCCACAGACTGCTGCACAGATCAAATGTAGCATACAGCAAACATAAATTATAAATGACCACAACAATATTAATATTCTGATAAAGTAGCTACTTAGGAGTCATCATTGTCTCAGACTGTGAATTTAGTGGTTGTGGTTCAAACATTGGCACTGATTCAAAGACCCCCTTGCACCCATACAGGTGTTTTCAATTAGCCTGGTTAGACCTCTGCTTAGGGGGAGGCTGGGCGAGGCTCCTTACGCTGGGAAATGCATGATGTCACCAAACACTGTGAACTAAAAAGAATAATGGAGGCACAGTTTGTCACAACAAAGCTGACAGGAGAGTAAGGGAGATGGGAATGTTACAAGAGCTCCAGTCAGGAAACATAAGTGAAAACACCTGTCTGTGTGAGTGTATTAATGGTGTGCAGAAGCTTTAAGACAAATAAGTATTTCAAAAATTCTATTCAGGTTTTATGGTTTATGGAAACAAACATAATTTATCCGCAATATTACATTCTTGCTGAACACTGAGTACAACAGTTGTAATAAGTGGGTGTTTGAATTCAGTATCATCCATTCTCTTTTGTTTGATTGAAAGCCTTTGTTATGTTCCTCTGCCAGTAAGCAGACTGACAGAGATGTTGGCAGCATGTGTAATTACATTGTATATACTGACACCTAGTGGTGCAGATGTTTAACTGCGCCCTCAAGACAGAATTTTTGCAGGTACTTTAAGTGGATGCCCCATCTCTAGTTTTGATTAAATTAATAAGTCTAATCTTTACTTTTTAAATACAGTTTGTAATTTCTGGAGTCATGACATGCTCCTGATGCTCAGGTTCATAGGGTGGGGGGAGGAGAGCATTGTGTTTGGTTGAGAGATCATGTCAGTGATTAAGAGAGACAGCAACACTGGTTCATGAAAATCTACCTTTATTTGGATGCAAAAACTCACAACTTAAAGCGATACTGTAGCAGAGGAGAGGAATACTGATTGCTGGTTGGTTGTATGTCTGACTGTTTGGCTGTTTCATCATCCCCATTTTGATCATCAGAAGAGGACCAGGTAAGCATTGAGAACAAGCACTCAAAATAAAAGCTTCTCAGTTAAGTACACTGGACATTATCAGAGGATTATGTCAAAAAGTCTGACAATAGATTGTGGCTTTTCTTATCAATCTAAGTCCTGTTTTCCTGCAAAAAGTTCATTTTGGCAGTTTAATTTGCTAGTTGTTTTGATGTTCATAAATTGGTCCGAGCTCACACAGTTAATTCCGTCCTCTGATAATGTTCAGGACTGTTGATCTGATGCATTAAGTCAAGATTGAAGTTTGAGTATGACTTTTCGTCACATAGAAAACTGTCTTCACTGTTTTAGCTGCCTTACACATAGCAATTATTTCTCGTGTTGTCAACCGAGAGTGGCCAAGAGTCACAGATGGAATCGAGTGGGGACTGCATAAAAACTCAGTCTGAGGTAAAATTCTCCAAGAAAACGATAAAAACATACACAGAAAGCAAAGCATATTAAAGCAAAGCCTAAAGGCATAAAGTAATAATACTGAAGACTGAACATAATCTATTTATTTTCTGTACTGTAAGGTAACTTAGGTAGTTGTCACATTTTGTTCTGTCAAATCTTGCAATATAAACCGATGGTTTGATCCACAGTATGAGCTACATTCCATCATGGTGTAAACGGAAATATACACAAGGCATCTACTTGAAAGGATTGTATCAAAATGTTCTAAAAATATCTCTGGTTGGTTTCACAAAAGCAAACTGTATCAAAAGCATTGGCCGAGAGCAAGCAATATAATAGGCTTAAACCCTTTTACACAACAAAAAGCAGGACAACCAATCACGTCGCTTTGATTGTGGACCTATGGAGTCCCATACAGCACATGCAATCCATTAAACTCAACACAATCAAAACACAATACGGGAAAAAAAGAACTTTTACAGCTGAACATCAGAGACAACCTTAGTTGGTCTATTGTGCTTCATACAGATTAGGCCTGGCCTGTCTATACAACAATCATGGGCTTCGTACTTCACGGATGTGTTCAAGCTACTGTTGAAAGCAGAGGCGTCACAGAGCATCACACTCTGAGGGCAACGAGCTTCATGGTAGCGATGGAACATTTACAAGAATACATCAGCTGTGTGTGAACCATCCGTCATCACTTTGTGGTGCATTTTCTAAATGCAGCATTTTTTTTTGCTTTCCTCTGGATCACACTTCCCTGTGTGTGTATATGTCAGATTCTCTGTAGCTTTGATTGGGCTATGCATTGATTATTCTGACCGCCTGATTTCTGGCCTCTGTTCCCTCAGTGCCGCCGGCTCTGCGACGCTCTGCAAGTGTACGTCTATGTGGCCTTAATGAAGGTGTTGTTTACTGTAAACATCATGGGCCATGAGGACTGCACAGGCAGCATGGTAAAACTTTTAATACTGTAGATTGCACAGAAATCCTAATTAGTTAATTAATAACCTAATTGTTATACATTCCTATGTTCCATAACATTGCACATGCCTTTAATGAACACTTAGCACCATGCAACCTGAAGATGAGGTGGCTCCTGAATGCATCAAAAGTTTGAAAACGGGCCGTCCTTAATGATTTTTTACATCAAAAGTGAGTCGATGAGAGTCAACGAGAAAATATGTTAACTTAATGTGATTTTTTACATCTATATAATGTTTAATATTAGGCTGGCATTTGATCACTTCTATAGATTTAAATTATGCTGGCATTTATACTGTAAAGGGCCCTTATTATTGACACTAACTTTGGGAGACTGAACTTAAATTTCCTCACAGCAAACTGACACTGCTGCAGATGATCTGTTTATACTTCAGCTCGAGTTTAACCTTCTGATAACTGTTCACGGAGTATGTGGGGGGGGAACCAAATGAGGCCTTGTTGACTGAGTCTCATGTACAGTAACATGATAAAAACCTCAGCAGTGCAAATGAAGTGATATCAGGAGTGCGACTTCGGTTATCTTGGGCCTGACTCTCCAGGACTGTGTGGATCACTGACACCAAAGTGTCTGTTTTGGGGGGGGGGGGGGGGGCTGTCTCAAATCCCACCCCCTTATGTTTGTTCTGCTCAAAGACATACAGTAAGCACAGGTTTCATGTCGACCGTTCAGTCCTTTCTGAGCGAGCCTGCCTTGGGTGAAGAGATTAACATGGTTTGAAGTTGTTAAAGGGTGAGATTGAGATGATGCTAAGTACAGTGGTGCATACCACCAGAGGCGGTACAGTGTACAGTGGTGTGTCTCGGTCTGGGTGTGGCTGTGGTGCTCACTCTACTCCTCAGCAGTGTGCGACAGCTGCTTCTCGTACAGGCTGAGGACGTGATGCACAAACTGGTACTGCTCGCACGTCTGGATCATCCCACCCCTGAGAATCACACGCAGAAAGACAAACACAGTCATTCATGAAAAAATGTTTTTTAAATGTTTTTATCCTCACCAAAAGTTCACCAATTTCCACAATTGCTTAATGTCAAGGTGAAGGTGTTTTTATTTTTCCAGTTAAGCAACTCAACATCTACAGGAAAGACTAGTGCATAATTTTGTTCAGTCATTCATGGTTCCTATACGATATATCCTAATGACAATAATTCTCAAATGTCTTCCATAGCGCCACCATGAGGTTGACTTTTGTGTTTCTGTGGAATAAAATGTCTCAAATGTTGGAGGGGTTGCCATGGTATTTGGTACAGACATTTGACTCCCCTTCAGAAGCAGCACCATCATCAGGACAACATTTTAAAGGACCGACACATAAGATTCAGGGGGATCTACTGGCAGAAATGGAATATAATATTAATAGTTATGTTTTCAATCGAATATAATTGCAGGATTGTTGTGTTTTTTGTCATTTTAGAATGAGCTCTTCATATCTTTTGTCTAATTATTGTTTAAAGTACACAACAAGTGAGAAAAATGAAAGCAAACAAAACATGGCACAACCAAGACAAGGGGAAGAGCTAGACTGAAACAGGAAGAAACCAAAGAAAAGAAAAAAAAAACAGTAACAACAATAACAAATTCAAAATAAGGTGTGGAGCCCTTCATATCTACATAAGGACTCACCATGTTGAACTTACTTGTACTGTAGCCCACAAAAGGGCCTTGTTCGAAAATAACATGCTTGCACATTATTCATAATAATTCATATTATTAGTAGTGAGATCTAGTATGTAGTGCATGCAAACTGCATATATGTGGATTCTGCGTATGCATGAAATGCCTAGATGTTTACTAGATGAGCAAGAATGGGCCCTCTGTGTTTTTTACTGCAGCCGAAAGTTACTGTAGATGCCAACTTCACCCCTAGATGTCACTAATATGACACACTGGTCCTTTAGTCAGTCCAAAAGTTTTATTTGTGATGAACTGAAAACTACTAACCAACTGCAAACCTATTGACGCTCTCCTCAGTACCCTGTGTTTAGAAAAAAATGAACAAATATTAGTTATGTTAACATGCTGAACTAAGACGGTGGCCACGCTAAACATCGTGCCTATGTCACATCAGCATGTTGGACTTTCATTGTGAGCAGGTTAGCATGCTGATATTAGAATTTAGAGCCCAAAGCTCCACGTTGCCTGAGTGCAGCCTCACAGAGCTGATCACATGCCTGTTTATTATAGACTGAGCACTTCTATTTCTACATTTTTATATTATAGAGGCAGAATTTCTTTTTTGTAGTTGTGACTGTAGCTGCTTTTTCAGTTCTAGTCAAAACTGCAATGACGTCTCATGCACTGAATTATCCCTCATATTTTCATTTTAGCTTTATTAAAGTAAAACTGTGTCACTTTTTAACAGCTCCAGCCAAAAATAAAATGTGCACTGCATTTCCTAGAACAGCCCCTGCAACACAATGGACCGTGACATTTTGACTTGTCAAAAAAGGTGTAAATTTTAACACTGATAATAGCAGTGCTCTTCTTTGGTGTACCTGCGTCTGTGCACTGGTTAGTATGGCTCACTGGAACACTCAAATGTAAAATATGATACATTATTCATTACATCTGTGCTTTTCCTGCTGTGACAAGTTAAAATTGCTGTTGTGAAAGAGATATCTATCTATCAAAGTGCTTTGGAGTAAAAGATGTTTTCTGGCCATACTTGTTACATTAAAGCTAATGTTTTAGTTGTGGACATGTTTAGATAGGACAGCTGTAGAGTGACAGGAAAGGTGAGAAAGAGAGAGAGAGAGAGAGAAAAATGACATGCCGCAAATGGGCCCCAGGCAGGAATTCAACCCAGGGCCACTGCAGTGAGGCCCATAACCCCATATGTGGGCACGCACGTGCACTCTACCGACTGAGCCACCTGCATGCCCAAAGCTAATGTGTTTTGTCTTATATTTGTTGAAATTCTCTTTACATCCCGATAGAATGAATCAATAAATCAAATGCTCTTACAAGAAAAAGGCTTAGGGAGAAAAACTTGTAGGCTGTTCTAAGACAGTCCAATCATTGGACCAAATGGATACTTTTAAAATCTAGTTTACTTTTGCCACACTCCAATTAACTTCTACAATGCTCTCATAACATAACCTTTAAATTATGCCGTTTAAAAAATTAGACCTGTATTTTTATGTGGAAGTGTGAAACAATGAACTCAGTCATTTTAGTAGACTAAAGCGGCGTAACACGCTAGTTGGTACAGTAGTCCTACAAACTCACTTCAGTTTAATTTTGACGGACAGTATTTGAACTAAAGCTCGCAGTGACTGACTGGAGCTCGTGATTTGGGACAAGATCAACTGAAACTAAGTCAATGGCGCCCTTTTCCCACGCCAAAGATTTGATGCCAAGAGCTAAGGATAGATGTGACTGTGGATAAACTCTAAGAATATCTCACCTGTCCAGACGGAGCTGGCAGGTGGTTCTCAGAATGTCAACCACACCCTCAGTCCTCAGCTGCTTGCACAGGATGGAGGTGGCGATGAAGCAGCCAGTTCGACCAATTCCAGCACTGCGGGGAAAAAATTTAAGGGGTGAAAGGATGGAGGAAGGCGGAGAAGGAGAACATTAATGGATCTGTGTATTGATTTGCGCTGATCCCACTAATTTGATTAATGCTGGATCCTCCCTGGGGAAATCAGACAGCTGAGGATTGGTAGATGGCAAATGTTCTGCCAAGTGGTTTCTATACTAGTAAAAACAGCAGTATAAATCTATATAAAAAAATAATCTGCTACTTTTGTACCTGCAATGGACAATTGTAGGGCCGCTGGCGGCCGGAGCTTTCTCTCTGGCCCTTTCCACTTCCTGCACTAGTTCCAGAAGAGGTGGCGCCTTGTCTGGAGTCTTCTGATCAGGCCATGAGGTGTACCAGTACTGCCGCAGACTACGCTCCTCTTCCCCACACTGGTACACAGACAAACACGGAGAATGGCGTTCAGGCATAAAAGACGGATGTGATCATGTTGTGAACACACATGCATAAAACCGAGAATGATTTCTGATCAGCCTGTTGCTCTGCATGTACATCCAAACTGTTACCTTGGTGTTAGTTGCTACGACAACAATGGACACAGAGCAAGCCAGAGAAAAAAATAGTGAGGGTTATGAAAAAGAGCTTTTATAGTCTATTCCTTCCTTGTCCATACTGTAGCATGATAAAATCAATCAGTTGGCTCTATTCCCTGAGAGTCAGTCTGGCAGTGATCATTAATACAACAGATGGACAACATAAACCACAGGAGTTGAGTAAACAACAAGCTTTTAACTCAGTGCACAGTTATATAATGATCCCCTGGTGCTTAGTAATCAGATGCAGGCTGCATTTACTGAATTATCATGTTTGGCTTTGCTAAGTGCCAATGCCACCATGACCCCGAATTAAATATAAAGCACTCATCATGAACACATGAATGGAACTGAAAGGTTCGGCTACATTAGCACATCGAGTAAACCACTGCCCAACACGCACAGTCTGTATGCACCTTGATGTTGTGATGAAACTACCCGATAAAAACATTTACTTTGGCAACAAGAAAACTTGGGCAGTGCTTTCGCTTGGTATGTTGGGAGCCTGGGATCACAATCTGGTGCGATGGCAGACAAGTCTACACTGTAGTGCTGCATGTTTTTATGAGATGGTATAATATTGATCTTGAGATCAGATGTGTGGCCACAAACAATCATGTGAAAAAAAAATTTCAACACACACTCAGCCAGCTGTCGTACTCACAGTACTGCAGGTAAAAAAAGTTTTATTTGTCCAGGTTTTGAGATATCCATCTCACCAGAGATATCCATGAACAGCCATGCATGTGGGGAGGGGCCCATAGATTATGCCTAAATACAGGGTCCAGATCTTTGTGCCACGCCCCCAGCTCAAAGCACTGCTTCACCTGTGTACAAACTCACAGACCTGCTAGTGTGGCTGTAGACTCTTAATTTTATTTTTCACCACCACAGTATAAATCCCAAAGTATCTTCATAGCTCAACACAACTGGAGGTACTGTGAGTGTCAAAATAACATTCGCTCAAACTGACCCATCAACTTGTCATATTATTATGTTAATAAATTATGTTTATAATGTATTTTCAACATTCCTCTTTGACACATAAACATCTTTCTGTGTCTTACCTTCAAAGTAAACACCCTCAGACTGTAGTCATCCTCCTGGGTTACCGTGACGACAGTGATCTCGATACCCTCGTGGGTCACAGTGTCCTCAGGCCAGTACTCTGCACATTTCTGCAAGACGCAATGGATACTTAGGTGTTTTTTTAACTATCCCATCATCAGCTTACCTGTCCATTTTTCCATTAATGCACCCAATACCAGCATTGGTATTTTGCCAAACTGACCTCATTTTTCTCCTCCAGGTTGGTGATCATTACTATGATTGGACTTCTCTCCTGCCACACCATCCTCCAGAAGTCCCCCACTGTGTTCACAGTGGGCCCCTGGGTGGCAATATATGCATGCTCCTCACCCCCATAACCCTGTATGTGGGTGGGCACACACACACACACACACACACACACATTTTATGATTTAGGTTATAGGGACTTTTGTTCCCAGAAGTCTCCACAATGTGACTGTGAAAACAGATGTATGTCCCCACATCAGTAGTAAAACATGTTCAAACACACACGCACACACACACACACACACATGCACACACACACACTTACACCTACACCCTTTACTGTCATATACAGGTGTCTGTTTATGCTACTACTGTGAGCACAAGACACTGAAAATGCAAGATCATATGCATGGAGAACAAGTGGAATTACAGTGGCTACATCACAACTCAGCTTATAAGTACATTTATTTTCACTTACCTTGAGATAGTTAGCATTGATGTAGGTAGAGAGGAAATTATCTTCATCCTGTGACTTCAAAATCACTCTGCTGTGTGTGTCTAGAGGTGGACAATGTGAGATTAGAATGAGAGACACTAATTCAAAGAGACAACAGCAGAGGAAGATGGAAGATAAGATTCATGCACACATACTGGATTACATCTTAAAGCTCAGTTTTATTACAAGGTTGGTTGGTGCCTTTTTGTGTGCTGTGTCTTAGTTTGACTATCAATATTCTGGTGCACAAACAGACCTCTTAAAAGCACATCTGAGCTAAATAGTTGGAGAGTATGTGGAATTATTAAAAAGATGCAACAGCAAAATTCTGTGACTGTTCCAACTCATGTTGCAGTCATACTCACTGGGCAAGATAGTTTTGTACCGGTTCTTTCTCACCAGCCCTGGGTAGTTGTACTCTTTAGGGTCCACAAAGTTCATGGGAGTTTCCTGCCGATGGACACAGAATAATGGGTGTAACAATCAGACCTTGCAGAAATGGAGGGGAAGTCTTAGCTTTGCCTTCTATCAGGCAACAAAACAGTAAGAAAATGATATCCAACATTAAGTCATCCATTGGCCTTTACACTGAACTGTTGCTGTCTAATTGTGTGTGACTGAAATTCTACAGACAACTTGTGTGTGATCTTGATTGCACATCTTTCTGCCCAGCAGACACTGGAACCCTCTGCGGGTTTTTCGTATGCAAATACTCCTGTATCTATCCTTCCTTCGCCCACTAACAGACAGTGGAAAAGCTTACGGTTGTGTGCAGAGCTCCGCTGGGTGTGTGTGTGTGTGTGGGTGTGTGCATTTGTGCTGGTGTCTGTTTAAGTGTATGTGTGTCAGTGTACATCTTTTCCGGTCAGTCTCTGTTCAGCCCTGTTAATCTAAAGCGTGTAGGTGGGCGAGCCACTGTTACTGCGCTCACATAAAACTCAGCTTGCAGGCTCTGGTCATCCATGGCCCGTGTGTGTAGCATGGCAGGGGTCAGGGTGTGCGTTCCCTGCCGGAGGTACTCCTGGGCCGACTGGTCTCTGGGGGAGAGCTGAGCCCCGTAGCCATAGGGCTCAGTGCAGCCTGGTGTGCACATGTCCAAGGTCAGGGAAACATTGGAGCCCCTCCTGTGTGATGCATACCGAGTCACACAAATGCATACAGATGTACAGTATGTGTTTATGGAATTTAAAATGCGTGAACACAGTAGATGCCTTTCTGCAGGTCCAGATAGAAATGTAAACAAATAAACCTCCCCCCCACCCTGCCGACCTCTGTGCCCCCTCTAACCTCTCCTGAAGCCCCACTGGTGTGACAGTGAGGGTGGCAGCATCTCCCTCCGTCCTGGTGTCAGAGCCCATTTCGAAGACCGGCGTCTGGGGCACGGGGTCCATGTCCAGCAGATCCTCCTGAGCGTCTGTCCACTCTGACAATGTGAAGGAGGGCTGGCGGCTCACAGACTGACGGCGATCACCGATGTCCCGCGACACTGGCCCTGATGACCACAAGCCAGTCCCGTAACGCCACTTCCACACCATGTGGACGACCTGGGGAGGTTAGCGGGCGGACGGAAGCAATGAATGTGCATCCAATCATCAGTGATAATTAAAATCCATCACATTCTCACAAATAATCTACTAAATGGCCCGTTCAGTGCTTTACCATAATAACACAGATGGCCACACCGATGCCTGCAGTTCCGTGGACGATCCAGTTGTGCTGTTTGGTGTTTACCACCTCCCTCATCAACACCATGGACTGGCCAGTGCATAGGGAGAAAAACAGAGGCAGTTAGACACGGCCAACACCAGATTCAGCACATCTGTAAGGTTTTCATATTATCATACGTCTCCGTCCAAAACAAGCAGCTCCACATCAGAACTGGGGAAGACACTTACGTCCATTCCAAAAATCGGGTGGCAGGGTAAGATGAAGCCAAGGTAGAAGTCGATGACCTGCAGGGCTTTGTAGATGGAGGAGAGCGGTCCGTTACCTTCCACCACAAAAAACACCCAGTACCCCTGGGAGGAGAGAAGGAGGGAAGGCAGGTTGTCACTGTGCACTCTCCAATCATTCACGCACTGGTAATCAGGCAGCACTGTGGCAGCTCTCAGGTGAAAAGTGAACAGAGAGGAAAAGAAGATTGCCTATTACGAAAGACATAAAAAATATGTAAATTGACCATGTGCAGTCTGGTGTCAGTGTAATCATGGCTGCATTTACAAGGTTCTTTTTTTTATTTTTTTACATATGGTAATGTTGCACCTGTCCTTTTTTTTTCTTGAATGAATCAAACATGAAGTCAATGCAGACAGAGATGGGAAGAGGGAATGAATACTAAAGAGGTGTCCAATTTTGGCCCCAAACATTTGCAGGAATAAAGTACGCTGTCGACGAGAGCACTGTAATGATGCACATGAAAAAGAAAATTTTTGCAGGGGAAAAAAGGGTCAGGTTGAGAGAATACCTTGTGCTATAGTGTTACGGTGTCATTTGCATTGCTTATGTTGCAATTAAACCACTGTAGGATTGTCATGCAGCACAGCCAAAGCTAGTTTCATTTAAAGCAGATATTTGAGTACAAATCTAAAGAAGTCTTTGATCCATTTTTATTTAACCCAGTAATTTTCCTAGGTCCGAACGTTGTCCATTTACATACCGTGACTTGGGAGACGACAAACAGTGCAGCCCAGCAGTGGATCTCAATCACCAGAGTGTACACCTTGTGCATAAACACCTCCTCCCCCTGTGGGCTTTGGCCCCCCGCTGGTCCATCTTTGCATTTTGGGAGCCCGTCTTTTTTAGGGGCTCCGTCGCCTAATTTTTCAGTCTTTGTGGGCTCATCCAGCCAGACGGGGTCCTCGTCTGGCCTCAGGAAGATGGAGTCCTCAGTGTGGGAACGGGTGGAGCTGCTCAGCCGGCGGGTCATGATCCCCCTGTTGAATGAGGCACCTTTTTGTTAAAGGTAAGTCACCCCCCTGTGAGCAATCTTTTTTTTTAACATTTACTTATCTATTATGTATTTACTATGTATGCCATCTAAAAAGAACAAAATAATAAAAGATTAAGATTGAGATTGTGTGACCTCCAAGAATGTCCAAAAAACAGTGATTAAATCACATAACACAAAAAGATCTAGGTAGGTGGTGTTGTTTTATAATTTTACACTCTATCAGCTGTAGAAAGGTTCTCCTGTTCATGTTGCTTTAAAATGTCTTGGTAAGTAATCAGACTTGCACAGAAGAAAATTCAACAAAACGACATATTGATTTCCAGTTCAATTACGAGCTAGCTGTGTTTGTCAGGCTGTGTGTGTGTGTGTTTGTCTGATGGTGCGGTTTTAAATGAGCGTGTGTATGACAGAGAGGGTTGCGTTTATTCCACAGGCCTATTCAGATGTATAGCTAAGCGACTTGGAGTGGCTCTCATCTCCGGATCCTCTTGTCTCCCTCAGATTGGACTCTATTGTGTGAATATGTGTGTGTGTGTGTGTGTGTGTTAGAGAGAGAAACAGAGAGAGAGAGAGAGAGAGAGAGAGAAGAGAGAGGCTCTCTATTGTGGAGAGATGAGTCAGGGGTAGCGTGTTTACAGCCCTGTCCGTCGCCTTGGCAACAGAGTGGCTCTCATCCCTCTCATCCGTCCTGAGCATTATCATCTACTGACAACACACACACACATACACACACACACACACACACACACACACAGCCACTCTGTATCAGTCAGCAGTGTATTCAAAGCCCTTTTCCGCCCTGCTCTTTTGTCCTCCAACCATTAATAAAGGTGTTTTGTACATTTGGCTGATTACTGCCACGTGGCTTGTGTGGATGTGTGAATGCGGGGGCCTGTGAGAGTGGTGGTGTGCTGTTTTGCGCACATATCTCTTTTGTCTGAATGTGTTGCTGATGGCTAAATTTGTCACGGGTGAGCTTGGAACAAGTTTTCATCAATGACTACGAGAAGCAATGCCGGGGAAGATAATCTCCCAGTGGCCTTGCTGGAATATCAAAAAGCTGTGCAGCCTGGTCACATGACTCACCTGTGATAGATGGCAGGGAACTGGGGAAGGAGTCAGATCACATGATCAAGTTAAATCCTGTATCCTGTGGCAACCAGCCATTGTCAGCCATTGTGAGGCAGAGTCAAATCTGAAGGACAGAAGACGACATCTCATGTCTTCAAAATTCAGAAACGAGGGACAGAGAAATAAAACAGAGTATTTAAACACATTCCCAATTGTATCCCCAATGCTACATATATAGTAGAGAGACCTCATGACTCAAACCCAACTGGTCACACTGAGACAGGTTTGGTAATTTCATCTAAAGATGGATCGGAGTAGCACCCTTGTCAGCTCCCAGCTGTGCTTCCGTGAGCAGAGGCTGGTGATGTAAGGTGACACAGTAAACTGTCAATTTTTCTTCCCATCTCTTTCTTGCTCTGCTTCTTCGCTCTCCCTCCCTAAGAGGCGAGGATGACTCGAGCCAGACGGAGCAGACACCCTCAGAAATACATTCAGATTGCTCCAGTCGAATCAGTATGCATGAAGCTGAGCCTCCTCTGCTCTCCTCTCTCCTTTCTCTCATCTCCCCTCCTCTCCTTCTGTGCCACTGGACCCTGTTGAACGAATGAGGTGAGCTCAGCGGAATATGAGACCACACCAGTAGCAGGAGCTGTGTGTGTGTGTGTGTGTGTGTGTGTTAGAGTGCAGGTGTTGAACGGAGGGGAGCTGCTTTGAGTCCTTTTCTATCTCTCTTTGCTTGCTGCGAAGGTGGTTTTGAAGTGATGACGCCAGTTAGCCCGGCCCGTAGTCATGGAAACGTGCATACATACAATGTACACACACATATAAAGTACACACAACACACACACACACACACACACACACACAAATACAAACACACAGGTTGTGTTGTATAAGAGAAACTGCTTCCGTTTTTAAACAATGGATGGACAGGTAGGTGAGTGGATGGAGGGATGAATGGGAGGAAAAGCGGCTCTTTTTTTGTATGAAGGTTGTCTGAGGCAATGACGCAGTGAGGTTGGCGTTTTGGTAACTGTGGCAACCAACATACTGTACAAGTGCCACTGGCACACACACACACACACACACACACACACACACACACACACACACTTTGGCAGACACACCGCATGAAAAATAAAAAACACAAACACACATCTGCACTGGGAGAACAGTGACAATATTCACAAAATCCTGGCTCTTTGCTTTTACTCTTTGAGGTAAATATCTTTGTTTTTCAGTCACTGGCTTTGGCTGCTGAGTGTTTGCTTGCCTGGTTCATTTAACCAAGGCTGTAGCTGGGATTTTAGAAGTACAGAGCACCCCGATCCTGTTCAGGTGTATTGTCTGTATTTTAGTCCACAACATGCTGTGTCAAAGGTCTTTATCACTTATAGGAATTCTGGTTAGGATATACTAAATTAATATTTACTTATGAGCCTAAATGTAGCAGAATTTATATACAGCAATATAGAAAATACTATAACCATAATAAAGAATGTAAAATCCCTCTAGTACCAGAAATAATAAAGGCCATGACCTCGGTATCCTGAAGTATGGCCCTGCTATTAACCCTTTAACAATTCATCTCCTTTTCCCCTTATGAGCTCTGAGATGAGTTTGTTTTATTTCACACTGTAAGTGTGAATTCTGTCTCAGCTTCTTACAGCTCCTTGTTGAAGCTATATGATGTAAACACTGTCCAAAACATTAAACTAAGATTCCTTCAGTTTTGTAGCCACGTCACCCATCGGCTGGAAATATTCCACATTTCTCTAAATTTCAGCCTCATTTGACATACATATTTGGTATGTTTGTAGACTTTGGGATTCCCATTAGAATCTGAAATAAAGCTCTGTGGCTCTGAATAATGATGATGACGGTTATTTATCCTCAGAGAGTGATAAAAAAAAAAAAAAGCTGGCTGTGTCTAGCTTTTACACAATGTTCCTGTCGACTGTTGAGAAGATCACATCGCACGCAGAAGTTGTTATTCAAAATCGCACAAATCAGAGAGTGATCGACAGCTCCAAGCTGCAGTAATAAACTGAATATCTTAACACGCTGAATTAAGTTCAGTTAATTCAGACAGTTGATTAGTAAATTTCAATAAGTAACAACATCACTATTTAAACACAATATTCTGAGAAAAATGCCAAATGAATTCATGGTAAACAAGTCAAACCTGACTGCTTCTGCCTCACTCCTCACTGAAGGTCTACTGTCTTTGGGTCCTTACAAACACCACCCCCTCAGTATTCAAATAGAGTATGTGTGTAGTGTTTCCATTGATCTGCATCCATTCAAAGCACCCAACATCCAGCTGAGTCTCAAACGGAGCTATACGATAAGCCCCGTGGCCTCTGTCCCAGGAGAATCACTGGGCCAGGAATGACTGTCTGCTGACAGCTGCGTAAAGCTCTTTTCCTGCAATCAGGAAGGAGGGAAATTAACGTGATCTCAGTGTTTATTCCTTTGGTGACAGCTGGCTCGAATTTTAATGAACATTCCTGATGCTCCCAGTATCTCTGTCTGGAAAAATAATGTGCTCAGATCATCTTTTTCTCTGTTTTGTTTATGTATTTTTTAAATGGTGAGGGTTTGCTTTGCTTTGTCTTGTGGGTCTCCATCATGGCAGTGAAACCCCACCTGGTGCAGCAGCGCTTCCTGTCTCTGGGAGAATCAAACGCGCGTGAAGTATCGAGTGCGCTGCTGAAGTGCTGAATGTGGCAGGGAGACGAGGTAAGAGGAAGCTCTCACTGAAAGTGATGATGGGATGGTAACGTGAGATAAAGTCACGAGGGCCAAGACCTGCCGCGTCAACCTTTCTCTTTTGCGCGCAGACACACTCGAAAGGATGAAATCTTGATATTAATACACACACACACAAGCTCACAGTGACCTTAAAATGAAACAGCCAGTGAGCCTGCATCTTCCTCCTGTACATCACAGAGACAGATAATCAATCGGCTCTATTGTTTACATACAACGTCTTGCAGCAGCTTAGGGTTATTTCAAAGAGACATTTCATTTACACGCGTATAAACTTACAATTCAGCCATAAGCCATACTGTGTGAATAATTGAAATGTGCTGCATAGCGAATTGATTTACAGGCTGCCAGAGATAAATTTGGATTCCCGGTGACAAAGGATTGTGTTACATGATTGCACTGCATCAAAACAGCAGTGCAGGAATGGCATCCTCTGGCAGTCATTCATGCTAAGACAAAACACCATTCATATCACGTACATGGCTACGGTGAGCTAGAGCGACCACACAGTGCAGAGCTGGATGGATTAGTAATGAATCACCCAGGGAGGTGGACTGTTGCATCTCTCTCTGGTAACTCCCACATTGTCACACAGACATGATACAACACAAGAGGAAATTAAGCTGTGGGTGATGGCTGATGAGAGAGAGAGAGGAAGCGCACAGTTAGAGCAGCACCGAAGGACCAACCTGTTGGCGAGCGATCAATTTTAATCGTCTGAAAATAAGCATGCACACACGGGGAGGCTACATCACAGATCCCCTACCTTTTCACAGCCGGGAAAGCGCAGCAGCCATGCGAACCACGGGGGCTCTGCTGAGGAATTGGTATTCACCTCATGTCGCACAGGGGAGAAAACAGGGAGAGACAAGGGGAGTAGAGGAGGGCCAGAACAGTCAATCACCCCGAGCCTTAAGTCTGGTTAGGATAAGTCCTCTTACCTGGCTGAGCCCGTCTTCACATCGCCATCTGCCGCCCTCGCTCCCTCCAAGCCAAAGACCAGGAGCCAAACAACAAGAGCCACGCCAATCCCTTTACTGCTCCTCTGTCTGGGAGGAGAAGGAGTGTGTTCGCATGTGAGAGGGAGACAGACCGACACTGAGAGAGAGAGGCAGAGGATGTGTGTGAGGTTGGGGGAGGCAGAATCTATGAATGTGTGTGTGTGTGTGCGTGCGTGAAAGCGAGATAGAGGTATGAAAGTCTGATGGGTTTTCTTTTGTTTGTATCCTGGAGGAGAGCGAGATCCACAGGCGGCAGCTTCGTCTAGGTATATGCAGCAAGAGGCTGTACGGTAGCCTTGGCAACAGAGCCAGAATGAGGGAGAGGGAGGGAGGGAGGGTGCTAGAGAGAGAGAGAGATAGAGAGAGACTCTGTGTGAATGTGTGTGTATATTAATCACATTGTGGGCACATAAATCTGCTCATACAGTCACATTACGGGGACTTACCTCTAAAAGATAGTCCCCCCATGGTAAACCAATAACTTTTTGAGTTAAACGGTATTCTCTGTTTAATTACTGTCAGTGAATCCTGTAATGCTGCCAAAACCAACAGCAAGCGTACTCACCAGTGTCACCAAAGCTGCCATAGACCTCAACTGTTGCCCACAAAATATCAAAAACACACCAGTGAGCTACAGCGATGGAGCGTGTGTCCCCTCATTACCATGAACATGGACATTGTAGTTTGTTTTGATTCAACCCCCATCCTGCTGCTGTAAATACTCATTACAGCATGTGTATTAATCCGCAGCTGAAAATAGTCCTGTTTTAGGAAATGATTTAGCCTTTCATAAAACATTAATACTCAAGATTAATGTCTTCAGTAGGAACAAATGGGTTTTTGGTAAGGTAAAGTAAATAGAGAATATTTTTTAATCCTTTAGGGTAGGTCTCCATGAGTGAATGTAAGTCCTCCTAAGTGACAAAAGCGCGTTTGTGTGTGTGTGGGTCGGATCATAACACATCACTGAGCAGTGAACACCCCCCACTGTCACCTCCTCTGCTTCCAAGTTGTAGGCTCTGCCACCCACCTCTCTCACCCGCTTTCTCACTCATCTTGAGTGAGAAACACATCATCACCCAGTTCTAGGCTCTTTTTCCAGTCTACATCATTTCTGTCGACCCCTATAGCTCTCGCTGCTCTTGTTTAAATCCCCCTCTCTCTTCCAACACATCCCCCCACCACACACACATGCTCTGTACCTCTCTTTCTCTCTCTCTCTCTCTCTCTCTTTCCTTACAACCTCCTGTCATTTCTTGTCTCTCTCCCCCTCCAGTGTGTAGTGCTCTCTCTGTCTCTCTCTCTCTCTCCCTCCTTCCTGTCTTGCCATATGGTAGCCTCTTTGAACTGACCAGCAGAAAGCAGACATTATCTGATAAACACAAATACCAAGGAACACAAACACTATGTCAGTTGTGTTTTTTCAAATTCAAATTTGCTTTATTGACATGACCATGCAGCGCAGCTAAAACACATTGTGTAAGGTTTACAATATAAGAGTAGTGCTTCTGAACACGAGAAAAAAACATACAAAAAATAGCATGCTAATTATTACACTGTGCAACATACACTATACTACACTAGTGTACATTTCACCCACACTTAGAGGTGCTGCAAGGTGAATGTTCTTACGTGTGGATAGGAGCGTGTCTGAGGGGTGGCACAGGCCAACACTGAAATCTGACTGGCCATCCCATTATCCTAAACTACATTTGTTCATCTGTCAGACCCGGAGGATGGACATTTATTTCTAACTGGCTGTTTGATGAGTATAACCAAGTGTTGGTTTAGAAAATATTCAAAAACTTAATTAAAGTTCATTCAAGCCAGATAACAGGCAGATTAAACTATGTCCAGGATGGTTGTAATTTAAAAATGTGTCTTTGGCTTCTTTGGCATTTTACTGCAGCACATTTTCTATTTTGCACAATCTTGTTAATTAAATACAGACAAAATTTTGCTTCTTTATTTTGTCTACACTTATTTTGTTACTTTGTACTGTTATTGGTACTTTATATTACATTTTTGTGGTAGAATTTGAAAAAACAGGAATGTAAGAGATTATATGACAAGACGTGTGTGTATATGTGAGTGTGTGTGTGTGCACATACTTCATGCCAACCTCACTTTTGCCACCCCAGTCAAAAAAGTCTGGACACACCACTGCCTGTGGACAGAGCTGTTTTGGCAGAATATGCACAAGCCAACGTAAACTGTGCTGAGCTCCTTCATAATCCTATTTTTGATTTTTTTAAATGTATCTCTGTATGTATGTATGTATCTTTTACTACTATGACTCTTAAAGTAGGTTGTTAAACTACATCTCATTTTATTCAACACACTTCCTGTCTCCCCTCCTTTCTTCACTATTTACGACACACTTCAGAGTCCTCTCTCCTCTGCATCCATATATCTGTCCCACACATCCTCGCCTTCCCCCGCTCCAATCAACTAAATTAACTCTCCTGTCCTTCCTTATCTTCTTCTCCTCATCCCTTTTTAAAATGACCTCACCCCTACACAAACACACACACAAGGTTGCTGTCACACAGTGTAAACGGTGAGTGTGAAGGCATCATCTAACCTATTTAATGATACAGGAAGTGATGTTGGTATCTAGTGGCCTTGAGCTGCCTGGTTCTCTGGAAGACATGCTGAAACAACACGTTACGCCACTTCCTCATTTTCTCTCACTGTGATGCACACTGATGCCGCATTTATCCGGAGACATTTACTGAGATGTGGTGTTTCAGTTTGTGAGTTTCATAGGGGGAGAGGCAACAGCAGCTAAAAAGCTAGAAAATTTGAGTAAATATAGCATATTATGAATTACAATTCACAAACAAATCAAATCACCAACACTTTAATTCGTCAAAATAAAACAATAATGATAAAATGAAGAAATTCTTGCTGTATGTGACTGAGACGATGGAGGAGAAGGGTTTCACTGGTAACAAATGGAGGCATCTAGTGGTCCTAATGGCTCATTGCTGGTGTCTTTATGAATGACTGTTGGCCGGCCGAGTTGGTATCATTACTACATGTATCTGGAATGTTTAGCCTGGTGATATTTAGTGTGGTGAGCTTCAGCAGGCTAATTGGGCTCAAAGCTTTCCTGTCCTGTCCCTAAACTGATGCCAATCTCAGATTTGACTCTGAATCATCGTGTCACATCCAGATGAAGATGGCAGCCTCTGGCCTGCCTATGTGGAGCCATAAAACAGGCAGTCTAATCTTGCTGCACATTTGCATTGGAGGGAATCAGTGAATTGTTAAGTGATCATCTGACGACCGCAGGCTGCTGCAGTCAGCTTGTTTCCTGTAGACGCACTCTGATATGACAGAGTGATAGATCTGTGGGGAAGCAGTATTTACTGGAATGCAAAACAAAATATAGAGAGACATATTCAGGCTCAAGCAAAACACAAGTGAAACATCAGAAGGGGAAAAAGGCCATTCATAGTCCCTGATACAATAGTAACACTGTGCAGTCAGGTACACAAATACCTGTGTATAAATAGAAACAAATTAGGTACCAAGTCAGAAAGGAACTTGAGTTGAGTTTACCAGTCACTGGAAGAAATGCTGTAATAGTCGTGTAGTCCTGGGACACTGCAGGGAGCCTTCTAAAACCTGAAATCTATTTATCCATCTGTCTATCCAGATTTGGGCCTGAAGATGACACATTCATTACAGAAAGCTTGTTTAAAAATGGGGTGTGGACTTTGACTGGTGTAACAAACAGATGCTATTGGATGCATCATGTGAAATTAAGGATCCAGCAATTTTGGTGCCAAAAAGTTCTCCTCCCCTCTGCTGCTTTGCATTTTACTTTAAATTTTCTTGTGTGAGTCCTCCAACATGCAGGTGCAATGCTAAATTGTTGGAGGTCTCTCAGGTCTCTCTGAATAACAACTAATGTAAACCATTCCCAGTGGATACATAATATTAATGAGTATTATACAAGAGAGGGGTTGGTTAAGAAGTCAAAATGCCCATTATTACATTAGACACAAGTTGACAGTATAGGGAGATCTGTTTTTAAGTAACTGATGATTATCTATTACTGCATGTGGTCCTTGATTCAGAGTTATTCAGTAACTTAAGGGCTTGCTAGCTACCCATCAATGAGCAGTTACATCCTGATTCATCGTTCACTCATCTCGTGTGTCTCTCATGATACAATGTTAACTTTAAAAGCTTTAAAAGTGACCGTTCTCAGGACTCTACTTGGAAAATATTTTCTTGTTTTGCATACTGTTCTTTAAACAAAATGACACTAAGCGGGCAGAAACACCTCCTCCCAGTTCCTGTGCCATTATGTAAAACACTTGGCATGTTGCTGTTGAACCAGAGATGTGAACTTGACCATGGTGGTGAAAAGTGATGTGTCTTAGGCTTCTGTTTTATGCGACTTGTAACAAGACCATCACAGTTATGAAGCCGAGAATATAAATTGTCTCACCCGATACTACTGTGTCACATACAGCAAAACTGGATCAAATGGTGGTTGTGTGACTGTGTGTGATGACATGAGTGGATTAATAACAGGATCTCAGTTTGCCCTTGTTTATGTGAAGTCGTTTTGGACGCGACACAATATTTTATCGGTGAACGAGTGTGTGCAGAAAGTGTGATTTATTTTGCGTGTCCCACTTTTGTGAATGCGCGTATGTGTTTTGGGACAGAAAAAGAGTCTATCTGATGCAGAGAAGACTGAGAGATCAGATGTCTTTAATCGAGTTTTTAATGGAGTGTGCAGAGATAATGTCTCTCCAGTGCATCTCCGCCCTCCCTGCAGGGCTCCGTCGCAGCAACTTTATCACCCCGCTGTTGTTAGTGGGCCCTTGTCAACGTGGTACGATCCCATCGGGGGACAGGGCTTCAGATGGGACAGTTTCAAACGCTAGATTAGGAGTCCCTGTTTATCCTAGTGTTCAAATCTAAACAACAAGCTCTGACAGTGAAGATGTAAACACACATGTTCATGGGTCGCGGCAGCAATTATGACCATTTGCTCAACATAAACAAACAAATGAGAGACAGTCATGCAGATGAAAAGATTACAGAGTTACAGTGGGAATATCCTGCTGTGATAGTTGTTGCAAACAGCTTTTTTTTTCATTTTTTTGCACAAGCATAATTAGGAACTTTCTGTTTTCCCCAAATCTAAACACAAATTTAAAAGAAAACATCCACTTGCACACATCACTGCGACAGTCTGCAGTTAAATGGAGGGAGTGTGATCCGTGCCTCTGTTCTGTTTAAAGCCTCTGCAGTTCTGTGGAATCAGGAGTTAGAGGAGTATGTTTAGTTTGTGAGATGAGTAGATGATGGGAAAGAGAGAGGGCGGGTGGTAGTGGGGGAAGTACAGATGAATCAGGAGGAGTGAGGTCACTGATGGGGCAGCAGCCGCACACACAGGGCTATGGATCAGTCACTTTTTTTATCCGACGTACTCCCACGGCACCTTCAGCTGAACTCAAGGGTCCCGTCTTTCTCGCACCTATCCCGTTCCAAAAGTGTTCATTTGGATGTTTTTTACATACACTGTTATTTTCCATAAAACAATGTTTTCATCCAATTGAGCTTGTGTTTAGATCAGTTTGATCAATCTGGCAGAAGTGGCAGGAGATTTTAACCAGTTTTAACTACATTTCAGCCATCTATCTGGGATGTTTTGTGATTTACTTTAACTATTTAATCTCAAATAAGTCCATCCAGTCATTTAATTTGGCCTGCATTACATGGTTGGATGGCCTATTTCTACCTGACCATCTGCGAGTCTTCAAGTCTAGACAGGAACATTTCTAAAGCCAGCGAGTTTCGTACGATGACGAGCATGCCCTGTGTTTCTCTCCCCAGCGCTCTCTTGTGGTTTGTGGTCCTCCAGCAGTATTTGGGCAGTGTGCATACATTTGTTTTGATGAAGCAACTTCAGGAGGAGACCTGAAGGGATGGCTGGGTATTTTCCGGTTGGATACTTTCAAAATTTAGCTTACTCTTGACAGTTTCTTCAAAGTTGGCTACCCCAGCTTTAATTGTAAAACGCAACACACAGTTTCAGCCTCTGGGGTGTATGTGCCACTGCTGGAGATCATGTGACTAACTGTGTTAATGTGTGTGTTGTAATGATTATACAGTGTAAAACTTGTAACCAATCAAAAGTAAAAATTATGAAGTTAGCTGTTGCCTTTTTTGGGGTTGTTTGCAATTGTGTGATTGTTACCAACAACCTCCAGTTGAAAATGAATCCATCATAATACATATGTAGAGACTATAGATTTAAACATCTCACAACTGAAGGACAGAGTGGGTTGAATTTAGCAGCTAAGCAGATAGAGGGGGAAAAGCAGAAGTTTATTCTGATGCATTAACCATGATGAGTTTACAAGGTAAAGAAGACAAGAAATGGAATAAAGGAAAAGATTAAGGAACAACTTATCGTCAGGAGGAAATAATACAAAGTTGTGAATGTATGTGCATATGTAGACACAGTATAGTCCCACATCAAGCTGCTGTTCCTTAAATGTCAATACACTTTTTTAACAAGAAGGTATTGTTTCAAAGTCTATCACTCGTTCAGTTGCTGTGTGTGTCTTTGTGGTAATATCGAGAATGGTTGTTCCACTAAGAAAATACTAATGCTTTTAAGGAGGTACTGTACTGCATGCCTTACGACATGTTTGCTCAACGGACAGGTGGTCAATTATTTCCTCATCCCATCATCATGCTACAGAACAAAGAGAATGAATCGGGTATTTCTTTGGGTGTTTCCCTTGGACCCAAAGAAATTAATGATGTCAATTAGCGGCAGATTGTGTGAGAAAACTTCAAACGCTGACTCTTTTTTCGTCCTTTACTCCAGCAAGTTTCAGACCATTTTCAAAGTCAGCAATCATTCATATCAGACATTTATAATTCTATCACACAGATAGCTGAGGAAAAGGCGGGGCTCACTGGGATTGGAGCGATTTAAAAACGTCCTCCCAGTCATCCCAAACTGCAAATAAAAGTCAGATGTTAGATGTGGAGAGAATAATTCAGAAAAGAAAATGTACTCCTTTCTTAGGTCCTAATGACCTCTTGATTTGTCCTCATTAAAATGACTGTGTAAGCTTAAATGTACATAAAATGTCAACTGGGTCAGAAAAAATTTGTGTATATGAAAGACATGACTTTACATAGATTTTTATGCATATATGAACTTTTACATCCCAAACAACAGGCGACCACTTCTATTTCATTGCACTGCATTGAACTGAAATGCTTTGGCTTCTTTCCTGCTCACAACTTCTTTCAAGGAGAGCAAACATTCAAAGGATCACCTTTTCAGACTGATGTTTGAACTTAAACCGGGGTACTTTGTTTCTGCCTGCGCTGTTATTTGAAGCTCGTTCCGGCTTCTCTGATAAAATGTGCAATCAAAATAAAAAGTCAGTCATCATATAGATGCCATCTAATGTTTTCTCTGTTTGCTTCTTTCCTCTCTGTTTGTTCTTTGATTGTTAGAAAAGAACAGTTATAGACACTGTACCATACAGTAACACTGGAGTTCATATGCTCCATATGTCAACCAAAAACACAATTTACATAGAACTGGACCCTGTATCTTTATGGAAATGTAATGACTGGGTATGATTTGCATTATGTCTTGTTTAGAGTGTGTCAGCATCACACGTAGGTGCATGACTCAGGCTGGTCAAATACTGAAAAATAACAAAGACAACATTAATTTGAATGTGGTTTGCATGATTAAAGTGAATTTCACAAATTCTTTTGTATCGATGTTTGCACTTACACACATGATGCACACCTTTGCCAAGTACAGCAGTCATGCAAACTTTATAGCTTGATGATTTACCTCACTGTGCACAACAGATAGTTCTGCATTTCGAAAGATACACTTAGTTTCTTGCTTGTGAGAGTTAGAGGAATCAGACTAGCCTTATACAGCTATCAACCCTAACTGCTGGCTGTAGCTTCACAATTAGTTGACTCATATGACAGTGGCATCCATCTGCTAACTACAGGCAAGAAAACTAATGAGTGCATTTCATTTTTTCTTTAAAACGGACAGCACTTACTCCATTTTTAGCCATGTTAGCTATGTTGCTCCAGGTATAGCAATGTCCAGACTTAAATATCTCAACAAGTACTGAATGCATTGTCATGAGATTTTGAAGAGACATTCATGATCTCTGCAGGATGAATACCACCAACTATGGTGATCTTCTTATCTAATGGCATCATTAGGTCAATTTTTTTGTTTGTATTTAACAGTACAGTTCAGTATTCTGGTTTAGTACTATATATATATATATATAATATCTGAAAAATAATTCCTCTTAGCCTCAGCTATACTATGTGTTTAATGATAATTTGAGTATTAAATATTTTTTTTCAGCAGTATATTGTTATGGTTCGCTTTATGCCCTGTTTTCTGCCTTATGTTTCTTGTGCCCCTTGTGTTTCCTCGGTCTGGTGTTCCTTGTGTCCTCCTTGTCTCTCGTTCCCTGTGTTCTGTGTTGGTTTATTCTTGTCTCCTGTCCTTGTATTTAGTCTCTTATTTTGTATTCCCTCCTCTCCTCACATGTCTGCCACTTGACTTCCTGTCCTTGTGTGTTTTCCCACCTCTGATTAGTCTGCTCCTCCCTTATTAGTTTTCAGGTTTCACCTGTCCCCATTCCCTGTTAGTCTCCTCACCTGTTTCCACTTCCCTATCCCCCACAGTGTATATATATCAGTCCCTTTCCTTTGTTCCTTGTTGCGTTGTTAATGTCACTATCCTCAGTGTGTTCCTTCTGAGTTTGTCCCTGTTTCATCCCTGCTTGTCTGTTCCTGCCCGTCGTGTTCTTCCCCCGGTTTTTCCCGAAATAAAGAGTCATTTAATCTACTCTGCCTCCGGCCTCGTCTGCATCCTGGCTCCAAACTTCAGTTTGTCCTGCACTAAGATCTTGACAGTATATTACACGTGAGCTCCCGTACTCCCCTTAAGTGTGCCTTAACGTCACTCACTATGCTCTTTAACTATTTTATCCAACAGTTACCATATTATCACAGTCCGCCGTGGGACAGTCTGAAGAACCGCGATGCATTTTGGAGCAGTCGAGTATGTCAAGTAAGCTCAAGTTACAAAATCAGAAATTCTCGCTAATCTAGGAAACATCCGGGCATTTCTCACATATTTAAAGACCACATACAATGCAGTTGTAATGCACTTCTGAATAGTGTGTTAGCATGTGATTTCAAACAGCCATGGTGAAGATAATAATCATAATCTTTATTTGTGTAGTACTGTTCTTAACAAGGTTACAAGGTGCTTGTACAGGAGAATAAAAAAAAATACAAACGTAAATAGCAAAACAACATAGTGCAAATACACCATAACAACAATATACAAAAATATTTAAACAATAAACTGTAAATAAGCAGCACGGAAAAGCTGCAACCCTAAACTATAAATGTAAAATCACCAAGCTGGGGCCTTAAAAAATTAAAAAATGACATTCATTACTGAGATAGCTAACCTGAGGCCCCAGGTAAGCTGTCGATATCAAAGGCCTGGTCACCCTCGGTCATCAACCTTGACTAAGGCCCAACCAGCAGAGCCATGTCAGAGAATATGACCCGTTATATATGAGATGAGGAGGTGCCAGACCATGAAGAGCTTTAAAGGTGAACAACAAAATCAATTCTAAATTTAGCTGGTAGTAGCAAAAAAACAGACAGATGTGTTCCAACCACCTCGTACCAGTATTACGTCGCACTAAACACTTCTAAGAAAAACATGAAACTAACACTGAAACACGAGATAAACATCACTATGCTAATCTTAGCATTCAGCTCAAACCACCACTCAGAGCTGCCAGCAGTTCTGATTATGCGTTTCTGTTCAGCATTGCAAATAATCGGATGGTGTATTCTGTCTCTGGCTCATTAAAATGCCTAAACCTAACATCAGACATAATGAATATGATACCACATTGTGTGAGTATCATTGTGATGTGATACCACCACCACAATGATAGCCTCCAACCTGCATTTGACCCATACATACAAGGAAGTTGTTACGAGTTAAACCTTCATCACTGTTCACTCCAGACCTCTGCAGATGTAGTTTCATCTAATAGATGTTGATTTATGGTTAAAAAAAAAAAAAAAAAAAGTTGCATTCATATTCTTATTCAACATGTCAGCCAGGAAAACTTGGTGTTTCAGTAATTTTTCAATTCATTTTTCATTTATGGCAGGGAATTCACAAATTGAATTGCACATTGGTAATAAATTAATTACATAAATTAATGTGCATACCTGAATGCAACGGTACAGTAATCAATGCACGAATAACTGATAATGAGGACAAAAAGTACAAGAGAACAGGAGAAAGAGACAGAGGAGGGGGCTTTAAGTGAGGATAAAATGCCACCAGGATGAGTGCAGCTCCTGGTGGGGCAGTTACAAATGATGCTCTCCGTTATTTGAACTAGATCATTGACATTTTGGAGAGTACTGTGAGTAAGTGAGTGGCCAGAGCTTGAGAGTGTAGTGGTGTGGAGAGCAGACCGCCAGGCTTACATCTGCAAATGTCCAGGTCAACAGTAGCAAACCAGTTGAAGAGTGGCTGAAGAGCAAATGTTTAAACCACAAAAAAAACAAAAACAAAAAAACATACAAAAATAATCCTATAACTCTCCAGGGAAAACAGATAAAGTTTATTTTTGATATGTCTTGTCATCCAGCTTTAATACATATGTGGGGCTACAGAGAAGGAACAGAGAAGTAGGTGAAAGGGAAGTTGTGGAGAAAGTATTACAATGAGAGCAGAGTAGAAATAGCCCCGTGCAAGTAGTGTGAAAGCTACCAACACACCCAATTACACAACATGCACACATTTTACATTTTACTGTTACATGTACTCAAGACTGGGGGGAGGGGGGGGGGTATGAGGTTTAAGTGGTGTGTACATGTTTATGAATTCATGCAGATAGCACAACATTCCTTCCCAGTCCCTCTGCATGCACACTATCAGGAGCATCTCACACATGAAACTACTTGATTTCTCGATCTCTTGACAGAGGAAAGTGAGGGGATGGCAGAAGACAAACACAGAAAAATAAAATATACTGTATTTGGCAACCAAAGTGAGAGAGAGAGAGAGAGAGAGAGAGAGAGGGAGAACAGACAAACATGATTACATAACACTTCAATGGAAATGGTGGGTCATAGTGGGTCATTACGATGCTTGGCTTGGTCCTACGTCCTACGGTGAGCGTATTGCGTCATTTCCTGTTTTCCTAGCGCCAGAGCTGTGTCAATAGTCTTTAGACTTAAAAACTCTAAATTTTGCACAACTGCAGTTAACTATCGCAGCAAATTTAATCTAAAGCTAGCAAGTACTCAGTTGTTCATAAGTGGACGCTTCCGACTACTTGTGCATTTTGCTTTATACTCCATTAATCTGGTTAAGTGGTTAGCTCCTAAGATATCTCTCACCAGCAATGGCTTCTCCCTCTCTCTCTCCCTTTCCTCTCTCTTGCTTGGTGTGTCAGATGTTTAGCTACCCCTCTGCCTCCTTTGTGCAAATGGTAGCTGTAATAAATGTACGGGGACCACAGTCGAATGCATCCCTGGGGCCAGAGCGGGCGACATCGAGTCAAAGTTAAAACTGCTGGCAAAGGACAATCGTACATACCGTAAAATTGTAATTCATGTTGGCATTAATGACGTCTGTGTGTAAGTTTGCAAAAATGATGTCGACTCCGTAGTTTTCTCTGGACCCCTTCCTAATCTGACCAGTGACGACATGTATAGCCGCATGTCTTCATTCCACCGGTGGTTAACGAGGTGGTGTTCGGCAAATGGCGTGGGCTTTGGACCCAATAAAGTATAGAAACTGTGTCTGCAAGCAGCGGCAACCATTAAAACTCTTAAAACCAAAAAGGGGAGTCATTCAGAAAAATCTAATAAAAATTAACACAACCACTGTAGGAACTCAGCAACAGCATAATGAAAATGAAATTAAGTGTGGCCTCTTAAACATCAGATCTCTGGCCTCTAAGGCTGTTCTGATAATATGACCTGATATCAGACTCTGATATAGACCTTTTCTGCCTTTAGTGAAGACCTGGCTAGGTCAGGAAGAATTTGTTTAGCCTAAATGAATCCACTCCACCGAGTCATTCTAACATTCATGTTCCTCGAGACACTGGACGAGCAGCCATTTTTAATTCAGCCCTATTAATAAATTCTCGGCCTAAAGAGGGCTACAGCTCATTTGAAAGCCTTACTATTACTCTTTCATCTCCAGCCTGGAATAGCACAAAGCCAATCTTAGTTGCTGTAGTATGTACCGCCCCCCAGGCCCATACTCTGAATTTTTATCTGAATTTTCAGAGTTCTTGTCAAATTTAGTCCATAAAAACGACACGGTAATTATTGTAGGTGATTTTAGTATTCACATGGACATGGATAGTGACAGTCATAGCACTGCATTCATCTCATTATTGGACTCCATTGGGTTTTCTCAGAGGGTAAAATTCTCCAACTCACTGTCACAATCACACCCTTGATTTGGTCCACACCAAATCAAGGGTGTCAGTGTAAATTGTTACAGTCTTACCAGCAGTGAATTTACAAGCCTGAGTGCGTCCAGTTCTGCCGCATGTGCTGAGAAGTGATGAGGAAGAGCACCTAAAGTATACTAAAGTATAATTATCTGAAACCACATTACCAAAACCCACATGATTAACCCCCGTGAGTGGGTCCCGAGTTGCGGAACCATCAACATACAGAATGAGATCAGGGTTGGTTAAGGGAGTGTCAGAAAGGTCAGGATCTGGGAGAACACAACACTTGGAGCTCAGCCAAGCAATTGTGTGACTCCCCGTCATCAGGTCCTGGAAGGAGGGAAGCAGGATTTAAAACATTACAACTTTTGACAATTACATTAGGCATGTCCATCAAGAGGGTGTGATAGCGAAGCCACCTCACTGTGGACAGATGCAAAGTCTTTTGCTCGAGGAGAATAAGAGACACCGCATAAGGGATGAGCAACGTTACGCGCACATAACCTACAATGTCCCTAGACACCAGTAGAGCTTTTTCAGCAGCAGCCATTGCACGGAGGCAACGCGAGTGTCTCACAGTGACTGGATCTAATTTAGCTGAGAAATAGGCAACAGGTCAGAGTTTGTCACCGTGAGTTTGAAGAAGAACTGAGGTCATGCAGTCGTCACGTTCATCGACTGCCTGTGTGAAAGGTTTTGTGGGGTCAGGCAGGCCAAGAGTGGGAGAAGTCTGCAGGGCTAATTTAAGGTCTATGAAAGCCTGGTCAGCCTCAGGGGTCCATGTGACCTTGTCATGAGAGGAGAGGTTCCTTCCATAAATCAGAGAGCCTCCAAAGGAGCATAGTTAGGAATGAAAGAATGGCAATAAGAACACATCCTTAAAAAAGGACATGAGCTGTTTCTTTGTTAGCAGTTTAGGCAGGTTTATGATGGCTGAGACACGCTTTGGAGACAGTCTTCCCCTGACCTGAAATGTTGTGACCTAAAAAGGTTACTTTTTCTTGCAAAAACTGCAGCCAAAATTGGCTGTCAGGGTCAACAGGGACACTCGGCATTCGAAGGCATTCGAAAGATCAACAACTGAAAACCACATAGCATCGGGAGGAACTTGAGAAAAAATGGTGTATGGGTTAGGCACAGTAGGTGCCCTAGGCTGAACTGCCGCATTTACTGCCTGTAAATCCTGAACAAACCTCCACTCTGTAGGGGCACCTTCATCTCTGACTTTCTTCACTGGGAAGATCGGAGTGCGGACAGGTGAGTCATTACAGGGGACTATTACGCCAGCCTGTAAGAGAGAATTGAACGACAGGTGTGATTGCCATCAATAGCTTCCTGCTTCAGGGGATACTGTTGTTTACAAGGCCTACAGGAAGATTTAGGCGTGATCACCACAGGTTGAGCATTTTTTATCAAACCGACATCATACTTTCCCCTAGCCCACAGAGAGGGTGGCACCTCCTGCAAAGCTGGAGGGAGGAGAGAAGAGTCAGCAAACATTGCTTCAGTTTGTGGAGAGAATTTGTCATATTCATCAACCAAGTGTACAGATCTGAATGCATGAACGTCAAGAGAAAGAGGTCGTTTATAAATACCTGTTGATGGCGAATAGAATATTTTGGTATCACCTGTAGGCTCCCAGTCAGAGATGGAGTTGCATTTCAGCGTGAAGGGGCCCAAGTCTCTCCATTCTTCAGAAGGAGACTTAGACAGGGCAATGCGGGGGTGGGAGTTTTCCACCAGGAACACACGCTGCTGAGCGGAGCTCAGCGTCACTGAGATAACACTCCTGCTTACAGACCAAAACAAAGCAGAGCAATGAGGGAAATCCTTCACTTCAGGAGAGAAATCATTCTTTTAATCAGAGCCAGGACCTTGAGACAGCAGTACAATACAGTTGCTCTCGAGACACAAATTGTTCACATGCAGGCACAATATCACTGGCTATTTTCACCATGTCTGTAGCAAAAGAAAGAGGAATTTTCCACTCATAGACATGCAAAGGAATGGAGGAGCAGTACTGTACAAGCAACATGTAAGCAGGCATGGTTCTAACAACTTTGAGACCATTTGGTGTAGACATCAAACTAATGCCCAATGTCAGCATGAGGTCTCTTACTAAGAAATTAACAGGACAGCAGTCTGGAGACAGAAAAGCATGCTTAGTTGCAAGGGGAGGAGCAGTATCATCGTAGTGGAGGCATGTCATTGGAAATGTGAATTTTTCTTTAATAACTGTTACTGAAGCACCCTGAGAATACATGTATCCACCGCTAAGTTTTGGGGCTGGAAGATCTTTTGTTCTAATTACTGAATGTGTTGCTCTGGAGTCAACAAGAAAAGTGATGTTTTTACCACCCCACTGTGAGCACGGTTTCTGGCAATATCTGAAATGGTTCTGTGGCATATTTAGCATACGTTTCAGTGAAAGTTACAGCTTTTGTTTTTGTCTCTAAATGCTGTATCGCTGCTTCCACAAGTGCTTGTGTGTGTTCGGTTAGTAGAGCAAGCCATTCTTCCATTGCGTGTGCCGTGTGTTTGTGCTGTGTTTCCCTTATTTACATCTTTTACTTCTAAATGTCCTATTGCTGTTTTCCCTAGTGTTTGTGTGTGTGCGGCTAGTAAAGCAAGCTGTTCTTCATTGCGTGTGGCGTGTGTGTGTGTTTTACTTCCCTTATCCACTGCTGCCGGAGGATGGCTCCTTCTCTCTCCATACGCCCCCTACCCCCTCTCGGTTCAGTCAGACTTCTGATGGGTGCTGGCATCCCGGGGACCGCTGTCATCTTCTCTCTGGGGACAGTCAGCCGCCCAGTGACCCTTCTTGTGACATATGTAGCACTCTTCTCTTCCCACCCAAGAACGTCCTCGGCCCCCCTGCCATGATCTCTTCCTTATCTGTTGAGGCCAACCCCTCTCTGGCTACGTGGCTGTTGTTGTTGTTATTGGTTCTCAGCCAGGTTGGTGACAGTTTTGACCATGGTTAGGTGGACAAATTGCCTGTTTTTCTCTGTTGTCACTCTTCTTTGTCTTTTCAGCAGTGACCTGTTTTTCTGCATATTTGGCATGTCGGATGGGATAGCCCACGCAGCTCAGTTTTGTGACTGCAGAGATGTGGGGCAGCAGCCTGTCCAAGAACCATTTTATCATGTGGCTCTCTCAGAGGTCTGGTGTCTTACCTCTGTCATTGGCTTGTGCATGCCACTGTGTCCGTCGAAAAGCAGGTGGAGTCTGGTGTAGTAGTCAGCCACTGTCTCATCAGGCTTCTGTCTGCTTCTGTCGATTTTCATTGGAAAAGCCTCTTTGAAGGCTGTTGCCAGGTTATTAAGCACATTTTGATATTCAGCATTTTCAGCATTCTCGCAGATAGGGTGAGCCTGTCTTGCCTCTTCTTGATATGTGGAGCAGATTTTGGCGTAGGCAGCCGGTCCCAGTTTCTTCATGAGGAGACGTCTGGCAACTGCTTTCTCTAGGATCATGGCCATCTCAGGTTCAGTCTTAGCTTCAGCATTAGCCCCAGCTGTGTTCTCAACCTTAATGTCAGTCTCTAGCTCTGGCAGAGTCACACTCACTTTCCTCAGTCTCAGTCTCTGGCTCCTGCTTTGGCTCTGGGGTACGCCCAATCCTGGTGTTGTAGGAGTGTTGGTATGGTTCAGGCAATTCAACTGAGACCTTAGGTCTCCTGGTCGCGGGTTTGGGTGGTCTGCTACGCGGTCAGGTCGGCGGTGGGTCTGCCTGTGGTGCGTCTGGAGTCTGCGGCTCAGGCTCGCCGGGCGTGTAGGGAGGTGGGCATGCACTGAGATAAGGATCCACCTTAGGCAGAGAGGGACAAAGAGAGTCCTTTTGAGT
This sequence comes from Scortum barcoo, assembly GCA_023238725.1. NCBI lineage: Eukaryota > Metazoa > Chordata > Actinopteri > Centrarchiformes > Terapontidae > Scortum > Scortum barcoo. The sequence continues at coordinate 19,944,704 of CM041536.1, read as the reverse complement.
GTTTTTACATTCTTTAAATAACTCCCTGTGTTTTCCTTCTCTCCCTTTTCTCAGCCTCATCCTTCCACATCTTTAGACACATTCTGTGACTTGTCACAATATGCAAATCTCCCACTTTTATAGTCTTTTTCTTCAGTAATTCTGCCTTTTTTTAAAATTTATTTCTGCTTCTAGATGAGCTATTTGGCATTTAAGTCTGAGTGACTGAAATGACTATCAAACATCCACCCTTGTTTCCCTGTTATACTACTTTCACTTAGACCCGCTGTCTACCACATCTTCTCTTAGTTATTCTCTACAAGGACCAGTATGTTAATCATCAACAGACGGATCTCTTAGGTCTTAAGACTCCAAGATTTTTGACGTGCAGTCAAAATATCCACCCTTGTTTCCCTGTCCTCCTTTAGTCAGTATTTACTCAAAATACCACTGCAGCAGTCATGAAAAAGAAATACCAAAGAGATTTCTAAAATAATTCAACTCATATTTCCCCAATCAAATACCCAGGTGTATGTTGTATCAACACACTTATATTATCTGGATCAATTATCAAAATTTCAAGCATCTCACTGAATGAAAAGAAGATTCGCCCCAAGCGGGTTCTTTGGGATCCCAGTAGAGACGGCCAGGAACTGCTGGGGATCAGTCCTCTTGTCTCCCAAGGTTTTTTCGTGGAGGTAGAGGCAGGAGGATGTTGTTTTTCTCCTGGAAGGTCAGTCACCTGTCCTCCGTTGGCTCCAGACGATCTCTCAAGGGATCCCACTTCTGACACCAAGTTTGTTGTGGAAAAAATATATTTTGTCTGTACTGGAAATAAAGAGAATTGATCCGACCAGAGTGTCTTTTATATTTTAATGTATTCTTGCAAGAAGGTGAGCTGTCAGACAACCGAGTGTGTGCTCAGCTGGATGAGGACTCACAAGTGATAACAGAAAAAAGCACTGATACTTATAGTGGGATACAAACAAAGGAAAGGTGGGAAGGGAGGGAGTGTGAGGTCTTGTCAACTACAGCAGGTCAGAAGTGTACTGTCGGTCAGAGGTTTGTCTTTTAAAGGAATTTATGTCTTGGTTAGTCTAAAATAGTATAAAGGCAATTTATAAAGAAAACTTAATAGTGAGGGTGGAATTTCCATTACAGTCCTTCAACCAATCCAAACCAACAACTTGTCTCCTAGACCCATCCCAGCTACGCTGCTTAAGGAAGTTTTCCCATTTGTTGGCACATCGCTGCTGCACATTATTAATCTGTCCCTGGTGTCAGGCTATGTACCCCAGTCTTTTAAAGTAGCAGGCACAGGCTCGCCCTTAGTTATGCTGCTATAGGCTTGAGACTAGACTGCCGGGGGGCTCCCATGATGCACCGGGCACCTCTCCCTCTTTCTCTGCTTCCTCTATCCTTATTTCAAAGCCAAAGTCAAACTGTGCATTATTATCAATTATGCTGCATGTGCAGGACATGCAGAAGATTGAAAGTACGTTTCTCTCAAACCTTAAAAATACAACAAAATAAACATAATGATTACAACTAAATTAAGACATGGCAATAAAACAAAGACATGGCAAAATCACACAGAGTGCAAACAGATATGGTAATAGTGCAAAATGGAGTCAGCTTATGGACTGGTTAAAGTGGTTAAAGTGGTTAAAGTGAATACACTGATGTCCTGTAAAGTGCATGTTACTGATTCTGGTTGTCCATATATGATTGATGATGATGTTCTCTGTACATGTGGCATCTATTGCACGTCTGTCCGTCCCAGGGAGAGGGATCCCTCATCTGTGGCTCTTCTTCCCATAAAGGGTTTTTTGAAGTTTTTCCTGACCCGGTTCGAGGGTCTAAGGACAGAGGGTGTCACAACTGTACAGATTGTAAAGCCCTCCGAGGCAAACAATGTTTGTGATTTTGGGCTTTAATAAATAAATTTGATTTTATTTGATTTTGATTTAGTGACGGGTTTACATCATCTCCATCTCCATTAGCCATCATCAGCGGACCTCTCACAACAGCCATTAAAAACTGTCCGTCACAAAGTGGTAGCAGCTCCAGCATCAAGTGTACTTGAAGTAATATTCTAGCTAGAATCTTTTCTGTTTTTTGAGTATGAAGCGCTCATCCTCTAAGAGAAAGGAGATTGTGTGTTCCTTGAATATAAGAGAAGCTGTACTTAATCAACTTCTATAAAAACTCTTTCAAAGTACTACTGCAGATGATACAAGTCTCTGCTTTGCTTACGTATTCTTAGTATGCTCGAAACACATTTGTTAAAATATGGCTTAATGCACCACTCATGGTTTAATTATTGATCAAGGGTTGTTTCATTGCACATTTTTACTGAATGTGAACGGGCTTTTCCTTAAAACATACAAACAGTATTGCAATATTTTCTTTCTACATGTGTGAAGTCACATCAAACTTCTATTCAGCCATCTTTCATGTTGTTTATAGAAAGTGCTGTGTCACACAAGTTTACTTTAATCCTCCACATGAGCAACATATCTATCATGCAGACTGTCAGGAATCTGTCAGGAATTCAAATGCAGCTTGAAAAGCGCGAACGCTGATGTGAAGCTGCAAAGCAAGTCCCGAGTGACAAACGCTCGAGTGATAATCATGTTAATCAGTTGAAGTCTCATGCAGACTCCTAAATGGAATAAAACAACAACTAAACTTACTCACAAGAGTTGATAGACTCTTGTGCTTTTTGAGTGGCTGTGACTGTGAAGACTACTGGGGAAAAGAGTAACTCAGCACTAGAGATGACTCTACAGAATAAAAACAGAATAATGGGTGAAAGAAGGAGACCCTGTATGAAGTCCCATAGTCTATACATTTGAATTACATACTTACAGAGTTTAATTTTCAAGCACCCATTTTTAACATTGAAATGTGATCTCCGTTACTTAATATTATATCTTTTTCTCTACGTATTGTCACAGGGTGCACTGGCTGCTGTTTTTACAGCCAGCCATGCATAAAAGCTGTCTGTCAGCTGTTTCCTGCACAGCGCTCTGTGACAAGCTGATAAAAATGCTCTATAAATAAACCTTATGTGACCATCTGATGCCTGACTTCTGACTAAATTAAAACCATTTAATCAAATCTGTGGGTTTTTTTGTCCTCTGCTTGGTGGCCATATTGGTGTAATGGAGGTGTTGACTACCAAGCCTGAACCAGAAAATTATTATTTTTCTAAACTGGAGTGTTTATTAAACCTTCTGACAACATAAAAAAAAAAAGAAATTAAATATCAATTTGCATATATGAGTTTTTGAATTTGTATCATTTTTGCTACATCCAGTATTTTTATTTATTTTTTGGGTTATTTGGTATTTTCAGGCCTTTTGACTGTACACATCAGTCACAATATCAGGACTTTCTTTGGGGTTTGGACTGCTGGTTAGACAAACAAACTCTTAAAACTGAATTGTTTTATTTGTTTTATGAAGGATCACTTTCACTCATTCAGACAGTTTGTGAAACTTCACCTATTGTCTGTTACTCCTTCTGGGCCAAAGACACTCGTTTGTTCTTCATCCTTCAGGTCCCCTCTGTCCTTCACTTCCTCTCTGTGAAACTTCAGGGAAGTTTCCAAAAAACGCATCCTCCACCCTGCCTGGCCAAATTATGGCAAGAATGTGGGGAAGGCGACTCTTCTTCTTCTTCGGCAGTAAAGCAGAGAAAGAAAAGAGAGAGAGAGAGAGAGGGGGGTGAAGTGATGATGAGAGGAGTGGCGCTCTTTATTAAAAAAAAAAAAAAAAACTTCCCTGAGTGACGCTCCTCCCCGTGCAGAGAGAGAGAAAGTTTCCTCTCCTGACTCTTTAACCCTCCTGATGTGCGGAGTGAGACGGAGCAGCGCTTTGGGAGCGACACACGAAGAACAAAGCGTCCGTCTGAAGAGATTTGGGAGTTTTGGACATGACAGTTCTCGGCTGGTAGAAAAAGAAAACAAACAAACAAAAAAAAAGTGACTTGAATCTTTTTCCTGCGTCGACCGCGCGGCATCATGAAGCTGCTGCTTCTGTGCGCGCTGCTGCAGGTAAGGAAGGAGAAAAAAAAACAAAAAAAGCTCTCATTCATTTTGTTTTTGTTTTTTTTGTTTTTCTCCCCCCTCGCAGGCTTAAAACAGGTGGCTTATTTATCCTGACTTTGGGGGAAAATGAAAAAAAAAAAGAGAAAGAGGACAACAGGGCGCTTTGTTTGGGGTGGTGAAGGTCAGTTTTCATCACCTGGTCGCACCTGTTGCGCAAATAGCTGCTGCGAGCTCCGTTTGAGAGGAGAGCTTTGGAAAGTTGAGAGAAATATGAACAATGACAAAAAACAGTTCCTTCCTGGTTTTGGTGGCTGACACAGTGTCACATATCACTATAAGATGGATTGTGGTTCTATGAGAGATTTAAGTGCTTGATGAGATACATAAGATGTATGTCACCTGTTCACCCCAGAGGTTTAACAATAGTTATTTGGAGATATGGAGAGATTATACAGGGTCTAACAATGTTAGCCATGTGTGATTAAGATAAGGAGGCTGATGTGATAATTTGCTGGTCAGGTATTTATTCAGCAAGTCAATACCCAGTGACCTGGCCTGTGGTGAGAAAAGAGCAAAGGTTACATAACAGAGCATCCAGCGGCCTCAGACCCACCTGTTCTGGTCCCACTGGTCTTTCCGGAGAGAGAGAGAGAAATAAGAGGGGGGGGGATGCGAGAGAGGTTGAGAATGTGAGTCAGGAATGGAATGAGGTGCAGCTCAGCCTCCCTGTCACTGTGCAGAAGTTTTGCTGTGAAATGACTGCGGCCTTGCACACCGCGCGAGTGGTTAAGCGCTTTTTCAGGAAGTCCTTTTTCAGGATGCACAGATCCAGCTTCATGTCATGACAAGCAACCTATTTCCCTTTTAGGGATGAGTGTTTGTTGATAAAGTACGAGGTTAACGTTTTAAGCGTTGGCGCTGATAAACAGGCTGCAAGGCGGACCTCATTTGAACAAGACGATGGAAATAAATACACACGCTGCCCATCTAACCCGATACCCACACACATACTGCCATGATCACATGTACAACTCTCAGTTGCACAAAATGAAATTCCCCAATCTTCATCACAGTCAAATTCGGCACTGATAATATTCCACACCCCGTCTGTCATTGGACACATCTTGTGGAGGTCAGTGGGTTTGAGGCTCAACATTGAATGTAGTTGGATTGTACTGTGGTAAAATTGGTGAAAACTAATTCTGTTGCTTGTCTCTGTTAATCCTACATGCTTACAATGTTAATCTTTTAATTTTCCGTTTTTTTTTTGTATAATAATGTAGTATTATACTGTATAATGCAGTAGAATATGATTTTCTAGATTGAAATAGATCATTTTTCTTAAGTTAGTGTGATGGTTCATGCTTAACTTTGGAAATATTAGTTTGATAAATTAATCATGATGAAGTCTGGGAAGTTAAAAGCTTCATAAAAACTTAGTAAGTTGACCCTCATCAAGATTATTTTAACTTATTAGTTCTTAAATTAATTAATTAATTATATTATGATGAAACACTGGCAACACAACACACAGGCATGATAACTATTAATTTCATTGAGGAAGTGAAGGTGCAGCGGCTTCATTTAGTCATCCTCTATGAAGAGTAAACATGTTGGCCAGAGATGAACAAAGACTACTTGGCACACATACAAATGTAAACCTGCCATGGCTTTTATAACTGTGTGTTTTAGTATTAAACAGCGTTAACTGCTTCATCATTTTTCACTGTGTGGTACAGTTATGACGGCGTGTTTTGTTGTTGAGGTGAGACAAAGGATCCAGTGCGCCACTTTAAATTTTAGATTACCGAGCCTAAAGCCGTGATCAGAAGTAATTTATCAGGAGACACAACATTCAGGACTTTCTCATTTAAAGACAAAACTTGCTGCTCTTTCAGCATCTTGCTGAAATCAGAGATTAGATTCTTGATCCTCCTTTGGACTACTGGAATCAGCCCTCCATTATATCACTGTAAAATAAGTGTGCATGTCTGCTTCTACGGACTTTTATTCACTCTAACTTCTGATTTAAATGTGTTAATGACTTGTTTACCACAGAAAAGATAAAACACATTTTAAATGTAAAAAGAAAACCAAGGCATGTGACGTACATTTGAAAAAAATGTATTTCTGCAGGCCGCAACAGAGATGGAGACATTTTGAGATAAGATCTTTTTGTGGTTAAATGTAGATGTGGCCACACAGAGCGACACAAAAAAGTTCAGAGGGACTAAATTGTGATTATTTTTTCCTTTATTGATTTTCTGCTATCCTCCTCTGTGTTATCTTTTCCGCTCTTTTCTAGTAGCGTCATTACAGTTGTCGTAATCTTTTCTGCTTGTGTAAAATTTGTGCGTTGACATCTTCTGTCCTCGCAGTGCTCATTTTAACGTACTCTACTAGGTTGGGGGTTGGCGAACACTGAACGGGGGTCAAATGGGGCTTTGTAAAACGTAGGAAGTAACTGTAGTGGTGGAGCATTATGCCTCTGTGCCGCTCTTTGATCATCAAAATAAATAATAAATTAAAAAGATACTTAATAATAAGACTATTTTGTGTATCTCAGAAACAGTATTTGCATTTGGGTCATCATCTGGATTATTCTCAGTAGCCCTGCATAAGGTGATATGTTTTCTTTCTAACAGCTGTATATAAAAAAATGTAAATTTGGAAACTTAACTTGTCTAAAAGCTGAAAGGAAGTTACAGTAGAAAAAGAGGAAATGTTGTGCTTCCCTGAGAGGAATGTTTTTGCATACTGACATTTTCCATAATGCATTATTTCCACGTTAATAATGTTAATAATCCACCTATATACACGGCATGTACAGTCCGTTAAGGCACTTGTTTTATTGAGTTTGCGTCTAGGTTCAGTTCTCCTTTGGAAAAGATTTGAGAATGTTTGATATCTGACGTTATGTAACTGTCAGTGATCAATCAGCTCTTCTACAACGTGATGCTTATCAGCCGTCTCTGTATCTCACAGGCTGACTCCACTTACGGTCCCCATTCAAGTCAAGTCAACTTTATTTATATTTTTATTTATTTATATTACAAATCACAGTCTTTCTGATTTTAACAAGATACTGAATACTTCCTGCATTCCTGAATACTTATGCATCCTGCATATTCCATATAAAAAAGCTTTTCATGTCAGTTACATAAACAAATTGCCGTGTGGTCCTAAGATTTTATGGCATAAATATTTATTTCTTTATTATCACAGGATGCTTTGCTGTCATAAACACACTGTTATATTACTTTCCGTTACATGAATGTGTTATAAAAGATGTTATTTGTTTGTTTTACTGTGATACACTGCTACTCACACCCTGTTCAACCTGTTGGGGCTTCTGCAGTGTACATACTATAGTTTTAAAAATGACACTTGCTTAAATTCAGGATACAAGTTGTGTGGGAATTGCACTATTATGTATTCATTTGTCTGTTGTCTGTTTAATTACAATATCAGTATTATTCCATATATTTACTTGTTGAACCTAATGTCCCCATGAGAACCATTAAAGTTATAGTGTTTCTCATTACATTTATATATAAAACACTAAATTAAACAGAAATGACACATTTACATCAGTTTTTTCAGTTTTCTGACTCCTTTAATCATTCTTTCCTGTCTCTCAGCCACGCTTAGTGTCCATAAAGACACTGCACTTGAAATAACGTCCATTCAGTAGTTAATAGACTAAACACCTTCTTTATTGTTTTGAGGCGCTTGTCTTGACATTTTCCTGGCCATCATACAAAACAGGATTAAATGGAAGCCCAAAAATGAGGGGCGGTTTGTCAGTTTAGAAAAAGTGCATGCAAAGTCACAGCTTGACACACTGGGTGAGTGTTAATGACCCAGGAAAAGTACAATACTTTGCATGCGTTCATCACGTTATGGAACCTTTCTGTTCCCATCGACTGCATCTGTCTCTCTTCTTTCTCGTCTGTCCTCGTAACATGCAGAAATGAGAGAACGGTGATGTTGCTATCGGTGGGAAATATCTTGGAACAAGGAAATGTGACGTTTTCTAACACTTAAAAGAACTGGCCAACGCTGTCTGTCGAGCAAGCTGCTATTCTAATGCTCTGCACCGCTATGAAATGTGTGTGACGTGCGATGACGTGTGATGTGCATCTGTATACGAGTACCCCACCAAAATGTATTCTTTTCACTCTGTCCAAAGTAGAAAGCATATAAGTCTCCCTGTGTCTCGCGTCCCATAATTGATCTAAAGTGCAAAAGTCACAAGTCAAGTTGTTCGTTCTGGAATGCTGCACCCTTCGCCCACGCCCAACCCCCTTCAGCTGTGTCAAGACAGCCCAGTTTCAAATGAACGTCCCCAAACATGCTGCCATCAACCAGGGTTGTGACTGGAAGCTCAGCATGTACAAAATGACTTTCAAAGAGTCACAGTTCCCCAGTCCATGTAAATGAGACGCATGCTCCTCTCTCGGACTCAAAGGCCTTATTGTAAGCTGATAGCTATGGTTTCACTATTGGACTCTGAGCGAGTCATGGCTCGGCTAGGCTGCAGTGGGGATTAAAAATGGTTTTTTATAAATGATTGTTTGTTTTACTTGTCTCTCTATTACTTATTTATGCTACCTCTCCAGATTGAGTAATTGAGTAATTTAGATTTTTACTGCCCTATCGGTAGAAAATGACCATATTAGAGGCTATATATGGCATGTTGATAGTATTATTACTGTTAATAGCAGTGACAACATTCTGAAATATTTGGTTTAAAAAAAAAAAAAAACTCATTCTGTACTGAAGGCAGAACAGGAGGATGATAATGTACAGGTGTTCAGCACATGCACAAATGAATCTTTATCAAAGCTGGCCAGTCTGTTACTTTGGTCCAGACTCAAATATATTAACAACTGCAGGATGGATTGACAGGAAATTTCTTTTCTTGGTCCTCAGAGGATGTATTCTAATGATTTTGGAGATCTCCTTAGTTTTCCTTTAGCGCCACCAGCAGTTTGACATTTTTATGAAAGTCCTCAAAGTCCTCCATCAAGCTGTCCAGGCTCACATTGGGCCAGAGCCCAGCCTATCTGAGCTTATGTTGTACTTCAGATTTAAAAAAAGGGAAACAGACATGTATCGTCATAGTTTATTTGGTAACATAAAGGCAGCGATTACACCCTTAAATACGGTACAAAGACAGCAGTCACTAATAATACAAACCAACAGTACACTTTCTCTGCTCTTCCTTCCGAGCAGACAAGCGCACATCACACCCCACGCTCCACTTTAACACATTTCAGACATCGCACTGATCACACCTCTATGATCAGCATAATGGCCCAGCCCTCTGTATGCAGAGTCTGTGGGTGTTGCATGGGCAGCAGCATTAGGAGGAAGCTATATGGGCAAGACCATTGTACTCAGATGGGTATCTGCAGCCAGCCGTTCAGCACTCCGCACAGTGCCGTGGACAATATGTGCTACGTCACTCATTTCCATAGCCTCTGATGTGGCCTGTGATAGCAGCGGCAGGACTGTGTGGGAGGCTGATACTGTACCTGGAGACAAACAGACGTATAGTTAAAGCCGTCATGCGCTGGCAGTTTTTGGAGGCGGCGGATATTTTTACGAATCATGTTCATATAGTATTTCACAGGGAGGCGCTCATATTGAATTTCTCTTGAATTTCAAATGCTATGTGATGAACTCTACGGAATACAGATGTGACACCTAAAGGAATCATCAGCGTGTTAGAAAAAATATTAATCAACCCTAGATGTGGTTCATATTACAGAATCAGTAAAAGAATAAGGTATTAGATTTTGCTGCACATTGCTTATTTTTTTTTTCCCAAATTTACATGTGTAGTCATGTTGTTGCTGTCTGTCCTGGCAACAGACACTAGTTAAGTAAAGACATGAGACAAAAGAAAGACATAATTGAATGAAAATTAACGATTCAGGATTTAAATAACCCAAATAAAAACGTCTCTAAAATATGTATGTAAAGTTCCCATAAAAATCTTACTACAACAAGTTACAACTGTGGAGTCGAATCTCAAGTCTGCAGGTTTTCCCATAAAGCAGGTTATAATGTACATTAATTTGACTGGAAATCCAGAGTGTGACTTTATTATTTGGTACTGTATATAGAGGTCAATTAAATAAGTAATCCTACTACTAGACTACTGAAACAAGTACTGGTCACAAAGTTAAATGAAAAAATATTTTTGTCTATTAAACCATCTGACTGAATTTAAATGACAAAAACAAAGAGTCAGACTTCACTCCCATTATTCAGGGAAATTGTGTGTCCAAAGAATCAGTTACAAAAACATGTTGCACAGCACAGAGGAAGGAACAGTACAGTCTGTGAGGGGACGTTTTGGCAGCAGCGATAGTCTAAAATGGCTGTAAGTCAGTCTCATCAGTTTAAGTGAGATAAGTGATAATTTATTAGCCAATGTAGTGTACCTCTTCCTTTATTGACCTTAATGGGGTAGAGGCATGAAGTATAGCATGATGTTTAACTTAAAAGTCTTTATATGTTGTTCACACCGGTTATCGGGGTCTCTGGGTGGGCTCAGGAAGTGCCAGGAAGTCATGTTAGAACAGAAACAATGAGTGGTTGCTCATGAGCCACTGAGGTAACAAGCTTTAAATAGACAAGCTGACAATTTATTAGAAGCTGACAGGTTAAAGTGGGACTTTAAACTCACAGCACACTGTACATGATGTTTGGTCTTTGCGAAAAGAAAAACTTACTTTACTGGAAATATTCTGTGATCTCACCATGACTCAACTTGTAAAACACAAGCAGACATGTATGTTAAAAATGTGCACTAATACTGATGAAATACTACATATGCCATCATTTTTTGCAGCCCTGTGCACCCACACATGTGTATCAGTTATTCTCCTAGTTACACTTCTAGTCTAATCAGGTTGTGTGGGAGCTTTAAAACATTTTGTTTATAAAAGGACGGTTTCCTAATTTCCCCTTACATGGTCCAACAACTATCCTAAAACACACACATATATTTATATAAGATTTATAATACTCAACCAGTTACATTACAAATATGTATGGAGGTTATATATATTATTTAACACTCACCTGTGCCATACAGCCAGGCAGCCTGTTGCAGCTAAGATCAAAAAATCTATAGATCTATGTTGTTCAGTCAAGTAGATGAAGCTGTAAGAGGAGAAAAGAATAAAACAAAGTGAAGAGTCACTTGCATTGACCTGCCCTGAGAGCTGACATGGGTGTTTTGTGTGCGTGTGTGTGTGCTAATCATCATCATTACACACACACAGACACACACACACACACACACACACAGATATTTTGGTTTCAGTCAGATAGCATGATTTTGTAGAAATTGCAGCCGTAGAGGAATCCACTTTCTCCGCTCAGCAAGTCAACAAGGGCACCAACCAGCAACCCCTCCTGCTCTGCGTAATTCAAGGAGCAGAAATGAAGCATTGTGCACTTTCTCTTTTTTCTTTTTTCTTTATTTTTTTGTTCCAAGTTATCAGATTATGACGAGCTAAGGGTAAACGGGCCGATCCCAGAGCAAACATCTTTTAAGGTGATTTCTTGATTGTTTTTGGATCCAAGTGTTATTATGGAGGAAGGAACCGTGGCGTTATCAGGAGGCGAGCAGCAAAGGCAGACTGTTAGGAATGGAGGGGAATCAGAGAGTGGCAGGCAGGCTGCCTTTAGGGTTGATGTAATGTTTATATAGTGGTCAGTACAGCCATTTCCTCCTCCTGCAGACGGGCCCAGCCAAAGGGCACAGATACAGTACACAGGGCAAAGGGGTCATGGGCTGAGTCCCAGCCAAGTATGTTTCACAGTGAACATTAATCCTAAAGTGAATTTCTAATGTTTACAATAAGCAACCCTGAGGAACGTCTATGGCCTGTATATCTTCAGACTCTTAATTATTTGACTCCTCATTTGCTCTCAGTGGCTTCAATACAGTACAGAGCTGCTACTAATGGTGATCATTAGCACACATTTAACACATATAAGGTACAAAGAATAACAACCATAGCCATCCAAGTGATAAAGTAAGAGCCTGCGGCTGAGATTAGATCTGAGGGTTAAAGCAGGGAGTGGGGATGTTCACATGGGTGGAGCTGAGTCCCACTGGATGAGTTAAAAAAATGACGTCCATTCTTTGAACTTCAGTATTTCTGGGGCAGTATTTCCCAGATGGGACTGTGAGCTTGGGTTATTTCTGCTCCCTGAGTTGGTGCCAAGTCATAATGGCTTGAGACGTTATTTTGTTTATTTAGTCAGGAGAAAATAAATTATACTCACAAGGAGCGCCAAGAGAAATAAAATATTTGGGAATCGTAGCTCAAAGAAAGTCATATCTCCAGAGGTTAGTTTTACATGGATATTTGTATGAAAACACAACACTGTCATAGTATTAAGATTCAGCTCTCACATACTGGTATGTGACCTTTAGCATATTCTTGTGGAGCTTGAAGCGTTTTAGTTTGTCAGATTCTGTCCAGACAGAGACAGCGAGCAGTTTTCTGGAGCCAGCAACAGCTGTTCTTCAGTTCAAACTAAGTTTATGTACCACTAAATTAAAAATGTATTTCTGTGCAAAAACTAGTTTTTAAAGAGGGCTTACTAAATATATAAACCTATTAAATACTACATATCTGTTGTTGAGATTTAGAGTTCATTCTTGACCTTTGAAACAGCAGTTGAGCAAACAGTCTCACCACAAGGTCCTATTGGAAGCTGCTCTAGGGCTTTTTATCATATTACATGGTCCTCATTAGAGTTTGCCAAGCTCTCAAATTTAAGATTTTCAATCATTTACATTGGCTTAAAAGTGGAGGTTCAAAGGTAAACGTATCTGATGTTAGTTAGTGGTAGTCTAGTAGTTAATAATAAAAGATGTTTAAAAAATAATGGTCTGATCCAACTTTGATTAAAACGTTGACAGTCAGTTGATTCAGTAAGTTCCAGTCTTTGTCAGCACAATGATAATAACCAAACTAAATCTGATCCTACAGGCCATGTTTTCCATGTTGTAAGAACTAAATGTATGGATACAAACATTACTGTGATCATGCACTTCATTTAGACTCTTGTTGTGTTATTGTGTTATTTGTCTGTTCTTTTTTTGCTCTGACAGCAAAGGGGTTCTCTTAATGTCTGTTGAGGCACTGAACCATACGGGGTATTCGTTGGCTATAGAACCTAAACTAAGCTAATAAGTTAATGGGCTGGACACTAGACTGTTATAAAGACGTGCACAAAATGACCATTAGAAAGGACCTGGAGAGACCTGAAAACTATGTCCATTTTTATATAGTCTCTGACTGAATGACTCTAAGAGGCTAAAATCTAACTTAGCGCTGTAAAGACTGGTAAAAATCCTCTGTGTGAGACTTAATGAAGGCGACCTCTGATATTACAGACGCTCATTCAAGCCATAAGCATTTCATCTGTTTAGGTTAGCTTGAGGCTTTTTCCTGTTGTTTATAATACTTATAGTTTTAAATAGAAAGTTTTACAGGTCAACACGTTCCTTAAATCTAATTTAACAGAAACCTGGTAATAGATCTTAACATTATGAACTTTTTTGTTTCTTAGTGTAACCCCACACCTGGTGGTGGTGATTAGCATGGCTATTGCTCTCTTTGAGTCAGTTAACTATTAGAGACTTTAAAGCCGCCTGCCTCGGTCTTTAGAGACTGAACTGGCTAGAGCAACATTAAAGTCATTTTGTGTCATTAAATCCCATTGAAAAGTCTGGCTTATTCAACAATATGTGTGGACAATAATGGAGGAAGGACAGAGAGATATGTTATATCAGGCTTTGGCTGTACTAGGAGCAGATCAGTTCAGTGTTGGTTTTGGTGACAATGACTGTTATTGTTATGACGGTGCATGTGTTTGTTACTTGTTCATCCCAGTTTAATGTTGGATTTGCAGAAAAAGCAGACGGTAGATTACTATAAGATGTTTAAAATGACACAGTGAAACACATCTCGAATCCACATCCTTATAATTCTCTGAGTTAATTTAGTCAGTGTATTGCATGTTTAACTTTACACAGTTCTAAGTAACAACAAGAATTGCTGAGAATCACTGTTACTAAAAAAAAAAGCTTTGTTGACCAAAAGTAGTCAAAAAGAGTCTCAGTGATTTGTCTGACTGGGAGCTTAGCTAAAGTGGTTGTCTTCAAACTGTGTGACTGAACCCAACGCTAACAGTAAGGATCTTTAACGCTGTGGGGAATGCCCCTCTTTCATCACGTCAAACATCTACGACAGTAGCCATTTACACTCTCCCCTGACAGGGCGTTAGTGTGAAGCTCAGCCGCGCTAACACCCTCCACAAACAGCAGAAGTTAATTCCTGCAGATGTGGACTTCCTCATTCAGGCTGTTCCTGGTAATGTACAAAATCCACCCAAAGTGACAGGATTTTTATCGGACTGCCTAATTTAAAGTAATGGTTTGTTTAGTGGTTAATGTCGTAGGTTTCAAAAAAGACTTTGAAGAATAAAATACAAACTTAAAGAAACACCCAAATATGAATTTTGAATTCCTTTAATATAAATATGAATGCAGTTTAATTTAAATAAAGTTTGACATGCTTTCGCTGGTGATGATGAGTGTCAACACACTGTATATTCTGTTCTTGTAACCCTCTCGTACACTATGTAAACACCCTTCACCAGACCCTCCAAGAGTACTGAAGCCTTGAACTCCTCATGCACCAGTCTGTGGCACTGTTGTACCTCAGAAAGAAGAATAGAGTCCCACAGGGCTGTAAGGAAGGGTAGGGTCACTGTGGTCAATAGAAAAAGAAAAGTTAAGGAGAGAACAATGGTCTTCAGGGACATGTGGTTGAAAGGGGCAACATTCAATACAGAATGGACCTTTTCTTTCTTGGTTAACTTGTCTGACTATATTTGAGTTGTTTGGCCAATCCTTTTCTATTCTGTTTTATACAGATTTTCTAATTGAAAGTGAAAACAAATGCAGTCTAACACAACAGCTGTGATACTAGAGCTGCAATTAAGAGTTGAGTCATTGATTAGTCAATTTTCAAAAAACTAATTGAATAATCACTAAGCACAAATAGAAGATATATCAGCCTCGCCTATGTAATGATTTGACTGTAGGGCTTTTGGATTGTTGGCTATCATACACTTCATAGACAAAATGATGAGGAAATTACTCAAAAACAATATGGACAGATTGATCTGTAATGAAAAGGCTGTTTGTGGTGGTGTTGAACTGTTAAGTCCACCCTCACTGATAAAGATTGGATTTGACAAGTATGTAATTCAACAATTCAGCAGCATCGTGCAGCTTCCAAAGTGATCACAAAGCTGATTAAATGCTCTCTAAAACAATCTGAAATAAAAAATGGAACATCATAGCCTGAAGGTAGAGGTTTGTGGATGTGACTAAACCCACCTGGACTCAAGTCAAGATTGGTCTGTCTTCTGTTTTTTCACGTCTCAAGTTGCCCTGTAATATTCACTGTTCAGCCCAACATTGTTATATTCCATTGAATATTAAAGTACAACCTGTTATGATCTTGTCTGAGGCAGGGTAGGACTGCTGAGAAGTCTGTTCTTTTCTTGTGTGGAGTTAATGATTGACCCTACCTGTGATCCGTGTGCGGGAGAGAATGGTGCAGGTCTGAGCGGTGATGCCATAAGTTTAATGTTTAGCTGTGTGGCAAACAGAGTGAAAAGCAGCATGTCAGTGAGTAACTGGACTGTTTAATTTTTGGCTAATAAGTGATGTAGAGTCAGAGATACGTGTTTTAGTCCTGATACCAGGATGCAGGTGTTAATCACAGAAATACAGCTGTGGTTGGAGATGTGGGGACGTGTGTGATGTTGGTGCTTGCTGTGATCAGCTTTTGTTTCGAGTCATTTTGGAGCATGAGACATGAGATATCCAGGTTCAATCCTACAAGGAGGAAGAACAGTGTTTTCAAAAACAGTTTCCTCTAGTTTTACCCTATGGTCAGATATTACCAGGGGCTACTTCCTTGTTTGTACTAACAGGCACAGGCACACACTTTTAATCAGTTACAATTTTTGTCACTTGATAATGATATTTTGTTTGTTTGCACCATTAATAAGAAAGTGTCTTGATGAATAAACCATATATTTTCATCTCTTTACAACTATATGAATTACACATTGATTATAATATATGTATTAGATGTTTAGAGTAATGAGTAATTGTGGTTTAAAGAGTTATGTTAAGAGTTGATATACATAATTTGATGACTTTGGGTTAACAGAATGAATCCAGAATAAGGTCTAGATATCAAAAGTTGTTGGTAAATTTACTGAAGGCCTGTGACACTGAACAGGTGTTTTGTATTCTCGTTGATGCTCTGAAGCTGTTTAAAACCCAACGCTGACCTCTGCTGGTGTAACATTACTTATGTTGCTTTTTTCTGCCCTCTTCTCTACAGATCGCCCTAATAGGAGATGTCGGTAAGCACACGTGCTGTACATTTGTTTTTATATATTCAAAAGAATATAAACACTCACAATGTCACAATGTATTTTGCATTTAATATAGGCTTCTTAATTACATCACTCTTATAAATGCATCAAATCTGTAAAATAATTTGAAATTATTTGCAGAAATATAGATTTTAAAAATATCTATTTGTGAACATTTCTTATTGGTTGTTTGCTTGTCCTTCTATCTCTTAGACAGTGAACGGAATGGAACAGAAACAATAACAAGCACAGTTACAACTGGGCCTGCGAACTTCACCTTATCCACAGGTAATGAAATCTCTGGAAACAAGATGGCTAAAAACAAACAAAGCACTCTCAGTCTGAATAAACCACAAATATCACACATACTGTGTTGTACTAATGATGAACCATGACATCCTAAGACGTGGATTCTTTCTCCTGCCGATCTCTCTCTGACTCATAGTGCCTGAGGGAATGAAGAACCTCACTGTCACTGACTTCACAACATCCTCTGTGTCTCTGAACTGGACTGCACCAGCGGAAAATGTGTTTGTCTATAGAGTCCAGTGGAGTGATGGAGAAATAAACAATAATGAAACCACAAATGCAACGTCTAAAAACATTACTGGCCTGACTGCTGGTGTCAAGTATAATATATCTCTCACTGCAGAGGACGTCAATGGCCAGGTTACAAGAACGTGGCACACTGTTTATCAATACACAAGTAAGTGGACATTTAATTTTGGGTTCTGTTGTATGATTGATTAATGTCAGTTTCCACATGACAGGGGAGTAAAGTGAGAGCAGACATCAGTCTTTTCTGATATAGTGTTATTCCTGTACCTGTGGACCTCTGAAACAAAAGTCTGAATCTATATTTATAGTGTAGCAGTGCAGTGAAGTTGGTGCAGGAGCAGTGATTAAAGCTCTGTCAGATACTCTCTTCTGATTGGTTGGTTTACATTCTTGTCAAATGGTCATAGAGGCAGCAAGATTTACTACACATATTCATGCCCCCTTCAGGATAAATTGTAATAATTTTGTTCATCCTCTGACTTTTCCTTCAGTGCCATCATCAGGTCAAATTGACAGTTTGTCCAATATTGTGGTTTGTTACTAAATGCCTTCACTGGGGACCGGTTGATCTGTCATTACTGTGAATCAGAGAAAACTTATTAATATGATCCCTAAAAAGACACCTCATTTATGGAGCTGTATGGTTAATTTAAAAAAGATTTTTAGTATAGCTTAACATGAAAAATTATTGCTCACAGAACCTGAAGCTCTCAGGAATCTCACAGTCACTGAAACCACAACATCTTCTGTGTGTCGGAACTAGACTGAACCAGTGGGAAAGAGATCTTTCTTTGGAGTCCAGTGGACTAACAGACATTCAAATCACGGTTGCAGTGTGAATGAAACATTTATAAACATTTATATATTTTTTTTCTTTTGTCACTGCTTATCTTCAGGATGTTAGCATTATCATTTGTAGTTTGATGACATGCTGGCTAAAGCATCTAGCTTCATGCACGGCCTCAGAGAGTCACAGGAATGGCTGGAGACTCTTAGCGTTGTTAGAACGAAAGAACCAGAGGTTTTGTTCTGGACGTCAAAGAGGAACACTGCTCAGCTTCTTTTGGCAAGACCAAGACAGTTTGATTTAAAGAAGACTTGAGCAACTTGCTCAAGCACAGATTCAGGGGAAGCAGTGTAGATTCAATTGTAGACAAGGTTTTTGTTCTCATGATGAGAAATTAGGAATTTTGTCAAAAAGTTGTTTGTGGATTTTGAAGAAGCAAATAATGTGTGTGTTCATCCAAGTATTCTGTGGGAGATGCTGCCAGCACAGGGCATGCTGTGGTCTTTGCTCTGATCCACTGAGGATTGTTACACCTAGCATGCTGCATTTAAACCATTTATATTACATCTAAAGTGCTTAAGACTCGCATACCATCAGGGGTTGTTTTTTACTGTATACAAGTCAGATGTTCATTTAATGACTGTCTGCATGTAATATTAAATGTGTCTGTTACAGTCAGTTTTAGGTTTTTTGTTAAACTAGAGTGTTTTCTTGATGATGAGATTACTCTGTATTGTCATGGAAAACTTATGTTTCACTGTCAAGTTTTCTCCTTTCCATACGTTTCTTTGTCACTCACAGAGCCTGAAGTAGTGAGAGACCTCACTGTTACTGACTTCACAACATCCTCTGTGTCTCTGAACTGGACTGAACCAGCGGGAAAGAGATCTTTCTTTATAGTCCAGTTGACTGATGGAAATCTAACTAAAACTTACAATGTGACTAAAACAAATATAAACGTGACTAACCTGACTGCTGGTGTCAGATATGAAATCACTGTGACTGCAGTGGCAGGCGATAACTCTACTAAAGGAGAGTACACCACTGTTATCAAATACACAAGTAAGTAAGCATTTAAATGCTTCCTATTGTCGGGTAGTTTGCTGAGGATGCCTGGTGGAGACGACACTACAATGATTTCAACTTTTACATCAGAGGTGTACTGCCTCTGCTGGATGTGGGTTGTCGCTCTGTTGACGGCTCATCTTTCATTGTTGAATTTTTTTCTGTAGTATTCATTTATGTTTCACAGAGAGTGTTTTTTAGCAATGCTAGTATCACGGCTGGATGGATGAAAATGTCCATCTGTCGGTCACTTCTTTGGTTCAGACTGATATATTTCTGCAACTATTTAATGGGTTGCTTTGAATGTTTGTAGACATTAATTGTCTCCAGAGGAAGAAGTCTCCTGAAATTTGTGATTGCTGACTTTAACTCTAGTGCCACCATGAGGCTGTCCTGTGGTTTTCATTGAAATATCTCAAAAATCTTTGAACTGGTTATCACAAGATTTGGTACACAATTTCATGCCAACATCAGGATAAATTGTAATAATGTTGTTCATCCTCTGACATTTCCTTTGGTGCCATCATCAGGTCAAATTGACAGATTGTCCAATAACGTGGTTCATGACTTAATGCCTTCAGAATCAACAGACACAGTTTTACAATATGTTTTGTGCTAATTAGTAATTGTTAGCGTGCTAACATGCTAAACTAAGATGGTAAACATGGTAACTTTATACCTGCTTATCTTCAGGATGTTAGCATTATCATTTGTAGTTTGATGACATGCTGGCTAAAGCATCTAGCTTCATGCACGGCCTCAGAGAGTCACAGGAATGGCTGGAGACTCTTAGCGTTGTTAGAACGAAAGAACCAGAGGTTTTGTTCTGGACGTCAAAGAGAAACACTGCTCAGCTTCTTTTGGCAAGACCAAGACAGTTTGATTTAAAGAATACTTGAGCAACTTGCTCAAGCACAGATTCAGGGGAAGCAGTGTAGATTCAATTGTAGACAAGGTTTTTGTTCTCATGATGAGAAATTAGGAATTTTGTCAAAAAGTTGTTTGTGGATTTTGAAGAAGCAAATAATGTGTGTGTTCATCCAAGTATTCTGTGGGAGATGCTGCCAGCACAGGGCATGCTGTGGTCTTTGCTCTAATCCACTGAGGATTGTTACACCTAGCATGCTGCATTTAAACCATTTATATTACATCTAAAGTGCTTAAGACTCGCATACCATCAGGGGTTGTTTTTTACTGTATACAAGTCAGATGTTCATTTAATGACTGTCTGCATGTAATATTAAATGTGTCTGTTACAGTCAGTTTTAGGTTTTTTGTTAAACTAGAGTGTTTTCTTGATGATGAGATTACTCTGTATTGTCATGGAAAACTTATGTTTCACTGTCAAGTTTTCTCCTTTCCATACGTTTCTTTGTCACTCACAGAGCCTGAAGTAGTGAGAGACCTCACTGTTACTGACTTCACAACATCCTCTGTGTCTCTGAACTGGACTGAACCAGCGGGAAAGAGATCTTTCTTTATAGTCCAGTTGACTGATGGAAATCTAACTAAAACTTACAATGTGACTGAAACAAATATAAACGTGACTAACCTGACTGCTGGTGTCAGATATGAAATCACTGTGACTGCAGTGGCAGGCGATAACTCTACTAAAGGAGAGTACACCACTGTTATCAAATACACAAGTAAGTAAGCATTTAAATGCTTCCTATTGTCGGGTAGTTTGCTGAGGATGCCTGGTGGAGACGACACTACAATGATTTCAACTTTTACATCAGAGGTGTACTGCCTCTGCTGGATGTGGGTTGTCGCTCTGTTGACGGCTCATCTTTCATTGTTGAATTTTTTTCTGTAGTATTCATTTATGTTTCACAGAGAGTGTTTTTTAGCAATGCTAGTATCACGGCTGGATGGATGAAAATGTCCATCTGTCGGTCACGTCTTTGGTTCAGTCTGATATATTTCTGCAAGTATTTAATAGGTTGCTTTGAATGTTTGTAGACATTAATTGTCTCCAGAGGAAGAAGTCTCCTGAAATTGGTGATTGCTGACTTTAACTCTAGTGCCACCATGAGGCTGTCCTGTGGTTTTCATTGAAATATCTCAAAAATCTTTGAACTGGTTATCACAAGATTTGGTACACAATTTCATGCCAACATCAGGATAAATTGTAATAATGTTGTTCATCCTCTGACATTTCCTTTGGTGCTATCATCAGGTCAAATTGACAGATTGTCCAATAACGTGGTTCATGACTTAATGCCTTCAGAATCAACAGACACAGTTTTACAATATGTTTTGTGCTAATTAGTAATTGTTAGCGTGCTAACATGCTAAGCTAAGATGGTAAACATGGTAACTTTATACCTGCTTATCTTCAGGATGTTAGCATTATCATTTGTAGTTTGATGACATGCTGGCTAAAGCATCTAGCTTCATGCACGGCCTCAGAGAGTCACGGGAATGGCTGGAGACTCTTAGCGTTGTTAGAACGAAAGAACCAGAGGTTTTGTTCTGGACGTCAAAGAGAAACACTGCTCAGCTTCTTTTGGCAAGACCAAGACGGTTTGATTTAAAGAAGACTTGAGCAACTTGCTCAAGCACAGATTCAGGGGAAGCAGTGTAGATTCAATTGTAGACAAGGTTTTTGTTCTCATGATGAGAAATTAGGAATTTTGTCAAAAAGTTGTTTGTGGATTTTGAAGAAGCAAATAATGTGTGTGTTCATCCAAGTATTCTGTGGGAGATGCTGCCAGCACAGGGCATGCTGTGGTCTTTGCTCTGATCCACTGAGGATTGTTACACCTAGCATGCTGCATTTAAACCATTTATATTACATCTAAAGTGCTCAAGACTCGCATACCATCAGGGGTTGTTTTTTACTGTATACAAGTCAGATGTTCATTTAATGACTGTCTGCATGTAATATTAAATGTGTCTGTTACAGGTTTTTTGTTAAACTAGAGTGTTTTCTTGATGATGAGATTACTCTGTATTGTCATGGAAAACTTATGTTTCACTGTCAAGTTTTCTCCTTTCCATACGTTTCTTTGTCACTCACAGAGCCTGAAGTAGTGAGAGACCTCACTGTTACTGACTTCACAACATCCTCTGTGTCTCTGAACTGGACTGAACCAGCGGGAAAGAGATCTTTCTTTATAGTCCAGTTGACTGATGGAAATCTAACTAAAACTTACAATGTGACTGAAACAAATATAAACGTGACTAACCTGACTGCTGGTGTCAGATATGAAATCACTGTGACTGCAGTGGCAGGCGATAACTCTACTAAAGGAGAGTACACCACTGTTATCAAATACACAAGTAAGTAAGCATTTAAATGCTTCCTGTTGTCGGGTAGTTTGCTGAGGATGCCTGGTGGAGACGACACTACGATGATTTCAACTTTTACATCAGAGGTGTACTGCCTCTGCTGGATGTGGGTTGTCGCTCTGTTGACGGCTCATCTTTCATTGTTGAATTTTTTTCTGTAGTATTCATTTATGTTTCACAGAGAGTGTTTTTTAGCAATGCTAGTATCACAGCTGGATGGATGAAAATGTCCATCTGTCGGTCACTTCTTTGGTTCAGACTGATATATTTCTGCAACTATTTAATGGGTTGCTTTGAATGTTTGTAGACATTAATTGTCTCCAGAGGAAGAAGTCTCCTGAAATTTGTGATTGCTGACTTTAACTCTAGTGCCACCATGAGGCTGTCCTGTGGTTTTCATTGAAATATCTCAAAAATCTTTGAACTGGTTATCACAAGATTTGGTACACAATTTCATGCCAACATCAGGATAAATTGTAATAATGTTGTTCATCCTCTGACATTTCCTTTGGTGCCATCATCAGGTCAAATTGACAGATTGTCCAATAACGTGGTTCATGACTTAATGCCTTCAGAATCAACAGACACAGTTTTACAATATGTTTTGTGCTAATTAGTAATTGTTAGCGTGCTAACATGCTAAACTAAGATGGTAAACATGGTAACTTTATACCTGCTTATCTTCAGGATGTTAGCATTATCATTTGTAGATTGATGACATGCTGGCTAAAGCATCTAGCTTCATGCACGGCCTCAGAGAGTCACAGGAATGATCTCTTTATAGAGTCTGGTGGACAACCTGGTGTTTTTTTAAATGATGAAATTACTGTGCATTGTCATGGAAAACATGTTTCACTGTCAACTTTTCTCCATTGTCTTTATGTCTTTGTCACTCACAGAGCCTGAAGTTGTGAGATATCTCACTGTGACTGACTTCACAACATCCTCTGTGTCTCTGAACTGGACTGAACCAGCGGGAAAGAGATCTTTCTTTATAGTCCAGTTGACTGATGGAAATCTAACTAAAACTTACAATTTGACTGAAACAAATATAAACGTGACTAACCTGACTGCTGGTGTCAGATATGAAATCACTGTGACTGCAGTGGCAGGCGATAACTCTACTAAAGGAGAGTCCCGCACTCTTTCCAAATACACAAGTAAGTTAACACTTTAATATGCTTCCTGCTATCAGATAGTTTGCTGAGGACACCTTGTGGAGATGACTGTCAGCAGTGACCGAATGCTCTGAGTTTAATATAAGAAAAGTATAGATACAGAATCACAAGTACTGTCAACGGAGTAGTGGTTGACTGCTAATTTAATATTCATTTACTGTGATACTGTTGTTGTTCTGAACTATGGTCATGACAAGAGAGATTGCTTTTAAAGCAGAAGTGTTGATTTTGTTATGCTGGTTCAGTTTTTTTTCCTCATCAACTTTAGCCAAAAGCCCAATCAGATAAAATGAGTTCATGGATACAGCAGCTGAAATAAGGTTTCTTTTCAGGGGGGCTCACTTTTCACAGTAGGGTCGGAAGCTTAATGATCGAGGGATGTCTTCCTGTCAAAATGCTGTTACTGTGTTATATCATGAGTCAGATGAGGTGCTTTGGTCAGTTGTTAAAAATGACTTTGGGTGCCTGGTTTAAGAAATGTGAAAGTGGATTCTATGACACAGAGATACTAAGTGAACTTCTAGCTGCAGGGGGACAGCTTGATAATGTTGCTGAGGTAACATGGACCTGGTTGCACAGTCATATTGTGACTTTGACTCAAAGAAAAATTTGATAAAGTCATGCTTAGTTGATTTTAAAAATTCTGTATTCCGCCACGTAACACCTTTTCTCTCACAGAGCCTGAAGTAGTCAGGACCCTCACTGTCAATGACTTCACAACATCCTCTGTGTCACTGAACTGAACCAGCAGGACAGAGATCTTTTGAGTCCAGTGGACAAATGGACATTCAAATCACAGTTGCAGTGTGAATGAAACATTTATAAATGTCTTTGAACTGATCCTGGGAGCAGTACACATTGCAGTGGCTGGAGATCAGATAACTTTAGGAGAGGAAAGGAACATTTTACTCTATAGAAGTCAGATGTTAAATTAATGACTGACTGCATGTTATGTTAAATGTGTCTGTTATAGTCAGATTTGAGTTTTGTGGTGTTTTGTTTTGGGTTTTTTTATTTTTTATGATGAGATTACTGTGTATTGTCATGGAAAACTTTGTTTCACCGTCAACTTTTCTTCTTTCCATATGTTTGTCTGTCACTCACAGAGCCTGAAGTAGTGAGAGACCTCACTGTTACTGACTTCACAACATCCTCTGTGTCTCTGAACTGGACTGAACCAGCGGGAAAGAGATCTTTCTTTATAGTCCAGTTGACTGATGGAAATGTAACTAAAACTTACAATGTGACTGAAACAAATATAAACATGACTAGCCTGACTGCTGGTGTCAGATATGAAATCACTGTGACTGCAGTGGCAGGCGATAACTCTACTAAAGGAGAGTACACCACTGTTATCAAATACACAAGTAAGTTAAGAGTTAAATTAAATGAGAGCACCTGTCGGAGAAGACTCCCCACAAAAATGCAATTTTCTCATTTTTATGTTTTGCTTTTCCCCCCTCCTTTCCTCTCCTCTCCTTCATTCTTTCCTTCAGAACCTGGTGAAATCATTGCAAAAACGGTGACCACAAACACTGTCTCTATCTCCCTGAATTGGACCCCACCTTCCGGTAAGGTGTTCAAGTACAGGGTGGAGTGGCACATTGGGGGTACACTGATGAACATGTCCACCGATCATCCCTCTGCCATCCTATCGGACCTGATACCTGGTACCATCTACACCATCACAATCACAGCGATTAATGAAAATAATGATTCAGGAAAGCCTTGCACATTCACTTCAGTCACAAGTAGGATTTTTTTTCTGCTTTTACCTTCTAATCAAATATCTACAACTGTGATAAACGTCACATGATAAAGCTATAAAAGATTTTTTGATTTTGTTCCACTCATCTTGTGTTTTTCCTGGATTTGCAGAACCTGCTGTTGTCAGCAATCTCACTGTCTTTGATGTTACAACATCCTCTGTGTCTCTGAACTGGACTGAACCAGCGGGAAAGAGATCTTTCTTTATAGTCCAGTTGACCAATGGGAATCTAACTGAGACTTACAATGTGACTGAAACAAATATAAACGTGACTAACCTGACTGCTGGTGTCAGATATGAAATCACTGTGACTGCAGTGGCAGGACGATAACTCTACTAAAGGAGAGTACACCACTGTTATCAAATACACAAGTAAGTAAGCATTTAAATGCTTCCTGTTGTCGGGTAGTTTGCTGAGGATGCCTGGTGCCAGACGACACTACGATGATTTCAACTTTTACATCAGAGGTGTACTGCCTCTGCTGGATGTGGGTTGTCGCTCTGGGCATTATTGATGGCTCATCTTTTTATATAGACAGATTTCAGGAGCATTCCTTTAGGTTTCACAGAGAGTGTTTTTTTAACAGTGGTAGCCGTATGGCTGTAGAGATGGAAATGTTGATCTGTCAGCGCCTCAAAGTTTTAGGTTGTCAGGAGATTTGGTTTACATGTTCAGGATAAATTGTAATATCTTTTGTAATCCTCTGACTTTTCCTCTTCTGCCATTATCCGGTCAAAATTAAACCACGTTAAATTAAAATTTGGCCAGTAATATGATGTATGACTAAACCCACAGGTGTAATTTGTGTTCTATGGTATTTACTAAATGTTTGCATACTAACAGTCTGAGTGATCAAATGCTGGATTTAGCATCTTGCTCAAACCACATTTTGATCAAGTTGCAAAATTTTATTTTTTATTGACTAAGTAGACATTAACAATAACTATAAGTTCTTAATTTCCACTGTGTCATTGCAAGATTTCACAAGTCATGAATGGATATGTTGTTTTTCTCTACTTCTTTACTGTGTAGGACCTGAAAAACCTGTGGATATTAAGATAACAGCACGAGGAACTGATTACCTCACCATAAGCTGGATTTTGCCTAAAGGGAATGCTGAGAACTTTTTGGTGAAAATCTCAAATGAGGAGCTGAGCTATAATCATAGCAATACAGCCAGAAATACCACAGCCCAATTTACTAATTTGCATCCTGGAAGAATCTTTAATATCACTGTGACCGCTGTGGCTGGAAACTTCTCTGACTCGTCTGCCACGTCATTTGCCACATGTAAGTTCAACTTTATTGTTATTGTTTGTATGAGTTTGATTTTCAGATTTTGTGCAGCCTAGTAGAGTTGTACCTACAATAATGTTTTGCAAATAAATGTAGATAGAGACACAAACACAACATAATGAAATTATGAATAACAGTAAACCCAACATGCAGATAAAATTTGATTGTCTGACACATTAGTTTGTGAAACATCTGATATGCTGTCCTTTCTTGAATATCAGAACGAGTACTCCTCATGTAATCACTAGTAGCAGTTAGATGAAATCTTAATGTGATACTCAGTGGAAATACCATGCTAACAAAATGCTCTTTAGCAGCTATGGTGGGTGTCTGACCATGTTTTTAATGTAGTAATTCTAAAAGAAATATAAAGTAATAAATGTACCTGTTTTTCATACTTCTTAGTTCCCACACCTCCTGGTTCCATCATTATCAATCTGAGGACAAACTCTTCCCTCCATCTGCAGTGGGAGACTCCTGCTCTGATGGAGGGAGCTCCACACATCAGCTACATCATCACCTACCAGCCTAAGGGGGTCGAAGTACAAAATACAGCTGCTGCCGTCAATAACACAGAGCTGTCACGGCTTTCCTCTGGAACTTTTTACAATATAACTGTACAAACAGTTGGACCAGAGGATTTAAAGAGCATGTTTGTCTATAATTCTTCTTTTACCTGTGAGTACAACCGAGTGTCTGTTACTGTATGTTACATATCAGATAAGTGTGTCATTTTTGATTTAATAATTTTTTTAAGTAACATTTCTTCGGTTTGTCATTTTTGTAGTGCCCAACCCCGTGGTGAACCTTGTAGCCAGCCCTAAATCCAACACGTCAATAGAAGTGCATTGGGCATACCCTCATGGAGTCCAACAGTATTACAATTACTTTGTTCAAACCCACAATCAAACAGGAGTCCAGTTTGACACATTGGTCAACAATAACAGCGTTGACATACCAAACCTAGAGCCAGGAAGTAGATACAATATCACGGTCACAACGATAGCAGCACCAGAAACTAAATCCACAAAGGAACATACATTCAGTTACACAAGTAAGGCCTTATATTTATATCAGTATACCATCATGTAAAATAGCTTCTTATCCTGTGGTCTTTAGCTGTACGTAAATCTCTGTTGTATTTGCTGCAGTGCCCAAAGCAGTGACCAACCTCAAAGGGGACAATGTGAACACAACGGCCATCTGTCTGACATGGCAGAGACAAAGTGACTATAAGCCTTCCTACTCCTACCTGGTGAAAGCACTCCTGTACGACGTGGTTGTTCAAAATGCTTCGACTGAGACTGAGACATACACCTTCTTCAACCTGTCCCCTGGACAACTGTATGTCTTCGCTGTGTTTACAGTTGTAGACGGAGTGAGGTCCACAAGGGAAACGTACACGAGTTACACAAGTACGTCTTTAAAGCTTCTGAAATGTTTCTTATATATCTATATATAGGTTCCATTTACAATTCATATCTGTGTTAATCTGCTATGACCCAACCCTGTGTCTTCCCTCAGGTTAATTTAATATGCATTAGCTTAGGCAGAGCAAAAAAAAGGAAGATTTTCTGTATATATACCTTTCTTTTTTTCCCACAGAGCCTGAAATAGTTTCTGGCATCTTAGCCATAGGAAGCACAACTAACATGTCAGTGAGCTGGACACTAGCAGTTGGGCAGGTGGTGTCCTACACTGTCCTACTGTACAAAGACAAACATCAGGTGGCCAGCAAAATGGATCTGACCAACTCGACTGCAAACACAGCGTTTACGGGCCTGAAGCCAGGAGTGCTGTACTGCGTGGTTGTGGTCGCCAAGAGCGGACTTCTTGAGAATAACAGTTCAAGCGTTTGCAACGCTACTTGTAAGTTAGAACAGTACAAGCCTGTGCACACTGAATGCACATTATGTGTGTACTGTGTGTTATCTTGACCAGTATTTAGTTTAGAAATGCTTGCAGTGTTTGAATCAAGCACTAATGGATCTGTATTCCCTCTCCTGTTCAGTTCCCACCCCTCCTGGCCCCATCATGGTGGTGTCTCAGACGGTGAAATCCATCAATTTTACCTGGCCCTTTCCAGAAGACATGGACCGTAATCAGTACAACTTCAGTGTGTCCACCTTAAATGGCTCCTTTCTGACTGAAAACAACTGGTTCCTGCTGGATGGTCTCCAGTCTGGAAGCAATTACAGTATCACTGTTGTTACTGTAGGTGTGAAGACCTATAGGAGCACAGCAGTGACAGCATCAAACTATACCAGTGAGTAAGATCAAAACACACAGGATTGCACCAGGGTTATTACTGTGGAGCTTGTATGTGGAGCTATATTTTATTATGTATTAAGTTTTTAGTTTCAGCCAGTTTTAGGCGCATCAACACACCCCTGTTCTGTATGTCCACCTTATCTAATCTTCTTCATTTCCTCAGGACCATATTGTGTATCCATGCTGACACAGACAGAAATAACCACAAATTCAGTGACCTTGGTGTGGAAGCAGCAGGACAACAAATCTGACTACACATACATGGTGTGGGCCTCCAACGGCTCCTTAGTGGCATTAAAGACCGCTTCAGGTACAACAGAAACAATTACTGGACTTCTCTCTGGGAGCAACTACAACTTCACTGTCACTACAATGACAGCAGATGGCACTCAGGCAGCTTCTGTGACTGTGTCGTACTTTACACGTATGTATATCAAGTGCTTCAAGTTTTAACTGTCTCTTTAGCTTTTGTTGTGAGAAGGGTGCTGCTTATTGGATCAACAGGATATGAAAAAGTATGTGGATTCATAAGACACACTTTTTGCTCTGTTTATAGGGCCATATAGTATTAGAGATTTGGAGGCTAAAACCTTAAACACAACTGCTGTGACTCTGACTTGGATGAAACCATTGGAGTACAAGGATGAATACACATATTTGGTTCAGACCACACTCTGCGGCTCCCAAAACAAAAGCCTCACACAAGAAGTTGCACAGTTCTCTGGCCTGACCCCTGGGACTAAATGCAGCTTCTGTGTTATTGTCAAGGCAGCGGATGGCATCGAAGGCCAAGCAAACTGCACCTTTCAGTACACCAGTAAGACTCTTACCTTTCTTTATTTGAAATTGTAAGTGCGGTTGATCAGCTTTAATCTTTCCTCCTCCTCCTCACATTAACAGAGCCTGAGGCAGTGCAACCCTTCATCACCAACGAGGGCTCCAATAGTTCAATCCTGGTATCATGGACCAAGCCTCCCGGGAGCGTGGAAAGTTATAAAGTTTATCTGAACAGCAGTTCTGCCGTTGTAGTGAACTCTACCAAGACCTCCGTGCTGTTTGAGAGCCTGTCCGCTGGAAGGCTTTACACTGCAGTGGTATTCACATGTAGTGGACCCTTCAATGCATCATCCAAATTTGTTACTAATGCAACTCGTAAGTACATGGTCAGAAATAATGTGATAATTTTGTACCTTTAGGGTTACACCAGCTTGTCACTGGGACAGCACTGTCCTAAGGTACAGCTGTAAACAAACTCACTTTTCCCTGATTTATTTGTTTGATTTTAGTTGTACCTTGGGGGACAGAAACTTTACCCCTATTCCTGAGGGTGTAGAGTAATTTTAGTGTAATGTTAGATTTTAAAGTTTTCAGTGGTTTCATATTCACTAAATCACAGCTAATGTCTCAGGCAAACAAAAATTATTTAGGTGTACTACATCATTTTTTTTCATATTGTTACATTTTTGTTTAACAGATGTTTTGTGGGTCACCCATCTTCCAGGCATCCAATGTTTTTTATTCAGTTTACTTGACTTGAAGCTTGTGGAACATGTAGACCTTGGGAATCCACAACAGTGAAATATTGTTATTTTATATAATGGCGTTTACATGTGTCACCAAATGGGCCTGCACCTGTGAGCACAGCTGATGCTCAAACCTTTATGGTGCTTTCAAGGACATGACATGACAATGGTCACTTCTCAGGTGCCACACGAGTCCATCTGCAGACAATGATACAAGATGATATATAAAAGATGTAAAAGATTTTCATTTCAAGAAATGCTGTCACTATAAGTCACCCATATATCGTTGTATTTTATCAGTGGCAGACAGAATGGCTTATGGCAGATGATGCATAACAAAATATTAATCAAATGTCGAAACAGGCAAACTTGGATACAGTTAACAGGATAATGTGACAACTCTCAAATCTCACATGTCAAGAGTTTTTTTACTAGGAGTTTTAAAAACAGGGTCTGCTCACAGCTGATTTATCACATGATGAGAAAAAAAGCCTTTCCCAAAAATATTGGCTGCAATAGTTTACCTGCCTCAAGCTAATTTTACATTTTTGCAACTTGATGCTTAGGAAGAGAAGACACCTAAAAAAATTATTTGGAATATGTATATTTTATAGTCAACATGCAACATTATCACCTGTTTAACACTCATATTTTAGTGAGCAGTCCACAGTAGTTTGAAGTTCACACTCTATAATTTCACCCCTCATCACTCCCCAGTCCCTAACCCTCCCGGGTCAATTGAGATCCTGACAAAGACAACCAGCTCCATTGGCATTAGGTGGGAGGAGGCTCCTCTGATGACCGCTGCACTATTCTACTACCGTCTGACATACCAGGGAGGTAACAACACCATTGTCTACAACACCAATTATACTTTCGACTCCCTGCTTTCTGGGACTTCCTACAACATCTCTGTGGCAACAGTGGGTCCCATGGGCTTTGAGAGTGAGGCGGTTCATATCCACATGGCCACTACAAGTAAGGGTTTTATTTCTGTATCTGAGCAACGTGCAAGCACAAGCATTTTACCCTTTCACCTTCACTGTCGCGTAACACTTACATCTCTTTTTAAAACCGCCAGGACCGTTCAGTGTGAAGTCTCTTATGGCCTCTACAGAGGAGAAGACCATTACAGTCACATGGAACTTGCCTGATGAATACAAGGAAAGCTATCGTTACAATTTGTCTTGGCAAAGCTCAGACAATTCCTTTTCTAACAGTAACATAACTGGGGGCACTTGGTATGATATCAAGA
Source organism: Scortum barcoo (assembly GCA_023238725.1). NCBI lineage: Eukaryota > Metazoa > Chordata > Actinopteri > Centrarchiformes > Terapontidae > Scortum > Scortum barcoo. Next base: position 19,913,174 of record CM041536.1, on the reverse strand, counting down.
ACCTGGTTCCTGGCAGTCGCTATAACTTTACTGTCACCACAGAGACCTCTGATGGAACAAAGGGTGCTCCAGTATGGAATACCACCTGCACAAGTACGGTTATAAAAGATTGATTCATTTATATAGACTTACTGCGATCATTTATGTTCAAATAATTTTGTTTGTCAACTGCGCCCAAATAAAAAAGTGGGCTTTTATGTTGTTTATGTTACCTAATAAGGATTTAGTCAGTATTTTTCTTTATATAGTTAACCTCAGTAGTTACAGCTTAGTACAGTAATGGAAAGCAAGTCAGTCATTGTATATGACATAGCAATATAATTGTTAATTCATCTTATGGTTTTCTGACATGTCTTTTTGTGTAATGCTGCAGATGCAAGCTCAGTGACAAACATTCAGTGTCAAGGTCCGGACACAGCAGATGCACAACTCATCCTGAACTGGACCAACCCCAGTGGCAAATACTCTAGCTTCCAGGTCACTGTCACACAAGATAACAAAATCACCCACGAGATGAACATCACATCGTCACCATATCATGCTGTCTCCAACCTTAGTCACTATACTAACTATATGCTGAATGTGAAGACCCTGAGCTGCGGGCTACCCAGCACCCCTGTACTTCTTATCTGCAGGACAGGAATCACAAGTAGGAGATTACGCTTTGTAATCATTATAATTATATACCTGTAGAATGTAAAAAAGAAAAATGTGTTCCAGCATATTTACATGCAAATTTTCCAAATGTTTGAGAAACATAGAGCGAGCTTCTACATGTCAGAAACCTTTTGCAGATCAGTGCTCAAAGACATTCAGTCATTTCAGACGTTTGTGATTTTCATTCACTGTATACTGTATCTGCGGCAGTTTCCTTGACTGATTTGTCTTTGACAGTATCTCTGTTACAAGTGCAGCAGGTTTCCTTGTGTTGTTGTTTCAGCTTAGCATGAATGGTGGGCATTATTGAAAAAAATAAACCCATCAATGTGTTATCTATTTCACAATGGTAGTAAGCTAAACATGTCATGTAGCTTTTATTTTTTAATGATTTATTTTTAGAACAATTTTTGATGTTTCTATGGTATATGAGTACAAAATGTGTAAAACATAATATTTTTTTCCAAAGACCCACCCATTCCAGACAACTTTGTGAGTCTGTCGGCGGTGACCTCCACGGCCTACAACAAGTTCTCTGTTCAGATTAAAGACAACCTGCTGAGCAACGCCAATGGGCCAGTCACACATGTTGGGGTGCTGGTGACAGATAACCTCACTGGTGGGTAATAATAATTAAATAATTTGTGCCGAAGTGACCATTGCCATGTAAATAAATGTCAAAAGCCAATTACTGTTTTTGGTAATTCCTGTTCCTCCAGCTAACGCTACTGATTTAGTAAGGTACTTGAATAAAACGTATGCTGAGTGGAAAGCAAAGGAAACTCAAGTATACTTGGCAACAGTCACAGAGAAGAAATACCAGTCACGCAGTGAAATGCAGCATCTGACCATAGAAGTTGGAAATGAATCCAAATGGAAGGGCTACACGAATGGTCCACTGGACGCCCGTGGAAAATACCTGTAAGAAGAAAACAAACAGTGTGTGTGTAGAGATAGATAATATATGATATACAGTAGTAACAATAATAATAAGCTATTAGGGTAATATTACCTTCTTTATGGGTTATTGCAATGTAAAGTAATTAGTATATGCTAATTACTATATTACTGCTTAGGTATTGTAATTATGTTTGTCTTTTTTAATAGCAGCCATTAAAGTGACTAATGCACACAGCTACAGTGTGTTAGATAATAATTTTATTTCAATAATTGTAATCTGATTTTATGTTACGGAGGATGTCAGTCGTCATTAAACTTTTGATTGCTTGTGTTATACAAACAAATACATTAACCATGAATGATGCTGTATTTTTACTTTGAAAGATATTATTCAGCAAATGTTACGGCACTATTTATTTTTAGATAATCACTGACACATATTATGTCAGATTGTGATACATTTGTTTTAATCTCTTAAATGATTTGTTTAATTCTGCAGATATGCCATTGTGCTGTTCACTCGTCTCACCTTGGACGGTGAACATGTGGATGTTGAAAAGTCACTGGTGTCAGTAACACATTTCTATCAGACTGTTGAACTCCCAGAAAACCCAGGTACCCCATTCAGATTTCAGTTTTTTGGGGTTTTTTTGGGGGCTGTCAATTGCTCCTGTGTTGAGAGGAAATGCTCATTAGTCCCTTTCATTGTTTTTCTGTCCTCATATTTATCCACATTTTAGTTTACATTAGCATTGCTATTGGAGCAACACTTGGAATTTTTTTCCTTCTCTTCATCATCCTCATCGGCTTCATCATCTACTGGAAAAGGTTTGTCATCGTCATTGTTGATGAAAAATTATTATTAAACCAGTGTGTGTAAGACAAAAACATTAAACTCGCTCATTGTGTATAACAGATTATCCAAGAAAGAAGCACCAGACATCCAGATTCACTCCATGAGGTAAGGATTTAATTTCTAACAGGTTATTACAAGTTTTAAGTAAATGGATGACAAGTGTTTCTATAACTGCTAATCAATGTTGCTTTCTCCTCTTTCTTCTTTCCCAGAGCCAAAGTGTAAGTATAAATCCTTTAAATCAGAGAATACAACCAGATCTAGGGACAGAGATTTCCTTACCAAAACTCATTACTATTACCTGTGGTGTCCATTTGAGCAGAAGCGTGGCTGTGAGGGTGGAGGACTACGAGGCCTACTACAGGAAGCAGAAAGCAGACTCAAACTGTGGCTTTGCTGAAGAGTTTGAGGTCAAATATAAGCTTTATATAAATGTATATGTTAGCCTACTCATAGCAAGCAATCATTGTTAAAAAATATTTAATCACCATTAGGACTAAAATGACAACCATGTCCAGTACATGCAGTTTCCTTTAGATTTAATCTCTTTATTTGACAATATGATAAGTGTTAAGTAGTGTAGTGAATACTACTCATAATTTCTTAAATTTCAATGTTAAAATATAACTATCCATGCATTTCTGATAACTTTTATGATCACTGAGTGAAGCAAATATACAAAAATGTGATTTCAATTTAGGTGTAAAAGCCATTTTATGGGATAGAGAACAGAAAAACAACAAGCTCATACTTGGCAGTATGATGCCAAAATAAATGAGGTTTAATGTAATTTGTGTCGATCTCACTCAGACATGTCAGACACTTTAAAGGTGTATTGTTGTTATTCACCACTCCTGATGTAGTTAAGTGGTGGAAACAGGATGAACCTTGGAATCACAGTAAAATGAAAAATAATTATCTTTACATGACTTGGCCAAATGACCATGAAAGTCTCCAGTATCCAGTAAGATAACAGTCAATCACACTTTTTTTTGCCTTTCTCTTAAAAAGGACCTGAAACTTGTTGGAACAGGTCAGTCAAAAACAAGTGCTCTGACTTTGGAGAACAAGCCCAAGAACCGTTACAACAACGTGCTTCCCTGTGAGTCACTTTTAACAAATCCTGTGCTGCTGTGAGCAATAACACTCCTCACTCTCTCAACTATATCATCGCCCTATCATACTGTATCTACTACCATAATGCCATTTTTACTTGGACATCTTTCAATGTAGTAACACAGTGTAGGGAAATATACTGCAGTCATTTAATTCATTTTAACCCTCTACTCCCACCTCCTAGATGATTCTTCTAGGGTGAAACTCTCTATTATCCATGGAAGTCCATATGATGACTACATCAATGCTAACTACATGCCGGTGCGTACTGACAATCTTTCATGTCATTGCTTCAGATTCAGTCCACATCCCACTGGACAACATAACAGCTTATTCTTCTGCTTAATGCTACTTAAACTAGTCTACCTTCATCCAAGTTAATGTTTGAAACACTTGAGGATCTCCTGGAAAACTGAAGTTGGACGTTCTTCTGTGACGGTCCTGTGATGGCTGATGTTTTATTTGGCAGGGTTGCAACTCCAGGAAAGAGTTCATTGCAGCTCAGGGTCCTTTGCCCACCACAGTCAACGAGTTCTGGAGGATGATCTGGGAGAAGAATGTTCAGACTCTGGTCATGCTGACACGCTGCAATGAGCAGGGACGTGTAAGTGCGAGTGCAAACACAACCACAGTGCTGTTGTGCTGACAACTGAATATCTTATCTCTCAGTGAATGCATCCTCTATATTACAACACTGGTGCATCATACAGTCAGTGCATTACATTATAACTTAATTAATGTAAAATAGTTAGCCTCTATGAGCAAGGACTATTGGAATGAACAACACGTATGAAACATGTCTGCTCTAACCTCTGAAAAATAATTAAAAAAAAACAGATAAAGAGAGCGAAAAGCATAATACATTTCCATATTTATATTCTTTTTATTTGGTGTATACTTTTTTTAAGTGGTTTGAAGCTAAAATAGCAAAGTCAGTACATAACTATGGCACTACTCAACCAGAATTTACCTAGTAACCTTTAACCTTGTTGCCTTGTTTACAGAAATATGTTAAGAAAACAGAATATCTGACAAAACTCTTCCCATTCAAGATTCAAGGTTCAAGAGTTTTATTGTCATTTGCACAGAAAAAAACAGGTTTCACTGTACAATGAAATTGTTACTTTGCTCTTCCATCTTCAATGCAGATAAATAGAAAAATAGAAATAGAAATATACAGCAAATAATATACACAAATAATATACTAAATATACAAAATAATATACAAGTATTGTATATTGTTTACTTACAATATAAGTAAATAATATACAATAGTGTGCAAGGAGAAATATATATATATATATATATTTAAATTATGGATGTCTCCATGGTCTAAAGGTGAAGCACAACTGAACAACCATGTTTCTGTTCCAGGTAAAATGTGAGCAATACTGGAATTCTAGCACTAAGCACTTTGACAACATCACTGTGACAATGACCTCTGAAATACCACTCGACGACTGGACCATCAGGGAGTTTGACATTAAAAATGTAAGTAGCAAGATGGTACACATGTCCTGGATATATCTGTTCAGTTATCACCCCTCAGTGCTTATTAAGCACTTTTAGTCCGGAAAACTACAGCCCTATTAACACGCTAATGAACGTGTAGTAATCATACAAAACTACAAGACTGAGGCTGGTTAAAAGGCATACTGTATTAAAATAAATTACAATTCGAAGTTACCCTCTGAGCAAAGGAAGTGTGATCCAATGTGTCAATAACTGTATAAATGTCTTTCTTTCTCACAACTCGTGTTTGCAGTGCTTGATTTCTCAGTCGCAGCTAATTTTGAGTTTGTGCGTATGTTTGTCCTTCAGATGAAAACAGCAGAGATCCGTTCAGTTCGTCACTTCCACTTCACAGCCTGGCCAGATCACGGGGTACCACAAACCACCGAGCTCCTCATCAGCTTCAGACATTTAGTCAGAGAGCACATGAACCAATACTCCAGAAATTCTCCGACTGTTGTTCACTGCAGGTCTGACAGAACACACACACTTTTGCCTTAATTCATAAATAGCTGTTTCAGAAATGACCTCTCTTTTGTCTGTGTGTCTATGTTGTCTGCCCTCAGTGCTGGTGTTGGACGCACGGGCACCTTCATTGCCATCGATCGTTTGATCTTCCAGATCGAAAGGGAAAATATTGTGGATGTGTACGGCATCGTCCATGATCTGCGCATGCACCGGCCGCTGATGGTGCAGACAGAGGTAGGGCGCAGTACCATGTACTGTTGTCTTCCTGTTCTTGAAATGATGAGCGTTCTGCAGCTTACTGAACTTTTGTGTGTCATGTTGCTGCAGGACCAGTACGTGTTCTTAAACCAGTGTGCCTTGGACATCATCAGATCAAGAACTGGAACCAATGTGGATCTGATCTACCAGAACGCAGCTGCACTATCCATTTACGAGAACATAGAACCAAAAAGAGGTTATCACAAAAACGGGTACCAAAATGCATAGGCCTTCTACTTCTCTCTTTACTTAAAACAGCCTTTTTTTTAATACCTTTCCACTTTTTTAAAGAATATTTTTCTGGATTTCAATAAAGTGCGTGCACAATTATTAGGCAAGTGCAATTTTGAGGATTAGTTTTATTATTTAACAACAGTGCTCTTGGGTCAATCCAAAATGTTAATAAACCTCAAACCTTAATATTTAAGGATTGAAAGTGAGGTTTAGGCTTTTGTATGAGAATCTGTGTGTGCACAATTATTAGGCAACTATTAGTGTGCAGAATTATTACGCAACTCAAAGAAAAACAAAAATATTCCCATCTCACTTCTTTATTTTCATCTTTTAAAGTCAGAATAATAAACAAACAACTCAAACTTTACAAATAAACATTTGTGACATTTCAAAAAATAAATCAGTCACCAATATAGCCACACTTCTTTTCAATAACACTCAAAAGTCTTCCATCCATGGAGTCTGTCAGTTTCTTGATCACTTGACCATCAACTTTTTGTGCAGCAGCAACCACAGCCTCCCAGACGCTGTTCCGAGAGGTGTTCTGTTTTCCTTCACTGTACATCTCACACGTTTAAGAAGGGCCCACAAGTTCTCAATAGGGTTTAGGTCAGGAGAGGAAGGGGGCCATGTCATTATTCTTTCATCTTTAAGGCCTTTACTGGCTAGCCACGCAGTGGAGTACTTTGATGCATGAGATGGAGCATTGTCCTGCATAAAAATCATGGTCTTCTTGAAAGATGCAGACTTTTTCCTGTACCACTGTGTGAAGAAAGTGTCTTCTAGAAACTGGCAGTAGGTTTGGGAGTTGAATCTGAGTCCATCTTCAACCCGAAAAGGTCCAACAAGCTCATCTTTAATAATTCCAGCCCATACCAGTACCCCGCCTCCACCATGCTGGCACTGAGGAGTGGAGCTCTGTGCTGATCCAGCCACGGGCCCATCCATCTGGTCCATCAAGAGTCACTCTCATCTCATCAGTCCATAAAACCTTTGAAAAATCTGTCTTCAGATATTTCTTGGCCCAGTCGTGGTGTTTCAACTTATGTGTCTTGTTCAGTGGTGGCTGGGTTTCAGCCTTTCTTACCTTGGCCATGTCTCTGAGAACTGAACACCTTGTACTTCTTGGACACTCCAGGTAGGTTGCAGTTCTGGAATATGACAGCACTGGAGGATAATGGGTTCCTGGTAGCTTCACGTTTCGTTCCTGGTAGTTTCACGTTTCTCTCGTAAACACGTTTCTTGCAACCCTTTTGGGTATTTGCAACAAAACATTTGATGGTTCTGTGGTGACGTCCTAATATCTTGGCAATTTCAAGAGTGCTGCATCCCTCTGAAAGAGTTTTTGACTTTTCAGAGTCTGTTAGATCTCTTTTCTGGCCCATTTTGCCTAAGGAAAAGAAGCTGCCTAATAATTGTGCACACCTGATATAGGGTGTTGATCTCCTAAGGCCTCACCCTCCCTTATTACACAAATGCCACATCACCTAGTATGCTTAAATCCAATAGGCATTCAAGTTTATTCAGCTTGGAGTTGGAAAGTATGCATAAAAATTACGATATGGTCAAAATACTCACTTGCCTAATAACTGTGCACACAGTGTGTGTATGTTGGGTATTTATTTGTTAAAAATGTTAAATGTTTGATAATGGAGAAAACTGTAATATGAAGAAGCCATAATGGACATCACTGACCAAAAATATTTCTAGTTTCAACAATTTTTATTTAGCAGTGAATTAACAAACAGACACACGAACAACAACAACAACAGCAAAAAAAAAAAAAAGAAGTAAAACAACCTAACATATCTTGCCGTGCATTTGTGTTCTGGAGACAAACGGAAAAAGTTTACACACAACAAAATAGTGGCTGTCATTCCTGTTCCAAGATCATTCTCCCATAGTCTCCTGTCATCCTGCAGGGTGTGAGGGGTGATATTACAGATACTGTCATAAAGGGTGGAGATCAGGCCTTTACGAGAGGAAGTGAGAGAATGTGATCAATTGCATTGTCAGTCGGAAAATCTGGAAAGGACAGAATGCTTTTCCGCACATAATGTCTAAGCCGGAGATACCTAAAAAAAATGAGATTTCGGTAAGTCAAATAATTGAGAGAGTTGATCCGAATTTACCATCTACATATAAATTAGAGACGGATTTAATACCGTTTGAGCTCCAGACTCCAAAGGTCGAGTCAGACAGCGAGTGCGGGAATTTGTAATTGTTCTTGATGGGTGAGTGCACGGATGTTGTCTGGAGTTTGAAATGCCTCCTGAATTGTGACCAAATTCTGATTGAGTGATAGACAACTGGGTTGGACTGAAACTGATTTAAGAGAGGGGGCACAGAGGCACATAACACAGAGCCCAAGTTGAGTGGGCTACTAGTATTTTCCATTTGCACCTAAGTGTCATGTCTACCTGGCTCATCTCTCTCCCTCCATTGTAACATGGTTTTTATGTTGCATGCTCAAAAGTAGTAAATGAAGTTAGGTAACGCCAGGCCTGCAAGCTTTTTGGGTCTTTGAAGGGCATTTCTTTTGATTCTGTGAGGTTTACTATTCCAGATAAATGATAATATGCTATTCTGCAGTGAGTTAAAAAAAGCTTTTTTGATCAGAATTGAAATGTTTTGGAAGAGAGAAATGAATTTTGGTAACACATTTATTTTGATGAGACTAATTCGGCCAACTCTGGATAGAGGGAGTTTTGCCCATCTAGTCATGTCTTTTTTACATTTTTCAAATAAGATGCCAACGTTTTTTGTGAAGAGGGAAGTAAAAGTAGGTGTGATCTCAATTCCAAGGTACTTGAAGCCTTTCCTAACAATTCTAAATGGGAGGTAAGAAGCAGGGATTAGAGTGGCAGACTGATTAAGTGGAAATATTTCACTTTTTTCGTAGTTGATTTTATATCCTGAAAGTTCCCCAAATTGAGTCGGGATGCTGAGAATGGTGGGAATAGAATTTAATGGGTCAGCAACATACAACATAAAGTCATCTGCGTATAAAGATAATTTGTGTGAAGTGCCCCTCTGTTCTATACCTAGGAAGTCAATTGATTGTTACCTGAGAGCTGCGGCGAGAGGTTCAATGGCAATGGCAAAAAGTAAGGGGGAAAGGCTATATCCCTGCCGTGTGCCTGTGTTAAGAGAGAAAAACTCAGATTGCTGTCCATTGGTGATAACTGAGGCTACAGGATGGGAGTAGAGGAGCTTTATCCAGAAAATAAAAGAGTCATCAAATCCAAATGTTTTCAGTGTGAAAAATAAATACTGCCACTTGACTCTATCGAATGCTTTTTTATAAATTGTTTATCGGCTAATAGGAGAGGGTTGAGTCTCCAGCTGCGGGAAGGTCTGAAGCAGTTGAGTAACATAACATGAAAAGAGACAGCACCATGATCTGATACAGTGATGCTATGATATGAGCAAGAAGTAACATTACCTAATAGTCTGTTATCTAGGAGAAAATAATCTATCTGGGTATAGGTATGATGGGCATTGGAGAAAAAGGAGAATACTTTTTTGTTATTAAACTTAAATCTCCAAATATCCGAGACACCATACTGCGAGATGAAATCATTTATAACTCTGGTAGATTTGGTGAGGGATTGGGGTTTGTTTGATGATCTGTCCAATATAGTGTTAAGTACGCAGTTAAAGTCACCCCCTATTATCAAATTGTAATTACTATCACTGGGTGTGGTAGAGAATAGTTTGTCAAAGAAGTTACCGTCATCATAATTTGGAGAATAGATGTTGATCAAGATGACAAGACCGGCAAACAGCTGACCCGAGACAATGACAAATCTCCCATTAGTATCGGCGATCACTTCCTTAGCTTGAAATGGGATGTCTTTATGTGTAAGGATGGCTGTTCCTCTGGCTTTAGCATTGAATTGCGAATGAAATACCTGGCCCACCCAGCCTTTTTTAAGGTAGTTCACGTGGTTATTCTTAAGGGGAATTTCCTGTAAAAATGTTATATCTGAATTTAATTGTTGTAAATAGGACTAAATAGGATTTTCTGTCTTTTCATCCATGTGTTCATGCCTTTTGCATTTAAGGACAGAAAGTGGATAGGACGATTTGCATAGTGGTTAGATGTAGTTGACATACCTTAAGAGGTCATGGGGATGGATGATATGGCAGTGAGACTGAAGAGGGGGAAAAAAAAGACACATACAACAACAACTCCAGGTGACAAGTTGAAGGGGGGCATGTGGAGCCTAGAACACTGTTCGTAACTAACAGCTTGGAGAACACCTAACTTACATTGAGACTCTGTTTCAGAGTAAAGGGGGAAGTGTAAATTTAAGTGTGAATGTCTGTGCAAAAAAGGAAGAAAAACAAAGAAAAACAAAACAAAACAAAATAAAACACTAGGGGCTAGTACTAATAGATGTCTTAACAATGAGTATTGAGCCCAGCCACCAACATGTGAACAGGTGTATCCATTAAAATATGCATACAGCAAACTAAATGGTGGCACCAAAAATATTTCTATGGGTATGTTTGTCAAATACAAAATTGGATTCTGTCTTATGATATAAATAATTACTTATTTTTGTATTGGAAAGTTGTTGTCTATTTAACTTTTTAACCTCTGCTTGTTTACTACTGTATATCACTTACTGATGATTACATATGATGCTCAGGTAATATGTTGGATGCTGTACAGGTATTATTACAGACACTTTTGACAGAAAAACTTGCAATTAATTGAACTTTTGCAATTGGCTTGTACAAAAGAAATGCTGGTGTGACTACTATGTGCCTTTTCCAAAACCTTTATGCTTTATTACCAGTAGGTGGCACCCCTTTATATTTGCTTTAAACTGAAAAAGGGGACCGTTATGACAGTAGGCTGTAAGATTTAGTTTCTCAATATGTCATATTTCATGTTTGTTAGATCATCCAGCCACTTCTTTTTGCACCCTATAACGCCAATTTGAACTGTGCAATGACTTTTAATGAAGGCGTTTTATTGTTTGTTGTAGAGACATTTGTACTTGTATGCAATGTACTGAGTAATGCACTGGATGCATTTGTCCTTCTTCAACTTTTTTAAGCTTTTTAGATCAGTGTTGTTGATTTTATCTTGGCCAATGCTTTGTGATACAATTTGTAACATTTTGCTGTTCAGCCCTCATTTGATTGTTCCAGTTTTACTTTTTTTAGATTGAAGAGATGGGTCACATTAAACGAAAAGCTCAGGAACTCAAAACAATGAAAACTGAACATTTTACAGAGCGCTATGGTGCACCAGTGAATACTTTGAAGATCATAGCGGTCGCATGCATTGTTTTTGTTTTGTTAATGTCCCTCTTCTCTGCCTTGTACATTCCTCAAAGAAACAACAATGTTATGTCACTTCCTGCTGCACATCTAGTCTATCTATGGACATTTCCTGTGGTGTTAAAAAAGAGGAGCACAAGATTTATTTTTAGCACAATTTTCCATGAAGCAGGTACATTTTTCTTAATAAGATAATTAATTTGTGTGATTAGCCTATAGATATTTTATTTGTATTGTATCATAATGTACTTAATGATTGAAAGCACTTATACCTTATGAATAGCTAATAGTCAAAGTTTTAGGATGTTTTTGAAATGCTTTATGAAATGCTTGTTGGTACAATGCAAAAATGTAAAAGGAACAAGAATTTAATGGGTATATGTATCCATCAATCTGTCAAACAAAGTGAGATTAAAGATGAACCCAACAGCTCAAAGCTTTTACTTATAATATAATCTCTTACTATCGTGATCTTTGATGAAGTCACAAATCTCCAATCTACCCGGGATATGTCAGTTTTTGTGTTTTGCAACAATATCATCAGGAACACACAACTTGACATGGCACATCGGATGAATTCATTTTGTTTTAGTCAAATGGAAAGATCAAAAGAAGCAAACAGTAGAAAATGCTGCATGCTGCAGGGGAGGACTGAGCTGGCACACCTCAGCATTATTCAGAGCAACTTTGAGGTTGCAGGTAGCTAAGTGCACCCTCAAAGGATGAATAAATAATGCCATTTCTGTTTCTTGCTTCGTGAGGGAAAAAGCTTTTTGCACAGACTTCAAAAAGTTCTAATTTTACAGCTCACATCAGGCTAAAAGTCGGGGGAATCTTCTACAATTTTTAGGTGTTTTAAGGGCAGTCATTTTCACGCAGTACAAGGCATGGTTGGCATGGTGGTATAAAAGAATAGAATAGTTGGAATAAAAGATTTTGTCAGCATGTCGGCTTCAATAAGCCTGATATTTCTCATGTCGTACTCCCTCCAACCTTCCCATTTCTCCATTGCTCCCCTCCACTCCTCCTTATCTGCCTTGCTCTCATGTCTCTCAGATCCACAAGTTGGATCCAAAAATAGATCTTGCATTTTAATGCCTCTTTCTAGTCTCCCATGCTGCGATTTGCAATGAAAAGCATACAGGCTGCTGGAGCTGTTATGACGGCAATCCAACCTACAAATATAAAAAAATTAAAATAGGACAGAAGATAACTGGGTGATCCAAATTTAATGATGAGCTCAAATGGTTAGGTGCCAGCAAATCCACCATAATGGATTAGACCGGGATATTTCTGAATCTGAGGTGGTAATAGGGTTTTTTTTGGCTGTCTCTGAAAATATAAAAAAAATTCTCAAATGAGGATTGTACCCCATTACAGTAAGTGGAGGAACACACAATCACACAGCTATGCAGAGGTCTTGCGTTGACCTTCTTAGGGAATCTTCCGTACACGTAGCTGTTGATGTTTGGCCTGTGGTGCAATATTAGCATGCTTGTAACATCTTACAAGTGCTCACTTGGCTGAACACCATTCAATTCACTTTCAGTTTGCAGCAAGTTGCAATAAAGGCACAATGGCTTTGCAAATTAACGCGAAATGATGAGGACAAATACTCATCATCAAAATGCTGATGGCAGAAGAGGTGGCTGAAGTTGAACCAAAACAATAACGTACCAGTGGTAAAAAAGTAAGTACATTTACACAAGTAGAGTTTTGAGGGTCCTGTATTGTACTCCACCAAGTCCAGTCACTGTTGAATACTTTCTGAGGAACACTTCAGCTAAATGGCTCAAAGTTTTAGTTAAAAGGTCTGCATTTTGAAAAACTAGTTTATCTATAACAACTCAACTATTGCACTGATATTGAATTTTGAGGCATTTATACTTATTTAAGTATATCTCTTTGCTTCCACTTTGTACTTAGAATTAGCTACTTTTCAGAAAAAAATATTGCCCTCTATCAGCCACAACATTAAGCACACCTGTACAATCTGATGTGATCCAATACAACAGCTGTATCATGAATTCTACTTTTATGCAACTCACAATTTTTCAGTTCTTGCTGTTGCTGTCAGAAAGGTATTAATTCAACTTCATCACTGAGGTCATGGTGGGTGGTGGTGTTGAACTGGAATGCATTATATTGAAAGGTGGTTTTAATATTCTGCCCCTCTCGTGTATGTAAATGGAGTGAACAAAATATTAAAACTACCTTTCAGTATAATGCACTCCACAACATCAACAACCACTACGACCTCAATAATGAACACAAAGTAGAATTATTACCTCTCTGACAGTGTTGACAAAAAAAAATTATGAGCTTTGTAAAAGTAGAATTCATGACAGAGCTGTTCTATTGGATCATATCTGATTTTACCCATGTACTATCTGAAGTATATATATCATAGATTAAGATGGCAATATTTGTTTCTGAAAATGAGTGAAGTAGAAGAATAAATTGGAAAAAATTAGATCTACCTGAATAACTATCGATGCCTATTATTAAAATTTAAGCACAGTACTAGAGTTATAGTATTTATATAATTCCCATTAATGCCATCCATTTTAAGATAAGGTACGATAAACTTTATTTGTCCAACATTGGGGAAATCCACATGTTACAGCAGCTCAATAGTGAGACAAATACAAAAAGAAGCGCAAAGAGTAGATATAAAAATAAAAATGGCATAAATAGTCTGTAAAGTAAATACACTATGTACGCATATACACATACATCCACATATACAGGTTGTTCTTGCACTGGATAATAAATTACACATGGTATGAGTGTAGTAATTTAATGATTAAAGTGACAGATGGTGATGACTACAGGTGTACTTGATGTTGTAGCTGCTGGGCATCTAGCATTGTTAGACTTTTTTCACATGAGAAACATGATGCATAGATTAAAACAAGTATATAAACTATTATATAACCCGCAGCAAAATGACCTGCATGATAATGTACTAGCTATACCAAATCCAATAAAGTAATGAATAACAGCGCACCTACCTGATGATACCCTTCCTCACCCTCCTGCCTCAGCAGCAGCAGGTGTTGTGCGCCGCTGCGGCCACAGGTGTCGCCGGAGCTCCCCGCGGTCTGTGCGGCCAGATGAACCGCAGCAGCGGCGGCGTCCAGTCGGCTCCCCTCTCTCTCTCTCTCCATGTTGAAGCGGAGCAACTTCTCCTCCAGCCGACACCGTCCGCCTCAGCCCGCTCCCCTCCGCTCAGCCCGGCTGTCTCTACACCTCAGCCCCGTGCTATGGCGCCGCGCCGGGACGGGAGCTCGGACGCCACCGTGTGAGAGCACCGCGCCGGCTCGACCGCTCGGTCGTCCAAGCCTCCGCCTCTCGCCGTGTCCTCAACTAACGGTATGTTTTCCTTCATGAGCTAACTAACTAGCTAGCGCGGCTCACATGGCATTAACTGACACAATACGGAGAGAGGAGAGGAGGGAGGGAGGGGTGCCTTTTTTTTCTTTGCCCCCCTACCCTCCAGTGTCCAGACATTTAGTTTTAAGGATCCCGACGTCGCCAGCGTTTGGAGCAGTGCGCTCAGCCGCGGTGGTGTCGTTTTCTGTGCCCGGGTTGGGTGAGCCCGTCCGGCTAACGCTCCGGGTTAGCTCCGCAGAGTCAGCGGGCGCCTCCACGTTCGCAGCCCGAGCTCGGTGCGGCGGCTGCGGCTTGGCTGTCACTCGTTTGCATGGCAACCGCGGAGCCGGCCGATTGAGACAAACTAGCAAGTACATCAGTGTGGACCCCCCCCCCCGGTTTATACATATTTTTACCACCCTGCTTCATGTGTACTGCGTCGGAAAGAGCAGTCAGACAACGTTACCTTGTGTAACAGCAGCGTAATATGGCAGAGCATTTTAGGAGTAACCATCACGATTAATGGTACTTTCAAACAACGCCAATGAAATACTCAGAGGATGTATGACAGCGCATCGTCGTCATGGCGTGTTGCATGCGGTGTGTGTAAGGTGAGGACATAATGCAGCGAGGCCGGGTGGTTCAAAGCAGAGCGGTGCCAGACATTTAAATGTCACAAATCTGCATAATGTGCAGGCCGAGACATCTTCAGCGAGGTCCACTGCTGCTGGTGTGAGGCCAAAGCTGTAACCTTTGACATTGCTCTCACTGTGTGACTGTCAGCAGCCTTTCTTCTGCAGAGACCCCTCTCAGTTAGTATGCAGAGAGGTGAAAGATGAAGCAGTTTCTTACACAAGTCATTGAAATGTTATATGACCAAGTGCAATGTCCATATAGCAGGAGCTGCTAAAGGTAAAGCGTGTCACAATAAGATGTTATGAATAAAGCATTGTGGCCTGACAGATCATCTCCTGATGTAAAAGAGCAGCAAGGATCACATCATCATCATCATTTATATGTATATTTCTTCCAGTGAAAATTAAATTCACAGTGAAATCATAATTTATATCACAATGTCTGTCAGAATAAGGTTGATTAATTTCTTTTTGTTTGTATGTTTTTTCATGTTTTTGTTTGTCGTGCCAAGGCTTTTATAATATGACATTCTTGACTAAAAATGAAGGTTTCTTCTGAATTGAACGAGATAGATGCTCCTTCCAATACTGGCCTGGCGTAGACATGTTGGTACCAGGGCTGCAACTAATGGGTATTTTCATAATTGACTAATTTGTTCATCATTTTCTGGATTCATTGATCAGTTGTTTGGCCCAGAAAATGTCTGTCAGTGTTCCCCAGAGCCCAAAGTGACATCCTCACATGTCATGTTTTGTCCACAATGATGCTCAGTTTGTTGCCATAGAGGACTAAAGAAACCAGAAGATATTTGCATTTGAGAAGCTGAAATCAATTTATTACAATTAGAAAATTATCAAAATGCTGGCCAGTTATTTAATAGTTGACAATTAAATGATTTATTGACTAATCAGTACAAGTGGTACCGGGGTATATGTCAGCTGATATGTAACGAGAAATTGTTGTACAGCAAAGCCCACATCTGTTTGAAGTAATCTAAAAACGGTGTCTTAATTACATAGTTTGTTCACCACAAACCCTTGAAGTTGTTTCAACTGCACAGTGTTTTCCTGAGTACATATCTAGGTCAGAACTTGAAAAAAAAAAGCTAATTGAAGAGATCCTTATCAAAAATGTTTGTTATATGTTTTTGAAAAAATAAGCATAACAGTTTCATATGTTAGATGAGGTTTTTTTTTTTTAAACTTCAAACGACACTAGTGCCGGCCTCAAAAAGCACGGGTCGGGCTCTACTTGTGATAGCTGATCTTGATGAGATAATGACTAAATGTGGAGATTTTTCCAGTGCCACTTCGCCTCATCCATCTCCGTCTATTCCTAGTGCAGACAAGGATAGAAGAGCTCATCATCTTTAATCGTGTGGTATTTATGTGGAGTTGGGCTTTGCTGGAGATGGGAATAACACAGAAGTGCACTTTAGTTAATAGTTAAAAAGGGTTACTGGAACGTGTCGCTCAAAATACTGGAGGGGGAAAAAAAAAACCCAACAAAAACTCTCAAGTGAAAGCAGCCTAAACACAAGAGGAAACGATTACTGCCGGAGAGCTGGAAGTGAAATGTCGGCTGATATTTGGGAAATTGCCGCTGAGTGAGAAAAGTCAGTTTAACAGTCTGTCTCTTGTTCCCCACTTTCTCTTTTTTTTTGTCTGTGGAGTCCTTATTTGCTTTGTTGTCTCAGTCGTTGTGTGACCTGCCGGCACTTTTCATTTGACTCCATCTTTCATAGTGGGTTATACTGAATGATAAGGGCCTGATAGGAGTCTCTGTCAGGCCGGCTGTGGACGAAAATTGATCTCGTATTGAATGGCCGCAAAATGTCAGACTGCAAATGGTGTCAGTAGCGGGGATGGTAACATATCGGGCATTTGAAGGTCATTAATACTGTGTGGCTATAGGAAATAGGTCATGAGACCAACAACACACTCTATTTGAGTCTCCGGTTTTGATCACGTCCGTGTTGCTTTAAGTGCACTAATGCCCGTCATTAGATTGAGTCTTAATCCTCCATAACCAGACAAATCAACATCTATTCCATTTTTCCTTTGTTTTTCCAACTTGGCTTTTATTGTGATTGGAGGTTTTGTGCGCTGATCTGCTAACACCCTAAAGTCTGCTCCTGCCATGTGACAGTCTACCTTGCATTAATCAGGTGGGGATATTTAATGGTGTTGCTCCCTAAGCCTATCAACTTGAGCTGTGGCTTTGCTCCGCGGTGAAAGACGAGTGGGGAGAGAGTAGTCGTGAATGAAGGGAAGAGAAAAGGCTGGTGAGAATGTGAAGAGCTGTTTCTGTGGGTGGTTAGTGCTTTTTTTTTTTTTTTTTTTTAATCACTGCTTTTTCTAGCAGGAAGACTCAGCAACAGATGTCCCAACCTTCACGCTGTGCTGTGAAGAACACTCACGTCCAACCACATACTGTATATCTGACTCTATAGGAGCAGCCACCCAAGGGCATCCTGGCGGCCAGAGGGTTTAAGACGCTTTGTAATTGCAGTGTCCCTGGTTTGAGTTGAGCTGCAGTGGTTTGCCACGTTTCATCCCATCTCATCTCTCTCTCTCTCTCTCTCTCTCTCTCTCTCTCTCTCTCTCTCTCTCTCTCTCTCCCCTTCAATTTCCAGTCTAATCTCCACTGTCCACTATAATAAAAGAGGCTCCATGTGTCAAAAGGAGGAATTTATCTTTTGTCTTTTGCCTTCATTTGAAACTGTGACAGTTCAGAGAGACAGGAAGTGCGAAGACAGAGAGAGAGGTTTCATGGTACGCTCCCAAAACCTCTCAACCAGACAGCAGCTGTTTGTGATCACAGGATTCTTACTTTCAGGGTATCGGTGAAATTGAAACGATAACAAGTGACAGTCAAAATATTTCAGGAGCAGATCCTCACCTCGTTACTGTAAAACACAGAGTTTTAGTTTTCTCTTTTTTTTTTTTTCCTATTCATTCAACAGGTGGGAGCATCGCCGCTGTCTGTGTAGCTTCGATGTTGTGTCAGAGCTGTAATGATTTTGGTTCATCCCACATGTAGTATTTCATATGTTTGTTTTAAAGACAAAAGGCTAATGAGGCCCTTGACCTCAAGCCGACTGCTCAGAGCTGTCGTCGTCACGTTGTCATGTAAATTCTGTTGCCTCTAGTTCAATATTCGACTTTGTGTGTGGCGCGTTGCCATGGTCATGTATTAATAGTGGCATCGGTGAGAGGAGATGAAGCCGCTGATGATGCTTAATTTCAAGCTCTTGGAGGAGAGGAGAAACACTGTGGAGGGACCAAACAACAAGGAGAACTGTGAAGTTTTGCCTGACTTGCATGATTTTATTTATGTTTTGAAAACTAAAAGCTAAATCAGCTGTGCAAGATGCCAAGAATGTCTCCATATTGTCATAAAGGTGGTGTAGAAACAATCCTTACAAACAAAAAAACCTTTGGTCCCACTTGATTGTCAATATGCGACAAGTGTGAAAATCCCCCAAAATGCAGAACCCTATAAACTTTGAATTTGGCTGCTCTTAACAGTGGACGTTTAATACTCCAGGGTTTGATAAGTGCCTTTGTGCTATTCCAGTTCCCCTGAGATATAAATGCTTTCCCCGACATCTAGTGGGGGAATCTAGGCTAATACTGCTCCATATTGAATCTGTCTCTCTGCCCCCAGAGAGCAAACGCACTTTTAGCAGACTCCATTGTGCCAAGACTCCTGTCCCCTCCCATGGTCTCGCAGAGGTTTTTTTTCTTCTTCTCTTTTTTTGTGTCCTAAGTTACTTTATAGCTGTAAGTTGGCCTTTATGTCTAAAACCAGGTCCCTTTCTCACAGGATGTTACTTTTCTTTCCCAGAGTAAAAAAAAATCATCTGTGTGAACACAGATCAGCATTGCTGATCATTAGACTGGGAAACAGAGAGCATACAAGGTGACATATACTGCATGCTGTATGGTCCCATACGTACGTAGAAAGATGTTTCAAGATTTTAGCCAAATGATCGCAATATTGCATATATTTTAATATCTGTAGACTGTCTTTTGTGGAGGCAGTTTACCCTTTTCTCATTACAAAAGTGCGGCAAAGACAAACAGTCCTTTTTAAGACCTCTGAAACCATATTTAGGCGGAAGGAGGCATTTTTCCGTTACGAGATTTTGCTGCACGTTGTAGTGTTGGTAATGTACTCGCACATGTATATCATAACATCTAATAACTTATCGTTTTTAGTTTTGTTATTTCTATTTTACACAATTTCCTGCCACAAGCTTTTTTTCCGTCACTATTCATTAAACAGGAAAAAAATATAGGACTCTGTGCCTCAGGGTTCATCACTCTGTCTATTTCACACATTAGGATTTGCCACTAACCTCTTGACCCTTTGACGTTTGTTCATAGGCTGCTGGGTAGCTGGTGTGTGTATTTATAGAGCAGGTTTAACAAAACAGATCCACTGCTCTTCTTTTTACAGAGGCAGTGGCGGTCGGAGCTTTCTCACGGTTGCTAGCGCCTCTGCAATCGATATCCACCTCTCACTCATCTCTAGTTTAATGTATGGAACCGCTGCTTTATAAATGCTGCCAGCTTCACTCAGTGTTTTTACTTTGTGGAAGTCGGCGGCACAGTTGAAAAACTTAACGCAAAATCTCACAAAGGCAAATACCGAAAATATGTATGGTGTGAAGAATAGTTTTTTTTGGGGCTCATGTCTGACAGGAATGATTGGCACTGTATACACCCCATGTCAGATGCTGATAATCTGCAGTTTAAAGGGATAAGCTGCAGCGTCTGCGTTGAGTTTACAGCAGGGTTGTAGGTTTTTGACATGCTTTTATTACGTTGAGTTATTACGAAAGACGTGCCGCTGAGAAGCTTGATTACGTCATGGTTTTAACGTCAGCCTGTTAAAGCCCTTTTTGGAGGGTCATCATGGTGCTCTGTGTAGATTCTGTCAGATTGGCTCTAATTTGTGGCACTTAACTGCTGTTTTTTTTTCTTTCATTGGCTACAGACACAGTATAAATGCAATATCACAATATTTTTGCTTTAGAAAATAATTACCCAAGAGTCAGCATTGTATTTGTGAGGCTGTGTGTAGTTTGTTTTCCTTATGGAGTAGTCAGGTGAGAGAAGAAAGTGACACTGTGACACTGTGTTACATTACACTAAAAGGAAACTTGTGACACTCAGGCGTAGCTGTCTTTGCCAAGGAGCTCCAAGAAGGCAAGCATCATTTTAACCTTTTCAGAAAGACCTCAGGTTTCAGAACATGGACAGTTTCCATGACACGGGACCTCTTAAAGTCTTAAAGTGATACTCTACGCAAAATCTTCTAGCTGTTCTTTCCTCAACCTGTGTGTTCGAAAGGTGGCAGTAAAAGGGTTTTTGCTTTGACCTTCACTTGTAAACCTGGTTTGAATTTACATCGGTTACAGTAATTTCCAACAGTGACCAGGTGCCACACAAGAAACAAATAAAAGATTAAACTTTAATAAAAAAGACTGCTGCAACATTAATTTCTTCACACTTCTTTCCCCTCAGTGTTTATGTTTCTCTGCTTCGAGCCCCCCCCATCAAATTCCTATGATGCCAGATTAGGATGTTTTTGTTGATGCAGCACTCTTGTTTTTGACATTTAAGCTTCTTTTAGTGGTTGATCGGTGTCATCTGCGAATCGTGCTGATAATTTCCTCACACAGCCAACACAGCTCCACTAACCTTTATGTAAACCAGGGACATGATAAGCAATGGCATCACTTGTTTTTCACTAACATGTATGTCTTATTTTAAAGCAGATGTTAACACTTGTAGGCAAAGTGAAAGAAACAAATCCTTATCCACCCCATGCAGATAGACACAGAGTGTGAGGCATATTGGTGATTCATCTGATTGGGTCCACAGCTTTTCTCCCACCCCGTGTTGAACACCGGTCAGATACTACCAGGCCTTTGCAAAAAGGTGTCTCTATTCGGAACAGAAACTTACTTCATGATGTCGTTGTTAAAATATGATTTAACTGCCTCCCAGGAGAGAGAGAAGGCATGAGTGGGCGAGCATGAAAAGCCAGTGAATACAGAGCTGAAACTAAAATTTATTTGGTACTTATGTGAGGCTTAGAAGAACGCCTGTGTCTCTTAAGACCTCTCCTTAGAAGCTGCTTTGTTATTTTGCTTGAGGCGCGTAACATTTAATGAACAACCTGGTGATCGCAGCCTTCATTTAAAAACCTAGACGCCCACAGCCACAGGTCCCTTATGAAGATTAATTGCCATTTGCTGTTAATTCTTTGGTAATTACGCAACATGTTGGGCTGTACATCAAGTAGATGACTAATGTCAATGGACCCCATGTTCACAGCAGGGCATTATCTATAATAAACATGCACCTTTTTTAAATATATTTCTAAAGCAAGCTGTTTTACCATTGTGACACAATACAGAAACTTTTTGCATCTACTTGCTTTATTCTTAATAGTATCAATCTGCATAAGGAGAACACACCCAGTTAGATGTAAAAAAAAAAAAAATAGCTATAGTTGTTTATTCTTTCTTTCTGCAGTTTGGTCTGCAGCTACATAAAGACTATCTTTCTTTTATTTTTGTCCATTCTGTATCATCATCACATCTTCCAGGTCCCAATCACGCTGGCATGATCAAATGGAAAAAAGGAGCCAGATGTTCCAGTGCAGTTTGTCAAAGTGAAAACATAATCGTCAGGTTTTATAGGTTATGTTGTGCTGGAAAGCAAAAAACATTGAAATGGTGAATATTGTTTAAAGGCAAAGTAGAAAGTATTCACAAACAGTTTAAATACCTCAAGACTGACGGGTTTAGAGCTCTTTCTCACCTACTTTGTTTGATCCAGACTTTTAAGCTCGACCTAAAGGTGTGAAGCTTCCCCTGAACCGCGGTCTGAACGAGACAGCCAGACGCTAAAGAGTTTGTGTCGGTCCAGATGAAATGGAATGGTGGTTCAGTTAGTTTCAAATGTCAAAACATTTTTTTTGGATGGCTCGGTTTGGAAGTCCTGTTGGTCTATCTTCGGATCTGGAAAAAGGAAAAGATAATGCAACAAAACAAAATGAACCTTAGTAACACACAGGGAGAGGAGGAGACTAATATTTAATTCTAAGTATTACAATGGTGGCAACCACATGATTTCGTGTGTGTGTGTTCTTTTTTTTTTTTCTCCTAACATTCAAACTGCAATTAAAAACACAACCACGCTGGCGTTAGATACACACTTGTTTACAAACCAATCAAGTACGGGTGTAGGGAGATGCAGCTAACGTGGGTGATGACGATGTGACAGAGATATGTCATGTACACTTTCACTTGGTAACCACATAGTTTCGGGTGTGAAAAGGCCTGAAGAACCAATACTTTGTGGGAAACCAATCAGTCATTGCTTCCTCACAAAGTATTGGGACACGGGGCTCGTTTTACTTGGTTGCTGTTGACAGTTGGTCCCCATTGCTGGATCCTGTAATTCAGTTTCTGACTAGTATTATTATGCTGAAAACCTAATGGCACAGACTTCGGGCTCCGGGGCAGGAGGGCATATGATAAGCAATAATTGGTCTGTGGGGCATTTGAGTGCACTTAATGGTTAGTGCCCCCAGACCTAGTGCCACTCCTGTAAAGTCTAATCTGCTGTCATTATTAGCACCGAGTGCTCACTTTGTCCTTGTGTCTCAGACTTGTGATTTTTCTGCCTTCATGCAGGCAGAATGATGATTAGGTTTATGGTCTGTTTGCCTGTGCACCATGGCTTAACTTGACAAACAATCCCTGTATACCTAAGGGCGCTTGTACACATCGGCCTCCAATATGCACTCGGATTAGATTCTCAGTTCCAGGAGACGATGAAGGACTTTGTCGAATAATCAGTTACTTGAAAACATAGTCCCTTGAAAAATATATTTGGCTTTTGAGCACTGTCTACTTTCACAGCAGAGCCATGTGTGACCTGCTACAAGCTTTTACAATTTTTTAAGATTACATTAAGCTAAGTGGGTCTAAGTAGATAGAGATGAAGGCGAATAGAGAGAGAAGAGGAGTCTTGCTGCTGAGAAGATGCTTGACTTCATGGTGTTTGCACTTTTCATGTTTGTTTTTTCCACTGAGCACATTTTTTTTTTTTTTTTTTGCGTGAGACTATTTCTGTTTGAGTGTTCTGTTCTGTTTGAATTTCCCTAAGGCTATAGGTACAAGTTAGGAGGAGCAATGATTATTTACCCTTACCCTAATTTATAGGTGAAAGAATTATGCACAAGTTGGACAAGTAAATGAAAATAAATTTTAGATTGCCTGTAAGGAGGTGAAGAATCTCGCATGGCAAAGCCATGCTTGTTCACTTTTTTTTTCAGTTTTGCCTCAGTTTCTCGCCACTACTGTATTCTCAGTTGGAGCGCCTACTTCTAGCCTCAAGTTATTACTAACGCCCTTCCTATTGTTTGCCTTAATGGAGCCAGAGACACAACTATAAATCAGTGGGCAGGATCTGGCCTGGACCCCTCCTATGAGTCAGTCTTGGCCCTCTGCTGGGAAAAGTTGGCGAGCTTGCAGTGTTCTTATGTAAATGCAGCTAAGTCGTATGCTTGCAAAGAAGCATGCAGAGCACTGGTTATACAATATGCATGGCAGCGTTTCACCCATCCATAACCATATCGTTTTCCGATGCAGGGCTAGTGCTGCTAATCGTTCCCTCTCTCTATTCTGTATACGTGGAAGCTACGAGTAGCATCTGAAATTAAATGACTCAGGCAAACCCACAAGTCTCTACAGTAAGTGATAGTGATGTACATCAGCTTTCACAGTGACGCGTAGCTTTAATTTGGTAAATCCAACCAGTCAGAGTTTAAAATGTTATTTTTGTAGGTAGTTGCTGTGTTATTGTTGGCGTCAGAAAGGAGAGCACGTGGTGAAACAGCAGCAGCCTCATAATATTGCAACTTCACTTCTACACGTTGTGTGTAGATTTAGTTTATTGCACTGTGAATCGGCCCAGAGAACAGATATCTTGAACGTGTGGTCTGAATGAGAAAATGTAGGACAGCTGGGAGTGAGTATTAGAAAGTGGTGAAGTTCTGGACTCCTTCCATCCAAACCATGCCACATTCTGGGTCTTCCTCCACTTCTCACACTTCGTACTCTTTTTTGTTTTTTTTGACATTACCTCATTCTCATCCTATATATTTAGCATGTCATACACATCCCTATTTTGTGTGGGACATAATGGACGCATATATAGAAATTGGTTCCATGTAGTTATTTTTAGGATGCTGTGGTCCTCTCAGAAGATCCTCAATTACCCCTTCCTTCCCTCTTTTCCACGTCTTTCTCTTTTCCTCTCGTTGCTGTCTGGGTTTGGCTCCCATCTCCTCCGCACTGCCTCTCTCCTTTGTCTTTGCCCCTCAAGCGCTGTCAGCTCAGGGATTCTCTCTCAGTTCACTTCTTATTTAGGTTAGACGTACTCAACTGTCATGGCTTCCTCCTTTGATCAGCGATAACATTTAAAGGCACAGTTTCCGACCACACTGCCCAACCCATTTTACACTTGTTGGTTTGCAAGTAGATCATTAACTGGGGTGTTATCCACATATATCCGTGCCAAGATCTTCTTTTTATTTATTTATTTTTCTTTTTAGTTGCCAGTATAGTTGCCGATATAATTTTTTTCAGGTTTTAGATAGTTGTACACTGTGTCAGTCAGCACAAACTAGGCAGGGGTTAGTCAGTGAAGTTCTCCTACCTGTGAAATGGTGGCGATCCACCAATAATACATGTGTTTCACTGTGGCAAGACTGTTGCAATACTTCATTGTTTGTGTTGATTACAATGTTGGATTTGTGAATGTGACTCTGCATCTAGGAATCATATTCATATATGTGTCGTATATGAGTGGTGTGTGTGTGTGTGTGTGCGCGCATGCTTGCTTGCTACAGCGTGAATGGATGTGTGTGTTGTTTTGGTTTTCGGATTTGTGGCTTATCACACATCCCAGCTGTTCGAGAATGCATTGTTCTTTGCGCAGGCAGGATTAAGAGGCGTTTCAAGGAAAAACAAAAGTCACACCAGAGCCGGGCGTTGAAAACAGACTTTTTCAAGCTGTAAACAATACAATGTATGTCAAGTGCTATCAATTGAAGTCAAAATTTAAACAAAAATGGGTACGCTTGAATGTGGACATTACGCTGTCTTCAGTAGTGAGATTTCTCCAGGCTACCAGGACTCACAACCTACTAGGGTGTGTATTTATCTAGTCCTCCATGAATATTGAAGTGTGTGTTCGTGTCTGTCTGTTTGAGTATGGTTAACTGTAACTTGTGCTGTTTCTCTATTGACTTAGTAAACACACACACTGAATAGAGCCCTGTTTCCTTTTCACAAAAAAAACATTGGGAGTGTTATCAGTTATACTGTTACTTTAAACTTTAAAAATTACCTGTTTTTATACTGGATTGGAGCCATGATAGACTGCTTTTTGTTTTTGCACCAAATCTGCATTAGCTGGAGACTGGCTGTGAACGACTGACAGCGGTGTGTGTGTGTGTGTGTGTAGGTGTGTAGGTGGCAAACAGACTGTGCATTTGGCCCAGAGAGACGTTAGCGGCTCCCTCAGGCTTCGGACTGGGTGGGGTGGGGCTCTTCCCTCCCTAGCAGAGTGGTGTGACCAGGAGGAGCATGGGAAGGAGAGACACCGGGAGCGAGCCAGTGTGTCTGTTTGTACTGCACGAGTTAAAGTGAAACCGTACACGTAACTTTTGTATCTCTGCAGGTGAGACAGGCTGCTCCAACAAAGGCTTCTGGATGCGGTGTCTCCTGCGGCTCAGGTGAAAGGTAAGCTGAGCTCTCACCCGGCGGCCCACTCTTTAATGTCTTAATAATGCATACGCTCACTTAAATTGGCTAACTGGGTGTTTAAGCTTCATTTAATCGATTGGTTTGCATCTGCACATTCACGCATTGCAACACAAGGTTATGGTTTCATTTGTGAACCTGTTTTCTCTCAGGCATCAGTCTACTTTCAATATTTGACACAAAAAGTACATTTTTACCCAGTGTTGCCAGGAGGGATAACTCACTTTCTGAGCAGAACAGACAATTAGGGCATGTCTCTTAAGGTGTGAAGTACATCTACTTTCTGTTTATGCCAGTTTTTATTACATCTACATGGCATACTTGCTTTCCGCAGCTATTTGATCAGAGCGTCAGCTAATCCCGGAACGATTACATTTTTGCTTCTGTAGTGACTTCTGCATTTCCATGTGAGCAGTTGTGTGTCTGTGCAGCAAATTCAGGGCACAGTGAAGCACATTGGAAGAAGAGAAACTGTTTGACAGAACTGAGATCAGCAGCTTACAGGGTGTGTCAGATTCATTTGGGTTAGAAGGGAGTAAATGTTTGGGGTTGCACAAGGACAGTTGGCTGCAGAGTTATACTTCAGAGAGATTCGCAAAGCCCTAAAACAGGCAGTTTGCCTGGAGCTCATGTTGATCTTTCATACAGTGGCACAGAAAGTGTAATGACTAGTTACTATTTGCGTTTTAGGCCTCCTATCCTTAGTACACTGTGTATTTCTGTCTCTCTTGAAAGTGTACCAGTGTCTTTGTGAATGTTGGTTAGTTGTATAAACAATACTGGAAACAGTATATGTTGGGCGTAAAGAAGGTGGAAACCAGGTGTTGTTATGCTTTAGGTTAGCTGTAAAAAACTGTAATAATAATTTAATTTTGGTATATTAGTTGGAAATTTAGCTTTGCTTTTCAGTCTTAAGATGATAGCAGACTGTGCTTTGGAAGTTGTGGAAAGAAAAAAAAAAAGACCACTTGCCTGCTCATATCAGTCAGGAAGCGTTTGGATTCAGCCTTGCCCAAGCTGTTTATCTTGGCATGTGTTTGCAGCATGAAGACGTATGAGATTTAACAGCAAATTACACATTAACCAGGAAAAGTGTCTCAACCTGTACCCTGCAGCTCACACCCAGGCTTCTCACGTTCTTTTTTTATTTGTCTGCCTTGAAAGCCACACACACTCAGACGATCAGATTTACTGCAGATGCTAAGATAATGGTTGTAAATACTTTATAGTTTACATTTTTGTCACCTGACTGACTGGCTGTGCAGTTCCTTATCTGTTCGTTGTTCTGCTACTAAGGTTGAGTATTGTGGATATAATGTAGTGTCTATTGACTGGGCACAGAAAGAAATTCATGTACTGTGGGTCAACAGAGAGAGGATATCTTCATTTTTCTCTTTATATATAACAGCAGTCAGGACTCCAGCCTAACTTTGTCACTCGTACCTGACTTTTAGCATTTTAGAAGCTCCAGCACAAAACTTAAGGGCACAATTTTAATTGACAATCAACAAAACACATTCATATTCTTTCCATCTTAACTGTATCACTGATAAATGCTTAGGTGGTCCGCCTGGAAGTTAAATAGTTCTTTTTCAGCCCCGTAAAAATGCCTGAGCCAGTGCTGTCAGAAAGGGTAGGTGTTTGCCTTTTCCAACACCAAATGACCTGCATATTTGCATTATAGAATGTAGGAGCACGTCTACAAAAATGACTAAATGTTTGCAATGGTTGCAATGGAGCGCTGCCAACGATGAATCACTCCCGTTTCGTTTTTTTTCCAGTGAACCATAATAACAATTTCAAGTTAGTACTGTGATCATAATTTTACACATGTGGGAAGTGCTGAAAGAAGAAAACAGTCATATTCTATATTCAGTATCTCCACTAACTCAACTTAAACTTATTTTCACCTCTGTTTGATTAAATGGTAGATGTAGTGGTGGGTCTGTCTGTCTCTTTGTCATACACATCTGGTCCTCTGCTTACATGTTAAAACTATAGTGACTAAATAACAAAGGAGGCTTCATAGCCTCCATTACCTGCTAATTCAGTTTTAAAGACTGATTTAACTGGTCTTTCATGTGCACCTCTCTCCTTCTTGACAATGCGCTTACCTTGTGGAGGTCAGCACGTGCCAGATTTACAGTCGCTCTCTTTCTCCGCCCTATGCATGAGCGCGAACGTTCACTTTTGCTGTCTGGCTGGAATAGTGTTGTTTGGCTTGATTCGTCTCACTGTGCTTGTTTCCCTTTTTACAGAATCAGGGCTGTGTTTCAACACCAGATTTTTTTATTCATTGCACACACAGAACAGACACCAAAGGGACTGTGAGGAGAAATTTGCTAAATTTGACAAAAGGGTATTGGATTACAGTTGCATCTTTTCAAAAGGGAGAAAGAAGGTTCTGGGTTTGAACCTGACGGCGGACTGGCCCTACGTGGAGCTTTCTTGTTTTTATCCCGATTTTCATCTGGGTTTTCTCCAGGTCTTTAAAGCCATCATTCAGGCCATAGGTGTGAATGTGAGTATGAATGCGATCTGTCTCTATATGTTAGCCTGTGATAGACTGGCAACCTGTCCAGGTTGTACCCCGCCTCTTGCCCAGTGTCAGCTGGGATTGGCACCCAAAAGCAAAGCCCCCACAACCCTTCAAAGGATAAGCAAGTACAGCTAATGATCCTTACTTATAAGTGGCATCCTTTCCATCCACCATATGATTAGCAATCGGGTTAGAATAAGCCTGTGTCTCTCTCAGTGAAAGGCCTGGGAGCTGCTGACATGTTCTCTAAAAGTGTCCGTCTGTGTGGGCTTGACGAAGGGACAGAAAGGGGGCAGGTGGTAGACAAGAAAGAGGGAACTTGACAGGCTGTGGAAAGTGTTGATCTGTTGGCCTAAACCTTAATTACCATTTCCTAATCAGCACAGGAGCACAGGAACCGGGATGAAGTGAGAATGTGGCATAGTGATGAAGTCCACAGAGTTCACAGCGCAAGACAGCCATGGCATCAGTTGTGCAAATTTCACTTTTAAACACTTTTAAAAATAAGCTATATGCTAGTCTGTGAGTTATTCATCAAAGTTATATTCCATGTATGTTACATCCTTGAGTCCAATATATAATATGGTAATAATATATAAATAGATCAAGGAATAAAACCTGTTTTGAATTTGACTCAACAGAGCTTTGCAGATAACTCAACAAACCTGCTCCTCTAACTCTGGTCGCTTTAATTCCTCATAAAGATGAAATGCTAGACAAGAATGAGCTGTGAGTAGTGACTCTTCAGTCATTAGATCTATAGAAGAAGTCCCCCCTCATTACATTATGTGAATTTAGCTCATGGGCCGGATTGTGACAAGACTATCAAGTGACTGCTTGGACAAAGAGCAGAACTTGCGCTTTTGGGCAGGTTGACCCAATTACTTCCAATCCAATGTTTTACAAATCATGAGCAAGTCTTGCAGTGACAGCATCCATTCATCTCTGGTTTGAGAGCACCCAGCAACCCAATACAGAGTCGTCAGCCAACTGTTTTTTTGAAAGAGTTTCTCTTCTTTTCCCCCTACAAATGAGAAAGTTGGAGTCTGGTGAGAAGTGGTGTGAAGGTGGCTTGTTTTCTCTCTCAGCGTCCCTCGCTGGGATGAGAGTTTGAAGGAGTATCTCAATTTTATAGTGATGATTGTTGCCACTGCACTCACAAGTGTGGATTAAATATTAATTATTATTAAGTAATATTAAGTCAAATTAATATTAAGTATTTACTCATGCACTACACAGTGCTAGAAACTCTAATGTCTGCATCATGTAATCACTGCACTTTCTTTTTTGGTAGATAAAATCTGTAAGGATGTAAACAAGGTTGGACATTGTGATAAGTTCTAATACAAATAAAAATCTTTTTTTTCATATCATATTTCATATCATATTTTCTACAATATGTTGCTGTGTTGTTTTTGTTAATGTATAGGACCAAGGGTTACAGCTGAACAAGGCGTCTGCTTTTATTTGCACAAATTGTACTTTCAACTGCAATGTGATCTATTTAATTTGATTCAGTGCACTATTTTGACTGCTTACGTTTTTGTCGTCCAAGTTTATTTTCAGTAAACCGACAACGCACAGAGAGCACAGACATTAGCTCTATCCAGCCAGCAACATTCACCAATGCTATGTGTGCTAAATGTGCCTGTGTAGGTGTGTGATAGCTCAGACTCTGACTCATTTCAAAATTTACCAGGAGCCTTTTGCTTATTTTTCCCTTCATCCTATGCTTTTTTTCCCTCCAGATTGTTCATTCATAAAGTTATGCAGCTTCAGCAAAGGCCAGAGCTTTTGCTTAAGTTTAATGCTTTACTTTTAGGAAGCTTTTGCACCAGTTTAGCTGGCAATGCAGTTTTCTGTTCATACCCACGGTTTTTGTTCAGTTTTTAAAATGCGCAGGCAGTGTTTAGGCCCACTTCCACCTCTGGGTTAATGCAGCAGGTCTGTGTTGCTCAGCAGAGGTGCTATTGCAGAACTCACGACAGACAAATTTGCTTAAAGTTAACCAAATTAAATTTAATTTCAGAAAATATATTAGCCACCATTTATTCTTCTTTAGCAGCTGGTTGTTGATCAAATGGTTTCAGGCTGAGGAATCGGTAACGAGCTTCTGCCCTCTGCCTCCCGCTGGGCTGCTCTTTTCTTTAGCATCATTAATTAAAGCATCATTTATCCGGCACCTTGTCTTTTACCATCCCTTGCTTAATGACCCTCCTTCTGTCCAGTCAGGATAGCCAGCCTCCTTCTTCCTCCCGGCCCCTCACACCTCCTCCCTCTCTCTCTCTCTCACTAGCAGACAGAAGTCACTCCCCTGAGGACCGCACATCACCCAACCTTTAACCCTGGCTTAATCAGACACAGGCTCATTTTCTGCTCCTTTTTTATGTATCTGTTTCTCTTTCCACGTAACCTCCACAGCTTATGATTTCCCTTTTTCGCCACAGAGGTTTTCAGCTCTATAAAAAGGCCTCGTCATGATGTAACAGGGCCTTTTTAAATCGCTGCAGAGACTTGAAGTGGAGCAGGAGAAAGAATCTAATTTGCATAGGCCTTATATATTATTCAGGGAGCAATGTGATAGATAAAATTGGCTGATACATTGCTTTTTCATGCCTTGACTTTTCCAGCTTTGGGAGCGGAGATGCAGGACTGACATTTAGAGCTGAAGGTAAGGTAGATACGGCATGGTGTCACTTAGATGGGTACTTCCACGATAAACTGCTCTTTTGGCATATGAGTACAATAATGCGTGACCAAGACATATACTCTACTTTCATGTTTATGTAACCGTGGAAGGTTTTCTCATAGCGCCTCTTCTTTTTTAGCAACATCCTACTATGCTCTCAAGCAGATACATAGTGGAAACTGAGGGCAGCCTTTTTAATATAAAGTAAATTGCTGTTCACTCCTGCTGGAAGTTTGTTAGTAGTTTGGGATTGCTGAAGGGCACTTGAAAATAAATTGGACAGGGAGAACCTCTCCCAATCAGATTCAGATTTTTTTTTTATCAGCTTTGATGTTACCAGCCCACTTTCCTTAGTTAGTCATTATACTTTGAACTAGATTAATCCTTTCTCCACTATTGTGTTTACAATCCACCACTCTTCTGTTCTCTCTAACAAGTTATTGAAAAATAATGTGTGTGAGATAGCATAGACTCACAAATTGTCAGAAGCAACACATCTTAATTATAATATTTGGTCTAATTCCCTCACCATTAGCGCTTTTATCCAGCTAATGTAGCTCTGCTGATGTCGCCGAACAGAAAATGAAAGCTGCCTCGCGTGCTATTGGTATTATTTTAAACAGCTTCATTGAAAAACAAACTATTGGCTTGTCAATCACATTCGGTCTTGTCACGTCACTGTTTTGGGCGATGTTGGCTCACAAGCATGATGCTATTTGCACTTTACTCAATGGCCACATGTCTCGCTGTTAAAAAGCATTTTCTGAATGTTACATACAGAAGCTTAAATGTTCACAGAAACTGACAATGAAACAGCATGCTTGTCAAAAGGGAGCAGAGGAATATGCACTTAAGCCTTGTATTGTCTTCACTTTTGGGACCCTTCTGAAATAAAATTTTACTTCATAAACCATTAACATATATTATTGTCTTTATCACAATTTTAAACAATAGATATAACATATATGCTTAATGATTGAAATCAGTCTCTACTAGAAGACAATTAACAATGGAAGTATGATTTGTTTTTGTGTCTTCCCTCACTGTGGCTAGAGAAGCTGGGGTCCTGGGCACATGTTGTCTCCTTTAGATGTGCAGTGTCACTAGTGCCTTGCCTAGCTTCTCAAGGAAAAAAGTAATCTTCTTTGGAGCTTCCTTTGGTTCCAGTCTGGGTTGATTGACATCCAGATTATAAATTCATTATAGGCTGAGCCATCCAGCTTGTTGTAAAAGATCATGAGTGGCGACTGTAGTGTTCTTCTTTGACAGCTGTGGCAGACCAGCAGCTTGTCTAGAGTTGTCTACCCCTCCTTCTGGTAGTGCTGAAGTCAAGTATGACCTCTGGCTTACGGTCCCCCTGGCTACTTATTGTTCCATCCCTGTGTAGAGTGCTCATGACCCCCTTTTTTTTTTTGGTATGTAAGATACCAGGGCAATATTGGCCATGAACATAAAGTTGGAGGAATGGACTGGCCTGACAGAGGGTAAAGACGTTGGGAAAGTGAGAGCAAACAGCTTCTCTGTGCTTAGATTATAATAGTGTAACGTTATCTGTGTGTGTGTGTGCGCATATCTGTGTGTCTCTGTGTGTATGCGGGTCCGACTGACCTGAAGACCATATGAAGGATGTAAATGTGTGGGGTATAGCTGCAGCATGTGTGCTCAAATATTTTTTTTTTGTTTGTACATGTTTATCATAGAAAATAAGCTAAGGCCATTGAGTTTAAGGTAGAAAAAATTATAATTCTACCATTTTCTTTTTCTTGTAAAAATTTGAAACGGGTCAATTTGACCTGAATACCATACATGGGTTAAAGAAACGTGCAAAAGAAGCACATTTTTGTAGGTTGTAGGATGTTTTTATAATGGTGTTTTTATTACCTTGTTGTCACTATTTACTGCAAACCTTAGCCTAGACAGACCGGCCTAAGGCTGGTTCTCACGCACAGCCACCCCTGGCCTGGATCCGACAGTACAGACAGCCAGCTGGCTTCATCTGTGTACCGGTCAAACATGGCTCCAGTGTGTGGCATTGGTGAAGAGTAGAGGTTCCAGATTTATTGAGAGAGGGGAACATGAGTGCTTCATCAAAACAGTTTAGTATAGCAGGGATATAAACTCTGAAAGTGGCTAACACATATTTGTCCAACTTCATGGTACAATACAAACATGATACAGATGAATTTCTAAATAAAATTACTCTACATTGAGTAGTGAGGTTGGTGGTATCTCTGCCGTGTTGTAGAGGAGCGATAGCTTTTTTGCACTCTGCTGTTTTCGTGAAATATCAGATTGTGTGCAAAGGAGATATCGGATCAACAAAATACAAACACACACACACAAGGCCGAAATCGAGATAGTTGAGGAGATCCTTTTTGATATGCAGAATTTGTTTTGGATCTCAGCTTGTGTTTTTATGTAGCCCTGTCTCAGGCTCTCAGGTTTTCAGATGCATGTTGGTTAATCTTTTGCACACCTACTTTTCACCCTCAGGCTGAACCAGACTCTGAGACCATTTCCCAGCCCCTTGTAGGGAAGCCTAGGTCTCGCTTTCACACTATGTTTGCCTTGCTCATTCCCTTTGCCCTGACAGACGCCTCTGTCCTCAAAGAGACTGACTGTGTGTATGGAGGGAGGTCAGATCTCCTCCCAGTCTAACCTGAGCCACAGGGAACAGAGGAGGCTCTCTGCCCAGTTGATGAAATCTCAGCCCCTCTACCTCCCCCCAACACTCAGGTCACAGCTGATAACCTCTGACAGCTTTCCTAGAATAAATACAAGCTGAAATGCTCCATCAATTAAGCGAGACCTTTGAAGAAAGTTAATAGATGGTAATAGAAGAGCTACATGTTGTACAGCTGTCGACATCACTGCAGCATCGGGGAGGGGCATGCTGGGTAGAACAAGGTGGTGGAGATTGTGGTTGCAAAGGCATAGCAAAGATTTACCCTTGTTATGGACCACCACAGTCCCTGCACAACAAGGGGGGTTTCCTATTTTAAGCAAGATCAAATGGGAAGTCTGGCTGGAAGGCATTTTCTCCATGTGAGTTCCTCAAAATATACCTGCAACCCCCGCAAGACTGAGAATAGAACAACTAAACCACACATCCTCCCACAGAGTGTCACAAAATTAGACTCCTGTGTCTCCTCTTTAAAGAGTAACAGTAGACCTAGTTCTGCCTTCTTCATGTTCTCTTAGAGACAGTTTTTGATTTATCATGTGTTTTTGTTTAGTTCAATATTGAGTTTACTTTAGATAGATTTTTAGATGTTAAAAATGTCAGTGCACAACAGTTTCTAAAGCTTTTTCTCCCGTTTCCTAGTGAGGACAACAGCTATAACATCTTGGTGGAACTGTGAACATTACTTATTTCTGTTGCCTAAGCTTCGTAAAGGCACTTCCTAACACTGCAGCGCTGCGTGTTTGATTCATGTGAATGTACTTATGTGTTACTGGGTGGCTTTGTAAATGTCTTGACTTGAATTTTGAATTATTTTAACCATGATGTTAAAGTGCCATGTCAAGTTTGGGAATCGTTTGTTTGTTTTGTAGTTGTATAGTTTATTTTTTAATGCTTTATATGGGAATTGTGTTTGCACCCATAATTTTCATTTTCTTCTCATTTTTATTGATAAGGACTGCATTTGCAGAGAACTTAATTACCACCTGCAGCATTTTTGTGACAGATGTGACAGTAGCTGAAAAATGTCTTTGCATGAATGAAAAAGACAATTGAACGGGTGGATGTTGTGAGGATGAAGGTGCTGCATGTGAGCAGTCCTGCTGCAGCAGTAGAAGAGGCAGTGGTTGAAATGCACCGCACGTGACCACATGGAAGAACAAATGTCTCCCTGCTGTACCATGTAAAGGAAAAACAAGCAGCCTGTCTGCTACAGTATGTCTCAGTGTTCATTGTTGATACACATACTGTATTTGGCGACTGCCTATTGGTGTATATCTAGGTCATACAGCCATCCATTAGTCCTGTCGTCACTGGAGACGGGGGGGTTAACAGGGTTGGGGGTGCTGAGAGAGGACAGATGGAGTGATTGAAGGATGGAAGGAGTGTCTGGACTTAATCTGTGTCATTATATTAGCAACAGCTGTCTTGATGTGGGCTGTCAGTGTTGCAAGGCTCTCACTCTCACACACACAAGCTGAGCACTTACTGCAGTGGGCGCACACAGTATGTGTGTTTCCTCATTTTTATTAGGCATATTTATGTTGTATATTTGTGCAGAGACTGAATGTGTGTCTGTGTGCTTCACTACGACATCTCCCAGTGAGCAAAGGGGTGGCAAATGAAAATGTAGTAAAGTGCATCAGTCAGCGCAGAGCTTGTTGAATTATTTATATCCCATGTAGCTCCTGGAAGTGCAGTAGCAAATGGCCACGAGTGAGCTGAGGACGTGTAACCAACCCTTCACAACCTTTTTTTTTTTCTTTTTTTAATTGCAGACCTCTTTTCTATCGACAGTGTTGTTGCTGTAATGTAAGGCCAACACACATTGTGCACTTTGTCTCCCCTCCTGTCTTCAGAGGAGACACTGTCAATCTTTCTCAAACTTGATGTTGTTTATGCAATATGCAGTTTTTGTGGAGCCATGGGGAAAGATGTCGCACAGACAAACTGTGCCGCTTCATGGTAATTATCACAAAATAGCCTGTCAAGCAGAAGTAAGTAACTTGTTTAGAAATGACTTTTAGTCGTATTTGTCTCAGTATTCTAAAAGTAGTTCATGAGACAGATAATTTGTGAGAAAAAATCGGACTCTTCTGGCTCCATGTGCTGCCTCTAAGGTCATTTGACAAGAATCCATTGCGCCCAAAACCTCCAAACAACTAATCGGAACAGAATATTTGACAGAGCTTCAGTCGCTGCCCCTGTACAGGTACCACTCCACCAGGAACGTGCTAACTCGGAGCTGACATAATGGCGGTTAAACAACAACCAAGCAGATGACGCAGCAATGAGAAAACATTTTATACGCAAGATAGGTAAACAGAAGACGAGCAGTAAGGCTGGGTGTTTTTCATTACGGTGCAACATTGTGAGATAATAGTAAAAGCAACAAATAATTGAATCCAAGGGGAGCCATCAAATAAATATCTAGTCCTGTCTCATTTGACATACTGGTTATAATTGAAATCTCTCTCTCCCCCTATAATGAAATACGTTTTGTGTGTGTGCGTCTGCAGAGAGACTTAGGGGGAAATGACAGCAGGGACAGAGGGCACAGGGGCCAACATGAGTGCTAAATCAGGGAACTTAAACTCCATATGACATTTGCTGCTTTAAATAGCAGTAGTGTTGAGTGATCGGGTGTCAGTGTATAATTTAGGATTATTGGACATTGTTTAAACCAAAACAAGTGGCCTTCTTTTCAGTGGGAACTGAACTGAAAAACTACACACTGAGTCGACCTCATTAGTCTTTGAGCTGACAGACAACAAAGTTGCACTTTCCAGGAGTGGCACACACTCAGCCTCGTTACTCTGCGTGATCATGGAGATGTTGTAAGATATCTAAAAAATCTGAAAACAGTATCTGTTAACCCTCTGTCCCTCCTGCAGTGCTGCATTGAGATTGCTGATCTTATCTCTTACCGCTAGTGTTTGTGAAACATTATTATATAACCAAGGCAATGGCAATGTGTGTATCGCATGATTGGCTATATTTGCATTGAAAATTAGGACCAGCAGAGAGAGTTGAAGACAATGAAAACAACATGGTCTTAATGTTACCAGCACAGACTACAAGGCATATGACGAGAGTTTGGAAAAAGTTTCATTTTCTCCTGCCGCTCACTGAAGCATGAATTCAGACTTTTCATGTTGGGATTGTTTTCAAAAAGCACAGTTTTTGGCCAAGATTACTGTCAGCCACTTGCATCTGAAGCCCAGCCTTGTGTGTCCCTGAGAGAGACTGGGATTTATGCTAGTTAGATCAGTCAAGCATATTAACAGTATACAGGTCAGAACATGTTGACATGTTCCCCTCCGCACACCTCCCTCTGTTTTCACTGCCTCCCTCCTCCCAGTTGGCGTAATGATAACTAAAAACGAGCATGCCCCACATGACAGCAAGACGAGTGCTTTCACCTCGACAAGGTAACTGGGTCAGATGCGTTTGTTGTTGTTGGTTTTTCCCCTGTCCTCCTTCTCGTAGTTCAAGGTCAGTGTGTGACAGGGGAATGTGTGTTATTGACTGGCCTGGTACTGCTACGTCACTGTTATCTTTTCCACAAGATGTTCCTATCGCTGGGTAAATATTAGCCTCGCACCTGTGTAGCATGACTGTGGTTAAAAAAAGTTAATGTTAGCTTAGCTTGACGAACTTCAGGCACGGTGCATTGAGAGTTTAGGCACGACTGTTTTCAGTATTAATAAAAGGTCAGTCAAGGGGTAGAATGGCTGCGTAGAATTTCTCATTGGATAGGTTCTTCTCATATTTTCTCAGTTGTCAGTATATATAAATCAGATTCAATTTTCAGCTTCTCCCAGCCAGGTCACAGAAGGTGAAGTCTCACTAGTGAATGCTTGATTTCCAGCTTGTTATCTGTATTTATGAGGGCTGCATTGGTCGCTCTTATATATCTGAATGGCCTTTAGCTGTTGATGTCCAGTTATGTATCCCCTCACAGTGTCACCTTCTATGCTCATGCTGCGTATTCTCTTACATCTGTAAAGGCCAACGCTGAACTCCTTCAACTCAGACGACACAGCAGCCAAATGTTCAGATTTATATTTGGACATTAAAACACCTCCAGAGTGTGACACGTGCTCTTTAGTCTTGAACATTTTAATGCATATCAGTATTGTAATAAAACCGGTAATATTGGTTATAGTTTGACTTTGTGAGATAGACCACCCCTGATGTAGTCAGAACGTAACTCAAAGTACAAAAGCTGGTGTTTGTGTGTGTGTGTGATCTGTGCGCTCATTCACGGGTGTTTGTGAGCAATGCGCACTAAATGCGACCTGCTCCTCCATTGCTGCTTGGGTTGGCTGGTTGGAGAGGAGCAGTTGTCCCCCTCTCCTTTGGCGCTACATCATGTGCATGTGTAATCCTCTCTTCAGTCTGTGGCAACAAGGAAGGCGCTCACACACCCACGGTCACGTACACACAACCACACGCTCACACTTAACACCTACGTCATTCAACAAACGCCACACAAACACACTCTGGGAATAGCCCAGTCACATGCACACATAACACAAACACACTAAGCATGCGTGGATTCCACACCCATGCTTAGTCTAGACTGCGTAATATGCTCCTGCACAGACAGTCTTCTTCCCAACAAATCCCGCCCTGCAGCTGCCAGAATCAGCTGTGATTGGCTTGTCCCCTAAGTCTGCCCACATCTGGACCCGCCTCGGGGGGCCTGCACTTTAAGTGGTATTAATTGTGTGTGT
Source organism: Scortum barcoo (assembly GCA_023238725.1). Taxonomy (NCBI): domain Eukaryota; kingdom Metazoa; phylum Chordata; class Actinopteri; order Centrarchiformes; family Terapontidae; genus Scortum; species Scortum barcoo. The sequence continues at coordinate 19,874,359 of CM041536.1, read as the reverse complement.
CTGTCCCAGTACAGTTTGGCATCCCTTTGTGTTTACTGTTGTGTAATGCTAAAGCTTCACGCTTTTTTTCCATGCAGCCTGAACCGCACTCAGCACTGTACCACACATGCACGCATGCACTGCAGCAATGGAAAGCTATTTATAGACCTGCCCCACAAGGAGAAATAAGGCTCCTTTTTCTGGAAGAATAAATTTACCTTTTCACTCCCATATCTTCATCATGCATAGCTGCCTCCTTGAAAGGACAAAGGAGCAGAGAGCAGGAGGAAGAAATGCACAGACGAGATTGCGAGATCACAAATGAGAAGGCAGTCAGGAGGTTCAAAGAATGAGTCACAGAGGCAGGCAGGGTAGAAAACGGACGGAAGCAGGGAGTGGTGTGACGAGTATACGGATGTGACTGTGCTTGTGTATTTTTAATGCATATATAAATTTATATAGGGAGGGTACAGTTTGTTAATCGCAAAGACTCCTCCAGCATCACATGTGGTTTCCAATTACAGGTTTAATTCAACATCAACCCACAGGATTTCACCTACGAGTACGTACAGTTTGACATACTGCACTTGCACCAGTATAATCACAGCTGAATAATGTGGGAGAGTCTAAAGATGAATCAGTCTGTGAGAATGTTCTATGAATGAATTTTATGTAACGCGCTGTTCTTGGATGTCGTAATTGAGGACTTGTGGGCGAGACTGCTCCGTAGGCTGAGAGTCAGAGGGTCTTGTCTACTCTGTGTGTTTGTGCAGTGAAAGAAAATGAATGGGATTATATTGATCTGAGCAGAGCACAGTGTTTCCGTCCAGACAGACCCAGGTGGTAACAGCTCTGCTCCATTAACCTTAGTGTTTCACCGTCAGCTCTGATTTGCTGTGATCAGCTCGCCACCCATTTGAACGAACCACAGTAGCGTAATGATCCGTCTGGAAACAGCCGTGACCCTCAGCATTTGTTAATAACACGCTATTAATAGTTTGCAGCATGTCAATAGTTCTAGAAAGCTCAGTAGAGGAGAAAACAAGGCATTATAGAGAAGAGATGTCGTTAACGGCGCACAGACTCAGAGGAGACTTAAAGTATTGACATTTCTGTCTTTACGTGCAGACTTGAACACAGTATGAATATGCAGTGTCTTTAATGTATGTGCTTGTGTCTGTCTCCCTTTTATGTGGGCATGATGGCTTGAAAATATGACTCTGTGCTGTTAGTTAACAACATCATTAAGATAATATTATACTGCAGAGCTACAGCTTGATCCTGCCCACGTCTGCAGCCGCTGCATTTGCCCCCTTTTGTTTGCGGAGATGTGCATTGCATTAGATGGGAACCTTGTGGATATCGAGGAAACAACTGAGGAAGTACCATTTTTTGGGGGGAATTTGAAGCTATTTGTGGACTGAAGCCCGTTGGTGACAGTGAGGATAGATGAGCAGTGGTTATGGTGGCAGGGGTCCTCTTGGACAGTGGGTCTCTGTGGACAGAGTCTGCACTATCTATCACATACTCTGACAGTGTGTAGTCTGCGCTGCTTGTCACTGCCACGCACAGTGCTGTTATGTGGACGGGCTGACATGTCTGCGTACAGTAGGTCTTTGTTGGCGTTGGAGAGGAGAGACAGGGCGGGGGGCTGGACAGACAGATAGATATACACAAGGAGAAGGAATGAGGATGGAGTTCAAGAGCTCAACAAGTAGGATCATATTCAAAGGAAGAAGAGCTACAAAGACGGGATGAATCACTTGAAATTTTTTGTATCCTGATATTGAATGAGCAGATTCATGCATGCAAAAATCTGGAAAGTAACAGTTTATTCTAATGACAATTTTATTTGTTCTGTTTCCTCCTTCCTTTCCCCTCCCTCCTTTATTCCTTCTGCGTCCCCCCTCCCCCCCTTGCAGAGGACGAGCAGGTTGTCAGGATGAAGGAGGAGAATTTGTTCCATCGGAGGTTTTCTCTGTGCCCCAATGCCACCTCCCCACCCAAAATTGACCCCCGCACCCTCACCCGGAACCTGTCTTATGGAGGAGACAATGACCTCTACAACCTCAACCCAGGTATAAAAGACCAGGAGGTTCAAGCTGACAAATGACATGTGAAAATGACAAAACAAATGATGACATTTTCAGTGATGTGTGTTGGATGTTGTTGATGATTACGTTGATGTTGATGATGATGTTGTTGTGTGTGAACTCGTCTTAGCAACAGCGTCTGTGAAATGATGGTGTGCTGTGCTATACTGTACTTATTCCATACAAATCAACCAACCTCAGCTGCTGCTTACTAGCTCCCTTTGGGGGGCTGCCATGCTTTAATTGTCTGTCATGCAGGTTTATTCACGGAGTTCATTTGTATGTGACTGTGTGTTGTGGGTTCCCACCAGGCAGTGAGACAGACAGGAACGGTCTCTCCATGCTGAGTAATGAACTTAGTCCTGCCCAATCACCAGGCAGCAAGGTAAGAACACAGCTCCTGATTGGGCAGCTGCTCAACAGCTCAATATAACCGACTCATTAGGTGAGCCCCTTGTATTAAATGATGCTTTTTTTTTTTCTTATGATCGCTTGCAGTGTTTACAACCTGAATTATCTCATTAGACAATTAGACAAACCTACAGTTGGGTCATGAAATATACAAGTATGTGATTTCCACCTTGTTAAAAACATTCAGTGCATTTTTTTTTTTTTTTATAGTAAATCAGCACTAACAAACCAAGAGTGGATCATGTTTTTTAAGTCAGGCACCAGTGTAATAATGTCATATAAAAACTGGGGGGTTTTATATGTCAGGGCCATGGTGGGAACTGTGTCTTTGGCACCACAAGCCATTTATTTGGCAACCCAGACCTTTTATGGTCCCCGGTGCTGCCTCTCTCGCTTATGTGGCATTAGTCCGAACAATCTGTGTCCATTCTTAAGTAATACTAATCAGGAGCAGCCGGTAAATGGTACCACTGGCAACCGGGCAGTCTCATCTTGTCTTGTCTCCTCTCCTCTTGTCGCTTCGCCTCGTCCCCTCAGTATTGTCTATTTATATGTGGAATAGTTCACAGACGCAGCTGCATCTCTGGCCTTTTGCCCTTTCTCCCATCCTGAAAGCCCCTACGGGACAATAGGACACTGAGCACAACATTAGCCTTGCATGTTGTTGTCTGTGCAGGGTTGTAGTAGTGTACTACGCTTTAAGAATGGCTTATTTAACATAGATCATAGATAAGATTAAATCCCTGTGTGGGCTCACCAAATAATATTTTGAGCCACATTGGTTTAGTGCATAAAGAACAAGTGATTATGTAATTACATGTTGCAGCAAAATCACAAATGCTACTTGTCACTGAGATCCTAATCTCTACTTGCTGATCAAAAGAGACCATCAAACAGTCTGTGCCCTTTGCTGCTTAACAGAGGAAGTCAGTGTGTTTGTGGTCATGGCACCAGGAGCAGGCGGTCAGCTAAACTGCCCAAAAGGGCGACCCTCCTGCTTCATATAGACTTGTGGCAGGTCAGATATGCTACGTGGCAAAGGGAACAGTCAAACAATGTGGTGTGCATAATGTCAGCGAGTCAAGTGAGTTAACTCTTGTGGCAGCACATCACAAGAGCTGACCGTTTACTGTTAGTTTAAAATGATTAAATGGGATGCACTGTTATATTATAAAATAGGATCCCAGAAGTGTTTTTTAAAGTTGTCATTGTTAATCATTAATTATTTGCTAAGAGGCAGAACTTTTAATCTGTACTTTCAAGATTTGGACTAATACCTTTCATTAAAGTCTCAAAAGAAGTTGTTATACTAAGCTGGTTTTAATATTAATAGTTAAAATCTCTCTTTTCGCTCCGACTATTTCCCTCCTGCAGTCTGAGTCCAGGATGTTTAATGATGTGGAGAAGGATTGTCCCTCCCCCACAGAGAAGCTGGCCCGGAAGGAGTCTCTCAAGGTACACATCACTTCCCTGTATTGAGAAAGTAGTGAAAAATGTGGAGCAGTATCATGCAGCTGGATTCATTATACAGTTCATATGACTCAGCTTTTCAGTACCTCTGTCGGTGGAGGATCAGTGTTTTAGATTTACATGATTTTAAATGATATTTTAAAACCCTTTTGTATTTTTTAAACAATCTAGATTGAATCACATTAATGATGACTGAGAACCACAGTATGCTCAGGCATGTTTGCTAGCATTAGTTTGAGTCTGCTTCCACCTAGTGTTGGTCCTCTGACCGGTGAGACCGATGACTCATTCATGTGTTATCGTTTGTTTCCTGTTTCACAGGTCCAAAAGCAGAATTACAGGCAAGAAAAGAAACGGGCAGCTAAAGAACTGTTTAGTGCACTAAAGGATCCCAGTGTTGTCATCATGTCCAACTGGCTGAAGGTGAGGATGTTGTCTGTTAGACAGAGCTGCTACGATGACACCCAGAATAATTATATGTCTCTGCAGTCACACAGACAGCAAGCTATTCAGACTTTGTGTCCTCTGTCATTTACACATTTCAATAATTATCATCCTAGTTGTAATTTGTGCATTCGCTGATACACACACTCAGTTTCACAGCGGAACAGTTCAGACTGTATCCATGTTTACTAAAACACAAAGTTAACCTTTTTACGCTTTGCATGTCAGTTCTGCAGTTTATTATTATGTGCAGTTGTCCCCTTCATGTTCTGTTACTATAATTCCCTCCTGTCTAAACCCTTGGCCTCCCTGTAGATCCGTGGCTCTTTAAAAGAGTTGGACCAAGCTGTGGTGTGCCCTGAAGCCTGGAGTTCTTTTGAGCTATAAGACTCCCGGAAACGGACTTTTGATCTATAAGACTCCCAAAACGGACCACTGGGTGGGCACCATCCTGCTCAGCGCATGCAAGCTGATTGAGCGACCCTCCAAGAAAGACGGCTTCTGCTTCAAGCTCTACCACCCTCTAGACAAATCCATCTGGGCTGTCAAGGTCAGACATGTTTGTAGGCTCACTGCCATAGAAACCCAGTTCATCTCAGTGAGAGAGACTAACATCTAAATACAACTGTTTGCTTAATACTTGGAATTTCTATTTTTTATATTTAGAAATGTAATTTCTCACTCTTTTTTTTTAGATTTAATGTTGTTTAATTCAGGATTGGAAATTTGTCACTTTAGTGCCTCCTAGTGGTGTTTATATATAGTATTACCATTCATGAAATGGTCAAACTAACACTTAAGTTGTGAAAATGGAGTTGTAGTTAATACTTGAGTTTTTAAAACAAATGGTTTAGCCACGTTGATGAAAAATGCACAAAAGCAATTTTGTCTTTGATTGTATTTAATTTCAGGTCATTTTGTAGTGTGCATCGATGCTCTATTTTGGCAGTGTTTTTATTTTTATCTTTTATTTTTATTCGGGTTGATCTTTCAACGATAATTATCCAGTTCAGTGTTCCATTATGCTGATAGCCCTTGAGAGAGCAATTTGTTTCTGTTGGTACAACATGACTAAAATGGCGTGAAGCGTGACTCACTGTCTCATCCATATGCTCAGGGTCCCAAAGGAGAGAATGTTGGCTCCATCACGCAGCCTCTACCCAGCAACTACCTGATCTTCAGAGCAGCATCCGAGTCCGACGGTGAGGCTCTTGTGTGTGTGTGGTTGCATCTTGTGCTTTCTGTCTGATGAGATCATTTTTACGAGCAGAATTTATTGAAGGTACGCCTTCTCTTCTCTAAAATGTGCTTGTCTTTCCAGGCCGCTGCTGGATGGATGCCTTGGAGCTGGCTCTCAGCTGCTCCAGTCTCTACAAGCTGACAGCCAAAGCTGGGAGAGAAGCAGATATTAGCACGTCTTCAGAGTCCTCCCATATACTCCACCTGCTGCAGTCTACCGCACTCAGTGATGCAGAGCTGCTCCAGTAAGTAAAACACTCATACATAAACTGAGACTCTGAGATATAATTTATGTCCAGCTTGAATTTATTAGCTGTTGCTGTTGGATGATCTATGTTTCCTGTAATCACAGTCTAAGTTGTTGCGCTTGCAATTTCACACACAAGACTGTTGCCATTTGTACCAAATACATGTATGCTGTAGTCATGATGGTCTAAAATGCAGTGTCTGTGATTTCTGATCAAAATCAGATCAAAATAACAGCTGAAGAAACATGGACTCCCAGAGGGATTCCTTGCTAAACTCGAAACACTGGGCCCCTCAATGCAATAAACAGGTTTAGCTGTGTTAGCTGTGTTTGCATCCTGAAAAATTCAGGACTCCAAAATCGTGTCCAAATTTAATCTATAACCATCAAAAATGTTTAGAAAAAACTAAAATGAAATGAGAAACTACTCGTGATTACCCAAGATAAACACTTTGAATTTATAAGTAGAAGGCTGCTTTAAAGAAAAATACATGTGTGCATTACTCTGTGTCTGGTTTTCCTGTGACTGTAACATTGAATCTTACCAGTGTCTATCAGATACAAATACACATCATTGAGGCTGTCATACAGACTTGTGAACATCAACAGTAAGAGCAGTATGTTCAAACATCAACTTTATGTAATGCTGTGACAACAACACAAAAGACAGCAGCAGCAGAAAGGAGAAATAGTTGATCCTGAGAATTTTCATATTCAAGCCTTGATGTTAATGGTTGCCCAGTTGCCCCAGGCAACCGCTTTGATTCATTGTGCAACATTTTATTTATTTATCTTGTGGCCCATATTAAAAATCATGTTTCCTCTCGTAAGAGTAATTAGCTGAATCCATCGGCTATGGCGTAGAATACAAAGTTAAGTGGAAACTTTTTAAAACTTGAGAGGTGAATCAAAGCTGATAAACAGACTTAAAAGTAATTAAAGTTCAACTGACACTAACAACAGACTCCTAACTTCAAAATAGAAGCGCATCAAAATGACTTTTCAGCAGCACTAAACTACATTCTCAAATACAGAACGTTTCCAGCTTTATAGCCTCTTTTGAACCATCGGGACTGCCTCTCATCTTGTAGTCTTGTAGGAGGTAGCTACTACAGAGTGCTGCAGCAATGACATGTTTTCATCGCCCTGGTTCCCACGACAAAAGGCCTACAGGATTTTTTCCAATGATTTCGGATCATTGCAAAGAATAAGCTCTCAAACAAAATATTTATATTATTATTATTTATAATACTTTCACTTTTTGTTTGGTAAGACCTTTACAAACAAACACAACTTTTATATTTTTTTAAGCATACATGTGAACACCAGTGGTAAAAAGCTAGCTTCAAAACCACTAAGCTTCGAAGTTGTAGTTTGATTTTGCACACTGACCTCTTCTACTAAAACCTTTCTTCTCTGTGACCTGATCATGCTAGTGATTACAAGGTTAGTTAGAATAGTTCGGTAAAGACTGTAAAGGGGGGCTCGTGAGTAGATGAGTTTCAGTTTTCAGTGTGACGAAGTATAATGTCCCAGAGAACCTCTGTAGTCTCGTGTATCCTCTTGTTAGCAACAACCTTTTTAAAGACACATAAGTAGCTTCAAAAATCCATTTGCTTTGAGACGAGGAAACCAGAAGTCAGAAATTGCTTACTTATTTGCAGGTTTTCGAGCTCACTCCAGCAGCACTTTGTAGCCACCCTGCAAATGGGAGTGCAAATCTGTAGTTGCAAGTCTGAGTGTTTCTCACGCATATGGAGAGAGAGGGAAAACCTAAAGAGAAATAAACTGTGTTTTTTTTATGGTGGTATGTTATTTTTCACTGATGAAATGTGGCGTATAATTAAACAGCAGCAGTATGATGTTTTTTCTCTTTTGCTGCTTTGCTTTTCCTTTCCTTGCTGCTCTTTTCCTTGCTTTTGATGTTGAGTGATTTGCCGTAATTTGAGTCTCATGTAATCCTTTCTTTTTATTTTTTTTCTTTCATTTGAACACTGGAGCCAGTAAACATCTAGTGGTCATGTGTCCTTTTGCTGAGTGAATTAAGTAGGACCTTGTCAGACTTTACTGAGCACCAAGCAGAATATTTATTAAAGATCGATTTGTGTCTGTCTCCCGTGCAGCAATTCAAAGACACTGCAGCGTTTTTTTAACCTGTCTTATATTTTGCTGACATTTACACTCCCCTTCAAAAGTATTGGAACAGTGAGGCCAATTCCTGTATTTTTGCTGTAGACAAAAAACATTTAGGTTTGACATCAAAAGATGAATATGAGACAAGAGACCAACATTTCAGCTTTTATTTCCAGGTATTTACATCTGGATCTGATACACAACTTAGAAGATAGAATTATTTGTAACGGAAAACCAAATTTTTAGGTGAACAAAAGTATTGGAACATATGACTGGAAAGGATCTGCTCATGATCCCAAACATACAATAGAGGTAATGTCATGGCTTGGGCTTGCATATGGCTTCTTCTGGGAACGGGCTCATTAATCTTCATTGATGATGTAACACATGATGGCAGCAGCAAAATGAACTCAGAAGTCCACAGAAACATTTTGTCTGCCAATTTAAAGAAAGATGCAAACCGATTGGGAGAGTCTTCATCATGCAGCAAGATAATGACCCAAAACACACTGCCAAAACAACAAAGGAGTTCATCAGGGATGAGAAGTGGAAGGTTTTAGACTGGCCAAATCAATCTCCAGACTTAAACCCTATAGAGCATTTATTTTACCTGCTAAAGAGGAGACTGTTGAAGGGAGTAACCCCCCAAAACAAACAACAACTGAAAGAGGCTGCAGTGAAAGCCTGGAAAAGCATCACAAAAGAAGAATGCAAATGTTTGGTGATGTCAGTGGGTCACAGACTTATATAGTTACTGCAAACAAAGGATTTGTAACTAAATATTAAGTCTTATTCGCTTTACTCTATTTCAAGTCTATCTGTTCCAATACTTATGTTCACCTAAAAATTTGGTTTTCCATTACAAATAATGCTATCTTCTAAGTTGTGTATCAGATTCAGCTGAAATGTTGATCTCTTGTCTCATATTCATCTTTTGATGTCAAACCCAAATGTTTTCTGTCCTACAGCAAAAATACAGGAATTGGCCTCACTGTTCCAAAACTTTTGGAGGGGAGTGTATATGGTCTATAAAAAATATTCAAAACACAGCTTTATTTGCCGAGATTTAAATTGAAATATAGATAGAAATAAATAGCAGTATTAAAAGTGACACTACTGGCAGGGAAAGTGAATGCTTTCTTAGCTACCTCTCAGCAGCTGCTTTTATCGTGTCCTTAAGCAAGGCAGCGAACACCATAAGGCGGCTGTACAGGACTCTGAACATGTGACCAAGAATCAAGAATCTTTATTGTCATCATGTTTTCACATAACGAAATTAAGATTGGTGACTTCCAGCTTTAAAGCATAAATATATGTAAAAATATGTAATATGTACATAAATATCTAAAGATTTAAAGTTGTAGCAGCAATGTACAGTAGGGGGGTGGGTCAGTTGTTTAAGTGTAGTCAGTGCATGGCTCAAGTTCTCAATAGGGGGAAATGGATTGAACAGCTCTGGGGAAAAAGCTGTTTTTCAGTCTGGTAGTTTTGGTCTTTATGTTTCTGTACCATTTTCCAGAAGGAAGCGGTACAAACAGTCCATTTGCCTGGGTGGGTAGGGTCGGTGGCAATATGTCGTTCGGCCTTCTTCTGGATCCGGCCAGCGTATATTTGAGTCCAGGTCTGGAAGAGGACTACCCACAATCCCCTGTGCCGTTTTCACCATCCGGGCTAAGTCCTTTCGGTCTTGCTTGCAATGCAGCTGCCATACCACACTGTTGCAGTGAGACAGACGATGCTCTCAATTGTGGCCCTTAGAGGTTTGTCAAGTCAAGTGAATGCGATGAGGAGAATTACGGGGGAAACAAGCAATTTGGCTGTTCGTGTGTGTGCATGCTCCAATGTGACAGCCCATTAACTGCTGTGTAACAAGAATGCTATAAAACTATAAAAACTGTTAAGCGTCAGCCACACCTATGTTAATATACGACCTGATCCTCACCCAGGGTGTGGATGCTGTTTCTATTAATAGATCAGTATATATAAAATTCTACCCTGTTTTTTTATCTGCAGTGATCATAAATATTTAACATAATAATGTTAGTTTGTCTTTTCCATATTCTTTAAATACATTGATATTTATCTATCACAGTCATTTTTCTCCTGAAAGCGTGCAGCGTCGTTCATGTTACTGTTTACATCCTACATCAGACATCCCTTTATCCTCACCCCACCCCCCCTTCCCCTTACTCTCCCCTTACCTCCCCCTACCTCCCCCAATGGCTGAACCCTCCCTCTGGCCATCTAGTCCAGCTTTCCCTCCTCTCTTGCTCCTCTCCCAGCCAATCACAGCAGCTCGTACGGTCATGTGACCAACAGAGGAGCAGGAAGATGAAATAGAATGTTAACCAATACACCGCCCAGATAGAGACGGCAGCAACACAGGCAGCGCGAGCCCGGGCACACACACGCACACACAAACTGGCACACAGAAAGAAATATACCCATTCAGGAAACAGGCGTGTCAGAGTCGACAAAACAAAACTGGAGCTTTGATAGTTGCAAGGTTAAAAACATTTGTGTGCACCCAGGAGAGGAGAGTGGAGGAGAGGAGAGGAGAGGAAATAAGGACAGGCTGTGACTGTTTGGATTTACTGCTCACATCATCGCTGGGTGTTTTGATTTCTGAGGAAGAATTTGCCTGTATGCTGGATGTCTTTGAGGTAAGGTAAGCTGCCTCAGTCCTAGGGCGTGTTTGGGTTAATAAATAACTATGCGTCGGTTAGGGATTCACACGGTGTGCGGAAATGTGATTCTTCTCGTCTGTCGAGCCCTCTGGCATTTTGAAAATTGAACTCCCTTCCATTGTTGTTTGGCAAATAAGCTGCTTCCTTGTTTTCTGGGACCATAATACCCTTTCTGAATATGGTTTAGAAAGCATGACACACTGCAATTATCTTCCATTGTCCTAGTGTTTGTGTTTGTCAGGATCCCAAGTGTGGGGGATCTGTGAAGTATCTGCTTTAAAACCTTTGAGTATGCAAATGATCCAAGACCTGCTTTCATTTCTGTGTCTGTCTGCTTGTGTGTCCCTTTGAATATGTGTGTGCGCGCACAAACTACAATTCACAGCCTGTCTTATTGTAAAATGGCTGTAGGACTGGAACCATGATGTTCCCTTTTAACTATCGATTTCACTCCCTCCCCACCGTCTCTCTTCTCCTGTGTCATTCTCGCTTCTCCTTTCTTTGACTATTTAGAAGCTGCGCGCGTGACTTTCTTCACTAAGTTTCTCTCCATTTTCCACTTTGCTCTGGTAGTTGCTGACAGATCTGAGGTCAGCGTTTTGATTTGTCCAGGACTGGAAAATTCCAAAGTGACAAAGATGATAAATCAGCACAGGACGCAGTTTGAATGAGTTATCTCTCAACTTTGCATCTGCATACTTCACCCTGTTTGTGCCCCCCTGATTCTAGCCGGTCACATTCAGATTGGGCGAATGTGACGTGGGAAATAAAGGAGGATGAGGATGAAGCGGTGTGGTCTGGTTGTCCTGGCAACCAGACATGTCTGATTCACAAAGTACTCTAGACCCTGCAGGTCAGCAAGTTTTTTAGTGGATGGTTTCTAATACAGTGGGCTTACTCACGATAGTTGTGAGGAGGAGGAGGATCCGAGAGAACATCACAGATTCAACACACATTCCGGGCCATTTTCATTTCTGTCTGCGCCACATTTGAGCTTTTTGTAGACCTCCTGACTGGAGAGGCAATCATCAGACCTTTGGCAGCGCTGTAGGAAAATTGAGTGAGATGTTTGAAACGTCTTCTGGCGTTGTTCATCTTCAGTCTCTAATTAAAACTTCCCCAAGCTTCCACACTCAATTAAATTCTCTCTGGTAATGGCTGGCTGACATTATGAGAGCCTCATATGATACTGGTTAGAATCTATTAAGACACAACCATAAGTCAAAGATCAGAGCACAAAACATTTTGCCAGATGGCTTTTTAAAAATGCGATTATCCTTCATGTGTAATTCATAGCTTCGTGAACAAACAAGATTTGTCTAAGCTTAATTGACGACTGGACACGCAGTAGTGATAAAATGGTCGAATATCACTTAATGCAGTTCTAATATTGGTCACTTCTCCTCTTTTCAGGTTAAATGACACTGTGCTGCTGAGCAATCACCACATGGAGCATGACGGCTTTTCAGACAAATCCGAGCGCGAGGCTCACGATGACTGGGACACTGCAGCTAATGAGAACGGTGGAAGGCTGACGGAGGAAAGCGACATGGACCAATCGGACGAGCTGTCCCCGGGGCCACAGGCCACACCCTATGTAGAGCAGAGCACAGAGGAGATGGCTGAGGTGAGGCGCTGTGTTTACAGTCACAATATTTATGTAGGGAGCTCGGCCTTGTTTTGTTTTAGTTACAATGCTCTCAAAGGAGTTTTTACCTTTTTTATGTTCAAAATGGCAGCTAAAAAATACATTTTCTCTGTTTCTTACACTCAGGTATAGCCACCATAGTTAAGTTCACTAACTTCTTACTTTCTGTGGTCCAATATTAATGAAAATGTAACTGGTCACTCCTGAGAAATTCTCTTTTCTTGTCCCACTCTTCTGAACCCAGGTCTCAGACCAGAAAGCCACCAGTATGACCCTCTGCTAACCCCACCCCATATACACTAATGTCTGTATGTTTTACTTAAGGCTGGAGAGGCGTCCCAGGTGGAGACTGTATCGGAGGAGAACAAGGGTCTGATTTGGGGCCTGCTGAAGCAGCTGCGGCCGGGCATGGACCTGTCCAAGGTGGTGCTGCCCACCTTCATCCTGGAGCCACGCTCTTTCCTTGACAAGCTGTCCGACTACTACTACCACGCCGATTTGCTCTCACAGTCAGTAACTTAAAATCACTATTCTTTTTGTGCATGTCCATATGAGTGTGCATATTTTAGTATTTTTAGTCGAGGTCAAGTGAAGATTTGACTTCAGACTACTTATTATCAGCCTGCCTTGTCATGATTGTGTCTCCTGCACCATCTTTCCTGCCACAGAGCTGCGCTGGAGGAGAGCGCGTATGGTCGGATGAAGCAGGTGTTGAGATGGTACTTGTCTGGCTTCTACAAGAAGCCTAAGGTAAGATTTGTTTACTACTGTACCGGGTGGGTCATTGTTATCATAATGGCTCAATTACAGGACAATCCTCATTATGAGATGCATCAACTGTTTTAATGAGGATAGGTATGTAGCTTTACTGTATCAGCCTCTCTTCAAAGTATTGTTACTTTACATACAATAAAGTAGTACACAAGTACAAAAGTTTTTCAAATGAATAAATTAGTATTATTAATTAAATACAGAAAGCATAAACAAATGTAGGTGAATCGTCTTTCATATTCAGTGTTTCAATCTCAAACATCAGCAATTTGAATTCAGCTGTTTGGTGACTACCAGAAGCTTTCAGCTGAGTAACAGCTCTGTTAATGAAAAAATCCTCTGGTCACACTCACCTGTCAAGCTCTTGGAGAAAAATGTCGTTTGGGAGCGCTGGAAGATTTTCTCTAAGCGTTAGTGTTTTTCAGACCATCTCTTAACGTTATATTTTCTGACGCTGTATTTCGTGGCTGCTGTGACAAATGACCCTGTCCTGTGTTTTAAAAAAAAAAAAAAAAAAAAAAAGAAAAGAAAAACTGCAGGAGACACTGGTTAGGGAATTTATTTCCTCAGATGCAGCCAACACGAGCCAGCAGATAACGCCTGTAGATTAAACTGGGCTTGCTCAACACTTTTGGGGCTGACTAGGAGTCTCACTGGAGATGGATGGGGAGAAAGCTGACAACAATCATTATTAGGACATCTACAAGATGGTTGGCCTGCAGTGCTGTGCATTATTCCCTGCTGAATTGTTGAGTCCAGACGAGGGATAATGTGTTTGATGGTGCACGGTACTTTTGAAATCTCAGGAGTGAGGCCAGTGTTAAGTGTTAAGAAACTATAATCTTGCCCAACTCTGACAACAGACCATCAAACTATTTCCACATTTTACTTAAGAGAGAGCTCACTAGGTCACTGGGTGCTTGATAATAATGCTGCTGTATGTGTTTGTGTTTTCCAGGGTCTGAAGAAGCCTTATAACCCAATCCTGGGAGAAACGTTTCGCTGCTGCTGGCTTCACCCTCAAACCGACAGCTGCACTTTCTACATAGCTGAACAGGTTAAACCATTCTCATTGCTAGAACGTGTAAATGAACAGAACACTATTCATCCCTTGTGTGAAATATTCTGCACATTTTGGCGAAATACAGAGAGCATGCACCTTTGTATTGCAGCAAGTGTAAGATGACGTGTCAGAGGGTATGTAACACCTCCTTTTCTCACCCTCGTGTTTAAATCTCTCTCTCTCTCCTCTGCCAGGTGTCCCACCATCCACCCATCTCTGCCTTTTATGTCTGCAATAGGAAGGATGGTTTTTCTATCAGTGGGAGCATCCTGGCCAAGTCCAAGTTCTACGGTACAAAGCACATTACAATATATAATCTGTTTGTCATGGCTGAATAGACTAACACACATTTAAAGCCAGGCAAGGACAGAACAGTGTGATCTTGATCCCTTTGTCCCTGCATGTCAGGATAAATTCCCACCCTCAGCCTCACTCAAGGCATGACAAACTGCTTGTCACTATAAGCTATATCTAGAAAGATCTACAAGGAAAATGGACGCCTGTGTTCTTTTGATCAGTGCTTCTCTGTTTTTCTGCCTTTGTAGGTAACTCTCTGTCAGCCATTCTGGATGGCAAAGCCAGGCTGCTGTTCCTGAGCAGGGGAGAAGAGTATGTCATCACCATGCCCTACGCTCACTGCAAAGGTAACTGATCTGCAATAAATACTGATGACAATGAATCTGACCCTGTTAACATTGAAAGTGGGTTTCCACAATCTCCTAATATTGTCTCTTTTTGGGACAAAACTACTGTCCAGAGGTTTTTATTGCCATACATTATTAAGAAACACCAAAGGGGGACAAAAGATCAATTCTGGTGTTTATATCACTCTTAATACTGTTATGTTAATAACAATCTAAATTGTCACCTTTACTGTCCCCTTAAATACTGTTGGATCAGTTTTCCAGCTAATTACACGATTAGAATAAGTTAAATACTGCACATTAGATTATTAGAATGTAATTGTAAGTAAGTCAAAATAAGGACACACACTGTCACAGACGTTAAGTACACTACACTTTACAGAAACAATAGGAGATTGGATGAATTTCAGGTTTTCAAAGACAGACTTTACGAGGCAGATGAGATATTATGAGTTCTTTCTTTTTCTTTCTTTCTAACTTTCTTTCTTTCTTTCTTTCTTTATGTGCATCTAAAATTACAATTGATCAAAGCTGTTAATAATTTAGGAAGTTAAAAGCTGAGTTCGGTTTAATAGGTGAAATTCAAAAGCAGGTAGTCTACATATCTGCAGAGTACACCTTGCAGCCATCAAAGTTTGTAGATGATAAACAAACCTCGCCCAAACGACTTCGGTTTGTTGCCAAGCTCCGCATCGTCACACTTCAATTACTAAACACAGCCACAGCGTAGGGGGTTGACGCAAGCTCATCTACCGTGGATACGATGAGATCTGTCCGTTTGACAAATCATGTGTGGGCTGTACCTCCTGCAGCCAATATGTCTGAGCTACTGGAAATCAAATAGCCCCCTGCTCTGCTCTCAACATGAACTCTCACATGGCGGACAGCCAAGATAGAGATGGATGGAATCTAAGTCAGGTCAAGTTTCTGTTTCTTCTGCAAATGTACGTGGGTATGTTGTAAATTACCATCTTTAGTCATACAATCCAGTCGAGGAACATGACGTGGTGAATACTATGATTTATCTGTGTCCTTTCAACGTGAATTAGTTTTCCTTCTTACCTGCATTGATGTACTGCTGATCTGATGCTGTAATTCTGTATCTCTGCCTCCTGTAGGAATCCTTTATGGCACTATGACACTAGAGCTGGGTGGCAAGGTTACCATCGAGTGTGAGAAAACCAAATGTTTCACAGAGCTGGAGTTCAAACTCAAGGTAATTTATTTATTTATTTGGCTTGACTAATCAGAAGTTGATAATTGTGTATTCTGAGATAATGGCAGTTTTAATAAAGGTGTGACTTGATTCTGTTCACCGCAGCCTTTCCTCGGAGGCTCCTGCTCTGTGAATCAGATCAGCGGGAAGATCTCTGTGGGCGACGAGCTGCTGGCCACTGTTGATGGACACTGGGTGAGAGCTTTCATCCAGCTTTATCCCCGAAGCAGCCACCTCAGTCTCCTTACTAAGTTCATGTGTCAGCATTCCTCCCTGCTTCTCAGTATTCAGTAATTCTCTGAGTAATTGGTGGCTGAATTTGGTAATTAGAGGTTTAGGAGGTCATTTAATGTACTGGAAATGAACAAAAACTGTAAATATTTTCCAGTGTTTCCACCTTGCCTCCCTGTGAAAAAGGAAAGAAAACGAATTTCACAAAATACCACATTTTTATTGCATAAATTATTAACATTGATAGGAATGTTAAGATGTCTGTGTGATTAATTACTTTGATAGGTGGGACTGAACATGTTGCTACCTTTTTGTTGTATTCAGGACAGCGAGGTGTTCATTCACGAGAAGCGCTTGGGCCAGCCAGAGACGTTGTGGAACCCGAGCCCCGACATTCGCAGCAGCCGCCTTAAGAGACAAGTGGTCCAAATAGACCAGCAGGGAGAGTTTGAGTCTGAAAGGTAAACCACACTTAACCCAATTCAGCCACGTTTGTTGATTATTCTTTGTTTGAAGGTCGTGCATTGGAGGAAACAAATGTGAAAACAGTTCGTCTTTGTCAGGGTACATTTTGCAGTTCAAACACAGTCATAGTTGATAACATTAATAATGGCAGCTGCTTAGGTGTGTCAGTACGTAATGTCAACTAACCGACAGGCGCACATTAATGAAAAGCATGCATTATTCATGTCATTAGATACACCTGCACTTACAAAGATAAAATCTCTGTGAGAGGGATCTGACTTCCATGACACTTTTATGCTCTCGAAATGTCTGTCCCATGTTCAAGCAGTGTTAATGTGCTCTTTGACAGACTGTGGCAGTATGTGACCAGCGCCATCATGGATCGAGACCAGGTCCGGGCCACCCAGGAGAAGTTTGTGCTGGAGGAAGCTCAGCGAAAGGAGGCCAGGGAGAGAGGAGACAAACCCTGGACCCCACGACTTTTCCATCAGGACCCCGTCACCTCTGAGTGGACCTACAGGCACATGGAGTATGAAAACTCAAACCGAGCAAATGTGTAGTCTTTTTAGTTTCAGTAAAGACTGAGCTATGGAGATGATTAAAAACATGGAACTAATAACCTGCTTAGATTTAAATGATTCTGCATCCACAGCTTATTATTATTATTGTATCGTCCTGTTTGACAGCACGCAGCCGTGGGACGTTGAGCGCTGTCTGGTTCAGTTTGAGAAGGACGGAGTGATTCAGACGCATGAAAAAAGCCAGAGGCAGCACAATGGGCTCTCGTACAGTCACAGCTGGGCCAGCCAACAGAAGGTTAGTCAGACCAACCACACACCTCCAAACTAGAGCTGTATGTTATCATATTATTGCTAGGTGGGTCATTGACATTTAATCTGTCAGGCCAGACCGCACCTGATGTTTACATCCTCCAAAATCGGTGACAAGCAGGATCAGCCCATTTTCCTTTCACACTTGTTATTCACTGCAGTTTTTTTTCAGCCATTAGTATGTTGTAGCAGCTTAAACAGTGAAGTTTGGAGGGCTTACAGACTCTTCTGCCTCCTTGCAGGCCGAGGTGAATGGAAAACACAGGAAGGCCAGCAGCCAGCCGTCCAGCTGCAGTCAGAACACAGAGAGCAGCAGCACTACACCTGAACCCACACACGAGTCCTCGGATAATGAAGGTGAGACACACACACACACACGCTTAAAACCAGGAGAATCTCAAAGTTCACTCTCTAAATGTTATTTTGTCTGCCTGTCATGTGCCCAGCGTTCAACCAGTGTGCACGGTGCAATAAAGAGGTGAAGGACATCGCCCTGATAGAGGCCTCCATAACCTCGATACAGAAGACTCAGCAGGACATCCAGAGGTGAAAACATCACACATGCTTTTGCTCACACACACGTTTGTGTTTGAGGAAATTGGGGTAGCATAATGGTTTTACATGGACTTTGAATATGTTGTATGTTGTTTTTCAGATGCAGGTGCCAGAACAATAGTATTAAAACAGAACCAGCCTAAACGCTGCCTGAACCGAAAAACAAAGCACAAAAAGACAATCTACTACATTCAGAAATGTCTTTTTTTTTGTTGTTGTTGTTAATGGACATTTAAACTTTTGAACAATATATTTGTTCAAAGGATACTTAAATGTATAAACAGAAATAAATACATAACATCTGATCCAAAGGGTGGATGAATTTTGCACTGTGATTAGCTCCAGTAGATATAAGTTGTGAGAACTCATCCATTTTGGCATTGGGTATTGGTACCTAGCCCTCATGAAAAGACCTGCAATAACATATAAATACAGAATGAGAGTATTATAAGATACTTATTAAAAAACATATCTACTATGGGATGAATACAAAATGGGGTCTGTACATCTATAATAGAAACATCTATAACCAGTGTTTGATTTAGAAATCTCTCTTTGAAAGATTTTTGTGTTTAACTGTGGTAATTTGACTTGTTTAAACTTCACTGTTGCTCAGCATTGTCACTCACGCTGACCTCTCTCTCTCTCTCCCTGTAGGAACCTGGTGGCTCTGAGTCGTCAGCTGGCACATCAGAGGGCGACGGACGACAACTTGTCATTAACAGGCCGTCACTGTCTCATCCTCTGTGTTCTGCTTCTCTCGCAGCTCCTCCTCAACTACGTCTTCACCTGAGCCCTCTCCTCGGGGCAGGAGTTTCCCTCTTCCCACTGATCTGGCATAACGTCCTTCCAGAAAAGCACAGACTCTAATCAGCAGACGAGGGCAGAGATCAGTGTTAGGGGGGCAACTTTGTCCCCATTTTTTTTGTTTCCTCTAAGAGGGGAGGAACACGGACATTATAGCAATAAACACAGCCACAGCCACCGCCTGTCAGTCATCTGCAGAGAGGATCAGCACCCCCTAGTGTAGCCAGACTGGAACAGCACCGGCACCCATGCACTTTGGACAGGAGAGGAGGGACGAGAGACATGCACCGCTAAAAAGATTTTGAATGAAATGAATGAAGAAGAATGATTTTGCAAAAAGAAATGACAGAGAGGATGTTTCACCATTCCTTAGTGTCTTTTTATATTGCCCTGCAATACTGTTTATCTGTTAGTGTGCCTGTATGTGTGTTGTTCGTACCTACAGTACAGTAGGCCCTATGGGCGCAGGCAGATCACCGCTTGGACTTCTCCTACTCCCCTTCCACTCCAGACTTTGGGCCTTAACGCTGAAGCCAAAAAGAAGAGGAAAAAAAAAAAAAACACGACAAAGAAGGAGTATCTTCCAACAGTGCAATTCTGTGTGTTTTGTATTTGACGTACTCTCAAATACACTCATCTTTTAATGATGATGATTTTACCAAAACAGTATTTATAATCCGAAAGGACAAAGAGTACTTGTTTACAGGGAGCACTGTGTGTGTTTGTAGTGACACAGGAAGGAAGGATAATGGGAATGAGGCAGGGCAGAAAGCCAAACAGAGTGTCTTTGTTATTTGTGTGCCTGTAGTGCTGTAACAGAAGGGATAATAGCATAGCACTGCTTCGGTCTAGACCACGACACTAGTGTGTACAATCAGTTACATAGAGAAGCAAAGCGTGTGGATGAAGGGACAGGAGGGAACGAGAGGAAAAATAACCAAGAGAGGAACAGTATACTTTGGCCTAATTGAAGGGGTTTGTGTGTGCATCTTTGTCCACACCATATTCAAGTGACTGTTTTAAGATGTAAACACTTAGTAATGAGCTGTTTGTTTTCTTTTAATCAGTTTGTATATATTTGTTAGGAGGTCTGTGTTTCAAAAAAGAGATTTCAGAATGTATTTATTGGGTGATTAACCTTGACTTTCCTAATCTAATTCAGCTTGGAGGACGGAGACCAGGGGTGACAATCGCTCTCCCAGGGTTGTGTGGGTTCGTCATATTCACGTGTGTATGTGTGTGTATGTATGTGTCTGTGTGAAGGAGCACAGGTGTAAAAGCGGGAAAGCCATTTTGGTTGTGCTATACAAAGCCGGGTCTGTGATCTTGGTTTTTACTGGTTTTAAACCCTTGAATTTCAGTCTCCATTTGCCAGTACTGATATACCCAACGTCGGAGAGAATCGGACAGCACAAGAAGGAAGTCGACTCTTTGAATGCTTTTATTTACACCTTAATTTGTTTATTTTCCTGTTTTCTACTCTACTGCCATGTTGTGGGGATTATACATGCCAGATATTTTTGTCATATGGAACAAAACTACAGAACATGATGTTGCCCGACATTTTCATTCATACCTGTTGCGTACTGTAGCACTACAGTAAAACATTTTAACCCTGACAACGCCTTTGCTTCTCATCAATGTCTTATTGAAAAATGTATCCACTGGTGGACAAACAATGAGAAACACTGTACAGAAGAAATTGTCTCTTTGGTGGTGAAATATTCACCAATAGAGGGAGATGTTGTCCCGTCTGTAAAGTGGGACTGTATAATCTGTGCTTCCCTTTGCATAACAACACAGCAGTAGTCAGGCTGAACAATCTTGCGGGTACAAGTGAAAGAAAATGTTGGAGTAGACAAAGCTGGAAAGCAGTTTAAGGTGACAATCGTTTTCTAAATACAACAAAGGTGGTAGCCCACACACAAGGCTTAACAACGTCGGTGGCAACTTTTTGTGAAAACTACATGAGACTTAAGATGAGAGGTTGACATGGTGGTGGGTAAGCCATCTCCCTGGCCTCAGATTCGAATCACAGCAGGTGAAAATCTCTCGGTAGACGACACATGGATCAACATCTCTGCCACACACCGATTTAAGCCCCAGTGAGGGTTACCAGATTGTAGGATAGGAGCCTCCTCACAATGCCGACAGAGTGACTGATGATCTCTCACACACTATCACTATTAAAGCAACCGTGTCTTTAGTGGGTTATTCTGCTTATGTATGAAGTAGAAAAAAACTACTGTAAACAAGTACAAAGTACAAGTTCAAAGTAGATTCTGCAGAATAGAAATATTGTACTTTACAAAATAATGCTCTTGAGGTTAATTTTATTTGCCCTTATTTACCCCCTATCCTTCGACACACAAAAAAACAAAGATAGAGAATCAATGTCATTAACTGATTTCTATTACCTGGACTACCTGAGTGTAGCTGTATGAAACTGACAAGATTTTCCTTGTTTCAACTAGTGAAGTGAATTACATCCCCTGCCAATAAATCAGGCCAAACCCTGAAAGTGTTGCAAATGAAAGTAAATTAAGTGTACGGTAATTGGCAGATAGCAGTGGAGATGTCTTAGATAACGAGGGTGCAGGTTTTGTCTTGAAAATCAGATAATGACACCTACGACATGACATGCTAATATTTTATCAGTGTATATGAACATGAAGCAGAAATGATTGTGTCGTAACTGACAGCCTGTCGCGTCCCTCTGTTTCTGCAGAGACGGTGTGATTGATGGGCTGCTTCCCATCCGCTTTACAGAGAATGCCTCTGAAGTGTGATGGGGTGGATACCTGGCATATCAAAGTGTCAGGTCTATCCAAACAGAGATTAATCTGCTGAAGTGGAATGTGTTTGTGGTTTTTAGTGCTCGCTGTAGTTACCTGGAGCCTTTGTGTGCGACTCGACCTGAACTAAACTCTCTTTCTGTCGCTGAAAATACTCAGTCGTTAGAAAATGCCAAGTCTATTACAGCAAGGCTTATACCAGGCAGCAATAGCCTGCAGCTATGTCACATTGTACTGTACGTTTTACACCTCAACAAAGTGAGGCTTTAGCACCAGAACAATCGCGTGAAGGTCTGAATGACATCCAGCGTCCTGCTCAGAGACACTGAAGCCGGATACTTGCAATAACACAGGGACTGACCCCAAAGTGAACACATGGTCTTATTGTGGAGATACGACTGAACCACTACACATCTAAACCAGCAAATCCACATGTCCACCGTAATCTGAACGAGATAGTCACTTGTTTTCTTTTCTATTCTAAAATGAGGAGCTCGTGGGTTGAACGGGGTGAGGAATGGGGTTGAAGCAGCAGCAGAGTAGGCAGATCGGTAGCAGAGTAAATATCAAAGGGTGATCTCCTCCCCCGTGGCTTGTTTCTCTTCTCCAGTAAGCTGAATGTTTGAGTGGGTGCACACTGCACCATTGTGTCGTCCGACTTGTATGTGTGGGGCTGACGGAAGGAGCTGCGGCCCAAATTAGGCTGTAGAAGATCACGCTCGTGTTTATTTTCCAGGCAGTAAGCAGTCCATCAAAGGAGGTTCCTCTCAGTGTGTGCGCCTGAGTTTGTAACAGCTTCCCTGCCCTTCTCTTCCCTTCCCTCTTTGTCACCGTGTGTGTCAGTGTGTGTTTACTTCTGCTGGCACAGGATGAGCGAGGGGTGTAGACTGGTCAAACAGTGTCCCACACACTGCCAACATCAACAAACACACTGAGGGGAACATTCAAACAACACTGAGTCAGATGGAAGTGGAGGAACATGACATCAGCCACACTAAATACATTTTTAAAAAATGTATTTTCTCTAGTGTTCGCCTAAATGTTTCCCATATGTCCCGAAAAAAATCTTTTCTCATTACTGAAAATTTAAAGGAACAGCTTGACATTTTGAGAAAGAAGTTTATTGCGTTCTCTTGCTTAAAAAGGAATTTGCTCAGCAGTTTGCCCAGAATTCACAAAATCCATTTACAGGTCATTAACTAACACGCCACCATTTATTAGTTTAATCTGGACAAAAACTGAAATGGAAATGGAAATGTAATGATTTATATGTGTGGGATTGTGAGGAGGCTATTTCTTGGCGGGAGCGGATGCCAGGTACTGAGAAGTTACTGAGCCTGGTCAGATAATAGTCCAGACCCCAATTTTTAATATATTTTTAACATTTTAGCTTTTGTCCACATTAAACAAACAAGATATAATTTGTAAATTAGTGAGCTTCAAATTTAGATGCAGGCCTGAGAAAAGTATTTTCAATTTCCATCTAAACAAAAAGGCAAATGCTTTTGAATGACGTATCACAAGTCAAATATTAACTTAAATGTTTCTCCATAAATGGGCATAAGTTGCTTTTCAGAAATCATTTTGAGGGGTGGTGAGTGATTTTTTTTTTTTTTAGCTTTTATTCCTCCTCCATTCAACGTCAACGAGCCATACTTAGACACACATAATCCTTTTCTCCTCTCTCTGTGATCCATGGCCTCCCCACCCTCTCCTCCACGGTGTTCTCTCCCCAGGTAAGCGAGTGAGAGGCCAGCTGCGCCGAGGCGTGTCCTGCTTGTTTTGACTGATGCGCAGTGGGACTCTGCTCGGATGTTTGCTCTGCGGCGCATCCTGAACAGGCGAGAGGGAGGCAGAGACGGGAGGGCTTGTCCGGGCTTGCCTTTGAGATGGCAGAGGAGAGGATGGAGAGCAGAGGGAGGGAGTCTGGCAGTCTGGTGCACCCTGAGGCAATGTGTGTCATGTTTCTATTTCTTTATCTGTGCTGCACGAGATTAAATGCTGTCCGGTTAACTCCACCAAGGAAACCGGCGAATCACTGCTGGGAGCTTTATCCTAATATCTGAGTGAACTCCAACGACCTTTCAACATCGGTGGAGAAGAAATACATACAGGATCTTAAGTGCAGCACTTAAATATTAAAGTGCTGGTGTTTGAGTGGTGCTTGAGTATGTCTCTTTTATGCTACTTTAACAGCCGTCACTCAAAGTCCACCTACTTGTGCCAAAGCTTTTGGCCCTGACAAATGCTGTTCATCAGCCGTTAAGCAAACTTTCCATTATTCTGAGTTATTTTCTCATCATTGTTGGCTTTTATACAGTTCAAGTTTCCCGACAAAAGTATAACATTTTCACAACATGATGATGGTGAGGAAGACCATGTGGTGACGCCCTCTTTATTCTGCTCTTTACACTTATTCTAACAGCTTTCAGGGACAAGTGTTATACTTTTACTATTATTTCACAGCTTTTGATTACTTCTTCTACCCCTGGACTAAAAAAGGCTGCAGTGTCATCTGATGAGTGTTTTTGATGTTTTTAAATACCATACTATTAATACTAGTTAAGACTACAGCACTCTGAACCTGCCTCTGTGTTTGAACCCTGATATGAGTCAATGTGTGAAGACAGATCTGTCTGACTTTGTACCTTTCATTAGTATTTACTGAGCCTGACAATCAGTTTCCTTGAAGGGATAATGAAACCAAACACAGACTTTTTTTATTCCATCAAAAAAAAACTTGGCATTTGATGATTCAAAGGGTGAATCATTATGTTTCACTATAAAAGTAAAACTCTTCAAGGCGAGTACCGATTTGTCAGGGTTGCTGTAGCGATGCCCTGCCTGTCTGTTGCCGTACCAACCACCCACACCATGTGTTGTAATTGCAAAGAAAAAGGATGTGGGGTGGTCGTCTTGTGCAGACAGGTAGACGCGACTTGTTAAAGCACATCTTCTTCTTTTACCTCCCAGGATCCAACATTTTCCTCAAAACTTGACGTGAAAATTGTCAAAAGCTGTGAGGTGTGATTTTGATTGTCTCTCAGAATCTTCTAATCTGAAGGAATCACTTCCAGCCATCCATTACACAATCCTCAAAAACAATTATTACCACTTGCAAAGTGTAACGCTTTGATTTGCTGCCACTGGCCCTGCCTGCCTCTGGGGTTTCCATATTGGAGCTGCTGGTCTTGTCGAGTCTTGTCCCAGAGCCTGTCCCAGTTTAATGAGACAGACACACGCTTGCTCAGAGGGGATTTACCGCCACATGCCCATCACCACATCACTCTAACGTGAACGTGCCGGTCCAATCACAAAAAGAGAGGAATCCATCATTTTTATCATGTCCCTTAAGCGTTTATTAAATGTGGTGTCACCAGACTAGTGACCTTTGACCTCTGCAGCATGTGGGCAATTCTTATTATCTAAATATAGTCGTGGCATTTATGTATGGAGTGTGGTTGCAGATTGTGTTTGCGTTTGATCCTGTCAAACCTTTCTGTGATGGTTTACATGTTAAAAGCTACTGCTGACTGATCTCTGCTTCCTGCTTCCTGTCTGTGTCTCCTTGTTACTGTAGGTCAGGAAAGTCTGATTGTTCTGTACAGACCCCCTGATCTGATATCCAAGTTATTCTTTCAGGCCACTGTGTCCTTAAATTCCTTCATCTCCTTCCCTCATCTCCTCATTTCTGCTGTCTTCTTCTCTTCTTACTTCTCATCCTTTCACTTCCATCCATCGCTCAAACAGTTGCTTATGATCTAATAAACAGGAGAGTGAAAGCTGTGACATGAGGAAACAGCTGGTGTATATATATATGTATATAGTGTGTGTGTGTGTGTGTGTGTGTTAGAAACCCTATACAGACATCACACTTGCTACCAGGATCATTGTCTGCATTAACACGGGGATGTGACACAAGGCAGTTTGTTGCCAGGAGGTTGTTGTTGTTGTTATTTTTTGGAACAAACACATGTGTCTCAGGGTTGAATTTGCACATTTAGGGACATCACGCGACAGCACAAAAGCCTGAGAGAGTGACATCAAAAAGGAAATATATGGAAAACCACTAAAGAACTTATTTGACTAAACAGAATTTCTTAGTAAGATCATAAAAACTGAATCTGTTTTCACACACACACACAGAGTTTCACAGTGGGTATACCAGCTCACTATGGAAAGATAATAAATTGCATTGCACTTACACAAAGTACAGACAAGTACACACTGTGCATGCACCCTTCACATACTCTACAGTAGAAGCCTTTGTTGCATGGGCCACATCCTCTGTGGTGAGATCCTGACCCTAGTTAGGGAGACAAGAAGTGTGTCTGAGTGTGTGTGTGTGTGTGTGTGTGTGTGTGTGTGTGTGTGTGTGTGTGTGTGTGTGTGTGTGCACGATCGCCTATGTGTGTATGCACACTGTATGTGGCCTGCCCACTCAGCTCTCTTCCATCCATAGGCCCAGATTCCAGTGGACCTCCCTGCTCGGGTGTTGGTGGGGGCGTTGGGGTTGGAGAGCAGACTTTGAAGGAGGCTCCAGTGACTCATTACCCAACAATCCACCCACCCTTCATGTCCTCTGCACCCCCCCAAACATCTCCATCCTCGCCTTCCAGCCCGCACAGCACCCCGCACACACTCGCTGATCGTTGAATGAAGAAAAGAGATTCTGTTTCAGTGGAACGAAGATTGTGTGGACCGAACCGCTGTGAAAGACTCCTCTGTGTGTGTGTGTGTGTGTGTGTAGATGTTAGATGTTGTGCTGTCTGATTCTGACATGCATACATGCAGAGCCGCAGCACAATCTCGATTATACTTCTTAGTTTTAACAGGACCAAGTTTTATCAGACAAGATATCAATTTTCATACTTAAATGTTCCAAACGTTCATGTATAAACCTGACATCCTAATCTCAGCCTCCATCTCTCCTGCTCGAGTCATTGCTTCATGTTTCCTTGGGGGTTGTGTAAACCTACACCACAAAGTCCTGTTCCCACAGCTCACACGGGTTGTACCCCCCACCTTTAGCTGGTGCAAACACACATCTGTGCACCTCATGGGGACAAAACCAGACATCTGCGCCCATGTTTTAGCAATCGGACCAGGAAATGTGTATGTTTTTAACATACCACTGGGTGTCTGTATACAGCACGTTCATTAAAGATGACATCCATAGGAGATGACATCATCTGGTCTTCCTGTCTGGAGCGCAAAGAGCAAAATCACAGTTTCAAATGCATACTGATTCACAAAACATTAAAATAATTTGCCTCCGCATTCGTGGGAAAATGTTTCCAATAAGCTTAAATTCAATGCCTTTTGAAATGAGTATCAAATGTAATGTAAAACTCCTGGCTCACAGGCTGTGCCCTGTTTCAGACTTATTCAATGTGAAATGTGAAACAGCATAGAGAACAAAAGGAGTCAGTGAGGCCACTGTGCATTGCATGGGAGCAGAAGTAACATACTGTGACCTGCAGTACTTTTACACATGGTCCTTGGATGCTTTTAGTCAAAACTAAAGCCAGGGATACGTTTATGAGTGAAGAAAAAAACATTTTGCTAAAACAAAAAATAAACACCACTACTTATGATGTAAATTCTGTTTACTTTTGCATAAAAGTTACATGCATGATATATGTAACAATGGATATTACAGATCCATACAGATGTGTAGTTGTTGTAAATGCCTGTGTTTACATTGTTGAAGCGTGCTCGAGCTGAATTTTAAGCGTGCTGTCTAATGTGATTAATGCTGACCTCCAATACAGCCGTAGCCCATTTGGCAAAAGGTTGCCACTGTGCTTCAGTCTCGGGGCAGCGTTTGGACAGAGAGGACCATTGTGAGTTCCCCTGCTCCTTGGGAAAGACCCTTGAGCCATGACAAACAGGATTTCCTCTTATTTCAGGCTTTAGTCTCCCCATGTCCTTCCTCTAGAGGTTTATAAAGCAGCTACTTACAGCTCTGTAATGTCACATAAATTCAGCCTCCGGCAGCAGCAGGTTTGATTGGGCCACAGTGCTGTGTCCTCCGATTGACCAGTTTGTGACGCTTTTCACAGCAGACATTTTGACTTGTCATCGCATGAAAAGCACAGGCGTAACTGATGTTATAAAAGATGGGTCTGTTTCATTCAGGAGATCCAGTTCAAAGGTTCTGGTGTTGAACATGCTGCCTTAATTGGTGATGACACACCACAGTGTCTGCTGTGAAAAAAGGTTAACAGGAGACACTCAACTAATCAACCCAGCCACCAAACAAAATCGAAATTTCTGCTCCTCACTTAGACTGCCTGCTGTTAATACTTATCAGTGCTCCTCAGTAATTATCAGCTGATTGCAGGCTGGATTTGCAATTTAGTTTTCAAATTAAAACATTAATGTGCTTCATGGTGCTTCCTGCCTGCTGCTGTCAGACTGTACAATAAAGAAAATGCCCGCTAGTCTGCAGACAATAAACAAATAAATAACTTACTAATAACTGGACTCTAGCACAATACACTCCACTTCACCTCACTATTCATTTCACTGTTTTTCACTCACTTTTTCTACCTGAGATATTATATATTCTTATATGTATTCTCAGGCAGATCCTGTCTCTGTACTGTGTACAGGTATAATTATAATTAAAGTTATAATTATTTATTTTTTTAGATTTTTATGCTAAATATCTTATTTTCTTATTTTTATCTTACCCTATGTCTTGCATTTCCTACTATTTATTTTCCACTGTGTGTCTCAGCTGCTGTTACACTGTGAATTTCCCCGCTGTGGGACTAATAAAGGAAATCTGAATCTGGTGATTCTCACACTCAGACATCAATTGGAATGACTGACACCGACATTAATAGTTAAATAATCAAGTGAGTATTTAAACCTGCTCTGATCAGTATTAACTATATATCTCTGTGTAATGTGAAAGAGGCTGCTCGCTGTGATGGCCGCTCAGAGAATGATCACGCTCAGCCCAGCAGAGGATCTTTCAGCTCATTGTGATCGTTCTGGATCACTCTGACCGCTCTCACCAGTTTTCATCTTTAACTGCAGCAGCCGGCTGGAAAACTGCTAATACTGATGAATCTACTGCACGCCACCTGCCAACCACTAAACAGTGACACAAAGTGAGCTTAATATTGGAATTACATTTGGAAATTGAATGAATGCTGATGTTTCTCTATGTCTGCTGGATACACAGATGTTTGCTAACATGTTGCTCATATCAGCATTATGTGGTGGTAATGGTGTGGTTTTAGCTTTTTTTTGCTCCAGTGGTTTAAAATGTACTTTTATAAGACCATACTGCTGCTATTCCTACTACTTCCACCTCTGATAGCGCTGCTCGGAGGCTACTTCTGCAACAACCACAATAACTACTCCTAATGTATAAAAAAAGGAACTTAAAACTAACTTACAGTAAATAGAAAACTTGGTTTATTACAGATGGATGCCATCAGTTTATTTTATCATTCCACTCAACCCCATGACGGTCTGACCGCTCATGTTTTGTGGGACCTACTTTTAGCCACAAAGCACTTTCAAGATTTATTTTGGTGACTTTACCGGAGTCATGATAAATCAAAGTTTTCCTTTAATAATAAGAAAAAAAACCTAACATAAAACTGATAAAACTGGGTGTTGGTGTGTGTTTCCTTTGTCTCTTTTGTTTCCAGCTCCCTGCCCTTCATTCATCCATCCATTCATTCATAGATCAACCCACACAGATATCCAAGTCTCAGGTGACTGCTGAGAGATCACATCACCTCAGTGAAAGGTGTGCAGACTCAGAAACACAAGCCTACAGCCCGATCTGCGGTGATTAAACCCCCTCTGCTGTCTGTGAACAATGCACCTCTGTTGCGTCCTGTTTTGATCGATAGAGACATTTGTTGTTGGGTCAGTACCACGCTGCTGAAGTGATCAGGGAGCTGGAGCCAAGCGGCAAAACAATACATAGGACCGCTGGAATGCATTGTGTGAGAACCTGTGCTCTTATAAAGGGACTTTCCAGCTTCCGCGGCCTGCTCCTTCTGGTCCTATCACACTTTGAAAGACATTTTCAGACAGATAGCCTTAATTTCCCTGTTGTAACGCTAGCTATCAAGCAGAATGTAAACCTTTCCAAATGTTTCCTACAAATCTCTCTGAACAAAGGGACATTAAGTGCTTGCAAAAGTGATCTTTTTATTGTTTTCACACAAACTATGAATATAGTTATTTTATTTTGACAAAATATTCTAGCTGAAGAGAAATTAAAGCCAATATTGACAATAAAGTCACTGATGTTTGTGGCTTCTTCCAAAGCAAATATACTGCTCCTGTAAGCCTGACTGTTACCTGCCAAGCTTAACACACTGAAAATGTCAAATGTTACTTCACTGTATGACTCAACATTTTCTTATGAATATTTCCTCAACAAATTATGAAATCATGGACAATGTTGATGTGTTTCTGTGGAACAGCGTTTGGTGCCAAATAAACTGTAAGAAGTGCTCTCATCAGGGTTTATTCTTCTTCATAACATGTGCTATTCCATTTCTTTGCTTGTGTCACGCCATTTCCTGAAAGCAAAGGCAGATAAATCATTTAGCCAGCTGTTTGTGCAGGGTGCAGTGTCCCTGATGAATTGCCAGTTGATTGGATTCTGGCTGGCATGTTGTTGGCTTTGGTGTGGCTCAGGGGGAATTCCTGCACCCATTTCTTTCCTCTTGTGCAAACTCCTTGCAATATTCTCTGTGCTGGAATTTTTTCTCCCTCCCTTTATGTGCTCATTTATCTTTCTTTCTCTTTCACTTGCTTTCCTCTTGTGTAATATCTACTGCCGAGCTAATTTCCTCTCGCCCTGATAACGGCTCTGGACCCGGGGTCATCATTACAAGTTATTACAGCCATTCATTTCACCTTCCGTTTCACATCGGGGCACAGTTGCTCGGGAGTGTGGCGTAACTGTGTGACTCATGTGAGTGATGATAAGCTGCTGTATAGCTGTTAAGCGGCACCTTGAAGACGTGACATGGCTATCGCACGGTGGAACCAGCACTTTGCCCCAGACTATAAAATCATCAATGAACTACAGATTGTATCATAGCCTGACTATACTGTCTATAATGAACACTGAATGTGGAGAAAATGGGGAAATAATGAAACAATAATCATTCCCACTTTTCTCCGGACTTGGCACCAGCTGCATGATTGAGATGAAACCTCGCGCACATCTGCAGAGATGGTCAAAGCAGATGTTTGCGTGAAAACATAAAAAAGCTGATGATTTTAAGTTCTGTTCTGCATGAGACTCCCATGAGGCAAACTTTAATGTTATTGTAATCTGTTCTCGGTCATCTCTTCACACACCCACTCAGGCAGGTGTTCGTAACTAAACCCCCCCTCAGGAGCCCATTTACAGTAGACAGTGATCAGACTCCTGAAGCCCAGCTGCTCTGCTCCACTGCTCACAGCCCCATCGTCCGCTGTGATCCCCCTCCCCCGTTACAGACAGCTTAAAGGATTGTTTCACCAAAATGAAATCAGTCACCTCACAGATAGCTGTGGTTTTATTTGTCCAGGTTTTGGAAATATTGCCTCTCTTGAATGTGAGAAGCAACATTTCTTTGCTGTTTGATCATGATAATCCACAGAACTCACAGTCAGTTTTCAATGAGAATATTTTTTGGTAGAGAGTATATTTAATAAAAGATGTTCAGATTAAGGTCTGTGGATTATCTACTGAGTATCAGGGATGTTGTTTGTGGAAAGAAATGTTGCTCTTGACCTTTTCAGCCGGCATTGCTGTCCCCATTGAGCTACACTCGCTGTTCGGCTCACCGCTGTGGTCCAGACTATAATATCTAGACAGCTATTGGATTGGTCGCTACAAAGGTTTAATGGTCCCCAGAGAATGAGTCCTAAAGACTTTGGTGATCCAACATCAGGTCCAATTTTTCTCTTATTCTCTATAATATCTACAGGATAGACTGGCACAACGTTTTGCACAGAGTTCACTAGAGAATGAATCCTAATGACTTTGGGAATCCTGATTTTTTTTTGTTGACTTTTATCATTTTGAGTGAAACAGCTGATTATGATTTTTATATGAAATTTCCTTTATATCTGCCTCACATGTTGACATTCACCTTCAGGATAAACTGTAGTAACGACTTTTCATTTTGGGCAATCATCCTATTAAAACATGTACGCTAAATTAAAATGTCGAACATTTTGAACTTTGTGCCTGTGAAACGTCAGCATGTTAACATTGTCATTGAGATCATGTTAGCATTTAACTGAAACTGTGGCTCAGTACAGCATCATAGAGCAGCTAGCATGTTGGAGATTCTTAGTCTTGTGAAAATATCAGATAAAAACAAAATTGTGACTAGATTCTGCTAAGGGTAGATGAAAACCTATATTAAAACTACCCCTCTCACTCAGAGCTGATGTTAAATTAGACATCTTTCGGGTCTAAGTCACCAGAAACTAATTGCAAATAAAAATACATGTCCTTAAGGTTTGTGAATGCTGCATTAAAACATTACCACTTCAAAACTCTCTCAACACTGTCATCAATACACTTTATGATCAAGTATTAAAACTGTGTGGCGACACTGTCTTTTTTATTGTCAGCTGATCAAAGCTACCACCTCAAGTATAAAGTCCACTCCGTGTGACACCAATCTTGTGCACGTGGAGCTCTCCCGCCCTCGGCCTGTCCGCCCCCTCGCTGCCTTGTAGACATTCCTGACAGCGTCTCCTCTCGCTGTCTGAGGCCTCTCTCCGGACAGCTGGGCCTTAAGCAACATGATCCCCGCTCAGCAGTGTACCCCCTGCCGACACTTTGTGCCAATATACAGCGTGTGTGTGTGTGTGGTTGTGTATATCCAGTACGCATGCATGTCTTAGATATGAGAGGTGTCACATTCATGAGATTCTCACTGAAAAACAGACCCACAAAGAGAGAGACTCTATATTTGGTTAAAATATCACCTTTCTCTGACATGTGTTGAGTTTGCTTGTTGTTGTGGATTTTTTACTTCTATATTTACGGAGTAGCGGATGTGGTCTGGACACAGAAAGCTATTAGGCTCCATCAAGGGAATGTCTCACAAACAGAGAACGACGAGTCACCAGTCTGCTGATGTTTTGGTGGCACGATCCCCAAAAAAAGTGTCACAGAGTGCCATGATTTCCATCAAGGGGTTTTGGAAGTCCTGACATAATGTTCCCCCATAAATCCCTGAGGTGCTCCTCAGTGCTGCGCCCCTGCCTCTGGAGGTTATTTGAGGTGCAGGTTTGTGACTGTGAGTGGGCAGATAGAGCTGAAGATGCAGATTCGTGACTCAGCAGCGAGAAATGGATGCCCAGTAAAAATACAAACACTGTCGTCATGGCTACAGACGATTAGGAGAATGACGCCTTTGTGGATAAGGCGAGGGGGGATATTTGGCCAATTTATCCGCAAGAAAGACCAGCTCTGGGAATCAGATGACCTTTACTTGGATGAAGGAATGATAAATGGGAAACAGCAGTGAACCATGGAGAGCTGGATTTTGGTCAAGCATGCAGATTGGTCCTTTGCGGCCCAAATTTTGACTCTCGAAACTTTCAGTTTTCCAGAAGAAACTCTGCGACTCCATATTACCTCAGCAGTGGCCTGAGGGTGTGTCTCTGTCTCCGTATATGCTAAGGTATGCACTCAGGTATGCTCTCACATGTCACAAAGGGAAGTACTGTACCTACGGAGGTGCTTTCCAGTAAAACGAGCCTGTGAATAGCACTTCTCTGAGATAATCCCATTTCTCTGATTAAAAAAAAAAAGAACAAATAAATATCAGGTACCCCACTGCCAGCTCTTTCAGACTGCTGCGGTTTGAAGCTTACTGGATGGACACATGACACAGATCTTGGAGGTTGTTAGTAATCAGACTA
This sequence comes from Scortum barcoo, assembly GCA_023238725.1. Lineage (NCBI taxonomy): Eukaryota > Metazoa > Chordata > Actinopteri > Centrarchiformes > Terapontidae > Scortum > Scortum barcoo. The sequence goes on along the minus strand of CM041536.1, from coordinate 19,840,709 downwards.
CCTCATGAGGCCTTGCCTAATATCCTGGTAGTCGCTGCTGTTTGGGTTTCAGGAGGTCTTTATTTACACGAAGCACTCATGTTGTGTCCTGCTGGCGTCACATTGGGCTCTAACGGGAGGAGCGAGCGAGGAAATGACGCCGCAGGTTGAAGGGAAACAAAGATGGAAGCTCCTACGTTATAGTGGCTTACAGGAAACAGTGTGCTACCCCCATTCATTCGTAAGAAGCTGTCCTGTGCTGTGACACATGCATCAGGTAGGCTGTGATGTGAAGCAGCGCTAATGTGTCATAAAGCTCTGCCACACCTAGAGCGCTGTTCCTCTTTGAAATGCCTGGATAAGCTCTGTATGAGCTGTAAGGCCACACAAGATAAAGATTTTATGTGAAAGTAAACCCATGATTACGGTCTGAATCACGACTTTTCTATATTTAGTCTGAGCCTCCCAGCTATAAAATTAACACCCTTTCATTGCCCAGTGCATCTAAAATGGATTGATTAGATCTTCTTTAAAACTTTAAAGATTATTGATCACATTTACCACACTCTTCCATGCTCAAGCGTCTGCGTATTATCTTTTCTACTGCCTCTTAACATTTCCCTTAACGCACAGAGGTGGCAGGTGGCATCATGTGACTGAAGTGTGTAGCTTTGCCATCAAGCAATAAGGGGGAGAAGAGTGAGGAGGGTCAAAGAAATGTGATCGAAATCATTGAAAGAAGCAAATAAATGGGTCTTGAAGTTTAGATTATTTTATTAAACACACTGTTCCCAAGGTTGAAGAATTCTTAAAGATATAATCTTGATGCTGAGTCTGTTATGTCACTACCTACCATATGAGGTAACACAATGGCGATTGAAAAGTACCAAATGAAAATCTTGGACAATATAACGTCATTGTAATGTCACATTATAACATTATAATGTGCCATTTGGAAGAGCCAGCTTGTAACAAGATCCAACAAGAATTTGAACAAGAACAAGATTTAAGAAAATAATGAGCTCATACTCCCATTACTACAAAAACCAAAAATCTGAAAACTGTATTAGTTTGATCATTTTTGTTGTATTCATGTGTTTGACTACCTTCTTCGCATTAACTGCCAACAAAAGCAGTAAAGCCGGTTATTATAATTCTTTGTTTGTCAGGAAAAATAATCAGATATAAATGACATTGCCTTAATTTTCTCCAGTGTAATTTCCATTCTGTCCTGTAATTTCCCACCTGGGAGCGCTCCGGTCTCCATACAGCGCACTGCTCTGATGGACTGAGTCATTATTCATGTCGAGGCAACTCCGTGAAGAGGACAACACAAAAGATTCATCCCCGCATTTCAGTTCCGATTAATGTTTAGAGAGGTTTTGTTTCTGCTGAGGAGGTGAGAGGAGTTTGTGTGGGAGAGCCGTGAGGTCTCTCCAGATGACGAAATGGAGCGAGACGTGTATCTTCTGGCCGCCAACCTTCACCTCACAGCACCCTGCTTAGCTGTTACACCACACGTACACACACACACACCGCCTCAGCCTGTCAGCACTATGTCTCGTGTTTACAATAAACTCCCTCTGAATCAGACGTTGCGTCCTGCTCAGATAAAAAAAAAAACTGAAGATTAAAAGAAGACACGTACACCGCACACACTCGTCTCACATCCTCATCATTTATTGCATTTATCTTTTCCTCAAGAGTGTCAGTTGCATGGCCGGCCTACTGAGAGGACGCCGAGACTGCAAGTGTGGCCTGTCTGCCGGCGCTGCGTCAGAGGATGTTTATGCAGCCTGGGCTCCTAGAGGAAGACACAACATGTGTGTGTGTGTCCAGATGACAACCTTTGTGGTCAACTATATACACACATAATCTTTGCTGCTTAAAATCACGTCAATTGCATTTCACATTTTGGCTTCAAACTTGGTTAGAAAAGAACGGCATGCCCCCTTTGTGTGGCCCTTGGCTCAGGGGGCAAAGATGTTTGTGTGTGTGAGAGATTAAAATGGTGCCAATTTGTGAAGCAGTATTTTTAGAGAAGAGGCCCGTCCGCTCCGGTAATACTCCTCAGATCAGTCTAACCCTTTGATGCGTTCATTGTAGCATGATCCTACTTCAAAGCTGCACACGAGGGCGGGATGGGATGGGGAGGCGGGCGGCGTGACTCTGCTATACACTTCATTACTCGGGCTCGAGATTCAGCTTTCTGTCACCTCTGACCTCTGGGCATTTGTGCTCATAACACACAATATCCACAAGCGGAGGTATTTATGTGCAGGACACTGGAACCTTTTTAAAAAACGCATCTGTACAGACTTGACATTTGACTCCTTCATCCAGAGGCTGTTTTTTTTTTTTAATATTTTTTTAATTTCCCACAATATAATTTGACCGTCCACAGAAAATCTTGTATTTCCTGGTACTGTATTGTCTGTGAACTTTTAGTTTAGTGACACAGAAATTAAGTTGATCCATTCTTGACTATCTAAACTAAATATTTTTCAAGGGGCTTTTATCAACCACGACTGTGTGATTGTTGTGGCTGAATGTTCGGTGTCATGTTAGTATCACTTTGAACAGGCTTTAAAGTTTATTATACATCAGACAACTAAGTCTGAAATGACAACACAGACATGTAACATATATTCCTTCAAGACATCTGACCAACTAACGTCAGTCTTTTATTATGTTGTAAATCTGATGTAAATAACTGATTGTTTCACGTCACCTTTTAAACCTGCATTTTATCAGGTTGTATGTCATGTGTTTCTGAAAATGACTAAAGCCATGTTCACCGGGTTTATAACAGTAATTAAATAGGTGTGTAGCTAGTGTCATATTATATCCATTGAAGCAGCCTTTATTCCCTGATAACAGGGCAGTAAAATGGACTTCTGGTGTGTTTTTTTTTTTTCTGCCTTGTGAAGAACGTAGGCGTCTGATAAAGAGGCTGCAGAGGAATATGTCATCTGAACCCTTTTTGAAAACTGAACAAAAAACAAAAATCAATTTTAGGCTTTTGTATATCTCAGTCAGAAAATACCACAAATATAACATTAAAATTATTTTAAGCACAACTTTTTATTATTTCCGGCTACCTCTGACCTACCACACCTTGGGAGCAGTGAGGGTGTGTTCAAAGGCACCACTGAAGTGTGTTAAGTGCTACTGACTAAATCTGCTCTGCTTATCAGCTATGACTCAAGCCTGAAACCCTCCCAGTGACAATAAGGAGTCACATTCCACCTGACAGCACAGAGGAAGGGGACTTTCCTGTCCTCCACTCCCTTTTTACTGCTGCATGTCTGGCATTTACTACTAAATGCTGCCAGTGAGGAGTATCAAATACAGTTACTGACAGCTACTGACTCTATAATTAAATCAAAATGACATGAAGAGATCTTGACACCAAGTGGAAAAGGTTTCTAGTTAATAAATAAATTTAAAAAGTAGAGGAGAAAGTAAAGTTATGTCAAAAATGCATGAATATTTATTCAAATAAATACACACTCAACACACATTGAAACAGTAAATAATTTAAACAACACGAGCTGTTTACCAGTAACAAGGTATCCTGGAAACAAATAAATTAACATCATGGTTTTAGTTGTCATTCCTCCCAGGAGAGGCGAACTTGAAATAGTTTTGACAATTCAAGGGTTCAGTCTGGTGTGTGTGAAAGTCTCTCCATCTGATCAGATTCCACCCTTCTCTCTCTCTCTTTCCAAAAGCAGAGTCCTGAACAATCCTTCATCTCCGGACCGGACGACCTCGTCTTCTTTTTTGGTCCGTTTTTATCTCTTTATGGTCCACACTGACGCTGGAAGGAGAGAGAAAGAGAAAAAAAACACATGTCGTTAGTTTCAAACTTCTCCTTAAAGTTCATTTCTTTACTCGCGTTTCATTGGTGTGTCATCGTCGCGGTGTGTCCCTCACCATATTAGGAGCGGCTGACCGGCGCAGGGTGCAGGCGGCGGCTCAGGGCGCCCTCGCCATGCGCCTCTCCTGCTGCCCGGGCGACGCGCTCTCGTTGTCCTGCCGCGTTTTAAAGTCCTGGATGGCCTTCCTGTTCTGGTAATCGATCAGGGCCATGGTGATCACCGCGTTCCAGCAGTTCTCCTCCCCGGAGCACCGGAAGTCGATCTCCTTGTTGTCCGTGGTCACGATGGTGAAGTAGACGAACTTGCCGGTGCGCTCCACGCAGTCCACCTTCTTGATGGACTGCAGCTTCAGCTCCTTGCCCTTGGTGCGCTTCTGCGTGTCGGCGTACAGGCTGAGGCTGTCCGCGGTCAGGACGCACGTCTTCCTCTTCCAGAACTGGAGCAGGTTGTCGCTCCTCTTCTCCAGCTCGCCCTCCTTGAGCACCTGGCTGATCTCCTCCGCTGACATTTTCATTGTTTGTGGCGCGTCAAAGTCCCGGCGTGCCCGCTGCGTCTTCCGAGGAGCCCGATGAAGGAGCCTCTCCGTGTGGGGGTCTGTGGTAAATCCAGAGTGGCGTTGTGAATGAACCAGGGAGCCACGGGGCTTTTATAGCCCGCCGTGGCCCGGGCCCTCCCCACTTGACGTCAGCTGAGTTGGGAATGCATCAACAGTTGCCGGTGGAGTAATTCAAGGCTGTGTGGGCGGAAGCTGTGGCGCAGGCGGGGGGTGGAGAGGAGAGGAGGAGGGGGGGAGAGGAAGTCCTAAGGTGGACCTAATTACACCACCAACATCTTAATTACTAATCCACATCCTTCTGCGGAGATTAGTCCAAATATTTGCCATCTCTAATAGAGTTAATTACGAGATGTGCGCTGAGAGCACATGCGTAAAAACCAACCCGGATGGTAAACTATTAATATCAGCCTTCAGTTCAGAGGGATTTTTCTTAAATATCATGATAAAGTTCATGATCCAGACTTTGTTTTTTCCATGACAACCTGGTAGCTCATTCCCTTTACAATCCCTCACTGTGCCAAGGTGCAGTGCCACCCTGCTCTTCGGTGATTGTTTCAGAGGGTGCTGCAGACTAAACCTGTTTCATCTCAGTGGTGTTTCACATAAACTCTGCCATTCCTGCCTGTGGATGTCAAGACGATGAAAATGCACCCAAGCAGCCCACGCGTGCAGTTTCCATGCAGTGAGCAGAGGACTCATCAGGCCTCAGTGTCAGCCACTACACAAAGAGGAAGAGGGGCTGCAAGGTTCAGAGAGCACCTGTAGTTTATTCCTCGACAAAGCACCAAAACAGACAGAGGGCAAGCAGAGAAAGTGTTGAGTCTTTTAAGCCGGTTCAACATGTGAACACAAGTTTCCCTGCCATCTTAAAAATGTGAGTTAATGCTTATTTGGTTAGCATAGTCTTAAACCTGAAGCAGTCAAGTAATAAAAAACTAGAAATGTTAAGCTCAACGTATGATTTTACATTAAGTGAACATGAGATTAATTGATTCTAGCGAATTCCACAGTGTGTTTAAAGATAGAAACAAGACGGGGAAAAATAAAGGTCATCTTTAATTCAGTCACGTGATTCTGATGCAATGAATGAATGAAAGAACGTTATGTAAGAAATGAAAGTTATGTTGAATGAGTCAGATGACCTTTAATATTGATGCATAGGTGTGTCCTCTGTGATGGTCTGATGTTAATAATGCATTTACAAATTAAAGTACTAGATATTTCTCTCCCTTAGATGATGGTACTGTCGTTACTTTAAAAATAAAAAGTACTGGCGGGATGTCAGTGATCCCCCCTCCAACACACACACACACACAGCCTGTGTGGATCAGCAGGAGGAGGTGGTAAGGAGGCAGATGTCATCGACTTTTCCCCTGCAGCCTTGTCACATCCTGCTGGGGAGATCATCACTCACGCAGACACAACCCTGACCCCAGTGTCCGGTTCAGAGAAGCAAACCGGAGTGCGTTGCTTGGGCGCAAATGACGAACGTGCACCAGGCACCCACTCCAGGCCCTACACTATCAGTCTGCCCTCACAGACGTTTTGGAAACATCTCCCCTCCGGTGTCCCTCAGGAAGTGAAATGTCACACACACACACACACACACACACACACACCAGTTCCTTATAGTCTTCCTGCACAACATGACTGTGTGACCTCAAGGGAATTTAACCACTCTCTGCCCCCATGAGTTAGAGAGAGCCACCCGCGAAACTTCACACATCAACACTGCTACGACCGTACAAAGACCTGACAGCACCGGAGCCCACGGTAACCACGGTGAATCACTTTAAACAGTCTTCTAAGCAACCCCTGCATGGGCACTGACACCGGAGCAGGAAGTGGCCGCCGGTTTAATCCTCCGATCTCAAAGAAAGAGGAAACCACATGTGTGCACTGAGTCAAACAGCGTGCCGGCTTCTGTTGACTGAAGAGGTGCACCACCACCCCTCCCTTTGTGCGAGGGGCTTTGACTTTGTTGCCTGGCAGTATGTGCGTTTGTGTGTGAGATGTGTGCATGTGTAGGTTTTTGTTTGAGGGAGTATTGCGGCGGAGGCTCGCAGACGTGCCCAGGCAGTGACTCAGCATGTGGTGGAGCGCCCGACTGTGGAGGAGCTTGCTTGCCAAAGGAGGGCCAGGTGTGTGCGAGACGTGTGTGTGTGCAACATGTGGATGAATATATTGCGCCCACCCATTTGTGTATGGATCCATTTATTTCTTCTGTGAAGAGGGCTGGAGAATAATGAATCATATAGAGCAATAGTGTTCATTTTAGTGTGTGTTTCTGATGAAAGTTAGAGAAAAAAGGCAAAAAAAAGGGAGGAAAATGCACAAACTAGACAATTAAACTACATCTTAAGAGGAAGTTATGGGTATCATGCTCAAAGTGCCCATTACCAGTTATATATAAGAACAAATATGATCCATATTTAGTAATTTTCTCCTTTGTTTTCTTTAAATACTGTGTTTTGTCACATCCCTTTAATAAGCTCCCCACACATCCCACACTGTAGACAGTGAGTGGTGAGTGAGCTCTAAACTTCACAAACCACATAGTTTGACTGCTGAGTTGCAGCAGCAGCAGAGCTCCAACGTGTCCCTGTTTTCCTCGTTTTTCCGGCTTGTGGGAAAGAACGACTATTTCTGGAGGGAGTCAGACTACGTGATGGATCTCGGGAGGTATGTTGTGACAACCTCGGGTGGCAATTAGCGCCCTCCAGATCTCACTGTCTCTGCACAGACAAAACAAAAACCCCAGAGACACAGAGAGAGAGAGGAAGTGAGATTATAGGTCATGATGATTTGATACAAAATGAACACATTAAGTGTGAGCTACTGAGCTCAAGGCTAAAAGGAAGACCTATGTGTCTGTGGCTGTCTTCGCTGTGTTTACTTGAGTGTGATGGAGGTTTTGCAGCCATGGGCCTCTGGGTGTGACAAGACAGCAGGTGGAAGGACCAGAAAGGCCCACAATTAGGTAGTCGTGTCAGGACATGAAGCTGCTGAGTGTTTACTGTGTGTCACAGCACACTAAACACCTAAAATACAGAAGACGTCAACTTGTTGAACCCTGCTGGATCATTTGTTTAGGTTGAGAAGAAGTTATTACATGTTAGAGATTAATATTATATTTATATTGATACAAGATTTGTTGAGTTACATAAAGCAGGGGCTCCAATAGAGACAAGGTAAATGCTCCTGCCTTTGAAAACATGACACTGACATATATATATTTTATATATACATACACACACACACACACACACACACACACACACACACACACACACACACACACACATATATATATATATATATATATATATATATATATATATATATATATATATATATATATATATATATATATATTTAAGAATCTGATGATTCAGGATTAGAAAATGTAATTTTTCTAAACCTGCAATATAATAAAATATGAAAATCAAAATATATTTTATGTTGAATGACAGTTGAATGCGCACTGTCTGTGTGGAATTGTGAATCACTGTGTGGAATTTCCCTTTGCCTGTGTGGGTTCTCTCTGGGTACTCCAGCTTCCTCCCACAATCCAAAGACAGGCAGGTTAATTGGCAACTCCAAATTGCCCCTAGGTATGAATGTGAGTGTGAGTGGTTGTCTGTCTATCTATCTATGTCTCTATATCTATGTCAGCTCTGTGACTGACTGGCGTCCAGTCCAGGGTGTACCCTGCCTCTCGCCACCCAAGATAGCTGAGATAGGCTCCAGCACCCCTGCGTACCCCGTAGCAGGTGAATGACAGTTTAATCAAATTGTTAACACTGCTGATATATTATCACCTTTTGACATGTTGAAATTGTTAACAGACTGTTGCCTATTTTGATGTGTTTGGAGTCATGTTTCTGGCCTCCTGACGAGGGCAAGTCACTCACCTAGTGAGTCATCCTCAGCTCCTTTGAGATATATCTGTCTCTTTAGCTGCTAAATATAATAAATAACTTCATCTGTCTACTGTTTGTTGCTGAGCAGGCAGTGTAGCTACAGTGAGTTTATTAGAGCTTTTTCCTGGAAACTGCGGACTGAAAACGACGCCATGAGAGCAGTGAAAGTGATAAAGGACCAGAAAACCAAAATAATGAAAGAAGCCCAAACGTCCTGTAGAGACGAGAGGAGTCTGGTGACAATAATCTGTGGAGTCATTGCTACGAGGGACCCCTTTCACACAAGTAGTTATGTGGCCCACTGTTAATCTAAAAATGCCAATTATAGCTGCTTTAATCTTTAAATTGGTGTAATAAAAATCGAACATCTCTGATGAAAGAGAGACCTGGCTGGGACAGCAGCAATAAAGGTGTGGACTATTAACCATTAACTTACTGTCACACCCAGCAGGCACACTAAGAACCCACAGAAGGAAAGCAGTTAAGTACTCTAATGTCCTGGTTCATGTTTGCCATAACCTCACACTGATAAAAACTAAAAGGCAATTACTATAGATGGTAATAAGTGCTCAAATATGCTATGCATTTCATTTAAAACTTGATTTTGGAAGTTTGTTGTAAAAAACAGGTGCATATATTCTGGTTATACTTAGAAGAAATAATAAGAGAAATAAGGCCTCAGAATTGCATGGATTGGATGCATTACACTTGGATGTGGATGTGGAAAAAACATGCTTAACCTGGCTTTTGCATTTTTGCTCATTTCTTTGCAGGTGAATGAATGTTTTATTGTCATTATGCACATTATGTCTGCGTACATTGTGTTTGCCCGCGAAGCCTCCATCAGACAGCAAACTATACATAGTCTGCCTAACAATGGGGAGGAGTATGGATGAGCTGGCCGTGATGGGCCGCTGACAAGCACAGCACAGCCTGCAGGTAACAGCTGCATACTATGACACGTTTATGACTTTGGCCTGCTGCTCACACATGCTCACACACACGCTCACACACACACACACACACATCCTCTCCTGCTCTTCTGCTCTTTGGTGACATGCCCTTGTGATGAGACTTCGGAGCTATTTGAGGCATTGTTCTGATAAGCCCTGTGTGTGTGTGTGTGTGTATCTGTGGCCATGCTGGCATTCAGCAGCGTGGGAAAAAGAACAAATGGCTGATGAGGGCAGCGCACAGTCAAACACAATGCTGCGGGAGGAACCGGTGGAGAACAATGACATGGCCGCTGTCGCACGCTCCCTGTGGATGGCCGATGTAAAGATGGCAGAGACTCAAGTTGGTCCCTTAACTTAAAAAAGAAGCAATACAGGATTGTAAAACCCTCAATAACATAATACAGTTTGAATGCCCACTGTCAGTGTATTATATTGTAGCTGATATGGTTACATTGAACTTTATTTGCCTGTGGGTAGTTTACTATAAAAATTCTCATATTTAATAAGATTTTTTTATTCAGAATCATAAGCTGCAAAATAAAAAATAACTTCACCTGTCAGATAAATGCAGTGGTGCAAAAAGAATGATATTTCTCTATATAATGCAGTGAGACTAGACTAGAAGCAGAAAGTGGAAATACTCAGTGCCTAAGTACATCTGAGTAAATATATAAAACTCTAGTATCTATTCCCAGAATGCTGTTCTAGGTGGAGAAAACTATTTCAGAAATGTCATAAATGATATTTGCATATTAAATCTCTGCATATTAAATGCTCTAATTGTTGCATCCCTCTATCATTAACACATGTCAACACAAAGGTGCGTGAACGATGCAGCCTACGATAACCACCACCACTTCCTTCACACACACACGCACACCACACGAGCCATGTGAAAAGTCTCAGGTGAGAGTTATGAGTTATGAGATGTGATGTAACAAGTCGCGAGAAGAGACCAGCACCTCATTCTTGCCAATTTGGCTCTGCAGAGAATGGCAGGTATGCAGGTATGTGATCCCTCTCCCTGCCAGGAATGCAGCGTTCACCCTGCTGTCTGCATAGCTTCAGTGCGGCTTATATGATAAACCTAAAGTCTTTCCATAGAACCAAAATGAATCTTTGGTGGGAGCAGGGCCGACCGGCTGGACTTTCAGGCTTGATGGTTTAATCTCTTTTTGGCCTGTGCTGTCCAACTCCACCACTGAAAGGTTTTGCTTCACCAACAGTTTATCCATCATGTTGTGCGGAAACAGTGTGGACTTGAGGTGCAACGCCAAGACAAGGCCTCATTGTCAAATAATCCCCATTAAGCCAACAGGGACTCTGGAAAGATGATGGATTAGTCAGGAAATTCTCCTGAATGTTTGCTCATTTATACGGCAGTAATCCGGCAAGTGTGAATTCGTCTGGGGGTCATCAATCAAAACCAAGACATCACATTCCATCAATGATTACCTTGAATTACCTCTTACTTCCAGGAATTTGAGTACTTAACCAGAAGTATTTTGGTGGCTGTCAAGCATACAAGGCTGATTGCATAAAATCATTTAACCTGCCAGTTTCTGTCAGAGTTTACCTCGACAAAAAGCTGAGTGTGGAGCAGCATGCAAATTTTACAAATATTCAAACCAGCCTCGCCTTGAATTTTTTTTTCTGTGCCCACTTTTCTGCAACCAGATACCTGTTCACAGAGTCCAGGTCTGACTGACACCTTTTTCTGTGCTCAGGAGTCAGGCAGCGTGATTCAGGTTAAACATGCCCCACCCACTTCCCTGTTCATTCACTGATTCATTCATAAATCCAGACAAAGGTGCGCTGCCCTGTCGCGGAGCTCTCGACTGGGCATGAAGCTTGCTTTCTCACACATACCAGGTGAAAAGGTACCTGGTGATAATGCAGCAAAACCAATAAGATTAGCTCGGTTATAGGGGCCATTGTTTATAGTAATTCATGCTGAGTACACAAGTATAAACAGAAAGGAACAAAGTGTGCCTGCCTGCCAAATCACTTTAATGTAACAGATTGTGGAGGCCCTTCTGTTACCTGTGGTTCATTTCATTTTTTTCACAATGCAAAATGGATTTGGTACTGGGAGCCTTTTGAATGCCTCTTTTTTTTCATTTCTCCAAGAACGCCTTTAAGCGCTTCCTCAAATGTAGTTGTGGTGAGAGCTCGGGTTTGATTCCACGCCCTCGTCTTTTTTCACAAAGAGTTTTCACATTCCCCTCCCCACACACACACTGCCACTCAGGTAGACAGGACATGCTCCGGCTCGAATACATGGACTGTGTTTCGGCCATGGGCTGTCAAAACCTCTCCATATTTCCATCACTGGGAGAACTGGAGAGATTTGAAAGAGTGTTGGCCTGAGACGATGGAAAAGATGTTGTGAAACCCACGCTCGAATGTTAGTCACGGCCTTGTTTGGTCTCCCTCACGAAGGAGTACCGCTCTCCCCAAGGCCGCTGCTTTTCCTTAGGAGAGTCTTTCCCATGAGCCCTCTCCAGTGTGTGGCTTGTCTTGTTTATGCATGGCAGGTGCTGTCAGGAGAGGTTACAGCTGAACTGCCCCCCCTTATTACTCATTCATTCATTTAAAGTTTTGATTTAGTGCTACACGGCAATGCTTCCCTCATGTTCACCTTCACCTCTGTATTTTGTCTGGTTTAAAGGCATCTGTCACGTCAGAAGTGAATTTAAGTCATTAGCTGCTGAGGTTTGGTCAGTCCTGAAGATGAAATAAACAGGATTGTTTGGCTGCCATCCATAGAGCCATGCCATTAACTGTGCTAAAAAAAGAAGACAAATTGACAGTAACTTCAGTTTTGTGTCTCATAACTAATAGAGGGATCAAAACATGTGAGTTCTTGTGTCAGCGCCGTCAGTGACATTATCAAATTGAAGAGGTAATGGGCTCCAGTTGGACTCGTTCAGTTCTGCACACCAACACGGCGTCAGCAGCATAAAGCCGCTCTCTATTCCCTTCTTTCCCTGGAACTCAAACGGGCTCACATCACTTCCGACTGGGAGACAGCAACACAAAAGACCCCACACAAACCCGTTCACGCTTGCTCGTGTGGGCTCACGTACACGTGGAGGTTCTACCAAAAGCACCTTGTGGCCAAGAGTGAGACGGTGGGTGCAGCTGCAGCTGGGAGGAAGGTCAGGAGAAGACTGCGCTCTTACACTTCTGCTGGACGAGGATGAGACGATGGCAGGAGGCGTCATTTCGGGATAGTCCCAGCGGCCTGAATACTCGGCTTTGTTCGGCTCCGCTGCTGATGTGCGCTGCTCAGAGATCGTCCACCAAACTGATTTCTTACAAAGCTTGTTGAGACATGTTCCTCTCTGTCCATCTCCCCAATGCACACACACCCTCAACAAAACATCAAGCAGCTGAGAAGTAGTGTGCAGGAGATAAAGCCTCACTGTTGTTTTCATTCTCCTTTCTTGTCTTTCAACAACACCAAATGAATAGTCTTGACCTTTGTCTCTTGAGTCTTTGCACCTGGGTTGCGCCCCGCTTTACTTGAATGTCTGAATACTGTATTTTTTCATGAGGCAGACTGAATCTATTTTATCCTAATTTATTAGTTTCTATTATTAATTTGAATCCACAGAATACCTTTTAACTTAGTTATCAAGTAAATGTCATAAAACTATAATATTATGAATTATAGTAAAGTACAAGTACCTGAAAATTGTAAATGTAAATTGTATGTACAGCACTTGAGTAAATCTGCTTTCCACTGGTCAGTTGACACACCTTCTATATCAAAACTGAAAGCAGGCAAGTGTATCAGTCCCACACCGCTGTGCAGTTCCACTTTCCTGGCCGTGTTACAGAAAGCACAGAGACGAGTGCTAAGACACAATTGGACTCCTTGTTACAGTGAGGCAATCCTCAAACCCCCACACAGCAGCCTCGGCATGAATAGTGTCTTGTTCGCGAGTCTGTAGAGCAAAATCCCCAAAATTACAGAGACAGACTGGAGAGAGAGATTTCAGTTTGTGGTTTGTCTGCGGAGGACCGAAGGATCACAATTCACTGGCTGCCTACTCATTCCCTCCAAAACATCAAAACTACTCATACATTTTTTATTATTAAAAAACATCATTATGGATGAAGGGTTGACAGAGACTTGGCCCTAACCGTGAAATCCATCTAATCCAGACTTCTGTTTTCTCACACTGTCACATGTTGTCACTTCTGTTCCCATGTTGCAAGTGTTGCTGGACGAGGGGACAGGATAAGAAAGCACCTGTCGCTCAGCGCGCAGCGGAGAACCTGGGTTGCTAGGACACAGTGTCGCAACCCTCCTCCAGAAACTTCAGACCACTCAGCCACTATCTCCCACAATGCATCACAAGGGTCTCTCAGAGGAGCGTACACACTTTATCTATCGGCAAGACGAGATTCCAGACATTCTGCTCGCCTTGCCTGACGTTTGGACAAAGCCTGGACAAAGTCACGCCGTCAAGCAGTCACCGTGGTGTTTGTGAGGAAGAAAAGGGTCAGTTCCTGCGCTCCAAGGCCGTGATGGCACGTTTTGCTTCAAGCTCTCTAATCATTTGCAAATCGTCACCTGATGCCCAATAATAAAGTCACTGTGTGTGAGTCTACTCAGCGTCCGGTCACGTTGTGCTGTCAACAGCATGTGAACACACCGGGGGCAGTTATCTGAGCACATGATCTTTATACAGCAAGGCAGATGTTGACCAGTGAGACCAGTCCGATACGGACAACCACCAACAAGTGTCTTGTTCAATAAATCTTTTTCACTTAAGACATTTGGACAGTAGGAAAATCAGAGGCGTAAATAATAAAAGATATAGGTCATCGTCAATTGCCTGAAAAACAGAAAAAATTTCACTTTTGACAACCCTCAACTTTTAACTAGAGACTTCAAGCACTTCAAATTCGAGCACCAGCAGTTTCCAATAATAATACTGATAATATTAAATAAGACATAAAACAGAAAATTATACAAAATTTTGCTCTGCTACAAAAACGTTTTTATGCATATCCTTAAGTATATTAGTCTCTGTTAAACTTGATTTAATGGGCAATCTCTGCGTGCGTGTCATAATTAGGGGAACGGCTGTAAACTACAAGTAAATCCACCAATAACACACACACACACACACACACTTATGCATAAATGACAGACGACACAAAGAAACACATTTCCATGTCGCACAACTTTAATAGAATATTTTAACTAACTCTGTACAAATTGAAAAGAAATATTGCGCAAGTAACAAATTGTGATTAAGAACCAGTTAAGGCCATTGCTAGCTCACGGTCCAATGTGGTAGATTTGAAGATGTCGACCGTGGCTCTGAGAGATCCGTCCAACGAGATCTACAATCGTTCTTTTTAAAAAGAGAGACAGGGTGGGTATTATTTTCGCTGTGACTGCCATCGCCGACGGGTCTTCGGGCAAAGGCGTCCAACCGAACAGCCAAGATCCAAGTGCAGTATATAAAATACATTGGCAACCTCTTAGTTTTCCACAGACATTCTACTGAATCATTAGACAATAACAGAAATATTTATATATTCTTAAACAACTTTAAACGCTGAATTAGGTTACACTGTTAATGACAATTGGCAAACAATTTAATAAAACAGGACGGTGTGTTTTGTCTTTCATTTTGGCCTGTTGGCAACAGAATTTGACCATCCTGCACAGTCCCATCGCTGACTTTAAATGACATTTGTTAAGAACGACATACATAGGAGGAGTGATATCTTATCGGCAACCACAAAAGGTCGCAGGTCGGACACTGTGTCTGCCTAAATGTGTCATCTTTTAGGGAGATTTTCACCAGGCTGGATGTGATGCTTGGGCGAGGGAAACCAACAAGCTGAAAGTTCTTATTGGGTGATGGGGCAAACGGGACAAACGGGGAAGAGCTTTATGTGACAGTTTTGAGGTGTAACCACAAACCTGTCTCATGATCTGTATTAGTGTTACGTGTCCACTCGAGTGCTCGGTTTAAATGCTTGTTAAGCCCAATCCAGGTGGGCAGAAGTGAGCAGTATTAACGCATAACACAATTCTTCAAATGTTTGAAATTTGTTTTGATAATAATTAACAAAAATAATGACTTGGCAGTATTCACGTTTTGTTTGACCTGCTAAGCCCAAATAAGATTTGAGCCAATGAGAATAAGCCTATCCCAAAATGCACCACTTCATACAGCTGCATGACACCAGAATAAATAGTCCAATGACATGACAATGAATGTTAAAAAAAAAAAAAAAAAAAAGGTACTGAAAATCAAAATGATACACTGTATGTATCAAAACACCATAACAAAAAGAAAAACACTGCAGCAACCCCAGTGAAAGATTAAGTCAAACTTGTTCAGCAGTTTCCTGGTAAACTTACATTTTTCTTGTTGGCATTAAAAAACCCTGAGTAACTGATTTATTTCCATGAAAACTAAAATTGGGATCCGTTCCTTTCCTATCTTTGTTTTTTTTCCCATATGATGATGTTCTGAGGTCCTTGGCAGTAGAAACCTACTCCACCTTACCAAAGAAGAAGACCGTCCCTATGTGATGCAATGGTATTTTTAATTGGAGTCAAGTCACTCCCCGCTTTGAGTTCGAATTAAGCCAAATAAAAAGGGGTGAGATGGGCGCAAGACAAAAGAAAAAAGAAGTCATGCACATAGTAAAAACGCAGTTTGGTTTGCGTTCTATTGCGTTCAGATGAGAGTTCATAAAAGGGCGGAGCCTACAAGAGTAGGAGGACTTGCTGATTGGCTAAGAACTGATTTGACGCACAGCAGGTCTCCACCTCCCCTGATCACCACGGTTACTGCTGTTTGCATTCGGCAGGCTGGGGCTGTTCTTTCTGTGGGGAGCAGATGAAAAGAAAAGAAAAAAAAACGTTAGAACACAAGAAGGCGGACGGCTCATGAAACCACTGGGCATTAACTAACAACTACAAGAGGCTGACTAGAAAGCAGACGCCAGAGAAAGAAAGCTACTTTTTCTGAACCACTTTTGTTGCAGCAATGGGAACAATGTTAGAAACCTGGGATGGGACTGCAGGAGGAAAAACAAGTAGATGGAAAGAGCAAAGGGAGAACAGAGGTCATCTACCCAAGATGTGAGTTGAGGGGTCCTAAACACCTCAGACTACGAGGAGAATCAAGGATGTAATGAAAGAGAGAGGCAGCCAGAATAATAAACCAAGGCCGAAGGACGAGACAGTGTATAATGTATGTAGGACGCCATCCTTATTTCTCCCTTACCTAGAAATGCATGGGGTGAGAATGATTGATTATGCCTGTAATGGAGGGGAATCCGGGGGAGGGAGAGATAACAATATGCACAAGTTTAATTGTCACATTCAGAAATGACAAAGTGAGCACAGTGAAACATTGGCAGGGTTGGAGGACGAGCGTGCTAAATCCCTGAAGCAAAAATGATTAACGGACCAGCTGACAACAGGTACCACGAGAGGAAAAGCTCGATACGCTGAGCTACTGAGAAAACTTGTTTGCAGACAAAGCAGTGTTGTCGGTCGCTCCTGATAAAACTGCTTACAGGCCACGTTACCCAGTGTGAGACTGGAATAGCTCATAATGGAGTCACAGTCATCTAAACTAAACCATCAGTCAGACTACACAACTAAATAAATGGCTCTTTCTTCGACTGTCATTACGCAATTATTTGTAGCCGAAGGTCTGACCGAATCAGTGCAAGAGAAGAAAAACGGGTCTTAAAATGTCTGGCCATGTGCAGGATGCCAGTCTGAGATGGAAATGGAAAATAAAATGAAATAAAAACCATCAATGAATACTCACATTGTCACCATCAGGGGTCTCTGGTAAAAGTTTAGCTAGAATACTTTCTGTATATGTGTCATTTTGTAATCAAGTTGGAGCAATACTGATGTTCTACTTTTCCAAAATGTAATTTAATTCATATTCTGTTTACAGTATATACACATTAATTCACACTTTACACTTTCAATTTAGTCCTTAACATTGCTATTTTTGTTTTCTTCGATTTGATAAAGTGGAACTATCTTGGAAAGACAAGACTATGTTTTGTTATTTAGTAATAAAAGTTTGAATAAAATGAATATTTAGGGCAGTGACAGTAATGTATATCTTAAACTGGAAAATGACTGAAGTCCCTCACAGCTGTAATGGTTTCTATCCCCTCTGGCTCTGCCATGATTTTTGTCTGTCTTGTCTCTCTCTTGAGTATTTGACCTCCAGAAACAGAATAATATCTTGAAACACCTTTAGTGGCTTTAAAATATGTAATGAACTTACTGCAATATATCAAAGAGGAGCTGCTCAGCTCACTGTGCTACTTCATTAGCACCATTATTGCTGCATCAATAAAAGCACTCACAGTGAAACAATATATAAATAACAAACACATCAGGAGCAGAATCAGCAATCAAATCAAATAAAAACAGTCAAGTATTCATACTGACCTTGGGGTCAAAGTCTCCCTCGTCATCGTCATCATCACCCTCCTCATCCTGCTCCTGAGACACAAAGACAAGATGATTGTAAGACATTCAAAGAACCCAACATTTCACAAAATGCACACCAGGACTGCTGTTATTACAGACTTTAACTGTGGACTCGCGTTACGTTACAGAGACGACCACCTGTCTGGTGTTTCAGCTCAAATTCACAGTGTGTGTGAATGAAAGTGATATTACTAACCTCTTCATCTCCTTCCTCCAGCTCCTCCTCTTCAAACTGTATTTGAATAAACAAAAAAGAAATGGAGAGTAAAAACACACCGACAACAGTGGTACAACAGTGACAACAAGATTAGGTTATATGTCCTCAAAATATTTTTTTACTGTGCAAACATCCCATCTTGTTGCTTTCCCTGTGTTTGAGTGTAACTGTGTGTGTGTTAGTGTATAAATGTGTGTGTGGGTTTAGAGGAAGAACACTCACACTCTCGTCATCTTCCAGAGCCTCTCCAGTGAAATACAGCACTGCTCTGGGAACTATTCTCTCACGGAAGAAATGACCAATCTCAAAGTCTGTGGCTAGAGTGAACTCAGAGTCTTCGTCCTGTAAAACAGGAACACAAAGGATCATTTTAAACCAGCTGCAAATCTTATTAAAGGTAACAGAACACCCAATAAAATGGGTGGTGATTTTATGAAAAAATAACTACATTCTACTCACCATTTCTTCATCTGGTGAAGCTGTAAGGGAAAAGAACAAACAGCAATGAGCACCTCAACACAAAGCTTTACACTCACTGCAGAAGGCTCTTAGAAGATTTTAAACAGCATATTCACTTTAAAAATCACCCTCGAACCCAACATTCATGTGTTATATTTCTTTTAATAGCCTTTTGGGATTTCATGTGATTCACGTGTGATTCAACTTTGTCATTAGTGACATCACAACACAAGGTCACATCATCCACAGAAAATGATAGGCCATTAGGAAACAGCTGTGCTCCTCTGCCCTGCTAACAAGCTGACTAAAGGTGACATCACCCCTCCTATTCCTCTTATTCAACAATACTGCGGTAAGAAGGGAAACTGCTTTTTTGCACTTACAAGGTTCTGCACACTCTCTACAGTATGATTGTCATTAATTCATCATGTTATTTAACATTAAGGTCCACTACATTATGATCATCAGCAGGAATTCAAAAAGGTTCGATATGACTCCTCATGTCTGACTGTGGTGAATGCATATGAATTATATGACCTGCTGAGAGGAAGCTGAACATTGCCTTTCACAATTACTTTCAATTCATCACAGCAATATTTTACACACAAACTAGATCTGAAACTTAACTTGGGCAAAGTAAATGAAAAACCTTGCCCTGAAAGCTTTTGCTCATTTTATACTGCACAGCAATCCTTTTATTAGGTTGACCGGCAGACATTTTTATCTATAGTCAAGTCTACTCGAGGCTAAGAACTTGTATTACAACATATAATCTTCCTATAAAACCTGAGTTTTATTTGTACTTTTGCCTCTTGCAATGAGCATCAACTGACTTCAAACATTCATGTAAGAGAAATGTAAACCAGCACAAGTCAGACACAAAAGAGTCATTTTCATGATGGCGAGCACAATCATAGCTGAACCAAAACTGTATTTATGAGGCCACTATCAACATTTGAAATTTTGTTTTGTAAATCAGCAAAATCATTGTTATGTGTGTGATTTTTTTTTTACATAAAACACAAACATCTAAAAAAAACTACTTCCACATTTTTCCTGATAGAAGAGATATGACTGATAAGGAAAAAAATACACTTCCTCTGAGGACAGATGTAGAGATGAAAAGTTGTGATCAGGTCATTTTGTTGCTGTTGCCATGGTGACAAAGAAAAAAATTTTTCTACAATTCTATACCATGAAAAACAATTTTCTGTGGTGTGAACTCTCTAATCCAATCTAATGTAGGGACGTGTCCTGAAATCTAGTATTAAAACAGGCCCCAGGGCTTCATTTTTAAACACTGTAGTACTGATAAGCTCTGACATGACCGGTTCTGTGGTACTGGAGAAATTAAGAACGTACATTTCTTATTCATGTGGACTACATAAACATTATCTTGCACCTTTAATCTCACCAAGTGCATATGACGGGCAGAGACAGCCTCTCTAACAGGCACTCAAACACAAAGCCTACTCTTAGTGACGATGGAGGAGAGAACTCAACGCTCAGAAGTCTAGTTACACTTCACTAGAGTCAATGCTGACAGTGCTCGTTGCTATAAGTACAAGTCTTTTGCATGTGAGGGCAGAAATGTGAGCAGTCTTTGGAAACATTCAGCAAAAGTGGCTGAACAATGATCAGTAAAGATGCCCATCTCCAATTCATTAAAAAAACAACGCTGTCCAATAAAGAAATATAAAATCAATCAAACATCCATGGACTGCACAGCAGTCAAGTCACATGTACTCTTTGTGTGTGTTCACATGATCTGTCAGCGATGGCTTTTTCACTGATATCTTCACGGACATCTCAACCCCTGAGCTGCACACCTGAGCACACTTGAAGAGCAGCTATTTCACTGAGGCTGTGACAGAACCAGAAAGACAAACATTTACTCAGCCAATGAGCAAACAGGTCAACTTTTCAAAGTCAGAATGAGTCCGGGCATGTCTGACAGGTGAGCTGACTGCACAGGAAAGACGATGCGGTCATTAAATAAAGGTGTATGCTGCCTCACTAGCTGATCCTTTGAGAGAGACTGACTCATGTCAAGACATATGACTGAAGAACCTGTAACTGTATTATTCACCTATTGTTTATTCAACTGAAGAAAAGTAATCAGATTGAAACAAAAGACTGCTGACTTCTAAAGAGACATCCCTGGCCTTTGATGGGGCAGCTGAGCCAGTAAGGTTACATAATGTCCTAACGATTCGATTATTTACATTAACATCAGATTTGTAATAAGCTGAGACCTTGTTAATAAAGCAAACCTTGATATTTTCTCCACTGTTGTTGAGCGCTTGTAGCAGTACTGTGTCAGTGATTTCTGTTCTTCTTTAATTAATTTATTCTTTTGAAGCTCTTGGGGGTGTTAACGCATGAAAGATATATGTATATATAAACTTGTTATGTGAACATTTCCTTCCCCCACATCTGTAATCTCCGAATTATTTTAGCTTGAAGATAGATGGTTGTTTTCTCAAATTTTAGGTCAGACATTAACAGACTGCTTAGTGCCACAACACCCTCTGAACTTTCCAAGTTGGAAAATAATAGCAAAACCAAAGCTGATGTTGGACGGTCCAGTGAGCTTAGCTTGACAAAGTCCAATATCAGCGAGCAGACATGCTGACTGTTCCACAAACACACTCACACAGAGCAGAGCCACTGCACAACCCGACCCAGCTTGAGAGTCTGGTGCCACCTGCTGTTGAATTCATCTTAATGCAGCGACCAATGGTAAAACCACAACATGAATGGCAACATGTTGTCACAGTGCCTGATAGCGAACAAGCAGGTGTATCTGTGTGTGACTTTCACTGATTTAGGGTTTGCTTAAGGAGTACAGCTAACATAGCAAAGCTTTGAATGCAAACAGTTACTGTGGTTGAAAAAATTATTATAAAGAGCGACTGCTTTGAACAGTACAATTACTCGTCTGGAGAAATCCACTATATTTTGTCTGCGTTCTCACCTTTAACAGGGTTAAAGAAGTTGAAGAAAGAGTCGTTGGGGACTTGTTTGGTAACAGTGCGAACGGTGCCACGGCCTTTATGCTTCTGCTTCTTCTTTATAGTTTTCACGGTCACATCCTTCCCCTTATGCCAGTCTATCTGACAGCTACAGAAAGCAAGTGTACAGAACAGGGGAAAAAAATAAAGTGAGAGGCGGCAGAAAGCAAGCACGCAAAAAAGGTAAAAGTTCGTGCCAAGTGCCAAGAGGAGGCCGATATGTGGGATGTAACGTTAGGAGATATTAATATACAAAGAATGAAATAAAACGTTTTGCAAACCACACAATTGCTATTTTTAACATCATGTGTATCAAAGCCACAGTTAAATAATCATGTTTGCATGCTCTGGCTCTCACCCTTCGCAGTCAATGATCTCTGGTCCCTCGAATGAGAAAGGGTCTGAGGCATCAGGCTCTGACTTCATCTTGTAGACTTTAGTGAGGACTGCATTGTTGAAGTAACCATTGGGCTCAAAGTGGAACTCTAATGTGAAACTCTGCAGGATAGACAGGAAGATAATTACACTCAGTATTTTTACTCCATTTGGTTTATTAATCTGGAAAGACTTAATTCATCAGTACAACATGACGACGCTGACCATCGGCTGTCCTGGCTCAGAAAACTTGACTTGAATATCTTTCAGGTGCTTTAGGATGGGCTCATCGTGTTCCTGGGGGGTAGATAAACAGTCAGATCAGAGAAACTGATAGGAAATGTGGTGAAATTATTTAAGTGGTGAGGGAACGACCAATTCTGTAAATGTACCTGTAGCATGTCACTTAGCATATCCACACTCTTGAATATGGTGAGCCAGAACTCAGGGATGCCTTTTGGGTCTTCCTCTGGCGTGGCTTCCTCTTTCTTTGCATCCTCAATAGCAGCTTTTTCCTTTACTTCCTCCTACAGACAGTGGACAGAACATTTGTCAAAATCCACTGTTCAGGTTTGTTAAGCTTTTTAAAAAAGACCAAGATATTTAACAGGACATGGATCATGTACAAAGCAAGATGAGTCTGTTGAGCGAAATATCACTGCTTGTCAGGTCTAGTTATTCTTATTAGAACCATTTTTCCAACTATCCCACTGTTTCCCATTAGGCATAGTCCCACTCTTCCTTTCTGTCCAGATAAGTCAATTTCTCTGTGCTTTACTGAAAAGGAGATGGGTGTAGAAAACGGTATTCCATGTTCTGTTATTTTAATTAAGTAATTTTCAACAGATTCTCTGTGAGTTAAAAAGAGGGCAACATGATGAAAGTCTGTCATCAAGTGCAGACTTATTGGGCAATGACCTCATCAGTCTGTTATAATTAAAGTAACTAGTTCAGTGCCCCTTTGGAAAAGGGTAGTTACTCTGCCTTCAGCTTTCTCAACAACTACTCATTCAAACAACTTCACTGCACCTCTTTCGGTCCTCAGCAACACGTCCACCAAATCTTAAGTTGATCAGATGAATGGTTGTCAAGATAATTCAAAGCCAGACGGACAGAGATCTTACATTTTAGTTAGATACAAATTAAATTCACTCACGCTGTTTTGAGTTTGACAATACAATATAAATGCACTACCCCAGACTTCTCAATCATTTTGGAAGACTCTGGTATCATTTGTGAGATTGAGGTGGCCTGTGTGGTTCAAAAAAAAAAAAAAACCTCTTTTCCTCCACTGTGGAAGAAGAATGATTTATGATCAAGTTCTAAAGACACATATCAAAGCTGTACTTACAGCTAGTTCCTCCTCTTCCTCTCTGTCACTGTGCCACTCACACTCTTCGTCTGTGGGTTCCACTGTTCCTGTGACAACGTCTCGTCTCTGTGACACACACACACATTACAACAAAGTTAATCATTTTAGAGTAGGATTTGGGAATATTAGTGTGATATATCTGTATATGAAAAAGCTTTCATTCGGTATGGCTGGATTATTTTCAGCCAGCACACTGAAATAAACACCATTTGAGAGAGACCGACAGAGACACACACACTGACATGTATATATATGCACACACAACATACACACAGAGCAGACAGGTGCAGCCGGATTACAGCTGCCAGTCTTCAGTGCGACTAAGAATGGCAGAGTTCTTGTCACTAGCTCTGGAAATAGCCTTGACTGACAAAAGAACAGTTGACTACTCGTTGTGGCAGTTTTCAATTTAGCACCAAGAATAAGTCCTAACTGACCTCAGATCGGGCCAGGGACACTTTACTTATCATCAGTGCAGAAACAACACAAGTGACTCTTAACAAATTAGGTCTTGTTTGTTGTCCTTTTTTCTAGTCTCTATTTTTGCATTGATATAAACTGAGCAAATTGTCTAAAGCAAAAACTCTTAAGAAATCTAACATTATTTACCTTCTCAAACAGTGGCTGATAGAGGGCAGCATACTTCCTCTCTAGCTCATGGACCTCCTCATAGAATTTAGCCTCAATGTTGGCACACTGCACCTGTAGCCTTTTCAAGGCATGCACTCGCCTCTTCACTGCTTTGGGAAGCATGCTAGGAGAGAGAAGAAACGTAAAAATATAGTAAAAGTCATATTATAATCTAACGTTTTAGAAGTAAAAGGTTTATCCTGAGCCAATTCCTACACAATCTTTAATAATATTTAACTGGTGTGTCCTCAACCTTGGAGGCTGGGAAACACTAAAGGATCTCATATCGTTTTATAAGATAGAAATATTCTTTTGTTTGTGTTTGGGTGTGTTAGTGTGGCAGGTGTCTATAGTGATACTGTGTCTTCTACCAACAACAATTCAAGAGTTTTATTCATCAACTTTCTCTGTTGAACAGAGAAAGTAATAACAATAGTTGATAACCAATTATTACAAAAAGGTTTTGTCATACATGTGTGAAGTGTTTTGCCAGATTTTAGCTAATCTTAACCCTAACCTAACCCCTAACCCCAACCCTAACAGCAACATCAATCACTGTAGTGAAACTCAACTGAATAATTCTTTATGTGAGTTTGCATACTTTTGACTTTGGAGCCAAAGTAATTATGTAAGTATTTCAAATAGGTTAACTTACAAACTAAAAGATGGTGGGAGGTCAAACCCTGAATGTTTACAACAATAATCAGATCAAGAGGAGACCTCATCACATTTCCACCTGAGGTAACAAAGCACCAAGTTTAAGTTATGTGTACTTACTGCAATTGCCATCTTTTAGCTGGCAATTTTAACTGAAACCATTTCTAAATGGGCAATAAATAATATCAAAATGTCCAAGGAACATACAGGAGTGTATGCTTAAATGTGTTGTTTCAGGTATTAAACAAAACACTGATTTAATCATAGTGCTTTATCAGATGACAAGCACAAGCAGTTACCATTTTTCCCCAAAGTCATCTTAACATGTCTGGACATGATGTTTTAGCCGTAACAATACCTTCACACTAACACACTGTGCACTGACCTTTCCAAGAAGTGGAAGCTGACAGGTCTGTCCATCTGCCCACCTGGATTTTGCATCCCTTGATCCCCTTTACCTGCCAAACCAACAACAAACATTAATGTTGTTATACCTGAGAAATGATCACTTCACAAGTTGTTTTCTTTTTTTTTTAATTTACAAGATCTTGTGCAGTGCCCATTTAAAACAGTGTGCCTGTTTGGCTTTTAGTACTGCTCACTTTGCTGCACACTCGACACAGATTCGTTGGGTTCTCAGCGCGACACCTACAAAGTGTGGAGTCGTTCAAGTGAACAGTTGTCGGGATAACTGAAAGGACAGACACTCCTGCCAGTCCTTTCATAAATGTGAGGCTCACCATAGGCTTAACAATAAAACACAAAACAACACAGTCATTAATACTTTGTGTAACCTGCCTGGTTATGTTTTGTTTCGACTGATTAATAACTAGTGCATATTAATACCACTTTTACAAGCTATAATGAATATTTTCTTTATTTAGAACAGCTAATGTTGAACTCTGAGTCAAAAATATAATCCAACTTTCGTGACACATTCGGTGCTTTGTTCTTACCTTTACTGGCGTCCATTACCGATGTGGCAGCTCCTTCCTGCAACAGAGACGGATCGATTACAGAAGACACTCATCATTAGTCAATGACAGTGATTGAGCAACTACTGACAGTGACAACATGAGGGTGAACGAGGGGAGCAACACAGTCGATCGCATTTGACTTAATTATTCTTTTATTTCCATCATAACATTGGGACAAAATATTCATTAAGGTCGTTTAAGCGAGACTGAAACACAGAGCTGATCAACTCTGGTATTGATCAAGCGCAGGCCGATGACGCATTGACATGCTAACAGCAGCTGAGCTAACCATGACAGAGCCGGAGTTAGCTCCTCAACATATTATTGAAATGAAACGACAGTCGCTGCCTCTGACAGTCACAGAGGGCCACTAATAAAACAACATGAAGCGACCGCACACGCTCACATCTGCTCACCAATATCACAATAACCAGCTAATAACGGGGCGGTGCCAAAGATGTGACAGCGGCTAACCAAGCTAACTGTGTAGCATGAAACTACGAGCCAACGTGCTTCAGCTAACATCCGAGGCCAACATTTCACTTTAACCACACTCCTCCAATACGTATATCCCAGATCAGCATGTCCGTGAGAGGCTGAAGCAGCGTTATCTTTTCCGTTATGTCGATAAAACCGGCCGTTAAGGTTACCGCACCGACGAGCTAACTCCGGCTAGCCACCGTTAGCTCGCGGGTCAATAAAAGCACCGGGAGAAAAGTGTCGTGTTCTCCGGCGCGCTGTCAAATCAGTCAGATAACTCCTATCATCAGGGGTTAATACTTTAATGTGGCAACAAATGCGTGGATTAATTAAATGTCTCCGTTAGCCGTTAGCTTGTTAGCAGTCTCACCTCGCGGAATTCTGGCTGGTCGCGTCGCTCACGCGTCTTCGCTTCGGCCCCCACGCGCGAGCAACACACGCGCTCCAGCATCCTGCGTTCTGATTGGACAGCCGGGGGAAGGGGGCGTGGCGCTGCCTTCAGATGTCGCGCTGAAAAAATGAACACAGTTACTCAATCATCTCTACCCTCTCAGATAAACATACACAGGAGAGGCATGGGCAGTTTAATAACATCAATAAAGCTAAAACAAAACGCCTTTCTATTGGAGATATCTGAATTATGTGAGATTCATGTACAATTTAACTGTACAACTCATTCCCATTTCTGTTCAGGCCATTTTGCTCAGACATATAGGACACACATACATGTAAATGTTTTGATTAAATATATGAACTGCAAAACTAGGTTGTGTTGTGAGTGTTTGTGAGTGGGCCAGGTGAAGAGCATGAGATGATCTTGATCTGAATAAAGGTGCAGCACCCTCACGTTGTTTCAGAATGTTTCTATGATCTAAACAAACAAACAAATAAATAAATAAAAAGAGATGCTTGTGTATCAGGTGTATTGCATCACTGACAAGCTCCTAGTTTACCCCTTGACCTCTTGTAGCAGGAATAAATAACGTGTGGTCTTGCCAAGTGGCTCTGTAGGTGAATAATGTGCCTCTTTGGAAAGATCAAGTGCTATTGTGTATATACACCTGGGGACTACTTCAGCTTGCATGTACACACCATCCAACACAGGTGGGAACCACACTGGTGCATGCTTTATCCTTCAATGTTAGGCACTTAGAGACACTGTGTATACCACTGCTCAAAGCTCTGCAAACTCCATGCAGCCAGTTCTAAATTGTGACTCCCACATTTCAGCTTTATTGAATTACTTGGCCACACAAGTAAGGACAACTTGCGGCCCATATTTCACAGGTAATGACAATTTTACCCCTTCTTGAACCACCACCTTTCCATGGTGGAGGGGTTTGTGTGCCTGAATGATCCTATGAGCTATGTTGTCGGGGGCATTACGCCCCTGGTAGGGTCTCCCATGGCAAACAGGTCCTAGGTGAAGGGACAGACTAAAAGCGGTTTACAAGCCCAGCTGATGGGTACCGGCAGGCCAAGCAAGCCATAGCCCAGGCTGTCCTGGAGGCAAAAACTCGGGTCTGGGAGGAGTTTGGTGAGGCCATGGAGGAAGACTATCGGTTGGCCTCGAAGAAATTCTGGCAAACCATCCGGCGCCTCAGAAGGGGGCTACAGGGGGATCACACTTCTCAGCCTCCCGGGAAGGTCTACGCCACGCCAGTACTGGTACTGGAGAGGAGAATTTGGCCGATAGTCGACCCTCCGGATTCAGGAGGAACAATGCGGTTTTCGTCCCGGTCGTGGAACACTGGACCAGCTCTATACCCTCCACAGGGTGCTTGAGGGTTTATGGGAGTTTGCCCAACCAGTCCACATGTGCTTTGTGGATCTGGAGAAGGCATTCGACCTGTGTCCCTCAGTATTCTGTGGGGGGTGCTCCGTGACTATGGGGCCCTTTGCTAAGGGCTATTCGGTCTCTGTATGACCGGAGCAGGAGCTTGGTTCGCATTGCCGGCAAGTAAGTCAGACCTGTTCCCAGTGCATGTTGGACTCCGGCAGGGCTGCCCTTTGTCACTGCCAGTTCTGTTCATAACTTTAGAATTTCTAGGCGTAGCCAGGGGCCGGAGGGAGTCCAGTTTGGGAACCACAGGATTTCATCTCTGCTTTTTGCAGATGATGTTGTTAGGCTTCATCAAGCCAGGACCTTCAGCGTGTACTGGGGCAGTTTGCAGCCGAGTGTGAAGCGGCTGGGATGAGAAGCTCAGTCACTCAGGAGGAGCTCAGAGTAGAGCCTGCTGCTCCTTCGCATCGAGAGGAGTCAGCTGAGGTGGCTTGGGCATCTGTTTCGGATGCCCCCTGGACGCCTCCCTAGGGAGGTGTTCCAGGACATGTCCCCCACCAGGAGGAGGCCCCGGGGAAGACCCAGGACACGCTGGAGAGACTATGTCTCTCGGCTGGCCTGGGAACGCCTTCGGGGAATCCCCCTCCCCCCGGAAGAGCTGGAGGAAGTGTCTGGGGTGAGGGAAGTCTGGGCATCTCTGCTCAGACTGCTGCCTCCGCGACCCGGTCCCGGATAAGATGGATGGATGGATGACAATTTCATCTTCGGGCATCTTAAAGTTGGGGCTTATGATTCTGAAGAGTCCTGATCAATCTGAAATCATTCAGAAAACAATTATTTTAACATTTGTTTGCTTGTGCTCTTGTGGACAAACTTAATAAATAATTACTTCAGACTTTTTACAAATATAATTATGGTAGTTATTTTGTGTATTTCTATATGTACAGTGTATATAAACCGTAACACTGCAGCCGTATTCATATTTATATTCATGTCTGATTTAGATGGCGTTGTTTTACCTTGATTGATCGGACTGTTGTTTGCTTGTTATCTCGTCGATAGAATTGACAAAACATGAATTTTACAAGTTTTTACAAGTGGGAATCTTTTTAATCCATTTTTCCCAATTAAATCACAGCAAAAATCTGTTTATTTTGGGATTATATTGCTGTTGTAAAACAGATTGATTCAGCCAGTGTGTGACTTGCTAGATAGTAGTAAATACTGTATACCCCTATTGCGCAACTGCCTCTCACCAGAGACAGATGGAGAGGCAAATATTCGTGTTTTCTGTTTAAATGCGAATAAACACAAATGATCCTGGGAACACAAGTTGTGTGGCCTGGTCTGAGCCTCTGTTTGTCTCCTATTTACAGAGCCAGGGTTTCAATTTTTAAGATTTTTTTCAACACACACATAGAACAGAAAGTTAGCAGGCATGAGGACATGTTCAGTAAATTTGACAAAAATAGTGTTTTGGATTAGAGCAGCAGACTATATCTTTAAGATCTGTGCACTTTAGGAGGACTCTTAACATAGTATGTTGCCTTTCTGTATGGGATTCAAACTACAAACAACTTGGAACAGATTTTAGCCTGTTGACACATGTTTTGATTGCATTTCCAGATCATTTACATTTGGAAGACGCTTTAGCCCAAAGCCTTAAGAAAATTTTGTTTAGACCACAAGAGGGCTTCATATGCCCGTGCTTCACAGGAGATAGTAACAGTTGACACAGTGTATGTGTGTGTGTGTGTGTTATGGTGAGTATGTATACTTTTGTGTTTCTCATATTGTAATCTCACTTTCAAAGTCTGCCAGATTTTACATATATAAACATGATAAAAAAAATAAGATATAAACATTTAGGTGAGCTAACATAGCTCTTTGTGTTGAGTTACTAAAACCCCTCCTGAAACAACCCCTTTTGCTCCCTTTTTGCCCTCTTTTTCTATTAGATTTTTTATATGTATGATATTATGAAGACATTCATGCACTCAGACATTTTGAAATATGCATTCTGAATCTATTTATCACCTGTGGTACATTAATTGTATCTCTTGTCTAGCTTGTGGAAATATTATGTAATATTTGCATCTTAATATGTATGGGTGTTATTATTAATATCTAATTTGTACCATAGAAGTTTAGTTATTGTCAGCTATTTTTGTTGACTTTTTGAAGTGCATTTGTGTCGGAAAACAGCTGAGAAAAGGACCTCTCTGTGTTATGAAATGCCATATTGTCAATGAACCAAAAGCCATTTTTAACAAAACGCATCAACAAGTGCAGGTAGTTCATCTTCACATGAATGAGCCAGTAGGACAGGAGCTATCATTTACCTGCCTTTTCAGAAAGCATCAGTGTTTTGACTGGATGCAGGAGATGATGTTGAGGGAGATTTTAAATATGTGTGACAGACAGGTTTCAAAGAGAGAAGTGGTAATAGCTTTGAGTCATTTTCTGTCAGCAGTCACAAACAGACGGACATATTTCCTTTTCCTCTCTTGTCAGCAGAAATGACATCTCAGTAAGAAAATCCACAGTCTTTTCACATTACATTCATTTAGAAATAAAGTGTATACTTGAAAGTTGTGCGTCATAAATGTGCAAAAAATTTAATCAGAATGCTAATGATTATCTATTTATATTCAGTATTCCAATGATCCACAATTTCCCTAACAGAACTGTGCTTTTTGTGGAAACAACCCATTGGGTAACAGACATAAAACCACTAAAAACCAGCCTTCTTTCTGTTTGCTATCAACCACTGAGTAGTCTACACACTTGAGAGGAAGTGACAGCACCGGGGCCCCTCAGGGTACGATTGTGGTGACCAGGCTTTGTGCCTGTCACAGTGTGACATTTACCAGCAGGGTCTGTACTCACAGAAGAAATCAAATGTGATTGTATAGCATTTGGGACGAGCCAGAGATCTAGAGACAAGTGTGCAGAAATGGCTAATTTTAGAAATGTGGGGTCATAGGGCAATGTAGGGTAGTGTTTTTTGAAAACCATTGCTAAATGTACAGTGGAGCTCATTGTCCAATCGCGCCTCAGCGTAATGCAGATCTTTGAGTTGCATCAAACACATCAAAGAACTAAAATAACTTTTTTTCAGTCATTCAAATTCAGTCATTTGAAAGCCTTTGGTAGTTTTGCTACTCTCTGACGAGGTCTTTGTTGAAGTGACTATGATGTCGTTAAGACAATAGTAACACCTGCAGCTCTCACACAAAGCTGTACTTTACGGCTTCAGCCCATCACTAAGTCCCCAGCTCCCATATTATAACCCCCTCAGTCGTTTGTACACCTGGCTGTTCAAGTGTTATGTATGCTGATGCATTTCAATGTCAAAGGGTTGTGCACAGCTGTATGTACACACATTTTATTGCATGATAGTGCAAGTTTATGCACTACACAGATAGATGGTACAAGATAAACCCTTTGCTCACAATGAAATACTGAGGAAGCACCATAAAATGGATGTTAAAGTGAAATTCACAGATCCGTGCTTCAAACATATGTAGCTTCGTGTCTGGAGCAGCACATTGTTGGAGTGGAGCAGTCGCAGGAAACATCACAAGCCCAGCCTCTCCTTCTCATTTTCTCTTTCCAACTAAGCAGGTATGCTACAATGCAGTACACACCCTAACACTTAAACATGTCTGCAAGTTGTCTTGCAGTTTTTCTTTGGTTCTTAGTATTTACGTAATATTATAAGGAGGTTTCCATGCCACTATACAACTGAGGCACACTACTAATGATGTAAAATTTACTAATGATTTTTTTTTGTTTTTAATGACTCTTAAAGAGGAATGAGTTAACTCAACGAACTAAATCCAAAATCCTGCTTCTGCACGCACATTTGTGCACAAGAGGGAAGTTAACTTCTAAATCAGATTGTCTCTCTAATCCAAAGAACAACTAAGAGACACTGCTCAGCGACAGACTCTCATTCAGCAAGCTAACACAGCGGTATAAAGTGCACACCCACTGACATAGACAGATAGATTTACTTTATTTTGTCCAGTGTAGTTAGCACAGGTTAACACAGGGTTGACGATACCATGAAATGTATTGTGTAAAAGCAGTAGGCACTGGAGATATTAAAGGACTAATACTTGATAAATGTAAGAAAATGAGGGAATGAGGGATTTGTGTGTTAAAGTAAAAGTGACAATTGTAAACAGAAGTATTGCAGATTGGGTTTGTATTAGTACTGGTTCAATAACAACAGTGATGGTTGATATGGAATATAGGGTTAATGAAATGATAGTCTGGTGGTTAAAACTGTCCTTTAGTCTGGTGGTACGTGCAGCCATGCTGCATTGTCTTGACAGTAATACAGGGAACAGTTTGCCTGCTGGGTGTGGGTGGCTGTGGTCCTTGATGATGCGGTGTGCTAGTCTGTAAAAAGAGTCATTCACGAGTCGGGTTCGCATCATGATGTGGCTAATTGTTATTGTGCTGCGTGTAAGCCACTTGGATGTAACTACGTTGTGGAGATGCTCCGATACCTGTAACAGTGGGCTGGAATCGCTGAAGAACAATTTTGGTGGGTAGCCAAACATAACAGATATTGTCATTTATGCTATCTTCCTCCCTCTCTCACCTTTCCTCAGCCAATGTATGACATTTAAGAAAATAAAGGGCATATTTATCCATCATTCAAAAATTGTAATTGCTCGATGTTGAACTAGATAGCAGTTGATAAGTGAACTTTTGTCAACTGGCCATATACAGCCATACAAATAGTAAGCAGAACATAATATCGTAGATAAGAACGAATCATCTACTAGCTTTAATGTTGGATTGCCGGATTGGTTTTGCTTTGTTTACTGAGGCGGAATGATGTAAGCACTGATAAAACAATGTTGCCTTGCCTTTGTCTCCAGATGCAGGCTTTGCTCTGGCCACTGTGACCACGAACAGGAACGTGGTTTAAAATGATAACTGAATGATTTGCATTTAATTGTCTTCACCTTTTCATTGATCCTTCAGCATCAACTGGTCGCATGTGGAAGCGTATGGTGCAGACAGATCTGGAGCATGATCTTTAAACGCTCCTTAATCAATACTTTTAACTTTTAAAAAGAAAAGTACATATTTTGTTGCCTACATTGGCCGTGGTTTAGAATAAAAGCGGAATGGACAGCACCAAGGTGGTCTAACAAACTCTGTCCTTTTGTAACTTGTCTCACTTGCACACACACACAAAACAAAGAAGAAAAAAGAATCGACATCCTCCTGAAAGTGGTTGTCATGAAAGCTGTGGTCTTTTTTTTTTCATTGATTGAACACGTAGCAACACCGTCTACGTCGGCCCATCTCATCCCACTGGGGTATTGGTTTTGTGAATGAAGTGGCCAAACTCCCAGATGGCAGTATTGATATAGCCGAGAGGACAGGGCAGTGTTTACGAGCCATCCTGCCCTTGCATCCTCTGCCATCCATTAAGCCCCTCTCCTCTTAACGCATGGGTAATGGCCTATCTGTACACCATAATCAGACAGACACACACATACACACTGACACTGTAAAAAGCCATCAAAATAAGACACACAAACAAGCCTGCACACATGGTCAGCAGCCACATTGACACAGCTGCAGTCATTGTTCACAGGAGGAGGTCTTGGGGGGGGTAAGGGATGAAAAATGGCAAGCGGAACTACTACATCTCCTTTGAGGTGGCTGCGTCAGAAGGCCCTGCATGTGTAACAAATTTAGCCGAGCCATCGATCCAGCTTAAGGCGGGCTAAGTTCTCTGTTCACGCTTTACACGATTTGAGTGCAATTTACCTTCATCTGCACCAATAAGCAATTTCAATCATGACATCTTGTTTGTTTCTTCCCTATTTGTTGTCCTTTGCTGTCTCCATCATTCTGATTCTGCAACGACAGCTAAGCCTTTTAGCCACCAACAAAAACTGCCCGTAACACCTTCTATCACATGCACAGACACACACGCACACAAAGTGTAGATGACTAGTGCCTGTTTTTTCCCCGCTATAATTTCTGCATCAAGATTCTGACAACAAAACAGCATTTATTCAAATTCTGACAGTTAAGGATTTCCTTACAAGGGCACACCTGTTTTTTTTTATTTTCATTATCATTGGAATTAGTCTGATAATACATTGACAATTTTTAAAAAATGGTTGGGTTTTGTGTCCATACTTAACTACTGTGTAACACCATAATTTGCATGTGCTTTAAGTTAGGTTTTCCTCTTTGCTAAGGTGGGTCACTCTTTCACAAAGTCTGAAAGAAGCTTTTTATCTTGTGGTAACGAGATCTGTATATCAGGAGCACCGGTTGTTATCTTGCAGGAACAACAATCAGTTTGACAACTTCGGATACATGAATTCACCTCAAAATGCAGGGTTAGAGTATGACACAATAAAATCTTATGTTGCCAGCACAAAAACACAGGCTTGGTCTCAGTAAAAGTCACATGCTGTACATGTAAAAGCTTTATAGGCTTTGCCATAGGAAGGAATCAAAACAGATTTACATTATTACTACATCCTACATCAATGATCCATCAGTCATGCAATGATGTAAACCATCAGATGGATGTTTACAAAGGGCCAAGAAAATGGTCATTTCAGGTGAACTGGATCCTGAGCACTCACTGTGAGCACTTTATAAAAGGCAGTCCAAAAGTAACAAATGAAATCCATGTGATACCGTGCATCAGAATCTTTTCTCAGTAAGTATGCCAACAGCGTCTCACACAAAATCATTTGTCTCTGTGGCTCCAAAAGTGGCAACCTAAAAGTTATAGAGGTTATTTTATAGAAGCATGAGCTCTGCATTTGTCCAAAACCTCTTTTAAATATCTTGCTACCACAAGATTAAATAAATATAATGTTCAGGACTCTGGGAGCCTTGTGCTTTTGTCATTTTTAGGTTCTGCATCATGATTCTGGACTGACATGTGCTTTTCAAGTTACTTCCACAGAACTGCAAAAGATAGACAGCACCAAACATTTTGTCATTTGGGCAGGGCAAAATCTGCGTCTGACATCTGCATCCTGAAGACAGTTTGTGCTTTCTAAGGGCTTGTTTATCTGTTGTGACTTGTGATTCATGTGCTTACTGCAGAATGTGAACCACAAGTCTAGCAGGCAATAACCGACCTGCAGCCTTCAGTGAGGCAAACAGGCTGTGGATAAACATCTTTAGACCATGGTTAAGAAGTGTAAATGTCTTGATGTAATGGTTATTCTTGACCTTAAGGATAATCATCTTAACATCGGGTTCTTTGTATTTTTTTTTTAAGCTTAACAGCTAAATTGCATCTGGTGGTCTTCAATGTGCAAAGTTCATCCCCAAATTGAGCAAACTCCATGATTTCAGCAAAACACACAAAAAAGCACCCCATCCCTCCCCCTTAAAAAAAAAAAAAAAGGTCTTTTACAATGTGCTGACAACTCATGTCTACTGTCAACGGCCTATTTAAATCATCAGCCAACACCAGGCACATGTCTCTCTGGATGAGCAGTTGTCAGTTTGCACACATGTAAACAGTTTACGCAGGCAGAACACAGTTACATGACTGGCAGAGCGAGCAGTAGTAACACCACAGGTGGGGTTTATCTGAGGCTCCAGCTGCATGATTTCCGTCATAGGCTGTAGTTGCTTGGCCCTCCAGGCTGCTGGATGTCAGGGGCCCATTAAGGAAAGGTAAATCTAATTAGGAGTCTCTCCAGCCGCAGAGCTGTGTGCCACTGCTGGAGGATGAATTGGTGATGTTACCACGTCATTATGCTTCTTTTGTGACCCCAGTACAGGGCACAGGGTTAGATAGGGTAGACTTAAGAATGATGTTGAGGCTACGTAACAACAAGCAGATTTATGTTTCTGGACACTCAGAGATGCGAAGTTACTAAGAGAAAGGCTTATTTGGGTGTGTAGTGTCTTTAAGGAAATTAAACAAATTACATGTGCAGAAACAGTGTAGTATACGTATGTATGGGAGTGGACACTGCTGTCACAGCAAAACATATAAATAGTTTTGCACTTGAATGGATCTTGACATAAGACATGGATTTTTTTTGTCATTTTTTCATTTTCGTTTGTATCCAGTAAGCCAGAAATGAATGTATTTGCGCTATTTGTGACCAGTGAGATCTCAGACCAGTTATGGTGATTGATGGAAATCGCTGTTGAATGAGTTATAATTTTTATCCTGCTGGGCATATCCGATATGATACACACAGTAGATATGTGGATGCATCCGGACCACAATCAGACTTATCAGATATGACATTTAGAAAAACACAGGATGCTGGAGAAACAAAGAGCAAGAGAAAGTCGCAACACATGTGGCCTAAAGCACTGATAGGGAAGCATCAACGAATCGGCTAAAAAGTTAAAGCCATGGCCTCCATTTAACTGCACTTGTAATGAACTGGTGGGATATTTATGATTCATCGTCCCTTTTCAATTTGATGTCTCACCTGTCCTTGTATGTTTCCTGAACGTCCCTTTATCGTCACAACCCCCTGTCTTTTCTTTTCTAAATGTGGCGAAGCAGGGGTGATTTGTTTTTCTCAAGAGGAAAAGGAGATAAGTTTTGTCGCTGTCCTCAATTTAGAAATCTTTAATCACCTTGCACTGTTTAGTCATAATGGGATCGCATTAAATTACATTTGGAAATTGTGTGAATGTTGGTGCGTGTGAGGATATACTCACAGCCAAGCCTGGATGACTGTAAACCAAGACTCTGCTTTAGGTCCTGGTGTCTGAACAGAGATGGGGTCACAACAGCCTGCTTGTAAGGCTGGTAATGTGTGCGGTCGTGTCACAGCCACAGCTGTAGTTATCGGCCGCCATGGCACCCGCGCGATGACGGCAGTTGACATGGACCATTGAGCATCAGTCCCTCAGCTACTCACCCACCCCAGGAACACTTTATGCCACCGCTGTCAAATTACACATGTAGACAGAGGCACTGGAGGAGCACTCTGTGTGATTAGTCATTCCACTTGGCAGCTGTATTTTGACACATGCAAAAACAATCACAGTTATCGCCAGTCACAGATGCACAGACGCTCTGTTAAAAAGAGGGGGGAGGGAGAGAGAAAGACTTACATGGGATAAAGATACCTAAAACAAACAAGGTGTACTGTGGCTGAGTACTTTAAGACTCTCACTAAAAGAAATGCTTTTGGCCAGGACTACTTGAATTTGTAATAGGACGAATTTTCTTATTTTCTAATGAAAAATGATGATGTCACATTATGCTGTTTCAATCAAATGCTGTAACTTTTTGGTTTTACAAACACTACCTGTCTACAGATGGGTGGTAAATCAAAAGAAAAAACAACACATAAATGGAATAAATAAGGTGTCAGGACACCACAAACCTTCAGAACAGCTTCACTGCTGCTTTTTCTCCAAGTTTAAAAAACTCCTTTGGAGGTACGAACACCATTCTTCTGAAAGATACTCCCTCCTTTGGTGTTTTGGTAATGGTGTTGGTGAACGCTATATAAGAGCACAAGAGTACAATTTGATCTTAATCACAAGAGACCATCAATCACACTTAATGAGACATCATGTTGATGGGTCAAGCATCACGGTTGAAAAAATGAATAGCAATGATGCGTTTTAATTGATGTAGCAGACAAATATACACACACATTCAAACACAGATGTTTATGAAGGTATTTTAGTTAAGCAAGATGATATGGCGATTTTGAGGATGTTTACCCAACATTATGGCGATTAATAGGACATTTATTCTGTGTTTCCTCTTCTCTTCATCAACTGGATGAGTCTAATGACTCCCACAAAGGTGACCAGCATTGTTCAGCAGCGAGAGAGAGAAAAGAAATATGGAGGATGATGAATAATAGCCCAGCTGGTCGCGCTAACTGCAATTAGCCCTTCTGAAGTTAATTATGCAGGGAAAAGCTGACACTCACAATGCCACAATGCTGCCGCTGAATCAATACATAATTGTAATAATTATCATCCTGATGTCATTTGTGGACACGTCTTTCACTTCCAGAAAAGAGGATGGAATTGGATAAACACAGAGGGTTGAATGGCAGAAAGATAGCGCCTCTTCAAGTGCAACATTTCAAACAAAGGGTAGCCTCGATACCTGGTAAGAGCAATGATGGGGGTCTACTCAGTGGTGTCGGTGAGTCAGCCTGACTATGTACCACCAGAAAGGACTTGCAGCCAAGCTGCTGTACACCACACCAGGACTCGCGTAGGAGAGGGTGCATGTCGTGATAGTCTAAACCTTCACCAAACTGTATAATGGTTTAGTAGATCTGTCTTAAAGTAACTTCACTTGGGATCACTACTCAGACAACATCTTGACCATTTGAGAGCTCCAGATCTGTTTTTAAATGATCTGATTCCTAAAAGGCACAATATATTCTTTATCAACACGCAGAGTGCACTATAGGCGGCCGAGGACTCATGGTATGTGTTTAAGGATAAATTATTATTTCAGAGTGTTAATTTACACCCTGGTTTGAATAGTCACATGGCAGTTAATTGGCCACCCTCTGTCCTCCTGGACATCCAGAGCAGACCAGTGTTTAAATCCCAGGGGAGACATATGTTGTCTTATTGGTTTTAGACTAAGCTGGTTCATCTGGTTTTCAGATGCACTTTGGTAAGATTTAAGCAACAAAACTACTTAGGTTTAGGAAAAGGTCATGGTTTGGGTGAAAATTGAGTCTTTCTAAACATTTGCCATTTGCCATTTGTGGCACATGCTATATTCACCCAGGTTTAAATATCATATTTTCTATTCTACCCCAGGTGCAGATAGCACTGTTGGCTACTGACGCCTGAGTGTGAGTAGAAAGCCCCATTAGTTTATGCAGTTTAAGCCTGCATTGATAATATATGACAGGTCCAGATTGAATAATGTCCTGCAGTGCCACTCATTGCAGAAATCATCTAGAAACTGGGGAACTCTCTCATTCATGCATTATCCTGCAAGTCTGTATTTACCCACCACACTAGACCACATCAATGCACTTTATCAGTAATGGTAGGAAATACTTCATATACTGTACGACTGAACTAGGCTGTCTTTGGCATAGAAAGCAATGCAAGTGAAGGGCAGAGGAGATCGGGAAAGCTTTCTCCCTGGGTGATTTCAAATAACCAGTAATAGGCTATGGTCTTGATAAAGTGGGCTGACACAGGAAAGCAGACATTTGGAGGGAGGAGAAGGAGTGGTATCAGTTTATCTTGATCCTGAGTCAGCCTGTAGCTCCGCTGCTCTTCCTCAGATACAAAATCAGGTTGAACTTGTACAAACCTGTGCTGCTGTACAATTACCAAGTCTCTTGTGGTTTGGAACACAATTTTGTTTTATATGTATTTGTTTTTTGTTGGACGTCTAAAAAGATAATCAAATTTGTGTTATCTTTTAGTTACAGATTTTATAGCAGTATTTTCAAGTAGCAAATGTTTTCTGGCTATTTGTATGCAAATGTCTTTCTTTGGAAACCTTAATAAATTGGGAATTGTCATGGCAGCAAGTAATCCAAAATTTCTGATCATCTACATCAAACAGAGGAGTCATTTGTAAGATTTCTAATTGCTTTGAAAAAAAAGATAAACTGCTTGAAAGACATGGGTGGATCAAACCATAAACTTGATCATGTCTGCATAAATGTCAATGTTCTGCCTGTTGCTCAGTCTTTTATGTTGTACCACTTTCAAAAAAAGGACACGATAAAGAAAAGAGGCTTTATTTCTAAAGATAAACCAATTTATTCTGTTTCCATGCAGAAAATAGGCTTAAAAGGTGGAAAGCTGGTTTCTACCTTATTGTCTGTTTGCCTTATATTTCTTTCTTCATACCCAACTCGTCGTCCCCAATCAGGGACAGAACTGCCATTGTCCGTGCCCGGGGCTACATCAGTGCTCTTTAGCATTTTCAGGATGTGTTCAGGTTGGGGGAAGAGTCACACCGGGGCCCATTTGCCTTCCCTGCACCCATGCAAGGTTGCTGCTGTGGCAGCATGTGGCCAGAGGTCCACAGATAATCCTTTTACCTCTACTTGCCTGTGGGCACCGTACATCATTACACAATCACAACACCACTAAAGCCCTCTGCCAAATGCGGTACAATTTCACTTGATGTGGTTGTTGCTGAGGTAGGAAACAGACAGAACGGTCCAAACAGAAAACAATGTGTTGTTCTCTCTTTCCTTGTTGTATGTGTGTGTGTGTGTGTGTGTTTCTCACGATCAAATCTAATTTGTGAAGAGCTGTGGAGATTGGATTGAGCTGATAAAGTGACTTAATTTTCCACAGTTAACTTTTCTCTGGTCTAACCTTTATGTAAAGCCCTGGGGTCAAAGCTGTGATTATTGTCTAAGACGACTACAGTGTGTCCAACTGGTGGCTGTAAGCACACAACTTCACCTCCTATTTATGTAAATGTTAATAAGACTAACATGAATCAAGAAAAACAAATTTGAAAAACGTGTGTGTATGTGTGTGTGTGTGTGTTTGTGTGTGTATAAAGACAGGGAGAGAGAGAGAAAAACAGAATCAAGAACTTGTGCAGGTTCACTTCAGAATAAATATATGTAAATCATGACTAAAATCATGACTAAAATACATTTGAAATGATTGAATACAAATGTTTACATACATGTTAACATAAATGTGCCAAACACTGAAAAAATACTCGCTGTTTCAACTTGAATCCCGTGTGTGTGGGTGCGTGTGTGTGTGTGTGTGTGCTTCACAAAAGGTCACATATATAATCAACTGTATATAGACGGCTCCAAGTTGGGATGTGTCTGATAGATTCTGCGCAATGATTGATTAGAGCGGGATTCGCGCGTCTGACGTCAGAAACTGCAAACAAATGACCCCATAAAAGAGGGAACCTGCCTGAGAAAAAAAAAGAGAAAAGCTCTGGGCACGGCACAGCCTGAGAGGTCTACAGAGCGCCACAACCACGCTGTCACCCCATTCACACTCTGACAAACAAAGACAACAGAGAAGACGTCTGCGCCCAAAGATGCCACTTTCAAGCAGCTCCACGTCCTCCACAAAGAGCATCCGCAGGGCAGCATCCGAACTGGAGAGGTCCGATTCCATCACGGTAAGAGGAGTCTGCAAGTTTACATCAGCCAAGTTTGTATGTTTTGCTTTCATAGATGCACTTGTAATCGGCAATATGTTCTGTGTTCCGAGTGATATGTCTGATAATATATTCAGAAAACGGTTGTACTGCGCGCACAGCGTTTGGCGAGGTGACCATTACGCAGCGGCCATGCCCGACGCGCACTAGACCACGTCCATATAGAGGGAGAAAAAAACTATCATGCAGCATTAAACATCATCTTAAATGTGTGCTGTGGCAGCTACTCAGTCTAGGTATGTCTTAGGTTTACCTTGACTGCACTGCTGTTCTAATGCGCATTTGGAGATGTAAAGCGCTCCCATCAAATACCCAAAAAGATGACCCAAAGGTAAGAGACCCCCTGCTGTTACACCGCTTTGTTGTTGTGCCTGCCTTGCTGTGCTCTGGCTGTGGTTTGAAACAAAAACCTCCGCAGTACCCAAGACTCTGATTCCTCTTTTGTGACAGTCTCAAAGATTCCTCGGGAGACGCCAAAGCTTGATCGAGGACGCGCGCAAGGAGAGGGAAGCCGCCGCCGCTCTTGCAGAGGCTGCGGAGGCCAGTGAGCAGATAGTGTTTGAGGAGGACGATGGAAAAGCGCTGCTCAACATCTTCTTCACTTTAAGAACCTCCAAGGCACCTGCGCTGTCGAGGACACTGAAGGTTTTCGAGGTATCACAATGGCACAATAATACGTAAAGCTGTGTATTTGATATAAGAAAAAAAGGTGTAGGGTGGGGAGGCTCAACCTTTACCCGTAAGTAAGTAACTTATGGCTTCAGTAATGATTTAATTAATAATTTATTAATGCTTTAAATGTTGGTTGTGAAGATTTAGACGATTAATAAGCCCTAAATTTTTTTTTTTTGTTTGCAGCCTTGTTGAAAATCGCACTTGGTTGCTTCTATCTACTGAAATTAGGCAGTTTAATATGTATTTTGATAAACTCATAAGCTCATAGGTTTCACTCTCTGATAAACCATCAGGTCCACAGTTATAAATGTTAATGAGTTAAATAGATTTAGGTCCAGATCGTCTACAGACCTTTTCCATTAAGGAATCAAAGGGATTATGCTCAACCTGACCACCCCAAAGATCCTACCAATGACTTGTAAGTGATCTGTAAAAATGCAGTGAATTATTTAACTAAT
Source organism: Scortum barcoo (assembly GCA_023238725.1). NCBI lineage: Eukaryota > Metazoa > Chordata > Actinopteri > Centrarchiformes > Terapontidae > Scortum > Scortum barcoo. The sequence goes on along the minus strand of CM041536.1, from coordinate 19,798,655 downwards.
TATCCTCTCATTAGTAAAAACTTACAGTACAGAGAAAGGTTTTGGGGGATAAACATGTTTGTAATTATAAGCCACATGCTGTGTCATTAACAGCAGATATACTGTACTGTAGTAGATTTACTGGACAGTGAAATCTACTATCTACTATCTAAATCTACTAAAGTTAATGACTTTGAAAGCATTATGAGTTTTTTTAAGGCAGTGACTGTGTAAAGGAACATAGACAAATTCAAAAATGTAATTTTAAACTCTTCTCAGATTTATGTTAGATATTTTAGTGCTTTTGTTGTATGTGTTAATTCAATCTTTTGTGTTGAACTTGCTGTTATACAAAACTGTGCATATTTCTTCCATGCCATTTGGCTAAAAACCATGTCAGAAGCACTTCCACGACTTTTTATTTTAAGGGTCAAATAAACACATTTCATCTGAGCATGTTTGTGTCAAAAATAAAGACCTTGGTGTGCATCCAGAACACACCCCTTCACATCAGATACTGTGCTGCATAATTCCATGATTGAATATAATCCAGTACCACCGCAGGAGTTACATTTTGGTGTGTTGACTGCATTTCAGACGTTTGAAGCTAAGATTCACCATTTGGAGACGCGACCATGCCGAAAGCTCAAGGACAGCCTGGAGGGCTTGGAGTACTTTGTCCGCTGTGAGGTGCACCTCTGCGACGTCAGTACTCTTATCAGCTCCATCAAGAGGACCTCAGAGGATGTTAAAACCACCAAAGAAGTCAAATGTACTTGACAAATGTGCTTTTATACAACAATTGACACATATTCAATATGTTGCAAAAGAAAAGAACTGAAAAGATTGACTTTTTTTTTCTTTTTTTCTACTAGTTCATTGGTTCCCAAAGAAAATAGCCGATTTGGACAAATGTCATCATCTGGTCACCAAATTTGATCCAGACTTGGATCAAGACCATCCTGTACGTAATGATTTTCCCAGCATCTAGTATGACAAACAATTCTTATTACTGGGCTGGTTATAATGCCAGACCAATATACTGTGACAGGAAATGTGATCACTGTTTGTTGTATTTGATTTAAACAGGGCTACACAGACCCCGTCTACAGAGAGAGGAGAAAAATGATTGGAGACATTGCCTTCAGATACAGACAGTAAGATACAGTCTTTTGCCTGAATACTGCACAGATGCCCATAAAAAGAAAAAAACAGACACCATGCTAATACTTGATTATTTCTGATACATCTATACATGCGTTTGTCCTCAGTGGGGAGCCGATTCCCAGAGTGGAATACACAGAGGAGGAGATCGGCACATGGTAAGGGCTGCTGCATGCCCATTTAAAACGCTGTTGATGTACGATGTGCATGTGTAGGCTGAGGACTTACACCTCTGAGCATAAAATAAGCATTCACCCAGAATGTATTTCTCTTTCAATATCAAAACAATGTTTTGTCCGTTCACTGTCTCTGAGACAGTCTTTCATTGGTATTTTTCAATATATTAGTTACCGATGGGGAACACTATCAAAGATGTGTCAGCTTGAGCTTGTCTGAGCACAAAATATATCAGGGAGCTGGGAACAAGGAATCAGTGGATTTCACTTGTATCATTAATTTTGTAAGGACACTTTGAGCCAAAAGAAAAGTCATCTGAAAAGATTTATGATGCCATTTCTTTGGTATTTCTAATACCCAGTAGTAACTCTCAGATTATTAGGTACAGCAATTAAAGTTTATTCATATATCAATTTGAAGGAAAAATAAGGGGCTCCAGAATGGCCATTGAGAGAAATAAAAAAAAACTGATTCATAGAATAATAGGATTTACTGATAACTTTACTAATAACTAATAACTTTATTTTATGATATGTACAATGGGTTTTATATTCACTGACTGCTGCAACCTCAATCAGGGTTTTTCATCACTTTTCATGCTTGAGAAATCTTTTATCCATTTAATGAGTTGTTATCCAATCATACTTCCCTAATTAGGAGGGAAGTCTACTCAACTCTGAGGGAGCTCTATGTCACCCATGCCTGCACCGAACACCTCGAGGCCTTCCGTCTGCTGGAGAGGCATTGTGGGTACGGTCCAGACAACATCCCCCAGTTGGAGGATGTGTCGTGCTTTCTCAAAGGTAAAGACAGGATAAAAAAGAATGAAAGGCCCGATAAGTTAACACCCACAGTGGAACAAATGTCAGGTGAATCCAGGGTCTGATCCTCTCTGTCTCTTCATCTCCCACCTCCTGAACACACACACACACACAAATACACAGAGCGTACAGGGTTTCAGCTGCGTCCAGTGGCAGGTCTGCTCTCAGCCAGAGATTTCCTGGCCAGTTTGGCATTCCGGGTTTTCCAGTGCACCCAGTACATCCGACACTCCTCCTCTCCTACGCACTCCCCAGAGCCGTAAGTATGACTGAGACTTCTCCCCGCATCAAATCCCACCGCAGATTTTGGCCACTGACACTGAAATCTATGTGTCTCAATGTCTCAGTTCCTTGGCATTGCCTTTATCTCACACTGTAGTTGAAAGTAATGAACAAAAATATGTTGCCAAAGCATGAACACAAAGTCGCAGCATAAAGGGAATAATTACAGTGAACATATGAAAAAGTATAGATCAACTGAGAAATATTCACTGATCTAGAAAGAGTGTCATAAGAACCAATTTATTGGAATATAAAATACGAATTAGAATAAAAATTAAAAAGCTACCCAGTATAGAAGTAGTTGTATTTTCAGTTTAGTTTGAACAAACTAATTTCTTTAGGAAAAAAAAGGCAAAATCTGGATTTTTGGGACAAGTTTAAATTTGTTTTTTGGGCCGCCTGCAAGAAAACAAACTTCTGTCTTCACTTCTCTTGTTTCACACTGGGCACAGAATTGTTTTTCACTCTGTAATCATTGTTTTGTAATGCAACCAGACTGTGTTGCCAGTTTGTGATCACCAAGTCTGTATTTAGTTAAATTTATCTGTGCAGGGTTTTTCCAATTTGGATCAAAAAATGGTTCCAGTTGAGTCTTTCTCTCTTTTTCTCCTCAGCGACTGTGTCCATGAACTGCTAGGCCACGTCCCCATGCTGGCTGACCGAACTTTTGCCCAGTTTTCACAGGTGAGTGGGAGAGGGTCTGACAGGCTTTCTGTTTTTATTTCCCGTTCTGTGTTATTACGTTTTGGTAACAATTTATTGATCATTTGCTGCAGAACCTTGGTCTGGCATCACTTGGAGCTTCGGATGAAGATATTGAGAAACTGTCCACAGTAAGACTGCAGTCCTCCAGCACCAATTATACTTGGGGAATGTACAAAAATTATTTAATCCAACCATCTCTGGGGTTATTAATATTTGCTTTGAACCTTCCCATTACCATAAGAGAAAATACAACACATTAGAGCTCTGAATGGAACAATATTTTTTTACATAGCCCAAATCGCACAAAATGATGAAACACGCTCTGTTTACAAAGCATTCCTGCTACTCTTAGTTCTTGTTGGCTTATAAAAAAAAGCTGCGCTAAAGAGAAAACTACTGTTTCTCATATGTTTCTCAAGCGTGGCTCCAACAGCTACTGGATAATAAAGTAAGCTGTAAAATAAATCCTTGACATAGAGACCTGATTGTTGTCCTCTCCTTATGGTCCATGGTGCGCACAAAAAGGCATTTTCTGGACATAACATCTTGATAGCAACATTAATCTGTTGAGTTTTTAGTAAATCTCACAGGAGAAAAAAAGATTAAATGAAATATAAATCTGGGACAAGAGAAAAATAAAGAACCTCCCCTGCCCTGACCTCGCCCACCTACCTCTCTGATAATTTCTGTGCAGTCCCCTATCTAAAATGTGACTTACGTGATGAACTAATTGACGAGCCCAGCATCTTTCTCTCCTCATTCGCTCTCACTTTTGTGTTCCTCTCATCAGCTGTACTGGTTCACTGTCGAGTATGGCTTATGTAAACAGAACGGCGAAGTGAAGGCTTATGGCGCTGGACTACTCTCCTCTTATGGAGAGCTTGTGGTGCGTTTCAGTGCAGTTTCTCTGCTTTCCACTTAATAATTTAATCTTTCCCTGAATTAAATGGAAAAAAAATAAATGCAACAATCCCAACCAACTGAGCCATCTGAGCTAATTCTCCGTCTTTTATGTTTAATCCAGCACTCTCTGTCCAATGAGCCGGAGACCAGGGAGTTTGATCCAGAGGCCGCAGCAGTGCAGCCCTATCAGGACCAGACGTACCAGCCTGTCTACTTTATTTCTGAGAGTTTCGCCGATGCAAAGGAGAAATTCAGGTACCGAACCACACATGTTTACTCTCATCTGCAACCCGCACATGCGTACAAACACACACCATCAAACGGAGACAAAGAGAGGAAGGAAAAAAACAAAAAGTGCAAGGGATTGTGTGAGGACAAGGTCAGAGAACAGCCAGCCAACCCCTGAGGCCACAAACTTTTGTAGGTCAGCCATAGCAGCCAGAAGACAGCTGTTACTAATGTAGTCTTTCTTACCGAGGCGAAATGCTGGAGTTTTATTTGGCAGAGAGATCAAATGTTGCCCTGCAAAACAAGTAGCTTTAGTGAGTGTTTTGACAGTATTTGGTCTCTAGTGGAACACAGCACATGACATCTCTGCCACACTGAGAAAATATCAGCATGGGAATGTTTGTAAAAGCATAGTAACTTTGAAATATAGTACAGTTATGAAGATCTTATAGCATATTTCTTATGTGTGTGCTGATACAAGCAGGATATTGCAGTCTCTATTAAGTCTATATATGCATGAACCACAGGCCAAACTACAACTGAGAAGACTATTTCTAGTCAATTTAAAGGCATGGTTCCTCTGGCCAAGTGAAATATTTGGGTTTACAACTCTCAGATGAGGCAGCTGCAATGCATATCTTGGTGAAGACCTCCAAGACGACCTCACCTTTGAGGTCTGCCTCTGATTTCTAACTTTCTAACTTTCCGTCTTTCACAAGGAGGTATGTGGCCGGCATCAAGCGGCCCTTCGCGGTGCGGTTCGATCCGTACACCTCCAGCGTGGAGGTGCTGGACAACCCGCTGAAGATCCAAGGAGGCCTGGAGGGCGTGAAGGATGAGCTCAAGATGCTGACAGATGCCCTCAGTGTTTTGTCATGATGGTGCCCCAGTCCGTGAACGTCTCGCTGTCGTCTGCTTCCTCTCCGCTGCGCCCTGCGACGTGTGCCGAGACCAGTGTGTTAATCTTTCTGTGCCGTGCCTCCAGTATGATGCTGTTTCTGATGAGCTGTTGCTTGCTGTCGCCATCTAGTTGGCCGACAAGGTTGCAGCCATTGAGACCTCAGTGTGCAGCGCAGGCAGAGTTTCCAAAGACATTGAATGCCTCGCTGATGTGTGGATTGTGAAATGATGGGCCGTTTATTCTTTTAAAGCAAAATGTGTTGTTTGAGAAATATGTCAAAATCTGAACCAAAATCAAAGGGAACTGTGATGATGAATGTATCAAAAGAAAAACTAAATGGGTATAATTATTTTAAACTCCAAGAAACATAGTAGTAAAATAAAGATTAAAGTGTATATTTAAATCCTATTTATTTTATTTAAAAAAAAAGACCTCTGCTGGGTTAAAGGCTTTATTTATTTTCTAGATGTGTGAATTCAGTATTTGAGTATAACCAAGAAATGGCTGATTTATTTGGTGTTATGCTGTTTTTGTCTTTTGCAGTGTAAATGCATAATCAAAGAAATAATAAAACATACTTTCAGTGTCATGTACTGTTGATTATTGCTTGAGTAAAAAGAATATGTCAAATAATAAAGAATCACAAAATGAATATCTGTGTCATGTTTGCATCATTTAGGCTGTAATCCTGCAGCTTATTAATGGGAAATTACATTATGAAAATCTGTTCATCAAATATGCAGACAAACAGAAATCAGAGCGTTTAATAAATGCAAGGCTACATAATAATTTACCTTTGTCTGCCACAAGAGGGGGCAGTCCAGCAGGGTGTACCTGCCTGATCTTAAAATCACAGCAGATTCTTGTGTCTGCTATTAAAGGGATAAATCTTCTTAATGCTGTCCTTTTGCCTTCAACCACAGTGGGCTGTTTTGCAGTGTTACTAGGTGTTAAAAACAAGCAAATATATATTTGAATGTCAGAATAAGAGAAGTAGATGGGGGGGGGGCGCAAGTCGCAAGTTGCGGTCGCAAGTTTATGTGTCATTCGGGACAATGGAGAAAAGTACAGACTGTGAAGACTGATGACACAGTGACACAATGTTCATTTCATTTTGAAAGGACAGCCCTTGGGGAGTTTGTCTGGACGGAGCTCCTAGTTGTCAGGTGAGAGGTTGAGACTTAGGTCCTTTGGCACACTGAGGCCCTTCTACCATGCTGAAGGCTGCTGAGACAAACAAGCAGAGGTTCATTGCCTGGACCACTAGGTGTCAGTCTGAGTCTGAGGACATGTCCAACTCCTCACCTTCTGCAGAAGCCCCACTTACATAAGGGGACCCTCGCACAGTTTTATAAACGAGAAGAAAATGCTTGCATATATGTAAAAAAATCACATTTTGGAGCTCGATGTATGCAGCCCCCTCCTCTCTGCCAACGTAGCATCTGGAAGAGGTTTTCCTGCAGCTGGACAGAGTGGGTTCAGGATCCTTACTGTGTGAGCGATGCACTGATGAGCTTTTTTTTTTTTTTTTTTTTTTGATATTAAGTTTTACTGCCTCACTTTTTTTCGACCCTGCCTCTTCATCACAAGGTGCAGCAGACTGCATTGACCAGAGGCTACGACACCATTTATTTCTGCAGGAGCCGGTCACTGCATCCTCCACCTCCTCTGTATCACCCCCACTTCGAGCTGCCCCCTTCAGGTGGGATCACCTCAGTAATGCTCCTTCACTCCACTGCCAGACACATTTACACATTTGAACCCCCCCCACCCCCCATCCCCACCTGAGTCTGGAGGCAGCCGAAGACCTTGGCCACTCTGCCTCCACTCTGAATGTTAATCTTAATTACAGCAGGGCGGAGACATTGGCATTTTTCTTGGAGTCAGAGGAACTACGTCTATTCTTGTTCAGTCTGCGTCCCTGTGTGTAAACATTGTGATTGTAGGTTACAGTGCGTAAACGTGGAAAATGCCTATGGAATTGTTCCATATTTTGTGACTCTCAGTCTCTCCCTCTCTCCTTTTTTTTTTGCCTTTTCTCCTTTTAAGCACTTTTCCATAAAACGTCTCTGGGCCATTTTTTTTCCCTTTTTTTTTTTTTTTTTACCAGCCGTGAAGAGGAGGAGCGAGGGGTGGGGTGTGGGTGTAAGGGGCGTGTTTTGGTATATAATACTTCTCGCTGAGAAGTTTTGCCTGTCGCCTGGTCGTTGGGACAGCCTCTCACACATCATCTCTATAGCCGCACCAACTGGGAAACTAACTCACCTGCAATCTCTCGAACCAAATAACCAACTCCCACCCCCGACCCCGACGTTTTTTGACTACTGCCATCAGACATGGAGACCCAGCAAAGACACGGACAGCACTCACTTTGCCACACCTGCCGGAGAGCGGACAGCAGCAGAATGAAGGTAACCAGCGGGGAGCAGATAGTTTTCTCCTCTCCGGCTGCGCTTTTGCGGGTATTGAAAGACCTCTGGCGGGGTCGTAGCGATGCTTTCTTGGCTTTGTTAGTGTGAAACCTTCCGTCGGGCTGAGCAGATGCGTTGATCGCATCATATCTTTTTTTTTATTTAATTTGATTTTTTTTATGCAATGCTGAGCAGCCAGTCGTCTCTTAAATTTGCATGCAACAGGGAAAGTTGGAGACGCGCAAAAGACGCAGAGGTGGGAGCGCACGAAGCTGTCCGTGCAACAGGTTACCTGGTAGGCGAGAGGACAGAGAGTTGGAGAGGTGTTTTGTTTGGTTTTTTTTTGTTTTTTTTTAATTATTCGCGTCCCGTCCGGATGGTGCGCTGGACTCGGGAGCAAACAGCTGGTCCTCTCCGTCGGCAGATAGGGGGCGGTAGGTCTGAGGGTCAGCGAGCTCACCGCAGGGTGAGCAAGGGGAAAATATATGCTGAGTCTGGCCTTTCGGGCAGTTAACTATCGAGCAGCCGGTCTTGCAACTAATGGGAGAGTTGTGTAAGACCAGAGATACTGTCTACTCTTCTTTTCCCCCAGAATAAGCACTTCTCTCAGGTGCGACACGGTGACAGCGGCTGATAAGAGAAGGGGTGGTGGGAGAAGAAGGAGGAGGAGGTGGTGGAGGTGGAGGCGGTGCGCGTTTGGCATCATTTGTCTCACGCAGTGGGCTTTTTCTGAGTTAGTAGGTCAATGCATAGAGGCAGCACTTCACACTGGGAGCGGTACATGTTGTACGAGCGTGCAGATGTGAGTGCGTAAAGAGTCGACCCTCTTATGAAAGGAAACATCTGGCTGTCATCTGGGATTTTTTTTGTTGTTGTTGTTGTTGAAAGATTTCTCCTTTTTTTCCCCCTATGTCATCAATTCTGAAACGTGTGCTTGCATTTGTTCACCCGGTGCTTCATCCACCAACGTGTGTGTGTGTGTGTGTTTTTTCTTTTGCCCGCAGGTCAAGAGGATGTCTTCGTCCAGTCGCGCGCTGCTGTTTGCACTGGCCCTGACGCTCTACGTTGTGGAAATAGCCTCGGCAGAGACGCTGTGTGGGGGAGAGCTGGTGGACGCGCTGCAGTTCGTCTGTGAAGATAGAGGCTTCTATTTCAGTAGGTCCCTCCGGCCGTTACAAGTTTTCACAATGGGTTTGCGGCGAGCTTTTTATTCTGTCCAGTGCCCCTCTGCTGTCTGCCTGCACACATCTGTTTGGATAGCTGAGGCTGTCGCTCCGTCTGTGGCTGCGTGGTATGCGTGTTTGCTGTGTCCCCCCCCCCCCTCCTTTCTCTCTGTCTTTCTCTCTCTCACACACAAACACACACACATTGACTGAGAGAGAGAGAGAGATTATAGCCAGCTGTGTGTCTCAAGACCTCGTCCGGGCCGCTCTGCTGAGTGTGCGCTTTCTGCCCGTATACCTTCTCATTGCATATGAAAGGCCCGGCGAGCTGTGAAGGCACACACGACTCAGCGCGACACAATGGGCCGCTTGTTTACCAGTAAAGTAATAGCACCCCAAGAGGCATACCAGTCACCTCAGCACCAGTGTTCCCAGGCCAGGCGACCACACTGATGAGCCTGAGGAGTGTGTGTGTGTGTGGATGAGGGTGTTTTTGATGTCAGGTTAGGAGGATGGATCATTAAGATCAATTCTGATTATTGCTTCCTTTGTGGTGGTGATGATGGGAATAGCTGCAAAGCATTATGCAAAGAATGCATTGTGGTGGTTGTTAATCCTCGAATGGATAAGCTTCTGTTTGTCTGTTTGAGACATACGCGCCTGCACCATCCTCAGACGTACAGATTTCTTTTTCAATAAGGAGGGGGGGGGGGGGGAAATATATTAGACAGGTCCCACCCACTGCTTTTCACCTTTGACAGGCAGTCTCTTTGTGTGCCGCTTGCCACCGAAGCTCCTCTCCAATCAGGAGGATCATTATCCAATTTAGGCCAACATAGATGTGCTCCTCCTCCTCCTCCTCCTCCTCCTTCTCTTCGCCTTCTCCTCCCCCCTCAGATCACCCTTGCTTTCTCTCTCTTGTTCCTCTTCCTGCAATCAAATCTAGCCTCCCCTCTCATGAGATTTCTCCAACATTCGGTGTGGCTCGGGACTTCAAACGAGGTCTCCGTCGGCCCTCCTCTGTGCCAACATGCTAACCCTCTCCACCCCTTTACCTTGTTCTTCTACACCTTCTGCTCTCGCGTCTTCACTCTTTTGTTTTGCACTCTTCCCCTCTGTTGTGACCCTCATTTAGCCTTTCTCCCTGCGCTGATCCCCTTTCTCCTGTTTTTTTCTACCTCTCTGCCCCTCCTCTCCTCTCTCTGTCATCATCTTCTTTATCTCTGCTGACTTGACAAAGGACAAGGTCACGGGAGAGTTTCCATTTTATGTATTTGCTCACCCAAAGGTCTGTCTGAGAGCTTAGCTGTCTGCCTCCATCACTCTCTTTAGGCGCCTGCAGCACAGGGTGTTTACTTGTGTATTCACTCATTAAAGGACTTCCAGATAGACCTAATCAGATTATCCTCTACAAACAAAAAGATTTGTTGCAGTTGGTCATAGATTTCCTTTTATCCTCTTTGCTCCACGGACTGCTATGACTGTCAAAAAGTAATCCCGCAATAACAACCCAAATTCATTACTGATGCCAGTTTTGTGTTCTCAGGCCCGGAGCCTCACCCTTCCTGTGGCCTTTCTTCACCGCTTGTTGTGTTCCTCCGCAGGTAGACCAACCAGAACAGGAAACAACCGGCGCCCCCAGAACCGCGGGATCGTAGAGGAGTGTTGTTTCCGTAGCTGTGACCTCCACCTGCTGGAGCAGTACTGTGCCAAACCCACCAAGTCTGAAAGGGATGTGTCGGCCACCTCTCTACAGGTCATACCCGTGATGCCCGCACTAAAACAGGTACGTCTCAACAACAACAGCAAGACCAGTATGGGAAAGAATGCTAATCTTTGTCTCTATCGGCGCCTCCACTCACCTGTGAGCCTCACCCCTATAGCCTCACGCACTGAGTATAGACTGAAACCAGTTTATCTCATTAAATGGTCATTGGTAAGCAGTTACCTTGCATGCAAAGTGCTGACCGTCGTGGAAAACATCAAGACAGCCACGGCACATTATATTCAGGAAAAGGCAGAGTCATACTCACTCTGTGTGTGTGTGAGAGAGAGAGAGAGAGAGGGAAAGTGGAGAGATGGTGGAGACTGCTGGTCCGTAACAAAACAGTGTGCTTCTGAGTGTGTGATTATTAGTCACGGAACAGCTAGCTCTCCGAAACTGGCATGCGCCTTGATCTGTGCGGTCGAAAACACCTGACCCGAGCAGCGGAGCTCCACTTTGAAATATGTCACAAGCATGCAACGAATCGTCAAAGCCTTTCAGGTCTTTTCACTGCAGTCCGGTCACAGGACTGAGCCGTGGCTGCTTTCCAGACCTCTTGAAATCCCTTCAGCCTTCCTTTAGACGAGACTGGGAAGGTGTTTGTAATGTTTCTGCGTTGGACTTAAAGCATCGGTGGCATGAGATTGCTGTTGTGATGTAAACAAAAAAAAAAGAAAAGAATGAATACTGAAAATGTCAGGCGGAAAATAAATCTACCTTCTGTCTGAAATGCAAAAAAAAAAACAGGCTGCAAGGGAATTAGTTTGGACATGTCCTTAGTTTGTCTGGGCAGGGAGAGTTGATGGGTACAGCCTGCACTGAGGGCCAGCTGTTCTTAGGCTATTGAGCAGGCCTGGAGTGAATGAAGGGGGATAAACACTCCTCAAGTGGCAGGACCAAAACAAGCCATTCAGATGGAGCACTGGCTACTCACGCATAAATTCTAGCTCCGCCGCTACCACTCCCACTTTGTCTCAATCGCTGGTGCTCGGCACAACACCTCACGCTGTTTAAAACAGCTTTGCTGCGTAAGAACAGGCGCCTCGAAATGACAGTGTTTAATGTGCTGTTTCATTCGGCCTGTGGAGGTTAGTCAGTTCAGCGGGTCGTTGGGTGAGCGACGACGGTGCTCCTCATATGTATATGAGGCGAGTGGCCGCCCTTCCCTTTTGACAGTATGTTAAAGAGGCTGAACTAAGCACTTGTTGACAGCTTCTCTCAGTCAAGGAAACTGAAACAAGGGCAAGTCAGAAGCAAGGCGAGTCTGTTATGACGCTCAGTGCTGCGAGAATGACATTTGATTTCCATTTGGCCGGCCCAACAATGAGTAAATGTTTTCACAAAATAAACAAGGTTTTCCTCCATTGTAACAAGCACTTGCACAGTATCTTATCACGCCTAATGAACTGACCCTCTTCTCCCTTTTTCCTCTATTTTTCGCCTGCACGCCACAATAGGAAGTCCCAAGGAAGCCGCATGTGACCGTGAAGTATTCCAAATACGAGGTGTGGCAGAGGAAGGCGGCCCAGCGGCTCCGGAGGGGTGTCCCCGCCATCCTGAGGGCCAAAAAGTTTCGGAGGCAGGCGGAGAAGATCAAAGCCCAGGAGCAGGCAAACTTCCACAGGCCCCTGATCAGCCTGCCCAGCAAACTGCCTCCTGTCTTGCTCACCACGGACAACTATGTCAATCACAAATGAGCCCGCTGCCAGCCCTTTGCACAGACAAGAGTTTGGAGGGAGAAAAAAAAAGACTAGGGGATTATAGCTTTGTCTCTGACGTCATTTCTGTGGCAGTCTTCTCTGACCTCCCCTGCCCTGTCCGAGCCCACCAATCCCCCACCACCACCACCACCCCCATCCCGCCTACCGCCTCTGCTCTCACTCACTACTTCTTGACCCCCTGGCCCTTTTCTAACGCACCCCCCCTCCTCAGCCCAACCCACCCACCCTCTTACGGCACACAAACATTGCCTACACATTCTTCCTGTCTGAACTCCTTCGGTCCCTCTCTCTTTCAGTCACTGACACAAAAGGCACAAACACAAATGATGAACAAAAAGTTAACAATTCGGCTGAATGCAATTCAGGTGGATCCTTAAGCAAAAGAGAAAAAGGGAAGGGAGAAAAGAAGATGAAAGAGATCTGTGGTTTGCAAGTGTCAAGAGGACACCCAGCGGAATGTTTTTTTGTCCTTGTGGAAGACAACTGAAAGTGAAGAGCAGCTTGCATGAAAGAATCCATTCCACATCATTTTTCCTGAGGCAAAAAGAAAATCTCTGTTAGTTCTTTTTCTTATTAGTTTGCACCTCTACCTATAAAGGGACTTCCACACTGTAAGGAATTATTTTATAAAATTAGATTCCTGTTCCAGCACCTTTTGATCACAAACAAAAAGCAGAAAAGAGTCTGCAAAATTGCACATTGCCACGGATTACGTCAAAGTAAAGAAAAAAATGGCACTATTTTTTTATGAACAATGAACGTGTAGCTTAAAAAATGTCATGGTGCTAGCTTTGGGAATGGACTCAAAGAAGAGGTTGAAAAGCACGTTTTTTTTTCTTCGAATGAATATTAAAGCTTTCCGTTTTAAGGAAAGTGTGACTTTTAAAAAAGAGGAAAATAAAGGATATGGGGGAGCTCCTGGCAGTGGCAATGTGAAGGGGGAAGTGTCACTGAGAAAAGATATGAGCTGTGTTGGCATCTAGGCTCACAGCGAGTGCTAGCGGCTGCTCATCACTAGCTTGCCAGCGAAAGCGGCAAGGGGGACCTGAGACCCAGTCCCTGTTCCTCCTGTCCCTCTGAGGCTGCCAGACAGGGAGCAGTGTGCATGGGACATATATGGGACACCGTGGACGGCCTGGATTGGGACAGTTCTACAGTTCTGGGACAGTACTTCCTGTTTGTCATGGCTTTGCAGACTGCTCTGACAGGAAGGAATATGGCATGGACAAAGAGCAAGTGGGATAACGATGATTATATTTTATTTTGTCTTTTTTTTCTGTTTTCTTTTCATATCAATGTTTCAATGAAAAAAAAGGAAAACCCTGTCAGTTTCTGGTACCGTGACATTCCTGTTTTTTCAAGTTAGGCCTTTTTTTGTTTCCATGGTTATTGTTATGATGTTATTTTACAGTTCTAAAGAAAGGCACACAATTTCAATTCAAAGGGAAAAAAACAGCAATAATGTCAACTAACATTTTATTTTTATTGTATATCCGTAGTATTCACATGCTTTTGCCTGAAAACAAATACTTGAATATATATATATACATCTATATATATATATAAATATAGATATATAATTAGTTTCCAGGGACGTTGTGTTATTTTCCTTTAGTCTGAGCTGTATCTTGCGTAATGAGCCGCCAAGCTTTTTTGTTTGTTTGTTGAAATACAAATAAGGGCACTGTATAAAGGCATTATTTATTTTGTTATAAAATATATTTGAAAAATTGGTCCAAATAATATACGTAGCACTGATGCTCAACTGACGGATTTATTTTGTATGATTTCTGTTTTTCCAATTGGAGTTGTAAGGCTTTTTTTGTAGATGCTTTGTACCAAAAATAATGTCTTTTTTTCCTTTTTCGTTTGCCATAGTTACGTTAAATTAATATTTTAACAGCAGCATAGCCTGGATTGCTTAGGCATGTTATGTCACAGAAATAGGCACATACTCTGAATACGTTGGTCTGCATGGATTTCCAGAAGCCTGTCAGGGTTATCTGTGAAAAGGAAAGCATCAATGAGTGACTTTATTATTGGAAGAATAACTGTTCAACATTGATTGTACTCAAACACACTATGTTTTGAAGCCACTTTAGTATTGATGGCGGGGGAATGATCAGTCCTTCATTAAATCATGTCTTTGTAATTGTGCATGGTGTCCTATGATCTTCTAAGGAGCATCTTGCTTATGTGCCAGTGCCACTGATGTTGTCGTGTGTTGGTTTGGGTCATGAGGCCACAAATGTCTGCTCAGTTGTAGATTTAGGGTTTAGCTTACATGTGACTTACACGAGTCATTGCGTCGATGCCTTAATTGGAGTTAATGATGTTGCTATGATGCTAGGAACCATCAAAGATCACCTAAAGGTCATTGTCTATTGAGGAGGAAGCATATCATCCCCAAGACCTCATCTATCTATCTATCTATCTATCTATCTCATCTATCTATCTATCTATCTATCTATCTATCTATCTGTCTATCTGTCTATCTGTCTCTTTTTCTGTCTGTCTGTCTGTCTCTGTCTCTCTGTCTGTCCTCTCTGTTTGTAGAAGGCAGTGCCCCTGATCTTATGCATCAACAGTATGTATCTGTATTTGCATGGCGAGGTGGGGGAGGGTAGGGTTGTTAGCCTGCCATTCACCCCTCAACAATCTTCCAATCGTCCATCCATTATGCATTTGATGAAGGGCTATCACGCTGAACCATTTCTGAAGCACTCAGGAAAAAAAAACAATCTATGCTCTCCGAGGGAGAAGTGGAGTAGTTGCTGAGTGTAAGTGATAATCTTGTTGTGGAAGGGCAGCTGAGGCTGTTACCCGTACCTGGCCACAATGATACAGCTCTTTGTGACAAACCACTGAAGCCCATGTCAGAAACAAGGTAATTCTGTGCCACATTACAGTTTCCTCCTCTATTGTGTCATGCATCGTCCATGAAATGGAGACTTTATGGATACTTGCCCTGCAGCGGTGAAGAGTCAAGCCAATACTTTATATCTTATTTCTGTCAGAGAGTCAATTATCAAGGCTGCGTCCTGTCTCTAATTATATTCTACTTCAGTTGTGCAACAAAGCAGGCAGTGCAATTATTATTATTATTATTATTATTATTATTATTATTATTATTATTATTATTATATTGTTGATAATATTATTATTATTATATTTTCTATTTTATTTTATATTTTCCTGCTAGGACTGCATTCATTCACTATTGTAATGTTCAAACAGGCTACTCTAGTGTTCTTATGAATGGCGTTAAAAGACAACCACTTCTTTTAGCTGAATATGAAGAGATATCTTGACAAGCAATGGCAACTTTTCCTGTGTCAGTAGCTCACTCAGCCTGTGTGTATTTTATTGATTTAACCTCTGCACGCTAGAACGTCCGAAATGCACAATTCATGTACTTTCATTTTTAATATCAATAAAAAAACATTTTATCAAACATACAATGTCTAAAAAATTACTGCTTTGTCTGGTGTATTCCCCTATCTTGGGTATGTGCCTTACACATTTTGGTTTGTGTTGAGCTTGAGGTCCATTTTTGAAATCTTTTTATATCAATTAAACCTTGTGTGCCCTGTAAATGATTTATAACATCTTAAGGCCTTGCAAAGAATATCCAGCTGCTTTTAGCACCCTCTCTCTTCCTCTCACCCTCCCTCTTTTTTTCCCTCTTGTTTCTCTTGCTCTCTCTATCTCCATGTCTGTCTGTCTCTGTCTGTCTGTCTGTCTCTGCTGCTCTGGGATAGGGCAAAGTGCGCCAAAGTGGAAATCAGCACTCACAAAGTGGCAAGCAAGCTGGCCGCAACTCCTCAGTCCTTCCTCTGCTGAATGCCACACTAACCTGACCTGACCTGTTCTCACTGCCTCTGACACACCCATCCGTACATCCATCCCTCCATCTTCCAGCGGCTTGCTAACTACTGGAACAAGCTCCACTTCAGTGGCTAAGTTTAGCAACCGACATGTCTCAAATTATCACATGCATATTCTGAAAATGGCACGACCTTTCATTGTTGACATGCATGCACATACCCACCCATGGGATGTCTGTTACTGGGCAGATTTACAGTTTAGTATCTTTGTTCCCAGAATGGAACAGTTTTGGGCACTGGGGTTATCATGGTGCAGCAGAGTTTACTGTAGCTCTCAGTTGTGTTTTCGGTTGGCATCAAAGAGTTTCAGAAGCAGAAATCTCCCCTTTTTTTGGCTTTAGTGCAAACCTCTGCCTTATAGTGATGAGATGCACATGTGTTGCTTCTGGGAAAGTGGAGAAGCTGGTCGGCTATCATTGTAAAGGAGCTCGTGTTCTGTGTTTTATGGCCATAAATCGCTCAATTAAATCACCTTGGCCTGTCTCATGAAACCTTATTGCCCTTCTAAAGGAGTCCATCCCCAGCAAAAAGAGAGAAAAACACTCAGCTGGGAGTGAATGCTGTCAAATTTAGTTCATTTCTGAGGAATGGCCAGAGGCTGCACAAGTTCACACACACAATCATGCACATACTGAAGTCGCATGCATGCAACACATGCAAATTCTCACATATTTTCACCTCTTTGAGCATGTTAATTCTGCACCATTACTCCATTCCCTTTATTGATACATGCATTAGCATTGCAGTGTTTTTAAAGCATCACTCCCAATAAAACACTTTGCTCTCACTGGCTTTTTTGAACTGATTGGCAGGTGTGTGTGTGTGTGCATGTGTGTTTGGGTGTTCTTCAGATGCTGCTCTGGGACCAAGCCTGTTCCCTGCAGGTGTTTATACACAGTATGGCTCTCTGGAGCTTGGTAATGAGATCAGGGACTCTCTGGTCCTCAGGGCTCATCATGTCACCGCTGTGCCTGATGGGACAGCGTTTGGCACAACATAAGTAAACCAAAACAAGCCAAACTGGGCAAAGGCTCCCCAAGATATGTACTTTGTGTGCTTTCCCGATAGGTTGGGTTTGATGTTTGTGCCACATCTAGTTAGGTCTTGTCAAGATCATTGGAGCTGATACTGCGGTGGTTTGGCATAGTCTCAAATAGAGGAGATAAATGTCAATGTGGTTAGAAAGACGGAAACTTGCATTTTCAGTTATTGTCTGTGTTACAGTGTATTAATGACTCAGTTATGCAAAAACCTGTACAGAACTGAACAACATGGAAGGTTGAAGGAAGGAAGGAAGTATTTTTCCGGTGTCCAAGGTATATATGTAATTTGAGTAGGTGCATTTTTAACTTGTTGTCAAATTTAGATTTACATCTGCTTCTAAATCTGGTGCCGAGGCACAAAATCACTATAACATTATACCAAATAAGTAAACAATAGAAAGAGCACAGAAATGCCACCTCAACCTAAACTGGTAGAGCCAAATAAACCACAAGCCTAAACCCAAGCATCCATCCCCATCAGAGAGTCCTCCTGAACTGTGGAGTGGAGTGTAGATGTGGGTGGCACAACTCTCCCAGGCCTGACATTGGAAACTGCCAAAGAGCACACTAGAGTTGTGGTTGGCCGGATGCACGGGATGCATGTAAGGCCAGGCCAACTATTGAGGCACAGGGTTTGGCAAGCCCAGACCATCACAGCCCAGCGTGGCCACACAGGCCAATTAAGACAGGCCTTCTCCTCTCCTTTCTTCTCCTCCCCTCCTCTGTGTCTCTCTCATCTCTCCCTCTCTCTTTATCTCTCACTTTCTCTCTTGTACTCTCTCTCTCTTTCTCCCAATCCTCACAAAGCATGCTCACACATTCCTCTTTTCCCTCTTTGCCTCTCTAATTGCTGCGGACTGAAAAGAGGGATGGAGAGAGGGGAACGAGATTGAGAGAAAGAGACAGAGAGAGGGAGAACCAGAGAGAAAGGGGGTCATACCACAGAGCCTCTATGGTCAGGACAAACTGTACTGGCCCCCTGGAATAGTCAAAACTCCTGTGTGTTGTGTGTATGGGCTTCAGCATCCAGAGCTCTTTCTCTCATTAATGAAATATGATCATTTGAGTAATTTCCCCCAAAGAACTTAATTCCATGACGCAAAATGCACATCTACATCCTTGCATGGGCTCTGAGGTGGTTACACCAGAGCCAGAGTATAAAGAGGGGATTGTGTTTCTTCAGTGCCCCACAAAACTGTCTAATTGTTGATTCCTAATCAACCAGGAGATGTGAGGAGGCTTTCCTAATTATGTAACCCTAGGTCCGACATATTAACAATGAAGTGGAAGTTTTAGTGGATTTTCTACAAAGTTAAGCAGCATGGGGAGAAGAGAAGTTTGGAGGTATTGGATTTTCTTCTTGAATTATGTTCAAATCTGTGTTTATCTATGTTGCTTGCATGGCTAACGTTCTCATAATCATCATTCTTGAATTCTACTAAGACATTTACATGGCTTACATGTATGACTTAAAACATAAAACATAAGATCTGGATTTAAGGGTTTGAGGATGAGACAAAAACAAACTATTTGGGAACAGGAAAACAACCGCACATTGTCACTGTTTGTCTTTGGTCTATGTCTGATCGTCGCCTTAAAAGCATGAGAAGTATCCATACTGCCCACTCACACACCAAACATGGAGCATGGAGTTTTGCAATCTTGAGGCTTTGGTGTCTTTGTCAACACTCCAGTGAAAGGTCAGAGATGGCGGAAACAACAGGGCAATGTGGATGTGACAAGACGTGTGGGGTAGACTGTGTTCTGGAGGGCCAGAACAAGGGAAATGAGGTGGTTAAGCCATACAAAATCATAACAAAGGGGGAAGTGGTTTCCAGTGTGGTCACTGGGTCATTGCATGACAATTTCCTCTTACTGGAAAACAAGGGGGTCATAGCTTTACACTGAAATATTCTCTATGTGTGGGCCATTCACAGGGGTCAAATGTTACCCTCGGTGGCCACTTGGTTTTAAGATTTAAAACTACCCACGCTTCCAAAAGAAAAGTTAAAACTGCCTCTCACCTTCTCCATATTCCAGCAGAGGTGACCTTGATCACTTTTGGCATGTCTGAAATATTCATGGATTTGTTAAAGGCTAAATTTAATTGAAGGTGTTGCAGGAAGAGTGAAGTGGGTGGTAGTAAATGTTTAAAAGCCGAACACTGCACTTAATTAAACAAGGAGGTCAGCATCTTGTAACGTTTAAGGTTTCTGAGTTTTTAGCTTTAACATTATCCAGGTGTGTCCTTACTTCACTCCATCAGGGCATTCATCATTGTTGCACGTCAGTGTCACAATGTGGAGGTCAGCAGGGCACTACCTGGGACTACACACGCACTCACACCACATGTACACACGAAAGGCATGATCCATTAGGCACATGTAGAGGCAAGAAAGTGAAGGTTGCAAAACTGTGGCAGATGAACGAATCTGCTGGATACACACACTTTATTGTCAATGAAAAACTAAAAAGAATTGAAACTTAAAAGCCAAAGGCAGACAATCAGTGATGCTGGCACTTGTTGTGGTGGTAAAGCAGGCTGCACAATAACCAGGGACACTCCCCTCTATGTTTGAACAACATATAATTACAGATCAGGAAAGGAGAGCCCATTCTGAGGGGAAAATAGCAATCTCTCTTAATTACAAGGCAGGCCATGATCCATACCTATCCGTCACTTCAAATAACTCTAAATGTTGGATGACTCTCTGTTGGAGTGGCTGGCAATATGATTTCTGTTCAGGTAGCGATAAACAACACGAGCCGCCCTGAGAGGGCCATCAGCTGAACTGAAATCTGACAACAGCAAATTCAGCTTGCAGAAATCTGTTCACAACAAGATTCTCACTTATGGAGCCTGCAAAATGTCTAACTATTAAAAAAATGTGATACATGATTATTTTTAAAGAAAAAAAAAAACAGCCACGTGGGAGCGACCACATCCGCTAACTTCTGTTCTGCATGTTTTTCCATTTCTATAAACCAGACGCAGATCCCTGTGGATGTTATTATGTACTTTTGAATGACAAGTGTTGAGTTGGACATTTGTGCAACAGTTGAGCGAGTGCCAATGTGTGTGTCCAGCTGTCATGCTTACACACACATACACAGGCTCAGACTCTGGTCTCCAGTGAACAGTGTCAGCACACAGTCATGGTGGAGGTTCCTCTCTCTCCAGCCAGATGAGCATTCTAGTTATCTTCCCCACATAAACAAGATAAGCTCAATTTCTCTGGCCCTCGCCAGGGCCCAGAGGTTACTGAGTTCTTTCTCTTCCTCTCCTTGACCTTTTTCCTGTTTGTTTTTTTCTGCAACCTCTGTTTTCTCTATTCCAAAGATTTGATGCAGGACTCAGAAACTCAGAAACTGGCATAGTCTGCAAAGTCTCCTGGCTCGCAATAAGATGATCATCTGGTAATGAATTTACACAAGTCCCCTGTCATTTCACCATGAAATACGTTCATAATTACATTCCGCTTGTCATGAATATAACTACAGTGCTTTTTCTAAGAATGACAGATATTTCAGATATTGTCGTAGCCCACGCACCAAAGCATGCAGACACACATACACACACTCACACACTTAGACAAAAACACGACAGAGGAGTGCAAATATTTGTGAGGAAATTGCTCAAGAAGGACATTGCAACTGTGCCATTTGGCTGCCCCAAACCATTGTCCGTTGAGACTTGCCATGGAAGCTGGCAGCAGTTGTTTTTGTCTGCTGTGCCATCCTTCAGCCCGAGACTGTCAATTTCATTCTCATGCTTCAGTAATGCAGATGGGAAGATGTCCAGAAATGCCACAACTGAAAGACTATGTATATAGTGTGTGTGTGTGTGTGTGGCTGTGTGTGTGTCTGTGTGTGTGTGTGGCTGTGCACTTAAATATAATGGCAGTGCCACCGGCCTGGCACACAAGTGATGACAAAGTTTTCTCTGTGAAAACCCACACGTACAGTCACACGCACACAAACATAAACAAAGAGCCATGTGTGGACAAACATACATGACAGATTCATCACATTCACACACGTTCAAACATAAACACATACACACCTATGCACACACACACACATTTGTGTTCACGGAGCCCTGCTAATGATGGGTGGCAGTATGATGTTTGTGTGTGTTCCAAAAGAATTGGCATTACTACTTGGGCCAAATCAGCAGCCAACAGCAGCAGGCTATTAACAAAACTGTTTCTTTGTTTGCTTTTTTCCTGTTTTTTTCTTGAGAGGCGCCAAGCAATTAATGGTCTGCCTATGGGAGACCAGTAAACTGTGCCACAGCGGAGAACATATGCACAATGATGCAAGACATGATGGAAAAGAACAGATGATATTACGACTGGCCAGCATTCATCATTTGGATCTTTACTGAGGGATGCATCAAAGAAAAGGGCATGTTCTGAGGCCGGCTGACATCCAAAAGGGGCTAGACGCACTTTTGACCATCGTGGCCAGCGTTACCAAGTTCAGAGCCTCCAGGCACGTACAAGGATGAGAAACTATGTGTGTGGTGGGAGGTAGGATTACCATGTTGAATTAATCCCCTTCAACATGGATGGAAAAAGAGACAACTTGGATAGGACGGTTTGCTATTTCTCTCTCAGCCAGGTCTTTCTAGGAAAAAAGGATTTTTTTTTAACTCAATGGTCCAACAAAAGTTTTTTATAAAGATCCAATAAGTAGAAATGACAGCGAGGTAGGAAAACCTGGTTCATCCGTGGCCGTGCAGTTGTAAAACTGCAGCACTCAATTATAAACAACTTCTGTTGAAGCGCCTTTATCTGCTCTTATACCGTACCACTTAAACAGAGCAGATAAGCGGTACAGATATGAAGAACAAGAAAGAAAGAAAAAAGGAAAGAACACTTTATTATGATTTGCACAAAGCTGTAGATCTATCCTAGTGGAGATACTGAGGTATTTTAGTGCTATTCTTAACCTGAAACGTCTCTGCAATGGTAAAGATATTATCTTCTTGTATATCTTATATTTGTTTTATTAAGTAAGTCAAGCTGTAGTCTTAGAAATAAATCTTATTTCTAAAAATCATTTTATCTCCTTCTGTAGTTTCTTTACTTTAAGCATTACACAGTAAAATCACATATATTGATTAAAATACAGAAAATTAAATTACAGGTTTAAAAGAATAGCGTGTATGTAGTTTTTTTTCCTTTAGATTTTGGTTTCTCATGTGTACGTGTGGTATGTGGCTCGTGCTTCTATATGCAGTCCTTGTGCCCCCTCGTTTCTGCCCACACTGCTGCAGTAGCGCTGAGGGTTAACGGCACGTGGCCAGCGACCTCGCTGGACACCAGTCCATGGTACAATATCTACACCGCTATCCAATAGTACAAAAATGATTTCCACAGGCGTATCGTGGGGGGGAGAAAAGCAAAGAGATAGATGAGATAAAGGGGGCAGGCGAGGATGGGCCTGATTAATGTTCAACCAGATAATGCTAAATTAGAGGATATTGTCACATTATTACTCAGCCGTAAAAGTGACAGGAAGTGAGATAATGCTGTGGATTTACAGCCCTTTGGTGGCACTGAGTGCACAAGCTCATTATTAGACAAGTTTGGTTGTTTCGACGCTTACAGCGCCTCTTCAGAGTGATCCGTGTAGACGGCCTTTGTGTCCACACTTGTGTTCAGACAAACCAGTGAAAAACATGTCAGAATTAAAGCAAATGCCAAAACCACTTACTCAATCAGCCTTTTTACGGTTTTATGTGCTTATAGAGTGGACTAAAAAAAAAAACTGTAAACTGAAAAATTCAACATAGGTTTTTAACTACAGAGTGACAAATGTAATATTCAGTCCTTCCTGAGAGTAAGGCTCAAATACTCGCACACGCAGCATTAGATGTGGGAGAGCCAGGGCTTTAGTGGTCACAGTCAGCAGGCTCTATTATATATTACAAGTGCGTAATAATGCTCCAAACTCAAAGCTACAAAAACACCCCAAAATTGCCTTTGTTTTTATTGTCAATTAACACAGAACATCATCAGTAATTTCCTGTTACTCACTGAATGCGTAAACCCTCTGGTGTTTTGAATGACCCCTTGAGATGAGGTAACAGCAGTGGTTTCACCTTAACTAGGCATTTTTGGGCAGGAAAATTAGCTGCAAATCCACGTTTGGCTCCCTGTACATCTTCGGCTAATGCATAGTGTTTGCATGTTCCCGACGCACGTGTCTGTGCATGTGTGTTCATAGCCATAACCAGAAGTTTTTCTTTTTCCCAGCATTTGTATGTTAAGTGTGTTTGTGAGAAGTGGCTGCGACAGGTAACCAGGAATTATCCAGTGGCTTGCTCCCCAGACAGACTGTGTGTGTGCGTACGCAGTGTGCCAGGCTAGTAATTGTGGGCTCGCAGGGAGAGAGGCTATACCATGTTAGCCTTATTATTATCATTAAAGCGAGAGTTAGCTTGCTGTCTGAGGCCAGGTCGAACAGGGAGATGTTCCTCCAGACAAACTGATGCTTACAAGCCTTCTGTTTGTCCCATATGTGCTCACTGAATCAACTGCTGCCTAGTAGCAATTACTGCCAGGCCATTGCTGCAAATAACAATTTGTCTTTATTTGACTGCCATGCTGAAACTAATTTTTAAGAATTTTGAAAATAAAAGCTTGTGGTGATAGTTTCAGACATCTCTCTCCTGCAGCAGAGTACTGTGTGTTAATTAATAACGTCAGTTATTAGTCCTGTAGCTTGGGCCACCTGCAGCCTCTCGGTCTGATAAACAATGAGAGCTGCTCAGCTCCCAGCGCTGAGAGCCACCTGTGAGTTTCTTTGGAAACTGTACCTGCGAATCAGCTCTGGACTCTTTTAACACCTGTAACTGCTCTGACAGCTGCTCAGTGGTACTGAGTGTATTAAGAGACAGAGAGAGGGCGAGTCGGGTGTGCATGGGTTATTTCTTATAATGTACATTTCTATAATCTTTACCAAACATTTATTTGAGTAATTGAGTATGTCCCAGTGAGGTTGGATGGCCAAGGGACCTTATACAAGCAACACAATATAAAATCAGCCAATTGATGCACAAAAAAGTTTTAAAGATGTAATAACATGTAAAGAAAGGTAATAGTAAAGAAGGGTAATAGTAGGCTAACAAAATACATAGTGGTTGTTTACAATAGTCTTGAATTCTGACAGAAATACCATTCAGCTATTTAGATTACATGAATTACATGAATTTACAGGAAGAAGGCTTTTTTTCACATTTCCCGCCAAAGTCAAAATGAAAGTCAAAGTTAAAATATGTCAAAAATGATTTCAGCCCCTTGTAACTGTGGACATCTTTTGTTTTTGTTTCTTTTCCCTTCATTTTTTTAGTTCTAATAGTTGTCTCTTCAAGAACAAACATTTTCTTCCAAAACAGAGACATTGTTCTTACTATTATGTATCTTTCGCAAGTCAGGAGGGAGACAGAGTTCTCGCCACGGACTGGCAAACTAAACAAAAAAGCGAGCAAAACAGCCCCGGACAACAGACAAAGTTTTATCAATAAAGATGTTCTTTCTATGAAAATAATCACCGCGGCCAAACAAAACATGGTGCAGGATCCAGAACTGTTGTCGGAGGTTTGCCAGCAGTCTTGAAGGAAACTGTGTTGCAGAGGGGACAGAGATGACGCCACAGGGCCTTTTCCCCCCATGCGTCCCCCTCCACCTGTCCCCCAGTCCGCATTCCAACAGTATGACCTGCTCATCTGCATCCCTTGCAGGAACCGTCCGGAGGGTCTGGGGGTCCTGAGCTTCCAGCAGTCTGGTAATAAGGGATGATTTGTCCGCCAGCTCAGCCCGGCCCCCATGTGTCGTCAGTGTGGGGTTTTGTCAAGTGGGGGAAGGGTGAGGGGGACAACAGCAGAAAAACAGGGAGATTAAAGCGCACAATAACACATTTTTTTATCATTTACTATGTCCACTCTGCGTGTGAAAATGAGCCTCGCAAGACCCACAAAAACAACACTTTGGAGAAAAATAAGACCCAGGGGTCACTTTGTTTTCGTAATTCTGCCTGTTCCCTCGTCTTCCTTCTTACGAGAGAAAAATGATATTGCCAAGAGAAAAAGTGGTATTTCCACTTAAGCATAGCATCTTCACTATTTGTGAAGAACTGATAGAGATTAGGGATGAATCATGTCCAAAAACTATGCTGTCAGTCTTTAAGATAGGAATGGAAAGAATTTAGATTTCTTCAATTTATTAATAGCACATGGCAAAGGAGTAGTGTGTGGGACTGTGTGTGAGTGATGTGTGTGTATGTTGAGCACACAACAGGTGCCAACCATAACAGAGGAGACGGGAAAAACATGGTGGGGTTAGCTCACAGCCGGGCTTCCTTCCCGCTAACACGGTATCACAAACAAAAAATGGGACGGTGCGTAAGTTTGAGCGAGCCTGTGTGAGTCTGTGACTACGTGTGATGTTATGTGTGTGTGTGTGTGTGTGTGTTTGTGTTTGATAGATGTGTGTCTGAGAGGATGCACATGTGGGTGCTCGTGCATGTGTCAGTGTCTGCAGCTGTACGTGTGCAATGAGCGAAAACAGCACAGGGAAATGAATGAGGTATGTGTAATGGCTTGCTGCTCTGCTATGTTCATTAGGCTACAGCGCATGTGTATGCGAGGGAGTGTGTCTGTGTGTTTGCTTTGCTTAAACACAAATTCCTGGGAAACAGTAGGAGGTATGGAAAGTGTTCCCTGCGCAGCTTTTGAGGTCTGGTTGTCAACATTGTCAATATAACATCACTGACAGTAACACATGAGACAGATGCTGAGACTGTAGCGGATTACCCTACATTTGTTTGGCCCGATCAGCCAATAGATCACATTTCTCACTTTGCTGCTGCCTCTGCGGAGAGTGACATAAATTTTGGGCCTTGCATGTTTTGTGGTGAAAATGTGTTATTCAGAGGAGGAGTGAGAGCCAGCATGTCATTTCAAAATGGCCACACTGTGGTGCGGTGGCGTGCTAGAGCACCGTATACTGTACAAACTGTGTGTGGGCCATTTCTTTTCCCAATTTTCAGGCAATATACAGTACCATAGAAGCAACTCTAGAAGGCACCTTACAGCTGTTTGGATAAGGTTTGCACAAGCTAATTGTATCCCTCCTCCTATATTATTTCACTCCCAACCTATTAGCTGTACTGTAACACGTCATCATTAGGTGATTGTTTTTCTCTTAGTTACTGTGGTAACTAACACATATTGTCTGTTTGACCTTTAAAAGAGAGCAGAGTAACATTGAGGCAGAACAATGTATAAAAGATAATTCATAACAGAGTGAAATTTTACCCGCCAGATTGAGTGAATTTAAATAAGATCCTAATGCACCGTGACACATCTGGCAAGCCCCAATACATATACATAATACATATACTCCATAGGATATGTTGAGACACACCCCTCCTCCTGCCAGATCACATAATAAACACACTCCTTTTATAGCCTCATAGCCTTATAGATCATCCCGGCATCATTAAATGTATGGTCCTTGTTAGAGGAGCTATTATGTTGACGTTTTCCATATGGGGCTGTACGTTACCCAACCTACCCTTGGCTGTCCTCATATGGGTGAGCTGCGCTGGCTGACCCCCAGCACAGTTTACTGGGAGTTTCACTTCTGCAGCGGTTCCCAAAAAGCCCGACGACACAGACAGCAGTGCGGCGGGCCACCCTGTAGATGACATTTATGGCAATCATCTGACAGTGATTCACAGCACAGGCACTAAAGATGTATATCTGCATGATGCAGTGGAACTGTACAACAACAACAACCAACCGACATCAGTAGTGAAATATGTCATGCTGAGCAGGTGAATAGGTCAAACAGCCTGAAGGGCAGTGGGGGAATGCTTCATTTTGGTGTTTTGCTCTGCATTTAGGCTGACAGCATGGTCAGAAATAAATCAACTTTGGATTCACTTGACAAACTCAGATGGATGTCTGATACGTTGCTGCAAACGGCAGTTTTTAATGTCAACCATGCAGCAGAGCAGAAGTAGGAGCAGATGCAACCTCAGAACAAGATGTAAATATAAGTACGGGTTAGAAAGATGGGAAAGAAAGATGTCCTTGCCTTTTGAGATAACTCCAAAAAACTGAAACCTCTGTCTGAAGTTAGCGTCAGACATCACTGAGGCTTTCCAGCCTTTAGGCAATGCTATCAATGGATTCTGAAAAATCCACATTTTTCACATTTTTTCTCCACCTTAATTTGCACGAAAGAACTTGTGCTCCTTTATCTGATAGTTCTGTATCAGTATGTATGATTGGCAGAAAAGTTGTTGCTGGCAGCAAATTCTTTGTAACCAGCCTTAGCATATGATTAAATACTTCAGCTACAGAGGGTATTTCCCTCCCCTGGCCAGCAGAAGATCAGTGATATGTGTGTGTGTTTTGGGGAATGGTGTAAGGTGGGATTGTAAATAAAAGTCTTGACCCCGGGCCGTGGAATTCCAGGGTCGGCATTCGAGGAACATGCCCAGCCCTAAGAGCAGGCAAGCCCAAATCCCCCTCTGGGCAACTTCAGCCTTACACAACACGTCTGCAACACACACACACATCGCACACTCTCCCTCACACACACACACACACACACACACACAATAAGCAGACAGTCCCCTACCCCCTTCCTTTTGTTGTTGTTGTTTTTCTCTTCTCCCCCTCTCACAATGGAAAGGCATCTCCACTCTCTAAGAGGCCACAGTGAGAGATCTGCTCAGTAGCAGAACAATAAACAGAATCTACACTGGCTACGCTCTGCGCCTACCTTGGACTTTAGTCTGCCGACTGATTCTTAGATACGAAGGCTAGATAAGAGACATGCATGCATGCTCCAGCAAGAGTAGCAAAACACACACAAACACTCCCTTTCTGTCAAACACAATGGTTGATAAAGCTACTCGCTTCAAATGGCATCAACCTCTCGGGACTTAGCGTCTGTTGTTGAGGCCCCAGCGGCATCGAAGCTTTGGTGAGTCGCTGTCAATACAAAGCTCCTTTGAGCATTGTCTCCTCCCTGGCTTGTTCTCTATGATTAGTCAGCAATCTTCTATCATACAAGGCCCTGGCCTACTTCTGCACAGGAATTCGACCTATGACATCAGTCTGCTGCAAAGAGGCCAAAGTCTGTCCGGCATAGGCCCTAAAAAGTCCAGGTGGAAAGGTTTGAAGGTTTAGGCTGTTTCCAAACCTCCTTTGCAAGTGATCGGCCCCCTTTCTTTGTCTCACTCATCAACGCACAGCGACAAACCACACAAGGTAGAAAAAGATGTTAGTAAATGAGTAGAAAAGTGAGAGAATGCATAAAAAGCTGACGTAACAGCGATATGACTAGAAACAGACACACGGTAGGCACAAAAATGCTGTTGTGGTGAGTTTTTCTTATTCACCCATGACCAAAGGCTTTAAAACCCCCAACCACAACCGTAAACCTAAACCATACGGCCAATCCTTTTAGTTTCTTAACCTTAACCAATCCTTTGACTGCCTAAACCTCACATTAACCTTAACCATTAGGTAACCATTAATGTGATGAAGACAAGATGTCAAGTCTGTGCTTGTTGTCATATAATCTCATTTGTGGTAGAAAAATACACCGCTGGAAACACGTAATTTGCATGTCAGACTTTGTGCTCATTTCCAAAATTTTACGAGGGCTTGATGGTGCGCGCAGACACACAGTTGTAGATACACACACACGCAGGCAGGGATGGAAAAGACACTGATGGAGGAGGGGTTAGAGGGAAGGAAAACAGAAAACGTGAGAACAGAAATGGGGAAGAAAGACTGATTAATCCTCCCTTTGGTGGTGTTCTCAAGACGTTTGAGTCAACCACGCAACCCGCCCACCCCCAACCTGTCTACTTCTCTGTGAGGTGGTTTGATGTTTCTTTCTTATCAATAGCACCTTTGCATCAATTACCCAACAAAAACATCCTTCAGAGGGAAGGGATGGGGAGTGCAGGGGTGGGAGGGGCTAGGAGGGGGGTTCTCTGAGGGAGTGTGGGAGACAACCTCCTTGTAGATAGCGCATTCCAGGCTTTCGTGTCAACATCTTAAGCCAGTAGATAATATGTTATCAAGGATGAGAGAAGCCTCAACCCCCCACACACACACACAATAAGAAGAAAAAAAAATTATATATATATATATATATATATATATATATGTATATATATGTGTGTGAGGAAATGCCTTTTAAGTGAAACCTCTTCTCTAGTGATAAATGTTCACTGGTTTATGTGTGCGGCGATAATCATTTAAACAGAACAAGGACGCTCAGTTGGTGGAGATGTGATCTAAAGCATGAGAGAGCAGGAGAAAGACCAAATAGTCCCCCCCCACCCAAAAAAAATAATTATCAAGAGAGCTGATGAAGTCAAGAGGCTGCCAGGTTCTTACTCAAAGTGACATAAAAGATGTTTACAGATTTCTCTCTAATATAGATGTTTTGGGGTATTATTTCATAGCTATTTGGCCTAATTTATGATGTGCTCCACACATGAGCTTGTTCGGTTTTATGGCCCTGTGTTTCCCAGTGTTTGCTAAGAGATGTGTGTGCCCTCTAGACGGCCAGCCTGGGGCCAGTAAACCTCTCTCTGTACAGGCAACCACAACCATTCTCTCTAAATTACATCACCTTTCCAGATCCCACCAGTGAAACCGATGCTCAGCTGCTGCTGGATTCGTCTCTCGTTTCGCTTCCTTTTTTGTACTTCTCTCTATATCCCCTTATTTCATTCTAGATTTCCTGTGTTCAATATGTGAATGTGATTTTTTTTTCTTTGACTTATGACACAGTAGCATGCAGAGAAGTTTTGTGAGACACGGCATATCTAAAAACTTGACACCCTCCCTGCTTTATCGAAGCCTTGAGTCCCGGTTTCGTCCAGTAGAACCTGCGCACAACATCATCCTCTCCTTTTACGTCCCTTCTCCTTTTCAACCCTCTCTGAGACCAACTTGGAAGGAAGTGACTGTGTGTCAGTGGTATGTCTGGAGAATAAACAGTGGCTAACGGAGGCCTGGACCAGGCTTATCAGGTCGTGTCTGTCTGATTGACCCTCCACTCCCTCTTTGTTTAGACGTCTCGACAGGCGGGTCACCGCTCAACATCCTCCTCCGCCTCTGTTCCATTATTCCCACAATTTCATGTTGTAAAAGTGAAAGGCCATGTTTTACTTCTTTACTTGAAGGGCAAACAAGCAGCCAGAGGTGCTTTTGGGGAAACCAAATACTGCAATAAAGGGACTCAGGCTGCCACCTGAGACTCTGCGGGTCATGATTCTTGGACAGGCATCCCTGATGTGTGGCCCATTCTATAGAAACAGTAGAGAAAGGTAAAGGCATATTGCGGGCTGTTGACAAATATTTACAGCCCACTTGGACAACAGGAGGAATGCAGGAGAACGTCTCTATTTGAGGTTACTCGCCCCCTCCCACCTTCCTCCTTCCCCTCTGTGTGTGGTACCGCTGTGTTTTTCAGCTGTTCCCCAGGTCTGTCTGAGGCCACTGTGGCCTGTCAGCCTGTCAGATTACAGCTTCGCTCTCCCAGTCTTCCTTAAATGCCACACGCTTTGTTTTCATTGAGGAGGGGCGCAGAATGCGTGTGATCCCTTGTTGGCCTCCTTCTCATCCATCTCTGCCAGAAGCCAAGGGGGCAGAGGGGGTAAAAGGGGGTTCAGGCGGGGGCAAGGGGCAGGGTCACACAGGGGGAAGAGCAGGGTCAGAGGTTAAGCTAGGTTACCCCCAGCCTTAGCGCTTGAGCAACGAGGATCTGAAGAGAAGCCTACCAAACACATACACACACAGACACACACTTCTCTACCCACCAGTAATGAAGCCTTCCACTGACATTTCGCTCATGTCTGCAACACTGCCGTTATTCATGCAGAGTGTGGCCTGTTATTGAGTGCAGATGTGGGGCTGTAATGAGCAGTGGCTCTGGCACGGGCTGCCCAGTGATGAACAGAGGGCTGTGCTGTGCCCAGACATGGAAGAAAAGAGAAAGAGATGGATGAAAAGAGTGAAAATCAATTAACTGAATGAGATGAGTCTTTTGTTTAAGGACTAGGTGAAATG
This sequence comes from Scortum barcoo, assembly GCA_023238725.1. NCBI lineage: Eukaryota > Metazoa > Chordata > Actinopteri > Centrarchiformes > Terapontidae > Scortum > Scortum barcoo. Next base: position 19,767,389 of record CM041536.1, on the reverse strand, counting down.
AGGCGTTTTTCTTTTTTTTTTCACAGGTGCAGGCGATGTTGTTTGCAGTCATCTGTGAAGGCTCTTCTACTGTCATACCTGTCAAGTGGGTGCCCTGGTGGCCTCGGAGTTAAGGGGCAGACCATCAATTGCAACATCCCCAGTTATCAATACATTTTTCTTGTTGGATCCTTTGAATTGTTTGTAATCGGTGATATACAGAGTCAGTAATATGAAAAAACATTAATTCCTCCAGTGAAGCCAGACAAACTGAAAAAATGAGTCCTTTTAGAGTTTACGGTTCCTGTGTAATCTATCTCTGGACAGATGTAGCTCACACAGCAGAGGACTGGGTGATCATTGGTCAACTCCAGCTGGATTCTGTCCAGGTCTTACCCAATCTGCTGGTATCAAGTTGTAGGGTTCAAAGATCCCCTATCAGGATACACTTATGTCATTATCATTATCAGACATCATTAAAATGTACATAGATGTATTCAAATACATTCTTTAAACAACTATTTCTCAAATTAAAGTACATTAGTATTGCTTGCTTGTTGAAGGCTTGAAAATCACCATAGTTTCCTTCACACAAGAGATGATTTTTTTTCCAAAAGTGATGATATCCTCTTTTTTTGCTTTGCAACTGCACTTTTTAACTGTGAGATCAGCAAAGCTAAGTTCTTGCAGAATTTCCTCAGGAGAGAGAAACTATTGAGTAACGATTGAGTGGCTATTTGAAAGTGGTTTCACTTCACTAAAAGCTCCACACTCTGTGCCACGCTGGTGCAAGTGATGAAGCTAAAGCTAGCACACATCATCCAGTGATTCATCATGTGAGAAAATGAGATTCAGTAGGTGAACCAGATCCGGTCGCATTTGTTGAGTATCAATCTACTGTGGCTTTTTTGTGCTCTGAATCTCATAAAACATGTGAAATCATGATTTTCTCACACTTAGAAAATCTGGAAACCCAGAGCACCCGAAAGTACGCAAATAAAAACATTACAGGGATCAAACCTTGGCCTGGTGGAGTGCTTATCAAACAAAAGGCGGGGGCATACTGGGGTTCAGAACAAATACTTTATCTGAGTCTGTTCCACTTTTAAACTGTCTGACTGTCTGGGAAAATGTGAACATTACTCCTCCTGGCACCATGACACACACTACCTGTGAAGGCTGACATACAGTAGTGGAGTTTATGGAAGATGCTGTACAATCGCATATGTTTTGATGTAAAATGTTCTTTTAATCCCATGAGTGAGATTTTGAACTTGAACCTTGACGCTTGTCTCTTATGTGTGCAGCATGATTTTTTTTTCCTAGCAGTCGGAGTCTCTTGTAATTTAATTTAAGTCAGTATCCTATTATGACATGAGTGATGGTGATAAGAGGAAGAGGGAGGCTCCAGCAGCAGAACATCCAATAACAGACCATGCACTTGTCTGAGCCTCTGTCCATGGTCCTGAACCACTCATCTACACCCATAGACCTAGAGCAAGTAGAACAGCTTGAACAGACATTTTATCAACAGGCTACCCAAACAGAGGTGAAGTTCAAGAAAGAAACAGGAAGCAATGTGAGAAAAAAAAACGCACGAAATGCACTTTTTGTTTAATGTATCTCAGATGTCTGTGACATAAAAAATGTCTGAAACACATATCTACCAGATAATGCTGCTGTATAGAAATGTATCACACCTTAAAGAGAGGAAGGAATACATACAGCGATGCGGCTGGTGTACCTGAGAGAAACCCTTCATACAAAGATGTGCAGACTCACTTCAAATCTCTTGAAATTTTTAAAGGCTATTAAAAGTTTAAACATTAAAAGTATAACATAAACAGAGCAAGCTGCAAGACATCTTCCCACTGTCTTCTGTCCTTTTCCCGTGCCTGAGCATGCCACCCCCCCCCCCCTTTTGTTTTTACCTTCCCTCGCTCTCTCCTGAGATGTCAAAGATGTAAGTGTGCCGGGAAGAACAGAGCACTCACCTCAAATGGCGTCCACTCACATAATGCATGAGGAGACGTCCTTGGTAAACACCACAACAGGAAGCCTTTGAATCTACGAAACATCCTGCTTTCTGAAAGTTGAATGACATGCTGTGCAGGAGTTGTCTTGCTGGCCAGTTTGTGTGTGTGTGTGTGTGTGCTTGTGTGACTAACACAAATATGAGCTACCTAGGGCACAGACTAAAAACCAAGACTGAATCCTTTAATTAGACAAATTTTTCACAGTTTTTACAGAGTGCTGATGCCAACAGGGTGCCTGTGATTTGCTGCGGATGTGCGTATGTGTCTTACTCACCTCAAGCCACAGACCATAAACCCCCAGAGATCAAGGTGGGAGCTCTTGACCTTCCACCCTAATAATGTCCACTTCACTCAAACTCACACCTCATGTCTAACACACAGTTGTACACACTCAGTTATCTCAGTTCAGCTTTATCCAATACTACTGACTACTGTTAGTCAGTCTGGTAAAGAGTTGCCAAAAACCTTTTAAACAGGAGCAACTAATTTAAAGAATAACATATATCTCACATAGTGTGCACAACAGGAAACGTCTTTGAGGAGAAGAACCCATCGAGACCACACTCCTAATTAAAATAGACCACCATCAGTCGTTTCAACGAATGTCCAAAGACGACATATGTTTATGTTCAAGTGACAAGCCCTTGCGACGACTGTAGGAATTACGACTCTTGTGTGTCAGGAGCAAAGGAGGAAGTTGAGTTAAGTTGTTATAGAGCCACAAAGTCCACAGAGGGAGGAGGTCAGAGCAGATGGACGGGTCAATAAACTCTTGGACTTTAACATGGAAGACTGCTGTCATTTTCCATTTCCTACCGACAGTCAACTTTTTTTTTTCTTAACCATGACCGTGGCCATTCCCTAACCGTAACTAAGTGGGTATTGTTGTAACAATGACAACTAAGGTCCCCTAACAAAAGTAATCATTTCAAACCATGACCTTTCCCTAACACCAACCAACTTGTTTTTGTGTCCACGCCTAGCCAAACCATGACCATAACAACATAAAATCAGAAAACAGTTTTATTTTTGAAGCAGCAATGCCGTCTCGTCAACAGCAGCTTCAGATCAGAAAACACTTCTACGTGTTATTCATAGCTTTGCTGGACCAAAAATTCTTTAGTCATTTAAGTTGGAGGACTTGTTAATATATCGCAACATATTGTAGATGCTGGTGTTGGAGAAGGATCCAGATGGATGTGATGTGGGACAGGATTCCTGATGAGCACACTGGAAGGACTAATTTGAGAGCCTGATACCTAAATGGTCATAACTTATTAACCATAAACATGTACAGCAGGCCTTTTGGTTTTCTTCACATGGCATAGTGGGATGGCAGTAGTAGCACACAGTTTGTGGGTGGTGTCTTTTTTAACACTGTTTCATAACTTAGAAACACTCAAAGAACAAAAGTGTAAGAACAAAATAAACAGTGTGGTTACCTGCTGAAAACATTAGCACGGCAAGCTAATTAGCTTGGAGAGGCCAAGGTGTTTTATATATTAATTCAGAATTTATTAATCGATGTAGCCGTCATGTGCATGCTTGATGCAAGGGTTTCTCCTTTTAAAGAAAAAATCTGGAAATAATAAAAAAATTTGCAGAGTTTTCATTGAACTTAGCTTGTTAGCTTGCGCTTCCTAGATATGGCTGATAAAATCTATCAGTGACACTGGCATTGTTTAAGCTAACAAAATCACTGGCTAGAAATAAGAAACCTTCTTTATATTTAGCTCTGTGTGAATTTCTGACCCATTAAATCAGGGTTTCTCAAAGTTTTGATGAGTGGGTGCAAATTCAGGGATTGAAAATATGATTGAGGGCCAAACAGGAAAAATGCATAAAAATAAGTCTTGTTCAAGCTGTCTGCACACTATGAACTTATAATAGGATGTGATTGGTCTCAGAATAACATTTCACGTTAAATTGGGCACTGAATTCACTCGTTGGCAGATCCTGTCCTCTGAGTAAGAGTTGATTCATTTTTCCTGAAACTTCCCCTTGTCCCCAACAATGCAGCATTTTTACAGGGGTAGCTTTAGCTAAAAGTACTAGCCCTGATGGCAGGACACACTGTAATTTGCACTGCACTCTTAAGATGCCATTGTAAAAGGTGGCTTTGTACAAGTTTTCATGCACAACCTGACACTCCCCCTTTCAAGGGAGGGGCAGTTTGATGCAGTAGCTGAGTGTTGTATTTAATGTTGGCTCATGAAAGTGAAAGTAATGAAATTAAAATGTAATTCATGGATTTCTTGTCACATTTGGGGACTGCACCAAAAGGTTCTCAGTCCCCACCTTCTTCTTTAGATGCTCAGGGTAGTTTGATTCAAAATTCAGACATGCATTTGAACATGGGAGTGTGCCTTATGATCCAGCAGAGTGCGCTTTGAAAATTCATCATTAGCTACGATCTATGTATGCCCTGTTGACATGCAGCAAACTAAGCTAGTCATGCTGTTGTTTGCTACAAAAATGGAGGGCCCCATGAAAAAAGTCATCCTGGCTGGCAGGCACTCATGACACCAGCAACTGAGATACAGTGTGTGGAAGTATTTTGGATTCTATATCACAGATAGCAAAATAACTACCAACTTTGTACAAAGCAATTGTCTTACTCAATGTAATAGTAAAAACCTGCTAGCTTGACACCCAAATGAGGCAGTGGAGGCACCACAGACAAACAGAGCAACATAAGCGTACAACCTCATGTGAGATTTTTATGTTGACTATCTTATTTTTTATCTTATTCTATGTCTTTGCATTTTCCTAATATTTATGTGTCTCGCTGCTGTTACAATGTGAATATCTCCACTGTGGGACTAATAAAGGCTATCTTGAATTTTGAATCTTGACTACTATTTGGCACACAGGCACACTCAGCAGGTCAGTTATCATAACTTTTTAACAATGCCATCAACAGATGTTTTTGTTGTCATATTTGAATTAATTCAAGCAAATTGCATGGTGTTCGAAAGTAATTCAAACTTGATTTTTGGTTGTCTTCCCCTCCTGTACTCCTTCACTGTCTTTCTATGTTCTTTCACTTTTTTTCTAAACGAATAAGAAAACTGTAAATGGACACAAACACACTATTCACATGCACAGCTGCACACCTGTCTGCTCTAGAGGGAACGTGTAGCATGGAGTAAACTTTTTCACCCGAAGCTGAGTTTGTGTTCAGGCTCATTTGGCTCTGTATATGCTCTCAGCTCAGATGGAGGCACACACTGTATACACACTCACATGATTTTCTCGGGAACAACCAAGCACTTGTTTCCTCTAAACCTGAGCCGGTCAGAGCCCTCCCTGAATTCAGCTGATTTTTGTGGTCCTTCAAGAACACTGTTAAGGGGGACACAAGTGCTCAGCGTTGACTCCTCCAGTATCACTAGCTCCAACTCGCTGTGGCCGGTCACTGATTAACCAAAGTCTTGATAAGATCCGTTGGCTGAGCTGATAAGGCCTCTCGCGTCAAACACTGGGGGAGATCATTGACACTCGCCCAGCATTATGAAACACTGCCGCTTCGGCAGCAGCCTGTCTTTTCGCAGAAGTGGAAGGTTGATTGATTCATTCTGTTCTCGCTCTCCCTCTCTCTCTGTGAGAGACGTGCTACCTCTGACCCCCTAACCTTTGCCAGAATATAAATGGTACCTGGTGACATGGATATTCTGCAGAAGTTGCGCATAAAAAAAAGAAAAAAAAAGAGGCTGCTGTGTTTATTGGACACACAAGGTGTTAACTGATCAGGTTTAAACATTTCACTGCATAAATAAAAATACTGTGGCTCATGGGATGCAAGCTGAGGCTAAAAGCACTAATGCTAGATACAAAGTCATTTGTAGAATGTGTGGAATAATACATTTTTATTATTTTAATGTTTTAAAATCCAAAAAACATTTTACACATACTAGGCTTATCGATAGTGGTGTCTTTATCCATGGTGTATGGTCCAGAACATCACCAGTGTGTTAGTGTTTCTAATTCTAAGAAAATGGGTAAAGGATAGATGTGGATTTTTTCTTTTTTCTGTCTGTTCCTAAAACAATGCTGATGTGTACGCTTAAACAGTTACTTTTGCTGCAACTGCTTCTCCTGTCAATACTGGCTGTTAAGAAGTCCCTACCAGACACTATTTCAATTAAAATCATAATTACAATCGTGTGCAGGATGCCCACTGTGGAATCCTGTCAGTGAACACCTGTGGGCATGTGAGTTTTCTTTCAAGACAGAGATGGAAAACATGTGAACCATCATCTTCTGGAGGCAACCACAAATAAGTAAACTCATCCACACCTGTGCGAAACTGTGTTGTAAATTAATGCAAAAAACCTAAGGCATGTCTAACTAGTTTAGACATGAGAAATGTTTCACCACTTCATCTCCATACCTATTGCTCAGCCGCTTTCTTTGGCTCAGTGCTAAAACACTGAGCAGATCTACCCCTGCAGCTCATGGCAGACATTTACAGATCTGCATCCAAGCCTCTGCGGCCGATACCAGAAGCCTGGCTGTTATTCCTGGGAACGGGACGTGTGGCAGGACAGCACTGCCTAAGAAGCTGCTGCTCTCTGTGGGGCTGATGATTAACAGAGAGCCAACCAGAGGAGGGAGAAGCCACGCTCCACACTGACTGCGATTGGTGCAGAGAGTGGACAAAGTGGTCAAAAACTCTATGAACCTGCTCGACCAACATCCAACCCTGCCCACTGCTAAAGCTCTCCAACTGCTCACACTCCACTGTGCAACTTTCCTGTGCAACAAGTACGAACTTTGATCTTTGATCAGTTCTTAGAAAGCCTTCATTCATAAATGAATAGCCTTCATTCATTCAATAGAAGTTCATTGATAAAATTCAAGAATACAAAAGAAGTGTTTCGTATATTATTATTAATATTAAATAATCTATATTATATTTGATTAAAGTGTAGCATAATGACAGTCACAGCAGTTTAATAATTACTATTTATTTAAGAGTTAATGCAAGTGCTCAAGTTACATGTAGTGCCAAAGGTTTGATCAAACATTTTTGGAATGAATAAGTTTGGATAGTTTCCAAATGGAAAACAACTGAATTACTGCAACCTAGCACTCACATTTCATCCCTCATTCGTCACAGGTAACATTACCCACAAAGTTCTTGCACATCAGAAAATCCAGACTGTGGCCTGTTTCAAAACCACTGACTGAAATTAGGAATAAAGCAATATTAATCACTTGTAACAATGTTTTGATCCTCAGACCAGTGACTGGTCAAATTCATAATCATTTATTTGTTCATTATGAATTTTACCTTGTGAAGGTCTCAGTGCTTAAATGTTGTTAATTATGTGAATATTAATGATTGAACACATTTTATTGCAGGGAAGTGTGTGGGATTTTCTATTTATTCATTTTCACTTTAAAATAATTCTTTAATGTGTCTTTCCTCTCCTCCTCTGCCTCTTTCTCCCTATTTTCTCGCTCTGTGTCTAACAAACTTTCACACACTTTGATGCACACAAAAAGTCACATTATGCACATTGTTGCGCTTGGACAAACACACCTAAAATGCAAGTGCACAAGCACATGACACACTCACACCCGCACGCCGGTCATGCACAGACATTTCCACTGCAGTCACTTTCATGTGAATTATACTTCCAGGCAGGGAGCAAAAACCTTTGCTTAGCACAGGCTGCCCTTGAGATAACGCTGTTTGATTTGCTAGATTTTGGACTTAAGGTTGAGAGATGGCTTGGGAAAGAAAGGTTCTGAAATCACGTGGATCAACAGACTAATTTGATCATGATGTCACGTCACTGTCACTGTGCTTCTAATGAAAAAAAAGAAAGAAAGAAAGAAAAAGGTATTGAGGATGATATTGTTATTTCTATCCATTATGGCGATTAGGACTGCTGGTCATTGCAGCCAGTCAAATTACTCTCAAAGTGAACTCTAACCCTAACCTATAATGGGATGGTTTTTTTTGTGTGTGGACAATTGTGGTTCAGGGACAATTCAAGGAAGTCAAAATTCGGAAAAAAAAAAAATTAAATAAATAAAATAGAGTTGTCAACAGATCTCAGCTGGAGAGGCGGAGAAAAAGCCAAAGGGTCAACGGTGGTTTTGTGGTATTCACAGGCCATCGATGCCCTCATTCTTTTACCGAGTGTATTACAACAGTATTATGACAGATGAAGTCATCCTTTCCCCCAGTGATACTTGAGGATATTTGTTCAGTGAAAGCATTATGATATCATAATACCATGCAGGATATGACCTCAAGCGGTTCAGATGACATAATTGTTGTCACCTGCCCGATGCCCAGACATTCCTGAGGCTGGTCGGCGTTGAGGTAACAACAATCATCCTCGCCATCACAGGGAACAAAAACATGCCGCTTTTGGAGGTTTTTGCAAGCATGTGAGAGTGGATTTCATCTTACTATGAAATGTGAAAGAATTTCCTACCACCAAAGCTGATGTTTCATCACTACTGCCAAAGGATTTCCATGCAGACTGTGTCTTCTTTGGCTGCCTCTGGGGATTTTGTCTGGGTCACAGTGACCTAAAGTCTTGTGGGAGTTGTACAAGCACCAGCAGTTAAAGTAAAAAAAGTTGTAGGTTTACTTGTAACAGCAGCAGCTACAGATCTCAGAGTCAGAGTCTTTAGAAATTCCTTATTGGCATTCCTGTTGATGCGTGCTAAGAGACTTTTGGAGGAATGCCTCCTTGATTTCAAAGGCCACATTGGTTTGCTGCCATCTGCAGTCGTGTACATGGGACATGCCTCTCTCTCTCTCTCTCTCTCTCTCTCTCATTCTCTCTGCAGGGTGTGTTCATGTACTCAAGATGCCTTGGCTTTCCCTTTAAGCTTGTCTGTGTCACTTATTTGATCCGTGCTGTACAGTGCCACATTTTAAAAGTCTGACATTTAAAACAAACTGTATCCCTGCCTCAGTTTATGTCTAGTGAAGGTCAAACAAATGATTCATCTGGTCATTACCGAATGCTTTGCCAGAGCGAGTGCTCATGCCAGATTTTAAATTTAGTCCAAAACTTCTTACTCTCACACAAGAAATCCTTAATGAAATTAGCTAAATAGCAGATGTGGACTGACCAGGAAAAAAAGATTTTTTAATTTCTGATTTGATTTCATCTTTTCATTTTTATTTACATTTGTGTTACAGTCAAATAACCCATGTTGCATATCAAGTTGAAATATTCTTGATAAAATTGTGTTGCATTTGGTGCCTTGGGGAGACCATGAATTAAAAAAAAAGTTTATGTTAAAACAGTCAGGAGTGGAAGAAGTATTCAAATGTACTCAAATAAAAGTAGTAGTATAAAAGCAGCAAAATGTACAGGAAGCATCAAAAGGTATTCACTCAGCATAAGCACTCTTTTCATTGTGTTATTTTACAAATAGTACATTATTGGATAATATTACTCAACAACAATGACAATTGTCATTGTGTAGACAAATGTGGTTACTTTACTGGGTTGTTTAATAGTAAAGAAGTGCATCCACTATCATGTTCCCTGTATGTTTTATATGTAAAATCTAACTTAATGACTAAAGGTGTTAAATAAATGTAGTGGAATAAAACCTACAATTTTTCTATCCGAAATGAAGTCAATCAAAAGTATAAAGTAGCATAAAATGAAAATACTAGTAGTACAATTAGCTCAAAATTGTACATAAATACAGTACTTGAGTAAATGTACTTAGTTACATTACGCTACTGAAATTGTTTGAATGTCCCAGTTGGTTTATGAAGATTCGTCACGCGTATACAAACCCACTTTTAAAAGCCACTACATAAACTTGAATCAGAATTCTTCAGTACTGAAGAATTCTGATTCATGTTTATGAGAACTTTCATTCATGCTTTTCTTCCTAAAGCCATACTCAGTCACGATGGAGAATTAAGTTTGAACTCTGAGTATTGTTTCTCAGCAGTATTGCCTTGTTGAAACTGCCCTCACTTTCTCCACTCTCTCAGGAGCTGTTCAACACATGCTGTGAACTTTGACACAGAGAGAGCAAACAGTAATTATGACTACACTTTTAACTATTCAGCAATGACTTTCAATGATTCATCACATAATTCCTATAATGTGTCTACACCTTATCCCAAAAACGTACCAATAAGTGTAATGTTAAGCCGTCGACTGTCAGACCATAAGGATGTTTTTCAGATCTTTTTGCCTAATGAGAGTGTGCTGTCGAGAATCTTGTCACTAGTGAATGGTCAGTGATGAATAGTGAATGGTGAGTAGGGAGCCGTTGTCCGGCCTGATTGCCCACAGGCCACATCAAGCGTCTGTAGTTTGGAATGCCTCTGTAATAGGTCAATATAATGATTCACAGCGAGCTCTGCCTTTCTGATGAACAGATTAAATGAATTCAGTCCTTATAAGAACCAGTTTTCCTAAAATATTTTGAGGGGAAAAACTCTTTATCCCGCCTCTCAGTTGCAGACTTGTGAGAGCCCACACAGTAAAAAGAAAGAAAAAAAAAAACTGCTATGCCGACATGCCCTGGAACAATGGGCACAAACACACCCAGGAGTGGTCACGCATGCCTCCTCATGGCTGCCACGAAGGTCAAGTGTAGGTTACTTGGAGCTAGCTGACCTCAATGATAGTATTATCACAGTTAGCCTGCCCTTTTATGTCCGACAGATTTATTAGGTCAGAGCTGAGGGCCATAACCCGCAAAAAATTAAGCAGCATTCGTCTAGTGAGAAAATGGTGCCTTTTTTTTTCCTTAGGCCTCTGTTTCAGAGGTCTGAGCCATCATCTCTGTTGCTGATGATGATATTTTCCTCACCACAGAAATTGCTGAGTTATGAGTTTGCCCAACTGAAAATTGTTGATTATGACCAAGTTCTTGGGATGTCACACAAACGGACAAAGAGGAAGGCTTAAACAAGTTCTGTCTGACCAAATGATCCAAAATAACTGAATGAAATGGAAATAAAGGTGGACAAAGTACCTCTAATGGTCTTAAAAAAATGTTTACCTTCATTTCTGTTTCTGTTTTAATAGCTAACACTAAATAAATAAATGTTAAAAAATCAAGACAAAAGCTTGATTTATAGCTAATGTAAAACATATTGATAAATGAAGCTTTAATATTTGTTGGGTCCATAAGTTTAAGTCCGAGAATCATACCACAAGAGTTCAGGCCACATTAATGATCATAACAAATTCACACCTGTGACATACTGTAGCTGGGGGTCACCTCGATCAGTTTACAAGTTCAGCTCTACAGTTTTAAAATGAAATCCAGAACAATGCTGCCAAATTCTGGGTTTGAATGCTGCTTCACACAGTCCTCAATTCTGAAAAGTGATGATCTCAGTACACACAAGCATCAGGAGCAGACGTGTCCAACCATGTGCCATTTGATCCACGTTATGGGACGATGGTGAACTAGAGAGGAGCACTCAGATGTTTTTATGGGACTTGCAGCATTAGCATACTAAAGCCCATTTGCAGATGGGACAACTAAATTCAGCTGTGCACAAGTATTTCCTGAATGTCTCTATGAATAAAATCGTCCACCACATTACCATTGCAGTAGACTTGCAAGCAGTGGAATTCTGGCCACATAAAGTTACCATTATAGAGCTGAAGATCTCTCTCATCCTCGTTTGATGGAGAAAAATAACATGAACCGTTAGCCACAATGCCACAGCAGAGAGGCTACTGTAGGCTGCATATGTCAGTCTTCATTTTACAGTAGCACGACCGGAGCCCTTTCGATCACTCAATCTGTCTGTGATCGTTAAAGCCACAGCTCATACGTTGAAAACTACCTGCAGTCAAAGAATGACTCAAAACATTCCTCACAATTTCCACCTCACTCGTAAGAGAAAACTACTAGAAATGACAAAATCTGACTCTCTTTTTTTGTAAAAGCCACACGCTGTATAAGTACTTAAAGTCAAGTGTTGGACGGTGGCAACAAGTGGTGACCTAACGTGATGACATCATCTTATTTTGACAGTTGCCCCATTTAATGTGGAAACGATTAAAGAGGAAGACAAAGAGGGATTTCACCCATTACCCATTAAAGTTAACCACCAAATTACATGGGATTTTATAGGCCATAAATAAGAAAATGCTGCTGGATTTTGCCCTCCTCCAGCCACTGTTGAACCTCCCCTGTGAGTGTGTGTGTGCGCGCTGCCAAGCTCAGGGGGAGAGACTTCGCCACGGGACTCACCCGACTCGCTGCTGTAGAGACCCGGCGCACAGCACACCAGCACACAGTGCACAGAGTTAGTCAAGACTTGGACACGGGATAACACAAACACACATGTACACTCATTCACTTTCAACATACTGAACTAAATTCAAACCTATCAAATTACAGTCCTTTCTTAGCCAGCCACCCCTGGTAGGGATCATGTTAGCAGTGCTGACTGTTGAATGCTGTAATTCCTGGAAAGCGATGGGCAAGCTTTTTACAGTTTATTATCTCACGCAGCTCCCTCTCATCCATCCATGCAGCCATCACAGCAAAGGATCTCTCAGCACTTTCACCATTGCGCCACTCATTCTCTGGGCCATTTGGTTGCGATTTACTACCAAAGAAGTTTACAGCAAATTGTTCCTTCCTCTCTCCTTTTTTCTTCATCTCTTCTTCCCCTGTATTCCCTTCCCATTCTGATCTGTATTATGGCATTTCATTGTGTTTTGTTTGTTTCCCCGTGACTCCTTTCATCTCCCAGTCTGTCTGGCCTCATATCATTTTTAAAGTGGACCCAAATGCTTTCCCTGGCACTTGCCAGCATGCGCTTCCAGTAAGTCTGAGACATAAATCGAATATTTGAAAAAAGACAAATAAATACAAGTGTAAATAGCCTCTTGGAAATGGCCTTAGCAACTTCTGTGTATAATTAGGCTGTCGTCTGTGAATGCGCGCATATGTGTGTGTGTGTGTGTGTGTGCCTGTGAGTCTGTGTGTGTGTCCGTGTGTAAAGTGAGAGAGAGAGAGGGGGAGAGAGAGAGTGGTAAGATGTGCAAGATGTTAGCAATTGTGTTTGTGTGTCTCCATTAGTGTGCGAGTGACTAAATGCCCTTTTTAACCAATGTGTGAAATGTTCCTTGTGGGGCTGGAAATGACTTAGAGCCCTCTGGGTGACGGTAAAGGGGTCTTTTCCGTGTTGGCAGACATCAGAGTGACGACTCTTCCCCCGGCCCTCCACCCGACCACCCAACACCCCCACACCTCAAGCAAGAGCAACATTTGACCAACGAAAACACCACCATGGGTTGGAATTTATCTTATGGCTTAGTGTCTCACTGATTCACTGCTGTCTGGCTGTGAGTCCAAATTAGCTTCCAGGAACACAAGAGAGCGAGAGAAAGAAAAAGACAGAGAGAAAGAATGACATAGTTGGCATTGTGGAAGATGATTCAGAGAAACCAATACATGTCATAATCATGATGAGATGGTGGGGCAACCCCTCTGTTTTTCCTTCTGTTGTTTGTTTGTACGTATGTGTATGTGTGTGTGTGTGTGTCCCACTGTCATACACCAGAGTGTGTTTTATGCCAGTGTCGCCAGTGAGTTGGCGTATTTGTCGTGTTTATGTGTGGGTATTGTGTCTGGACTGAGCGGTCATTGTATTCCAGACATGTGGTATATTCAGTGCTGAGTGATTCACTCCTACCAGCATCTGTTGTCTACCTCTGCAGACTCTGAGAGGTCTGATTAACACCACACAACTGACCCACCCGGAACTGACCGGACCTGACCGGATCTGACCACACCTCTAGAAATAAACCAGAGACAACAGGATGGAACCAAGACAGAGGAAACAATCATCCCCACTACAAATAACACCCATCACAGCACAGGCAAAAATATTTTTTTTACTGGTGTGATTTCTGGAAACAATCATTTTACTGACCTTACCAGTGTGCCAGCCATGTATTGTATTTATGGCTGATCTCCAGAGTCTCGTTGTTATGAACCTCGGTCAGCTGAAGAGGAGACAGACATACAGGCAGCACTGAGGAGAGGCCGAGTCATTACGCTCGTCTCAATCAAGAACAGCAGGCATTTAGGCCGTATTTAACTTTGGAAGCTACTGTTTATTTGCTGTTCATTTTTAGTAAGACGAAAAAAAAATTTCTTTACCAATTTTCTTTTTGGTAATTTGAGATAAATCTAAAATTCTGCATTGTGCAATCCTAAGATTTGATTTTGGTATGGCAGTTGTATTGCCAATTTCAACTTCCCAGAATGCCACTCCCAGAGGCAAAGGGAAAACAACCTTCCCCCATTTTCACTATAATCGTCATTTTACTGGAACCATTAAATCATTTTCTTTGTCACGCAATAGACCTCAGTGAGCTTAAAGTAAAGCGTTCCTATCACGCTGCCTAATGGCGTTTGAAACCTTTTCTTCTGACAATGTGTCTCCACTTCACACAGGTGTGAGAGTTAGACAGGGTTTGGAGTTCTCTCTCAAGAAGACATTTTTTAGTTCTCTAAGCAACAACTTCTGTCATTTTTCATGTGTAGAGCTGCATACTATGATTGCCTTCAAAAACAAACCAAAAGTGTGCACTTTATCATTCGGGCAATTTCTTGCATCAAGACCACAAAGACACGTTGAAAACACTGTTCTTGAAGAGAGATCGGGGAGGCAGTGGGATGCAGCCGTGAGGAGGCTTATGACTGTCTTTGAGCGTGGCCATTCGTAACAGGTATAAACACTTTTGCCTTTAGACATGTTTGGACAACGCATCATACAAAAGAGTTGGTTTGGAGCACACTGAACCCTTTGTAGTGCTGCAAATAGTCAAATAGTGCCACAAAAAGAGCCTTTGTGTACCGTGACTGAGGAGAAAGCCAGGCTTTTGTTGGAGACTTGGAGACTTTTTATGATATATGATGATATTGTTTTTATGTATTATCATATCTTAGTAATAAGCCGCCTTGTTTTCTGACTTGCTCCCAATAGCTGTGTTAATGTGATTGTTCCTGCGGTTTGCTGTTAATACAAACTCAACACTTCCTTCATCTGTTTCACATTAAAACCCTTCCAGTGGTTGGGACACATAATCCCTTCCCTTCCCTGGAGTGCTTTTATTGTGAAATATCTTCGGGAAAGGTTGAGTTAGCAGCAGCTTAATGTGAGGACAGCATGGCGAAGCAGAGTCGTCATGAATGAAAGTGAGGGAAAACAATTTTCTGTCAGAAAGCGAGACTCAGAGCAACAGAGCGGTGTGTAAGACATGATTATGTTGTTGCACTGATGGATTTAATACTATGGAAACATAGGTTATGCTAAAATTACCAAGCAAGCCACTGTAGTTCACTTACTGGTAATTTAAGGTTTCCCCCATTCTCCCTTGATTTTTTGGAACCAGCTTTTATTTGTTCAAACAGGATAGCTGTTGCTGGAGTTACTCTCAGATAGGCACAAATAACATTCAAGGAGCCAGGCAGTCGTTAGCGTTTCATCAGTGTTTATGCCTTTCACAACTTTTTCGCACATTCACGTAAGTGATCAGCATTGCTATGTGAGGTTGATTGGGCAATGCGTATAACAGCTGTTTGGGACAAAACAACTGCATCCTCCATTTAGAACAACTCTACAGTGTTTGCACATTCAGGAAAATACATTTTATTGTCTGATTTATTCTGTCTATCTAATTTATCGCTTCACTTTGGGTTTCGTCATGTCTGCTGGCTAACATGGCAGTTTCAGTTTCACACTTCTCTCCGTCTGTTTGCTGTCTCCTGATGCCGTCTGACATATTCATCATGACGGGTGTAACATCACAAAACCCCCTAAGATAACACAGGAATCAGTGTACTTTTTAAATACAATTAAATTAATTAACGTATTATCAGCTTCTGTTCATTTATTTATAAGGGTATTACAACTTATCAGAAGGTTAAGTTGTGATGTGAAAGCCTGCAGTGCACAAAAGTGGGCTTTTCAACCAAGCAGGACACATCTTGTGTCCAACACATTTGAGTATTCATAGATTCTGGATTTTGAATGGGGAAGAATCAATGCGGAAAATCCAATATCGGACGGAAAATGCTATTCAAGTGAGACCCGACTTTGCCAGCTTGCCAGTACCCACATCAAAAAGGTGGAGAGTCCCTGTTGTAGCTGACCTGAATACATCACTGTGACTGCTCACAGAGATGTTGCCTCAGTCAGCTGCTTCCATGAGATCTGGAGAAGATCAGTCACAAGCCCACGCAGATGCAAGGCCTTGAGGAGGCCGTGAAAAAAGGCAGCAGTATTTATCCCACTTGTGGCTGTTTTCAGGACTGGGAACAATGCTGTCTTTATGGTGTGGTTTTATCTCTCTCCGGCCACAGCCAAGAATGGTTGCTGTCTTGTGATGGCCACTGCATAAATCAGTTTTGGTGCTCTCACTTGGCAATGTTTGCCGGGGCGAGAGTTAGATAAGACGAGGACAAGGAGGGAGAGGGGAGAGACGGCCTGGGGGAGGTCATGCAAACAGTCAGAGGAGTTTCATAGAAAAATTGATAGAGGAAGAACGATGAGGACAGAGAGCATATCGAGGAGGGAGGTGGGGGTACAGGAAAGAGGAGGAAGCCTGGCTATTAAACATCCTGTACAGTGTGTGCTTTTAAGAACAATTCATCCCTCCAACCACCTAAGCTCCTTTTGAATAACTTACCATAAATAGAGGCTTTTAATCGACTTATTCATCAAAGGGGGGGTTCATTACACAGGCTTGTGAATGAGGTAGAATGAGGTGTTCCTCCAGATTACAACTCCTCAACTTGGTCTTTGAGGATTAGGGGGAATACAATAGAGTACAGTGGAGTCAGTCAGGGTGGGTGCTGTGCAGATAAGTACTCATAGGAATCAGCAGAGGGGCAGATGAAAACAACATGTTTTCCTGCCCATGTATTTCTAGAGAGCCTCTCCAAACCGAAGCCAAACATTACTGTCTGAATATGTGAGCAGAGATATTTAACTTGGCTAAGAAGATTACTTTTCTAACGACGTTAAGTGGCTCAGTCAACATTTAGACATTTTTTTTTTCCTTCTCAGACAAACTGTACTGACTCAGATAATAGCTGTTGATTAACATCCAAGAGCTGAACAAAGCGCATTTATCAGATTCATTCACAGAAATACAGATCATAACTCGTGCACATGATTGCCTCTGTTTGCGTGCGCGCGCAGGCCTCCTTGATGCCTCCGTAACCCTTCATTAAGGCTAGAAAACACAGGCAAAGTGAGGAGACAGGCCGTGCTTTGTTAAGCTGCCGAGGGAGTTAAGTGATGCTGCAGAGCGTGTGTGCTCAGTGGATTAGTCTTAACTGTCTTTGCCGTTGATGAGATTTATCATAAAGGCGTAATGTCATAACCATATCATCAACACAATGGCTCCTCAGCCATGATTAAAGGAGATTTGGTGCGCTGAGATCTTTGAAGTCTCAGACGAGGTATGCAACGCTGAAACATTATCCCGAGGCGAGTGAGACAGAAATACACCAATTCACAAGCTGAAGAAAACAATAGAAAGGTATGAATGGTGAATGAGGAGGTACCTGATGCATGCCCGCAGGAGGTACATTCCCATTCACCTTATTCTGTGTGTGTGTGCACTTATGTGTCTGTTTGATGTTATGTCAGAAAAATGTGACGCAGCTGAATTGGCGGCGGCGTTATCACAACCTGACTACAAGGAAACAACAGCTCCTTTGTAAATACTTGTGTTTATGTGAGGTAGAGAGGGAGAGCGTTAGAAAGACGGGGAGAGAGCTTTTTGGCAGGCCTTATTACCATACAGCCCCTCTCTAATCCTGCCCTTCCCCTCTCCACCTATAATATGGCTGCATATCCATTAGCCAGGCTACAGACAGGGAGGAATCTGCAGCGGAGGAGAGGGCGATCAGAGGGCGCGTAATTGAAAACACACAGAGAGCACTGACTCAGAGAGCCCAGCTACCAAGGGAAGGTGCACTGTGTGTGTGTGTGTAAGAGTGTGTATGCATGTGCCCATGTGATTGTGTGTGCGCATTGCATGGAGAGAGAAAGCCCTGATGAACAAAGGTTTGAATTGCGAAAGAGACAAACTCACTTTGCATGACATCTGACGAAATACTTTCATTGTTTCTCCTGCCAAAAACAAGTATCAAGTATCGCAGCTGGGAGTGCAAAGAGACACTGCTCTGAGACCTGCCTCATTACCTTACCCCATCATGTGCTCACTGCAAAAAAATAAAATAAAATACACACTCTATATACAAATCAATTCACATGATCACATAAGTCTTGACATTTGCCAGTGAACAAACTGCCACTGGGCTGAGATCATTTCTGCTGCTGCAAATCAACTTTTTGCTCATTCTCCTGATATGAGTGGAATCTCACTTGTGGTTTGTCTTGTTTTGAGATAGATACTCTGAGAAAATTCCTTAATTTTCTACAAACGTTACTGAAATTGAAGAAAAACTGGAAATAATTATCTCAGCTTGCTGAGTACAAATTTGTCCTGTGCCAGAAAAATGAGATTCTGAGAATAAGTTGGAAGAAAGGTGAGCAGTTTTCCTGCTCTGCGTATGCCTGTGTACACATACGGCATGAGCCCTAGGTGTGTGTGTGTTTTTGTTCTACTTTCTTTTAACACCAATTCACCGAAGGCAAGAAGAGAAAACAGTGTTTGAAGACTGTTTATTCGTTGGAAAGGGTAAAACAATGTAACCCTGTGCACTTACTACTCAGAGGCATCCCGAGGCCTCTTGGAAAGATTTAGTACTCGGAGAAAATGCGATTGATACCAGGGAGAACTTGAGGTTTCTTTCACCGAGGTCTAAAATATGCTCCCGGCATTCAAGCCACGAGGATGAAAAGCTATCGGACCAGAGAGCTAATTTAAATCGAAAAATCTGCGGCTATTTGGTTGAATTCTATACTGCCCAGATCACATTTCAAATGACTCCAGTGCTTGGGTGCAATTCAGCATTTGGATTGTTTGATTGTTTGGGGCTGTCTGGGCTTTCAGTCATGTGGCAGTGCTCCTCGGGACACAGGCCAAACTCATAGCATATGTTGGAAGGTTATGACAGGAGTTCAGTGAGTATGTGTTTTTGAAGTGTACACACACAGACACCCACACACTGAGAAATGGCCTTTGTTTGAACGATATGTTTTTGGCAAGCACTCACACACATTCATGAATAATGAATGTGTGTGTGTGTGTGTGTTTGTTAGCGTCTGCACAATGACACGCACACACTCACTTTCACACACTCTCTCCCTTTGTGTGTCTTACACGTACCTAAGTGCACACTGAATTCAACAAATAAACACAAACACTGTGGGCAATTTGTCTTGATTTTCTAAGCTCGCCTCTGTAATCTCAAGATAGAAAGGTCAAAGATTTTTGATAGGTTGATCACGACGTTGATATCGGCATCATTTGTGCGAGCGGGGTTCTGGATGTGTGTGTGTGTGTGGGTTTCCATCCCACATTGTTGCAGACTTCTGCCAAACACACAGCCATGTAAGGTAATTCACCCATCCTGGATGTGTTTTTGTGAACATTAATATCTCAGACATCTGTGCACGTCTGTGGTTGTGAGTTGGCAACCTCTCCAAAGTTTGCCGTGGACCCTGCGACACGATCAAAAACATATTTGTGCCAACCTTATCTTAAGAGTGGCTTTTATCCGCCATGCTGACTGCTGCTCTGGTATTTTTCTGTTTCTCATTCTTTCTTTCCCTCCCTCCTTCCTCCTCTTTTCCCTCCATCACCGGTCTCAAGGATTTCCTCTATTATTCACCTCCCCCTTTTCCCTGCTTTCCCTCTCGTTCTGTCTCGCTCCCATTCTCTCTCTCTCTCTCCCCCTTTCTTCCTCTTGCACCCTGTTTTGATTCAGGATGTGCCAGTTCGGGTGGTGATGGAGCTCCCCAGACCCTGGAGGGGTATTGGAACCGTAGGAACACTGGTCTCCGCCTCTCCATGCGTCGGCATTGTGAGCGTGGGCTAATTGTTAGAGCGAGGCCTCAAAGAGGGAGGACAAAAGGTCATGGTGGGTCACTTTGGCGTCCTAACATGAAAGGAGCTCCCAGTTTCAATGAGGATTAACCAAAAATTCCATTGACTGCAACACTATGGGAGCTGCCAGCATCTTATACATGTGAATTCCCTACCCATATGAAAGTACCCCTTTTCCTCTCCTTTCCTCTCCTCAGGCACACACACACTAATAAACACACACACACGCATGCACACACACACACACACACACGCACACACACACACACAAACAAACACAATGCACAAATCATTCAGCGGGGAGTTAAATGAGTTCAGTGTCGGCAGCACTAACGGTCAAACCCTGCCCCCTGACCCCTCGGGTGCCTGTCATTGAGTCTGTGTGTGTGTGTGTGTGTGTGTGCAAGTCTGTGTCTGTGTGTTTGTTTGTGAGCGCGTGTGAGGGAATTAAAGTGTCTGTGCGGCCAAAGACAGATTAAGGTCCCCACAGCAGACCTCATTTAGAGGTTAATGTGTCAGTGAATGAACTGAATGTGCGAAGCTCGGTGGTGATACGAGGTGAGATCCCCCGGACACTGACGTGCTATACCTCCAAAACAAGGCGGCTTGATTGGGGGGGGAGTGCAGCGCTACCACACCTGTCTGCTCTGTCGTGGAGGATGATAAAGTGGGATCAAAATTCTCACACCAGATAATTGCACTAAGGGTGAAGAATGGAGAGAATGAGAGAATG
Source organism: Scortum barcoo (assembly GCA_023238725.1). Classification (NCBI taxonomy): domain Eukaryota; kingdom Metazoa; phylum Chordata; class Actinopteri; order Centrarchiformes; family Terapontidae; genus Scortum; species Scortum barcoo. The sequence continues at coordinate 19,746,627 of CM041536.1, read as the reverse complement.
AAATGAAAGGATGACAGGATGAAAGGGTTACTGAACCATGGCTATGCCCTCTGTGAAATGTGTGGGGGGCCCACAGGCAGTGCCTTTGCGACTTTAAGGCTGCGACACACAATGTATGCTCAGTTCCAATCATCTCCGTTCTTTACATGGTGCAGAGGCTGACAGTGGGGTGCTGCTTGCCTGGCATGGCACCCGCTTCATGTCATGGGCAACTCTTAATTGCTGCATTCCTGCTCGGCAATAAATCTTTATGTGCCCATACATCCTTGATGGGTCGATCATGCAGAACTGTGCCCTATTCAGGTCCATTACTTGAGCTCCATTGTTTATGACATGTTTTTTCATGCTTAGTGTAAAAGGAGCTGTAACACCTGATGGAGCGCTGACTGAGGACCAATCCTCTGATCAAAGAAAGGCATAGTCATCTCCCCTTTTGCTGTGGTTTGATGTTCACTATCCAGAGAGGCTCTCATCAGAGTGACGTGTTTTTTATGAATGCACAATTACAATTTTTCAACCCTTGTAACATCCCAGATGGAGATTCATGCGTAATGAGTGTTATTTCAACTCGCAAAATGTTGTTATTCAGAACAATTTTGAGTCATAATGCCTTCTTTTTCTGATAATGACGATGATGCATACCAGAATTATATCACCACATCATTTTTTAACTTTTGGCTGTATTGCGTAAAAAAGAGGAGGAACCCCAAAGGACCACTTATTTGTTCAAAAGCGTTTCAGAATGATGACTACGCAGAAGTTCAGTTTGAATAATCTTAAGAGTAATACAGTCGTCTTCTAAATTTCCATCTAAATCGGAATGAAATCTGGAAATTCTTTGCAAAGCTTGCTGACCTAAAGGCTCTGGGGACCCATCTGCACATGTGTGTCACTGATTAATACTGCAGGCTTTCCCAAAAAATGTGAGGCAGACAAAGAAAGAAAATAGCAGCTATCAAAAGGAAAACAAAGATTTCCCATCACCACCCACTCAATGGTGAAAGTTATCGGAAATAAAGCAGTAAAGCTGGTGGTCATGATTCAGTTGCGAACACCACATCAGATACAGAGGCATCGGTGGCCTCTGATAATTATTTACTATCACACATGGGCTGCGCATAAGCAGCAGTGATAATGACGATGATAATGCTGCTTTCATTTTGATGCCAAGTGCTGTCGTTCACACAAAGCAGAGATAAACCATGCGGAGTCACAGAAATTAGGGGAAATGTGTTCCCTCTGATATAGTGGCGGACAGGAATGATACTGTGCCCCCTTTGTGCACTCCCTGGCTGTGTTGGGTGCAGAGATAGGGAATGGGGCCCTGTGAATCCATGGCACAAGGGAAGGCAGGCACAGAGGGTGAAAGGATGGGGGCGGACCTGAGCGTCAGCACTCATCACCAGAGAGAGCACGGTGACAATCAGGGCCGGACTTTGATTACTGACAGTCTTGTCGTGCATTCTGTGAACGATGTATTATTATTATTGAGGTTAGGTAGCCTAGGTGGCCGTGGTTACATTATAGCGCCATTCATTGCCTACATGACGTTCCCAGCAGGCCTCACTCACTCAACTATGCTAGACCCCTGAAATATTTGTTTGTGCTTTTCTATTCTCCGTAATAGGTTTCGCCTGCAACGTGCAATCTGTTGCCTTTTTACGATCCTTATTGCTGTCTTTGTGTTGTTTTATTTAATATCCTCTCAATCTGTCTACACTGGTTTGCAAATCAATTTACCACAGATTTTCACTGACAAGGAGAACAGATGATTGGTCGAGGCAGTAATAATTTTATTGAGCGAACACACGGTGAGATAAAAGAAGAAGAGAGAGCATGACAGAAGGATATGAACTGAATGGAAGAATGGCAGAGACAGACACGTGCACATACAGTACACGCGCGCACACGCGCGCACACACACACACACCAATCCCCAAAAGGACAAACAGCTTTTGTTTCTGTCATGCGAGGCTCGGAGAGGCAGAGAGAGGCTTTATTGGAGAAAGGGCTGTGGTGTTTTGCTCTCCAAAATCACCAGGGCTCATTAGAGAAGACATTTCAGAGCTGGAAAGGACCACATGACACATTACACTTCAGACAGCTGACCTATTTAAGGGGTGACTTGTAGCATATCTATAAAACACATTACAGCCCCGTCACCAGAGGCCCGTCCATACAGTTGGGGGAAAATATGAACTAATCATCATCTGAGGTTACATATGGGCAAGGGAGGAGGGGGATGATTGAGCTGTCAAAGAGAAAATATTAGGAGCGATGCTCGCACACATCAAACACACTTCAAGTTCGAGTGACGCACACATTGACACCCTGTGTTTCCTCTGTGCGCTGAATGTTTGATACAACTATATACTTTACATGTATGTGTGTTTGAGTCTGCAGGCTCCTGCTAATAGTCTCCACACCACAAGCTTCCAGTCTGTGCTGATGGCTTCCATGTGTTGTGTATCAGTGGTGAGAATTACCTTTTCCATGGAAGTGGAAGGGCAACCCGACACAGTGGCATCCCCCAAAATGTCTCCCTCTGCGAAAAAAGCCACTATAGAAAAAGAAACCATAAACCATTCAGTTAGATGAGGTCATACATTTTAGTATGGGTTACCCCAGTGGGAAAAACAATATTGCTGTGGATCATAGGAGTCTGTCAGCATTTCTACAATCACACTAAACAGCATTGCTAAAAGTTGACTCTTTCTTTGGGTTTTACAGTGCCCAGTGGTTACAAAAACAATTTTCAAAGTATTTGAAAACAAATCTGAAAACAAGCTCTCATTTCAACAATAAGGGTGGTTATATTCTATTATGTCTTACTGTCAACAATTCCCTAAAAAAGACCAAAACCAACAGTGCATTAGTCCATCTCTCCATACCACCCAACTACAACAATGAAGCTCTATGAATCAGAGACTTGGGGCACAGCAGCAACACTTGACAGTAGGATCAATTCATTGTGGGATGTAGTCTATATTAGAGAAACACAGATCCCCGTTCATCAGCATGAATTAATTTTAAATCCCTAATTACATCCCAATTTGCTGGGTTTTCTTTCCGTGGATATTGTCCACATGCTCACCAAAACTGTGCTCTGTTTTCTGGATATGATTTGTATTGTGATATTAAAGATAAGATATTAAAGATAACAGCATTGCTGTTAAATAGCTTTTTCTTAACAAGTTTATTCATCAATTTTCAAAAGAAATAAAATAATAAATAAAACTAATTCTAAATAAAAAATAAATAAATCAGAAAAGTTATCGGAAAAAATAAATCAGAATCTTTTATACATCACCTCATAACCTGGTGATCGGATCGCCTGTCAAGAATCTCAAGTGACCAATATTGGCTCGCAGTACTTAGTTTCATAAGACATTGCTTTGTTGATCATCTGAGAATGCTGCCTTCACTGGTTACTATATGCAGTGGAAATCAAAGTAAAAAAAAGTGTACCAAAAGACAGTTAAGTTGAGCTGAGTCAAACTAAGTCAAGCTGAAACATTTAATGGAAACACAGCTTATATGTTCCTATCTTTCCTTGTATCAGCAGCGAAACTCCATCCCTTCCTCCTGACTCGTTCCCACCTATCCAGTTGAGTCCAGTTGTGTTTTGAAAGGGTGGTTATATTCACTGTTTTTGTATGATTTCACAGAACCTCTCCTCCTAGCCTTTGAAGCGGGGAAGAGCTGACCGGAGCTGAGTGATCCCTGCTGTAAGCCCCAGTCTGGGCAAGACCTGAGTCAGTTCCAGCACCAGGACCCTCTCTCTCATACCCATCCACATTCTTCATGCTCCTTCATGCAACTGGAATAAATTTAGTCAGCTCAACAGATTTTCGGGGCACTTTTACAGCGCACACGAGGCCTGCTAGCCCGTTGAAGCTGACCTGAGGGTATTTGTCCTGGTTGAGGCCTTTTAAAACAAACAAGAGGACAGAGGAGCTTAGTCTTGTGAAGAGGTGAGATTTGAGGGGCAGAGGAAAACAACAATTACCCTAGGCGTTATGGACATTAAGTGCTGAATGAGAGCTGTCCAGAGGTAGGGCTCTAAGTAAATAAGCAAAGCGGGGATACTATCTGCCGTGCCGTGGACATCGATGAAAGGGAGTAATAGAAAAACACAAATAAACTTTATTTGACTCGGCACTGACCTCCTTTGTCAAAGTGTTACCGCTGTGTTGGAGGTGTTGGGTTTCCATCAGCTAGGCTCTCTCTCTCTCTGTACTCAGCTTTCACACTATAATTAAGGCCTCGAACCCTTGTATAAAGCCTTAATGTTACAATGAAGGCCTCATTCCCAGTCAACAATGACCTGAGGTAGCCGAAAACAATAGTGCATGTGTTTATAGGCCAGTGCAGCTGCAAGGGGCTGGTGTATCAGTTCAACAATGTGCAACAGGATTGCAAAACGCAGTGTTTACTCTTCTTCCGCCCACTCGTCTTGGCTGTTTAATTCCTCTACTCTTTCGAGGATTTGGCAACGAGGCTGATAGGGCTTCCAGGCTAACCTTGAATGATCCAATGACCTTGGACACATGAGCTCCCACAGGCTTAAAATCCCCTCCAACGCATCAAGATAAACTTCTCCTCTACACATGCATTCCCTTTCTTTAAATTATTTACATTTCCTCCTACATATGTTTATCCAGTGCCAGAGTTTACTAGAGCACTCTCTGCTCAACGTTTGCGTACTTCAGAATGAAGGTACTCCTTATAGCTGATTTGAGTTCATATGTGAAAGAATGAGATTAGTCCAAGGCTGTGTTTTTGCTGGTCCTACTTAACACCACAGCTAATGGCCTCACAAAGGTCTGTTTGCTGTAAAAAACAAAAAAGCTGTTATTCACCCCCAGGTGCCCCAATGACCTTGTAAACAAACAAGAACTACAAAAGCTGTGGCAACCTTTAATTTCTGCCCGCCACCACAAAATGCCTAACATCAGAGCAATGATGACAGTTTACAAAGTCTAGACATTTTTAGGTTATTTTACGATATAACCACTCACTACGCATTTTCTTATTTCCTGCTATGAGCACACGCACCGGGCACAAAATTTATCCATCATCCAACTGCCCTCCCTCTGCCTCCTGTTTGGTGTTTGAGAGCATGCAAACAATTGTGGTGATTCTAGGAACCGGGGGATATCAGTGCAGGTCAATTGGCCTTGCATAGACACACACAGTTAGCACAGCATGGAAGAGCCTTTGCCTTGCCACTTCTATAATGTTGTGGCTCACTGGGTCACCATGAGGTCCTAATGACCCAAACAAATACATCCTCTATCCCTGTGGCCTTCATCTGCCTGGTTCTGCTGTTATTGATTCTGTTCTCCCCGTTCGTGCCATTGCATGTGCCAGTGTTGATAGGGGATGTTTATGAGCAATTAACAACAATTACGGTTGCTGAGCTTGCCCCATTTGCATGAGAATGTTTTTTTAATTGTGTTTGTGCTAGCACCCAAGCATGAGAAGGCTTTTGTCACAGGATGACTGGCTGGGGCACTCAAACATGGTGACCAGGGGAGTTTAAGTGCAATTTAACCTTATCTCAAGGTTATATTATTCAAGGTTCATGTGAGTGGTTCATATACAAAAACTGAGCCATTATGACATATGCATTGTTATTTAACTTCATAAATCAAATGTAATCTGTCACACTGAGAGACATGGCATTGTAAAACAATCCATTAATCCAGTAACAACAGTTGCATTAGTCATTAACAGGAACATTTCCAGTAATAGCGTTCTGGGCTGTAGATGTCAAATTGCAGCATGTCTGGGGCGGTTACAACAGCAAAACTGTAACTGATAATGAAAACAACATAAATTAGGTCTGGAATTTACTTTAAATTTCTCCCTGGAAGCAGTTCTTATTCTGGTAGTCTGTGTCTGAGTCTCAAAAATGACCCAGTTAGACTTTGAAATGAAAACTCTGACCTTCAGTCTGTGTCTATTTATTATGAATATTTAGCTTGGTTTCAGTTTTTTGGCATCACAAGAGGATGGATCAGACACAACTATGATAATGTCAAGAATAAAAAAACAAAGTCCAAGAGTTATTTCCACTGTGGCCTTTGATGGTGAGATTGCGAAGATGCAGGAGTCCAGGTGACTTTGTCATAATTTCACCTTCTTTTGGTGGTTACTTTTAATGTTTAATGCGGAGAAATAACTGATTCAAACACAGAACCTAAAGCAACGGATACCCATGTTGGTGTGAAAGCACAAGTCTGGTAAGGGACTCTGTTAAAAAAAATAGCCTGACACTGGTCACTAACCACTGTCAGGTCAAACGCTTTGTGGTTATTTTACCACAGTAATATTAACAGCAACAACAGTGGGTCAGCTGCCCAGTTAATTCAGACACTAAATACCGATTGAAAGTCGAGGATTTTGTATTTGAGCGAGTAGTAGAAGTATTAGTATTTCTTCATCATTTGTGATGCAATGGACAAATACCTTTTTTCACTGCACGGTATTCTGATGAGTGACCAATAACATTAGATATTCCCTGTCAGATGATCCTGGAGAGCAAGTAAGGTTTGAAATACCTGCAACCACTAAATTGTCAGTACCGCTGGCAAGCCATTAAACGGCAAAGTCAAAGTACTCGCTGGTGCGCAATCTGTTAGCTTGGCTCTTTCTCTCACGTTCTGCCTCTCACTCTTCACTTTTATTTTCTTTCTTTATTGGAATAAGATCAGCTTTTCTGCTCACTGCTTGACCAGCCTCTGCTGCTATTTCAGAGGAGCGAGATCCAAGTGAAGCAACTCACTTGGGACACACACACACACGTAATCCCACATGCACAAACACTCACACACTGAGACATGCTCTTATATATATAGATGAGCAGTCATACGGATATAGACACCGACTTGGACACACACACACACACAGGAACTCACTCACCTTAGCTGGCAGGACTTGAGTTCCCCTCCGGAGCACGCACATTGTTGGCTGGTGGAGGTGCTGAGGAGGAAGGGCAGACGTGCTCTGGCTCCATCTCTAGTCTCTTCAATATTTCATAAGGAACCTTTCTCCTGTCCCCTGGAGCCCAGCGGCCTTCCCCTGCATGCCGCTTCAACTCTTTATTCCTCCACTGCAAACAGCTGTCACTCGTCTCCCGACAGGAAATAAAGGAAGTTCCAAAAACCCTTTTGCATACTTTTACTAAACTATTTGCCCTGATCATTCATTTCCTCTGGGCTTCCCGCAGCGCAGCGCTTTGTGCCGCCTTGGGAGTTGGATAAACTGGTTTTGATTTATGTTTGGCCTTCTAGCAATGAATATTGTGCTCAGTAAACAGGCACGGTAAGCTTCATAGCTTCACGCAATGTGGATTTATACCATTCCAGGTGCTGGTAAGAGCAAGCAAAAACTGGATTTGATGCAAGTCTCCCTGCCACTCTGAGTCAGAAACAACATGTAAGCCTATCTGGGGAATTAGAGAAAGGACAAAGCAACGAGCAAATATGTCATTCGACTGGACTCGACCATATTTAGACAGCAAAGAGGGACTTGATGCGCAACACAATTCAAGCAGTATTTCATATTTGTGTAACCATAATCTCTAAATGCATCTCTAAAAGGCAGAAAAAGTGTGGCGATGCTTTGTAAACACCAGCCAAAAAATTGTGATCGCAGTCACTGGGTAAAAGGAGCTAACATTAGCTATTTGTGACCGGCACTATCCTAGTAAATATGAATATAAATACACATAAAACACAGATTGAAAAACCTACCAGGAAAAGTCAAGCTCCAGCCAGAATACTCCCACAAAGTATAGTTTCTGTCTTTGTTGTGGTAATTTATGAGTTTCCCCCCCCTTTCTGCGAAATTAAGCAATGATGTCAACTGGCTCTGTCTTAAAAAGCAACCGTGTCACGACCAGCGCCCCGTCTCAAAGCTGAACTCATAACCATGATAGATGAGTCAAAGTCAATCTTGTTGGCTCTCAGCTCTACTTGAGAACGACTCTTCAATTAAGGAGATGATACAGCTAAAACAACGAAAAATGGCTCATTTGCTGGTTTATACACTGCTTCTCTTCATCCAGGCTTTCTCCCCTTTGACCAACTTTGTTTTTTTTTGTTCCCGTACCTGACAAGACAGCAGTGGTTGCTAAAACCAAATCCAGGTTTCTGAGTTTTCTTATAAAAGCCTGTTGGTGATGCCTTCAAATCTCTTTGAATTTATTTACTTTAATCTGTTAGTTAAAACAGAGTGTCCACAATACTTGTATCAGAAAATCTGACTTCTTTGTACAATTTTAACTGTTTATTTCAGGATCATATTGAATTACAAGGATGTAAGCAATGAGGCAAACATTTTGCCAAATCAAGATCTTTTTCTATTTGTTTGCGTGTCTAACAGATGGCCACTGCACACAAACACACAACCGTGAGCTTCAAAAACAACCATATCAATGTTAAAATTGAAATTATCCTCTTGGCTTAAAGGGAGCACAATGACTCAGCACTTCCTGTGTCCCCTCAACTTAAAGGCTCTGGGTTTGAAGCCATGACTCTTTCTGTAGTTGGGTGAGAGTGTGAATGGTCTGTATTGAGTTGCAGTGGTTGTGCAGTACGATGCACAGCAAGGGACTGCACAAATCCATTTTACATAATACGTGTCGAGTCAGGCTCCAGCATGGCTGTGATTGAGATTAGGAAGAAATAGTTATAGGAAATAGATGGACTGACCTAGTCCTACCACTAAGGGGAAGCCACTTATCACACATTCTGTGAAAAAAAGTTATTTTATTTACTGACAGAGCAAGAGCACATTTTATTTATGGTGCACTTATGACAAACATTCAATGGTTTGAAATTGCTGTATGGTTTTGGCAGCAGGCAGAAAGCTTTATGACACCCGGGTTGAAGTAAAATGTCAGCAGACATATTTCACTTGATGCAAAAACAACCTCCATTGGCCTCAGTCTAATTATTCAGAGGATTTTTACAAGCCTTCATAAGTATGTTTGTCTTTCTGACAGCTCCCTCTGTTTTGTAACAGGAGTAGCGTTTTGGATCATGTGTGTCAGACAGGGATTTAGAAACAGATTTACAGTAACACTTTTTAGTTAAAACTTTTTTTTGACCACTAGAGAGCAGAGAGACTGAACGAAACAAAGTTAACCAGGTTGATACAGCTAACTTCCTACCTGACAGCCGCCTTCTTCACTCATCCAGCAGACACAAAGCAACACTGGCGTCGTGCCATGTTTCAATCCATCTGATGAAAGTTAAGTGCAAAGTTTTTTCAGTTTTAAGCTCTCTTCAGAGTCTCAAAGTTGTTAGCTGCTAAATATTTCTCACTTTGCCTCCTAGGTTTTTATGTTTGAGGTTGTTTGATGGTTAACCGCTGCCCATAAGTCTTATATGGTGGGTTGATGAGAGCGGAAAGACTCAGTCATACAGCTTATGTGCAGACTGGAGAACCAAAATAATAAAGAGTAATAACTCATATGTAAAAAGAGTGTTGGTGCATTCAGCACTATGAGCTTTTTCATACAGACATTTGATTAAAACTTTAGATAAAAAATATTGTCTTATTTGAGTGCAGGGTGAAGGCTCCTACTACAAAATAATAATGTGAATATGATGTGTGAAATGCTGCAAAAAAAAAAAAAAGTTTTTTATGTTGTTTTATTTATCATAAATATTGTTTTTTATGTCTTCAAAATTCTGAACAAAGATAATGAAATATTGTCAAGAACATCTTTCACTGCCTGCTATGAAAATGTACTGTATGTTTTCTTTGCAAGATAGATCTTTCCACCTCTGTCTTTCACACAAAACATAACGCACATCTCCAGGAAACACTCTTCAAGTCTATCAGATGGAGTCTGTCTGTGAATTTGTCATCATTATATTTCGCTGCCCTGTCTCCTCCAGGCTTCCTCTCCTTTGAGGCGGAGGGGGGATGAGACGCAGATATGCCGCTGCATGGAGGACCTGATCACAGAGATGAAGGAGACAATCAAAGATAAGAAAATAAAAGAGATGAAAAGATGAAAGGATGTAATCGCTGCGTCACCAGCTGAATCGCTCATTAGATCAGACCGCATTCTCGGGAACGCCCAGTGTTATGAGAAGACAGCGTGGTGTGTGTCTCTCCCATCCAACATTTTCCTCTGCATTTGGCGCCGCTCACTTTTATGCATCCTTGCACTCTCTGTGACCAACGCTTTTTCACAAGCTTCACACAGGCCAAATCACGGTAAAAGAGGCACTCTTGCGGCTTCACTGGAGTATTCTGTGACGTAGAGACCCATACATTATGCTGTCGCTGTCAGTCAGTCACCCTGCTCCTCTCTCCCCACTCCAGACACTCAAGGCACTCTGAGCCCATGTAACATTCGATGTGAGTAACAAGCCTAATTGTTTTAAGTCAGCATCTGTGGTTACAATCTATCTGGAATTTGAACTCACAGAGTGACAAGGTCACAAGATAAGATGTAGTGCGCTTGTAAATAACAAATACCATTGGTCTCGAAATGAGGGATGAGGTGACTGGTGACTGTGCGGCCAGGCAGGGGAAGCGATGGTTCAACGTCAGATCGCAGCAAATAGGCCTCGGCTCTGGAGTAAAGCTTCAGACCCTCGGAGCGGAAACATGAGTCTGCTTCTGCTGAGACGCGCCAGATTCACAGAAATCCTCACAGAGTGAAGGGATGGGAAAGGAGAGTGAGGTGAAAAAGCAAGCGGGAAGCGAGGGAAAAATAAAATACAGAAATAAAACGGATAAAGAACTGTTAGGGGAGAGGGATTGATTTCATAAACCCTTTACTCCCTACTCCATCACCCTGTGCAGCCCTCCAAGGTTAGGTCTATCCATCTGGTATGTGGACTATATAGGCCAGAAGGAAGGAAACGGCAGGGGAAGGAGGATGAGAGCGAGATACCTTCCTCGCTCAGCTATTATTCTTTGTTAACCAGTTTTTAGCACTGCTCAGCCTCTCTGGTGGTTTTCATTAAGAAAGGAATCACCTTAGTTTTGCCAGGACCCTAATCAGAACCAGACACGTTGGAGTTTTTAATTAAAGCAAGATGGACCTCCACGTTGTACACAACTGGCTTAATGTGACAACTTATCCCATCACTATAACAGTGTTTCCCAACGGACCGGGGAGAAAAACATCCCCTCAGTGAGGGAAATCTAGGGGGTTTGTTAATATCCCTCTGATTTCGGAGGGCTGTTATTGTTGAAACAGCTCCAGACTGCTATTTACTACCACATCAGCCTCTCCTTCTGCGTTGCATTATTTGCATTGCGTTTTTCGGCCTTGCCTCTTCCTCTGCGACTAATGTTGTGACCATTTGTACAGTACCGTGGCGGCATGTGTCTGGTTCTGGCTGTTTTTGAAGCCCGATCAGAGTAGGGCTTGGCAGTGGGAGAACGAGGAACACATTGTGTGACTGTGTGTCCAGTTCTAGCCAGCTCTCTGGGCAGGGGAGCTTGCTTTTAGCTGAAAGAAAACAATGAGTCTGAATGAAAACGACAAGCTCAGAGCTGAGGATGTTTTTTTAGCTACAGCCAAAGCACCAGTTCCAGTTCTTGCTGTAACCCTGCCATAAAGATAGTGTTTCATTCAACTTTCAGTCTTTATATAACCAAGGCCACTACTGAGGTTTTTTTTCCCCTTTCTCTCACATGTTGGCAGTTCAGTTGAACTAAAAAATTGCACAGGGACAGATAATCTACCTGCTTCCTTCTCTTTCCCTGTCCCCTATCCCTAATCCCCCGAGAGTGTTTGGATTACTTTGAAAAACAATATTAATAATTTGGAAATGTGGCTCCTCCGGCTCCTGCTGTGTGCTTTTCTTTCTTTGCTCATTTCCTTCTCAAAGCTCCCTTGATGTGGAGCTTGTTGTGCTGTTTTCAGAGTAGTGCGAGACTTCGGTGAGTTATTACCCAGGCCCCTCACCATACACCATCACTAACTACACATCACTAACTGAGGCCAATACAGGCCGACGACCTGCCTCCCTTTGGATTATGTTTCAGCGCCAGGTTCGGGGTTGATGGTCAGCCTCCTATATAAGACCATAACGGCCAATTTACCTCATATTGCTTCTGTAAGGGTAAATCATATGCAGGACTGTTTAAGAAGATAATAGCATAGGGATGTTATGGGGGGTGGGGGTGGGGGGATCGTTCCGACATGTAAATCCGGTGCACGTGTGCACGAATGAATGCGAGGACCATGTCATCCGCCACAAATCGCTTCCCACCCAGGCAGATTTACACAGGGCAAGTCAATGAACTGTCTAGCATTCAGAAAACCAACGTCACCAAAGCCTTGACCACAGGCATGAGCAGCATCCTATGAGGGACAGAGATAAGAGGGAGGAAGTGATAGAGACTCAGCATATGAACAGTAAATTGCTGTCATATCAATGCATATTCACCGTAATTATTGATCATAAATCAAAGAGGTCGCCTTGTCATCAAACAGCAGTCTTTCATCTGTTTGCCATAGATGTGCAGCATTCAATTTCTTCTCCTGTTTCACTCTTCCTGCTACATAACTCGCTATACATCTGCCTTTTTATGCCCTCCTCCTCTCAAGTGCTCTCCTCCTTGCTTCCCCTCTCTGCCCCGTCTCTCTCCCCATCCTGTGTGCTGCAGTGCAGCTGTGTGCGAGGAGGCAAATGATGGAGGGAGAGATGGAGGGAGGTCCAGAAGAGAGGGGCAGGCAACTTGGCTGATTATTTGTAAAGACAGAGAGAGAACTAAGGGCTTCAATATGTCCCATTGCATTTCAAGTGGGACAGAGGAGTCAGAGAAACCAATTTAACCAGCCACAAGGAGAGAGTGTTTGCTGGGTTTACAGATTGTTATTTTAACCACCCGCTCTCACTAGCATCCTCAGACCCTCCTCACTCTCCTTTGTACACACCATCCTGTTCCCCACCTTAATTATTTTGCCTTAAACAGGTCAGCTGCTGTGTGTGACATGAAACAAGAATGTTATTTTCAAGAAAAACGTCTGTGATTTACCCACAGAACTTCACTGGAAGCCGCACATGTGGGGAAGCATTTAATAAGACCTTCGTGTTTTATGATGATTAGCATAGCATGCAAGTAGACGATCGTTCAAGGCTAAAGGTATTGAAGTAGTCAAAGGCAGCTGAAATATTGCAAACTCTCACTCAGTGAGTCATACAAAACATGCAAATACTCAATGTGCTTGTACCACACACACAGTCTCGCAGCCTCTGGTCCGCCAGACGACAACAGGCACATTACTCCCCTTGGTCCATAATGTGTATGTGTGTGCACATGTGTGTCTTCAAAACATCACTCTACTGGTTCCTTTAGGGATGGGAGGGGAGGACAATGACACAGATGGTGATGAGATGAGAGGAGGGGTCCCGCCATAACTCCCCAACATCATCCAAGCTCATCATCCATGGGACCTTTCAGCGCCAAAGACGAGAGCAGGGCTGCACCCACGGCGATAAGTGCATAATAGACACGAGCTGTTTAATGTGCATCCAGATTCGTCTGCAGTTTTGCGAGATTTTGATCAAAACAGGGAGTGGCAAAGAAGAGTTGTTGATGGCCTGGCCTCCCTGTGAAGTCGATAGGCCCAAAACAAATAAATCCTAATATAATCCTAGTTGTGGTTAGACGCAGCATGAGGAGACTTTTGATCTACCCCTGAAATAAAACACTACCGTACATCTGCCTCAGCGAATGATCAAACCCCTTGATGTTGAGCAAATGCCAAAAATATCATGCTGACCACAAAAACGCCTTGTCAGTTTTTGGATGTTATATTATCCATAGTGGAAGAAGCAGACAGGACCGTCTGCAGATGAACAACCTCTCGTGACTTGAAACACCCACTTAAATATAGTGAATATGTCTTGTTAGTCGAGATTCCTTCTGCGGCTAGAGAGACCCTTGCTAACTCGGAGCTGTTAAAACAAACAGGGAGGTCCCTGAGCACAGCGCTTTGGACAAAGGTTAAAGCAATATCCCCCAGCACTATTCATTTCAGAGAATCTATCCCACTCACTGGCTTTGATCCTCTCTTTCACTCTCTGCCCCTCTTTCTCTCTTGCGTACCCTCAGCTGGTGAGGAGGTGGTTGTGTGTGCCTCTGAGTGTGTTTGTGAGTGCACGATGAGAAGCGAGGGTTCATCGCGAACACTCAAACACATCATCTCGCTGACCTTGCAACAGCCGTCGGCGCCACGTACGGCAACAACACGGGATCTTTCAGCGCAGATAGTAGCCCCGAGCTGAACCCGCAATGATAAGTGCAAAACAGGCGTGAGCAGTTTGATCTGCACCCAGATTCGAGGGAGTACGTGAACGTGTGTGTCTGTGTGTGTGTGTGTGTGTGTGAAGTTCAGCTGCTGAAGGCCCCAGAGGAAAGCCTATCCCTCAGGCTGTTTACCTCCACCAGAGCTGTTTACTTGACCTCTGATGATTTAGATGCATAACCAAATAAAAACAGCCAGGGAAGTTCAAACAGCTAGTGACGCATAAAGGGTGCATGAGGTGGGACAGCACTGTGTTCAATGATGGCTCACAGCTGGACCTCCCCACGTCACCTACAGCATTAGAGATAAACTAAGTAGAGCAGCTACTCATAATCCTATATCAAGCCCTTAAGAACTACTTGAGCCCTTTATAAATCTTCATAACACATAATTCTTAACGTGTTCCATGGAAGTCTGTGGGTGCTGGCCAAAAAGTTAATTTCATTGAAGTTCAGCGGTCATGGGAGCGGACCATGATTCATAAATTTGCAAAGAGGAGCCTTTTGTAAACTAGTGCAATCTTTCTTTATGTGTGTAAATAGAATCATGTATACCAGCCCTGGGGTGGATTTCATCATATTTCAACATTGTGAACATTTGGCCATTTGTACAATGTTGTTTATGTTTTGACAGGAGGAGCATTGTTGTGTAGCAACGGAACCATTTACATAATTTCTCGATGTTGTAAGCACTTACATAATGCCCCCATTCATTTGAATTGAACTGCAGCTCCCTTCAAGGCCCCTGGACCTGCAGACTACAGGACACACACCCATATGCGCACTCAGGTCTGTGGGCTCACACAGTTTCTCACACAACATGTGGAGATTTGCAGTTTATTTTGCAGTGCAATGCGAAATTTTAGCTGTAAGAAAATGCATGGTGAGAAAAAGGACAGAGAAAAGGTGTTTTAAGGAAATGAAGTAAAGGGGTTCACAGATTCTATAATTAAAACAACCCTCAAATTCAGAGAGATCCTTGGCTTTAAAAAATCAAATTCATTTGGAATTAGAACACTGACCTTAAATTGTCCTAAAGGTGAACACAACTTTGGACACACACAGAGCATGCTATGGATCATGTGGCGGACTGTGGACTCATGTTGCTGAACTTAGCTGAGGAAGCATATGCCAACACGTAATTTAGTTGTGGTGACTACTGCAGCAAGGGAAATATCTGAGAGGGTATAGTTTAGATCATGTTCTCACATAGAATGATGTCATCCCCTTCAAACTAGCAGGATTCACTTTGCACAAGTCACTTGTACATTTGACCGCACACCCACACATACTCACATACAGCGTCATGCTGAAGCACAATCATTTTATTTTTTCATGTGCACAGATGTACATGTATGTAAACATACAAACACACACAAAAGCTGATGGATTCTCTGTTAAGGTGTAAAAGAATCGATTTATAGCCAGCGTAGTCATTAAATGCTGTAGAACCACAACAACACTATTTGGATGGGTTGTGCATTATGAAGTCATGTTGTGCATCAAATATACACCCAAAGTAATTGTGATTTTGTAATGTACACTTACTGGAAATGGCAGCGGAACACGATTTGAGAAGGGCAAGTCTGACACTGGATCTCTATCAAACGGCAGCATGACGTGGAGACGCAGCGGGAAACTCGGGTTGAATCTTTCCACAGATTTTAAGTATTGGCAGAGGCAGCACAGCACCTTTTTCATTTGGAGCCAGCCACAACAAGCCACGTGAAACATGGGTTCATTAGCCTGTATTGTTTACGAAGCTGCTGTGACACGTGGCATGTTGTTTATATGCCTCACAGAGCTGTCAATAGAGGTTGCCGTTTGGCGTTTTGTGCGGCAAACTGAACTGGAGGGGAAACCACGCCCACTGTGCCCTGTGATAGAGAGCAACAGTGGGAACAGTGGGTTTGCTCTGGAAATTCCATTGAATCACAACGTATACATTTGTCTAACCACTGAAAAAGGGACAATCAGTGAGCTATGAATTCTTTATTTACTTGAAGTAATCATGATTAAATGTTTCCCCTCACTTTGAGATAGAGAAGTTCAATGTTTTGCACTGAAAATGGCACCGCTTCTGTAGATCACAAAATATAATGCACATGTTGTCAAGGGAGGGCGAAGATTAGTAACCTCTTGTTCAACATGCTCTACATTTGCAATAAATACTCTCTACTGCCACTGGAAACATCTTGGCAGACATACAAAGTGGCCTAACTTGACCCACCACAAAATTTGTTGTCTCAACATGGTATCTTCATAGCCCCTGCAGCCTCTACATGTGATTATATTTTCAGCTCCAGCGTAGCCTCTGCAACACCCCTGACGCACACGTTTAAATTCGGCTTTACACTCACCCGGTGCTTCTCTCCCAGCAACGGGCCCAGGCTGTGGTAAGCTGCTCGAAATAGAAGAAGGAAAGAAAAGACACAAGCAGAAGGAGGAATAAGAAGAGGGGGAGACGGCAAACATGTAGTTACAGATGCATCACTCTGATAGTAACCCACCATCAGGAACAAAGCACCATCAAAAATTATCAGCCAACCGTAGAAGGTGGCTAAATTTGGACATGCGTGCGGTGGACACTGACACAGTGAGAACTGTCTTCGCAGAGACATCAGGTAGAGGAGGCAGGCAGCGAACATTCACGAATATGAAGCCTCATAATCCCGTTATGGACCTCACATAAAAACACTCACATGGTGGGTGATGAAAATGATGTGAAAAGTGATATATAGCCCACACTCGGCTGTTTCTAATGTGGCGATTGAAATATGAGGAGGGTGGAAGAGCCACTGAAATGGTTTTGAGCTTGAAGTGTGCTGAGCTCTGTTCCATGACTGAAGCGCTGACCTTACGGCTGAGGCCTGTGTAAAATTCTGTCTGACATCACTCACCGAGGCTTTTCCATCTCACAATCTGAGCACTGTTTTATTTGGAGAATGTGATAGTCTCGCACTCTATTTTACTTCCACACCCTCACTCTTTTATACCATAATGTGCAATCACACAAACACATGCACAGCCGTGCGCGCACTCACACATAGTTCTCAGACAGGGTGAGTGAGTGATATTCCTGGTGTGGTGGAAGGGTGGAGTGGGAAACAGTGGACCAAACCTGGTTTAAAGTTAGAATCATGTTGCCATATGAAAATGATCTCATTTCTAAATTGAGGGAAACCCTGATGGATACTTTGGAACACAATACAGTGGCAGGGCACCCCAATGTCTCTGTCATGCATGATAATAATCTCATAACACTGAGTGATATGATTTTACAAAGACTTGGCGAAGGGGGATGCCACATGATGTCAGCTTATGACTCCATGGTTCTTTTTTGGTGCCAGTGAGTCCGCTAATCACATGACAGTGATCTAAGTGAGGATTTCATTGCAGGCCTCCTATCAGAGCACATATGTCTTACTATATTTGCAGCACAGTATAGATGTCTCATGGCTGTTTTTGTTCAAACTATATGATGAAGGAAGCAACATCTTTGTAATGGCTGTCATGGAAGAAACCAAGAGTAATCAAGCAGATTACTTGGCTCTATATTGTCTTGGCCTTGCCAGCGGTGCGGCTTTTGTGCTGGTAAATATTTGCTGTGAGTTGAGTAGCATGGCATCGGCACATCACAGGGACATTTTGTGTTTCCCAAACATTAGGCCGGTGACGTCAGGAGGCCCTAATGATGTTTAACAAGCCCACCCAGTCCAGCATCACCCCATAAACAACCTTGATATACCCTTAGTCCCCTGTCCAACTACTCTGGAGCACAATAGAACCCAACACCCACTTAACCTGGACGTCCTCCATGTTACTTTAAGGTAACAAAAACAGACACTCAGGCCGGCACAACCTTTTGTAACCTCATTCCGAGTTTCCCACCTTCACCAGGTTGCAGGCGAGGGTTTGTTCAGTGTTGGCCTACTGAGAGAGGTGGCTCAGCTGTTTTGATGTGAGGGAACCCTGTTTGATAATTGCAAGAGGAGAAAAACAACTGACTGGAAAACCCATAACATCACTGCCCCAAAAGTGAGAAAAAGAGAAAGTGGACACACCTTTGAGAAAGAACCAAGCGGATGCAAATAGGGTGCAGAGAAGGAGGAGGAGGAGGATGGAAAAGTGAGTAAAAAGTCATAATTTGTGACTGATTAGCAACCATTTCCAATTAGAACACCAGAGGACAGGAAAACCAGAGGGAGGGAGGGACGGGGTCGGTGGGGTTCATTTCCATCCGGCAAGCCTCAAACACACACACACACACACAAACAAGAACTTGCATGAAGCAGAGTTTTCCAGCAGGAGCCCAATTTGTGTTTGGGCTCACTTACATTATTATATTGGTCCAGTATGATCTCAGCTCAGACTGAGGCTAAATGTCTGTGTCTGTCTGTTTGTAGGTTGGATTGTGTGTTTGTGTGTGTCTGTGTGTGCTGTGTGTGTGTGTGAGCGAGAGGGAGCGAAAAAGTGAACGTGCCTGTATTTATGTGCACGTGTGCGTGCGTGCATGCATGCAAAATGTGCATGTGTGATATAGATGTTTGGATGTGCTGTGGCAGGCATGCATGTGTGTGTGTGTGTCCGTGTGTGTGTGTCTGAGTGCGTGGGGCTGCCAGTGTGTCTGACAGGAGAGCAGAGGTCATGCTAAGGTTGGGATGAAGTCAGAATGTAATTATGCTTCAATGAACCAAAGGGGAAGTAATAAAGACCAGCTGCATGTTGTGTGACTCTTACAGTTCCACTTAAAGCAAGCTGCACATTCTCCCTGCTCTCCCGCGCTGTGCTGAGAAGGGGAATACGCGGTATGTTAATGCTCCTGCCTCGAAAAAGGGATCCAAGGAGAGTTTAGAAAAATACACACATGCACACACACACACACACACACATACACACACACAGACATTATTAAAAAGCACAGCGTCAGCAGCAAATAAAGAGATAATAAAAATGGGCAAAATATTTCCTCTCACATTCTAATAGGGCGGGGTTGCCAAGGTGACCTGGCATGCAGCCAGGGACAGAGATGGTCACTGAGTGCATATATGGGAGGAAAAAGGGGGTAGGAAGGGAGGGCGACACACCAGGTGGTTTCACTCGGGTGATCCAGTCTCGACTGCCTGTGTCAAAAAAAGAGGGGAAGGGAAAGAAAAAACATCAACTGGCCCGTCAAAAACAAGAGGGAAAAAAGGGAGAACTTTATCTTCCCCTGAATGAGCCTCCCTCTTTTCTCTCTCCCTCCTGTGATTTTTCCCTCTCTTTTCTCTCCCTTTCTGTTCTACTTATATCCTAAATCTTTCTCATTCTCTTTCCTTTCTTCTGCTTTTTTGTTTTATTTTTCTCTCTCTCATCATCCTCTCCCCATCTGTCTCACTCAGACATGTTTTCCAGGGCCTGCCATCCATAGATACCGTATCCACCAACAGTAGCCCGCCAGTGCCTAGCGGAGAGCCCCTAGGGAAGGTGGAGAGCTGGGGGAGGGCCTCCGGGGGAAGGCCTGCTGGGTACAGGGTGATACGGGTGAGTTGGAGGGGAGGTCATAAGCCCTCCTACCTAATAACCACAGCGGCTTGGTCTGGAGACGTATGGCGGCAGCAACAGCCTAGCCCATGTCCAGTACAACAATGCAGAGACAGAAAGAAATTGGTCAGGAGTAGTTGATTTTAAAGCTTATGGATGGTGGTAATAATAATAATAATAATAATAATAAAAAATACTGTTTATATGTTTTTCTTTTGACTTAAAAAAAAACATTAAGAATCTAAAAGAAAAAAATATATTAAAAAGACAATAAAACAAAGAGAGTTTGGCAGGAAAAATCTGTAGTATGTCTGTACTGTCTTCCCATTTAAAAAACAGCTTCATATGGCTGTAGGATTTGAAAAGTTTTAAAGTAAACTGTTGCAAGTATTTATACACATGCTGTTCCCAATATATTCTTACAAGTTGTCAGTTGTTTTAAGTTTGATTTTCATGATGAAAAATGTACTTGACAGCATTTTAATTTCTCTTAATGTTAAATGTGAACAAACTCCATTGAGAGAGAAACAGTGGCCTCTACCAAGTTTATACACATGCTATATAGTTACTGAGTAAAGCCTTCCTGTAATGCCTGGCTTATGAGGTCCTATGACAGTATTTACAAGTTATTGGGAACCTATATGAAAGAGAGAGCCATACAGCTGAGTCTTATGGTCCCCCCACCCCACCCCCCCAGCTTCCTGGGGGGTGGGGTGGGGGGGGAAATGCCTGGATTCCATATGAGCTTCCCAGGAAAAACAAGACTTTATCAGGGAAAGTACAAGTCACTGGGTCCTGATGTGGCAACTGGAGGCTGCCGTCAGAAGGGAGCAACGTTAACAGATACTCATCCCCGAAACATGTGGTTCCTGTAAAAACACCCCCCCCCCCTATAAATCCCTGCCACTATCCAGTCACACTGCCTATCGACAGGGAGCAAGAGATGTGTTTTTTCCTGAGGGTGAACCCCATGGGTATGATGTATGCATGAGTGAGGGCTGTGTGTTTGAGTGTGTGCTCGAGTAAGACAGAGGGCTGTTCATTATTTTGGTGTCAAGGTCCACACCACAACAACTGCAACTGGCATTGATTTAGATGAGACTGAGTCATTGAGTGGTGCCGTTTCTCGGACAAGGTTTTGCACCAGTCTTGTCCAACTCAGCTATCGAATGGAAAAGTCTAAACATTTACATTATGGTTTTGATTTTTTTTTCAGACATTTTTCTTTTGTTCTAGATCCTTTACGGAAAAGGCAGGAATGACTGGAAATGAGGGGGATAGTAATCAACAAATATCCTCCATGGGACTCTGAGCCAACAGACCCACCAGGATGATAACTCAATAAACATTTTCACTTTTGTCTTTGAGCCGATGCTCTAAAAAAAAAAACAGGAATCGTTGTGATTGTAATAGAATAAATATAATTTCAGCCTGTCCACTGAAAGTGTTGCAAGCAACCAGCCCCAGTTTGTGCCTCTTGTGTATTACCATTTCATCCATCATCTAGTAAAAAAACTGATGGACAAAAATGGTCATTTAACAACATTTGCTGCTATTCTGAAGGTATTCCCCTAATCATCTGAATCAAACAATATTAAATCTGCTCTATGACAAAAAGGATCTTTGTTCCCTAAGTTGTGACTCTATTTCCTATTCAGGTTACCAGATATGACATATCTCCATGATTGAAAATAAAGCGTGATAGAAAGCAACATAAACAAAATCACACATAACTGATAAAGTAACAGAATATAATAAAACACTGATATAACTTATTACTTACTAAGTAAGGTCACATCTCTCAAGAAGAGCGAGAGCATCATTCACTTCAGCAAATGCGCCAAAACAACAGCGGCAATGGTGATTATGACAGGAGGAACGAAGGAGGAAGTCAGGCGATGTTGTTATAGAACGACAATGTGTGCATAGAGAACAGGTCAGGGGTGGGGGGACAAGTCAATAAAACATCAGAGTTTAGTACAGAAGACAGCTGTTTGTTTCCCGTTTAAAACCGACAGTCAAGACTTGCTCCATAACCTTAACCAAAAGTTTATTATTGTAACCGTGATGACAAAGGTCCCCAAAGCTCAGCAAAGTACTTATTTTAACCCAAACCATCAGTGGTTGAGGGAGTATTCAGATTCTTCAGCTAAGTGCCAATACAACAGTGTAAAAGTGCTCCATTACAAGTACAATGATTGCATTCAAATTGTAACTAAAGTAAAAGTACATATGTATTATAGGCGAAATCTAACTAAAGTTTCTAACTAAAGTCACCTCTGTGAGCATCAAACCATTAAAGTTTAGAAGGGAAATCTGTCTTTTGATGGAACCACTAACATTTCCTGGACATCTGATGCGTGATAAAAAGGCACAAATAGATGCTTAATTTCTAAGGTTGATAACTGAACAACTAACAGCTGAAAAGCAACTAGTAACTCATGTTGTCTAAAAATGTAAGGGAGTAAAAAGCACAATAGTAACCTCTGAAATATAGTAGTAATAGTATAGTACATAGTAGTAATAGTAGTATAGTAGTAATAGTACAAATTAAGATTTTTTTTTTTTTTTTTTAGTGTAGTGTAGTATTAAAAATATATTTAATAAACCTAAAAACATGCCCGAAGTAGATAATCCATAAAAGTGTTGTTCAGGTTTGTGTATTATGTGGAACTGTGATTTAATGTATATTTTAATCTAATGACTCATTGGACAAACTGTAAAATGGGGAAATGTAATCTATAGATGTAGGCAAAGGTAAATGGGTTGTTATTGGTATTCTCAGCTGCAGAGATGCAGTTTCACTTCCTGCTGGAGGACTGGGTGTGACTCTGTAGCCCTGAATACATTTTGAAGGTCATTCCAAATATTAGGGAATGAGGAAGGAGAACCTGTCAGCGCTGGGGGAAGGTGACCAGGTCGCTGCGAGGAAGTGGAAGCTGAGTGCTCAATAGTAGCAACATGAACTCAGCAACTCTGTGATTTTCCACTCAACCTATGACACCGCTCTGAACAGGGAATGCGGTGGCATGCCAGAAAGTCACAAAAATACATTTCATCCTTAGTCTTGGCAGTGACGCTTCATTTCACGGCTTTCACTTCAAGTGCGTGACAGTCCAGAGCAGTCCACCGGTAAACACATCCTTTTGGAAGACTCGCCACCTCTCCTTACAATAGATCTATATTAGAAAAAAACAATCCTGGAAAGCCAAACAACAGACTCGTACAAAAAAAACACACACAGCTCCTGAAAAACACATCAGGCTAAAAAAAACAAAAAAAAAGAGGGACAAAAACACATCCTGTCTCATATTTAAACCTCCCTGACCCAGCGGCTGATAAAAGTACATCCCGAAAAACAGGCAGGTTGGTGTCAGGGCTGGCATCCTGGAGAGCGTGCCCGGCGAGGGAGAGGGGGAAAACGGACGCAGCTGGGTCCAAGGTGCACCTCTAACCCCAGGGCCATCCTATACCAAAGAGATGTGTGCAAAACGGATATCCTCTTTAATAGCCAGGGAAAATCAGACCAAAAAAAAAAAAAAACAGCACATAGCCTAAGCATTGCATGCAGGCTGGCACAAAAAACATACTGTAGTGAGACAACTCTCTCGCATTAGCTGAGATGTCAAGTAATGTCCTACATCAATAAACCAGATATATATATATATATATATACATATATCGTATATAAAAGGTCAAATGCATTACTATTGTTCCTCCGAGCATTGAGAACTGCTCTGACATCTCTGTAAGAGCACTTAAAAAGTATAGACAACAGTGTGGTATCATGTATGTGGCTTTAAGCTGTTGCATATTTCATATCCTTCATCTGTACCCTGTAGCAACGTGCCCACAACAACGCAGCCCCTTGCATTGTGTTGCCATAGTGCTACTGTCTAAATGCACCCTAAAGGTTTCTTACTGTATGCTCTCTTAAAAGTGCTGTATGGGCAGTCTGAAAGAGGAGAATATTGCCTGGTCTGGAGGTCCTGCCTCATCCATGTTTTTATAACATCTGCAGCAACTAGCAGCATGAGCACAGGTGTGATACATCCTGTCTGCAATGGCCCCTGTGTTGCTAGGGACAGAGAAGAGAAGAAGACACAATCAAATCCAGATATGCGCCCATAGATGGGCATTCACCGCACCTCCGGTCATCTCCGGTTTTGAAATCATGGTTGCAGCTCTGGAAAAATACAACTAGAATTTTTTAATTTGTTGGCCAATGCAACATCCAAGCTTATCCTGGGAGATACGACAGCTGGAAGGGACAGAGAGACGTATGGTGTGTATGGTGTGTCCTTACAGGACCAGAGACCAGAACTTGGACTGCATATCCTTACTGAACTTTTACACAGATGCTGTACGGTATCCTGACGACTGTGCTGTCCTCATCTATATGCTGTCCATTTGCTCTATATTACACAAACACATTCACTCTCATATACAAAAGTATCAAACATACACAAAGGCTAATAATCCCACTCCTCTTATACCTAATAGGCCACATAAATCAAGAGTACTCTGTATATAAAACATGGGAAAATAAGGGCCAAATAATGTATTTAACAAATGGAACATGTGCCAAATGTTTCCACTGACCTCTCATTTCAGTGCAACCTTGCAGCTGAAATGTGTTTCACTGCATACATTAAAACTGCTTTCTGTATGAATTTGTTAATATTCTAAGCCGACAACTGGAAGCCCACCATGCGTTGGTCAAGTTAACATGAGGACATGGAGTGACTGTGGCCTAAAACCAAACACCAAAAACCCCAGAGAGTCCCCCCAACTCCACTATAAACGCTGTCAAAGATCTGTTTGAGGAGTTGTGTGTGTGTAAATGTGTGTGTCCCACCCCGCATTTTGGAAGGTTCTGCCAAACACAGATCCATGTAAGGTCATTAGCCCACCTTGGACGTCTCTGCTTTGTGTCTTAATGGCAACTTCCCAAACACTCAGTTCCTCTCTGCCAGGGCTTCCCACAACTCACACAAACACACTCTGTCTCATGTAGAGACACACACACACACACGTACAAACAGAATACAACCTGGCTGCCATAGTGTAGCAGGCCTGGAGGAGCCCAGACATCAGTCTATAAATAGTGGTCGCTCTGACTGTGTGGTGCCCAGGGTGAGGAGAAGTTATTTAAACTGACTTTATCTAGGTGTTGTCATTATTTTCTCTACCGTAGCCAATGTCCTAGATTATTTCACATTCAGTACTCCCTGTACGGCTGCATCAGAATGAAGTCAAATGCTATATGCATCTTCTTTAACTTTTATCCGCTCATTAATTTGTTTTTCTTTTACAACCCTAACATGTGTAAGAAAACCCTCCTCCCTTGGCACTCATGGAATACATTTGTGTGTAACTTTGTGTGCAACTACATGGAGCCACACTCGAGATTTGTAACAACGAGAACCAGAGATTAATGCAGAATCAAATCAGCCCTCCAGCCATTTCGACAAGCATACTCTGACAAACCTCACTGTATACTCCCTGCTCACGTAATGGCAGCCAAAGTTCGAAACGTGGTGGCGATCAAAATAGAACAAAAGGGATAGTGAATACTCGGCTTCAGTTTGCCAGGTGACCAGAAACATGACTTCAGTGAGGTGATAATGTCGCTGCAGGTCCAATAGGTGTGAACTAACATCAACAACACATCAACGAGAACCATTGTAAGGGTTTGTAATACTGTACTGTACGTCGTTTTGGAGTTCTTCCTCCCTCTAGCGCAGGGTCGTCAAACTCAATCACTGAAGGGGCCATCTTAAAAATAAAAATAAGTTACCTCGCCAGATAAGCAGGGGTGTAGCCAGAACTTTCTTACACACATGATCAGATTGAACCCAGGGATCTGCTGGGACGGCAAAAACTAAAACTACTTTAAATGTACAGAAAACAAAAGTATCACACACCTTTGAAAACTGTAGTGCACTTTATGGACAATAGGGAAAAAGGCAGTAGCTTATAGGCTGTTAAAAGAAAATAAAAATCACACACACATGTACCCTTGTGAAGTGAACAAAAATTCAGCAGTCCTCCTCTACTTTCATTACCACACACCTGTATACTATAGTCAACTCACCATGACCTCTGCCAGCTCTCGTATTCGCTGCATTTTCCGTACACGTCAAACCACAATCTATATGCTGAGGGTCTAGCCAGGTTTGTTTGTTAGTTTGTTGGGAATTGCTGCTGCAGTTTGGTTGACAGACAACTTTTAGTGCCTGTTAGTGTTGGTGATTAACCATTCTTGTTTCTCGGTCTTTTCTCATTTCTGTTTCCGTTACGATAAAACATTTCACATTAAGTTAGATCTGTGCAGCCCGCAGTGTGATATTTTGAGATGATAATGAAGTATATTGCTTTACTTGAACTCAACACCAGCATATCATGTCAGCGTGCCCTGCACTCTTGTGGCCTGAAACAACATGACACCTCTCCGGTAGCCAAAAATTGATCAGTGCAGAAGTTTGGCTGTTCCCAGATGTAGCATAGTGTCAGATAACCTGTCACGATGAAAAACTATGAACACTTTAAATACTTAAAACATTAATACTATTCACTGTTTGAGAATACAGTAACTGTGGTCATGAGTCAACAAAGATCCCTTTATGGTTGTCTATTCCAGCGCTAGACCGACCAACCTGTCTTTGATATTTTTTTAACTTCCCCTTGGGGTCTATAGATCTATTTTTCTGAAATGCACCACTTCAGGGAATACTGGAGTGACCAGTGTAGGCCAGATGAGTCAGTCCCTCTAACCTGCCACTAAACAGCTACGAATACTCAAATGAGTATGGTTTAAAAAAAAAAAAAAGGAAGAAACAAGGACAAGCATTTGGACAGTCTTTGTGTGTGGCTTAACGTCTCTGTGTGTGTCCCCACAGTAAGAGGGTTTTGTAACACAGCTCCCTCTCATTCACTATTGCACCTCTCTTCTTGTAATGCAGAAGGAGTTGGACACGTCATTATCGATAAGACAATCTGCTTTGAATAACGGAGGCAGACGGGGATTAGGTCATTTTCTGAGGAGGCGGTGGGAAGGTTGTGTTTCTCTTTGGGATTGGACTATAATGACAAGAGCCTGATGTTCCTGAAAATTCCTCAGAAGACGTGGACTAAAACTGATAGAGCTCGCACCAGATAACAGCATTATGCATGCACTGAATCATTTGTACCGTAGAAGCGGCTGTTTTTGTTTCAAAAACGATTAGGGTCTGAGCCATAAAAGGTTCTTGAGTGGGATGTTATCCTTGATATAGAAAATCAAACCGTTCCACCAGTCTTAACAAAATACCTATGCAGTGAAACCAAATGGCAAAGTTGTTTTCGAGTTCTGCTCTTTTAGAGTTCACAGTTCTGCACTCATCACCTGCAGTGAATTTATTAGACCCCTCCATGGATGAGGTCAGCGTGTTTAAAGCAAAGGATATGCTAGGTATTTTAGTAACTCAGACACACACACACACACACACACACACAGAAACAGCTACATACATACACATTCATTTCCACGCGTTTTCCACAGACGGACACAGCATGTACACACAGAAAACATGCACACAGACAACTCTCACTCATGCTTTACACACACACTTTCTCCCTCTGTCATTCACACAGGCGAGTGCACACACACACAGAGACACACACACACACACAGTATGAGTCAGGCCAGCAGAATGTGTTTGCTGCCTGCTCAGCTCTCATCTGGAAGCTCCAGACATGAGATAACGTGGATCCAATGATGACTGTCTGTCTGACTGAAGGAAAACGACCCCATGGGTTGAGTCCCGTTGCCTCCTCCATGACACTTTCTCACACACACACATACAAGTGACACAAACACAGCAGCACACAAACAACCTCCAGCTAGCTCCATGCCACAGTCCATCTCATACCAAACAATCACATGAGGCAGCGTGCGGGTGATCTGTTGCATATGGTTAAGAGGAAATTTACACACAGCATCCATTCATTTACTTAGCTGTTGATCTATGACTAATCAGGGCACTACATCCTGTCACCCGCCTACAAAACAAGTCATATATCTGCAGGCTAATGGTCCGGCACAGTATTGTGTAATGTTTAACGTCTGCTTCAATGGATTTATATATGTATAGATGTAGGATTTTATAATGGGAAAAGCGTATGAAAGTGGATCCCATGAAGAGTGCTGGAATCTTGGACTACGTGCAGCACGTTACACCCAAAGGAAAAGCCCTTCATGTACATGACACTTAACAGAAAGTTATATCTGTAAAAAATGTAGCAGAGGATGTGCATGTCCTGTAAGATATTGTAGAAAATATTTTGCCATACGTTGCACCACTCACGTACATGCACACATAAAGATACACCATGTATTACTGTGAAAGTACATTGCAGGTTATAGCTACAGTATATACAGTTAGACTGCACACAAGCACCTGTGTTCCTAAATCACACACATACTGTATAAACCCTATGTATGCAAGTATCCCATTACAGATATATGCATGTTATTTTACCCCTTTGCCATTTTCCTCCCTGGCCAAACTCAACACAGTTTGGAAACTCAACATGGATCCGTTCCCATCATTGCCATAGTTGCCATTTTCGCAGCGTTAGATTTTTCCAGAGTGGAGAACTTATATTTGTTTTTACTGCTACTGTCAAACATTCAGCTGCCCTGCAACCTGATTCATGCTGCCAAACCTGACAGAGCTCCTTTGTATCATGAAACTGGCACACAAACTGTACATAGTACATACTTCACACACACACACACGCGAATAAAAACACACCTTCACCTGAACTTATGGAACTGTACATTCTCATACAATAACAACAGATGAGAAAGGGCTCCCCTCACACTCCCATCAGTAAGAAGGTAGGTTACTCTATATCAGAGTTTCCTTCCGTCCGTCTTGTTGGGAAACAATAAGTAGCATTTAACAGGCACAAAAGGAAACAGGGAGAGAGAGAAAGATGGAGTGAGTGAGAGGGAGAGGGAGAGAGAGCGAGCAGCCACCGTGTCCTCTCACACAAAGAGTGTGTTTGAGCGGCAGCGTTGCAGATGGAGCAAGTGAGTGCGCAATAACAACGCTGATGACTGATATTTCTTTAACACTGGAGCCTATTCCTCCACATGGAAAAAAGAAGAAGGGGGGGGGGGGAAGGAAAAAAAACACTGTATTCACCTGATGCCAGACCATAACATTATGACCCAATCCCTGTTATATTTACTGGTGGGGAACACTCGGTGGTGCAGGAAGCAGCTATAACATTGTTTTTCCCTCCTGTTAAAAAGCCTGTGTTCTAGTAAAACTTTGGGGGGCTAAAACCCACAGCTCTCCTCAATCTGCTTCCAGGGGGAAAGCTGAGTCACCTGAGCCCGCCTCTGCCCTCTAGCTCTCTCCATCTATCTCTCCATCTTTCTTTTCTTCTTCTTCTTTCCCTCCATCTCCCTCTTCTCTCTGCCTTTGGAGGTAACCACAGAGAACAGAAGGGCTGAGCCAAAAGAAAGAAGAAAAAAAAGGAGACATTTTTATTGCAAATGTACTAACTGTAATGGATCCATAATGTAACCCGCAGGAGAATCTGCTTTCACACACTGCGCTGCTGTTAAATGGGCCAGAGATGTATATAGTGGGTATATACATTGAAATATAAGCCAGGGTCTATTGTAATTTTGCCTAGATAGTGCTGTTATGTAAGGTCATTTAAAGACTTGGATACTAACAGAGAGAGAGAGGTCAACGAAATACAATAGAGTCCCTCTTTTATGAGTCATTTAGTGGGTCATGGGCTGCCTTTTCAAGATGTCATCAACACAACAGAGGGATCTTTCACACACACACAAACAGATATTATGTTACAGGAACAACAACCGAGAACAGAAGGGGGAAGGAGGGAAAAAAAAACAGGCCACGATCATAACAAGGCCATGGCAAGATGGATCTCTTGCCGTCTGGATGAGGACATCGCAGAGCAAACTTTTTAATTACAAATAGATTAGACCACTGTGATGTTGTTGTGTGGTCTCTGTGTAAACTCCCTCAATATTTTGTTTTGAGACTTGCGTGGATTCCTTCCACTTTGTTTGTCTTCATGAGACCCAGGAATCTCTCCCTGCGATGAGGGCCAGCGCCACTTTGTATACAAGGGAAGAGAGACGGAGGGAGAAAGACGGCGAGAGGGGAGGTGGGCCAGCGCTCGGGCCTGAGCACACACGCATCCTCAGCTGCACTTTCGGGCGGCGAGACTTGCCAGGGTGTTGCGCTAACTGTACACTTAAGCGTCGGGTAAGGTGCCAACAGCAGTTCCAGTCACTTCAGAACCACAGATGAAGTGTCAGACTGGAACCACCGCGTGCAATGTTAACAGGGCATTCAACCACCCCCACCCCCCCACACTGGACTGCCTCTGACTCGGGTCCAGCTCCCAGGGCTGTGGGCTGATGTTGTTATTGTTGTTTTTCGTGCTGAGAACAGGAGTCCCAGCCAAAACGGACTCCTGTTACAATAACAAGACCTGGAGGGCCCCTGCTCTGCTCTACGCAGGGCTTTATTGGTACAGGGGAGCACCAACAACGATGTCTGTGGACAATCAACAACCAATTTGCTGAGAGGCGGGATGGGACATCGGCCAGAGACTGTTCTTTTTCTTTGTCTTTCTTCAGGCGCTGAGTCTCTGTCACTGTTAAGACAACCATCTCTGCTCACTTCCTCCTCGTGTGTCATCAACCACCATAACAGGCCGCATAGAGATACCTAACATGTACACAAGAACATTGTGGCTTATCACAGTTGTAAACGTGGGAACTCACACAGACTAAACAGACATGAAATGCAACAAACACACATAAATGTGGGATTGGGGGAAGTACAAAAGGTCAAAATCTGTACATCATAGATACATCCCTCAGCCCTCAGTTCAGCTAAGAAAAAAAAGAAAATAAATATTACACTACGGAGAAATCGAATGCCAGAACACTGGGGGTCAACCACAAAGATTTGAATTTGTGAATTTATTGTGCGTACGTGCCACATTTGTTTGCCTCTATGAAGGCAGACACTCAATATAAAAGGTCTCAGATCGAGATGGAGAGCAGAAAATGTGATTAGGGGATCATTAGCTCTTTGACTTTCCAATGAGAAATGCTGATAATCAGTCAGCCCTTCAGAGAGACCTGCACCTGCAAGCGAGTACATGGAAGATGTATGTTGCCTCTAATGGACAGCACTTACCAGCCGTGTGTGACGTATGTCAAACCACTCACCAGTTTTTTTTTTCTGTGTAAGCCCACACACTGGCAGTATATTGACATTGACACACTTGTGTTTGATGTGAAAGTCAGAGTCAGAGTATGCTACTGTCCCATTTCCCACCATTAAGACACTATACTTTTAGCACATTTACTCAACCGACTGAGGACTCACTACAATACTGTGCCTACTTTTTCTGGCTGTGTTTCTGCAACACTACCCGAGACAGCTCTTGAGTGCTGCACTTAAGTGTCTGACTGGATGGCCACCTCTGACATGGACTGTAATTGCTTGGTAAACTTGAAGGCCTGTATTGAATCCCTTGGTAGACATACAAGCACCTTCACCTAGAGCAGAAGCACAGGTATCAATGGGTTTATGAAGACAGTCACAGACCCACAAGGATCTAATTGGCAGCCTTGTGCTGTAATATGCTATTATGTATATGCATAACCATTGGGATAACCACAATAAGTACAAGTTTTCTACTAACATGGTTGACAAAGGGGTTACTGATGCCAAGGGTGGGGATGAAGGCGGCAGTGGAACCCCTCAGACCCCTCTATGCCCCCACGTACTGGGGAAAGCCTACTCATTCCATCACAACTATTTACATAACTCCATGGAGAAAATTGGCCTGTAGCAGTTAGCTTTTCCATGTGCGCCACACAGTAGAGGCGCTGTTACAATAATTGTCCTCTTACACGAGCAGAGGGCATATACGGTACAGTATTTACAATAAGAAAATAAAGACAGGAGGCATGGTGAGAGGGAGAGGGGAAAAGAGGGAGAGAGAGGGAAAGCTGAAAGAGAAAGGGAAAGGAGAGAGAGAGAGAGAAAGAGAAAATTGCTGATCAGGAAAGAGAGTGGGGTTCCGCGGATATTCCCCCAACACAAACACATCCAGTGTTGATTTTTGTCATTTTCTTGGCTCTGTGAAGTACAGTAGTTGGCAGAACAGTGAGCTCTCTGATGGTTTGTATGACTGGTTGTCATGGTCTTAGAGGTGGCTTCCCGCTGCCTCAGCGTATGCCCCTTCCCTCCCTCTGTGGTGACCCTTGAGTTTCTTCTACCTACTCTCACTTCCACACTTTTCCTCATTCACACGTCTGCTATTTCTCCTCCATCTCTCCTCTCCAACCCAGTTGAAAAAACAATCAACCTGGGCCCAGTTGTGCTGCCTGTTACACCTACTGCCCAGCTGGCATCCATTGTTTGCAATTAGTTCCAAGGCATGTGTTTGACAGCGTGCGTACTTGTATACGTGCAAACTTGCTTGTGCGTTTTTGGAGGCGAACACACGTGTGTCAGGGTGCAAATGTGGGCCCACATCTGAGCATAAACACATTTTGTCTGCGCACTTTATGATGAGCAGAAAACTCATGCAGTCTGGGAAAAACCGTGGAAAGACACAGGTCTGAGCAGGTCCAATTATTAAGAACAATCTATCAATATGCAGAGCAAGTCCTGGAGCAGGCTCAGCAGAAAAACATGGCAAAAAAAAAAAGTGAAAGCAGAAAAAAATGTGGTTCTTACGAGGAGGGAGAGAAAAATCTGTCTTTACAGTCCCCCTGTTTCAGCTTGCCAACTTTCTGCTGGCTGTTGGTAGTGCGGAAATGAGAGCGTGCTAGATTCTCCCCTCCCGAGAATAACACAAACCCCTCAAAGCTCAAATCAAACACACAATCCACGTCACAGGAAACCATTTTGAAGCGTAAAACCTCCCAATGGGAGCTCCATTTGAATGCTGCGGGTATGCGCTGCCTTACTCGCCCCCTGCACCTCCCCCTCTCTCCCCTCCCACTCTCTCAAGGCTTCAACCACAACCTAACCCGAACCACATCACCTCTCAGACGACAAGACTCCCTTTCTCTCACTCCTTGTCCATTTCCTCCTTTATTCCTTCCTTTTCCTTTTTTTCTGTTGTTCTTCTTCTTCTTTTGCCTCCCTCCTTCTGTCTGCTATCAAGAAGTCTAATTCTATCAACAATAAAAATATATAAGATCTTTAATAAGATTTTTGGATAGATAGATAGATAGATAGATAGATAGATAGATAGATAGATAGATAGATAGATAGATAGATAGATAGATAGATAGATAGATAGATAGATAGATAGATAGATAGATAGATAGATAGATAGATAGATAGATAGATAGATAGATAGATAGATAGATAGATAGATAGATGTTTATTCTGCACATGGACTCAGACACATAGTTATGTCATGAGCCAGGCCTCTCTGTTGAAGACCTCCAGTGACCTCTCCTGCCACCAACAGCCACCTCCCCCTCCATCTTAAAACCTCAACTACAACCTCTCGTACCCCCCTCCTTCTCTCCTCTAAACCACCTCACCCCCTTCATTTTTTTTTCTTTTTGCCTGGCAATTGAAACGAAGAGGTCAGGAGGGCATATGGGAGGCAATCACAGTAGTTTGTTTTGGCTCTCTCACCCCCACACCAAGTCCTTGGCTGTGCAGGAGCAATGCCGCCACCTTGCCTGCTTACTGCCTGGGAAACAAACACATCCTTAATCACCCAGACCCTGTATCCGCCAAGGCCACACTAGTTGAGCCCTGTCTGACAAGCTCAGGCCAGAAAAGTTGGACTCCATCTGATGAACTCAGGCTATACAAGTCAAGCTCTGTCTACTGAACCCAGGCCACATTAGTAGTGGCCAGACAGTCAAATCCGGGTCGCACTAGTTGAGTACCCTTTGTTGAAACGGTCCCAGTGAGGACATGCTCTTCAAGCTCAGTGTCTACTCAACCCAGGCCACTTTAATCAAGCCCCGATGGTCAAACCAAGGGCAGGTAGGTTAAACTGGAGTAGAGTGAATCCAGTTCACAAAAGTCCAGCCTTGCTGGTTGAAATGAAGCCAGAAAAGGCTGATCTATCTTTGGCTGGGTTAGCAGTTCTGTTCTGTTGGCTAAGTGTTGGCTAACAGTGGGAGTCTCTGACGTAAGCACTGCGCAGCTGAGGGCTGGCAGTGAAACAAGATGTAAGACAGGCGAGAAGACGCTCTAAATGAGAGCCGGTGGCCAACAGCCATTTCGACCAGAGATGAGTTAGGCGAGTTTTCTTACGCCATCTCTCCCTCCCTCGTAATCCCCAAAACCAAAACATATAGCTTCTAAATCTCACTCTATTTTCTCTCTGTCCATCTGTCCTTCACCAATTCACCTTCTCAAATATTTTCCTAAGTACTGCTTCCTTACTGCTTTACCACACTTTCAGACTTGCCTTTGTACATTAGTCACGAACGTGCTTAGTGTCAATGACCAGGATCAACAAAATGAATGCAATCAAGTCTGAGAATGTGTTTGTGTAACTGTGTTTGTGTGTAAACAATGGGGGTACTAAAACCCAGGCAGCATTTTTGCAGCTGCTCTATGAGTGCCTGTGTGACAATGAGGGCTAAGGCGGGGCCTCAGATCAGTATTACACTGTAAACCACAGCATTCTCAGACCTTAAAGAATCTTCCTTTTGGGATGTCTTATTAGCATGTACTGTGTTAGCACTATACACACACACACACACACACACACACACACCACCACACCCACCACGCTATGCTCTGTCTCCTCAATTAACCAAGAGGTTCCGCTACCTGGGTGATATAAAGAGATTAGTGACCCTGGTTTGATTGTGCGTGATGAGAGGAGACTTGTGTTAAAGTACAGAAGATCTCATTGCTGGGAGGAAATGAATTCACCCAATCTCCGAGGCTCATTGTTCCCATTGCCTCTCCTCTCCTCTGTTCTCTTCTGAACCATGTCTCAAGTCGGAGTGACCTGCGGGCAGGCGCAGAGCACTGATAGACCCACTAAGCCCCATCCAGCCCACCATGCAGCCACGCGGCAGCTGGAGCACTGAGCAGGTACACAAAACGCTGAGACTGGCCGGGACTTCCAGGAAGTTCAGCATCAGGGATCAGTCTGTGTTATTGAGTTGGCACAGTCTCCAGCCAGTACAATTCCACCAGCAAGGGGTTCACTGGCTGCACAAATGCACATATGTTTATGCGTGTATGTGTGCAGACCAGGGCTCAGTGCTCTGTAGTCCAGATGGGTGGCCGGGCCCCAGTTGATTTCTGTTATTCTGTTATGATACTTGAATCCATTTGAAACATTCAATCCCTCTCTTTCTCTCCCTGAAACACACACATACTGAATGCGTCAAACTGCTCCGTTATCCTTTGCTCTTCCTACGTACGTATCACTACTATTAAGTTGTTTAAAATGCAAATGTATGTGTTGAACAGCTGGCAGGGACAGGGACCACCCAGCCAGAAAAGGAGCAATGTGCTGATAGCAGATAAGCCGAAATGGAGTGTCAGGAGAATTTCTTCCCCTCTTTTCAGACAGACAGCTGTGCGTAAGCCTTGTCAACACGATGCCACAAAAAAACAATGTCCAATAGCTCCTCCCCCCCTCTGTCACCACAAACAAATCTTTCAGCAAAAACACAAATCAAAGACCCTGCCACAACCCATTTGGTGATGAAAGCTGGCATGCGCCATTTTCTATTGTCAGGACTTCTAATTGATCCTAATTGATGTTGTGACAGCGAAGAGGGGAAGGATCTCTGGAGAAGTGCAGAGTTGGAAAACAGCGTTCAGCTTTTATTAAGCAGCAGCACTGCTGAAGACACCAGAAGAAAAGACATGGCTGGCTTTGGTGATTGATCCTTTGTGTTCCACTGAAAAACAGTTTACAAGCATGGAACCAATAAGATGCTTCACGCAAACCAGACCAGGACAAGATGTTGACAAATTCTACAAACAAACAGTGGTGGAAAACCATCCAGATCTCTGACTAAAGCAGAAATACCACAATAAAAAGTATTAGTACGTACTTATTATACATTATACAGAATGCCTTCACTAGGCATGTCACATAATGAATCATCATTTGTGAAGAATTTTGATGCTGCAGCTAGTTGAAGTTGAGTTTGAGTCCTGTTGGGCACGTCAGTGTAAAACAATTCCTCACAAGTCACAAGATTACCAGGTTTTGTTAAAATATGATCTGCAAAGCAACTAGTAACTAGCTGTCTGATCTAATGTAATGGTGTAAAAAGCACATTATGTCCCCCTAAAATGTGGTGGAATAATCTATCTTAATTATTTATATTTTGTGCTTTTATGCTTTTGTTGCCATTTGCTAATAATCTTAATGAACTTTATGAATAGCAAAATTCACATCTCAAAATGTACAATATATATGTTATAAAATTATATCCCATTCCTTGAAAGCTTGACTGTCAGTATAAGCAGTTTATTGATATTCAACATGCATAATAGCAGGGTAAAGACTGGATTATATTGTTTGTTCACAAAAAAGATGAAAATTGCAAATCAGGGTGTGCTTTATATGTACTGACAATAGGAGATCATCAGTCATACCTCCTTAGAATACTTGTTTAATAGTAAGGCATACTAAATCTTTATGATCTAGGCAGCAATAAATAGCCAGTCCATGTTTTCTACTGTGTCCTCCTTCAGTTGTTACTCCTGGCTCTGAGCCAACAAGAGTAGAAATGTGAGTACAGTATGACCGTGTATACACACTAAGGGGCCACATCAGGGTACTTTTTATGTATGTGTGAGTGGTTCACAATGAGGCATGAACACGAGCATCATGTATACATGTGTGTGCACATGAGCACGTGTGCATGCAGTAAATTCTTAGAAAAACGGAAGATGTTAACTCTTTTATGTAAGGGTGCATACGGTACACAGACTCACACTGAAACAGACACACACATGCACATATATACACACACTTATGGGGTGACAGAGTGCACTGGCTGAGCTCAGATGAACCAATGGCAACCTGGGGAAGGAGGAATGTGTATGGCGCTAGTCCAAGAAAGACTGTCAGAATCCTCAGCAGGCAACATCGGTTGTCTTAGTGAACACCAGTGTGAGTGTGTGGGAGCGTGTGCGTCTGCAAAAGAGGCTGGTAGGGGTAGTAACTGTGCAACTATCGGAGTGTAATTTTACAGACAGTTGGCCATGAACTGTGAGAATGTATGCAACAAAGCCTTCAATTTTAACCTTCTTTTGTTATTAGATGAAGCAGACCACAATCTATATGAAGCTGTTTTCAGACTTTCTCCCACACGGCCCTCCCCTGATGCGCCTAATGGCCACACACTGGTGAGCTACAGCGCATTACATTATCGGCAGCATAACTGAGTTTCTTGATCTAAGTTCCTTAACAGCTGCACGACACGGCAGAGCATCTGTAGGTGAAGTGTTCCCCTGCAAGTGGGCAGTTACTACAGCCAGCAAGGAGGAGATCTGCCCCCTAGAGAGGCTATAAAGAGTCAGGGAGGACACTCACTATACCGCCACTCATCCCACTAATCCCAAAAATACAGCATGATGTCATGCAGATTCCAGGCGTGGACTGCAGTAGCAGAAACAGGGTCATGTGTGCACTTGACTAATGCACAACTGAGCAAGAAGAAAAAGAGACGGAGGGAAAAAGGAGGAGAGTGTAGGGCTGTTTAAAATATTCAACCTCCCTTCCATTAACTAACTGTGTAGGGATGGGAACACAACCTGCACTGTATATCTCATGAGAGAGAGAAAAGAGGGAGAGAGAAAGAGAGGGGAGAGTGAGGGAGAGATGGTGCACTGTGGGAGTAGACCTCTTTCATCCTGTAGCCCTTGAATCCAGCTCAGCATTTTCTCAGTGATGTCATCTCTTTCTCACTCTCACTTCACCCTCTTTACTTTCTCCCTCACCCCCATCTGCTCTCTCTCTCCATCCTTCCCGGTGCTTTCTGCGTCTCGCACGCACATGCTCGCATTCCCTCCCTCTGCACTGACACAACGTGCGGTGCATTACAATATACGATGCATCTTGTTCTGCACACATAGATCCCTATAAATCTGTGGCCGCCTACAGTCATCCTGAGTTCAGCTGAAATAGGATGTTAGGGGGCTCGCCCGTTTCACCGCATACCTCTCCATCCCTCCCGTTCCCTCACACTCAGGCAGCATCATGTGACAGGCAGGGAGAACACTGTGTTAACAAACAGGGAAATGGCTGCCAGCTGCATGGACAAGGCTGGACAGGGGGGAGACGAATTGTGCTTGCAGCTTTTTATTGGGTATGAAGAGAGGAGAGAGGCATGGGGAGAACATGGATAGGAGGAGGAGTGTATGTAGCTCAAGCAAAAAAAAAGGAAAGTCACTGAAGCTATTTAGCAGTCATTACTTTTTACAGCAGTGTAGAATATTTAGTGTTACAGACAGGTCTGGCCATACTAAAGATTTTTTTCTTCCATGAGGGAAAAACTGAAAACCCCTGACAAGTCTGCACTTAGCTTTGTGACTTCAGGTCTGAGCCCTCTGCAGGAGACAGCATCCTGACCGGTCTGTGCCAGCAAGGACTGGTCTGATCTGCTCTTTCAGAAGCTCCCAACACCTGCTTACATAAACTGTAGCTCCAACAAATTTGTTGCATCAAAGACATTTTTTCTTTATGCTGCAATTTAGTCATTTATCAATCACCACACATCAGAGCACATTTAAAGACTATTTCTATTCAGGTGTGCTTCAAGGTACATTTTTCTTCTGTGTCCTGGTCTTGAGATTGAAGACTCTGATCATGTAACAGCAATGGGAATTTTGTTGCAAGTCATCTCACATCTCTCTCCACTCATCTCCATTCACATGTCTATCAAAAGTTTTCCTGGAAAAAAGCACAAAATAGGTGCTTTTCCCACAAAAATAGTTACAATCCTTCTCCAATTCCAGCACTCTGCCTCCATAAAAGTGCAGCAAAACCTGGAGCGTCTGAGTTCAGCATTTTTTTGGATCCAAAGGGAAGGACGTTCAAGTGTGTTCAGGGCAGTAAATCAATTCAAATGTGATAAACGTGTTAAAATGCCCGTCATGTTTCTGACTACAATGACCTCCGTGAAGTCCTGCTGAGTCATAGGACTGCAACACGAGGAAACACCTGCCGGCCCCCAAGTCTGAATCATGACTTCATATTGCAGCGAGGATGATGTGCCGTGATCTGTCTCCAAGTTGACCTTGCTCTTCACTGAATGGCAGGACACTCATCACAACACCGGACTATCCCAATTCGTGCAGTGATTAAGGAACTTCCTGCTGATATATGCAGTAAGACGGGGGTCGGTTAGAAGCAAGGTCACTTCAATGAAGAGGATAACAAGATTCCTCTTTTTGAAGAGCAGTCCGGCCACCTGCTTAACCCTGTTTGTACCTTTTCAAGGACTGACACAGATGTTCCCCCTCAGCTGTCACTGAAGACAGCAACACCATCACCCTGACACAGCTGTAACGATCATATGGAATGCAAATTTTTTTGATTTTTACAGAACCAGTAACCAAAGTAATGGCAGATATACTCAATGTATAATCTGTTCACGTCTCCCAAATCTGAAGAAATGTGATTTGGCATTTATCCCCCCCTCCCGGCCTCAGTTTTAATGTAAATGTTGCATTTTGAGGCCAATCTTGTGCTCTACTCTGGAAGGAGAAACAATCGTCTGTTTTATTCACATCCAAGCGCTACGCAATTTTGGCAGGTCCGGCACAGATGTTATCGCTTAAAAAATGAAAGTCTATCCGTCTTGAGCTCATGTAACACTTGTATTGATTAGAATAATATCCCACATTATTTTGTCAGCCAAATTATCATCAGTGGATAAAAATATAATCACATCATCCTCATCTTCAGTTAAATATAAATGATTTTAAGAAACCCATTACTTCCATGAAAAGTCACTCCGAAACTTGAGTCTGGCGAGCATATCGTGTTCCATTGTATGTGTGAACCTCTTATCTATGACTTCATCTATTGTTTTACTCCTTCCACCCTCAAATGTTTTTTTTCTGTTCTTTGTTTTTCAGTTCATTTGTTGTTCCTGTTTACTTGTTCTTTATAAAGAGCTAAAATGACTAAGAGACATTTATCTGAGTGAGCAAGAGATGAGCTCATTAACCAAGTGTGTCTCAGTGTCTGCCTAGAAAATTTGTCATCTTTCTCACTTGTAAGGAGCTGTGTCCAAAATGCCCAAAACACTACATAACTGCCGCTGTCAGTCAGCCTTAAACAGAGTAAAGATATCAGCACCTCAGTAAGTCCGCAGTACGTACGCATCAGGCTTTGGAGAGTGCAAGGTATCCCCACGACAAGGAACAGGAGGGGAACAGGGAAAGATCAATTGGCAAACAATAGAACCCGATTTCCCAACTTTCATGTGGGGTCCGTTCAGTCCAGGGAGGAGAGCGAGGAAAGGAATTTGGTCTCCCCCTCTGTTGGTTGAGCTGTTTCTCAGGAGGTCCAGACTGGGCAACAGAGAAGAGTGAAGGAGCGGAGAAAAGGAAAAATAAAAAAAGTGAGAGGGAGGCAGACGGAGAAGGAACGGAGTGGCTGTGTAACAGGAGGCTCACACTGTTCCAAATCACATTGCTTTATAGCGACGCAGGGGGTGAGTTGTTCCAGGCAGCAGACAATGGGCCAACAGGATCAATATTGACATTCTCCTTAGTGATAGCCGAGTTGGCTGGGTGAGGTCAGGGACTGGACCTTTGTATTAGCCCAGCGAGCATTAGTGGTCACGGCTGGGGGACACTTACTGTAACCGTGCCCTCTCAGCATAATGGAGGGCCTGAGCGAGCCCGGGAGAGGTCCCTCCCCTTTATGGGCCTTATTACCGTAAGAGAGCTCAGTCCTCCAGTGGCCCGATTCAAACACAGATCATTACTTTGTCAAAACAGCTACCAGACC
Organism: Scortum barcoo; assembly: GCA_023238725.1. NCBI lineage: Eukaryota > Metazoa > Chordata > Actinopteri > Centrarchiformes > Terapontidae > Scortum > Scortum barcoo. Next base: position 19,705,767 of record CM041536.1, on the reverse strand, counting down.
ACATTGGCACGTGCGCGGGCCAGCTTGTGTGGCGAACAGCGTCTCAAAGTGCCAGTTGTTGAGTGCAGCAGCCGTGGGAGATGAGGCGAGGACAACACAAGAAGAAGTAAGCAGAGCACTTTTGGACGAGTTACCGTTTATTAGTTCTTACTCCAACAGTACTTACAATTAGACAGATTCACTGGCAAGTCCTACACGCTGGGCAAACACACATACATATACACACAAACACTGGGTACAATCCTCTCTCAGAGTTATGGCAAGAGGTGCAGAATAATAAAAACACTCCAGCAAATTCCATGTCGTTGCTTTGCTGAAACAACATCTCAATTGTTGTTTACCTAAAGTGGTCAATTAATCCAAGGCAAACTCATAAAAGAGGAAAGGATGTGGGTTGTCCAGGTACTCTCATCCAACTGGCTGAGAGTCAGGGCTACTAGGGATACCACAATATACCACTCCCCAGCGTGGCAGAGGAAGAGGAGTGTAGGAGAGGGACAAGAGAAAAGGGGATACCAGAGGAGGCAAGGGAGAAGGAAAGGAAGCTCCTGAGGAAAGAGGAAAGACAGAAGAAAGAGGAGGCACAGAGTTAGTGGTGCCAAAAAGGAGGAATAAAAAGAAAAGGAGGAGGTGGAACAGGAAGAGTGGGAGGAGGAAGAAGAGGAGGTCATCCGAGGTGATGGAGATTCTGTACGGTGGGCTGGTTTCATGAAAGATGGAGCCGGGCCACTCTCCTCTCCTCCTCCTGTGATTCTGTTCTGGCTCGGGTTACTGGACTGAAGCCTCGCAAACTCACTCACTCACACACACACACACCAAACACATGTCTCCAGTCTCCCACACACATGCTCATTCTTCTTTACTACGCACTCGTGAGCGTTTCTTACAGAAATAGCAGTGACATCACAAAAGTCGCATTGTAAATCAATACACGTTGCTCCCATCAAAACGCCCGCGCGCATACGAGCACAGAACTCCCGGTCAGTGGGCTGTCTCAGAGTCCGAACCAATCGGTGACCCCTCCTCTCCTGGGGTCGAGTTTCTGCCTCTGCTTCTCGTCCTCCATGAACTTCTCCTGCATCTCCTCCACAGAGCCCTCCGCTGGCTTCAAGCTTTTTTCCGGGAAAATGTCAGGGAAGGTGAACGTCTGGCCCTGGGCCTGGGATGCAAAGGGAAAAAAAAGGAGAAAAATGAGGAAAGAAAACATTGAGTCCCTTCTTATTATTAATGATAAAAAGAATTAGTTGTTTTTTCTACTTAAAAATCATTAAATCCATTTTTCTGTGCAACAAAATTTTCCTTGAACCATTTGCTTTTCTTTGCAGAAACAAGAAGTGAGACAGTGATTTGGAATTCAGGACACTGTTTCTCCCTCTATATTGTTCTTCCAGTTACACAAACGCTCTCTTTCTCTCTGGCATTCAATTTCTCCAACTCTCTTCCACATTTAATCTCTCATCTCTCCATTTCTCTGGTCTTGATTTATTCAGAGGGAAAGGATGCTATCCATTATTTATTCCATACCAACCCATCTCTGGCCATGGCTAATGCATCAACAGCCCAACCGTAGTCTGTGTAAGGCCGCCGTAGAGTACAGTGCACACACACTACACACACACACACACACACACACACACGCATGCTTGCACGCCCACACACCAAAAATAAAAAATAACAGGTCAGTGGGTGCAGGCATGCACACATATCCATAGCCTATCCCTTTCAGCCTCTCCCATGGACACCTGGCAACAAGAATTCACTGTTATCAGTCTCAACTGGAAGCAAATCCTCGCTATCCTTACATGACTCTGTTTCACATAAAGCCAGATCGTATCTTTTGATGATGAAACTGCACTTACATGTGTCGTTTTCATCACTGTGTGTTTGGATTTGGCGCAAACTGCTAATCCTCAAAACCTTGAGGAGTGATTAATGGTCACTGACGTTGTAGTTTACACCAAACAACAGCTTCCACTTCATAATAACAAATAGTCAAATGTCATTATGTGACTCATAAACTTCTAAATGGTTTTATATAGAGGCCTACCACTATAAAATGAATTGCCTCCACGAACACAATTGTCAATCAACTATTCTGTTTAAATATGTGAAATATTTTGTTTGGGGTCAGTGTGTAGGCGTTAAGGAATGGTCTGGCTCTGATGTGAACGCTACTTTGTCTGTCTCCACCCCCCAAAATACCAAGAGAAACATATACCCCTCCTTGAACCGCCACCTTAACCTGTGGTGGAGGGGTTTGTGTGCCCCAAATGATCCTAGGAGCTATGTTGTCTGGGTGGTCATTACGCCCCTGGTAGGGTCTCCCATGGCAAACAGGTTCTAGGTGAACGGTCAGACTAAGACCGGTTCACAAGCTCAACATGGATAGCAAACCAACAAGGATGTTTATGTCGCCCGGTTTGGCGTTGCCGGGGTCCCACCCTGGAGCCCAGGGGCTCAGCCCGAAATGGCGACGTGGGCCCGCCTTCCAGTAGGCTCACCACCCGCAGGAAGGTCCATGAGGGGCCTGGTGCAATGTGGTTTGGGTAGCAGTCGTGGCCGGGGGGCCTCGACGACCCAATCGCTGGACCAAAACTCTGGCTATAGGGACATGGAATGTCACCTCGCTGGGGGGGAAGGAGCCTGAGCTTGTGCATGCGGGAAGGTTGAGAGGTACCGGCTAGAGATAGTCAGGAGCTCACCTCCACGCACAGCTTGGGTTCTGGAACCCAGCTCCTTGAGAGGGGCTGGACCCTCCACTACTCTGGAGTTGCCCAGGGTGAGCAGCAGGCGGGCTGGTGTGGGGCTTAGCCCCTAGCTCCCTCCCCAGCTCAGCCGCCATGTGTTGGAGTTCTCCCGGTGAAGCGAGAGGGTCGCTTCCCTGCGCCTTCGGGTGGGGATAGGTCTCTTGCTGTTGTTTGTGTCTATGGGCCGAACAGCAGTACAGAGTACCCGGCCTTCTTGGAGTCCCTGGGAGGGGTACTTGATAGTGCTCTGACTGGGGACTCCATTGTTCTACTGGGAGGACTTCAAGCAGCTCACGTGGGACAACAACAGTGACACCTGGAGGGGCGTGACTGGGAGCAACTTGGCCTCCCGAGTGGTGTGCTGTTATTGGACTTCTGTGCTAGTCACAGCTTGTCCATAACTGAACACCATGTTCGAAAGCATAAGGGTGTCTACCAGTGCACATGGCACCAGGACACCCTAGGCCGGAGGTCGATGATCGATCGACTTTGTTGTTGTTTCATCTGATCTCCGGCCTGTATGTCTTGGACACTCAGGTAAAGAGAGGGGCTGAGCTGTCAACCGATCACCACCTGGTGGTGAGTTGGATCCGCTGGCAGAGGAGGAAGTTGGACAGACCTGGCAGACCCAAACGTATTGTGAGGGTCTGTTGGGAACGTCTGGCCGAGCCCTCTGTCAGGGAGGTCTTCAACTCCCACCTCCGGGAGAACTTCTCCCAGATTCCGAGGGAGGCTGGGGACATTGAGTCCGAGTGGACCATGTTCTCTGCCTCCATTGTCGACACAGCAGTTCGAAGCTGTGGACACAAGGGTCTATGGTGCCTGTCGTGGCGGCAACCCCTTGAACCAGGTGGTGGACACCGGAAGTAAGGGAAGCTGAAGAAGGAGTTGGACCATGACCATGTTGGCCTGTGGGACTCCTGACGCGCAGTTGTGACATGGTACCAGCAGGCCAAGCAAGCCGCAGCCCGGGCTGTCCTGGAGGCCAAAACGCGGGTCCAAAGTGGGGAAGCAGCACTCTGCCAACACTGTTTACAGTGCAGCGGGCAGGGGAGCTGTTGACCTCAACTGGGGACACTGTCGGACGGTGGAAGAAATACTTCGAGGAGCTCCTCAATCCCACCGACACGCCTTCCATTGAGGAAGTGGAGGCTGGGGACTCTGAGGAGGTGGACTCTTCCATCACCCGAGCCGAAGTCACTGAGGTAGTTCGCAAGCTCTAAGCCTTCGGCTGCAAGGCCAAGGGGTGGATGAGATCCGCCCTGAGTACCTCAAGTCTCTGGATGTTGTGGGGCTGTCTTGGCTGACACGCCTCTGCAGCATTGCATGGAGATCGGGGACAGTACCTCTGGAGTGGCAAAGCTGGGATGGTGGTCCCTCTTTTTAAAAAAAAGGGGACCAACTACAGGGGGCTCACACTTCTCAGCCTCCCAGGAAGGTCTCACGCAGGGTACTGGAGAGGAGTATTCAGGGAGGAACAATGCGGTTTTCATCCCGGTGGTCGTGGAACACTGGACCAGCTCTATACCCTCCACAGGGTGCTTTAGGGTTCATGGGAATTTGCCCAACCAGTCAATATGTGCTTTGTTGATCTGGAGAAGGCATTCAACCGTGTCCCTCGTGGTATTCTGTGGGGGGTGCTCCATGCGAGTATGGGGTTCAGGGCCCTTTGCTAATGGCTGTTCGGTCTCTGTACGACGACCGGAGCAAGGAGCTTGGTTCGCATTGCCAGCAGTAAGTCAGACCTCAGTTTCCGGTGCATGTTGGACTCCGGCAGGGCTGCCCTTTGTCACCGGTTCTGTTCATAATTTTTATGGACAACATTGATTTCTAGGCGTAGCCAGAGGCCAGAGGGAGTCTGGTTTGGGAACCACAGGATTTCATCTATTCTTTTTGCGGATGATGTTGTCCTGTTGGCTTCATTAAACCAGGACCTTCAGCATGTACTGGGGCGGTTTGCAGCCGTGTGTGAAGGCAGCTGGGATGAGAATCAGCACCTCCAAGTCCGAGGCCATGGTTCTCGACTGGAAAAGGGTGGCTTGCCCTCTCCGGGTTGGTGGAGAGGTCCTGACAGACGGATTGGTGCAGCCTCCGCAGTTATGTGGTCGGTGTACCGGACCATCGTGGTGAAGAAAGAGCCAAGTCAAAAGGCGAAGCTCTCGATTTACCGGTCAATCTACGCTCCTACTCTCACCTATGGTTATGAACTTTGGATGATGAAAGTTCAAGATTGCAGATACAAGCGGCCAAAATGAGTTTCCTCCTCAGGGTGGCTGGGCACTCTCTCAGAGAGGTTGGGTGAGAAGTGCATTCACACGGGAGGAGCTCAGAGTAGAGAACCGCTGCTCCTTCGCATTGAGAGGAGTCAGCTGAGGTGGCTCGGGCATCTGTTTCGGATGCCCCCTGGACGCCTCCCTAGGGATGTGTGTTCCAGACATGCCCATTGGGAGGAGGCCCCGGGGAAGACCAAGGACACGCTAGAGAGACTATGTCTCTTAGCTGGCCTGTGAATGCCTCGGAATCCTCCCGGAAGAGCTGGAGGAAGTGTCTGGGGTGAGGGAAGTCTGGGCATCTCTGCTTAGACTGCTGCCTCCGCGACCTAATCCCAGATAAACGAAGGAAGATGAACATGAAGATGAACATGAAGATGAAGAACATGCATATAATTACCACATAGCATGGTTTAATTCCCAAAGGGGGAGACAACATGAAGCTCACTCAGCCAAAGATGCAGAATGAAGCTGGCTTTGCCTAAACCAGAAAGTGCTCGACTTGGACAACCTAATGTACAGCAGGAGTCTCAGGCGTTATTGCTCTATGTTTAGACTGGATAAATGTGGGCGCTGAGGTGCATGTTTGTGTGTGTTTTTTGTCTTTGCTGGCAAGGTTATGACCAGTAAGAAGATAAGGAGATGAGATGTTCTGTACTAAATGCATGACCAAGAAGTACTAAAATGAGTCTGTGGCATCTGCCTGACCTGTGGCACGAAACAACTTTGATTCATCGCTTTGGGTTTAACCAAGTTCTACAGCAAGCGAAAAAATATTTTAATAGTAGCACAACAGTTTTAAACCCATTTTCTCTCTAGTTTTATGCATCCAAAACGTGTTGTGTTTGCTACTGTCAGAGGACTGTTCATAGCAGAGACTTCATGCCAAATTGATGGTGCGTAATATGTTTCTGATAACAGAGAATGAGGAAAATAATGGTGAGGAAACACAAATGACTTGATGATCATGTGCCAGAGTTCTTTAAAGTAATATTATAAAGTTGAATCATAATAATACAAAAAACTACCCAGTGGTATTTTTAATTCCATTCTCCATCTAGATTTTTGTATGATTAGGTGAGCCCCAATAAGCCACTGTTTATTTTTTCTTTTATGTGTTGGAGAGACCACAGCCCACTTTCCACCAGTATTTCTTAGTTGCAGACTAATCATAATTTGAAGTTTTCAGTGGAAAGCAAGACACCCCGGTGGGAGAGACTGGCTGGATTTTAGCCTACAAAGATCCAGAGGTCCTTGGATTAAGATATTAACCATACACTGGTCTTTATGTATGCAAACTACAATCGAGCCTGATATTTCCAATCTGACAATACTGGCATGACCAGGCATCTAACTACATCCAACCATCCAAAACACAACTATTATGGAAACTACTATTTTGGTATGATACTTTACACAGACTTGAATTCATGTTACTCTCTAAAACCTGGCCATTTGAGTCTAAACTCTCTGATACCAGCTTTGGGGAGCAGCTAGAGCAAAACATGCACAACCTTCAATCAAAAGAAAAGCCACCCTGTTCTTGTGTTCCCATCTTGCGGCAACGCCTGCACTGCAAACTACAGGAGGTTTTTTCTGGTGAGCGCAGTGAACGTAGGAAGAAAGACAAGAGTGCAGATCCAGCGAGGAGGAGAGGGCTTAGTCAGGCACGGGCAAGAGCGCTGCCAAACACCAGAGAAGCACCTGGAAACCGATGGCCCTGCCAAGACCCTCAGTGTCTCTCTGCGCTCGCAGACACTGCCATCGAGGAACTCAGAACCCAGAACACAAACACTGGACCAAGCCAAGGGCAAGCTGCTGCTGCAGGAGCAGGGAGGAGGAGTGGGACAGGGAGAAAGGGATGGGAGGAAATGACCAGGAGAGGAAGAAGAAGAAAGTAGGGGTGACGGAGGAAGGGGTCCACCACAGCATTATAAACACCAGACCTGGCAACAGGAGGAACAATGAAGCAGTGAGCCAAACAAGACTTCACCCAACTTGAACCAAATGTTGTCGCATGACAATTCCCAGTTATACGGTGCAGCGCTGGACACCTTGTGTATACACATGCGCGAAGATTAATACTGGCCTCAGAGAGCACAATTCACAAAAACAACAAAGGCCTGAGATTGAAATCAACAAACCGCTGAAACTCGTTAAACAAGTCTTATTGTTGGCAGGAGGCCGCGCCCTGTGTGTGTGGTAGGTGTGTGTGTGTGGGTGTGTGTGTGTGTGTGTGTGTGTGTGTGTGCGCGTGTCCTGCGTCTGCTGGACACATTTCCGCAGTGAGAGAAAGTGCTGGCAGAGAGCGCTCATATTTTTGTTTGAAATATATACATTGCACCATGTCCCCTCGGTCTACATGTGCTCCGGGCCAAAACGATCTTTCCTGTGTGTCTGTCTGCCTCTCTACACTATTTGTGTGTGTGTGAAAAAGTGAGAGAGCGAGGGAGTGTGTGTATGAGTGCATACTGAGTGATTTATGGAGAAGACTGAGGCCAGGCCAAAAAGGACAAAAGTGGAGAAAGACAGTCAGGCATTATGTGCCTCCAAGGGTTTTCTCTCTGTTACCTACTATGCTTCCTAGACGACAAGTTGGAGGAGTGGATATTTTCCCTCAGTCTGCCATCATCTTCACCACGCTCCCAACTGAATCAAGCTGCCATCCAGGAATATTGGGACGAGGCCCCGCGCTGCTAGTGATGTAAACATACTCCTCTTACGCACATGAACAACCCATTACACCCAAAGTTTCCCCCTCAATTGGAAAAGAAGGAGAAACACTGGAGGGAATTGGGAGTGCTGGCGGCCGGGGGATGGGGGGGGTTAGAGAACTCATCCACTTGTATTTGGGGTGTACATCTGCTCTGTGTCACGTTTGGGGACCACCGTCTGACTATTTAACCAGTTGACTGGTAACACCTGTGAAATCAAGGACAGCAATCAATGTGTCCGTATTGTTTTAACAGCAGTTACATATTTAGAGAATGGTTCGCGTCTGTATGGGCATCTACTGTTAAAGTCCCTGGGGTACAAATGTACTCGAAATGTCCCCAAATTAAACCCGGGTTTATGTGTGTATGCTTGTGTGGATACAACAGAGTCATGCACAAACCCTCTGTAATCCTGTTTGCAGCCCCTCAGGGGATGGAGGGAAAAAGGAGAGTGAAAAGAGAGAAGACCAGGCGAGAGATGGAAAGACACACACAAAAGGACAACTGTATTCTATCTGATTGACCTTTGCTTCTGATCTGTGACAAACTGAGCATGCAACTCAAAAACAGCGGTAGGAAAAAGCAAAAGAAAAAGTCCTGTGTGTGTTTGTGTGTGTAATAATTTCCCCTTAAGCGAAAAAAAAGTGGAAGAATGTTGAAAGAATGGACATTTGTGTGTCCGGCAACCTTGGAATGCATGTGAAATCAATACAGGGAAAATGTGGAGGGGGTGACTCTTTTATTATTCATACGCTTAGATTTAAGTATGAAATATGAAAGCCATAGTTGTTCTGGCTTGATGTGTTAAAATATCTTTGATGAAAACAGGAAGGTGCCGGTGCGCTGAGCTTTTCCGACCTGAAGCTGAATAGAACATTATGGCACAGTCAGCGGCCGAGGACACAAAAGGCTGATTCAACCTGCTGCTGAGAGGTAAAACATACGAGACACGACTGGACCGGGACCAGCTGCGGGACCAGACATCGCCGTGTGACAGATGAGATACACATCAGCATTTGAAATGCAGCTGAATGGGCTGCAGAGTGAAAGCGGAGCGAGAGCTATGCTACAAATCTGAAAATAAAAAACAAAAAGGAGGCCTTTCAGAGATGATTACTCAACCCCATTGTAGTAGGTTTGACTTCATTTTCCAATATCCTCAATCCACGGAATAGCCTTCAGGGTATCAGGTTTTATGTCCTCTGGAATGAAAGAAGTTTGGAGCAACGTTTTATTACTTTGAAGACTGTTAAACAGCTGTAAAACTACTCTTTAGGTCAAATGGCGACTTCCATTCAGATAATCTAGACAACTTAAAAATTGAATCCATCAGAAAATACATTCTAACCACTCTTTTACGACCTGAAATCAGCCTCTCTTTTGTGTTCTCTGAAAACCTTGAGCACCTAGAGTTATTGTGGAGCTAAATAAGATGTGACTGAAGGGAGTGGGGGCAAGAACACTGACTTCTTGGATGACCACACTTGACCGAATTAAAGAACACAGGAGCTCTGAATGCGGTCACAGAGACTGAAAAGGCTTTAAGTGGTCTGAACATGTGAAATGGAGCCATTTGCTCGGGCCCAAAGAGACTGTCAGACAAACTACAAATCCCTTTCTTTTTTGATGAGGGACAACCCAGAAGGCATTGGTAGATAGAGCCATTCACAAAACAGTCAATGAAAAAAATCAACCAGATGTTGGCGGTTGCCATTAGAGTACGGCCAAATCTGGACCGCACACTGAAACGGAGAGGTGTTGACGACGCGGTGAGAAATCTCATGAGGCTGTGGCTCATGCGGCTGCGGTGGCAGTGTGGTGGTGTGGTGGGGTAAACCATGTAGCAAAGCAGAGAGACATCTTGAGTACTGGTGGTGTGTGTGTGTATGTGTGTGCGTGTGTGTGGTAGTGAGAGAGAGACAGAGAGGTGTACACATTGCGGTAGAATCTATTTTGACCGCATGGTAGCAGTGCCTGGCAGACTACAGAGGGAGAGACCACAGTGATGAGGTTACCAGAATTAGAGCTGAGGGCAACCCCCTGCTGAGTGTGTGGGATATATGTGTGTGTGTGTGTGTGTGTGTGTGTGTGTACACCCTATTTATCTTAGGAAGCTCTGATTGAGCATGCATCATGCTTTTTCAGCAACTCATGCAGTTGTACATATCGACACCTGAAACTGTACGTTGCTGATTATAAGAGACACCATTGCTTACAGTTGGCCCATAACCAGTTCCACTTGACCAGCTGGAGGGCGTTATGTGCCTTGCCCAAGGGCAACTCGAGTGGAGGGAAGAGCGTTTACTACACTCTTTCCCAAACAGGCATCAGCAGCCCGACTGTGGATTATAAAGGTGTGATCACACCTTTGTGAGTCTGTTTTCTTTGGTCTCAACCACAGATGAAAATTTTGTTGCATTTTTCTTTTCGGTTCATTTAAGTTCACACTGCCCAATTACAAGTGAACCAGGGCTTGTAAACGAAAGTCAGATGGACTCACAAGTAGCTTGTTTATTGGACAGAGTTTTGGCAACCTGTCATCCTGCAAGATTACAGATTTCGGCAGCCAAGGAGCAAGGGGGAAACATTTTTTGACTCCAGTTCCTTTAGGTTTAACTAAGCATTGTGGATTTGTCTGCACTTTTTGCCATAATTTAGCATCTCTGGTCTTCATACCAAATAAGAAGGAAATAGCTGACTACAGTGATCAGTACAGGCTGTGGTTTGCCCTTGGTTCATTTTGTTATGCTACGCCTTCCAAGCATGAGTAACTGCTGGCTATCCGATGTCAACATCCGTCTCCTTGTACCCATAAAATCACATGAAAAAATTACCAAACAATGAGCATGTTCATGAGAATGTTTTCTGAGGCTGTATCTCTTCGTTAGTTCAGATTACACTCTCTCTTCCAATGTTAATTTTGACAGCAAATTTTGATTTAGTTTGTCTTTTGACTAAAATGCAACATAGTTTTAGTTATACTTTTGTATTCTTAATTGTTTTTGTTTTAGTTGACTAAATATCATAAGAAGGGGCTATACACTATAAAAATACATTTATAGTGTAATGTATTAGTTAAAGGTTTCTCTCAAATTTCCAAATACATTATATACTCCTTGAAGAAACATCTGTTAACTTGTTATTATGGACTGGTGTTGAGATTCATCAACATTCGTTCATCCAATACAGACAGAGATTTAACTGTTGTGATATGAAACATGGCTTTATTTATCTCCACTAAGGCGCATCCTTCTTTTCTGTTACATATTCATTTTCATTCGAGGACAGTGAAACTTTATATACTGTCTTTTGCTTGTCAGTTTATTCTTCCAATTTAAGATCCAAGATTGTTGCGTATTCCACGTTTTACAAAAGCTTCTAGTTTTACTTGACATCAAATGTGAAATGTATCCATGTGTCTCTTCTCACTTTCTCCTTTTCTGTACAGTTTGAGACATGCAGCAGATGTATGCCATACTTCCAAGGTAGATCACTATTCAGCTGTGTGAAAATGGTGCTATCAGACTCTGCTATTAGTCTTATAAAGTGGTCTTGCGCCCATTCCCATAAAAAACGGATTTGCTCTCTGGGTATTCCCATGTGATGCAAATGAAAACCCCAAAAACTCCCAAAAAACAGCCTAACATGCTTGTAAAATAAGCGCGTTTCACAAAGGACTAGGTGAAAATTAAATATTAAGACATTAATAGTTTCCCTAGAATTGCGCTGTGGTGATGGTCTGATTGTGCTATTGTTACATTTTTGTTGTTGAAGTGGAGGATTTCAAGCAAGCTTTGTTAAAAAAAAAAAACAAAAAAAACCCATAAAAATCTGTTATTCAAATATATGTTTTCCATATGTGCATGAAATTAATAACAGACGAACACAGTTTATTGCTTTGTACATCAGTTTGAGCCATACTGTGCAGTACATCCACGATTTGAACTCTGGAAGGCAAAAAGACAGGAACCTGGGTCTGCAGTCTGCATTTAGGTCAAATCTATAAGAGCACTGAAAAAAACAACAGAGTTGAACTGTATCAGTCCAAACAGACCTGGTGTGAACACACTCCAACTGTTGATCTTCTGACACCCACACCTACAGAGAGTCTTGCTCTCATGTTGTTGATCTCTTTGCTTTAGTTTCTCAGCTTAATCCTGCATTATCTAGTGTGGAATGTTTTATTTTAAATCTGCAATCACAGAGAGAAATAGTCAAAGAAAACTGGGAGGGGCAGGAAAGACCATGAAAGGGGGCAGAAGAGGAGAAAAGATGTAGCCTGATGATTGTAAACAACTGCTGCTGCCAGGCCCCTGGGTGGGCCACACATTCACTCTCACTTTATCTCATTGACACACAAACACACACTCACAAATACACATAATACTCTGCCGCGATGTGCCTCCATCCAGACCTCCTGGTACAAACTCTTCCAGGAAGATAAGACTGAGAGACACAGGCAGAGTGAGAAGCAGGGTGGGTGGGTGAAGAAAGTCAAATCCAAAAGATAGATAAAACTGGACTGTTGTTTTCTCAGAAAAGAGAATGAGGTGAGGATGATCCAATGGGAAGATATAAGAGAATACAATGAGGTTAATCTTCCTTGCATTTAATATGTGTTTAAGCAGGTAAAAAAGTCAGGTGAGGAGTCAAATTGTTGAGCTGACATGAGAGACATTTAAGCAAAATAACAGCTGAGAGAAAGAGCAAAGTGAAATCATCTCCCACTGTAAAAGACAGATAAGTGGCAGTGAGAGTAGACCACTAACCAATAGCATCCTGCTGTGGGTTCATTCAGGGTCATGACCCCGGCCCTCCCTCCAATTACAATGACATCTCCTCCACAGCCCAGCAACAGCCAAATAACTTGGTCAGCTTTGGCTTGCAGCAGTGTATCTTTGTGTGGTCCACAAGACAGAGCCAAACAATATTTTGGAGAATGTTTTCGGTGCATAAATGTATATGTGCACAAATGGAAAATTAATTTCTTGCTGTGTGATTCTTGATTTCACATTGATGCATAAAACTAATCAGTTTACTACAACAAATAATCCCCTACCCACCTCTGTCTGAAGGCTACTTTTATACTTTTATGTACCGCCATGAGATCAGATTTTGTGGGAAAATGCTGGAGTCTAAGGGAAAGCATAATTATGAACAACCAGCGCCGCCATTCTGCTAATAGATCTTTTTTTAGTTTCACCACATTTAATTAACTAATCCTGACAGATATGCCGTGTTCTCTTGCCAAAACCGCGCTTTTTATTTTTCCCCACTGACAAAACCGTCACTCCGTTAAGGAAGTTACTGTACTGACTTTACTCTGATTTTGCTTAAAAATATGGGCAAATGAACATAGATTTGCTGCCATGTGTTGAATGATTCTGAGCACTCTTTGCGCTATTTTTCATCCATCAAAATGGACAGATTTTGGATTTTATGCACTGGATAAAAAGCATGCGTTCAACCAGTGCCATGCAAATGAAATACAAGTAACGTTCAACATAAAATCACATTTGCACCTGAAGTTGGCTTGGGTGTTTTTTGAACAATAAAATTAGGGCTTTGCCAGTTGAACAATTTTAATGTGAAGTAGCAGCAACAGATATTCAGATAGTTTGCACTGACAGTAATTTTCTACAGCTCTGCTATGATGTAACGGGAGGCTGTGTTCAGTGAGGCCAAATTACACTGGATTATATGAATGCATTGTTTTCCTGTAAATTCTCCATGCTTTGATAGGCAATTTGACTCTAAAATGGGAATGGTGGACTCTGCCACTACCAATAAAAGCTATTATCCACAAAGGTAATTACAGAATGTAAATACATTAGATGGCAATTGCAAAAACATGCCAACCATAAATAGAATAAAAACTGTGGTTTGAATTCATGAAAATCTTTAGCAACATAACTTTAAGTACTGTTTCGTAGTTCTAAAAATATAATAATACTTTTTCTTTTTTTTATCTTACAATATAATTACAGTGAAAAAACAATATAATTAAAATGAGCACAATCCTAAAAGAAATATGCTGCATGAACTCGTGTCCACTTTTAGCCAAGAAGCAATGTGTAGCTACAGCCTTATATATAAGAAAGTCATAACCAGTTACACACAGTAAAGCATTATTTTTGAAAAGCACTGCACTGAAGTGGTATTTGGCATTAGCCAGTACGATGGTTATATCATATTTAGTGTTGGCAGATAAAGTTCACAAATCACTGCATGCTTTAATCCCTTGAATATAAAGTAATATAAAGTAAAGTAAGTATCAGTTCATCTGACATTTTCTGATAAACGTTAATGATGCAGTCAGAATAAGTACTTAACTTAAGCTGCATGAAAGATGCAAAGAGACTGATATCTGACTGTGTGGTACCCAGAGATCCCCAGCCCCAGTGTGCACATGTGTCCTCTGCGGGACAAAGAGCAGGCGTAGGCAGGTGATTGAACACCTGCTCTGGTGTCAACTGAAAATACTATCGCAGAGACCTTCTGACATACTAGTACATGGCGTCCAGTGATACATACACACATACTTCTGCCCAGAGACAAACAGAGGGCGTGAGGGAGAAAGTGAGGGAGAAAGTGAGTGTGCGTGTGTGTGGGGTGTGTGTGTGGTAGTTTTCATGTCTGGGCATGTCTGCTCCCAGCCTGCTACTGGAGACACTGGACCCTGGTAACAGAGCTCTCAGGAAAAGATCATCACCATCTAAATACACAACCAGCCACCCACAAAGACGTTTGACATCCATCTGGTCTTGAACTGGACACTTGGAGGACAACAACAACAACGATAACAGTAACAGCAACAGCCAAGAATACCATGACCAAATCTGTTCCTATTAGCAATAATCATCAACAAACGGTGAATCATATCGCCTTCGCTCTCACACGCCCACCCAACCTCTGTACCTTATGGTCAAACCACACCTAAACCTCGCTATCTATCTCAACCATCCACCCCCATTACACACACACACACACACACACATAAACAGCTGTTCACTATCATTATCCCTTCCATCTATGTCATTCAGGCCCCCCAACCCCCACGATGTACCCCATTTCTCTCTCTGCAACGCATGTAAACAGCCCTCACATTCCCCCCCCCCCCAATTTCAAGCATCCCCTCCACCTACCCCACCCCTTCTCGGCCCCAGACCCAACTATCTAGGCTACCAAACACACACACACACACCCCTACATGCACATGTAACATAAACATCCAGGCAATGCCCCTGCCCCCTCCCCGACACCAAGGAATGCGGGGACCAGCTGGTGGAGAAAATAAAAAACGAAGAAGCTACCAAAACAGGAAATGCATCAGCAGGGGCCTATCAGAGGGCTTTATCAAGCCAGTGGCAGCCCCGCTGAGAACCTGGGTGGCGCCGCATGCTGATTGGCTGATCAAAGAGGCAGCCGTGTCATTACAGGTCAGGAGGTCAGGGATAATCAAGAAAGGTTATGTGCACGTCCATGAAAGTGTGTGTGTGTGTGTGTGTGTGTGTGTTAAATAAGGGGAACCTGGAGGAAATGTGGGAGGAAATGAGGGTGATGAGAGGAGAGGTGCTGTGGAGAGAGATAAAGTAAGAATCAATCGAAAATGACAAAAGGAAAGACACAGACAGACATGCAGAGGAAGAGAGAAAGAAAAAGATATCTACAGATCTAACCGAGGATTCATGTAATAGAATGTTTTTTTTGTATTTGTTGTTACATTACACTATATATACAATTTCTGAGCTATTCTGCCTTTCATTTGTCCAGCTTGTCTCCTGTTATTCATGATAAAAATGAACAAATAAACATCTGCTGTAGCGATACCTCAAACATCATGAGAGTCATGTCATTAAAGCTTTTGTTATCTGACCTGAATTGGGCGCAAAGAGTCAAAACGTGTGAGAAAGAAACAACAGAGAGCCTCGACTGAAGCCATTCAAAAAAAGGTTTGCGTGTGAGATTCCAAACTGGATGGTTAAGACCCTGCCCTGTTCTCTATAATTCATGTTCTCTCTCCACTGAGCTCTTATGAAACCTACACATACACACATGCACTCTCACACAGACACACACACAGGACTTTTACTTAGGAGTGAATTTTCCAAATCAGGAGACACGTAGGGAGATGGGGGGCCTTTCAGCGAAGCTTGATTGCCAGGAAAAGCTTCTCCTTTTATTAGGCTCACCACCAGCAATGTGCACGTGTGTGCGCACACATATATATATGTACACACGCTAGTTAGTGTATCAGCCTGTTCCTTCCTTCCGAAGATTTATATGCCTAGAATGCTGACAGATACATTTAAGTGAAAGTAGGGCTGCACGACTCTGGATAAAAGGAGAATCACGACTTTCCCGCTAAGGAACTGATACTACAAATCTCTCTGCCAATTCTTGGTAAAAATATTCATTAAAAACATTGCCTCTGTAATGTCGCTGTGCCTACAACAGCTCACAGTGACGCACCCAATAAGGATCCAGTTAACCATGTTTGTGCACTTAGAGAGCAGAGATTTCCTGTTAGATTTTCTGGCAATGTTTACTTGGCCTTGATAGCTCAATCATATTGCACTTTGTGGTGATACTTAAGGGGATCCTATAACGCTGTGGTGGTTCACTGTGGAGCAGAACATTTCTGTCACTGTCTGTGCAGTATGTGTCGTCATCTTTGTCTTTCTATTAGAAGCTAATCACAGCAGAATGTGACCCTTTATCAAGTTCAAGCACAATGAACGGAACTGAAGTTAATTTATTTTTCACTTTTTATTTTCCGTCATAGCTTTTTTTTTTTTTTTACCCTGTATGAGCATGACAGGAGTCTGGTGACCAACACAGAGACTGTTGCTAGGTACTGTTGGCTGTTGGTACAACTATTAGCTGTCCATTAAGAATAATTGTAGAAAATCTCTCATTGTGCTTTGTTCAATAGCACTATCAATAGCCAAAAAATGGGTAATACTGATCCAAGAAAATACAAAGGATAGAAAGTTGTGCTAACTGACTGGCTGACAATGTTCTTCTAATATTTCCCTTCAAGCTTTCGATCGAAGGCCCTAAAATAAATGTTAATATGTTAAATATAAATGTTAATATAACTACACCTGCAAATGTGATCATATTTTACGGTGAATTCAGGGTGTTTCGTTTAAATATTATTAATGTCCAGAGTGGTGTGTTTGGGGCAGCTGGGGCTCAGGAGGTAGATCGGGTTGTCCACTGATCACAAAGTTGGTGGTTCATTCCCCACCTGCTCCTGTCCACATGTTGAAGTGTCCTTGGCCAAGACACTGAACCAAATATTGCACCTAATGGTTGGTCAGCACCTCACGTGGTAGATCGCTGCCATCGGTGTGTACATGACTGGGTGAATGAGTGGCAAAAAAACATGGTAAAGCACTACATAAATGTAGACATAAAAACAGGTTATTTGAATATAATAATCCTGATCATTTGTACATTATACACATTTTACTAATTTAACTAATTATACCCATAAGAAATGGCTGTGCTTGGCAGAGCTGAGTTTCAGATTTCCAGGACGGTTGCTTTGAATTACATTAAGATTTACAGTACAAGAAGCCTGGCTCTCTACTATACTGTAGGCTAATGAAAAGCAGCCTTGCATAAAAAGAGAAACACTGTCATGTAAATATTAGTGGAATAAAGTGAAATGGCTGTTTTCATGAATTGCACAGCCCTGTGCAGAAGAGAAAAATGAGGCAGACACAGAAAAGAAGAGAGTTCTGGGGGAAAAGTGGCAGAAGTTAAAAATGTTAATTGGTGTGATAAGCAAGGGTGAGGCAGCACCGGGAAGGGAAGGAAGCAGAGCGGCAGACAGACAGACAAGGCTGTGCGAGGAAAGCCTGTGTTTGCGTGACAAGGTGGAAAGGAGGAAGAGGGAGGGAAGGAGAGCGGGAACCATCATGATCCAAATAGTTGAAAATAATAAAATTCCACACAGATAAGCAAGATTCCCCCTTCAGCCCGACCGCCTGATTCAGCACCTCCAGTTCCAGACAGCTGGGGCTCAGGGAGGAGAACAGGAACAGGAGGAGGGAGAGGGGAGGTGGAGGGGGGGTATCACGGGGGTTTGCAGCACCTCATCCTATAACCCTCTCCACCACCACCGCCACACCGCCACTACCACCACCACACCTCAAGCCAGCCAGATACACACATACCCCCTTTCCACTAAGGCGAACCTAGTGCTAGTTCTGGGCTGGTGCTAGTGCCGGTTCGCAATTGGTTCAACTTGCGAACCATCCAAGAACTCATTTGCATTCCCACCAGCTTTACGGGCTAGAGAGTCACGTTATTACGTCACTCTGTACGTCTTTGGTTTCCCATCAACACTAGCGCCAATTTCAGGCACAAGACAACAAGAATGGCGGGCATCGTACCTCTTCAGGTGTTGTTCCTGGCTTTGAAAATCTACATTGGCATCCAAACAAGACTGTTCCGATGCATTGTTGCTGCTCGGCGTGATTGCTATATGCGGCGATTACATTCAAGAAGAAAGGTAATTATCTAACACATTTTGATTCTGAACATGAGGTGTTATTGTTAGCCTTTGTTGTAAGCTAACACGTTAGCTAGCTACCTAGCATTGACTTCATTGGTATCAGTCACATTGCAATTAAACAAATTTAATAAACAACTGACACACCAATTTTCTACCTTTACAGGTAATCCTGCGGCTGATGGCAATGCGGAGGTCACCTGTTGTTTGGGCTTACACATGATCTCACCACTGGTGGGACACAATTGTTCTGGATTTCAGCCCGCAACAGTTCGTGCAGAATTTCCGTGTTTCGCGGGAGTCATCTGACTACATATGCTTGGTTGGGTCGGCCATGTCATGAGGAAAAGGAACACGAATTACCGCTTGTGTGTCCCAGTCCGCAAGCGGGTGGTAATTGCCATCTGGAAGCTGGCCACAGGCAGCAAGTACAGGACCATCAGCCATTCTTTTTGGGGTAGGCCTGAGCACTGTGTTTAATTGTGTTCAGGACTTCTGCAAAGCAGTGATCATGGTGCTGCTTCGTGCCCACATCGCATTTCCTAACACTGACAAGCTGGTTGGAATGGCCACTTTCTTCTGTAATCGTTGGGGAGTACCACAATGTGTTGGAGCAATAGATGGAAGCCACATTCCCATAATTGCACCAGAGCAGTATCCCTGAGACTACT
The DNA here is from genome assembly GCA_023238725.1 of Scortum barcoo. Taxonomy (NCBI): domain Eukaryota; kingdom Metazoa; phylum Chordata; class Actinopteri; order Centrarchiformes; family Terapontidae; genus Scortum; species Scortum barcoo. The sequence continues at coordinate 19,686,840 of CM041536.1, read as the reverse complement.
ACAACCGGAAAGGATGGAATTCAGTTGTTCTACAGGCGGTTGTGGACAGCAAAGGTCTCTTCTGGGATGTATGTGTTGGCTATCCAAGGAGTGTGCACAACGCAAGAGTACTGCAGCAGTCACAAGCTGTGGGAAGCCCTAAGTGATGGGGAAGTACTTGGGCAAGACAAAGTGACTATCTCTGGCTGTGACGCTGGACATTACCTGATTGGTTGACCCGGCCTACCCCATGCAGAATTGGCTCATGAAGGCCCTTTTCTGACACTGGCAGACTGACCCCTGAACAACACACATACAATTACAGACTGAGCTGAGCACGGTCGGTTGTGGAAATGTCTTTTGGAAGACTAAAAGACGATGGAGGTGCCTCCTAAAAAGAAATGACTGCAAGCTGGAGCTCAACAAGAAAATGGGGCTGGCATGCTGTGTGCTTCATAATATATGTGAGGAAAATGGTGACAATTTCATTTTTGATTAAAAGTACTGTACAATGTTAAATATTTTTTTTAAAGAGTCTTTTGTTTTATTTGTTTGCTTGACCATCCATTAATGCGTCCATGCACCCCACCAGCCCAAGTAAAGCGCTGGTGTCTTCTTCCATCTTTTGGAGTAAGGCATTGTTCATGTGCTTGCTCTGCTGCAAGAACCTCTCGTCTACCCTCTCCAGATACTGCAGCAGCTCCTGGCTGTCGTCGCGCTTCCTCTTTCCTGTGTACAAAACAATAACAATTGTCTCAAATATTGTCTATTGTGAGTATATACTACTGTGTGTTATATTTCTGTACAACATACTATCACAGCACACTGTAGAACTGATAGATATCATACTTTTACATTACATCTCTATATTGTTATATAATATATATTGGTATATACTCTACCTTGTTATTTATTTGCTCAATGTTCTGGTCATACCAAGGTAGTTACGCTTTTACCATCTCACGCTGGAGCTCCTCAAACACCTGGCTTTGTCCTTGTTGCTCCCTCAAGTTTTTTTTGTATTTCCGTGGAAGACCACAGTGCAAGGAGACAGTTAATCTCCTCCACGGACCACTGCTGCTTAAGTTTGGCATCCATTCTTCTCATCTTCTCGTCTTTTGGTTTTTTAAAAATGGCGGCCTCAAAGTTTTGGTTGGTCTTATTGGTCACGATAATCCCGCCCCCAGCCCATGACGTAAGCGGTTCTTGGTTCTAGACCAGCAAAGAGTTGGTGCCGCTGTGGAACCAGTTTTCCTGGCCGAGAGCCAGTTCTTAGGCGGTCGAAAAACGGGAAGAACTGGTTCCAGATTAGGCAGGCGCCGGCTCTCTGAACCGGCCCTGGAACTGCCCTAGTGGAACAGTCACATAAATACACACAACCCTAGAGGCTCTATTGTTAAGCAACAACAAGGAGTCAATAACAGATAGGAGACGGAGGGAGGCTAGTGAGGGAGCTGTGCAGCAAAACGTTGCCATCTAGTGTCAGTCAAACAGAGAGGAGAGCCAGACTTGGCCACGGCTTCCCTCTCATAATCACTCTCATACACAGCTGTTTCTTTCTCTCTCCCCTTTTCAGCTGTGTCACAACTCCTCCATGTTTGCCACTCTGTCTCTCCCTCTGTTTGTTTGTCTCTCTCTCCCTCTCTCATTCTCTCCCTCCCTAGTCTCTTTCACTTCAAGCGATGCCTTCCCTGTGGATCGAGCGGGGGTGGAGAAAGCGACAGAGAGAAACACGGGAAATGAGCAATTTGAATGAAGCTACCACTTATTCTACAACTGTTGGTCCAACCCCATATCTTGTTTTGTTCTGTGGTCGTTGGGTCGGGACATTGCTTTGGGGCACTGAGCAATGTGACTGGTGCAACTGCTGTGCTGCATTGCTGTCAGTGACCAGGGACCTGGAGAGAAACCCTGAGACTTTATTTACTACTTTTATGAAAACTTTGTCTACGAGGCACACAAACAATAAAAAAAACAGAGCTACTAGAGGCTAAATGAGTTGTTTTTTTTGTGCAAAAGAGCTCATGCACAAGAACAGTCTACAAAAGGCTACCAAGGCAAGACCTCATTAGAAACATGAATTTTGGTTTAGGTTTTTTTAAGTACGCACATAAAACCTTCTAATATAAATAAAAGTACTTCAAACCACAGTGAACCTGTGTGATATTTTAATGTTATGTGCATTTAATATTTATTTAAACTAAAAGCACTGAAAATGTGTGTAACAAGCTCTAGGCTGTCCTCAGATGTGGAGAACTAGATCGTGACTACTATCAAAATCGTGACATCATTGTTTTATGTGTAAACAAAACGAGCTGCTCACTTCATGACAACTAAAGATCGGCATCGTGACAACACCTTGGACCATCTGTGTGCCTGCTCTCCCTTCTGCTGCAAAGTTTTCACTCATCATCTACTTGCACTACTTTCGTCAGACTGTCCTCTGACTGTATGAAGTGAGCTTTTGTCTACAGATAAACTCTGCTGAATGAAGCTTGTGTGGGATTTGCGCAAACACGCCCCATAAAAGGAGGGACTTACGCTGACGCTCACAGACTCCCGGCGAGCCCAGATGATTGTTGATGCACACCTAATCTCTGTGTGATTTCATTAGGTGTATACACACTGTCAAACAACGGTTAACTCGTGGGGATTTTTATGCTAAATGGTTGCGAGCATCCCACAGGTGCCTGGATGTGCCATGCGGTGTCCAACACGCAAACACAAACAACTCCTCCTCCCTTCTGACCTCCTCCCAAAACAATCCGGGGATTTTTTTGAGATTTCTGAGATTCCTTTCTTTACATGGATACAATTGCAGCTTTTCAAGAAAATTATGTTTAATAAGAAATAAAGTTAGGAATATATTCCCAATATAATTTTCTAAATACTATCAAAATAGTTCCCTTTAATACTAGGAAGAGGTTCGACAACAGTATTGCAAATGAAATACAAAAAATTATTAATAAAAAACAACAGGTATTTCTCAATATCCTCTAAGCGGTGTTAAAACACAGCATGTTGTCAGATGAACCGTCTCACCAGCTGTAGGCAATCTGCTCATTGTACATCATTACTTTTACAGCATGCATTTGACATTTACAGCACAATGTGGCACTAAATGGGATCATTCAGAAATGCTGAGACTGGTCAGGCATCCCATTCATATATTCACAGCGTCACCCTCCGGGAGCTTTCAACATGCACTCTGAGCACTCAGCCCACTGAGCCCAAACAAGTCCACACAAGTGCTGTAGCTGGCACCAGCCAGCAAAGCTCGCTTGCAAACTAGCTGCCACTCCAAAGGGAGAAAATAACTCCTCCACCAAAACTCACCACAGCCTTTTCATTTACATGCCAGGCAGAGAGTACTTTATCGTAAACGTTTGACTGACAATAATGTTGCCGAACAATGACTGAAAACATTCAAAAATGACTATAATTTCAGAAGTGGAGAGCTTTCTCTTTTATGAAAAGCACCGGATTGGCTTTACGAAGGTTTCAAATGCAAGCAAGGTTTAACGGGAAATGGTAGCACGGTGCACTTCAGCTGTGAGATGGGCCAAGAGAATTTAATGAGGGCAAACCACAGGGTCTGACATGCATTATGAACATGATTGGCTGCAAAAAAAAAAAAAAAGCCTCCTTTGCTACCAGGCACATTCAAGTCAACTTTGAAGGTAGATTTTCTGCAAAAATGCTACAGTTTTCCCTGATAAAAAAGGTCATGTGATTTGCTTGGTAAAGACTTATACGATGGAACTATACAAAACCTGCAGAAGATGTTGTTGCACAAAGATATAGTGAACCAGACAAGAAATCTATTTACACTGCTATACATGAAGTCATATCTACAACAGAGGTCAAGAAGTGCAATGCACTTGCAATCCCAAGTGGATTTTCCAACATCAGCCCTTTACAGCATCAAATAGATGGAACAGTATGATTTGACTGTGAAAGTCAGAAACAAGTGTTACCCTGAGTGTAGTTGCTAGAGTTAGCCCTTTTAGACTCAGCTAGTTCTCGCGGTGCATGAAAGCACTCTGACTCTATACACACCAGTCCCATTGATGTGCAGCCAGACCTAAAAACAATCTGATAGACTCAAGATTTTTCATTTTGTACTGCTGTATTTGTCACCCCGCAGCCTGTTCCCCCACTCCCCCCCAATCGCTTTGCCCCGTCTCTGGACCTCCCTGCTCTGGCATAACTCCATCATGCCCTTAGTTAGTTACCTCCCCTGTGTGAGCCTCTCTCTCTCTCTCACACACACTTTCCCACACACAGTGCACATTTCACACATGCAGACGCTATCTCTTCCCCCATTACTGGGGTCCCCCTTAAGCCTGAGGAAAATGGCCGTCACGGAACCCCGCTAACGGGAGGCCTCCCTTTAACCACAAACTAAGAGTAAGGAATGAGAGAGAGAGAGAGAAGGAAAGAGAGAGAGCAAATGTATTACTGCAATATTAGCTTATGGAGGAAGGTGGGGTGGGGAGATGGGGGGGTAGGGTGTGTGGGGGGGTGGTAGAGAAGGGAGGATGAGGGTAGAATGGGGGGACGGCGGTGTGAGCATCGACCCACAGAACACTCTCCCACATGTGGAGTCAATTAGGAACAATCTTGTTTTCTACCCACCGCTGCAAAAGGAAGGAGGGTTTTCTGGGGCTCTGTGTGTGTGTGTGTGTGTGTGTACATGTACACGCAGAAACAAGAGAGAGAGAGTGAGGTAGGAAAGGGAGTTGAGAGAGCATGTTTTTTTCCGAAAACCTGCCAGAGAAATAGGCCGGATATTCGGTTTTGTATCAAGCCGTTTTAAGCCTGCATCTCAGTATTTCTTGCCTGCTGTTTGCCATCAAAACGAGCATGACTTCAGAAACCACAGCGTGATTGCAACTACAGAGCGGATGACACTCAAGGAAAAACATCGGTCCTCAAGGGCTCAGCATACATGGGTGACACACACATGTCAGAGATGTGCACGCGTGTGCGCCGTTCTGCATCCTCACACCTATCATCGTCACGCGCATTTGGCGAGACGGAAGCATCACTGCCGACTCCATGAGGAATTCCAGATGCACACAAAATCACAGGCCACTTCCTTGGTGTCAGACAAGAGGAAGTCTCCCCTTTAAAAGATTCATGGCTGCTTCAATTATATATTCTCTTTCAAATTGTCGTGTTTAGACAATTTTCATTATTCATCCGTTTCAAGATTGATGGCTCCCAGTCGGGTGGGCGGCGCGGCGTAAACAAGCGTCTACACCGCTGTTGATTTATCTGGGCAAGATCAAAACAGCAGGCACAAATCAAAGGCTCCTTGCTTTTCACGTCTGCATCAAAGGCGCATTAAAACTGTGACTTTTTTTTCTTTCTGACATTTTGGGGGAAGGTTTGTTTGATTTCAAAGAGTAACAGACTTCAAACATTGGCAAGTCGGGCAGGGAATGGGCTTTCCTGACCGAAAGCTCACCTCAAACACAGGTGTGAAGGCAAAAGCCGTGACGCAATGAGGGAGTTTGGGCTGACACGCCAACATCGGGACTGTCCCTTCGAACAAACAAACACACACTAAAAGCAGACGATTGCTCACATCCCATGTACAGCACAAAACACAAGCACAGAAAGCAGAGCTACACCAGATGATACTCAAATCAATATTTCTTGCAATGAGTCTGGCATGTAACCACAGGCAACCTGTAAGGTTGTAGATGTAAGGTAGGGCTGTGTCATTTTGTGTGTATGTGTGTGCAACCTCTCAAACTCCTTTTGCAGCATTCCCCACATGCATATACATGTGTGCATGAGAGGCTTTCCCACAAGAGCAGGGAATAACAGTGTGGACACTGATGTTCATCTTGTTCTCCTCATACCCGTACATATGTGTGTGTGTGTGTGTGTGTGAGGGAAGGGAATCAGAGCTCTCACCTTTAAAAGGCGGCCTGCCCCTCAAGGCTCTATGGGGAGAACGTCAAATAACCTGTCTCACCTCTCATACCTGGCAAGTCGCCCCCCCCTTCGAAACTAGCCGACACAAAAGCTGACGGTTCAAGGCCTCCAAAATGAGTGTTAATGCAGCCTCCGCAATTAGGGGAAAGAAAACACACTGGGCTGGGTGTTAGAGAGAGTAAGAGAAAGTTGTTGTGGAGAGGTCTCCACCTCCCACTGTGTACTGGACAGGAGTCAATGAGCTAATGCTACTCAAACAATACGCCGACCAGAAAAGACTGGGAGTAGGAGGATGAGTGTGTGTTTGTGTTTGTGTGTGTGAGTGTTTGTGTGTTCTCACCAGCTGAACGTAGGCTACTTTATAGTCGGGCTTCTTAACTTTCTGGTTTAGGTGATTCCTTTTCTTGTTGGAGCCTGTGAAACACAAAGAACAGCATGTACTGCATTTGTTGGTAAACAGGAATGACTAACCATGAGCGAATTCTGGTTGTGAGACAGCAGACATTTGGAGAGTGATGATGATGACATTTATGAATATGGTGAGAGTGGGGCTGGGCAAAATGACAATATACTGTGAAGACTATGGAAATTTGTCAACTGGTAGAGACTTTGCAGTTCGGTTACTACTGAGTTGGCCTAGCCTTTAAAATTTCTAATTGGGTCTTGGTGTGCTGGATGGACAAATCCATACGTTTCCACTTGATTTATTTCTCCTCTATGAACAATTATAACTGTATGTATATCACTTTTAAAGATGTGACAATATACAAAACATGAATTGGTGATTATTTTATAATAGCATTTAAAGCTAAGCTAAAGCTAAAATTGGCCAAAAATGTATGGTTCCTGCATCTTAAATGTGAACATTTGTAGTTTTTCCTTGTCTTAACATCATTATGGCATTTCAACGGGACATTAAAAACTGTAACGTTTTGGTTTTCACGGAAACTTGGCCTCGACCCCTTCGATCCCGGACTCCGCCATTGTTCCCGAGGGACTCTCCATCCACCGACAGGACCGGACAATTAATTCAGGGAAGAGCAAGGGAGGAGGTGTCTGCTTCATGATAAACAACAAGTGGTGCTCAGACGTGGAAATTATTTCTACGGGGTGTTCTCCGGACCTGGAACACCTCATGATCAGATGCCGGCCTTATTATCTTCCGTGTGAGTTTACATCGGTTGTCATGACATCAGTGTATGTTCCGCCACACGCCGACAACAACAAGGCCATGGACGAGCTGTATGGAGTTATCGACAGGACAGAGACCTCACGGCCGGAGGCTGCGTTTATTGTAGCCAGGGACTTTAACAGCGCCAACCTGAGGAAAGTCCTGCCGAGATACCACCAACACATCAGCTGTGGTGAGAACACACTCGATCATGTTTACACCCCTTACGTGGACACGTACAAGGCCCTTCCTCGCTCTCCATTCGGAAAATCTGACCACGCCTCAGTTCTGCTGCTGCCTTCCTATAGGCAGAAATTGAAGCGTGACGTCCAACACCAGGAGCATGTGGGCCGGATTAAAAACTCTGACGGACTACAAAAAGAAGATCAGCAGTGCAGCAGCAGGTGATGTCTGCATCTCTGCCTGATGAGCTGAACACTTTTTATGCCCGCTTTGAGAGCACCTCTCCAGCTGTGGAGGTGCAAAAGGCTCAGGAGGACCACTGCCCACCTGTGATATCCAGGGCAGACGTGTGCAGAACTTTAAAACGGATTAACACACGTAAGGCTCCTGGACCTGACGGCATCCCCGGCCGAGCTCTCAAGGTGTGTGCAGATCAGCTGGCAGACGTCTTTGCAGACATTTTCAACGTGTCACTGCTCCAGTCTGTAGTCCCCACATGCTTCAAGGAGACCACCATTGTCCCTGTCCCCAAAGAAAACCAAAATCCTCTCCCTGAATGACTACCGCCCAGTAGCACTCACCTCCACCATCATGAAGTGCTTTGAGCGGTTAGTCAAATCATTCATCACCGCTTCACTTCCATCCCGGACTCACTGGACCCACTTCAGTTTGCCTACAGGCCCAATAGGTCAACTGAAGATGCACCACATCCTCCACCCTGACTCTGAACACTGGGCGCCCCAGGGCTGTGTGAACACCGGCGCCCCCCAGGGCTGTGCCCTCTGCTCAGTACTCCTCTGCTGTACTCCCTGTTCACGCATGACTGCGTGGCCAACCACAGCTCTAACACCATCATCAAATTTGCTGACGACACGACCGTCATTGGCCTGATCACCGGCGGTCACGACGATGAGGGACGGCCTACAGAGAGGAGGTCAGAGCCCTGACATCTTGGTGCCAGGACAACAACCTCCATCTCAACATCAGCAAAACTAAGGAGCTGATCGTGTGAACTTCAGGAGGAGGCAGAGAGAGGAACACGCCCCCTCTCCATCAACGGGACTACAGTGGAGAGAGTCAAGCAGCTTCAGGTTCCTCAGGGTTCACATCAGTGAGGACCTCACCTGGACTCATCACACTGACTTTATCACAAAGTCAGCCAGACAGCGGCTCTTCTTCCTCCGCAGGCTGAGGAGGCTCAACATGGACTCAAACCTCTGCAGCTTCTACAGGTGACCCATAGAGAGTATCCTGACTGGCTGCATCACCGCCTGGTGGTACAGCAGCTGCACCGCCCTCAACTGTAAGGCTCTACAGAGGGTGGTGAAAGCTGCTCAGCACATCACCAGGACGGAGCTGCCATCCATGGAGGACCTCTACACCCAGCGGTGTAGGAAGAAGGCCACCAAAATCATTAAGGACCCCAGTCACCCCACCTACAAACTGTTCTGCTGTGCTGCCGTCTGGCCGACGGTTCCGCAGCATTCAAGCCCTGAACCACCAGGCTCAGGGAAGCTTCATACCATGCAGGCCATAAGACTTTTAAACTGTGTTCACAACACCACCACTTCTTAATAACCCACCACCTCTGCTGTGTATACTCTCTATTGTATATATATCTATTGTATATATTGTATATATGTTACTTATAATACCTACTTACATTTACAGTTTATATTTTATTTGCATAACTTATATTTTAAGGTCTTTACTTATTTTATTACTCTAGTTTATTATTTATGTTTAAAATTTTATTTTATTTGTTATTTTATTTTCTAAATTATCTTTTTGCTTTTCTTGTTTCTTTAGCATTGTTAGGAGAGCCTGGGACTTAAGAATTTCATTACCAATGATTGCTGATGTAATTGTTGTGTAATGACAATAAATTCTTGAATCTTGAATCAATATTAACTGAACAGTTTTGAGTTTTAGACAGATAGTTGAACCCCCTAACGAGACATTTGATGACATCACTCAGGGTTCTAGGAAATAATGGTGGGCATTTTTCATTGTTTTATGACATAATTATGGGCAAATTAATAACTGATTAATCAAGAAAATAATGTGTACATTAGGATTACTGTTGGTTTCAGTCCTAATCACTTCTGTTATTACGTATGCTGTCCACCTATAGGTGACAGTCAGAAAAATAACTATGGCACCGTAGTTATGTGACATCTTTTAACCTCCACAGCAATTATGACAATATGTTTCATTAGTATCTGAATACCAGATATTTTACTATACCATACATTTTATTGTTTTCCTTGTAGAACAGAGCATACTGTGAGTACACGCAGTAAAGCAGCTCTTGTTGACTATGGAAGCCAGGTTAACCTCTTCCCACAGCTGGAGATGATGATGACATCATCCTCTCTCCTGTCAGACCTCTCCAAGTCTGGATGAGACAGGAGTGAATTTGTGTGTGTGTGTGTTAGGCTAGGACTCTGGCTTCAAAGAAATCAGAAGGTAATTTTACTAAATTTACAGGCACTTCATGCAGGCATCTCAATCCTCCCGTTATGACAAACACTCTACATTCAATGATGGATAATGACCCAAGCATCAAACGGTTCATCTCTGCCTTGGAGCTCTAATCTCAATGAGACCCTGATGGTCAAGTCAACAGGCCCTCTGAGTAACTGCCATTGCCATGGGAACGGTTTATGACATGAAAAACAAGGGAAACATTCCGCTGTAATGTAATGTAAGTGTGTGTGTGTGTGTGTGTGTGTGTGTGTGTGTGTGTGTGTGTGCCTTGTAGCTAGTAATCACTAGCCAGGCAGTCCACTGCTCAGGGAAAGCCCTGAGCTGGGTTGTAAAACACCCCCCCCCACGTCCCCTGGCTAACTGGAGGCCCCTGTGTGGGTGGGAGACAGAGGTAACTAACGAAGAGTGTGTGCCTTTGTGTGTTGTGTGTGTGTGTGTAACTCCTGAGGAAGTCCACAGGGAAATGCTACAACCTTTGAAAAAGTAAAGTAAGACACTGACCTGTCCCCACATACACAAAAGACACACAAAAAAAACACACACACACACACCTTGAAAAGGTACAAAGTGTTTCTTCTTAATTCACATAACCCGTTCCTAACACATACAGACACACAGACAGAGCTTTCATACCACACTCGCAAACGCAAGCACAATTTCTCCCACTTTGAGATTGCGGTTTGGCAGCCAGCTATCACGTTACAAATCCCAGGCCGGAGGAGTAACCATGGCAACCCCTTCCAAAATACCCCTGCCGCACATGAAGTGCGGTCGTTTGCACCCCTCACTCTCCTCTGCCGGTTCCCGTCTTCACGCTACCAATGGAGTGGAACTCCTGACGCAGACAGGGATACCTTCTCTGACGCACCTCGGAATCACCAGGGGCCCTGAGCCGCCCATATTTCTCCATCCCCCTCTGTCCCCCCACAGCTCACTGCTTTCCTTCCACCCTCCTTCCCAAGGGGCTTTCCTTTTTCCCCTAGCTTTTAATGACACAACTCTAATAAACAGCGTTAATGGGTCCTCCACACTGTAGGCTAGGCTAACCTAGGCGCCTCTCTCCTCCTCCCTCCCTCTACGTCTCCTTACCGGTTTCTCCTCCAGAGGTAGAGGGGGCTCCTCGTGGCCCTTCAGGCGCAGCATAGAGGGGGCTCCTGCCTTCTCTTCGCAGCTCGTCCCTCAGTATCTCTCAAACTTCAAGACTCTCCTTCAGTTCCTCCATGAACTTACAAATTCCTAGACTTAAAGGGAGCCCCCCAAACAGTCCATGCAGACTGAACACATTTCCTCCCCCAATAAAAAGTTAAATCGATTATTAAGTCAATGATACGACAGTGTTGGCTCTATGATCATCCTCGACAAGGGGGCAGGAGGGCATGGGGCACTTAAGGCCCTGAAGCTGCAAGTTTGTAAGTGAATAGTATGTGTTTGTGTGGAGGGAGCGTGGGGTGTCCTGGGACAGCTGGAGGCTGGAATGCTGCAGCAGCAGATTGTCAGATAAGCAGCTGTGTGTGTTAGGGGGAAAGGAGAGCCAGGCACGCTAACCACTACCGCAACTAGCCGCTGGAAAACACTCCCGCTGCTTCACGTCGATGGGAAGACTGTCTACATCGTGAGCTGAAATTGCTAATCGCCACTAACCGCCACTTAGTCTCCAAAACAGGATCAATTTGAGTTTATGCTTCCTAAAACAAAAACCATTTCTGTGAATTCCACACACCATAACCAAAATTTAATTTGAAAAGACTGTCAAATGGTTACAATGACAACTAGGATGGAAATAACTCTAAGGGTTATAGTGGGAATAACTTAAATACAATGTCAAAGATATTCACTTTAGGACAAAAATGTTGATAAAACCTCAGTTATTCCGGTAGGTTTACAAACTGACAATTCCAACTAATAGCTTAAGAGCGGTCAATTTACTGCAGCTTTAACAGCCATCAAATTAACTGAGTGAATAACTGTTTGGTTCAAACTTACTACAATAATAGCAATACAATAATATTTTGCAATCCTTTATGTGTGTGAGTGTTGTAACTTGCCTGGCATGTGGATGGATAAGCAGGATTTCAAATGATGCCAAAACGTTTGTTTTTGTCACCTGAATCCATCGTCCAGCACGGATTCAAAAGGACTACAGCTACATGTAACTTTATACAGTCATCTTTCATGACTACAAACAATGAATGTTACATTATTCAAACTCCATAGAAACCTTTTATTTCATGGTATATTTTCAATTTGAGGCTGCAGTAAGTCATCTTGTACTGTGTATACTACATAAACGTGTTTCATGTCAAATTTTAACACAATATGGCTTACGTGTAAATATATTGGATAGCTGACGGAAACTGACATGACCCTTTTTTCATTAAGTTATTGAATTACCTATTTATATACTTAACAGTGTTTATGCGAAGGCGTAAACGGCAGAAGTTAAAAGCTTAGCATACTGAGACTTTGTGTGTGTGTATGGTGTGTGTGTGTGTGTATGTAATGTGTGTGTGTACCATTTGCTCGATTTACTCACAACAGCTGCAGTACAACTTTAGAATTTTAATTTGGATGAAATGTTTGTGGCTTGGTATTGCATACCATGAATAAAGGGTTTTCACCACTGCCTTAACGCCCACTCCCTCAATAGTTTGGATGGCCTCCATGTCTTTACATAGATGTACAGTCATGGTGTGTGTTTACGTTCTTCCATCACCAGCTCTGCTTGTCATAGGGTCAGCGACTCAGGCAATCACGTCTGCACTGTGTGATTTCTGTATTGTCAAACACTGCTTACATTCAGTACACTTTATGTGATGCGACAATCGATGAGAGACAAAGACAAATTACAGTTGTTACATACTGTCCTTGTAGAGATAAATTATTTATATATATATATATATATATATATATATATATATATATATATATATATATATATATATATATATATATATATATATAAATATGTGTGTGTGTGCATATATATATATATATATAAATATAAAATATCATATTATATAATTGTATAGTATATTGTATAGGGAGCTAAAATCTCTTCAGGATTTCTGTGTATCTCAATAAGTAAGACATGTAAGAATAATCATCTTACAGGTTAAATACGAGCTCTGTATCGGAAAAATTGCTTGTATCAGTCTAAATAGTAAATCTTAGGTTTTTTGCTTGATCTGAAACTGTCCTGTACTTCACATAAAAAACATTTCTCCTTTCATGATGATGTACCATGTGATCAGATATTACAGTAAGTGGATCCATTCTTACTACTGACATACTGGCAGATCCTAGACTTCAAAACACAAGGGGATCCTACCAACTCAATTACACCAACCATAATTCGGACCTGGCCCTCATTCGGGTCATGGGTCGGGTCTCAGTTACTTTGAAGATTAGATCTGTCAAGACCGATATCTACTCAGAAAATAATTATTGTCCAGTACTACCTTCACGATCAGTAGCTCTATGAGAAACAATTGAGAAGTTCTGTACATGTAATAGCTCTATGTGTGTGCTTGTGCAAAGCAATGAGGACACTCACCAAACTGTATCCTTGTGCGAACCGCTCCTACAGGGACATCATAGATCTTCTCCAGGTAGTTCTTTACATCGCACTTTGTCATTCTGTCCAGACATTGTCCAGAGGAGACAAAGAAGAGAAAAACATAGAGATAGGGAGGGAAAAAGAGAGATAAGAGTACAGAGGTTATTCATGGCCTCCAGCAACAGTGTTCACATTTGGTAAGGAGTGGTTTGACGTTGCAGTCCATCGTTTGCAGGCTTACATGTTGGATTAGTGTCCATCAAATAACATCACATGGACATAGAAATGATAAAGCTTATGTCCATACTGCATTCCCATAAACTCTGCTGTTATATTACCTACTGTAACTGACAGGACACTCCCCTATAAACCCATATTCAGCTTTTATTCTCTGGACCATAAAGTGGAGAGAAGAGAAATGTGAGTGTCAGTGTTCATCCAATTAGCTGTCTGCGTGTATTGATCGCGCCCAGTGAAACTCTACACAGGAAGTGGGCCTGGCACCAACTGATCCGGTGGGCCAGCCCCGTTAAAGGTAGCCCAGTGGGCAGCATTTGGAAGGGATCACTCCGACCAGAGGAAGAAAGGCTTTTAACTGCTAATCAATCTAGCCAATTGGATTAGACTGGTAGAGAGCTCTTCCCAAATGCGTCTGACAAAGTGCTTAATAGTGACGCTGTGGTTTGACATGAGTGCCTCGGATATGGCGCCTTCTATCACCTCATATGTTTCTTTGATAGAACAGCATAATGCAATATTCCCTGTTTTTCTGCAGTAAACAGAGCAATACCTTGAGCTGTTGCAACAATATTAGGTGAGGCAAAACATCTGCATGAGAAAATCCCATCTGTGAAGACAAAGACTCTTTGTACCTAAGAATGATGTAATATATGTTTCCATGCTGTACAAACAATTGCCTTTTCCTCTATAATATGCCAGATTTTGGCAAAGCCGGCACTGATGTAGACCTAGAACGCTTCCATTTGACCTGCTAAGTTCTGTTTATTCGAGAGAGGGAAGCTTACATTTACGATACTTGAGTAACTATTTCCACATTTGATTCCACCATTACAGAAGGCAGGTTGGTTTGATGTGGTGACTCTTGAGAATGATAGGGTTTTTTAACCAAACGCCAACATCAGGCAGCTGCCTTTGAGAGACTCTCACTCTCTCTTACAGAACCAGCACTGGTACAGGACCACTGGGGGGTTAGGGTGGAGGAGTTTCTGCATCATTGTGTGAAGAAAGGTGAAAACAGAACTTGCTAAGGCCCTTTTAGGCCTATTTTTCACCTTCACTGGGTCGAGAAAAGAGATATGCTTTTCCTAAGATCTGGCATTCTTTCTGCTCCATTTGCATCCACCTCCCCCAATAACCTCTGTCTCACAGTGTGTGTGTGCCAGCGGGCAGTGAAGCAGAGCGGAGTGACCGGGGGTACTTCAGATCAAGAGACGAAGAAAGAGAGAGTGATTGCACTGAGAGACGGTTTTCCTAGAAAGCAGGGGCAGGAAACTGGAAAAGAGGAAAGTGGCTTGGGGACTGCACAGTCTCCTCTGGGTCATTAGCAGGGTGAACACTGATCCTGATTAATGAGGTGAAGATTTCTCCATCTAAATCCTTCTGCTTTTACCACTCCAATTATCCAGCCACCGCAGAGAGATACATACAGTATATCAAGTCTGTTACTCTGCACAAGATACATATACAAATTTGCTCAATGAATGGATGCTAGTTACAGATGAAAAAGCAAATACATGACACAAAGATGACGCAATACGCATTAACCTTAAGAAAAATCATTGATCAATATCAGTAATAAGTCTAATGAAACAAAAAGATTTTTTTAAAAAGAATGTATGTATATATGTATATATGTATCTATCTCTCTCTCTCTCTCTCTCTCTATATATATATATATATATATATATATATATATACTGTATATATTTATAGATTTACTATGAATGCACACACAGTTATACATACACAGACACACACACATATACAGAACACTAGATTCACAGAGGTTACATTAGATGGCTGTTTTTTCTCTGACCTGAGTCAATACAAGACTTCCATTTCAGCTACAAACTGGAGCCGTCTGAGATAGAGCCTTGGGCTGAGAGCTGAGGAGAAAATGTCAAGTTAAGCGTGTACATAAACAAGGCTAAACTTAGACAAAGGGCGTGGTGTCTCCAATAGTGATGCAGGCAGCATCTGATCATCATCCCAGTATAAACACCCATCTGACTCCACAAGCTAACCTTTCACACTTCTGCCTCACAGGAAAAATGAAAATCTGTCTTCAGTAACTGCCAAGGCTAAGGGCATCGTTCCTCAGCAACTGGTATATATTTATACGCAAACACACATGCTACAAAGATTCCTCACCCAAGACGATGAAAGAACTCCAAACACAAAACCTAGAAGGGCATCAGATGACGCAGACGATGGATTAGGTTCAATTATGGTCCGTTGTTGCTGAGCAGGTTTAAAGCAGGCACACTGGCATCATTGTCAGAAAACAATTAAAAAAAAGTTAGATTGTTTTGCATTGCTCTAGGGGAGGTGAAGAAAGGAGACATAAGACGTAAATCTGGTATCAAGTGGTGCTTAAACAAACAGGTCTCTGAAGGGATGCAGGCACAGATAAAGAAATAGGGTAAACATGATGCCTTTGTTTTGCCCCGCTCTGACATAGTTTTTTGAGTGTGACAATATAGCAGATTTGTCAATCTGCAGATTAACCCGCACACCTCTGTCAGCTGCTCTCACATGTAATCCCCTCCTCTGCAATCCATCTACATGCTCCTGTTTATTTCCTATTCTCAAATGTGGGCTAACTCACACTGAGCCAGGGAGATTGAGAGTATCAGTTCCACAAGTTTAAGGCAGTCCATTTACACCTGTGCCCCAAAAGCATATGAGAGAAGTAGGTGAAAGGGCAACACTGGAAAAGTGCAAGACAGGACAGAGGCAGCTTTGACGGTCTTTGACAATGAGAATAATGAATGTATTCTGAAAGCTCAAAGATTACTGCATGCCACATGTCTATTAATGTGCCGGTGCTAAAAGGACATCTGCCAGGTGAATGGGTGTTGCCTCTGCTTATACAGACCCTCACTCAAATTACTTTTACAGACTTGTCATTTGTGTTTTCACTCATTTATCTCCCTACCAAAATAATACTTATAAGAAGACAGAAGATAATGGAGGGTTGAGAATAAATACATTTTCTTGCAGTAAGGCATATAATTACAGATTAATAATCAAAGTACTAGCTATCAGCAAACTTGAAGAGTATGTCACTCTACAATTACTACTATACTGTTTTGACTCGAAACATCACCTAATGGAGAGTGTAATTCAGAGGGCATAGCCTTCAGTGGGATGGATCATTTTAAATGGAAAAATCAAGACATCAATAAAATCTCTATGTACGCAGACGACTTAGCAATATATATGGCAGCTACTACAACTGATTAAATTGTTGATGCTTAGAAAGGGAAATGCAGTTGGTGGTGGAATAGGTGGCACATTGTAAAATAATCTGAAATGTATCTAAAACTACATTTGGTTTAGTTTAATAACAGACTCTGAAGAGATACCCTATTTCAGCAATGGTACTGTTAAACAAATTAAATCTTAAAGGGTACGAACCTGGACAGGAAACCATTTTGACCTCAACGGGTTAATAAAATTTGTAAAATGAGATGAGGTCTGTCAATCGTTGCCTTTTATGACAAGTTATTTATGAAAGTGTACTCAACTATGACTATATTCTACACCAACGCACATTATCCACAAAAATAGCAAAGCAAGGTTCAAAGTTTCACTCAACAACAACATCCCCTGAGGTATCATTTTTCTTCAATTTGATAACATAATCAAATGTGCATATATAAACACGTTAGTGCTATTACTGTATTCAGTGTATTGCTGCCATCTGCAGGTCTGACCAATACTGACCCATTTTCACAGAGTTAATAGACACAGATATAGACTCTTATCAGGTTAACAACAAACAGACGGTTTAGTGGTGGGAAAGTGGGCAATTGAATAAATGTTTTGTAAAAACTATGTTTAGTTTCATCATCGGGTAGGATTAGTGGTCATCATGGTGAATCATGTTTCAAAAATGGCATGAGTACTCCACTGTATAAACTAAATGCCGTGCCACAGTCCTTCTAAATTAGTTATCGCTATAACAACATTTGATCCAAAGAATGGGGGTGTTGCTGTTGTCATGTCCTTCTTGTTTTAAGATGAACAGTACTTTGTATAGGAATGATTCAGTGACCATCATGCTTCTTGTGGTTACCATGAATCCTCCTTGGAAAGGTTGCTTGTTTTAGCAACTTGACTTGGCAAACCACTGGAAGCCTTTTAATGTGGCTCCTTGTTTGATAGAAACTGGGCTGCATCTACATTTGGGTTTTTTATGGTTACTTTTTTTGGTTGGCAGATCAACTTTTAAGTATTACAAGGGAATGGAAAAGGAGAGGATGCAGCCACACATAGAAGTAATGCAGAGTTGCAAGCAACAGGCGCTTATTGCAGCCGGGAGGAACCTCAATCCTTCAACACATCATCAACTATCTGGCCTCTTTTTCCTGTGTGTAAGTTGCCTTATGTTGCCCTAAAGAAACATTTATAAAAATGGTGACTGCCAAACCTCGTTTACACAGATGTTAATTTGTTAATTTGCTGACAGAATTCAGAGAAAAAATTTGTCTGAAATGCCCTTGTATCAGCTAATACTGCAAAATTATGTAATAGTACAAGTGGAAAATATCATGATGACATATACCAAACACCGGAAAAATGCATTAGTAAAAAGACAAACAGCATACACAGACAGACATTTACCATCACTGACAGAGATGGGACAAACTACAAACTGGTCTGTGTTCTAATAAGCCCCTCTGACTTTATTTTATGTGTAACCTTTATTAACACACTGTCGGGTAAACATCCAGGGTACACCAAACAGTTCATACACACACACACACACACACACAACATCAAAGTACATTGTGTCAGAGCAGCTTAGTGGTGAGAATGAAACAGGAGAGTTGTTTTCTGCGCAGATGAAAGGCAAAAGAAAGCCGCTCCTCATTGTAAGTCTGCCCCATTGTCAGGTCTGAGTCGAGATACGCACACTCACTACTTTAACCCTCCCATCTACACAGACAATACATGTACAGAAGTTGCTCAACACTAAGTATCAAGATCATAATAGCAGACTTTGTTTAGAGGGAAAGCCAATGAGGAACCTGAGACTTAGGGAGAGAAGAGATAGTTGAGAAGTTGAGAGTATAAGAGCAGCGTGTGAAGAATTAGATTTATTGTTCAGGTTTTGGTATGACAATAGAACAGAAATAGATCAAAGAACAGGTCACCAGGAGTCACAAAATCCCTCAAAGAGAGACAGGTCAGTAAAGACTCGACAGTTAGTTACACTCCTCTTCCGGCTCGCTAAATGACTTCCTGTGACATAAACTGGGGTTAATTAACGTGTAAAGTTTTCCATGTTTACAAAGCGGAACAGGCGAACAGATGAGTGATTTCCATGGTGATCATAACATTGTTTGATCCAACAGGTAGTGAACAGTTGTCAGGCTGGAAAGACAACATGAGCCAGGGTCAGTTCGCTCAAGTTTGATTACAGTGAGAAACCACAGCATGGTCTGGTTTCATAGTTATTAGACAGCACCGTAGCATGAAATGTGACTGAGTAGAAGACTGAACACAATGTCCACAGTTGTGTTCTTTTCTTTGAGCGTGTGTGTGTGTGTCAACGCTGGCCTCTTGCCATGCCAGGTGAGGCTCAAGAGGTGTGTGTGTGTGGGTGTAAACCCAGAAATTTGATGATGTTCCTTCTAGAGCAGAGAGGAAATACTAACATAGCACAAAAGGTTTGAGAACAATCAAAAAGACAAACAAATACTTCCCTCCAGCAGGTAGAAAGAGAATTACAAGAGAACACAGGCCAGGTGCCTCAAACAACAAGTGCCAAAGAGGGATTGGTTTTGGACGCATTGCAAAGCGTTTAAGAAAAGCACAATAAACAGCAGAGTCCAGGGTGGGACAGAGGGAGAGGACAGAGAAAGACATGCGCAGATGATAGCAAGTGAGTGATACTACAAGCAAGCCAGAAAACTAGAAAAAAAAGGCAAGAAAAAAAAAGGCAAGAGAGAAGAAGACAGACGGGTACCTTACTCCCAGGTGTCATTGAGACAAAGGCCACCTTGTGTTATTGCCCTGAGAACGCCAACATTGCCACTTTTCATTTACAGCTGCTCGGCACTACAATTTACCCACGCCAACACCGCCTACCCTCGAGAGTCATAACTACAACAGCTTTCACTGCCGTAATGACTCAGACTAATCAATAAGCTGGGAGTGGGAGTGAAATTTTGTTTGGTGTCACTGTCTCTCTGTGTGTGTCCATTTACTATACCATGTGTATGAAATGTAAAAAATAACAGTATTTCAAGCACATACTGAGGCCCCAGCAGCATATCAATCAGCCGTGCACCTCTCCCAGGCATCAAAGACTGCAAGAAAAAAAAAAACAACCTTACACACCCTTATAAACACACACGCACCCTGCACTTACCCACTTTTGTGCATATATACTCAAAGACACACACCATTCTCACAAACTGACTCACCCACCCTGACAAGCGTGCACACAGACACACACACAATTACATAAGCACCCTAGGAGTTTGGCAGAGAAGAGGCAAGAATCAGAGTGGGAGGCCAGGCACCTGGATGAACAGATTATGGTCTAAACCCCACCAGAGACACATAGATGATCTGCCTCAAACTTCAATTTTTCTCCCAAGTGTGGGCTCTGGCCTGCTCGTCGCTGGAGGAGCACTGCTAACCTCACTGACCTTGGCTCACGAAGGTAGTCAAAATCAGCCCATCACTACTAAGTGCTGACTGGTACGGACCTCCTGTTGCGTTTTATGACAAAATACGTATTGTCCAAACCCACTAAATTAACTAGTCGCAAAACAAAAACAACAGAGCAAAAGTAGGAGGCATTAAAGTAGTGTTATATATAGTATGTTGCATTGGATGCAAGTTTTGGAGGATGGTCAAGAGCAGTTTGCTCTTATTTTCAGTGCAGATTAATATTGGCTCCTCCAGGTAACTGATGTTTGACGTCTCACTGTCTGCAGCACAGCCCAAACCTCAGCTGTGGTGCCAAACTGAAGAAGTTTGACCTCACCTCCCAGCCCCACTGCCCATGTGAGCCTTTTGCAAGTCATCATTGCAACTGAGCACATTCAAAACAGCCACACAGTAGTAAGAACTGTCTGTACTGTAGAGAACTGACACCTCCGATTTCTGTTTTTGAGGCTGTCACACCACCTGGTGGCCATGATGCACAACTCCAGCGGCATACTTCTGTTCCTAAAACACTGCTACAGTGCCAATAAAAACAAATTATCGCAGCCTAAAACGTGAAACATGTGTTTGTTATATAACAGGTCTAAATGACATTAAACATCCAATAACGTATAACAAATGTAACAACCTAAAATAACTTTGAAGCCAAATAAAATAACTGATTTTGGAGTCTCATGATAGTAAAAAATTACAGGCCATCAGCTTGTTATATTTTTATTCTTTAGATGCATTGTAAATTATGACATAAAGAGTTGATATAGTTAAGATGTTTTTTCATCCTCAGGTCCAGGTTCACATCCCTGTGTTAAGTATCATCCAGCTTGCTGAAAATATGGGTTGCTGAATCCATACCAGCTCTATAAAGCCTGTACATTAATAAGAGGACTTCTAAGGAGAAAAATATGTGCAAGTGAGGTGTTTGGCACATTTGATGATCATTTGGCACAATTTATTGTCTTGAAATTCACCTTTTGAACAATTCATAGGCTTCAAACTACAAGGAGCTGCAACTGTGGGCAGAAGCAGTTTCTGAAGAAAAGATGTAATGTTCTACATAAAGTATGGCTTTATGGAGTCTGGAGAAAGATACTGTAACTAAGAAACTATAAGAGAAATTCCCTGTGATTGGGATTATGCAATCAGGTCAGGCTGTAATAGAATAATAATTAATAACTATGGACATCATCAATAGATAGTAGGCGTGGTCTATTAGTGTGTTAGAAATGTACTGAATTCAGTCTTTCAGATGATGAGATTATTTTTTGGCCCCTACAATGGCCCCTACAGAAGAAAATCAGTATCTAAACATGTCATACTTACTTAGAGAAAAATAAACATTTCTCAAGTTCTGTTCAAAACATTACTGATCCCTGAAGAGGTGTCCTCAGCATACACTATTTCATGATTTACTTTTTTAAAAAAAAGAGAGAAAAACTGCACAATTTCAGAACAGTTTCATTCTGCACAGACTCATCAGAAACATTTATGTAAAAAAAAAAAAAAAAAAAAACACTAGCTCTTTGTTAGTGACATTTATGTGTAGTACAATCCTCTTACCTCAGGATGGTGTAATAATCTAGAGAAATGGGTGTATGAACATGCATATTGCCTATATAACATAAAATTTTATTTCCAAAAGCTATTACAAAAAAATGGGGTTAAAATGACTCAAACTCATCATTCAGCAACTAATCCTCACCCCATCCACTCCATTTATGTGTGGTGAACAACATAAGAGACACTGACTATTTCCCCCCAAGGTATTATTACAAGGTGCACTACCAAATATTGGTAGCACTGAAGTAATTATTTGATTGATTGAGTCAATTCAGAAACAACAGAATTCACAACTATCTAAATAACCCAATTTAAGTTATTCCACTATTTTTTTTTATCTTATAGTGAAAACCATTAATCAGTTAATGAAAAAGTAGGAAGTTTTATCTGTAACCTGTAAGCTTCTAAAAGCAATACATTTAATGACAAGCACTGCCAAAAAAAAGTTACCAGTGGTATTAGCACTATTGTCTAACGTTACTTCTAAACACAAATATAGGACTGCTTTTAAATAAGATACTACAGAGCCTGACAGCTAATAATATGACATTACATAAGCAAAGACTTACTCCATAGGGATGCGAAACTGGACAGTGTCTGGAGGCTGCTCTTTTCCCGGCTTCACCAGAGTCAGGAACCAGTTGGGTCTGAAGAGTCTCAGCTGCGGGTTGCCCAGCTGGTAGAGCGGGTATCTGAGAGGAGAGGCAGACTCTTATCATCCACAGCTTCATTCCCAGACATCCTGTAGACTGTCCTTCAATCACATTAACAACTGGGAAGACTTAGGGTTGGTTACAGCGTTGGTTACACAACATCGAAACGCTGAGGATAAAGTGTTATGAAAAGTGGCATTTCTTTTGAATTAATGTGATGTTGGGATCAAGCATTGATGGATTGGCTCAAGAAAAACGAAATTAATGCCCAGATTGTAGTATCCAGACACAGATGAGCTGCCTCACAATGACCTGGGTGTCATAGTAACGACTCCAGCTGTCATAGTAACGACTCCAGATGCAGTTTGTTTTTAGCATATCTGGCTAATGTTAGCTACGTAACAGTCGGGTTATGTCGTTTAAGATAAACAGTGAGCTCATGAACCCTCGATTAAAGCGCACTGACGGTGTGTTAAATGAATACAAAGAACTTGTCCCAACAACTACATCCAGACATGCAGGGCAGCTGGGAGGCTGACACATGCTAACGTTAGCTTATCTGTTAGCTTACCAAACTGCCAGAGTCACACAAACAAAGATTTAATCTATCTGAGGC
Organism: Scortum barcoo; assembly: GCA_023238725.1. Taxonomy (NCBI): domain Eukaryota; kingdom Metazoa; phylum Chordata; class Actinopteri; order Centrarchiformes; family Terapontidae; genus Scortum; species Scortum barcoo. Next base: position 19,663,759 of record CM041536.1, on the reverse strand, counting down.
GCCTTTTAGCGTGTTTATAAATGTGTAAATGAAAAAGGGCGAGGTGTAAACTCACAGTAGTCTTGTCACTGGCATTGCTGGAGCAGTTTGCTATGAGACATTAGCTAAAAGCTAATTGTTTTGTAGTCTGTTCAAGGTTGTCAAACGCTGCACGTGTATGGATGTACTTCCGGGACACTTGAGTGGCGCATGCGCACTGGCTGTGGTCCATGCCCTTGAAATAGCTGTAAAGGTCTAAGGCAGTGGATGAATTAATGCTCTGTAACTCTAAAATACGGACTCACAGTGCACTGTAGCTATTTAGAGTTTAAAGTCTTAGCTTGGACGAAAATCCTTATACCTGGGCAGGTTTTCACTCTGTTTTCTTTGTAAGATATTAAATAGTCTATGAAATCTCAAGGAGCCTGTAAGATGTCAAACTACATTTCAGATGCCTGACAATGGCTTAAAATGTACTATCAGTTTGTAGCAATAACACCCCAGAGAGGTGTTTTCTTGTTAAAGACTCTGTATGAGGCTGTGCAGACAACTATATCCTGGAGAACTGAAGTAAATCTGCTGTTTCCATAATTTATTAAGTCATCCACATTTAGTCAAAATCTGTCAAAGTATTCTGATGTAAGTGTTTGGTGGATGCATACAGATCACATCTGTTTTATATAAAAAAACTTTAAATGTTATGTCTCCCTGCAATTTGCAAATCTTGCAATCTGAGATAAGTGCATGTGTGAAAAAAATAACAAATTCAAACATGTACACGGTCCATGGATATTCAGTGGTCTAGATGGAGAGGTGCAAATCCATAAATAGCATTTAGATAGTGAAAATTAAACAATAACAGTGCATTATTATGCAAAATAGTAATTTGACACTTGTCTATTATCAATCAGAAAGTAAGTAAAATCCCCTGAGTGCTATAATACCATAAAACATGCAGACCAGTTAATGTCCTCCTTAGATAACAATACTCTTTTTAAGAATGGTTTTCCATTTTGGGAGTCATCGCTGCGAGTATTTTCTCAGGGCACATTTCACGAGACAGCAGCAGAGGGAGACCTCGACCCATGTCTCCTTTAGGATTGGCACCCCAGCCTCTGATCTCACACCCACTATGAGCCTGCAGTGGGGGTACGAGTGATTGAAGGCCCCCTGAGTGGAACATGAGTCCCTGGCTCAGCTGGTTCAGACCTGGCAGGAAATGGACCACAGTGACAGCCCACACTATGCTAGGGAGGGAAGTTTCCATCAGTTAAGATGCCTTGTGTGTGTGTGTGGGGGGGGGGGTGATTATTATGAAGTTGTAATGTTTACCATCTGGCACAGGTAGTAATGACTGTATCTGTCAGAATGTCCTGTCACCCCTGCAGTTGTCCAGTTTTGTGCCTCAAGAAAAAGAATAGTTCACTGCCATCAGTTCATTGGTTGTTTACTTGTTTGTTGCTTTGGAACGGATTCATTTGACAGCTGATACGAGTGCGTACTGGAGATTCATAAAGGTGGAGAGGCGGGCGGAGGTGGGGCAGTTTCGTTCAAAGCATACTTCAATGTGTGCCAGCCACTGCACAGCACGTCAGATATTCAAACATTAGATTGTTCAAAAGGTAAATTAATTCTAAAATCCACGATTCAACATTCGTAGAGTGTGTTTTATTAGAGTGCAGACCGTGATGTGCAAGCTGTTCCAGTAATATTATCATTTATGTAGTGGTTTGTGACTTGATGGTTGCCAGTTCAAATCTCCAAATCAACCAGAAATATCCTTTCCCTTTCTTTCATAATTATTGCAGCATCCGAATGTGCATACTTAGACCAGAGACAGTGTGGAGCAGTAACATGAAAAGTAGTGCCTGTTCAGTCAGCCTAAACAAATACACACATCTGTAAGTGTGAAGGATCTTTTGTGGAAATTTAAACTGATAAATCATTGAAAGTGTAAAGAAATACAGTTGATAAATGATGAATTTACAACAAGGCTGGATTATCAGACAGATTCTCAGGGGCTACACGTGCCACAGGTTTACCGTATGGCAATAAATGTGTGATGATATTAATAACTGATCATTATCAATAATATGATAATTATTATCATTTAACACTGGACGTTCCATAGGTGGCCCAATACCTGGTTTATCTGGCTCTGACTGTGTGTGTGTCTATGTGTGTGTGATGACATGATTTGTGAAAAGGTGCCTTTTATCTATACATTAAAAGATATACTTGCAAACTGCCACATTATTTTACTCCCTTGTTTGTAACACATAGGAAAATGATGATGATGATGTGTTATTATTTCAGTGTATGATGGATTATATGTCACTTATATACTGTGCAGAAAGGCATTTGTTTGTGTGTTATGTGAGTAAGGTTGATTTCCGCGTTCTTATGACACTTATTTCTACTTTGGCCACAGACCTGCAGACCGCTCTGGTTCAGTAGCAGTAGCTGTACTCATTACCTCAGTCAGGGTGCCAATGTTTAGCAAGGCTCCAGCCCAGTGCAGACTAGGCCAGGTCTAAGGGGAGTGGAGGGGGCCAGCAACATGAACCGGTGCAACCTTCAGCCAAAGGTCCAGTCTCACACTGTTCTCCAACTCTGCCATTTATAGATGCGATTCAAGCCTGTTTATTAATGCACACACTTGGGCTCTTTGATGGAAAATAAAAGTGAACTACATCATCTAATTTCACTGGTTGCCATAAGAATACAAACCTGATTGGCGTTTATTGCCTTTCAAATGACCGGGGCAAAAGCCCGTGAGAGCTCTGTTGCTCTCATTACTTTTTACTTTTGCTGTCTGTGAAAATGATTGTTGCAATTTTTGTACTATTTTTGTGCTTTTAGTTCAGTTTTGCAGAAGTCATATTCTGGTTAATAGCTTGGCAATTTAACTGCTTGGCCTTTATAGCTATAGTGACATGCACTCACGTACACATACAAGCACACACACGCACACAAAAAGGCGCCTCTCACATGTATTTATTCATGCACACACATAAATTACACCTGTACTCAGTTGGACATTGGATGAATTCCATCAGCAATTCATTACTATTTATTTAATGCAAACAATCAGCAATACCCAAGGTGTATTTCCAACTAAAGGAGACTTAATTCACACGTGCGTGTGTGTGTGTGTGTGTGAGAGAGAGAGAGAGAGAGAGAGAGAGAGAGAGAGTTGGAGGGGATTGGAATGAAGGTTCAGGTCTGGGGCAGTGGAAAGTGGCTGTTTGTGTCACAGTACAAAAAGGGAGAAAGTGAGGGAGGAGGAGGGAGCGCTCAAACAGCAGAGGTAGATAGACGGAAACAGTTCGGTCTACAGCGGGATTGTCCCGCCAAGAGCGGACGCTGGGGCCGCATGGAAACTTTTCCCCTCCGACTCACAGGCAGTCAGAGGAGAAGTTGTCGGTATTGAGTATCCTTCAGAAGAAAAAAGGGAAACGGTAAATTGAAGATCCAGACGTGAAGATGGAAAAGTTTGTCAGTTGAAGTGAATAGTTTTGCATGTAGCAGGACTTGCTGTCTTTGTATTTCCCTCCAAAGCCACTGAAGCCACTTCATCCTCCCATGAAGATTGGACCATCCTGATGCTTTGAATCATTTCCACAAATAGTGGCTTGGTCTAAAATATGTGATAATGATAACTTGAGTTTTTATGCAGCTGAGGAGCAGGTACAGAAACATGACCGAAGGCAAAGAGAGCCATTAGTGAGAGCACTTTGAGTGCAGATCCGGTTCAACAGTGGCCTGTTAACTCCTGCTGTCACAGACGAGGCTTATACAGCAGACTTGGGCTACAGTATGTTATCTGTGTTATGCACCACAGTCAGGGACAAGGCAGAACTGTGTCGGGGGAGCCGATTATCATTTTTGGCAGCAGTTGTTTATAAAACCATTCTCATCCCCCGTTGACAATCTGTAGCAGATGTTTCATAGATACAACACTTTGGGTCTCAGTGGCTTGTTATCTATCAGGGTCAGTGAACAAGTCAGTTGATTTTTACTTGCAGTTTAGCAGTGAGTTTGTCTGACAGTCTGTCAGTCAGAGACTGTGCAGAGGATGTGCACGACTGTGGTCCAGAATGAAATATCTCAATAATGTATCAGATGCCATGAATTTTGGTGCAGACATCCCGGTGCCCGAAAGATGAATCTATCCGGCTTTTTAAATGACATTTATCCAGAGCACGTTAAACTAACATGGTAAACACAACGGAAAGAGACTAAAAACTAAAACCAACCAAAATAGTATTAGTGCTCTGCAGTGTTGAGGCAAACATATAGTTGAATTAAGGAAGTTTTCATTTTGCAACAACTGCCACTCTGAACTTTTTCTAGCCTGAATGAAGCAGTGAGTCCACTTGACATAAAACATAAACCATTAACCCCTCCACCCCACACCAAATTAACCTCTTGCCCCTTTGCCATCAACACTAAATGAGTGGTCAGAGGTAGTGGCCAGTTCAGGTCAGATTCCTCTGTTTTTTCATGTCCCATGTTCACACTCTCAGAGGGAGTGGGTGCATGCCACGCAACAGTACTCTGCCTATTAATAGCCGCGAGGGATGGAGCTGGGGGCAATCTGGATGGCGTGTAAATTTAGACCCACCCCCCTGGATGTTCCGTTGATGTCATAAGCCTGACCTCTGACCCAGGAGCCTGGCTGCCACAAGGCCCATGTTGAATGTGAATTTCAGGGGTCCAAATGCAAGTACACAGATTCAGAACACTTATTCATGCACACGAATGCGCATGTAATATTCAACATCCCAAAACAGTTTGAGGCAAAGGGCTGTCGAAATATGTCCCCAAAGATGCTCTGTACATTCTATCACTGTGGGAAACACTGTAAGACTGCCATGTGATAACAGCTGACACTGAAGCTTCTTTGTCTTTTATTCCCAAACTAGTTGGGAGTGTTGAAAAGCACCATTTGTTTCCTGCAAGAAAAATGACAACACGATCCCCTGTCTCCTTCTGTCCTGGGAGTCTGGCACCGAGTCGTTTCAAAATTGCACCCAGTCCCACGGCAATTTTCACCAATTTTGAAATCAACCACAGCGGGTGATTAGGTAGAGTGCTCGCGCAGGTTCCCACAGCCTTATCCAGTGTCTCTGCCCCTGCCAGAGTTATGTGATGGATCGGGAAGGGGGCTGACATGCATAAACGGGGACGGGGGGCAACTGATCTTCAAGGTGTCACGGGGCAATGTCAGCCGACACACTTGGGATATCTTGTGCGCAGCACCGCTGAGGACCTTAACCTACAAACACAACAACATTGTTCAACCCATGATTCCTCTTGTCTTATTTTTGGGTCCGATAAAGTTGTTGTTGGATACCGATAGAGCCATGACCATGTTACAGTAGTAGCCGTGTTGAAATAAAAGGATAGTGACACTGAATTAAAACGAGTCAACATGATATGTATACAGTTTAGGTTTCAGAAAGATACGACAAAGGACATACTTCTGGGGAGAGCTAAGAGTTGAGCCTTGCTTCGTGTTGTACATCCACATCCATGTGCACTGACGCTGCACACGCCTCTATTGTCAAACAGTGTGAGTCAAACAGTAGTCCAGCTATAGCTCAATGTCTATTGTCACATTGTAACTGCAGACACAATGGATAACTGACAGTCCCACAATGGATGATGACAGTCCCAAATGCCACCTTCGACCAATCACACCACCACCCGCTACCCTTGAGGCACTCATAAACAACATTCCTGCCCTCAAATGTCTCCTGCTCACAAGATAAACCACACTGCACATTAAACCTCGCACAACCCATAATGCATTTTGATTTGTCAGAACGCACCCCGAATCCGTATTGAGTATTGCTTCGCATTTGCTTTTCATTGCACATCGTTCTCCCAGAGCACAAGCAATGAAATGCCTCGAATGTGTCAGTAAAACTAATAATAAACCCAACACACAGTGTGCAAGCTAGAAAAACCTCTGCTGGTCATAAAAGTTTGGATGCTGTATATAGGTTAGGTCTTTGGCTAAAGTAGGGCTGCTCTGTCTTGCTTGCGACATGTTGATATTGCTGATATTTTTTTGTTAGTATTATTATTTAAGGCTAATAACAAATCCTAATAATTTGGATTTGAATATATATACATATTTATTCCAAACATCTGTCTCCTTTCAACTTCAGCACCTCTTTGATAGGAGTTTCTTCCACTAATGTTCTCAGTTCGGTTTCAGGTGTGTACTTTTTTTTTTTAGAAACCAGTGTCACCAGATTGTTAAAGGCAAAGCAAGGCAGATCACAAAAGAAGATGTCAGGAAATTGCACTGGTAGAATGATCAGGAGAAATCACCTGGATTTAAAAAAAAAAAGTGAATTCAGGGTTTCAGATTTTCAGATATTTTAAGAAAGTTGGACTTGAATGAGTGGATGTTTTGGAATATATTTACTATTTAGTGTTTTGCTTCATCTATTTTATTTATTGGTCTATTTCAGTATCAAATAAGATGTTTTGTTTCACATTTCACTTTTAGTTTTAATGTCCTAAACAAGGCTCTTCAGCAGAAAGACAGACTGTATGGTAATAAAAGATGACGAATATAATGCTTTATTGTGGGGATAATATTTGGTTATGGTGATAGACCATTGTACAGTACATTTAAGGTTGTAATGGAGTAAAAATAATCAGTAATGGCAAATATAATAGTTGGTCGTGGTGAGCTGCAGTACGGAGCGCTGGGATGCTTTGTGGGTGTCAGCTGGTTCATCTTCATAAACTGAGATAAACTGTCAGTACAAACTCTCCAAAGCCATTTTAACCTCTACTCGCTACTTAATCCCTGCATCCAGCTCACACCTTCAAAACCAACTCATCTCGCCGCGGGGAATCATCATTGATCGCAATCGAAAGCGCGTCCATGCTGCGACGGTCCACGCTTGCGATTTCGAAATCACTCTCGGACATCTTTAAAATGTGAAAAAACACCACGGGATCACATGCGGAGGAGGGAGGCATGGCGAGTCTCCCGGCCTCGCCGTGCCCAATTGACGCGCCTGACTGTCTACCAAACCACAGGATGACAAGTCTCCGCAGCCTTTACGCACGGAGAGCGCACGGAGAGTTTACGAGCACGTGTGGGGGGGGTCCCTCCCTTCGAGGCTGTCCGTGGCCTCCTCGCCCCGGCGTGCGGCTCCAAGACTCAGCCAAACCCTCCTGGTCCCCCATACCCCTCTCTCTACCTTTCCTCTGAAGAAACAACCCGGCGTTACGTCAGAAAAGTGCAGGGCAAGCAAGCGTCTTAGGAGCTATTCGTAGGCACTGCTGCCAAACCCGGCTTGGGGCTGCTCACGAGCTCTCTGCAGCCAATGCCATTTACAAATGCAACTCTTTTAAAACAGCACCAGTATGTGGTAAGTCCATTATTCATTCATACTGTTCTATTTCCTCGCTGGGATTTTTTTCTCCTCACAGCTCTCTTCACATGTCAGGTCTCTGTTGCTGGCACAATTGCGCAAAAAAAAAAAAAGAAATCCAAAACCCAACAACAACAGTGTTAAACAGTGTAAAGATAAAGAGTTAGGCTGTAGCCTCACTGGAAAAAAAAAGAAAAAAAACACCATGACATGATGAGGCAACAGAGATTTTTGACGCACAGAGATTTCTGCAGCATTTTTTTGTGTTTGATTCTTTGCTGATCTAAAAAAAAAAAAAAAGACAGAAAACGAAAAAAAAAAAAAAAACAATAATGCCCCACGCTCGAAATAGGAACCCTAGCCCCATCCCAGAGGTAACATGGGACACGGGGTTGAAGGAGATGAACGAGACCTGGAAAGGAGCTATTGCCTGCCTCGGGGTGGCCGTCTTCTTTGTCATGACCATCGGGATCATATACTGGCAAGTGGTGGACCAGCCCAACAAGAACTGGATCCTCAGGGGGACTTTTAGCGGACTGATCTGGGAGAGAAGGACCCACTCGCTGGTCATACAGACTCTGGCGGAGGACAAGACCTACGTGGAGATAGACGTGGGGAACGTGGGCAACCCCGACATCGAGGTCCCCTTCGTGAGGAACCTGTGCTGGCTCAACAAGACGGAGTTCTGCTATACATGGGACTCGGTGGCCGAGGTGAAGATCTCGCTGGAGGTGAACGAGGAGGCGGAGAGGGAGTGCTACAGTATGAGCTGGACGCCGGTGCACTGTCATGTGCAGCTCAAGGTAGGCTCCTGTGTGTGTGTGTGTGTGTGCGCGCAGGCAGTCCGCACAGAGTGTGGTGGAGATGCCATTTTACGCAAACTGTGATGTGCACAAAAAATAAAGAAGAAAAGAGGTTTTGCACTTTAATGCAGCTTAATCGGTGTTATATGGCATGTGATATTGGTGCACAGTGAAAAAAAAACATCATTTAAAAATAATTTATGTTTGACTCGGGGGGGGGGGTGGTCACTTTTAAAATGTGAAAACACACCAGCAAGCGTTTTGATCATACAAGTCAGTGACAAGACGTTTTTTTTTTTTTTTTTTTAACTGTGTTGCGATCTACATTCAATAACAAGAGACTGTGGTAAAAATGGAATTCATTTTTTCAAGTGGAAATAAAATAAGTGGCTCAAAAAGAGTCATTTTAATAGCTTTATCAATGGTAGAAATAATCTGGCTCATATAAGTCAGATAATAATGCTGCAAATTAAGTTTAAGTTTAATTTGAAATATTTTAATTGTTGTTTGATTGGTTTTGATTGTTTAATTGTTAAGCTATGACATTATGGCATTATTGCAGTGTCTCATTTGAGTTGACGTGCTGGTCCAGTTAAAAATTAGTTTTGCGTAAGTCCTTTATCCTTTTTTTTTTCGGAGTTCATTTCGTGTTAAATCTGCTTTGTCACAGTTGTTGTGCTTTTTTTTTACGTGCACAGTGCTTACTGTACTACCCCCCTGCCCCCCAGCTTAATTATCAAAGGCATTTAACTATTGGGATGTTTGGGGAGGTTAATCTGTCCCATTGGAACATTCCTCGCCATAACTCCCTGTCATGTGGCACGACTGCTCCCAGAAAATCTTTCCAAACCCAAGTCGCCCTTTATTTTTCTGATTTCCAAAATCCTCTCCGGTGCCTCTCTCAGGTGATCACTTGGCACCTGCTCTGGACCTCCTTAGCAGAGCCCGGATTTGCTGACTTGGACTGACAGTTTGCGCATATGTGTCCCCCTCCTCCTCCTTCCTATGCGTAAAGACGGCTTGAGGGAGAACAAGCTTTCTCTTAGAAAGCATTCATGTCATTCAGTTCCTCCTGCTTGAGGTGCTTTCTGACAGTCTCTTGTGCCAGTCATCACAACCCCGCCCAGCATTTCTGCTCTAAAGTAATGGTAATATACACTGAATGTCACAAATTAGATTCACCCATATAAATCAAAGTCAAACTCACCTCATACCCACTCATATATTAGATTTATATTCATCCTTTACTTTTAAGCCTGCTTACAGCATGTGGGTGCTCTTTTAAACATTTAAAAAACATTCACTAAATGTTGCTGATGGTTTATGTGAGTGTGTCAATTGTAAAAAAAAAAAAAAAAAAAAAAAGAAAGAAAGAAAAAAGGAAAAGAAAATCTCAACCCCTCAATTAATTTTTTTTTCAATTTTTTTTTTTGCACATTGCCTTTTTCTTCCAAGTAGCGTTCATGTGAATGTGAATGAATGTAAACCATCCTCTCCCTCCTTCACACTGGGTCTTTCTCTCTCACACTCTCTTTGTTTCTCTGTGTATGTCTGTGTTTGTGTGTGTGTTCATCCCCCCAGGACTGCTTCTCCATGACCAACATGTCTTGGTACGGCGGTGCCAGTGTCCGGGGTCAGACCTGGCCGATCAACGATCAGAACGCCACCACGCAGCCCTTCATCGTGAGCGACCTCAAGGACAACCCCTCTGGCTTCGGCTCAGCCCTGGAGCGCTACTTCCTGGGCTCATCAGGTGAGAGGTCATGGTTGGAGATGACCGTTTGTATCAGCTGAGGTTTGCTGTTGGTGGAGGCCGTCTCATTAACAAAAATCAGTCACACTTCTTCCTCGCGCCTTCAGGTCTGTTATAATGTGAAAGACCTTTAAAATGACACTGGCTCAGCTGTTTTTCCACACTTGCCATTGGTACAGGGTTAGCACAAGGGCTCGGGAAATCTGACCCCACATCAGCGGGTATACGATTTGTGGCATGAATCCCAGGGCACGAGGGAATCCCCGTGGATGTTGATGTGTTTTCTTACCCTCCAACCCCCCTCTTGAACGTATCTGTTTGTGCTTGGGCTGAGAAAAATGGTCCAACTGTCTCCAGAACCAGCATCCCCAAAACACACGCCACTGCCGCCTGGATAGGGACGGTCGTCCCACAAATAGAGCGTAACACAATACTGTCTGTGGCATCTCAGTTTATTAATTTAGAGATTAGTCTACAAAGGGAGGCAAAACACCTTTAGCATCTTAAATTAACTCTTAGGGATACTGGGGTAATTGCCTTTTGTTTCTATTAAAAGGGCAGGTTGGATGAGGGCCCTGCTGACTCTTATAACTCACCAGGTTATTTTGGGGGTGTTAGATTTTATCCTGGGGGCAAAAGGGGGAGGCAGGGACCACTGGCGGATGTGAATGGTTAATGTGACTGATGAGGAACGTGTGGTGTGTGAGTGCATGTGTGTTTGTGTGGTAGCGGGAATGGCATTAACCTCGGGGACTTTGCTCTCAAGTCGTCTTTGTGTGGAGTTTGCTCACTGAGCTGCTGCTCAAACTAACTCTTTATTCTTAAAAGATTTTACATGAGCATGATATTATTTTTTTAAATGAATCGTCACAAGCAGAAATGCAACATTTTGCATCAACTGCCTCTACTTTGCACCATGTGCTTTTGTTAGCATATATTTGACTGTGCGTAAGGGAATCCTGCGCATGTGTGTTTGTTCATCTGAGTGTTTACTGAGTAGCTACAAAGTGCAAACTTCGGCCAACAATTGATTGTTAGCAGTGGTCTTACACTCATCCATTCTGACAGAAACAAAAACACACTCACACCCATGCACCCATTTTGGGATGTTATGTAACACAGTGGCAGGCTTAACAAGAGAGTGACATGACTTAAATCCCTTTTCCACCTTATGAGAGGACGCTGGTAATTACCAGGACCCCGTCACCCCTTGTTTCTCTGTTTAGCTTTGCACAGAGCGAGGACAAAAAAAAAAAACTCCTCACACATGAGATGAGATCCCAATGAGAACAACTGTTTGAATGTTGCCAAGTAACCACACATAGACGCATACTGGCATACATAGCCCCAAACATAGCAAACTGATGCTCAGCAATGACAGCGATGCCTAGTGGAGCATTAAAGGTATATTTAACACGATATCTTGCTTTAAAGTTCAAGGATGTTTTTGTTTGGCTCCCAGATTTACATAATGTGCACATTTGCCTAGAGAGCATTGTTTCTCACAATTGAAGATGTACTGTATTTTTGTTTCTTTATGACAAACAGATATGATTACTGATAAATTATATTGATGGCTTAAGGTTCATTTGGACAGGGCAGATGTGCATTGGGTCTCATTTTCTCATCTTCTTGAACTGCAGTGAGGGTTTTCTCTCCTCAGTGGTGATTCAGTCAGCCCTAGTGGGAGGATAGGTGCAAAAGATAGTGCCGATGAGGCAATCTGGCAATGCACTGCAGCATTGTTGTTGCTGCTCACACCAAAGCTGCTCGTGCTGTTTGTCTGCCCGACTCCTCAGTCCACTGCACATGGCAAAAATGTGTACAAACCTTTCATACTACGACAAATAGTTTCCATAGACTGTACTGTATGCAAGTGTTCGCTTGCAATGGTTACTTTCATTTGCATTTTCATGTTTTTTTAACAAGCAGACATATCTGAATGCAGAACAGGAATATAGTTTGAATTCAGTCATGACAGAAATGTCAGTATGGCTTAGTAATAACAACCATCTGATTATTACTGGCATCCACAAAAGTTTGTACCCCGTTTGCGACCTTGATTGATCCCCTCAATTCTTAACAGTGAGAGCTTATAAAAGCACTGGACTTCCATGAAAAGTTAAAACACAATGAAATTTATCTCCCCTCTGTACATGACCGTATAATTATTTCTCCTTAGTTTCTTCCAGACTGCAAGGACTGCGTTTTGTCATCTTCTTCTCTCCAACAGCTCTGACAAAAGTAGAACCTGAAGCGTCACATTTTGAATTGCTATACATGACTGTGGCTGCGATGAACCGCATGATGTGGTACAGTCATAACTGTGTTATTGTTGTGGTTAATAGTGGTGGGAAAGGAAACAATTATAGCAGCTTTTATGGAGAAAAAAAATCCACAGTTATGCATGGATAGTAAACAGGATCATTATGGAAAACTGTAAGTTTATGCAACCGTGTGAAGGCTTAATCAGATTATTGATTTGTTCCTGGTTTTGGCAGTGAAACGTTATTATTTTTGCACATAACCGGCCAAATCTAATTGAATGCAGAACAAAAAATCACTTACAGCACATAAAATACAGACAACATATAAAATTAATCTTTTTTTTATAGAGACTCACTCTAATTTATAACCATATTTTGTGTTAATTGTTGCATTTCCAAGTAAAATTGCACAGAAAACACAGGAACTGGGTTCTCAGTATGTCTAAAAAAAAAGTGAATTCAACATAAAATATTCACTAGTACGTGAGACTCTACAACTCTCAGTCAGTTAGTTTAATTTCCTCTCAGGAAAAGCTGCTTTGACCTCCAGCTAGCCTGACTGACTCACAGCACATCGTGGTTTTTGACAGCGCTGCATTAAACAAGATGAGATGTACAAACCTTGTCCTGGTCCCATAAAAAACCCAGTTTTAATTTCTGATTATGATTACACCCCCTTTTCTAAATTAGCTGCGGGTGAGCTGTCACAAAATTACTGATACTGTTCTCTCCCTCCGTTTCTCGACTGTGCTGCGCCCCATTGGGCTGCACAAATGTATTGCAATGCTCCAGCTGAACTCACTGAGTTTCAATCTGGCGAAAAAAGTGCACTCTGTTTTCCTCAAAACAGATTCATGGAGAGCAGCACTAATAATAAGTAATAATGGAAAAAAAAAGAAAAAGCCTCACCATGTGTCTTAATCATTTTTGGTTAGTTTTTATTGTTTTTATAATTTTTTTTGTTTTTATAACAGACTTACAAATCTACACTTTATCAGAGCTGTGATGTCGCCTTTTATTTCCTTGATTCTGCTCTCTGTAAATCAAACATACTGCAGTTTTGGTGTAATATTAGGCCTCGCAGCTGTGTGAGATCACTGACCAAGTGGCGATATTTCTGTTGTACATGTGAGGCGTTGTGTGTGCATGCGACCTGTCTTCACTGACTCTAGTTAGTCATACGAGTGCATTATAAATGTGGTGGGAAATATGGAGCTGTGACTGACGTGACCAAGCAAAGAGGACCCCTGGGGACGGTTAAAGAGCAAGACGGACAGACTGAAACACAGAGCGATAGAGTGGCAGAACGACTGCCTCTTGCTCAGTAATAGTTTAATAATAAACTGAATCAGGGGGAGAGAACAGAGTGGCAAAGTCAAAAGGAAGTAGAAAAGTTAAGCAGACAGACAGGAGAGATAGAGGATATATGCAACTGTGCAGCAGAGTGACATTTGAGAGTGTTGCCAACTGGAGGAACTTGTCATAGCCCCACCTGTCTTTATCCATACAAAAACAACTGGGCTGCTAAGAACAGATTACATATCACTGAAGGCACATCCTGCATTAAAAACACATAAAGGGACTCACAGGGAGAAGGTGTCCCAGAGATTTACTCAACCGGAGGTCTTAAGGGTTCGATTCACATGGGTTTTAGTGAGCAAATGTGAGCAGAAATGGTGTTCGAGAAGCTGTCTAAGGGCAAAATAATTACCACACACGGTCAAATCACATGAGTCAGGTGAGGCCTGTTGGCTTGACGGCAGACTGGAGCGACGTACCATTAAAGCACATGACAGGGACCGTTTCTTTATCCACATCCCACAATACAAACAGAAGATGCGCCCACAGTTAAATTAGGTAATTCACATAGATGCCTTTATATTTTCACTACGGTGTCCATGGAGGGTCAGTGTTTGAAGTTAAAGTGTCCCACATCAAATAAACATATTTAAGTCATTTAATTTAAATATAGGTTGACATTTTCTCAATAATTTATCTCCTTATTAAATCTATTTGTTATATATCAATTTAAATTCACTGAGTGTGTGTTAAATTAAAAAATAAGACTTTGTGGTATATTGGTGTACTATACACTGACATACTTACAGCTCTTCTTCGATCTTGATAAAATCCATGTACTACCAATTCAACTCAGGCAAAATTTTTTGTAACACAGCTGTCAGGGTTTTGAATGCAAAAACAGATTTATCTCAGAGGTAAAAGTGATGGAGTCCTGCTAATATTTTCCTTTACCTTTAACGTTATTATGTGTGAACACGATAACAAGTATTTTTAATTGAACAATTTCAAAAGGAGAATCAGAACACTGCTGCCAACACTGAATAAAAATGAAAGAGACACGTGGTATGTTTTTTTCATTACAGAAATTAGAAGTGTTTATTTGAAATGAGCCATATGATATTTGTTAGTTGTATTTGGTTAGTTAAGTAACCACACTAAGAAAAACACACAGAGATATAATTGCATTAATCTGAATGGATATATCAGATTCTGTATTATCCTATTTTGGATGTTGGCACACAAGCAGCATATTTGTTTTTTATATAATATATAAATCATTTTGTATAAAACTATATTTCAGGGTAAAAATAAGAGAGAGGAAAAATTCTCCTGTTATTATAATTTGAGCACTAGTCATCCTCAGAGGGCCTCCTTCTTTTAAAGTTCATGTGCAGATTTACTCTACATTTACATCAGACAGATAACTTGGCTCTCATTAAAGTTTCCCCCACTCATCATTACAAATAAGGGCTTGTAGGGATCCTGTTTGTTTTCACAGCAGGCTGTTGTAATAAGTGAGTGTGATATCTTTGAGATCACCTGGCTCTCTGAATCCAATAAAAGTAATTTATCCGCAGTCGCTTTATATCTGCTTTTTTTTCCCCATGCCATTTCTGAAAGATTAGAATCAGATATAATTTCTACAAGGCTCAAAGCACTTGACAGCCGCTCCTTAAGATATTAAACCACCTCTCACACACACGTGGATACACATTACCTCTTTCCCTTTGTATCTCTGGCCTGCCTGTCGTTCATTTTAGCATAATCTTTTCAGCTCACTATCTCCCACTGCGTTTTCTTTATTTCTATCTCTGACTCAGTCTTTCCATGCTGGAGCCAAAGAAATGATACTTTACTG
Source organism: Scortum barcoo (assembly GCA_023238725.1). Lineage (NCBI taxonomy): Eukaryota > Metazoa > Chordata > Actinopteri > Centrarchiformes > Terapontidae > Scortum > Scortum barcoo. The sequence goes on along the minus strand of CM041536.1, from coordinate 19,648,391 downwards.
CTCCTGCTCATTTGTTTTTCGGTCTCTCGGAGGGATACGGCCAAACACAACAGATAGATAGGGAAGATGAAAGTTATGTAATGATTGCGGATGGAGATTTTTCTCTCTCAGATAATGATACTTAATCAGCTTTATTTCATACAAGAGAAGAAGTGATGGTATGAGAACAAAAAGTAAAAAAAAAAACATTCTTCCATTACAGCGTCAAAGGAAGCAAAATAACCACAAAATATTAGTCAAAATGTGATTGTTCGATATGAGTACAAAACATCCAGTACAAAAATGCAGCAATTTTAGCGGTTACTTTATTTTCTTTGGGGTTCTCGACTTGAGGCTCACATACTCGGTTTGTCTGCATCCAATCATGAAATGTGGTTGACAGCTCAGAAAAAGCTAGTAGGTGGACTCATTGTCAGGCCAATCAGTGTACAAAGTTGGGGGGGTATGCTGAAGACCAACAATTTTCTCTTGAGTGAGACAGCTTTCTTTTAACATAGGTGAAGTGAAAGCTTGTGGCCTTCTAGCTGTGTTTCTATCTTTTTTTTCTTTCTGAATAGCCTCTGCTCGAGTATTTTTTAAGCCTTTTTATTTGTCTTTATGCCAACCTGAGGTCACTGAGTCATAAGTATACAGAAATAAATGCTCAATAGGTCACCAGGAGGTCTCTGGGCAGCTGCCCTGTAACCTCGACTCTCCAGGACAAGTAAGAGCTGAAACATTTGAACAATGACTCACTTAGCCAACTGAAGCTTTGTTAGGAGCAAGCTGTCATCTCCTGTATGAGAGGGTTACTGTATGAAAATCACCCCACAAAATTTTCCACAGTCAATCCACCGCCTAATATTTTCCATCAAAGACGACGAGCAGGAGACAGTAGAAAGAGGCCTTAATTGACACAACAGCTTCTGATCCACTGATGTAATTTAAAACATAAACACAACCCTGTAATTTTTCAGGTCAGCTCTGTTTCTGTCCTTTAATATTGAAGTACCTCTTACAAATAAACTGGGAGAAAAAAATCCTCGTTTCAGCAGGCATTTCTTCACACGAAATAAACCAAAATCTGGCAAATAAGCTGTCTGAAAACATTCACAATGACAGACTTTAACAGTGTGATAACTTCATCAGCTAAGTCTAAAGTAAAGGGAAAGGATTCGGTCTCAAAGTATTTCAATGTGGCATCTTATTGTCTGATCTATTGAAAGGAGAGGGACACATTTTGACTTGTGATATTTGTACAGCACACAGCGTCTCATGCTTGAAACAATAAAAGTGATTGATGGTAGGAATAGAGCAGAGAAAGCCTCTTTAGTGTTTTATTATTTTTTCAATAAGTGGAATTGGAAATTTACTACCATGGCAAGCTCCCAGTTTTGTGGTCATCAATTTCTTGAGGTTGGGCACAGAAACGAAGTTTCCATTGTTAGGAAATGCATGCCTGAACACACACACGCTTGCACGCATACACACAGTCAGCATTTCAATGCACCTTTTATAACTCCAGCCGGGTCTGTAAGTGTGCACAGGTGTCATAAATAACAGTATAAATATGACAGGTAAAAGAGTGCAACCCATCTGGTCCGCAGCAGCAGGGAATCAGGCAGCAACATTTTCCTCCAGACTAGCCGCTCTCTAAAGGGCCCAGACGCCACTTTAAAGCCTCTCTGACCCATCAGAAGGTGCACAGGGTCACCGTCGCTACCGCCTCAGAGGGCTCAGCTCAGACTAAGCGAGAAGAAGTGCAGAACCTTTATGGTCCTATAAGTCCTGCCATGTTTTTCTTGGAAGTCTGCGGTTTCCCATTAAAGAAAGTGTGCTTGAATGTGTGTGAGAATGCACATATGTGTTTGCGTGTGCATGGATCCAAGGTTGCTTGATTTGTGTGTCCACTCCGCAGCTGTAAAATTGAGGCATGTGCATGTCAAACAATTCAAATCTGCCCAATAAACTTCATTCATTTTTACCTTTGCCTACCTGCTCTTTTGAAGGTGAGTGGATATGGTCGGTCGGGCATATAATTTTGCTTTTGAGAACTAATGGAAAATATTTTGGGGGAAGCATGCAGTGTTTAAGGAATTGTTCTAAAAATAGGAGACCCCCCCCCCTTCGTTTCCCCTTTAACTCCTAGGCACCCCACCTTGGCTGTAACTCAAGGCCTTAAACCTGCTTCTCTTTCTTTAAATAACACTTATTGATTCCTGCCCCCGTCTGGTTTCCGCATCAAGAGATACTCTTATTCAGTCAAAGATGTGTGTCTGTGTTGTGCGCAGCTCTGCACTTATATAACCAGGGTTAGAAGTTCATTTTCAGCGCTCCCCACATGCTAAAAGCACATACCCATACATGCTTTGAGTAGAACTGTATAAACGTAGTTGGCAGCTTTCTGCAAGTTTAAAGGTACGTCTGTTTTTTACCAGATTGTCCCTTTTTTCTTTGCTGCCCCACAGTGTCTTTTCCCATCAAAAATTAAATATGATTCAAGAAGCCATGGTTGCAAACTTCAACTCCACTTTCCACCCCATGTGTACTTTGGTAAAACACACTGTTTGCAGCCTGCTGTATCTGCACATCATTCTACGAGGTCGCTCAGTGTCTGGTGTACTCTGGTCGCCTCTATTTCCACTGCCTGCATTCCTCTTCCATTCGTCCATAAAGCTGTAACATTTTCTCCACTACCTCTCTTTCTACTCCACCGTGTATGTACCTTACTCATATGAACAGTGTTGTGGCACCTTTACTTCATAAAAAAAAATCATTTGAGCCATTTTACCTCTGGCTGTTCAAGATTATAAAGCTCTTTCTTGCAAATATCTACATTTATCTGCCATTATGAATCCATAACAAGCAGTCACGTGGTGACCTAATACCTTGTGCAAGGCAGCTGAGGAGTTACCAGTATCTCTTTGACATTATCCATTGCAAACACATGAGAATCACCCTGAGGTTGAGGGCTCTTCACCGGGCTTTATGCAGCACTAAAATACTGATCTCCGAAACTATTAATCTGATTATAAACTGGTACATGAGTATCCCGGCTGCTCCTGGTCCCTGCCTGCATGAGAACAGTAAGCCCATTGAAACTAGAGAGGGTGGCTGAAGTGAGCCATGTTCTCAGCCCAGGTTTTTAGACTGTCTGCCTGCTGTGGAAATGGGTCTTGCACTCTAATCTGTTCATTGATCAGCTCTGAATTCCAAACCCAGTTTGGCTACTTTAAACACATTGTGCACAAACAACCACAGACAAAAAAAAAAATTAGAGAGGGAGCTGGGTCAGAGTCTGGGTGGAAGGCTTTCATCAATGCTGGCTGGGTTCTGCTGACCTGAGACGGGGCAGAGCTGAGCGGAAGGGAGAGGAAGGTAGTTAAAGCCAGGAGGGAGAAGGTGGGAGTCGGGACGGGTGAGAAGTGGTGAGGATAGCAGGGGTAAGGGTAACCTGAGAGGGACGAAGCATTCCTTGCAGGGCAGCTACATCTGCGGACACAATTATCTGCGCATAATCTTATCATTTCACGCAGCCTCTGAGAGACCTGTATATATACATATATACAGGAGAGGGGCTATGGCACTGAGAGAGCAAGAGATGTAGGAACGCTCCAATGGTGTTGTTTAAATGTTCTGGAGCAAAAAAAAAAAAAAGAAAGAATGCAAACAGATATGTATCTTCATTACCAGTGTGACTTTCGATATATATCCCGGTTACCTGACCCTTCTCCCGTTGGCGTGCAGTGTAACCTACCTACGCAGAAGTTGCCAGCAGACCCAGAGTAAACTCATCTAACTGCATACAGCTATATTTCATTCTTGGGGGTGTTTTTCTCACATCTGAGTGGAGCAATATCAGCTGACACAGCCCACAACACTCCATCCGTCACACTCCTGCTGGTTTCAGTAACACTCGCGCACGATGTCATATAAGAGGAATCTGCAATGCACCGTTTCACACTTACACCACTTTGTATTGCTTTACATCGAGGCCCACCTTGTATCCGTTTGAAGCGAAACGTTATTATTATTATTATTATATTATTATTATATTAATCTGATTCTCTGAAGCAGCGATTATGAATTTCTGGTGAGCGTGACGTAATGAACTAACATCCTGTACCCTCTATCCCGTCTGCTCCCCACCACGCAGGTGTCGCGGTGCTCGTGTCTCCTGATATTCCCCTGCAGCTCGGGGTGGACAGCAGGCAGCAGTTCTGCCTGCAGTCGCTGCCCAGCATGGAGCGTCTCCCCCTCCAGTACACCGTGTGTGTGGCCCACAACGTGAGAGCCGCTCACCAGGAAGCAGTGCAGCAACTCTGCCAGCACAGCAGGGAGCTGCCCAACATGAACACGATGTGGTCAGTTCAGTTCAGATTAGGACTGGTGATTTCCTGTCATAATGTAAATAAGTCAAACAGTGGTGCATCAGTAGGCCCAGTGAGCGCTTACTGAAGCTCTGTGGGTATTTAGGGGGTCAAAAACTAAAATTAATGTTCCTCTGAGCAGCAGGTTGGTCTCTGTATGATCTCTCCATGTGTCCCACAGGCTGCCATTCTGGAAGCTACTCACCAGCGTGGATTCAGGGCCGAAGGTGGAGAGGGAGCTGAGGACCTTCTCTAATCGTCTGAGGAGACACCAGCTAGGAGAGGGAGTCATTAGCCTCAATGAACATTCCACCACCCTCCTCTCTGACATGGTACATGCTCCTCACCGCCCACTGTGCCGCATCCCTCCTGTCTCTGACACCAACCTGTAAATCTTTCGCTGAAACTTTCAAAGGCAGAACTGCAGTAAGGGGCAGGTAGCACATAAAATCTCACTTGTTTAAGTAAAAGCTCGACAAGGATTGTAGTTTTATGTTAGATTGAAACTGAGCCGATAATAAAATGAAACATATTTAAAAATTAATAAGAATAGTAGTTTTAACTACATGGCATCCCATCTTTTACCTCCCATAAGACAATGTATCTATAATGGTTTCTATATATATATATATATATATATATATATATATATATATATATATATATATATATATATATATATATATATATATATAATATCTATAATCTATAATCAGTCCACCCAAAAAAAATCACACCCAATAACCTTAATGAACCTAAAGAAAATGCCCACTAGTCTGCAGACAATAAACAAATAAATAACTGACAAATAACTGGACTCTTGCACAATACACTCCACTTCACCTCACTATTCATTTCACTGTTTTCACTGTTTTTCACTTTTTTCTACTTGAGATATTATATAGACTTATATGTATTCTCAGGCACATCCTCTCTGTACTGTGTAAATTAAAGTTATAATTTTTATTTTTTATTTTTATGCTAAATATCTTATTTTCATATTTTTTATCTTACCCTATGTCTTGCATTTCCTACTATTTATTTTCCACTGGGGGTTAGGGGTTAGGGTTGTGTGTCTTGCTGCTGAATTTCCCCGCTGTGGGACTAATAAAGGAAATCTGAATCTGAATCTGAATCTGAATCTGAATCTGAAATGGGAAATAAGATGCCATTTCATACCAAAAATTGTTCCTCTCCATTCAGATTTGGTAATTATTTTGCAGTGTTTCTCTCAACCAGTAAGATATTTGTCACATCAGAGAAGCTGTTTCCACAAAAAAAGGATTATGTCTGCAAAGTTGTCAGTGTTTAACATTTGGAACCTGCATTAATAGTCTTCACAGGAACGTTCTCTATATAACGTACAGTAGCCCACTGCTATGTGTGTCTCTCTTGGCACAAGTGTTCTTTTATTCATCCTCCCCTTGTTCGGCCCATTCTTGGCCGCATCGCTGTAGACTCTCGTAATCCTCCTCTTCAACCATCTGGGCTGTGAAGCTGGTGAGGGTTCATCGGTCAGAGGCTCAAAACTGGTCAGGGATAGAGATGAAAGGAATCTCTTAAGTGGATCTCCAGAGTGCTGGAGACATGCGGGGAGTGAAGGAGGGGAGGACAGGTTCACTGTAATGTCACAAAACAGAAAAAAAAAAAGATGGTTTGAAGTTTTTGCCTTCATGTTAAAAAAAAGTGTTTCCCTGAGCGCAGATCACACTACCCTCTGTACACTTTCTGAATTATGCCTTGAAGCTTCTGAGTGTGATATTTCACACTCACGTAATCTGTCTCAGGTATTATGAGTTTACATTGCCATACTTCCACGTCCATATCTGGTGGTTTTAATACAACAAGGGCAGGTGATATTTTGATAGGCCTATAGTGCTATTCTTTCCTTATCCAGTTACTTTCCTTGAATGTTATTAGAGCTGCCTAGAAACAAGACCACCAAGACGGTCAAGTGGATCTAAGTCAATACCTGGTGATGTTCCATTACAAAACAAATATAGCTGAGAGAAGACAAACAGAGACTCTCTGAACAGATCTCAGGTTGCTCTGAGATTGGTGACTGTGGGATGGTGAAGGGCTGGATGTGTTGAAGTTAGAGGCAGTTTCGGCTAAGACTAACACAAGTAGGCGATCCTGACACCAGCACAATGCTGTGATCTGACCTGAGCCACGCAACAAAAGAGGAGGCAGGGGAGATTCACACAATCTGTCCATTATGTACATGTACAGTGCTCTCAGTATGTTCCCATCAATAGTTCAGAGGGTGTGAAAGGATAAAAAGGTGGAAGGTCGGGGCATGGGCGCTGATGGGCAATCTCACTAGGTTTTCTGTTACATCAAAGACATTGAACACCAGTTTTGTTGGCTCTACGTCGCAAAGCTCCCCTCCACCACTGCCATAAAGAATCAGCCGAGTGCGCAGTGTCGCATGGAAACTTGTGGGACTTGAGGTTGTCCGTGAAGTGTAAGGCTCTACAGAAGTGTGACTGGCAACAATGATCCTCTGTAAAAAACTAAGCTTCTCTTTCACTCCAGTTTTACAAGTATTCATAAATTATCAGTCACACTACGACCTTTCTTTTCCAGTTTCCATATTAGTTTAGAATGACTCGCTGGCATTGGAAAATTTGGGTTATTAATAATTTTGCCGTGTTTCTAAACGTATCCCAGAGACAAAGAATAATGCAGGTTTTTGCAAACCCAGGTTAGCCGGCGATTTCTTTGCTTTGTAATGTCAGTTTTGGTGTTTTGACAATTAAAGTTCAGATTCAAAACCAAACAAAAGGTAGGCTCAGGGGCAAAAAAAATTAAAGAAATTACATAATATGTACTAATCTACTCTTTCTTCCCACAGAAGGTTCACCTCCTGGGGTCAGTCTTTGTATTCTTAACAGGTTTTCTTTCAGTTATGTAATCCAAAATCTCTGTTTGACTTCACCATGCAAATTCCAAAGGATTATGATTATGTATGTTAAACGCTTCTGACAGAGGGCATATTATCACAGCTACTAGCTTTTAAAGCAAATCGCCCGCATAGAGAGATACTGTATTAACACATTATCATGACCATTTGAATTGTTCTATTAGTGTATTGTTTGTTATATGTAAATGATGCGATGCAGTGTAGGCAGCAATTGATTCAATGATTCAATGACTGTCTTGTTTCAGGACCATGACTACCTCAACAGCAGGAAAAGGGGGATGTCCAAGAGACTGACCAGGGACCTCCCACTTGTCAAGCTTCTTAACATTTCCATCACCCTGTCCCCTTTCCTGAGTGTGGGCACCACGCAGTTCCACACCTCCCTCATGGACGGCACTGAAGCCTACTGGCTGAGCCTCCCATCAGCCCCTCAGGGACAGCTGGTGAGACCAGAGTGGAGCAAACTCTGGAGCCCATTAAGCACTAAGCTGTGTGTCTGTCCTCTGCATGTTAACATCTACCTAATTGTTGTGGTGAAGAGTTGCCTTCCTACTTCTTCGCCTCCTGATCGGTTCATTCAGAGAGAACATTGAACTTTTTTCAACTTATGAGAACACACACCTCTTTATAAAAAGAAACCAGACACAGAATTTTTTTCCAAAGTGGATGCTTTCCATTTGCCTCGCAGCCTGTCACAAATCACTAGTTCCAGTTTGATACAAAGCAGAGCAGTATGAATGTGGATTAATCCAGAAAATCTATCATTGCAACAGCAAAAGCACTGAGCTTTATTAATTACTCACAAAAATAGAAAATGATAGTAGTGTACAATAAAATCCAATCAAAATCTAGTGACTCCTGTCCTCCAGGTCCCTGTGATGAGTCAGTGGCGAGGAAAGTTCTGTGTAAAGCTGAACATCACCAACCCGGGAGCGGTGAGCTGGTTCCTGGACAGAGTGGGCTCCCTGCAGGCCCATTTGGGGATGGAGTATGTCATTCTGGAGGGGGGCGAAGGGAATCTCTTTGAGGAGCAAGCGCTGAGGCCTCCGCAGGCTCTTGGTGGAGACAAGTACATTAGCCTGCTGGCTGACGTGGCCACAAGGATAGGAGACTCCACCATCGTGACAGCAGGCACACAGTGAGCATCTTATCACGTCTGCATGCCCGTTCAACGGCCAGTCGACATTTTGAGATCCCTCCTTCTGTTCGCTTGTCTTTTTAGAGTTTACTTGTGTTCATTTTAATGCTATGTGCGCCTCAGGTCGAGCCACAAGCCTCTGTTTGTTAGGATGACAGCCTTGGAGTCTGACTGGAGCCCAATGGGCCTGAAGGGCATCATTCCCTCCTTGCTGCACCACACACTGCTGGGATACAACTTCCTCATTCCTGATGCAGTAGGTAATACCACAGCCTATGGCTCACTTTTCTCACCTCTACTAGCACATTATAGTACTAAATATTTTGCCTTCTCTTGAAAAAAGGGCACACTTCTTCACTGTTTGATCTTCTGGTTTTTGGCACAAAATGTAAGTGTATTTCTGTAATATTTGAAATTCCTCTGATGGCAGATCCTAGTCAGTCAAACAGCTGATGTGAGGAAACTATTTACTTTGAAGTAGGGAAAATATCTCAGTGCTACAGATAAGATAGATAAACTGATATAATAGCACTCGTATCTCATGAAGCATAGCAACCACATAGCTATTTCCTTCTACCAGCATATAAATAAAATTCAAGTTTTTATTATTGTGTCATATATGACCAGCCCACATACTAATATAGGCCAGATCCAACATGCTGCATACATTTTCAAACAATTGATCATCTGAACACCAGAGTATTTAAAGGTTTGTCTTCAATCATCTTAAGGCAGGGGACGCATTATGACCACTGAGCTAAACTGAGAATATAAATTGGGCAAATAAAATCATGGAGTGTGATATGTAAAGATTCCAATCTAAAGTCTTCAGATCCAGTTGTCTTTAAGAGATCTTCCATCAAGGATTTCACCCAAACTTCTTCCTTTTTTGACCTTTCAGCACAAAGTGCACAAGCTGCTGGTTGCCATCCATGTTTGCACGCAATAGACTTTGCGCTGAACTCCAGTGGTTACTGACCAGCTGTTTAGCGTGTTGTCTAATGTGTTTACTCAGTCCTAGGTTTCAGCTAGTCTTCAGGTTTGTGCCCAGTTTTACTATGTACAGTGCAAAAGAAACGTCCTACTTCTTTCCAATGACCTACCTTGTGCATTTTCTTCCTGGATATTTTGGAATTTGCCAATTTCAAAAGCCAGAAGAAGAACACAGCACCAGCTCCCAATTGGTCAAAAACATTTTCCTAACTTTCCCTCACTTTGCCCGTCTCCCTCTCTCTCCTTACAGGTGGCTCTCTGTCTGGAGACCTGGTCACAGATGAGGAGTTGTTCCTCCGTTGGCTGGAGATCGCGGCCTTTCTGCCCGTCATCAGCTTCCACACGCCACCCTGGGTGTGCGGAGAGGACCAGGTACACAACCAGACTTTGATTCAAACTACACATTACAAACCAACCAGGGCACCTCACGTTGCCACCCTCGCACTCGCTAACCCAGCAGTTCCTTCCTCTTTGATAGACTGCATCCCTCCCTGCGGCCACAGCCTAAGCTGGCTGTCATTACATCTGCTTGATCCATATTAGATGTAATTACAATAGCAACAACATAGTGGTTTCACATTCTTCTCCAGAGCTGATAACAAGATTTTCACTTGTGAAGATTTACAGCGGAGAGATCAAGTGAAGTGACGTGTGAATGCTGCCAATTAGATGTTCCGAAAGGGAGTCGGGAGATTATCCTTCCTGCTCGGTTCGGATCGCTTATGAAAAGGGGGGCGAGGGAGGGTGGGTTTATTGAGCCAGCAGCCTCTCCTCAGTTTTGAGGGTCAGTGCTGAGAAGCTCCCACCAGTGTGTCAGCAGAGTCCCGGTCTATCTAAACTCCCCCCGGCCCAGCACGAGAGCCAGGACCAAACCCCGTCCCTCTCCGCTGGAAATCAGGAATGTGCTGTTCACCTTTCACGGCAGGAAAACAAAGCCCACAGTCTCAGGGAGTCCGGTGACAGATATTGATTCTCAGGTTCCCAAACAGAAAAGCACTTGCTGCTTCTCAAGAGGCTATTTTTCCCCTTCGTCTCTCAATGGGAGCGATCGCTCGGCGCCCTCCCGACATCACCTGTGGTTAAGAGTCCATCTGTTCTGAATTACAGTCCCTCCTCTAGATTTACGGTTCACTCTCGAAAGCCACTTCAGCAGGAATGATAATGAATTTGAAGACAAGTCTTGGAAAAATACTTTATTGTGGCAATTAAGATTTCCATGAGTAATTGACAAGTGTGACTGAGTGGGAGTGATCAACTGCTTTTTTTTCCACTAGGAGAGGACTGAGGCAGCAGAATATATTGGTTGTGACTTGTGTTGCGTGACAAAGATAAAAATAGGCCTTTTGGGCAGCTAGACGTTTGACAGCAGCAATGTTTTCCATTTTGGTTTCTTGCGTGGCCTTCAACTTACACACTCAGAGGAAGTGAGATGGCGAGAAAATTTTAAAGCAGACTAGACTGCTACGTTACTGCTACATGATAAATGAGTCTTTTTGTGTTTGATAGGTGTTTTACTGCGCTTTAAACGTGGCTCACCTTTATTTCCACAATGTGTGAGTCGGTCACAGACAGGTCACAGCGGCGACTGCACTGGAATCGAATAGCAATAAAACCTCAAACCCACACACATGCCTGGCTTCTCAATTAGAGAAAGATCCACTCAAACCCAGGCTGCGACTTCAAGCTCATTCCTACAAATGTTCTCAATCCCAACTCATAAAAATAAATTTTTTTATAGATGCGGTCACGTTTTGTTTTTGTCACGGGACACTGAAGAGGATGTGACCCTTCCAGGAATGCTGAAGTAGCTCGGCCGAAGGGAGACAGGAGAAAGACTTGGACAGCGTTAGACGACTAAGTCAACAATGAGCCGCTCTTAAGTTCTGTCTGTGCGTCTGGGTGTCGAGATGGCACAAATGTCTTTTGCAGACCTCATTGTTAATATTATTCTTGTGGTAGATGATTTAGCTCAGGAAAGGGCTTTTTTTTTTTGGTTGGTTTCAGTTTCTCAGTAGCTCTGGATTTCTTGAAAATATATTTGGGCAGGGTTTTAATAAAAGACATAAGCGGCTCTGAATGAAAATAAAGCCCTAAAGACAGACAGTGACTCTGGATAGACTTGTTCGTGAGCTAACTTTTAGAATGGCAAGATCCTAATTATTTTTATTGTGGTCCTTGTTATGTTTCCGTTTCTTCTCTCTGTAGTTGCTAAACCTTACTCGGACCTACATCGCGAAGCACCAGAGAGATGTGGTCCCGCTGATAGAAAAGTACGCAGAGGAGTGGCAGATGACAGGAAACCCCATCTACCGGCCGATGTGGTGGCTCAGTCCCAATGACCCCATGACCTTCACCATCGATGACCAGTTCCTCATCGGCGACGAGGTGACTTAATGATGGGAAGGGATTGAGTTCCTCCCGTCAGCATCCGATATACTTGGCATCCGATAGTGTATGAATCAACCCTCGGCTGTAACTCGATGTCCTGCTAATTAAGTGTACAATCCCTGACATCTGAATTTGTTTTACCAAACTGATGTGTATGTGTGTTTCCAGGTCCTGGTGGCACCAGTGGTGGAGAAGGGGGCAGTGCAGAGGGATATTTACTTACCTGATGGGGGCTTCCAGTGGCAGGACACCCGGAACGCTCAGGTGTTCGACGGCGGGACGTTCCTACAGGACTACCCTGTGCCCTTAGAGGAGGTGGCCGTCTTCTTACGGAGGAGCTGAGTCGTGTGACCGATCCCCCGAGTCACCTGACTCCCCTTGTTACTGTTCTGAATCAAATTCTCTCTCTCTTTTTTTTTTTTAAATACTCGTGCTGTTCTCAACTTGCACTTTTCCACTAAAGACCATTGACCTTATCTCAAGGCCCTGTCTCGAGATGATATGTAGAAAAAGAATTTTATACTTGCACTTTACAGTTCAAAATGATCTGTGTTTTTCTTTTTTTTTCCTTTGTGACAATTTTTTTCTTCCTTTTTTAAATATGTTAATTGGTTTTACCTCTTGGCTGATTTGTTTCCGGACTTTTTGATCTGTTCTGCTTTTTTTTTTTCTTTCTTTCTTTTTCCCTGTATGTAGTTTCCGGAGAAATCTGTGCGTTTACATACTGCATTTCTACAGTCTTTAAATTTTTTGTTGCTGCTGGCTCTCTTGATAAGGAGGAACAAAGCAAGCCCCTTGTTTGCTGAAAAAAGAATCTGAATCTCTCAAGAAGACCAAATGAAGATTAAGAAGGACAAAGGAAAATGTCTGAAAGGGCTTTTTCGAGGGGAAATGCTTACTGGGAGGAAATTAAGAAAAAGCCTTGTACTGAGACCGACGCACCGTGGTACCGTATGTCTTGCTCACTAATTGGAAAGGCTTTTACTTGAACTTATCAGGCCATCGGGCTGATGTTTTATGAATGTACCTCAAGTTATGGTTTTTCACTGCTTTACAGTCATCGGACAGAATGATCTATCACCCCTTAGCACTTCTTCGTAGGGTACCTCAACCTGATTTATCAACATACCACTCTGCTGGACATATCTGAATGTCCTTTAGTACTGTAGGCCAGATCAACTTGAGGCCATGCCACTGAAATTATAACTGGCTATATTTTGAATTTAGATTTTACCCTCGTACTAACCTGCTGTAGTAAGAGCTTTTAAGAAGGCTGCTGCTCATATATATATATATATATATATATATATATATATATATATATATATATAATATTGTCTGATGTCATGTTGAAATGCTCTTTCGCGAGTGCCAAATGAAGTTCTGAAGAAACACCACAGAGGTTGAAAGGAGATATTTAACGCATAGTTACACGTGCTGGGAAATACATAGGCTACATTTAGGTACTGCAAGAAACCGGTTAGCTTAGCACGGTGTGAAGGCTGGAAACAAGCGGGAACAGCTAGCCTAGTCAAAAGGTAACAAAATCTGACAACCAGCAGCTCACAAGCTCACGAATAAAAAGGTTATGTATCTCTTTGTTTCTTCTGGAAGTGTAAAAATGATGATTTGCGGTTTTTACGAGGGGTTAGTGTGCTGAACCATTTCTTGGCCAGAAGCAGTGACTTTTTCTCCTGGATGTAGACTTCCTGTTTTCCGTACATGAGAGGGGGATCAGTTTTCTCATGTAAGTTCTTGGCAAGAAAACAAAACGAGCACATCTCCAGAAATGTCCAGATATTCCTGTAATGGGACGACATTGGGGGAAGAGCTCTTTAGACCCCCATAATACATAAATAGGATGCTCTCTCTTGTGAGAAATGTCTATTGCAGCCGTCTTGGTTTGATCGTGTACCTTCACTTTGCGTCCTTGTAGTCACATCCACTTCCATCGTTCACTTTACTTCAGCAGGATTACTTTTGTTTTTTTATTTGGTTTGAACCCTGACTAAATGCTCTAAGCAAATGAAATGTAAATGAGATGACTGATTTTCTTTTGTGATTATATTCATAGCTAGCCCATGGAGAAATATAACCCCCCCGTGCACCATGATGCACTATGTACAGGTAGTTAGTCGAGAGTGCTCTTTGGCAGTGCTTTGCTTTACTGATTTTCTCTTCACAAGACAATCTTAACTGGCCAGCCGTGGCGATACAGACTCTCAAACCTTGTCACTTAGTGAACGCTTTACCACTAAACCGACTGTGTAACTTTGATCGAAACAAGTTTACTGTATCAGCTCCAACACTCAGGTCTACTGAAGCTTATCAAATCACCAAATGTCTTAGTGCAACGCAGTATGTTGTGAACACATTGACGTCTTAATCTCTCCTAGAGCTGAATGTACAATGGACAAACTGTGATTTCCCAACCGAGCCCTTCGTGTGAAGAGCTTTTATAGTTCCCGTCTCTAATGCCTTCGTGGAATGCTGTGGTATGTTCACGTACAAGTTGCAGGAGAAGCCTTGATGTGTTTATTCCTTCCCTCTACAGACCGAGCAAACCATGTGCCTTAATATGCCACTCTTAAATCTGGACAACGCGAGTGTCTGGATTATTGCAGAATCAGCAATGTACATATTACGATGACTGTGCCATTACAAGTGTTTTTTTTCTCTTCTGTAAATCAGAGAACTTAGAATGAAAAAGTTGCAATAAAGTTTACATTTTCTTACTTCACTTCACCCGGGTATTTTAGTCGATGCTTATTTCAAGACATTTTCATTATATGTGTTAGCAGTGAACACAGGAGGGCAGCAGGGTGGGTGACGTTAAGTAAGGGGACCACCTTTCAAGTGGGAGAGGCAAAGTTCGAGCTCAGAAAACACGTGGATGGCTTTTTGCTGCAGCCTGTATGTGTGTTCATGTATGTTTTCTTTGGGCCCCCTGTATTCACCCAGTCTGCAATGCACCGACCGTCAGTCTGGTTCCTTACCTGCTGCCAAAGGATTTCGGGAAAAACTCCAACACACAGAATAACCCCAAATAGAAAAATATAAAAACTGAAAATGAATAAATGAAGATTTTTCCTGTAAATTCATCGTTTTCACTCGTTGTGTTTGTCACACTCATGTCCGTGTCCCCTTGCACATGTGCGTGCTCCTGTGTGACTGCACGTGTGTTTGCGAGGCTCTTATTATTAACACCCCTCACTCTTCCTTCTTCTCATGTCAGAAAGTCAACGTCTATATATCCGTGAGCATGCTGACGACTAATGTCTCCACTAATTCCACTTAAACCTAATAAAAGTTATTTATAGCTTGGGTGAGCATGCGGTGGGAGAGATTCTCAGGGGAATCACATTCAGCTCAACCTCCGCTGAGCTTCTCCCCCTTACCTTCCTCTCCTGCTACCCTTTGGCTGAGCTCCACCGTGGGGCCCCAGGCCCCGCTCCTTTGGCGTAGTCGGACAGGTGCAGATGGCCACAGACATGCACGGCCCCTCCACACCAGCCACCGAGCTCACCCTCTCCGTTTACACCCTCGCCTTAATCACTTAGATTCATATGGCAGTTTTTAAAAATCTGGGCGCAGCTCTCAGCCAGATAAAATTCACAAGACATACTAGAGTGGCTCCATGGTTTGTGAGGTGATGAAGTTACAGTGTAAGAGGCATAAAAAACCTCTTCAGAGGACAGCAGAGGTTAGAGAGCTACAGCCAGGTAATTTTATCAGTAAAACTGTCATCGTTATGTCATGTGTTTTTTTTTTTTAATTTCGACGTTGATAAAGTTTAGAATTCAATTCAATTTGTCGTATATTGGATATTGATCCTGTATTTTTAACAGTGAAACTCGCTATGTGAGGTCTACACTAATGCGACATTATCGCACAATAACCCAATTATTCCAGAAGTCTTGCAGTCAAAGACATCCACCCTTTAAACTAACATTTAGCAGCAGGACACAGCGGTCCAATTATATTTTCCCCATTCTCTGAATCAACATGTAACATTCTACCCAATTAGTTTGGGGTATAACAGAGCCTTACATAAGTTGTCCAGCAGTGCAGGAAAAACAAATTGTCCTGCCAAAGCCCGAATCAAGAATGACACAAATGATCTACTTACAGTAGCTGCAATGAGAAAAATGTTATTCTCCACTGTTAACAGCTACCAGTGATTACCAATGGACAGAATGGGAACATCCCTGCTCCAGTGTGAATGATTAGCTTATAAAACAGGAGAGGCAACGTTGGCTCCCCTCTTTTCTTTGAGGGTGTTGTGGAGCAAGTGGCGCATGAATTAAACTGGTGACAAGCAGAGGCCGCAGATCTCTCCCAAAGTCTACTTTTAGAAAGTGCAAGTCAAGGTTTTAGGTTTCAGCGTCTGCTCTTGAGTGAATGGGTTTTCCAGCTTGCCCATTAGGTGTACAATTTAAAGGCTTGCCGTCCAGAAGCCAGCCGTTCGAAGTCCGTCAATTGTGCTGTATGGATTTGTCGAACCTCGCCTGCAAGTCTTGTGTTTTAAATAGAAAGGACGCTGCCTTTTTCCTTTGTGTAAATACTAATCCAAATATTTGTCAGGCCAGGGCACGCTTTGACATAGAAACAGATATATAGATACACAACGGTCTAGCCTTGAATGTGATCCTTTTTCTCAAGTGGCCAATCTGAAGGTTCCCACAGTAGATGGGGAGTAAGCGGACCTCAGGAATGCAGTCTTGAAATGTTGAAATGCCTGCCATCGGAAGCCCAGGGCAGGGTGACACCGGGGCGGGTGTACCATTGTGGAGGTGTGTATGTGTGAGAGAGAGAAAAAGGCAAGTGGTGGACAGGAGCTGGGGGGAAACTGTCACATATAATCACTTCCTGCCTATGCCCTCCTTAGAAATCTATCACCTCAAGATGCCGTTAAACATCTTGCGTTTAATCTGAGTTAATGGCTGAATACGTCCTGAGCAGCCCCAGCGGAGGGACGGGCTCATCGGTGACGTCCACTTGACGACCACATAGCCAGATGGCAGGCATGGCGTACCTTTTTTTTTTTATTTTATTAAATTTATTAATTAAGTTAACACCAAGCTGAGGAAGGAAAGATCTTATTTTCACACTAGACTGATTTCAGGAGGATAACAAATAACTAAGACAAAAAAACTGATGAACACAGTCATGAGCCATGAGCCAACCCTCTGATGAAGATAGGGGCGGAGTCTAAAATAAACAACCATCATAACAACTCAAAATTCAGCTATTTTACCATAATAGCTGAATTTTGTTTGAAACAGAGACTATTTTAAATGTGTCACCTAAAGCCACATTAGTTCTCTGGGAGGAGACAGTTAGATTCACGGAGTTAAACAGCTGCTAAATGCTACAAATGAACTTAATGATTATTAGCCATAGAGTGACATGACTCTTGGACTATTGGTATTTCAGTCCGGACCACTTTGTTTCAGACTGAAATATCAATATTATTGGGTGGATAATTATGCAATTTTGCTTTTCAGTGAAACATCTTCATAAGCCTACAATGGATTATCATGAAATGAGTTTCAGACATTCAGGTCCCCCTCAAGATGAGTTCTAATTACTTTATCATTTCCTCTAGCGCCATCATCAGGTCGGAAATTTTATTTGTTCAATACTTCAATTAACAACCACACTCTTCCATTTGAACTTAGTGTTGAGTGTTATGGCTAGACGGTGAAATAGATAAACATTATAAAAGCTAAAACATCAGCCTGTCTTGCGGTTAATTAACATTAAAACAGCATGGTTATAGACTATTACTTGTTGTCACTGCAGGTAATTTCATGACCCGTTTAAAATGGCCATCATAACTTTCTCGAAGTCAGCAACATCAAAACCAAAAACTTGTAGAAAGTCTTAATCATAGGATTGAAAAGCTGAAGAAGAGAAATATTAACGTTTGCTTAAAAAAAACAGGTTTTCCCTTTATCAACTATACTATTAATCAATGTTTCATTTCAGATTTTTGAAAAATGTGATTGCCTTGGCAGAATACACCGCTTTTCGTCCACAAGTTATTTAACTATTAAAAGATCAGATGATAAGTAAGAGACAACAAACTCAGAGGTGATACAGCTGTCTGACATTCACTTTATTGTTAAAACGTTTGGTATATCAGCTGCTTGTCTTTTCACACATATTTAAATTAAGAGGAAAACATTTACAGCTTAATCTTCAAAAACCATGCAGCAGTGTAAACATGAGGTCTACTGAGATAATAAGTCATACAACTACAACATACTGGCAAAGTCTGTAAGTGATCACAAAAGTGTCATGTCAAAAAAAAAAAAAAAAAAAGGCATTTTGTCCACTTCTATTCTTAAATCAGCAAAGCTTTAACGTGTTTATGATTCGCCGCATTCAACTGGTAAATATGTATGTTTGTTTTGCAAATAAAGAGGTTAAAACATGGGATAAAAATAAATATGATGAACTGACAACATATACATAACAGAAATGAATTCCTACACGTGACAGCCCCTCTCTATCCTATGCATTACTCAGAAACAATGATCTTCTACTGTACTGGAGAGACATTTACAGCTGCAACACCACAATGCTGTACTTGACAACTTGACAGTTTGCTCATGAAAGTTTACATCTTGACCTGAAAAAAAGGCTACCAAGGTAGTTAGGGTTAGTCTGAACAAAAGGACTAGTGATGGAGTGCTCTCAGAGTTAAAGTAAAGCCTCTTTCTTTTTAAGCATGAGAAACAGAAAAAAAAAAAAGGTCACTGCTGGTTGCACCCTTTGTCAGTCAAATTCAACATGTTGTATAAGTGAGATTCACACTCCTGTCAACCCCTCACTTACTGCATCTCATTTTTTCCTTTGCTGTTGCACATGTACACGCCGACATAAGCACTAATCTAGCAATGCTACAGCAGGTACCCTAGAACACTAGGCCGAGTTAGTAAAAACCTGAGTATGAAAATGACAAACACATGCACGCACCAACATGATCGGCCTCCTTTGCCACAGCGTAAAAATCCTAGCAAAGCAGCTACAAAGAACAAACACACTGGTCGTGCACTTGAGTCAGGAAGGCAACGGAAAGCCATTGTTCAGACGGTGGCAGCAGCTCCCTGCCTGGCTACGCTAGGTAGAAGATTACTCGATATGACCTGTTCAACCTAACGAGTCAGTGTTCAAACGGAGCTGTACAAACCTCCCTGTGCAATTTGTTGGGTGATATTTAGCATCAAGTTTGCTGCTTTGGCCAGTTTTACATCACCCAGGTTCTGCAATTGGATACCAGATACCAGAAGAAACCTAAAAACCAGAGTTCATAAAATTTGTGAGGCAAATACTAGTAAAAATATTGCACCATCTCTCAACTTAAAATATTATTGAAATATTGGATGATGCTACTGAACAATCCTTTAGCCGAAAAGTATCTTACTGTGGTAATACAGAATTTATCTCACACTGGATCTGCTCTAATTTTCTCCTCCCTTTCTGCCCTTTTTACATTTGTGGGTCACTAAGGCACCGGTGCATACAGTCGTGTAAATAAAGACTTTCATCTTTGCACTACCTGTACCCCTGATACCACTCGAATTTCACCGTGCCTATACATACAATACACATAAATGCCTGACACATAGACAGTAATGTTTCCAAACACTTCCCAATCATCCTCATTTCTGTAACATCAATTAACTTAAAAATAACCCCAAAATCCAATATTTGATTCTGTACAAGCTTCAGGAAGAATATGTTTTTTTGCTAAAACAACTTCTTATGTTTATTCCACCCACTGAGAGGGCGATCACACAGTCTTCTTGTCGAACTGGAAGAGATCCAGTATGTCCAACATGGCCTGTTTGATGTTGCCGCCAAAACGGTGGGAGTCCTGAAAGTGAGAGAAAAATAAGGTTTTAAGTCTTGTCATCAAGTGATAGAGGAATACAGACTGTCTGTGAAACTGTAAAAACTGGTGAACTCACGGTTTCTGGGCTTGAGTGTTTGCTGGAGATGTGGAAGTTGATGAGGTTCTCACCGAGGATGATGTAGGAGACACCATAACCATCATCAGCCACCTGAAGCACACGAGAGGAGAGAAAAATACTTCAGTCTTATAGTCTCAATGTGTTCAAAACTGTATTTCCAAAAACTGAGAATTTCTGACACACACATTTCTCCAAATACATACTTCTTATTCCCTTATGGTCCATAAAAACAGGTGGATGAAATGAATATTTATGAGAGCTGGACTAATCCATTCAAATCACAAACTGCACACATTATTTTTAGCTGCTTGAAGACTGCACAACCATAGTCACTCTACTACTGTCTGACAGACTTACCGGACCAAATCCACCTCCGGAGGTCACGTACTCCGGGTGTCTGACCAGATCTAACAGCTCGACCTGCTGCAGAGGGGTCTGACTGGTGGACAGCCTCCATGGCTCAGACAGCACCTAAACATAAAAGATAACATACATTTCATTCACTGGTCAAAGCAAACATGTGCTGCGTTCTCAGCACCAGTAACTTTTTTTTTTCAGTCTACATGCATTTTTTCTTTATTAGATACTCAGTGGAAAGTTACTGAGGGAAAGTGGGAAGTGACATGTGTTATATAACATTGATGAGCTGGATTTAAATGTAATATATCATATGTAAGAGGAAGATGGAAGGAGTTAAATGATACGACTCTGTGACACGCGTTTATTAGTGAGTACAATAATTTCTATCAGAGAAAAGCAAGTAGAAACCTACTATGAAAAGAGAGAATGTGCCTGTAAACTTTATGAGCCAGTTTTTCTGAACAAGGTAAAAACTTCAAATCAGATGTGAACAGTAACCTAGAGGGGCTAAAAACCTGGCTGTCTGAAACACATGTCTAAAAATGTGCATTAGCTGTTTCTTCACTTCTGGAGTCCTGAACAAGACTCGTTTCATCTACCCTCCACTTGTTCAAGAGTTACTCCAATAATCTTCCTGAAGTAAATTCAACATGAGCATCAGCCAAACAAAATCGGACTAAACCAGCTTGATTTCTTTTGAAAATGTCCCTCAAAAATTATCATAAGAAATAACAGATGACCACTCTCAGCTTTATATCATTGTCTGAAGAAGTGAGCAGATGCACTTTGTACTGTTGTAAATCAATAAGTCCCACAAATGGACGAGAATTAAGTGCACAAATCAACTTGCTACAAAACCTCGTACCTCCCTGAGGAAGGGTGAGTCTTCTCCCAGGTATTTGGAAACCACGTAGAGACAGAAAAGGTGGCGATCGATGCCCTGTCCGGTCATTGCCAGGCGGTACATGTTTTGGTGCTTCTCTGCCGCCACTTTGAGCAACTTCAGACGCTCTTCTCTCTGAACAGATTAGAGATATTAAAAAATTAAACATCAGAGAAACCTGAGGCCACATTCTGCATACTGAATTCACAATCAATGACTAAAAGTGGCACTGTAATTGCAGGCGGTGTGCCGTGTTGCTGCTGTTTAGCCTCACCGTCTCATCTCTGATCATGGAACGAACAAAGGCACAGGTCTCCATGGTGCAGGAGCGCACAGTTTCTGTTCGGCCCTCACGGAACAGACGTGTCATGGAGGCTTCGTACGTCAGGCAGAACTTCTTTTTGTCCTGTTGAGAGACAGTATGAGTCAGCATCTTTTGACATGTTGATAATTACAGACAAGAGGCCAGCAGCTTGTAGGAGGCTGATAATTTCATTATCTGAAGCAGCGATAGTAAACTTGACAAAGGTCATTTTCATCCCCTTGTGCTTTGTTCTCTATTGAAAAATGAAAAGATAAATACAGCCGAAAACTGAACTGAAACCACTCACTGACTATGTTTGCCAGTCTTTTAGTGATGATGAGGCAATTTGTGACTGCCCTCTACTGGAGGTTAATAGAAATGTGACTGGGCTGTATCAGTAATTGTTATTATTAGCATAGAATTCAAAGACTACTAAAAGACAAAAAAATGCATCTAAATGTTGTTACATTATAAAACTTGGCTGAGGGACCGGTGAGATGTGTGCACTTACTCTGTAGTGGGCCAGCTGTAGGGCAATCTGGATAAAGGCATCAGGGCTGGTGCGGCATTTCTTGATCAGACCCTTGCCAAAGTCATTGAAAGGGAAAATGTGAGAGTCCACATCATCAGCCAGATTCCTGGCCACTGTCAAAGAGCCCTGGATGATTTCTTGGCACTAGAGGAAGGGATAGAATAATATGTTAGACTGAGCAGATGAAGCATAGCATTGCTGACAACATATTTATAAAGCAGTATATTTGTTAGGAAAGCATAGAGTAATTAACCATATGTTAGTGGCATTAGCTATATATATGTATATATGTATATATGTATGTATATATATATATATATATATATATATATATATATATATATATATAAACTAATATCAGTTATTGTACTGTCACATTTTAATTTTCAAACATACATTACCCAACAGTCCTTGCTCTACATCTCTGAATTTAAATAATAAAATACTAACACTGGTGCAGACCACTCAAGCTACCAGCAGAGGGAAGCCAAGGTCTTTGAATATCAAAAATCAGGTGTGAGTCCACAGTACATGATATGCCGCTAACAATGGGCAGAGTTTCTGCCCGTTTTGGAACAGCTAAAAACACTTTTTCCTTTTCTGAGCATAAACCGGCCCTTACCTCTGCAGGGATGTCCCATGACAGCCTCTGAGGACCTGGCAGGTTGGGGTGGGGCTGCCCTTGGCAGTGACCATCTTCATCATATCCCAGCTTAACAGGGTCCAGGGAAAGCACATGCTGCAATGCAGAGTCAAATTTTAACATGACTAATTTTTTATCTATTCTAATGTGTACGTTCAGATTGTTGTGTATTTTTCTTTAAAGAAACACAGAAATCATATTTTTTAAACATACCCATAAATAAACTGATATATTAATTTCTTAAGTAATTCCTTGTGACACAATTATAAGATGGATTAATACAAACATTTAAAATTCATTACAGAAAAATGATTGTGACGTACCTCCCACAGGTGGCCAAGAATTGGAGCATCGGCCCAGGAATGCTCTGCATTCAGTCCCATGGTGCCATTCTTAAAGACTATCAGGTTAAAGGATTTATCAAACCACCTGCATGAAAATAAAATATATATCAGTTGACTTGTGTTGAAAAGTCTTCAGTAATATGAAACAAAATATATAAACTTTTATCTGGCCCACCTGTCATGGCACTTTCCGTGAAGCAGGGACTTGGCGTAACTGTCCAGAGACTTGACAGCGTTGTCTGGATCGTAGCGCTGCTCTGTGTCATCGAGGGTCACAAAGAAGGCTGCCTTCTCAATGACGTCCAGAGATTGCTTGTTCTTACCACGGCTGAAGTAAGTTTCACGAGCCCTGGCCCACGGGGTCCTGCAGAATGTCAAAAAGGAGCCTTTAATTCTGACAGGTCTGAGACAATGCTTTACGGGAGTCGAGCCTACTCATAGCTAGCGTGTACAAGTTCCTCAGTGTAAGAGGGAGTTACAGCACTTCATACATTTTTGTGGTCACAGCCATACCCTTCCCTAACCTCAAAACACTGGTTAGCACAACACACACAGATGTTATATTGAAGTGAGCCTTAAGAGATATTTAAAATTCTCAAATGCTGATATCTGACTCAAAATTGTAATATCACTGGGCTTTAGTCAGTTCTAACTCAAACAGTGACACATAATAAGTAATAAAGGCTTATAGCTAATCAGAATGCAAATGATTACTTTACTGAATCAACCTTGGGACACATTATTCCAATAAATATTTATCTCTGTAAAGTATGTCTTTACTTCCCGTGTTGCTACAATACATAATGTTAACTGAGAGGCCTCATCAGTTATCGACTGCAGCTCACTCTGTAATACCACCCACCTGTCCCCTGCAGTTAGTGCAGCTAGCATCTCCTCTCCTGGCAGGGGCTCCGACTTGTCGGCCAAGATCCTCTCCATCTGCTGCTCTATCTCCCGTGGCAACAGCAGCCGCCCGTCATAAAACATCCACACCTTGAAAAAACGGCCCTTGTGGTACACAGCTATGTGTTTGCTCTCATTCATGTGCTGGAGGGTGTCTGGGAGAAAGCCACCAACGATAAGGAGAGAGAAACAGAGAAGACAGTTGGAGGAGCGTAGGGAGTGGTGTCAGGGATCGTACATTAATGTTGTTTGTCTCTGGGACACTGAACTTTAATTTAAAATAGTTAAGAATAATCTATATTAAAAAAACAAAAGAGAAGGCAGCAGTTCAAATTAAGTGTGCATATCACAGCATTTTATTTCTGGGAGCAATAGAAGGGTTAGTAACCAGTTCTTGGTCCCAGTGGTAAATTAAAGTGATATCCACAACATTCAGGCCTGGTTCTTTTATTTTTGCGAAAACTATTCTTATGAAGTTCTATTCATTTGAGTGTAAAAAACAACTGAATTCAAAGTAACACTATAAGATGGGAGGGGCTATTCAACAACTAAAGCAGCTTGAAATGGGAAGTGCAGGAAGTGAGATGAAAAGGGAGAGTAATATGGGAACAGGGCAGTACAATGAATTGAGGCAATGTTTGTTTAAACATCACTGTGCACAACCAAGAGAAACTGAGAAATGTCATTTGCATCTTTGATACAAAGTTATACTGTTTAGGTGATGTTTAAACAAACACTACCGTTGTTTCAGGCAAGACAAAGGAGAGGATACTTACACAGAGAACAACCCCAAGAACAACAACCACCTCACCTCCAGGTAAGACTTAGCCTACTGCGTTTGCTCTTATAGTACAGACACCTTCAGCAATGTCAATATGAATATGGGGACTGACCACTGAGAGTTGATTATGTAACTGTGCTAACTTTAGAAAAAGATAAGTTTCATTTTAAGAGAAAAACAGACTAACACTAACACTCCATTATTACATGACTAGGATGAATAAACACAGTAAATCTACAACCTGACAGGTAAACTTCAAACTCAGATCACAACATCTGTATTTGAAATCTGGTAAAGTTTCACTTTCAAATGTTGTAATTTAAGGTGAAAAAAGTCTGAATGTCACTCATTTTATTTTCTTTACTTTCCATTTAACTTAAAAATGGAAAGTAAAGAAAATAACCGTAACCATAACCCTAACCCCCTGTTCTCTACAGCTAGAGAAATAAAAGTCATCTGTACACTGTTGACCTGATACTTTGAGCTTTCATACTAAACTGGTCCTGCCTTGGTTATAGGACTGAGCATAATATCACGCTGACATGCATATTTTTTATATATATATATATATATATATATATATATAGTTTTTTTAAACACTCTCCACATCTTACCTTTACACTATGATTGTTTTACCTTCTCAAACTCAAACACACTGGATTTGAGTTACATGCAAATTTCTCCTTAATGTGCATAGACAAGCACACATGCATTATTAATCTACAGAGGTCAAATTATTTTTAATTCAACCACACAGACAAATTTCTCAAGGAGAAGTGCAGTAGTAGAGTAGTGTGGAGGAGGCGGCACTGCTAGGGACTCTACCTGTGTCTACACCTGGGACACGACTGGTGTTGAACATACGCTCGTATTGGGCTGAGCACATGGGAATAGTGTGTAGGAGCATGAGCTGAAACGTAAAAGGGGAGAGTCAAACACAGAGAGATGACAAACTAATTCACTAAAATCCCCAGAGAGCAGCAGCAGACACATGCCTACAAGGAGGGCAGCATGGATGGAGCGGAGAGGGAGTGATGAGGATTGGCATGGTAAGCAGTCTGAAGGAGCAGAAGAGACCTCAGAGAGGGAGTCATGATCAGGGTCCAGAAACCAGTGGTCTGCTATCTCAATGTCACCAGCAAAGCCCTGATATTTGAAGTAGTACTTGTACAGAATTGTCGACACTTACACTTAACAAATCCCTTAATAAAATTTGAGTATTTGGACCTCCGAAATAGATGCCTAAAATTAATCTAAAAGCCAATGAGACATGGGATTGTTTCAGGGCTGTGCTGTTGAGAATGAGTCTAGGAGTCAAGGTTTCCAATGGCTGTTGCCACAGCAATAGCTAGGGTCACAGGGTGGGGGGGGTCAGAGGGCACGACGGAGATGTGCCCTCCTCTTACCTGTCTCCAAACCAGGGACGCGGGTGGTGTTAAACATCCGCTCCCACTGAGCCGAACACAGAGGAACCTTGTTTGCCAGCAAGTATATCTAACGCAGCGTCCGACACAGCGAAGGGACAAAACAGTAAAACAGAGACAACTGAATGTGAGTGTGTAACAAAGCGAGCTCATGCATTGTTTGTATACATACAGTCTGTCTTTGCGAGAGATCAATATGTGTCAACGATGTGTTTATGCAACCTGTTAGTGTATGCCAGGACTCTGCAAATGTAAAAAATATTTGCACTCAGGCGACATGCAGGTTGGTAAAAGGAAGAGTGGGAAAAGAAGACACTAATGTGTGTCAGTAAAAATCACCAGCATTCATTAGGGCTTCGAAAAATGCTTGTGATTTCGCTTGGCTGGCAGTCACAGTTGTACTTCAGTAAAACAAGCGAGAAAAAAAAAAAAAAGCACAGTGCATGGCTCAATCAAAACTAAGAGTTAGCCAATAGTGAGTCAGGGACAATATCAGGTATCTACATAATCACTGGTAAGATTGTGGATAACTAACTTTAAACTAGAGTACACAAGAAAGGGTTGTAAGAGATAAGAAGTTCTCATCATAAACTTAAAATACGATAACAACTATTGATCAACAAAGCATAATTTCCAAGGAAAGTTAAACATTTACATAGTATTGATATGGTCCGACTAATGTTGTTTATATGGCTGCTTACACAATGTCTGCAGATTAACTTCAGTACAACAACATCATTTTAAGAGTGAAACAGGGACAGAGGAGCTCCATACTCACTGGTTTGATCTGGGCTCTGTCCAGTTTTCTCCTGTAGAGCATGATAGCATGGATGGCATTACCTGCCCTGGCCGCCTGGATGGAGGTGGGGAACACGTATAGGAAATCCTGAAAAAAAGGGAAATTAACAGTAATAAATCAATGGCCAGTCATATCATCCAACATATTCCACTGTCCTGGACAAACATGAGGTATAAGGCATGACTTGTAAATGCAAACAGATGAGCACCCTGAACACAATGTCACACTGTGATCCATCCATAGGTTCTTTGTTGTTATTTTGGTCAAGGACTATATGCACACATACATACTGTGGCTATCATGACCTGCTATTTCAAGCATGCTGAGTGTTGTTCCACTGACCCCATACCAAGTCTACCTCCTTTAAGGGCAGTGTCTTTGTAATATGGCAGTGCTCCAATTTTTTCTATGCTGCATAACAGACATTTTGGTGGTACTGGCACAGTACTATCCCGTTTATACTGCCTTTTTGGTAAGTGCACACAGACAAAACAGACCCACAGTTCAGTGTCTCTAGGAACAGTGACTCATGCCTGCCCACTGTCTCACTCACTGTGGGAGAAACAAACAGAGCGAACTGTGGGCATGTGTCAGACCCCCTTTAACAGACCGTCAGTGTAGAGCAATCCTGTTGAGTTCACAGTCCATGATCACAAATCTGACACAGATTTGGAGCGATCAAACTACCCACTAAGTAAAGACATTGTAGTACAGTTATAGCAGCTTTGCCAGGAAAGATGCTGAAATCCCAAGACAGGGAGACTGTACCTGTAATGAGTTCCCCTGAGACACTGTCATAGAGAATATTTCAACACGCAGATGGGAAGAGTGTGTTTCCTTAACTTACATAGAAAAACATTTGCTACCAGCTGTGCCTAGCTATTAAACACAAGATTAGACTTGGCACGCCATAAAAATACCTATTTAGATTTTTCAGTATGGCTATAATTTACAATTATTTGATGACTTACCATGGCATAATAGTTGCTGTTGACCATGATGGGCCCACGGCTTCTAAGGTAAATGTACTCCTCCCACCAGTCACTGACCTGTGCAACACAAAGAGCGAGAGAGGACAAAGAAAACAGAGGGTGACATCATTAGACACGCTGCTTTTCTTGACAGTTTGAAGCAAATTCAAGATCTAGGCCTGTGTCCAGAACTGTGACAAAAGAGCGGAGAAAAGAGAGAAAGAGTGGAAGGAATTCTTTCTAACTCACATAGTTGGAGGCCCACCAGGACTTGAGCTTGAGGTACCATTGCAGTCTGGGCCCCAGATTCTTCTCAAAGTCTTTAGTCAAGCCTTTCATCCGTTCATACTTCTCATCATCCATCAGTGGGCGCACTGACTCCAGGTACTATCAACACAGACAAATGCTTAGTCACAAAGAGAGAAGCAAAGGGTTATTGGTTTTAAAGGGGACAGCAGATAGGGGAGAAAGAACAGATGACCAGTTTTTCTGGCCTGGCAGATAATGACAGGTTTGTCAGCTCTGCCACTGGAAATCCACACAGTCAAGGGTCAAAGAAAACGACCTGAGAAAAATGTGTCAATTGATATAAATCAAGCCTTACTCTGCTTTTTGTTTTGTTGTGCATGCCTATTCTTTTTGGAGTCTTACTAAAGTCTATACAGATTAGACTAAGCACACTCTGACACCGAGTGGTATTTCAATGCTTAAACCAAGCACTTGCTCACTGCCCTTGACTATGTTGCATCACAGACAGATATCAGTGCTTACAATATAATAGTATTAAATGGCTTTATCTCGACTGGTTATTCACAGAACATTTTAGAGCCTCCAATTTCTTAAAACTGCAAGCTTTAATTACAGTTCAACAGCAAGGACCATATGAACATCAGGTGTGTGCATAAAGTTCCGGTTCAGACAGGAAATAATGCAAAAGGTGGAAATTACCCTTCTGCAGGTGTCCTTGACAGAGGGAACAGGTAGCCGTGGCAGGGAGTTCTGGAAACTGTACAGCATTGGCTTCCTGCCCGAGAACACCTTCACTAATAGCTGGAGAAGCAGAACAGATTAAGGGCAGGGCGTGGGGGGCATGGGGGAAATTCAAAGTTATACTTTGTGTTTCACCTAGAAACCTGCAGAGTGTGAGGCAAAGTGCAAACATGTAACCAGTGGGTTAACCTTTAAGGGGCAGGGTTGCACTTAACAAGCTAAACACATGACTTTCACAAGTTGTTACAATGTCTTTCATAAATAACTGCATTCTTTGCTTGTGTAGAAAAGAATTGCACAAGACATTCCTGTATGAATGAGCTTCGGTGTGAATTGAACAGAGGAGAGCATTCATTGTCTCACCATCCACACACGAGTAGACCAGGAAACAGAGCCATGGCGTGCATTCATCCAGCCATGCCATGACAACAGGCACTTCAGGACATTCCTCATGATCATGATTATGGTGACCCACAGGCCCGTGCCCACCAGAACTCCTCCGACTATCTTCTGGCTGTCTGTTGACATATATCGACTGTGGACGGAAATGGAGAGGAGGGGAGACAAGCGAGGTGCGAGTATAACAAAAACACATAAGAGCAGCAGATTAACAATTTACAAAGTTTGGTAAATTAAATTCAATGGGAAAATTAAATATGATGCAGTAAATTAGTATTGGGCCCAAAAGGAAAAGGAAAAAAAAAAAAAGAACAATGAGTTGATACAGTGTTAAAGCTAATGACGCAGGCCATTACAATTTCAAGCTATCTAAAAGTGTACACAATAACAACACCACCACCACAACGGAAAGGTTACACAATTTAAAAGTCATATAGCATCTGCCCGACTTGGCCCAGTCCAAAGTCAGCAATGTCACATTAAATAATGAATCATGGATCATTTATCTTGGCAGGAGGACACACACACACACACACACACACAAAGTGACTGATTAACTGCCAGTTAAATCCTTAACTTTTATGACTCAGTGTAGCCACTGCCTCTGATGATACGTTTTATACATTTCATACTTAAGTTGCACAGGTTATCTGCAATTTCACATTTTTAAACATTGTAACACCAACAACTTGATGCATAATATGTGTTGTGTGAAAGATTTAAAACATTTCTTTAGGTAATATCCTTAAGAATGCCATCATCAACACTATCCTTGACTTCAGAGAAAATCCCCACTGTTGTTGATAAGAGAGGCATTAAAAGCTTTATATGGACAGGAAGTGTTTGCATAATATCACTAAACGTGATCAACATGCTGAACAATAGACAACTGAAGCAGGTACTGGAGAAAACAAGCCTACTTGTTTTCTTGTAAATACCTGAGGTGTGTGCATATCTGCCTAAAAATTGTAAAAGCTTGAGGACACTGAGTCATGCCTTCTAATCACCACTGTGCATTTGTCATGAAGGGACATTTTCAAGGGTTGGATCGAGGCTGACTACTTCTATGCTCATGATCTTTTCTACTCAAACTCCTGCTACCAAACCTAGCCAATCACCACTGTATCTGTTCAAGGGTGAATACAGCTCTTCAGTGTTCCATATTCCTTCCTTCACGTGACAATTTAATGGAGGGTTTTCACCTTTCTCTGTGTGGTTATGGAAAGAAAACTACCTCGTGATATCAGTGGCCTTACCTGATGGGTATGTGTTGGCCCAGCTTGGCAATCAACCCCAGGGAGGGATCCAGCCGATTATATCTATTGTAGGACATGTAGGACACAACCACTACCATGAACCCAGCAGGGCTGCCTGGATATACACCAGTCATTACCCCATTCTGTGGAAAGGTAAAACAAATGAATGGTTACAAAGGTCATCGGGGCCACAGAGAGTCTCTATAGGGATATATAAGTTTATGAAATCATTACTTTCATAGCACAGTGTTTTGGACTTTGCTGACATGTGCCAGATACTTTCATTACACACATCTAAATAAAAGAGGAATGTGTGAAAATGCTGGCAGGTCTTTGGTTTGCTGTGACTCAGTGTGACTGTTTGTAAAACACGAAACTAGGCCAAAGGTTAGGATACAAAGAACAGACGGGAAGGTTACTGTAACCGCTGGCTGTTTGTGTGTGTGGGTGGGTGACCTTCCAGCAATCAATAAATAAAAACACTGCATTACTGGAGCCTAAATCTCACTGTTCGTTACCAGAATATTTACTGTGAGCTCAAATGGACAGAAACTGTTGCGAGAGACTAACAGTAGAAAACACACGGTAACAGTGACTCAGTCAAAGCTTGTCAAAATGTCGTCTTTCACGCTGTACAGAAACCCTCTGGACTCTGCTCTCCCATGTGTCGAACACCTCTCACCTTGAAGCGAATGAACCTTTTCTTCCAGGAGTGGAGGCCAGAGAGGTAGATCTGACGTAGCGCCTCGTGGCACAGCTGCAGGTCGATGCCATCGGGGGTGACAGTGAACTGGAAGGCCACCGCCTGGTGAGCTTCTGCCATGGTGGCTACTTCTGCACAGGGTCACTGAGGGTAAGAAGTGAGTGATGTTATAAAGTTACTGAAGATGTAGCATAAAAAACTCTGACCCAGCAATATCTTAACTGTTTCTCCAACAATATTGTCAAGCTTTAAGTCAGTAAATGATAAATGAATCAACCAATGAATAATTAGATCACAGCCAAAAAAACAATGTGCATTCACCACATCCTGATATCTGTCTGAGTCTGTAAATAAGTGTTATTGGGTAAATCAGAATGATCTTTCATTTCGACCAGCTCCCGTCACAGTTCCTTGAAATCAGTAGTCCTTATTCCTCAACTACGCTGCAGGTTACCTAAGTTACAAGATTTAATCGGTTTAAGCTCTTTGTAGCTAAAGGGCCGTGAGTGGCAAAGGATTGTTACTGGACTTGAAAACAACAAAGATGTAGAGTTTGCACCGAGTCAGATGGGTAAGACTTGTTACTGGCACGAAATGTGGAAACATATGTGCAAGAGGAGCAGCTGCTTTGAATTACTATAATACTTCCCTCTTTAAGTCTCCCTGACTGCAGTTTTGAGGCCCCTGTTCTAGTTTTAGTCCTAGTTACTTAGGTATTGTACTCTTCCGCTCATCGTATCATATCATATCATCTTGGGCTTGGTTGCAACCTTACTTGGGTTTGATTCTGTTTCAGTCTTAACCACTGATATTTTGTTAATTGAAGACTAGTCAAGCACACAAATTTAGCAAAGATGCTGAGAGCTATCTGCACTATAACCCTGAAACTTAAGGGTATTTATGAAAACACAATATCAGATATGCTAAGAATCACAAAGACTAACCAAAGCAGCAAACTGAAGACATTTAGCTGTTTTCCTCTATAGAAAAACGCTTACCAATGCCTATTAAATATTAGCAATTTAATGATAATAAAAGCTTTTTCAGAAAATATCATCAATAAAAGGGAAGTGCTTTGTGAGTCAGCTTGATGTGCTTGACTTTGCATTTAGTTGCTATATCAACTAAACTGGTTCCTGCAAGCTGACACCATAGGAGATGCACTGGGAGGTGGCTGTGCATTTCTCTTGGATTAAGAGGAAGTAATGTGACCTAAAGACCATCACCTGGTTGATAATACTCCAGTGGTAAGGCTGTGAGAGGCCTGCTGTTTCCAGATGCCTTCACTTGCTGTCGGAAATACAACCACCACAGGAGCACACGTATAAAATACCTGTCTAAAACGACTGGTTAAGTCTCAAGTAATCTGCGTGTCACGTTGATCTGATGTTTTTTACGCTTAAATAGATGTTTGGCATCTCGTGGTAATGCTTTTCTTTATTAGGCTTTCACAGGTTTGCTTTTTTTCTAATCCTACAGCGACGTTTCTCCTGCAATGTTTTACTTCACTTTGGACAAACAGTGTGTTTTTTTTTTCTTCTTCCTCTCTTTGCAGCGTCCATTTTTATTTCACTGAACAAGCGCACTCTGAAAGCAGGACACGTCGTTTTTACATTTCGCACTTCTCGGAAGGAGCGAAGAGACCACAGAGCAGCGCTTGAGCAGCCAGCCCCTCCCCCAGCTACTTTCCAACATCACATGATCCACCCTGTGCAGGAGAAACTAGGGGAAAGGTCGCAGCACTGCGCCGCTTGGAAACCGGCTATAACCGCAAAAACAATACTCACAAACCCTGCTGCGCCAACATGCATAACCACTTCTGTTTACAACGAAAACATATCGCTTGTTTTGAACACTGTATGATTCCGCGATTTCCATTTTTCTACATTTAAAAGCAGATGCAAACCCCTGTCTAACGTGGATGAATTATGTCAACTACCCCCACCAGCCTTTACGCACTAAATGTTGCCCTTCTGCACTTGGATTCAGGCCGCCACATCATCCACGTCATTAACCATTTTCCCGGTTGTCATTACTTATCCTTTTAACATCACACACAAATTCACTCGCGGTGAAAACGCTCAGCATATGTAGGTTACATTTTTTCTATGCATTATATATAAGATAAGTATCCTACACACGTGGTCTGTGGGAAATTGGGTCCCTAGTGTGCAACCCTCGGTGACACACAGCTATATGCTATTTATTTATTTATTTCTCAGACTAACCAGCCACTTTGTAAATAAACAAAAGTGTGATATCGCAACTATTACGATGCCCTCATAAAAAGGACACCTTGCCAAACCGACTTGTGACCTTCACTGCCAGGTGACAGCAACACACACTTATCTATCTTTCCTAAATGTCTCTTTTGCTCCTATTACACATCCCAGGCCACTGTCAGAGACACACACTATATTGTGTTATTACTGCACTATGTGTGCTGTGACAGAGCTGGGTGTCCATGAATGACCTTTATTTGGACTTTTGCCTACATTCATGTTGTGAACAACGTAGAGGTGTCAACTGGGTCTCCGTCAACACAAAAAAGTGATGCCGACACAGGCTCAGCGTTTGATGCTGCTGCGGTTTCTTCGCCATGTATTTTCACAACCCGCTCTGTTTCCCCTTTGACGCCGACGTTTCGACTGTGATGAGTCAAGATTTGCTTGTAACTTAATTTCTGACTGCGGCAGGTCAGACAAAGCGGCACAAGCCGCCCGGCAGAGTCAGAGCGAAGAAGAGAAAATGAACCGCGCATGTAAACGCAGCGCGGCTCCGTGCACGGCGCCGAAAAGGAAATGCAACACAGTGACAGTACCTGCGGACAGATAATGATGGCTTTCATGTTTTCTGTTGTTGTTTAGCCGGTGGAGGACAGTGCACCAAAAAAGAGAGTCTGTGCTGAGGAAAAGGAGAATTATCACTCACCCTTCCTTTCTATCAGTCAGAGAGCGGAGAGCTTTCTGGTTTTGACGAGGATGTGACGCGGCCTGGCTGTCGGTGAGGACTGCTATACACTGTGCATGAATGGGAGCAGACTTATAGCCAGACCCTTTTTTTACTGAGCTCCACAGCAATCACCCGACAGAAACAGCGCCCCCCAGAGGTCTCTGTGATATTATGAAAAGGGATGAATGAGGACAGGAGTTAACAAATGGAAAGACACGAGGCTGGGCATCACAGACACTTGGAGAATTTCATGTACCCAGTACTTTGTGTACCCACTACTCCATGTGCCCAGTACTACATCTAACTAATACTTCATGTGCCCAGTACTCAATTTAACTAGTACATCATGTACCCAGGTTGTGGAGTAGTACAATGGATAGACACAAGACACACTCAAATAGTCACACATCATTGCGCAATATGAATCAAATCATCCATCATTGTATAAGGTATTTTAATCACAATATGATATATATGGTGAAATAGTAAATTATGGTGGAAATAAATGGAGAAATGCTTTATGGATGACCAAATAAGCATGTCTGTTTTAATCCAGCAAAGTCATCATGTGCACAATCAAGATACTTCAATTCTCCTATCAATAAAAAGAAATCATGCTC
The DNA here is from genome assembly GCA_023238725.1 of Scortum barcoo. NCBI lineage: Eukaryota > Metazoa > Chordata > Actinopteri > Centrarchiformes > Terapontidae > Scortum > Scortum barcoo. Next base: position 19,613,751 of record CM041536.1, on the reverse strand, counting down.
ATTGATGTGCAACATTTCCTACAATTATATGCTACAGTCAGAGATATTATACGGAGTGATATAATGGTATGAAATGCATGGCAAAAATCTTTAGTGATTCACAGATTTATACCCTTTCACAGTACACATATTATCCTATTGTTCAATATGATAGCTATCAAAGAGTGCACCCTCTCTGTGTCAGGACATACTGGACACACTGTAACCTCATAAATTATCTGATTACCAAAAGCAATATAACAATACAGCGCAACATATTTTGGCAATTGTCATGACATGCTATAATAGTAAGAACTTAGCATGCCAAGGCTTTAAATGATTAGACTGTTTTATCGCCATTTTCACTCAACGTCCAATCTAGACACAGTAAAGATAATCAGCTAACATGAGTATCACCAGAACCAAGTGACCTGGCATGACATTAATGAAATGCAGCCTGCTTAAATGTTATTAGTTACTTTCCACTTTTCTGTGTGGCTGCTCACTCCATTGTTTGCCTGAGGAGGGTGTGTAGACAGTCATATGCTTTCTCCGATGTTGCCAGATGATTTCTATTTGTTCTGCCGACAAAGACCTTCACTGGGGGAGGTGTCTCTATTCTTAGGGGTCAACAATGACTTACTCACAGCGAGTCACAAGTGCCAGTACTGCCAAAAACAACGTAGCAAAGCACAACAGAGCTACAGGTGCTGCTAACGGGACCTGAGGCACTGGAGGCTTCTGGGTTTTTTTTTTGCTCCTTTGAGGATGGCACAGCCTGACCTTTATGAAGTATAAAGACCTTCAATGAATCCCCAGCACTGCTGTACACAATGTCTAAACAGAGGTCAAATCAACCACATGTAAGTGGAAAGGCCTGTGAGGCGGTGCAAAGACAGACATTTTGACATGTCATGACAGGTTTAATTACTACTCTAATAAAGGCTGCATTCCACTCGTGTCTCAGTTTCAGGGCTCTGGTATTGATCCTGTTCAGTGGTATGAGGACCATGAACACCACAACACTGAAATCAAAGCAGCTAAATGTAATTCAGCCATCATTTATCTTTATTATTTATGTGTGTGCATTTTTCTAATTAGACTTGTCAAATGTCTCCCACGGTTAAAGAAGGAAAATCTGTTCAAAATCAAGGGAAACAGCAACACAAGGTTAAATCTACATCCAGACACAAGGGGGCACCGTTGCACAAAATGGCAGAGTATTGATCAAGACTCAGACAAGAGCAGCAGCAGATTTTGATTTTGTATTAAATTGCACTGTACTTCTCTGTTACTTATTGAATATTTTTCACCTCTGTGGGAGTGTCAGATTAAAGGGTCAGAACTGCCACTCAAATGAACCATCTGAGGAGGAAGAATATAAGTTTATGTCCACATTAAGCCCATAACCACCAATGAAGATAAGAAAACCTCGCTTTCTTTTAAGACCTAACAGGCCAAACAGATCTAGAGCTGAACAAGGTCCAAGACCACTGACACTGACTCCCCACACTCAACCCCTCTACATGTCACACTAATGTAAAACACAAACAAGCAATGTGTTTTTCTTTCGGACTTTACATTTGTACACTGGAAGTATTCATTAAACTTAATACTGTGAACTTTTACACATTAATGGAAAAAAAATGTGCACATTTCTGCACAATTTGAGCACTTTCATTTCCCAACAGTCAGGCTGCTGATATTGTCTTTCTATCTTTATTTTACAGTCTTTGATATTACTGACTACTTGTAACACTGTCTATTTTATACTGAATTTATAATCCTAACCTGAAGTACTTTTGCAATGTTTATATTATTTGCACCAACTTATCAAGAAATATTCCTTGAATGTGAAAACCACTGTCTGTATATAAAGACATATACACTGCTCAAAAAAAATAAAGGGAACACTAAAATAACACATCCTAGATCTGAATGAATAAAATATTCTTATTAAATACTTTGTTCTTTACATAGTTGAATGTGCTGACAACAAAATCACACAAAAATTATCCAACGGAAATCAAATTTAATTAACCCATGGAGGTCTGGATTTGGAGTCACACTCAAAATTAAAGTGGAAAAACACACTACAGGCTGATCCAACTTTGATGTAATGTCCTTAAAACAAGTCAAAATGAGGCTCAGTAGTGTGTGTGGCCTCCACGTGCCTGTATGACGTCCCTGAGGTGGCAGATGGTCTCCTGAGGGATCTCCTCCCAGACCTGGACTAAAGCATCCTGCCAACTCCTGGACAGTCTGTGGTGCAACGTGGCGTTGGTGGATGGAGCGAGACATGATGTCCCAGATGTGCTCAATTGGATTCAGGTCTGGGGAACGGGCAGGCCAGTCCATAGCATCAATGCCTTCGTCTTGCAGGAACTGCTGACACACTCCAGCCACATGAGGTCTAGCATTGTCTTGCATTAGGAGGAACCCAGGGCCAACCGCACCAGCATATGGTCTCACAAGGGGTCTGAGGATCTCATCTCGGTACCTAATGGCAGTCAGGCTACCTCTGGCGAGCACATGGAGGGCTGTGCGGCCCCCCAAAGAAATGCCACCCCACACCATTACTGACCCACTGCCAAACCGGTCATGCTGGAGGATGTTGCAGGCAGCAGAACGTTCTCCACGGCGTCTCCAGACTCTGTCACGTCTGTCAAATGTGCTCAGTGTGAACCTGACTTTCATCTGTGAAGAGCACAGGGCGCCAGTGGCGAATTTGCCAATCTTGGTGTTCTCTGGCAAATGCCAAACGTCCTGCACGGTGTTGGGCTGTAAGCACAACCCCCACCTGTGGACGTCGGGCCCTCATACCACCCTCATGGAGTCTGTTTCTGACCGTTTGAGCAGACACATGCACATTTGTGGCCTGCTGGAGGTCATTTTGCAGGGCTCTGGCAGTGCTCCTCCTGTTCCTCCTTGCACAAAGGCAGAGGTAGCGGTCCTGCTGCTGGGTTGTTGCCCTCCTACAGCCTCCTCCACGTCTCCTGATGTACTGGCCTGTCTCCTGGTAGCGCCTCCATGCTCTGGACACTACGCTGACAGACAACAGCAAACCTTCTTGCCACAGCTCGCATTGATGTGCCATCCTGGATGAGCTGCACTACCTGAGCCACTTGTGTGGGTTGTAGACTCCGTCTCATGCTACCACTAGAGTGAAAGCACCGCCAGCATTCAAAAGTGACCAAAACATCAGCCAGAAAGCATAGGAACTGAGAAGTGGTCTGTGGTCACCACCTGCAGAACCACTCCTTTATTGGGGGTGTCTTGCTAATTGCCTATAATTTCCACCTGTTATCTATTCCACTTGCACAACAGCATGTGAAATTGATTGTCAATCAGTGTTGCTTCCTAAGTGGACAGTTTGATTTCACAGAAGTGTGATTGACTTGGAGTTACATTGTGTTGTTTAAGTGTTCCCTTTATTTTTTTGAGCAGTGTACATATACATTATCATGCACAGCCTTTAGTGAGAACCTACTTGGCAGTAAACCTGATTGTGACTCTTCAACATCCCAGTATCACCTGCATGTCTACAGTCAATCCAACAGAGGGCGCAGCGGGCCTATTTTATGTCAAAGACCGTATTCATCCGATTAACTTGATTGGAGCGATTTATTTTAGGGTGAAAAAGTCACCAAGTGTTTACAAACTGCCTAAACAACATGAATGTATCAGGATTAAACAAATCCTTCACGTTAAGCTACAAACTAACCACCATTCAACCAACTCACCGCGTCACCTGGAGATGTTCCTGCTCATTAACTCGTTTTAAACGTCTTTATTTTAATTCAGGTCATGTTTATAATTCATGTTGGTGAAAGCCACACGGTCAACGTGGTGTCTTACCGTGTTTCAGGTCGCGCATCAAACTCAAACTTCCCCTCAGCGAGGCGCGTGCCTCCCGCCGCTGCTCGTGCGCGCGTACGCTCGCGCCCCTGCTGCCGCCGCGCGCCAGACAGCTGCAGCCAGCTCGCGCGGCATGTGGTGGAGCTCGCGGAGTTGAGGGGCGGTGAGTCCGTTTGACCAGCAGGACTGTTTTCAGACACGATAATCGACGGGAGCGTGGTGACGGCTCAACTGGACGGCGAGGGGAGAGGATGAGAATAGCGGACTGGACCTGTAGGTACAACGAAGAAGAAGAAGAAGAAGAAGAGGGGAAGCCTCTCCGAAAGGTAAGAGAGCGACGACGGGCTGAATGTTAGCGTCTCTACTCTGATGTTTACTCCAAACACTTCACTGTTTTCAAAAAGGAAAGGCTCGTACGTGGGCGGCCACAGTGGACAAGTCCTCCTGGATGTCTGTGTCTGCTTTATGTCCTTATTCTTTTAAAAAAAACAACCTGTCTAATCCACTGCGGCTCAATAAAAGGAGGCGATACCTGCTAATTGTAACGGCTGCTCTCGTGCGTGCTCCCATGTGCACGTGATATATATAATTATTTATACATTTTGGTCTCTGCTGGTTGTTGTTATTCCGGGAACAGACACCTTCTTACTGTCAGAGTAGATGGCAGCCTGCGGTCAGGACAGTGAATGAGCGCTTCTCCGGGGGAATTTCTGATTTTGCGCCACTCTTCACTCTGGGCTTTTTTCCAGCTGCTAAAATACACACACCGCCCCAAAAGTGCCCCCTGTATCTCTGCCCTGTGCTGATCTACTCCAACAAAACGTATCTGTTTTACTGTTTGTCCTTCTGTGACGTCAATTTGGTTCAATCTTGACGCCCAGTTCCGCCTTTTTTTAAATGATCACATCAGGCAGGAGACAAGTGTCAAGAATCAGGAGAAATTGCACAGCATGCCTTTTTTTAACGCTGCTGCAGGAGGCTTTGGCCCCTCACAGACAAACAGATGCTCCAGAGTCCAGAAGTAGGCCAGCTCCTGTCCGTGTGTCATGTCATGGTCTCCCCTCTTTAAGAGTGTCTCACTGGTTCGTGCGTGGATGTGGTGGGGGGGGTTGCAGACAGTCTGAGTGCAACATCTTCAGCAGGATTTAGCTCTCTGCCAGATGTCTGGTGGTCACCATTTCACTGTCATTTGTCATGCCCTCCCTCCCTCTCTGTGTTTCTGTTTTCAGTGTAAAACAGCAGATGTGCATGTTGGTGATAAATTAAAACAAATATGTTATTAATTGACATAGAGCAATGCTGGTGAGAGAAGATGAAGGGGCAGATAACGTTTTCGTGAATGACCCGCTGTGCATGTTTGCAGTCATCTGCTTAAGGATGGACACAATCTGATAATCTCAGTGCAAGTCATTTTAGAGGCTTTTTTTTTGCTTTGCTGCACATCTTTCACATGTCCACAAACCTACAGCATGACAGCATGGGCATGACATGGAGCATTGTGGGTTTTATTTGTTTATTTTTTTGTATTGTTGCTATGCTTTTTGGTTTGTGACACAGTGCTTGTGGTTTGAGGAGGAAGCCCCACAACGGAAAGGTGACAGCACCATTGCTGTTCTTTTGTGTGATGAGAAGCAGAGGCCCAGCCATCCCCAAGCATTTCTTTATCTTTCACCGTGGTGTCAATTGTTTTTTTTTTTATTATTTCTGTTCAAATCAAGAAGCTTTTCAGACTGGGCTGATACACAGGGTTTCCTTCCTCCTTGTATGCTTATTAGAAAAGTTTTTTTATAATAGCAATAGCATTTTCCTTATGCATATTTTTGTCATCACCATATCAAAAGCCTCAACTTTGGGGAAGTTTTGGACCATTCTACTTTAAGAAATGGGTGCGAACTGAACTTTTACAGAAAGCTTTCAGGCGGTTGAATGTAGTCTTGAACAATGATCTGACTGCCCTGTCTGATGCCAGCAGGATGTGAGCCACGTGTGAGGCAGAGCATGTGAGCCCTTATTTTGTTTGTATGCCGTTGAATGGGCCTCAGACAGAAGCATTACCCCTTCTTCAGCACTCTGAGTTGGTGATTAGTCAACGGGAAATTTAATAGTTTTATTGTCACTAAATCTCTACTAATTACTTTGAGCCATATTTAATGTCCAGCTATGGTTCTCTCATAACTCTCATCAGTTGGCAGCCTTCGTTGTATTCTGCTGTGGTAATATTATTTCAGCGAAGAAGCATCAATAGCCTTTGTTGTCTGCTTGAATGGCGGCTTTATGATAGACGTCAAAGGCCTACAAGCGCACCAGTGTCACAATACGCACCGGATAGTGAAGTCTTTTGCCTACCATAAAGAAGACAGAGAGGCATTAGGCTTGCTGTGTGACTCATGAGATATCCTTTCAGAATTTCAGTGTTTTCTTTCTTTTCACTTGTTTCAGAAATATAGTCCGTGTGCTTATCTTGCTTTTCCAGGGTGACAAGGTTAGAGTCAGGAGCCCACCTCAGCACACACACTTTACAGGACTGCAGTCACGCTAACATTCACACCTAGATGCTATTTTGGGTTTCCCATTCACCACCCTGTGTGGAGGGGGTAGGGGGTAGACATGCAAACACCACACAAGAAAGCTAAATTCAGCCAGTGGATCTAAACTATGCGTGTGATAAATCTGATGGTTATATCTCATGATTATTAGTACCTTTTATGGGAAAGCCACACACAGCAAAAAGAATAATCGCCATTATAAACATGGATATAATGGCCAAGCAAAAACTTTGTTTTTCATTTAACTTATTGAGAGCAATATAATAAGGTCAGAAAACCATTATCACTTCACTGTAATGCAAGCTTTATCGCTAAAAGACAATATCTTGGCTATATCACACAATTACAAAAGCCAGTATCCTATTCTGTATCTTGTGTTACCTTGTATCACAATACATGCTGGAGTTTTATGTGTTTGATATGTATAAATGCCTATTTTCTGTTAGATTGCCATAAGTGGTGAAATTATTAGACGAATAATCGATTAGTTATGCAGCAACAGTTTTGGTAATCAATTAGTTATTTAGGTAATTAAACAAGGGAAGACGCCAAACTGTTACTGGTTCAAGCTCTTCGTATGTGATGACTTTCTGCTTTACTCTTTTCTGTATCGTTGCATATTGAATATATTTGGTTAGAAAAACAAGCAATTTGAAAACATCATTATGGGATCTCCTTACATTTTATTGCCTAAATCATTAATCAATTCAATAAATGAAATGATTAGTTGTCAGTGAAAACCATTTAGTTGCAGCCTTAGATGCCACACAAAGATAATCATGCAGTCATGTGTCGGTGCATTAGATTCAGGCTGTAGAGTGAGGCTCTGCCAGAAACCAGCATGACGTTTGCATGAGTTATTTTGTCTATAAATTAGCCAAATTTATTCCCCACACACTCTTTCGTTGGTAAAATTGAGGTCACACCACTGAGATGGTAGATTGTCACACCACTCAGGAGAGAAGTGATAGCTCTATGGGATAATGGCCCAAATAGTTTTGTCTTTTGGCATTTGTATAAAGGCTGAACTGGGCTATCTTGGAATTTCCCCTCTATAATAGTCTCTAGTTTGTCTTTTTTAGATGCCACTTCAGATTTGTTTTTGCTCCAAATACTTAACCTCCTTGTGTCATCGCATCATGGTGAAATTACAGTTTCCCTCCAGTGTAAGGCTGATCCCTTTCCGTGCACCATAATCCTCTGTTTCTATGCTTGTAAACATGATTTGAACATGAAAACTATGATAACCATATCACTAGTGAAGCGTGCATCATTGAACCCAGCATAATTTCTGATTAGTTTTTGATTCCAGACCAGCCTAGACTTTGGTCCTTGTTGGACATCAGTCATTGGGCAACACTCTCTATGTGTCCACCAATTAAAACGTTTTAATTAGTTTTCATGGTAACACACCAGCGCTGAGCTGTGCTGCTGTGCTGGGTATCAGATCTTGTGCTGTTGTTGATGAGCTTATCCATGACCATCAGTATGTGCATCTTTGTGCAGTAAAGGAGCTTCGTATTTGCGGCTATTTTTGTATATAAAAATGATTAGATACAAGGAATTTAAAAATAACATGACAGTCAGAGTGAGGTTGCATAACTTCCCCAGACATTGTGCATTTCCCTCATGCATTTCTTAACCATGCATTATTGATAGTTCAACTTTGTATTCAAATATGTGTTCACACAGCTTTTATAATGCAGTGGCACTAGTTATTTAAACTCTGGCTCCATTGCTAGTATAGTGACTCCGTGCTTACCAGGAAGAGGATCCATTTATGAGAATGTGGCTTTCTCTGCAGGGTCCTGTGGGTTTGTGTATATGAATACCGTTCCCTTGACATTCTTGTCCTCCTCATACCACCCCTTGAAAAAAGTGCTGCCACTCTGGGAAACAAGGCCTCTCTGGCTTGTCTGCTACTCCGGCATCTAAAACTTTGTGTGGTCATTGTTATATTTAGACCCCCCTCCTCTTCCCTCCCCCCAGGTAATGGGGGAGGCAGCAGCCAGTACAGTAGACGGTTCTCAGGCTGGGTGAGATGCCTGGCGAGGTGATAGAGAGCCCCCTTCCTCAGACTTCCAGCTTGTTATTTCCTTTGTTGAGATGGCGGGAAAAAGGTGAGGTAGTCTGGCATGGTGAGGGTTATTTGTGAGTCTGTTTTCTGCATCCTCAGCTTTGGAAAAACGATAAAGCAGAGTGACAGTGGTAATATGGAGTGGAGCAGGACAAAAAAGCCCCTTGGGGACAACGGGCTATTCTGGGCCTTGTGCTTTTTCCCCCCAGCCCCTGTGCTCTGGATGTTTCGCCTCTGGGTTACACAGTCTCTGTGTCGCTTTTTTCTGTGCACAAACACTACAGCCGCACAAAAGAATCGGAGGGAGACGGAGGAAAGAGAGGCTCGGACAGCAGCAAAGACAAGGACTCTCTTGTTGAGGGGACTCTGAGGCCAGCCGTCAAGGCTTCCCAGCCATTTTCTCTCATTGGCCTAATTTGGTATCATTCTCCTCCCTGTTCTTAAGTAAATTTCCTAGTTTATGTGGCCCCAGTGGTCGCCTCAACCCAACCAAGAGTGTACTGAGTTAGCACACTGGCATGCTCCCCTGTGAGTCAATAGCCACCACATACAGGTCCTGAGAGGAACCACTGGGGTATGGGTAAACAATTGGCCATTGTCCATTCACAATCACACCTGCAAAACACATGTTTGGTAGCATGGGACATTTGCATCCTTGTTATGTGTCTGGGGGATGATGGCATTGAAGCGTCTGGGTTATATTTACATACACACATCATGGCTGTATGTGCAGTGATTGGTCGTTACTGACAAACTTGCCTGAAGATTGCAATTAAGATAAAACGTAGCAGTACCACTTAGTCTTCTTTGGGTACATGCACTGATACTGAATCGCCCTCTGGCTTACACTAGAGCCTCCAGCCTCCATCTGGACTCCATACCTTCCTTTTTAAAGAAAGGGACGGCTGTTGAACATCTCGTACCAGCCTGTTTAGATTTCCTGCGGGATGACTTTGTGATATTCTCAGTCTCTGAGAGGCTTCCTTTTTATAATGCAACTTTGTTTTCAACTGCCAGACCAGTGAGGAAATGAACAAAAAGATCTGTTGAGGGGAATATGTGAACCTGGAGCTAGAGCTACTTAACACTAAAGCTTCCTTCCCTGCGTTACAGTGGAGCCAAAAGAAATCTGTTACTCAAACAAAACTCATCTGCTTAATTTCCACAGCTACTTTCCCTCAGATGAAAACAGAGAAGCCACATCTCACCGTCCCCTTTTCTCTCTCTCTTTCTCCCCTCTCTCATCTATTTTCTGCCTCTTTTGAACACATGCATACTTACATGCACACACTGTGTGTCTGACACCCATTAAAAAACTGGAGCTCTGAAGCCATCTGGGACTTCAGACCTCTTCATGTGGAAATTAGAGCCATGTGGTCGCTTGTTAGCCTCCTTCCTTTTCTGAACTTGAATGATACGCTAACTCTCCACAGTGAGCCCACAGCATTAAGCTAATGTAACGATGATGACACAGGGAGCGTTACAAGACATTCTTTGAAGTTCATTGCCATGAATTGTATTAGGAATGACTGCAGTTATCATTACCTTTTGCTTGTGCACATATCATGAGATTCCCTAGTCAAGAGATGCGGAAAACCAAAATTAGATGCCGTGCAGACAGCATAACACATTCAGAAACATAGATGTTATGGGATTTAGGAGAGCTGGAGACAAATACTAGAGACAAATGAGGGTCATGTGATGAGGTTTTCTGTTGGTTGTCCGTCAGATTAGAAGAAATCCCTTGACGTAGCACTGTGCATCCATTATTAAATCTAAATTTTCTATTGTAAATCTTTTAAATTGGAATTCAAAAGTTTTAAGGGCCCTCTATTTAAGAATCATCAGAATAAGCTGTTATTTTCTAGCTCGCCATTTGGTACTTGGTGGGCCCAGGGTAAAGTAATCTAAGCATGTGCAGGACAGATGATGGTTCGTAATACACAGACAATGATAAATGACACAGATGTGTGACAGGACAGGCGCAGTATGGGAGTACTCTCTGTGAGGTTAACCAGGTCGGATGAGCGCACGGCCCGAGCCTTCCTGATCTCTGAGCCAGGGCATCTTTTGGTTTGACCACGCAGCGTTGACTAATCATCCAGCGGTAAGGAGAGCTGCACATCTGTCGTCTTCTCCTTCGACTCGCCAGCACCGGCTCGGGGAGAGTGGTTTGAGGCCACAAAAAAGATGCTCCATGAAAGATTCAGTCAGATGTAAGAGTGTGATGACTCTGGTTCCTCTGGGTTTTTGGAGCGATATCTGTTAGCAGGATGAAACAGGAACGCAGAGCATTCTCTCGCTTCAGTTCAGCTCCTTTCTATGACTATTCTGTTGGTATAAATGTCCCACACCCTGATCTAGCCCATGATATCTGCCCACCGACACATACATACTGTACCCCTTACTATAAGTACAGTGGAGTTCGCCGCACTCAGAGTTTCCGGGCTCCTACAGTTAGCTGATAGGTGCCAGACTACTTCTAATCTCAGGCTTTCATTCTGACTTTACTCTTGTATAATCCTCCTTCCATAAATCTATCCGCCCCTCTGATTAAGGTTGATAATAAAGCCAAGAGAGTGATGAATATGAATCATGGAAAAGTAGGAATAAGTGGAAAAGAGGACTTGTGTGTAAATGCAGCAGAGAGTTTAAATGTGTAAATTTAAGCGTTTAACAATGTTACTTAAATTTAATGTCACCAGTTTACATTTTTTGTGTAGACACCGGCTAATGGATAGAGCTTCAACAGTGTAATGTTTTTTTTTTTTTTTTCTAAATTTGTGCCACCTTCAGCTAATTTACAGACTAGCTGAGGGCGGGCTCTCACACAGAGACTAGCTAACAGCTTTACCCCCGTAAGGGATTGTAATAAAATGACTTGCTCTAATAATCTCATAAAATGCCATCTTGGGGCACATGAGCCATACCTGGGGTGAACGCAGCTCATAGATGGCAGATGCTCAGAGATGGGAAATTTTGGTAATAAATCAGTAAAGGAAGTTTTGACTACCGCCCCTCTGTTTAAAGCCATGCTATTAGCTAATGTGTGTGATTCAGAGTGCTTTGCAAGCTGTTTGTGGTGACAACGGCGCACTGAGAACTTATATAGGCATGCTAGATTTAGAGCGCTATGTCATAACAGGAAGTGATGTCACCGAGGCCCCAGGCTCAAAGTCTTGTATCCTGTAAGCAAGACGGTTATCAGAATTTAGCCACACAGGAACGAGGTTTCTGCACCGCATATTCAGAGCCTTTAGCTGTCTGTGGCTCTGGCCCCGCTGTCTCCGGTGGCCCTGCTACCACTTTCCCACCACCTCTGCCCCACTCCACCTAAATGTTGAGAAGGATTAGTGTGTAAAACATGTAAACACCTATTGCTGTAACTCTGCATTTCACCCCCGGCTCCCTCAGGTGTGATGTTTCACTGTATTTGCGTGATCTCTCTCCCACTCGTGACCTTCTCTGGCTGCTTACTCATCTTTTTTTCCCCTCCAGCTTCCATCTGTTGACACCCCGATCCCCACCGCAAGCAGCCACCTCTTTAGTCACCACTTGAAAAGAGCAGTTTGAAGTAAATTCCTTTGTACCAACTGCAAGATGTAATGTTTTTTCCAATTTTTTTTTGCGACCAGTGCCCATTGAGGAGTGCCTCAGCTCTGTTAGTGACTCACAAGCAAAATACCAGTAGTGTTAATGTGAACTGACCGCCTTGTGGCATTACTCATGTCTGTCCCTGCTGACTATGAACACCAAGTCTGGATGATTTCAGGCTTTCTCTGTAAAAGTTTAAAAGCTTTTTTTTTTTTCCTTGGTTGGATGAAGATGCATTTTGTTTTCTCGCTCCTTTTTTGCTGTTCTCATTGAACCTGTTAAAGGAGTGGCGGTCACCGGTTTCCTTTTCTTCCTGACCCCAACACAATAGTATCAGCGGCCCGGAGACTCAACACAGGAAGTAGGCAGCTGGAACCTAAAGAAAAAGCATAACAGACCTTTTGAACTAATTTACCTAGCGGAAAAACATCTCACAACCCCACAAGTGCAGTTTGACTGATCTGTAGCATAAACACAGGCATAATTATTGGTTTTGCCTGGTATCCATTTGTTAGCAAAGTATTTTGAGGGTAACACTTTTTTTTTTAAAACCAGCTCTATAAGAGGTTTAACTAGTTTTGAAACAGTCTCAATCTCATGTGAGGTGAAACACCAGGGACCAGCAAAATCAACACATTGAGTAAAAAAATCCATTAATTGTTCCATTTAATTGATATAAAACATTATAATTGTGTTTTTCTATATTGTCATTCATTTTGTGTTTATAGACCAGCCTCCACTTGCGGGTGCAAACAGAAGGAGCTGTACGCTTATGTCTGCTTACAGCCACATGATAGTGTATTATAAACTATTTTTTAAGTGTTCACATGCTGCTTAGAATTGCTAAATAGGGGGACTTGAAGCAGTGTCTTACCATTTTTTGAATTGTGTGTTACATTTTGTTTATGTTCATGTACTGTAGAAAAGCCCACTTTGCTATTTGCATATTCTTCAGTTTTTATGGCAGCTGATTCAAGTGAACAGCAGACACAAAGGTTTCAACACATCTTTACATCAGTTCTAGTTAACCAGTTTGTTTAATCAGGTTAATCACTTTAACCTCTGGAGAGGGCAACGACGGACAGCGAGTTACTGATCTCTGTTTCCCATTCATTTCTTCTATCTATCCTATCAGAGCAGACTTTTAGATGTAGCCTGCGTTTAAAGTGCCAAGCAGGGTTTTTCCACCCTCATCATATGCAACGGGCACGGTTGGAGCCACATTGATGGCATCACCTCGCAGACAGCTAACTCAGCTGTTGAGAAAAATATACTGATGCCTCGAACAAACCTGAAATAGTTTGACCTAAGATCAGCGAAAAAAGTAAAATTGTTAAAAGGGAAAGCACGGAGCATCAGAGGCCATTTGTCGAGTGGTCTGGTTTCACTGACCACCTGTTAGACCGGAGACTCAGCTGTTGTTTTGATGGAGAAGACTGGATGTTCGAGTTTTGGAGATCAGGTTCATGTGGTTGAGCAAGAAGGTACCTAATGAAAAGGAAATAACACATCAGCACTAACATCTTTCATGACAAGTCCTGATGGTAGGAGAGGCAGAGGCAAAATCAACCCTGTTTGACTCATGTCTGATTTAGTTTGATGTTAGAAGGCTAGTTTTCCGTTTGTCTACACTATATGCTTTAAGTGAACGATAAGTATAAGCATGTTTATCCTCCATTTTAATCTTGATGGTTAAATTAATGTATAAATTAGTTAAAATGATAACTAATTACATCTAAACAGTATGTGTCATCAGTATACGACCTGTGTTGCCAGTAGTTATCTATTGCTTTGTTTAATCTGATAAATAACAATAGTTAAATAAACAAATTCCCATCTCTTCGACATGATTTATGGACAAACCTATACACCCAAAAACAAATTGCATCTTGAAATATGATGCCCTTCCTTCACTCTACCCCGTTAACTCATCTGCCAGTGTGCCCACTCCTCCAGCATCAGGGTGTAAATTATGTTGAGAAAATGCCACATTGCCTCAGTCTAATGTGTCCGAGTCAGCACAGAGTGAGATGGGCTGCAGGGAAAAGTTAAAGGGTGTTTGTATGAGGTGACAGTTGCCTCCACACCTGTTGCTGCACGGCATGCTGGACACACATACCCGTCTCAGCTGGTTACACATGCTGTCAAGTGTCAGCTGAAGTATTCCTCAGTGCACGGCATTTGTTGCAACAGCCTCATCTGTACAGTTTTTCTCATGATGCGTGACCATGGTTCTGCTATGTTGGTTTTAGACTGCTGTAGTTGAAAATTTCTTTTATTTGAAATGCTTCAACTCGCCCTACAAATCCAAACCATAAAGGGACACCAAAATACCTTGATTTTCTTTCCATACTACTTTAACTTTTGATTATTTTCTTAGCATGGGCGTATGTCCCATGACAACTTTAAACTACAGCATGACAAATGTGTCATTGGCTAACTTGTTCCTTAAAATAACTAGCAGATAATAGCAGGTCATTGACCCAGATGCTTTCATGCCGATAGTACATTCAAAGGCTCTTTCTGTTTCTGTTGTCTGCTGTGCCTGCCAGGCATAACTGGCATATTCTTCATATCTAAACATCGCCCTGAGATGCTGATTTGGCAAACGAGTGGCAAGGCTGTTCTCTCTCTCTCGGGTGATTGTTCAGCCCCGACAACTGCTTAACAGTCGAGCCTGCTGCCAGAGCACGTCGGCGCAGAGAAGGCAAGAAGCAGGCTTAGAGGGGCAGACTGGGGTCAGGGAGGGGTTATACTGTGAGAGAAAGGGAGGGGGTGAGGCTCCACGAGCATCGCAGTTCTGGTTTCACCAGCAGCCCCAGCCTCAGTTGGCCACTTGTCAGTTTCTTTCCTCATGGGCTCAGTCTGTCGCTTTCTTGCATCCTGAGTGTCGCGAGTTAGCACCAACGCAGCTTGTTGCCTCAGAGGTCGAGACACAAAGGACTTACATACATGTACATGCACACACATACTTGAAACATGAAGTCCCATGACTGTCATGTCACGCTGTGTCCTGCTTCATACGTACGTTTCATGACTTACTGGTCTACTACTGCTTGTGATCAACTCTCAGATTGCCATTAAACAACATTCACATGATTTCTATGAGTTTCTGTATGTACTTGTTCCAGTGACTTGGGCTCAAAACTGATTCTTCATCACAAAGCTCTAAACCTGTCTGAGGATTGATGGGTTGTTTTATTCACTATCTGTGTGTTCCAAGGGAGAAAGCTTCCTTGGAACCATTACACTGCACAGCTTATTCGATATTGCGAGAGGTTTAAAGATTCAGTCTAAACCGTCCTGATCCGCTCACAGTCTGACCTGAGCTGCCCTTATCAGACAAATTTATTGGACGACATCTAGACAAATTTGGAAGAAGGTGAGGAGCGGACTGTTTTTTAAAAGCCCCAAATAGGCAGTCAGATGTTACATATCTGCAATAAAATCAGGTCTAACGTGAACACAAAAGTTTTTTCCATCTCAAATGTTGTGCTTTTGTTCTGCATGCTTTTTTAGACCACGTCAATATTAAATGGATGAATTATTCTTTTCCTTTCGGGGTGTTTTTTGCATTCCAGTGAAGCACAGCTGGCATCCTTTTGAAGAACATCATACAATCTCCAGTAAAACATCAAACACATTATTTTGAATGTTGTGACTAATGTTCAGTGTATTGGTGATCTCAAGAATCTGTGAACTTGTGGTGGTGCCTTTTTGGCAGCTGCAGCTCAGGGCACCACGTCACTAATGGGAAGTTGCTGATAGCCTTGTGGCTTCACACTCTGGCACTGACTCCACCATGTGTAAAATGTAAGTTTACCTTAAATGATGCTTGTTCTGCAAATACCTCCTGTGATTATGGTGGATGAACGTTCCTCAAACAAATGTAACCCACCTTTCGCAAAACATATTCACGTGACCATCTCTGAAGTTCAAACCCTTGTGTGAGAAAGTATTCACACTGCTGAATGTCCATGCTGTAGTATCTCATAAATGTAAATATCCTATTAAATTCATTCGCTTTTTGTCTGTTTTCTTCCAGATTTTGACATGAAGAAGGACATAGACACATTGATAGCAGAGGAACGCGCTGAAATCATCTCTAAATATGACAAGGTAAGTGTGTTAACAGGAATCACTTTACTCTCAAAATACTCAGGACAATTATGGACAACACAATGTATGCACTCACTACATTGTATGCACAATGTATGTTTTTATTAGCTAAAAATCAGGGTACCACAGTCTTCATAAAGGTGATCTAACCTAAAAAGTTAATGACCCTTTGGAACATTGTATTCTCTCTATCAACACAGTAGTTCTCACATATACAGAGAGAGAGAGGCCCTGCGGCATGTGAACTAGAATAGATTTGTTACCAACTGGAAGTGAAAAAAAAAGGGATTACCAGGAAAGATCAATTGATGACACAGTGACAGTGAATGTTGCATGTGTAGTTCACAATTTAGGGTAAAACACTTTCAAGTGACCCATTAGCAAGAGCCACATGTGAAAGGGAGGGCAAAAAAACAACAAAGGGAATGTTTGTCTGTTTAGGGTGGTTTTAATGGCTGACAGAACAAACATCTCAAGATTTTACCTGACATGATCAGTTTATTCAACACATTCTGTGTCTATCACAGAGTTTCAGCAGCCAAAACAACAACGGTCTTAAGTCATTTTTAAAGTGTTTATTTTTACATAAAGTGTGGGGCGTGTGGTCTGTGTGTGTTTCAGGGAAGGCAGGAAGGTGTCAAAATTGACCCATGGGAGGATGCTGACTACAGTATCTATAAGGTCACTGACCGCTTCGGCTTCCTGCAGTAAGTTACCTTGACTTAAAGCTCTGACGGATTCCTTGAAGTTGTTCATATTCAAGCAGAACACCTTCATTTGTACTGAGATAATTTCTTCCCCCTTTTCCTCTCTTTCTCTCTTTCTCTCTCTCTCTCTCTCTCTCTCTCTTTTCTCACCTTTCTCACATTTCTTATATAAGTGCTCAACTTAGATTATCCTCTAAATGTTCCTATTTCTAATACCTTTTGTGTATTTCTGCTTTTCTGCTCCAGTGAAGAGGAACTGCCAACACCCAGTGCACTTGAGGAGAAGGTATACAGTTTTAACCTGCACAGCCAAGTCCAGATTGTGACCTGGAATGTGATATATATATATATATATATATATATATATATATATATATATATATATATATATATATATATATATATATATATATTTCACACCCCTTTCACATATGCAGACCACATGAATGTCCATATTTTCTCTCCCCAGCAAAAGCAGCAGGAGATAGAGCGAGTGGAGAAATGGCTGAAGATGGTGAAGAACTGGAACAAGTACAGGAACAGTGAAAAGGTGTGTAACTCTGCTGGGATGCACATCATGATGTGATGTATCACCTCAGTTTCTGGTAATAATCTGCTGTCCACAGCTCATTCCTTCCTTTCTCCTCTTTGGTCTAGACAGTTAAAGCGAGAGCATAAGTACATGTGATTAGTCCTTGTCATTTAAGAAATTTAACAAAGCTGTGTGCCATAAACCAGCATTTATGTGTGACCTTCTGCCTCTTTTCCTCTTGGTTGTTGTGGTGAAGACTGCCTCTTTGTCACATGTGTTTCAGTTGGTGAAGCGTGTGTATAAAGGCATCCCTCTGCAGCTGAGAGGCCAGGCCTGGGCCTTGCTTTTGGACGTAGAGAAGGTCAAACAAGATAATGTGGGAATATACGAGGTATGATTCTTAAAATTGATGACAATTCCTCTAAAATGCGGAAACTACAAAAGAGTTAATTCTGACTGTCGCCTAGTTTCTATAACACATTCCTTCTTCTTCTGTCCTCCAGAAAATGAAGCAGCAGGCCCGTAGCTTCTCCACGGAGATCAAACAGATAGACCTAGATGTCAACAGGACCTTCAGGAACCACATCATGTTCATGGATCGCTTTGGAGTGAAGTGAGTACTTCAGAAAATCTGCATGGAACAACTTCTTTGTCAAACAATACTGATGCGGTATGAGGATTTCTTCATTCCTTCCTTAAAACTGTTACATCATTGCCAACATTGAGAAATTTGTACCTTTCCTGAGTGTTAACCTAAACAAAGTACACAACCGATGTTTCTGTGAATCATGTCAACACTCCTTTTTTAGCTCATAAAATAATTTACATTAGCTTTCATAACAAAAGTCTTAAACCTTTATTGTTTCATGTGGGGGGAGCTCCATAGTTCTTGATTTTGTTTCCTTTGTCACCTCACATGCTCAGGTTTGCCTCCTCTAAGTCTCTTACAGGGTGTGACCTCTGGCTTAAACCTTGAGGCAGCCCCCCCCACACACACATACACACACACACACACACAAAATATATACACACACAAAACCAAAGCGGTGGTTTCCTCCTCTCTTGTGTTTTATTAGCCTTCCTGTCAGTGCATGAAGCCCCACAGGAAATGGCAGTCATACAGAAATGTGCACCGACATCAAGTGCACATGCACAGAACAACACTGGCCGGTGTTACTCCGAGACGACACATTTGATATTTTGCCAATATTAAACAAATTAAACCCGTGAGCTTCAGAGTGTGATCGTGGTTGAACTGTGCATTTGAAAATGTGGAAGTCACTGGTCTTGTCCTTTTCAGTTCAACTCTCCGTGAGTGTGACTGAGTGCTGTCCTTTTGCTCTTTGTGTCGTACTTCCCCCTCAATTGAAAGACGCTGAGTCCAAACACACCAAAACACCGCTTCATCCTGCTTGGCGACCCACTCCTTCCCTGCAAGTCAACAGCTGTCCCACTCAGGCCGAAACACTGACTATTTAAAGCTCCTTTCCTGTCTCTGCTATTTAAAGCTCCTTTCCTGTCTCTGTCACTGTCTATAAGACATGTATTACAGAGGACTACTACAGAGGACTGTAGGGGAGACATTCTCTCTCGCTCGCTCGCTCTCGCTCTCTCTCTCTCTCTCTCTCTCTCTCTCTCTCTCTCTCTCTCTCTCTGTATCTCTCTCTTGTCTACATTGTATTTGTTAATACCGCTGTTCCACCATTCACATACACATTTATCTCCAGATGTAATCAGCCACGCAGCATAAACCCCCGCGGTCATAGCAACTGGATAGAAGCTGTATGCTTTAGAAGAAATTATGTGATGTAAATCTTGGTAATTTCTGATATTCATGTATCACATTGCGCCATATTGATTCCTAGAAACAGAAATTTCTTTTTAGATTTAGTGCTGTGTGTCACTGTAGCACCATTATATCACATAAGTCCTTTCACACACACAAACACACCCCTCATTAATACCTGAACATTACTGCAAAGACCAATGCTAGATAGCTCAGGCAAAGAGCCGCTCACACACAAACACAGTTATACAAATACATCCAGTTGAGGGTTTATCAGTCTCCACAGAAATATCTGCAGCTGTTCTAAGTCTGTCTGTGCTGATTGATGGAGTTAATTTAAGGATGCGGTGGTTGAGAAATCATTACTCATGCTCTCCCTCTGGGAATTTTCATTTGGTAAACTTTGCTACAGTCCGACACACCGCTTCAGCTTGCTCGATGGTTGCTGTCACATGCTCCTTTTAACTGGCATTTTCTCTGTTCCCTCTCTAGGCAGCAGGCACTGTTTCACGTACTGGCGGCTTACTCCGTCTACAACACGGTAAGTTTGTTTGTGCATGTGTAGATGTGTGAATACCTAAGTGTGTGTTACATAATCTGTGCACGACACGCCAGTGGCGCAACAGCTGCCAGTCCACCGAGTGCGTTGGGCTCCATACAGCAAAGAACGAGCCCAGCACTCTAAACCCTTCAGTTCTCGTGCTTGTTTAGAGCCTTGAGTGAGATCTTTTATTTATGAGTGTGGCCCTGACTAAATGTGCAGCTACACAGTGTAACAGTCAGACCACCAGCAAACCCACCTTCATACTCGACGCTTACACGGTTTGACCAAGTTCCCCTTTGACAGTGTTGTTAAATGGGCAAAAAACTTTACAAGAGACCAAATGATTTTGTAGACTTAACATACAGCATTAGAAAAATTGCACGCATAAGATTTGGTTAATTTCTCACAACACCCCAAGCCACACAGTGTCACCTTTTTTTGGATTTACAACATGCATTGGTTATCTTGGTGTTCATGGTCTTTACTTTATAATAATGTTTGTGGTTGCTGAAGTCAGAAATAATGATGATTCTTTGCATCTACTGCAAAGTCCACCTAAGTCTCAACCATAAACCAGAGTTTGTCTCTGTGTGTTGAAACCTGACTTTTACAATTTTACAAACAGGATTTCATTGTGTCAACACATATTTAATAAGTATGTAGCCTTTGTCCCAATGTGTGCCTGTAGATTGATCTTTATAGATTAATTCTTCCATAATTGCAGATCGTTGCCGTCTGGTAAGAATAGAAATATTACAGTCGAAAGACTGTACATTTCGTCTCCCCACACGCTAACACAGTCCAAGTCTGTTTTTCTGATTGGGCTCTGCAGTCTGTTCCTGTGTGGTAGAGGTGTTAGAGCCAGAGGAAATGGGCATGTGCTGTTCCCTTTTTCCTTTTCCCCTCTTTTCACACACGGCTCAGAAGAAACTGGGTCAGTAGGAGAGAGTGAGAGAGAAAAACGGGCGGTGGGGGGAGTGTGTGTTTGTCCCTTTTGCCTATGTGATGGTAGAGAAGAATGTGGAGAATGTGTAATTTAACCTCAGTGTAACCCTAATCATATTTACTGTATCTCCTTGAAAGGATACTTCTGAGTGTCCATTTCTGTCTCTCAATAAATCGGCCTTAATATGGACAAATACCAAGTGCGTGTCAAGGTTTTGTGTATCTGTGCTTGCCAAGGGCGATGCGTTTAGTGTAAATCATTGAATCACTGAGGAGTCAGATTGGCGGTAATTTGAGCTGAAGACATGACATTACTGAGAATCTACGCTGGGCTAGAGTAAATATTTAAGCAACCTTTTGGTAAAAGTGTTTATAATATTGTAGCCGCACGTAGAGGAGGTCTGTGGCTCCTTGTGTGCAGCACAATCGAGACACATCCACAGTCTGACAGACCACATCAGACATTCAGGTGCTCTCCTCCCCTCATGTCTCAGCCTTGGTGTGTGTGGGCTCTATTAAATTATGAATATTTTCCTCTTATTTGCCCATTCTGTTTAATTGAACCGGTTAGGGGTTCTCTTCTCTTGTGTTCCCGCAGGAGGTGAGCTACTGCCAGGGGATGAGTCAGATCGCTGCCATCTTGCTCATGTACCTGAATGAGGAAGATGCCTTCTGGGCTCTGTCCCAGCTCCTCACCAACAGCAAGCATGCCATGCACGGTGAGACAGAGGGAGAAATGAAGACGTGCAGATGATAAAGCAGAGCTCATGAACATTCAGACACATCAAATATCATAACTGCTCTTATTAAAGATGAATAGTGTAAGGCTTTATATGCAAATGTGCGTGAGTTACTGATAAATGTGAATCAACACACTAACATTTACAGAAATATACATAAAATATTGTTACATTATTGGACCCCATAGGACTAATCATGAGAATTTGCTATTGTATAAAACGACATCCTTCATGTTGATTTTTTTTTTTTTCCAAAATGAAGGACATCACCGATCATGTCATGTATTTTTCTGCACCCCAGATCAAGTCCTTTTTTATTTGTACATGCTGTGTCTCTCCCATTACCACACACCAAGTATGGCCTGCTCATTTTATTTTTTCACTGTGCTAGGGTTCTTCATCCCGGGATTTCCCAAGCTGCATCGTTTCCAGGCCCACCACGAGCTGATCCTCTCCAAAATGCTGCCAAAGCTAAAGAAACACCTGGTAAGTTAAAGCACATCTGTATTTTTGATGCTTTCTGTCCACGCAAGAGGCACGCAGCTAACTGACTGCTTACAAGGTCGTGGGGTGCAGTCGATTTATTCGAGTCTGAGATGCGGAACTATTTATGAAGTGAGATTTTTAACTGAGAACAGATGATGAGGAGTGGCTTCCCACAGACACTATTTCTCATTCATTTCTTGCCCACAGGACAAGGAGCAGATGACAACAGGGATTTACACCACCAAATGGTTTCTACAGTGCTTCATTGACAGAGTGAGTGTTTTGATTTCCTAAAAGACATGAACTGAATCCTCCATCCTGTTTACATCTAGTCCCAAGTGTATTTTTGATTTAAACTCATAATCGGTCAGTATATCACAGTGCTGTCTGTCACCTTTCCTTTTGAGCATAGGGCCACATCTGGGATCGTTTTATTATTTTTTTTAATCCGACTGACTCCCTGCTGCTGTGTGTCTTACATAACAGACCCCCTTCACCCTCACCCTGCGTTTATGGGACATCTACATACTGGAGGGAGAGAAGATGCTTAATGCCATGGCTTATACAACCTTCAAGTTGCACAAGAGTGAGTATGAGACGGATCACATTATCAGTCGTGCCGTACTAAATTAATCAAACCAGGTTTACAGATACAGCCACAGCTGTTGTTGCTTTACCAGTGAGTGTTGCTGTGAGGATTACATCGCGCGCTGCCTCTCGCTTGGCTGCCTCCTATCTGGATGGCTTACATAATGCAAGTGGCTGGTTGCTGTGGAGAAGAATCGAAAGCTGACTTTTCATTGGGCAATCTCACAAGCAGCGCCTCAGCACATTGGTTGAATTCCTGCAGAACAACTCTTTAGACGGGCCACTTCTCTACTCATTGTCTTAAAGTTAGGCCTGCGTCGAGGTTCCGTCTTTGACAATACCATTTCTGTTCATGGCTCATCATATTATCAAGGCTACCTGACATGAAACCTCAACATGTTTGCCTCCACCCATTCCATGAGTAAACTTGTGTTTTGTGTGTGTCAAATCAGAGCGTCTGCACAAGTTTCAGTTAGAGGAACTGAGGGAGTTTCTCCAGGAGCAGCTGGCTGTTTCTTTCTTCCTGCCTGATGATGTGGTCATTGAACAGTTACAGGTTGCTATGTCTGAACTACGCAGTAAGAAGCTGGACCAGCCTCCTCCAGGTGCAGTTGTGTTCTGTTATTTCCTTTATATTTTTCAGTGTAAGGCTATATTCACCTCTTTGTCTGATACATCCTAAAGTATCTTTTTGTTTCTGTGTTGACATATTCCCTATCTTCTCTTTCCTTTTTTAGCTAAGTCAGACGAGCTGCCAAAGAAACCTCTCGGTCAAGTGAGACCAGTTCTCCTTCGGCCTCTGCAGCCTGACTCGCCTCTGGAGGTCAAAATAAATCTGCAGTCGCCCCATTGTCAGCCAAATACAGAGGCTGAGCAAACAGACAACATTGCCCTGCAGCAGACTCCTTCTCCAGCGGAGCCCCAGGACTCAAGAATACCTCTTTTGCCTTCCCCTGACCCAGTTGTAGTCCACACGCAAAGAACACCATCTCCTTTGAGGCTTTGCCAAGCACCCCCATTACCTCCGAAAGCAGACAAACCCGGCGCTGAGGTCAGGTTGGACAGAGAGTCGCTTCCACACGTTAGCAAGACTGAAGATAAGGAAAAACAGGAGAACCAGCCCGGGGACCCAGAGAGCCAAGAAGAGCCTGTGGATTGGCCTCCACCCTATGAGCCCCCTGCTTTGGATGCGCTGGCCATGCAGAGTGAGGAGGAGTTCCTGGACCTTCCCAATCTGCCACCTCCACCTCTCTTTTACCCCGAGCAGAATGACCAAATGCCTCTGGGCAGTGGATCGCCCTGCCTGGGTGCTGGCCAGGAGACCCAGCGCCACTCTCCTTTGCCTCGTTCGGCCTCGCCACGCGGCACTCAGATGGAACCACCTTCAAAGCCATGCCTAAAACCACCCACTTCTCATGACCTCACACAACAAAAACCTCTTCCCTCAAAGCCTTCCCCTCCCCGTACCTTCGTGACGCCCTCCTCCTGCTCCTCACCTGGACCTCTTCCCCCGAAGCCAAGCAAGTTTCCGGTCTCTCTCTATGTCCCAGTGCCGGCGGGAGCCCGGCGGCCCTCCAACACATCGCAGTATGACAACCTTTCCGAGGCTGATGAGGAGGACCGCTACCTGGAGAGGCTGCTGGGCTCCACGCCTGAGGAAACGCACGGCGAGCCTCCCCGCACCGTCGACAGGGGCTACAACCCCGCTCTCTTCCCTCTGCCTTCAGCTCCTGTGTTCATTCCTCCTTCGCCTTCTCCCATTCCCCCCTCGCTGTGTGCCCTCCCCAGTTTGCCCCAAGAGCCAGAATATGAAGGAGAGGACAGCTGGGTGGAGGACTCCATCATCCCCCCTCCTCCGGCCAGTTTTGCTGACAGACTCAGTCCCTTCCAGTGTAACGCCGCCAGCTGTTCGGACACGCACAGAGCCGCCTCCCCCGGTTACTCTAAGCCTTTCTCCAGGGGCCCCAGGGACCATTCTGCCTTCCCAGCACCATTGTTGTACACCGGGTCTCCCCCAAGCCATTCTAGGCCCTCAGGACAGTCTGCAGTGGGGGTGCCCTCGGTCCGATCCAGCCCAGACTTTTGCAGGATGCCTCCAGGTGGACAGCAGCTGCCCAAATCAGTGACCTTTTGAAGTTTCTTGTTACCATTCAAGTGTTACTGAATATGCCAATGTGATTCGGACTCTGTGTTAAGGCTTGATTGATTTTCAGTCATCTAAGAGGTGAAAGGCCAGTAGCTATTCAGCGTGTCAAAGTTTTGTGTGTGTTTGTGTGTATGTGCGTGTGAAAGGACTTTTTTTTATTGCTATGTACAGATTTCTGTGTTACTTGCACCTTTTTTCTAAGGACAGTTAACGTTTTCTAAGTGTCAAACTATTATTTACAACTGCTGTCTGTGCTACCGTTTGCCACACAAAAGTCTATTTACACGCCCGCTCTTATTAGCGCGCAAGGCAAGATTTTGTTTTCAATTTGATGGAAGTCTAAGACATGAGGAGATCTAACACCATCCCTTCATCTCTAGCTAGTTTCATTTTGATCCAGCAAAGTGTCTTAACCTGATCGCAGTGCACTGAGGGTTGCAACTCTAACACACACACAAGGCCTTTTGAGGCTGCAAAGTGTGAGGTCATCTTCGCTAAAGCACACAAAGTAAAGCCTATACGTTTCTACTGCATTTTATGGTAAACAGTGAGCAGGCTCACACATCTTAACAAACTGTAAATGAGTAACTTTTAATAAAACACAGTTTTTTCACTGTGTCTTTAGGTCAATACTTGATAACTGAAGGACCACTAAACCAACCTGCACTGAAGCAGTCTGCATACAAACAAAACAAAAAAAAACAAAAACACCAGCAACAGGAAAGACGCGGTATGATATGTCACTGATGTAAATACTGAGGCGAGTTACATTCACATGAATTCCAGTCAGGTCATTTTCCCCCCAGGGCAGGTAGCAGTGGGTACTGTGCGTATGGTGCTGCTTTTATAAAAAAAGTATTTTTAATTGATTTGTTAGGATGCTGTCAATTTGAAAGAAATGGTTTCAGTGTTACATCTGTTTGTCTGAGTTCACAGCAATAATGTGCATCAAGGCTAAATGAGGTGGAGATCTTCATCACAGTATCTATAAAGAGTTGCACCATCTAGTGGTCAGAAGTGTTAACAGTTCGACAGTCATCGGCTTTAGCTCTACAAATGATGCTCTCGCATTTAAGCACATAAGTCAAGAGACAAGGTTTGTTTGTTTTGTTTTGTTTTTTTGTTTTGTTTTCTTGGCAAAACTAGGTCTTACCACAATATAAAGTGACCTATAATGCCTGTCTTTTAATGAGCGCACAGACTTTTCTACATTTCCACATGGCAAACTGCCCAGTAAGCTACACTTAAGAATACAAGGACAAACCCCATATTACACTGTACTGAACTGTCACGAGCGTGACTGTATTGTCGATTTATTTGAATTGCTTCTTGTTCTTGAGTAATGGAAGTTGAGCCATAATATACTGTACAAGGACCTAATAGTCAAACATGTTTATATTCTTGTTTCATTCAGTTATATATTACATTATATACTATTTCTAAAGATCAATTGTTTTTTTGCACTGACCTTCGTCATTACCAAGACGTTTTGCAATTCTATAAGTATTCAGTTATTTCCTAATGGAGTTCCAGGTTACTGCTAAAAAACTATTTTCATTTGGGGGACTGATGTTAACGGATATTTTACAGCTTGTTCATAAACTTTGGTCTCGCTGCTGCTACTCTTAACCAAGAAAGGTGGATCTCAGCCAGAACACAGGTGTGTTTGGTTTGCTTGATTTGAGTATCTTTCAGTCATGTGACCTGACCACCAACTGCTCATCACTGTTCATTTTATGGATCTGGCTGACAGATCGGTGATGCTGGGGCTCAGACCAAAGCTTATGTACATTTATGCAAGTACTTATTTGAGTTTTATAAAGAGGTGAAACCTGAGTTGTCTGTCTTCTCTTGCTCGCAGAGACAATCCACATCTGGTTTCAGATATTTATTGCACACCCACAAAATAGTGTGTTCTCTCTGTACATATCATAGGTTCAGTATTTCACACAAAGTAAATAAAAGTAAGACCAAAACAATTTAAATATAAAGGCATTTGAAAAGCTTCTTTAATATTGTCATTAAATATGAAAACCACACTAAGGTGGCAAATAAGGCCATTAAAATATACAAGCTGTACTTCAATCAGTGAGGCAATCTAGAGTTTTAAAATCAGCACTTTGTACTGAAATCTAATATACAAACCTCCTAATGAGGCCAACAGCACGATTTCCTCCAAAAGAATCAATGTGTTAGTAGAAAAATAGCAATAATTACAGTATCACATACATCTTTGGTAAAAGCAGTCTGGCCTAAATTCATCTTGAGCTGCTACTGATGAAAGTGTAGTTGTCATAAACTGCAAGCATCCCTACTGCATTCTTCAAATAATTTTGCATAGAAATTCATTGCTTTTCCAAAACTAACACAGTAAATCCATATTAACATGTTCCAAATTGAAAATTTTGTATTTGACGGAAAGACTAACTTCTCAGTCCTGAAAATAAATAAATACAAAATTGAAACCTGTACACTGACATATCTGATTTTCCAACCCGCATTTAATACAGTATCCAACGACCATCAGAAATAAATCCTAAGATTAAATTACACATATTTAAGATGGCAATTTTGCCCGTAACTTCCATATTCTACTGTAAGTCACTAACTGAAACTGCATATAACTCCAGCACATGCGCAGTCCATCTGTAAAGAGTGTGTCGACTGGAGGGGCGCCCTGCCAGAGAGCAGCTGCTGTCAGTTAAACTGAGTACAGTCGCATCCTTCATACCCTAAGCTGACTCATGAGGTTAGAGAGGGAGGAGACACTTTCCCTCAGTTTGGTGTCCTCCTCAGACCCCAGCGACACCCCGGCCAGACGCGTGGAACCGTTTGATCCCATGATGCACGGCAGGCTGAGGAACACCTCTGCGCCGATGCCACCCCAGCCCTAAAGCAAACAAGGTATACGCATGAGCCAGTGACAACTTCTAGAATATCATGTCCATTAAGAAAAAAAAAAAACCTGAATACAAAAACAGCTTGTCATCTACGGCAAAGGCAGAGACAGAAAGACAGAAAGCTTAACTTTAATTTCCTTCGCTGGTTTAAGCACCCTAAAACTAATCTTATTATAATTTATACATCACTGCAAAGGTCTTTTTGGTTGAGGTGATATGATTTCAGTAAAACTAATTTCTGTGTCAAAAACTCATACACTTAGGGGAAATTAATGATACATTATTAATAGTGAAGTAGACAATGAGAATAACACTGTTTTGATGTGAGACACCCGTCACTCCTACCTGAGCCAGCGTGGAGACAGAATGGGTCTTCATCTTATCTGTCAGGATGCTGTTTGTGATGTCGGCGATGGACAGACCCACAGACCACGACCGCTGGCCTCGATTCTTCATGAGCTCGAAAGCTCTACAAAAAGCACGGAAAAATGTGCACAAAAAACATAATCAAGAAAGGAAAGCCACGTTGTTACATTTTCTAAGAAAAATCTTAAGACTTCTGTTTATTTTGTATATGCTGCCCTTGGCAATATCATCAGGAGGCACTCCATAGATTTCCATTGTTATGCTGATGACACCCAATTATATTTATCAAGTGGAGCCACACAAAACTGATCAGCTCCTGAAACTCCATGCCTGCCTTAAAGATATAAAGGCTTGGATGACCAGAAATTTCCTGCTGTTGAACTCAGATAAAACTGAAGTGATCCTATTAGGTCCGAAACACCTGAGGAACACGCTTTCTCCTATGATAGCCTTGTTGGATGGCATTAACTGGGCCTCCGGCACCACTGTAAGGAACCTCGGGGTTTTATTTGATCAGGATATGTCCTTTGACACCCATATTAAGCATATTTCAAGGTCTGCTTTTTACCACCTGCGCAACATCGCAAAAATTCGGCACTTTTTGTCCCAAAGCGATGCTGAAAAATTAGTCCATGCATTTGTCTCTTCCCAGGCTGGATTATTGTAATTCACTTTTATCAGGCTGCCCAAACAAGTCGTTAAAGACTCTACAGCTGGTCCAGAATGCCGCTGCTCGGGTGCTGACTAAAACCAGGAAAAGAGACCATATTACTCCAGTATTGGCTTCTCTGCATTGGCTCCCTGTAAAATTTAGAGTGGATTTTAAAATCCTACTCCTCACATATAAGGCTCTACATGGTCTGGCACCATCATATCTTAATGAATTGATAACTCCTTATCAACCGACTAGAGCGCTGCGCTCCCAAAACGCAGGCTTACTTGTAGTTCCCAGGGTTTCCAGAAGTAGTCTAGGGGGCAGAGCCTTCAGCTATCAGGCCCCTGTTCTCTGGAACCAGCTCCCAGTCTGGGTCCGAGAGGCAGACACAGTGTCAGTGTTTAAGAATAGACTTAAAACCTTCCTTTTTGATAAAGCTTATAGTTAGGGTGGGCACAGGCTCGCCCTTAGTTATGCTGCTATAGGTTTAGACTGCCGGGGGCTCCCATGATGCATCGGGCACCTCTCCCTCTTCCTCTGCTTCCTTTACTCATATTATGGTAGTAGTGCAAACTGGAGTCACTTTTAGAAACTGGTTAAAGTGGCTAAACTGGTTAAAGTAGTTAAATTGGCTAAAGTGTCAAAACAGTGGTTAATGTGAATACTCTTATGTCCTGTAAAGTGCATGTTACTGCCGGAGCCCCGGTCCTCTTTGTTCTCTCCAGTCTTGCAGGTTCCTCACTGATTCTGGTTGTGGTCCATCTGTCTGAGGTTCACTGGCCTGGTGGGGACATGATCTGTGTCTGTGCTGTGGAGAGAAGGTCGAGTGGCCCAGAGCTCCATATGAGGACATCTAGAGATGCACCTGGACTCACAGACTCATTTCCATTACCTGTGATACCTTCACACATGGACTAAACCAATGAACTCAGTATAGCTACAGTTTATTACGACTCATGTATAATTCCATAATATGATTGATATGATGTTCTCTGTACATGTGGCATCTATTGCACGTCTGTCCTGTCCCAGGGAGAGGGATCCCTCATCTGTGGCTCTTCCTCAGGTTTCTTCTTTTTCCCATAAAGGGTTTTTTGAAGTTTTTCCTGACTCGGTTCGAGGGTCTAAGGACAGAGGGTGTCACAACTGTGCAGATTGTAAAGCCCTCCGAGGCAAACAATGTTTGTGATTTTGGGCTTCTAAATAAATAAATTTGAAATAAATTTGAATTTGAATTCCTTCAACAGCACCTCACTCAACACTTTCAAATCCGACTGATTCAACTCCAAATAAATCCTTGGCTCGAGGTCAGAATAATTGGTGCCCTTACCTGTCTAACAGTGGTTTGGTAGAGCTGGATCCTGATGCAATCTCTGGCTGCTGGGAGTTCAGCCCAGTGCTACTCATCACAGCAACTGCAAGACAAAAACACAGACAAGCTCAATCATGCGCGTCACTGGCACACAGCCTTTCCCCAAGTCTCAAGAAAGGTAAGAATGTATGAGATCAGCAGGTAGTGGCATTACTGGTTATGCCAACACATGGCGAAACAAAACAATAAATTAAAAAGGCGAGATGATCAAACAGTGAACACGAATGGAAAAGACAACAAGTGAGAAGGGTAAATGAGGTCATCTATCATGTAAATGTCTAACTGATCCTTTCTGATTCACCTTTCTGGTCTGAAAGTTCCCCTATGATCCAGGCTTGCTTGTGAGTGTTCAGGTTAATGTCCAGAATGTAACTGAGTCGCTCCGAATCCAGGTTGCACCCCGCTCCGATCACCCGTGTCGGAGGCAGGCCGCTCTGCCTCCAGGCCACGTGGGCCATGATGTCCACTGGAATGGGAGAAGAAGCAGAATAAAGTGCACGATTTGTTAAAAAGGTTTGTAAGCAGGCTGGTCCGTTCCTTAGAGGGTGAATCTTATTCCTCCTAGCACCAACCTGGTTGCGAAGCGATGAGCATCACTGCATTGGGGCTGAGGCGTGCCAGATTTGGGATGATCCCCCTGTACATGTCCACATTAGTCTGAACCACGCTCACGTACGACTGCTCGCTGCTCCATGCGTTTGCCGTCACCACCACGACCCTGGAGCCCGCAGAGGCTGACATATCTAACGAAGAGAGGGAGAGTCATCAGCAGTTAACTCTCAGGGACAAAAAAAAACAAACAAAAAAAAAACAACAACCAAAGCTTAAAGCATTGTTGTTTCTATCTGCCAACACAGTGGATTAGTCCCTGATTGATAAACTGTCTTCTCTGCAAGGTCAAAGGCCAGGTCAGCCACAGAGCAGCAGCTGGATTCAGTGAACGCTCGCCATCATAGAGGTGAGTCATCAAGTACAGCCTCGCGAAGCACAATGCCTGACGGCTGCCTTTGAAACAATCTGACATCAGCGATGACTCAGCCAAGAGGCACTTCTACTGTGTGACAGTGTGGAAAGTGACGTACCTCTGGATACCTCGACGCTGGGCAGGCTGAAAATCTCTAGATCTGTACTGCCGCCCTTGGTGGAACTTTCAGCAACGTCAATGAAAACAAGTTTGTCCACTTTACACTGGTTTGAAACAAAAATAAAATTAGCACTAGAACATGATGATTTGACACTTTTATTCACATTGATAACATAAAATATCAACTAAAATTCCTGATATGATGTATCAAATATATACATATATACACATATATATGGCGTTAAATGGGGATTACCTTCGATACAATGCTCATCACTGCCGCCATTCCTAAATCTCCTCCCCCAATAACTGAGACTTTGTTGCTTTGTTGAGTGTGATGACAGGTTCCACCTGAAATAGACAAGAGTTAAGTTAACATTAGCACACAGTTATCTCATTATTTATCATGAACACCAAAGCTGCATATCAAGTGAAGCACCGTCATTGATCTGGAAATTAGAGACCAAAGCCAGAAGCTCATGGGGGTTTTTATTTTCTCCTGTGGTCTTCGAGGACAGAGGAGGATCCTCCTCAAACTTAGCAATCATCTCACCCAGAAGGCCCACCACGGAGGACCTGGGCTGTTACAGAGAGAAAAAAAAAATCACATCTCCTCCTTTCAACTTTTTCTGTGTAATTTTACATTTCACCCATAAAGCACAAAAGCTTACATAATCCCAGTTGTGCAGTCCCGGCAGGTGGATCCGTCCTCGAGAGTCAACATGCTTGCCCTCTCTAATGACCATGTTAGCAGTAGGTCTCAGGAGGCATATGGGAGGAGTGAAGGGGAAAGAGTCCATCAGCCACAGCTGAATGGGGAAGTTGTAGGAGTGGCCTTAAACAAACAAGAGGCGTTGACGTTGTAACAATGACCTCTCAATGACAATGATTAGTTTTTGGACAGCTCTAGTGTCAGAGGTCGGCCTTACCTTCATATCTGACGGGGACGTTGCCAATTAATTTCAGGAGATCTTTTTGGGTGCTGTCACTAAACGCTGAAATTGATAAGAAAACAGATGTGTGTAGAGGTGTAGCTTTCAAACAAGAGATGAAAGAAGTGTGTTTTCCAGAAAAAGAACTCACTGTATGTTCCTGTGGACGGGACCATTTCAGGATACATGCGATAGATTTTCTGCAGCTCCTCAACAGCAACATCATGGAATTTGTACTAATATCCGAGTAAAAAGACAGACTCATGATGATGTGGATGGATGTCTGTATGTGTGTATATGCATGATTTCTATAAATCAAATAATCTTTTCATTGTCTATTTTATATTCTATTTATGTCTCTTGCCGCACTTGCTTTGATAATTTCCAATAAAGGAACTGGTGCATAACAATAAACAAAGTAGGTAGATAAATATATGTGTAGACCTACAAGGCAATAAATCTGATTCTGAATCCACTTCCTGTCAGGACAGCACAATTTGCCTTTTTGCTACTGTGTCTACGTCCCACTTTTTAATCACTGCTATCATCTCTTTTTAACACACATTCATTACTTTCAGCTCTTATTCAACTTCACCGTCAAAATTAAAATCAAAGCTCAATAACATTACACTGCCAGATTCTTGAGGGGTGTCAGATGTGCAAGCAGGGTTTTTATTGTGTCATCATGCTGCTTCCTAACACACACTCACACAAACCAGCAGCACTGAAACTACATGTTTTTGGCTCATGGATACTTCAACAATACTGAAGGATGACAGGAGACCTGGGAATTAGCTTTCAATGGATAATCTTTGGCTATTTCTGTCACTGACTTGAACAGTTCATGAAGCACAGAGGTGGAAAACAAATCAGTGATTTTATTCTCACAGAGAGAAACTTCACATCAGTGGAGTTGTTTTATAAAAAACTAGTAGTAAATATTCATCTTACAGTATGTCATATTTCCGTGTTATGCATGTTTCTTTTTTTCTCAGGTGTAAAGTAACAGAGCTGGTTGAGCCAGTCGGTGAAGACCAGCTGACAAGGAGCAGCCTGCGGTGTGAGCCGCCATTCAAAACTGAAGACTTAAAACACTTTCAAAGGGCCTTCAGGTGGATGACTAACCTTGCAGAGGATCCGCTGAACTTTCTCTGAACTGAGGTCCATCTATTGAAGCACAACAAAGGGAAAAACGCCGTCTTCTTGTTTTCACCCTCCTCACAGCTGACAACTTTAGCTATTAAAAAAAAACTTCCGCAAACTTTCAGGAGTAGATAAGCAGACGCGATTAGCCCCGCCCACTCTGTGCGTCAAGTACAGCGAGACGAGAGAGACAAAAAGGAAGTACAACAACGCGCTTAATGCTGACGTCAGCGGTGCTGTTGCTCTCCCTCAACAGAAAACGTTTTAAAAATCTAAATGAAACAACACACGCACAACATATTAAATCTCACTACTTTCACTGACAACCAAAAAAAAAAATCATACCATTTTCTACAAAGTGACATTTCAAGCAAAAGTTCACTATCTACGTATATGTGTGTGTATATATATATATATATATATATATATATATATACACACACACACACACACACACACACACACACACACACACATATATATTTATTTTACTAAGATTGTTGTACTCAGAGAACACAGACTTATAACTAGATACTTAAATAAAAAGCCTTTTATGCAATCATTTCTCCCAAATCCGTTTTTAAAGACAAACACAATCAGTCATGTTTTCTGCATACTCTATTGAGTTTACAATCAAAGTTTGATTGGAAAAATATGCAATAACCTCTGCTCAAAAATAGCATGTTATCAACATTTGACATTGTATGTCATTGTCATCATTTAAAAAAAAAAAAAAAAAAAAAAAAATCACACCATATTACCTCCATATTTACAATTCTCTTTGCAACTTAGTTGACAATGTAAACCCTGCACTCAATGGGGGGGAAATAAATAACAGGGGAAACAGGGAGACCTTTACGTCACATCCTTACAATGTAATGCCTGAATGATTTGTGCATATTTTGTCTAAAATTCTCATTTCCTCTTGAGTCGGTGTCACTGCACTCTACTTTTTGACTGAACATACGGGGAGAAGCAGAGGGAAAGCAACAAGGCCAGTGTGGACACAGTTACTGGGCTTCAGGTGTTAAAGGTGGCACACCCACTGCACCATGTTTCAGGAGACACAGGGGTTTTTCTTCATTCATCTCAGAGGCAAAAAAGGGAAAGTGGGGGGCGATCAGTTCTTTTTTTTCCTCTTGGCATTTTTCATTTTCATTTCCTCTTCCTCTCTTCTCTCCTCCTCCAGATCTTCCTGCACAGCCATTTTCAGGCTAAAGTAGCAAAGCACAGGGACAGAGGGAAAAAATAAAATTTAGGGTTAAATACTACAGCTTTTGGGACAAAAAACACAAATGCAGTTAGGAAGAGTGAGGTTTATTTTACCTCCTGGCCTCTTCTTTCTGCAGATCTTTCCAGCTGCTCTCCATGAATTTAAGTGCATAGTCACTCTCATCTTTGTATCTGAGGAGGTTGAAAGCAAATAAAAGTTTTTTTTTTTTTTTTTAATACTGAATCACAATACAGCAAAACATCTTAGGGGAACATACTGGGACAATGACACTTACCTGGTTCGATCATAGCCAAAGATTTCCCTAATGTGTCTAGAAATCTGCTCCTGCTCTTCACCTCCGTCATCAATAAAATCGTCCATTTCTGGGTCATACTCATCCTCCTCATCCTCATATTTCCTCTTGTAAGCAGAGGTGATTGGTGGTAACATCAGACCTGGAAAACAAACACAGAAAGTCATTTGCAACACGTACACAAATATAAACACACTGTATGAAGGGGACATTGGACCCTGCTCGGACTGTTAAGGTATGTTAAAACCGTCAAGCAAGATCTCTGATAATTGAGTTAACAAAAGTCAATTTCATTATAAAAAAGGTTAATGACGTTAAAATTATGTTTTGTTTGTCTGTGTTAGAAAGACTGGCGCTCTCTGACCCAGGAACCACAACAAAGGCTGCTGAGTGTTGCTGACACAGTTCATTCGGTTTGGCAAACAAACCCTTTTGCCCCATAGTACTGACTGTGTTGTTTCAGGCTGTTTGCAACATGTCAGCAGCTGTTTGTTACATTATATTATATCATGTTGTATTAAAACATAAACTGCACTGGACATATTGTTCTATGGTGTTCACTGTAATGTGTTGCTAATGGGATATGTGTGTTATGAATTAAAATAATGTCCTTCTTTATTGTGTATATAGTATTATAGTATGAAATCATGCACTTGGTACATTATTGTATCTATATGTTGTTCTTGTTTAATCTGTAAAAAAGCATTAATATAACAAGCTTAATTTAGTCAGAGTTCAAATTATTTCATTTCAAATACAATTCAGTACATTATATTGTACAGTAAATACAATTTGATTTGCTGCTGAGTATACAGGATTATGCAAAGCACACGGTTAACGTGATGCAATCCAATTGTACCAAGTACCAACTTACATGCTCTTTTATGTTGCTCTGGTTCAGTTTGCTTATTTCAAAAAGCCTCAAGATGCAACCTGCAGCTATTAAATAGGTAAATAATATAACTAATAGGTATTTCCCTATGTGAGTCTTTTTTTTTTTTCTTCATATTCTTACTCCCCTCTGTTGTTTTATTCAATCTGTTGTCTCTCTATCGTTTAGGATAATTGTGCTATTTTAGTTTCAGCAGTATTATTGTTGAAGTCTTTTCTTTTCTGTTAGCGGCGCTACAGATTTTGGTTATTTTTAATAATGTACTGAAACATGTTGTATAATTTAAGGGAGCTACTAATAAAAAATGAACTCAAGGTCAGCAATTGACAAATCCAGTTCTTTGGCAAGATATCATTTTCCTCTCTCTCTGGTTCTTACCTGGTGGTCTGTTCATCATAGGTCTTTGAGGCATTCCCGGTCTGGGTGCCATTCCTGGTCTTGATGCCATCCCAGGTCTCTGTGGCATGCCTGGCCGAGGAGGGACTCCTGGTCTGGGTCCGCCAACATTCTTGGATGATATTGTCTCTGACACCACAGTGCACTTTGGTCTTCCAGGTCCTGATCCAACGCTGGCAGTCGGTCGTCCCGATACAGGTCCTCCACCACCAGGCCGACCAGGTCCAGTCCCTGGAGGTCGAGATCCACTACCTCCGGGGTGACCCTGCAGACCCCTCCCACCGGGCCTGGCCTGTGGCACACCACCAGCTCTGGCCTGGGGTGTGCCTCCAGGCCTTGCTTGAGGTTGGCTCCCTGACTTAGAAGTGGCGCCTGATGAAGATTTCATCATTGAATTACCACTTGATTTTACTGCAGAATTAACTCCAGGCCTTAGTGGTTCTCCCTTTCCAGACTTGTGGCCTCCGACTGCAGGTCCCTGCTTTAATGAGCTACCCTGACTGGGCCTAGTCTGTTGAGAGCTCCCATGTTGTGATTTTTGGCCTGTTACAGTTGTACCAGTAGGCTTGGTCCCGGGAATACCTGAAGCTCTTCCTTGAAGTAATGATGAGCTCTCTTTTCTGAAGCTAAGGTCACTTGAGGTGCTGGGTTTGTGGCTAGAAGAGGGCCTGGGCCCCCCTTGTTTGGCTGAAACCTGAGAAGATGTGGCTTTCGAATGAACTTTACTATTTATGGCACCAGATGAACTAGACAAGCTAGCCTTTGATCTATCTCTGTCACTGTGGGACATCTTGGGTCTCTCTCTTTCTCTGTCACCAACAGCGGGCTTGGAAGAAGAGTGGCCTTTATCGCTGGTCGATATTTGGTGCAACCTCTTCCCCGACCCACTGGGCTGACTCGACCTCTCTACAGAGTTCTTTTGTGGTTTGCAGTTCTTTTGCTCCCTGTCTGAAGTGCCTTTTTTTATTGAACTAGAGCTGGACTGAGACTTGCTGTCTCGGTCTCTGTCCTGTCTCTTTGCCTTACGCTCCATCTCCTGTTCCCTTATCTCGTCAGCTGTGCGGAGACGTTCTTCCTTTTTCACTGCCTTGGGTTTTAGCTCAACTGGCTCAAACTGCTTCTTCTCTGCCAATTTGAGCAAGTCTGCAAAGTTCATTGGAGGGGGGGCAGGCTTGGGTGGCCCACTGGGTTTTTTAGAGGAGGGCTTGCTGCTGCTGTTACTTTTCCCTGGTTTCAGCGGCTCTGGCTCCTGATCTGGCTCTGAATCTGTCTGTTCATACTCATAATTATCCTCATCATCCTCCGGGTCAAGCGAGCTGTTCCTAAAACTCTTCTCATTCATAGATATTTCTTCTTGCATTTCTTGTTTTGTTCGCCTCTTCTTTGGAGTATCCACCACCGGGATGCCATTGTAGCCTCTGAAATTGTCCTTAGTCCTAGAGGCCATGGCTCGTGCTTTGCGGTCCGACTTAAGCTCAACCCTCTTGGCTAGAAGTTCTTCCTTCTGTTTCTTCATTTGAGTTTCTGAAAATAAAGGAGGACTAATAATATAATCAACAAATAACTCTTTTATGTAAAGTGTGTTCCAAATTCTAGATATCTATAGTACAGTACTTTTAATAATAGTACCTTTCTTTTTGGTTTCAATGTGTTGCTTCTTTAGAAGCGCCTGCACAGCTGCAGGATTTACACCTTTCGACCGCGGGTCCTTTTTGGGTGGCCCAGCTTGCAGACTGTATCTTTTCTGTTAAAAGAAGGACAAACAACACATAAACATTTTACAGTTCACTGTTTATGAAGCAAGTTATAAGTCTCTTTTTCTTATTCACAGTGAAAAAAACACAATAGGTGGACAGATAGACAATACTATTTGAATATCGGATATACAATATTATGCATCAAGCAGGTCAATATACAGATGAAGGATCACGAGGTTGGAGAGGTAGCAGCTAGCTTCATTATCGGATCCTCACTGAAAGATGAGCTGGCATTTGTGTGCCTACTAATCTCCCATTTTACGCTTTGGCCTGAGTAAATTTAGTTCAAGCGACAGTCTTCATCTTACCTGCACACTACCGAGACCCTGGTTTTGTGAGGCGATGTTCAAAATATTATCAAAATCCATCATTTTGGCAGCAGGTGATGTGAGCTGGCTTTCTGAAGCGAATCAAGAAAAACTCATCCAGGAGTGCTAAACGCTGTAGTTTAACTTAAAAATCAGGTGAGATAGCTCTAACCCTTTACCGAACGGCACTTGGATAGTTTAAAGGAAACCCCTTGATAAAAGGCAGCCTATGAGGAGAAAAAAAATTGATTTTAAACAGTCGATGCTACTTTTCTTCACCAGCTGAAGTTAGCACATGCTAAGCGAAGTTAGCTAGCCATATGTCCACTGACGCTAGCCTGAACAAGGAGACGCAAAGACGAACTTGTCCTTTTCTAACGACAAAAACACGCCAAACTGAGGCAAATCCATAAAAAATATCCGTATGGTTCAGGCTGATTAAGAGAAAAACACTGTTATAGAGTCAGACATAGCAGACGCCGGGTGTTTGTGCGAACTAACGGCTAGAGACACAAATTAAAGGCTCCGAAGAGTGTGTCAGGTAGTGAGAGGGTTCACTGCTGCGCATTTCCGTCTTTGCGAGATTACAAAGAGTAGTGGTTTTCAAATTCGGTAAACTCGGATTTAGGTTGATAATATGGACAGCAGTACAAACAGCAGTACACCTAGTAATGCACTGTCGTATTAGAAAACTATATTTTGTTTAACAAGTGCGTTGGATTAATGTCTGATAAGTGTTTATGTCAGCGTTGAAACGAGGATATTGGCCGTAAACGATATAATACTTGGCCTAAATTAAATGGCTATGGCGGTGGGGGTTTAATATTTTACACCATGTGTAGGCGTGTGCGAGATAAGGACAGCTTTATAAAATTGTACCACGCTCGTAATGTACTACGTTAGTCTCTCATTTTATTTAAATTCAAGCTTAGAGAGAAGAGGTTATCTATAACCTACGACGATAACATAGTCGGATGTGCAAATCACTGCAACATTCATCTGTTTTGATAAAAAGTACATTAATCGCCAAATATTTAACAAGAGATGACAAATAATGATCCAGAGTGGTCAGTAAATGCACATGACTGATAGATGAGGCTTTAAGGTTAGGGATTTTTGTGATTTCCTATTTATTCACTGATGTCACCTTCATCTGTTCCCTTAATAAAAACGTTTGCCAGGTTTTCTGTGTGACTCGCACTTCCGCCTCTTGTCCCACGGGGTTTGTTTTTACGCAATATCCGTCCAAAATATGATTTTGACATTTATGGACCACATGATGTCGCTACTATCGTAGATTTGGAATTTATCTAGAATACTCTAGAAATTTTACATGAGGTGTCACCAAAGCATGGGTAACTATTTTAATTCATTCTTCATCAAATCAACTACTTCCCCCAAAACACCAGAACAGTAACATCCACGTGGTTTCCAGTGGTGAAAGCATTTCCTGTAGATCTTCCTCAGTAAAAGTAGAAATACAATAACGTAGGAGTAGTCAACAGCAGTCAATCAAAAATTTGGATCCTGAATTCAAAATCACTGGAGCAAAGTTGCAGAAGCATTACCTTAAACGTATAGACCTACTTTACCAAAAGTAAAATTACTCATTATCCTCAGCTGTATTAATATATACATTATTTTACAATATCCACACAATAGAGCATTTCAATGTAGCTGGTCAAAGTGAAACTAATTATAAGTGCTTTATGTACTGTTTGTGTATAAATGTTGTATTATAGTTCATACGATGTAGTTTTGTAAACTGTAGTTTTTTTAAACAATGAAGTGGTAGAAAAACTATTGCAGTATAAAGTATAAAGTTGCATCCAAATAAAATACTCCAGTAAAGAAGGAGCACTGAAGTACAGTTAAAAGTTAAAAATCAAAATACTTGTGTGTATTTTGTGTGTTGTGTTGTGTTTCTGTGGGATGTCAATCAGTATGTAAACACTAAACAGCACTAAATAAACACTAAACAACACATCCTTACTGGTGTCCCACACACTTAATTCTTTCTGAAATGATGTCTTGTTAACTCATGATCTTAGTTTGAGAAATGGATACATTTTTAAGATACATCAGTTATACAAGTACAACAATAATGACATTATACATTATAATACATTTAAAATATAACAGCAACATTAAAAAGACCTTTGAGAGAGGGAGGAAGAAATGGAAAGAGGATTCCTTTAGGCTACAAAATTCAGTTCAGCGCAAACTTTTTAATATCACAAATATTACAAATTCATCAGTATTTATACGCCTATCATGCGATTTGGTAACGCCTAATATGAGACAAGGACAATGGAGCGCCTGAATATCCTAGACAAAAGAGCCACACTCTCTAATTAATAGCTCCCAATCGATGGATTTTAATAAAGCAACATTTGTCGAGCGTGCATGTGGGACTTTCTCGTCTGATTTTTAACGCCTGATTTGACCCTATAACAAAGGACTGTCGGTGCGCATTCAGAAAATAAGCTCGGCGCAGACATTCACGATGAGCTCCATTTGTGTAAAATGTAAATAAAGGCCATCTGCTCCGATATGTAAACAGCACACTGGCCCCGCCCACTCGGACACCCCTGCGGTCTCATCCCGCCTCAGTCACCGCCGGTCTCTACTCCTATTGGCTGACAGAAAGAAGCCCCGCCCACCCCACAGCTGGCCTCTGATGGTCGGACCGCCCACCGGAGCGAGGACAAAAACAATCGGCATCCCTCATATAGCATAAACAGGGGGACCGAAACCGATTTTCTTATACATTTATACACATTTGTCACACATCCTTTCAGCGACACGGACTCCACCGAGGGAGAAATGGTTTCTCCGGTAACAGTGGTGAGTGTCAGCTTGATATTTTCCCCGCATTGAACGGGAATACTGGAGGCTAGTGTAGCTACATGATAACAATGCTTCCGAAGATAATGTTATTAATGTTGCCGTCTTTGCATGTTTACCGTCGACTTCCTCGAGTTGGCAGTTCAGCCTTTAACGTTTCACGTGCGTCATAATTGATAACATCGCGTGTCAAACTTTGTCTTTGAAGGCCAGCGCGTGCCGTTCAGGTGAGTCTTTAATCGGCAGCGAATCAGATGAGAAGAAGTCAAATGTCCAGCGAGGTGTATGTGGTCACCGAGCTCTTTGTCAGCATCTTACCGACACGTTATGTCATAATGCACATCTTTGTGTGTGTGTGTGTGTGAGACTCAAAGCAGGAACTTTTCATACGGTCGCTTCATTGACGTTTAGGCAGGTTTTTGTTTTGTGTTCACACGTTTCCTTCCCTATATGTTCCGCGGCGCGGAGGGACGTTTCTACAGATTTCCAAACGCTGCCCCCGACGAAAAAAGAAAACCTGTCATGTGACGACCTTTTTTGTCTCTTATTTTTTTTCCTCCTTTGCTCTACCCTCCAGTGACGCATGCGCTGTGGCTGCCTTTCTTTTCATCTCCTCTGTAGCTGTGCTTTACATAGACCCT
Source organism: Scortum barcoo (assembly GCA_023238725.1). Lineage (NCBI taxonomy): Eukaryota > Metazoa > Chordata > Actinopteri > Centrarchiformes > Terapontidae > Scortum > Scortum barcoo. Next base: position 19,572,285 of record CM041536.1, on the reverse strand, counting down.
CTATTGTTTAGCCAGTCCATATGAGCTACATAATTGACCTGCCACTGCAGGAAGTCTTTTTGACCAAAAAAAACAAAAGAAAGAAAGTAAAAAAAAGTGACAGCCATGAATAATTTAACCACCCCTAGCATCCTCTTACTTTGACAGAGCTGCTATGAAATTGTACCCCATCTGCAGGGGCAAAAGAAGACGGATGGTGCAGTGTGACTTGGCCTGTAGTAAACCCTGATGTGTAGCCTTTCGGGCTGCTCTGAGAGGAGCCAGTGTGGAGGAATGCTTGCCATACAAGCTGGTTGCCTTAGTGACGACGATGCTGTGCCGGTCCTGGGGTTCCTTTACCTCCATAAAGCCGTGGCCCCACTGTTGCAGGGAAAACCAGAGGTGTAGAGGCGCGTGCTGAGATAAAAACACTGACACAACACACTGACCACTGCAAAACGTGAGTCAATTACCATAATATCACAATAATTTTCCCGGTACAGGATGATCTGTTGATTACATTTGAAAAGGAAGATTGTATACCCAATCACGCCGGCATGATCAAATGAGGTCAGTTGTTCCATTACCATATGTCAAAGTAGAAAACAATTGTCAAGTTATAAAGGTTATGATGTGCTGAAAGAAAATAGATCAGACATTGGCAACAATTTTTAAAAGGCAAAATCAAAAGTATTCACAAATTGCCTAAATAGCCTAAGACTTCTAAGGGGTAAAAGTAGATAGACAATATGAAATATTTCAATAGTTCTCAGTCATCCAGGTCTTGACAAGGTCTAAGAGCGGGTCCAGTTTAACCTCCTCTAACTCTTAGATAATGTGAAATATTGGTGGGTTTGGCAATATACAGGTTCACCCTGCTGTGAGATCAAATATATTGTGAAAATATATCAGTACCTCATTATAAGTTGCTATCATTCTACTATTACATCTACCTAAAATGCAACCATATTTATGCTTTCTCTTTATTTCTGAGTCTAAATGAGGGTTTGGTAAACACTGCCACACTACATGCCATCTGGTGAAACAGTCTGTTGTGCTCTTAAGGGAATGATTTATCAACTTTTGTCTTTTACAGATGACGCAAAATCAGCCACTAAGAGAGCACATACAGTCTCAGACCTGCACTGCACGCACACACACACACACACACACACCATCCTTTTCTAATGTGGACTTTGCACTTGCTGGCAGGTGCCGGGTGGAGTCCAGTGACACAGTGGGAGCTTCACTATGCATTCAGGCTTTATCCATATAATTGTTCAGGTGCCTGACTGTCGTTCCTTGTTCTCAAATGTTTTTACTGTGCTTTTTATATATAGCAGCAAAAGGTTTTGTTACGAAGGGGCACACTGAGATGGAGTTTCATATTTCTTTGTGTGAAAGAGCACCTGCATATACTCGACCGTGCCGGACTGCCGCTGACTTCAAGTTATCCTTGGAGTTCAAGCAGCTGTGAGGAAGGAATGAGTTTTGTGCGATGCTACATAGAAATAACTGTCATATGACTCAAATGGCAGCTGTGCCTGCCAGGCCCGTACTTAAGTTACAGTTCCACTCTGCCAAATTGAGCACACAAGAGTTTACAGGTCTTTTATATATGTTTACAAGTATCATGTTTTCATCACTCAGCGAGCATATGACCAGGGCTGGTTGAATAGATGTTCGTCCCACCTGGATGTTATTCAATGCTTCAGTGCAGCGCTATTGTTGCTTTGCGGTGGATGCCGAAGTATTGGTGGCTAACAGCTGCTTGTTCCTTCCTGGACTGCAGCTACGAGAACAAGTTCGGGCTCGTACAAGTTGCTGATAGTTAGAGAAATATTGAAATTAGTAAACATTTAAGGATATTCATTTAAGAAAGTTAACAATTTTCTAGTGATCTATCTTGAAAAGTACATTGATTTGTACACAGCTAAAGAATAACTGCATATCTTCAGTTCAATCTAACAGCAAATCATTTGTAATCCATTGTTTGGTAATGTTGTCACTTTGGCTCTGGATATTAGGCCATGTTGAAAACAGAAGTCACCCTATTCTGTCATTCACTCTAACAAAATTAACTCATTTCTGTTTAGCAACCATGCAAATGCAGTCAATCATTAACCATATTATTCTTTAACGGGAGCCAGAGGCTGGTGTCAGCTGTATGTGCCACAGCACTTTTGTAAATAGCCTTCATTTATGATGTGATCATTCAGATGTTGAGGGACAATAACACAATGATTCATTTCGTTTGCCTCCCAAATGAGGCAGCGTGTTCTGTTCTTTTACACTGGTGACAGCTGACTGTCACCAAAGAGCTCGGAGCCGTTGCTAATGTCCCCTTCAGTGTCCCTGCAGACGAGCTGACGTCTCAATCAATGTGATTGGAGTCGGTTACAGCTGAGGCAATACCGTATTGCAAATCCCTGACAATCACATCCAGATCTAAGACACTGAATGGAAGAACAAAAAAACATAGAGACATAAAATCATTGCACCCACTGAAAACCAGATTATGAATTCCACCAGGCAATTTGATCTTATTGAAGTAATAATTTCATGTACTCGTTTTTTTTTTTCAGTCTAATGGGGTAATCAGCCACATATTAGAGAAGAACAATTACATCAGATATTACAGCAGCGGTCTAAGTCAGCTAAGACTATGTTTTTTTAATCTATATATAGAAAATTAAACTAAATTATGGCACTCAGCCTATTTGTAATGTAATGTCAGCACTGTTGGATATTTCAGTCCGGCAAACGTTAAAAAGAAATAAACCCTTCGTAGTGTGTCTATTTTGCATTCTTTGTTGAGTAGGTGTCCCCCATGCACTCAGTGCTGTTTAGCTTTGTCTCTCACCTATTTGCAGGCCTTTTTCTCATTGTGTAGATACAGTGAGTTTACATGAACAACAATGAAAAGGGAAGCTGCAAAGTATGGGTTAAACACAACATGAATAGGAGCAAAGGTTATGTGAATCTCGGACTTCCTCCCACCTTCCTTTCTGACATCTGAATTCACCCTCCAAGTCCCTTATTAGACTCTACTTTCATTTTGTTTTTTCTTTTTTTTCTCTCTCCTCACAGATAACGATCAAACTGTTTGTGATCATGGATCATAGAGCTTAAATATCACTGGGCCTTTGCCTGCACATCTCAGGCAAAGTATTCTTTCACTGCACTTTATTAAATAATAGATAGGCCCTATCTCTGTAATGATGATGCTTGCAGGACCAGAGGAATATGTTACGCCCCTGGTCCTTCCTGTGCTCAAGCAGCCACCAGTGGCCTGATAAAGAGAGTTGTGATATTAGCTAGTCTGGGAGTGCTGCCAGTGTTTTTTCCCCTGCATGGCACCCGTTATGCTTTAATGGGCTAGATAGACCCTCTATACACTCACACACACACACACGCACAGCCACACTCATGCTCACACACACACTTTGTCTACTAGCTTTAGTCTTTATTTATGTCTCAATTTGTTTTATGAAGGCCAGGCATAATGGAGAGAAGAGGAGTGCATTAGTTCACATTATACACCTACCTTTAGTTTAGCCTCAGTGGAAAAAAATCCCGTCATGTTGCTTGTACTTGTGTAGACTGGTGATATCTTTAAGTGTATTTGTCAGCAGAAGGTAAAAGTTTTAATTTGTTCATCAAATTCGTAACAAATAGACTTAAACCGCCCTAAGTTGCATAAGATCAAAGAGAAAATGAAAATGACACACACATACACAAAGACAGTGTCACAAAGAAACCAGCTATAATAATTAAGCTCAAACTGAAAACAGAACTACAGAAAGTACAGAATAACACCATCTCTTTGAAATGGTGCATGGCAGTTTGGGCGCACAGTTGAAACTAAAATGTCCAATTTCAGCCACAGTGGAAGACCTGAGTGAATGTGAAGTCGCATAAAACAACTGGGTGTCTGCATTCTTGGCCAGCCCTTCGTCATTTTAGAGCCTCGTGTACTCTCCAATTAGATCTTAATGATACAGAGAGCCCAGTATAGTTCAGCTGAAACTTTTTGTTTTGTCAGGAGTCTTGGAAGCAGGATTTTGAATGCGCTGTGGCTTCTCAGTAGACTGTTTTTTTAAATCGTGAAAAGGGCATCACATTAGTCCAGCATGCTTGAGAGGAACACGTGAACTAACTTCTCAGCATCTGTGGCGATAAGTGAAGTAATGCTGTTGGTCAAATCACAGCAGGCAACACCTAGGCTTGTGTTTTTTTTACTGGAAAGGATTGAACATCCCCATTCTTCTCTTGCTGATAAGTCGTATCAGCTACACCGGGGTAAGCTCGAGGTAACCCTAACTGATCCGGTAAGATAATTTAGCCCACTACTTAAGTGAGTGATTGTGCAATCATGGGCCTCCCCTTCCTCCCCTCCTCTCATAGCATAATGCACATGAACTAGAGTGACCCCTCATTTTCTCTCACCCCCTCTCCTTCTCACCTCTCCCCCTTACTCACGTCTCCACTCCTAAATCCAGCTGTCATTTGAATGCCAGTAACTCCATCTCGCTCGCTGTCCCCCTCCCCTACAGCTTCACTTCTCCGTGCTTCCTCACGCTTTCTTCCTTCTGCCCTACTTACTTATTCTTTCGTGAATATTGCTGTTGGAGCTTTGCTTTTGTTTGCATCGTTTGACTTACTACAGTGTTTTGTTGAGAGGGATGTAAAATGGACACTGGAAAATGGTTGTTTTGGGACATCTTTTCAAGCCTTTCCTTGCTGCACTATAGCCCCTTGTTCATCTTCCCCTCTTTTGTTTTTCTCCTATCCTCCTTGTTTCTCTACTCCTGTGAGTTCTAGTGAATCCTCTCTTGTCCCCAGGGGTCTTCTGCCTTGAAGCCCAGGCAGTGATTCTCAGAACCCCAGATGGGTGGTCATTCCAGAGGTGTTGTAAGACCGCTTTCTAGTATTTATCCAGTATTCCCGTGACCCTGTTGGGCCTCATCTATTTTGACAGAAAGAAATATGCCTGGTAACACAGTTGGGAGGAGGAAATTGAGACTTGAATATACTACACAGCTCTCGAGGACATGAGGTACGGAAAAGAAGATGGAGTAAAGGAGGAGAGGAGAAACAAAAAACAAGATAGGGAGGGAGTTGGGAAAGAAGAAAAGAAAAGGTTACAGGGAGTCAAATGAGACAATGTGAGACAATGACACTTTTTCCATTTCCCCTTCTACTTGCTGTTTCTTTGCAGTTTCGCTTCAGCCACTAAACACGTGTATGTCTGATGTGAGCAAGTAACCACACAAGACTGTTCTAGATTTAATTCAAACCACTCTCACAAAAGAGAAGTACTTCAAGTTAGCCTGCTCATGTTCCCTTTTTTAAAGGTGTGAGATGCTGCAGCTCAAACACACAAAGTGCTAACTGTTTTGTGATTGTCTTTCGCGTGATACATTTCAAGGCCGCAAGATAAAAGCCCTTTTAATAACTCTGGTTTAGTATCACATTGTTCTGACTCACTGGATCGAATCACCTCGTATACAGTAAGTGCAACCAGCAGTGACTCAATTAATGATATTCTATATTTAATCTGCTTTCAGGTCAAAAGTGAAGGCCCCAAGCTGGTGCCATTCTTCAAGGCAACCTGTGTGTACTTCGTCCTGTGGCTGCCCACCTCAAGCCCATCCTGGTTCAGCGCACTGATCAAATGTCTGCCCATCTTCTGCCTGTGGGTGTTCTTACTGGCACACGGTTTCAGCTTCCTCGGTGCTCACTCCAGTGCCCGCAAGATCTTGGCCGGCCTCATCTTTTCTGCTCTGGGTGATGCCTTTCTCATCTGGCAGGAGCAGGGCTACTTCGTTCACGGTGAGGGAAAAACCCCAAGCACCGAGTCACTTTGTTGCAGTTGTCTCTTCTACAGGATTATCACAAGATCATCCCGCTGTTCATGCTTTTTTTTAAATGCCTGTTAGACTTGTTGTAACTTGTTGTTGGAATGTTCCCAGTTCTCAGACAGGACTCTGGAGAATACATTGTTATCATAACCAAGAAAAACACTCGCTTACAAGATCCTAGTTGAAATAAACATAAATGATCTGTTAATGTCTTATGAATTAGAGGAGCTGCTCATCACCTCATCATGTTTTAGGTTTTATTTCACATTGAGAGATAGATAGGATGCTATTTGTATTGGATTGTATCTCAATTAAAATCATACGTACAATGTCCCACAGGCCTTTTGATGTTTGCCATCACCCACATCCTCTACTCGTCTGCGTTCGGCATGAAGCCCATCAACATGTCGGCTGGCCTGATCATCACTGCCGTGTCGTCTCTGAGCTACATGCTGCTGTACCCCTACCTGTCCGGCCCCTTCACCTACCTGGTGGCTGTCTACATCGCTCTGATCGGCTTCATGGGCTGGAGGGCCGTTGCTGGCCTGCAGCTGGCCAACGACCTGTGGACCTGGACCAAGCTGTCCGCCTGCTTGGGTGCCGTGCTCTTCATGGTGTCCGACCTCACCATCGCCGTCAACAAGTTCTGCTTCCCCGTGCCCCACTCGCGTGCCATCATCATGGCCACCTACTATGCGGCCCAGATGCTGATAGCTCTGTCAGCTGTCGAGTGCCAGGACGCGGAGGTGGCCCGGAAGAGGACATGAGGCACCATGACGCCCGCAGCGAAGGTGGCGCCCGCCCCCTCTCCGGCCCTGAGTGATTATGGACACATCTCACTACCAGATCCCCAGCCCTCGACGCTCATCTCGGTGTGGCGATCCCACACTGTTGTTACCATGACGACTGGTCCACTACAGCCTTCGCAGGGCTATCACCCTAATTCCCCACTAGTATGGTAGTCTCACGCCTGTCTTCTTACCACGAAGATGCGGTAGTATTATCCTCAGCCTCTCCTGACAACAGTCCTACCTGCCTCCTCCGATCCTAGTCTCTTCACCTAGTTACCATGGAGACAAGTGTAGTAATATTAACCTGCTATATATAGAGAGTATTACTTTACTTTTTACTGTTATGTTTTAATTTAAGGGGAGCATGTCACTGGGGACCTTCAAACAGTGTATGTGAGAGAGCGATTGCTTGCGTGCGTGTGCGTTTATGTGTGTTTGATTAACACTCTTACCTCGGTTTCCACACAGTCCCATCACGCACAGTCACCACACTGACTTCCATCACACACATCTACTCTATGTGGTCCAATAATACAATTTAACATCTTATTTTTGTCCTCTGTTTTGTTGCCTGGCACCTTGAGAAAAGTTTTTTAGTTTTTTGTCTTTTTTTTTTATTGACCTGCCCACATTTGGCTTTTCGCCCTTCCGTTTACTCTGTGTTCCACTGAATTAAGGGTGCTATTCTTAAAGTCGGGAGCATATCCGCACCTGCTTCATTATCTGCAGTCCCTTCCATTTCATTCAAACGACAACCGCAATGCCTTTGTTCACTCCACTATTTAACATCCCCAACAAATCCACGTCCAGTCTCTCCGCATGAATGAATTAGGCTGTCCTTGAATAACTAGATGCACGGAGAAAGACCGACAGAGACCGAAACAAAAAAAAATCAGGCAATGAGGTGGAAAGGCAAGGAGGCAGCATTGCGTGACTGTAACAACCACGGTGTATTGTAGCCTAGTAAACATTTGTGTGAGGCGGAGGTTGTTTGAGGAAGCTCGATTCTTCCATGCTGAGATGTTATTGACACAGTCCTGCTGTCACAAAGTGAGCATGGCAAACACTGTAGTCGCACCCGGCCCCGGTGCATGCCACAACATGCTGTACAGTGCACCTGCTCCCTCCTTCGGTGTGAAGCTTTGCATTAATTTTACAGTGTTTTTTGCCTGCCAGTTTTTCAGAAACATGACCACAGAAGTTGACGCGCTCCCACACGCGCCTGACACCTGCTGGTTTAGTTATTAGGAAAAGTCCACGGGGTTCTTATTGCTGGACTAGATCAGCTGACCCATGCTGTCCCTGGCCTGGGACTGTGTTATAAAGACTGAAAGGAAAGGGCTATGTTACTGGCTGTTTGTTTAATCAACTCTGTGTGTGTGCATGTGTGTGTGTGTATATCTCGGCCTCCAAAGGCATTCACTCAGTCATGACAACATGCACATAAGCATACACATAGCCGTGGGGCAGCCTGACTGAAGAAAAAAAAAAAGAAAAAAGGAGATGAGGGAAATGGCTTGTCATGTGAGGGAACAGTTATCCCATTATTTCTAATAATTCCCTCTCACAGGACCCTTCATCGGCTTTAGTCCTGCAAAATTCTCTGCAGATAATCCCCGACAGGTTAGTCTGATATTTTGTCTTTCATCTATTGCACATTTCTACTACCCCCACTTGACCCCCTGCTCACCTTTCATTTCTTTTACCCTCTGCAAACAGTTTATGCGAGGATGAAGTATCTTACTGTATATTAAGGACGTGTACTGTAACTCCCTCCTCAGATGTCTCCATATGTATATATATATGCATGTTTTTAGTGTGTGTGAGAGTGAGTGTTTTTCACTTTGTCTTAGCTGTTTAGTGAACCTGTGACAGAAGTCAGAACCAACTCAAGGCCAGAAAAGCTGTGAACCATCATAGACACACTACCGGATATGTTTAATGTATTCACAAGGCTCTTAAACTGTCTCCATACCTTTCACCTCTTGAGATTTGTAACCTCTTTATGTGTTTTATAGCGTCCCCTGAATGTGTTGTCACTTAAGGTAGTATTTCATTGGGTACAGTATATTCAAACTGGAGTATATCTATTATTTAGGCTCAATTTAAATAGATAGATAGATTTTATTGATCCTGTGAGGGAAATTTGACCTCAATAGCAAGCATTTCAATCGGTGAATGCTGCTTGACTGTACCCTCATCTAGTACAAGTATCTGTCACTGACTGTACAATTAATACCACTAACAGTTAATATACTGGAAAGGAAAATCAATTTTTATTATACACATGCACTAGTAATTGAAAGTATTAATCTTTAACAAAAAAAACAAAAAAAGGAACAGGTATTGTTGTTCAACATTTAAGTTCAAACGCACCTTAACATGATATATTACGATGTATTCAATTAACAGGCATGGAAAAGAAACAGACCCGTGTTATGGGTTCCTTTTTGCTGGGTCAATGACCCCTGGAGCTGTCGATAACACACCCACATGCGCACAAGAAAAAAAAGAACGCACACATCGAAATGTTTTTATGTAGCCACCATGACAGATCTGCAGGCAGACCATGGTGTTGACACTCATCAAGGCTGCTTAAACATCAACAGCAGCACACAGTCTTAGTTTGACCAGGAAAGACACCAAAGCCCGAGCTCGAGACTTTACCACCTAGTTCCTCATTCTCCTTTCGGCTTGTCAGCATGACATATTTCTGCCTTGTAAGTCAGTGGTGTTTCATCAGTCCATCTGTGTGACGGCTCGTCTGCTGTGCCATGTTTTAATTTGTCCTCCCAGCATCGCTGCGATCTGCGGCAATCTCTCCCTCTTCCCGACTCATCCACCTCGGCGGCAGAGCGTGTTCTGTCAACAATTAATATGAGCCCTCGTGCCGAGAGACATCCACAGAGGCTCGCTAGCAGACATGCACTCGTCTGCTTGTGCTGTCTTAAATCAGGTGTTAGTGGAGTACAAGGAGAGATGCCAGTTAACACAAATGACTGTGGTGTGCTGTCTTCAATTCGAACCATGAGGGAACAGCGAGATTGAGTCAAGCCGTCTTACTCATCCTCACTATGTGGGCAATTTATGTAAGCACTACTTTCTTTGTCTTCTGCCACACAAAGCTTCCTGACTTTTGTTCCTACAGTCCTGATGGCGCCGTGCCAGAAGACAGGCTGTACTTCTAAGTATTTGTGAGATTATTTCTGTTGGCCAGCCCACACTTTGGAAAATCTCCATGACTTTGGGAAGCGAAGTTTGCCTCTCTGAGAGTGATAGATGAGCAGTAGCCTGTAAAGCTAGAAATAAACTTGCATACCATATTGAGTCAGGAAGTTGCCCGTTATTAAGCCTGTCTGGAGGATTTAGTTTTAAGCATTCACTTTGTTTCTCCTCCATCACTTCTATTTTTATTCTTTGACTGGGGCACAGATAACCAAAGCTGAAAGCATAATAGAAAACTCAGCTCATTTCATTTCACTTGTTAGCATGAGAGCCCTCTCATGTATCCAGCAACATTTTGTTTTGCACAGAGGCAGAGGTCCCCCTCGTCGGTGCAGGAGTGCAAGTGGCCTTGCACTTAGGAAGGAGGTTATTGTTGAGCGTAGCGCCACTGTAGCTGGAATTAGGTGAGGAGGTGAAATATGACACACGGGAAGACTCCCTTTCCATCCAGCCTGTTAGCTGCCCCCCCCCCTCAACCCCACAGATGGCAGGACAGCAGGCGCATCATTTTACCTCAGCCTGTCAACAGCCCTGTTGTTCTGAGCTTTGTGTGTGCAGACAAAAGGGATGTGAGAGAGCTGAGGGAGGTCAGTGCGGTTCGGCCCAACATCAGTATGAGCTTATGACAAGTGTGTGACAAATCATGCCATGAATCTACTGCGTGCTGCACTTTTCTGTACCCAGAATAAGGCCAGTCAGTCTCTCTTTAAAACTAGCAGCTATAGTGTTTAAAACAAAAGCATTGTTATGTACTGTATCCTTTTAATGTGTATGTTTTTCTTTTCTTCACTTTGCATTTCTTTCAGCAACAGACACAGAAGTTACTGTTTCGATGTTGATGGTTGAAGCACAAAAAAGTCACACATCGACACATGAGAGAATCAGCACTTTTCTTTAAAAGGCATTAATTGCTCTTGAAGTGTTAGAAACCCTTTATACATATTATCCTGTTTTCAAAGTGTTATCCTTCTATTTGAAAAACAGCCCTAAATTTTTTCTTTGTCACAGTGGAAAAAGCTGGATTTGTTTTCCACATTTTTTTTATTGAAGGCCCATTACAATACACCATTTGACTACATTTTATGAACAAACCTTTTTTTTTCTTTGTACTTTTAATGTGTTATATACTTTGCCTTGTTGTCCTTGATTTTCACTTTATGATTTCTTTCTTTAATGACTGTAGAGATGAAATAGTTTCTTTGCTGTAGTGAAAAACTGCTATGAATGTGAATATCTATTGGAAAAATAAATGCAATTACAATGCAACTTCAACATTACAACCTTTGGCTTCTCCTTGTTTGATTTGCTGTTTCCTAGAATCAAAGTAGCCACACTCAAAATGTCAGCTGATATTTATAACTGTTCAGTGTTTTGTGTTTCTACAGAAGTTGCTGGCCCTCAGCAGCTAAAGTGCCACTAAGGCAGAAAGGACTGGAGGATAACAGAGAGCTCTGTTCTAGTAACTGCTGCACTCTATTGTCTGGTCGAGGTGGAAAATGTGCTTTCAGCAGGCTTTAACCCTGTGGAAACTCATCCAGACTGCCACCAATGCTTCCTCTTGCCTTCTCTCGTTCCGTCTTCCCCAATTCTTTTTTAACATGCACACACACACACACACTTCACATTTCACGGTTTATTCCTGTAGGAACCGTGCCAGTTCTCTCCAAAATGCGTCTCATTCATTCGAAGCCAAGGTCTAACCCATCAAAGAACTCCAGTCTTCTGTGAAGATAAGGCTTATCTGTGACAGCCTTTATTAAAAACAGGCTCGGTGACACGTACTTCCACTTAAATAATGAAATCTGATAAAATATGCCTCCAAATAAATGTGAAAGACACTACAATTACCTCACTGCCATACAGTATTGCTCCATTCAAGTTATATGCTGGAAAAAGCTTGAATGGGTTTGTGCCCTGTATCTCTTAGCTTCAGTGATATAAATGCAATGTGATGAAACGTTAGTGGGAAATTATTTGGAATGCACAAGCATTAAGTTCCCTTTGGGTGCAGCAGCCTTTCGCTTCTCTCAAATACCTAGACTGACTATTCAGGCTTTCAATTCAAATCGCTTCCACCTTATTGTGCCTCAGCCGAGCAGTGAGGAGACGGAAGGTACCAGTGACGTCAGTTTTAGTGCCCTTTGGTGCTTAATTGATTTGAACCTGGCAACCTGACACTGCCAGTCCCCCGGTGGCTCTATAGAAATGGAATTTGTGTGAGCCAGCACAGTGACGTCAGGATGGAGAGGGGTTGTAACCTCTCTCTGTCTATTTGGCAGCTCCTTACCAGACCACACTCGCTCTCTCAAGCAGCGGCAGACCACTCAGACGTGACGCCTATCCAGAGGCCATCACAGGCTGCGATCTAAAAGTATTTGGATTTGAAATGAACAATCATAGTGAGGTAAATATACGTAAAATATGGGTTCATATTGGATGAACAGTGTCAGACTGTTTATATACATTTATTCCCCAAATCTGTTCAATGCAACAAGACGATGATCCTAAACATATAAGAGAACTAATGATTTTTTTAAAAGGCAACCACTTGACATATCGGGCTGATCACCAGGTCCAATCCAACTTAACATGTGTTTCACTTGCTGAGGACCAGACTGAGTTCAAAAAGCCACCAAAACAAGCAAGAGGAGTAAATGGCTGGAGTGCAGGCCTTGTAAAGAGTCAGCAAGGAAAACAACACAAGCCTCCAACATTTATAGGTTTTAAACTAGTAATAGACTTCAGTGACTTAAAGGAATTTGCAACAAAACTTTATATTTGATAACTCAAAGTTGATGTTAACTTCTCCAGTCACTTTCTGTCAGCCAAAATTGGGAGAGTATAATGGTATTTATAAAAAGGACTCCAGCTGCCGGCTAGCTCATCTAATGTGGATGATAATACCTGCAAAGCTGGGAGTCAGCACCTTACCCTCGCTGTATCATTTCAAATCCAATAATCCCATAATGTGCTAGACAGAGACAATACAAATAAAAAGTATTACTGTCTTAATACTTGCTGGTGGAATTCTCTGCACAATGGCATTGCACAAATTAAATCTTATTTTGTTTAAGATACATTTCGAGGCATTGGTGTTTTTTTTCCAATCATCCGTATAATACATTAGGCAAAACTGTGGAAATAAAAAGAGCGTGACGTCTGATGTGTGGTAGACTGGATTCAAACCCACGTCATTGCACGTTATGTGGATTAACACACTAAGCCACCAGGACACCTCAAAGGGAAGGAGGATTTTGACTTTTTTGCATACTTGGCAGTGTGCAGGCCACCTTACTCAACCAAGCCTCAGGCTCTTGAACTCTGGTTCCAAAGTGGCTGTGTGAATAAGATACAATGTGGTATGTATTTTTGTTTTAAATTGTACGTGCAGACACACAGTCCATCCTTTTCACTTGGCTGACACGACATGTGGCCTGGTGCAGCGAGCCCTCTGAAGAGCAAGTTTATTTAAGGTAAAGAAAAAAACAGGAAACCCCTGAAGGAAAAAGTCAAATTCTTTTATAGAGAGAACATTATTTGTGACTTTGAGAAAAAGGACCGTCTCTCTGGCTGGATGAGCTAACTAATGAATAAAACACACCCCAACACACCAAACATTAATGTAATCCTGAAGCAAAGTGTCTGGGCAAGGATGGAAGCTAGTCTGACATCTAGTGGTTATTCGATGCATCACCAGAGTCAGAGAAATTGACTAAAGGCACATCAAATGATGGGGGAGAAATACAGCGTTTTGATCAAAAAGAGAAACTAAAGTCAAATAAACATGTGATTAATAGATTTCCAATATTTTAAACTAAACAGCTAAAATCATAGTAAGATGTGACAGTACATGCAGCATTAGTTCAGTGGCCAATCAAGAGCATCTGTCATTAGTTTGAGCAGACGTCTTACAAGATGAGCTTCTCTTTGTTTGTCTGCTTGGTCAGGCTCTCCAACAGACCCTTGTCATCCTTATCTGTAAGATATCACATTCAGAGACATTGAGAAATAATCAAGCAAAGCGTAATACACCTTTTTTGCATTAAACCATCATTCCACTCCCCTCCCTCTCTCTTTCTCTCATTAAAAAAACCTACCAAATATCACCAGGTTGCAGGAGCATTTGGCCTTTCCCAGAGGGTTCTCCAGGACCAGTGTGTATTCTCCGCCATCTTTGGCTCCACAGGTGGGGATGACCAGGGTACACACTCCGTTGGCAGTGCTCTGCCAAAACCGAGGGGAGTCAGAGATCTTCGAGTCCCCCTTATACCAGCAGGCCTACGCGGGCAAATTACCAATGTTATTATAACTTTAGAGCACAGATGTGTCAGATAGATGCACCACACTTATATCAGAGGCCATGTGTACCTGTGGTGTCGGCATTCCCTGATAGGCACAGCTCATGGTGCAGTCGTGGCCTCTGCGGACAGCGTGGTTCTTCAGTGGCAGCAGGAAGGTAGGTTTCACCTGACGTGGTGGTGCGGCATACTCCTTCAACAGAAGCCTGCTGATGCACTCTTCGACAACAGATGCACAAACACGTAAGTAAAGACATACTGAAATACAAGACAATGAGCATTAATTCGGAACGTCTTCCTTTCTCACCTTTCTCCTTGGCGATGATGAGTGGTTCCTTGGAGTCCAATGGGTCACTGTCTCCAATGGAGTTCTGTGCGATGACTCGGAAGTAGTATTTCCTCCCTGGAAGCAATCCAGTGATGGTGTACTTGCTGCTAAAGACGCACTCGGCCACAGTGAACCAGGAGGTGGTACTGGCGTCACGTTTGAGGATGACATAATGTGCTCCCTCGTTGTCGTCAGCCAGGTCCGGGGTGTGATCCCACTGCAGGGTCACTGTGCCTGGGACCTCCTCGTATAGATGGAGGTTCTTTGGGGGTCGAGGAAAGTCTGACAGATGGAGATAAGGGAGGATGATGAGGAAAATAATCATTTTATTTAAACCAAAGCCCACACACCAATTTGCTGATTTGGAGATGTAATCTCTGATATATACTTGGAAGTACTACACTGTTAAAATACAGTATTTAACATGCAGTTCAAGGCTAGACGCATATACATATCAAGCCTGTCTCTTACCTGTAACCCTGACATTGACATCATAGTGAGCCTCTCCATAGTCGTTCTTCAGGTGTACGCAGTAGACTCCAGAGTCGGATCGCTGAGAGGAGGAAATGAGGAACTGGGAGTGAGTCTTGCTCTTGGTGATGACTTCCCGTCCCGATGTGGTGACGCCATCCTTGAACCAGGTCACCGCCACAGGAGGTGAAGCCTGTAACGGTGAGGAAGGGAGGGACTGAGGGGTGCGACTTCATTTGATAGGACTTATGTGAGCTCAAGGAAAAATTGAGAGTAGATCATCAGACTCTTACAGTGAAGCTGAGGTGAAGGCAAAGTGCCGCCCCGGCTCGAATCACCATCTGCTTTTTCAGCTTTCCCTGGAGGTCAAACCTGGGTGCCACTGTGTAGGAAAGAATAAAGAAAATGTAACCAAAAACTAAGCAAAGAAAAATGAAAAAAGTAGAGAATGCAGTCACATTACCAGGTGGAGGCATAGCTAATATGCCCTCCAGCAGCTCAATGGACTCCCCCACCCCTCCTTCATTGATAGCCCGGATACGGAAGTGGTACTTCATCCGCTCTTGAAGTCCTCCCACATTGAAGGCGGTACCCGCGATGGGGATCTTAGTGACCTTCATCCACTCTTTAGCGTCTTCAGGTCGAACCTCCAGGATGTAACCTGAGGGCTCGTCTCCCTGCTCTGGAGGTGTCCACCTCAGAGAAATGGAGGAGTTTGTCGAATCAGACACACACAGGTTCCTCACAAGGCCAGGAGCTCCTACAAGGTGAAAACAAAACCAGACGGTTTAGATAGTCTAGGGAATTTGGACACAGAGAGAGAAAGGAAGGAAAGCACTCACTTATTGGGTCTTTAGCCAGGACAGCATTAGAAATGCTGCTGGGACTGCCTGCTCCGGCTCTGTTCACACTGGTGACTCTGAACTCATATTCCACATCTTCCACCAGACCTTCCACCATGAATTTTGTATCTGAAAACAATAATATGGATACAAATTAAACCATATTAAATGTATAAACTAATGACTTGATCTGATACATATTAAAACATATACTATATACTCCCTCCCCACCGTCTGACCTGTGAGCACCTCCTTATTGACCTGCAGCCACATGTTACTGCCCTTTTTCCTCCTCTCCAGGATGTAGCCCAGGACGGGGGCTCCCCCATCGTGGGCTGGAGGAGTCCAGCTCACTGTCATGGAGTCTCTGGTTATGTTAGACACCTGTGGCTGGGACGCTGTACCTGGGGCTTCTAGGTAGGTGGATTTAAAACACGAGAGGTGTTCAAATTCAAGAAAAGGTGAAGAAAAGGGGAATGTATCTGATAAAAAAACTGATGACATGATGATCTAAATGGCTGTGATGATAATGATAAGGAGGTGATTGTAATGGCTTTACCTCTAGACCCCTAAAACACATCTGGATCTGGATCACATCTGGATGATCTTTGAGAGATCTTTGTGATAATAATGTTCGTTCAATTCACTCTCACCTACAGGCTCTCCAGCGAGCACCTCCTCTGTCTCAAGAGGGTCACTCATCCCCTCCGCGTTGAGGGCCCGGATGCGGTACTGGTACGCCTGGCCTTCCTCCACTTTGTCATCGCTGAAGACGGTGGTGCTGCCGTCTACTTCGCCAACCCTGTTCCAGGACTTCTTACCTGCCATGCGCCGCTCAATCACAAAGCTGCTCACTTGCTTGCCCCCATTGTCTCGGGGTGCCTTCCACTTCATCTTGATACACTTTCCCCATAGCTCGAGGAACTCTACTTTCCCTTGAGGAGGCTTAGGGTGGTCTGTGGAATAACACGTGTTAAACTTTTCAGACAAACATTAATAAAACAATGCACACGTATGTGTTGTCACCCACCAATCACATTGAGGTGCAGGTTGGCCACAGCAGTGCCACAATCACTCTTCAGGCGGAGCATAATTGCCCCACTGTCCTCTCGCACACATCTGGTAAACAGGCAAAGTTAGAGAAAATGTGTGTCTGTATTTAAATTTGTGTCTGACCTCTAAAAAAAAAAAAAAAGATCACCAAATGTCTGAGTAGACGACGCCTCTCTCTGCTCACCCACCTGCTGAGCACCAGCGAGGTGCTGTCAGCTGTCCGCTCCACCTTGGTCCTCTCATCCTCCATGATTTCCACCCCGTCTTTGTACCAGGTGATCTTGGGGAGCGGTTTGCCTTTGAAGGGGATCTTAATGGTGGCTATGTGGCCGGCCTTCACAGTCACAGGCTGGGCCGCCAACAAGTCCAGCACAGAGGAATTGATCTGTGGAGGATCTGGAGAAATGGTTTATTACAGACTGAAATGTTATTTCTGGGCATTTCTGGACATTTCAGCTTTTATTTCAATTTCACCACAGCTTTATAGAGTTTTCAGAATTGGTTAAGTAGCTTTAACAATGTCTGACTTGCGACTCCTGGTGGTAGTATAAAAAAAGGGTTTGTTTCCATGACAGTGGCAGGGAGCTTGTTGCAGTATGCTTTGGCCCCACATAACTCAAATATCAAATACAAGCACACACCTGCAGTAGTGAGAACAGCCTCGCTCTCGGCCCCCTTGGCTCTGAAGGTGTACTTGCCCTCATGGGCATCGGTCACACCAGAGAAGATCAGCTTGTGAACGGCCCCCTGCTTGACCACCTGCACCCCACCGAGCTCCGAAATCTGTCAAATGCAATGTGAAAAAACACGACACTCTATGTATTTTATGTGGTGATAAAATGGTGTGGTGAAAAAATAAATGACCCAAAAGAGAAACGTGTAACGAAAAGTGAAGGATCACCAGAGTTGTTGCAATTCATCTAAATAGAGTCATGTCTCCAGCAAAAACAAACCTACAGAAGAAAGGTGCATTTGAGGATGTGAGCCTCCCCTCTTACATCATCTCTTAACTCCACTCCATCCTTCAGCCACACTCCGTCCACCTTCTCATCATCAAGAACAACGCACAGCTCTGCAGGGGAGCCTGTAGGACACTGAGCATCTGACATGCCACTCTTCACTGAGGCAAAACGCTCTGGCAACACAAAGAGGAAAATGGCTTTTTTGCTGTCTTAATAGTTGGTCAGTAATGTTCCAGTGTTAGACATTAAACAAGTTGGCTGATACTGAAAAAAAAACCCCATCAGAAATCATTACCATCCACAGTCAGATTGGCAGAGCTGACGTATTCGTGTGCGTCGTTGTCCTGAGTGCAGACGACAGAGTACTCTCCCCCATCCATCAGCTCGCAGTCCTCGATGATGACCTCCGCCCTTTTTCCCTCGTGCATGAAGATGTAGCGGCGGCTGGCTGTGATGTCGCAGCCATCCTTCAGCCAGCGAAGGTGAACATCCTTGGAGCTCACCTCACACTCCAGGCGGGCATTGCCTCTCTCCTGCACGCGGACATTCTTTAAGTGGCTGGTAAACTTGATGGGGATCCCTGGATAAAAGCAAAATAGAGAATAATAGGATGAAAGTCACTTTAGGGATTGTTTGGCTTGCATGCTTCACTTCACTTTCACTTTTTTGGTCATTCCTGCACTAGGAACACATGAGAAAAAAATGAGTTTATCACATCTAAAATGTAGAACACATGATTACTGGGTGAACATATTAATAAAATTTAACCTAATAAAATGATTGGGATTGTTCTTTACATTCAGTCCCAACACATAAAGCAGACCTTCGTCATAGAATTATAGTTAACAAGAAAGATAGAGTCGACACATGAATAACTGTAATTAACACAACCTCAATTACTGTGCTTCTGTTCCTGCAACCCCAGAGGACAGCCACATGTCCTTGTGAAGATATTTACATGCCCCAGCTTGCACCTTGGGCAAGGAAGCATCTTGTTAGACAGAGCCGCAATAAATGAGCTTGTTGTGAGGAGGGATTTGGTTGGATTACTTTCAACTCAGCACTAGGAAGGAGGATTTATTATGCTACCCATTACGTCTTCTTTTGGACGATGGAGGGGAGATGATGTTATTTAGTATAGCTATGAAGGAACGAAGCCTCTAATCTCAGGGGACGGGTGGATAGACAGTAACTGCTCATCTCCACTGAGTCTGAAGGGGGAAGTTTGTTTCCTTAGAAATGTGAGCACCGCTAAAACAGAACAACACAGCCCTTCTGGGGAAAACAAAACATAACAAAGCATCACAAAAAAAGGTATGCGTAAAAAGTTTTATTTTTTTAGTATTTTTTTATGAGGGTGAGGCCTGTAAAATGTCCGTACGCTCAATGAAAAGCGGCACGGTGGCGGCGAGGTCTCCGATGCTGATGGTGTAGTCTCCGGTGTCGCTGACTTTCACGTCCTTAATCTTCAGGGTGTAGGTCAGACCATCCTCTGACAGGGACACGTCGAACTTTTCATCTCTTTTGACTTCCTTTCCCTTCACCTGCCAAAACACAAACACTCCTGGGAAAACAATTTCCATACTCTTTTGAAATCATGTGTATTTCCCCAGTGCTTGCAGAGAGTGTTGTCACATTGCATTTCTGTTCTTTTCATCTGAGTTACCAAGTTGCCAAAAACCTCTAGAAATGTTCTTAGAGAGCAAAATCTTTAATCTCATCCTAGATGGAATAATATGTGCTTCTGTAAAAGCCTGTCAGAGTCCTTCAATGCGTCTTTTTGAGTTGCATACAGACCTTCCAGATGAGCGGCGCGTCTGTCCTCTTGGAGAGCTGGACCTCAAACACGGCGGTCTGGCGCTCTGTCACTCTCTTAGGCTTAAAGTCAGACAGGAATTTCAGAGGTTCATCTGAAAGAGAGATGGGAGAGAAAACAATGTGCCTCTTAGGAAACAATCATATGCCATATAATAGCATTTGTAAGCTAGAAAAGATGTCTGCCACTTGGAGATTTGTCATGCGGATGCTCAGAGAAATATGAGACGACAAAGAAATCTCTAAATCCCTGACTGGTCAAAAAAAAAAGAAACATTGTGTGTCTATTTAAGTCCTCGAGATAGAATGAGAGATGACAGACAAGACAAGGAAGTGACAATGAATGGAAGGAACAAGAGTGTAGAAGCAGAAGAACAAAGTCATGCACATGTGCGGGTCATTATCCTCACATAAAACTTGTCCCCAGCTGTTAAACAAAGTGTATGATGGCATTGTCTCTCCAAGTTATGAGCAGTAGGAAAGACTGGAGTCCCATTGTGCACTTGCCTATGACGTTAAGCCTGGCTGACAGCCTCTTGTCTCCAACCTGCAGAGTGTAGGTGCCCGTGTCACCGAGGCTCACGCTGGAGATGCACAGCATGTGCTTGGTTCCCATCTGTTTCACCTCATATTTCCCATGAGAGTATTGGATCCGCAGCAGCTCGGCACCCTGAATTATAAGCAAAAGGAACTCACAGGTGTTTTTTTCACGTTCGCAGAAACAACCACGTACCACACAACAGACAGGTATGTGTGGGTTTTTACCAGAAACCACTGCATCCTGGTGTTAGGATCCTTCAGTTCAAGGATGGTGTCGAAGATGATGTTGGTGCCCGCTTTGGCAGTGATGTCTTCCAGGGGCTTCAGCACACGTACCAACTGGTAAAATATCAAATGGTAAAACAGTTATTTACAGATTTTAAACAAAACCAAAAAAAAAAAGACAATAAGGCACTGCAAAGTGTTTTCCCATCTTCACATTAGTTGACTTAAGTGTTGCTATACGACATGCCTTTGCTGCCATGGCGGTGACTTTTTTTTTCTACCTTTTACCCTTCTGCTCTATTTTAAGCTGCTTTTTTTTCGCAGTACATACCAAAACCTTTTGTTCCTTGTGTGATCATGTGCTAAGTGAATGAGCTCTCTGTGTGACGGGCCCACCTCCACCTCCACTTTCTTCTTCATCTCCTTCAGCTTCTTGAGGATGCCTCTGAAGTCGGTGAAGCCGTGCTCGGCACAGATCCTCTCGTAGTCCTTCTTGTCAGCTCCAGCCAGGATCTTAAGCATCTCCTCCTCTGTGGGCGGCCTCTTCTCCTCTCTCTTCTCCACGCTGCTGCGAAAGGAGCGAGATGTCAGGCGGGGAAACAATTTCCCGTTTGTATTTAGCTGCACACACAAAGGTTTATATGTGCTTCTGTGTGTGTGTGTACATGAATATACATCTGACAGTGCATGCATATGTGCGATGACAGCTCAAAAACAGCTTCCTCTGTCCCTGCGGCAGCATCAGTGCAGATATTAGATGTCGTCCTGTAGATATTTCTGGATACATGCGAAAAAAAAAAATGGAGCCAAGGGTGGATGAGAGAAAGCTCCATCACACCTTGACAGGCTTTGGGAGTGTCACGGTTAGTATAAGACAACAGGCCTGTGTTCCTACCGTTTCTTCAGCTTCTTTTTGAAGTCCAATGCTGGATCTAGAAACAAAGACAGAGCATCTTCATGTGGGGTACTGAGAGAAAACAAACGGAGCGGATAACTTCTAAATAATTATCAGGACTAAGAAAGGTTCACAGAGTGTGAAGCATGAAGTGACCACACTCACTTTCTGTAACAATGAGGGATACAGAGTAGATGGCGTCTCCATGCTTGTTGGAGGCAACGCACTTGTACACATCAGCATCCTCCAAGGCCAGGTTTTTGATCTGAGGTTGCATAAAAAAATGAATTAAATGGCTTTGTTGATGCTTACTGTAAGACTAAACTGTTAATGCTATTACATTGTCTGGTCACTTCAAATCCCACTGCAGTACTTATTTGGAGCAGAGGGAGGCAGTGCCATGCTGAGAAACCCCGGTAAACATTTAGAGCTGCAACTTAGCAGTCATCCCTCACCAGAGAAACAGATGGCATGGGGAGATGCATATGTCAGCACCCACAAGTTAATTGCTTTATAATAGCTATTTAAGCTTCACTTAAGCTCCGCGGCTGGTACAGAGAAAGCGCTAAATCCACTCCAGAGTGGTTACAGATAAAAGGATCAGAGAGAGTTTTTTTTCTTTCTATCTACTTTTCCTCATGATGCATGGTGTGCTGTCTAAGTTGACAGCACCAAGATGGCAGAGCCCCCTCGGCTTAATGATAAAGGCTGTGCACAGGCGCTGCCCTCTGTGGCAGTCTGGTATGGTTACATCCACCTTTCTGAGCAAAGTATTTTGAAAAGGGTACACCATCCGTGTGCAGATGTGACAGATTTGTCTTACAAATAAAGTATTTTTAAGCCATCAGCCTTCAGTGAGGCAAACAGAAAAAAACAGAGCGTGTTGACATATGCAAAGCTACACACTATTTATAGTGTTATGAAACAAACACACGGTTGATTCACTTTCTGAATTATTTGCTTGATAGTTAAAGTGCACTTATATCACATAATGCAATAAGGAAAACAAAACGATTTGCAAAAAATTACAGACTCAATACAGACCTAATTTTAGCATCAGCACCATTCTCCTCTCCTCTAAAAGCTGTCAGTGGGAACCTTTAAAAACTGAGATACCCTATAAGCTGTGTCGTTTGACTGACAAACCTTGAGTATATGCTGATTGTTTATGTTGTCGTAAAAAGATTTAGTTGCATCAGAGAGAGGGCACCCACTGGCTCGTTCCCAGTTAACAGCGGGCTGCGGGTTCCCCGTCACCTTGGCCCTGAACACAGCACTGCCACCTATGAATGACAGATCAGAGAGATTGACATGTGAGATCAGTGAGCTGTAGAGTAATTAGTGTCACTTCTCTAATTATTTATGAACAAACATAGCATTAAATGATATTTAAGAGGTGAGAATGAATGTTTAATGTACATCAGATCAGTCAAATGTTATGGCTACTCTACACTGTCCTGCAAATTGTGAAAGGCTATCATCTACAAGCTTCTTAATCTGTAAATAACAAGCAGAGACCCAGTTAATGGGACAATAACAGTGTATGCACAACAGGCACAAGCCTTCAGCAGAGGCAGAAAAGCTTCTCATCTGTAGAGGTCAGGAGCATCACCCAAACTCTATCACAGCGTCTTGATTTTTTGAGAGGTCTTTATGGAGTCTTTGATCAGAGTGGATTTACAGTACCCGCAGAGACAAGTGGTTTTCTAAAGTTTATACCGGTGCAGTCTAGCCTGTGTCATCTGGAGTCTCTAGGCAAACCACTGGCGAGGATCTAAAATTAGCTTGCACGTAGCTCTCTTACAGTCTCAAGGGCTTCACAGTTGTTTATAATGTAAAGTGAAGACAGACATTGGGGGATGAAAGGAGGGGTTCACCTCACCCTCTTGGGCAGTGACGGGGCGCAGCTTCTCCTCAAAATCTGGGACAGAGTCTCCCTTGGGGATCTGCAGGGATTTCTGTACCTGGCTGAAGGACTCCACCACAGCTGAGGTCTTGCGCTGAACCCGCTCTGAGAGCTCTGAGGGAGCACAGAGGACATCCACTTCACAATCATGCGCAGACAAGCAAATTATCCTACAACAGCCTGTCATGCAAATATGATACTGCTGAAATGACTTTGGATGGGGTTTTTTCTTGCACTTACGCACTGAATATTGTAGTTAATAAGCTTTAATATTGTTCTGCATTTGGCCAGAAGCTTAAAAAGGCAGCCTGATGTTATTTAGTGCCCAATGTGCTCCAAGGTAAAAAGGCAGTGTTCTGCACAGAGGGGCATGTGAGGAATTCCAGTTTAACCATCTTATGTTCATCAATTATGTGACCTCTGCTCATTGTGAGGACAGCTTTAAAAGAGACTCCTATTCCTGTCATGTCTCATCATTAAAGAGGTTCATTGGAAAACATGTCAGCTGGTGACAACTGGGGTGATAATTCCCACCTTCTACAGTCCTTGACAGGCCCTGAGAGACTTTTCTCAGCTTGGTGGAGCTCATGGAGGAGCTGAAGGTGGAGGAGGAGGAGGAGGACCTCTGCATCTCTGACATCTGCCTTGTCTGCTGCTCCATCTGCTCCATTCTGCCCCCGGTGGCCTGGAGGAGCTCTGCTGCCATGGTGATGTTGACGTTAAGGCAGTGCCGCTCTGTGCCTCCCTGTGACAGGCACAAATAGAGATGTGAAATGATCACTTTACAAGTGGCAGACAAAGCTCATTCCACCCCTAATTGGTCTGGGCCTTGTTACGTATAACAGCTTTTAGCTGATATATTTCCTCCAGTAGATAAGAGGGACCTGAGGGACAGAGGACAATCCTAACCATCCTCTCCAAATTCACACAGTGATACCTCTAATATCCTATAGTGTACTCAGATAGCAAAAGAGGATGTTCAGAGCAGATATATGCTTGTGTTTCTGTGCATGCACTGTGTGTGTGTGTGTGTGTGTGTGTGTCTGTGTGTGTGTGTGTGTGTGTGTGTGTGTGTGTGTGTGTGTGTGGGATAGTGTGTGCATGCGAATGTTGCATGCATGCGTGTGCATGTGAATGTGTCGAACACACTCCTTTGCTCTGTCTTGCTGGTAATTGGGTTTGTGTTTCCAGCAGCACGCACCAAAAATGATTGAAACTCGCTTCCCTCCCTCTGCTCGTCCCCTGCCCTTTCCTTGTTCCATCATCCTCCTTTCAACAGTGACTACAATAGTCCTTTGCCTTTGCCTAGCTCATACAAAGATCCAATTAAATAGGTAATCCACACACCTGCTGTGTGAGATAAAGCATTGTGTTTGTACCACTGATGAACTGTGCTCTCCCTCTCTTACTTTGAATCTGGATTCCTCTCTCAAGCCCAGTCCCCATCTCTTTCTTTCTTTCTTTCTTTCTTTCACTGCTGTGCATGTTCATCTCTGCCTGCCTGTGCATGGTGTGCACACTTCACCAGCAGCTGAATGGAGAAGATTAAACACATTACAACTGTTCAGTGGCGAGTACTTGGCAAGTGTCAAGCTCCGTCTATTCTTATAATTAAAATGTGTCACTCACCGTACCTGCCTATGAAATGTCAGCACTCACGTAAAGCCCATTTCAGATGAACATGTCTATACTCGAGAGTGTAAGAGTATAAAATTCCCTGGTTTTAGCATGTAAATGGGAATTTAAAGGGCCACATGATTAGTCACATGATTAGTCACCGAGCAGAGAATGTAAATTTTGCTTCCTGCAGCATATACACTACAAGTTGGAGTTAGTGAGCTAATTAGTTCTGTAAGCTTTGATACCTACCAAAGGACGTTTTTATTAAGCGGCCACAGCAAACTCTTTGATGGTATAACTAAGCAGTCTAAAGGAGTAGCAAGTGACTCAAAGCTACAAAGTGCTGAACAGGTTGCTGTCTCCTTCTAAGTGGAACACAAGAACATCTCTTTTTTTCTCTCTACCTCTGTATCCTCCCTCTCGCTCTCTCTCTCTCTCTCCACACAGCATCCAGCATAGCAAATTGCAAAAGGATTGGCTCTATTATTTCACAAAGACACACAGCCAACCAAACTTACTTGTTACAGAAAAGACTTTCTCACAGATTTAGTCTGCGCTCCAGGTTTCTGGTTCAACTGCTTCCAGCCCAAATGTCTCCTCTTTTGAAGCTCTTAATCCATGCACTGCTCCCCTCTTCCTGCCAGCTCGGTCTCTGCTGCTTTCTTGGTTCCTTTTTGGTGGATGAGCCAAGGCTGAGGCACTCGGCTCAAACACCTGCTGCGTCCCTGCTCTGGACAAATAAGGCTCTAAACTGTCACGGGTTTGCAGGGTTAGGCCATCCTGAATGGGCTGGAGCAATAAATCAACCTAATATTTCCCAGAAGTCAGGTTAGAGCCACTGCGGGCTGTCTCGGACCAGTATTTTAGAACATTAATGTCCTCCAAAGAGCATGTGGTGATGGAGAGTCTCTAGCAGGTTCTTCCTTTGATGCACATCTTCTGCGTCAGTGTCAGAGGTCTTAGTGCAATGATACATATGTATTATACAACTGTTTAAAGGGACAATACATAAATTACACACATTATTATCATTTTCTTTTGGTATGTACCCTTGTGCATACTCTTGCTTCTTCAGTGTCCTTCTGGATGTCTGACTTTACACCATCTGTGACCTTGTCTGAGCTGAACTAAGTTACTGTTATTAAGGTAGGGCATCAAGAGGACAAGCACTTGATGAACCAGCGATTCAACCTATTAGTAATCATTTGAAGTGAAATGCCTTTAAAGTACGGAGCGCCACAGTGTTCAGTACTAAATGAATAAATAATACAGTATAAAATAATAATCATGTGAATACATACATACATAATAAATGCAACCATGAAATTGCAACATTGGTCGTTTTCAAATTCAGCTAATTGTGGAATGCATTTAGTTCTACTTCCATCACATTTTTTTGCAAGTCATTTATATCTCATTTCAGTAGATTTTGTTTCCAAAATGTTCCAAAATGTCTGCTGTCATCTAACAATGCCATTTTTACCCAATTATTATTCTGATAGTGCCATGTTTCAGTCAGGGACAGAGGATGTTAAGTGATTAACTGTGTGCTCATTCCATCTAAAAACAACAACCAAACAGGATGAAATGCATATCTCATGATAATGAGCTGAATGTAAAACAATGTGTTTTTGTGAATATAATTAATTTGTATCTAACAGTGATGTCACATGTCTAAACATCTAAACTAAAGATTATTTTTAATTAATCAATTTCCTGATAATATGATTCGATTAGCTGTGTGGTTCATGAAATGTCCTAAAATGGTGAAAAAATGTTATCACTATTTCCCAAAAGGCCAAGGTTACATCCCAAATGTCAAAGATATTCAGTTTGCTGTCATAAAGGACTAAGGAGATCAAAAAAGATTCACATTTGAGAAGCCAAAGATTTTGTACACGTTTTCTTAAAAAATACACAAAACAATGAAGAGAAAATGCTTCATAAATGACTTTGGCAAATGTGTGTAGCTTCAAATAACATAAAATCCTCAACAACATCTTTTTGTGCGGCACCAGCTAGTAAGGGGGTTAGCAAATTATTCACCAAAATTTCAGAAATACAAACCCGAATCCACTAAAATCCAACAAAATGAATTTGAAAAATTGCTTAAACGTTGACTATTCTCCTTGTTTTTATTGATTTATTGCAGTTTATTCAAATGTGATGTTACATTTGAAAATAACTGTGGTCATCTTTGCTCAAGCCAAGCCTAAGTGTTTTAGGAAAGAACATTTACTGTCGATCACAGATGTTTTACCTCCTCCACACATTCAGTGGAGCCGCAATGGTTCATCAGGTTCTGCTGTTGTAATATATTCAGATATGAAGAACTATCCTGTGGTGGCAACAGATGTTTTGTGAAACACTGTTGAGATTTTTTTATTTTATTTCAAAATCATCAATCATCATTTTCAATCCTTATATTACCAAGATAACTTTTTATTTATCACTGTGGCTATTTGTTATTTTTGCAGAATCTACTGTATACCCATCTCACAGTGAATCCTTGTTTGATGGATACATGACTACACCTGTGAGTCCACTGTCACTTGATCAACTGAGGCTTTTTGATTTTGTATTTGAGTAACTTCATCAAATATTTTTCATGTTTAATTTTTTTCATTTGGTAACACTTTGAAATAAGATACAAAAAACCCCTCAAAAATAAAAATCTGTCATTCATTATCAAGTGAAATAGTTGTCACTTGATAAATTATTAAAAAATGGACTTTGATTTGACAACTTGAAAAATAAATGAGTTTTTAAAGTGGCTATTACTTATCATTTTTGTGTTTCCTCAAAAAAAATAAAAATAATGTAGAGTACAAATCATCATCCTACTGTGCCAAAGTATAGAGTATGAGCCTGATGTAAATACTTTATTTTATCATTTAACACATTAACATTAACAATCACATGTAATGTCATATTATTGATAAACAGATGCTAGGTAGATATAATATACTGTGGCTTTATGCAGTTCCATCCTTCATGTTTACTTTCTCTTTGCTCTCATCAACTTCACTGGGAGCAATTCACGAGGAAATGACTGCTGCTCATATTTGTAGATCAGGTTAATCCAACGCTACTCCTCAAAAACAATGTTCTTTGGGACGCCCTGGGGAGAGGCTTCAAGCACCCATGCACATTACCTGTTGACTAAATGTGCTGGCCCTTGCTTTTATAACCTCACATAATGTCAGAATTGAAATTTGGGAAATATTCCTTGTTTAATGGTCTTGAAACAAGCTCATCGTCGGAGCTGGGTAATACATGAATGTTTTATTATGAGTCTGGACTACTTGTCATGGATATGCTCTTTGAGGTGACAGCAGGGAGCACTTAAGTGTGATTGTTTGGTTTGAGAGCGAGAGAGCGAGAGATGCAGAACGAGAAGGCAAGGTAGACTTAGAGAGCCCCATTGGCATTACGTCCCTCTAATCCTCTTTGCACTACACCTGGCTGGCATACTAATGATGGAGAAATGACCCAGATTTCCCTCTTTGCACATTCATACTCGCAGCACAAAACATAATGAATGAGTTGGTTGAATTTTATTTTGTGCGACTTCCATTTTTTTTTTCTCTGCCGGCGTTGAATCTGAGAAAGAGGCCAAGCATGGAGATTTGCTCTTGATGAAAGACAGACTCTAACGCTACAATAGTCACTTTGGTCCCAGTTGTTTGAGCCTTTTCACTGACTTGATGATGAATGCGATCTGTGCTTTTGACTGACGGGCCAAAAGATTTCCAACAAAAATCACAGGTTTGATGTCTTTTGACATTACTCACTTCCTTATGACTGCATAATTAGAACAAACACTATATAAAAGAAAAACTGAGGAAGTCATAATTTTAGTGGTTTTCTGCTAATAATACTCTGGCAGACGAGTTATTTTTACCGTTGCTGCTTTGAGACGCTTCACCTGCTCAGATGGGAATGTAGCTTACTGAGTAATTCACAACAACACCACCAAAAGGAGCTTTTTGCACATATCCCAGTAGCTGTAAGGGCAAAGGTCAAGGTTGGACTTTCATGTGTGTGTGTGTGTGTGTGTGTGTGAGGGTTGTTGGTCAAACTTTCCAGGCAAAGAAAACACTGCAGAGTGCTGTTTAATATGGCAGCTGTGTGAAGTTAAATGCTCCGTCTGAACTGCGCATCTCTGGAGACATCTAATTTTCAAATCTGTCTAACTGTATTTGGAGGAAACAGCTGCAGATAAGCGTGTGTGTGTGTGTGTGTGTGTGTGTGTGTGTGTGGTGCTAGGCGGGGGCTGAATGTAAAGATGATTAAAGTCAACTTCTCAAACTCTGAACTTGTGACATAACTTTTTAAACATGTTTACTGTACATGTCTGTCTGCATGTGTTGGTTGCAGAGGAATATATAGTATGAACTGCTGTAGCAGAGGAATATTACTCTTTAACCCAAATGCAGAAAACAAATTCAAAGTCAAAATGTAGAAAACAAAGTAATTGCTTCCCTCTCCCTCATGCATCCCCTAAATTTATCTTTCTTTATCCCCACTTCCCTTTTCTCCCCATTCCTCCTCATCACCTCACCTCTCCCCACCTCACGTCTCCCTCCCACTCATTTGTAAACATGGAGGAATTGTTTTTCCCCAGAAGGAAATTCAATAGGGCACAGTGGAGCAGAAAGAAATGCCACTCCGTACCTGTTTGGGGAGGAGGGAGCTCAGGCACAGAGGGCGGGCAGAGCTGATCCGGTGGGGTGCAGAAGGCAAAACCCCTTAATCCCTGTGACATTTCAGCTCAGACCTCTCATCAAAGCCTGAGAGCTGCTGCTGCTGTCCACGAAAAAAAAAAAAAAAGGGAGGTTGGAGGAGGGATGTTGGTGAGAGACAGAAGGAGATGAGGGCTAAAAGGACAGACAGCCAGGCAGAGGTAGACAAAGACAAGGCAAGAAGATGCTGGCTTATTAAAAGGAGGGGCATTTTTAAAAAAGCTGCATGATGTGATGAACTGCTGACGAAAACCGTGGCGGCCTCGTCAAAGAGGTCGTTTTCTCCTCCCTTCCTTGCCTGCATCGCGTCTCTGTTCAAAATGCAAACACGGCTGCGCTCAGAGATGATGCTCCCTGCATACTGAGTCCCCAGTGATGCCTTCCCCTCAGTGGTATCATAGCTTCAGCACCACACTTTGACACCTGTCACAGCCAGCTGGGCATTCACTCTTCCCCGTGGGCCTGGTCTGTGTAACACCCCAGGAGGCGGCAGCTCCACTACCTTTATCAGTCCCCACCTTGAACACCCTCCCTGTCCATATCATTCCCCTGCACGCCGCTTCCTCCTGGATTCATCCGAGCGTGGAGATCCCTGGAGGGTGGGACCTACGTGCCAAATGTCTCTGCAGGCATGAAAGGGAGTCAAGGCAAGAGAGGGAAGAAAAAAAAAAAACAGCAGCTAAATTTTAAAGTGAAAATGACACCTGAGTTTGAAAGTGTTTTCAGGCTGTATTAAAAATATTTCACTCAGACAATTTACACCCTCTCCGTGCGCGAGTCACAAATAAACGGAGCCATATGCAGTGTGTGAAACTTTCTGACTACCTTTAATGTGAGTTAAAAGTGTGCAGGTCCCTCGCTGTGCATTGGATGCTCGCCTGCCCTCAGATGAAACAGAAATAACAGAGGAGCAGACACACAGAATATCAGGTACACCGACGGAGGAGAAAATAGACTTGTTTTTGTCTTCTTGCCTGACAAAAAAAAAAAACAAAAACAAAAACACACATGTCAGATGATCAAACATAAAGAAGAATAGAATCAGGACCTCAAAAGTCCCATGATAACGCCCTACACCCACATAGGGTGAGAGAGAGACAGAAACAGTACATGAAACTATTTGATTACACACTTTGGATGACTTTCAAACCTGGTGTGTGTGATGAAATACTTTCATTTCCCCCTGCAACAGCTCAAGCAAGGTGATTGCTGTGAAGTTTTTTGTTTCCACGTAAATGATGTTTGGCTGAGGTCAGTCGCTAAGTACGCATTTCAGTAGGGGCCCAGATGAATACCTAAGCATTTAATTTATGCTTAGTGTTTGCTCTGAAGATTACATTATTAATCCATGGAGGCAGAGGATTATGGTTTGAGGTCCGACTGATCCAGAAGGCACAGCTGGGACAAACTAAATTGAGGTCATATTCTTATAGGCCAGGTTTTCGTGCCTTTCTGATCCTTTATCTGGATTCATAATGGTATCAATAGTTTACCAGAGCTCCAGCTGGATGATTGGTCTTGTACTGTGTGCTCGTACGGGGGATAAAGCACATGTTTGATGGATTCTCTCGACCTCTACAGAACGATACATTAAAAGACTCGTTCTCCAGGGGTTCATGTTCGAGGCCTTTGACTTCATTCCTGCATTATGTTTGTCTTTCCCTGTTGCACACACATTGCACACACACACACACACACACACACACACACACACGGCTCACCCCGACAGGTGTTTTCACTTAATCTGCCAGATGAGACATTCTCTCACTCAAGACTGTGTAAGTGTTTACAGAGTGTGCGGGGCTGACATCCTCCTCAGTCTCTTAAGTTTGATGTCACCTGTCAGGATGGGAGAATTTATAGCTTTATTATTCTGACTTCTCCGATTCCATACTACATACTTACTGTATACTGGATGTTTTATATATCATGTTTTTTAAAATTATTAAACAAGAATTTGACACACTTAACCATTTTAACAGAAAATGATAATACTTGCATATTCAGACAATAAATTAAACCCCAATTAAACTTAATGGGGAATCAACAAAAGGTAATTGTGTCACCACCACCTATAATTATTTTTATTTTTTTGTGGAGCTGTGAGCAGTGTGATTTGCGCATTGCATTGTGGGAGAATAGCATACATCACACTCACTTTTTTTTGGTGCACAGATCTTTTTACTTTATTTTTTTACTAGTCCTGTATGAGCACACTACATAACCTACTTCAAACTGTCATGTGATATGAATTTGTGAAACAGCCAGTTCTCTATTAATATGCTGAGTCTGATGAAATCATAATTCCTGTATGCATAGCGGCACCCAACATCAACCTGAGCAGATGTCTCATTAACCAGCATGTGTGCCGAGCCTTTAAATGTCTGGATTCAGATCACTTCTCTCTAAAAGCTTTACACGTAGATGCTTCTTATGGCAAACATTTTGGCTTGTCACTGCAGGGGGGAATTGATAATGTTACAGACAGCTCTTTCCCAGTAGGTGTTTCAGGTTCAGGTACTGCATTGTGTAGTACTCAACTCACTGGTCTGAGCTTAGACCTGATTTACTGGAAAACTTAAATGGTACAGATGCATCTTTAAAGATATTAGTTTACTTGTCCTGCTATTACAAGTCAAAATGTTTTGATGCATACTGAATCAATAT
Organism: Scortum barcoo; assembly: GCA_023238725.1. Taxonomy (NCBI): domain Eukaryota; kingdom Metazoa; phylum Chordata; class Actinopteri; order Centrarchiformes; family Terapontidae; genus Scortum; species Scortum barcoo. Next base: position 19,540,059 of record CM041536.1, on the reverse strand, counting down.
GTTGCAAAAATATAAATGTACATAGAAATCTGTGCTTGTTGGAAATAGTCCAAGAAAAGGTTCTGTGGATGCTGAATGGATGGAGATGGAATACAAAAACATATCAAATTATTCCTCTACTTGTATTTTATCTCATAACATTCAAACACAGCCGGCCGTGCTTCAACCTCAACTTTACTGAAGACCAAAAGAGTCTCTCTTGCCTCATTAAACGTGGTCGTTGCTCTTTTATCTTTGACCAGAGGGCGGCAGTCAAGGGCGCATCCTGAGTGCGTCTGCAGGGTGCGTCCAGACAGACACACATCCCACACACACACACACACACACAAAACACAGGCTACATTATGTGTAATGACTTTGTAACGAGCTGTGTAACGAACTGCAAAGTCAATTTGGGTAGTGTTATTTCAGCCAAATTAATAAAAGAATAATTGCGTCACCTTCTCTTTAAAGATCAATCCGAAATTGAATTTTTTTCCCCCAAACCTCCTATGAGGACTTTCCACCACCTCTTGCAAATAAGTGACTTCAGTTTCCTACTCTAGTTTGTGTCAGACAAATAACATTTCGTAGTGGATGCACTCCAGGTGAGGGACTGAACAGTGTCATGTAAAGAGGCCTGGTATGGTATGATGATGATGATGATGGTTGATGGGAGAAATTCATGAAGAGATATTCTCCTTTAAAGACGGATGAGCCCAGCACTTAAATAAAAGAATGAATAAATAAAGGAATGATTTCTGATCGCAGGTGTTATTTCCAACATCAGTTAGACCCATATTACGGCAGCGTCGAGTTAATTCTTCATTATCTAGAAAAACAAAAAAACAAAAAAAGACAAATGGCTCTTTATCAAATCATCACGGGGCCCGTTCAGGTGGGTGAAGGGGGGTGGGGGGGGGCATAGCGGCTTCGCCTATACAACTTTGGAGCTGCGCGCTTGCCGATTGGATGATGGATCACGCTGGCACCGAGGCCACCGAGCCGCTCGTCCCGCCTCCTCCGAACCCGGTTTGCGCGCTCGCCATTGGACGCCGGCCGTGCCCATCCCCGCGCAAAACGCAGGTTAGGTTGCCCCGCACCGTTAAGATGCTCAATTGATGGGCGTGCTGAGAGCTGTGCGGCGAAAGGAGATACACCCCCCTCCTCGCCCCCCACCCTCCTCCTCCTCTCCTTCTTTTTTTTCTCCTCTTCACGCGTTTCATTGTAGCAAAACAAAACCATGTCCTATCCGGCTCGCGTCGCCGCTCGCCGCCGGTTTCTACGCGTCCGCTTCCCCGGAGCTCGGCTGGTGTTTCTCCCCGTGCGCGGCGGCGACAGGCGGGCTGAACGATGCCGTTGCGGCGCCGCGAAGGGAAAGAAGCCCCTGACAGAATAACAAGGCTCGGCGGAGAGCGCATCGCCGCTAGCATCGGCGCTGATTACTTTAATCCGGTTTAATGAGCTGATTTTTCTCTCTCTCTCTCTCTCTCTCTCTCACTCGCGATCTCGCACCGACCGCGCAGGCTGCCTGTAGGTACTACTTCTGCACAGAGGGAGGAGGGGGATTTTTTTTAAATGCACCTGCCGTGAGACGACCGGAGCGCAGCCCGGACCACATGGACCATATCTACCTGCTCCAGACCCCCCCACCACCACCACCACTACCACTCCTCACGGACTGTGCCCCCACCCCCTCCCCCTAAACCTCTCTCTCTCTCTCTCTCTCTCTCTCGTTATGGAGCAGTCCCAGTTTCTCGATCCGCGTCGGTTTCACGTCCGCACGACCAACCCGAGTGTGCGGGGATGACAGCTGACCGCCCCTCCTCTCTGCACAGGACTTAAACACAACAACAACAACAGCCACAAAAAAACAAAAACAAAAAAAACAAGCGCTCCACGTGAATCCACCGCCCTCGGTCTCACTTTCAGCTGGCTTTAACAATAGACGGAGGGCTGTGACATTTGCTGTGACTTGAACCCCCCACCTCTCTTACCCCCACCAGATCAGGCTGCCTCCACACTCTCCGTCCTCTTAAAAGCCGATCACATTGAACTGACGGCTCTTTTTTTTTTTTTTTAATAGATATATTTTAATGGCACCTGGATAGATCAAACAGGGTCCGTGTGTTGTGCAGGTCTGTGGAGATGCTCTCTGCCCTGTCTCCTCTCGGACACCCAGCATCTCCTCCTCCTCCTCCTCCTGCTCTCTCTCTCTCTCTCTCTCTCTCCTCTCCTCGCCTCTAAAGCCGTGGCCGGGGATGATCCGTGAGTAGCCGATAAAATAATCAGCGTCGCGGTGTCAGCAGAGGCTTGAGCCGCGGGGGGATTTGTGTAGATTATCGCCGGACTGCTATTTTGTTCACCCCCTCCGGTCACACTCTTAACTGAACTTAGCGGTTTTGATCTGCAGCCTTTTTTTTTTTCTCTCTCCTGGAAACTCCAGCGGGGACGCCTGTTTACGAGCCACGCTATTCATAGGAGGAAAGAGAGAGAGGGAGAGAGAGAGGAGGGTGGCATTCATAAGCAATGACTGCCACGGAGGTGTTTGGACCCACATCTGAGGATACGGCCGGTTTGGATCTCCGGGAATGAGACGCGCTCCGAGGCTGTAAGACTTCACCTTCTCTCTCTCTCTCTCTCTCTCTCTCTCACCTGGCAGCCGGTCACATGCCGCCTGCTGTGACCTGAGTGTGAGCAAGCGCCTGCAGCCTGGGGGAGGGGGGGATCAGGCTCTTTCCCCTCCCACCTCCCCTATTTATACACACACATACACACACACACACACATACACACACCTTTGGGACCCTGTTTCGAGCCATCTACCGGGGTTGGCTACCGGAGGATGTTGGAGCCAGGATGCTGCGCTTCCCCGTGAAGAAAATCCGGAAGCAGTTCAAGCTCCTGCTGCTGCTGGTGCTGCTCACCTCCGCCGTGTGGTTCACCTACCTGCACATCAACCAGGGCAAGACCATCAAACTCCACTTCAACTACGGAAAAGGTAAAAAAAAAAAACCCAAAAAAAAACTCCTCCTGTGTTAGATTTCAGATTGTGTTAAAGCTGTCTTTTTTTCTTTTCTTTTCCCCTGATGGATATGAACTAACAGCCCTCAGAGACATTTAAAAGGGGATTTAACAGCTCCCTCCTTTATGAATACTGTAGTGATCGCTCAGGAGGTGATGCCATAAACTGGTGTAACATCACTGTAAAGTCCCCACCGAGCAGAGTGAGCTCCTGCAGGGGCATTGTAAGGAATACTAAGGTGACATAACGGCAGATAATAACGCTATAAAGCACCATAAGACCTCTGTAAACTCACCGCAGAAGACGTAGTAACAGATAAAAACCCGTAGGCGTCAGACGCTAAGACTTATGATGAGCTTAGTATAAACACCACAAACAATGTAAATGTAAAGTGCCTTCATAAATATTGTTAGTCGCATGGATTTATGGCAAAACGTGCCCCCGAATCAGCCTCCCCGCTGACTCTCCTCTCTCTCTCTCTCTCTCTCTTCTCTTTATTTCTTGCTTGTGATGGGCAGGACCAGATAGTGGCTGTGAGAGGGAGTAACACAAGAGAGGCAGCGTGTCTCATAAATTAACAATAGTTTCCTTCTCCGGGCTAAGTAAAGAGCGCTGCGGTGTCGGGGCCCGGGTTGAGAGCCAGACCTTCGCCTTCATCATTAATAATCAAAGGTGCTGTTCATGGAGGTGGCCTCAGAGGTCACAGGCATGCCAGTCAGGGTCAGAGTTCGGGGGAGGTGGAGGGGGGGTGGGGCAGGACAGGCAGGACAGGAGAGGAGAGGACAGAGGAGGCAGATCTCCACCTGCTGCCTCGATGCTCTGTTGGTTTTAGGCGCGTTTCATCCACCCTGTGGAGGATGCTGGAGGGTTATACGGGAATATCAACTAATAATGAAAAAAAAAACTGATGAAAGGTGTCAGGTGGTGTAATGTACCGTCAGCTACTACAGATTTAACACGGGATGATGGTGTACTCTATCTCCTGCAGCTGTCTGCGTAAAGTGATACCCAATGATTATGATGTCCTTGAAGAGTGTGCACCGCCAGCACGCACACACGCACACATGCACATGATGCACACAGGGATCATTTCATTGTCTCTGATCTCATCTGCGGGGTTTTCCCGGCGACGGACTACATTTAGTTTTCTGATGATGAGAGTCCTGAATCACTCTTGATGGCTGGATGAAGTCTGCGGGTCTGGCTTGTTGCATTTGGAAACTGCAGTGAAGGAAGCTGTGAGCATGGGGTTTAGGGTTTAGGTTAAAAATGCAAACCACACACTACAATGGATTCAACATTTATGGAGCGTGTGACCTGACCCGGATGTAGACGGCAGACCTCTTCTAAGGAAAAGTGCAAAAAAAAAGGTGCATTTTTAAATAAAAAAAAATCAGTTCAGGGGCAGATGTGTCACATTGCACTGTGTTCTACAGCTGCTGGCGATGTTGTATCCACACACTTGCTGCTCACACAGACTGGCCCTGACGTTGATGCAATAACTGGTCACTCTCAGCCCTCCTATACAAGCAGACTGTGCCTTCTTTAGCCTTTTTTTTCTTGTAATGTTTGCCGTCACTGCTGTGTCGCTTTTTGTGTTAGTCATTTTCATTCTCAGAAATCACAGATATTACCGTGTTCCCCATTTAAAGGACTCCACCAATAGTCTGCCTGTGTGACTCGTATGCTCGTGGCTGATGAGGAAGGAAGCTGTTATTCTGCGCCGTGCTGCTGGTCTGTGCGTCTAATTGACTGTCTTCCATTTAGCAGGCATCTGAGCAGGTCAACTCACTTAACCTCTTATGAATAACATGTCCCCTCTCGCACCAAGGGTTTCTAAGTGAGACGTAGCCATTACTGAAAATGGGGCTCCATGAAGTGTGTAAATATTCATATCAGGCTGGCTATTCTCTTTGCACAAGGAACTTCATTGATTCTCAGCGCCGAGGTGGGGCAGGTAGAAATAATGTAATTTCATTTTTGGCCTGAGTCCTGCCGTATTTGAATATGAAATGACAATTTGTCAAATTTCCATTCCTCTTGTCCCTTTTTTTTTTTTTTTTTTTTTTGGAGGGAATTATTGCAGCCACATCCTCCCTTTGGGGCGAGCGCACGTTATCATGCAGGCTGCCGCAAGTGCTTCATCCGCGAGGTAATGTCTCGTTGGCATGTGACCAGCAGACTTAGCGGATGACTTAGCGGAGCAGCGGATGATTTTATACGCGATCTGTCAAGTGATTCAAACTTCAGTCCGCTCACCTCAGTGTGCTCATGCGTTGGTTGACTGGCTCAACATAATGAAGGAGCAGAGGCCCGAAACTTTGAGAAGAGGCCTTTTTTAATGGTACCCTGTGGAGTCTTCGTGGCAGACAAACAGGCTTTTGTCTACATCCAGCGTTTTCCCGCCGAAACACATTGTGTGTATCCTTAAGACCTAACAAAGATGCTGAATACATTTTCTACTTCATAAAGCATTTGGAGGTATTTTGTTTGAACACTTTGAAACTCGCTTTGTTTTGCGTCATCAAGTCGTCTTCCCCTTCCACGCCAGCTGTCACTTACCCTTTGCAGCTGGCAGTCAGGTTTGTGTGTGCATCCTGGTAGAGGCACACAAAACAAATGACATGCCAATCCAGTCATGGAAAGCTTCTGGTTGACCTCTGTGGGCTGGCTGACAGGAATCAAGGTGAGGCCCTCTCAGCTGGTGTCGATTGCTTTGACTGAGCCTTTTTTTTTTTTTTTTTTTTTTTTTTTCACCCAGCTAGTGACATTTACATCCTGTGTTTAAAAGCCAAGCCATACGTAACCTAGCCTGTGTACCTGTGAATAGGTAGACGGACACATAGTTACTCAGAAGTCATATGTGGTCATTAATATCACATTGTGGTTGGTAGACAAAGAACTCAATTACAAAGAAGTGTTATCCGATCGTTTTGAATCAGAATTGTCATCATTCAGGGCACCGAGCCAGTCACAGCCCGTATTGAAATGGACCATCATTTTCTGCCACTAAATTATTCAGTACGGGATGGAGCTGTGTGAGAGAGCGGTGATTGAATGGTGATGGGCAGTGCACCTTTTAAAATCACCTTTTTTTGTGATTTTTATAGAAAGCAGGGAGGGAGAGAGTGGGGAGAAGGATCCAATATCAGGGAGATGATGGCACACGCGAACAATAGCTCGAGAAGTGATGGACTCGACTATCTGGGCATGGAGTGAAGATTTCTCCAAAACTCATAAAAAGTTGACTTGCTGCCACAACACACGTCTGCTTGAGGAGAAAACTGTCTGTCTGGAGCATTTTCCTCACATCGCACGAGGGAGCATACGAACAGCAGAACAATCTTAATTAGCTTTGTGTATGAATGTATCATTTACATATCCTGCATGCCCCTTTCTTTATGAATAGGCTAGTTAAAGAAATATAATTACAGCACAATGAGCAATACCGACGGGCCTTTGTATGAATGTGTGGGCGTTTCTCGGGGCATTTGTATTATTTTCTTAAACGCCAAGGTGGCTGTTGTAACCATGATGATGGGGAAAGCCAAAAAGGTATAATTAAATAGTTTCCAGATTGCACACTGGCCAGACTGGCCTTATTTAATCAGAATTTCAATGAGGAAGTGTGTTGGCAGGCAGCGCTGCAGCGCATATTAGATGAGTGCCACATTTATGCGGCCACCCAGTTGTACAACAGCCCCCCTGTTTTCCAGCATCAACAGGTCCACTGAGGGGAGGAGGAGGAGGAGGATGAGGAGGAGGAGGCTGGCTGCCGCATACAGGCCTCTATTGATTAACTATGATTACACATGTGGAGGCACACACGTATGCATGCACTCAGCCACCCCTGCACAAACACACAAATATGTTGCCTATATGTTTGTAAACTAGTGAATAATACGGGCATACATTTCACATCATCACCTGCTCTGAGGGGATCTGGAGGAAGTCGGAGAGGGGAAGTCTCTGGGGCTTCGACAGATTGGCTGCTTGGTTGCCCATAGCGACAACATATGGGAGAGGGGACGTGCTGGGATGTTTCAGAGCTTATTTTGTCAAGACTGATGCATTCGCAGGTTTTCAGGAAGCTCGAATGTGTTCCACCTCCACCGAGTGACAAAAGAATACAACAGACGTATTTTGTGGGCGCGGTGTTGTCGTGTCGTATTAGTATCCCTCGAGAGGAAGGCAAGAACTTACTTGAAGGACCATGCACACACGTTCACACTCGCAACACTTGGATATAGTTGCAGTTCAGTATCAAGTTGGATTTGGCTTGTTGTATCGCAGCAGCAACACCCTCAGGCAGGCTCGCTGTCATGGTAACCGTGCCCTCCGATGTCACTTTACCTAATTTTAGCTCTCGTGGTTCTCACGGTCGGTCAGCTTTACCTCGGCCAGAACCACTCTGCCGGCAAAATGGTAACAGACACCACCTTGGTGTGTGTGTGTGTGTAAGACATACGGAGCACCTTTTCACGTTATCATTTATTCATGCAACAATGAATATCGTCAATTACCTTTTTGAGATCTGTGAATAATGCAGCTGCTTGGTGCCCACTTGTGCCTTTGATAAAATGGAGCAGTTGTTAATTGAGGAAAACAAAAAGACATAAACAACCTACATGCTTAGTAAAAAGCAATTTCCGAGGCAGTCATCTCAGGTGCGTGTGTCTGACAGAGTTGAATTTAGCAGTCTTTATAGGAACGCCGAGCCCCAGCGTGGGTGCAGCCTGCAAGTCTGCATCGACAAAGTGGTTTGGGCTCGTTAAACTGGGGACGTCTGAACCCAGCTGGGTGGTGTGGCTTTTAAAGATTGCTTTAATTTAGGAAAGCTGGACCTTTATATCACTGTGGAGGAGCTCTGTTAATCAGATGAAAATAAGTAAAAAAAATAAAAAAAGAAATGGCTTTTCATCTGGAGAAATTCTGAAAGGAGTGAATTATCAAATTGCAGTTGCTCTAATGCGGTGATTTATATTCTTTAGAGCCATTTTGTGTGCCTGGTGTAACAGGAAAATGTCTGATACCCTGCAAGCACATAATTCGATCTCCAGATGGAAGTTATTGCTACAGGAACCTGGATGTTTTTCAGTGCCGTGATCATGAAATTGAAAACTGGAATCTTATAATCTGCGCGTCTCTCTTCGCTATCCCTGAGAAATCATTGGATATGAGGTATGTATGTATGTGTGTGTGTGTGTGTGTGTGTGTGTGTGTGTATGTATGTATATATATGTGTGTGTGTGTGTGTGTGTCATTTCATTTGAGGTAAGAGTGCGTTTGATATCTCCTTTCATTTAAAAGGGCCAGCGTTGTAAAAGCGCCAAGCATGCAGTCGGTCCATTGTTAGCTTGTGTCTGGGGAGCCGGGGTGTCAGGAGCTCAACCATGAATCTGGCCCACAGCTTATCTGACCAACCCAGTAAATCTCTCTCTCTGGGTAATTCCACAGCGAGGATGAACGACGTCCCCACAGCAACTCACGCTGCATCCTCAATGTGCTGGGATGCTGCAGGACCTGCCTGGCGGAGGTGGAGAGACAACAGAGGGATTAAAAAGGGAGGAGGGGATAAAACATCACCCTCTTCTTATGTACATATTTGCACGTTTGCTCATTGTCACTTACGTGTGTGTTTGTTGAAATATGTTCATGTAATCTCTCTCAGTAGCACTCTTGTCTTCCCTTTGGTGCTTTACAATTTTCTCCTTTCTTGCTGATGTCGGAGCAAATGCACAGTGCTACTGGCAAGAATTAACAGCCCTAAAGACGTTTCACACGCAGGATGTGTTAAATTCGCATTACCCACCATGCATTTCATAACTGGCGAGTGTTGCATGTAAGATTAACAGATGTGAATATAGGATGGAGAGATGAGAGGGGAGGCGAGGTTGGGAGGGGAGCAGAACCGTGGAAAAACACAAGTCCAGAGTGTGTTAACCTCAAGGTTAATGAAATTTGTGTTGGCCTGCCTAACAAGCCACCATCAAGGTACCAGCTCTGCCCCATGCAGATGAGAGTTCTGGCCCACTGCCATGGCTTTGCCGCAAGAGATTTGTCCATGTGTGTGTTTGTATGTGTGTGTGTGTGTGTGTCAGAGAGAGAGAGAGAGAGAGTAACTGAGTGAAAGTGAGGGAAATGTGTATGTGTGATGTAGTTTGTTTTTTTTCCCTGAGTGTGTTATTGCATGTGTCTGTGAGCACGCGCCTCCCCTGATCTCGCTGCCGTCTGCACTTTAGCCCCAGTGTTTAGCCGAGCAGAACAGGAAGCAGCTGAATGATGGCACTGTCTGCCCGCTGGCACGCTCGCTGCGAATGGGGACGACGAGCGTTTGGGGAGGAGGGACAGGGCGGAAGAAGGACACCCTTCTCACGCAACAGGTGGGACCTGCAGCAGGATGCATCAGGAGAGGATGTGGCTGTGACTTGTAATAAACCCGGCCCTTCATCGTATGCAGCAATCAGTGCAGTCTGTTTTTTTTGTTTTGTTTTTTTTTTTTTTACATGAAAGCATCCTTCCTAGTTGTGTGTGTACACATCAGATGAGGCCCACTGTGGAAAGGCATTCAGGTGTAGCCACCTTATACAGCAGGGACGTCTAATAATGCAGCAATCGCACTGTTAAACTGTGTCATCAACATTTAATTAAGACCAATTTCCTCAGCAGAGACTCATGAAAACCTACACAATTTGGACAGTTTACTAGGACACTGCTGGGAGACACAGAGGAGGGGAGTGTGAATCAGAAAGCGGAGAGCGAGTTTTAAGAAATGAGAAGCAGAGAGCGAGAGAAAAGAGGGCCCGCCGGAGAGACAGATGTCAGGTGGGAGTATCGACTGCAGACGATCATGATCCTTGTCATGATGGGATTTGTCAGTTTCCCCGCGCCCGGACTCGGTTCCGCTCTTTACTCCCCACCCTCTGCAGGAGGATTTTCTTTCATAGGGTTCCTGTGCAGCGCTGGGCTGTATCAGCTCTGGTGTTGCCTTACTGTAAGTGATCCAGACCTCGCAGGATTTCAATCAATCATCAAAGAGTGTGTGCCTGTGCGCTCCCCGCTGCTCAGAATGAGCCTTCTGTAGTGGTGGTTAATGGAAAAGGTCACCTCTCCTCAAGGCTGTGCTGGCTCGCAAAAGAGACGGGAGACAGGATCAGAGGAGTGGGACAGATAGACCTCGGAGACAGAGGAGGCTGAATGTTTGCAGGCGGGCACGTTGGTCGCGCTGTGTTCAGCTTTGTGGAATTGGTTCACAGTTCTGTTGATAAGTCATAAAAACGTCCCTGTGTGCTTCTCTCCCCACAGTTTTCCCCTGTATTCCCATTCACCCTTGTTTTCTTTTGAAATCACAATCATGCACATTCTCACTCCTCACTTATAAATATTTACACATTTTGTGGAGGAGGGATAGGAATTCATCTCCATTTGTTAAAGCTTGCCGGGCAAAGTTGAGCAGTGAGGGTGGAAAAGTTTGAGGTTTTCCTCACTTTGACATTTAAGAGCTTTCACCAACATAGCCTAGCTGCCATTTAGATAGAGCTAAATCCTGAGCTTTATATCTGGCTATATATCTAAAAGCATAAAAGAAAACGTGTTACATGAGTGTAGTTGTGATGATAAGGTTCCCCACTGCTCCACAGCAGGTCTGTGGGTCTCCCCTGCTGACAGCAACCCAATGTGAAAGTCTCGTAGTGTTTTTGCATTTCGGTTAGTTGAGCTGAATGGTGTATATTCCTGTCTTGACTTCTTTTTCTTTTATCTCGCATCATAGCAGCGTTCTTTTTTTTTTCATCCCATCTTCCATTCCATCTCCTCTCGTTCCATCACACCTATCATCCATGTTATCTTTCACGTCTGACCGTCTCCATCTTTATCTCATCTTTTCGCACGAAGTGTAGGAGTGTCGGAGGAGGCAAGAGAGGAGTAAGAGCAAGAGACAGAGAGAGGACAAGGTCTGCTCGCCGGCTTGATTATCATGTGATCTGCTTTGTGAAGGAGCGCGGCATCGCTCTCCGAGGGCTGTCATACACAGTTCCCCTTTCTCTCTGTTGTGGCCAGTCATGAGGAAAGATATTCAAGAGAAGAGGAAAGTTTCCAGTTTACTCTGGAGCTGTGTTTGTGTTTGCACAACTGTGCATACTGCGCTGAGTGGAGCCCAGCCAGCGTGTGCCGAATTGTAACATATCTTCATTAATTTAACTTCTCTATAATTCACTGTAATTACATACCCTGTTTTAGTATTATAATATATTTAGTACCTTGTTTTAGTATTCACTGTTCCGTGCTCAAGTTCTTGTTTATCCCTCTTGTGTTAGTCTCAATCACACTAATACAGTTGATTGAAAATCAAGAATATTAAGTGGTTATTGAGTTTTACAATACAGGATCATTTTTCAAAACTTTCATTTTTTCCATCTTATTTTCGAGAGCTATGTTTTTATTTGTGGCAATTACTGTGGGAGAAACCTTGCAAGGAGAAAGAACGCTGTCAAAAAGTTCAGTCAGAGACTGTTCTTGAACTTCGAACTTGCTCAAAATAGTTAAAATACTGATCGTGTCTGCTTTATTTTCGGTGAAGGCTACATGGTATGGTAATGCTGTGTGCTACCATACAATGACCTTTGATAATAATAAAAGCATGTTGTTCCCTTTCATGGATTATGTAGGCTATCTTGGCAAATTTCACATCACTGCAAGATGATTTTCATAAATGAGTTGGTACCAGTGCAGGAAAAATATGTGAATTGCTAAAATGCTTCTAGAAAGGGAGAAATGGTTGCATGTAGTCTGTACTAAACATATACTCCTTTAATATTTTGTCGTATCCCCAAATCCTCAAATTTCCTGCCACATTACTGTTCATGGTTCAAAAGTTTCAGAGTTTCAGAACAGGGATTTGGTGGCGCTTTGGTAACCACAACAAAACCCAGTGAATCTTTTAATCGCCCAAATCTGTTTTTATCCACCTTGGCAGGGTGTCCTGGAAAGGCCATTCCTCTCACCTTCAGGTTCAACCTCTACCTATTACCTGGCTGGGCTTGTGCCAGTTCATATCTTTCTCCATCAGGTCCACCAATGAGAAAATCGCTTATCTCTCTTAAATCTCAGCATCCTCAATCTCTTTGCCTGTGTTGGCTTTGTCTCATGTACAGTATATTGAGCCCCTATCTAACCTGATGATGGCTGCTGCCAAGGACACCACAAAAAAGACATGCTGAGCTCCAGAGATCTACACCGGGAGCATTTCCTTCTACTAGTTGTGTTATTGCTTGTTGCCTCCTCACGACGTTATATTAGACTAATTCTGCATGGCATCACTTTCCACCACTTTACCTGGCACAGTGGCCATTTCCTATTCTCTGTTCTGGCACAGCAGGACCCCCTCCCTGTTGGTTTTCAGGTTGTCTGGCTGGCCTACTGCCTGGTTGGTTGATTCCTTGTATTATTCAGTCTAAAGCTCTTGGTGTGCAACAACAGTAGCGACTTTCACCGCAGCAATAAAAAAACAGGAAACGCCATCACAGTATCAACTACAAGTATACTCCTGCCTGTATGTTGAGCGACATTTCAACGTGACCAACATAGTATGGCACTTAAAGTTAACTGTATGAAAATGGTTGGACAGCAGTGCAGAAAAACAGATGTGCACTACCTGTGGCTGTTGTTGATGTCTGAGGTTTAGATTTCCCTCTCAGTGCACACTGCAATGTGGATTCGTTTTCATGATTGCACAGAGAGGACGTTCTTAAAAGCTCGTCTGACAGAGAGGGCATTGTGCGTCTAATGTCACCGCACTTTCTTCCACCTCCTCCTCCGCCCTCTTATCTTCCATTTCCCCGCTGCTTGGTTTCTCTTCTTTGTTTCTTTTTTTTTTTGCTTCTCAGCCTCCTCTTTCCTCCATAAAATGACACATCTATCCCACCATCTCTCTCTCTCTTTTCTTTTTTTTTTTTTTACATCCATTTTCTACTCTCTTGCAAATAGGAGGATGCGGGACAATTGCTAGCTTTTCATCCGCCTGCATTTGACATCACCTTCCCCAGGAAAGCTACACGATTCAACTCTATTATCTCTCTGTCAAGCATGCCGCTCCTACCCGCCCAGTTGGTGGAAATGAGGTGTTTTTACATCGCTTGGGAGGATAGGAGGACTGGCAATGAGCCGATGGGCATAATACGTTGTTGTAGCACTTTTTCTGACCATCTGATCGTGTTTCAGAGCCTGGAGAATAGAGAGAAAACAGTCAAGGATTTGTACATATTGAGCACTGGCACCTGGAGGAAGATCTCTAATGTGCTACATTTAATGTTGGTCAGTCTAGATAGATAGGTCTGTTTACACCCCTTTATAAACATAATATACTTTTACATGTTTATACACGGGATCTATCTGTTCAAGGTTAATGTGTTCTTGTTTTGTGCGATGAGTTGGCACGCCGCTCACCCTTCACCCGAAGTCCAAGCATTATTTGTGCCGTGCATGAAAAATAACACAGTCGGCACTGCACAATTAAAGGCTCGCTCCCTGGCTCTTCATAAATGGGGAAAAAAACACATGAAAAAGAATTGACAGAATAAAAACGTATTACAGGACGTTAAAAGTACAACCAAAACAGCAACAAACGCATCCCACGAGATAAAAAAGTAAAAGAAATTCTGACAAAACGAATGAACACAACGGTTACGACGCTGTAGATGGATGTTTGCTGCTGCTTTTTGGGCGAGACACTTGTACTGTTTGTGTGAAGTCCTGCTGAAGCGTGGACCATCTAACAGGAGTTTGCTGATTACTTTGCGAGTGTATGCTTGTCTTTTTCGGTGTTCTCCCTCTCCCTATCTTTGTGCACTCGGCCACAAAGTGTGACTAACTATTCTTTGTTTTCCTCAGACCACACTGCAGCATTTCACATTAGCTGCCATTCCTCTTTTGAAATAAACCGCTTTGCCGCTATATTTGCGATAGTTTTCACCGGATCGAATCACGCCTAATCACCGAGACAACAAAGCGTGCCCGTGCAACTCACTTATTTTTCATGATTTAAAGTGCCAAATTAATTGGCCATTACATCAACTGCTAATTCTGCTCGCCAAGTTAATGTTCGGTGTTATAGCAGCTTATCGCAAACGCGTCCTTGTGTCCTTATCAGGGTTTTTTTCTTTGTTAAAAGTGTCGCTGACTCTATGTGGTGGGTTCAAAGAGCGTCAACACCCCTAGAAAAGTCAGTATCAGTGACAGCTGCTGTAAAAGCGTCTTTTAAAAACTGATTTGCCAGCATATGGAGATTTCTGTCATGTTTATGAGTTTGCAGTTTTGCAACCCCATAGACCTGTATACATTTGTGTGTGTGTGCTCGTGTGTGCCTCAGGGTAAATGAAGGAGGAAAAAAGATTACTTTTTTCTCCCCTACCTAGCCACTTAAAAAGCTCAAGTTAGTGATGGAGAAAGTGATAGCGTGGTTTTGCCCTTCTGCAAACAGGGTCAGTGCAGCACGATAACACACAGCAGACCTTGTCTTCTCCTCCCATCTCGCTCTCATTTCTGCTTAAAATTGTGGGAACGCTGATTATATTGCCTCTTCATACTAATCTGCTTTCAGCCCACACGTTTGTAGGACAAAATGCACACTCTCGCATACACACATGCAGGATGCAGCCACGCAGAGGAGTAATTTGTTTTTCTTTGAGTGCCCTTAATGCTTGCCGGTGCTCTGAATAAAAAAAAAAAAAAAAAAATCATCCAATCAACAAAAAAATCCTTGCGCTAAAGCCTCAGCTCTGCCTGTACAAATGGGGCTGAAGTGGATTCTGCTTATTACCCCCATCAGATTGAGGCCTGCTCATTCAATGGGCAGGTGAAGGCCTGACTCAGCTGGGTTAAGTTAATGGAAGTTAAAATAGAAGTTTTTTTTTTACCAGGGCTGTGTTTATCTGATTGCACAGTACTGATGCCAGTGACACCTTTAAGTGTCTTTGCTCTTTTTGCTTCTTTTTGTCTCTTTTTGTTTCGGTGTACAGATGGTGTCCCAGTGCTAGTGTTTAGCAGTTTACCTTGCATTATTTATTATAGTTACGTAAGAGAAAGCAAAATTAAGCTATTTGTCAGTATATGTGGTGCTGTGTGGAGGGAGTTTCACACAGGAAATTCATAAAAATCTTTCTGACCCCTGTATTATTATACAAAGTGGATTGCATAAGAATTGTTGGAAAATAAGAAATGGGGATGGGGATTGCGACGTCTAAAAGTAAGCTTGTTTGATAGTGTTTATGATCAAACCTGATGACTGCAACATATTGGAACTGGGGCGGAAACAAACACATTTTTGCTTAAGATTGTTTTTATTTGTATCCTAAATAGTGGATGAAACCATTAGTGAAGTGTGGCATATGGGTTGATCATGCTGTGGTCTTGATAGAACAGTTTTTATTCATATGCTGTGGTATGCAATGTTTAAGGATTCTGATGCCCTTTGAATATGACATTAAATGTTTGTGGGACAAATAATAACATGAATAATGGCACTTTCACATCTGTATTTCGGCGGATTCTGTATGATTTCGAGGTGAAGTTGCCACATTGTACTTTGTTAAGGACACCAAACATTGCAAATGTCCGGTGGTAGAAACAGTTGCTCGTTTAAATAACCGAGTGAAACCAGCAGACATTTCCTGATCTCAGAAATAATGGAGCAGCAACAAATTTATGCGGTCTTGGGTTCTCTGGTTTTGCTTTGGTGTTTCCATCGATCAAATTCTTGACAAAGGGGCGAACAGTATGAGCAGCTGTCCAGACAGAGAGCTGTTGAACATTTCTCTCTGTGAATGAGACACTAAGACTGATGAGAGAGAGGCTATGAAAGGTATGAAAGCAAACTAAACCTCATGCAACAAATTAAATGCAAAGACTATCAGTTTTTTTTTTATCTATATCTTTGCTTGTTTTTTTCAGAAATTGTATCTTGCGTGAACAACACAAAGAGTTTATTGATGGAAGTCATTTTCGTGTGCAGTCACACGTGAGAATTTGTGTTCTTGCAGGATTTCAGGGACATGCCTGCCACCAGAACTCCCTCAGTGTTTGCTCTCTTTCCTCGCTGCAAGACTAAAACTATCTGTGTACAGTATGTGGCAATATGCCACTTTTCTCTAATTACTGCTCTGTAGCGGCACAATCAACAGTAATTAAGGTCATTTGACAGCGCTGTGCAGTGAAAATGATGATTGATAGATTTGGTGTTATTACAATGGGGCATTAAGCATTGTGGTTTCTTGACTCTTTATCCACTGAGCTTTCCAACGTGTCTCTCTCTGTTTACCACAATGTGCATCTCCCACTCGGCTGTTTAGAGTTAGACTGCGGGTTGGCCTTTCTGCAGGCGGTGTCCTTCCATCATTTCGATGTGCCAAGACAGGCAGCTCTCTCGCTGTCACTCTTACCCCCCCCTCCCTCCCCCACCACCACCACCACCACCCATTACTGGCTGTGCTACAGTGAGAATACTGTGTGTGATGTGCCTGTAGAATGTAGCACCTGTGTCCTGCTGCAGGCTGCTGTCCTCCTGGATTGGATGTTATCCTTGCACACACACATATACACACACACACACACACCTCCGTTCCATCCATTCCCCTCATTCAGGCACTCTCTGCTCATTCATATGCTACAAGGGATTCCTATTTTGCTGCCTCGATGCTATTCCTTCCGGGGTTGTGGGAGTCCGCACCTGTGGGGTACACACACACACATACACGCACATTCACATTTGCGGGCTGAATTTGCTTGCATCGCTCCTACTTAAGCTGTGGGGAACTTGATTCGGGAAGCTTTCAGATTTGCCCCCTGAGTTCCAGCTGCGAGGAAAATAGGTGCAGGAGCTGTGCAGGAGACACGTCAGATGGGGGAGAGAGAGTATAATCAGACTCCAGTTGCCACGAGAGATTCATTTTAAGAAGGGCTTAATGTGGACTGTGCATATTTAAAAAAAAAAACAAACCTGCAGACCTGTTAAGCCACATCATGCAGAGGTTTTATTGCTTTTCACCAAGAATACAATTGTTTCTCTGCCGGTTAATGTTGTCAGACACGGGGAGTGGGATGTGTGAATATCGGTGCAGAAAACCTGAAACCTGCTGAACACACAAGAAAAGACGTGTCGGATACAGCGTGTTAAATGCGAGCGGAGTTCCATATAGATGAGGTCTGTGTGCAGCTGTATATGTGCAGTGTGTATATGTGTGAGTGTGTGCGAGTGTTCCCGTGTGCTCAAGCCATTATATAACTGACAGTGAAACTACCTGAAGCCCATATCAGCTTTCCACCGCTACATTTTCCTGTCAGCAGGTTGACTCACACTGCTACATGTGAGTCAGCTAAGTTTGACACCACATCTCTATGGACAAACACACACACACACACACACACACACACACACACACACACACACACACACATATATATATATATATATATATATATCTGTACACACACACACACACACACACACAATATACTGTACTCTAACACCCACACACCCCCCTCACCCTCTCAGAAGATGAATGAAGTGGACATTAGTTTAAAAGTCAAGCTAAAAATGGCTATCATCACTCCGCTCCCTGTCCACCATCCCACAAACACTATGTGGTTGTTTGTACTTGACTAAGCATCTCTGGGAGTCTGGCCTTGCAACCTCATCCTGTTAGCTCAGACGGGCCTGCCGCCCTCAGCAACTTCCGCGCTTTTATTCAGGTCAGCGCGGAACACAACCTCTCCCCGCTGAGATTTGGATGACCCACCCATAATCCAAAATGTTAAGCAAGGGGTGGCTCTGTCGCCAAAAATAGATCACACAAATCTTCCTAAATGAATTCCAGTTGTTAAAGATATTTCGAGCGCACTGAAGTGTAGCAGTTTGCCAGCAAGAACCAAATGACGACCTTTGTGAAACCCCTTTAAACACAGTAAGTCATGGCATACATAAATAGATATGATTTGACCCATCCCTCTAAACAGTTGCCTGCTTCATAGGTTTTACTTGTGTAAACACTGCGGTAGAGTGACATCTTCTCTTGGAGAACTAGTGAACCCATGCCAATGTTTTTTTTTCTTTTTCTTTTTTTCCCTTGCCAAGCCCAGTACTAGAGAACGAACAGAAAGGCAGATACCCCCCGCTGCTCTCTGTTTGAGGAAATATGCCTCACCACCCGGGAACTTTAAGGCCAAACTAGAATTCAGAGCAGGGAGTCAATTATCGGGGTGAAACGTTCACTCTGTCCAACTTGTAAACTTACAAACTTCACTCGTTAAAGGCAAAGTGTCAGTTTTTGATGCCCGTTGCGTTCTCTGAGTCATTTTGCGGAGCGCCTGTGTTGACCAAAATGACAACTCAAACGTAGAGATGAGGTGGTTTTTTATGTGTTGCATAACAGTCGTGTGGAGTAAAAGTCAGCACCAGGAGAGTACGGAGGAGAGGGGAAGAAGAGCACAGGACAGGGCACCTGAGCAAAACTAGGAGTGAGTGTCACAGGGAGTCCATTCTCCACTCCAAGTGTTTTATAGCCGATTAAGCCTTGGACTAGGACTCGCCTGTGACCGATTAACAGTCAGGGCTGGAGCCTATTTAACCTGCCACTCTCCCTGAATCTTGAGCAGCTCTGCAGCCAGAGTAGTCTCTGCCCGTCCTACGCTGTTGTCCCGCAGCTGACAACAAAGGCTTTGGAGTGACAGCGAGTACTCAGCCCTGATGTAATGTTTCACCTCTGGAGAATGTGAAGCAATAATCTGGATTTAAACCTGAGTTGTCTGACAATCTGTCCCAGACCCCGGAAAAAATCTCACTATCCTTTATCCTTTTCCCCTTCCCGCAGAGTCTCTTTCATAAAACCTTTAATATCCTGGTAAAACCGACCAAAGCAGCACGTTTTTTTTTCCCCAGATGATAAAAGTGACAGCTGAAAGAGAAAAGATATGCAAAATGGACGAGCTCCGGTTAGACCGCATCGCTGACCCACATAGACCAGTTTCTGTGCCGGGTGATGTCTGCTCCTCTTCGATGATGGATTTTTTCCCCATATGATTTTCATGTCACGCTGCATAGTTTGACCAGTACTATCTGAGTTGGGGGGTGGGGGGTGGGGGTGGAAAGTTAAGTATACCTTGACACAACAACATAGGCTCACAAGTGCAATGTAAGTCCCCATCAGAAGCACTTATTTTGACAGTTTGATGAGTATATCCATAATCTAAAATGTTTACACGTTGATTTTATTTAAGAAACAGGCACTTTGAACCCACAAAATAGCAGCTTTTTACTCGTTCTATTGGAGAGGGATGATAAAAATGTGACATCTGACATATTGTGTGCCGGTCAACATGTAAAGTCTTAAAACGTAAAAAAAAAAAATAGCCATCAGCTAGTTTTCTGAACATGCTTCCACCTCCCCCTCTCTCTCTCTCTCTTTTCTCTCTCACTCTCTCTTTGGCACCCTTTGGCGTTTTTCCTTTTAAAAATTTCTTTTCTCCACCACTCTGTCTCTCCCAGCATTCCCCGCGGTGTTTCCTCTTTAGACGTCTCTGATTCACTAATTGAGAGTTAGGCTGATTGGGGTATCAGAGGGCTCCGGGGCTAGACAGACACACGTAGCCGGCAGTGCTGTGCAGATGCTGGGTGGAGGCTCACACTCAGTCATGCGGTTACTAACATTTCTCTTACAGCCATCTGGGAGTTAAGACGTCAGGACGCGTTTGTAGCCCACTCAAGAATTCAATTAATTAGACCGCTTGTGTGTGTGGATATGTGTGTTGTTGTTTCCGAGGTTAAGAGAAGTGTTTTTTAATGAGTATAATTTTTTGTATCCCTGCCTGCACACTTTTTTTTTTTTTTTTGGTCTGGTTACTCGGGTACACATCAAAGGCGCAAAGAACATCAGTGACGACAACAATGCGAGCGGCAAAATAAAGAGAGGGATTCTCTCATTATGCCCTGCCACTGCTTTTTGCTACCAATTAACCGCCGTAGCGGGCTGGCTGCACACAAGACAATGCGCCCAGTCATGGCGCGCTCATATTCTTGACAAACATTAACAGGCAAGCTTTCTTTTTTCGAAAAACATGTGCTCGCATTCAATGAGTTTCTGAGACTGCTGGAGTCTTTGACAGAGAGGGGAGGGAAAACAGCATGAGACAGACGAACCCCACAGCCTTCTATCAGTATAAATATGAATTTACCTGCTCTCCATTCAGTTATTTCTTTTAATGGTCCCGGCAACTGTTGCTAAGGCCTTATTGTTTGTTTGTGCAAAATCTCTATACCACCATCAAGAGCCCACTTTATTATGTTTTTACCAGTGCATGAATTCTCTAGCTGTCCTATTTCATTTTTTTCCAAAATAATATATTCTCCCTTCCCAATATTCTCTGGAGCATCTGACAGACAATATGGGGCTCAGTGAATTCCCAAACTCATAATCCAATTTCATAATTCACAATTCCCCTTTCCTGCCCGCTCGCCAAGCCGGAAGCAGCAGAGGCAAGGAGGGATATGTGCACTGACGTGTGGACTGTCAGCGAGTGTGAGCAGAAGGGTTAGAGGTTTAGCACAGCCGGCTGCTCCGAATGGAGACTAAACTCGCAGGTTTAGAAACTTTTTTTTTTTTTTTCTTCAGGTGACGTTCTGGCAATCGCAGGTTCCTCCTCTGCATTTTGTTAGAGCTGAAGTGGCTGGTTTTACCATCTCCAGCTCTCTGGATGTTAAAAAGGTTTTTTCGAACAGCGTCACTGGCATAGACGATCCTCTTAATTCATTATGCACCTGCCACATTGCTTTACAGGAGGGTTTTGTTTACCCTCTTATTGCCGTTTAATTATTTCTAAAAGCCGGCCGGATTCTTCCTGGAATTCTGTCCCAAAACATATTTGAGTGACTTTACCTATTAATTCCCCTTTTGATTTCTCTTTTTCATGAGTATGTAAACTGTGTGTGTGTGTGTGAGAGCATGTGTGTCCGCCATCGCAGCAGCTCTCCCCGACCCGTCTGGTCCTCACTAAAGCCCTACGCGCCGTGGCTCGTTCCTTGGCTTGGTTTCTGAACTCACTCGAATGTCTTGGCATCCATTCATGGGTACACAAGCGTGATATTGAATCACACAAAGAGAGAGAGAGCTCTGATTTCCCCTGCTGGGTTTTGCCCTCTGTGGGCCCCCCTCACTCGCCACGCCACCCCCCCTCACCCTCCCCCCCTCACATTGGGTGGCACAGAAACACATCATGGCCAGAGGAAGGAAACTCTGATGATGTAACCAAGGACCACGGGCAGTGCGATGAAACAATGACAGCTTTTTCACAGCGCGCAATTTCCTTTTTTTCCTTATGATGTGACATTTTTAGCCAAAACCTGATTCGACGGAAGTCATAACTTTGTCGCCGGCTTTGATGAATGCAGAAATTAAAAGGTCATAGAAAGGAAAACCTGAAAGGCAACGCTGATCACGATTTTCCTCTTGTTTCTAATTAACATTGTCCCTCTACAAGTAAGTCGGCAGTTGTGTCTCTCTCTGAAAATTCAGTTTGATAAACACGCTGCATTGAAGGCAACACTGACCAGTCAATATTTCTGCCGTGAGAACGGTCCCAGTATGCGTTTATTAGCACACTGCCTCATTGACTGGCGCAGTGGGGGGGGGTCCTGCGTGACAAATTGACCAGCTGATGTTTAATGTGGCTGCCTGATGTAGGTTAATGATCCAGCAGGAAAAGAGGCTGTGACAGCAGAAGCACGCGATGCTTCTTTATAATAATCCTTGTAGGGATTCGCAGACCTCCCTTTCAGGCAGACCTGCACACCTGCACACCACTCTTGTTTTTAACACTTTTCATAGATTTTATTCATGAATGCATCTTACAAATATGGAAGTCCAGCTTGGTTTGCATTTCTTGCTTTGGTGGGGCACTGCTGGACCACACTCGAGTGAAATCATCTGCTAATGCAGGCTAGATACAGGATGAGCTGAAGTCTGTTAAACACATGACGGGAGGACTGCGAGGAGACGCCGTCGTGAGATTCTGCTGCTGCTTCGCTGGCCTGTCAAGTTGATTAGCAACCCCCATCACGAAGGGAAAGAGCTAACTGTCCTTGTGTCACATTCTACGTGCCAAGGTTTCTTTAATGCCATCAGGGGAATCAATGGGGACTTGTTTCTGCATTTGGCGCTTTTTGTCTTTCTCCGTTTCCTGCGGAGGTGGTGTGCAAATCGATGGCTTTGAACTCAGACGAACAGCAATTCAGATGGGAGCCAGGCGTTTAATGAAATCCCGCCCACCAGAGACACACTCAGCCAATCCTCCCGATGCAGAAAAATGTCTGATCTTTAAGAGGTAGATCTCCCAGATATATTTTTTTCTTAAGCATACCCACCAATTACCCCATAAGTGCATTTACTTAAAAATATGCTGAGATGCTAAGAATCACTGCGACATGACAGTATGTTAAACTGTTGCCCATTTAGTCTCCTTACAGCTCTCTATGGGTGGGCAAGCCGTGCCAAGCCAATTACTTAACTCTGACCCAGGTGGCAGGAAGGCAGGGAATCAGAGAGGCTCTGGACCTCTCCGCTGTCTGTAATCTTGAAAGGAGAAGCAGTGAAGCAGTGGTCCAGCTCTAATGTGGGAACTGAAGACGCCCTTGACTCCAAGCTGGAGCTGCAGGGAGATGGCAGCAGACATAGGTACCACTTTTAGATCTTTTAGAAGTGCTGGGACCAAAACACACAGCTATAAACACACACACAGAATGAAGCACTGATAATATGATTACAGAGGTGCTGGGTCTTAAGTCTAGACTTGAGGCCTCAGGGGGTCTTGACTATGTTTCTCTTTTTCTCTTTTCTTTCAACCTTTATCACGTATACTGCTTCACAAACTTATTGTCATGAGGGCTGATAGCAGCTCTTTGTACTTTACTGAGAGGGGAGAGACACCCGAGATCCATCTATTCTTATTCAATCTCTACAAACCGAGCTCTCGGAGACCATGTCCAACCTAATGTGGGTAAACTTGAAGACACCATTTAGGTGTTAGAAGTCCACGCTGCCGTTTTCAGATTGACTCTTTGAAGCTCACCATACACACAGGAGTGCCAAAACGATGAGAAATCCATTCAAGGTGCCCCTGCAGCTCCAACTGCGATCTCCACGTTGTCTTCAGAGTAAAACTGTGCTCCCATGATCGCTAAATTTGTGTTGCAATAAAGGTGTTCTTGTTAATTTATATCTCTCTGTTTCTTCTGTCCGGCGGCTACATAGCTATAAAGAGTTTATATTTGTGAGATGTCCTTACTATCTCTTCAGCGGCTTTAGCAACATTTTTGGGCATAGTACATCCTTTAGTTCCTAGATCAGAACAGATGAGTTTGCTGAATATCTGAATTTACATTTGTCAGAGTTGTTTTAACAAAGCAAAGGCACTGATACTCTGACAGTTATAAATGGGTTTGAAAAGTATTTTAAGCTAAATGTTTTGTTTTGAAGTGAATATCGGGGGGGGGGGGGAAGTGCCATCCTTGAACAAAAGACTACATCCATAATTTTATTTTTAAACCTCGTCAAACAAAATAAGTCTTTTTAAAATCCTTTAAAAGAATGTTTTGGCCATTTGGGGCGGCTAAGAGAAGCTTTAAATGCTGACATATTATCACCTCATAACGTTGATGTGGCAGACGTTCACTTAGAGTCATGTTTTTGTGCACCTGGGTATTGTAGGTCCAATATTCGCTCTCCTTTGAGCTCAGCTGTGCTCTCTACTACCTTCTGAGGGAAATACCTGGCTATTGAGCTGCTAAATGCTGCCTGTCTGTCTGCTTGTTTGAGGGAGGTAAAACCAAAACCATGATCTAAATAATCCTGAAACACCCCATATATATACAGAATGAATTTTTTGTACCACCTGCCATGCCATATACACTCCTGAATGACATGAACAACATTTTCTTTGCAATATTATTTTCAATATTAATTTCTTTCTTTCTTTGTGTATAAACATGCAAAACCACCCCCTCTCCTTTGTGAAGATGGTAAAAAAACTATTTGAGCATAACCAGCGGTGTATTACACTAATGCCCACGCAGTAACAAACATACAACGCTGACCTTTGTGCACTTCCACATCAGTTTATGGAGATTGGCCGTGCTTTTCATGACTGAACAATTGGTCTGAGTGGCATCGTGAGAGTTGGAGCGGGATTAGAGCTAACCTCAGAGGGCTCTCTCCAAAGCCCCTTTTGTGTGCGTTTGTGAATAGGAACATGTTTCCCGGAGATTGTCTGTCTGCCTGCCAGCCAGCTGTGTCCTACATGCCGTCTGCGTCTTTGCTTCATTTAAAATTAGCATCAACGTGTGTGTTTGTGAGCGTAAATTTACATTTGTACGCGACGTCAGCAGATTCTTTTCTCTCCTCTTGGGCTGTCGGTCTGGTCGATTTGGTCTGTGATTACTCTGAGGCCCGCCTAATGTGCAAAGGCAAAAAGCCTGCCTCTCGCTGTCTAATTGTGCCTAAATGCAACATGAACAGTGAGTTGAGCTGATGTCTCCCAGCAGTGCAGGAGACCAGCGTGTCGCTCTCTGTACATTTGACAAACTGAGAAATGATTTGATCTAGGATTTCACTGCATCGCCCTCTTTCCTTTTCCTCTCTAATCAACCATCTCAATTGGCTGAGAGCATCCGGACCCGTTGTTTGTCTTTTCAGATGGCTGAGAAAACACAGAGGGAATCAGCAAATCCTGGCAATCATGGCTTCAATGTAAATGGCAGTCTTAGCCAGTAATCATGCCGTGGAGCTCTCTGATAATAATAGTGCATCCCCTCTCCCTGATTGTCGGAGGGCATTTCAGTCAGATGTTCTCCCTCTTTTTTTTTTTTTCCCTCCTCTCTTGTTTTTACAGTGAAGGAACTGGGAGGAGGGCAGGGGCTTCACCAGAGGGTCAGTCGTGCATGAACAGAAAATTACCGGGAGAAATCACTTTCCCTTCGCGTTTGATTTTAGATTTAGCAATTACCCCCTGCCCTCTATTCGTCTCTGCCGCACTGTGGGTTATAGATGAACATGCAGGTGGATTGTACAAGCTTGCAGCGCGAGTCACTTTGTTTGCATGTGTCTCTGCTATCGTGCATGTGTGATCAGCAGCCCCTCTCCATCTTCGCAGAGGTTGACCTGGTTTCCGGTGTCAAGCGCCAGCATGGTCAAGGGTGGTGAGCGGGCGCTCCATTCATCCCGAGTAGTAAGCGTTTGACAGTATCGGTCCACCGTTAGGCACAGTGATGGATGCTTCACAGAGCGGGAACAGATGGGTGGAGGCTGCTAAGGATGGAAATAGGATTTGTTTGTGGGCATACATTCTAGATTTACTGCAGGAATTCATTCATCCACACAGCACAGGATTTTATAACCAAATGTCTTTCACGTTTTCTTTTTCTCTTTAACGATTGTTTGCAGCGAAAGCAGCAGAAGATTAAGCTTATATTCCAAGTTCGCAAGCTCTACTGGCAAATTTCAAGGGATTGTACGAATTGAAAGAAACGTATCACTAACTGTAAGGACATGGCGCGGCCTCTTAATTTACATTTATCCATTTGGTCCAAAGCTACACGCACATTTGCCTCCCAATATTTAACATGCTCTTTTGTCTTCTGTGTGTTCCTGTGTTTGCATTGCTTGTTTTACTCAGCCCGACTGTATCATTGATGTGTGTTTGCATGCCCAGAGCGAGGACCCTGCAGTGTGTGCATGTGTGTTTGCTCTCCTCTTCGCTTGTTTGCCCCCGTTTGCACGGATGAATACAAATTGGGCCGAGTTCCTTATGGCTAGAGATGCTGCTGCTGGAGTGAGTAAGATTTTTACCCCCTCTCTCCCTGTTTTTTTGTCATCTCTTAACGCAGACGTGGCTCTGCTCCTGGCTGGCTTTTTGGTGTTACTCATGTCCCCTGACGTAGCCAGGAGTCGTTTGGTTTGGTTTTGTGTTGTGAGTAATATTGTCACCCCCCATCCCCCACCCGCCCCCAACACACGCAGACAGACACACTCCAACCCCCCTCCGGTGTTTTCTTGTGACCCTCAAACAGGCCGAAGTGTGAGCGCTGCTGGCCTGTTGTCCCGAGCGATGAGCATCATGTGCATTTTTGCCGCTCCGTATGCCTCATTGCTGCTTGTTTTTCTTTCCTTAAGTAGTTTTGCTGCTTGTTGGTACTGCATCCCTTTCCATCTGTGTCTCCGCTGTTTCTCTCTTACCCCTGCACCACCGCCTTTCCATCAAACCTGCCTTCTTTTTGCTCAGAAAGTCCACCCCTTTGCCATATTTTTTTTCCCGTTGCTGAGAAATATCAAACGGAAGTCGAAGAAAATTAGCTCTGCTGCTCTTTTGCATCCCTCAGCATGTCCTTTTTTACCTCTGTCTGCTCTCCCTCTCTCATTTTCCCTTTTTCCTCAGCCACACCACTCCTCATCCCTCCGTCCTCCACTCATCCCCCAATCTCAAACCCACACCTTTGCCTCTGCGCGAGGTGGACCCGGCTTATCTCTGCTCTGGTAAACATTCATTCGCCGCCGCCGCTGTCCCTCTCTCCACTGTCCAGTCCTTTTACCCCCTCATCTGCCGTCCTTCTCACCTCTCCGCGCTCTCCTCCTTTCTCCTCTTCTTTCCAATTTCCTCTGCTCAAATGAGATGTTGTGTACAGAGGAGTGTGTGTACATTCCTTATCGCCAGCTTCTGTCCGGGTATTAGGTGCGGGAAATAGGTCTGTAATGAAACAGAGAGTACTGCTGTGCAAACACACACCCTCCAGGTTTGTAGGTATTTTTGTGTGTGTGTGTGTGTGTGTGTGTGTGTAAATGTGTGCAATGTATGTGCAAGTGCACATTCTGGCGAGTGAGTATGGCTGATTAAGGTCACCCTCTCTTCTCATCTCATTACTTCTGCCACTGTACTCTCTTCTCTCTTTCTGTCTCGCTCCTTCAGCCTCTTCCTACTTCTTCTGTCTCTCACCATTTGTCTCCGTTCTTGCCTCCCACCTTCTGTTGCTTAGCTCGTCTTTTTCTCGCAGTATTATCCTGCCCTCCGCTTCAGTCTCTCCTGCGGTCACTTCCTCTGATAATATACATATGTCAAGTTTTAATTGCGCTCAGATCATTTGGTATGAAGAATGCCTGCGCTTGTGCTGTATATCCGCAGAGTTCACGTGCATGCTGTGCGTGTGTGTAACACATGTCATCCTGTCGTTCTTCACCACCTACGCACAACTACCATGCACTGTGGTCTGTGCCCTCTCTGCCCCGCTGTTCCTCATGCATAGTAGATGCGTACGTTTAGCAACAACAGCAGAACAGCACAAGCTCCGTCTGCGCGCACCCTCCGGCTTCCCACACTGCCACGTTGTCGGGCATGCCAATTGAATCGTCTTCTGTCTGTGCAGAACTTGTCTCTGAGAACGCACTAAACAGAATGGGCTTTTGTCTTTTCAGGAGCGGCGGCCTTCCTCTGTCTTTCTACAACAGTCCACAACTGAACAGATTTCTTTCATGTTTTCTACCCTTTTGGCATGCGCTCATCACTCTCCAGGAGCCTCCTTGAAATAGGCCGATAGCTTAATTGGATAGCGGTGAGCTCTAAAGACAGTGTAATGCCTATTAAAGAGTGTCAGATCAGTGAATGATAGATAGTCTTACACGCACAAGGCATTACCCTATGACTTTACTCCACTGAGCCGCTGTTAGAGATGTGCCAGAGTTGCCTTGCTTGTGCCTTTGATTTTCTATTTTAATTAGGGATGGTCTCTGTTGACAAAATGAGTGAAATAAACAATATTCGCTTCTTAATATAATGATGTTGAAGAATCAAGAATCATTTATTGTCATCATGTTTTCACATGACGAAATTAATATTGGTGACTTCCAGCTTTAAACGTAAATATATAGTAAAAAAAAATATAGTAAGTAATAGTAGTAAAATATGTATATAATATAATATATTCAGGAGATTTAAAAAATTTAAAAAAAATTATTTTTTATTATTATAATTTATGGGATCTTGAAGATTTCAGACAAGAACATTTCATGAAAGAATCATTTAATATTGATACCAAGATTATAGAAGTCATCATATCCACGTCAGTCAGATAAAATTTTCTTCTGAGCTCAGAAAATATTTCAGTTATGTGGAGCGCAGTATATAGGCAATATTGTGATGTTCTGACAAAAAACAATTCCAGGCAATATTGAGTCTCACAACATGATATGTGTTCTTTTATTCTTCATGCAGTATATTGACTAGCGCTAAGAAAGTGGGAGTTGCAGAACAGATACTAAAACCAAAACAATTCAGGCGCCGAAGAGGGTGCAGCCAGAAACAGAGATAGAGAGCACAGCGATTGAAAGACAGAGGATGGAGAGATTCTGTCAGGTTAATACAAGCTCACGACTTGGGGGAGATCTTGATTTGGCTCTACAGTAGGTGTGTGTACCGACAACCGAGCTGTGTGGTGAATGTTGCCACGGGTAACAGATTGAAATATGCTTTTCTGCCTCCAGCTCGTGCTCGGGGTCAACGCGGTTGCCCAAGGTGATGGTTTGTTAACATTAAATCCTCCTACAGGGTGAATTGACTGGTTTCTCAGGGAGACACCTGCGAGGGTCCACAGACTCCGGTGTACCACGAGGAGAGTGGAGAGGCCGGCTCATACCTCTGCCCGCCATCCGTTGTTAGCTGCCCTCCCGTTTATTTTGCCGCAGGTTAAACAGAATGAGAAGCTACTGTTTCTTCAGTGTTGTGTAATTTCTGCGTTTGCAAAGTTTCATCATCGCTATGCGCGTCGCTTGAGCTCTGTGGGTCATGAATGGCTGCACAGTGACGAGAGTTCTGAGATATGGGTCATAACACGGTGCATATCAGTCACAGATGAATAAACAGTGGCGGCTCCTCTCCTCCTCTCCTCTCCTCTCCTCTGCTCTCCTCTCCTCCTCTACAGTAAGTTAAAATAGGATGGAGGCATGACCACCATTCTTCCAAAAGATAATCCCTCATTTGGTGTTTTGATGATGGTGTCAGAGCATGTTATATCCATAGATGTTCACTTGTGTTGAGATCTGCTGACTGTGAAGGTCACAGGATGTGATTCACACAATTTTCATTTTTATACTCATCAAACCATTCAGTGACCCCAGAAAAATGCCCTCCACAGCATATCTGAGCTACTGCTCATTGTCAGTCAAGAACACAGTTTTTTTTTTTTTATTTGTCACCATATGGAAAGAAAAATAATAGGAAATTCAGTGTAGTGAAAATTAAGCTAAAACAAACTGGAGCATGAAAAAAAAGTATGCTGTTAGAAGACATCAGAGATAACCTGTATGGGGAATGTATTATATAAATGTCAAGTGCAGTGAAGATGCATTAAAAAGTGTTTGCAAACAAGCTAAACAAAGAATAGAGGAAAGATATCATTCTATTGAATTTGGATATGACATGAAGATAACTACATAAAAGAAAGCAGCAGCTTTAAATGGTGTGATAAAACTACCTTATTCCAAATCATGGCTCCTTATTTGTATTTTAATTCAAAAAACATGTAAATGATGGTGTGTGCTCACCTTTGCCTCTGAGCTGCAGCTACTTACAACGCTGAAAATCGACTTTAGACACATCTGGAGCTCTACCACTTTAAGTAGTTTATTAATTAAACCCTGAAATTAATTTGACTTTCCTCTCAGTTATATTAAATTAAGAAACTAGCCTTATTTTATAGAATCACTACATAAATGCTTCATCAGAGTTTGCATGACCTGACAGCATCCAGCTAAAGCCGCAGATGACGAGCGCCCAGCAATGCAATCATCCATTTTTGATCTTTCATCTGTTAGTCCGCATCTTGCCAATTCGTTGGTGTGTCTGCTTGTTTTCGTTAAGGATGTTGCCAAGCAGGGAGACACAGAACCACAAGATATTCTGACACCGCGCTTGGACACGTTGGGGTCTGGCTCTGCAAATCAGTGGAAAAATGCATTGATTGAGGCCCTGTCTGTGCTCAAACATTAGACAAGCTGGGCATCTGTTCAATTAAACACATTAAAAGGATTTTGTTGCACCCTCTGCTCATCCTGGTAGCGTCATCTCCCTCGACGGTGCCTTCAAAATGGAAGCGGAGCTGTCAGATAGCTTTAGCAATCACTCATACCGGCATGCAGCGTACATGCAGTTTTATTTATTTCCCTCTAGCTTTTTAAACTCGACGGTCTTATCTCGTTTGATGTCCTTGATGTTTATTAATACACAGGTATTTTGGGCTATTGCTTTGTTTTACATCAGGAAACTGGTGACTATGAGAGATGCATCACAGGGTTTTGGGCGCGTGAATAAAAGAGTTTACAAAGCAAGTAAGCAACTTACTGTAAGTCACAAACAGAATCCAAAAAAGAGTGGTGGTACACAACTCATTTGCATATTTATCACCTCCAAATGCACATCTTAATGGAAACTATGTAACCCAATGGCGAATGCCAGGGGCCTTATTCTTAATTCTTCTTAATTAAACCAAGTCTCAATTGAGTGCATTCTTTATCCAACTATTAACAGTGTTTATTTGGAGGACTGGTTGATCTGGATGTTTATTGTGGGGCATGACAGTTGATGAATAGTGTAGGTCAGAGGTAAAACAAAACGAGAAATTAAGAAATGAAACACAGGTTGTTTTGGATCCACTAGATCAGACTCTGCTATAAAGCTTTCTCCAATTTTCAGTGTCAGCGAGTAAAATGTTGTGCTATCCAGCTACATAGATTAGGTGCACTTGCCAAAACTATGGCAAAGATTTTTTTTTTCTTGAGCTTTCAACGGCAACCCCGTTCTCTCCTTAGTGTGTGGTTAACGTGTCTCATCCCCGAACCCACTCTCTCACCTTCCTTTCCTTCATTTCCACGCGACGTCGATCAGTCGGCTCCGTTGTTGCCTTCATGTTTGCAGCGTGACCGGCCTCTGCTGTCGCTGGAGGATACGAAAAGGAACACCCATGAATAATTTACGCCAAACAGGAATATGTAAACGGGTAAACAGACACAAGAAACAAAACACAAGCAATTGCAGCAGCTTGCATGAATTAATTGCTTGGCTGGGCCCTGTGTTCTCCTTATTGGAGCTCGCCGTCCTTCGTGACTGATTCAGGGTCAGCGGGCTGTGGGGATTTTCACAGCAGGATAAGTGAGTGAATGGATGGTGGACCGGATGATGTGGGAGCAGAACTGCATTACAATTTCATGCATTCGTTTGCTCGGGTTTTATGTAATTCTGTTTGCTTAGCTAGAGCACATGCTGTTATTTTGTTCCAAACTCTGCACCACAGCAGTAATATCAAATTTGCATTTTGCACCTCTCAAAGTTAGTAATTGCTCAAAAGTATTGCTGTAATTGGACTGTTCATTAGAGAGGTGCTGACGAGGCAGTTCAGTCTTCAGTGCCAGTAAGTAGATTCTTGTGTAATGAGGTTTCTGTGCATTATTATTTTATCTAAGCACTTTGAAACATCCATGTGATATCCAGTAATTAAATTATCCACTAAATTACTACAATTGGTTTAAACTGAATTGCGTCTGCTGCTGTCACTTGTGCCTAAGTGATGCATGGAGAGGTGAAAAAAAAGTGCCCACAGTACTGAGTTATCACCAGTGTCCAGCGGATGATGCGCTGAAGTGACTGTCGGAGTGGAGGGCGGAGGAGGCTGAGACGAGACTTGACAGAGTGGCCGCATCTGAGTTTGTCACCAGGTTGCCAGAAGTGACGAGGCCGACCCAAGACGAGGCCCAGCTGGCTCCCCCGACCGACTCGTATAAGCTGCCGGATCATAAATAAATAGCCAGGGCCGCGGTGCAGGGTGGAGGTGGTTTGTCATCAGGCCTGGCCACAGCCGGGGCAATGACTCCCTGTTGAGAAGGGAATTTATCACTGTATGGTGATAAGACAAGGCTATTATTGTTGCTGTCCTCCTCCTCCTCCTCTCCCACCCTCCTTTTCTCCAAACCCCCCTTGTAACACATAACCTCTTCCTGAGTTTCCCCCCCGCTCCCTTGTTCCCCCTTCCTCTGTTCTCCTTTCCCTCCTGTCTTCTTTCATCTTTTATTCTCATCTTGTAACCCCTCACCGGCCCCCTCGCTGCCTTTTTTTTTCCTCCTTTTTCAGCTCCTGCCCCCCCTTTCCTTTCTTCGCCACCCTTCTTCTTCTACCTCTTCTTTCTCTCACTGCACGCAGGTGATATTATCAGAAAAGTAATGACTCCTTGGGACGATGATAATCAGATACCCGGTAGTGGATAATGAGCACACCGGGGTTCTACACGGAAACAATATTCGGGTATTAATCGCTGTGGACGCATCAGATGGCTGCAGAGAGTGGTCGAGAGGGGGAGAGGAAAGAAGAGATTAAAGGTGTGTAGGAAGAGCGAGTGCGAGCGAGACGGCAAAGAATGAGGTGCAGAGGATAAAGGAAAATGGAGGTGTGAGTTAGTGAGGGAGACAAAAAGGCAGAGAGAGACGGTAAACAGGGTAAGGTTATTTAGGGGTCAGTCCTGTCTCAAGTGTTTTGAGGTTTCTGAAAGACTATTTGTCTCCGTCTTTTAGCGAGGCATAGCTAAACTCCCCATTTTTCTCCTCCTCTCTCTTTCCCTTTTCTGACACCTCTGTCTCCCCTCTTCTTGTTGCTCCCGCAAGAAAAGTTGCTTTGCTCTGTCATTTTTTTTTTTTCCTTTTTACACTTCTGGCTCACATAGCTTGGTGCCACGAGACTCAAAGCCTCGAAGTTTATCTGGAAGAATATATATATTTATTTATTTTTGGGGAAGCGGGCCTGGCGCAGACACCCCCGGCTCCTCTCGCTTTGTCTCCCAGTGCAGCCTCTCAGCTGTCAGGAGCGCAGAAGATGGATGAATTATCACAGAGAGGTCTCCTCCAGCGCTCTCACCTCATTTAGATGCTCTGCTCGGCTCTGGCTCTCGCTAACTCTGTGACAGCGCGCTAGCCCAGCACCAAGGCCCCATCACCGCCTCTGTTTCTTTGTTTACAAATGTATGCTAATGAGCGAGCAGGCCCGGGAAGCGTGCAACCCCTGCGTGCTCACTCTAATTCCCTCCCCGGTGACACATCAGCTGTGACAGTTGTGGCTCTGCGGCAGCTCCCGAGTAGCCTCCTTATCTTCTCCACTGTGATTGGAGCAGCTGCCTCTGGGTCATCGCCAACTGTAGAGATTGTTTTGTGACGTGTTGTGTGTGTGTGTGTGTGCATGTAGTATGTACACTCCCTCACAGGGGCATAATTAACACTTGGGAGAGTCTGAACTCTTTGACCCGCATGTGAGAATATCCACATGTTATTTACAGACACGTCATGGCATCTAGAGTGAGGTCATGTTATTTGCGTTATACAGCATTTCAGTGTGTGTGTGTGTGTGTGTGTGTGTGTGTCTGGATGAAGTCCATCCACTCGGCTCACTGTCATCTATCTCTGAGAGTACTGAGCCGCCATAACTTCCTCCTCTTCAGTCTCACTCTCTGGCTCTCTCCGGATCCATCCTGTGCCCCCTTGATATCCTTTGTCATTGAACATGATAGAAATGTTTCCCTTTTGCACTCTCATCTCCATGGCAACCCGGAGTCGGGCCAAAGCAGACCTTATAGGCCTCTAGACAGCGCAGTAGAGTTCACAGAGGACTTGGGCCCTAAGCAGCAGCAGGAGATGGGCAGAGGCAGACAGCTATTTAGAGGTGAGCAGGGCGAGTGGGCTGGCAGGTCGCAGAGGGATCAGACTGTTTTGCTCCCCAGCCCAGGGCCAAATATCAACTAGATGGGAGATTGACAGAAATACATCAGCTTCTTTTTTTTTTCCTTTTCCCGTTTGTCCAGTATGACCTGAGTTGCCAGCTTACTAGATCCTAAAAAGATCAATCAAGATTATAAAGCAAGATGTATCAGTCTCAGAGAAGCAAGAGATTTTTGCATTGATTTTTTTTTTTTTTTTTTTTTTTTGTTTGTTTGTTTTTTTTAAATATCATGCACAGTGCTCGCTATATTTTAGACTAGCATGACTTTAGGCTTTCACCTCCAAAGGCCCTGTTCAGCTGCCAATAGTGAGAAGAGCGGAAAAACCTCAAGAGCAGATCATATTTCTGTGTAAGTTTGAAGATCAAGTCGGATATAAACCTCACTGAAGCCCAGATGGTGTAGGGATGAGCGCTTCTTGGCTCTCGCAGCCTCCTCGATCGTGGATGTAATCTATTGATGACTTAATAGCGCTCTTCACATTTCCACGCTATGCTAAATATGCATAGAGGGCCTGAGATTGTCTCCTCTATTTGTACACATACTCCTGCAGATATTATGAGCGGGAGCAGCTTTTCACACGCTTGTCTTTCGCTCTGAATGCAGCAACTCGTTTACTCCTGAAATGTGAATCTTTTAATTGATTCTATTCATTAGATTTGGTTCAAGCAACGCCCTCTAAGTGCCACTGTGTGTATGTGCTGGTGTGGGTCTTTTGCACGTGTGTGTGAGCATGTGTGTGTGTGTGTGTAAAAGCCTGACAATGCAATAAGGTCATTTCCATTTTCTTGCAGGCTGCCTATTAATCTTTGAGTGCACTGGGCCTTGGGGCTCTGATTTTATGTTTGTCTCCATCTGAGGAATTTTCTTTTTTTGTTCTTTGAATTTTCCTAAGTGGCGGCTTTAGTGAGCTATTAGCAGAGTACAAAACATTGCAGGAGCTTAGAGGAAATGGTTGAAAAGAGAGGGGGAGAAAGAGAGCGAGAAAAAGAGAGAGACAAAGAGAGACAAAGAGAGAGAGTGGGACCTCTTTGCCCTGACCCTGACCCATATTACAGCACATTAAGCATCTCTGCAATCTCTCTTTCTCTCTGCCCTGCACACCCACAGGCCTACAAGCACACTTTTCCTCTTACTACATGCTCTTTCGCTCCGCTTTCTATCCTTCCTCCTGTGTCGAGTTCTCCCCACCCCCCTCTCACCCCCCCCTCTCTCCTTTCCTCGCACCTCTCTGTCACAGTCCCTTTGTATTTATCTCATCTCCAAAGCCTTGTTATGCCTCTTGTCTTAATGCACTCTTGCTGTCCTCAGAAGGCTGTGCTGTCAGAGCTGAACTAAAGGCCAGGGAGTGCAGCACTCAGAGCCAAGCCTATTCATCAGTTTCACAGCAGCCCTCCACTCTGCTTCATTACTGACTGGCTAATGGCACAGATCAGTGCAGTTTATTTGCTATAATTAGCTGGCTCCATTTGGCCAGCACTGCCCCGGTGAAGCCTGGTGCACTTATGCCACCGCCCCCCCGCCCCCCCGCCCCTCCCTCCCCCGTCATGCCACCCTGCACATGTGTGCGCACAAATGCTTGGCTCAGTTTTACATCCTCCACTGCTTTGTGTCAACCATGTCTTATAACATCATGCCTGATTGCAGAGCAAAAAGCCGTGAGCCTTGTAAAACTTTATAAGCTCTGCACTTGTAAAAAGTAGTAGAGTACATTGAAAATGCATTGCAGAGAGAGGGGATAGAGAGGGAATGAGTGAGAAACTAAGCCAGTCAGTTAATGGCTCACTGAATAATGAGTGATTGAATGAGTGAACATGTAGGTGCTCAGTAAATGGTTGGCTTTCACCATGAAGTTACCCTCTTCTTTAGTTGTGTGGCACAGACTTTGGTCCTTGCATCCCTCTCACCATCCTCTTACAGTCTCCCCCCTTTGAATTCCAGTTTAATCTCCGTACTCCTGCATTCTCCACCCTTGCACCCATCTCTCTCCCACTCATGCGTTCTTAAAAGCTGCAGCCGCTTGTTTTGTCACCCTATGCAATTTTAATCTTGTTCCCCAACAGAGGGAGAGGAGGCGAGGGGTGTATTTATCTGTCTCCTAGGATGCTGGTGCAGGCTCAGGGGGCGTATGCGGCATACGAGATTCACCGAGATGGAGTCACAGTGTACTGGCTGAGTAGAGGAGATCAACCCCGTCAATAATTTACACAGAGCATGCTGTTGCTGTGCACATGTTCGCTCCTCCTGTCTGTTCCTCCTCCAGAACCCTCCTTAGCGTTTCTCCCAATTTTTAATGCTTATCCATCATTCCCACAGAAGACCATGCCAGGTCATCCTTCTGTCAGCTGAGAAAAGACAAGATAAAGCTGCAATGGTCACATGATCATCAAACCTCGGTGATCGAACAGTGGAGATACTTCGCCTAGGGAAGTATATCCACTAATCTTGTCTTTTTGTTGTGACATGCTGGCAACAATGAGATCTGAAGTAAACAGTCATCCATCAGTCCTGCCTAGAGTCAAAGAAACAGACTAGTGTGGGAGTATTTTCTTGCGCAAATTAGGCCCCGTGATACCAGATGTTGGACTTCATTTGAATGCCAGTCTGCTAAATCGCTGTTGCTGACCAGCAGCCCTGTCGCTTGGTTACCTCAGGCAAGGATAGCATCACAACTGCAACTCTTTATAATGTCAAAATGACAGTGATGTCAGCCTGCTCCACTCGCCCGGCTCAGTCTCTGGGACTCGGTCCAATAAAGCATCTCTGGGATGAGATTGAATAAAGGGGTTAGGATGAAACCACAAGGTCTGTTGGTAGTACAAGGTGCTATTGAGACAGCATGAATCAGAATAAGTGAGCTGAAATATATCTGAAGTCGGCCACAGCTGCTTGATATGAGATAGATAGAGACACTTCTTAATATGAAGATAGCACAAATAAGAATGTAATTCCGAATTGATCAACAGAAAAATAACGAAAAATACTTATACTTGAACATGTTTTAATTTGGGGTTGTTTGGACCCTCTATTAGAAATAGGGAAAAGTTTCATAGACTTAAGGATCAATCAGTTCATCATATGCCTGATCCATACTGAAAATAATACACAGTTGCAGCCATAGAAATACTTTGAATGTTTACCGCAAGCACAAATAGATTTTTTTACCTTCTTTTGGACATAACAATGTGTATCTGTAACCACATAACACATACTCAATCCATCTTTTTCTGCTTGGGTCCTGTTGGTAGCTCTCTATTAACACTGAGCATTAACTGCTTG
Source organism: Scortum barcoo (assembly GCA_023238725.1). Taxonomy (NCBI): domain Eukaryota; kingdom Metazoa; phylum Chordata; class Actinopteri; order Centrarchiformes; family Terapontidae; genus Scortum; species Scortum barcoo. The sequence goes on along the minus strand of CM041536.1, from coordinate 19,502,944 downwards.
ACTCAGCCTTTCCAAAAGAGACCACGTAGGAACCACTCATGAGATGAACTGTGATAATGACCGTTGGCGGTGTTCTGTCACCACTGTGTGCTGCTGTGTTTGACCATGTGCTATTATTTCCCCTGTTTACCAGGGGGCTATTACACAGAGCAGATCCCAAAGGGCCCCCCCAAACAGATTATTATTAACTAATTTGTTATGACTGGACTTTGTCGCACATGTTCAAACTAAACTCCCCCCGCCGAACCACCTCAGTTACATTTATCTCCTTTACGGTGTTCAATTTTCTCCTCTTTTCTCTTCTAACTGCCCTTCATCGCAGCTCTTGTAGCTCGCGCTGAACTCCCTTCTTTGATTCTGTGATTAGCATTCTGCTGTATCACCATTCTGTCTATCACTTAACATACAGTGGAGCACCGCCTTGCAGTGAAACCCAGCGGTTGTTGTCAGTCTTGTTCAAAGATAAAACGAGGCACAGGGATACAACACACACACACACATGCATATACTGCATGCGTATATGCGCTGAAACGCACACACACATATAAATTGGCGCAGGCAAGGCAAAGATGAGAGCTCTGACAGCAGCAGTTCGCTGAAAGCTACAGAGTTTAGAATATCATTAGTTTTAAAAGGGCAGCCAGGCAAGGTGAACTTATTACTCATTTCTCAAAAGTAGAGGAAGCCAGAGAAAGTTTCCTCTGATCCTTGTCTCTATCTCCAGATTACACCCACGTCAACCTTGGATAAGACTCCTGCTTATTGTGGTTTTTAATATACTCTGTCAGGGACGTAATCTGCGAAACACTCCAAAAACCAGTCACTATCTCTGTCCTCTGGAGGTTACTGAAGTTGCTTTCAGACATCATACCTGCGTGACAAATAGTGCTGCAGTTTAAGGGCCGGGAGACATGAACAGATTAGGAAGTAGAACGTAAGAGAGGAGGCTCCTGAGCGATTAGTATTCCGCCTGTTCTCCTGCTGGTGGCGGAGCTCGTAGTCGATTGGCTTCCATTAACCTGCCAGTCCGCTCTTCATTACTTCATTAGAGCCCGCATGGAGGCTTGAGTAAGTGCCGTCACAGTCCAGGGACTGGGACTGACTCCCGACTCGCTGCTGCTCGCCACGGGCGTCAGACTTAACCTCGCCACATGGCTGCCACACGCTGCGCCTGTGTGTGTGTAAATCCTGTTCTTTCAGTCCTTTTTTACTTTGTGTTGGCATCCATGAGTAAACGATTGCAATGCATGCTGGAATACAAGTCCCAGCATAGGATGAGAGGTCCAACCTCATGGTTTGATTCTCCATTATTAGTTCATCAAACCTCCACTTTTGGGGCAGCGGGGAACAATATTTATGAGCTTTCTATCTGTCAAACTGTCCACACAGTGTCCACACACATGCGTACATTAAACTCATACACTCACACACATTCAATAACTTATCCTTTGTCAGTGTTAAGGCGTGCTAAAGGGATATGTTGTTGGCAAAGGATATTTGAACGTTCCTCTTCAAATGTTCCCACACACACACACACACACACACACACAAAACCTACAAATGCTTTGCACTTCTCATTATCTTCTCCTTTTGGGATTGTTGAAGAATTTATTAGAAGAATACATTAGCACTGGATGTACTTTTTCAAAATTTCAAACATTTATCCATATAAAGGGACTGCCTGCGAATGGCGAACTAATGATTTAAATGTAACTATAATGATATAAATTATATAAATGTAAAATTATTTCCATGTTACACCTCACTCGATAAGGTGGTTTTTCTAAGGCTCTGCATAGGGTGCAGAGACGCATTTTGTGCTTTTAGTCCGTAAGAACTCTTATTTTCTCAGGAAAGAAGTTCGCTCAGAAATGATTCTCCTCAGACTTCAAAAGACAATGCTTGAGGGACTTGAAAAAGAAGGGAAATTATTTGAAAGTGAATTCTTTGTTGAAGTTTGCTTCCTAGTGTTGGTTGGCTGCTTGCTGTCATCTGGCTGATGTTTCCATAGGTAATTTTTTTTCTGTCAAACTCTAATGCTGTTAATCTTTCCTCTATTTATTGAGGGTATTAAAGAAAGCTCAGATGGATTTGCCTGTCAGTCACAATCTATACTGCTTGAACATTTCTTTTGCATACAAAATACAAACAAATCTTATTGTGTCCAAGATGGAGGTCATTATGAGTGAAATATACAGTTATAATTTATAAGTATAAGGTCTTTTAACCATGTCATCCTGTGCGATGGGTTATTTTAAGCAGGAGGTTTAGTGTCGGTCGGTTGGCTGTGTCCATTTACCAAGTTAGAAGCTGCCACTCGTTTAATTTCCAACCAGGGCCGATATGAGGTTTTTGTGTTCTGCATGCTCATTCATATTTAAGATGACCACTTACATAAATGAGGCAAGGAAAAGGGGAGTCTCACCTCACTCCCCGGTGCATTGCCTTCTCGTAATAGTCTCAGATAAACGGTTAAGAGGAGATGTGGCGCCCGTTGATTTATGCAGTGACTCATGCAGTGTTTACTCAGTGGAAGAACAAAATGGCAAAATGAAGCAAAAGATGAATCACATCGGATAAGGAAATAAATTTGCTACTTATTTTCTGCTATTTTAGGACATTTGTCTTATTCCTATTACAGTGTCTTATCCTTTGTCAAATATCTTTGTGGTATTTTGATGTGATGGTGCATATAATATTTAGTAGACGTACGTACGAGGGCACCCTGAATGATCACAAATTTACTGAGGAACTGGTATCTACAGTTTTAACTTTTATAAAAGAGCTTATAGTTACCTCATAAGATGAAAAGTTGGAAGTTGAAGTGTCCTGCTATTTTTGGCTCGACAATGGCAGGAAAGTTGGGCTTGAAGTGAGACGAAGTTGAGCACGGCCACTTTTTGGTGTTTGCTCTTTGATCTGGTAGAGCTTTGATAGACCCCCCCAGGCCATACTTAAGACCGTCCATGTCGAGTCGGACTGACGGTTTTCACGGCACGCTCCCTGTTGCTCACGTGGCCTTGCCGGACATTGAAATGGCACTCGCTGAAAGCTTCCGTTGGCTGGTATTACGTTTTTCATTTCCTTTTTCCCTTCTCTCTTTTTTATTTATTTTTTTTCTAGTCAGGCTGACCTTTCCAGTACATCGGTTTGCGTGGACAAGAGTCAGAAAACACACAACACAATGTGCCCTCACACAATCAGAGAGAAAGGTGGGATTACGGTTTAGAAAGGGATGCATTGTGAACATGGCAATTTTCTCCTCTGTTTCATTTATTCAATGAATGGTGGCTTTTTTTTTTTTTTTTTAAGATCAAAGCAGAATTTTTATTACAGTTGTCTGGAATCAGTGAAATTGCAGAGAGAATGGAGAGAGACAGGCAAGATGATATCCAAACAAATGAGGAAAACAAATCATCGACACAGATTATGTTTGCTGTAGACTTTCATGAGATGCTGAGCAAGTTGTGCGAAAGAATAACTTTCACGTTTTGCTACATTTGAGTTTTTTCTTATTTGTCCTTTTTTTATGAATGATGAGGGAGCATGAGCATTCCCCTATCTGTCTTTCCTCTTTCCCCTTGACCGCATCAGTCTCTCCACAGCTCAACCTGGCCACACACACACACACACACGCACACACCACCTCTCCCAAAGCTCTACCCCATCTAATTCAGCCCACTGACTCATTGTTAAAGGGACATATTGGAAAACCATTAGCTCTCATTATGCTTTATAGCCACCCGTTCTCCCCATTCTGTCTTTTAATCACAATCCATCCCCTTGCGCGTGTGTGCATGTGTGCGTGTGCACGCCCCTCTGTGTGTGGTTGCAAGCCTGCGTGTACACTATAGCCCCGCCCGCCTCCCCCCACACTCAGCAGACAGTAATGAACCACTTTCACTGTAATGCATTTGGGACACTACAAAGTCCACCAACCCCCTCCACCCGCCCTGCTTTTTATGGGGGAGTCAATGGCACAGGCGCCACCTTTTATGGCAGCCCATCTGAGCTGCGGCAATGTTGTGCCTCCGTATAGCATGTCAGCCAAATGGGATCGAATGCCGTGCAATACAAATAAAAAGAGATTGGAGTGAATAGGGTATGGATTCCCTTTTTTATATGAACTCCTCGTGGAAGTAGAAAAAACCCTTATAGGAAACCTTATGAGTATCCATTCGCTCCTTGTAACTCCAAATAACCAGGCTCTCATAAAGTGTTGAATATCCCGTTACTGCTCTGTATTGAATTGTGCTGCGGTTTGATCGTCCATGACAGCGCGTGTGCTTGTGTGTGTGCGTGTGTGAATGCGTGTGTTGGCTGGCTGGCAGCGTGGAGAGGTGGCAATTTTGACCATATGCTCTGTGACAGACACACAAAGAACACTCACTTGCATGCACACACAAACACACACACGCCCGTAATGAGTGGATTTAAATTCCGGTTGTTCTCTCCCGGCCAAAGCAACTGTCATCATTGTGAGGCAAAACTCCCATAATCCATCTGTGGCATGACAGCATCCTAACAGCTCCACTTCCCAGCAAGAAAAGATATTCTTTATGTCTCTCCATTTCTCGATCTCTTCCTTTTTTTTCTTTTTCTTCCTTTTTTTTTCCCATTTTCACTCCCATCTCTTCACATTTACCCTCCGGACTGGTTTTGTCTCCTTTCCAATTACATTTTTTTTTCCCCACTTAATCTCCTTTTTCTCCAGAAACTTTTATCTGGGTTTGATTACAACGGAGAGGCTCAGTAGGAAGACGAATGAGTGATAGCTCCAAATTATTGTTGACCACGATGATAATGATGGTAATGCAGATATTCATAATTATAATTGTGCTATCGATGATGATGATGATGATAGAGATCAGGATGACAATGATGCTATTAATGATGCTGATTGAAATGGAGGATAATGACAATGAGGATGATGGTGGCAGCGACGGTGGCGACGACGATAGCGGTGTTCGGCGGCTTTCTGAGTGCTGTCCGTGTTTTCACCTTGACCCAGATGGAGAGAGGCAGACGGAGGGGACGGACGCCAGCCGCAAGAGGGACACTCGCTCCTCGGCCGGCCGGCCACCACAAGAGTGAGGACACCAGCGACAGCAGGGAGGACGAGGCCGCAGTGAGTCTTTCTTCTTCCTTCCTGTCTCACCACTCTGGGCTAAATATTAACGCGGTGTCACGACCCAAACAGGCGCACCCTACCCACCCACATCCATCTGACTAAGCAGCAGTGGGGTTTATTGCTTGTCTGTGTGTGTGTGGGAGTTCATTAGGGCTCCAACAATCAGTGACTTAATTATCATCAAAAAACATTGTGCTCTGTTCTCTGTGCACCCACTGCTTTTTGCCCCTTTTAGCTTTTTGTTCCTGCTGCAGTCCCCTCTCTCCATAATGGAAAAGAGATAAGGGGCGGCTCAACATAAACTATACGCAGGCTAAAGTTGGCTTACGTAGGTGGGGAAACATTTATGCCTTTTTGATCAGATTTTTATTGTCGTAAAACTTTCCTTTACGCCCATTAAAACCCATCCACACTTTAGCCTCATGACCCCACCCACAGCACTGACTCTTAATTCCCCAGCTATGGGAAGCCACAGCTTAAAATATACTGTGAATGCATCATGCAATCTAACCTCCTCCTCAAGCATTTATTTCTGTGATAGTTGTCACACTGAGAGATGTGAAATTAGACAGTGATATCCAACAACAGATCATGAGACAGAGTTTGGACCACCGCCAGAGATCATTAGCACTTGGTACATGCTGCAGTGAACCGCTGAGAGAGTCTGACACTTTATTTTCCCCGATTGTGGGTTGATTTTAGGGGTAAGTGCAGCATTTCTTGACCCGCAGATAATGTCCATGTGCAGCACGACCTGCAGAGCACATTAACCCCCTGCTGTTGAAAAGCAGTTGCTTTCAATAAGCAGTCTAAATGAGCATTATTGTCAAAATCCTCCAAAATACTCAGACATGGATGGCGATGGTAAATTGACTGCATGTATACAGCGACTGTCTACCTAATTGGATAAAACAGACCCACACTCACACACCAATGTGGGCAGAGCTGGCCTGTTCGTAGCAACTTGGAGTTCAGTGTCCTGCTCAAGAACACTCTGACAGGAGGAGCCAGTGATCGAACCGCCAACCTTTAAGTTTAATAAGGCCCGATAAACTGTGATAAACCGCTGTCATTACTTTGACCGCCCACTTCTCCAAATCTGTACCAAAGCTCGGTGTGCAAATGTTTACAGTCTCAAAGGGGTTTTTTGACGTTTTTCCTGACCTGGTTCGAGGGTCTAAGGACAGAGGGTGTCACAACTGTACAGATTGTAAAGCCCTCCGAGGCAAACAATGTTTGTGATTTGGGGCTTTAAATAAATAAATTTTGAATTTTTTTCTTTTTATTTTGATCAGAATGAAGAAAGAGAGGTTTCTTGCTAATTTGTGCTCGGAATGGATAATTGGGGCCTTCCACAGTCAGGAAATGTCGATTTTATTCATAGCTGAGCTTAGGGATGAACAGATTTCAATTCCAAAATGAAATTGAAGATCACTGAAAGTAAGCGTATCTCTCTGGGTGTGTCCAGAAATGACACAGAGGAGTTGGAAACGCTGTAATCCTGTGCTGTAACGCTTTATCTGTCTTTTCTGACATAAATTGTAGCTGTTTTTTTGTCTGTCTTTAGTCAAGTAAAAAGACTCTTTTTACACTCAAGATTTGCCACTCATCTTCTGGCCTTGAGGCAGGCAATTTATTTTTAGTCCCTCTTTCCTCAACCTCAATCGACCAGGTTTCCACGCCACCTCTTGCCACTCACGTTGACAGGCTGCCTTCCTTGGAATGGTGTCTTGCCTGAGGCTCAGGTAGCTGTAAAGCTACCTGAGGTGCAGAAGAATCAGGCATCGAAGGCAGACAATCTGCAATAATTAAATGTCCCCCGAATATGTGGCTGCATCTTGCATATTTAATATCAAATTCACTATAGAGCAAGGAACTTAGGCCAATAGAGAATAATGAGATGTATCAGATTTAGTTATTGGTATTTTGATAATAAAATGCTTTTACCTCTCTGCCTCCCAGATAGTATCATTACAATGGGCTATAAAAGAAGTCCCTGAGAAGCTGCTATATGTGGAATGAATTCAAATGAATCACGCAGTTAAGAACTTGAGAAAGTTTATTTGCAAGATACTACACGAGAACAGATTTTAAATATCAAACTAGAGGTGATTTTGATTGATAATTTTTTTGTCTCTCTCTTTCTCACTGTATCGTATCACAGTGGTCATACTGACAGCACTAACTAAATCACTGACCGATCTGACAGCACGGTACGAAATGTGCAGCACAGCATCGCTCTAGTACACAACACAAAACATACAGTATCCACTTTGCCACACACGAGCTCCGGCTGAAGGACTTCAAGACCCAAACAGTTAAAGTTAAACCCCAAATTGTTGTGATATCTGTGTATGGCTGTCGACTAGCCGAGGGGACCATCCGAGAGAAGAGAACGATGTATCTTATTCCATAAAATGCAGTCGTCTTCAAAATCGATTTAAGTGAAGGCTTTAGGAAATGTGCTTGAAGAGATAAGAGTCATGAAGGGAAGCCGGCAGAGTTTTTTTTTTTCTTCTTCTGAACAGCCCCCCTCTAAACTCTAAACCTGCCTGATAGCATTAGGACTCTTCTGTAACAGGCAAATGAAAAGCGGCTCTCGGGGTGAGTCAGTCTCGTGCACTGAAGCTCAAATGTTCGCCTGCACTGTAAGAATTCTGCTGAAGTCACTAAAATGTGTCGGAAAGTTTATGGCACGCTCTTTATGAATTTTAATAGCTTCGCTTTGTCATTTGTTCCCTAAACGACGGGTGATGGATTTGGTTTGCGTCAAATAATGATCACTTAGATGAACTGTGTTCATACTTGGACGGTAAACATGCTCTAAATCATCACAATTACAATATAGGAGATAGAATTGGCCTGCTGCAGGAGGTGCTTAGTTGGATTTACGATCAGTAGAGTATAAGACTGAGCTGCATTTATGGTTATCTATAACACTGCTTCATTTGTAACAGGCGCTACTATGTGCATGTCAACACGGCTCACCCTTCAGACATTTCTGCACAGCTCAATAACCGCTTCTCTCTTCATCTGTAATTTACATGCCCGTGTACCAGCTCTTCGTTCCAGCAGTGCTTGACCTCTTGAATGTGCGTGTGTGCGCCTCCGCGTGCGTGTACACAGCACACTGTGCTGCACATCTCTCAACATCTCGAGGAAATCCAGAGCAACATAATTGACGCCTTCAGTCGATGTGATGCTGCTCCAGCGAGAGCGCTCCCTTCGCTTAGAAAATGTCAGTGCCAAAGGTCAAAGCTGTAGTCCATGTTTCCAGGCCTGATAGCCAAAGATAAGTTTAACACCAGACGTATGTTTGTGTGTGTGAGTGTGTGTGTCCACGAGAAAGAAAGACAGAGAGAAAGAGGGAAAGGATGATTTAGTGTGTTTAATGTTGTGTAATATGGGTCAGGGGGACAGCGGCCCTTCTTCCTTGTTTTGCCTCCTCAGTTAAGCTCCTCTAGTGTTTTGTGCTGCACTAATAGCTCTCTAAAGCTGCCATTTCAGAAATTTCAGACAATGAAACCAAAATGGCATGGATGAAAACAAACAGAAAAGCCCCCAAGGCTGTGTGCACTCAAAATTAATAGACAGCCTAAAACAAAATGGAATGACCTTATTGAAATTGAGCAGCACAAACACTCAGTCGGGGGCTTACAGCACAGAGATACAAGGACTCACACACACACACACACACAAACTCACACACACATGCACACATACAGATAGAGAAAGATATTGGTACGTCGCCCACTGCCTAGATTAATTTAATGAGGGCTTTTATGAGGCCCACAACACATTTTAAGTCTCTAAATGACACTCTTTCAGTGTCTCACACTTTCTGCTTCTTCCCTAAAAGTGGAGGTGATAGAAAGAGCAAAGTGGCATCCTAAGTGTGCATAAAGGTGGTGATAAAAGCCTCGCAAATGTGCCGTGTGCCTCCCTTGTTTGTCGTCAGATGGATGGAAAAAGCATAGGGAGTGTTCATCTGGGCACATTAGAGGATGAGGATAAAAGACGTGAGAGGGCAACAGAGGGGACGGGGACAAAGGCGAGGACGCGAGTCGATGGTAGAGAAACAAGAGAAAATCAGAAATAAACAGAGGTGAGAAGATGAGGAACAGGGCCTTTCTGTGGGGGAAGTAATTTTGCTCCTCTCCTGCCTCCTGTGAAAGGCTGCGACTGAGCAGCAAATGTTTGCCTCTGCACCTTTCTTTCTTTACCTGCAAATCACTAAAATTGCAGCTTAAATAGTTGACAGTGTGTCAGGGTTGGCAATTACAAGAATCGACTTAGGATGGGATGGGTTTTTTTTTTGCTTTTTTTTTTTTTTTTTTTTTTTTAAAACGTGGAATATCTCTCTGCCCACCTGCTTTTCAAAATGAAACCTGCAATAGAGTCACACTGTCATAAAGTGTGTGTGTGGTTGTGTGTGTGCCATCTCCAGCTGAGCCTCCAGGTGGTTATCACTTTGTCTGACACTGAGGTTATATAAGGTAAAGTGTGTTTTTGTCCTCGCACCATTTGGTGCATGCATACATGGATGGTGGCAAGTGTGTGTGTGTGTGTGTGTGTAAAATGTGTACGTGTTTCTGCACCTTGCTTCTCCCGCCCCTTCATCTCGCGTCTAAGGTTGCTGATGAGGGGGAAGAATGATGAAGGCTTAAGAGGAGGGTTGGGACTTCACAGTTGGCGAAAAAAGGCTGGAGGACAAAAAGAGACTGAAGTGAAGAGCAGATTTGGTGAAACTGGGAATCATTAACAATGACTGATAGATAAATGACAAATCAAATGTGTCGTAAGATATTATACTTGTCATTCACTAAATAGCTAATTATTCAGAACACTGAAAAAGGAAAAAAATAACATTGAAAGACAGACACCATATATTGCCAAAAATATTGTAAATACAGTATGTACAATATTGTATGAACAGCATACATACATTTCATCAACTAAATAAGAATAGGCAGGAGGAGTCCCCTAATTGCATGCCCACACAATAGGGGTGTGTCATATCACATTAGTTGTGATGATACCATGACAATAATGACACTGTGGCGTTTGGACATATTGACTACGTAGAGCAGCAACGCACACGGCTGAAGGTAACTTTCCTGCCGGGTCCACTGTGGGAGACTTACTTCTAAGAAAGGGATCGATTTCAGTAGTCTGGAAGTGCTTTGATAACAATAACCTTCAGAGAAAAGAAGCAGAGGTGCTCCATCACACAACAAAAAGGCCACATACACCTTCATCTCCCTCTGCCAGTCAGATCAGGCAAGAGTAAGTCTGATTATCATCAACTGGACACATGCTTCACCCAGACTACATTGTTTAAAGCAGAAGTCTGTAATGTAATTAAAAATGACTTTTAGTCATATTTTCTAAAGGTTTCACTATATCCTGACAGTATTACATGAAACAGATCATTTAAGACAAAAAAAGGGCTCCTCTGGCTCCATCTACTGCCTCTATGGCTACTTGAGAGGAAACCGTGGCTTAATCAAAACATCCAATCAGAGATAGGCTATGCTAGTACAGACTAACTCTGAGTGGATATAACAGCAGGTTATAAACTGAATGACCAGCCAATGAGAAAGAAAACCAGTTTACACACAAGTTAAAATAACAGAAGGAGAACAATGAAGAAAAGCAAACTTAAAAGAAAAAATTAGACTGAGCAGGACTGCAAGGAGGAGGCGTGCACCATAGAGAGAGGGGAAGGAGCCTGGAAGTTATACTCACTCTTATTTTCTAATGGCCCTTTTCCACTAGTACCTACCTTCGGCTCGGCTCGCCTCGACTTTACTCGGTTTGTACGCGTTTCCATTACGTGTTAGTAGTACCTGGTACCAGGTACTTTCAGTAGTACCTACTCGGCCGGGGTTCCAAGCGAGCTGAGTCGAGCCGAAAATGTGACGTCGGCAGACGGCAGGCCACTGATTGGCCAGGGCTTGACGTCACTAGATGAGTCAGGAGAGCGAAGTCGTTTGTAAGAGTCAACCATGCCATTTTTAAGACGCAATAACACGATCGAACACGATCAGAGATCGCTGCACAGAAATCAACCCTCGCTATGGAGCAACGACGAGGTGCAGAAGTGCAGACATTTCTTTGTCTGGTGGCCTCCATTGCTCCGTAGTCGCTTTTGTGTTTGTGTCGCATAACAAATGGCGTCGCGCTGGAGTTTCAGCTACGTTGCATTTAATTTGACCCCACCCCCATGCGTGCTGAGGTGGTACTCTATTGTAATGGAAAACGACCGAAACTTTAGTCGAGAAGCGGTAGCGAAAGCCGAGTAGGTACTAGTGGAAAAGGGCCATAAGTGAGACCACACCCCCAATCTTACAGACTGTCAATGTAATTGTAATTGGTCTCGTACTAGGTCTGTGTCAATTGCGTCATTGGCTTGGATCAGAAAGTTATTTTAAAGAAGAGACTGAAAAGTATTTGCCTTCAGCAATAATATGTGGACGTTTTTAGCCGTAAGGTTTACAGAGTGCATCACGAACACATTGCAGCTCATGTCACTGTTCCAACACAGAAGTCACAATAGAGACTTTTTTCATTATCACAGAAGATGAAAAAATATTTTTCAGGTTTATAATCCTACACCGGTATCTAAAGAACCATACATTACACAGCGTCACACGCACCTACACACAAAGGTCAGGCCAACAACTCTCACTGCTTTTTTCCCAGACATTAATAAGACAGCGGCCTGTAAAAGGCCAGTTAGCCAAGGTAAAGGCCTGCAAACGAGGTCATGGAGATGAGAGGGGAGGTGAGCCAGGGAGGACGAGTGTGGGGAGATATTTCACAGGAGGCTTGCGAGAAGGGGCTGCGCCATTGTCTTTTACCTGGCGGAGATTTTAATCTTAGTGGCAATTTTACAGCAGCTCATAAACTGCAGCAGCCAGGCCTCATTGTTAACCTCCAATTGCTTTCAGGGCTGTAAATATGGCCGCCTTACATTGCTCTGGCCTTGCAGGTAGTTTATGGTCGATGGGACGGAGCTGGAGCTGGCACTGGGAGACTTGCCGGAGAATGATGAGGAGCAGAGAGCACCGGGCTGACTAGTAAATAAACACATGGCTGATCAGCGAGACTCAACACGCTCAGCTGCACTGCACAGACTTGGCCGCGATGATTCAATGCTGTGTGCACTAGATGGGTATTAGGCTTTGTGTAATCTGTAAATGGAACCAACAATAGGGATTAGTGCCATAGCGTAATTGCTCAATTTGACATTTAGATCTGACCGGGGAGATCAGTGACAAATGACTCATTTTTCCAGGTACCCATTACATTTATCTAGCATTTCAAATGTTGTCACGGATTTGAACATCAGAGCCGATGAGCCATTCAGGGTGTTGAGTACAGGTGGTGACTCAGTGGTTTCATCTCTGACATTTGCTTGACGGAGTTCTCTCCTGCCAAGCTGATTGGATCTGCGGCCAGCCAAGTGGAAATGGATCTCCCATGAGGCATTTGGTACATCGGCCTGAGTGCCTTGCCCCAGAATGTCCAAGCTCGCACTGCATTTGTTTTCTGTCACTTTTCTCAAGTGCGTTGTCACCTGTGTTACCAAAAGAGTTTAATTACATTTTGAGCCTTAATTAAGGATTCCACGGCCAGCCTGGTCTGTCGAGTGTGGCAAAAAACTGCTACAGGTTGACAGTCTAAATGGAAGATTGATGGATAATTGAGCTATTATTGGCGGACTCCTCTCTGTTGCTAAGTAAGCAAGGCAGTGAGCTGTAAAATATGAACTCACAGCTTTTAGGTAATGGTGGGTCAATTCCTCCTGAGCACTTATGACAACTTGAGTGGTCACGGCAGAGGAAGGTCAAGTGACAGAGACAGTGAGTTTTGCTGTATATAAGAATCACAAAATGTGCCACAATAAAATAGCAGACCTTTACTTTTTAGAATGGGTCCTAAGGTCTGGAGCTTGCAAGGATATGTGAATAGTCCCAAAGCAAAATGCTGAGCAACCTTCATCATGCGCTTAAAAGTTTTCAAGAGTAAATGTGGTTTATTACAACTTGGGTCTTTTGCCCATCATTCCTCTGAGTAATAATAGGATTGTGCTCACCAAGTTAATTACTGAGATCTTTGAATTTGAAAACTACCCTCAAAAGTCTTGCAAGAAACATGAGCAGTCAGTTGATCATTTCAAACAATGCCTCAGATTAACTGAGGCTGGCAGAAAGGAAGGGAAATTGTAGAATTATTACCCAAACTGTCTGTTGTAAATCCATCACAGAGTACAGAGTAATTTCAGGGTTCAACTTTAACCTAATGTATCTGCGGAAGTTGTGCAATGAGTGATTGGAGTTAGTTCACTTTTAGATTCACCCACAAGTGCTTTGGGTAATTTGGCAACGAGTTTTGGCTTGAGCGCAACCTGTTTCGATGTCTGACAGCTCATTTACCCTCCGTCCTAGATCTTGGGTAAATCAACTGTCATCATAGGGGATGGAAATGATGGTCACAGCTATGAAAATGAGACCCAAGTCGTAATAAAACATTTATTGGGTTGAAGTGTTCCTCAGCCATGGGTCAAACAAATTACAAAAACTGTAGTTGGGGTTTAGCTGGTGTTTACATTTCAATATTTACATCTTTCAAAGTAGTGGTCCTTATGCAGAAATTCATACTAACACTGCATCCCCTTGATAATTCCCTCGGATGTACATAATTTCACTTCAAACACCATGGTTTCGCTACAAGCCTCTGATAACGAGCAGTAACCTTACAACCAGCGCATCCTTCCCTGCCATTTTTCAAGCTTGAGGGTGTTGACAGCTCCGTTATGTGAGGCTATTTGAGGGTTCAGCCTGGAATTGTTTTTCCTCTGGGTGCTTCAGTGCTTTCACTCATTCTCAGTATCACATCTCAGGCATTTGTCAGCCTGGTGTTGGTTCACAGAGGATGAAGATCCAAGCTGTGGGCCTGCAATAAACTCCCAGGCAGGGCTCCAGCACTGAGGTCTGCACTGTCTTCATAGACTGCTGCCCACGACCAGATGCCAGCATAGTGGACGACCCTTTTTCAATTCCATCAGCTCAACAACAGAATGCACATGTGGTGTACTACATGCACTCAAGCAGGCACATACTGTAGAAACTGTAAATAACACCTACAACCACACACGCCACACACCAACCTTAACTGTTTTCTTTTCTTTTTTAGTAAGAGCATTTCATTTTATTTCCATTCGCTGTGTTCCTTCAAAGGAACATAGGAGGAGGAAATGAATTTATACAGCGGAAACATCCTTAATCATTTTACATACATTGTGGAAGAGTCCTGCTCTTTCCTTACTGGCCTACTCTCCTACCAGCTGGCTCCGTTCCGGCAGCAGTCGGTGCTAAGCTGTTACTGGCTGCCTGATTGTCGGTCAGTTTCACGCTGGGGCCATGCTGGGTGAAGGTCATCGGGTCAGTGGACGTGACGCTAGACTATATGTCTGTTTATTTTTCTCACCTCCACCCCATTCTCTCTGCGGGGTGCTTTCTATTACACTGATATGATAGGTGCCTGCTGGGTGTGGACAAAGTGGACTGCTGGTGAAGGCATGTTAAGTCAGCGCAGTCCAGGGCAAATCCTGTTAATTGTAAAGAGGAATGAAGCTTTGACCATCTTGTTGAAATGGTAGTCAGTGAAGTTGGATGTCTCTAAAACACCATATCAGACAGCGTTTTCAATAGGGCGGGTTGATTCATTTACTATGAAATGGATTTTGCACTGTGTGTAAAATGTCTACATTGCAAGATCTGAGTTTTTACAACATGCAGAAGAACGGTGTTTTATTAAAAAAGCAGCATAGTTGATATTTGCCATCATGAGTCATAGCAGTCCTGTAAACTGTGTGAGTAGTCACAATATAAGGGAGCCCCTGCAGTCTACTGAGCTGTTGTGACTCCAGATGGCTATCTGGCCCTGGCTAATCCCGCAGCGAATCTACACGTAACAAGCATCTACAAGGAATAGAGTGAAGAAAAAAAAAAAAAAACACCTCTGCACATTGATCTAAGCTCTCAGTTTTTGTTTGCTGAAGAGATTACCAGATGAAGCCACAGGAGTCTGTTGAACAACGATTAGATTCTGCTTCTTGAACAAAAAAAAAAAATTCATGTTTTATTCTTGATTAATTATGCTGGGGAAAATGTTTTGTGAATCATTCAGATTTCCTCATGGCTGCTGGAAATGGACCCTGGGTTGTTGGACTTGTAAATGTATATCCACTTTAGTCTTATCATTGCATATAATTCCTTTGAAGTAATGGAATGGATTTTTCCCTTTATTCATACTCAGAGGGCTTTTTATGACGTGCATATCACTCAATGCATATTTCACATGGCTGAAACAAAGATTAGATACTTGGATATGTGCTTACACACTGCACAGACCTCCTCATAAAGGATCTGCACTGTTACATACAATATGGGAAAATGCATCAACCCCGGCAAGACAAATTTGTTTAAGTGCTTAATGTTTTAAGTGCTTTTAGATGGTTGGATCATAGAAAACGGCCTGGCAGTGGGCGTCATCGCTGCAGAAGTGTGTGTCGAAGATGTCTGTGCGTCCAGCAGATTAAACAAGCAGGTGCTGCTCCTGTTGCCGCTTGATAAAGGGGAACAAAAAACGCTCACACCTCCATTTTTCCTCCGCTCCACAAAGACTCAGACAATAGAAACAAGGCCGGGATAAGAACCTTACTGAGAAACGCTGAACAATAGAAGCAGAGCGTTCTCAGTCTCCCTTCATCTTCCCTGCCAAATCTCCCACCGCTCAGGCATTTACTCGACGCGAGGCAGATAAGGAAGACTTGGCAGTGTAGCACCATGGATGGATAGATGGATGGAGTGATGTGAATAATTGAATTGGAGACAAAATTCTCGGTGTGGGCACGCAGCGTTTTTTTTTTTTTCTGTGGGTCTAAGGAAGGAGGAGGAGCACACTCATTTGCAATCCCGTGGGAACATTTCCTCCTTTCATCAATATTCCCTGTTTGCCAGAGTTAGCGCGGGTGCCATATCTCTGTAGAGTTTGAGGGGATTTTGTGCTTTGCTTCAGTTTTCAGCTTTCCTCCAGGGCGTTTCCTATAGGTGCCAGCTTTCAAGTATCTCACTTTATGTCTTTTAGTCTGAACTCTTTCATCTGAGAGTGGCCTCCAAAGATTAACCGCTATATGGAGAGATGCGTCGGATGTAACCAGCGCTCCACACAGAATAAGTGCCTCTGATTATAAAGAACTTTGATGACAATTTTACAGGTCAACATTTGTGTAGGTGTAGAAACTTGCTGGCACAACAGCATTTTGATTTATCTGGACCTTCACTCCTACTGCAGTAATCTATTCAGATTGTTCTCATACACGAAAAACTGAATACGTTTGACCTCCAAGGTCAGTGTTTCCCATTTTATGTTGTTGCTCTGTTTTTCTTTGCATCTTAACTCTTTCAGTATTTTTCTTTCTTTCTCTCTCTCTCTCCTTTCCTTCTTCTGCTTGTGTCCTCCCTCTTCTCTCTCTCCCTTGCTTCAGAATCTTCTCCCCTTATTTGGCTGGAGTGTGTTTCCAGTCTATAATGTTTTGTCTCCTGTGGTGAACCAGCCCGTGGGCCTTACTCCCCCATTGATCTCTGCTGTCCCCATGCTGTCCAGGCAGAGGCCAGACACTCGGAGCCGGTTGATTGATCCCCCCTGTATCTTTGCCTGCCTCACCACCCTAGTCACCCACCTTGAGTCTTTTATCTCCCTCTCATCACTTCTCTGTCACCTCGGTCTTCTCTTCTTCTACCAGTCTTCTTCTACTCCTCATAAAATGATGCAAAGGCTAATGTAGTTTACAGGCAAGCACTTGACTTTAACTCGCCTATTCAGCATTCATAAGCAGTATATAAACACATAGCTTATTTATAATACACCAGACTACAGTTGTAATTAGGTTTATTGATAATATATGTGTTCTTCAATAATAAAAACATCTCCTATCTCCTTGATATGGTGTATAAATTCACAATTAATTTTAACATATAACATAGTTGCAAATTATTCACAAGTGTGTCGTATTAGTGATTAATTCAGAAAATATTTTGTTTATGCACATGTATAAATCATTCACAGGTGGGTTTAAAACGTGAACGTGAACGTGTTCAAAACTCGTGAATACATGTTGAGTTTTAAGTTTCGTTCATGACCTTGAAAATCGTCATCTGACAAACTCGCTCGGGTTTCCTCTGCAGCTTCCAGACGTTATCAGATGTCATGGAGAACAAAGAGGAAGTGTTTATGAATAAATAAAACCTTAAATACCATATATTATATGAATAATGCATGATTATAAGACTTAATATACATGTTTAGTAAATGAAAATGTATGGATAAATTCAATTCTAATCTTCATACAAACATAAAGTACTAGTGCTATGAACATCTTTACTATTATATACTGCTATTTTTATATATGCTAAAATGAGGATGTTCAAATACAAAGCTAGCCTTTACATTTCTCACTGCCATTTTATAACAAATATGATAAATAATGTTCAATTAATGTGCAAATGTTTGATTTTGATCATCAGTGCTGCTGTAGCTTGATCAAATCATTGCTGTACTATTTGCCAAAGGTTTCTTAATGAAAGGTCTCAACTGTAAAGCTTAGGCAGTGATTTTTTTTTTTTGTAGGAATATAACAGAAAAATATGTCTTCTTCTCTCTATTGGTTTCTGACAGTAAGCAGAGTACAACATAATCACAAAAAGGTGTCAGCACATTGGGTGTTGGTGTGGGGGGTATTGTTATACATTTGCTTTACAATCTTGTATCTAAGGGAAGGTCTGACTGCATGTATTTACATAAAGAAGAAATAAATAACAGTTAAATAGAAAACGGTCAAAACTACAGATGAGTGCCTTGTGTTTACTGTGATGGATTATACTGACTGTGTGCAGACATGAGCGGGAATAACGTTAAGAAGCCCACTCATTCATTCTGCTCTTTATCCTCTGCTCTTCATTCCTCCTCTTCCTCCTCCTCACCCTCTCACATCAGCTCCATTAGTGTCTCCACTACTCTTCCTCACTCACCCTCCTCTCTCCCCTCCACCTCCCTCTCATCTCACTCTGGTGACGAGAGTAGTAGTACGCTTTGCACTTGCATTAAAATTCTATTTTACATCGTTCCATTATAATACTTGTATAATGATACAGTCATAATGCCATAATATTTTAGTCAATATAACCCCCTGCACTTGACAGTTACAGATCACGCTGCTGTGATTACCATAGAAACCACAGTTTCTGCTTGACCTTTAAAAGTCTTTGCGAGTAGGTGGCAAATGAGACAGGCCTCATTGAACAGATTTTTCCAATCATGCCACACACATCAGATACAATCTTGCACTTTACGCGCTGCTATGACAACTTTCATGTCGGAAGAGCGTTTCGAGGAAGAAAAAAATAAATGGATTCGAGATTAAACATTGACCGTGACTATGAAACGGCTGAGATAATGGAAGGAAGATGATTATTCTTCATGTATCTCATCCTGGGGTAATGATCTAAACAGGCCAACCAAGCAGTCTATTAATCTGGTTACAGTAATGGACGGAGCGATCTGCTAAAGCCCTTTGTCTGGCTGTGTTGTTATTGTCAGGATATCAATTCCTTTAAGCGTCCTCCTGGATTTATTCTGTCATTAAACAACCCGCTGCCTTGATTTTTCTCACTTGAGCCAGTGGAAGTTTGCAGGTATATCGACACGCGAGTCGATGCCCTTGGCTGGCAGGCACCGATGAATCCGGACTGGCCGTTTCAGGCTCTTGTGAGATGGCAGCTGGCGGGAGAAAACCAATTTTTATTGGCTTTTTCAATTTGCGCCTGACCGGACAGGAGCAACACTATGTTAATTGCAACCAGCGAATCAATGGTGTAGTTTGAGTGAGCGTCCCTTTGTCTCTCGTGTGTGCTTGTTCAGAATTTAAAAACCCAGAAGATGATGACTCCTGCTGTCACTGTACATGTACACATTTACACATGTAAATAAAGGTATTCTGAATAAAATTAATGGCACTTTGAGACATACTTTCTATTCAAGGTCAAGTTCAAAGTTATTATCATCACATCTAAATATATACATGAGGGGTGAGTGGGGTAACTGTATTTTATGAGCAATCATTATGGGTGACTGGCTGTTTACTTTGGACCAATTTCTGTGCTTTAATTGGAAAAAAAAACATTGTAGGTGAATTAAGAAGCACTAGTCTGATGCCAAGATCTCTTTCTCGCTATATCCCTTTCTTTGTGCTGCGTACTGGTCCTTGATCAGGTCTAATCCAACATCACACACACACACACAGACAAAATCTTTAATCCTCTGCCCACTGATGTATCACACCCACTGCAGTCGGGAACAATCAACCAGCAAGTAGCTCTTTAATGAATTAAAACCAACCGACCAGTTTTGTCTTTATATGAGGGGGACGGATGATAAAGAGCAGAAACACTTCTTCACGCAGAAGTGAATCTCCAAATCTTCACCAGATGGCAGAAAATTGGCAGCAGTTCAAGGTTCTCCCTGAAGTATTTAGAACCATCCAAAACACAGCCACAGCCTGCAGGGCTTGACATGTCTCCATCATCTCACATCTGTTTTGCACTTCTTTTTTTTTTTTTTTTCTTTTTTCTTTTTGCTACCACCGTCATAACAGTTTTGCAGCCCTACTAAAAGTTGGGTGGTTGCCTTGAAGAATGCACTTTTGTTTGTTTTTTTTAACATGACACCAAGGCCCCCTTTGCTGCCTGCTTGAAGCGCCTCTTTCTCATTGTGGCTTCAGTCGGCAGAAGCACTATCTCTACTCAGCACATAGCAATATAAAAAAGGGCAGAGTATCGATGAAGTAGGTGGAGGCCATATAACAATGTATTGTAATATTGATCACTTCTCTTGCACATATGCCCGCAGCAGTGTGTGGACGAACCCACTGCTGCCAGTGCTGTGAGCCGTTTGTGCTGCATGCAAGCAAGCCTCTCCCAGAATTTATCAGAAGATTTTATGCTGCTGTTATTCATGCAACCACATGTTTTTTTTTTTGTTTGTTTTTTTTTTTTTTTTTTACAGAAGGATTTATGTGTTAATCGCAGAAAAAGTTAAATGGATAAAATGGAAGTTGGCAAACAGCTAATGAAGACCAACAATAGGCAAGCCAAACATCTTTGATAATTAAAATCAACAGCAGTGACAGATAAAAGTCCGCTCTGCCCGCACACACTGCACACATGCGGTGATAAAAAGCACTAAAGCATGAACTCATTTACATTTGAAAAATCCTCAATTTTCTTCATCTCGCAAGCTTCACAGTGGAGTCGCTGGTTGAAGTGCAAAACAAGCACATGAAGGAAGACATTGTTTGTCGATGCGTTCTCTGTGTAGAATGACTGTGTAGAATGTATCAAAAAAACCTGAACGCAGTGAGTCATTTTTTTCTGCAGAGAGTTTGGCTGAATTTCTATCACACCTACAGCCATAAAGGGGCGACTGTGTAGTATAAATGTTAAATGTTATACTACCCCCAGAATTACAAGGACATGTGTTGGCTCAGAGAAAAAGAGAGTCAGACAGACTGGTGGACACAAAATTGCATATAGATGTGACTGACACAGTAACAGAAGAAGAGATGACACAGACGTACAGAATATGACTGAAAGAGCCTGGGCAAGTGGACAAGACCCTGACCACTGTGTCACAGCTAATCATGGTCCTCCTTCAGCACAGGAAAAAGGTCAAGATGCAAACATTTAATTTCTGTGCCAACCAAGTTTTCTAGGAATTTGAATGATGAATAACACACAAGTGAAGTTTATTAATTATAACCCTATAGTACGCCGAAGTCCTGCGCATGGTGCAGATACAAGCGTTGTATCTTTACCTCGAGTTCTGTAGGAGTGAGTGGTGTCCTTCGGTTTGTGGGTCCAGAGTCTTTATGCGGCATCACAGGTGGTGGTGTACGTCGGTACAGTACATGTCATCTCAGATCTGACAAGATGCCTGCAGGTAGATGAGATTACGACCCACGCACCTGGTTCGACGGAGGCTCCAGAACAATGTGGGCGTGCTGTAAATAGAGGAGGACGCGGTGTCCTGGAATGAGCTATAAATTACCTTTCCGCCTCCTTCCAGGTGTGCAGAGATTGGGACGGACAGACAGGTGGACTGATGGATGAATGGATAGAAAACATAACCGGGGACGGCTGGAGGGACGGAGCGAGTGCGAGGTCTGCGGTGCACAAATGGAGCCCGAAGACAAAGAGCAGCTTGGGACTGTGGGTGTTTATGGGCAAGACAGAGAAACAGCGACGGATTATGATGAAGATTCATTGTGCTTTTCTTGCTGCCATCTATCTCCACTAACATGCGCAGACACCATTGAATACCCATGCCACTGAGTTGGTAGTGAGTTTGCTGTGTGGGTGCTGAGATAGAGCTGATGTCAGGGAGGTTAGAGGCAGAACGTGAAAGTAAAAGTGAGGCAGAAAAAAATGTAAATCCAGATGTCAAAATAGTGCACAGCTGATAAAGGGTGCCATTTATATCAGCAAATACTTAAAAAATGCTGTCATTTTCTATGACTGTGTTTTTTTTTTTTTCTTTTTAGGTATGTAGATAATGCATCATACTGTTCGGGCTCTCCATGAAACCTGACAGGTGAAGCTGATATGAGATAAAAAAGAAAGCAGCCACCCACTGCATGGACTGTCATTATTAGAAATATCATATATACCATTATGAAAAATGTCAGTGTGGTGCCAGAAAGTATTTTGACGTTTCATTCTTTGTGTGGTGTGAATTTTGTCTTATTTTTAAGGCTGGTGTCAAGGCCAAGCGTTTTTCACAACTTGTAACCCAGAGCAGGCAGAAAATTCATGGAATTTGACTGCTGTGAACAAAATTCGAAGCACACATTCTTTGTCTGGTTAGCTGCATAATTTTCTGAATGAAATGGCATAAATGTGACCTCAGTTCAGCAGTTTGCAGTGTGACTTGGTGTTTTGAGGGAGCCGATGGGCCAAATGGAGGCAGTGTGTTGCTGTGAAGTGGCTCCGAGGCTGTGGTGGGCTGACAGGGACATTAAACACAAAGCAGCGGGGGCAATTTTAATTACTCTTTGTCTGTCTTGTTGTCTTGGTGACAAAGCGGGTGAGGGATGTTTGCAGATGACGACGCAACATGCAGCAACGCGGAGGCAAGTGGAAGGCAAGCGAGGGGAAAGTTCGAGTGACGCATAGAAATTTTTGGGGTCTTTTTCCATTTTTTAATGGAGACAGCGGAGAACAGACAGATGGATGCGAGATCTCCAAACAGGTGTGCGGTTGATGAAGTGTGCTGCTGAGGAGAGAGCTGGAGACACATTCATTTTGACACAGTTTATTAACTGGAGGCCTCCTCCTCAAAGCTGCTCATGTCTGTCCTGTCTGTTTGAGTTGCGCTGACAGGACCACAGAGGGAGAGACTGCTCCAAGAAGTAGGAAAACCAGAGTGGCTCAGGGAGCAAAGCAGGTGAATTAAATTCCTAACGTCACAAATGTCAAAGATGGCCAGTCATGTGAAACGCACACATTATGCACATGCATGAAATTCACACATGGACGCTGAGCTACAGAGGCGTAGCTTTTATTTGAGATGAAAGGCTGAGCCTGATATTTTCTCTGGGCCCAGGGGTGACAGCAAGTTTTTTAAAGAAGAGGCAAAAAGAAAGGCTGAAGGGAGGATGAAAGGGTAAAAAAGAAAATTAAAGTCATCCTGTGGTGCAACTGGCTTTGCTGACACATCCCTGTTTTTGTTGAGGTAAAACTGGAATCTGTTTTGGCCATAAGTTCCTCTCACCCCCCGTCTCCCCGTCTCCTACTGGCCAGCCTCCCAAATTGAAAATACTAACACAAAGCAAAGTCAAATAAATAGAAGCCTCTTTTTAGACTTTTGTGCTTATTTTCCTGACAGGCTTGGTGTTTTCTCCAGCTTTCTAAATTGGATTTTTTTTTTCTTGTGTGCTTTAGGTATCCTTTTTTTCATCTTCCTCCCTTTGTTTTCTTTTGCTCCATAATAAATTTGTTATCAGTCTTTAGCCAGGATGGAAAGCTAAGGACAGGATTTGCTCTGATTGATAGTTACTTACTCTGCTGCCA
This sequence comes from Scortum barcoo, assembly GCA_023238725.1. Lineage (NCBI taxonomy): Eukaryota > Metazoa > Chordata > Actinopteri > Centrarchiformes > Terapontidae > Scortum > Scortum barcoo. The sequence continues at coordinate 19,479,619 of CM041536.1, read as the reverse complement.
TTAATCCTGGTTAGTTTGGGTTTTACCAAGTCTTTAAGGAGACTTTAAATGGAGTGCTTCACAAACAGAGCACTTAAAGGGCTTACATAATAAGTGCTCCTTTTATAAATCTAGTTAGGGAGGGGCTGGTTTTGTGTTAAGCTTTAATTTTTCTCTCTCTCTGGACTCTGAGAAAAAGTTAAATCACACTAAATTAAACAGTATTTCTCAGAGGGAAGAAAGAAAGAAAAGAGCTGGAAGATTGCCTAAGGAAGAAGGATGGAGGGAGGAAAATACTAAAGCAGGACAGAGAGCTCGGGAGTGCCGGTCAGCAGAAACGTCAGTCGTAGAAATCGGGCAGGCAGCGGGCAACCTACATATCACAGACACTGCAAGTGAAATGTGCTGCAACACACATTACGCCGTCAGTGTGTCTCATTTGCTGTAAGTTCTGTATGTATATGCTCGTCTAGTGGCATGCACTTAAACACGGAGGTGCATTTATGATTACGCATCATTTTTGAATACACATTTCATATTTTACAAATCACCCTTACTTTCAAAGTTTTATATAAAAAAACACTTTGCAGTCAAAATGGCCTCTCTAAAGGAGCATTTTATGCCTTTGTTAATGTGTCAACACCAAGCTGCCCTTGACTTAGATACATTTTTTATTTGTATGCGTATCATGCCAAGCAGATGTTAATCAGTGGTGCTTTTTTGTTTGGTTAATGTGACGGCTCACAATCAATGGTTGGGAGCAGAGGTTGGTTTACCAAATAAAATTCAAACGCAATTAAAACCAAGCTTTTAAAGACCCAAAGTGAGCACCGACTGTGTCTATTACTCGGTCGATATTTTCTTCTCTCACTCCGGTTGTTCCTGTCGCTCACCACCGGGGAGATAAATACCCTTCAGGTAATTGCTCAAAGTGCTGCACAGTGCCAGTCACTTCCTTGTGCCCCAGACTGATACTTGAGCTACACCAATGACACAGCTAACTTTTTAGCTGGCCTATAGACCCTCCCCGAAGCAGACAGTTTGACTTGCCAAACACAGCTGTATCTAATGAGTCCATTTTAGGTGCTTCTGCACTGGTGAAGGTGCACTGGTAACTGTGCATGCTGGCTCACCGGCCTTGTTTACCAGGACCTCGAAATGAAGTGGATCCATTGTTCGGGTTTACAGCTGAGCTTTTCTTGTCACGACACGTTAACAGAGAGGTTACAATGTTTTTCACATTGTTACAGTTGCACGGCGTAGAAAGTACAAGTACATTTCCTTTTACATGACAAGCTAAAATGCTGAGTTCTATAATAAACAGTCATTTGTTCAGTTAATGTCTTTGTTCATTTAATAAGCTGCAGCGCATATTATCTTGCTAATAGACCATCGAGCCATTCTGTTAGGGCTTAATTTGTGATAATGACTGATCTGATGTCTTATCCCTCGTCCTCGTTCTTAACGTATTCCGAGCAGGAAATGGACCTGTGAACCTTCCTGAATAAGAGTATTGCTATTAGTGTATTTCCTTCAGTAGGGATAAGATAAGAAGATGTAAGTATTGATTGTAGGCATAGCTAATCTCTGCACAATCTCCATAATAGCAGCTGGGGTCCTCTCTCAGTGTTGTCTTTACTTACGCTCACAGATAATGAAGACGCGACCACCTCCTAGGGGCCTTGCTGCTAGCACATCGATCCCAGCAAGCCAGTTTTGATTCTAATGAAGTGTGTAAGTGTGGCACATCGACACGGACGCCAGCACGCACTAACGCAGGAGTGTGCGAAAGTACGTATGCGTCTTTGCACGTCTGCCACGGGCTGGTGCACACGTGAATTCATATTCATTTTTCATTGTGGTCGAGGTTATGAAGGGTCACTCGCAGATGAAAGGCTCCAGAACATTTCCTGGCATCTCCTGTTATTAAACTTTACATGGGCCCTTCTTTCATTCATAATTCACTTCATCATTTTAATATGCTTCTTTCACTAACTAGATACTTGACGGAGAGCGTGTGCGTGTGTATGGCATGGACTTTTGCATCCCTGATTTTAGGTCAAGGGAGCTGTTTTGTGTTGAGCGTAAGGAGGGAGAAGTTTAGTATCTTACATTTATGCTTTGATGTCCTACTATTAGCTGTGGTGAGGTTTTTGGGGTGCGATAAACATACACACACACACACACACACACACACACTGTCTGCACAGATTTTCAACACGCACACACTGTAGCTATGCACACAAAAAGCAATGAAAAGCCTCAGCGTGAGTTTAGTCATTGCATTTTTTTAGATGCTAGGCACCTCAGGAGATCAGGCTTTGTGCCCGTCACCTTGCGCCACCTGCAGGAAAGAAAAGTAATACCAGAAGTAGATGTTCAGACGCATTCATAAACGCTTGCCAGAAATATGAAATAAAACTTTAAACACAGAGAAACACTCAAACACAAACAGCCAGTACTCGCCTGCACAAGTGACAAAACTGATGAAGCTATTACTTTTCCTCGAGGCCATGTGCACATTCATCCATACAAGCAGACAAGTTCAGAATAATCTCTGCCACGTTGCATCTGACGCTGCTGGTTATTAAGCTAATTAGCGTGTTCAGACTCTGATGAAGCAGTACTGTGAAATAAACAAGCACTTACCAGATGTTCCCGATATTTACTAGATCTGACCCTACGCTGCCGCCTCATGTTTGACATTGTTTTGCTTCTAACTGCAAGCATGATGTAGCTCTTTATATATATATATGTATATAAAACCGTGTCGCTTCTCTCCATTCATGTTATTGTGGGAAACCACCGGCCTCCTTTCTCAGCATTTGCCTGATATAAGAAGCGACTGACGTCACACGGTCTTTTCTAAAAACCTTAAGCCTTTTTAAACCTCTGGAGGAGCTCTGCTTTGCCAACAGAAGCTAGCCAGGTGCTTTTTAATGTGTGGTTGTACTCTGAGCACACTGTGGCCCCCGACAGGAAAAAGCTGATGGCAGTTAGGGGAAAAAATAACCCTTATCCATCCGTCTATCTGTTTTCGCTGGTTAGAGCTGGGAAAAACAGTCGGGGGGGAAAAAGAAAATGCCACAAACAAGTTAATGCACCATTACCGTGAACATACTTGTCTCGTTAGAGCATGGCCAGCCTGTTTGTCGGTTTGCGTGTTCACCTCTGTCTGAGACCGCCTCGGTTTCTCTGCAGCAGGCTCAGCGTTGATTAGGTCAGACCGAGCACCGATCAGGTCTCGGATGATTGGCAGTTGACTGTTTGCCTGTTCTGTTTACCAGCTGCCCCGTGTCACACCCCATCAGCGGTGATCAGCCAGGACAGAAAACCTGGGCCTAATATGGAGGATGCACCTCTGTTTGGTAGCCCTCTTTCGAAAAGGTTTGGAGGAGGGCATTTTGCTGCTCGGAGAGTAAAAAAATGCAGCATTCTTTGAACAAAGGGACTGGATGGCATAAGGCTGGATTTCGACTTGCTTTTTACTCTTTGTGTCCGATCTGTGTCCCCTTCCAACCATATCTCCCTTTCCAATGATCTGACCTGTGCCTTGTTCAAGCTCTGCTTACATCGAATTTACAGTAATTAAAGGCACCTTTAGCTGTCTTTCCGCAGAGTATTTTACCTAAGGCCGTACTGAAGCACCTCTCAGACAGTTTTAATTACAGTGTGAAGATTGCGAGTCATAAAGCAGAGGGCTCAAGCTTTGCCTGCTCTGCCTCCACCACTCAGCCTAATGCCAAATAATGTCCTCAGTCAGCTTCACGAATATTTTCAGAGAACTCTGATGCATTGATGGCACCGATGATGCAGCAGCTGGTGAACTGCAGTTTTTATTTTACTTCATTTTAACGGTTCTTTATGTAACCAATCGGACTACCCTGCACATTGGAAAATGATGCCATGACTAGTGTGTAAAAAAATGACACTGATACATGTATATAGTTACATACAGCCCCCTTATATGTTTTTTAATACTTTCTTACTGTGTAAAATTGATTTAGTTGATAGACTTTGATTTCTAAGAAATTGGGTCTGAGACAGTAAATTTAGATTCTAAATTGGAGACACTGAGAAATGAGTGGCCTCAAGTGACAACACACACAAAGCTTTTCAGACTGCTATTGGTCCTGAGAGAGATTGCATGTGGACTCAAGCATGACAGAAGTCCTACCACCTTGTCCCAGACCTAAATCAATAAATTACACACTCTGGGGACACACACACCTCAGTGCCTGCTGCGTGTAATGTTGGTAGGGAGGCGATGGCACGCAATCCAAGAGGCCTTTTGTTTCTACACACCAGAACATCCTCATCATCATCACATTAAGATCAATCAATAAGGACCCACGTGGGATAATAATTGCTCGCCCTCTTTCTTTCCTTCCATCCGTCCATCTCCCCCTCCCTTCTCCTTTGTGTCTTATTGTCTCGCTGCCGTACTCATCTCTGCACCATTAATCTTCCAGCCAATGAATTGGAGCCACTGACTCTATCACTCCTATTGTCAACTGCAGCCGTCCCTTATTTATGTTCCATTTTTCTCCCTCTCTTCCTCACTGAGCCTTTCTACTGTTCCATTGACCGGCATGTAATTTCTTACATGAATAATGCAAGGAGCGAGACAAAAATAGTTGCACTCCGTCTTTCTCCTGGCTGGGATTTGTTCTGCAATAGTTTAACTGAATGCGCTTGGGCTGATTTCAATTCAGCAGCGCCAGCCACTTTGTTAAAACGAATAGGGATTTGGATGTAAAGGTATTGGGGCTCCCAAAGCTGCATTCTTACCGAAATAGACTGGAACGGCTGATTGTGAGATCAGGGTGCAGATTTATTCAACCTCTCCGTGCTCGTGAGTGCTGATCCAGGATTACCGGGGTGGTTCCCGGTGCGATCCCATTCATTAGCTAACACCCGTGGCAGCGACATCAACATATGGCATTAAAAATAAATTTGAGTCAGTGTTTGCTGATGTGCCGATGTTAGACACGTACCAGAGTGGCCAGCTTTCCAAAAACAGTCGAGGCCGCTTCAAGTACTGCTACCACAGTATAAGCACTGTGCTGATCTTTTGTTGTGGAGAACTATAACTCTAACTACTCAGACGCATTTGTGTGTGAATCAAAGGCCAGTGACTGACTCATTCCTCACATGTCTTGCACTCCTCCTTCAGCCTCTGAAAAAAGAAAAAAACAAACATGCTTTGAAACACGGGGTGATGCCAGAATGATTAAATTTACAGCACAGCCTGAGGAAAAAACACCAGTGTTACCAAGCACGCCACGTAGGACCAAAATCATGTGTTTTTTTCACACAGGTTCGCGGCACCTCGTGTTGCCATGGTGAGTGTGCTCGTGGTTCAGTGAAGGACCAGGTGCACATGTGGGTCACGCTGCAGACTTTCTAATAATCACGTTGAGCCTTGTAGTGCTCCTCTTCCCATGATAGTGTCCAAGGACTTGCATAAACACGCTTTTGAATCCCCGACAGACGAGGTTAATTCGGTGGATTTCTCCTGGAGAAATAAAAGGGAGCCACATCATCTCTGTCTTTATCCGACTCCCTTACCTCACGCAGAGCATTTAAAAAATCACAGGTTGCTTCACTTATCCGGGCGCTGTATTCTTTGTTACTTTAAGTCCCTCAGGGGCACCGTGCTGCAATAAAATGTTCTTTACAGTGCTACAATGCATAGATGGCTCTTCAATCAAGTGCCCTTATTCTTAATGACACTGTAAATTCCAAGCAAATGTTAGAGAGCATTAAATGTAAGAAATCCTAAAAATCAGCCCGAAGCACTCAAACGTGTCTCCTTTTTTGAGTCTTACATATTTTTTTTGCTTTTCAGATGAGGGCAGTTGTGAAGTCAACCTTGGGTGAGGTGAAGCACGCGGGCAATGTTTTTATTACTATTGCAGACTTTTTTGATAACATGGAGTGGTCAAAGTGACTGGCGCCGCAAAGCCTCGTTTGAGAACTTGCTTTTTGTCCCAGTTTTAGCTCTGATTTCAGTGAACCTAGGACTGGATACACTTTGTTTATTTCAACAAACCAGAATTTCAAAGACGCACAGCGTATCGTGACAGTTGTGAACTGAAAATCCATCTTTTCAGCTGCAGTCACGTCACATTCAGAACCGCAGTGCTGGTGAGTCTCTGATACTTCACAGAGCTTTGTGGTACTGCTCTGAAACCAGGCGCTGGTCTGTTTGGTCTGCTCAGTTAAGAGAGGTGGCAAAGGGATGCTGGCAGTCCGCAGTTGCTTCAGACAGTCGCATTGCCAGAGGGATTTCTTAGGACTAGGTCTGGCACAATGCTCTGTGCACTCCTTATCAAAGGTCTTCTCCCAGCCGCGTTTTTTTTTTTTCTCTTCTTATTCTCTATTGGTCACCTTTTCTCTCTTTTGTATTAGTCTCTGCTCATCTATCTTCTCATATGTTGCTTATTCTCTGTCTTTGGTCTGCCTGCCACTTTTTATGTCTTCTTTCTCTGTTTCTCTTCCTGTCTCATCCCTTCAATTCACACCTTTTTTTTTTTTCTTTTGGGTCTAGCTATTTCTCTCTGTAGAAATCTCTCGGCTTATGCATCACAGCCGGTGCCATCTTGTCACATAGATTGGAAATGTCTTCCATGGTGATGTACTGTCACCTTCTTATTCAACGCTGCCTGACGCGCGGCGCGATGTATCCGAATGTGTGTTTTCTGTATCAAAATCGCACTGTAATTTAGAAACATGAGAGCGGCTTTCATCGCAGCTTTTTTTTTTTCTCACCGTGATGAATCATTACAATTAGTCACTGCTGAAGTAAATGTCATCCAGGTATCTTTGCCTCCAGCTACAAGTATTAATATGAACAATGAACATCCACTGTTGGTTATGAGGCTATATGATGAAAAATGGGAAGCGCTTGTAGTATTATTATTATTATTATTATTATTATTATTATTATTATTATTATTATTATTATTATTATTATTATTTTGGCCGGACTAATTAACATGCTCTATATCTCTGTATCAGTTAACATGAATGAAAAATAGAGACGAATTTAATAATCCCACGCTCGTTATCAGTTTTCTCATTGTAGGAAATGAAACCATGATTTGTGGACTTTTGAGAGCTGAGCTTGTTCGCCGGGGTTATCTTAATGGGTGGGGTGGGTGAAGAGATTTGTGAAACAAGCACCGGATCTCTGCTCCGCTCTCCCCATTTCCTCTTTTTCTTTCCCTCCTCCCTGCAGATTGGTGCTTGTTTGTGTTTAATAAGGGAGATTAATTAAGCTCATTGGTATTCTAGAACACTGGTTCCAGCTGATTCCCTGGGCCGGGATCAGCAAGGTCATCCATTTTACTTGTGTGTTTTTCACTTGTGCCGTTCAATCTCGGGGAGTCTGCGAGGAAGCGACTGAGTGAGGGGATGTCACCCCACTACAGTTTTCTTTTAACCGGTGGGACGGATGAATATTGGCGGTAGAAGCTCACCATTCGGACAACTAATCTATCAATCAATCCCTCTGAGATTAACAGCTCTGCCACGCGTGTTCGTACATGAAACAATTCAGTTCAGCTGTAATTAAGAGCTGCTCTCCCTCGTTCTTTCCGTCTGTGATGTGCTGTTCCCACAGCAAACGAATGCCCGCATTGTTAGAGACCATTTGTCATTCTATTTGAGTGAAAGTCAACAAGGTAAATAGCAATGTAAACGTATGATAAATAGGCAGTCCCATCAGCGTGATTGATATTCCCCGTTTTGCCTTGATGCAATGTTTAATACATAAGGCCAGCTGACAGGCCCCTTAGCATCAACTTTAATTATCAGTGAAACATGATATCACTGTTCTGGGCCCGGTGCCAGAAAACTGGCGATCGGCTTCTAAGTTAGAGATCGTAACTCTGAAGTAATGAGTCCCGCAAAATGTTACAAGTATTTGTTGAGCGCTGCAAGTAATGACAGCATCTCGCTGAAGTGTAAAGTCGATGCACACAATGGAGGAAAAAAAAGAGATGCAGCTGAGGGATGTAGTGCAATCTCAGGTCAGTGAGTTTAACTGTACCTTTTAGTAATGCATCGATAAGCAGACTTGGATCGAGCTGAGGCAGCAATTTACGAAAGTGATGTCTCTGTGCATTACAGTCCAAATCCAAGCCGTAATTTAGAGTTTGGTCTTTTAAGGTTGACAACATATTATTTCTAAAGCACAGTCTCGTTTAATTCAAATCAGTAACCGCAGATCACAAAGTCCTTTGCCCACATGGATAATCTTTCATCGTCAATCAAACAGTCCCCCCACCTGTTCCAATAGTGAAAGCTGATTAGCTGGCGCGGTAACTGCCCGTCACAAGCAGGGACAAAAAAGTCTCAGCTCGTCCTGGTTCGCTCACAGCCAGCTTGCGATATCACAGAGACAGGCTGAGGTCTAAATTTTTCCTTGAAGTGATAGCAACACCAAGCTTTGTGGTTTTTATGGCAAGAAAAACAACATTTCAGACTTAAAGAAGCACTTAGTAGCGCAGCTCTTAATGAGGAGTGTTAATTATTCGAATACGATATCAGAAATGGCTGCAAAACTTCATAAAAATGAGTTTCATAGTTTTTATTCCTATAAAGTTGGTGAACTCTGGTGTACATAAATGTGTCTAAGCTTTACCAGCATTCAATATTCTAGACCTGTCTCGAAAACCAACTGCAGATATCAAAAAATATCATTTTGCTGCAGGTGTTGAAATCAAGTTTCCCAGCAGTTTCAAACAATTCATCATTTGTCTGCGCTTTGTATTTTACTGACCACTGAGTCCTGTCTCGTGCTTTTCCTCCTCTGCTGTCTTTGTTTTATGCGAGACTCCATCTGATGCAACATGAATGTTGTGTCCTTTGCTGTTTGGATCCATGTGTGGTTCAGAGTGTATGTGTGTGTGAGAGAGACAATGCTGCTGGTGGAGCGTCTTTGTGTGTCTATGGGTACGCACAAACATCAGGCACTTTACTCTCCTCTGGTGTCAGACAGGAGGGGAGCTTGTTGTCACATTTCTTCATCATTACCTTCCCTGCCCTCCTTCATCTCTCTCCCTTGGAAGTTAAAAAAGTAATCAAAGCCTTGGCACCCGACAGCTCTGTCTCTTTGCCTCTTCCACTCTAAAAATGTCTTCTTCCTCCCCCGATTCTCTCACAAACGCCAGTGACTTCTCAACAAAAGCCCCTCATTTCAGGGGCGCTAAAAAGCTCTCCAGCTTGTCTCGGTGGAGGTGCGTCTCTCTCTGACGTCCCTGCTAAATGGAGGATGCTTTGCTACTCATTTAACAGCCCCTGCAACTCTGGGAGCCCTGGCGGGCCTTTTATCTCCTAATGGCTGGCCGGGAACTGGCGGTCCACTCTGCACCGTCCTGCCCGTCACGCCACAGCATTAACATTAGCATGCCTCTTAGCGAGCCGCAGAGAAAGAGCCCTGCGGTGCTCTGGCTGGAGCACCGGGCTAAATCCCAGATCGGGGCAGAGTTCAGCCTCCCTGGAGAGGAGATCTTGGCTGGCAGGGTGAATGGTCAGAGGATGTTGGAGATTAGGGCTTTGGCGAGTCAAACGCCGGATTAGGAGTGAATGGTGAGGAGGAGATTCCACAGGCCTTCTGGGGAAATAACCCCTGTGTTTCCTTGGCCTGCTCTTTCAGTCTCTGTGTGTGTGTGTGTGTGTGTGTGTGTGTGTGTGTGTGTGTGTGTATGAGTGCATGCTGTGTGTAATGCACATTATATACTGCTTAATGCACCCATGAATTAGAGAGGCTTGTGGTTTTCACTAATGACACTACTTTATCTCTTACATCAATTATGTAGCTTAGGAAGTGGAGTCATGTTACCTCAGCGATGCATGGGTGGATGCATGCCTTCGTGTAAACATGGATGAATGACCTTCACCTTTAGCGGCTGAGATTTATAAAACCACCAGCCGTTTCCTGTCATCTGTGTGTCTTTTCTTAGCAGTGAGTGATTTTTTTGTAGCTTAAGGAATAAGCACTTCCTTGTTTCTGCTGTATTTTTTCAAGGATGATGAACCAATCACAGGAGGGGCCGATGGCAGAGACCATACCCACATCCGGAAGTTCCTCAGCCAGCGCCACAAGAAATTGCCATGGAAACAGGAGGTACTGCACACAATTTTCTCTCCTCTCTTAATCACCCTCTTTTTAACCCCTTCCTTCCGACAGATTGTGATTGTTATGTTGACGTCCTTCAGTTACTTTGTGTGTATTTTTGTATGAGTCATCTGCTGAACCTGGGAGGGCAGACACACACACACACATACACACACACAGCAAACTTTCATCAGTGATTGACCTTTGTGAAAATGGTTTTATTAATGCTGCTTCATCACTGGCCTACTAATTGGGTGTTTGCTTTTTTGTGAAATACAATTTAGCTGCAGCTGTCTCACTGCCATTTTCTTTCAGTTGTCCTTCAAACAGCAGTTGATATTTGAGGTCAAACAGAGATCCAGTCATTCTCCGGCGACTATTACTGGAGGAACAAAATGTACCTTACGGGTATGATGATAAATTATTATGCGGGGAAGATAATATTTCATCCAGAACCATTAGCGGGTTATATTTAAAGGCACCCATGACCTGCAGATTACAAGTTGATTTGATTCATCCAAATTTTTCAGCTCACTTACTGATGTAGTTTACACACCCTCTGTAACAAAAGGAGCAGCAGACAGGGCAATTAAGCAGCGGATTTGTGATAACGAAAGCGGCTCTAGATTTGTAATGTGTTCAGCAGAGTTTAATTAAAGGATTGCGCGTGTGTGTGTGTCTGCTAGCCTAATCTGCAAAATATGATTTATTAGGAGTTACCTGGGGTTAGGTTTAACTATCTCTGCTCAGCACCACAGTGTGTGGTTTCTAGGCAAACTGTAGAGAGTTAGAATCAGACAACAGTTCACGCACATAGTGTGTGATGGATAATAGGAAATTACTGTCGCACAAGTTGTTTTCAAGTACATCAATTTGACTGCAGCGAAACTGTACTTTTTTTTTTTTTTACAGGATGCTCTATCATTCGCTGCCTCATACGCCGCTTTCTTGCTGCTTCTACAAAACATTATGTATGTAATCTTCTGCACAAGGCAACATAACAGGGGTGCTGAACACAGTATGTGCCTGATAATGTTTCAGTTGCTGTTGTTTTATCTTAGCAGCCAGTCTTGAGTTTGCCTGCCTTTGCCTTTGTGTCTTGTCTCAGCAACACGATACATCAAACACAAAATCATCCATCAAGTTCAAAGACATCGCTGAAATGCATTCACAGTCCCACATCCTGATATTCTCTTACTTTGTTTGCAGCACAATGAGCAGATGCAATTAAATTGCTGAACATGACAAATATTGTCATTTTGGCTTTGTAATTTGTCACATGTGGATGATACCTGTTTTTTAATGTCATCTGGCCTAGAAACATCTGTTGCCTGAACATTGCGGCGCCTGCATCTAATTGTGGGCGCTCATTTTGGCAAAAGTTAAAATGCTGCTACCTAGAAAATGAGAAGTCACATTGATATGAAACAGCCAAGCCAGGACTGCAGCCAAACAAGCTATCTGAATCTGGATGATGTAGACTAATTGCACAAATGTAAACTGCCCGCTCACAGCGAGATGCTTTATTATGAACACCCTGTTTTTGTTTTTTTTTTCTGTCTGTACTTTCTGTTTTTATCATTTTGTATATAAACTGTTAGAACCAAAGGACGCTTTTGGACTTAAAAGACATGTACATGATTTCATTGACCAAACATAATGTCTTATTTATGGTTTGGATTGAAAAAAGCAAAGCAGCCTCAAAAGGGAAATAAATTTTGCAACATCCGCACCAACTACATTTTACAGTACATTAAGCATGACTAGCATCAAAGTTTGCTTGTGGAAGTCAACATGCCAACTCTTTGACTTGTTTCCACCCTGCTCATAAAGCAACATGCCATCGCGTCTGTGCGAATAAATCCTGCACGATCCCATCAAATATTTCATACATCTCCATGAACTTGTATCCTCAAAAATCCCTTCCTCTCTTATCTCAGACCTCTGCCACGTCAGGCCGGCGCCAAGTCTGTCAGAAACCATGGAGCGCGGCAGCTCTTCCTTTGCTTTTCCTCACCAGCTATCTGTCCTAATTACCGGCGCTAACTTGTTTTCCTGGTGCACGGCCAAGGTGGCAGAGGTCTGCGGCGTAGACTCGGGCTGGTGGAGGTAGAGTGGTGCCATATGCCAGCTGTCACAGACTGGCAGGGGTCACGCGGGCATCCAGAAGCATTCATACGAGCCGCACGCTCAAAACCTCAGCTGTTGTGCACGGACAAAATGAAAAGCTGACTTTATCTATCCCAGTGCATGCAGCCTTGGAGAGAGCGGTAGAAACAGAGAGGAAAAGGCAAATCTCAGTATTATTTATTATAATAATAATAATAATGCGCTGTGATCTGACCTGTGCTGGCTCCACTACTGGCGAAGTAATGAGGATTCCCAGCTGGTGAACTCATCCAGAGGTGACTGTGGATTAGCGTGGACATGCAGCTGTACGGTGGACACCCTCTGTCTGTCAAGGACACTGGCATGTCAAGGATGCTGACATGGGATAGAGATCAGAGAGAGAGGGCTGGCCCAGTTTTGAAGACTCGAGCAGTGGCCAGGCGTGAGGGATAAACAGTCATTTGCAGCAAAGCTGACATGGAACCAGAGAGAATTTGAGCATAATGAACTATTTTATTTAGTCGGAAGCAGAAAAAAAAAAAAACACTTTATTCATACCAGACTTTGATATCTTAACATGTCGCTGTTCCACATGAAAGCCATACAGATTTGATATCAACCGCATCGTATATTCTAAAGATACAAAAGAAAATTACAGTGGCCTTTTGCTTAGAGATAGATGGAAGATAAGAGTTTACCGACTGACTCTGAACGTCTGGTTTTCTGACTCATGGGCCGTTAAAAACAAAGCTGGAGACGCGGCAGTGCCGATTTGGACAGCCTATTATTTACCACTGAAGAGAGAAGTGAGGAAGATACACAGACACATGACTCAGGTGGGAGCAGTCGTCACAGCTGGCTCCTCGCACAAAAACACATGCAGTGACAAGGCTGGGGGAGGAATCAGATCTCCTCCTCTCCTCTCCTCTCCGACCCGCCCGTCATCCCATAGTAACGTGTGAGAGTGACTAGACCGGGGGAGGACGTGGGAAGAGAAGGCTGATATTTCTCACTCTTCCTCCAGTCTGTCTCTCCTTCCTCTGTCCGCCTATCTAAAATGCCAAACAGTCAAACCGACCTACAGGCGGCATGAATGTGATTTCTGCTGCCGGCCTCTCATTACAGTCGGGTGAACGATCGACAGCTTGTTGCAGGAGATGAGACAAATTCGGCTCACTCTCGCGCTCCTTCAGTCTCGACGCGTTAACCGCAGCCACATCCATCCCCCTCATGTTATATCTCCGGCATGACGGAAGACATGTAATTGTAGGATAGGACAGATGGCATGGATTATACAAACCCTCATTACAGTAGTTGATGAGGCTGGAATCTAGATCATATGAACCTTGTCTTCCATTTTCTGCCGCTCTCCTCTGTGTGAAATGAGTTCTCATTATCTCTCTCCATATAATCTCCTCTTTCAAACCTCTGTACCTTTGAAACCCCCAAACCACCCAATCCCCCTCCCCCATTTCCTCACCGTAGCTACCTACTTATCCCGCTTTCTTCGTAAATTACTAATGGGCAAAGAAAGATATGAGATAGGCAGGGAGAATCTAAATGCCCAATATAAAGCGGCATGGAAAGACTCGAGAAATAACATTCCTGTCACGGCCACAGAGGGAATAACTCGCATGTATAAAATCACAGCACATCATGTGTTATGATGTATCAACACTGAGCTTTAATGTCGTCGCTCCTATCCTATATGCCCCGGGGGAGCGGGCTGAGTAGTGTAGTATATACCCCAGTTTGCCTTTACCAGGAACATCATGTCTCACTTTTCCTATCCAACAGGGATTTACAGTGTCAGTTGGTGCGATTGCTCGTCAGTGGGTGCGCCGGGCGGCTATTTGTCAGTGCCTCGCTGCCAGCAGGAACGCAGAAGGCTGCACCAGATTTGGAGAAAGGGAGACAGCCTCCCGGAGGAGGGCGGGGGAGAAAAGAGAGAGTCTGATTTTGCGCTCCGGTTGATAGTGCGACCAGATGGGTGAGAGAGACCGGAGTGGAGACAGAGATGCGCTAAGACAAGCTCTCAGAAATGTGGGAAAGTGGAGGAAACGTGTGGTCTGAGGCTGACGGGCAAGACAGTAACAGTGCTGTTTAGAGCGGCCTCTTAAGCTGAGCGGCGTACTGTACCCTCTTTCATTTGAGACGTCTTTATCAATCAGTTGTTCTCTTACTCAGCTTCCTTCCCGTGCACCTGTTATATCCCTGATCCTGTCTTCCGTTTCTCTTTTTTTGCCTCAGTCCTCATATTTGACAGATGGCATTAATTGCTTCCTTCCATCTCCCTCTCCTCCCCTCTTACTTAATGGCAGTCAGGGCTGCAGTAAAGGTGCTCTGTTGCTCTGAAACTCTGGTAGCTTAAGACTATATATAGGACAGATGAAGGGACTTCCTTAAGACTGTGATGGGAGGAAGGAAGAGGTGGATGAAGATAAGGGTGACAGGGACGGACAAAGGGATCCTGGCTCAAGAGAGATGGCCAACAACAGAAAAATGGACAAAAAGATGAAAATAAACAGCATGGGGTGCAAACTGACCAAATGGCGAAGCTGTGTCGAATGAGTTTCCAAAGAAGTGAAATATTAAAAAAAAAAAAAAAAAAGAAAAAGAAAAAAAAAAAGAAATGCACAAAAAAAAGAAATGCACAATCTTCTTTTCCAAGCTAAGAAGTGTTATAAAATGAAACCCTGAGACTTGAGCTCCTGATGCCTGTGCACAGCTCATCCTTGGAGACACAGAAGTCTTGAATTTTATACAGTCCACTGCAGTGCATATACATTTGAGGTGCACTGGAAGTCTTCAATACAAAAAAAAGCTTTTCAATCTGAGGATGACAAAAGTATTTTGCAGTGCCTTTAATTCACCAGTTCATACTCACAATACCAGCAGAGCTACCATACAACAGGGGGGGAGCAGTGGTCTTGATCAAGGATATTTTCACTTGTTAGTTGGGAGATTCTTTCCATAATATCATATGTAATTGTATTCTTTATAATATCTGCACATTATTATTGGTCATTTTATTGGCATTATCTGTAATTGCTTTAAAAGCATGTTACTGGCAGTATATTCAGCATAATTTGGGAAATGCTCTGATGATTTTCATAAACAACAGTAGTTTTGTTAATGTTTTAATTTTATTCGTACAAAGTTTTCCTTTCCTTTTTGTGCTTGTAGAAACTTTTGTGATAACTGAAGAGAGCAGACAGTCCCCCTTTGGTATTTACATTGATTTGTTTTCACAGTGCGACTGTCAGCACCCTACAGGGAAGCGTTCAAGGATGCACTCACTGTAAGGAAGCAGCCAGAAACCAAAAAAGAAACAAAAGAATATCCTAAATGTATTTATTTTACCTGTTTTTTACAGCACATACCATCTGCAACTGCATTCTGTTTAGTAAAGCATCCGCCGCTGAATCTAAGACACATGGCTGAACTGCAATGAAAAATAACGATGTTTGTATTGATCAGCTGAAATGACCGGAAAATATTGGTATCAGACATCAACAAAAATGTCAGTATCCTAGTAATGGCTGCATATTAGCAGCGACAGAGCGATACATACAGTACAGCTAGTGGAAAAATATGAGAGAAATTTGCGAGCACAGGGCCTGCTTGTCCTGTCTTTGCGTAGACGTCCCAGCAATTAACCCAACAAATAGCCACTTTGTGCCTCCAACTGCTGCCTCAGCTCACCACAGAACTGCTTCTCCCGAGCTAAGTGAAAGAGGTTGCCCCTGATCAAACGTATAGAGCAGACTGATGGATTGTGATTGACACACAGAGCTGGCCTTATTTAAGCTCCCCTCATGCAGCTGGGCCTGGAGTCTATTTTGCTGGTGGCGAATTTGTCATAATGGGTGCAAGCACGGGAAGCAATGCATTCTCAAACCTTCTCTCTGTGGATTAGACTACTCGGCCATGGTGGCAGGGGACAACACAGAAGTCTCTCTCTGGTTTTGGATTAAGGAACAGAGGACAACAAATGAGTGTGAGGGAAGAAAGTAAGAAAGGCGGCAGCAGTCGTTCTGTCTCTTCTTTGGCCAATTACTGAATATGAGTGTGAGCTGAAAAGCTGTATAAAAGCTGTTGTTTGAAAAGACAAGCTGCCACAGCACAACCCTGCCTCTGTACATCACACACACATATACACACACTAAGCAAACCCCAAAAAACGCTCGTCACCATCTCCATACAAGGTGTTAATGTGAGCTTCACTTTATCCCACGCTCCAGAAAGAGAGATGGAGAGAGACAGCACCGGGAACTGACAGCCGACAGCTGAGCTCAGGGAAACCAAAGACAGAGAGGAGAGAAATCAACAGCATTTGGCAGCACCCAGACAGAGATGGAGGGATGGCGAGGCAGAAATAGAGAGGTCAGAGAGACGAGTAGACAACATTAGGCACAGAAGGTTTTGAAGCAGTGCTCCCAGGGAAAAAGCCAAATGACATAACAGGAACGAGGCGAAGGCAGTTTAGTGGTGGGGGGGAAGCAAAAGGATAACAGGGCGAGTTAGAGTCTGAGAGGCTGAATAGAAAAAAAAAAAACTTCCTTCATGTCCCATTCCATATCCTGTTAAGTCCAGAGCAAAGACAGACCTCTCGCAGTGCTGTCACCCACAAAATGGAGCCAATTATACACAAGCGCCCCCACCCCAGCTGAAAGCCCGTGGCCTCTCCAGGGCTACACAGGGATATATGTGTGTGTGAATAATTAGAGACTTTTAAAGCTGCCCTCTTATTGCTATTTGACGAGAGGTGAGGAGGGGGGCCAGGCTGAAAAAAAGGTTTGCTTTTAAAACCCACAGGAAATCTATTAAAAGCTTTACATAAGGCATATTTACACAGGGACTCGTCCCTTCCGCTAAATCCCTCTAACATGGCTGTTCCTCCCCTTCACTGCCGCTCCCTTTTTAAACATCACACACTCTTTTTCGTCTTTCTGACTCCCCGCTTTTCTCTGATTTGGTTGAGTCGACCCAACAAATCCCAGCCTTGCTTCTTTTGTCAGTCTTTCCACAAGAGAAAAGAAAAAAAAGTCTAATGTGTGCACATAAAAGTCTAAGAGCTAATGTCCCACTGCTTCGGACTGACATGTTTGCACAACAAAAATATCTCATGGTTAATGCATGAGCTGTAATTGCCATGGTGCTGTCAGTGTGCAAAAGGGGCACGTAGTTGACCGTACAGAGCCGGGAGAAAAATGAAAAGGACCGCTCCGGGTCAGGCCATCTGTTAGAATAGCTGTGTAACGTCTTCCTCCGTTTTAAAAGTACACATGGATACAGGGTAGCAGTCAGAGAGGTGTTTACCCTGAGAGGCTTTGCTGTCTCACCCCTCTAATCCCTTTGATGAAAGGACAACAGGATTTGCCTGTGTTTGTGTTTTTTATTTTTAAAATTTTTTATTTGTCTTTTTTTATTTATTTGTCTCTCACTCTCCCGGTTGATCGATGTGACAGCTCGCACTTGTTGGCTATACAGCCACTCTGCGCACAGAAAGGCTAGCTTCATCAAATGAAATGGGGCCAAAGCAGTGAAACTAGCTTTTGCTTTGATCCAGCCAGGGAACCCCATTGCATCGTTTCATAGTTATTTGGTGAGAGCCAGCTTTCTGCTCGAGTTCTGTGTGATGTTCTAAATTTCTGTGGCAGCATTACAGTGGCAGCCCGCTGGGATGCTGTCATGCATTAAAGGAAGGCATATGTGTGTACAGTATGCGAGTGTGTGTTGGTACAGTCGCTAGATCATCCAGTGTGAAAAGTTTGCAGGTTCATTAAATCACTGAGACAACCTCCTTAAGCTTGACAGTAAGCTGTGTTGTGCATGCGTGCACACATTGGAGTTTGTGCGCAGAAACGCCATGCATCTGCACGTGCGGTTGCATCCCTCATGCTACACTTTGTCACTGGTGTCGTACTGTAACCATGGGTGTGCTGTGTATCTGGAATTTGCTAAGGGAAATGACACCCCACTAGTGTGTGTCTCACATTCTGAACCCCAAATTTGTATGTTCATGTGTGTAAGGATGTGACAGATTAGTCATCTATGCCTGACCTGTTTTTATTTACACTGTATGTGACTCAGAACACTTCCAAAGCAGCGTAGATTTGACAGAGAGAGTCATCTCTGCTTGTTTGTGAGGAGATCCGTGTGTGTGTGTGTGTGTGCATGTGTGTGTGTGTGAGGAAACTATACCCCAAGGCAGACTGGTTTCACCATCTGTCCTTGCTGTGTCCTGTGATTTCCCTGTGTAATTCAGACAAATGTCAGAGTATGGGCAGGGGATGAGCTCTGACAAACTGCTCCAGACATTCTCAGTTCACACTCCCCTCCTCCAATACTCCTGATGAGCTCTCTGTCACCTTCTCTTACTCGGGACAGTGAGAACATTTGAAACGTCATGCTGGATTCACATGCCAAGAATTCATTTCTCCTGCACGGCAGAGAAAATGACATACGTCCTAGCACACAGAAAAACGTGTATATACTGAAACCAGCGCAAATGGCAGTCTTGCAGTCAGGCTAGGACCTCCAGTAGCTGAAGTACTGAAGCAAAGCCTGCCCGTTTAATAGAAAATGGGATGCTGTTGTTACAGCGTGCACTAACCTTCTTTGTTTCCTATCTTTGTGTGTGTTGGCAGTTTAAGGGCCAGGCCAACCTGCATGTGTTTGAGGACTGGTGTGGCTCCTCTATAGCACAGCTCAGAAAGAACCTGCACTTCCCTCTCTACCCTCATGTAAGTATAACAGAGCAGACTGAGTGACCCTCCGTCTGTTAGTACTCTGTTTTTTTTGTGGGCTAAATGTAATACCATTGAAGATAAATTAAAATGACTTTAGGGTTGCAAAGCCTCTTCCAACATAGTTCATGTTACATGTACAGGTGGCAAATTTACACTGTTTTTGTACAACAGTGCAGAGCTGCTTTAGTCCTACTGTTACAGGTGTGACGAGGAAAAATGCAACATCAGTCTTGTATTTCACTCTAACATAACCACGCTTGGCTGCTTAGCTTACATTCTTGAACAAGCAAGATGGAGGTTAGATTTTTTTTTGCCTTGTTATATGTTTATTTAAATGGTGTGTTTCACTTTTAAACTTACAAGAGAGGTGTTGGGTGAAAATAATGCTATCTGAGATAACAAGATCAGAAACCGTTGTTGGTGTACACTCTGATAGTGTAGCATCCAGGACAGTGGGAAAATATTACATAATGGATGTGCTGTTGTAAAGTGTTTTTTTTAATGCAAACTGTGATTTGAAATACTCTCTTGCACTACTTTTAGTAGTAAGAGATGGTTAGACACACATGCTTAACATTTGCACCTCACAGCACAGCAGTTTAATAAATTTCTTACACATTTGCCCTTGCATATTGCGAATACTTGCACTTGCATAATTACTCTTACTAGACCCCCATGCACACACTGCTTTGACAAGTGTAGAAATTGCTTCACAGGCCTACTGTGCTTGGTTACAGTTGCTATGCTATGATTGGACAATTGCTGGCTAAGCGAATGGTCAATTGGGGGATAGTGTTCACTCGCATAAAAATGTCTGTTGAGGCTTTTCCTTCTCTTTGTTAATACAACAATGGCTGCATCTGTGATCTGAATTTATGTCTTCTTTTTTTTCCACTGCAGACAAGAACCACAGTGAAGAAGCTGGCTGTGGCTCCAAAGTGGAAGAACTATGGCCTAAGAATATTTGGCTTCCTTCACCCTTACAGAGATGGTAACTATCTCATCTTATTAGTGAGTCCCATGAGGGCCTTGGAGCATATGTCCTTTATATGAGTAGACAATTTCCACAGCCCCCTTAATCCAGCCGCTTGAAAGCCCCTAATATAGTGGAGATTCACATTTTTATTAGACCTGAATAGCAAAGATCTCACAGCTAAATCTCATTGCCATGCCCTCGTAGCCCTAATCTCAAGCCCAGTTACTATGGGAACTAAAAAGCCTTAGCACCCAAGTGCCCTTACTCAAATTGCAAAATATGAAGTTATTAATTAGATTACAGTTCGCTTCATTTTCTTATGTAGCTTTTCGCTGGTGGTTTGGCTCTCTTCAACTCTTGGCTCAAAGGTCTTACCATCCACAGGATTCTGACAAGCACTGTAACAAGTGCCCTTCACCTCACACTGCCAGCCACAACCTTTTAGGTACTACTGCAGATTTATTGAGCTTTAAATAACCTGAGTTAACCACAGAAATGCTTGGACGTTTTCCAGATTATAGATGACTAAAGTTCCAGATTACCCAGCGTCTCATTACTCTCATCCAGGAAGCCATTTGTATATCCTTGAAAAAGCATTCTGATATATTTTACATGTGCATGCCCATTAAACTCAGATTTAACAAAGTAAAATGAGTCTCTTTGGAGAATTCCTCCACATGGTCAGAATATATACATGTACTATGTACAAGTATACTTACTATATTCTGTACTCTACTGTTTGCCGCACGTAACACTCCCTGATTTAGTCAGCTCAGTCTTTGAAAGGATGACAAACAACTGCAATTTAACACTGATATGAATTGTTTTTTACTTTTCACGACCTAAATAGAAATTGTCTCAGGCAACATCTTAAGGCGTGCATCAGCTATGGGCAATGTAGCTTTATGCAGCTCCCAATATTAAGTTTTGTCAGACAGAATTGAGAACTTGTTCACGATCCTCATGTTTTCACTTTTATGTTTAAATTAAATAACTGCACTGTCTGCTCATTCCCGTGATGTTTCTGGTTAAGATCTAAGCTCAGATGTTTATATCCATTTACATAGTCATTACATATGGATTGGACATTCTGTTGCATTACCAATTTTGATATTGCTGTGGCCAAATGTGTCATCTCTGAGCGCTGCCAGAGGATGTCTGGGCGTCAGATTTTCCATGCGTTTTTAAATCGAAGGATGATCTATTTTATGAGGTCATGCCCTATCTGATTATACTCTGATTATACTTATCTGGGATCATACTAACACACACTTTGATCGTGTTTTCCCTCTCCAGGTGATTTCCAGTTCTCTGTATCGTCTGATGATAACTCAGAGTTCTGGCTGAGTCCAGACGAAAGCCCTCTCAATGCCAGACTGCTGGTCTATGTAGGACAGGTAAGCACTGAGCTGCACTGCGTTCTTGTGTAATATCTAAAACCAGAGACTGAGTCACTAAACTAAAGACTAGGTATGCGCTCAATCAGTACAAATTCACTAAGTACACAGTTCCAAGACTATGAAAAAAGTCTCTGTTTTTAACTAATATTGCTTAGCAACAAGCTTTTTCTGCAGGAATATTCTCAATCACCTGGGGCCCAAATACTTTCAAACTCCTCAATGTCATGACTTGAACAGCAAAAAAACACTTTGTATAATATATGCCTCGGGGAAAGAACTTCCAGAGTACAATATGTGCAGGGAATCCAACCCCTTATCATTAGACTATATAGTGACTTTATTATCTGATATGAAATTCAGTGCTGAGGGTGACTCATAGTTCTCAATGGCATGTAATGGATTCACTTCCTTCCATAGACAATCATGCACTCTATGACAGATTGTAGCGTATTCTCTAGAAATGTTGTTATTAATGGGACTGCAAGGGTCAAAAGCTATTATACCAATTTTGCTGTGATCTGACGTCCATGCTGAGACTGAGAGGCCATTAGAAAGAGCGGGGTGTCCTGACCAGACGACAGCATAAGCCTTTTATTCCGCCAGTGCTCAACCTCGGAGCAACAGGAGGGACACTAAGCAATTTGACCTTGTTCGTCTTTAGTAATCACCCGCTCACCTCATGTCACCGTCCTAACACTCAGGGTATCACTCACCTCCAGCACGCAGCTCAGAATACAGGAGACTTAAATCCTCTTGTAGAACATCCTGTGAAAAATCGTTTCCTTTCTCCATCCATCCTTGAAGTACCCTCTGCCCTCAATCGAATAAAAAGTCAAGCTGTGCTGCTACGGCCCTCGCTAATAAAGTTTTCTCTGTGAAACCTTCTTAACATTTTAAGAAGGAAAGGACGCATGAGACTGCACACTGTTTGAACTGCACCATATGAGTGCTCTGGGCAAATGTGTGTTTAGAGCAAAGGTCCAGCTATGGAGCCATCTGTATTCCAACTGGATGTGAGATGCCACCAGGTTCCTTGGGAGCTGAGATTAATTAGGTTGCGGTGAATATTGATGTGACATTTAGCAGTAGAGAAATATCATCTAGGTAATGGCAGGGGAGCAGTGCTATGGCCAGGGATCATTCATTCTGTCACGGACTGACAGACAGGCCTTCTTCCAAGACACATTGTGTCTAACAGATAAAAATCTAATTGTCTGCTCCGGCCCTCGTTATGTGACCCATTTGTCAAAAAAGAAAGTCCTAACGAGAAAACAAAGCTTTTTTCTTGTTGCAAGTAATGATTTTTTCGAAAGAGCACCTGAAATATTGTTTACATTTATTCACAGCTTTTATAAGTTAGTGTTTCAGATGCAGTATTTCCTGAGGTCCTTCCATGTCACTGATTTTATGCCCAAAGCAGATAATGCCATGCTTTGCTAATCTTAAAAGAAGGCTTACTGCCAAGCCTGCTTTTAAGACCTTTAGCTCTAAAGAGGTCTAAAACTTTTCTCTCCACATATGCTGTTTAAATTGTCCTTGTAGCTGTTAAAAAATGAGATAATTACAGGTGATTATGTCTGTAATAAATGAACAAATTATTTAAGTGAACACATTATAGCCATCTGTCTGGAGTATTATAAAACATACTGGTACATTTACCATAGTGTCTCTTTACATAAATTCAAAATATACAATGTTATTGTATTTCCTCAATAAACACATCTATTTATAGATATAATGAAGCCTAATAAAAAAACAAAAGAAACAATGACTTAAGTGCAGAATGGATCAGGTTGGGAGAAGGATCTCATTTGATTGGGTGAGCTTTCTCTTTGTCTTCTTCTTTTATGGCCAGAGGTTCAGAACTGGAACTCCAGTGGTTTGGATAAACATCCTCCGCACGTCATGAGTGTTTTGTGCTCCTGACAGCCAAGTTCTCACAAAAAGTTAGAGAGAAGAAACTGAAGTAGCATAATGTTTGTGTGGTAACCTCGGCTGTAGAAACTTGCAGAGAAACATTAACGGCCTGACTGTAATCCCTGTACTCCACTCATGACCTGACTCACTGCTCTAAAAATACACACAGTATTTGTAAGGGATTGTTACTTTATGTCACAGCGGTGTCATCCTTGATAGCCACCCTGGCTATATATGGAATATGCTGCCATGAGACATTTAGCTGTGATAGGACGAGAGGCTGGGAGCTGAAGCGTTTCCGTGGAGACCCCGGTCAGCATTTCGTGTCTTGCGTTCGAATGATGCACCAGCTGTGACTGATATCTTCCAATTCCCAACAGGACATCTTAATGAAACGCTGACGTCATCCACGGAGGTCCGTTTCTGTCTCTTTCACACACCTACAGACAAAAACACACACACACATACGTTACCTATAGAGGCTGTTTAATCCTGGTTGTCAAGGAGTTACTTTGAACCACATGCTTCTGCACAAACTCAGAAAGGCGACATCAACCTTGAGTCGCTTCCTCTGTTCGCTGCCTTACACGTACCAGCTCGCTCTGGTCAGTGTGTTGGAGGAAAAGTGGCTTCTAATAAGAACATGGTCCTCAGTCGTGCTGGGACATTATCTGTGTGCATACGCATGTACTCTCTGCGAGTGAGGATCATCCATTGTCCCGCCTTGGCATTAATCATATTTTTTGCCCACAGCTAATCTGTAATGAGATTTTCCCTCAATCAGAATGTCCAGACAGCTCCCGCAGAGCTTCCCACAGAACCAGACTGAGGCTTGTCTGATATTCGGAGAGCCTTATGAGGCACGAAGCACGCGCATGTAAGTTTGGGCGTCACGCGTGTTCACGCACCGCTGTAGTGTGTGCAGGTGCAGATGTGGGATGTGGGCGTTGATGTGTGTCGTATGTGCTGTGATCTGGTTTCTAAAAGCAGAAACATAAAGAGACAAACACAAAGACAGAGACACACAAGAAACTGGGTCGGGGAAGTGTAATCAATATGAGACTGGACAGCAAAAGTAGCAGCTCATCCTCAGACGGACAAGACTTTGTCACTCGTAACAAGCACTATTTCACAACTAACCAAGCTGCTAAACCTTAAAGCGCTAAACTGTGTACAGCAGTTGATAAGGAAATAGTTATCCATATATTGAATTTTTTCTCTGAAAAGAGAAAAATCTAAAAAGAACACACCACCTTGTCACACTGACTTCTCTGGTCATCATAGTGGATGCATGGACAAGGTCAGTTTTCTATGGACTCTTTTCACAGGGGACATTTTGACATGACCCAAAAGGAAAAGAAGCTGTAAATAATTCAAGATTAATGATGGGCTGAGTTTCTGGGTCCTCTTACCTGTGATGTCTTAGCAGGACACTTGAATAGAGCAAAACCATTGTTGATGATATTAGCAAGGCACATCCTGCTACGACAAGTCAAAATGTCAGCTGTGACCAACGGATATTCTGGTGCTTTTTAAACACTTGCCAGGTTACAACATCTGTCCTAAAATTGGAAATGGCATTTTGGATTGAAAACAAGGACAAGAGTGTAAGGCGTTTCATTCTTTGTTTGAAATTTCCAACCTCCATGCACCCAGTAATCCATTTGGAGACACAGAAAAACAAACAGAGAAGAAAATGGATGCCCCCAAGATTAAAATTTTTAACCTGCTTTAGACAGGCAATCCATCACGGCGATGCATGTCTATGTCTGCTTTTATTTTTATTGCAGGTACATTAGTGCGTGCAGATCGTTCGATTCTAACTACTCTAACAGCTGTATAACCACTCGCTGATAATGTAACTTTGACAACAATAAAAACAGACATGAGGATAACTGAGATGGATTACCAGACCCAAGCCAGTTTGAAGTCTGATGAACCTTGATTTTATGCCGGACTAAAATGAATGAAAATTGGTGACTGCCTTAAAGTAAGGAGGAACGCCATTCAGAGCCCCACACCTCATTCAAGTGTACTCGTCTCATGAACGCGGTAAACAAGATCCCACTTGAAGGCCCTAACTCCTCTTGCTTAATGAGACAAGTGCACCCGGAGGTCACAATCAAAACATAAAGTGTTGACTCTGAGTGCACCTGTTTCGCTTTCTGCAATTAGACCAGTGACATGGCGCTCTGTTGTATACACTGAGGTCAGTGTGTTGTAGTCAGTATGTTTTTCCAGAGCCTCTAAGTCAGTTAATGATAACCTTTTTCCTTCATAATTTTAGTTTTTTTATCTCCCAATCTAAAATAACAATTAGGCCTTTTAAAGAAATTACATTGATTTTTGCTAGTATGTTTTATTTTTTTTACATTTCATACAATATGATTGCATGCGTATTTACTTCTGAAACATTTCTATATTTATTTATCCTCCTTTTCTGGCTCTTTTCTCTTTCCTGTTAGTCAGTCACTTCTTTCAACGTTTGGAGCTTTGCCTGGGCTGCGATCAGTATCTGATTGTCATAACAGAAAAAACCACGAGTGGAATTCAGTGATGACATTTTTCATTGTTTGCATCAGTACGCTTTAACAAGGAGCCAGGATGCACCTTTTAAAACGTGCAGACCAATGGCCATGGCATCGAGGCACTATTAATGTTCGAGTTACACCTGCGCTTTTCCTGTGACATGTCCTGACGTGCCAAAATATTTGTAGTTCATTGATTGTTGCTTGATTTCAGAGTGCAGAGTGATGCATGAACAGGAACGTTACATTGAATAGTTTCTGTCCCTAAATGAGTCAAAGCAGATTAAATCCCTTGTTACTCTTTGCTATGTCATACAAATGTTATATATCATGATATATAGGACGAGAGACGAGATACATAGATTCTAAATGATTGTCTTTCTGTTTAGCTTCCACTGTAAAAAAATGGTGCAATATTTTTTATTTTTCACCGCATTTTTTACATCAAACTGTGGAATTGCAGCCACTCTTCTGCTTTTTATTCAGTTGATTAAGTAAGCGGCTCTCCAGGTTACAATAGACCTCTCTCACTGAGGACATTTTTACGTGCTTTAGCATGAAAAACACAAGTGCACCTAAGGGCATTGGTGAGATATATGCATATACGTTACGTATATATATATATATATACGTTCAAGTGCATTATGGAACCACCATAGACAACATCAGAGTCGTGGCACTCACGTATCACAAGAATGCTACCCTTCAATGAAATCTTTCTCTGAAATGTGTCTCCCCCCTCCCATTTCATCCATCTTTTCTCGTGGCATGCCTGTGTGTTGTGTCCTCAAGCACATGCTTGACAATCACATGAATAGTGTTATTTAAGGACCCAACTTTGCTTACTGTCTTCAAGTGGTTAAAACTTTGCAGTTAGAGTTCAGTTAAGATAACAAAACTGAAGGTTTCTTTCTCTGAAGGTGAGAAAGATTAGACAGAGAACAGCACTCCAAAGTTATATCACAGGTCAGATGTTTCTCTATTACTTCTCTCGTCACATAGAGAGAAAAGAGTTTTTAGATGAAAAGGAGCTGATAGAGAGAGGAGTAATGTCTCCATAGCTTACACACCCATATTTCTTTTTATTTCTTGACCCCATTTTTTTGTATCACTTTTCAGTGTTTCAGGGCCAGTGGCCGTCTGAAATTAGTTTTCTGGAGGTATCTACAGTATGTGGGTGAGGTTCACAAAAAAAATATTGTGTGTTTGTGTCTGCGCAAGAGAGGAAAGAAGAGAGCGGTTACATTAGAGCAAGGTTGGTGCGTGTCTGGGTTATTTGTCTGCTTTAAGTTTTAAAGAAATTTGGTCCCCAAGTTCTCTCCTTTTTTCTTCCTCTGAGGAGACTTCTGAAGTAGACACAAAATAAGACAATGTGTAAGTGAGGGGGTGTATTTTAAGATGTGATATGAGGAGTGTGTGTGTGTGTGTGTTGGGGTGTGCGTGTGTATGTGTGTGTTTCCCCTCACGACTCCTTGGCTGCTTGCCTTCTGATTTACCTCCAGCCTACTCTGCTTATTGAGAGCAGCCTCTCCCCACCAGTGACTCACCGTTCAGTGCGAATCGTGCCTCTGTGTGTGTGTGTGTGTGTGTGTGTGTGCGTGTGTGTGTGTGTGTGTGTGTGTGTGTGTGTGTGTTTTTCTCATGTCTCTACTGCATGCCTGCCTGTGTCATGGGAAAGCTGAAGTACTGCACTTTATTTGTCCTTGAAACAGTGTCTCTGATCCCGCAGCTGATTAACCATTTGACAAAGGAAAAAAAAAAGAAAAGCAAAACCTTTAATTCTGCAGGGAGATTTGCTCCTTGACACTAATGTTTTTTTCTCCTTTGTCTGAAACTACATATTTTAAAACCTTCGATTTCCTTTTTCTTCCATTTTCTTTAAGCAGTATTCTCAAAAGAGTCTAGATCATCCAAACCCCCCTGTGGAAAGATTTTGTTTGAATTACTGACAGATTCAAGTGGAGGAAATGGATAAACAGAAAAGAAATGTTCATGAACTTATAAAACATCATAAACAGTACATGGCGCTGAGAGAAGATTCATTTGCATGACCTGTTACAAATGAGGAAGTCTGAGTATAGAGGTGAAGGTGTGTTAGAAATTTGGTTCAGGCGAGTGTAAATATTAGTCTTCTTGAATTTCACTGGTCTGAAGCATAATTTAATTAATGTCCATCTCAACATGACATTTAGCTTCACGCTCGCTTCTAAAATCATCATTGCTTTTTGCTTCCACTGTTTCATTTCTCCTCGTACGTTTTGTTTGCTCTGGCAACAAATGAAAGGACCGCGTTTTCTGCCTGTGCACAGATTGCACTTACTTTAGAATAAAAATATTTACCGCATTTAGACTCAGCGCTAGGTAACTTGAGTTGCTGAGATGGATATTTTACTTTTTTTTTTTTTTTTTTGCGCCGCTGCCTCTGCGGTGTGATCACCCTCTTTTCATCTGCTCAACAGCTCTTTCAGGAGAAAACAGTTCACTCACAGGGAAAATATAAACATGTAAGTACAGTAACTAGAGACATATTCAACAGTATTTTCTCGCAAGTTTCCAATATATATATTCAGTGCAAAAGTTTTATGTTGCAGCTTTTTTCTCCCCCTCCGCGCTTTGAAATATTCTCAAGTTGTGCTGAGGTGCCTGCTCGATTCAGCTGTGATTTGTCAAAGTTATTTAACTTTCACTGAAGGTTGGCTGCTTCTCTTAAGAAACCAACAGTACTTTGCAGTGACACAGATTTTTTATTTTAATGGTAATTCTTTTGAGGGAGACGAGCTTAAATGAGATTCTACTGCACTACTTTCTGCAGTCTTCCCCGTCAGAAGTCAGAATGAGCTGAACAAAACATAATGAAAAACTTACAGCAGTCTGGTAGCAAAATGAGGTACAGTTCTCATTTATTTATGCAGAAAAACTAAGCATTATAACACATGCTCAAGTCAGCTTGGGCAAATGCATAAGTACTGCCTTTGCAACAAACATAGCAAAAGAGAGACCTACTCAAAACAAAAGAAGGCAGCAGATTCTTTTCATCAATTATTGTTTTACTGAGCTAAGTCAAATTTTGCAATACTCACAAACCATACTTGAGAATAGCAGCTCCAAACGGAGTCCATTACTGTTTGTTTTTCAGCTAACATATAAAACCAACCAATACACCTGACATAGTGACATCTAGAAGATGGATTGCAATGGGTAGCTGGATCACAGTATCAACAAGTCCACTGCTCCCACGCCCATCTGTCTACAGGTGGTGGGTACTTCTGCATATGTGAAAAATATTCAGTATTGTTTGGAAGACTCCGAGTTTCCAAGTAGCTCGTGGCTATAATAGCCTATATCAAATATCCTTTATCAGATATATCCTATGTTATAGAAGTGCAAGGCTAATTGGGTGGAGAGCTCTGATGGCACGGTCTGATGGTCCACCGGTTCTCTGATGCACACGATTCTCCAGGGAGCATTTACCTTAAAGTTTAACAACCAGCATTGCCTATTTAAAACTTCACCCAAGACCATCAGAGCGGCAACACATCATTTACTTCCAACTTCAAATGACGAATATTGAAAAATCAACACAAAGTACTTTGCTGCAATAGACCGAATGCCGATATGCATTTAAATGTGTATTGGTTTGAAAGAAAAAGTTTTCATCTTAAAGTTAAACTGAGTGAATTAAGTTTAGCTGAGTGAGCTTAATCTATTAGCTTACTTACTTTTTCATTTAAATATTTCTCCCCCAGTGATTCAACTCCTACCATTCTCTCTTCCTCTGTGCCGCAGGAGGGGGATGTGAGGAAACTGTTGGTGTGGAAATGTACTACGGCAGCAGCATGCTGTGGGCTTCAGATTGAAGGCACAGTAGCACACATTGTGTCCTCCTCCTCTCTTGCCAACTGCTTCACAGAGACTCTCAGAGGCTTTCATACTGCCAGGGGCCGAGTAGGTTTTGGACAGACATTACTGCCTGTTTTCTGAGGTTTTTCTTCCCATAGCAGCTCTATTCTCATGCCAGTGAATGGGTTCAGAGGTCCCATTGCATAATTGCCATCTTGTGTGTGTGTCATTATCTTGAAGATGTGCGTTACTGTTCGTGCCGCTGTCCGCGAAAAACGTTGTGGTGCCCAGAGTGAGCCTCAGCAGCTACTTACGAGCTGAAAGGTTCTTGTGATCTTTCAGCGGCGCGCATCGCAGTGTTCTCCGACCAGTTTCAAACCTAGAAGTGCGGCCAGCACAAACAATTAAAAGCATGCCCACTGTGATCCTAGCCTTATTCTCTCATTATGGATCAGCAGCAGCAGGGGCCCTAATTAGTTGCGTTGGCTTGCTGAGGAAAATGAATGGGCACTGATTCGACCGCGGGCCTCAAACGCGAGCCCCAGTAGGTCCAATGAGCTGGCTTCTTAGAGTGGGTATTGGCAGGGGCTCGCACTTTCTGATTTTCTCTCTATTTATAGCGATTAGCTCTCATCTGTTTACTCACTTTGTCTATATCAGAAAGTGTCTTTGACTCCGCCTGTTGCTTCCGACAACATTATCTTGTTTTCACAGGGCCGTCACTCACAGCCGATCCCTTTACTGAATTAAAACTGCTGACAAGGTGCATCTTTTATAATCCTCCAAGTCAGTTCGTTCAATAAAATTCATGAAGTTGGTGTTTTGGGTTCCCAAAGTTGATCTCTAAGAAGGATTTTTCAGAAGAAAGCTCCCCAGTTTCAATCTATGCTCCAATATTTCTTATGCTACTTTTATTCCCCTGCTCTCACACCTGCCCCCCCCCCCTTCTCTCTCTCTCTCTCTCTCTCTCTCTCTCTCTCTCTCTCTCTCTCCGCACTCCCCACGAACCACCTTTCTCCCTCACTTTCTCTGATCTGTGTCTCCTGCCTTGTGTGTTGCAGCTCGGTACGGAGTGGACCGCTCCAGGCGAGTTCAGCAAGTTCAGGTCCCAGTCCTCCAAGTCTGTGCAGTAAGTACCTGTGACAACCACACACATTCCTTAACGGCTATTCACGCGGTTATTTCACTCTAAAGCCAGTGCATAGACCCAATAGAAAGCCCTGCTAACATCTGGCAGTGAGGTTGACAAATACACAGCGTATCCAGAGCCTCTCCGAGGACTGGTCTTGTGGCTCTTAATGATAAAGTGTCTCTCTACCCGTTAAATAGCAGTCTAAGTCCATTCATGTCGGTCTACGGCCTCTTTTATAACTTAATTGCTTCAGAAGGCTTTTACTGCTCAGTTATTCACTGGACACTTAAAGGCAAGCTGTGTCTCGTCTGTATGTGAGCGCACATGTGTATTTTCATGTGTGTATGATTTAACATATATAGATTGTTCTCATCAGGAGCTTCATAACAGTTGAAAGGCTGCTCTTGAGGATGATATATGATGATGACAGTGTATTAACCTATCAGCTCCTCTCAGGTTTAACGCATCTCTTTCCCTAATTGCCGGGAGCCGCTTGCATGAAAGCACCTTTTAATATGAGCACAGCCAGTTGGCTACTAAAGTCATTGTAAAGTAAGGTGATATGATCATGCAGCAAGAGAAGAAATCCTGAGAATGGCGCTCCTATTCCTTTGGGTTCCCTCATTTGCCTGATTGGATGAACCCGCAGAGTGCTGCCTTAAATTATTCACACACACACACACACACACACACACACACATATATACTGCCAGTGGTGGTTGTTCTAGAGTATTTTAGCACTTCTAAACGGCACAATTTGGCTGATGAACACACACAGTAAAGAAAAAGGATAAACTGTTTTGTTAGTGTTGAATGAGTGTTTACAGTTATGCCTCTTTTGAGAGCTGTCACTCTGAAACATTCTCATAATGGTTTCCTAAAAAAGAGTAAGAGAGTAAAACAGCTCTAAGCATCTTTTGAAGACTTGGAGATATCAATATGCTATTGATTGAGGATTAAAATATAATATCTATGTATCACACTGTGACAGCTGAACACAAAAATACATGCAGGCCGTTGACTTTCCACTACCATGTACAGTATGGTACCATAATGTTCCCATGTGTCAAACAAAACACTTTTTTGAGTCCTTAGTTCGAGTTGTGATCATGATACATTTTTGCTTGAAGTCGATATGATTGATACGATTGATTGGGCATTTAAAAATGATAGCATCAAGCTATACTTATTTAGTGCACAAAGTCAAGATTTAAACTTCATAATAACAGTGGGTTTCAAACCTCAGCTGATTAGAAAATTAGAAAAGAGTTTTAAGTACAACAGGCATTTTCTGTAACATGAAAAATCCTGATACACAGTCTTTTCATGACAGTCATGGATGCAGTTATGTGACGTCAGTATAGTTCAAAAGAACAAACTATGAAAAACAAATGACACGAATCAGTTCAGTGATTGTGTCTCATGGAAAACTTTACATTCTTTGTTTACAGCATTAGTTTGACATTTTCCATTAATTCAGTCTGAATCACTGCATTACACCGAGGTCTCATCATGTGTCAAGGTCTCATCATAGCTGTATCATCAGTTATAATTCGCATACATACACACACAGAGAGACAGACAATTTATGTAATGAATGAAAATTCATTAATGCCATGAGGGGTTGAATGCAGGCCAGGACCTGTTGGCGAGTGTTTGTTTGTCTGTGCGTGGGATTAACTGGGCCTGGTTAGCGCAGCAGGCACACCAGACTACGAGGGAGCGCAGGATGACAAAAGATCTAGAAGTTGAAGAATAAGAAGAATTAAAAAGAAAGAGGAGGTGGCAGCAGCTGAAAGTTTTTCTATTTTCTTTTCCTGTCTGAGAAGCATCTTGCCCTCTTCCACAATAACAAGACAACAACAGAGTAATCAAGCGTGGAGATAGAATATGGCAGGAGCATTATAAAGAAGAAATTCGGGATGTGACACGACGTTTTGTGACCTGTTACTCTATCTTGTGCACGGCTTGATGTATTTGCATTTATTTTGCGTCTGCACAGAAACTACAGGAGAGTTTTCCACAGTTCGGGCGTGCTTTTTCTAATATCATTTCCCACTAAAGCAGAGTTGTTGCAGAGAACATGCCCTCGCTGCGTGCTCTCTAACCCACTGAGATCAGATACAATAGGGATATCCATCACCTCACACACATGCACACACCAATTATCGCTCACTACCTTCTCTCAAAATATCTTAATATATTCTACCCCTGATATGTAAAGTGATTCATGTTCCCACTGTCAGGTCATGAAATATCGTGCGCCAGAGATGAAACGCTTGGAAGAATTGCAGGGTTTTATGGGAGGATGGGGCTAATGACTAAAGTTAAATCTGTTTTTATTTTAAAGCTAAACACTATCACATGCTTTAGGGGAAGTGTGTCAAAGATGCCGTGAAAGTCTAGCTTAAGATAATTAGGCAAAACCTAGTTTGATGTTTCAGTGTGTGGGTGCGCGTAAAAGACAACATACGCACATTTTTGCGTGCATGCGAATACATGCCTCCGTGCGTTGACGTGCACGTGTTTCTTAAATACCGTGACATTTGAAATTCCTCTCTGCGTCTGGTGACTTTATTGAAACACCCCACGGCGAAGGCTGTTTATTTGCCATCTTCCACATGTTCTCTTTGCTGCGCCTTGCGACACGCGTCCCTCACACACACCATTACACTCGAACTGTTGGCGGCAAAGCGGATATGCTCCCCAGCGTGGCAAATTCATAAAAAAGGTATAATTCAAATTAGATGGGATAGAATTGAAATGAGCAAATTAGCAGTGCAGAACAGAACCAAGATATCATTTTCTAAAAAAAAAAAAAAATGCATGAGTATTTGAACAGCAAAAATATTAAGTCATTAGACAGATTTTATCACCTTGTAATTTGAAACATTTGTAAGCTAGATAAAATAAAGAAATAATTGACCAAAATGAATTAGGTGTCTCTCGAATATTACGGTCAATTTTGTAGATGGGAGGCCACTGTGTAAATTATTAGTCATTAGGTGAGGCTACAGCTAGCCCTCGGCAGCGTGATCCTCGTGTGCCATTTGTTATTGGAGAATAAGTTCAGGGCCATTTGAGCCTATTTACAAACTCCATTCTACCACAAAGCTCCAATTTAAAACAGCTTTCACAGTTTATGTGCTACTGTTCCTAGTTATTATCATATTGGGCCGAGAACAGGATGAAATGGGACAGAGCTAAAGTAAAATGGAGCATAAAAGAATAGAGTTGAAATGGTGCAGAGCAGAACACAAGCCAAACAGAGAGCAGCCTTCAGAAATGTAATTGAACAGAGGAGAGCGGAATGAAACACGGCAGACAGTCCCACTTTAGCAAGGTTGCTTTTTTTCGTGTTTTTCGCACTCCGGACTACGGTTATTTATACGTCTCAGTTCATCGGCGCTGTACAGCCGACTGTAGTAGAGCTGAGTGAACAAAGACTAATGGCCGCTGCAGGGCTGAATCATATTGTCAGGGAATGAAACATATTGTTGTTGAGGGGTTCACTCTAAACACTTCGCTTGGCCAGCTGAAGGTCTCCACGCGAGGCAATCGGAGGCTACTGAAAACGGCAAACATACATGCACACACCCACGCACATCCACACGCACATGCAACATACATCTCATCTAAACTATGCCACAATTTTCACAATTTTCTCTGTCTCTCGCTCACTGTTTATGGCCCTCTCTCTCACTCGCACTCTGTCTATTGCCATAATGGCAATTTCATTTTGGGAGGGAGTTTGAAGCTGCAGATGGAAGGAATTTATGTAGTGTGCATATGCTGTAGCGCAAACAGCAGGTCCAGAGACACATGCTGATCAAAGACTGACTGAAATGATGCTTTTAGTCAAACGGCCGTCCATCGCCACCAGCGGGGTGTGGCCTTCCCGTTGCCGAGTTGTGTGAATGTCCGTCCGAGGTGATAATTTAAATAGATAGGATGGACAGCAAAGTTGGATCAGTACACCTGTTTGGGAGACCTGGTAGCCATCCACACCACCTGGCTGTGACCACCTGGAGCTAATGACTCACAGTATTTAGTGTGTGTGTGTGTGTGTGTGTGTGTGTGTGTGTGTAAGGACAAAATAGTCCTCTGATTCTGAAGTTAGCTGAATAAAACTTTAAAATGGAGAGTATTTGACCATGTTGCTGACTCAATGATCTCTATCAGCGTTCTTTCTGTCTGCTCTTGCAAAACACTTTCTTCTATCACGTATTTGGACTCTGGGAAATTGTGAAGCTTATTATTCACTATACTCTGGTATTTTATTCTAAATGATTAATCCATTTGGAGAAAAACAATTATGGTAACACTAAATAGTAATGAAAATAATCATTAGTTGCAGCCTTACATAAGAGGGTACAACCTACTGGATGAAGTTCTGTGCAGTCAAAGTGAATGCTTCAAAACACTCAAGCTGGAAAAAGTATCAGAAATATGCTTCTTTTTGACAGCACCAGCAACTGCATTCATGACTTTTAAAATACGACCAGTGTCAATTTGAAAGAGTCGCTTTTTGTCTGTCTAACTCTTTGTCTCCACCTCTGCTCGCACCTGTGAAGTGATAGTTTGGCAGTGCCTGCTAGGCGCTGTCACAACAGCTTGATGAGTGACAGTGAAGTAGTCAGATGAGGAACCCAGATAACCCTGTCAACTCTGTCTCCGCTCTCTGACACAGCTACTGGAGCCTGGGGCTGTATAGACAACACCGGGGAGATTGACATTTGCTAAAATTCTATAAACTGAACTACACTGAGTTGCATACTGAGCTCGAGTGACATCCTGCTCGATGTCTCCGAACCCTTTGAGCAGCTCAGCCTGGCGTGCGATTGGCAGTAAGTTGAAAATTAAAAGGAATTTTGTGTGAAAGATATTGGAAACTAATGAGTGCTGGCTGAATCTGAGGCAGAAAGTCAGTTAAACAATGTTTCTGAAGTGAAGCGGTGCGTTTACTGGTAGATACCTCTGTAGTTTTCCAAACATGAGAGAGCGGCCTGTCAACATTTTCACCTCCGGGTGTAATGATTGAGATTAAAAATGGCTGCCGCTGACCTTTGACAGCGGCGTGGTGAGTGGGAGAGGCGGAAGAAGATTCCAAGGTTATCTGGGATGCTACAACTGGCATTTTGAAGGAGCTGCAAATGACATTTATGCCCAATCCTCCGCAGACACGTGGGCGTTGATGTCTCTTCTACATGAGCATGTTTGTCTTCTTACTTTTAGGCCTTTCCCCTCATCTAATAATTTTATCCTCTTCTTTCCCCTTCGCCTTCCGTTCTCTTTCATGTGTGCTTTTTACACACTGCAAAGGGTCTAATTTGTTTCCTACACACATGATTTAACAGGAACCCTCCAAAGGCCGATAATGGGAAGGAGAGGGTTAACTGTGCCTTTCCCAGCAACAACGAGGAAAACCTAGTGGAGAATGACCAGTTATTTCACTATAGGATCTCTCGGTATCTATAATTGAATCATTTAAGCACTGCTGGCTATTAGTTGGCACACACACTCAAGCATAAAAAGAGAGGAAAGGATAGTACTTGTGCTCATGGCATCATAGGAATACTATATTAGGGTACGTGCGGCTGAATGCCTGTGTTTCTGTCTTTGCGTGCGCACACACGTTATTGTGCCTGAGTGTGAATAACCTAACCCCTCTCTGCTCAAGGTAATTGGCTCGTACACAGGAGCAGTTGAATTAGAATGACGCTGTTTGCCAGCAAGCTGCAATGACTTCTCTGTCCCACTTTCTTCCCTTGGGCCCTCACTCCACCATCTGTTTCTATGAGTGATGGGAGCCTGCTGAGACACAAATCCATGTTTGAGAGAGAGAGAGAGTGTGTGTGTGTCACTGTGTTTGCGTGTGTGGCTTATGCTTAATCAGAATGTCTTTTGGGTGTTGATGCACATCTCCTGAGCTGCGAAGGACCGTGGTGGCGGACATCTGATTGGCAGTAATGCGTGAGTGCGACCAAACAGTTAACACAGGGCTGCTTCTGGCCAAACGTGATTAGAGACAGTAATGATGACGGAGGGTCAGCTCAGTCTGAGGAAACACAGAAATTACATTCTGAGCAGCCGGGGTAACGGATATGCACAGCTTGCTGGAAAGTGACTTTGCGAATATCCAGGACATGTCGAGATGTCACGAGATCAGTGGTCCGGTACGACGTGGATGCGCAAACATGCACGTGCACCAGTTAAAAGATATTTCCTCGTTTTCAGCAAATCTCACGCTCTCTAATCACAGGGCTCGTCGAATGGTCCAACAGAAACTAAACCCCTGCACCATTACAGGGTCAGAGCTTGTCGGGGAGCTATCTATTTCCATCACTTTTAGAGTACGCGACTGAGTGCAACAACATGAATGCCTTTCAGGAAAGACTGTTGGAAAGTGTGTGCCATTATCCCCATATTTTAAAGGATTAGCGTGCCCTTTTTACCCCGCTTCCAGACAGCTTTAAACACTCATGTCTTTCAACATTGTAATGGATCATGTCATCCATGTTCAAGTGTCTTGTCGATGTGTAGTAATACTTTTTGGACAACATGGCCCCTCAAAGGATTGACTGTATCAGGCTTGCACAGGATACACAATACTGGTTTTGGTTTATTAATGAGATTTACTGACAACTGAAAAATGTTTCTAGCTTTGTTCCGTAATGCTTCCCACTTGCGAATGTATAATTGTGTACTTTACATTTCTCCTGTCAATAAATCCTCCACGGCTTGTATGTGACCTTGACGTAATGTAATTATTGTAGTTTTACTTCGCCCTGTTGAAAAGAGCATATGGATCTCTGCATCTCAGTGTAGCGCAAACACACAGAGACACTGTAATTTTTTTTTTTTCTTTTGTTTTCCCTCACATTGTCCACGCGTTCAGGCCGGTAAGAGAGGAGAAGGAGTGTTAGCAGAAAATCAAACTGAGAAAGGGGTGAAGTGGAGGCGTAGAGAACAAATAGCATTGTTAGTAGTAATGCTATAACGCCACGTTAGATAATTACATATGGGGGAATTGGATGTGGTAGATGGAGGGAGAGGAGATGTGCGAGAGAGCATGGGAGGGGAGAACGGACGAGATACAGGGAGAAGAGAGGGAGGACGAGACGGGGGAAAGAGCAGGGGATGAAGGAGAGCGGAGGGGGGGACGAAGCGAAGGGAGGGGATGGAAGAAAGAGGATTTATTGAGGCTGCAGGGAAGAGCAGCGTGATAGCTCTCTGATGGATTAGAGGAATGCATGAGAAATGGAGTGGAGAGGGGTGAGAGCGCGGGGGGAGAAAAGTGAAGTTTGTGCGTCTCCTTGGGGCAGCTCTAAACACTGGTATCATTAATGTAGTTGAGAGGAGAGCACTTGCCGAGCACAGTCTTTTATTTAAAGGCCACCTGTGGGTATTAAGAGAGGGAGAGATCAGCAAAGAGAGAGAGGGAGAGGGAGGGAGAGGGACAGGGTGACAGTCAGATAGCATTAATGAGAAATTGAGTTGGAAAAAGAGCGGAGATACTGGAAAAGCAGAATGAGGAAATTGCTGTAGCCGGCGGGCAGGTAGGTGAGATGAAGGGAGAATGAGAGGAAGAGTATTTACCAAGGGCAGAAAGTATACTGTCTCCATTTCCCTTCAGCTCCACTCGCTGCAAACCAGGTTAATAATACTAACTGTATGTGTGTGTGTATGTGAATGCGTGTCAATCTGTCTGTCGGCCTTTGGGTATTGGGCGCGCAGGCTTTGTATATTTCTTTAGACAAACCCGCAGTCAAACAGTTTTCTTTGAGATGCTTGTGAAAGGAGTTTGTCTCTCAGCAGGAGAAAAAAGAACCCTCTCTATATGTCCATGCCAAATAAATATTTCATACTCCAAATCCAGCAGACTCTGGGCAGCGATAATACTCTCTGAATATTGTTTAGCTCCCGCCTTGTGTTATCCAGCCCAGTCAAGCTCCTTTGTCTGTCTCTATCCGTTCAGCCCAATGAAGGGAAACTGGAAACAAAGGCTCCAATTAGTCAGGCAATTAGACTCCTGTTTTGTGTCCTCTACTCATCCTCTGAGTCACTCGCTAATAGCTATTCTTTCCTCTTCCATCTCTCATTTGCCCTTCACTTGCTCTCTTATGTTTTTTTTTTCCCCGGCGTGGCGTTCTGTATGGAATCACGTCGCAGTGATATTCACTGTAATGTATTTTTCCTTTCAAGATACAGAAAGGCATTTATAATTCCTTCTCTGTTTCTGCTGTTCATTTGCTATTTATCGCTCCTCCTTCATCTTTCTTTCCGCCTGTCTCTCCGTCTCTTCATCTCTTTCAACCGGAGCCTGCTTCGTCATCCATCACGGGAAGGCTGGTGTGACCAATGCACGCACGTGCACACACACACACACGCACACACACTCACAGACTCATGCAAGTGTAAAACACCTCTATGCCTCCTACTTTGTTCTCCCTTGTTTGTCTCCATTTTGTTTCCCCAGTCTTTCAGTTTAATACAATACATTTGGACAAAGACGAGATCTTGAAAAAAAAAAGTATTTCAAATTTGTTTTTTGATAACAGCATTTCCTTCACATCCTTCCTATTTGTCTCTGACGATATCTTTATTTGGAACCGTCATGATTCATTTCCTTTTCATTTTTCCCCAAGAATATCTGTAGACTTTGCACCAAATTGAAAACAAAAACAAGACTGAGACACAAAGAAATCACAAACCTTTACAAAAAAAAAAAGAAAAAGGAAACAAGTGTCAGCAGATGACTGCAGACAGTCAATCCCACAGGACTCAATGACTGTCTCACCTCCACTGGGGAAGTAAATTACTTGAACCAAAAATGGAATTGCTACTGAATTGGCTTGCAGAATCACTTCAGATCACAGAAATAAAGGAAATAGCTAAACAAAAGATGGATAAGTATGAGAAAAGGACTTGATGTTCTGCTCTCTTGATCCATTAATGCATCCCTGTTTCTCAGTGTGATGTGATCCTTTTGTTTTTCTCCATCTTGTTCCTCTATTGCTGATAGGCCTGCTGTGTGTGTGTGTGTGTGTGTGTGTGCGTGCTTGCATGGCTGCTTTGTCTTATCAGGCATCTTATAACAGGTAAACAGATTTGTATTGGCTGAGCTGCCAGTCTGTCACTGCTGAAGTCCGTGCACTTCGAGTGTGTTTGTGTGTGTGTGAGTGTGCATTTTTGAATTTCTGAGAGTAGCAAGAGGAGAGGGATTCTTAAATGTCGAAGGACGGCAGCATGTTTGTGATGCGGCATTGTGAGAGTTCTCTGTATGTATCTGCATGATTGTTTATTTTAAGCATGTAGTCCTCCGCACTCACTGGTTGTGTATTTGCCTCACTGTGGCGGCAGACTGCATCCTCTCAGCTCTGCCATTAGATTATCCCCCAGATGGAGTCAGATTATGGGCTGAAATAGACAATCTAATGAAGGGTCAGGAAATGTACTAATATCCCTAAAACCCATCTACAGTCGTCTGCTCGGGGGCAGGAACTCAATAAACTGAGGCCACCCAAAAATATAATTTTAAGTTAAGAGTGTTTAAAGAAAGATGTTACGTGTCAACCTAAAATTGAATTTGTTAGAAGTGGAACAGTGAGATTCAATTCTCTAATAAATACCTATTTTTGTAAACCAGTTGTGTTTCATCTGACATTAATATTTCCATGTGAGACGTACTGTATATTTCACTATAGACACAATTTCAACCCCAGCTCTCCGGTTGAGATGATTCTGATTACTCAATTTTCCCACATATTCATTAATTTCATCTCCTCTAATCTAATCTAATGACTCTTTTGTCTGTGTTTTGTCTGAGGTGAATGCTGAATAAGATATTATTTTCTGTCCTTATTCAAATGTGGCTCGGCTCAAAAGTCTGGGATGGCGTTCTGCTTGAATCATACAGGAAAGGGCAAGCGGGGTGCCAGGAGCTGAAAGTGGCACTTAAGTTCGCTGAGTGCCGTTTCAGCAGCTGCACAGAGAGATGTTCCCTATTCATGAGAGAGTGACCTTAGCACACTGTCACCACTCTCCTGCACCTGCAATGATTTATTGGTTACAGAACGCTGGGCAGCCGGATGGCGCGGCGCCGTTTGTGCATGGGGCAACACGTGATTGTACCCTTTGAGCCTTTGTCCTTTCCCTTTTAACACGGTCAACCACGCCGGGAACAAACACACACACACTGTAAAATTATAAAACACCAGGCATTTGTGTCTGGTAGCGCTGAAACAATTAGTCTGTTAAGCAATTAGTTGATTGACAAAAAAAATGAATCATCTGCAATTTTAATAACCATTCACATCATTTATCAAGCCAAAGTGCTAAAAAAAATAAAAAACCTCTGCTGGCTCTTGCTTCTCAAATTTGACAATACTTTGGGTGGTCAAGTTGAGTCAGTTTTATTTATATTGCCCAATTTCACAAAACACATTTTGCCTCAGGGAGCTTTACAATCTGCACGGCGTACGACTGTTGTGCTGTTGGCTGGACAAATCAATGAACTTTTAATATGTCACCTTGGGCTCCGGAAACTTGTTTAGCAGGAAAATGTCATTTTTCTGTCAGACTCAAAGATTAAATGATTTTAAACTCACAAATGTACACTTACTTAAAAGGGATAACATAAAGCAACAAATGTTCCTCAGCTCACGTCATCTCGTGTTTCTGTGGTGCTGTTTTCAATTCAAAACGCAGACTTTATCGAAGAATATGAGCTTGTTTTTGTTTCTGGAGGAAAACAGGAGAGAGAAAGGAGACCATAGACAGAGACAGAAAAGAGGCACAGGGAGCAGAAACAAAGAGAGAAAATGAGCAGAAAAAAAGAGCAAGCCATCACATATCCTAGTGAATCAGATCGCATGAATATGGAGGAGCCAAATGACTCCAAAGTTCAGAGTAGCAAATGTTTCACAAATTACCAGGCTGCGGCAAGCAGAATTAGCATGATCTTATTTTAAGGAATAAGGTTTCCTAAATACAGTATAATTTTATCATTATAAGAATCACTTGCATCTACGCGTTGAAGGCACATGCTTTAACAGACGCTGCATTTACACGCTGTAGATGTGTACTCTTGTTTTCGTTCACATACAAAGACCCGATTTTTTTCACTGTCCATCAGTGTGTGTGTGTGTGCTTGCGTGCATCCAACTGTGACTTTATGCGTGTGTTTCGTGAGCTAATGATGTGTGGAGCAGTGCTCGGGCGTTTCTCATTCAGCAACAGATGCTGGCCTATTATCCGAGATGTGTTTTTGATAAGAATAAAGCATTGTCACTCGCCGCGTGTGTGTTGCATCAGTGCAGGGAATAACATACAGACCTTTGCTCAGTCTAACCCGGAGTTCCACAGAAATCCTGGAGCCCGTATAAGTGTAAAATGTTGATTTATGTGCAGCATCGATTTTCGACCTCAGTCTCTGAAGGAGTGTTTTATTCAGGACCCAAGGCTGATAATATCCTGGCTGGCTGCCGTCTCCTATGCCATCTTGCCTGTAGCACTGAGTTATATTCCAGCCTGATTAACCTGTTTATGCTCGGGTGCAGCTGACATAAGTTTTTATGACTATTCAGTGCTTTTAAAGTCAAACTGTTTACCTTACCCTGCTGCAGTCTCATTAAATCATTTTCCAGCTTTAGTTTTTTGTCAGTATGTATTTTTATAAGGAGCTGTAGTGGCTTCTTCTTCTCCTTCTTTTTTTTGTCTTTAATCAGCATAAAATATCTAACAATAGCTCTCCTTCTCTCTCCTCCCCCTAGCCTAATCTCGTCCAGACAATACTACTTTGAGATCCTTCACAAGCAGGATGACAAGGGCTCGGATCACGTGGAGGTTGGGGTAAGTGGACTCATCCTGTCATAAGAGCTCCCGTCCTCCATTCAGCCTCCCAGTCATTTCATTTATCTTCATCTTGCTGACTCTTGGCATATGAAAATGCTTTCAGCTGTCTCGAGAAAGCTCCCACCTTTTGGCAGGACAATTTGCATTTAGTTTTCACTTGGAACCTGTGCTAACAGTGTGTCGGCTAAACAGGTGAGAAATGAGAGGAAGCGTTTGAATTGCAAAGATCTCATCTCCCTCCTCGTCTGTGCATTACTTTGCATTTCCCTCATCTGATCACAACTGTATCCAATGAATGGTCCCCCTCCTTGTCATCGCGCCGGTTTACGCCATTAATTCATTTACAATTATCTCAGCTATTCTTCTTCAATCTTCTCTCCATTCCTCCATCTGTCGTCACTCTCCCCCTCCTGTTTGCTCTCCCACACTCGCTCTTCTTCCTCCTCTTCTTCTTTTTCTTCTCCGGCTCACTTTGTTTTCTCCCCCCTTCGCTCCGACCCTC
Organism: Scortum barcoo; assembly: GCA_023238725.1. Classification (NCBI taxonomy): domain Eukaryota; kingdom Metazoa; phylum Chordata; class Actinopteri; order Centrarchiformes; family Terapontidae; genus Scortum; species Scortum barcoo. The sequence goes on along the minus strand of CM041536.1, from coordinate 19,436,499 downwards.
CTCTGCACCATTTCTCTCTCAGTAGTGGTGTTGTGCACCTCAGGCAAAGCTCAGAGATGAGTGGGGCTTAATTTCGAGATGAAGTTTCAAACGAGAGCCCACACGCCTTGTATGAGCCCGTTCTTTGAGTGGGAGGCCAGATGATAAAAAGAGATCACTGGTGTGTGTATGGAATGAATCTCTTAACAAGCCCCGGGTTATCGTCATCATGGTGACCATCATCATCAGTAGAGCGGCAGCAGAAGTACTGCTGGAGTTGCTCTCATCCCTCACAAAACTTCTGTGTCATTTTTTTGTACCCTCAAGGTTAATGATTTTTTTACTTCTCTCGCTGTCTTTTCCCCCTGCAAACTTTGCCTGAGTGCCTCGGGCGGCTTCTCTCTACCTATATTTCTGTCTTCCTATTAGTTCTTGCTCGCTTCTTCCTGGGTCTTTACATGCTTAACTGTCCTGTCATATTTTCTTTTTTCTTCCCCCCTCCGTGTTTCCACAAAGCCATTCCTCACTTCACCACTCCTTAACCTTAGCCCGCAGCTCCCTGCCCTGCTGTATTCTTTTCAGTCTCTCTGGTGTCTGAGAGCCTTCAGTCTGCTCAGCGTCGTACGGCTCAGATTGGCTGCTTCTGGATGCCGGCTTTAGGAGAGGAGTTGACATGAGGAGCACCACGCTGAACTCTGATAGCTCTGCGTTGCCAGGAGGATCACACATCTATCCGATGAGATGTAGGCAGAATACCGTGTGAGACTAAGGCATGCATCTACTTTCAAATCATGCCATTCTGACACTCTCTGGCCCTCAGTCTAGTTTGATGATGGTAAATTGGCATAGTCATCTGGTGTGTCTTTTCACACAGGCTTTATGAAGTGTTCTGTTAGTGGCAGGTCTCCCAAGTACTATGCTGTTGCTCTGGGATGTTGTGGGTATGTTATGAATATTGTGCTGATGATGTGCAAGCGTGACTAATAAATTACGCCCTGTGACAGCCACATCCCTGTGGCAAACAAATACTTTCGCCTTCATGTGGAGAGCCTCTGGATAGGACAAACAGAGTGAGCTGGAAAGATATAATGCAAGGAAGTAAGAGAGGGCACACTGTTATCACGTTGTTGCTGGACTGGTGACTCCTACTGCTTAATGAGGTGCCAATGTGGAGGGAGGGGTCCTGGGACTGGGTGATATCAAGCTCTGCGGGTGTTAGGCCATGATCAGACCAAAAACACACCTTCCTTATTAATTTCAATGAGATGCACATGTGGGTAGATGTAGGTGTTTGGTGCTGTGCAGATTCTTGCACAGCAGGTTTATCAGAGCCCTCCCACTAAAAATGGCTGCCCTCTATGGCTAAAAATGGGCTTGATAATAGTGGAGAAAGCGAGACAAGGCACTCTCGGGCCGCAAAGCCAAAACAATAAGTGGACAGACAGTAAAGTGCTCCCCACTGAGGAGAACTGCAGAGCTGGCAATAATTCTCAATGCGTTTGTCAATACGAGTGACCCCTATCATATTGCCCGGAGTCATCTTTTCCGCAGTCAATATAAGAATAATAATTAGAGCAGCTTTAAAAAAAAAAGGTACATAATTGAAACCTGAATTCCTGAATCATATTTAATCTTGTACATGAACCTGTTTTAACAGGTTGTGAACCTGTTTTAACATACGACTATGACTTGACTTAACAAATGACTTGAAAATGAGGTCATATTCGTACAGGGTGTGCATTGGAGGCCTTTATATGAAGTGTTTCTGTTCTCTCTACCTGTGGTACTTCTCATTCAAATCATCAACACCAAATGCTGCAGACCTTCCGAGTCATCCACAAAAGTGTGATTATGTCTAGCAGTGAATCAAGGTTGTGTGGAAATCTCTCTCTCTCTCTCTCTCTCTCTCTCTCTCTCTCTCTCTCTCTACTCTCTCTCTCTCTCTCTCTGTGTGTCTCCCTCCTCCCTCCCCTCAGCCAACCGCTCATGAGGCCATCAAAGTGGGTTTGTACTAGTAGAAACAATTTAATGAAGCGCATAAACGTCACGCAGCAAATCAAGATTGTGTGTGTGTATGTGTGTGTGTACGCCGCGCTCTCTTAGCTCAGGCCCCTGTGTGTGATTTAACAGCGGAATACATTTCACACCTTGACAAAAATAGCAGATTTACCGTGACCGGCCCACAACAGCATAAGCCCAGGGCTCACATAAATCCGCAGAAACCCAGGCACTCATTTGTTAAAGAGCAGATAGCATGGATTCACAGCTCTTTCTTCTGTGTTCTGTGCCAAGCTGTGATTGCATGGTCAAAGGTGGGCTGCTCCGCTGGGAGTGTATTTGTTTAGCAGTGGCTTGTTATAAAGAGGCGAGAGGCGAGATATTAGATAGTACACAAGCGCGGTGTGAAAGTTACCTCTTGGCAAGGAAACAAGAAAGAGAACCCTTGTTCTCTCTGTAGTGGCCCTTTTCTTCTGTATCATGTGGAGGAATTGGGGAGAATGGCTGCAGGAAGGTGGAACATAATCAACATTAGCGGCAGGAAGAGACAGGTTGGGAATCCACTGTGTCTCTCCCGAGGGGATGGAAACAACTATTTGTATGTATGAACAACAGGCCAGTGAATGGGGAGATTGTTGAGTTGTTCGGAAAGAGTAGGCAAGTCGCTGAAGCAGAACCCTGACTGAACCTTTCCATTACTTTGCTCTACCTCAGTGTTTTTCTTCAATTAACTTCAAATAAACTCTCTCTAGAGTGATGACTTTTTTTTTTTAATGGATTACACCAGATGAAAGACGACTTCTCAAGCAGCAGTTTCATTAAGTTTCTTAAATGTCATCTGGATCTTTGTCAGTGAAACACAGGACCTTTCCACTGGCCTAATGGAAAGCGTCTCGCAAGCCATGTTGACGGGGTGAGGGGAAAGTGCTGGCCATTAAACGGTGTGATTGAGAGGAAGAGGGAGTGAGAGAAAGAGGAGAAGAAAGTCACGCCTTAATTAGTAATGGCAACTTTATGGAGAGCCAGGGGTGCGGGATTTAAATGTAGGATTTTAATGGCCCTGTTTTATCACTCCTGCCAGGCCGAGCCTCAAACTGCCCACCAATTTAAACACACGCCCCACGCACGCAAGCACACTCGTGCTCTCACACGGACCCATGTGCCCGCGCAGACTCACGAATGTATTCAGCAAAGGCACAACCGTACACACAAATGTACACACACACACACACACACACACACTCACTCAGAAACAGGCCTCTCAACATCTGCCTCACGCCTTTCTTCCTTTATATAAATCAGTATTGGGCCGCGCGACCTGGAGCCAGCTATTAAAGTATATTGCGTGTGTCGTTTCACTTTGGAAATAATTCAGTTTTCTCTCAGTTTCTTTACCACTTCAGCACCTTTTAGGGTTGAGTGTAGTTCAGCAGTGCTCAGGCATATGGAGTCACATTTTTCGCCTCAGTTCACTTTTCGTTTTTCACTGTGTGCCCCTTTACCTTTCAAGTACTTTTTTTTTTTCGCCTTTTACCTTATTTTTATGGTCCTTTTTGTCTCATTTACTTTGCTCTTTATCAGAACCATGCACACATAAATGTTCATTTTACTGCATATTTTAAAGTTCCAGATAAAGATAAACTTGATTTTGTGTTTGGTCTTTTTTACCAAATTTTTGTTTATAGGGTCCATATCGTACACAGTCCTCTCATTCTTCCGCATTACTCGGGCCACCTTTACCTTGGCAGCCATGTCAGTCGTTTGAGTGTGTGTGTGTGTGTGTGAGACATTTCAATTTGCCTTTGTCTTTTGGCACCTACATCCCAAGAGGTCATGCATATGGGTGTATGGGAAAGCTAGGAAACACCAGCATTAACCTCACTGACAATTGCTCTTTAATGGCATGGGATGGCATGCTTTTGCTGCCATGTTCTTTGTCCTCTTATCCTCTAGAGGGCAACATCAGTGCAAGTCAATACAACTACAACTGCAGGGTGATCATCCAGGCTGTCCCTCTTTATGAGGATGATGAAAAGTGAAAGACACAGACATAAATTCTTAACAGGAATTGCTCCTCGTAAATCGAGCTCAAATATTATTCTCATTCATGTTACTCTCATTTGTAAAACCACTGGGCACACCCTCTTTTTTGTGCTTTTTGAGCCTGCAGGGATTTAAAGCTGTTAGCAGTGCTGATGTTTGTGTCTCTTTTTCTGTCTCTCATGCCACCGCTCTCTCTTGTCGCCATGCAGATTTGACCAGACACTTCCCAAAGAGTGCCATCCCACACATGACGTGCTACTTTAACACTAAAAAGGAAGCCATGTAGTGTCCCGTCACCCGTGCTCACGCTGACATTATCTTTTATCCCGTCCCACCAATCGTCTCTCTGTGCCACTGAATCTTACAGACGCACTGCTTGTTATCTATGGGGAAAGTATAATATTTGGGAATTGCGACTTAAGTATTTAATTAAATTTTAATAGCCTTGAGTATGTAGCAGTTTCTCAGCATGTCGTGTTTCTGGTGAGAAATGACCGACTTTTCGAGCCACTCGAGTTTAAATGGTAGAACATGCATTCACACTGGTGTAAGCATATTCAGGTCACGCTGGATGTGTCGGATTACATTCTGCTCATGTCTTTTATCATCACATGTTTTTCGGTCGTTGCCTGCGGTTGTGCTGTTATATTAAAGTATTTTTCACGTGTTCAGGCTCATGTCAGGCTCATTTAGTCCATAACTGTCTTTTTTTTCCTCTGTATTTTTCTCTGTATTTTATACATTTTATACATCTGTTTTTGTATTCAGGACAGGCTAGTTATTGCTCTGTTATCTCCTTTCTGGTAAGCATTATGTTGACCATTAAAGTGCCTGCGTGTCCTTGTCACAGGTTTTATTCACGTGGCCGCAGAGCAAACACACAGGATTTTAAGAGGTGTGCTCGGACGTTCTGTCATGTGATGTAAGTTCGACTTGATTGGAATCTATTGAGAGCGCTAGTGTGACTAACTGGTTTCCCCTCCGAGCACGGGGGCATCGCTGTAGACGCGAAGCCTACGACGCGCCAGTAATAGCTATGGATATTGGGCTCATTTGTCTTTCTGAAATGTCTGGTCGGAGAGACTTTGGCTAATGTGTAATTCTACGCAGAAAATCAAACACCCTGTCTCTGCATCCACCTCCTCAGCTCCCTTTGAACATTGTTCGGCCGTCCCCAGGCAAGACATGATATGACATGAAAAACAAGCCAGTGTTTTCACGTCAGTGTGACGGAGAATGGAGAGAGTGGCATTTATCCTCTAGCACTTAAGTGTTTAGCTCTGTTTAGTTGTCAATTGGAATAAGAGCATAATCAGTCAGGAGCTTTATGTCCTTGTTTCTATGCTGCATTTTTGATAAGGTTTTTTTTTTTTTTTGGTTACATGCTTTTTTTGGCTCCTCTTCACTTAACATCCTTGTCAACTTTCATTGTATGAAGGTTCTACAACAGTATCAGCAATGCATCAAAAAAATCAGCAGTCTTTTGTGTCTTCCGCGCTCTGCTGGGGAGGTTTCTGTTCGGAGCCTGTCAGGAGTCTCCTTGATGCTCCGCTGCCAGGCGCCTGTCAGTGGGCAGCACCATAGCTCCACGCTACAGACTTCCATTACCGCCAGTTTTAGCATTCACTCCTTCTGTTTCTGCTCCGACCAAAGCTGTCATAACTTTTCTGGCATCCCATCAGCGACTGGAACTTTTTCTTGTCATCACTTGTCATCTCGCATATTTTTCGTTATTTTTGAGAAACAAATGTATCATGATTTGAAATCTGACAGTGCAGCTGTATTGAACAAAAGCAGGCCTAGTGAAACATTTATGCTTTTCTACATTGTTTGTGCTAATTGTCCAGTGAAAAGCATTTCTCATCTCTATGCTAAGCTAAGTTAACCTAACCAGCTGCTGGAGGAAGCTTCATGTTCACTGAACACACACGAGAGTGAGATTAATCCTCTCAAAACAAAAAAATTGTGAATTTCCCCCCTGTGGGACTAATGAAGGCTATCTTGAAAACGTCAGATATAAAATCTCCAAGTCAGATTACACAGAACATATTTAACATGCGTATAAATATTGTAAATACTCTGTTCAGTAGGAGACAGCAACTGGTTGCTGGTCTCAAAATCTGCTGTTTCATATAATTACTCCTCTGTAAATTACAATAGAATAAAAAGTGCCACTTTCTCCAGAACCTCACCACTCAAAGGTTATTAATATCTGCTTGCATTAGCTCGTTAGCTGTCACTTTGCTTTTTGAACACCACAACTACAGGACATAATTCTTTGCTTGTTAGCAACATGTCATTCTCAATGAAGTCACAATTTCTATGGCTGAGCAGTTGTCTGGCAACAGGCACACAAAAACAGGTCACCCAGAGCACTTGTGGTGTGTTGTACCTTTCATTCATACTCAAAATGAGCGATCACGGACTGAATGGTGAGTTTATAAAGCTTATTAACTGTCCTGGTAATAGTAGAAACTGTCTCCATTTCCCTCACCTCAACCTCCCCTCTATTCGTGTCCTGTGATTGTTTTGTAATTTGGCTGTGAGGTAGCTGTTTCAGTATGCAGTGGACTCAATGTCAAACAGCAACTTTCACAGATATCAATCACACTGTGTGCTTGAGAAGAACAATACATATTGCCATATGTGTCAGGATTTTTATCTCATTGGTACACTGGGGTACACTTGCCGCAGTCTTTTTCTGTCACTGTCTTGTGTCTGTCTTTCCTCCCTCTGCACTCTCCACAGCTAAATCATAACTCTGGGTAGAGAACAAAAGGCACAAAAAAACCTAACAAACAAGCCTTTGTGGAGTAATGTTTACTGCTCTTGTATCGCTGATCCAGCTTTGGCCAATTTCTCAAGAGTCTTTATCTCACAACCCAACATGGACATTAAAGTAATAAAGTAATTTCCTAAAACTACTGGGCTCTGTAGTTTTTAGCAAATATTGCTCAAACAGGAGTATATAGTGCGTTTGTTGAGGACTATTTTCAGCTTGATACACATTTGGTGCATTAAAAACTATTTACAGCTACAGGACCGTGCATGTGTGTATCAACTCAAAATAAACTTACAGTGGCCTTTTTCATAGTATGGAATGAAAATACCATCCATTGCATACCTTTGGCTCATCATGTATATCAGACTTTAGCTACACAGTCGATACTTTCGAAGAGAATAAAATTGTCCATTTTGGTCTTTTTGTAAATGTCTTTACAAAAGAAAAATATTTAATTACCTTCTATATCAGTCAATCTTTGATTTGGAAAGTATCTCACGTGGTAGTTGCAGTGACCTTAATAACTATCATACAATAACAACAAATCAGTGGAACTGTAGAGAGACCTCCCCTTGAAATGACCATGCTAGCTCATCCAACCTACCCCTTTCTAAAGGTTAAATAAATAAATAACAACAGTGAAGTCCCGGTCTCCTCTTGCCTTTTTCCCCCTAAGGCAGGTGTCGTCAGGCTTGTTAACATCTGTCTTGTTCTGCTGTCTGCTCTGCCACTGACTTTTCTCTGTTTACCACTCCACCAATTTGGGCCTAAAGCCAGGTGTGCGTGAATAAGACGCAGACAGAGCGAGAGAGAGAGAACCAATCAAGAGCGAACATCTCTGTCCTCTGCTGAACAAATGGACATTGAGAACAGCTGGACAGCCTTTGTCCACCTTGAACTGCCAGACTGAAGGAAATGTATTTCCTCTTCTCTATTCCCTTGGTATTCCTCTCCACTGTACATAGTGTTAAAAGATATTTTTCCCCCCAGAAAATTCAGGGCAGCACCATGAGACCACTAAATGGAAGTGTTTACTTTCTGTTAATCTTATTGGACCTCAAATCTGAATTGATTTTTACATAAACTGGGAAAGGTCAGATAGTTTCATAATGTCGTTACCTCTTATGTGTCACACTAACAAAACAACTTCGTATCCATGGCGCCTCAGGCTTCAGAGCAGCCGATTGAATTGAAGGAAACACACAGCCGCAGCCAGCAGTCAGCTCACTAGGAAACAATAAACAGAAAAAATAACTTGCTTCTGATGGAACCAGAGGCTAACTATCTGTATGTGTGTGTGTGTGTGTGTGTGTAAGCTGGGATGAATGAACTTTATGTGTGTCGCTCTAGCAGGCATCAAACCCGCACACTCCGAGACAGAGGAACACCCATTTTTGGGCCTCTGAATGAAAACAATATCAAAACCTCATATGTCACTGTGTGGTCCGGGATTGATGAAACGTGATGAAACAACCGTACTGGCTGCCCACTGCCATTTTGCTTTGCGATTGGTACTTTTTATTATTTCCCCTTGGATATTGATTTTCTTTCCTCTCTGTTGAACTTGTGGGGCCAGCGAGCAGGCCTCTGCTTCTTCCTGCTGCTCCCTGTCAACACTATTTCTGAGAGGATGGACCAGCACACTGCACACGCACACACACACACACACACACACACACACACACACACACAAATACTGTGTGTACTTGTACATAAGGTACACATGCAAACACACACTGGGTCAATAGCTTGGAGGAATTAGTCAGGGGGGCCAGACAGTGAACAGGAGGAATTCCCACAAAGCTGTGAAATAGGCCACACTAGTGCACATGCAAGTGTGTGTGTGTGTATGTGTGTGTGGGTGCGTGTGTGTGTATCTTGTACTTTTAAAGCTGATGTGACAGTAGCCGAGTGTTGAGCTCCACTGAGCTTTGAAAAGAATGGACCCTGTGACGACCCTCTCCCCACACACACACACACACACACACAAATACACACACACACAACTTAAACACTCTTCAAACAAGTCAACAATTGTCATTCACTCTTGAAATAAAAAAAAAACATGCTTCACACACACAGCTTCAGCATGCAAACTCGATCTGTCTGATTGCATAAAATAGAGTCATGTCCTTTTTTTATTTTTTTATTTTTTTATTTTGCATTGCAGCAATGCAGCTAAGCTATGGTGTGATGTTATACAAAGCTACAGAAGAAGGCTGTGAGTAAAGTTAGTGAATGTTGAAGACTTTGACTTGTAGTCTGTAGTGGTTTTCTGCTCTGAGTAAGGCTACCACTGATCAGTGGAAAGTCTTCCCCCCTTTCTGTGTCCATGCCCCATGGAAGAAGCTGGGGGGTCTTCAGGTTTTTTTTTTTTTTTACAGATGTCATTTTGACATGTCACAGTAGGAAAAGATGATAGCGGAATTCCGTTTAATTGCCTCAGTTTAAGGGTCCTGGTGATGTGTATGCCGACTCACTGTCACACCATCAGGACTCAATGGGACTCAAACTGAGCACAAACACATTCGTTAATGTTGTTAGCGGCGCTGGCTTCTCCTTATATGACAAGTCGAAATTTTTGCTGAGAAAAAGGCTGATTCTGCTTATCTGCTCTGACAGCCGGTGGTGCTGCTGTCAATCAGTCACTGTCTCCGTCTCTCCCCTCGCTTCCATTATCTTTTGGGTGTGTGGGTTAATACATTTAGTTACAACAACAATTGAGCACATCTTCGACTCACTGACACCACTGATGTTGTGTAAAGACGCCGCTGCATTTGTTTAACTTTTCTTGTTCAAGGTTTTGTTGTTGTTTTTGTTTTAGTTGGGTATGACCGAACCTCTAAAGTTAGGCTTCATACTTGGTGTGCACTTTTTAGTCCTCCGTCAAGTCAGGCCATGACAGCCCACTGACGCGACCTTGAGGACGATCACCCTGAAATAATGACACAATGCTGAAGCCTTTGGTGGCCTGCTGAGCCGCTCCTGCTGCTGCTGCTCAGCACGGTGCCACGCCGTGTCCTTGTTTGTTGTTTTTTCTTGTGCATGTGTACTTGTTTGGATGTGTTGTGCCTCTGTGTTATTGTGTCGGCCTGGGCGCGAGGGAGTAGCATGCAATATGGGAGATAATATAAAACAGATGCCGGATCGGGCTTTCACCTATCGGCTCTTGGCGCCAGAGCCGGTGCTACGTGAATGACAAAATGCGGATCGCGGTCACGTCTTAAGCGGTGTGTGTGAACGCGTGTGTATGTCCGTGTTTGTCGTGCGTACATGTGCGGAGACATTTGCATGAGCCTGAGGAGGGTGTTTATATTTGTATTCTCAACCCGGAGGTTGTAAAATGACCTGTCTCCTGTGATTATATCCCTGGTAACCAGAAGTGACGTGGTAATTGTGAAATCTATTTAAAAGAATTGTAGTCTCTCTCTCTCTCTCTCTCTCTCTCTCATTCGCACTCTCTTTATTTCTCCATGCTCCATGTTTCTCTCTGTATTCAGGTCATTACTAGATCTTCCTTTTTACACCTACTCGTCACCGTCTTGTTCTTGCTCTGCTCATGGCCTATTTTTCTCAGGTTTTCTTTGCTCTTGTTTGCTTCCTCCCTTACCCCCTTACGGCCTCGCATTTCTTGTTCTCTGTTCATGTGCCACACTTTTTTATCTTTGCGTGTGTGTGTGTCTGTTTCCTCTCCTCTCTCTGGTTAAGTATGTTTATACAAAAACCCAGCATCCGATCGATCCCGTGATGTTGCCAAGATCAATAACACAGAGAGTGTCACAGCTTAGCCTGCAAACAGTGATGGACAATTTCTGCTCACCTTCCACACGTTGGCATTTAGTTTTCTCCTCTCACCCGATCCCATTTTCTCTTTCTGCTTTCACACACAGTGGCGTCCCTTCCTCCCTGGTCTGAAATATGAAGTGATAGACTCGGCCTACATCTCCCTGTACACAGGTAAGAGCCATTCTGCCACCGCTGATACACTGCGCGGAAAGCTTTCCTGTCATCTCGTGTGGGAAATGAAATCAATTTCAACCAAAAAATTGTAAAATGAACCTTAAAGTCTGCTGATGTTTGTTGCAAAGGCATACATGGGACGTTTACTTTGTATTTATAGCCTTTTTCTTCAGCTAAGTCCTTGCCAAATAGGATAAGGAAATGATGCTATAAAAAACAACTTTATTAGTCTAGTCTGGTATCGATCAGCACTGTAGTTTAATGTCGGCCTTTTCTGAACTAACATGTGCTTCTCTCTTGTTCTTCGAGCAAACTCACGTTCATCATCTAGATCTTAAACATTTTCAACATCAGTCCACATTTTCCCTTATTTGATATTCATTTTTTTCCTCATACAGGGTGGCACATTGTCTCTACGAGGGGGGGCCAAAGAGAAGATCCAGACTCTAATAGTTGCTCTAGACGTCTAACCTCTGTAGCTCCGAGAATAGCACTGTGTCACGGGGATTCGGTATCGTTAACAAGGGAAAATGCCAGCTGCACAGAAAATGATGTGTGGAGTTGTCATTTTGGGCAAAGCAGCAGGTTGCCGGCGACGTGCGCCTTCTTGTTTGAGCCGCGGTGACAGGGAAGAAGGAGGCCTTTCGCGGCGTATGAGGTCGCCTGCTGAATTCAAGCATTAAGATCTCCTCATCGGTCTCCCACCCCTCCCCTTTCACCTATCCATCCCTACTCCTCCCTTCATGTCATGCGCTCGTTGTTCGAATACTTGTACATTACATCCATACTATTATGCCAGTACAAGGCAGATGGAGCCAAATGCAGGACAAAGACAGGTATAGGTTTTCAAAAGAAGCTTTTAATAAAAGTCTTACAAAAGCAGACTTGGATTCTTTGTAGTGCCTTGATGGCTGGATCGATGGGCAACGCAGACATGGGCAACTACTAATACTCATGAGGTGATAGGGAACAGGGGTAGACAGTCAGGGCGGGGCAGACAATCTCACAGGCAGGAAACACACAAGGACAGGAAGTAAAGGGACCTGGAATGAGAGGAGAGTTAGGGATTTCAAAATAAAACATGACAAGCCAGAACAGGAAAGCAGAAACATGACAGACATGGAAACTTAACAGACATGACGGGACATCATATATACGTATTTAGACATAAGAGAGCCCAAGAAGTGATCCCGAACTAACTTTTTCAGCTCATCTACAGTCTCTGGGAAACCAGTAATAACTGTGCCCAATTGGTAGAATGCATTTGTTTTACAATCCATATAAGCACTTAACCTATCTTGCTGAATTTTAAGTGGTTATTGATTATTTCCAGAACGCGTATCTCATCTGAATGGTTTTCTAAACATCCGTTTTTGTGGTCAAAACGCCTGTTTACCAAAACCTGTTTAAATGTGTATTACTGCATTTTCACAAATGAAATGATCATTTGTATTAGCTCATGATATATTACATCATGTTTTAATGTTTCTTGTACGTTTGAATCAGATGCATTTATTTATTAGTGTGAAAATAGTTTTTTTAGAGTCAGTGAAAATACACATAAAGAGTAACCCAGAAGGTCGCCGTTGGTTGCTGAATGTACACCATCACACACTGTGACTTTTACTACAGTAAGCAGGAAATTTAGATAGACGCAAAAATTCTTTACGTGTATTGTATTCCAACATGGATGAGGTTTCAATATCTGTGCCATACAGGAATAATGCAACTACGATCTGTGCAACCTGATAGAAATTAATCAAAAGAAAGAGAAGGCATGGTTCTATTGTTTTCTTTGTTTGTCTGCTTGTTTTGAGGATTTCTGTAACATGGATAATTAGTTAGTCTTGGCAAGGCTTGTGAGTGTAGTGTAAACCAGGTATGTGATCAACAGATGTCTTATTGTTAGAAGAAAGGAAGCCTAAAAAAAGGCTTTCTCTGTCTAGCGTGTAGCACACAAAGACGCACACACTGAATGTGCACACTCCTCCCTCTGGAGGATAAAAATGATGCTGACCACCCTGTTAATTATAAAGCATTTCTCCCATCAGGCCTCGCTCCTGACAATGCCATTAATCACACATGCTCTCTCCTCCTTCCCTGCTATCGATTGGTATAATTATGACTCTCCTCTGCTCTGTTTTTGTTTTTCTTCCAACTTTCTTCTGATCCTCTCACTTCAAGCTTTTATTTCAGCTCTCCTCCTCTTAACTCTTCTCTCTTCTGTTTCCCCATTCTTTACCTGGGACCCCAATGAAGAGGAGGAGGGAGTCAAGATTTATGAGGATTGTGACAAAAATAATGTGCACAGCGTTTTCCTTCCTACAGCTCACATCAAATTTGTCTGTCAATAAGATCATCAAGACAGTGAATCCAATAATAAGCCTTCCTCTCAGCCTCTTCTGCATCACCTCTGCCTCACCCCACGTCTCCGTCTCTGCATTCTTTTTCAGACGAGGCTGATCTGAAGATGAACAGCGTGGACCACATCCCCCAGACCTTGGCCAGTCACATCCGTCTCCCAGAGGAGCTGCAGCCTCAGGGTGCGGAGGGCGTCGTCGTCATGCAGCACGGAGCGGATATGCTGAAGCCGGACCCCAGGGACACCTTCTATAGCAGTAAATCTGCCAGTCATCATTTCAGGCTATACACTTTTTCTGTCCTCATCCTGGTTTTCTGGCCTGTCATTTTCTCTGACTGACTGATTGGCTGTCTGGCTCACAGTCTCTCTGGCTGTCAGTTTAGCTGTGTTCAGACTGTCACTTCATCCGGCTCGCTTTCTTCCATTTTTTTTTTTTTTTTATATCTCCCAGCACTCTGTCTCTGTTTTGTTGAAAAAAAGAGTTTCACATACATATCTTTTGGTACCTGACCTCCAGTGTTTACCTCCTATTCTCTCTATCTTCACCCTCCTCAGCTCCTATGATCGACCCCTCCCGACTGGAAAACGTTCTGCCGGCTTGTCTCTACTCGCCGACCTATGTAGTCAAAGATTTTCCCATCGCCAGATACCAGGGCCTGCAGTTTGTAAGTCACTTTTCCATTACCTTCCCTCTGGATGGCAAAAAGACCTAAAAAAAAGACATGATGATGTGTTTGAGAGTTCTCACTAAAATTAGGGCTACCGGGTCATCAGAAGTGCATCCAATTATGGCAGTAGTCCTTTAATCTGCAAAAAAAAGAAAGTAGCCCCTTACTGAGTCAGCATAATATTCAGATCAACTGGAAGGAGAACAGAGGAACAGACATACTAGGTCCATGCTGCATCTCTCCCTTTGTATCTAAACACACAGATGGCAGGTGGCAGGTAGTGTTGAGCTCTGCTCCCCCCTTTAGGACAACACAAGTTATTGCAGCAGCTGGAGAAAGACTAGAGCAAATCCACTTTAGCTTTGACAGGAGTCACCGTAAGAAGCCTTGGCATTATTTAGAGTGAAAAGCTAATTTTAATTCAACGCTGGTGTAAATAAAATCCCCAAAGGCTGATGAAAGAACTCCTTTATCTGTGTTTTATCACGTTTTTGATCTACATTTAACTTTTTCTTCAGGTCTATCTATCCTTCGTTTACCCCAATGACTTCACACGTCTCACCCACATGGAGCGAGAGAACAAGTGTTTCTACAGAGAGTCTCCTATCTACTTGGAGAAGTAAGGACATTATTGCTTTTATCTCTTCGAGAGCTAAGGGCGCATTTGTCTCTGTCTTGTATATATGAGCGACTACATTGATTATGCAGAATAACTGTTCGAGTGTGATTCATGCGACCTCTCACCAAGAGATTAAGTTTATTATGCCGCAAGGCACATTGAAACTTCAACCTTTTGTTAATGTGTGCGGATGTGTGTGTGTGTGTCTCTCTCGTGTTTTCCAGATTTGGATTCTACAAATATATGAAGATGGATGAGGAGGAAGATGACAGACCATTCTTCTTTCCCAACCCAGATGGTACCTAATAATGAACAAAGACACACTCGTGCCTGCACACAAAGTCAAACATGTATACTCAGACCTATATCCAACATGTATACTCAGACCTATGCGCTCTCTTTCAACTTTGGGTCTCCTTCATGTCTACAGATTTCCTAGAGGAAGAGGAAGTGGTGGATGCAGAGGACGAGGCAGAGATCGTTGGCACGCAGCCGCCCAGGAAGCCCTCTCATCCCAGTCAGACTAGCCACACCTCCAACCCCGCCCATCAGCGCTCAAAGCCTGGGCCCACGCTGGCTGGCAGAGAAAGGGACATAGAGGAGGAGGACCCCGATGAAGAGGAGGAGGGAGCGGTCGACAGTATCATACAACGCAGGGGGAGGAGGCACTTTCCTCGCAGAGATGAACAGATGGGCAGGGATCTGGACAGGGATTGGGGAAGAGACCATACGAGAGGACACATGAGACAGGACACCAGGGGCAGACTGGAAGAGCCCCAGCCCAGGGCGATCCAGTCTGACATGAACAGTGTGGTCCGGGGTCGCTCCCTGTCTTGGATCCGCACTGGTCCCGCAGATTTGGGCCCTGGCAAGAAAGGAGGAGGGACAGATGACGGAGGAGGAGAGAAGGGGGCCGAGACTCTGCCTAAACTGAGCAAGTCGTCGCTCCTTTTCCCCCAAAAGTCCTCCCTCTCCGCCCTTGCCAGCCGAGCCAAGCAGATCCTCAGCAACTCTGCCCACAGCAACAACCTCCATGATAACAACAACAACAAGCTTGCTGGAAACAAGAAGGAGAAGAGGGAGGAGAACAAGATCTACATCACCAGGCCTCGACCTGCCAAGGAGCGGGAGAGGGAGAGGGAAAGGGAGAGGGAGCAACGCCGAGAGAGGAGGGAGGAGAGGGCGTCAAGGCACCCGAGAGAGGTGTTCCCTGGGGTGTTTTTGTACCAGACTGGGAAGACCACACGGCTGGTCAATTTGGGTGCCAAAGGACATGCAGGGGGAGGCATGACAGGAGGTAGAAGTATTGTAAGTGCCCCTCAGCTGTGGCCCAACCCCCCCACAAAAGAAGGTAAGACCTCTCCTGACAATGGAAGCATCAGTGTACAGAATGAAAGTGTACAGAAGTCTGCCAGCAGGGCAGCAGGGGCGAAAAGGAAGAGGAAAGGGAAGCAGTGGAATTTAAAGACTACTGTCAGTGCTGATCAACCCAGCAAAGGGGACCCGCTAACCCCACTGTCCCATCGTCAAGATCCCCCTCTCCCTCCAGTTACTCCGCAGAGGTTAAACTCTACAGAAAACACCCTGCAAGGTCAGACACGAGTCACCTCTTACCTCAGGACCTCCGAGATCACCGAGTCCCAGCAGCAGCCAGACCCGGACCCGGACCCAAACCCGACGGAACCCGACCAGAACGCAAACCGCTCCAACCCCGACCCCGATCCCGAGCCCGAACCAGAGGAGGGCGAGATGTCGGACTACAGCTACGAGGAGGTGGAGGCTCGGCCGGGCTGGGCGGAGGAGAGCATCAACTGGCAGAGGACCTTCTCGGTCAATCCGATGGACTTTGAGCTGCTGCGCTCCGACTGGAACGACCTGCGCTGCAATGTGTCTGGCAATCTCCAGCTGGCTGAGAGCGAGGTGGTGGACGTGCTGGCACAGTACATGGAGAAACTCAACGAGCGCAACGGAGGGTGAGGATAAAGGGGGAGGGAGTGAGACTAATGTGAGGCTAAAAGAGGGCTCATGTTTCTCCCGCAACCTTGTTGTACGTTCATATGTGGTTTCTCATGCCAGCCGTTATGTTTAGCAAGAAATAATTTCACTGAGAACGTATTGGTCATGCCCCGGTGCTTTGACTTCATGCAGTCCTCTGATTACCATTTTCCGCCGCAGTGCTTACTTGATGTTATTTGTGTAAAATAGCTTGGCCATTAACTTTTCTCTGTTTTCATTTTCCTCCCAATCACACCACACCACGCTGACTTCACAGATAGCTGTATTTTTTTGAAGTGGTTTGCCTTCAGTCAAACAATAATTAATCCAGTTGTGAGAATGCTATAAGAAGCTGTTTAATGTTTACGTCCTTTTTCTTTCTTTCATATTACATTTCAGAGCATGTACAGCCTGTCTGTGTTTTCATAAACTTTGTTTTTTCTCTCTGTGCCCCAGGATCTACACCCTGCTGCGAATCATCAACGTTGAGAAGCGCCGCGACTCAGCGAGAGGGAACCGTTACCTGGTGGAGCTGGAGTTAATGGAGAGAGGCCGCAGCGTGGTGCGTCTGTCTGAGTATATTTACCTGCTGCTCCACCGCAGCAGGCAAGGAGAGGAAAGTCTGGAGAACACCGACTCCGCCCCGGCCTCTGTGCCGGCTTCGGCCCCGTCCGCTGCAACGTCCAGCCTCGCCACCCCGCCACCCCCTCCATCCACCAGGTCCCCCGCCCGGCCCGGAGCGACCCCCTGGAGCACAGCCTATGCTAAGCCTCTGCTCTGCCAGCCGGTCATGCTGCAGTGGAGGAGAGATGTCATGGTGCACTTCGTGGTGCCAGGTCAGTCAAGTCAAGTCAAAAACTGCATTATCCATATATAAATAATTATTAAACTAAAATTACTCAGTCTGTATTTTCTGCTTATATAAAACAAATGCAACAAATATATATGTACATGACAGAAAAAGTAAGTCTTTTTTGTTTTTGTATCTTGCAGTGTACTTTATCCTTTTTTCTTACCCTCCTTCAGTGAAAAACCAGGCGCGCTGGGTACAGCAGTTTATCTCTGACATGGAGAATCTTCACCGCCAGACAAAGGATGACAATTTCAGTATCATCATCGTTGACTTTGAGAGTGAAGACATGGACGTGGAGCAGGCACTCAGAGAGAGTAGTGTGCCAAAGTGTGTGTGTGTGTATGTGTGTGCATGCTACACAATCAGCCATGAGATGTGACTTTAAATGCATTTTGAAATGAATTGGAAAATTTGAATGATTTCCAAGTGTGTGTGTGTGTGTGTGTGTGTGTGTATTCCTGTTTTGGCAGATACGAGTATTTAAGGAGAGAGGGGAACTTTGAGCGCTCGGCAGGACTGCAGATCGGTGTGGACACTATTGAGGTTAGAGAGACAAACACACAAAGCGAAGACAACAGTATGTGAGCTGGCAGCAAAAAGCCACTCACTGAAGGTCAGCCACTCACACTGACCACATGACCTTTACTCGGCTGATAGACAGACAGAAAGAACACTCATGCATAATGAATACATCACTGCTAGGCCGGTCTGTCACGGGCTGCGGATCTCGCCCTTATCTCCGAGCCTCCTCCTGCTTCCCCTCGCCCTCTCCCACAGAGCCCAGCTGTGGGTGACAGGGAATCGCTTAGACAGTTAGCTGCATTTCCTCTGTCATGTGCATGCCACAGCTGTCACATCCATTCCCTTTTACGGGTTATTTGTGTGCATGTGCCCCTATGCCACTCTCTGGCTGTCTCTTGATCACACAGGCGCGTGCGCACCCGCCCATGGGAGGGGGCGTGGCACGGCTGGAAATTTGGACAGACGTTGATCCGTCAGTTGAGTGTCAGTGCTGTCATGGTGGCATGACAGGGCTGCCACTCATGTCTGAATGACCTGCAGGCTCTGAAGATAAGCCTCTGATGCTGAGCCCAGTCTTCTCCACTTTCTTTAATCCCCAAATCCCATATTAGCCACATGTGAAAATCCACTCGCGTACACACACGTACACCTTTGCGCCAGGTTACACACAGAATTGTCAAACATTTTCACACACTTTTTTTCTTTCAGACATATGGAAGATTATGAGATTGTCTAGATCTAATGCATGTGTACGTCTGCTCGTCCTTTGCAGGATAATCACAGCATTGTGTTCCTCTGTGATCTGCACATCCACTTCCCTCTCAACATCTTGGAAAGCATCAGGAAGCACTGTGTGGAGGGGCACCTCGCTTTCGCTCCCATTGTCATGAGACTCAGTTGTGGCAGTTCACCCCAGGAGCCTGACGGTAACACACACACACATTACACACACGCAGGAATAATCACATTCACACATTAACATAATTTTTTCAAGTCTCTTTGCTTAGTCTTGTCACTCAAACTCAGTCAAACTCATTATCAGAATTCATAATACAGGTTTTCAGTTTACATGCCGAATAAAAACACTTGCATTGAGCTTACATATTTGCACTGTGTAGGCATCAGAATTTCCTTCACTGTTGATGCGACTGCATTCACTTTTTTTTTTTTTTTTTCTAACCACAGGTTACTGGGAGGTAAACGGCTTCGGCCTGTTTGGAATCTACAAGTCCGATTTCGATAAGATTGGAGGGATGAACACAGAGGAATTCAAAGACCGCTGGGGTGGAGAAGACTGGGAGCTTTTGGACAGGTAACCACGCAACAAGCCAACACGATAATCCTGCAGTGAATACAGTTAGAACAAAAAGTACATTTTTGTTGTGCTTAGTCAGTATTTGTATATGTCATACCTCAAGTGTGAATTGCAAATAGCAAAATAGCTGAAGAAGGAAAAGGAAGTCTGACAAATAAATGACCAGTATTCAGTGTGTGTGGTGGATGTCCTGTCTTTTCAAATGTCTTCTTTTACTAAATCAAGAAAGACTGCAGCTATCAAACACTTCTGCAGTTTTGCTGAGCTGAATTTGCAAAAAAGAAGCTACCAGTTAAAGGATTGATTTACAAAACAACAGATCATCTCACTGACCTCCCGAGCTATTGAGCCGTGTTGATAGTCTTGGTTGAATGTGACCAGGTTTTAAGATAAGAACCTTCCAGATTTCTGCCTTCACGCTCTAAATAATAGTGGTACTCATATTCATTCTCATTTTTGGTACTCACAGCGATGGAAAAAGATTTTTTTTAAATGTAATTTTCCGCAGCTTTAAGCATCATAAACAAAACACCAATCTCAATTTTCTTTCTGCTGGAGGTGGAAATCTCAGAGATGGATAATCCAACCCTTAGCATTTAGACCAAAACTATCTGCATCTCTTGATACCACCTAGATGTAAGTTGGTGTAAGTGACACCTAATTGAAAGAGGAAAAAGTTTTATCAGACTATTGGAGACAATACTTGCTATGGTTATTAACCCAATATTTCCCCCTAGATTAAAAAACTTCACTTGTGAAAAAGCTGTCCTTGTAACTCAGCATTATGAACAGATCCCAGTTTTAACCCAGGGTTTCTCCCTCCCTCTCCCTACAGGGTACTGCAGAATGGTTTAGAGGTAGAGAGACTACGTTTGAGGAACTTCTTTCACTACTACCACTCCAAACGGGGCATGTGGAACGCCCAAAACAAGAAAACTCCCAAGGGATAGTGCCCCCTGCTGGTCGGATGATTCTGAACCTACCTGCAGATCCACCGTGTGTGTGAGAGAGACCTGTGGGAGCTCGCTCACTGCCTGAACTCTGCCTTTTTTTTTCTTTTCTTTTTTTTTAATGGGCTACTTTCAGGGGACAGGACAAGGCACAGGCAAGCTCTTGTATGCTTGCCTGTGCGGGGAAAAGGAGTCCAGATCTGAACATTACAAGCGAGCCGTTTACGCAGACAGACCTGAGTCATCACTTTGCCTCACTGACTGAACTACTGTACAGAGAGAAGAGAGTTATTTTTGTTCTCCTTCTCTTTGTCCTTTTTTTTTGGTGCAATGTTTTCAGACAGACTGTAAAGCAGCTGTTTTTGTGTGTGTGTGTTTGAGTGTGTGAGTGGGTATGTATATATATATATATATATATATATATATCTATAAATGTACATGGGTGTGTTTCCGCTTGTGTGTGCTTATGATGAAAGGAAGCACCTTTTTTTCTAACAAGGAGATGTGAAGACAACCTAAGATCTCTTTTTCTAACACACTCTCACAAGGGAGCCTAATAGAATGTGTGTCAACATGTTATTCAGATAGTTTCAGACATGGTGACGTAGCTCAAGTAGAGGAACTCTGTCTTTGGTAAACAGTATTTCTATATACATCAACGACTACCTGTTGGATATCATTAACCGGTATGGCGGGGGGGATGGGGAGGGGGGTTGGAGTTCTGCTGATACCTGATATTATGAAACAAGAAAAAAAGGTTTTTGAATCAGCAAATCCCTTTTCCAAACTGATGTGTCATCTTTATATCTCTGTCTGTCCCTCTCTCTTCCCTCTTCACCTCATTTTCGTTCAACTCATGTCACTGATCTGTATCTGTTGAAACATTTTATATATCCACGCAGTTGTTTTGTATGGCCAGTTTTAAGCACCATACCCATGTAACTCCCAGCTGTCAGCCACGACTTGATTCACTGACTGAAATTTGTTCTGCTGTTACTTATTTAAAAGGGATTTTCATTTGTCCTGGCTGAGTATAGATGGACTAACATTTGGGGTGCTATTTTTGGTCCTAAAACACTGAATATGTGAACACTTGTTTACAGCTTTTAACTTTACTGACGGTACCCTCCATTCCCTCCAGATGTCTAACCTCATTGTCAACTGGAACGTAAAACTGTAACAGCAGGAGAGCAGAGGATGACCACGACAGCTTTCTGACATTTGATTTAACGTTGTAACACCATTGTTTTCTGAGCTGAGTATTCCATTTCAAATACTGGATTTGGGGGATTAAACTCTATCTCTCATATTAAAATACCACAGGGACAGGGAATGCTTAGCTATCGAAAACATTGACACTCTTCTTTTAAGCTTGTACAAAGCTCCAACAGAAGGGAGACCAGTTCATGTATTGGACACGATGTGGCGAGGCATGGCTGTTTCACAAATGTGTGCCTTTATCAGGGTTTGGCTGCAGGCAGTTTTGAAACTACTCCAATGACAGAAGAGGGCAGGGACAGGCGGAAACACATGGTTATTTATCAGCAGGCTGTAATGTCACTTTAAATTAAGATACACTGTAAAAGGAGGAAATATGGTTCTCGTCATTGGATTACAGGCGTGTGAGAGTGTTTGTCATATTCCCTTAGAAGCAGGAAGGAGTGGTCTTGCAAGCCAGTTGCCCCATTGTTGAAATAAACAGGGATGGTACTAATGACTACTAAGTGAAATGGGGAGGTGTGATGGAGACTCACTGGCAGCTGCAGTCCAGCAGGACTCCAACTGCTCCCATTAGTTTGGCTGGAGACCGGGCTCCTAATGCCTCTGTTTATGCAACATGGTACTTATATTGATGGGGAGTGGCTGGAGGCCTCAAGGCTGGACATATATATCTATATATATGGATGAGGGTTAATGATGTGTTATTGACTATATGATTGTCAAAATGCCGTCCAAGACCCTCTCTTTGCCTACAGGAAAAAGGTCTATACTGTACGTCATTTAACACTGACATGGGACTATTTAAAGAACAAAAGAAACTCATTAAATATAAAACTATATATATAAAAGAAACATAAAAATGAAAAATAGGAATATACATTCCAAGGTAATTTCTGTGAAATTGTTTTGTAGAGAAAGGTTTTAAGAATGTATTGTACTTTTATTTTGATTTGTTGGGTTTTTGCAAATAAAATTTTATGCTTACGTCCAGATAATTTTTCAGATGTTTTGTGTTTATCTATTTTGTCCCTTTGTCAGAAAAATGTCAAAACATCAACTACAACTAATGGCATAAAAAATTAAAACTCTATTCCCTATCTGACCACATGGTGGTGCTCCACCCATATTATGCATACCTCCAGAGGGTCAGTAGTCGAATGGCTTTGAACACAGGAAATTCCAAAAAATAAGTGCATAGAGCAGGGGCATGTTGAATCAGCGTAGGAGAAAAGACGCAGTATCAATGAGTGGGCAGACAAAAAACATTTAAGGAGTGTGAAACTCCCCTCCTACACTGCCACAGTGTCTAGTATCACTTCCTCTATATAAACAACTCAAATGTCCCTGACCACATATACATATGTATGTTGCTCATTTTGATCAGGTCAGCAAGGTGACATGATGAAGCTTTTTTTTTGTCCCAGCAACGGACTGTATCAAGCTCAGTGGATTTGTCAAAAAAACACATAGAAATCACCATACAGTCAAAAACTCTATTGACCAGTTGAACATTTTTGTTGGGCTGTTTTTTTTAAATAAATTATATTTAGTTAGATTAGGAAACATTTAAAGTGATTACTTAAAGTACAGTTTGCCAAGATTTGAACAGGCCATGGTGCTGTATTATTACTAACTACAGATGCTAATTACGATATCACATGAAAACCCTCACTGTGTTTCCACTCTCTCAGGTTGACATCACCATCCACTTACCCACTCTGAGTTAAACTGATCTAATATCACATTCATTGTGTTTTAAGACCAATGCAGAGAGCAAAACAAACATTATGAAACTAATTCTGAATTCCTTTAGAGCTTACATGTTCTTGGGACCATGTGTGATCATTTGCAGAGTCTCTTGTTTTGAATTGTTGATACCCCCGCTGTGTGTTACTTTCTTCGGGGTGGTGGGCTGACTTGATATTTGCATGCACGCAAACTGGGAGAGACCGTGAGGTAAGCACTGTTCACACCACAGCCACATGAGGTCTAGATTTTGCAAGTGCAAACTGCCTGTGATCTCTACACCCTGTGTGTCTTCTGATCTCATTTTGTGTGACTTTGACTAAGAGCACAAAACTAAGGAGGTTAACTGGTCTGAAAGGTTCACTCCATGCGCAGTTCCTCCGTCTGAGTGATTCATAGACCATGATGTGTGTGTGTGAGTCACTTTTTCCACTTTAAGTACATGCATACGTATAGTGTGTCCTGTAACATTCAGACCTGTATTTGTGTGAGAAAACATTAACTACAGCAGCTTTCACAATGTGTTGCAGTCTGGCAGGCAGGCAGGGTGATGTAATAGTGCTGGACACACCCTACCTGTCTGTGTGAATGCAGAGTGATGTGAAGCAGGTAGTCACAGGCCTCTTCAACATGTTTGCTTTGTTTTACCTCAAGCATGTTACAGCTGCTAACCAGAATATACAAACAGGGCCACGCCAGGGTCCACAACTGACGTTTCGTAAGAGGATTTGTTCAAACTTTGTTTTGAAAGCGAGAGCTGACACTTTTCTTTCTTTCTTTTTTTTTTTTTTTCATTATCTCTGCTGACATGGTAACAGCTAAGTAGTGGACTAGGTACAAACCAAGCCACTATACAGTTTCTCAGTCGAACATGTTAATAAAAAGAAGAAAAAAAGAATTAGAAACTATTACCACCCCACTGTCTTCCTTGCAATCCTATAAGCTTTTAAAATGCACTTTCAGTAAAAAACCCTAAGCCTCATCAAATCAAAGTAGACACTACTCCACCTCTTACACCATCACAGAGGGCTTTACGGCTTCAGTTTCTTTTCCAGGCTGCAGGTGAGAGATTAGACTATGTGCCCAGGTTCCCCCAGAGTCAACAGAAGGAGATAAGTGAAGTCTGCTTGGTGTGCAGTTTGGTTTCAGGTAACTAACCAGAGAAATTCCCTCACAGCCAGTAAACATGATACCTAATGGGGAACACCTAAAATGTAATCTGTCATGGATTAGTCGGTGAAAGGTGATAGCTGTAAGATTCAGTGCCAGTTTGTGGTGAATTCTAATAAGAAACAAATTATGGCAAGCGTGTAAAAGCCAAATGAAGCTATTATATGGGTGTAAAAATAACTATATAGCTCAAAAATGAAAGCAAACACAGCCACGTGAGTGGTCACACGCGCTGGGGGGGATTTCTCTTGAGGCAAAACAAGTCTTCTCCAAAAACTTAAACCAAGATTCGGAGCGGCTCTTGATTGGCTGCCGCAGGACCCCGCTCCTCCTCTAATTGGCGCTCGACTCGCTCCCCGTGCTGTCACTCAAGCTGCGGTCCCGCCCCCTCGCACATCTGTGCGTGAGCCGCTCTCAGCAGCCTGTTCCTGCCCGAGCACCGGGACGAGGAGGGAGGTGAGGTAGACGCGGACTACGAGAAAACGAGGCATTTTTTGAGTCTGTCGAGCGGCTCCACGGGACTTGTTTTAATAAATGAACTCGGGTCCGGCTGGGCTCAGGGAAAGGGAGGCATTTGGTGGTGTTTTAAAGGACCGGGGACACTGGAGGAAAGTTTAAATCTCTGCGCCGCCCGGAGGAAAGGTGAGACGGCCGCGGCTGGAGCTGCCTACTTTTCCCGGCTGCCCCGTTTTGTTAACGACACCATTGGGTGATTTTCAGTAATAATTTGCCCGTCTACAGCAGGACTTTTATCAGCTTGTTCACTTGTGTCTTTTTCGCTGCCCGGTGCTGAACTGTGTGTAGCAGCATGTCAGTCAGGTGTAGCGCCGCGGTGTAACCAGTTCTTCCAGCTCGGCGGGAGGTTTCGGCTGCTGACTTCGTTCACTTCCAGGTAAAACCCGCTGACGAGGTTTGCAGCTCTGCCGAAGCCAAACACACATACACACACTATCACAATAATGGCTGGCCTGAGCAATGTCCACATGAAAACCCTGGAGGACCTGACCCTGGACTCTGGCTACGGGGCGGGAGACTCCTGCAAGTCCCTCAGCCTATCCTCCTCCAAGTCCAACTCCCAGGCCTTCATGACGGCCCCCCACCGGGGCAACTGGTGGTACTACTCCGGCTCCATGAACAGCAGGAACAACAGCTGGGACACGGTCAACACCGTCCTCCCCGAGGACCCGGAGGACATCTTCTCCAAGTGCCCCCGCTTACCTGAGCTGGAGGAGTTCCCCTGGACCGAGGAGGAGGTGGCCCGGGTGCTGCGCAGGGTGGCCGAGGGTGGCGGCGCTAAAGCGGGAGCTGCACCCGTGTTCTCCCCGGAGGCAGTGAGGCGGCTGTCCGCCCTCCTCCGCCGGGCCCTGATCCGCATCTCCAGGGAGGCCCAGCGACTCAGCGTCATGCACTGCCGCTGCACCCGCTTCGAGGTGCAGAGCGCCATGAGGCTGGTGCTCAGCTGGGCCCTGGCCGACCACTGCGTGTCCGCCACGGTCAAGGCCATTTCCATGTACAGCATGAGCGCCGGGGAGCTGCTGAGGAAGGGCAAGTCCGCCCGCTGCGGCCTCACCTTCTCCGTGGGACGCTTCTTCCGCTGGATGGTGGACACCCGCATCTCCGTGCGCATCCACGAGTACGCGGCCATCTGCCTGACGGCGTGCACGGAGGCTCTGGTGGAGGAGGTGGGCGCCCGGGTGCTGATGGCCGAGAGGGGTCACGCGGGGCCGGACTCGGGGTCGGCATACGCCCCGGTGACCGCCGAGGCCCTGGAGGGGGTGGTGAACAATGACGCGGAGCTGTGGGGGGTCCTGCAGCACTACGAGCACCTGATCTGCGGGAAGAACGCCAATGGTAAATACAAGTCTTCTTTCAGTGTGCTACAATTAAAACAATGTCCAGTTGTCCTGTGGATTAAATTATGCAAATGACAGCTGTTAGTGAATGTTATGCTGTGTGCTGATGGCTGTCAAAATTCACCCCTAAACTTTTTTTTCACACACTCTCCTTCCAGAGTGCTGGTCACCACTTTCCACTCCCTCACAGTGTGGAAAAGGTGGCCTGCTGCTGTGGCCCCAGTACAATGGCAGCCCTTTGTGCATGAGCTTCTGATGGATTCGTTGCTAATTTGACTTGTCAGAATAGGAAAATAAAAGTGCAGAGGCATCAGATGCAAACAAAGAAAGTATTTTCTGTCTGATCAGGGTCACGCGAGGAGAAGTGACAGCCAGATTTGATTTGACTTCTCTCTCACCGGTCTGCTGCGAGATTGAGCCCTCACACGTCAGTCTTGCTCTGCTGATGCTGATTTGGGGTGCAGAGAGCCTTTAGAGCACGGGGGGGGGGCTTGTCTGTTGACACAGCTCTCTGTTTATGCTTACTTCACCTCTCATCCTCCCGCTGTGTTGGCTACACTCCTTTCAAATCCTCCCCTTCTTCCATATCCACATCCTGCTCTCCTCCTCTTGGGCAAGTCCCATTTAACCCACCACTATCTCCACATATCTTACATCACTCTCCCTCCTCTCTCTTCCAGCTCCTGCTGTGCATCCTGCTCCTTGCCCATTTGTTTCCTCCTCCCTCACATCCCTCCTCAATCAACTCTCTTTCTCTTCCCTCTTTGTGAAACCCTGGTAGACACACGGAGCTCTCTCTCTGAGACTGTTTTGGCAGCCCAGCGTTGAGTTGATTCATGAGCTTGTGTTGGGACAATGTAACTGGCCTTTGTCTATGGCCCACTACCAGCTCCCCAGAGCAGAGCTTTTTACTGCAGGACAATAGCCTTTTGTTGTGTGATCGTGCAGCTTAGCCCAACGCAGAGGGAGTGAAAACAAATGCTGTGGAAGCTGGGCACACACTCTCTCTCACACACACACACACACACACACACATACACACACACACACAACAGAGAAGAAGAAAATAACTGGACACAGACGTTATTACAGGGCTCACTGTTGTTCTAAGTTAAGACATTATCATGCAGGAGCACCTTTTCTATGCAATTGTGGCACGAGATGAATTGGCACCTAACACGCTCTACTTGTATGTGTGTACACGCCCATTCCTGTGACAGCTTACATTTCACGTTCTGTGCACCTTCCACTGGTTTCATCATTGCTCCATTTGTCCCAGCAAAGAGTTAAAAAGTTAGAGTTAAAAAACAACAAGGGCAGTGCATTGGACTGGCCTGTTATCCAGCCATATGCCCGAGTTCAAGCTGTTTCATTGCTAAATGAGCTAGAGAGCAGCTTTTGTCCCAGTATATAACCAGATGTCTTTGGTTGGGTTTCGGCTGGCCTATTTTGGTGAGTTCAGTCATTGGTTTTTAGAAAGACCTGTGTGTGCATGTGTGTGTAATAACAACAGACCATTATTCTGACCACCCCAGCTTTTTATAGGCCCAGGACTGGGCCCAAGCCACATACCCCTCTACCACCTTACCACCTGACACCCCACACCCTAAACCTCGCTTTCAGAAACCCCCCACCTCACCGCCATCTGCTGCTGAAGTCCCCCCATAGCCACAACCATCAGTGTACACAAAAAAAGTAAAGATTCACTTTCGGCTCTCAAACCAGATTGCCTCAAACCGAGAGGGTAGACTACAGATCATATGGAGTGCCACAGTCTGATAAATTCTCCTCCCTCCAATTTGATTTCTCTCAATGTCTCTGACTCTTTCTCCTTCATAGGGGCTGGCCCACATCTGGAACTCTTTAAGTCAGAAATGACTTCTACGGCTCCAATAACAATTCTGAAAACTCCCTCCCTCTTCCTCTTGCCCTCTCTCGCTCACTCTCGCTCTTGGCCCTCTCTTTTTTTCTTTTTTTGCCGTTGCATTCACGTCCACTTCATCTTTATCTGTTTATTTCTTCTGGTCTACAGGGAGTGCATTAGGGCTGACTGTGATGTGCCAGGATCTTATTCATTACTCATGAACACCCTTGCACAAGCACATTCACGTGCACAGTCATGCACACACATACCCTGAAACCTATTTAGTCTGCTTTGCATGTGTTCAAATGGTTCCACGGCACTGTAGAGCTTGCTGCACTACACAGAAGAAGCTATACAGAAGAATCCATTTGTCATTCATTTCCTTACAAGGAAATAGCAAGAGCGGGCTCTTCCTGGTATAATTTGTATTGATAGCACTGTGGGGTATTTTAAAGTGTGGAGTAGTAGCTTTACTAATGGACAGTGGAAGTGGCTATGAAATGATTGATCTGTATAACTGGCACAAAGAAGTCTGTTAAACTCTGGTTCGGCTGGCAGAACAGATTTCCAAGTGCAACACCATTTGTATTTATATTTTTGAGGTTTTTTTTTGTGGGATGTTCTCAAGCTTTTTTGTATACTTATTTGTTTTTGAAGTTAGCCACTGAAGCAGCAGTCCTGTAGTCTGATATGTAAACTATTAACCTGACCTTGAACAAGGCATTTAGCTCTCAATAGCCTCATGAAAGCGTTGTAGTGGAAGATAGTGGTTGTAAAAGGCTGCTCCATGGCTTGAAGCTGCACTACTATATGGATCTGAAGCAAACACTATCTGAAAGAGAGCATTCACGCTCAGCAAAATCTACTCGGATAAATAAACTTTGATTTGGTCCAGCTCTAGCAAAAAGGGAAGTTCTCCAGCTCCATAAAGGTAGTAAAAAAGCCTGTGAGTAATGGGTTTGGGGTGCACTCAGAGAGCAGGGCATATGATTTGCTGCTCAGTATTTCCCTAAATATGTATTTAGCCCAGAAAGAGGCGTGGGAACAGCGGGCAGAAGGATGCAGGGAGAGCAGCCCAGCACTGTGGTCACACAGATGGGGAAACCAGCACTCTCAAAATACACGGCCTGCCCCGCAAATCTGGAGCAGGATCAAATGCAGTTTTGGAAAACATATCAGGATATTAATATTATGGTGAAACAGATTTAAGTTCATCCTTGTGTGTTGCTCGCTGCATATTTGCCCAAGTATTAACAGCAAACCTTTATTTTGGCCTGAATAACCATAAAGCTGAATTTAGATTAACCTTTTGAACACTGTCACCAGGTCAGTGTGTGTATAGATTTAAGACCATAAGTCACATAGCTTTAGTGGATAATAAGGGTTAATCCCTCACAAAACACTACAGTTTCTGCTTGTGTGTGAGAGTGTTATGTGTGGGTGCATGTACCACCTCAGGCTACACACACACATACTGATGGTCCATGTCACAGTTTGCACTGGCTTCTTGTCTGGTCCCAGCTGCAAAAACACTGACCCATTAGAGTGCTGGTGCGCACATGTGTTTCAGTGCGCTCATCTGTGGGTGCTTAAATGTACTTGTGTGGGTATAGACTATTCTTGGAAATCCGTGAGTAATGCTTTCACAGATAAATCACCACAAATTATTTGTCGGGGCTGTTACAAAACCAATAACATAGATTCAAGAACATCCGGCTGATGTCACATTCTTTGGCACATGTAATTTAGTTTGTCAAACTAATAATTGTCAAAGTCAAATAGATTATATTCTCCCCTGTCTTTACCCTCTCTCTTCTTTGAAACTTCCCACATATTATTTTGATCTCAAGCCACGCTCCTCCTATTACATTACAGCAGCATGAGTCATGTATTTCAACACTGTTTACAGTAAAGGACTGATAGGGAGAAAGAAAAGAAAGATGACGACGACAGATACAAGTAGGCAGCGGACACAAATAGAAACCCAGCAACAGTGACTGAAAACTTAAAGGTGTTCATGCCTTTGTGTATCAATTCATAAATTCTAATCACATTCTTGGAGGATAGTGGTTGAGTCTTTATTCTATCCAGAGGGAACATGAGAGTTCAGGTTTGTATTAATCCTCTTTGGCTTGTTTAAATTGGAAAAAGTGCAGCAAGTGTGTCACATGCGTTACCACAGAGTCCTGGCTGTGGTTCTCTGAGGAATCTGTCCTGCACGTTGGGTTGAGGTCGCAGCCGGAGTGGCTAACGAGGGAAGCAGGACAACTGGCTGGAAGATGACTGGAATCTTGGACTGGGCAGCTAAGTGCATTGCCTGGATGCTAGCAATGGTTTCTTGAAAGGAACCACTGTGGTCCCTGTGTGAAGTCTGGCTTAGAGACAGCACTGCCACATGCACCTGTGTTGGAGTCTGGCTTCGCCGTTCTGTCAGTGAAATCTAAGTGTTAGGTGTTGAAGGTCAGGAGTTTAGTCACTGGTAGTCATACTAGAGTGAGCGAGTGTGTCTTAATAGAAAAATGTGCAAAAATGTGCACACTTAGCAACATAGAAATTGTCATTATCACAGTCATTTCAATTCTTTTTATACACATTTATCTGCAGTGTCTAATATTAAAGTGGAAAAGAGAAATGGACTAAAATATATACTGAGGCATTGGGGCCTGGACAGGTTTTAGGCATGTTGTTCATGAAGTCAAACTACTTGTATGGTGGTGCTATTAGCTGGACTGAGAATGAGACCTTGGACTGCGACTGAGGAACTTTGTTTCTGATTGACAAAAAAAGGCGGACAGGCCAGTCAGTGCTTATATGTCTTTGGATTGTATTGGCCTCGGTTGCAACAAGTTACTAGATTCTTTTTTTTTTTGTCCGTCTTCATGCTCACTTAATCAGTAGCTATAGCAACATAAGCCAAAAAGGAAAAAAAAAAGCAGGTGGTGTGATGGGGTGGTAACATAACTCATAATGATTCCTCATTGGATTCAGTTTGTGAGTCTGAGGTGCAAAAGAAAATGCTAATTAACTTTTCAGCCAAGACAGAGTGAGGAGGCGAATATTAGGGTAAAAGAATAGAGAGACATCAAGGCATTTCTTCAAACAACATTTCACTCCTATTGCTCATATTACTTTTTTCCCTCTCTCTGGTCAGGTCTGACTGACCTGTATATAACACTGGAGTGGAAATAGTACAAAAATGGCTTGTGTACATTTTAAGTGGTGTTGGCTAAAATGTCCTGAAGCAGAAATAAATTTGCTGAAGTAAAAAAGAAAATACTAATTTAGTAAATATATCTAGTGAATTACATAAAGACGTGTTATTTCTCAGAAAACTCACGTCATCTAACTTGACAAAGTGTGATGCTCAATGAAAAATATACTGTAATTGTTGCCTATAATACAGAAAGACCATGTGCATAATGATCTACTCTGTTGCAGTTAAAAGAGTCACTGTCACTTATTGTACCCGCCCCAGACATAAACCAAGTGCAGTCAGTGAATGTAAGAAATCTGTCGTTGCAGCTCAAAGACTATCTCTCTTACAGCTACACCGCCGTCTCGCTCATCACAGAGACGGTTTGATGAACTGCTACAGCATATGGTCTGCAAAAAGAAATACACATACAGTGCTCCATTCAGTCTTTTAATTTGGTTGTTTCTGCGGCAGTGCAGATCCGCTCTCCCTTGCTTTTAAACGTTTGTACAGATCTCACAAGGGGTAAACTGTCCAAGTCTGTATCAAACCACAAAACCCCTCTGAAATCATCAGTTTCCCTGCTCCTTGTCCCTGAAAAATCAATTCCAACCATCACACTTCTAATTGGTAATAGGCATTAGCTGGCATGCGCCACTTTCTCTGCATGTGCACTCCAGCAAAACTGAAGCCAGTCACTGTAGTCGATACAGAACCATTTTGTGGGTGATTTGGTTGTAATATTTAATTACACACAAACAGATCAGATGGGCAGACTGGAGGGGGTGGAGAGAGCATAGAGGGGGATCAGGCAGTGTGTAGTTTAAGTGGAAACAGATTTGTCTGACCAGGGATTGGTTATAATAACCCCTTGCTGTGTTCTCTGGTGAAATCTGTGGGAGTCATACTGAGTTGGCTGGATGAGGCTAGAGAGAGAGAGCGTTTGAAAGAGAGTTGAATCTGCAATCCTCTCTGATTGGGATCTATGTAGCCAGGTTGACCGGAGCCAAATCTCTGCAGCTGAGGAAGAGTTGGTGTGTGTGCATGATTGCTGCTGCATACACATGTGTGTGCACCAAAGGAAGGGTTGTGTTTAAAAAAAAAAAAAAAAAAAAAAAAAAGGACACAGCTTCTTTTGGATGTTCTTCAGCCAAGCTAGGGAAGTGATGTTTTTTTCTTTTTCCTTTTAAGTCTAAACTGTTGTTTTTGTAAACGGACTGAAAGAGGGAGCTTTCTGTGATGCTGTCAGTGACCTCTTTGTCCAGTCAGAGTCAGAGCGGCAATGTTTGGTGTCTGAATGGCAAAGCTCAAATATATTTCACTGGAAAAGCAAACACACTCGTCTGTACATGCACTGTTGTGGACATGACTCCCTCCTTCCTTCTCTCGCACACCTTCCTCTTTTACAGGCATATGTACATATGGTTATTCATTTACACATTTACATCTGAATTGCACTAGTAAATTTGCACATTTATAACCACAGCAGTCTGACATCCAGATAACAACACATTTTAATGAGTAAGCAAACACCTCTGTTTGCTGATAGCTTTCACACACACACACACTAAGATAATGCAGACAGAGAGATGAAGATGTTTTGCCTTCTGACCTGCATGACTACTAAAGTTGTGCGAGTACAGAGGGTGGAATAAGCAAACATTGTATCAAGGGACAAATACACTGTGTTCAGGACTTCTGTTCCTTTACTGAGTGTCACCCAGTTTGGTTTCTGAACCTAAAGTCCTTTTGAATGACAAAATATCAGTGGGAATAATTGTAGTTGTTCATCTACCTGCTTACACTGTGAAATCCAGCCTTAAATACCATCTCTAGCTGGTTGAGCAATAGTTTACAGCTTGCATGATGTTTGGAAGCAGTTTCTCCAACACCCCACACAACCAGCCAATTTTCCAGAGTGAGAATTTAGAGAGAGAGACAAGAGAGAGACAGCGAAAAAGAAAAGAGAATGGAAAATTAACAGCAGTTTTTATGATGAGCTTGTTGGTGAGTGTGCCAGGTTGAAGAGGCAAAGTGCCCATCATGACAGGTTAACTGAGGTGTGTGTGTGTGTGTGTGCGCGCGTGTGGTATGTTGCCCTGCAGACATAAGTAGGCCAGCACAGCCTTTGACATTCCTTCTGAATGCTTTTCTCCCATCTCTGTTTCTGTCCTCTGACACTGATGCTATCTGTGCCTTTTGAAACGGACTGTCGGTGTGTGTGTGTATGTGTATGTGTATTTGTTTGAGTGTGTATCCTGGCCTAGATGTGCCTTTTCTGTCAGCGGAGTTGATTGAAGGCTGACTGACTGACTGTTAACACGGGCATCACAGTGTGATGAGTGGAGACTCGTGGCGTCAAGTCCTGTTTGACTGAACCCAAGAGGACACAGCTAAAGGAAGAGAAGGAATGGCTCTTTCTTGATTTCTTGAAAAGTCTGCCAGTGAGAGGGACTGATGCAGTGTGTTTCCAGAAGTTTTCATTGCTTTCACAAATAGGGGTAACACACATTCTCTCTCTTCTTTTTGTCCTCCTTTCTCCCTCACCACCCTCCCATCCTTCAACCGTCTCGTCTCTCTCCCTCAGACGATGGAATGTGTTTGTTTGTACGTCAAGCCGGCAGCTTCGTCAGCAACACGTAAACATAGAGAGTCGGCGGCTTTTTTTAATCCTCTTTGTGCCGTCATCACAGGACACACTGCCCCTCCCCAAAGCTGTGATAATAGCCAGAGCTGTGGGTTGTAGTCATTTAAAGTCACTCTGATTTGGAAGTGTTTCTCCTCTTATGCTCTATCAAACCTGGTCATCAATTTTCCAAACTGCCAAAACATCACATCAGGCTCCTCCAGCTTACTTTTGAGTCTCTACTTTTTTATCTGTGTCTTCTTATAGTTTTTTGTGGTTGTTCTCTACCCACATTGATTGCAATCTCTGGTTCTGGCCCTCACCTTTTGGAGGGTTTTCTGTTTGTCTCTTCCCTGTCTTCTCTCTACTTCTTCCTTGCTCTCTGTGGCAAAAACCCAGCCTGCATTTCAATTTTATTTTCCAAATCCTTTTGCTTTTCTGTCTGCAACCAACATCATCTCCTCAAAACATCACCTGTTGGGTCAAGGTCATCCAGATCGACACGTGGTGATTAAAAGCCACTGTGGCGCACACAGCACATTTAGTATAAAACCATGTACAGTAAGGCTTCCTGGAATTCCCTCGTGGTTAGTAGAGGGAAGGGGCACATTTAGAGCAGAGCCATATGGAGAACACATGTGGGTACAGGATAACAGCCTCTGTCAAGAGAGAGCTCCCTTGGCTGTAGCCTTTAGTCTTTTTCTGTCGATAAGATCTGCACAGCACATCCATTTCTTCCTGGAACCAAAATAAACAGTAGGCAGGATCTCCATAGGTAACCAAAACAAGATGTGTCATATTAGGGAAAGTTAGTCACAAAACATATTCAAATGGAGGTGTGACTCCACACACTGATTTAAGTCTAAGGTGTGCGTAAACATATATATAGGTTTAGATCATGTTTAGGGGACACAGACATAGCTGGAAGACTCACCATCAGGTTGGCCTGTATTTCCGCTGCAGACTTAAGAGGCTCCTTATTACACATAATCACCACGTCTATGCGTTTCCTTAGAAAATGCAGAGGAGTGTATTTAGGTTTGAGTCTGTGTTGTGTTTGTGTGGTGGGGGGAAACTTGTACTGCTCGACTGCCCACGTGTAAGACTGCTGCGGAATAAAAAACCCTCTGATCTGATTGCTTCGCATTACTGAGTGTCTGTGCAGGATATGTGTCTTTTGGTGCTCTCCCACTAATTTGGGTTACATCTGTGTATAACCGTGTGCACATGTGGGCCCATGTCCATGTAAATATGTGCTCAGCTTTTGCATTTGAATGGCTCCCCCTATTCAGCTATATCTGCTCTCTCTCTCTCTCTCTCCGTCTCTCCGTCTCTCCGTCTCTGTCTGTCTGTGTCGTGTTAGCCATCTGTGTGCTGCTGTAGGGTCACAGACAGTGCCGGACATGGTACACTCCAGCGATTGTAGCCAAGTTTCCTCTCCAACATTGAGATAATCTGCCTGTTGATCATTAGAGGAGTGGGGGAGAGAGGATAGGAGAGGGAATGGGGTGGTATGTGATGGAATTTCACACAGATGAAAGGATGTCTTGTTTAAGGCACTTTGGAAAAATTGAATTGTCTTCGGGTTCAACTTGTGTCAAACAGCTGAATTCTTGCGAAGCTTGGGCTCTTCAAAAGATGGCTGCGCGTTGTTTTTCTGCTTCTCTTTTCTTACCCGAACTTACTGATTCTGCAGTGTGCCTTCTGTCTGTCAGTAACATAACATGTGAATCAGACTGTTCGTACGTTGCACAGCTTTGTGACGGTAGTGTTTTCTCCCTCTGCAGAGGAGTGGAGGTTGCAGAGGAAGTCGGTCAGACAGCCGTTAAACAGACCATGGCTTAAGCCAGGTGCAGAGCACCCCTCTGTGCTTTCCTTTTGATGAACATGATCTCCCATCATGTTCGTCAGCTAATCAAACCTGATTCTGTTTAACTCTGTGTAAACCCAATGGGATTATTAAACATGTTACGATTAGACATTTGTTCCACCCGCATGGCCTGTAGACGCAAGTGTGACTGATTTTGGCTATACTGAACAAACGTTCTCATTATTGTCCACGTGTTTCACATTAGGTAACAGTCTATACAGTGCACATACTGTATATACATGTATTTGCATGTCAGTGCCCTGGTCTTATGGAGCTTCTGTTAAAAAGGGGTGGTAAAGGCACTCTCAAAGGCAGCCTGACAGTAGTGAAATAAATAACGCAAGACCTGGTCCGGCATTCACACTGACAGAGGTCAAGAAGGAGGAAGTTGTGGAGCTGGAAAGTTCAGCACACCTTTCTGCCATTGAGGAAAATGCACCAACAATTCTATGCTTTGGTTTTAGTTAATAGGCTACTCTTGGCAGGCAACTCCTCTACCAGTGAAGTCACCTAAAGAAGGAGCCTTTCAGGAGTCCAGTCAGGTGCTAAAAAGGTTGTGGTTGAGGGGGACAGATGTGCCAGGTGGGCGAGGGGGGAAGGAGTCGGGCGAGGGGGGAAGGAGTCAGCCTGAGGGTCAGCAAGCCATAAATGCTGCAACACCTACCCAGCCGGTCAGCTGAGCCCCTGGACAAACTATGGAACAAGAACAGCTTTTCCTCATCGAGGTGGTTCCACACAAACATTTTGACAAAGTTGTTTTATATGATTTTTGTGGGAAAAATAATTTGGTTTGACATGTGGTCTGCATCCAAGGATCCAAGGGACAGGCAATCTGATGTCGAAAGAAAAATGGAGTCTGTATGGCAGTTAATAGACAGGCAAGCCCACATGTGAAAGCGCAGGCAGGAGATGACTTGATGCGTCTCTGAGCCTCTGATAACATTGTAGTCCCTATCCCTCTGAATAGACAAAGATAACACACACAGAACAGCATTCGCAAGCACACACACTAAGAAAACCAAGAATCATTTGAGATAGAGACACAGACTGATAAGTCGCAAACAGACAGACTGAGATGGAAAGGAATTTACACTATCAGCATGCGGTGGGCTTTTCCCCCTGGATGCAGGTGTGACAAGTAGTGTTTCTTAAGCTCATTAGGATGTCTGTGTTATATCTGCTGTGTGTGAAACAGAGAGAGAGAGAAAAGAGGAAAGGGAAGCAGAGATCCTGGACATTCACCGTGTCTGTATGGATAGCTATAATCTGCAGTCCCACGCTGAGAGAGACAAACTCCAGCGGAGGCCCCTCTTCTTATCCTGACCCCGTGGAAACCTCCCAAGAGCTCCATTGCTCTCTTCTCGGCGGCCTTCTTCCTCTTTCTTCATTCATCGTTCCTCTACTTGTCTTTTTTGTTGCTCCCTGTGTTCCGCACACAAGTCTTGAAATGCCATCATCATCTCCTGCAGGAGGGAGGAAACCAATAACATAGCATTTTGTATGTGCGTGTGCTGGAGGCTATGAGTGAGTGAAAGACAGATGTTTGTACGCCTCAGTGCATGCATTACCCTATGAATTCTTACCTGCAGATGGATAGAGAGGAGACAGAGCCCCTGATTTCAAAACAATTTTACATGAAAGATTATGAACTTTTACAAGGTGTGGCACACTGCACTGTTAAATTAACAACTTTGCCTGCAGCGAAGAGGGGGTCGTCATGTTTTTAATGTCTTTTAAAATGGTTGAACATGCACAGACTAAGGCTCTCGTGCTGTAAGTAGGTCTAATGTCTCTGCCTGGCTCAGTGCTGAGGGATACAGAGAGGAGGCCAGAGCAAAGTGGAAAAGGAAAGGGGCGGGGAGTGACAAGCACAGAAAGAGAAAAAAGTCACAGTGCAAGAGATGAACCTGCCTAGTGGTTCTTGGCTCTGGCTGAAGGCTGTAATTACCCTCAGAATGACTTGTGTTGGTAGCTAGAGAGTGGTGAGGTCAGCATTTAGCTGGCTAGCACAATGAGGTCAAGTACTATTCATGCCCTGGCTTGTGCATTTCTGAGCGCAACTCTGCGTCCAACACTCTCTGGTCCTCTGTTTCGGCTATCTTTGTCGTGTATAAGCACGTGCGTGTCTACAAGTGATTTGTGTGTCACTGCAGTCTGAAAATCGAATTCAGAGGAAAAACTCGCCTCTCCTCTGCCTCCTATCTTTCAAACTCTCTTTACTTCTCAGGCTTCTTTCGCCGTCTCTCTGCCAGGTCTCCTCAGGCCGAGGGTCAGCCAGAAACTTCCCGCACGGGGCTGCTGTTGGAGTCAGGCTCCTGGGAACCTGTAGCACAGAGACAGCGGCTGGGGAAGGCATCATTATATTCACACACACACACACACACCAAGAGGCTGAGACTCGATTTTTAAATATGCGCAGTGATTCAAATTGTGGGGAGGCTGCTAAGATCGCTCTGACTTTCAGCAGGGGATTTAGAGTTTTTTTTCCCATTTGTTTCTTGAAATACCATCACTGTCTTCATGCAGAATTGCTTCTTTGTATAGGTTTTCCCCAGCTTTTTCCCATCTTCATTATGGTGTGTGTTATTTTCTTCCCATGTTTTTCTCAAGAGGCAAAAAGGTAAAAAGCTAATTATCGCCCTGCAAGTTTTGCAAGCCCTTCTGAGACTTCACAGGCTGAAATTGAGAATGGGAGTTGTCCCAGGGTAGGGAAACAGTGTGTGTATGTGTGTGTGTTCCTAGCTTATGCTTAGGCTAGTCCAAACCCCAACTCTAAACACTTGGCAAGCAGTTGAATGAAATATTCCACGAGCCTCTCCTTCTGTCTGTCTAGCCATTTGTGGTCATGGGGTTTCCCAAGCGGGCAAAGCAGGGGCTGCTGTTTATCTTGGAATGGGACAGGAAATACAACAACTAAAAGTTGGAGAAATTGGAAAAAAAAAAATCAAGAATTGGGCAGAATGGAGATCTTGACGAGTGAAAACCTGTCAAAAATGCAGGAGGGCATAACTGATGGAGATTGATAGGGCCCGCACACATGCTCGGCCGTCATCACACCCAGACAGACCCTACAGTGGTGAAAAAGAGAATGAAAACAGATTTGTCACTCTGTGTGCTGTTTGCACAGGAGCTATGTGAGCATGTGCAATCTGTTTCACACAAACATCCCTCTAAAAAAACACACACACCATTCCTTTTTAAAGTGTCTCTGCTGGGCAGCCTGATCTCTCTGGGAAGGGCAGAGGGGTTTGTGTGTTTTAGTGTGTGTGGTCAGGATGTGGCTAGCACCTCTCACTAGTCATGATTTACTAACAATACCCACGGTGGTTAGAGCATGACACTCAGCACATATTATAAGTCTGAGTGAGACGACCTTACAAGAATCTAGAAACTTTTCCACAGTCTCCCATGCCCCGATTCTGTTCACATTGTAACATAGTCTCACTCAAGAAGTCTGTGTCGTTGCTGATTTATCATTTGTTTCCTGCCAAGCTAAGTTTTTATTAATTTCTGTAAAGGGTGTAGCTGGTAATATACAATGTGGCCAGTGTGAAATGTGTGTGTGTGTTTGTGTGCCAGGGTGTGAGTTTCTGTGTGTTAGGAAGGGTTTAAGGTCTGTCAGCTATTATTTAGCCATTGTGGCTTGGGAAGCATTGTGGGAACGTCAGTTAAAGTGAATTGACCGGGTCTCCTGTGATACTCAGGAAGAAATGCATTACACACACACACACACACACACACACACACACACACACACACACACACACACACAACCATTCGTGAGAATTGCAGAGCTTCCTAAGCAGTTAAAAGGCAAATGGCCTTTGGTTTTGACATTGCTTGTACTTCTTAAAGTGCTCTGTTTGTTAAAGTGCTCTGGTTATATAGTTAGAAGAAATATGGAGGAGACTGAGAAAGGCAACAGTGTCTCTTGAGGTGATATCTCCCCTTGTCTTTCTTTTTCCATATGCTCTTAAGAGGACAGGGCTTCAGTGGGTGGTCCACAGAGACCCCTGGAAAAGCAGCCTCTTATGACCTGCATAATGCACACACACACTCATACACATTGAGAGGCACCAACACACACCAATAGACACATTAAAACAGACTACGTGGATTAAACCTGTCTGAAGTTGCTGAGATGATCTTATAAAGTATTTCAGTGACACACACTTAGTCAAACTTGCCTGCAGCACCTGCAGAGGCAACAGCTGGGAACACACACACACACATACAGCAACAAACACCACACCCTCTACAAGCGCCACACACATACACACACACACACTCACCTCCCACAATTTTATTTGTGTTGCTGCCATGCTTGGGCTGAGGAATGTGTGAGCAGGTGCCCCCTGCGGAGAAGAAGCAGCAAACACTCCTCACATGAGTTGTTTGTTGTTTGAGTTGTTTTGCAGCCGTGACACTGTTCTCTTTGTTTGAAGGACAAAAGTACAGCAGAGGTGACTCAGGATGACGGAAAATGCTGTAGCAATGACCCGTATCTTGATTTTTTTCACCTAAGCTGAAGCGCAGAACTTTGAAAACTGATTATGTATTTACATAAGCTGTGGCCAGCTTGCAGTCAGTCACAGCTCAATGAGGCAGAGGATACACACTCAGCAATCAGTATGTCCATCAAACAAGAATAAATGGAGCGTCTTCCGCATTTTTTTTCCTTTTTCTGAGTTGGACAAAAATAAACTAGGATGCCAAAAACACAAAAATAACACATATTCAAAGTTTGGCACCTCTCTTTTCTGTCTTCTGTTGTCTCATGTCAATTCTTCCTTTTCATGTATCATTTCTTTCATCCATTGTTTTTTTAATTGCTAGTTAGCTCCCTCTCTAGCACAAAGTGTGCAGTCACATTCAGAGAGGATCATTGAAGCACAATAATCTTTTCCACAAGAAAAGAGTGGGAATGATCACTTTATCACTCCAAGCACAGACAAACAACATAGATGACTCTGTAATCGTCAGTCAAAATCCCCCACAGTGTGTTACTAGTGTTAAAATGAGATGATGCCTACTTGTGACCCTGTAACAAAGGCTGCGTACTGTTTTGCAGTTAAACCAAAGAGTGATGTACTATTGTGAGTTTGTTTCATTTCAAGCTATTTTTTAAGTGAGGGGAATAGACAAGGTGAAGCTATTTAGTAAAAAAAACAAAATGACACAAAACAGATTTGTTCCTCAAAAACTTTTCTTTTCCATCTTGCTCACATTATTTTGCAAACTCTTTTTATATTCATCTTCTCATTGGGAGGGCTCAACCCCCAGGTATGTGTGTGTACTGGTGTGTAATGAAGACTGACACAATGAGGCTTTCTTTAAATTTTAGTGTGTCCCATAGTGCTGACCATCGCAAGGGCACTTGTTAGCTCGTGGACATAAGAGGAGGGTGGCATAAATGTGAGTGTGCTACTTTGTGTGTATGAGTGTCTCTTTGTGGGCATGAAGATTTGGGGGGGTCAAAAGGTGACAAAACTGCATAAGAGGATGGTCCTTTTTAGCAGGCTCCTTTTTGAGGTGTGGACACTCCCTCTGTGCTCAATGTGTGTGAGGGGTGTGTACCGGGTGTGTGTGTGAGGGTCAGGGGGGAGCTGTAAACCCCTCCGTGTGATGGGTCATACAGATGGGTCATACAGCCAGTTGAATGAGGTGACTGGCCCGGTTAAAGGTAGTTTACTGCCTCCCGCTAAAGAGGTGG
This sequence comes from Scortum barcoo, assembly GCA_023238725.1. Classification (NCBI taxonomy): domain Eukaryota; kingdom Metazoa; phylum Chordata; class Actinopteri; order Centrarchiformes; family Terapontidae; genus Scortum; species Scortum barcoo. The sequence goes on along the minus strand of CM041536.1, from coordinate 19,395,197 downwards.
ACATGCTGACACGCCCTGCAGGTCACTACCACACCCAGGTCACAGAAACACACACACAATATTTAGCGCTGCTGTCTGCGCCCTAGCGTCATCTGCAAGACTGACACATGAGTTGTGGTTTTAATGACACCTCAATGCGTGCCACACATCCTTATTTAATTCTGGGCTAATATCTGTGCGGTCGGACTGCGCCATGCACATTTATCAGCATGTCATCATGTGTGTCTGAGGTTGGGTGATCCACTGATTTATTGTCTCACACACGTCCTGACAGTGGCATTGATTTCTTGACTGATTGCATGAGGTGCTCTGCCTGCTCTAACTACCCGACATTATGACCGACACGCATCCCCTACACGCATCGAACCCCTCACCTCTCTTCTGTCTCTCACAAATGAGGACAGTTGTTGTCAACAATGGCCCGGACAACAGTTGAGTGTGAGGCTGACCAGCCCCGCTCATTACGGCACACAAAAGAGCCACAGGGCTTTTTGAGCGAGGCTCTGCTCCATTCACCGCTGCTGTAAAATGCTGCTGAGTCGTGATGCTCGTGAAATAATGCGTACTCGGTCTTCTCTGTGCATCCTCCCCATGGCAGGTTATAATGGGATGCTATGACTCTGTGGGTGGTGGTTCCTTCTTAATGCAAGCTTAATTGGAGCAGTAGTATGAAGGTTAATGCAACAATGCTCTACAAATAGCTGTCTGTCTTAAGAAGTAAGTGTAGCCTCTCTTGTTTATTGGGCTGACTGTGCAGGTTTTAATCACTTAGACTAAGATGTCTGTAGCCAGTAATGGAAACTTAGTGCTTTACTAGTAAGTTCAATTTGGAGGTACTTACTATCTTATGTTACATTTACTGTTCATTTACTTAAGTGTATGTTTGACTTTTACTCATAATGGATTATATTTTTAAGCCATGATACTTATCCTATCACTGCATGTAGCTGATGTGAGTGTAGGCCACACCCTGTAGCACAGAGACACACAACACACAAACATGCAGTACAACACACTTGTACTATATGTCTGAGTGTACAACATGTGGCTGCCCAGAAAGTGGTTTGCCTTTCCTGTCCTCAGCGTCTTCCTGCGGTGAAGCTGAGTCTAGAAAGAGAGAGAGTAGGGGAAAAGAGAAATGATTGAAAGAGCAAGTTAATCGTAATCCATCCATCCCCCCACACCCTTGTTTTTTTTCCACCATTTGACTCACTCCGTTCTGCGTCATGATTTTGCGCTCTACCCAGCCCAACACGGAATGTTAATCAGCAGAAAGCTGCTTTAGATTTACAAGGGGGAATTTGGATCCAGCTCTTTGAAACGTCAAACTTCTAAGTCCCTCTATGAAAACCGCTTGGTGGACTGTGAGAACCATGCTGCTGCAGTGTGAGTTTATATGTATCTGAGCACAGAATTTGGGGAGGATTTGGTGCTGCTAATTTATCTCCTTCAGCTTGCACAAGGGAAGTACCTGCGACTGTCTTTTGATGCCACTCTGGTGGGAAAGGCAGAGCATGGCGCTCTCAAAGTGTGTTAATTAATATCTGGGCTAATGTGTGAATGCTCAATTTAGTGTGTAAAAAAAGAATTAGCGAAGAGAGAGTTACAGACTTAGAAGCTCAACCTAATAAGTAATTGGTGAGTCACGAAATGTGCTTTTTATAGTAATGTTATTCAAGCAGGGGTTGAAGTGATAATGAAACAGTGCCACATGCGTGTGTGCACAACACACAGACGCAGATGTGTCTAACTCTGACATTATTTCAGTCTCTCTCTTGATGCTCATTTTAAAGGTGTTATAGTGTCAAAGTTTATCAGTGCCAGAACTAATGAGCAAGCATCAATCTGCAAGTCCAGTCTTTAAGAAAAAAAAAGCTGATGTTCTGTGATGTCACTGAGAAAGTGGAGTTTGCAGGCGAGGGATACAAACTGACAAAGCTTTTTGTTTAAAGTGAAATGTTGTTTTGTGCTCACGGATCTCTGCAAACTTTTGCTTGCAGACTAAAATGGGTTCAGATATGTTGGGTTCATGGTGTGTTTTTGTTGTTAATTACCTTTCCTCTGAGTATTTGAAGTAACTTGGGAATGACACTGTTTATGAATTTCAAGGCTGAGACTATTCCATTTAGTAACAAAAAAGACATTGCATGTGGATACCACCAAGTGGCAAGAGTTCATTTGGTGGTTAGTGGTTCGAAACATTCATCACAGCAGACACTCAAGAAAAGAAGTGTTTTTTAGCCATCTGGTTCCCTTTTTTTTCTTTTCTGTTTTTTTATACAAGTGAGGGATCCACACAGCCAACTGGCCACTGAAACATCAGCTTTACTGGAGTTTCCTCTCCTGGAGAGAAAATGAACCTCAAACTCTGTCTTGAGCGATTTCACTTTTTTAAATATATGTGTGTGTGTGTGTGTGTGCGCGTGAGTGTGTGTGTGTTACTGACGACAATCTAGAGTTCAGGGTCAGGGCCTTTCCTCAATGAGCATGTTGTCTGCCATCCAAACTGACTGGTTCTCTGTTCTCACTCTCTCAAGGGTCCGGCTGGGAGAAAATGACCTGATCACACAGACAGAATGGGAGCAATTAGTGCAAACACACACACAGACACACACAAACTCCTTTGCCCAGCTTCCCATAGTGTTATTTGTCGGGGAAATGAATAGAGGGCAGCTTGTTCTTTAAAGAGAAGTTAACGGTGTCCTTTATAAAGTGGGCAAATAAAACAGCCAACGCTTAATCTGTTCCGGCCAATAAGGTCCAGGAAAAAGAAAAGTCAACATCTGACTTTTAAAAATGACACTAAAGAGAATTGTTCTCTAAACCAAAGTGCATGTATTGCCACCATTTTGCCCTCATGACTTTATGACTTTTTCCTGTGTTTTTGTTCGTCAAACACATCACCTCCTGGCAGTGTTTTGGGTGGTGACATCATCTAAAAAGTGGATTTGATTATGAGGGGGCGGGTTTGAGGTTAGATGTTTATGTGGCTCTGTGATTTGTGTGTGTGTGTGTGTGTGTGTGTGTGTGTGTAATATCTATCATCCTGTGTCGCAATGAAAACAGAAACCACCTCCCATATACAGTATAATGTATTTCCAGCCCATTACTGTACAATAAGGGCAGTGAAACCCATAAAACTTCATCCAATAATGGAGCTATACTGTCCCTTTTGCTGCACACTATGAAGTGGCGTCACATATGGAACCGGGGGAATACTGAATGAGACTAGATAGCCACAGGCACCAGAGTTGGCTTGGAATTTAAAATATTAAACATTATTAGAGAGAGAGTGGGAAGGAGGGGAGAGGATAAGGGGGGAGAAAGCTGAAGTCATGTTTAGGATTAGGGTTAGTTGTGTAGAGGAGCTTATGACGATATTTTTCAGGGCTGTGGGAAACCAAAGCCATGCTGAATTCTACCACTCCTAGTGTGTGTGTGTATGTGTGTGAGAGTGGGTGTGTGTGTGAGACAGCGTGTTTGTTTGTTCAGGGTGGTAGCAGGTATATTATTGCAGACAACATTTACAGTTCAGCGGTTGCACTGTTGCATGGTTAGAGACACTTAAAGTCCAACTGAAATCAAATTGCATTTTTCCTGTCTGTTACAGCACTCATTTCTGCTCTGTGAATCACTTGTGCTGTGTTTTTTCCTTTGAGGGAAAATCAGAAACCAAAAGGGAAATGTTTATTTTACATTTTTGGTTACACAATGGCACCCCCAAGTTTTTGCAGTGTAATTTTTGCAATGTTACAAAACTTTCGTTTCAGAGTCTCAACACAGACCGCTCACTTTGGAGGATTCCTCGTACCCCGTGTGACGAATCAGATCTAATCGTTGCGACTTTGCACTGGGGAATTTTGGGCAGACTTCTAAAAGAGGACAGATCCAAAAATCTTCTTTTCAGCCTGTGGACAGGAACTGCAATTCACACTTTCAGATCTTGTTTTAAACTTTGAAATCGTAGATTTAACCTTCTTTGCAGTTTCACTTCATAAAAAACATCTTTAAAAGCCAAAGGCTCAATGCTGGATAACGTCAGCAAGTCTGAGAACAGCAGGCAGATCAGGCACATGAAATCTTTTTTTTGACCTTTTTTTACATACGAATACTGCATATTCACCAAATATAGGCACTTTCCTTCTTGCAGTGATTAATGATGTGTGTGGGTGTTCTCACTCAGGGAAGCCTTCTTTTACACAGCTGATAAGGTTACTTCCTCTTTTAGCCCCAGCTGAGCGCCACCCGACCCGTGACCCCTTACAGCCGGGGGTCACCAGAGGTGTCAGGGGACATCGACCAGACCCCACTTCACTTGTCTGTCACGGTCTGTGATTTATCAGGCTCTGACAGGCTTATGCTTGTGTGTGTGTGTGTGCGTGTGTGCCTACGTGTGTGTACAAGGGTGAGATCATTCATTTTGATGCCTTTTTAAATCGGAAACATCTCGACTCGCGCACTAATATTCCAGTGAAAGATCAAGTGTACTGTTAGCTGCCTCAACTTATGAATGCTTCTCTGTCTGCACTCACATACGTAGTTTTGTATTTTGAGAGACTCGCTTATATGCTAACTGTTCAAATGGATGATTATTTTCAGCCCAAATACCAATAGACCACTTTGAGTTTCTAAATGCCCCTCTGTCCCACTTGAATTCTGTTTAGATAAGGAACGTGATGAGGGTCCACCAGAGTAAGCAAACACATGGATATTTTTAACCCTGTTTGCTGAAACTCTGCTCTTAGCAACAAAGCGTATTTCTCTGGCTCTACAGAGAGACTCATACATACAATTAAGTTCATTCATGAACCTCACTGTTATCATCTTAGAAATCGCTCTCAGCCCTTCCAACAAAAGACTTGTGTGTCACACACAATCCCTAAAAACAGTGAGAAGAATGAAGCGTGTGTGACTGAGGTTGGATGTGTGAAAAACAGGTGTTTTAGAGCCTTCAAGTGTGGAAAAGGAGAGGCCAGGCCATTGAGTGAGGCGAAACATCTGGCCAGTGGGCTCCATCGACATGAAACGAAGCTCAAGTATGAGCGTGTCTTTTGTTGTGTGATAGACAGAGTCTCTGAAGGACAGGGGAGATCAGGATACTGTGGGGATGTTATACACCCAGTAACAGCCTGGTTTAACACTGTACTATTGTGACTGTCCAGCCTCCACACAGGGACCAGGGTATAGCCTCCTGGCCCAAAATCAGAGCTCCTTTCTGGCCAGAGGAAGTGTCTTTGAAGCCCCCTCTCCCCCACTCTCTGATCCAGCCACCCTTTAATGAATGAAGAGGCTGTTAAAGAAGGAAAACCCAGTGTTTACTGAGTGTGTTCATTCACACTTCTGTGTCTTGATTTTTTTTGTTGGCTTACTAAGATCATATAGTAGGACATGACCATGTCCCTGTGTCTTTCACACATACTCTCTCTTTATTTTAGACAAAACAAGTCAGCACACACAAACCAATTATCCAAGAATGTGCTTTTATCATGGCTGAGCTGGGCAGAAATGAAACCAAAACTGCAAAAGAACATGACACACAAAAAACTCCTAACAGAAAACTGCTTATTGTTATATTGTAGGAGTAACAAAATAGGTCTTTCATCTAACACAGTCACACAGTTAATTTTTCTGTAGTCTTGTCAAATATGTAATTTCCTACCTGTAATGGCAAATATGATGTGACTTAAGTGACCTTTGATGGGGAAAATTCAATCAAAAGTTTGATTGTAAAAAGAGAAATAAACAGCTTTCGTTATTTACTCATGAAAACTTGGCATGGTGAAGAGTGTGCTCTACTGAGATTCAGAACTGGAAATTCAGTCCAAGGTTTATTCACAGTATGTGGTTTTGCCACAGCCTGAGAATTTAGAGCTGCCTTTTCTGGCCTGTTATTGAAGGTGAAACCCAAATATCTTCCAAATATTCACAGAAAAAAGTAGACATAAGCAGCAATGTCCTCCAGACCCTGGATAATTTCTACAGTACTGCTGCTAAAATAAACCCTACAAACTTGGAGTCAAGCAGAACAAATTGTGACACTGGGAGATAACATGAGATATCACAAGAGTAACAAAGAATGAGAGTCGAGGCATGTGGGAAAGGAAGTAATGTGTTCAGTTCAGTGTGTCCATCAGCTCTAACTCGAAATGTTTTCTGGCACATTTTACTAGCAAGTTGCGGTTTGTTGTTATGATTTCCTTACAATATTGAACTTTGAATGTTGAAATTGGACTTGACAGCAATATTAATAATGTGATGCGACTCATAAAAGCACCTAAATTGAGACTGACATTCCGGCTGCTCAGCATTTAAAAAAACTTCCAGCATGACAAAAAAGCAGTTGTTGGATTTTTCTGACCTGGTCATGGCAGAATGTCCAACATCATTGTGAGTGATAAGTTGTCTGAGCTTGGAGGGGCCGTAATGGTTTTGAGAGATAGCTTGGATGGGCTGGGGACAGCCACAGGCTTTGTGGTAAGTTTCAGCTGTGATTTGTAGCTGGGATTCCCACATGACATTTGCAGGGTCGACCTCAGAAATGGAGCCATAACAGCCGCAAAAAGAATGATTCCCTTGTGCCACATGTCTTCCCTCGCCTCACCCCTTTTCGCAGTCTCAGATATTCCTGTCTTTGCCTTCCCTCCACTCCCCACCCCTTCCCCAGTCTCTCCTCCGTTGTATTCCTCCTCTGCATGACTCATTTCATCTTCCACCAAAATTTCTGCAGTCCCTCTTCTCCGCTCAGCTTCCTCTCTCATCCTGTCCTCTTTCTCTTATCCTTAGCCTCTCCCCGTGCCAGAGAAAAATGATGCATGTAGTTCTGGAGCTGATGTTGCTGGTGATATTAGTGGTGGTGGTGGGGACAGGCCCTGGTTGGCTTGCGGACCTACATCGGGCCCAGATGACGCAGGCTGGGGTTCAGCGGTGAGGCAAGCAACGGGGTGGGACTGTGGGAACTGCTGAGAGTGTGGTGGTGTGCGAATACTTGCCACAGCTTTGAAAGGATATCAGAATCAATCGAAGCTGTATTAACATTTCTAAAGATTTCGCTTCTGTTCAAGACACATCTATTTTAAGCATGCTAAATATAGGCTGAAGATTATTCTGTGAAAGTAATAAGAAGAAACTTCAGGATGCATCAAGTCTGTGCTTGTGTTGACATGTTTAGTTTTGTGAAGAAGTGAACGTGACGTTTTCTCTGAGCTGGAAATGTGCTTTATATTATTCTCAAATAGTTCTTAACCTAGTTTTTATAATACAGGAAGTAAAAAAAAACTGGTTTGTCACTAGTTTAATTAGTCCTACAGGTATTTTTATGTTTTTATATTCAAACATTTTATATATTTTAAGCAAATAGGTAGGAGTTAAGACTGGAATACCGTCAATGTGACGTTCTTTGTGAATCACATGACAGGGAGTCAGACCAGCTGTTAATATGCAGACCATTGCTCATTCCCATACACATGCAGTCTTGCACACACCTGCAGACACACTCTTTTTTTTTTTCATACACTCTCACCCACACTAATGAGAGAGACTCTCAGAATGGTTCTTAAACCTCGGGAGGCTCTCTGATACAAGTTGGAATCGAGCCATTGCTGAAAGAGGTATTCACATTACATACATACATTCGCATACAGTAACACCTACTGCTCCGTCATGGAGGCCACTATAGTTATGGTGGCCATGAAACATGGTGGTTTATGCACAGTGAGGCGGGTCAGGAGAGAATGCAGAACGTGAAAAAGTAAACACCAAAATGTCAGATGTCTCTGGTGTATGCAGCAAAACCATCCTCTGTATCTCTGTGAAAAGATAGTCCAAGGTGTTTTGATAATAATGGGATTAAGAAAAAGAGATTCACACATGGTCTTGTAAAAATTTCAGAGCTGTCCAGATGCCTCTGCCACATTATTGTGTGCTCAGTGTAATTTTAAGGGATGATTATCCAGCTCCAAAAGCAAACCCCTCCCCATAATTACCAAAACACCTGAAGCGTCACATCAAAGAAGTGCACACAGACTTTATATGCACAGACCTGAGTGTACGTGATTGTGCTTATGTGAGTGGACAGGGACGTGTCGAAGCTTGTGTACAGTTTGGTTGTCTGACGTGCATGTTCTTTGTAGTGGCGGTGCTCTGCTAGAGGCAGCCGTTTCCATTGTGCCGGACCTTGCAGTCAGCACATATTATACAAATCAGAGTACAGAGAACGTGCGAGAGAGAGGTGGAGATACACTTTTTGTATGAGGCTAGATTCCCTTTGGCAGAGTTATGCTGCCAAAGGGAATATATCTGTAATTCTACCAGTGTGTTTGCATTTATGAAGCACTACTCTAGACTGAAGGGACTCTCACTTTTTTCTTTTTTTAGGAAGTCAACATGTCATGTGCCTGTACCTCTCAACTGAGAAATCCACCTCTCCATGTCTTAACAGAGCAGTTATTATACATCTTAGTCATGTAGATTGAAGGGTGTTTACATGTGATTTAATCTGGTACCTGTCTCATAAATAACCTTTCCTTTATTGTGAAAAACTAGGTGTGATTGTGTCCGTACACAACTGACACCGTGTTGCACATGAGACTCTAACGGCTGTGTGTATGACAAAGGAGTGTGTTTGTGCAGCAGTGTGATCTGTTAAATAGTCATCACTCTGGGACATAAACCCCACAGTATAAAATGAACCAACCCTGTTAATCAGTTCAGACAACTCAACTTGTGCTGTTACACCATAACACAAACTATTCACTGCAACTTTCTGTATATCCAGCATACAATGTGCAATAAGACAACTTATTTAGTATCTGCTGGTTGTTTGGAAACACTGTTGACATCACTGCTGCTGCTTGTATAGCATCTCACAGGCTCCACCTCCACCCATAGGCTCCGACTCTGAAGTTTGCTTGTTGAGTTATAATTGTCACTCTCAAATATTGCCTCCGCTGAGTTTTGTGTGGACTTTAAGTGAGTGACGAGATCAAAAGCTAGACGGCAAATATAAACTGTGTCCATATTCTGTGTCTTCATATACTAATGAATCGTTTCCATTCAAGGCAGTGGACTGAAATGTAAAAGCAACTTTATTCATACACAAAAATGCAGCACGTTACATTAAAACATTTTGATACAACATAAAACAAAAATACAGATTAAAAAGGGGGAAACCATTTTAGTAAAGAAATGGGGGAAAAAGTATAAGGTAGGTCATGTGAGTGGATAATTCATGTGGATGTTTAGATATCAGACAAAAGCAGTGGAGAACATAAAATAAGTTAAAGGTATTCAAAGTGTGGGCACGGCTTATGTCTTTGTTCCAGCTTTGTGCGCAGTACACGTTTACTGTAAGAGCATTTTCCCAGTTCTCATATAATCTATGATGCAGCAAGATGTTTGTAGGCAAGACAAGAAGACTCTGAAAAGTTTTATTGCTTAACCACTGGTTTTAAAATATTCTGTCCTTTGCCCTCCTTGGTCTGCTCAGATTTTATTCAAAGTTCAATCTCCTCTTGTGTCACTGGGTGCTGAGAAGAGGAGTTAGATGATGGGATTTTTTTTTACACACATCAGCGTTTTTTCTTTTCAACATCCCTCTCAGATTCCAGTGAGAGGACACTGCTTTGCCGGAAGCACATGGGAAGGTCATTTTAGGGATGGTAGCCCATCTTTTCCCTTTTGGGAGTGTTAGGGAGACTTTGGGATGAAGAGGCTTTTTCCCCTCAAGCGTAGTAAATAAATCAAAAACCTGCACTGATCATCTTTCTTCTTTCCATTTCTCCTTTTTATGCCCAGTCATGTCCCACTCATTTCCGCTGGCTTGGCAGGGAGCTCACCTCTGATTCTGAAGCCAAAGTAAAGGACAGCTAACCATGTTCACCCAGATCAACAAGCTGCACAGTAGCTGACAGCACACTCATAGTTCATAGACAGCCACATACTGCTGCAGCTAACCAGCAGAGAAACACTTAGGCTGTGTTCTCGCCTTCACTTTTCACAACTTTTATCTGTTTTAGCTGGAAAACAACAATCACAAGGGGGTTACAGCAGTGAAAGAACAGGATGACATATCCGGGTTATGTAAGAATGATGTTATCTCCTCTCCAGCAATTAGTCTGACAGCCGGCTGTCACGTAGAATAAAAGAGCCAACCTGATGTCTAACCGTCGCATATCATAATTTGTCTGTTATCTAATTTTATGAAGGGAGGCAAGTGATACTCCTTAGACAGATTGTGCATTTTTTTGTCTTTTTTTTTTTTATCTGTATTTTCAATTTGTTCTCTTCAACATGACACATTTAGTTCAGGAATGAGTGGGTTGGGCTGACCAGGTCTCTAGAGTGTCCATTTGAAGAGGAAATACCACACATGTCCTAGATTGACCCTACATATCCCACAAGCCAGGATAGTAGATGGAGTACAATGGGGGAAAAAAAATCAATTTGCGAGCAAATCTACCATGAAATTGTGTTATTTTAGTGTATTAGAGGCAATCATTTCACCTCATTAGTCTTTTCTTCTCATTAGTATTTTTGTTGATCAAATCAGAATCCAGAACCAAGATTGCAAGCTCAGCTTCACAACATTTCACTGTATGTGTTGGTGAAAGATGCTGTTTTCCCTGGAAATCATGGGGATCTGATCCATGAATATATAATAAACTGCAAATCCCCCTCTTCATAAGCAGATTTGTTTGTTTCTGTCTTCTTCTCTGGGTATGTAGTGTGAAAAAGGTCAAAGTTGGGGTTGTTAGAGTCCTGGGCTGCTGGAGGTATTTGACCCCTTCAGCACTCTGTTGATTGATGACATCCCAAATATGAACCCCACACCAACCCAATGAGTGTTCTCATATAGTATATAATAGTGTAAGATTTAAATCATACAGCCTATCCACTGTAACCTTCTTTGTTTCACTTAGTTTTTCATACTTCTGCAAAATATCTGCAAATATGACCAGTATGCATCAAGTGCATTGTATATGTTGAATCATGTCCACGATTTAAAGGGAAATCAATGTCTGCAGTAACACTGAATTCTTGCCTTGATCTTCTTCTGTCTTGACATCTTTTTCTGTGAGGCCTCAGCCTGTGTCTGATGCATTTGTTTCGTTTACATTAGCCTGATGTCACTGTTCGCTCTGTTTATTTTCTTGAACATGTTGAGAGCAAGGCTCATGTTCCCTTGTGTGTTTATTTGCCCTCAGCGGTGTGGGTTACATGTTACATGGATTAGAAAAGCACCATGAAAATACCACCACCACTAATTGTTTTGAGAGTCCTGCAGAAAAAAGTGCGGGTGGATGGTTGCAGAAGTTACGGATGCCTTCTCACAGATGGATCATATTAATCATAAATGCCATTCTCTCTCTATTTTTGTCTCCATAGGTGTTTTGTCTCTCCCGGCCCATTTCAGTCCCTACACGGAGAACCAGCAGACATCTGTGGACAGTAGGGAGGATGCCTATGCCCAGCTGGAGCTGAGGACGCTGGAACAGTCCCTACTTGCTACCTGTGTGGGCAGCATCTCTGAACTCAGTGAGTACACTTCGTTCAAAATAGTGTGTGTTGTCTTGGATCTACTTAATATCAGCAAGATGTTTTTTTCACATTAGGTGTTTAATCTATTGAAGTCCTCGTGAGTTCTTCTAACTATCATAAAGAGACAATGTTGAAGCTATAAAACATTCTCGTTATTACAGACAAGTAAACATTCCCAGAAATGATTAACTAATTGTCAGATTTTTTTAAAATACTTGACCATATTCTGAAAACTTTCTAAACACACCTTGTTATTCTCACACTGCTCATTGGCTGAGGGAGACAGGAAACCTTTCTTCTGCCAAGAATGCTGTTATTCCATACAACCCAGTGCCAAGCAGAGATAATAGAATTACTTTTTTTCACTATTCTGTCTTATGATAAGCCCCATCTTGTGCCTTATTGTGAAAGTCTTCTTAAAGATAGGCTTCTAAAAATAAGTAATGGAACAGTTTATCTTCACATGGAGCTCTAGAGAGTAAAGTGATAATGCATCTGATTGTATATTGTCTCTCCCTGGTCTGTTTTTATTCTGTGCAGCGTGCATCAGGTCAACAAAAACTATCTGGTTTTCTGAATCTTTTTCTACCCAGTGATGTTGGTGAACAGAAGCTCCAACTGCATATTTCTTCCAAAGTTTCTTTTCTATACATAAACTGGGTCACATTGTAATAGGTGTTATATTAAAATGTCCCATTACAATTCAGAGACTTTATATATGGATCTAGTCAGGTAAAGTGTAAATCTGGGAAGAAGTGAGGACCAACAGGGAACTTTTTTCTCCAACCATCAGTTTGATTGATTGGATGGAGTTCTTGAAATATTGCCTGTTCTAGGTGTCCATCTTTCATACACGATAGACTTGGGTTGTTAAAATGCACACACACACGGTCATACTGTACTTTACTGTAAATATGGGTTGTTTAAACTGGAGGCTCTGATGGAGAGCTTGAATCAGGTCATTAAAAAGTGAGGAAAAAGACAGGAAGGAGAGGGGGTGGAGGTTGGAAATGTAGGGGATTAAATTTAAGGACGGAGTACATAGTGGCTAAAGCAGGGTTGAGATGTGTGGAGATTGGGTTGGTGGAGGTGGGGGATCAGGGGAAATGATGGAAAGGTAGAGAGGTGAAGAGGTTGTCAGGGCAGGAGAGAGGAGGAGGAGGGATGGAGATTAGTGTAGGTGAGAGCCGGGATAAGTTTCCTTCTTCAAGTGAGCTAACACTCTGCCATTTGTTCCACCAGCACAAGGCCACGTTCATACACCGCCGCCATTAGTGAGGCATTAAGAAAGTGTACACACACTCTCAAACACAGACACACTCTTTCTCTCCCTCGCTCAGTGGTCTCTTTGTGCCACATCTCTCTGGTGGTGTGAAGCTGGGCTGTTCTGGGCAGGGCTGGCATCCTTCAGACTTGTTCTCGCCCACACACACACACACACACACAGCTGTGTGTTCACTGATACGCATACACACAACAAAAACACAGAGCGCTTGGCACTCTGATCTGAGCCAAAGAGACCGGCCAGACACAGGAGCATCTGTACTAAGCTGCTCAGTCCTCCTGGATTTCCAGACTGGACTTGGCCAGACAGACGAACGCACACCACTCATAAACATGATGGATAATGGATGGCAGGATACTGGACATTTCAGCTAAATATCCAAAATAGTTGGAAATATAGTGTAAGGAATAGACTGACTCTGAAAGTTGGTCTTCACAAACATTTGAATGTCTCATTTTCAGCCCTGTGGTGGTTTTCACCAGCTGTGGGAAACTGCCAGTATGTGACCATCCAGTAAGCTAAGGGAAATATTAAAGATCAGGACTGGACCATTCCAAATTAAATTAGCTTTGCACTAAAGACTGTAAAGCCAATTAATAATCTGGGTTCACACAGAGGCCAGATAAAAAGAAAAAACTTGTGTACGCGTTTGTAATGAATTGGCCGACAGTCTAGTCAACATCTTCTAATTATCTACCTCTTTGAAACATGTAATTATCTTGCAACTTTGACCTAAGAGGCACATAATCACATCAGTATGTATTGAAAAAGAAGTCATGTCTCAGTTTATTGACTTCCAGGCTTCTACAAGGATTCCAATATAAGATGTAATCTAAGAATGAAGCATTTCATATCCTTCTGACCCCGTGATCTTAAGTTAGCCTCGAGGCACAATATGGGCCGGAGAGCTGGGGAGAAGCTCTCCATCTTGGGCAATAATTCCTAGGAGACCTCCTGCAGGGACTGCTGGTGGTGGTTAACACAAAGGAGGCCCTTCAGCTTAAAGTGGAGTCTGTTTTGGGAGGGCCACTGCAATCTAACCTCCCTTGAAGCACCCCAAACCTCTTAATATCGGCTCACACTCGCACTGCAGAACTCCCCAGCCTTGCCCCCCAGGCAGCCTTCCCCCTACAGTAATCTGGTTAGAAATTAACCCAGGGGTAATTATGCTAAATGAGTGTTACACGATCCCAAATTGGACCTGGCCTCCCTCTCTCTCTGCCCCTCCTCCCCATCCCCTCCCTGTGTCAACTGATATTTTATACTCCTGTTATGACGCCCATGGTCATGCACTAGGATGTTATCTTCAAACTCTACTCCTTGCAGCTCTGCACCCCCTCTTTTGTGTGCCATAGTTAAATCCATGTTTGTTAGGTTAATAAAGTTTCATATTTTATCCCGTGCATACAGTAATCTGAACTGGCCTTTATCCAACTGCACGTGGTTGTCCACATAGCTCACTGTGTGGGTGGATGAGCTTCACATTTCTAATGTCTTTATCTAAGTGTTTTTGTGGCAGTCAACACAAATTTTACAAGCCTTAAGCAAAGATCTAAGATCATTGCTTTCATCATCTGACTGCCACCTACTCCCCCCCCCTCTCCTTGCTGAGTGCAGTGATTGAAATTAGTCAATACATAAACAGTTGAACGGTTCATTAAAGCCTGTGATCAGCTGTCTATTAGCCCATTAACTCCTTCAGTGATTAAAGATGAATGGCTATTTAGACTGGCCGTCTGGCTGTGCTCTCTGATAATGACACTGCTAATGGCAAATACCACTAGAGACGTGGCAGGAGAGTAATGAGTATGAATCTAAGTGGTTTAGGAAAAGGGGAAATCCAGTTGGAATGGGAACCCACAGGGTTTCTAGTGAGCACTGAGAACTTTTGTTGTAGTTTTAGGTTTTTAATATGCCACTTATTTTTTTTGTGTCCACACACTACTTTAGTAATTTCAATTATTTATTAAAGAACGTTAAAGAACGAAAGAGTTTTTATTGAGTATTTATTGGAACAAATCTTAAACAGTATTTTCTTATATGTCCTTTGTTCCAGGTGATTTGGTTTCCCGTGCCATGCACCACATGCAACGCCTGAGCTCAGTGCGCCCAGGACTGAGCCCAGCCCGTCACGCTCGTCCCCAGCAGCCCGTGTCCTGGTCGCCGGACGCCCTCCACACCCTTTACTACTTCCTGCGCTGCCCACAAATGGAGTCCATGGAGAATCCCAACTTAGATCCCCCACGCATGGCACTTAGCAAGGAGAGGTAGGAGTCAAGCATGACTGGACAAGAGCGTTTTTAGATGCTCTCCTATTTATATTACATGCAGTGAAATTACAGATATAATCTTCGGCAGTCTTGTTTGTTTCCAGTTTGGTTTTGGATCGACCCTCAGAAATTTAGTCTTGTAGTACTCCTGCTTCTCCTTTCATACATTCTCTGCTTTGTTTTGTTTTAATTTGGCTCATGAGTTTATGATTAATGCCAGGACTCAGGCCATTGCAAATACACAAACTCAAATACACAAACATCCACCCTCTGAAATTAACAAATAAATTCTAATCAAGTGAACAGCTTTTTCGCAGACCACCTTACTTTCTCAGCCATTCCTAATCTCATTGCCCTCCTGTCTTTGAAGTGTTCTTTTGTAGGTAAATTACAGGTAAGCAAGACACTCCAGGTGTTAATGTTAGTGTGGTAGAGGGGTGAATTGCACCTTTAGAGTTCAAATTAGGCTAAAGACTGGTGGTTTAAAGGATCTTAAGAGGTGCTAATAGTCTGTAATTCTGTAAGGGTCTCCTCAGATCTTTCTTGGGGTGTCTCTTTAGAACAATTATGGTAATTCTTGTCCTTTTTCAGTCCTGAGACAAGTGGTTGAAAATATTAGGACACCCAGAAAGCAATGTAGCACATCATATTTATATCTTTTCTAATACTTTGGTTTTAGCAGAATACCATCATTTAGATTTTTTTCAGAATTATCTGTCATGTTGTTTGGTTTTCAGAGAAATCAAAGAGTTACTCTCAACCCAGTCACATGTCCTTTCCTCTAACATGAACTTATAAAACATGTAGGCAGATGTGCTCACAGGAGTTTACAGTTCAGTAATGGTAATTCCCAAAAGTTCAAGTAAATGTGAGAGATTGTGTGCTGTCAGTCAAGGCAGAGTATTAATCACGACTGTGTTGTGTGTGTGTGTGTGTGTGGTGTATGAGTGAAAGAGAAAAAGAGAGAGAAAAGTACTTGCAGCCTGCTCACTTCTATGTCCTGGTCTCACAGAAAAAAACACTCGTGTGTGTGTGTGTGTGTCTCCCAGAGCAACTATATGTTAAAAATGTCAGTGGTGAGTTCTGTTGTATGTGTAAAGGTTACTTACACATTTTCAACTGATGTATGGAGGCTTGTCCAAAGGTAGCACTCCAGCATATAAATGGGATGCAGCTCTCACTAAAGTGGGAGTTCATTGTGCTCCGGTAAGTGGGTTGAATGTTTGTGTGCATTTTCCCTCAATTAATGCTTTAACCCCCAAAATGCACATCTTTGTGCTTGTTAGGTTATAATAAGGGCGTGACACCTGTCAGATGATTGTACGTATGTGAACGTTTATCTGATGAAATCAGGTCCTATGTGCCCACATAGCCAGCTGGCTCCTATACATTTAATAATGAACAGACACAGTGTGTGCGAGCAAAGGTGGGCTCCTCATTAGCATCAAAGAGAACAGAGCAGCAAATATACACCCCTCTTTTTCCTCTCCTGGGTGTTTCTTCCTAGTCCTCAGATGTTGTTAATGTAGGGTGTATATCAGCCTGCTTTATGTGTGCAGGATGAAATGATTTGGCATCCTGTTAAATTGTATACTTTGGGACATTCTGTTTTTCTTTCTAGACGTCTACTGGTTTGCTTACATGCCTCTTGTGTGACTGTGTGTAGCGTCTGTGCACGTGAGCTTAATAAAGCAGGTAGAGTGGAGCAGTGCAAACCTGGTAGTGATTACAATGTGAGTGGCTGGTAATGATACAGACTTTTCTCCTGCAATGGGCCTCTCAATCTCTCTGGCTCACCCTCTATTGAAAGCTTTATAAAAATCTTTGGTGGAAACCCAAAACCACCAAATCTGTGTGGGCCACATCATCAAACATTATAGGGATCCTGGAGAGAGCCTTATTGCAGAATCGTCGAGACTATGAGAGACGCCCTTTTTGTTATGATCCTTTAAACCCGGTGCTTAGCCGTAGTTTTTACTGACGATGTTGTATCAGAGTATTAGACTGCACAAAGAGAGGGAGGACAAACACTTACTCTGTAGGTCCACTTATTTTTGCATTCTAACTCAACTCTTTTAAGCCACAGCACAGAAAACCCAACTTTTATTAGTGCTGAAAGTTATTAACCAATCTATTTAATGGTAGAATCACAAGTCTCTCCACCAAAAACAATCACTTCCAAACACACTGCTGAATGGACCACCCCAAAACCCAGATGGATGGAATGGAGCATTAATGGATAGATGTGTTACTGTGATAAGAAGTAGCCAGCAAGGCTTACTTTTAACCACAGATACATCAGATATGGTCACATCCCCCCTTATGGGGTCTTTATGAGAGTAATCTGACTCTAGATCAGTGGTTAACCTTGACCCTTTGCAGCACATGATGGGGTCTGCTCTAAGACCCGATTGAAGTTTCATACAATGTGAACTCAGTCACAGTGGTAGGTCACACTGGACATTTGGGACTGCTGGGGAGAAGCTTTTCATGTCGGACAGGTTACAGTTCAAACACACCTGACCACAATTTGAGCTGACTGTTATTTTATGGCCAGCCAGGTAGTGGTGGTGAAAGCGCCATGAATCACAGTTAACACTTATATGTGCATGCACGTGAACATGTGTGGGAGAGTTTTGTGTACCTGTGTCTGTCTCTGTGTGTGTCTACATCCCGCTGTTCCCTTAGCACGTCAGGTCACAAGGCTAGCCAGAAGTGCTATCTAATTTCAGTATTAACAGGCGGCCCCGCTTTGATGTTGAGCTGACTCTCTGACAAAGCTGAAGTTTGTGTCTCAGACCAAGGGGCATAACCCAGACACAGGTCAGAAAAGTGTTCTCTCACAGGCTGTGAAATGCTGATTGATAAAGTGAAGGACAGAGAACATCTCTCTGCTGAATAAACTGAGCGTTAAGCATAAAAAAAGCTTCATATGGTTGTTTGAAGCTGCTTTACTTCAGGATTAGTACCACTGCTGTGTGCGTGCCTGGAAGCAAACACGCATTAAAGAAGTAGGGTGGACGCCTCGTGGCATTCAGGAAGACAGACACAGATGGGCAGATGAGTGCACAGACTCGCACACAGTCCAATTTGTGTTGAGGGAAACCCATTAAGAGCAATATAACATTGATTCCCAAGCCCACTGCCCCTCCTCGCCTCAGAAACAGGACTTTCTTATCACTCTGCACCCGCGGCACCATCTCC
The DNA here is from genome assembly GCA_023238725.1 of Scortum barcoo. Lineage (NCBI taxonomy): Eukaryota > Metazoa > Chordata > Actinopteri > Centrarchiformes > Terapontidae > Scortum > Scortum barcoo. The sequence goes on along the minus strand of CM041536.1, from coordinate 19,376,903 downwards.
AAACTGCTGCCCAACCCCCCTCTTCAATACGACATAACCCACCTGCCTCCCAGCCGTTTCCCAAACACTCAAACCTTCCTTATATGCACCTATCAGACCCATTTAACATTCCCCTCCTACTCCTCCTCCATCACATAAGCCCCTTGTCTGCTTGTTAACTGTCACGCCTGGGTGACAGCAGGGTCCCTCCACCTGACTGATGACTGACTGATAAACCACTGAAGCAATATGTGACAGTATAGCTAGAAGATAAAATGGACAGAAACAAGTGAGAGCAGGGTATGTGCAGCTTCCTCAAAGTCTGAGATTTTGATAATAAATAAAACAAAAACTTTATTTTAGGTAATATGTTATTTTATGTTATGTTATTCCTCTTCAAATCTGCTTTATAAACTGCAATTAGATCCAACAACCATTTTCCGTGAAATTTCGGTGAGTGAGGTATGAAAAAGTGTGACAAGTACTTTCTAAAACCTTTAGATAAAAAGGAGAAGATCTACTTTACAATATGCATTTTTAACAAAGCACTGATGAATGAGCCAGAGTACTGTTGCACAGAGGGGGTTGTGCTATAGGAAACCACAAGTAGCTGCTTAAAGTAAACACAGCGAGGAGAATAATGGCACTGCAGGGCTCCCAGTGCTCATTAACAGTAACTACAATATATAGCATGCACACTACGGAGCTATAGGCTTGTATACTGCTCATGCTTTTGCCTCCATCTGTATTCATGATATGCACTGGAGTGTTTGCATCTCCTCAGAACAAAGGTGAAGCCACCGCTGAGAATAACATCACAGCAGGAGAAAGGCTGCTTAGTAACCCGTGATAACGCAAAGGCAGTGTTCAAACAATCATTAACGCACTCCAACCGAGGCTCCATAGGATCAAACACAAACAACAGTAATACTCACAATGATTTGTCATTGTTCGCAGGCACATTCAATGCACATATGGTGAGAGAAAGAGGCACAGACGAGAAGAGATTAATACCAGATAATCGGCTAGACGTGGCGTTGCTGATAGCCATATCACCAGCAGTCTGTAAAGGCTCATAGAAAAATAGTTGTGAGATGAGGACAATGAGGAAAGAAAGAAAAATAGGGCAATCAAATAATCCAGATGACTTTCAGAGTGCCACATTGACAAATACCACAGCAGACTCAATGTTGTGCTGTCATTATTCCTCTACTGATGTTTACTTCTCTGTTTCTGCATGATTAATGTTCTCTTGTTCCCTCGGGCTCAGGTCAAACTTGTCTATCATTTCTATTTTAAGCCTTTTCTCACATTTTTATTTTCACTTGGTTCTCTTTTTATTTATTTATTTATTTGTTTGTTTAGATCATAGAAACATTCTGAAACAACGTGAGGGTGCTGCACCTTTATTCAGCTCCCTCAGGTAGTTTATTCTGCTACAGCTGGTTTAAAAATAGGCTGATTATTCAGAAGCCACTGCAGTATTTTGTTTATTAAACCACAGCACAAATGAAGTCACAGTTCTTTTCTCATCACCCATCTTACGAATAAGGAAACAACCTAGCAACTAACATATAAACACTGATAAGTCATAAAGTACATATACACATCTGTTATTTGAGTGTGTGTATATGATGACCTTAAAAGAGAAGGAAATTTGTATATTGTGTGATTTGCGGAGGTGAGGTTTCCTGTAAAGCGCGTGTGTGTGTGTTTAAATGTGACTCACTGTGCTCTGGTCAGGGTGAGGTGAGGGGAAGTACTGCCAGACATACATAAGTCATCTTATTGAAGACAGTTTATGAGTTCCCTCTAAACATGAGTGAATCATGAGTAAAAAAATATTCTCCTCAGCACTGAGAGTAGTCTGACGTACATAGAGCCTGATATGTTATTGGTTCAACACAAGAGCGAGAGAGAGAGCTCATGAGAACTCATTGGTATACATTGCGAGCAGCATATACAATAGATGAATAGAAGTTGAATTACTTATCTTTCTTTTTTTTTTTTTTTTTTAACAGGCCATTCCTCTTGCTGCCGCCTCTGATGGAGTGGATGAGAGTGGCCATAGTTCATGCTGAGCATCGCAAGAGTCTATTGGTGGACAGTGATGATGTCAGACAGACCGCCAGGCTACTCCTTCCGGGACTGGACTGTGAACCTCGACAGCTGAAGTAAATGAGAACACACACTCTCACACACACACTCTCACACTAGGGTCCTGCAAGATTTCTAGACTAGATGCGGCTGCATTAAAACTACACACAACATATATATATGAACTCTAATGGAAAGCAATATAAAAAAGAAGCAAGCACTTACTAATGACTTTAGACAACATCTACTTTAGTTTTCTTGACTCTAGTGTTAAATGAACTCTGTGTGTTTCCTTTACCCCATGCACTCTAGCCTTGTAATTTATTTTGTTCTCACTAACAAATAATTACACACTGTAAACAGCAGATAAATGACTGTTCGCTGACTTTAATGTGGCTCATTAACCTTGTCCTGAAACGAACAATTAAAGAAAACTATCCGACACAAATGTATGCAAACAAACCACAACCAGCTCTCAGTGTCTCTCAATTCCCCTCAATAATTAAAGATGAACCTCTTATCGTCCTCTTTTCTTTGCGTCTTCATCAGGCCTGAATGTTGCTTCAGCTCCTTCAAGCGTCTGGACTCCAAAGCTGCTACAGACAAGTTCCATCTAGATTTGGGTTTTCGAATGCTCAACTGTGGACGCACAGATCTCATCGGCCAAGCCATTGATCTGCTGGGGCCTGACGGGGTCAACAGCATGGACGACCAGGTACTGAACATCCGTCTCTTTCTGTGTCTTTATGTATTAGGTGTGTTGAGAGAAATATAGCAGCGTTTGTTTCTACTCTTTCATGTGTCTGTTGCACTCCTTTCTGTTCCGTCACTCAGGGGATGACCCCTCTGATGTATGCCTGCGCAGCTGGAGACGAGGCCTTAGTTCAGATGTTGATCGATGCTGGGGCCAACCTTGACGTGGCGGTAAATACGTTTAAAACATAAACATATAAACACATTTATATAAGTATTGCATGTTATGTTCATTTATCTACAGAGAATGCAGCTTTAAAGCATCTGAATTCAGAGACTCTTTTTCTAAATGTAATATTTTCTTGAGTTTGTCTGAGAGTATGATCGTGGTGTGTAACACTGGTTTGTCCTGTGCTGTCAGGTTCCACCATGCTCCCCAAAACACCCCTCTGTGCATCCTGATAGTCGCCACTGGGCAGCCCTCACCTTCGCTGTTCTGCATGGACACATCTCCGTAGTGCAGGTTGGGAATGCACACACACGTAGAAACCACCATCACATGCAACAAGTGTATTAAACCTTCATTTGACATCCTCCATGGCTGTTGTAGTTTTTACTCAAGGGGAACATCCTGTTATATAGGCAGTAAATATGCAGGTGGTCTTACATGGTCCTGAACTAACTTTGGATATGATGTCATAATGTAAAAAGTTGAGTGACAAATGTGAGGTCAAGGGTCAGGCTATAAATGAGTTATGGGATGTCAAACATTGCACAATATAACAGATTCGGTGTGTGTCTCCAGCTTCTGTTGGATGCAGGGGCTAACGTGGAGGGGGCCGCAGTCCGCAATGGACAGGAAAGCACAGCAGACACCCCGTTGCAGCTGGCTTCAGCAGCAGGTGGGCAAACACGCGCACACACACATACACACCAAAACAGACATACAGACATACAAAATAACACAAGGCACAGCTGAGTTCTGTCCCACTTACAGTACGTCTGTGTTGTGATCTGATTTATGGTAGCTAAATGACGACTTACTGCTAAATTATACAGACAGAAAGTCTGTAGGAGGGTCAAGCAAAGGAAGAGACAAATGAAATAGAGCTGCTGCAGTAACTTTCTGCAAATAGACTAATAATAACTAACATGACTTCAGTCACCAAATACAGATGTTTGCTAGTTTTCCAAAAGATCACTAAGAGTAGGAAAGGACTGAGTTATGAAGGGGACGTCGGCTGGAGGAATGAGGAAATGAGAGGGCAAATGAAGGCGTAGTGAAAGCAGCAGCGTTCTGCCTGTGGTTATTTAGAAGCCTCTGGGCAGCATTCCTCTGTGGCATCATCATGAAAGCCACACATAGCTGTAGTAAAAGAGACACATGCTCTACATAGCAGCAATGACAGTGTGTAAATAGTGCCTAATATGAATGCGTTTGCTTGTTTGAAAATGGAAAAATAAAGTATGATAAAGCTCCACTTATTCCCGTGGTAAAATGCAACAGTAAATGTAATAAAGTAAGAAAAGAAGTGCTGATGAATAAAATAAGCGAATAAATGCTACAAACAATCTAAATGAAAAACATAAACAATGTTAGCAGTAGTGGGGTAATGTGTTAACAATTCAGAAATACACAGTGGGCTGCACCAGTGGGAGAAAAAACATAAAGAGAATAGACTACTAAAAGTATGAGTGTGCGAACAGTGAAGATATCTATGGTTGATACTGGTAAAAAAAAAAAATGTGTTTAGGATCTCTATCTGTGTATAATTGACTGTTTATGTTCTTTGCAGGCAACTATGAGATGGTGAGTTTACTCCTGGCACGAGGTGCAGACCCTTTATCAAAGACCCACAACGGAAATGCCCTTACGTCATCCCTCTATGAAGACATGAACTGCTTCAGCCATGCTGCCGCGCACGGACACAGGTATTTTTCTCTCAGTCTGACCTGAAAAGGGCATGTTGTCAACAGATGCGGCTGGAAGACACTGACAAACTGCTTTTGGCCTTTTAGCTGCAGGGAAGAAACGGGGAGAAATAACACAAATTATGTCAGCACTCTTCTGTCTTACGTGATCTGAGCCTGCATTTGAGCTCTGAGGAGAGATTAATCCTTGTACAGTTCAGTAATTTGGAAGGCCTTGAAAGTATATGAGGATAAAAAGCAAATTCAGGGTCTCCTTCTATTCAGTCCATCTGTCTCCAAACACCAACTGGTAACGTAAATCTCTCCACCTGTTCGACTGTGTGTATGTGTGAACACTGTGTAGACTCAACACTTCACATTCCACAGCAAGGGTGACAGATTATGTAATCATAGAGGAGGGTACAGGGTCACAGACATGGATGTACATGTTGCAGTTTAAACATATATTAACGTTATCTTGCCTTCTTTCTTTATTTCTTTCCTTCTTTGTCCTTGTTCTTACCCTCCTCCTTCCTCCCATTTATCTTGTCAGGAACGTGCTGAGAAAGCTACTGACTCAGCCGCAGCAAGTCAAAGAGGATGTCCTGTCTCTAGAGGAGATCTTAGCCGAGGGGGTGGAGGGTGAGGAGGCCGGGATCTGCCCTTTCCTCCCTCTCCCCCCTCACCCTACTTCCTCCTCCTCCAGCCCCGGGGCCCTGCCAGAGGTGGGCATACCGAGGCTCTGCAAGGCCAGGATGAAGGCTCTGCAACAGGCCAGCTACTACAGCGCTGAGCACGGCTACCTGGATGTTACCATGGAGCTGCGAGCTATGGGTACCTACCAGCTGTCAAGAAGAGGATTTCCTTACTTTTCAAATTGTGTTTTCTTTAAAGACCAAACAAACCAAACATTTCATTTTTCTTTTGACCCAGGTGTACCGTGGAAACTACACGTGTGGCTGGAATCTCTGCGTTGTGCCCAGCAGCAGTCCAGAGCGGGGGTCACTCTCTCTCTCCTCAGAGAGTTCACCACGATTAAAGAAGAGGACTACTGCAAGGAGCTGGTCACCGTAGGCCTGCCCCTGATGTTCAATATCTTACGCACCACCAAGGTACCACCAAACGCCAGCCTCAATATGTCTGCCTGTCCTCCTCTTCATGTTATCAGCAGGAAATGAGTTTAGATGTGTGTGATGTAATGCCCCCCTCCCTGTTCTTTCACTTTCCTGCAGAATGATGCCATTATACAGCAGTTGGCGGCTATTTTTAGTCACTGTTTCGGCCCAGCACCTCTTCCAGCCGTCCCTGAAATGAAGGCAACTCTTTCAGCGCAGTTGGGTGAGGAAACTATGATTCATATGAGCACACACAGATCAGTGTTTAGGGTGGACGACTATGATGGCTTTATGTTTTATAGTTTTAGATTACTTTCATTTTTTACTAATCTGCTGATTACTATCTTTATTGATCAATTCCATAAAATACCACAAAAAGTAAAATATCACACATTCCTAAAGTCCAAGTTGGAGTTATCAGACTACTTTTTTTCTCCGACAATTGTTCCCAAAAACCCAAAGGGAGTCAGTTTACTCTTACACAAGACAAATACAGGAAACAGTTCCTCACAACTGAGAAGGTGAATTTTTTTTATCAATGATCAAAATAGTCAGAACACTCAACTAATTGTTTAAACTCTAGATGGTTGCATTAAATAATCCTGACAGGAAGCTTCAATAATGCAAACAGTTGTTGATGTTGGGGCCCCTGGTAGAAGATGTGCCTCACACATACTCTGCACTCCCTGTTCCTAAATAGCTGGTATAATGTGTTTTTCCCTCAGACCCTCATTTCCTCAATAACCAGGAGATGTCGGATGTGACATTTGTGGTGGAGGGGAAACCGTTCTACGGACACAGAGTTCTGCTGATCACAGCCTCTGACCGGTGAGTGCAGCTTCACACTGGACAGAAAGATACACGAACCTACTTAGAGATGGTCATTTAAAAAACGATTCCTAAAGGGGTTCTGACAAAGATGTTTGTTTTGTTTTAGATTAAAGTCTCTGCTGGCATCCCCTGGACCAGACGGAAGCCCCAACAAGGAGATTGAGGTCAATGATGTCAAGTACAATGTTTTCAAGGTAACAAATATACTCTCCATGTCTTGATTAAAAAACTCTTTCCAACATGTCTTCATTTTGACAGAGTGACTCAATATTGATGTAAAAAAAAAAACCTGGAGATGAATATGAGAAAACACAGACTACATAATGAACTACATTACTGCTGCACTGACTTGTTCCTAAATGAGACCTCTGACCTCTCTGCAGATGATGATGTCATACCTGTACTGTGGAGGAACAGAGTCTTTGAAGACTAATGTGCCTGAATTGCTGGAGGTGAGAATCACTAATAAGCATACAGCATCAATCTGGGTTGCCTTGTAAAACATTTTACGTCTTAGATATTCCAGGGGTTATTAGTTAATCATGTGTACAAGATAAAGTTATCATACATTATCAATTAAAACTCTGTCCACAACTTTTAAAAACTTTTTTGTGGAGAAATAAGGCATTTGGCACAATAAAGTGCATGAACAAGTATGATCAAAGGAAATGCAACAAACAGCAATTTCCTGCCCAGCTGTTCCTCTCCATATGCACCTATACAATGTTTTTTTTTTCCAGCAATTTACTTTTCACAGTGGGACCTGTTGGATCTTTAGTTAAGCCCTATAAGTACAGTGTATACAATGTGTACTACCTGGTAAAAGGTTTTAAATGAATGTTCATAAATGATCAAATCCTCACTTAAAACCAATTTAAAAATAAAAACAAAAGGTAAATATACCAGTTACAATCCATCACAATGTTCTGTTGCATTGTAAAACTTATTGCTTGCACAGCAACACTATTTACAGAAGGTCAAAGATGAAAGCAATACAGTGCAGTGAATGTTTAACTACAACAAACTATGATTTCATCCTTGGTTTTCATTTCACGTGATTTCGATAATTTGGCTGGCGACTCTTCTCACAGTGTTAATGTATCTCTATGTCTCAATTAAAATAGTCAGCAAAAACACTGTAACTAATAACAAAATGATACCCAACATAATAGGATGATCTTTTACAGCTACATCCAAGCTTTTTCTTTCTTTATATTACTTAATGAAATATAACATACCATTTCTCCAGCGTCGTCATTTGTCTCGTGTTTTCTCCTGCAGCTGCTGTCAGCCGCCAGTCTGTTCCAGTTGGGGATGCTACAAAGACACTGTGAACTCATCTGCTCTCAGCACATTAACCTGGATAATGCAGTCAGCATCTACAAGACAGCCAAGGTAACACATACAGTGAGAAGCCTGGATCAAACTGTACTGTTCTGTGAACAAGAATAGCAAAGTCAGTTATACAGCAGAGCTGTGGGCTGTATGCCGCTGAAACTAAGGTGACTCACTGATGGAAAAGGTTTTCAGTTGAAATGAAAAAAAGATTTGGCATAAATATAAGGTATGATTGACATGATTACATTATTCTGCAGAAAAGACATCATGTTACAGGCTAAATGGCTTATGTCATACACTGAAAAGCTGTTCTCTGTCAGACTGTGTCTATACTTTTAATGTGGCAAAACTACATGACCATTAAGTTGTCCTCTCTCTTCCCAGGCCCATGGTTCAGTGGAGCTGAGCTCATTCTGTGAAGGTTACTTCTTGCAGCAGATGCCTGCTCTACTGGAGAGGGAGAGCTTCAGGAGCCTGTTGTTGGGGCCCCCCGGGGCCAGACAGGGGAATAACTCCACTTCCACGCTGGTTCACAGCCGGGGAGATTCACCTCTGGAGGAGCTGGAGGCCACCTTGGCACAACGGCTGCGCTCTCTCTACGTGACCTCTCGAGTTTGAGGACAACAGGACAGCTGCTGAGGAGAGAAGACAGAAATAAGTGGAAGAAATGTGGCAGTTCCATCTTTTCACTGATACAGGATCAGACCTTAAGAAGCTGTTTAAAAGGCTGCAATACAGATGTTTTCTATCTTTGGTAACACAGAACTTCCACATTGCTTTGATGCTGGGACACAGATCAGTGAGTTATTTGGCAGCAGTATGACTACACTCTGTGGACAATTCAATGTTTCATAGTTTGTGCCAAAGCACTCCATCTTGACATTTGCCGTGTACAGCATGTTTCTGAAGAAGGAAATTGGACAGTGTGATGCTTCGTCTCCAGGGCTCAGGAAGCTTAAATGGGGAAGCAACAGGTGGAACTCTGAATTATGAAGCTCTGCTGCCCTCTAATGGACAAAACAGGCAAAATAAATAATTGCCTTGGGAGGGTTGGGAGTAATGGCACCCTCCTGTTTCTGACTGAAGCTATGTAAAGTGAAAATAGACTGAAGCATCTATTAACGTATCAAGCGAGGCGGCCATGCTGGACTTTTGGCTATGTCCTGTTCAAAATAATAATGCAGAATGGGAGGAAGGAGGTATAGTTGGTGCCTCTAGCATTGATGTAAGCTTTGAATTAACAACTGAACTTTATGTGTAACTGTTTTTATTTCCTATTTTTAAAAAAATATGACTGGAGAAACAAAACACTTTCTGAAGAGTGGGATGGACATTTTCTATTTAATGAGAAAAAAAAAAGATGTGAGAGTATTTAACGGGGTGTTCCCTTTTTATTTTGTTTTTTAATCCAAGCAAATTATTAATATTATTGTTGAAAATGTTGCTTTTTGTGTAGCTGTTGTTTTTCCAGGTACACTAACAGTTAATTAAGCTTATGTATGCTGAGGTTTAAAGCTTCTACACAGATACAGCAGCAGAATCCAACCTGGGATTTGGAGTACATAAAGGCTGTTTCAATGCTGAATATTGTAATAAACCTGGTAAACAAGCCTCATCATTTCTACTTCTGTTATCTGTTCTAAATGCTTTATTGCCCTCTGTTTGTGTGCATTTGTACTGACTTACCTGAAATCCAGGGCAAATCTACAACATGAAAGTCATTACGTGCCATAAAAAATGAATAAATGAAGTCGATATTTAAAGGACATAGCGGGAAGGTGAACAAGAAAATGTAAACTGTTTCACTGGGAGAAAAAAAAAATTACACTACAACAAACTATATTACATCTTAGCTTGTAGCATTTAATATATTTATTAACAAACCCCTGACCATATTAAAACACTGTTGATATTTACTTTAGACTTACCCATACGCGTACAGGCACAAAGAAGGAAAACAAACACACCATAACTTAATGAGTTTATTTGTTTCAGCACTGAAGATGCTCACAGTTATTTCATATGGGGATTACATCAGTCAGTTTTATTCCTGCTCTGTCAGAGGACCCCTCTGGGCCTCAGAATCGTTGGATGTCCTTGGTGCTGCTAACTTCCCATTGTAGAAAACAGAAAGGAGGGTGAACAACAGGGTATTGCTTTGTGTTTGTGTACTGATATCCCCTCACTGTGCCTCTTCCACCAATAGGTGGAGAGAGCCCAGACCTCCGAGCCTTTCAGAGGGAGGTACAGAGTAAAGGAAGCATCGTTCAAAAACTTTGTGCACAAGATAAGAGGAGGAGGAAGGGAAAGGATCAGCGGGAGCGAGGGAACAATTAAAAAATAAAAAGAAGAAGAAAAAAAAAGGCGGCCAGAAATAAAAGCAGAGAGGGTGAAAAGTAAGGGACAGAGGGGGGAATTTAAAACGTTAAAAAGGTAGTTTTGTGGAGAGAGAATGGATGAAGGCTGAGAGAAGGAGTGAGTTTGGCATGGAACATGAACACTAAAGCCATGCAAAGAAAAGCTCATGTTTGACATGCACACAGCAATACAAGCTAAAAGCATAGAGCAGGAATCCCCAGCATGGTTGAGAAGACAATCAACCCCCATGGTTTGTCTGTCTATTTACAAAGAGAAGAAGTAGACTGGGTTCTGTGGTGTCCTTCTCCCCAGGCCTGGCCTACAAGCACAATAATATGAAACTGACAAATATCAATAGAAGAGCATATTCCCTCTCCAAAAAGAGGCTAAGTCTACATTCTTAAATTACTGGTAAATCATTTTTTTCCAAGAGTCTCCACAAGTTCTCTTTCCCTCTTCAGAGAGGTCAGGGAAAAGAGAACTTGTGACTTGTCAATGTTCACATAATTCTGTTAAAATCAGACCAAAACAGAAAGGAAAAAAAAAAGTTCATTTTTTCTTCAAATGTTGCCCCATTTACGAACACACAAGAGGGTAATAAATAACATTCAACTGACCTAACAGCTTTGTTCATATAAATAGCCAAGTTATAATAAATTAGGAAGTCAAACAGTGAGGTGAACAAACATGAATAAATAAGGACAAAATTACAAAAATATCCACAATTGCATTTATCACGTCATCATTTTTTTTTGTTGTTCCTCTACTCCTACTGCTGGTAAGTGAGACTAAGAGAGAGGTATGAATGGAAAACCGGAGACAAAGTGCTGCAGATAACACAAACAGGAATGTTTGGATCATTATTAGGTCAATCAAACAAAGACATAAATGATCATGTAACAAAAATACACAGAAGAATTTAAAAGAACAGTATGTGGCAGGCACAGGTTTACCAACCTGACCCTATGGTATCTAAACATAGTGTCACAACTAGACATTTCTTTTTTTTTTTTTACATAAGAAATGATATCAGTCTGTACAACAGAATAGATCATTCATTTTAAATACCCGCATCCCTCCCCCCCAACCATATACTATCATACCATCTCCCCCGCTGCCTCCCCCGCCATGTTCTGCTCACACCCCACTCCTCTCTGAAATCACAATTCCAGTCCATTTGCAGCAATAGTATTAAGTCTAATAAAGTCAGTTAGTATTTTAAACCCAGTTCTTCACAAAGAAAGTACATTAAAAAGCAAACAAATACAATCCAGCAAGCATCCGCGTCGGCTGTTTGGGCTTTCCACAAAACTCCTCCCCCTTCTCTCCTCCTCTGAATCAGTCAGTGTTTCTGCATGTCTTCTTTTTGTTGTTGTTGTTGTTGTTGTTGTTGTTCATGTTCTTGTTAATACATCCCAGAGTTTTCTGCGCATACTGGACCTGTGCATGTATGCATGCGTGTGTGCGCGCGTGTGTGTTGTGTGTCATTTTTTGTAAAAACGTTTCCAATCAATGAATGCTCCTTGAGCTCGAAGAGAGGAAAGGGGGCCGGGTGGGTGGAGGGGAGTGTGCGCTCTCGTCTCGTCTGGGACTCGTGTGGGTCGGTAGTGTGTTTCTAACATGGGGAACACTAAAGGTATTTTCATCTATTTCTACTGATGGCTGCCAGAGGTGGAGAAGGGGCGCACAGGGGGATGAAGGTAGAAGTCTGCATGAAGGGTCTGTTTCCATGGTAACCCCCCCCCACCACCACCACCACCATCACCACTCTCAGCGCACCTCTAAAAGCAGTCCTCCATCAACAAATGTCCGTCTCTCTTGGCACGCTCTGGGGCGTGGGGCGGGGGGGGGAGCGGTTGAGGGAGGGCGAACGGAGCAGGAGGAGGGACTTAATAGGTTTTCTGGATAATTCCTGGTATCAGAAACAAGTCAGGTCATCACACAGGTTAGCAGCAAGGGAGCAAAAAACAGAGCAAGGGCCACAGGCGTTCAGATGGGTGGGGTAGAGGGGTGGATTATGATGGTGGACACTGAGGGGGAATGAAAAGGGGGAATGGAAGGACAGTGTGTAGGAGTGTGTGTGTGTGTGTGTGAAGGTGTGTGTTTAGTCATTCAGATGCACTATGCTTTTTTGTAAAATATCACTTTGATTCTCTCAATATATTTCTATCTATATAAAGTCATTTTATACAAAACAATGTCCATAAATGATTATATACATCTAGCTATGTGCAGAGAGAGAGTCCTCTCTGTACCACTGGCTTAAAGTGATACTGGGATGGGTTTCAGCACTGCCTTGACTACACAGCGTCTCAGCCTAAGACTCCTCCTGTGTCCCCACAGACGCCAGCGACAACTTGGCTCTGTCTCGGCCCGTGGCGGGGCATTTGGTGTCATTATTTTCTGGCTCGTGCCTCCGGACGTGCATGGGCGAGGGGCAGTGCTTGGAGGGCGTGCCAGAGGGGTAGGGCACCTGTCCGTTCTTCTCGTCTGAAAAAAGTTGTTTTATTACGTCAAAGAAGTTACTCAATGGGCTGCCTAGGTACACAGACGGGAAGAAAAGAGGACAAAAAAAAGGGGGGGAAGAGAGAAGAAAGAGAACAAACAAGCTATTGAACAATGGGGTTCACAGGATAGAGACGCGGCTACAGGTAAGACAGAGCAAGCAGAGGCGAGGAGGAGGACTGACGGACACAGCGAGGACAAGCACTGCTGGAGCAGCCATGGAATGCGTGAGCTCCCAGAAACCATGCGAATGTCACAGCACAACAAATGAAGGCACACAAGTAGTCAGTCGAAAAACTTGAAACAAAAGCAAACTGTGGAGCAGACTGAGGTCGATATTAACTACGCTGTGAGAGGGGTCCTTTAAGATATAAGTGTCATCTGTGTGAGTTGGAGAACGGGCAGATCTGGCCAGGCAGAAGCAGGACAGATGATGGAGGGGGGACAATAAGCCTGTAATAAAGAATCAGTATCGAGCTCTCTTTTTGCCAAACCTGATTGTTAGTGGAGTTTTCGCTGAAGTCTTTGTAGCACATCACATAAGGGCAACTTCAGTGCTGGCGAAGCCCAGGTGATGGAGGCGGCCTTTTCTCGTGGCTATTGTACTAAGTGAGGCGCATCTAACACAGCAATGTTTGGACTTAAATCTGCCTGGAGCAAAGAGGCGAACTTTGATCAACACATTTCGACACTTGAGTTCAGAGTTTTACACTTCAGCTAACTATGAAACCTGACCAAACACATCAAACACACCAGGGGGGGATGCAGCATCATTGAGCCGTCTCTTTGAAGTAATAAAAAGTCCAACTCGTGTGATTTCACAACAATAGAGTCAAAACTGTGGTGAATTGCATTACGAGCCATAAATACTGCCTGAACTTGATGCTGTGCACTGTGACAAAATGGGATATGCTACATAACACAAGTTTATTTCTTCCTAACTGCTATAGGCACACCTACAGAGTCTGTGTGTGTGTGTGTGCGTGCGTGTGCATGCGTGCCAGCAGTATGTATGCAAATGATCCTCAACTAAGCGCGCTCACTCGTCTTTCCGCGGGGCCTTAATGGTCCCACTGCATGTAGGTGGAGTGGTTGAGGACACCAAACATGAGAAATGGAGCAAATAAAGAGTCAGTGTACTTTTTGTTAATGGCGCACGCGCGGTACATCTCTGGGAACCATCAGTCACACACAGGACAGCTTCTGAACGCTTGGCAGAGGAGCCATTTGCACAGCAGAGTCCTGTGGGCCGACAAATGAGCAGTGACAGCATCAGGAAAAACAGGCAGGGGTGCCGCACGGACAACAAAACCCACAACCTCACATGGCGGACTGGAGAGTGTCTGTGCGTCTGTGGTTAATAAAAGGCTGCTGGAAGGCGGAATTTCTTGTTACGGCTGGTTTGTGCTCAATTCCGAAACTCAGCCTGACAATATGCACATGCCGCCAAGTGTGAAGGCTGCCTGTAGCAGCCTGGAGATTAGGGCAAACTTCATCTAATCGTAAATGAGTGAATGTGTTTTTTGTTGTTGTTTTTGTCTCTGTGTGTGTGTGTGTGTGTGTGTGTGTGTGTGAATGTGCCACAGTTGGTTTTGCCTGCTCCATTATGTAGCTGGAGAATGGATGCTGCCAACTTCTCACCTTCCCTCTTCCTATCCCGTGTGCGAACAATTCCTCACTTCACTCCACCCAAATCTGTGCATTTTCCAAAGTGGCAGGAAACCTAATGGCATCTGGTGTTAAATAAAACAGAGACAGCACCCCTCTACGTGAGTGGTTCTCCTCTTAGCATGCTCGTTAAGCTCCTCCATGCTCCTTTTATTGTTCCGCCCCTCCATTGTCTTCCTAAACCGCGCTCCCAGGTATGCCGCTGTTAATGCCTTTTAGGGGACATAATGACTGTGACTCGATGAAGCCTTTTGTTTGACACACATCGGTATGCAAAGCCATTTCTATTCTTAATTACAGTCATTGGCTTTTTTTTTTCTTCTTCCAAAGGCCCTGTGGTCAGGTAGCATCAAAATGTGTGTTAGGAGGTCAAAGGAAAGAAGGAGGTGGAGGAAATTGAGTTTAACAATGCCTTCAATTACTGATAAGAACACACTGACCCGTTCTAAGATTCATATTACACTGTGGGATACTCTTAAAGGCATGAAAACAATTAAGACTGACCTTGGTCAAAATCAGCTGGCATTGATACTAAATGTATCTGCTCTGATAGTAGGTGAGAGCAGAAAACAGTCCTTCATTATTTATGTATGTATTATTCATGTTATATAAGTAGTTCTCATATTATACACAGACTTTAAGTCTTGCATTGTCATCTCTGCTGCTGAAACAATCCACAGCAGTCGTTTAAACCTAATTGAATGCAATTTATTCTAATTTCACCCTCCCCACACCTCAGCCTGTTAATTAGCTCTGTACAAAAGATCAGAACTAATTGGTAAACTTACCGAGGCACAGCAATGGTAACAGACTGTTAAATACTGTAACAGCTGTGATGACTGCTGTTCATTTCTGAGTGCCAGTGAGAGTAGGATATGTTCAAAAAGTCACGGAGTAAAGATACAGCTCACACCTGTAACCTGCAGGATAGTAAAGATGCACCAAACCAGTGTGATGGCTGAGTGTCAGTTCAGCAGCCTGCATCAGACACGGAACTGAAAATGGATAAAATGACAAAAAAAAAAAGACACAAACATACAGACGACAAGAGGACAACTGGTGCATGGGATGAAACGGACATCCAAAGGAAACAGCACACCTTCTCCTGATAAAAAAAAAAGAAAAAAAAAGAAGGTGCATTTCAGGCTGGTGATGTTTCCCTACATGACCAGCAGGTGGAGCCGCTGTCAAGATGATGGCGGCCGAGACGCAAACAGAGCAGTGATTCACAGGGAAGGACATGCAAAGAGCAGAAGGGGAGGAGTAGGATCGCTATTTTACTCTTATTTTCTTCTCATCACCCAGACTGTGAGTTGAACGAACAAGACGTGGCAACGTTTTTTTGGGGGGGGAGAAAAGGCTGATAAATGTCCAGGGACGTGTCAGCATCAACCTTACCACTGATGAGTAGACGGAAGAGGAAGAAAAGAGGTTTTAATAATGGCATAAAGTTCACAGGTGGACAGTTAGGTCGTGACAGAAGGTCGCCTGTCTGAGGTTTTTGTATCCACTCGGCGCCTTTAGAGGAGCCGTGAGAGACCAGTGGGGGCAGAACAGGGGGAGGGGGGGGTCCTATTGTACAAGCACCCAGAGAGAGAAAGAGCGCCTGTCAGGTGTGGTGTCGCTGCGTGGTGCAGTGCATTGTGGGAGTGCGTTGAGGTGCAGTGGTGTTGCCATGGTGACGGGCTCCGACAATCTCAGTCTTGGAAGTAGGAGTAACAGAATGCAAATCAGCTCACCCTACCTCTACTCTAATCTTCACTGCCAGGGCAACGAGACCACGTTTGACCCGCAGTAGTCGGTGCTCGAGAGCAACTCCCACCCTTTCATGGCAGCGAGGCGCCGGCATGCAAAAGGAAGGCGTTTTCGAGAAGCAGAGACTAGCTCTTAGGGGTTTCAAGCATGGACGGGTGGGAGGAGGAGGGCACGATTTTGCTTAGCTTCAGCGGTGAGAGTGGTTCATCAGGAGGGTGGGATGGGCGGATGATGCGGTGGGGGAAAGGGTGAGGAGGTTTTGGAAAAGATCTTTAAATGTCTTTTTTTTTTTCTTTAAAGGAGGATTTCGAACTCACCAGACAGCTGCTGGACCCCAGGCTGGTCATGTGTGCTTAACAACTGGCTCTGAATCGTCTCGACTACTCGCTTAAAGCGCCGGCTGGGTCCTAGACGCAGGCACACAATAAGATTGGCACAATCAGTTGCATCACAACAAGGAGCAGCACAAAGACAGGCAGCAGGGTGTGTAGAAAATATGTAGATGGAGTAATTAGGGAGGGGAAAAGCGTGAGGGTGAATTGAGAAGACACACATACAGAAAAGTGCACGGTGTGAAATGTGGGCTGGAAAAGCTGCAGAGAGCCTGGGATGATAAATGGAGGCCAGAGAGGAGTGCCACTGTAAACTCCTGCTGCCTGCCTGCTGTACACAGTATATGGTCAGTGACATGGAATAACCAGCAGGCTCCAAACAGCCACTATTACACCCCATTCAGCTCAAATGTGCACCCCCTTGATGTGTGTGTGTGTGTGTGTGTGTATGACTGTGTGTATGTGTGTGAGATAGAAAGAGAGTGAAAGAGAGTATGCTTGTGTTTCTGCAAGACTAAGCATGCACGCATGATTGCATAGTATGTAATCTTGGATAGCCAGACCTCATCTGGTTACGCTCAGGGAGGTTCAGGGAAAATCTTATCAAGCATTCAGGATTGGAAGAACTTTGAAAATCCTTAGGCAGCCGTTCTTTTTGGCAGCGAGTTTGAAAACACCCACCACTGGAAACAAGCACTTCTGGTATATTTGCTGTTTTCTGGGTATGAACAGAGTTTAATTTCATTAGTTTGAAGAGTGACAGCGTCCCACTTGACATGTAAAGAATGCTCTTCACCACTTTTCAAAGTGACTTGTGAGCTTGAATTGCCCAAGGCCTCTGCGAGCCTGATGAGATGATAGGCCGGCTATTCAAGATTACATAATACGATATTTGTAACTTTGTTCTCTTTGTGATCTTTTGTCTCACAGCAGGAAGGTCCTGGGTTTGAACCTGAACCTTTCTGTATGGACAGTCCAAAAGAGATGGATTCTTTGAATTCAAGGCATCCTGTTTTATTGAAGTACAAAAACAAAGCATGGCCTTGATTTTTTTTGGGGGGGGAATGAATTCCCCTTCTTGTCGAGGGCACTGAGCCTGTCTGTGCACCAGGAGCACCTGCTTCATGTTTCATTTATGTCACTACACTTCACTCTTTGCATGCCCTGTTTTTGTGTGGGTCTCCACTGCTTGCTCCAGAATGTAGGTCACCCCACCAAATACTCTACTGTGTGTTGCCCATATATGTAAATGTTAATGTGGATGACACTGGACCATCTTATGATCAGCGGGCGATTGGTTCAGTGTGCATCGGGACGCTTGACCCGTGCAAGCAGTGAGTATAGGAACGAATATATTGCCAGTGACCTGGTGCGTGCAAACGACGTCCTGACCTGAGAGCAGGGTGAAGGTGACAGAGTAGATGCCATTCTCCTTGGTGGCGGCTGTGCTCTCCGTGTAGGTGATATCCACCTGGAATTTGACCGGCTTCTGGAAGACTGTGGGTCCCGCCGTGGACTTGTACTCTGCTCGGAAACTCGTCTGAGAGATCACGCTGTGGCTCAGGCTGGGGATCTGGCGGGGGGGAAGAATAAGAGTCAGTCAGGAAAAAATGGACAAAGAGGCAGAGATAGGAATAAAAATAGGTGGCAAAAAGAGGCGAGTAATGGGATTATACATAGGAAGCATTGATGTTTAATTTTTCTCCCACACCTTGGAAATGACAAGGTGAATAAACCTTCATTAAAATACCCTCCACATACTACCAAGCCACAGTTGAAACTCTAGGGAGATTAATGCCTCAGGGAGTAGCCATGCATGCCAGGGAGACTTAAGCTAATGTAATCTTGAGTCATCCAACAACATTGCACTCTCCCACCTAAAATGAATTTGTATGCCCAATGAGCAGGTGAGCTCTGAAATAGTCACGTTTCGCCATAGTGCTGGAGAGGGTTTGACATTCCATTAATGTGAGTGTGCTGAGAGGTATAATTCCACTGATTCAGGTGCCAATCTCCTGTCTGGAATACCAGTTAGCATAACCCAGAGGAGAAAATAGCTACTTCCAGGGACGGCGAAGCAGATTTGACATTGACCCGCGCGGGTAGAGTTTGCATTTACTTAGACTTTGTTAAATCTAACTGGGGGGAAGATAGGTTCTGTTCAATTATGTACGCTGAATATCAACTACCACTGCTGAATGTTTGTTGATACAGATTATGCCGTGCCGCGCTCGCCGAGGAACCCCCGATGTGGCCTGCATTCTTGTGTGTGCGTACATCCACACTGTTATGAGCACACGAAACACAAATATGCACACACATACACACACGTACAGATACAATCTACACCATTTCTCAACTCTGCACACTACACGCCTAAATACACACACACACATGCTCACAGACGGTACTGAGGGCAAAGCATCTATATGTTAATGATCAATGCTCTCTGTTGATTTTCTATTGACCTCAAGTGAGTCTGCAGAAAGAGAAAATAGAAGCCCTGAACACAAGCGGTTTACTGAATTGCTACATAAATCAGAAGCATGTTAGCAAACACTCAGAGAGGGGCTGCCTTATAGCACAGCCAATCATCGCCGCTTGCCTAACAAAAGGCGATGTCCTGCATCAGACAGCAGATACACAGGTAATATGGCTGCATGCACACACATATACAAATAGACAGAGAGAAGCTGCGGGAACAGGGATCAGATGGAGGAGGGGGTGGGTGTCAGTGGAAGGAGGCAGGAAAAAGTTTTGAATTAAGCAAGAAAGTGGAGCGTGTACCGAGAGAAAGGCTTGAACGATGTCTGCCTTGATGGAGCTGAGAGGCTTGTCTTTGATGACGATGAAGATCTGCTCCTCCTTTTCCAGGTTGATGAAGTTACCAAACCAGGATTTTTTGGCAAGTCTGTGGGGGGAAGGCAAGGAGAAAAACATACAGTTTGTCAGCTGCCAATCTATGTTGTTACAGCTGTATATTCCTGCTAGAAAGGGTCCGCCCGTCCACCACCCATCACCCAGTTTTCTCTCTCTCTCTCTCTCTCCTCTTTCTCTCTCCTCTCTCTCTGCAGCTCTGGGGAAATGTAAAGGGGCAAACAGAGGATACCTCGAGGGAAATGAGATACAATTGTGCATGGGAGTAAAGTTTTCTGACATTTCACCTCCTGTGCAACGGAGTATGTGTAAGTGCATGTATGAGTGTGTGTTTGTGTGTGTGTGTGTGAGAGAGAGAGAGAGAGAGAGAGAGAGAGAGAGATAATTGATCCTCTCTGTGAACAGAACTGTGGGTCCAGAAGGGGCAGAGGTAGATGAATTCACTACTGGCCTCAGCCCAGGTGTACCTGCACCCACTAATAAGCCATATGGACTCCTGTTTTCTGGCATATTAATATTTCATGAGATTCTTGGAAAATGTTGATGGATTTGCAAGACTCAAACTTCAGCGACGAGAGAAACGCTCCCCAAGCCCCCTCTTAAATGTAAATAAACACTCATTTAAATATGAACACAGACTTTGATAATGTTGTAACGCCTGCAGAGACATTAAAGGGCCCATTGTTCGGCAGTAAGAAGCTGGTTGCAGCTGGTGTGTGAATGTGTATGCCTGCGATCGAGCCCAACCCAGCGAAGAGAAGGTCTTTTCTAGCCAACTCTCCAGCTCCTTCCAGCCAGGATGTTCTTCCCAGCCAGATGGAGATAGCCAAGCCAGACAGCCAGCCAACCAAACAGGCATATCTAGGCCAACCTTGAGTTATCAGGCCCCTAGGAGGGCAGCAACATCACACAGGCTACCTTCCCTCCCTCATAACAAGCCCACTACCTCCTGCTACGGTGCTGCTTCTCCAACCCAGACCATACCTGAGGTCATTACAGGGAACTCGGCAGGTGAAAATCAAACATTCATGGATGTAATACTTTCCAAAATATCATAGTATCAAGAGAGCACCTGTCTGAGCCAATGAGTGAGGAGCCAACAGGTTATGCATAGTTATGACAGTGGTGGCGGCATCTACTACAAGTACAGCATCTACTCACTCTGGGGAAGACTCTGGTGTGAGGCTGGACATCTCCTCTTGTGTGGGAACTGTGGAAGCAGGGTCAAAGGTCAAACACAGCTGAGGGCTCAGCGAAAAGAGGGGATGACACGAGTGGGTACAGTCAGAAAAAAGCTGTGCTCTGCTGTAACGTCTTTACCTTGGAGTTTCCTGCGGTGGAAGCGTGGCGAGCCCAGGAAGCTGTTCTTGATGGAGTTGAGGCGCGTCCTCCAAGGCATACCTCCGATGGAAGGGCTGGGGGGCGGCGTTGGGGTGGGGGTCCCGGCCGGGCTGTCCTTGGGAGTGTGCACCGGGGTGCCCTTTGGGGTGGGGAGGGGGCTGCCTCGAGGGGAGGGGTGAGGGGTGACCTGTATGAGGGGGATAGATTTGTGCGGGTGGTCAGTGAATGAAGAAGATGCCGGCGCCACGGGGTGAAAGTGGTGCAGCCGGATAGGCGACAGGGGCACCACGGGACTGAAGGGCACAGAGAGCTGGGGGTTGGCGGCAAAATGGGAGCGCCGTACCTGGGGGCTGTTGGGGATGGAAGCACCGGGAGTTGGGGATGGGGAAAAGGGGGAGGACGGGGAGGACGGAGAAGTAGGGGTGGGGGGCACAGAGGCGGATGGTGGCTGCGATGGGGGCTGGCAGGGAGTGGAGGACTCTGATTTGGCGGCAGATGCTGGATCTGGGGAGGTTTCTGGAAGCGGGTTGGATCGCGTGGCTTGGAGGGGCTTGGGGACAACTTTGGGCTTGGCAGGGAGGGTCTGCGTCTTATTGAGCGCTGTCGGCAGGGGCTCGCTGTTCGGAGCCAGTGAGTTGGGGGTGGAGATACGGGGGCCTTGGCGATTTGGGACCAGCTCAGGGGACGGACAGGGGCTTGTGTTAGGGGACTGCAACAAGTCTGGGGATTGAGGCGGTACACCAAACTTTCTGACAGGCTGGAGACAGATAGGAGGACACGGTGTGGGGACACGCACCACAGTACAGCCAAGAGCCGGAGCAGATGGAGGAGGCGAAGAACACAAAGAAAAACACACGCATGCAGGCACACAAACACATGGAGAAAGCAAGAAAAAAAATACGTGTGGCAGATCAAACAACCGCACAGCCAGAAGCAGAGGCAGCCCAAGAATAAAGAGGCAGGTGAGATGTGTGCGTACACGGGAGAGATGGAGGCATTGCAAAAAGAAAAGGAAGACAAAAAAAGACAAGAAACATGCAGTTAGACCATTCGGTGACTCATGGCAAAAGAAAAGAAAAATGAAATGGACACAACAAAAACAGCAAGCAATGCACACAATTTAGAAAAAGGCCAAACAAAACAGATAAATAGATGGACTTCGCTTGAATAAAACATGCGGGGCTCTTCTAGCAGAGAGCAGCAAACAGACACAGACAGGTGTGAGAGACAGAAGGCCAGCTGTGTGACAATTTGGGCCATTTTCAGGAGGAGCACCATTATGATATCTCTGCTGTGAAATTCCCAGTTTCCAGATAGGTTTATTGATCTGTTTGATTTGTAATGGTGAAATTGCAGCCACAATTTTAGCTGATAAACTATTTCCCTTTGGTTGACTCTTCCCCTTTTTTTCCAGGCACAAATCTGAGAAAATAGCCCCGCACGGAGCCTCTTGCTGAGAGCACAATCCAGGCTTTGGGTTGGGTCTGAGAAATCAATTTCCCTTTCAGATCAGCCTGAAAGAACCTGTGTGGCGTGAGGGAGCTCGTCTTAGGATCCTGGCTAATCTCGAGCCTTCTCAGGTTAGTCAGCTGGAAAAGTTTACCACAAGCTCCCTCCAGCTCTGAGCAAGAAAAGTGGGATTTTCTGAAGCATTCCCTGAGCTGGATTTCCACAGAGCTCAGGCCCCAGAAAACAGAGAGAATGAGAGAAAGAGCGAGCGAGAGAGAGAGAGAGAGAGAGAGAGAGAGAGAGGGGATAATAAGCAGAAAGGATGGAGAGAGAAGAGGCTTTAGGGGAGGAGAAAGTTTGCTGTGCTGTCACGTCCCTTGTGGAGGTTCACCAGTATGTTTTACTTAGAAAGATCCAACTATATAGACAGTGATGCCTCATGCAAAATCTGATCTCACTCCGGATATGAGGAGCTTATCGCAGTAGATCCCTGCTACCTCAAACCACAGAGGTAGATCTGAACTGCGGATTAAAACTTAAGGAGTGGGGGGGGGAAAGTACTACATCTCAGACTAATAATAAATTAGAGCAGTAGGGCAATGTTGTATTTTGCAGAGATATACAGTGATATTGCTTTCGTGTGCTTTGCTAAAGGTCAGCGGCTTCCGTGATGTAGCTGTGGTGACTGTCTTTATTGTCTCTGGCAGACATACACAACGGTAAGATGGGATCAGCGGTAGTTGTACGGTGGTTATTCTGGATGGTGAACAACTAGGTACCCGAGAGCTGGGTCAAGAGGTGCGTGTCGCATGTGCGTGTGTTCGTGGAGGAAAGTGCACCGGGTGGTGGCAGCGTTCGTGACTTACCCGTGGGCTGCTGAGGGGGCTGGTGGAGAGGCCGGATGAGGCTCCACTAATAGACCGCGACCTGTGGCACAAACACGCAAGAACACACACGGGGGCAGAGGTTATTTGCGAGGCTCAACGTGTGTGCCTGTTACATGTTTCAGTAAACACAGGTGCAGGTGAGAGCTTGGAGGTTACACTTTGCACACAGTTAGAAAGCGCTACAGCAGATGTTACCGTCCTACTAAGACACAGTAGTTGCTAGTTGCTTAAGCCTTTTGCAGACACGACACCTATTCACACAAAGAGGGCAAAAGCACTACAACACAGTAACAGCACTGACTTGGCAACAGACATCACTAGCATTGACTCCCAGCAATTAGTCTCAAACCAATTAAGCTCAAAACTTCGGTTTTCAAATACATCAATTTGACTGGAGCTTCTCTTGCAAATCTATAGGCTGCATTCCACAGATTAGCATTCAAATTAGCTTTCTGCCCCGTCTATAGTTTGCTAATAAACCGAACGTGTTGACTTTTAAGGCCTCTGCACTGAATTAGTAGAAAATATCTTGAGGGGGGGAATGAAGTGGGACATTTGGTTGAGTGCCATTTGTCATGTTTTTCTTTTCCCTCGCAGATGCCGTCAATAACCCCTATGAGCAGAGCCCTGCTCAGAAATGAACAATCACAGGACAATCTGTCTCCATCAAGCGTGCACGCACACATTTACACACACACACAAAACAACACGGCCTGTCAACACTCGGAAACACCAGCTGCTCACTGTCACAACACTGTTCCTTTTTGTCATTCAATCTAATAATAACCCCCCTCCCTTCTCTTCCTCCCCTTCTCTCTCTCCATTCCAGCACTGATGCATGTGTGAACATGTGGCCAGGCCTACAGATCTTTAGTCTCTCTTTAAAAATATGAAGAGATAAACACTACAACTAGGTTTTTTTTTCCTCAACTTGCTTGGTTGTAGGGGAGAACCTCATGGACAAATGTGAGGGGGTGTTGAGGAATGATGGAGGAATGAAGGAGAGATGGAAGAATGA
The DNA here is from genome assembly GCA_023238725.1 of Scortum barcoo. Taxonomy (NCBI): domain Eukaryota; kingdom Metazoa; phylum Chordata; class Actinopteri; order Centrarchiformes; family Terapontidae; genus Scortum; species Scortum barcoo. The sequence goes on along the minus strand of CM041536.1, from coordinate 19,352,749 downwards.
AGGGTGGGAGTGAGGGATTGAGTAATGAAGACTGATGTTCATCTCTGATGCTGGAGCGGTCCTACGGGACCACAGAGGCATCCATACATGGACACAAGATCATGTACACGTTGCTGTCATAACAACAAACCTGGATCAAGATCTGTACCTATTAATCTTCTAAAGGCAGAATAAGGCAGACTTATTTGAGTTCCCCTCCTTTTTAATTTACAACCACGTAAAGAAAGAACGGATACTAGAACAGGAATATTTCTCTGGGGAGGCACGGACACCCAAACAGAACAGAGGAGACGCAACACTAACAGAAACCACGAGAGAGAGGAAAATATAGAAACACCCACTCTCCGGCTATTTTTGCAATTCTCTCACTGGCCCTTCTGCGAGTGTATTTATTGCACACATGAGTAGGCCAGGCCATGTTGAGACCACACTGGCTAGGATTTCTTGTTTCAGAGAGCAGCTGATGATCAGACAGTTGCTATAATTTACATTTAAGAGTCTTACGGTCCGCTGAGACGCTGCCCAGACAGTTGCCTCACCATGAGTTGCACCTCACCATAGCACCTTGTGCGCATGTAGCCAATTGCACTTCATCTAAACATGGCCAAAACACAGCGTCCTCGGGCCATTACGAGCATATTGTTAGAGGCACTCTGCATCTGTTAGTGTTGGACCAGCAGGTCTTTAAAGCTAATGTTACAGATGGTTGTGCAGTACAGTAATGGGCTGTCAGAGGCTCACCCTTGCTTTGGAGAGACGATGAATTATTGTTTTATTTATAGTGAACAGCATACACAGCTAAGTTATCATTAATCATCTATCTTATAGAAACATAGGACCTATGCTATGAAATCAGTAGGCGAAGAGATGCTGAAGCCAGCTAAGCCTCCGTCTGTGTGTGTGTGTGTGTGTGTGTGTGTGTGCTTACTTGGTTTTTTAAAGGTCAGTTCACCTTAAAAAAATAAATAAACTTGTTCTCTGGTAGTATCTAGGTATACAGAAAGTTTTGGTGTTATTTGTCCAAGGTTTGAGAGATCCATTTCTGAAAATATGTCTGCCTCCAGATGGAGGCAGGTGAGTGGAATTTCATTTGTGGTGCTTCCAGCATTTAAAGCTTACCCTTTCAAAACCTGCAAGGAACTGTAAAGCGACAAAGTTACTTCAGAACACATTGTCAGTAGTCTTCATAATAACTGTCATTCTGTCATTAGAATTTTTCATTTAAATGAAAACTGCTGACAGTGTGTGGTATTTCATTGTTATGTACTCTATACGTCATTACATTTCTGGGTAACATTGCACGTCTCAGATCTCAGATTAAGGTTTTACATACTAACATATCATTACATAACACGAGTGACAAAAGAAGCATATTGTGGTGCTAATACTTCCGTACATTTACTTTTAAAACAATCTGAATGTTGGACTTTTTACTTGTAATAGTGTATCTTTACATTGTGCTAGTGCAGCTTTTAAAGTAACAGATTAAAATGCTTCTTTGCGACTGGTGAGCACAACAAGCAAAATATTTGTCTGATCTCATAAAGGGATATCTCACCTTGACAGATAAAACCAAAACTCTGCATTGTTTGAACCAAGCTGCATAAGAAAATGTGTTTTTGTGTGTGTGTGTGTACTTTCACCCATTTGTGTGTAATGATGTAAGTCTGTAGTATAGAGTATGAATGTTAGTGTGTGTGTGTGCCCATTCTTGTCTTTCTATTATCCATTAGTCCCCAAGCTAACATTTCCCATAAGCCTATTTTGGACTGGGGCCATGTCCTCAGTGTGTGACCACCGGCTGCGTCAGAGACCCATCCAAAGCACCCGTGGGGGTCTAATGTTGGGCTGTGGGGGGTGGAACCAGTACAAGAGGTTCTGGGATGAGGGCATGGACTGAAATAAAACGAAAGGGAAGCAAAATGAAATGGATGGTGCCAGGAGTCAAACGGCGAGCGAATAACACTGCCACCACGGCCGAAACACAATGCTCCTGCTCTGCTAGTGTGATTTAGGGAGAAAAAAAGCAGACAAAGTTCCTTCTCTCTTTCTCTCTCTCTCTCTCTCCATCTCTCCTCTATATTGAATTTGTCCTGCCAATGGAGTTGTTCTATGTGGAGTAGATATTCATATAAATCAACACAATGTTTAAATTCATTTCCTTTCCTGAACCCTGACAACTCCCCGAGGACTCACTGCATTAATATTCACAGCTCAACTCGTCAAATTTATAAATGTAGTAAGACCCCTGCAGTTTCTGCTGTAGAGATCAGTGTTAAAGGTGCTTTATTTGTGCTCATTTGAGCCTCTTAAATAAATTAGAGTCAATAATTAGCATGAGAGCTTGGCTTATTAAGACTGCTCCGACTAACTCAACACATTTAAACTGCATGAAGCAACTAGAGCAGATCTGTAAAGAGAAAAAAAAATCAATTGATATTCTTTTCTTCACACTGCAGCACTTTTCCATATTTCATTTACATATCATTAACCTCTCTTCGATTCTCCTGGCATGTTGTTAAGATTTAAAATTAAATCAGTGGGATTTCTTGTGCTTTGAGTTTGGTTTTAAATGTCTTTTTAAGATAGTTCTGGGTATATAGAAAATGAAATGGGCATTCATATGAGAATGTCTCCATGTGTATTTCTCTGCAACATGACTACTGCTGCATTTATCCCAAATCTATTCAATTATACTTCACAGGTGCAGTCAAATTACCAATCACACATATGAAAATGCAGCCTGGGCAGTTGGTCAGATTGTAACGCCATGAGATATGTGTGGCCGAATGCCGGATAAGGATGGAGGTTCAGGCATTTGTGTTGTGTAATTTCAGATAAAATCGTCCCCCCTCTCTTCCACCATTTACGCTGGTGGAAATGTATCCTGTCAAAACACATGTTTCAAAGTCAGTCCTCTCTCTGACACCCTCTGATCTGAAGTTCTACGAATCTTCTGTGCTGTCGACAAAAGTTTGCTGTCGGGGAAAGATAAGGTTAGGTTCAGAGAAAGTCAGTCAAATCTTTGGACGTTATTCTGCTACGTATGTGCTTACCCAACACCGTTGTCTATGTACACACACACACACAGGAGCACACACATGATCAAACAAAGCGCACACAAGGACGTGATAAAAGGCAGAAGAGTTCAAAAACACAACAAAATCCAGATTCACAGGGACTGTGTAACTTTTTTCCCCCCACTGATCAGCTGGTGAGCTGTGAATTGCAGTGGGGGGAAAAGAGACATATAGCGAGGGGCTTGATTTGATTTGGAGGTGGAGGGGCTGCGGTATGGGACTCCCCCCACCTCCAACCCACCACAGCTAATAGGAAGCCAGACAGAGAAAAACTAGCAGCATTTCCACATTAGCATAGCAATTCCATACAAACAGAGGGGGGCGTTTGGGACTGAAGGTCAGCTGCACACAAGGGACCACAGGAAAGAGAGATTGAGAGAGAGAGAGAAGATATGAAAGGGTAGGCAGGAGCCCCTGAAGGAGATTTGGGTGGAGTTGTTAGAACAAAACACTCATTTAAAGTAGCATGGAAGAAAGATGCAGCAGAGCTTTTTTTTTTTAAATGACTGCGGCTGCTGATCTGCAGATGTGACTTTGAGATTTACATTAGTAAACCTAAAGATCCAATTTTAAATTAAAGTTCAAAACACTTATTTCGGTGCCCTTTGTGATGTACGCCATTCATTTGAGTGTGATTCATGAACTGGTGTTTAGCAAAGTATTATTAATGCTCGATAAAATCATCGCAAACTGGCCTATTTTGGGATTCCGGGCTTGACTGAAACAGATGAGTCAGAGCGAAGGGCAGAAGAAGGCAGCTTCTAAACTAACGCAACCTTTAAATGAAGAAGAGATAAGACTTGGATCGCCTGAAGGGATGAAGGAGCGGAGAGGAGGCGATGAAACACAAGAAGATGAATCTAAAACTAAAAATCGGAGGCACCAGAGGACAAAAAGAATAAAGCACGAGTGTTTGGAGGTGGGAGCTCTTGAAATGGATTTAAAACTTTTGAAGTGGCTTCCCTCTGTGAAATGAAGTGGGAAATAAATTCTTGATATCTCGTTGTTGGCAAAGCAGTATGGTGAGGAGTTATTAATGTATCTGATGTTTGGATGAATATTCAACTGCAAAACTACATATTTTTTATCTGTATGATATATGCACTCGCTGCCTCTGCATTTATGTCCTATAATTCTGAAAGCTTTTTCCAGGGCTCTGCCAATCTGCCTATCATTAGGCAGATCAGGTTATCGCCCCTCAGATTCAATCTTCCCTGCTGTCACAAATGTCACTACCTCTGAGCAGAGATGTGTGGTGTGATGATATATTGGTTGTTGAAATAAGATGAGGAAATAGATTTTAAATCAGTCGGCTATGCCTTGTGGTGGGTGGGGGGTGAGAGGTGGTGGTGGTTCTGGCTTGATTTGAACATGTCTGAAATAGAGAAATGTTCTGCATCCGCAGAAAAGTGGGACACAGTATGGGAGAACTGATTATCAATGCATTCAGATTATAAAAAGAAGAGATAATTGAGCTAACGCCGGGGAAAAGGGGGGGTTGTAGATATTAAGGCTCTGAATTGCAAATGTGCAGTCTTCCTCGGTTTGAAATTTAAGTTAATTAAGAGAGTTAAGTCAAACTTTAGGAACTGCCATCCCAAAACAGTTGACTCCGTTGGACCCAGCTTCTTTCATTTTTCAGATGAGTTATACCTTACTAAAATAGACTTGCAAAGCCGTCACATGCTGCATACGTAATCACCATTTAAACAAAGTACTCTCCCAGAGGAAAGCACCGCTGCATATTTCTCCTTCCATGGACATCTCCTTGCATGGGTGGGAGGGGGGGCGGGGTGAGACATGGAGCTAGAGGAGGTGAAAAGTGCGAATGGCAGGAATACCTTTCTTCTTTGCTGCATTTTGTACTGGCATCAGGAATATCCAAGCTTTTACTGTACACTGATTTACTACAGTGAGACAGGAGACAAAGCGAGCAGAGCGTCAGTCTCTGTTTATGTATGTCCACAATCTAGCCTGCTGACACCAGGGCCAGACTCGCTGTCAGGACCTGCTAAAACACCACCGGGCTGCGAGATCCTCCACACATAGACCAAACGCACACACAGAGCTACGTTTATCTCTATTTGTTCTTTAGAAAATCGTATTGATTGTTTTTTTGTTGTTCTTTTCACGTCCATGAGTACCTTTGTCCATGCTGTGTCATGTCGATAGCCCTCCTGGCCGGTACAGGTGAGCCTCCATCCGTGACACTGAGGACCTCCATGGACTTCCTCTCTGGTCTCCTCTTGCCATGACGATTCAACATGGGAGAATCCACCCGCTTCCTTGGAGGATCTGTGCATAACGAACAAGACAGATCGGTTCGGAATCAACACAATCCACCTGATGTCTCTGCACGTATTTCTACACATCAGTTTTGGGCATCGCGTGAAATTGTGCGAGCGTTGGTTTAGCGCCGATCGCATTGACATCCTAACTAACAGTGAATAAGTAATGGTTTCCTCCCAGACCTTCAAAAATGGCTATTGTATTGACTGTATCACATTCACTGAAGAAGAAGTCTATTCATCAAAATGTCGCTATCTCACACCACACACGCAGACACATGCACACACACATTTGCAATATAATACTCGTCATGTTGCAGAGTTCTTGTCAGGAAATAACTCTGGGAGAAGTCTAAGTGGAGCATCTCTGCTTCGGCACAGATTTCTGTGGGTGGAAATCTGTGCTGGGTAGTGGTGTACGAATGGGACAATACCTTTTTCTGATGTGTTCTGATGATACAACTTTCTGGCCTATTGACAACTTCTATTTCTAGTACTATAGTTCATTGAGGAACTTATCTATATTCAATAAATAGAAAGCTTTCTTTTTCTACTGAAGAGGCAATTCATAGCTACTGGAGCTGTTCCAATTTCTTCTGAGGCAGGAAAACATAGCAGAACGGCTCAGACACTAGGAGCATTCATGAACCACCAACCACAGTGCTTATTCTTATAAACTGTTGTTCTGTCTGTGTTAACAGCTGGTTATTCAATGACTAGATGTAAAGCCATTTAATGTCAGACATGCATCACATTGGAGTTTTGTTTCGACATATATTATGTGCCATAACATGTTTAGTGTTCTCCGTTGTCTCTTGCCATGCTCTTCTCTTTAGCTGTATTTCTATTATATTAATTTGTTTATCTGCCCTTCCGTCCGAGCCTCACCAATCTCGTTGCGGGGGGGAAGGTTCTGGTCCTCCTGACTGGGGTACCTTTCCTTTCGGTCCAGTAATAGGAAGTAGATCATCTTTTCTTGGTTGTCACTGCAAAGAGAAGACAACGAAAAGACGACTGAGACATCTGGAAATGAAATACATTGGTTTCAAACAAACACTCCAAACACATACATGTGTATAGGTTACTCAAGCATTCACATATGTTCACGCACCAGCATATGTCTGCAGGAGCACAGAACCAAGACCTTAAATTGCAAAAACCCTCATCATGATTAATGTCTTTTAATCTTTTCGGGCTCCTTGTGAAACAGCTACTAAATAGCCCCCATCATTAAAACAAAAGTTTAGTTTTACAGCTCATTAAGCCATCATAGAATATTCTGCATATATCTTTTTGCGGATATGCCTTCCCTCCATACATGGATTCTACCGGTAAGTTTATGAAAGCATGAAAACATTACGACTTCGTCCTTTTCTTTCTCTGTAAATCAAGAAGCCTAATATCTTTAGCCTCTAGGCCAATACTCCCTATGCAAAAGGCCAAGGGATTGGCCCTCCATAATAAAGACAGATTGGAAAGCAGTAGGAGGCAAAGAGACAAGGACCTGCAACTTCAGCTAAAATGAACCAGGGGAAGGGAGATGGAGACCGCAGATTTTCCTCCAGTCCAGCGCTATTATGGGATGCTCCCAGGAGAAAGGAAGCAAACGGAAGGGATGGGGAGAGGGGAAAGTGATAGAGTAAGGCTCGTTTAAGCATTAAATTAAAGAGGCAGGGAAAATGCAAAATAGAGGGAAAGGAGAAAGGAAAGCAAAGCAAAATGAAACTACATAATGTGAATGCCCATATTTATTAAAAAAAACAGTGCATGAAAGAGTGCAGGGTTAATATCTTCAGCTCAAATGTATATTCACAGGAGCAAAAACACACGAGTTATCCAGACATAAACGTTAGTAGCAGAACATAAATGATGTGACCCAGGAGCTTGTTCGTGGTGCAAGCCAGGATCAGTTTGAAGGGAAGGCATCCAGTGGCAAGCGGTGTAAGCGCTGTGTGATAACAGTTAAGTGATCTATAGCTTCTGACATCTGAAGTGACAGCCTCACAGGATTTCATAAGAGCTGGGGAAAAAAAAAAACAAGGCCGGACACCATGCAGTCCCATTCCCTTCTCTCTTGTTGTTTTTGGCTGCCTTTATTTTTTCATTTTTCAACACACTGTTTTCACCTTTTTCCCCTCCCGCGATCCTTTATTTTTCTCTCCTGAATCACGACTTTTCACCAAGCCAAGCCACCATTATTCTTTTCTTTCTTTAACACACCCCTTCTCCCGTCCCTCCCTTATGCCCCTCCATTCACTCACTCATCTGAGAGCAGGTCTTTCAGTAGTTTGTTTTTGTCTCTGAAGCAGCCCAGGGAGTGCATGCTGTCCAGTACGTCTGGGTCGATGTCGTCTGCAGAGGGCAGGCTGCGGATGGTCACCTTCCTGGGCACCGGCTGCTCTGGCTCTGGTTCGTTCTTCCCCCCTCTGGGAATGCAAAGAAATTACAACACAAACAAGGACACCGTCAGCCATTTTGGTCCCTACTACTGTACTTTTCAGCAAGTTTTAATACATCAACATAAACGTTTTCATACAGCTTAGAGCTTATGGAGGCGTTATCGACCTCAATTTGCAGATTTATAGTATGAGTATGCGTTATATATAGAATATGCACTATATGGGCCTCTTGGTCATGTAGAGAAATACATTTACCTCATTATGACCCTGGTTCACATTATGAAACACATTTTTTCCCCCTCCAGGTTTAGTCACATTGCATGTAAGCTTCAGCGGGTGAAGAGGGGTCACCAAGATGCACACAGACGACTGAGTCATGCTGTTAAATTTTGCAATCTCTCCTCTCTGGCTTGTTTTCCAAACTTAGTTTCTTCATTATTCCCTCCTTCTAACCCAGACAATCTCCTGGTTATGTCACTTCTCTCTGTCTTTCTTTTGTCTCTGTATCTACAGAGTACACAAGCGGGACTTTATTCTTCTAGATTTTAAAATAAAAGGCTAATCCGCACTAGCAACATTTTCTTGAGGATTTTGAGAGCAATTTAGATTTTTGCTTCAAAGTAGAGATTCATCCGTAGTTTCTACAAATGTGCCAACGTACGCAGACTGAGGGCTCTCTGTTCAGTTGACACCCCCCCCCCTCCACATTTCCCCACTAATCTATTTTTTTCCTGTGGTGAGCCCAGTCAGGCATGAACCCTATAGGCAGCTATTAAAATCACCTCCAACTCTCTATATGCTGTGAACTTGTGAACTGGATCCACCATGACCTCACACAACCCCCACCTCCTCTTTCATTATTCGTATGTAAAATTTGGTAGTGGGTGTGATAAAAAAAAGGAACGAAAACCGGACTTTTGTTTTATTCCTGTATATATCTGATATGTGCCTAATGTGTGGGCTACCGGGTTATTATTGTTAAAAATAATGTAATAATTCTGCAATAAATCCTCCTTAATAAAGGTTATAAGGTGGAATTTTCTGTTTTAGTGTTAAATAAATTACCGTAAAGTTCAATCCATACTGCTCTAGAGAATTTCAATAAAAACAAAAGAACATTATAACCTTCATGAAGGCTAGATTTAAACAGATGTTGTATTAGATTGCCTTAATTCTAGTTTGCTGTTCCTAATCAACTGGAGACTAAGTGTGTTGGTTGTTCACTGCCCATCATTAGTGATCCTGATGAGGACCGTTTGGCCTGCCGCTGTCCATTCAGCACTACAGCTCTGCTCAGCTGCTGCTGAAAGATCATTAGGAAGCTCACCAACTAACAAAACTATTAAAAAAAGGAGTAAGAGTGGATGACCTGATTTGATTTAGTAAAAAAAGAAGTTTTTGTTCATGTTTAGCCACTACAGATGAGCTGCTGCATGGAAATAGCCACAGCCACATTTGTCAGACAATCACACACACACACACACTCTCTCATTCATTCATTCATAGTTCATTCATTCAGCCAGCCAGCCCGCCACGCAGAAGAGACAGCCAGCCAGGCAACTTCCTCACTGACAAAATTCACAATACATTAGTCTCCTCTCCCAGCTCTTCTCCTGTCTCCTCGTTTCTTTTATCAGTCTCACTGTCTGTTTGCATGATCTTTCAGTACGCGACAGAAACCATAACTCAACCCCTTCCAGGACTCACAAACTTCTCCTATGAGTCATCTTCCCTCTTGCAGTATAAGAACCTTTAACCATTAAGTGGTGATAGGGTGGATACCAGCCTTCAATATTCATTCATTCATTAGCTATACATGCTTTATCCTGACACACAGGGTCACAAGGGGTGCTGGAGCCTATCTCAGCTGTCATTGGGCGAAGAGGCGGGGTACAGTCAGTGACAGGGCTGACATAGATAGACAGACAAACCACTCACACTCATATTCACATTGTGGAATGTGGGAGGAAGACAGAACTCACGCAGGCACAGAGAAAACATGCAAACTCCACACAGAAGGGCCTGTGTCAGCCTGGGTTGCTGTGAGGCGACAGTGCTAACCACTACACCACTGTGCTGCCCCAGCCTTCAATATAACATATTTTTGCTTTTGTTCTTCATTTATCTCAATAATAAACTCTGACGCAATTTATCATGACCACTACCACAAATTCTCTCAAAAGATTTATGTCTGCTTAAAAAGGCAGGTCCACGGCATCATGAAAGTCAAACAGTGGGTTACGCTGAGGTTAGGTGGCTTCATCCTCCACCTCATCCCTGCTTGTTCCCGTGCAGCTGACCATATGCCGCACATCCTCTTTCATGCGCTACCAATTTACCTCCACGTCCCCAAGAGTGGAGTCATGCCCTGCTCAAATGCACTCTCGTGTACAGGGCTGAAACTCAAAGCCATTTATCAAGTGGTAGCTCTCCTCATGTCTACAACACCCACAGAAGAGGCTAAGAGAGGTGACAAGAGGAGAGGTGTGCAGGGTGCAAAAAATGAAGAAAAGACAGAGGAGTACTTACATGTACCATGTGTGCTTCTGGATCTGTTCTAACTGTAAAAGACATGAGAGAGGGAACGAAAGGTCAGTACAAAAGCCACAACATGAATCATTTTCAGTATCTTTTTGGTCCTAAGAAAATAATCAAATCAAACAGAATCACTGAGGAGACATGTGAATGCAAAGAACAATAATATTTTTGCCTGTGTATAGAAATGTTTGGCGCAGTAAGACTTCAGTAAGCCTCGAGCTTACTGGCTTAACAGACACACAATAGGACAATACTGACAGATTGAATGGTGGAAGTAAATAATGAGACGTTCAAATATTAGCACTGCCAATGGGAAAAAAGTTATTGAGAAAAAGTGAGTGAGTCAGAAAGAGAGGTGCAGCAGGAATATATGAGAAAAGTGATACCACGGCGCTATAAACAGAGAATATTATCTCCCTTACACACACTGCTGACCCTGCCAAGCCCTCTGGTCTAAAGGGAATCTCCCATTCTCATTCTTTTCCATCTCTCTTACTCACACAAACGCACACTTGCTCTCTCAATACTACTCGTTATCACACTTTTAATGTGGCCACTTTGTCACCAGTACTGTCCACGTGGTGTTTTGCCAGGGAAACAAATGCAACAAGAGGCACAAACAGCGAGCAAAAAGGGCAACAAAGGAAGATGTTTGTTGGAATGACTCCACTGTGCCCGCAGAGGGAAGACAGAATCAATGTCACTGTTGGGACTTTTTAATTTGCTCCTGCTGTTGTTGTGGAACCACGGGAGGTACACAGAGCAGCTCTAATTATTGTCACTTATTCATTCATTCATTCCTGGGTATGTGTCTCCATCGGTGCCGCAGAGGATTTACCTCTGCACTTCAGCACTGATGAATGCCTTCATGTGATACCGGTGCAATCACAGAGCCGGCCAGGCTGCGGTTACCGACTATAGGTGAATCTCGTCTGCTTCCACAGAGGTCATGGTATTGACAGAGACACCCTGCCTGTCAGATACAGGCCACTGGGTGACCTATTCTCTTCCACTTTTATTGAAGGCCTGGAGGCAAGAGACTGATATCACACGCAGGCTTGAAAGTGATGTGGTTTGAAATGCAGTATCACATCAATCAGCCTCTAAATGTGACAGTACCAATTCCAGCTGCTTTCACTCAGGCAGAGGGGGATGCTGCTGCAATACTGGCTAGGTGTGTGCATGCAAGTCAGTGTGTTCTGGTATGTTTTTTTTTTTCTGGGTGCTGAATAAATTAATTTTCATGCATGTATTTATATAAATGTATGCAGTTCTGAGTGTGTATGCATATATAAATCATATGGCTTTTTATTAGGGGAAAGAGGGACATCAAAGTGTGGAGCAATGGGGCCCTGTTCTGCCTTACAAAGTCAAAACACTGGTCCTACATATTTGTTAAAGTTTGATTTAAAAAAAGAAATGTGACTTTTTAACAATTATTCTGCTTTAGAAATGTGTAATTATGGCAGGAAAACAGAATTAAAATATTAAAATAATAACCAAAATAACCACAGGTAAAAACTGAACTGCATTCCTCCTACTTAATGCTAGCTGGGGTTGAGGGGTTCTTCCCTTACTAAACTACTTCTCCAAGATTTCTGAAATTGAAAAATTAGTTTTGGCGCTCAAACGTCTGAGAAATGCAGTTTTTTATACCACATAAATGAGGCAGTGCATAAATCAAATAATGGCTAATAAAAGTAGCACCAGATAAACTAGACCTGCTAAAAGGCATGTAGCTGGACAGAGTAGCCGAACCTGCTGCCTCTGCACTCTGTGACTCTGGTGGAATTCACATAATTAACGATAGAGTCATTTCTCAGGGAGGTCAACTTCACCGCACAAAAACCACACATGCTTCCATTATTTTCATTCCAGTGAATCTTGTACTTCATCTACGTGTCTGTGAACGTATGATTTGCCTGTGATGAACTGCTTTTTAATATAATAACCTAGCCAATCCCCTTCATTAGCCGGGGATCATGAGGAGGCAGATCTTTCCAGGGTGTCTGTGTTCATTTGAATAGTGAAGATGAGATGACTGCGTCGAGGTGGCTGGCCCGGTCACCTCTGGGGCCCTGACTACACAGACAGGAAATGAAGAGAGAGGCTTTTATTGGGCTAAGCCCCTTAAGCCCGGGTATGTGCCCTCCCACTCAGACTCCAGGGGACCTTGTGTGCATCTACTAGCCAAATCTAATTAACATAAGGTGAAAATAGACATACTGAAACACAGCCAGTAGTTGTAGTTTGATTACCCAGTTGAACTACCCTCACCATTTCTATTCCCATTATGATATCATTGCCACCCTTGGCTGTACCTTTTCTCCTCTCTGACTCGGCGGTCACCACTAAACTCCAAGAATGCTCAAACTAACAGGACTATTTGACATTCTGCGAGGTTACAACACATCCCCAGAGCTCTGTTTGTAACCCTCATACACAAGAGAGAGAGAGTAGAGAGGTAGCATATTCTCTCCCAGCAGTTCGGTCTGTGTGTGAGCCTTTGTCGAGGACAGCACCGGAGGCGGGCGGACATATCCAGGGGATCTCAGGGTGACCTGTCCTCGTCAAGCAGAGAAAACAGAAAAAGAAAGCATACATTGTACATACAGCATACCAAAGAGGTGTTTTTTTTTAGTGTTTCAACACCGCTGCTTATCTGAGGGTGCTGTACCTTAAGGTTGTCAACTTTCCTGCAAATGAGCATCTCTTTCTTTGCAGCTTTCTGATCTTCTTTTGTTTCTTTCCACTGGTGTCTTTGCCACATCTGTTAGTTAAAGTCATTCTGACACTGTGAAAAATAAGCTACGGCATGGGGGAATGAAGCATAAGCATCCACTTAAGGGGGGTGTCGCCACATTTGCTTAAAGGCAAATGCATGAAAACAAAAAGATTTGTTTGTTGCATTGATTCACAAAGACACCTGGAGAGCCTGGGGACGGTGCACGCATACAATATGTGTGTGAAAATGCTGGATTGTATTTTGTGTGAGTGCAGATACAGTAACTTGTGACTTGTTTGTATCTCTGTGCGTTGTCTGAATATGAAATGCAATGTGAAGGGCAGGACCATTTCTCTCTGTGAGGGATGCACTTTTTGAGAACTCTGGCCACTTTCATTATTTACATCTCTGTCTCTTCTCTCTCTCTCTTCTCTCTCTGTCTCACTCTCTCTCTCATCCTGACTCTCTGCCCTTTACATCTCTCTGGTATCGCGCTCTCTTCTAGCCACCTTGCCAAGGTGATCAGTTGCTGTGTAGAAAGGGACTGGCATTGTGATGAACGCCCTAAACAGTGCAGAGGAAGAGTACACAAACAGCAGTCCTCTCCTGAATTCACATCCTGTACTTGAAGAAGGACTCAAACAGAATTGGGGATGAGGCGAGGCAAACACATTTGGAACACAAGGGAGGAAAGAAGAAACAAAGAAAAAGACAATGGTTGGCTTGGCAGTGTTGACTTGATATTAGTCACTTTAGTTTGAATGGGTATTTCTGCCATCTTTCTCTCTCCTTGGAGCATTACAAGTTTTCCCAGCTTGCTGTGAATCGTCAAAATAATGATTTTCCTTTCATAACAAAGATCTGATGTGTCTCTTTTCTTTTAACGAATGACGTCTCAAATGACATCTAAATGTGTTTTGCTGCTTCAACAGCATCATTAGTAAACACGACTGGTTTTGGACTATAAATGTGACAAATTTAATGCAGATACGATACGTCTTTTTGAGTCACTGAGAATGTATCAACTGTGCATAAGGCAGCGCAAGAACTACTGTACCGTCCTGTAGTATAGAAACATGCATCATGCTAAAGAATAACAACATGTACTACAGATGATTGTGATACTGACTTATTTTATTTAATTGAACTGACCGTTAGTCTTTTGGAGGCATCCACTTCGATCATGCCACGCAGGAGGTTCTGACAGTCTGGAGGGATGAAGTGTGGCATGTGAAACACTCCTAGCTTCACCTTTTCTAGCAGATTCCTCAAGTTGTCGTCATCAAATGGCAGGGCACCCTGGCCGGTCATAGGAAAGATGGAGAGAGTCAGCAAAATAAATTGGGAACGGTGAAGATGTAGAAGGAACAGTTTGCACTTGTTTTAATTGCAGTATTAGAACAGAAAATAAGCCTTCACCCGATCGAGGGCAGAAAAGAAAAATGAATAGAATATGAATGACTAACAAGGCTCGCCAGAGGAAACGAAACCACATTTTGAGTCTTAATCCCGCACGACTTAAAGAGCAGACTCGCTTTCTCAACTTGTTCAACTCTCCAATTAGAGCATTCTGCCCTCAGCCACGATGCAAAATAAATAATAAACAGTGGTAAGCAGAAAACAGGGCTTTTCTAATAATTACCCAGCTTTCTCATTTACCTCATTCATTTAGCATTCTCACATCAGAGTCATTTATCAGAGCGAGCTGACACCTCACAGATGTGGCTGTTTGATGAATGACAGCCTGCACCAGAAGACAAGATGGAGGTGGGGAGGAAGAGGAAAGGGGTGAGGGCTGAGAAATGAAGAGAGGTAGAGCAAAAAAAAAAGAAAAGAAGTAAAAGGGGGGTTGTGGGTGCGGCAGGCTTGTGTAACAGATGATCTGTGTGCAGCCTAACTGCTGGGGAATATGCGCGTCTCCCACAATCAGACAAATGGTTATCTCGCAGCCAGACAGCACGACGAAACAGGAGAAAGACAGTATTCATCTGCAGTCAAGCAGCGGCGGGGAGAAACTTTTGTTTGGAGCGAGAGAAGTATGGTCACGATGGAGACAGCGGTAAACAACACCAGGTTTACGCAACATAAGAGTACAGGGGAGACTCTCCTCCAGAAGCATACACACACACACACACACACACACACACACACACGAGACAGAAAGAGACAGAGTGAGGGAGAAAAAGGCAAAAGCAAAGACAAATATGCAGGGCCTGTGGCCAAAAGCCGCCCTGTCAGCGTTGATATTTATTTTGGGCTCTCTTCTTTCAGTTTGGCTGTATGAATTATTCATGAAGCAGGAGTGTGTAGGAACTACAGTACAGCTGTTGATGAAACAAAGCTTCAGGGCTGCACGGCTGGGGAACCACAGACATAATGTAGCTGGAGAATAGACCTGATTATGGTTACAACGTTGTGTGTGGATACGGGATAATGAAAAAAAAATGCCTCTATTCTCCGAGTTTCTGTTGCGCAAGAATGTAAGCTTGTGGGCATCTCTGCGACATTTCTTCCGGTAACGCCTTTTAACTGTTAGGGCTCAGGGAGTTAGAGTCAAAATCCTGGGTTCGTGGTTGAGGCTCTGCGGCGGCTTAAAGCTCCCAACATCTTGTCATTCGACTAAGGTCAACCTCGAGTCAACAGCCGGAGTGCAAAGTTGCGAACGCTCTGTCACAGTTCCTCTCCATTTTTGATCCATTACAGCTGGTACAAAGGCGAGACATACTGTTAGCCATGAGGGGAGGCAACACATTGTGGTTAAATTGTACTATGCCATATTTCTCTGCAGAATTTTAAACTGTGCGTCAGTCAAGTCACCAAAAGTTAGCGAAGCTGACACTCACCACCAGCAGGGCAAAAAGAATGACCCCACAGCTCCAGACGTCTGCTTTCCTCCCGTCATACTTCTCTCCCTGGGAACAAGAAAGGGTTTGTTAGCATGTTTGGACAGAGTGTTAGGGCTGGTTAAAATAAGATGAAGGACTACGAAAAAAGAAGCTAGCGAGGCAGAAACAATATCAAGAATCAGTGAAAAATCAATTACCCTGATGACCTCTGGACAGGCATAGTGTGGAGATCTGTGGGGAAAACGGAAAAAAAAGGGACAAATAGTGAATTAACTGATTATTTAAGGACTTTTCTATTTGTGCCGCTTTTCTGAGAAGTAAGTCGGGGTTATACAATCACAACGCAGCAGACATTAAGCGGCCGCACACCACTGTATGAAAATGTGCAGCGAAGAATTTAGGCAGACAATAAACGTCTCCAGTGAGAAGCAGATCGAGATGTGCTTCGGGAGTTTAGACGTCCTGAGGGTGTTTGGGTGTCCTCCTGCTTGCTCACTCAAGGGCATCCTCTCACAGCAGACAGTGAACAGACCCACTAATCTTTACAGCACCTGGATGGGTTGACAGTAAACCCAATGACTAGATTGACACATCAATATCGTATGAAGATTTATGGAGCTTCCCCGCAACGGCTGCTCCATAAGCCAAATGGCTAAGGAAGAGTGGAGCGGCTGTGGAGTGACTTGTTATTCTATACATACAGTGCACAGTGGCACTGGAGCAGTACTGTCACATCGCCAGATTGTAGAAGTTTATTCAGAACCTTGAAATAAAGAAAAAGGGGGTGATAATAAATAATACGAGGGTGTTTCTTAGTTTCTCTGATTTTGAACAGGCTGCTGCTCTTTTGTAGTCTCCAAGCAACTACACACAGAAAGAGAATCAGGCACCTGTCTCCCTGAACCTCTCAGCCCGATGATACGTCCTCCACCTCCTTCTCCTGCTCAGTCTTATCTAATACCAAGACATTTGGCTCTAATGAGAGACTATCCGAAGTCTGTAAACATGGCGCCCATTACCTCGGCTGTTGTCTTGTGTACTCATGAATACCAGCCCTGACAGCGCGGCTTCCTCTGGCTGTCAAAATACTGGCCGATAACAAACGCTGCCACCATGTCAACTGGGGGAAGTTCACACACGAGCCTATGCAAATACGGCCTCCCTGATTGCAAGTGTCATAGTGCATTATGCAGATGAGCGAGGAATAAAAATAAAAAACAAGGCACAGATTTGCACCAGTTATGCCTCATAAGTGCCACAACACGCGAGCCACAGCTGGAAGCAGTGCGGATATAAACTAATTATTTCCAGAGGCTTTAGGGCAGCAAGGGGTGAAGGTAAAGACTGCAACACGAGCGCCTCAGCTTTCTGCCTGAACTGAATCCTTATTTGTCAATATTAGAATGCTAAATCAGCCATCTATATCATCAGTATATGTTTAGAACATCTCATCTCTCTTGTACTCTGATAACCCTATGGCTTATTCTCAATACTGACACTCCCCATAACTGATTAATCTCTCCACTGTGCACCTTGAGCTCTTTGAAACAAGTGTCTACTGTGAATTCAGGAGTATTCGCTAGCCTTTTTTACCTGCGTTTAATGACCGAACTTAATTAAAGGTGTAAATAAAGGTTCATATAAATGTATCTTAGTTCACCACATTAAAATTCTGGCCACATATAAAAGCCAATACATCATGAAATTTATATCATGATTACCCCCCCCCAACCTCCCCAACCCCCCCAATGCTCACACCAGAAGTTCAGATTATAGAGTAGGATACTTAAGATGAATAGAACGTGGTAAGAGTCACTTC
The DNA here is from genome assembly GCA_023238725.1 of Scortum barcoo. Taxonomy (NCBI): domain Eukaryota; kingdom Metazoa; phylum Chordata; class Actinopteri; order Centrarchiformes; family Terapontidae; genus Scortum; species Scortum barcoo. The sequence goes on along the minus strand of CM041536.1, from coordinate 19,335,054 downwards.
CCTTTGACCGGCATGAAAGATGCAGTCTTCTGAAGAACAGTTTTTAAGTGCACAGACATCAGTCTTTTCATGCTATTTGTTGAAGCTCATTTACTTTTTTCAGTCTAACACCACCAACATCGCATAAATGGAATGAACAGACAGAATACAAAATTTGATTTCATTTTAAGGGTATAAAATAGCAGTAAGATGGGGAAAAAAAGCTGCAGAAAGTTGTTTGCCCGACAGCATGAAGACAGAAAACGCATTTGGTTAAGGACCCAAGATTGTACTCAAGCAGATTTCTGAAGTGGGGAAACAAAAATGATTGAGATGCGTGAAAAGTTGTCTTTATCTACACTGAAGGGCTTATTAATGTCAGACTGTTTGCAGGGAGATGTCTAAACCACGAGCTCAAAATAAATAAAAGATTCAGTTTTAAGATTTCTGTGTCCCTGACTATACACAGTACATTGCACACAGTTTGCAAGGGGAACATCATGAGCTTAAGAGATCCGACTTCCTATGAAGCAGTGAAAGAATCAGCAGTAGCAGTATGGGCCGGCAATATTGAGGAGACACTGAGACACGCAGCTCATTTTCACGAAAATCCATCTTTCCGAACCAAATTTGTGCGGCTCCTTACTGCACACAAGATGACTTCCTCTCATCAATCAAAGTAACAGAACTAAACAAACAGCAAGCATTGATGAACTCAAAGTTGAGTTTATGCAGACAGAGAGAGAGACTGTACGCAGGTTCCTCAATCCATATTTGCGTGTGCCTGTCGTTTTGTCTGCTCACCTATACGCCTGTATGTCTGCATGTATTTATGTATGTGCTCCATGGGCTCCCCCTACTCTACCTGGGGTGAGTCTCAGCTTCACTCAGCTCCATTACCCGTGGCAAATGGAATACATTTGTGTCAGCCTGCTGCATGCTGAGAGGGGGCCCAGATAAATGCGTTTAATTAAAAACTGTCATATCTACACTTAGAGATGGGACAGTCAGAAGAGCATGAATAATCAATAACCACACATACGGTGTATGGCACAGTCACACATATTAGACAACACCGCACATAAACACACAAACACAAACGGTGCTTGTGCGCTTCTGCGAGACACACACACAAACACACACACAAACAGTGCAGGATACGTTGATGGAGCTGAGAGTGGAACGAAAACAGACCTACTTTGCCTGGCTGTGTGTGGGAGTGTGGGAGTTTGTGGTATGTGTGCCTGCGTCTCTGTAAGACAGCTCTGTGCTCCCACCTGCAACAAGTACCTTTAGCACTTTGTAAATGTGTGTGTATGTGGGGGATTAGGCAAATGCACTGCACCTGGATCGGATAGCAGAATTGCTCAGAGTGGAAGCAGAATGCAATCAAATATAGATACAGACAGCTGGTCTGCAGGATACTGCAAAAAGCTGAGTAAGAGCTGTCGCATTCTGTGGCCTTTCTAGGAAAGAGAAACACTTCAGTGTGGTCATCATGGCTGCAGAATGACTCAATCGGGCACATTTTGCTTGCATATAGCAATGCGCACAGCTCTCAGTTGGCCTGATCTCCACCGATGAGTCATGAGAGCTTAGGCACTGTGCTGCTGCTGAAAAAAAATTATGCAACATTTTCAACTGCATGGTTGTCTTTGTGCATGCGCACATTTAAATGTGTGTGCACGCGTATTATAGAGAGGGAGTCAGAGACAGAGAGAGACAGACAGAGAGACAACCAAACAAGCAGAGGACAAAGGGTCCCAGAGGTCAGGGATGAACTAAGCCTTGCTGGCGCCATGTGCGCATGTCTGTTTGCTGAATTGCGTGTAAGCAAGTGTGTGTAATTTCAACTGCGGCCGATTTGGAGGTATAATCTGGACAGAATCAGGTCTGAGCTGGGGACAGATGCCACAGGGCCTCATTATCTCTTAGCCCGACACACAGTGTCATGTGTAACCACAGAACAAAGATTCTCCCCAAAACATCCAGATCATTTTTTTCATTTCTGGAGCGATTTGAATATCTGTCACATGCTGCTCTCACTGAACAGATATTTTTCTATATCCACCAATGTAGCAGTCTACACCAACTCGGAGGCACATGTCAATATGTCGCCCATTCTGCTATTTTACACTATTTTATCTATTTTTTTTAAATCATTTATTGTTGTGTGCCTAATAAATCATAATCTTAAAAGGAAGCCATATAAATCACAAAATATACTATATATGTACACTACAGGCCAAAAGTTTGGAAGCAGGTAGGTATACATTGATGTTACAAGACCATTGCTGAATAAATGTCAACAAAATAAAAGAAGGGCTTAGTTTTAGGGTCGAGAAGATTTGCAAGAGTCACAACTTCAGTGCAAAAGTAAAAAAAACAAATCACAGTTTGCATTATTCACTTTAACTCTTTGGCTTTTGAGAGTCTGCATACAAAAATCCCAATAAATCTCAACTGCGTTCAAATCTCTGACAAACTACTGCAGAAATGGCTAGAAAGAAGCAACTGTCTAAAGAAACAAGAGTACAAATTTGAGTAAAGAAGGATACACTGAAAGAGAAATTGCAAAACGCCTAATGGTGTCCAACAAAAATGTCTTCTGATAAGTTACTCTTTATATAATAATCATGTTTATTTTGTTGCAAAGTATACCAATGAAAACTATGATCTTTTTTTGTACAAATTTGATCTTGCTTCCAAACTTTTGGCCTATAGTGTATGTCTGTATGTTTTCTAACTTGTGAACTATACAATACAAGATTGATCCTGGCCACAAGTTTCAGCAGTTCAACATTTGAGCATACAAGACTTCATTAGATGGGGGAAATAAAACAGAAAGACAGAAAGAGCCAGCCAGTTTGCTGCTATTATGTTATTTCTGCTGTGAGTTTCAGCTAAGAATGATATGAAACTCTTTGGAGAACAATTTTCTGTGCAGCAGTGGAATCTCTCTGTCAATCCATACTGTCACTGAGTTTATGAATCCAGTACCTAAAAGTAAACTATCATCAACTGCATTGCTTCTTTTATTGACAAATGCGACCCTGCACACTGTTCACTATGCTTCAGGGTTAAATAAAAACACTCCCGCAATATAGATGGCCATACTCTAAAGACTTTGAAAGTGACTTTTCCTGCAAGCGAATTCATTGCAGTCGTTGTGGGATTGATGGCGTTGTCGTGACTGCCTGATCATAAAGACCCAGCATCAGATACGAGGAGAGGGAGAGCAGTAATGTGTGGCCATGGCCCTGGCCCCGCTCATAGCCAGAAAGCACACCAACCATCTCTCCTTTAGAGACCAACACTGCACCATGATGGAAGGCTGCGAGAGCACAGCACCACTCTCTGTTGCATACTGACAACTCCATGTGCCTTCCAGCTATGACCTATTTTTACCTTCAGGATATTATTAGAGTAATCTAAATTTCCCCTGCAGAGGATGTGACTCAGACATTGCGTTAGAAAGTTTTCTTTATTACTTACCCACAGCTGGTTTCCAGCAGACTATCTCCAACCTGAAGGGAGGCCATGCCGAAGTCTGCTATCCTGATGTTGTTCTTTTCATCTAGCAACAGGTTCTCAGGCTTCAGATCCCTGTGGCTGGAAGATATTGAGACAGCAAGATAAAGCAGTTAATAAAAAACAAAAGAGCACGTCATGAACTGGTGAAACAAAACATAAACAAAAGGTGCCAGGCAAGGCATACCAAACACTTGTGGATCTGGCTTGGATCCACATCCATGCGTACAGCTGTGAACAACACAGCATCACCTGTTACTGAGCGCCCTCGTCCTCTCTGCAACACCTCTCTCTTTGATCTGTCCATGCTGAAACTAAGGGGCTCCCACCTCAGTGCGGGGCTGGAACGAAGTGTGACAGCCCCCCGCTGCGTCCTTTTCTCCTTCTGTTTCCCTCCCTCTTTGCCCCTTATCCCCTTCCTCTCATCTCCCAGACAGCCACCAGCAAACTTGCTGAGCAAAGGGCATCAAGGGGAGCCAGCCACAAAGGAGGTGTTCATTAGCTGCCATTCATTACCACTAAACACAGCGAGGGGGATAATATCCAGCGGACATCGTCTCCTTAAAAGGGACCATTGAGGGGAAGATCTTTCTCATATCACGTATGTCGTTGCTGTGTCGGAGGTTAAAATCTCAATTTTAATGAGTGACTGTTCAAAAGCTGAACAGTGTAAGCGTTTCATTGAGAATTTAACATCTCCTCTGGGGTTGAAGGTTGAGGGTTGGCTGTACATCTATGCACGCACCAATATCCGCCCATCTTTCTTTTCTACATTCTGATGTGTGTCCTTGCTTACCTCCCTCCATGCTTTTAGTAATTGGGAGAAAGTTATAGAGCCACAGGGCTGTCAGGATGTCATGAACTAAACTTTCATCTCCTCTTTAGACTAATGACAGAAAGGGTAGAGGAACAATAGCTGAATGCGTCTGCCTTTGAAGAGTGCCTCATCACAATGGACGTTTAACCTTAGATGACATCAGCCACTGTACAACTCGTTGCCTGTCCCGAGGGATTTGCTGTCAGCTGGTTTGTTATCACACTGGCAGTCTCTGTGATCCCAGCTATAATTGAAATAAAACACAGATAGCATCTAAAACAGTTCTCCCCAGGCTAAAACCTTTATCAATTCACACAACCGTCGTTTAGCAGTGATGTCAGCGGCCTGAGAGTTGGTCTTTTAAGTCACACTGTCAAAACACATGAGGAGGGAACAAACATTTACTACTCAGGCGCCGCAAGCTTGAGACTGGTAATGGTACTGGCCATCTCCGAGGAATGCGTGTCTCCCTATGTTCCAACCGGCCAGCGCTGTATAGGACAGTGTTCATGACATGCCTGATTAAATGAGGCTTTAAAAAACAATGTTCCTCCCGGCAACAAACTGACAGCTGAGAGTTACAAATCACTTGTGACTGGAGTTTAAACATTGCAACTTTGTAGACACGGGGACCAGCAGCCAAAACTCGAAGGACGTTAAATAATTTGCTTTGACATAAGTGATTAGAGCAAAAGCAATGACAGCATTGATTATGTCTGTGTTTAAGCCAGTGTTCAAACATTGTTTACTATTGATATCACGGGGGGAGATAACCCCCCGATTCTAACGGAACCCAATAAGAGAACTGCAGCCTCAACAGGGTCATAAATATCTAAGTACTCTTGAAGTGTCAGCTTTTGATGCAAAAATGGACACTAAATCGTTCCCTAAAAGACCCATAAACGCGGCATAAACATTGTGTAATCACATGCCTATCACATGCGAAACGCAAAGAGCCAAACCTCAAAGGGCTGATCCACAAAAGGAAGGAGGCACCAGCGCATTTATCCACCAACAGCATCAAGGGGACAAATTGCATCTGGATGCTTTATTGGTTGTCAGGACCCTGGTATCCATAATAGGACATTAAACTGCCTCTCTGACACATTAGGCTGCACTTTGCTACTGTAATCTTGCTCACACAGCAGGCCTTGCAGCTGGGATATCTCTGCGCTGCACTCATATGTCATACAGGAGGAGACGCTGTACAACGAGTTCAAGCTGCATCGAGTTTGAATGCAACTGTAGTTTTTGTCTTTCCAGAAATTTGGAAGCCGTGCGGCGCTAGTCTGTAGGCAAGTCTTGGAGGGTAGCCTTTTCACAACATGCTCTGATCATTTTTTTACTATTTTACCACGGGTGTTTTGTTTCAGAAATTAAATAGTACAAATGTTAGTGTTACGCTCGGCCCATATTAAACAAAATATGAAATGAAAATAAAAAAGAAAAAACAAAGGAAAACGCCTATTTAAGGTTGACTATTGACTATTGTCTACCTCGATTTGTGGTGCAGGCCTCACAGTTCACCGTGCACTCTCCTACGATGCTGCTCAGTGTAATTTACAGGGCCCACTTGTGTGTCTACATGCTGCCTGAGCATGGTTTACACCCCAGTGGGGCTGTTAGACATGATTCTTGCAATCTAACACCACGCTCTTAATTGCCTGTGATCATTTGCACGTACCACGCTGATATGTTATGTTTTACAGAAGATCGTAATGGGTCTGTCCTCTTGGGGCTCACATCCCTATAATACCCCAGACATGTTTATGGTGATGAGCACTTTTGTGACTAAATTCTCCAGCCCAAGGAAAATATACTTTTCCCATTGTGACGCCTTTGACATACACGTTAATTAGCTAAACCAGAACACTTAAAACTAACACTAATGGCTCAAATGTGTCTTTTTGACGTATTAACATGCCTGGAAAATAGCACACCTGTTTTGCATTTTCAAGTACTAAAGCCATCCTGGTACCATTATTGTTAGCTGGAGTGGGGTTTTTAACCATCGTTGAGTTGAAATGCACCCATTTACCCTCCGGTGCACCTCTGTGTCATCCTCCTCTTTCTATCTTTCCTTCTTTCTCTTTAACTTTTTTTTTAGGCTTCTGTTGACCCAATTAGAGAGAGACCAAGCACATTCACTGAAAATGCTTTGGGCTAATATTCTCGCATTATCGCATTAGCAAAAAAGAACAAAATTCTGACTGCTGACTTAGATGTGCTGGGCACAATCATTCATTAGCCAATGGGGTTAATTGTGTATTAAGAGCGATGTGGAATGATGAAGATAAAGTTGTCTCCCCCCGCCTCTCCCCACTGTTATTTTTCTGCTGTCTAATGGAATTGGTCTGTATTTGCATTTTTTGCTCAATGCGAGAGATTGGTGAATGTGTTTAGAATTGTGCTGTTATATTATAAAGGAGTTAACTTATTTTTATTCTTCAAAGTAATACAAAAAACTAGTTAAAAATCCACTTTACAGCATTTGGAGCACACTTTGTTCAAGGCACAGATAAAGGAGCCAGGCCAGGTGGGTGAAAATGCAAGGTGCAAAAGTGTGGTGACAGTTACATGTGAATTAAAGGATTCTATTCATCCCTTTTACAAAGAAAACTTGTGAACTTGTTTTAGTTAGATTACAACAAGAAAAGGACTGAATGTCTGCAATGGCTTACATGTGCCATTCACTACACTGTCCTGGCTGTATCAGCCTGTAAGATACAGCATAACAGCACATAGGCTGCATCCAACTCCTCTCTCCCTTGGTCACATTTGATCTCACATCCTCATCATGGTCTTCGGATAGCTACAACACCATATTTAATGCCATTTTACACTGGTGCCTTCGACATTTCAGCTATGTCCTTTCACATAATTTGCATTTAAACTGGATTAGAACTGAAAAGAAGGTTCACAACTTTTTTCTAAACACATTTGCCCCTCTACTGATTGGTTACAAGAGCATTTCTTGTGCTATCTGGGGCATTTCTATCTATTCCTCTGGGATTTTGAGCAACACTGGGGAAGTAATGCATTGTTGCATGTAATGCAGTGACTAAAAAGTGGGATAACAATGCTGGCTATATGTGTAATAAACAAACTATTTGGTTTGCTGTGCCAAATCTGCGTGTGCAACCCAGCGTTTGCTCTTAATCCAGAGGAGTTTGACTGGGGAAGATAGGATGAGCAGTGGACCTTCAAGACGGAATAAACAGACATGCTGTCAGAAAAGCACTGGAGTGAAGGGGTGGCATAGATATTAAAAAAACTCACAGCAACATCAGGCATCTAATACAGACAGCTATGGTGCTGCATAATTCCTCTTAAAAGAGTTCATTGTACCAGTTCAAAATTAGAAAAGCAAATTCTTTTTATCATTATCTACATAATTTCACCTTTATTCCCCCCATCTTTGTTATATTAACAACCCGCAGTTTTTGTCATTTTTCCCCTTGCAAACACCAGCCCATTCCCCCTAAATCAAGTACCATAAACCAATCTACTACTTTTGTTCTCCATCCTCCTGCTCTATTTTCCATACTCATTTTACCCATCCTATTTCCATTTCTCCATTCCATCTCCTCTCAACATCACCTTCCCTCCTCTCACCCAGTTACACATCAATGCTTTGAATGGCTATGCAGGAGAAGAAAATATCAAAATTTCTGAGAAAAAAAAGATTTCTATTCTGTGTTGTTAGCGACCATCAGCCATAATGATGATAGGCTATAAGTACAGGCTTTCTGCAGAGAGGCAGACAGACGGACTGTCATCTGAGGAAACTCCAGATGTCAACAAACACAACCAGGGCATGAGCTGCTATTGACAGAGCGATGGCTGTACAGAGGCTGGAGGATGACAAACATGAACATGAATGGTATGCTGTGGAAAGAAACAATGGTGGGGTTTCCATTTAAATGTACTTCAACACAAAACACAACTCAACCAGATTTGTAGATAATCATCGTATACAGCTAGCGTCACTAATTTTTCAGTCTGGTACCATTAAAACATCGCAGACATCGCCTTTCACGCAGTGTTTCCACACCGGATGGAAACACTGCGTGAAAGGGTGAGAGACAATGTCACACAGCAGGAGGCAGGTTTGGGGCCACATACTGTGAGGGAATAATCTTGAAATTACATGTTTTTGTGGATCGCTGTGATAAAATACCTTGATTTGTCCATTACTAAATTCACTATAGTTCAGCCAAAAATGGGCATTTCCATCGAGTTATTTTATGTACATATAAGGAAAATATACTAAACCACAATATTTAAGTCAGATAAATGTTGATCAGATAAAAGGACCTGTGGTTTGCTTTATTTCCCTCTGTGAAGCTATAAGTAAGTGATGGCATAGACAGATGCATGTGGCTCTCTGAGTCCCTGGAAGAGAGGGATAGAGCAACTAAGGACAGAGGGAGTGTGGGAGAAATAGAGTGAGAGAGAGGTGGATATGGATGATGTGCATGATTATGCCACTACGTGGGTTTAATGTGACTTCTGGACCAGGTGTTTGTTTGTGCACATGTAGGTGGCAGCAATAATGTGCAAATCAGTGTCAGGGATAAGAGGGTGTGTGGCTGCATGAGTGTGTGCGAGCGTGTATGATGGAGCTATGAGCTTTAGGGACAAGGTGCAATAGCAATCTCTGTCTTCCTTGGTGGGATGCTTGGAGTCACTTTATGTGACAGATAGTCTTTATCTCTTGCCCACACACAGCCACTTTGTATTAAACACACAGACACCGGGTTGTTAACTCGGTTACAAGGTGAAAGACCGAGGTAATTACTAAACAACCAGAACAGGGGTGAGAAAGAGGACAGAGCATGTTGTGGTCAGGGTGAAATTGTTTTTTTTTTTTTGTTGATGGTTTACAAGTGTGTTTGCTCATGTCCATGCAAAAGGGGGTGAAGGAAATCTCTGCATGTACAGCTCATGATATGGTGGAGTGATGGGAGCAGGTAGACAAAGACTGAGGAGTGAGACAGGGGTGTGTGTTTGGTGTCAACCCTGGCTCACTTGAACTCCGACCCTGGGTATAGTCTCACTGCAACACTGTAACACTGAGACACTGTAAAACAAAAAATCAATACATCTTCATTGCTCACATGAAAATAGAAACATAGTGCGCCGAGTTTATCGCAGAAAATCAGAGCATACAGCTCTTTCTATGCTAAGATCTAGTGGAGTTAAAACGTGCCCAAATGTGTAGATATTGACAAATACTGTTCAAATGATTTTCTCTCATTTTCCTTTCTTATTTGTAAACCTAACCTCTCATCATCTAACACGATTGAAATGCTGGGTAAAAAGCCCACCAGCAGCTTGTCAAGTGTTCCAGGAAAATACACTTTACTCTTCTCAATCAATCTGTGTTTCTGTTGGGTGTTCGCAGTTATGGCAGACTGCCACATCGACTCCTCTGGATGGAGAGTGTACGCTGTGCAGCAGATACGTATTTTGTTGAATGTCAAAATTGACAGGATGCACCCAGAGCTGTTGTTGGGATTCCCTCTCAGGTGACTGTGGAAAGTGAATTTTCTGCAATATTACACTCTTTCTTTCGAGCATCCGCTTTGTTATTGTGACCTTGAGCAAAAAAACTGAGTCCAAAGCAGCTCCAACAGAGCAGTTTGGTATCTGACACTGACCTTTGACATCCCTGCATAGAGATTGAAGGATTCAAAATAAAGGTTTTAAAAGGATCAATAAAATACAGTATCATTATTTGTGGGTTGTGCTCTGATCTCTTACTAGCCTTTCAGTCAGCAAATATCTCTGAGTCTTAAGTTTGCATATCTTGCATTGGGAGATAAATAATACCCAAACACATGACTTGTCTTCATGATGAGGTGGGAGGGAAAATAGTTTGACACTGGATCTATATCAACATCCAATGAAGATTTTCTCTCACTGCCTCAGTATTCATTATGAATATATTCTTATTGACGATTCCTTTCCCATGTCTGTTTTTATCCCTCCCTTTACCTATCTTTGCCTCATCTCCCTCGTCAGCTATCCTCGTGTGCTTCACTTTGTCCCTTTCTCTTCCCCCGCGTAAAAGAGAAAACTAAAATCAGAGAGCGATCTGAATCAGGCGGAGGAAACACTGAGTCACACACAGCCCTCTACGTTCTTTCATTCACATCCACATTTACATCCATCTGGCTCAAGAGAGATATTTGGGGAGAGGACGTGGGTGGAGGGCGGAAGCACAAGGCAATGAGGAGAAGCGAAAACGGGAGGTGTGCAGAAAAGGGGGGTTTGAGAGCATGTGTTTACCCCCCCCTCCCTGCACGGTGAATCACACAGAAAAGGGAGCACTTCTAATGGCCTCTGTAGGTCCCCTGCGCAGACAAGTAGAAATTGAAGAAATGATTGCAGAAACGCTTTTTTATTGAGGGGATGCTGGGATCTCATTAGCGGCTATGGAAGGGAGGTGAGAGGGGCTGCGTCTGTCTGTCTGTTTGCCCCTAATTGAGGTTGGAAGGAAGGCGAGTGGGTGCAGCAACACTCCCAAATAATCCTTCTCATGATAAATTTACAAGGCATGATTTTCTAAGAGCGTTAGTGAAGGGATTTGAGCAGCTAAGACAGAGAGACAGCTGCAAAGTCAAACAGGAAGGGAGAGATAAATCTGCTGGTGGATCTTACTACGGTGGAGCTGTGATAATCTATGTATGTGCATGCACTTAATGTCAGTCCCAGATGCTTTCTCCTAATTGGCCTAATCTCTTCTTCTCACAGTCAGTTATTTACACAGTCTGATAAAAGACGTCTAACTTTCATTCCCTTAGGTGGGACAGTTTTGTTCCATTTCCAGCGCTATAAGAGTTCTCGTCTATTCCTTTTAATTCTCTCTGAGAATTCAAGATGGATTCCATCAACAACCTGCGTGATGGTTCAGACAGTAAAATGAACTCAAGCGCGTCATCCTGAGATAATCAGCAAAATGTAACGTCATTCACGAGGATGTAGTAGCTTGTACTGTGTACAACAGCTCCCACAATGGCTTTATTATTAAATAGAAGCAGCCAAGATGTAATTGGCTCTTTTATAAACTATACTCTGCAAAAATACAAAGCATATCAAATCTCAGAAATTCAACCCCATACCTCATCATTCCATGACAAATCAGTTTAATTCTTTCCTTTTAATTGCCTGTGCAGCATTATGCAAATCTATCTCGCAGGCATTTACTGTAGTACTCAACACCAGGTTCTAGAGAATATTATACGCTAAGTATTTTTCACCGGCTTGGTTTCCCCTTCATCATCAGCAGGAAGCTATTCAAAAAACTTTCAAGTATACTAGGCACACAGGACAATAGAAAAACCTCCCTCTCTCTGTCTCTCCAGCACTTTTTGCCACAATAGCCTTGGCACAATAGTTACAACGGTATCTCATGAATTATCGTCATGAGCCGACTGGCTGGCTGGCAGTCGTAGCACTGCAGCCATGGCCAGGCCAGGGTTTTTATGGTGATATCTTAAGGTTTGTAATCTGAGGCCCCTGCCTGTAAATATCATACGGGTGTGAGGAGCAAGGAAACTCATTAAAACATGGTCATTATGCAGTTCATTATTAGTTTGTGACCTCATAACTTTTTGTAAATAATGAATGAATGAATGAATAAAGGGGAGTAACACCCTTGGTGTGGTCTTTATTTTGGGCTTTTCTCTACTACAAAAAAACCTCAAATTTGTTGCAGATCTGACTCTGATTACTGATGGGTTGAAAGCAGTTCTATTTTTTGTTTCCAACTCATCTTTCAGTATTTCTCTGTTTCTGTAAAGCCGCTGTGACCAAGGTAAAAATAAATACACTTGAACTCATTCTGCTCTATGGTCCTTGTGCTCTGCTGTGCAGGCACAAGAGGACAAAATCCAGAGCAAAGGCATACACTCTCTGGAGAGGAAAAAAAACAAAACAAAATAACCCTCAGACTCTCTTTCGGGATCGCAAATGGAAAAGTACACTACACATGTTATACACAAGTAACACATATAGAGGGTATACAAGTAACATACACACTCACACACAAACACACACATGTGTGCTCCAAATCAGTCCCTGCTGACATGTTTGACTTCAGAAGTATATATGATTGCCTCTAGTCTATGAGCTGGTAAACAGTTAAATTACCCCCTAAAGCCAAACACAATGTGACACATTAGTAAGTACCTGGCAGCAGTATTTCGACAAATACAAGGACTCGACACTGAGCAGAGCACAGCAGAGAAAACATACTATGTGCTAACAAGAAACTCACTCCTGTTCAGCCCTAAAAATGATTCCCTGAGCTCTTTATCTGGAAAAGAAGTGGACTCTGCATTCCCACAAATGAATAATAAAGAAATAATAATAATAAACTGTAATAATAATAAATCTCTAAGCAGTATAAGATGTCTCATGAGAAACAACCTATTAGCCCACAGTGAGAAATATAGCTCATCATACGTACATTACTCATCCTCAGCTAGGTGTTAAAAGAGAGACTTTAAGAAAAAGAAAATATAAACACTCTGATAACAAACAATATCAAGTTTTCTCACTTCTGTAATCTCCATATTGAATCACTGGTTTGAAAACTAAACAGCACTCCAAAGCTATGAATAAACTGATTGAAATTTAGATTGTAGATTCACTTCAGGGAGAATCTGTATCTTTTTTAGGATTCATTATTTGGGAACTGATTATTTGTTCAATGTTGTATGACAACCAAATTGACTTTGTTACACCTTGTGGGGCTGGTTGTTTATTGGTTGTTATATCTTTTTGGATGTATGTGATGCTTTTATGCAGATAGCGAATTTGTTTTTTTATTTAATGTTTTTATGTGCCTCCAATATGTAAGTTAAACATGTTCACTGTTGTATGGCAAAACCTAAATATATCCTTCCCTTTTATTATTTTTAAGTAATTTGTCTCAAACTAATCAAGAAACTACTTATATTTGTTTTCCAAGTGTCAGAAAGCAATTAATTATCCATCTATCCATCCATCCATCCATCCATCCATCCATGAAATGCATCATCAGTGAAACTTACCATATGGAATGACTGTGGCAAAAATCCAGGGCAGACATGATCTGTCTGAAGAATTTCCTGGCCTCTTTGGGTGTTAACCTGCCTTTCTTCACCAAGTAGTCAAACAGCTCACCACCAGACACATGTTCTAGCACAAGGTACCTGAGAGAAAGAGCGCAAGAGAGAGAGAGAGAAAAGAAATAAGTCCAAGAAATAAAAGTAACATACGGAGAGGAACAGCAGAAATAAAGACAAAAGAAAGGTTTCTCTTGTAAGGACAGGAACAAATACCTTTGTCCTCCACCAGAGCCCCTGAAAGGTCCCTGATGAAAGAGAGTAAACCCCTGACCTCTGAGGTCTGTGAGACCTGGAGTAATGCGGGGATGATAGTTCCCTCACAGCCATTAAACACAGACAAAACACAGAGGATCAATGATCATATAATGTTGACTGTTTATTTTTCATTTTGTCATCTGGAAGCTGCCCCTACAGTGAGATAGAAGCACGACAACAGTGTATTACAATATGTGTGACCCTGACATACTGTACTCTGAACTCCGATGGGAGGCATTGGAGGGATGATACAGTTGCATTACACTACAAAAAGATGGAAAGGTGGTGTGAAAAGCTCTTAAACATCAGGGAGTTATGAGCTTATGAATTCTGCTAAGGCACAGATGATATAGGCTTCTGTGGCAGTCAAAAAAGAAGGAGGAAGAGAGATATTGGAAAATCCTCTAATGTTCTGTGTTGTACATATTCAGAACTTGCATTGTAATGCTTTTCTTCATTTACCCTCCACGTATAAACACTCAGTCTCGTCTGCCATCGTATTTCTTACGGCCCCTCTTCAGGTGGCCTTCGTGCCTATAATGTGTGGCTAGAGGGGGCAGTCTGCTCGGGGCTCAGAGGGGACAGGGAGGAGATGAATCACAGCTGACCCAGACCTAAAGCTGCATCTGTGGGCTGAACGCCAGCGGTGCCCTGCCCCTGCTCCGGACTGGCCTGCTCGTATATCCCGCGCTGAAACTCTCTCCATCTTCACTAGAACAAACTGAAACTCAGACAGGCGGTGAAATACTCTCCTTCTTCTCTCTCTCTCTGCCATGGAAATATGGGTCCACATGCAACTCTTCAGTTTTATTGATTACACTATAGTGTCGCAAACTCAGCCACAGAGCATGTGCTTACTAAACAACCCTGAACCCTTAGAAGGAGCTGGCAGTGGAAAAACCTCAATGGCTTTGACTCGTATAACAACCAGAGTAAACACAAGGAGGCAAAAACACATTTACTTTTACAAAAAAACATGGACACACTTGAATTGCATTCAGAAGAGTTTATTATTTAGTGTAATGGAAGCAATTTAAATGGGAACTCTTTTGGTCTACTTTTTATCTATAATACTACTCTGCCAATTAAAACGGTTGCATAATATTTTAAAATCAAGTTATGTCACCCTGGTTATTTTTAATTAATTACAAATAGACACCCTGCGTTAAAAAGTACAGGGGTGGAGTTTGAGCTAAGGGAGCTTTTGCCTAAAAAAAGATATGTTGTGCTAGTTGCATTATGGGAATTGTAGGATCCAGCACATATAGAGCTCGACCAATCCTGTCAGGATATATCTGCCTATGCTGTGCAGATTTTGATTAATCCTTTTATAATCTGTCTCTCGAGAGCACCCCAACTTAATGGGAGTGCAATACTAAATCACTGCAGCACCACATAAAATGAACTGCTGTATACTTTGCTCTCGCATTGCTTGTAAGCTTATTTTAATGATGTACTGCAAATGCCGTAATAAGAGACATCAATATATTTTCAGCAATGCATGGATGCGGTAAATGTGGGAGTCCCAGTGTTGGCTTGGCGAATAAGAAGAGGTCCTCAAAAAAAAACTTGTCTGGCGTGTGTTACCATTAATCAGTTTGTTACCTTTTAAACACTGCAGCAAAAATCTGAAATAAAACAGCTCACAGCAACACTGTAACAAATCAAATGTGCTCATACGTATTATGGTCTCTTAGACTATTGAGCATATTTTTCAGCAACCATTTTTCATTCTCAAAAGCATAATTTATACGAACATCGTAAAGTGATCATTCATTCATTTCCAGCAATGAAATATCCATAAATAAAATATTGGTGGGCCATGTATCAAACTCCTTCCACTTCTCCCTCACCTCTTGTACACACACACACACACACACCACTTTAAACAGCTTGTGGTGGGATCTGTGCCAGCAGCATAATAAATCTTAAAAGCTCTGGGACTGTGATCTCCAAAACGTGCTGTATGTTTATCAGTTATTGGCTTTCAAGTGGAGATATCACTGCACGAATCTAAACAATATTAATTTCAAAATTACATCGCTGATGTGGAGCGCAGCGAGCGCACTCGAGCTGCTGGTGATACAAATGTGAGGCAATTTGTCTTCTGTGATGCTACTAGTGACCGACTGTCAAAAGTGATGAAGCAATGGGCACAAAATGTGATTTTAATAATCCAATTATAGGACGAATCACAGTATTCTGCTCTTCCTATCATCTTAAAGGATGACATGTACAGTACTGCATGTCCAATCTGTAAGCTCAAGATAAGAACTAATTGAATTTAGTTGACAAACAGTTCTCTGTAGATCAAGAGGGCTACTACAAGCGACTGATGGGCTTGTCACTCACCGCTATTAAAGTTAGCTAATAGATTTATGTGTGCATGTACATGCGTTTGTGTGTGTGTGTAGCCGCTGCAGCGGATTAATGCGGCTGCTGCTCTCCACGGCTAATGTTTCTTAATGCATTGGTGTTGCCTCTGATAATCGTGTCATGGTGTTTACATTATGGAGACTTCCTCTCCCTATTAGCAGTCCCCTAGCGTGCGCGACCAAATTAAATGCTTCATGCCAATACTAATGGAGCATCCACCCCTCCAAGGCTATCATTGTTGCCCTCTAATCATAATACACCAATCAGAACTGGTCC
Source organism: Scortum barcoo (assembly GCA_023238725.1). Taxonomy (NCBI): domain Eukaryota; kingdom Metazoa; phylum Chordata; class Actinopteri; order Centrarchiformes; family Terapontidae; genus Scortum; species Scortum barcoo. Next base: position 19,318,701 of record CM041536.1, on the reverse strand, counting down.
GCAGGCCAATAAAATGATCTGTGGGATTTCTGACCTCTGACCTCCGATGGCGAAAGTTGACATACAAACCAGGAATTATTGAGTGTGTGCACTTTATTTGTGATAGTGTGTATTTTGCATACATCAAAACTGGACCACAATCCAATGCTGATACTTACAAGTATTTTTTATTTTCGTAGACGTCATGTAGCTTTAAAACATGCGGGTGTTCTATGAGCTTCAGAATAGCTATTTCTCGCTCCACCTGTATGAGAGAGGGATAGATAAGGAAAAGAGGGAGTGGGGGAAACAGAGAAACAAGAGATCCGATTAGTGTAACATCAACACAGTTAAGATCCTAATAGCACAATTGTCCTAATCTGCCCTCTTACACGGCAACTTTCCTCTCACTGCTGCCAAAGCCAAAAAATATCCTGTGATGAGTTTGTACAAATCGTTTTTCTGAGGTTACCTGTGAAGGTCAAAGTCAGAGAGACAAATCTGTGAGGCAGCAATCTGTAATAACGCTTCACACAACCAGCAGGGGGGCTTAAGAGGAATAAGTAAACCAATAAAAGGAGCTGACTGGCACTTTCTACTGGCAGAGGACAGAGATAAGCTTTGACCACACTCTGGTTGGCATCCAGGCCAGCGAGCACTGTTATCTCAGGTGGAAAATATGGTTTGTTTAAAAAAAACTGTGGGAAAACAGGTTGCGTTTGTCTTATCTCACAAATATTTTGTCCTCTCCGTTCTCACGAAACAAGCCTTGTTGAATACTTTGCAATCACATTTCATAATCCGCCGGTTTGCTCGAGGTGAACACAAATCTAGCTTGGCTAGATAAGGAACATGAAGTAGAATAACCTGTCGGAGTCAGGCATCCCACATTCAAACATTTCTGTCCACCCAGAGTACAGCCTGTGGGTGAATTGGGGTCAAAATGTCCACTCAGGTACATCAGCGTCTGCCAGAGAAGGCTTTTTTTCCCCTGAAACAGTGGCTGTACATATAAACGCTGCTTCCAGAATAAGCAGATGAGTTTTTTTTTTTTTTTTTTTTGCTTACAGTGCTGCTGAGAGACATATACAGCATACCATGAGACCAGTGAGAGCTGAGTTTCACCAAAATCGAGCAGATCAGTTTGGATTTGTGTCAGCATCTCCGGAGGTTGTAGTCAGCATGTACAGCTGCCACTGAAAATCAGCATGGAACCTCCTTTGACAGAAGCCACCGCTAATCTTCAGCTCTCCCCGTGCTCCTCTCCTGCTCCGCTTGCGGTTATCTGCTCATCCCTCTCCTCCACCTTTCTCGTCCACCCTCTCCTCCACCCCTCTGTGTCTATCTTCGCCTGACAATGATGGAGATGAAAGGACAGCGTGACTTAAAGGCCCCTCTGCCTCATCTCAATCTCATCAAAGTCAATTTCGCTTTGTCGCTCGCCGGTGACAGCCTTCACGCTGCTTTAATGTCACACTCAGCTTTATGAACACTCATGTGGAATGAAGTCAAAGCTGTGATCCACCAGCTAACTATGTTTTCGTTAAAAACTCCCACAAAGCTATTTGCTTGACCGGGCGTAAAATCAGGTTCCTCCCCCTTAATTATGCTCTCACTTTGTTTTTCATTTCAGAACACCTTCTATCAGTGGCTCCGGTCTGCAGGTAGGTACTGTACTGCGTCTTGGCACACTTTTAATGATCTATTTCTGCCCAAACAGCAGCATCTCCACTCCTTATCGAGTGCATGATGAAAAACCTGCTCAACTAGCGCGAGGGGAGAAAAATGCAATACGGTGCGAGTGGTGTTCAAGCCGCGGCCAAGAAAAAGCCATGGGAGAATATATAAAGCTAATAAAGCTCGGCACACAGCTTGTCTAAAAGGGTAAAGTGGTAAATGCGTAATTAACATTAGCATGGAGTATCAGTGGGAGTAACTGCTAGGCTAATCAGGGCTAATCCACAGACTAATGAGCGCCATCAGCGGCACTACACTGTGCCACTTCCTCACCTGAGGCTAAGGTGTGTTGTTAAGAATGAGCTCCATTGTGGCTAGCTAGCTAGCTAGCTAGCTGGCAGCGGGGCTCCCTGCAGAGAGACTAATGCTACCCAGGACTCAGGGAGAGATGAGCTGTCGAAATACTACAGAGCCAGCAGCTGGCTTCCTAAGCTTCCTCTAAGCACCTCCTTTTAGTTAATTGAAATAAAAGAAATGAGGCTTAATGTGAAGACTTAACTGTACAACTGCCTGCTTATTGCGAGATTAGCTGTTGATTAACACACCAATGTAAATCTGCGTAGCAACCCTTGCTCTTTCTCGCAGCACAACAGTTTCATTAAATAGCCTACAATAATCAGTCAAAAGAAATGATCTGACGAATGCGATTAAACCTCACTTGCTTCCACCTGGATTTTTTTGTTCTGTTCTGAGAGCGGGTTATTGCAAACAGTACAAATTGCGTAAATAACAGAGAAAGAGAGGACACCAACAACTGACCAAGTGTTCGCTCGCTCCTTATCAAAGCCTCAAAAACACACACACACACGCAACACCTCCGCGACTTCATGCTAGTATAAATGCCAGGTGGCCATCCTCTCTCTTGGCCTGGCTCCTGTACATGGCCACACATTCTCTCATTAAGTTTCACATCTGTGAGTGTGGACAGTTCTCGCCATATCTCAGTGGCACTTCATTAAGCCTTTATTAGCAGGCGCTTGGACACCGTTCACCGAAGCACACAAGCACACACACTCACGGGCAGATGGACAGACCTTCTCTTTTTATCTTCCTTGTTTCCTGCGTTCTTCGTTTGTTCTAGACTTTAATAAGTAGCCAATTTGTTCAATATTTCGAGGAAAAAAAACGAGTTACAAGAGGAAGACTAAAAAGAACACCTCATCAGAAACCAGAGGTCGAACGAGAGCGCGAGACTGTCACTAATCCAAATTGGCTATTGGACAAGGAGGTAATTTGTCTTGTAAAGTACGGTAGTTATCGTTGTGGAGTGGACATCATTAGCAGAGGAGCCTGTTGGTGGACGTGTTGATTGGTAACGCTTTGACTCATAGGGTTTCCAATCAGTGCCACATCCTGCAACAACTGAATGGATCAATTGAGTCCTGTTAAGGTGTTTGCTGCAAACAAATATTTTAAAAATAAATAAATAAATGAACCTTTGTGATGCGTGATAAAACATGACTCCAAGAAATGGCATTCTGCTCCCCCAAATTAAAAGCTAGAGCACCTTCTTCTTCACCCTGGAATTCAATTTTGATAATGTTGTGTTTGAAAGTACGTGTAATGTGATTTATTACCTGTAATTATGGTGCAATTTGCAGGTGCAGATGGTATTTCATAATAGAAAAGTGAAACAAGCCTATGAGAGAGAGGGTGGGTGGTGGTTACATAGACAAATGAGCCAAAGCAGTAGCTGGTGCTCACACGTGTCACTCCAAATTCGGATGATGAGAGCCAGTTTAGCATAACTCCATCAGCTCACTATTGATTCTTGAAATTACAGGCTCGGATCTGAATGGCTGAATGGACGGGCAAACAAATGACTGGCGACATCAATAGTTTCATCACCGATCCAGCGATCGAGGGCAGAGGATGAGAGGCAGCACTGGCAACAACAAAGACGCAAAGAGATTAGATTGTCACACGTGTCACAGAGCGACCGAACGAAGAGACCAGCCCAAAATCTCAGAGGGGAAAATATTGGATCACAGGCTCTGTCATCTCTCACTCTCCACTTATTGCAGCTCTCTCTCTCTCTCATGCACAGAGAAGGAAAACACAGACATTTCTGTCACCTTCCCCAAGCGAGCGAGTGAATGGTCCCTTGATACTGAGATCTGAAGATCAAAGTCAACAGGGCAGCCATGTGTGTCACATAAAAAAAATAAAAAAAAAATGGTGGTGGCTATGCTAACATGGGGGGGGGGCTACAGTGCATGTGAGAGCTGCTGAATGGATGGAAGAAAACAAAAGAGGAAGGATGAGTGAAAGTGAGAAGGATGAGGAGCAAGCCTTGTAATTCTCTGCAATGGAGAAGAGTAAAAGAGAAATGCAGAGGAGACAGACGGAAAGAGAGCGCAGTGGCAGTGCCAGCTCGCCTCCCCCCTTCCTCCCTCCCACCCCCACCCCTGAGTCTCACAGCCTCTTTTGTTGCTAATTAACACAACACGGGGAAAGGATAACCTTTTTAGCTGCGCCATGCACCAAACAGCCCACAGAGAGCAAAATGATAACAGGTAAGGTGGTGAGGCAGCAATGTGAGGAGCTATAAAAGTGAGTGACAATCAGGGTAATGAGAGACCTGCATGGCTTTGCTTCATCTGACAGACGTTAATATCTGGGGCAGTTGGCGACAATGAGTTTTGTTACGTGGAACGCTAGTCTGAATTCAAGCTTTTGATGCAGTGAATCACTTCAAAGTGTAAATTCTAAAAACATGGTTTTATGATTCACCGTATTCGTGGTTAATAAATAATATTTCCAACAGCGGTTATGTAAAATATTCTGTGGGCATACGCTCTTCATTTCCTTCTTTACCCTGTTGATGTTTTCCCCCAAAAGCATTTTGTTAAAAATCACAAGCCAGTGGAAACCCCTTTTGGCCTTCTTTTCTGCAATATTATGTTCAATTATGACAGGGAAATACAACTCACAGCTAAAACCAGAGTTGCAGGGAAAAGACTGTGGTAGATAAATAGATCAGAGAACATATGCGTGATGGGGTAAGTAAGGTATGGACGGGGTAACGGCTGGAGAGGAGGCGACACAGGTCCAACTGTCAGTGAGCAGAAGGGGAGGAGACGGCACAGCTTGGCCACTGGCTCACAGACAAACCCAGTCAGCCCATCATCCATTCATACTTGTGACATGTGGACACATTAACGCGAGATGTGCACACACACTGCACACACACGCCACTGATCACGGCAAGCCATGAGCCACCTCCGTCCATCCATCCATATGTCAGTCAGTGAGCCAGTAGGGCAGAATCTGTGTTTTCTGCCAGGAACAGAGGGTAGCCAAGCTGGTGTGTATGCATGCACGCGTGTGTTGCTGTGTAAGTGCTTGCGCGTACATGTAAATGATAAGGCGTTTAATGGCTGCAGAACGCTGTATGTCAGTCTTTGTAAGCCGGAGAGAAGGACATCAGTTTCAAGGGCAAACACACATTCAGTGCATTCTGGTGGTCACAAACAGCCAAGTCGGTCCAAGTGTGTGTTCATGCGCTCCTCCTGTACTTGGTGTGCGGGGCATGGCAACTTACTTCAAGATGATATTAACATATGTTCCTGGGAGAACCTGCTTATCTAAAACTGATTTAGAAATTGACAACGACAGGCTCGGGGTGATGGATTTAACAGTATTTGGCGAAGGAGCGTGGGAGGTAGTTTTGTTATCGCCCACTACTGATCCAGTCCCACTGAGAGAAAAACAAAATACAAAACAAAATCACATTTGTATGATTCCATTCCAGTCAAAGTCATTGAACTGAAAAAAAGTAATCTCTTACTTTCATCTTTTTGCGTTTATCACTCCACCCTGTGGACTTCACAAATGCACAAACGTACGTGTGCAAACACACATGGATACACAGTCGGAGCGGCAGGTTTTTCTGATAATCACAGTATCAGTCAGCCTTTGTGAAGAGGAGCTAAATTCCCTACACGGGGGAGTTTGATCAATGCCAGAGACATGTAAATCGATCTGGACATAGTCTCTGTTAGCTCGCTAGTCTTTATCCTTTATCCATCTCCCACCCTTTCAAATCTTACTCATTACCCCTTCCCACCCAAGGCGGAATCTGACACTTCTCCTCCTCTTCCTCCTTCTCCTCTACCCTTCATCTATTCTCTGTTTCTCTCGTTCTTTCTCTCTAATCATGTCTATGATGTGTGCCTGTGCTGCTGACAGATCCATCAGGCTGCCACTTAGACCAGTGGCAGGCCACATCATTTCACACTAACAGACATGTCCCTGGATAACCTTGGTGGTAATAGAGTCTAATGGCAGAGGTCCTCCACACCATGAGGTCAAAGGGTGTAATCATGGACCTCTTCAGACCTACTGCATGAGCTGATGGGTGGGATGGAGTGGGACGGACTTTGGAGAGGGTAAAAGGTGCATGTTTGTGTGCGCGTGTGTGTGTGAGAGAGCGCATGTGAATTTCCATGCATGTGTATGTACACATCTGCTGGATGAGTGATTTATCAGTGACGGGCAGGCAGTGGATCCCTTTGGCAGCCATGTTTCTGTGGCAGCCATCTGAAGTGCCTTTTTGTCAACTCGTCCATTCCGTCACTCACTCCCTAAGCGAGGGGTGTTTCGTATGAGAGGACTGGTAAGGTGACCTTGAATTGCGTGGAGATGTGAAATATGGATTAATGAACTGGTTTCCACAGACTAGAGAGAGAGAGAGAGCGCAGAACAGAGTGTAATGATTAGATCTGAAGGTCAGCTATATCACTTATAAAAGTATAGGTCTAATAACCTACAGTCGTCTGTATTTGCATGGGAGGTAGATGGAACTGTTTTGAAAGTGCAGCACAGGAAGATAAAATGGGATCCTCTAAGGATGCTGGGGAAATTTGTATTAAATGCCATCTCCTGCATTATCTTGCTAAAAGTGTCTTTTCCTGTTCTGCTGCCAATATTAAATTAAATGACTTGGGATGTACATTATGAAAATAATCTTTGTTAAGCATTAATTCACAGAAACACTGACATAATTCAGGCATGTAAAGTGGACACATCTGTTACAAGATGATTTATGTAAAGAAAAGACATTAAACTGATCACGTGATTGATGACAATAGAAGAAAGTTGACCTGACTATGAAATACAACACAGTCAAACTTACGTGAAGTACAATGCTAGCGCTGGTTTTGGTAAATGTAAAGTTAAGAGGAAACAACTTAAAATAAGAAAGTCACTAACGAATGAGCAAACAAAGACTTGGTGCAGTAATTCAGGCGGACAGTAGTGATTAGCTGACAGTGATTTACTCACTCAACTAATTATCTCCACATATGAATACACGGCCTATTCACTGACACATGAGCCTGGTCAATACTTAGCTGGGCGAGGGAGTCAATACTGGACAGGCAACAGGTCAGTAGGTGAGACTGGTCAACTGAAACCCAACCCAAATTAGCTTGAAAATAATTGTAAATAAGTTCAAAATAGCTCTAATAATGTAATCAGGGAGTTCTTTTAGCTTCCGCACTTGTTAATTAGGTCTTACACTGAGCATGACTTACATAAAAGGCACACTCTTGTGCTCTGATGATAATATATATAATCCACGTGTGTGTAAATACACAATATGTATGTATGTGTCTGTGCTGTGGGCATGTATGGTGCGTAAGTTAGTGAGAAAAGAAGAGAGAGACAGAGAGAGAGCGAGCATGGTCTTGAGAGTGTATTAGCACAAGACAGTCATTAGCAAACAATCCCCACAGGGATGTAGATGAAGGAGCTGATGAAGTTAAGTGTCTTGCTTTAGATGTTCAACACATTGACCGCAAAAGCACAAATAAAACACCAGGATGTGTCCTAAACTCATTAACGCTGCCACGTCTGAGCCACTCTCCCTGTTTGTTTGCTACAGCTAAAAGTGGTAAATTTATGCCTGATTCACAAATTAATGTGGCTGTGCATAATGTTCAAGCCTTGTGGAAGTTAGTTAACATTATAATCAGGAGATAAAGGAATGTGTTGAATACAGAGGAGCTGCATAACTCTAGTTCTATGAGTAGTCATACTGCAAGTTTCAATACAAAGTAACTTATGAATGTGATTTCCCCAGAGCAACAGAATAGTAAATCACATACATCAACGTTATTCCTCTTCATGTTACAGTAAAAACATATTGTGAAGTACATTTTCTATTTATTTTTGTATCTGTAAATTCCTGTTTACACTGTGAGATCATTGCATAAACCACAACATTTTTGAGGCATCGCGTGTGTGCTTAGCTCAGAAGCATTTAATACCTTCAGTTTGAGACTGAGAACAATCTACTATGTGTACACAGTCTGTGTCCATGTAAGTGGGCTGGTAAGTAGCATTGCTGGCAGTGCTCCTTGTGGCATGCTTGTCCACAAGCTGTGATTCACCCCACCACCCTGCCTGTCTGATGTGAGATCATTACAGAGTAACTCCTGCAGCGAGAGGACAGACAGGACCTTAAGGGGACATTTGTGAGTGTGTGTGTGTGTGTGTGTGTGTGTGTATACGTGTCTTTCTTGACTCAGACCAACTAGATGATGGTCATGGAGCTGTCAGTTACAGTACATGTGACTTGCACACAGAGATACATGCTCAAACACACACACACACACATGCACTATGCATATGTGCTGGCAGTTACATTGATGGCATGGTATGTGAGTAGACATATCACAGCACTGATGCTGCCAGTAAGGTGGCAGTTGTCACAAACTGTAACATACTTCATTGTCCATCAGTTGCTACTGCAAAGCTCTGCAACAGAACCACGTACAGCATTGCACACACAGACAAACACACTAAATTATAGAACAAGACTGAATGAGAATAGTATCAACATTTATTTTCTTCAGTCCCATGAGACTGTGCCAACAAAACATTTTCTCCAAGGCTACTTGGTATTTTTATATCTATCAGTGTTAATGAAGACAAGGACAAAGTGCGGCATGTTTGTATCTCACATTAAGCCAGAGCACAGGACATTACACAACAGAATAAAAATCATTCACAAGCGCATACTGATAGGCATCACGTGGAGATGCACGGCACTGGAAGGCTGTGTCTTTAAATGGAAGCAGCATGATATAAAAAGACAGATCTGGAGGTATGGATGGAGTGCGTTTCTCCCCTCAAGGGAACATGATGTACCTATTCAATTATTAGTCCCTACTCAAACCAGATGGATCACAAAGATGATCACAATACCCAGTGGCTGAGAATAAACACACGCAACAGGTACAGGTACCACAGGTAATACAAAGAGATGAGAAATCCCAGGGAAAAACAAAGAAAATAAACAAAGGCATAAAAAAGGAGCTAAACTTTGAAAGGGAACTTTGCTGATCTCCCCATGAAAGCATCACTCATTTAAGGTTAGCAGAATTGGATAAAATGTGCCCTTCGCTCACAAAGGAAAAGCAAAAAAAACAAAACAAAACACACAAAAAAAGCAACAAATAAAAAAAAAAAAAGCAAAGAAAGCTTTCTCATCTATTTGACAACACCACGGCTTCTGCCTTTGAAGAGGAGAAACAAATGCCATCGGTTTAGACGTCTGTCTGTCTCCTGTCGAGCTCAATGGGGGATCCCGCTACATCTTGTGTTCTGCTATCCTCCATTTCATTATTTTGTCTGCACTCCATCTCTGTTTTATCTCGATAAGACATATGAGAGGTAAAATCAGTCAAACAACACCGCGTGTGTTTGATGAGCTTTGTCACCACAGCGAGCAGCAGCACTAACAGTTTTACACGTCTCTCCAGGATGTGTTAGATCCCAAACTACCAGGCAGAGCTGAGTAAAACTCAATGTTTGGTGTCTTCAGTCGGTGGTGTTTATCATGGAACATAATGTGACACAGGTGGTGCTAAGAGCTGACATTTCTTCGCAATCTCCCAAAACATCTTTTGCTCTATAGGTAAAATCCATCCAACATTTCAGTTTTGCCAGAGCCTCATTGACACTCAATAAAGAAAGTGAGGGGGAAAAAAATGGAGTGATTTGGTGGTGACTGGAAATCAAATAAGGACGTAAAATGTTGAGTGACCTTCATATTGACTGATAACACCTAAAGGGCTTTGTAAGGGAAATCCATATCATTATTCAGATTCCCACAGAATGCCATGAGGGGAAAGAGACTTGATAATGGCTAGAGTAACACTTTTTTCCAAGGAGAACTTTGGTCAGCATTGTATGATAAAACAATTATAACAAGAAATGTAATAGGTTATCCTTTTCATTGTTATGTTTTGTAATATAGCTATAATCTACATTAAAAAAAAAAATCAGCTGTATTTTAATGAACCCAAACAAAGCAGCGCTACTCTACTTCTTCAATGTTTTATTGCAAAAAATTAAATCCACACGACATCTGAATGCAAACATACATCAACGGGCAGAAATGAGCGAGAGACGCGGCACACAGCAAAGAGACAGAGTTGGTAATCCAGCCGTCTTTCTGTGCAGTCAGCCTGTTAGGATCAAACTGTGAGCCGAGCCTTGGCTTCTGGCTCAGCACCACATAAAGCTGATGGATCAACGCGCAGGGGCACAACATATGAAACCCATTTATTTCAAGGGGCGCCTGCGTCGCCTCCGCACGTGCACATATACGCGCAACATAAAGGGACGTAATGTGCGCGTCGGAGGCATTTCTATATCCGAACCACTCGCGGCACAACAGAGACGGCAGAGAATGGCCAATCTATAATCATTAGGAGGGAGGAGTGGAGATGGCGGAGAGAAAGAAAGCTACAGTGCTGTCAGCGAGGTGTCAGGATAACAAGATTAGACCTTGTGTGATTCATCTGCGGCCATGGCGTTCTGCTCCTCACCCGCCCACCACAATCTCTGTCGGTTTTTGTACTCAACCTTTATTCCGCGCTTTTTCACTGGCTCTTTACTCTTAAATTGTAGTTTTAGATACTGTTCATTTAAAAACTTGGATGCCATGGTGTCATACAGTCATCCTGAACGTAACATTCCCTCAGGTTTTGCTATTTAGACTATGTACGGCTGTGCAGATTAAACTAATCATAAAGTCGCATTGTTTAAACTAAATAGAAGAGGCTGACTTCCCTCATTATGTACAGGAAATCACTTATTCAAACGACATTGATCTAGTTAATTCATAAATAAAGTAGCGATTCTTAATTATGTCCTTATATTTCAGGCCATCTTCAGTGGCACTGCCTTGTTGTTCTCAGCTCTTCCACGCCACGTCCTTCGCATTGCGCTTCAATTTTTTGCGTAAGGGGCCAATTATAAGGCAGGCTTCTCCATCTCCAAATTCCGAGACTGTCTCTCTTTTACTCTCTTGCTCTCTCACACACACACACACACACACACATATTTCTTATCTGAAATGTTGTGACTGACATCAAGGACAGACTCAGCACACCACAAGCAACCTCGCCACACTAAAAGGCCCGTCAAAAACAGCACAGCTGCGTAGAGACAGCTACTTCACAAGATGTCCGTCCAAAGTGTTCTAACTTCATGTTCACCATCCTTTCTAACCCTCCCAACACACACACACACACACTTCCCTCTCTTCTATCTCCCTTCATCCTGCACTTCATCCCTCCTATCCCTCTCTTCCTTTCTCTCTCTGGGCTCGGGGACAGTAGAGTGACTTTGAAGTTGTGCTGCTTCAGGAGGAGAGAGAGTCACTCTGGCTAATTAGTTGTTCTTATCCCAACAGCAGCAGCCGCCACCAGCTCACTGGCTCAGAGGGAGAAACAGAGCAGGCATCAACAGCAACCACCAACTGCTGCATGCTGAAGATACCCTGCTCCCTCTGCTAGTTGTTAGTACTGGCGGCTAGCAACAATTTAACTCACCCCGAGACTAAACTGTGGATTAGAGAAGTTGCTCCACTCAGCATAATGACAGGTAATATGGTATGAAATATGGTACAGTGAATCCTCTCCTCTCAGGCAAAGCTTGTCAGACCATAGTTGACTGCAGTGGCAAGATTCTTCTCAGTCTCATTTTTTTTTCTCCACCATGCCATTGTCATCAGTGTGAACATCACTTTACCAGCAGGCGCTTGGACGCAATGCTTCGTTTTCCAACAAACACAGGAGCTGCAAAATTCTCTTCAGACTAAGAGGAAATGGTGTATGCTTTAAGTACACAATGAAAGCTCAGAGAGAAGACAAAATCTTACATGTGCTTCATGATAACTAAATGAGCACAGCAGTGCAAACGTGAGTCACATTAGGTTGCCTTGAAATTAGTGTACATGTTAACCTGCTTTAGTAGTAGGGCTGGTTATGAAACTTTTTTTTTTAATCTTGTTTTCAGTGATGAAGTGCTTCTGAGATTAAATAATGAATCAGTTGGTTTAATACTGTTTTATTATGGCAAAGATCTTGTAAGGCTGCTTGTGTTTTGACACATATATTTAAAATTTGCCTTTTTTGTTCAGTGGAAAAAAAAATTCTAGAAAAACATGTTTATATTTCTCTGAGAAAGAATTAGAATTACTGAGAAATATGATTGTTTTTTGTATTGATATGAAAATGCTGCTAACTATGAGTACTAATATTGACATTTTTAAAATGATACCCTCTGCTGCTCAGTGTTTCTCAACTTTATCTGGCTTGTGACCCAGGTTGTATTTCCCTGAATTCTCATGACACTAGCAATTACAGCTGTCATATTATTGTGTGAATTTGAATTGAGTTTGTTATTGGATTTTAATTTCACGCAAGCAGCTCCATCTTGTATAAAATCTGTGCACAGACATAGGTTACGTTAGGAGCTGATGTTCTACAGCTCACCCTGCACCTCGACCTTCTTTTGGTGGAAGTGTGCAAAAAGGGAATATTTCTCACTCGTCAGATCTACAAAACATTAATCATTACTAAATCTCACTGTTCTTTGTGATCATATCTACTGCATGGCAGCAATTTGGCTGTACCATATGTGTGAATGTCACATTAATAGTTCAAGAACAAAACATACTCACTCCTGCCAGGAAATGTGAGCGCAGACGTGGTGTACCTACTAAGGTGCCTGTGTTATCTTGTCTCAGCAGGGTTTCTCACATCATGTCCATCTCTCTCTCCTGAGTCTCGCTCTCTTTTGCCCTCTCTCCCTCTCTCTCTCTCAACCCGCAGCCCCACGGCACACAGACATGGCAGCGAGAGAGCGAGAGAGGGCTGGCTGAGTTTCAGAAACATTAACTACTCCCTCGAGACACACGCACACACGCGTGCACACACACACACAGTTTTGGTTCTGGGCTTCTCTCTGTATCGGATCGCCAAACTCTATTCTGTTTGGCCTCAGTGCCAATGGCTGCTGACATACTGTCATATGTGCACATACTGTGTATTCTCTCTGTCTGTTTCTCTCTCATCATTTGAAACATGACAGGCAGCCACTTCCACCCTGACGGAGACTGTGATTACTATTCAACTAACTCCATTGTTAGGTTTTCTCCTTAGAAGTGTGAAAAAAAAACATTAGGCTGCTCTTTGAAGTAGTCAAGGCTCATTCCCTTTTAACAAACTGACATAAAGGTCATGTATAGACTAATTCGTTTTCCAAGACATTTCAATGTCTTTCTGGTTCGTAGTGTTATAGCCTGTGGGCCTGTGGACTTAAGAGTTCAACATTAGTTATACAAAGTTCAACACACAGTGAGTGGAGGAAAGACCTCTCTGCCACATATTCCAAGACAATTAATTCAACCCGTCTCCACGTCTCCACAGACCCCTGACTTCTAAGGCCAGTCAGGGGAAGGACAGACGTAGAAGGATGACGTGTGTCATGGAGGATGTGGTCGCGCACACACATATATGAATGTGTGTGTCTGTGTGTGTGTGTGTGTCTGTATGACACTTGTATGCGCACATTTTTTTTATCCTTGTGTGCATGTGTATGGCTTGCGTGTGTCGGTGTGTATGTATGCATATATGTGTGTTGTCAGTGGTGTTGTGCGCTTGCGCACACACTTTTTTACACACACACACACACACCTGTCCAGAAGAGTCAGATTCTCCCCTAATGGCACCATGGGGACCCAAGATATTAGCATATTAAAAGGTGACATTTCGCAGTCTGAGCCTTGCGGTAGAGTGCAGCCCGATCGCTCTGACAGTCTGACAGCCACATAGGCAGGCCAGAGGACAGACACGTAAGACTGTGGAGCGCCGCACAATGGGAATATGGGAAAGTTGCTGGATTTGAGTCGGAAAACACCTGTCCAGTCATAGTAGGCACCTCAGAGGGAGAGAGTGGATTTGTTATGTGAGACCAATGTTATATCAAGTGTGCCTCACAGATGCTGGGATCTTTACAAATGACCTCACCAGTGTGGCATAATGGGTCACGCCTCATAATTTATTTCATATTGGTGCAAAGTACATTGGCACAGAAACTTTGCATTACAACTGAGGCCTCAAGCTGCTTTATATAAGAGGCCAGTGAACAAATCAATGCATGCACTGTACACATGCACACAGAAATGCTGACACAAAAACAATACTGAGTGTTTACAGCATATCAATGAGGTTTCCAAACCCTGTGAAATACTGAGTTTTACCTGTGTTACATGGGGATCACAAACATCACAAACACACACAAATATGATCACACACACTCACACTATTCCCGTACAAGCATTGCTCATCACAACGTACACCCACACTGGCTAAAACAACAAATACAGACAGACAAGCATATAAACAAACATACTATATATGTGCATGTAGCTCAAAATTGAAACACCTGATTCACAAAATACAAAAAATGCTGACTGCTGCACTCAGTTCGAAAGACTTATCATGGGAATAATTATGATGATGAACTTCATCCACTCACAAACTTAGAAGAAGCACATTTAAATTGTCTCTTTCCCTAGCTTACACATAATGCAGTCCCTGCAGGCACATCACATGCATGAGCACACACCTCCTGGTCCACACACACACACACACACACACACCAGGCCCCAGCAGTTGAGAAAAGTGTGACAATGGCTGAGTTCAGTAATTGGCTCTGAACTGCAGCTTCAGCAAAAGCCTTGGTCCTGTCGGAAACCTGTCAGTGTTCGGTATCTGTTACTATCATTTCCTCTGCAGGACAGCGCAATGTGAAACACCTGGGTTGGGACATTATCCTGCTACCTTCCCCCTCTGCTGTCACATGTTACAATGGTTCCAGCGACTACTTCTGCTACAACTAATAATACTTCTGTCAGTGCTGACGTGTCTTTCCTCCACGAAAATATTAAGCTGCACGTTGAGCTGAATAAGAGGTAGAAATAGACCGACTTCCAGAGACAAGCAAGACAAGCTATGTGAGTGAGAGAAAGTCGGGGAGACACTGACACAGCGAGAAGCTGATTAATACAGACTGTTTATCAAACAGCAATATCTGAGCACAGAGAGCTTTTCATCTAAAGTCTAATGATACTGCCGCAGACATGATGCAAAACGGAGGGATTTTCCATTTGCAGATAACCTGTGATGTGAACAAACCCATCCGCTTCCTGCTTTCCAGCTCATAAGCAAACAATTATAGTAGGCGTTTCTCTCTGCATGTGTCCTCTGAAAGACAATTTTCAGACTGTAGCATGTTGTCTTCTATCTTCCTGCTCTGTTCAGTTACTTTACAACTATTCCATCAACACAAGGGCCAATTTTGCAGCATGCCAATTTTGAGCAGGTAATGAAAAGGGCTGCCCAGCAGGAACCCTGGGACAAAATAAGAAAAAAAAATTATTCTGTATCCTTCAAAAAGAGGCTGTGTGGGAAAATTATAAATAGGAGTATTTCATACAGAAGATTTTAAAGCATTCTGGGGTGAGGGTAGAGTAATTATAGCTGCAGAAACCTTGTTTTATTGTTGTGTTACCCCAAGGTTTTTTTAGGCTCTGTCTCCTGGCAGGGGAGCCAAACAGCTGACTCCTCCAGATGAAGATTTGAAAAGGATGAAAATCAGCTGCTCCAAAGACCCACTGTCACTAACTGTCACTTAATGGGATTATTATGATATAAATCACTCACATTCAAACATTTTTGCAAGATCAGGCATTGATTTATGTAGAAATTTAAAATCTACTCATGCAGTACACTCCCTCTAATTCAGATTTTGGAAATGTTAGCTGGCAGTCAGCCCAGACTTTATGTGTCAAAGAGGTGGCTCTTTAAGGGACATCACTAGTCAGTCACAGTCCAACTCTTAGAATTGCTTCAGTCGACCTTGCTGCTGCATATTAAGATAGATATTTGGAGCGACAGAGACAGACAGACAGACAGAGAGAAAGAGATATGATATTCACTCTGCCACTACAAAATAAAGACCTTTTTATATATTTTTTTTTCACTAGTTGATTTGCCTTACTCAAGCAAATAAAAAATAGTGAAGTAAACAAACAAACATAAAATTATCTTCGAAGAAAAAGGCAAAAGGGTTAGAGTAAAAAGTAACCTTAATTGTAAATCTGAAAGGACCTAAAGTTATAAACGTACCTTCATTAGTACTGACTCACTGAGTTTCTCACGGTTGACAATCTTAATGGCGACTTTCTGGCATGTTACACAGTGGACTCCGAGCTTGACCAACCCTGTAAAAACAAACAGGAAACACACACTTTATTAGGTAAAATAGGTCAACATTTCTTAGATGTCTGCGCTTACCACTAATAGCAAGAATATTCAGATATTGCTGATGTGTAATTATGCACTTTAATGAATGTACACATGACACATTATGTAAGGACATTTAAAATGGACTGTTGAATAAAAATATAAAGCAAGAGAGTCTATTTTGGCTAACCACTTATGTGCATCGACCAGACTGTTGTAAAATGGCTTGTGACCTCATGTACACAACGTTGATAATGACTTTGGAAGTGAAGACAGTTCCTTAAAAAAAACTGCCCTCTGGGGTTTATTTGAGTCATAAAGGCAGTAAGTGAGTGGGCCATTGATTTCTATAATGTCCTAAACTGCTGTGATGCAGTCGTGTCGAGTTAGTGCAAACGGGCAATAAAAAAGGTAGCTGTAACAAACAGAGGCAAAGGTCAGTTGTTGAATGGGACCCGTTTTTGACAAGGGCTCAAAACTGATGAGAATAAATACATCAAACTGTAGGAGATTCGGATGTTGCTCGGCAGAAAACATTCATTTTTGCTTCACAACACAGTGCGCTGGGGGGTGACTTTTATGCCGTTTGATACACCATAAAAGTCTAAAGTTCTTTTGGGATTCAAACACAAACTTTCTGCATTAGCATTAATGTCAAAAACAAAACTCGCACACTGTAAATCCTGTGATTCGCCACAGAGCCACAGTACCTCAGTAAATGTCCCCAGGTGTCCTTAGTTAAATGATCAGCCACAAACAATGCAGAAAGCAAGCAAGGATACCCCAATGATTGTACAGTTACAGTGGAACAAAGTGGCGCGTTTGCGTGTGTTTGATACGGCGGAGCCATGACGACAGAGCCAATCCATTTTCTGCCGGGCGACCACAGAGCTGCACACACATTGGAAAGATGTTTGCATCAGAGAGATTGCTTACAAACTGAAACAAACACACACACATTCAAAAACAAATGTCGGCCCTCTACTATTGATTTCCCCAATGGCCCCGCGGCGCTGCAGGGATCTGGAGATGACAGAGGATGATTTTTAACTTTGTAAACTACAGCGTTCAAGCTTACCAGTGGCTGGCACACAGAATTTACACCGAAGTGGAATAATGAGACGGCTCTGATTTCTTGTCACTCTCCTGCCAGCAGAGATGACGATAGTGGAATTAAATAGTTAAATGCTACTATAATGCACCTGAGACAGAAGCGGCGCAGTTGCTATAAAAAGCTCGCAGATGGAGGGAAGTAATGTCCTGCAACAAACCGGCTGGCTGACACGAACCAGACTTACAAAGGCTTCTAACTCGCTCCCTAACTGTCTCTCACACAGTTTGATTTCTATATAAACCAGCAGAAGAGTGGAGCAAATGGGGTTTGAGGAGGCGGTGAAACGATGGAAAACAGAAACAAGTCTTCTGATACCACAGCAACATCAGAAAGGCGAGAGAGAGAGTTGGAAGAGAGATGGAAATAGAAAAACAGAGCATGTGAAAGATGAAGGGAAAAACTGAAAAAGATCGGGAATCAGGGATAGCACATTATTCAAATGACAGGCCACAGATAATTAAGCAATAATGGAGAGCATTGTGTGGGAGTGAGGCTCTGGCTTGGGAGCTGAGGGGCCGCGGGGGCCGAGAGTGGAGACACAAGGAGGAGAAGGAGAGAGAGAGAGAGAGAGAGAGAGAGAGAGAGAATGACGAAGACCAAGGCAGAGAGAGATAGGAAGGAAGCAAATGCTTAAAAAGAGGGTGGTAAAAGATGTAGAAAGATTTTAGAAAAGGGGATGAAGCAGTTGAGCAGGAGGGGGAACAACAGACAAACCCATTAGCCCTGTGATGGTAATCGTATGTTAATGGCTGCCATAGAGAAGCTCATAAGTCATGATAAACACATTAAAAAGAAAATATCTGCCTGCAAACACGTGAAAAGTTGACTCGATTATTTGCCTCGCCATCCGTCTTCCTCCAATGCTTGTGTCTTTGTGAGCAGAGGGCGCATTAGCAAGAGGGAAATGTGTACAGGAAGACAGCACATTATGATTTTACAACCACTTTGTGTACGGACTGAAATGAACTCTTACGAGGAAGTTCAGTACATAATAATACAAAGGGACATAAGACATAAGCCTCTTTTATACCACACCACTAAGCAATAGAGCTAATGGCCATTGCAAAACACACACACTCAGCTTAAATCACAAAATGTGCCGGCGACGGATGGAAAGTGCCCCACTGGCTCCCATCAATGCGCATTTGTCTTATTTTGGGCAACCTATCATCATTTTACTGCCGTGTTTAGTCACTGGTGGTGGAAAAATAAAACACCGAAACAACAACCCACCTGAAGAATGTCAGGCCAGAGAAAGTTTCTTTGGAGTGTCAATGACATGCCAACAAATAATAAACCTGCTTTCAAAGTTCATAAAATACTTAGTGTAAACCTTTACCTGCTCAAACCAACATGAAAACCACGTTTTCTGATAAATTAATCGTAACAAGGTTAAGACACTATAGTTAGCATGCTAACATCAAACAGGTATAATGTTTACCACGTTCACCATGTTACTTAGATGGTGTGTTAGCAGGCTAATGCTTGCTAGTTAGCACTACACATAAAGTAGAGCAAAAACTGATGGGAGTGTTAGTTTTGTGAATGTTAGTCGTAATCCAATATCAGAAAGTATTGGTGAAATTTCTGATTTTGACCAGATAACGACACTATCTGGAAAGTCAAGAAATCACAAAAGTTATAAAATGACTCCTGAGGCAAACATGAATGTCGGTGCCAAACTTTATATCAACCAGTAGTTCTCAAGACGTTTCACAAGAGGCCAAAAATGTCCTCTGGGAACCATGAATGTCTGTACGAAAATTCCCAGCAATCCAACCAATAGTTGAAATATTTCGGTTTAGACCAAAGTGGTGGACAAACAGACGTTGCCATCCTTTGAGCAATTCTGCAAGCCTGGAAAATTGTGGTTGTATTTTATATCAAAATGGGACATAGAGTTATATTTCCACTAACAGAACCTAAAATGAGTTAGGGCATGACATGTCTTCTTGTGTGGGTGTTACAAGCATTCATACAGCCGTTTGCCGACACACTGTACTTAATTACAAAATGTGCACCAGAGACAGGATAATATTTATCGAACCAGAATGCACAGCAAAAGAAGGAACCCAGAATAGAAAACTGAAAACTAAATAAAACAAATATGACAATGAATAAATAAAGAAAATCTATGGGCTTTTGGTTTGGTTGAAGAAAATAACATTGTTTGAAGCACAGGACTGTAGATACAGAGCCATGTGGTGGAGATGTTGGGTGTGCAGCTGTAGCTGCCCACTCTCTCTTTGCATCACAGAAGTGTGTTCCAGCCTGAACACAATCACAACACTTATCATTTTTAAATCACCATAAGTGCCTCTAAAATAAACTCCCCAGCAGATACCCTAATGATTTATACTTCTCTATTGTTCCTCCCTGCATCCTCCCAAACATACTCAGCCAATACATGTAATAATGGACATTAGATTTACCTCACAATAACTGAACTGTTACTCAAGCTGTCTCAAGTATGCCGTGATATCTAATTAACCTCTGCCTCTCCATGACCCAAAATCAACCATCCCCCACCCTTACCTCTAATGTCTTGCAATGAGGGTCATTGACAGATACTCCTTGTGCTCCTTCCACCTGTTTGTGAGGAAACCCTCTTAGCTCTGGGTGAACACGCTTAGTTGAACCTGGAGCGGCAAGGCTAGGGGGTGGGAAAGGTTGCTCTGGAAGACACCGTTGTTTCGTCTGGATATGGCTGGGCTGAGCAGGTAGGCTGTCTTTGAAGACGGCTTCAAACATAAGACTTTGACTGAAGGCACAAAGGATCAGAGCCCCACGGAGGGAATACAGAGAAGATTCCCATCAGTGTCTGAGCAAGTGCGAGCCTATAGATTACATTTCATTTTAACTTGATCTCTTGTAGTTGCATTGGACTGTTACTCAAAATGAGGCTGTGAAAACAACTATTTTAACTATGTGTGTTACAACATGCATGCATAAGTGTATACATATGTGAACAGCTGGTATCTTTGTGTGAAGTGTAACGGCGGTTTGTATCATCTCTCTGGGGAGAGGAACAGTACTGTGTTGTGGTTAAGTATCGCATATATGTTATTTATTAACTGGGTGGGGAGACACTTGCAGACCTGTATTGTCACATACTCTACACTTATATACTTTTCATTAACAAACATGGACAAAGGCAGGCTGTGCTGTTGACCTGAGTTTGCAACGCCACTGAATCAGCAAGTGCATCGATCTCTCCTCTCCTTCACCCTCCTCCCAAATCAATAGCATCAAAAGCTCTCGCCTTCGCAACAATGTCAGAATAATGACACCAGCCAGGGACTTATGGGCTGGAGAGGCCACCATCGACTGACCCCGGGCCTCCATCCCGGGTCTGCACTCTTTACTTTCCATGCCGCTCAGTGATTAATGATCTAATGTGGAGGGACTGCTGGAGGAAGACACAGAATGAGAACCTCAGTTCCATGGCTCAGTGAGCATCAGAGGCAAGTGGCGTTTTGCTGCACTGTGCTGGAAGCTGCTGCATTGCTTCGAAAGTCATGGTTTCAATCATTTCCCCGCTGGCTTCAACAAATCGGTGATGAATAATAAAGGCTTGGAAAAGAAGCTGAGCTGATTGCATCTGCAGAGCCGGCCATTTAGGACAGGAGGGCTGAAGAACGGAGGGCAAGAAATAAACAGTCAATGTGAAAAAGAGAAAGGGGAAAAGAAAGGGAGAAAGAAAGACAGAGAGAAAGAAAGACAGTGATTGTGTGCTAACTTATCATTTAATATTCATTAAAAAACATCTGAAGAGTTGTGAAAATGTTTGTATTTTTCTCCCACCTCACTGTCTCTTCATAACTGACTGTTTCATGATATCTGAGCTGAACATCGATATTAAAAACATCTGTAACATGTGTTAGGTTATAATAATTATGAGAGCTTATCTTTGAACTTCTGGAAGCAACTCTCTACCAAAGATTTAAATGGCAAGTACTTTGGCAAGAATGCTTTCACCAAACCTGACACATTTACAAATGATACTTGGTCCATGAGAATTGGACACATAAGGTGAGTAACGAAAAGGCTGGTGTTTTATAGTTGAGTGAAGTCCTACTCACACTAGAGGATGTTGTCAATAACATGCGCCATGACCAAATTGAAAGAAATATCTGGAACCCCCTGGGTATCAGAAGATTTTGCAGCAGCTTGGTTTATTACAATGAGCTTTAGCAGGCTATAAAGTGAGAGCTGTGTATAGCACTTTACTTAAATCCTTTGACTTGCTATGGGCGTTCCCAGTGGGCCCCCGTTGGCATGTTTATGTTTGCTTTCCTCTTCCTTCCCTTAAAGCTGTCTGGCCTGGCAGAGCAGCCAGGAAAGCCCTCACTCCCGGTGAGAGAAACCCTCCCTCCCTCTGTGTTAACTTGTGAGAGCTCCTTCTGTTCCAGCTTCCAAAGTATGCCCATCAGGGGTCGATTTATCATCGAGCAGTGATGGGACATCCAGGGAGGGGAGGAGCAGGCAGCAGAGGAGAAGGACCCTGACTGTGATTTCCCCTGCCATCGATCTGAGACCCCGAACGGAGGAGAGCCGTGGAGAGAGGACAGGAACGCCTTGCTCGACTTTGGGAGAGGCTCTTTACGATCTTCACCTGCTCGCCACACACACACACCTCACACAGTGTTTGTTTTATCTTCCTCACAGCACTGGCATCCATGCGGTTAAAGATCATTACTGGATAGCTTAATATCCATCTGGAAGTGACTACTAGGAGAGGGTGAGAAGGATGAAAAAGAGATGTATCCACTTGTGCACCTCTCTCACTTTCAAACTTGATCTTTCAGAAGCCCTAAGCCAATGCTGGCAGATGGCAGATGGTAGTAGCTTATGCTGGCTTAGCTCTCTCTCCCTGAGGCGCTGGCTCTGAGAAGCTCGTTGCCCTTAGGCACAGATCGTTGAGCTGCTTTCCACTTCTGCTCTCTAACCCTGAATGCTCTACGTGGGGGCTACAGCTCTGCCCTGGGATCAGTGTTTGAAAGGAAACACAATGTGGTAGTAGGGCTTATTCCACCAGCCTCTTCCGGCTATATAGAAAGTCCCTGCAGCAGGGCGTGGGAATCCCCTCCATCGGGGCAAAGGGTAAGAGTTGAAGACCCATGATGAACCACCACAGCTCTGTGCACTGTCTCTCATTTGTCTCTCTGTCTGTTTTTCACACAAATATACAACCACACACATGTCAAACTGTCTAATTAGATTTTGCTCTAGCAGTTTTGTAAGCCTTGCATATACTGACACATATATATGAAATAAAGACTTTATTATTTATTTATTTGTTTATAATGTCAAACATATATGTGGGTGGTACAAGAATAGAGACACATGTTTTTCATGTAGCTACACAGTATGTTCTTCATTGAAGTTTGTACTGGTGGTAACAAATCCCTCCCACAGAATCTCTCCTTTCAGCTGACGATTTCTCTGTTTTCATCATAAAAACATGTACAGTGCGCAATGTTAATGTGTGAACTGCAGACAGAGTCGTATTTATCAAAGCAGAATCAATCCTGGATACAAATCTATTACAGGTAAATAAAAGTGTGCATTTTGGATATTGGTTTATTGATTTTAATTTAACATTTAGCCGGACCCATCACTAGAAAAGAGCCAGTCTTGAGCCAGTATTCATAAGAGGGACAGGACTGAAGATACCAGTCACAAAATCTCTGCTTTTGTCCATTATTTTTCAGTTTCCGATCAGTTTCTTGTTCTCCCTTCTCTTTTGTTACTGCATGTAGTCCTCATTTTTCAGTTTTTGCCTAATTTTGCCGTCATTCCTTCTCTATCCAGCAGTGTTTTCTGACTCATTTATCTCCCCTTCGCTCTGTTCATCCTCTCATCTCTACAGAAAAAAAACGAGAGGAAGAGAGGGAATACACCAGCAGAAAGCTGTTGAGTCATACTGTGCAGGAGGCACGGCATGTGTCGAAGATCAAACAATGCTCACTCACTGCTCAATGAATGCGCTCTCTCCGTCTCTCTCCCACCGCTTCTTTCCTCCTTCTTCATTCACTAAAATCTCTCCATCTCCTCCATTCCTCCTCCACCTCCTCTTTCGCTGTTTTTGCATTTCCAGTCAGCCGTGACGTGAGTCTACCCAGCCTGAATTCCCTTGCAACCCTCTAAACCCTACCAGCCAAAGCAACAGCAACAACATAAGTAACAACAGAGGCCCAGACCATCAGAACAGCTTCAAAAGCAGGAAGAGTAGTTTAGCCCTGGAGTGCTGGAGCGAGGAGGGAGGCACACTGACGCACGCATACAGAAAAACTGTTTATTTGGCCTGCGTGTAATAAGACATTTGCTCAACAGCTCCCTTATAAGTTAACTCCCTCTACAGAACAGGTATCTCTGGGTAAATAATAATGGTACCTTCCTGACAACAGAAATTAATGTTATTTTTATTCCTCTGAAGGGCACCCTGATGATGGTGGGGATTAGTTGCCTTGCTCGAAAGCAATGATTCTGAGTGCTTTCACTGATAACAGATGGAGAGTTCATTCCAATACTATTTCTGAATGATATATAGCTAGAATAGATTTACAGCATCAGCTCTAGTACAGATACGATCAATTTCCCTCTATTAGAAAACTCAATCATCACATGAAAACAGCTAAGAGCCAATTTACTTAGCACTGATACTGGCCCCTTTTAGGATTTTATGGAGAGGGCTTACATGGGTGTGGTAAAACAATTCCAAATACACAGCTGCATTTACACTAGATAGCTCCGACAAAGACAAACAGGGTGAAATGTGGCGTAGGGCGATGAAGTTTTGGGTGGCTTCAAGGCAGTAATCTATTTTTCACACTCTGATACAAGTTTGAGAACAATTGAGAGCATTGCTAAAGGCAGCAACAACTGAGCAAGTCATCTAAAAAGCTCTCTGATTGGCCAATATTACAAAATCCCCACCCACCCTAATCAGTATGTAAACAGATGCATGAATACGTTCTCAGAAGCTCATCACCTGCACGGCAGAAGACGTCAGCTTCACACACTCTTTTCTGCCAGTACGGCAAACAAGTCTCATTGCCAGAGGTAACTAACGCGTGATTGCACAGCAGAAAATAGCTTAGAAACCTCAAGCTGTTCTAGGTTAGGCTGTGCAAAAACTTCTTGGATGTTGACAACTTACTGGAAACATATGGCACACATAGCAAATATCCTCATGTTTGCGAGATAGCCACTCTAATTTATCTGTGGTAAAGTCATCTCAAACTTTGAGTGTGAAAGACACAGATTTTGTGAATTACAGATGCAAATAAAAAGAAAAGTCAGAGAGAACGTTTTTTGCGTAGAGACTTTGCCTGTTGCGAGAAGACAGTCTTCCCATTAAGTTGATCAGAGGCAGTGATATCTCTTCTCTTCTGAATCTCTCTGCCGAGATGTCGTCGCAGATTCAAAATATTCCACTCTGAATTCTGGTCTGATGTGACTGGAGTTCAGGCCACAGAGGCGAGCGAGAGTGACACTGTCAGAGGAATGTTCTGCCCCAGTCCCAAGCGGGAACATCAGAGCAAACATGAATGAAGACACGGCGGGCAGATATGGGAGAGATGGAAAGAACAAATTTTAGAAAGTCGTGACAATGAGGCCAGTGACAGGGAGATGGAGAAATACTGATATGGATAGATAAACAGAGAGATGCTGGGAGAGACATAGTCCAAATACAGAGAGAAAGTGGGGCCTAGGAGGGCGGGGCACGGAGACTCAGATCTATTTTTAATGCCTCTGACTGGGGATCAGCAAAAGGAATGTATAATTACAGCCTCATGAATAATGCAAGCAGACTTCTTTTAATTAGCCACACCAGGCCCGATGCAGCAACTGCAACAGACGGGACAAACACGTGCATGTGCATGTGCATGTGCATGTGCATGTGCAGGTACCCCACACACACACAGAAACATCTACAGTATATACATGCTTGTACACACAGATACACAGGACAGAAAATAATGTTACTGGTGAGCATATGTGTGTCACTTTTGAAACATATGTGTGTGCATGCCAAACATGTAGTCAGACATTCACTCCAGGGAGACGGGAGTCAAATAAAGAGGCGAAATGATGAGCTAAGAATTGGTGCCTTGGTGATGACTCTCTGATAGGCTTCACAGTGAGAGGAGCCCCTAGACACCACTCAAAGAGCTGCACACTGTCTGCCTGTCATGTGTTAGATAACCCCCAATATAAAAGTATGAATTATTAAACATCTGACTGGATAATATTACAAAACCCTCGCTGTAACCATAGAAAGGCAGTGCGCTCTTTCTGTATTGTTCACACACACAAGCATGCTCGCATGCCAACACGAACAAGCCTGAAAAAACACACAATTTCTGGCACCCAAGCCATGCCGAGAGGCCAAATGTGTGGGCTAAAAAAGACAGGGGAATCTGATTCAAAGAAGCAATTAATCAAACCTTCCTCATCTATAATTCAGCTTGAGTTATTTCATTAATTAACGGTGTTTGAGCTGTCTATGCCACATCTTCATTATCAAACATGGATCAAGCTGGAACAGACTTCAGTGAGTTCTCATCAGCCCTTCTTAATAACCAGCTTTCTTCCGAATGGAGATTAAAATGGATAGTCAAAGCTTGACCAGGAAAAACTCAACTAAACTCCCCGCACATCAAGAGAAGGCAGGAAGCTAGATCCAAGTTGGAACGACACATCAAGACGCCGGCAGGATGTTATTTGGTTGTTATCTGGCAACTCGACTTCTCCCATCTTCAGAGTCTTAATTTGTAAGCTAATTTGTGGCTGGCAAAGACAGGCTTGAGTATGGGAGTGGATATTGGATGTAATTCGATGTCTTACTCCATCTTCGTTTGCTGATTGGACTTTAATTGGCAATGAGGGTGCTGCATTCGCACTTTGGGGCAGGCAGGGGAGATGACAGCTTGAGCACATGGGCTCAAAATGAGTCCCGCTATCATGTTTGAACAGGGACCACAAGAAGAACCCACTCAAACCACAAACTTCATTTCACACAGCTGAAGGCAAACACATCAAATATTTTCATTTTTTGACCTGTGCTTCCATGAAACAATAAGACGTTAACGTACAACTGGCATTATACAATATGTTGACATTCAGCCCTTTTATAAATAAGTGGGGGAAAAAAAGGAAAAAATAACAGCAGGAAGGATTATCCAAGGTGAGCATACACCCCACTATTACAGTCAATATGCACAAGGTTGTTCCTACATGTACCAATAGTGTGTGGATCTAGGACAGAACAATCTATAGGGGGAGTGTGTATGTGTGTCTGCACAAGGTAGGGGGCCACCTCCTGGTGTGTGACATTGATACACACACACACACACACTTTTCCAAATCAAAAGTCAACGCGTTCAAAAATACAGGCAAGTAGTTTCCACCCTCAGCTTTTCTTCCTCGTTCCCTTGTATTTGGACAGCCTTTATTCTCTACTAGCGCAGAAGAAATGCTGCACAGGAGAAAGGTCAAAGTGTCAAAGCTTCACCATTAGTGTATGGTCCCATCAGAAACACCTCAAGGCAAGGAAATGATGAAGACGCGTGTGAAAGAACAATCTGATATGGAATGGAAGGTCTTCACCATCTCCCTGTAATGTAAAACAAGAAATACCTCAAAACATCCATGTTAGACACCAGGTCCACCCATCTAAGAGTGAAAACTACAATCACATGCAGATAGTGAAGCACAGGCAGCTTCAGTCCAGCTCTTGTTATTCTTGTACTTGCAATTTTGATTTCTTCCATTTTAGAGGTTGACAGTGCTCTCACACTTGGGTGGAGATAATATAAAAAAATTAACTTAATATTTGACAAGACACTTCTTGACTGTCTGCATCAAGTTGAGGGGGTTTAAATTGTGGCACTGAATCACTGCGCCTTCATGCCATGAATAAAACTAAGGTACAGTATATGCAATCTAACATAAGCTTTCTTGTGTATCTACACATTTACAAACATTCATTTTTAGCCGTTACAGAGACACCACCAGCACAAGTGCTGTGATGACTCATCCGATTAGGAGCGTTTTCCTGTTTTCTCTATTTTTACATCTGTACATAATCCATGTTAAACGCGCATTCTGCAGAGCACAATAACACATAGTCATACAGGCTTCATTCACACATTATCTTAAAGGGACATGACTTGTTCAGGGGTGATTTCTCACCCGGCTACACTGTTGCGATGCATTTATACTTGGACACTGCTGGGAGTTGTGCCCATTGCTATGTCACCTGCGATTGCTCCCTCTACTATTGCTTTTTCCAGTCAAGGATGTGTTCACTGAGAACTCCAGTCACCAACTACATGATCCCTCTAGCAAACATTGCCTGTTTATCTCATAACCATCTAATATATTGAGCGGTGGGACATCCCAGGGGGAGGGGCTACAGATAAAGGAGGTGGAGAAAAGGTAGATGAATGTAACACATGCATAGTTGGGGGAGGTGTCATGGTGGGAGGATCCGTTGGTAATTACCCTGGCAGCCATTGGTGGAGCTGCTGACATCTCTCTCGACGAGTGGGATCATTTGAGAAACTCTTCTGGCTAAATCAATGCTACAGCGGCAGCTAGCTCATTACCCAAGCCACCACCGCATCTCAATGAGGCACCATGGGAATTTCTATTAGCCACCGAAAGCCCAATCTCGCTCTGTCTTTCTCTTTCCCTTCCTTTCCGTCCTCTAGCTCGAGTCCCTCTATCATTTTCGCTTTGTCCCCTATTCCCTCTCCTCAGTCAATCAGTCACTCTTCCTTCCCACTCAGTCTCCCCTTGTTTTTGTTTGTTGCCTGATACGTCTCTCTCCTTTCTGCAACCCCCCCATCCCCGTTTCTCCCAGGGGACATCAGGAGGGATGGCTCCGCTGTTGCATCATGCGTTCCTACGACAACAGCGGCGGTTTATGTGTGTGTGTGTATAAGTGAGAGTTTGTAAGAAAATATCCAGACAAAAAGAGAAAGTCTTACTAAGGCAAAGAAAGCTGGGCACTGACCTTTGCTGAATACTCTGCAGCTTGTCTATAATTATCAGTGATTCTGTGTGTTTATCTGAGAGTATCTGTGTGTGTGTGTGTGTGTGTGTGTGTGCGCGTGTGCATGGGCAGCGCACATGTGTGTTCCAGTGAGTAACATCCCACCGCTGAATGGAAATGAAAGCGGTTCTGGAGAAAAGCCAAGTCCCAGATTGCCTGCTTTCTCAGAGACAGGACTCACGTCACAGGACTTGGAACATTGCCGTGTGCTAAAAGTGCAGATACACACAAACCAGAGACACACAGACACACGGGGAGGTAATGAAAGAATGTACACAAAGCAGAACACCAAGGGCACTTCACCAAGAGTCCATTTCACCTGGTCTTTTTACTGCACAAAGAGTGATCTCAGAGTAAGATGTCTCACAGAGCCAAGGGAAAACTCCAGCTGAATGGCAAAAAGAGATAAAATGAAAAAAAAAGGCGGGGAAAGAAAAGTATGTTGACTGAAGAAAGAACAGCAAAATTTAATAGACGAATAAATTGAAAAGACAGGAGGAAAGACAGACAAAGAAGAGGGAAAGACGTCAGAGCGCTACAGTAGGTCTACATACAGTATTACACCACCAGGGAAAACCAAGAGAGCAGAGAGACATCTGTTCAACACGACTTCAGGGGGCTTTTACTCTGATGTCAGCCTGTCACCACATACAGAACCACAGGAGTACATACACGCTGAGAGCTTGAGCGCACACCCACACGGACACACATACACACACCATATAGCATACACTGTTACTCGTTCTTTCCCTCTCTCTATCGCACGCTCCTTCATGAAAATAAAAACCTAAAACCAACCTTTAGAAAGAGACAATCAGTACTATTAGGCCTGATTCACCCTCTCAGCTTCCTATTTCATCTTTATAAGCTTTTCAACTGTGTCCGTAATAATGAGCTGTAGCTTTAAGTTACAGAATTTATTTTCTTCACTGATCGTGCAAAAAAAAATTAATCCCTTGATTAGACAGATACTATCATTTTCTATATGGACGACCCAGAGTAGTGCTGATACTGATACAGTTCTATCAACTGAAAAGTTTTTATGAAGAAAGGATGCAAAACAACTTCAGGTTCAAATGTGACAGTATTATGTTTTTCTCTGTTTTATGTCACCATATATAGAAGATATTTGGTTTTTGGACTTTAGTTCAGTCAAGAAAACATAATATGAGATGTGACCTTTTCTAAAAAAAAAATCCAAACTAAATAATTACTCTAAAAGGCAATCATCAAATAAATCAATAATGGAAACCATTTTTAGCTGCAGCCCTAATCCGGAGTGACATCACCGTGCTGTGTGTTAGCGAACATTTTACCCCGTGTTAAGCACTCTGTGATATTACATAAAGGCTCATATTATATAAACCAGAGCAGGCAGCTCGCCCCTAACATTAACCCTTTGATTACATTAGCATCGATATCACTTTGTCATGTGAAGTCAAGGAACACATTAAAAAAGCTCCCAGAGAGGGCAGCCTCCACAGACAAAATAAAAATGAGCCTACTGTTGAACTGTAGCATTAAATCAATAAACTCTGTATCGTCTTCATTAGTTGCTTGCCGTTTCCAAAATGTCACCGGCCATTACGTGGCATCTGACTGCAGCCCCTAGCTGGCTAGAGCAGCGGCGAACTTTTAGAGACCTCTGCTGTTGTCTTGTTCATCTCCAAGGCCATCAGCAGGGAAAATACTGCAGTCATTAAAATGATAATGATAAAGTCAGGGGCACTGACGACGTATCGATCAGGAACAACACCTCCCCCATCTG
Organism: Scortum barcoo; assembly: GCA_023238725.1. Taxonomy (NCBI): domain Eukaryota; kingdom Metazoa; phylum Chordata; class Actinopteri; order Centrarchiformes; family Terapontidae; genus Scortum; species Scortum barcoo. Next base: position 19,288,429 of record CM041536.1, on the reverse strand, counting down.
TCGTGCACAACACAGCCAGCCATCTGATGAGCAGGACTATACGTGTGATATTGTATTGATGACATGACATGCGTGTGTGTGTGTGTGTGTAATGTGTGTGTGTGTGTGTGTGTGTGCCCTTGTCTGGTATTTATAATGCATGCTTGCATGTACTGTCAATAATACAAGAGTATAAGAGAGTATAGTACAAGAGTACTTTACCACTGGACATAAGGATGCCATTAAGTGATCAAACCCACAGACAGAAACAGTATCTATGCCCAGTGTCAGTGCAGACTGTGTTGAAACATTAGTCATGTTTGCAGGGCTGATGATGGCTTTTATATATCATGTTAATGCTCATGAAGCTGTCACAGGAACCTTGCAGACATGGGAGGCATCCCTGACATGCTTATTACATGTTGTACATCACTGGACCTGGATGTGCGTCCTGGCATAACGGCTATGAATGAGTCTGAATCAGTCAATGGAGTGATGCATGTTGCAATGCATGTTGCATCACTGTGATGGATGTGCATGAGGCAGGTCGGACTTGCGGACTTGCTACATCAATTGACGATCAGAGACAGAAACATGGATTTGACCTCTCAAACACCTTTTCGCTTATCCTTCAATGGCAAGGGCCTCCCCTTCAATGGCAAGGTCCCTCTGCCTTCATCAGGTCTCTGCTCATGATGGGCAAAAATAAATAAATAAATAAAATAAAAATAAAAATAAAAATAAAAATAAAAAATAAAAAATAAAAAATAAAAATAAAAATAAAAAGTCCCTCCCTTCGAATGAACCGCCACCTTACTGTGGTGGAGGGAGGTTTGTGTGCCCGAATGATCCTAGGAGCTATGTTGTGAGGATGAGCAGCGGCGAGCTGGTATGGGACTTGGCTTAATAGCTCCCCAGCTCAGCTGCCATGTGTTGAGTTCACCCCGGTGAACAAGAGGGTCGCTTCCCTGCGCCTTCGGGTTGGGGATAGGTCTCTTGCTGTTGTTTGTGCCTACTGGGTGGTACACAGAGTACCGAATTCTTGGAGTCCCTGGGAGGGGAACTTGATAGTGCTCCGACTGGGGACTCCATTGTTCTACTGGGGACTTCAACGCTCACGTGGGCGATGACAGTGATACCTGGAGGGGCGTGATCGGGAGGAAACGGCCTCCCCGATCTGAATTCCCGAAGCGGTGTTCTGTTATTGGACTTCTCTGCTAGTCACAGTTTGTCCATAACGCAACACCATTTCGAGCATAAGGGTGTCCATCAGTGCACGTGGCACCAGGACACCCTAGGCCGGAGGTCGATGATCGACTTTGTTGTTGTTTCATCTGATCTCCGGCCTGTATGTCTTGGACACTCGGGTAAAGAGAGGGGCTGAGCTGTCAACCGATCACCACCTGGTGGTGAGTGAGTTGGATCCGCTGGCAGAGGAGGAAGTTGGACAGACCTGGCAGACCCAAACGTATTGTGAGAGTCTGTTGGGAACGTCTGGCCTGAGCCCTCTGTCAGGGAGGTCTTCAACTCCCACCTCCGGAAGAGCTTCTCACAGATTCCTGAGGGAGGCTGGGGACATTGAGTCCGAGTGGACCATGTTCTCTGCCTCGATTGTAGAAGTGGCAGTTCGGCGAAGTTGTGGACGCAAGGTCTCTGATGCCTGTCGTGGTGGCAACCCCCGAACCCTGGTTGGTGGACACCGGAAGTAAGGGATGCCGTCAGGCTGAAGAAGGAGTCCTATCCAGCAAGCCACAGCCCGGACGGTCCTGGAGGCAAAAACTCGGGTCTGGGAGGAATTCAGTGAGGCCATGGAGGAGGACTATCGGTCGGCCTCGAAGAGATTCTGGCAAACCGTCCGGCGCCTCAGAAGGGGAGAAGCAGTACTCTGCCAACACTGTTTACAGTGCAGGTGGGGAGCTGTTGACCTCAACTGAGAGGACATTGTCGGACGGTGGAAGAAATACTTCTCCTCTCCTCAATCCCACCGACTTGCCTTCCAAGTGAGGAAGCGGAGGCTGGGGACTCTGAGGTGGACTCGTCCATCACCCAAGCCTGAAGTCACTGAGGTAGTTTCGCAAGCTCCTCGGTGGCAAGGCGCCGGGGGTGGATGAGATCCGCCCTGAGTACCTCAAGTCTCTGGATGTTGTGGGGCTGTCTTGGCTGACATGCCTCTGCAACATTGCATGGAGGTTGGGGACAGTGCCTCTGGAGTGGCAAACCGGGGTGGTGGTCCCTCTTTTTAAAAAGGGGGACCGGAGAGTGTGTTCAGTTCAACTACAGGGGGATCACACTTCTCAGCCTCCCCGGGAAGGTCTATCATGCCAGGGTACTGGAGAGGAGAATTCGGCCGATAGTCGACCCCAGATTCAGGAAGAACAATGCGGTTTTCGTCCCATGGTCGTGGAACACTGGACCAGCTCTATACCCTCCGCAGGGTGCTTGAGGGTTTATGGGAGTTTGCCCAACCAGTCCATATGTGCTTTGTGGATCTGGAGAAGGCATTCGACCGTGTCCCTCGTGCTGTATTCTGTGGGGGTGCTCCGTGAGTATGGGGTCCGGGGGCCTTTGCTAGGGGCTGTTTGGTCTCTGTACGACCTGGAAGCAGGAGCTTGGTTCGCATTGCCGGCAGTAAGTCAGACCTGTTCCCAGTACATGTTGGACTCCGGCAGGGCTGCCCTTTGTCACCGGTCCTGTTCATAATCTTTATGGACAGGATTTCTAGGTGTAGCCAGGGGCCGGAGGGAGTCTGGTTTTGGAACCACAGGATTTCATCTCTGCTTTTTGCAGATGATGTTGTCCTGTTGGCTTCATCAAGCCAGCAACCTTCAGCATGTGCTGGAGTGGTATGCAGCCGAGCGTGAAGCGGCTGGGATGAGAATCAGCACCTCCAAATCCGAGGCCATGGTTCTCAACCGGAAAAGGGTGGCGTGCCCTCTCCGGGTGGGTGGAGAGGTCCTGCCTTAAGTGCAGAGGAGTTCAAGTATCTCGGGGTCTTGTTCACAAGTGAGGGAAAGATGGAAGCGTGAGATTGACAGGCGGATTGGTGCAGCATCCGCAGTTATGCGGTCGGTGTACCGGACCGTTCGTGGTGAAGAAGGAGCTGAGTCGAAAGGCGAAGCTCTCGATTTACCGGTCGATTACCGGATCAAACTCACGTTCCCACCCTCACCTATGGTCATGAACTTTGGGTAATGACCGAAAGGACAAGATCGCGGATACAAGCGGCCGAAATGAGTTTCCTCCGCAGGGTGGCTGGGCAGTCCCTTAGAGATAGGGTGAGAAGCTCAGTCACTCGGGAGGAGCTCAGGAGTAGAGCTGCTGCTCCTTCACATCGAGAGGAGTCAGCTGAGGTGGCTTGGGCATCTGTTTCGGATGCCCCCTGGACGCCTCCCTAGGGAGGTGTTCCAGGCAGGCATGTCCCACTGGGAGGAGGCCCTAGGGAAGACCCAGGACACGCTGTCTCTCAGCTGGCCTGGGAACGCCTCGGGGTCCCCCCGGAAGAGCTGGAGGAAGTGTCTGGGGTGAGGGAAGTCTGGGCATCTCTGCTCAGACTGCTGCCTCCGCGACCCGGTCCCGGACCAAGCGGATGAAGATGGATAGATGGATGGATGGATGGATGGATGAAGAAAAAAGGAAAAAAAAGCGAAGTTCAAGTAAACCAATTTCTGCATTCCTACGCTCGTCCTTCACAGGCCCATCTCATTCTGAAGAGATGCACTCTCCATGCATGTCTGAGTAGTAACTGCCAATCAAGATGTCAGGAGGGCTGACGGACAATCCTCCCAGCCACTGATGACAGATGGAGAGGTTTGAGAGGGGCGGGTTGGGTTCATGTCAAGGGCTCTGCTAGCGAGGGGTTGCTATGGCGTTGCTATGGAGACAAGGCGGAGGAAGAAGTGGTTTATGATGGACACTGATAGGTGGTCCACACCAGAGGTTAAAGTTAACAGCAATAAGTGTGCGTTAATGCTTAAGCACGTTCTTCCGAATTCGCATACGTGCAAAGATGACACATCACTTTTATCTTCAATGTGCGTGCGCATGTGTGAGTGCCCGGCCTCTGCACTGCTGCACTGATGGGAAATACACAGAGCAGTCAGAGCTTAACATTCAACCGTTGTATGTGGGGAGTTCAGGTCAACACACACACACACACACACACACACACACACACACACAAGACACTGCCTGGAGCTGATGACGCAAATAGCCTTATAACCCTGGCTTGGTGCAGCACTCAAGTGCAGATAAGAAGGGACAGGAAGAGAAGAGAAAGGGAAAAGAGAGTGGAGATTTCAATCTAAATTGCTATCGTTGCATCTGTAAATGAAATTGCATACTGTCCTCCACGCATGGACATACTCACATGTCGGGGCACAGGCCAGAAAGTGAGATTACCACTAATTTGCATGGGTGTCACCGCGCGTGACCCTATAATAAGATGAGCCTGAGAGAGATGGACCAGACAGAGTAAAAGAATGAGAAAGAGAAGATAAAAGGGAGGAAGACAGCGGCAGGTGAGTATGTGGAGGAGACGGGGTGTCGGGTACCAGTACCAGCTCCATCCAGTTGGGGGCTCCCTTTCACCTGCACTTTTGCCTCATCCCCCATCCCCTCTATTTTCCCTCCCTGGTTTTCATTCACACTCTCCTCCTGACTCTCCTCATATCACTGCCAGAGGGATCCTTTACATTTGCCTTGTAACTTTGTTTGTATTTGATGCCTTTCAACTCCTTACTCTCCCTCTCTCTCTCTCTGTTTTTTTTCCCTTCTCTGCTCTTCTTTCCCATTGCTTTCAATCTCACCCCCATTCTGTCTTCCTCTCTTTATTATAGTGTCTTTTTGCAGGCACTGCAATCCTGTCCAGCCACTGTGATTTTACTGCAGAGACACACAAAAAAGAGGAATGGCCGACAAAACAAGACAGTCAGGGAGAAAAAAGATAAGAGACTACAGATGTTGAAATAGGCAGAAAGAGAGAGTGTTTGATTAAAAAGAGAGAGAGATGGAAAATAGGTGATGTTTTTCTCTGGATGTAAAAGGATGTGTGTAGAAATAATAAATATGGACATCAAATACACAATGCACATGTGCCTCAGGAAGCAACTGATCCGTAGAGTCACAGGGATGCTGAAACTCATGAGAAAGACAGCGCTATTGTTGCTAGGAGAGGAGCGAGGTGGGAAGAGTGGGGAAAGAAGAGGACGAGGATGAAGAGGACGAGGATGAAGAGAAAGGGAGCCCCCCACCCCCGCTTGTAATGTCAGTGATTTCACATACCATCACCTCACTGCAAAGCCTTGCTCCACTCCATCGCACACACTTATACACACACACACAACGACGACAGCTATAGCCTTAGCCAATGAAGAGGAACAATGGGAGAGAAGAATGGCACAGAAGAAGAGAGCACCAGGGAAACAAAACTGATTGGAGCAGCAGTGCAAGATGAGAATAACGCTAGACAGGGGAGAAAAAAAGAGCTAATGAGAGTCATGAGAAATGCAAGAAAAGAGTGATGCAAACGGTGGTGATACTCCCACTGTACGAGATGCTGTATTGATGTTTCCACACCATATAGACCATCTAAGTAGCATGGCGACCACACTGGATGCAACCCACACAGTATGAAGCCCACTGACAAGCTGATGTACCACACCTTCAGCATTACAGAAGCCTAGCTAATGCATGAAAAACCTTATTTTTCAACAAGACAGTTCAAGAAACTTTATGACATCCAATCTCTCTTTAAATAAAGTGTTGCTTGATCAGAGTGGGAAAAAAATGTGGTGAAAGTTTTCAGAATTCATTATCAATGCAACGTGTTACTATTTCTCTACAACCCTGTGAGCCAGATAGACTACCTAACACCAGATAACCCCGCAGCTTTGCACATCAGTTTAAGAAGGCTTTTCACACTGCAAAACTTCATTAACACCTTTCATTCAAACCCGCATTTCCCCCTTTTCCATAAAGAAGAGTTGAATTTCCTGTTTAATCTTACTTCTATATCTGTAAAGGAACTACTTAGCAGAAATATAATGACCGGAGTACAGGGCCAGCCCTGACATCATGGCAAATTTTTTTCCTAAATTAAAAAAAAAAAAGTCTGATAAGTATATCATTTCCATCTCAATTACTGCAATTTGGACTCTGCTTTGTTAGCAGAATTGCATGGAGGTTCTCTGACATGCCGCCTAAGGGGTTTCTCAGTGACTCTGTCCTTGGATAGAAAAATATAGATAAGTCAACTTAACTCTTCAACCCAAAGAGAGGCAAAGTTTCCTCTTGTGTTTGCTCATGGAAACAATGTGCTTGGTAATGTTGGTTGAGTTTTTAATTAAGTAAGACTTAGGGGAATTTTTAATTATGTTTCATTGGAAACTGTTTAGAAGCAACCGCTTAATGAGTGTTAATTGGATAAAACATTGCTGTATCTTACCTGTTAGACAAGTAAAAAGTGGACATTGAGATGAAGTGTTGTGGTTCCATCAAGGCAGGAGAGGCAAGAAAAAGAGGAGAGAGAGAGAGAGAGAATCGAGGTTAGTGATAAGATAAAGATAAACAGAGGAGTTTCAAGTAAAACATTTCTTAATTTTCAAATTTATGACCAAGCAGATCCCATCAAATCACAAATGACAACAAAGTGATTAAGAAGGAATACATGTCAGCCTTGAAAAGTGAGTAAACTGGGTTTAGGGTGGATTTACACTGTATTACATCTCTGCCAATCACTGGACTTTACTCGCAGCAGTTGGAGCCCTCATCCCTGCTCCATGTGTTCCCATCTCTCTCTCTCTCTCTCTCTCTCTCTCTCCCGATCCCAGCCCTGACAGTCCCTCATCCCCTACAAAGCACCCCTCTTCTAAACACACACACTCAAACATGCGTGCACACACACACTCCAACTGAATTCCAAAATAAAACCCGGCTGTTTACCAAGCCAGAGAATCCCGAATGGAATCACATTTTGCCTTTCAAAGGCCGTTTGAAGTTCCCGCACAGATGTTGCTGTCTTCCCTTTTTTTATTTTTATTTCATGTAAGAGATTTTCCCCTTGCTCTTTCCCCCCACCTCACTCGGCACAGTGTGACACTCTTTCACTTTCCCTCAGCCTTCCCCCATCCCTCCATCTCTGTCCCCATGATCACAGGGAGAAAGTTTTATCTGGCAGAGAAGCATCTTTTGAAAAGTTGTTGGGTTAGTCTCAGCAGAGGGGAGAGGAAAGGGGATCAGAACCTGAAAGGCAGATGTTTAGTTAGCTTGCGAACCTCTGTGTGTGTGAACGCACGCACACACATATATACACACACACAAACACGACCAGAATAGATTAACATCCACCATACTATCAAACCGTCCCTCACACAGTATTATGACAGGTGGAAAATAAATACATTTCCTTCCCAGACAAATATGACTTTGCACAAAACATAAACACACCTCTCTTACGATTCTTCCCTTCACTTCTACTCAACTCAAGTCTGAGATGGATCATCCAAGGCAACTGGGAGGGAGTCTCTTTCCTTGTATTTGCCCGCAACACAGCATCAGATGCTTAAAAATACCTCCATGGATCCTGTATCCTCACTTTATGCATCCTGAGGAATTCTACAACTTGGGTGTTATGTTTGTCCTCTTGATGATAATGCACTTATCAAAGTAATTGCTGAGATTAGGGAACACAGAAACACAACAACAAGAGGCTGTCTTACAGTGGTAAGACAATCTGACAGGTAAAAGAGACATGTAACTGAAATCCTGCAACACTCTGAATGGCTTTCAGTCAATTTTACAATTCACCTTCAATTGCAAGCTTTAAATGCGTCAGATGATCATCAGACTGAGCATCAGACAGAGCAACCAGATTGCTTGCTCAGATTACTTGAGAGGCTTGATGGAGCTACACTGTGTGGGTTGAGCAGCTCGCTAATCATCAGTTCACCTGTTGATGTCATCCTATATTTGACAGGAAGCCAGCACTGGGGTAATGTGGAACTGCTGTGCAATTAGTGTAGTTAGCAGTGGTGCAGCAGAATTTTGAACTTACTGTAATGGTGCTACAGCTTCTGTAATAACCTGGAATTATCCTTTAAAAGGTGGAGGCCATGTCTGCCTTAAACAACACTCTTAAATGATATACATTTCCCTTCCCTGTAAAACCTATTTCACGTGAGGAGGTTTGGCTTTAAAAGCCAAGACTGCGGGGCAGCGAGAGCGATTGTGTCAGAAGGTTTACGACCTAAACAACCACTGGCCTCTCGAGCTGTCAGGCGCTAGACCGCGGTACAACGCCGGTCCACTCATAGGTTAACAGTGTAGTGTCACACCGTTAAATTCAATTGGTTTTTTACGAGCGTTCCTATCTGTCCCCAAGGGCAGGCTGGAGAGGGGCTGTGGGAGATATCAGTAGACACAGAGGGGAGATGAGTGGGAGATGCAGCATGTAGTGAAGGAGAGGAATGTGGAAGGAAGGATGAGTGGAAGAAGTGGAGGAGAGAGGCAGAAAAAAAAACCTTCCTAGCAGAGAGAAAAGAGAATCATTCACCCCCCCCCCCCCCACAGACAAGAACGATGTGTGTTATGATTCTGACAGAGTAAAATGAGGCCAGCTTTGATTATGCCTCTCTCTTCTATTAAAATGGAGCTCTGCATCACACACATATAATATTCTGTGGAGCAATGCAGGAACGTGGGCTGCTATACAGCGTGGAAAGAACAAAGGCTGTGGTTGAAAGCTTCCTACTGGAGCTAATTGCAATATTAGTGGTATTGGCCAGGGGAAGAAGAGGAGAACAACTCCACTACTAATTAAAAGCAGAGAGGCATTCTCTGATTGAACAGCTGGAGAGAAGAAGAAGAAAGAGATGGAAGAACAGAGAAGAAAACAAGAGGCAGACAGAGACGAGGGGAGGTACGGGCTGAAGAGACGCACTGAGTGACACAGTGGAGCAGTGGGTGGAATGTTAACAGTGTCTATGGAGAGCGTGTGAGTGAGCATACATGCAGCTGTGTGTGTGTGTGTGTGTGTTCATGCTAGAGTGTAATCTAAATGAGTCTTGTATCTTTAGAGATTAATCCAACCCTGGCCTCAGACGTCACACTCTAATCCATCAGGGTAAAACAAGCAGTGCTCTGCAACTGCTTCCTGCCCGCAACCGACCGTTAGCTTTGGATCCGGTGATTCAGCACAGTGTGCACGGTCAGGTCAGGAGTGGTACCATTACGGGGCACAAGTCATAAGCAGCAATGCTTTAATGAAAAGGCAAAGGACGGCTATTGTGTTAAAGATGCAGATGAGCGATCAAGATTAGACTTCTAATCCAGTATAAATCACGACACCAGCTCTGGTCAGTGATTTTAATCCCATCTGCAGCGTGTTTGTGGGTACATTTTCTGCTGTAATAATTACAGCTGTAATTAACCTGCAGGGTTTTTTTTTTCCCCCTTTCTGCAAACACACTAGTCCTCCTGTAATTAAAATCCTGCTCAGAGAAACATCTTTGTATTTTAAAGTGTAACTCTATTTACTATTCATATTTATTTATATTTTATATTTATTTATTTACTATTCATATTCTAACCAACATAACGTCAGAAAAAAATAAAAACCATCAGATCATGTAAAGGATCTTCAAACGACCTCCTGTAACATCATCTACATCATTAAAATGATGCATTGTTAGCTATGAGCAGTTCCTGTTTACTGTTAACTTTGATAAAGAAAAAAACTCAGACAAGTTCTTAGGTGTCTTCTGTCTGTGATTTATAAGTGAATTTATGATGTCTACTAATGTTATTTAGTGTGGAGTTATGACTCCAAGAAGTATGATCTTTGACTCAAATTCACCTCACGCAGAACGTCTACCAAATTCACTGTCCTGTGCTCCCTTGAGATATTTTTGGCCATCCCTTCTGACTTCGTCCTGTGTTGATGTCTATTACAAACTATATCTTGCAATTTCCCAATGGTTAAAATGCCATCTGGAACAATGAGTTAAATTACCAAGGAGCACAGTGAATATTTCATTTCCGTCCTCCCCCTCATATTAATCTCGTCCCCATTATACCCCATTCAGACCTAAACTGTGACACAGACCGTTTTGCTTTAGCAAGATGGGTTTTTTTTAAAGCATCTAACTTCATCTTTGTTCTTCTTCATTTCTGTCACAATATGGTTCTGCTCTGATGACACATTGCCGGCAGCTGTGGTAATATTTGTGGTAACTGTTTCGGGCCCCTATACGACTACCGAGCGTGGTAAATCTGTTCTGTTTTTGTCTGAATATTTCTGACAGCAGGACTTGAAGCTATGTTGTGTAAAATCATTTCTTTTGACTCTTGGCTCTTTTTGTGAATGAAAATTGAGTGATATTAAATGGAGTGGAACAGGTAGCCTTATATAGCAATTTGGGGTTACTGATTATGCAAATGTTCAATTCTTATGAACCCACACCTGGTTATGAACAGGTGCCATTTATCAGGTTGAAGTGAATGATTTTACTTTATTTTGAGTTTGCTTGTCTGTCTGTATATCAGAGTTGTTAAAGATGCTGCTACAAAGATGCAAACTTATTTGCCGACTTGCAAGCTAGCAAATACACACACACACACACACACACACACATATATAGCATTAACATTTTCTTCTAGTCATTCATTGAACGATTATGGTATGTTTCAGGGAGAGAAACCACATGGCTGTAGTCAGATTTAACTGTGTGTGTGTGTGTGTGTGTGTGTGTGTGCATGTATGCGTGTGAGAGGTGAAAGTCTCATGTCAACTTTGGTTAATAGTCTTTAATATACCAACGGCAGTACGCACACCATAACAGAAATTAATGAAACCACAAAAGTGGAAAACAACTTCTCTGTTTTCCCACTCTACTTGTTTTTTATTTCTCTTTTCCTTTCTCCCTTCAGTGAAACCACATCATCGCCACCCACAGGACTGTAATAAAGCTTCTTCACTCGCAGAAACCGAAACTGTTGCGTACTTAGATTCTGAAAGCACTACTGCAGGTCCTTCTTTTCCTCTCCTATCCATTTACTCTTTCCTGCTACCGCCGCCCTCCCTCTTCTTTCGTCTTCTTTCCATCACTTCCTCTCTCTTCCAATCACCTTCAATCACCTCATGCCCTCCCTTGCTCTGCCCATCTGATTGTCCTCCTGCCACTGAGCCATGTTGCGTGTTGGGCTGTGTTGTCATGAATGGAGGTCAGCGCCTGGCACTTGTCCAGTCCATACAAACAGACATGCTGTTCACACTGACCTGACCGGACCCTCTCACGTGCACACAACAAAAGGGAGCACATGGTGCAGGATTATAGGTGTACATACTGTGCATACAGAAACACCGCAGTAAAGAAAAACACATCTGAACTACTGTTAATGTCCATCCCTTGAATTCACTGTCATGTTAAATAGTTATTCTGTAGTGGTCTTTTTTTAATTCATCTTATTGATTACGACATTAGAACAAAGTTAAATTTTGTGCCATTGTGCATATAAATCAACATGATCTCAGTACAACTTTTAGAGATGATGCCTTAAAAAAAAAAAAAGTCAGATCATATTCTTTTGACGATTCAATCAACTTAATATTAACTTCCAAAATCTAAAACTTCATCCCAAACATTGTTTTTGAGCAAAAGGAGGGGAAAAATGTAAATTCCAAAGTGAAAATCACATGTAAATAATTCATAGAGTAAAGAGTGGAAAGAGTGGTCTTACCAGATGTGTGCCGGTACATGAAGACCAATAATAACTGTATGTTTGTGTGTCTGCATGTGTGCGTGTGTACAGTATGCATCTCCAGCTCTGCTGCTGTGCCACCTGAGATGAGGCACCTGATCTGAATCACAAGCATCTGATTGGTTGAGAGTGGGGCTCAGGTGCATCCTGCTGAACTGCGAAGAACACCATGCAGGGACCCGGGATTCCCTGCTCCGCCAAACACACACGCACACACACACACAGACACACACACACACAAAGTTTAACGTGAAGCAAGAAGCAGGCACATACAGGAGCCAGGCAGAAATCAGTTCCACCTGCAGCATCAGAAACACACTCCCACTCAGCTTGTGTCCCTTCTCTGCCACCAGGTAGTATGCATGGACACACACACACACACACACACACACAAACACACATAACAGACTGTAGACACACAAATATTCTCCACTGACACAGTGGGTTCCCTCCAACCTTTCTTTAGTCTCCTGTTAGAAAAACAGCTCTAGTTCGCATTAGCTGAGTACTCAAGTGGTCGGCTGACAGAATGGACTGGCACTATTTTGATTACTTGTTTAAGTCAAATGTCACATGTGAGGATTTATCCCTTTTTCTGTTTTATTTGATTGAATAATGAACTCTTTTGGGATTTGGACCATTAGTCTGCCAAAATAAGCCAATTTAAGACACCACCTGGAGCACTGGGAACTCTGCATAATGGGCAATTTTGCCATTTTATAGATTAAGTGGTCAATCAACAAATCAAATGCGCTCAGACAATTCATAATGACAACAAACATGAGGTGCCACTCTAAACTGCTCCTCAGCCCATTCAGACCACAGACTGTTTCACACTTGGGACTCCGCTTCATCATTTCAAACTCACTTTCATTTATTAAGCTATTATCAGCTGTTGCTTGCACACAAAAGAGCCAACGTCGTATGGGAACAACGCACAGATTTGCTCCCAGATAACCCGCAAACACACACTGAAATAATCCGTGACAATCCCTTCGCACTAATCATATTTCTATTACCTCACGCGCTGCGTCTGCTGTGTGGGACAATACTCTGTTTCTTTTTCTATTGTCACCATTTTCTTATTCTGATTTCATCTACAACTTCCATCTTATCTTTTTTTTATTTTCCCTCACTACTTTTCCCTTCATCCGTACCTCACACTCTCCTAAGCTTCCTCCTTGTTGCCATCTCCGTCTGCCTCCCATTTAAGTTTTCCCCCGTGACACGCAGAAAAGAGAGAGTCTGCAGTGATCATGTGACACAGATAACATGATCGCCAAATTTACAAACACACTGGATTCCCCAAACTCAGGCAGCATATAATGCTCCCTGCCTAGAGTCTGGGTTAATGCTTGATGGCCCTAATGCTGAACTGACTTGTACACGCAACATTATCTGCACTGTTTATTCTGTGCAGGCTTCACGCTCGACGCTTTCTTCCCCGAGATGAGTTTCTCTTGTTTTCTGTGAGCCAAGACAAGTTTTTTTTTTCTTTTCCTTCCCTCCTCAAATGTGATTAGAGAAACTGACACCCAGATAACCTCGCAAAGACAAATCTTTGGAAATAAATCTTGCTTTTGAGACAAGCAGAAAATGCCAGCCTCCACTGAACTTCAACTATAGCTAATGCACTAGGCATTTCGGCGATCCAGTATAAAGTGGCTTGATCAGACATGCTCACACCTCGCAGTGAGAGAAGATTTTTTTACTTTGGTGCAAAAACTCTCAATCTAGGCAGAAAATGGAGGGACTTTTGCAACATCAAACAAATCGATGCGTTTACAGAGGTGGCTGCTGTTTTCTGATCTGTTATCAGCTAAAGTTTGTTTGCAACACATTTCAATTACAACATGAGTATGTTTTATTCTGGAGATGCGCACAAGAGGTGGGATGGATGATTTTATCGATGCCACTTGTGGAGGGGAAAAAAGCAGCCACATAAATAGAGCTTGTGTGTGTGGAGGGGCACCACGGGCAGAAGTTTTGCTTTAATTCTCTCGCCGGCTACTTCATCTACTACCAAAAACATCTATGCTGTAATCTGGATTTACATCACAATGGCACAATGCCTGTGCTTGAGTCACAGCCTTGCAGCTCTCGAACTAAAATTAGGCTGCTATTTTCCCCAGTCGTACAGTAGCTGTGTGCAGATCAGAGTGTGTGTGAGTGAGCGTGTGTGTATGCGTGACGGGGTCCATTAGGACTCTAAGTGCTGGGCTAATTGGCAGTAATGAGTTCTTGTGCTGGGAGGGGGCTGGTGAAGGGGGCTATGGGGCTCATGTTTGGCAGCTTCTCCAAAGACCACTCCACTAAAGGGCTTCATTAACACTGCTTTTCACTGTCCCATAGAAAGAGGGGCGTGTGTGCATGTGTGTGTGGGGACATAAGGGTGTACAGCTGCTGCATATTACCTACTACCAAAATAATTTGTTTGCACTTCTCTCTCTATGTCAACTTTCCTGCTCCTTGTGAGAGACAGACGAGTGATGAAGAGAACCTTATGAAGGAAAGGAGTGACAACACACACACGCACGCACACACACACACACAAAGGCACCGAGCCAACCCCATTTTCAGTCACTCTCTCTAATTGAGGATGAATGCATTTGTTTTTCAGGAGAGGTATTCGGCATTTTAGGCAAATGAGCAGGTAAGTGAGAAATGGCATTTCAAGTCTTTTCAGTGAATAATGGAAAACTATCATATCTTTTCAGTCACGGTAGACAAAGCTGGTATGTGCGGAGGCAAGAGAGAAAGAGAGGTGAGAGCACTGTATATTTAAGCATTATTTCCAAATGAATGTTTGTATTTAATGTAGTACATCTCTTGGGGCTCGGTGAGCTGTGGGGTTGTGTGTTGCGAAGGGCCACAGAGGCAGTGACTCGCACTAATGTAAATTACACCTACCAGCTTTGCACCGCGGCGTCCTTCCATCCACATGCATACCGGATAACTCATGCTTTGTCAAGCTGGAAATTTCCCATTAATTCCACACAAACACGCACACTCCATGAAGGCGTTTTCCCCCAGTAAGCATTATATTCATTACGTTTAGTTTGGGAGAGGTACCCCCCCTCTAATCGATTGAATTGTGGATACGACGAACAGTGCTTTCTAATTTGACTTGAGTAAGTGGGTGACAAATAGTCCAGCCAGAAATCAATGAGGGGAATTATGTATACACAGAAGGGGGGGAGGGGAGGGGTGGGAGGAGAATCCAATGCAAATGACTGTATACACTGACAAGGCACGAAAGCATACACACTCTAAGCCATGCAAACACAATGCAAACCAAATCACTATCTCAACAAATCCTCGATTTAATCATGTGTACTCTGCGCGAGTACAATCTAATAACACAGAGAACACAATCATATCTCTATATACATTATTGATGTAATGTATAATCTTGTGCGCTGTCACCGGCTTCGCAAACTGCAGTACAACTGTAAGAGAGGTGAAACATAGAAAGACCATAATTACAATTCTACTTGTGTTGCTGACTGAATCACTGTGGGAAACCAAATATTGTGTCAGTTTTATTTCAAGAGGACTGTGAATAAAGGTGAGAGAGGACAGATTTGATGCCAAGAGCGGATCCAGACGAGTCTCATGTTGTCACTGTCTTTTTCCTCTATGCAATTTTTTCCCCCTCTCTAATTCTGGCAATCAGTCACACAATTCGACGAGATTTGGCTATTAGGGCTAATAATTAGTCACAGGTATCTCCATTTTACCATTTCTGGAGTTAATAATCATGTAAATTTGGCGATTTTGAGATGATTTTCAGTACCCTTGAGGGTACTGATATCAGCTGAAGGTGCATTTATGCGTGACCAATCATGACCTGCACCACCAAGTTATATCATGCTTCTCAGTCGAAATGTGTTAAAGTACAGTTAGGCCATATGAATATGGGGGCCATCTCTTTGATATGTTAATAAATTTTGCACTAAAATAAGAAAAGAATATTCTGAAAAATATATTAAAATATTCTGTTTTGTGGTGACATGAATAAGGATTCTGATTTTTCATCATCTTACAGGCCTAGTCTACTTATAGCGAATAACAAAATCCAGATACATACAAAAGAAATACAAAGAAAGCCTACAATTCAAACTGTGTCTATGATGACATAATAAAACAAAAGCTTTAATCAGTAAAACATAAAAATATGAGATGGATATTATTCCTATGTCAGTTTTACACAAATAACTCAACTCAGAGAAAGTCAACCTTAACTGAGCTGTTTCATTGACTCCAACCACATCAGTGAGGATGTGGTAAGCCAGGGTGTCCATTTGGCACCGGGATGCTCCCAGTCCGATGGGCTGGTGGTGAGGTTATGGCTCGTCTTCCAGGAGAGGGAGTGTTGGTAGTAAAGCGGGAATCAGAAGGATGCAGTCCAACACGGCTCTACGCAGAGCACAAACAACCTGCTGGAATTCATCAGAGCGGGCCACTTGTGAGACAGACACACAAACCCAGGAAAAACATTAATGGATACCAATTCACGCAAACTGGCAAAGACAGATACTGAGTGCATGTGTGTGTGTTTCCGTCCCACCCCTCATAAACCAGTGTGATCTCCACAGGGGGGACTAATCAGCTCATCGTTCTTAGATTGCCACCTTAACACTCCTACACACATGCACGGAGGCAGTCCTGCCCCTTGCCAATACAGATACAGACCTCTCTTTCCTGGTATTAACCCACAGCTTGGAGAATTGCTCTTAGAGTAAACACACACACAGACACACACACACACACACACACACACTGCCCACACACACACCTCTTTGAAGACAGAACGGAGCTCATGTTAGAGCTCTAAAGGAGGGAAGCAGAAGGTAGAGATGGTAGATGCCGTGGTTGAGCTTTAAAAAAAAGGTTTCTCTGTGCGTTCACTCAGCCCCCATGGTGAAATTCAACTATAATCCACACATACAGTCGCCTGAAAGAAAAAAGAAAAAACTCTCAGCTTTTCGTTAATGAAAAATCCGTTCAAGGGGCCTTGAAAGAATAAGACACTGCAGCAGAAAGTGAAGAATCAATAGAAAAGAGAACATTTACATTGAAATAGCAATTACATCTGAAATTTCCGCATTGTTTTTGTTTCATCAATATCTGCGTGCATGTACAGAGAAATAAACTGGCCACTTAGGGCTGAATGTTTTGTTTCGACTTCTAAAATGGCTTTGTTTTCACTGCAGTGTCGACAGAGGTGAGTCGTGACCACATATGTGTTCAGTTTCGTTTTATGTGGAATCTTGTTTTGAAAAGCAGCTCGTAACAATAGCTGTCATATGTAGTGGAGGAAAAAGTACAATACTTCCCCCTGAAATGTAGTGGAGTAGAAGTATTAAACATCATAATATGGAAGGTAAACTGCCAGTCTCTCAAAACCATACTCAAGTACAGTACTTTTACTTACTTACTTCCTACAACTCATTTCAACTGGCTTACTTTTTACTATTATCAGAGAGCATTTTTGAGTGAAATTTTCCTCTAGTCTTTCCATCCCTGGTTCTGAGGTATTAATGGACATGGTATAAAATATTCACAACAGCATCTTTTACATTGAAAGATTAAGATACCAAGTCATTTCCAAGATGGAACACCCATTACAAAAATTCATTAATTTTTCTTTTCCTTTTCTTTTTGTCTGTATTTTCTCCATTAAAGCTGCATTAAAGCTGTTAAAGCTGCACCCTTACATTTTCAACCCCACCACGACCATAGCTGCCACCCAAAAAAGAGAAGAGAGAAAGAGAAAATAAAATTATTGATTTTTCAATCCACTGTGCCATCAAACAATGTGGTAACTAAGGCTATAGAGTTACTGATATGAAGCAGAGAGGTAAACGCTCTGATGTTGAGGTTGACAAAACAGGTGTATGCCTGCAGAGGAAAACGTAACACCTACGGAACAATACCAAACAAACAAATGGCTGCTGTGTGTGTACATGTGGACCTGGACCTGATGATGAGTATGTGCACCTAACACTATTTGTTCTTCATCATGGTCTACTAATTTTACATAATTTATTTAGCATTTTTAATCACAAAAGAGTGAAAGAACATGGAGTCATCATGCAGAAGTGATCCATACAGGCCCCGCTGATGTGGAGCCATTAGCCCACCAACTCACCTCATTACTCACGTTGTGATCATATGCTGCAACAGTGACACCTTTGTGACAAATTAAAGATTGATTTCTTCTTTCATGTTTTTGCTTTGCTGCTTTTTGCAGCTTTTTCCATTTACTGTATGTTACTTTAATGACTGAAACAGCTACAGCAGGTGACATTAATGAACTGTGGTGTGTGTGTATATGGGCGTGTGTAGGTACTCCTGTGTCAGTCTGCAACACCATCAGTGTGAAGTACCACTGGATCTCTCTGTCTCTCCCCGACTTAGCACAATCATCTTTATTTGCCATTCTCATCTTTCCCTCACTCCCTCTGCCTCTCTTCTCTTTGCAATGACCATCATTCAGTGAGCCGTGCTTATTGTGCCCGGCTCTAAAGCAGCTGCGTCTGAGCTTTACCCTCCCAGGACGGCAGAGGGGTGTTCCCTGCTTCCAAGGCAGCAACACAAAGAGCCAGTCAGAGCAGGCAAGCTATCTGGTTCACAGCTTGCAGAGAGCCACAGTTCCAACAGAATCTGTATAAAGGCCTCAATAATGAGCGCCATTCAACTCCCATAACCAGGGGATGTGCGCAGAGAGGCTGGAAGGGTCAGAATATTATAGGAGGAGAGAGATAGAAAGTAGAGAGTGGGGACATAATGAGAATGAGAGAGCGTGAAAGAGCATTGTTGGGTTCGTAGCCCAATTCAGTTTTGAAAATGATGGTTTATTTCCCTGTTCAGCTGTTGAGCACACTTTAAAAGGCCTTCTGGGAGTCCTGACTACAGTCTGGACCTCCACTGAGTCCTCCTGCCTGGGCCTAACACAGTCTGACCAGCCGTGACCAGGCAGCCCGCAGAGGCTGGGGCTCAACTAGTCTGAGTCAAATGGAAAGGAAACAGGGCAGGGAAGCTATGTTGGGAAACAGAACTGTCACACTCTTACAGGTAAATACACGGAGCAGAGGAAGACATGCATGACTATGCGTGCACACACACACACACACACACACAAACCTGATGCTGTACTAAAGTAAAGCTAGGTCAAGCAACAGACCGGAGCTCAAACTCAGAGCAAACTCTCGGCTCTATAAATGCATCCACACTGTCGGAGCAAAAGCCAGGTCAGCCAGTGAGAGGACCAGCTCTCTGTGTGCAATGCTGCAGAAGCTGGGGTCAATGGGTTTACCTAGTGGGAGGTTAGAGAGGCAAAATGAGGATCTGTAGAGTATTGAAAATGACAAGAGATGGGAAGAAGAGAGGAGAAAAGAAGATCAGATCAGATATTCACACCAAAGCAGACTTGAGCACAGCATGCCAGCGCATCTGAAAAACATATCCTTCAAAGAGAATGGGAAAATGTTAAGACTGGGGGATATTTAGAGGCCAATTTAACTTGGTGTACATATTCTGCATGTGTGGATGTACTTATTCGATGGGTCTAAGTGGTGTAAAAGAAAAGGAAGCAAAAGAGCTCAACTAATGGGGTACCGAGAGACTTAAAAAAAAAGAGAGAGAGAGAGAGAGAGAACATGTAGAGGATGGGGGAAAATTCCCTTCCATCAATTATTAAATGATGGAATCTCACATAATAAGCAATGCAGAAGATTTGCTCACTCTAAACCACAAAGGATTTAATTAATTACTCTGATCTTGTTGTTCTGTTCTTTAGTTGTGTAATGTTGCTGCTAGAATGTCATCCAAATAAAGTTGTCTTCATGGCCTGCAGAAAAAAAAAAAACACATACACATACACACACAAACAGCAGCAGAGCGGCACAGACAAATATGACAAAATAAAGCAGACTAATTCAAAAGCATCTTCGGCGCTGCTGTGACAACAAACACAAAACCCAGGACATCATCGCCCAACTATATGTCACACCATGTTTTCTTTTGTTGCTTCCGCTGCTTTCCCCTGTCACCAAAGCAAAACAAAACGAAGAGGACGCACAGTCACATACAAATACACCACTGAGATATATAATTTGATCCCGCACTCCTCTGTTAACGTTTCCAAACTGCTGCAAACTGCAGCACCTCACCCATGACTGCAGAGACGAAAAAAAAAAGGAGAGAGGGGGTGGAAGTCGGATTGGGAGCGAGCTGTAGTGCTTGTAAAAATCTAATAAAAATCACACCTACAAATGAGATCTCCACAAGAGAAGAAGGTTTTCAACAAGCATTAAAGCCTGAACCCTCTGCTAAAAATATAACACCTATTTCTGCACCGGGAGATAAATAACTAATCCGTCTAATGCTTCTCATACTTCACCCCATGGGGTGCAACATGTGCCAGTCAAGTGGAGAAATGGGGTCAAGCTTCTCCTTTCACAATACCTTTGCAACATTTTTAGGAAAACTGGGATAGAAGCAGATTCAGATCAGAAAACAGTCAGACGATAAAAAGGAAAATAACCCTAACAATTTCTACATATTAAATCTAAATGCTGCAATGAATAGACATCTGTTTAAACACCAAAGCAGCAACAAAGCTGACCAGCAGCCCCTGGGCTCTCTTGCATTGGTGGATAAATTACTGCATGTGGGGGTGAGAAGTCTGAATCGAGTCCTTTGCCTTGGGGCTGGTGAGGTTATGAAGTGGCATGGAGAGTGTGAAGATGGCAGCACGAGACAAACTCGCCTGGCACGCTTTCACATGTTGTAATTTGGACGTGCAACTGCCCACACCTGCGCACACATCGCTGCGTATGCAGCATGCAGCTACAGGTAATTTACCAAATTGAAGTGAACAACAAAAAACTGTCACAAACTCTCATTTATCTCTTTCTGTGCGTAGGGGAAAGCACAAAGCAACAGAGGGTATATGACAATGTCCCTCATCAGACCCTTTGCAGCGTACGAGGGCTGCTTAATGCAGTCGCTGGCAGCCGTTGTGGAAGAGCACTCCACCCCTCCGTTCCTCCATCCCTCATTCCAGCTGTCATTACCGTCACCACCAGATCGCAATGATGCAGGGAAAGCCATGGAGTGGTCCCCACATCCCACACCCTCTACCAGAGAGAGAGGGCAAGACAGACAGTGTGTGTGTGTGTGTGTGTGTGTGTGTGTGTGTGTGTGTGGGGGGGGGGAGTCGAGAGAGAAAATCACCATACAGAGAGGAGAGGGACTGGCTGTTAGTGCTGAATACTGGGAGTGAGGGAGCAGCACGGAATGGTGAGGAGAAGGAGATGGAGGGGGGAGAAAGAGGAATAAATGGAAAGGAGAGAGGGAGAGATGGTAGTCGTTATGGGACTGATGTGTAATAAACTGCATGAAGGAGCCTTCAGGGAAGCATTATTTTCTAGCTCAACACACCATCTCCAGAAGAACAGACACACACATACACTCACACACATTAGACGTAAGACACACACACACGTACAACTCTGAACTCTGCGTGACTCATAACCTTATTCATATTTATGAGTATTCAAACACTGGCAGACTGCACTGATAAACACAAGTTTGGTGAAGTCTTGCAACGCGTCAGTCTGGTTGATTAATGCCGTCTGTGTTGGAGACAGTTAGGGGGCACCTGCAGGTGACACGAAGCAATGTGTTCTGGGTTTTTCTGTGGCATATGTCTAATAGTGTGTATTGTACCAGGGATTTGATGCGTGTTACACAGTTGTGTTATAAACTGTGTAAACTGAGCTTGTGTGAAGCCTCAATTTCTTTTTTGTTATATTTTGCAGTGGGGCCTGGCACAATAATAATCTATCCTCAACGTTTGAAAGGCTCCTTCAGAAGCTTTGCCTTCACCATAGCACCACTGGAACATTCAATCTAAAATACTGAGTGGGCAGACATTTTTGGAGGCTAAATATTACAAGCATTCAGTGACTCAATGACTTCTATCATTGGTAGTGATACAGTCAATCTGAGACTAAGGATGAGGCATATTAACTTTCTTAGGAAATGGAAAGAAAATAATTTGTTCATTTGTTAAATCTGGATACACTCCTCATCGGTTTATTTAATCTGTACAAATACTGATGTGTATTATGTATTTTGTGACTGTTTATGTGGTAATTTGAGCCTTTTATGTCATGTATGATATATGCTATATATTGTTGTGTACTTTTATTTTAAAATAGCAGAATGTAAGGTGCAGTGTAGTGTATGTACAGGCTGGGCTTGATGAAGGCCATGTGCCTTGACACACTGAAAAAAGAACAGATACTTCTGGCGAGTCAGTTGCGGTTGCAGAGTTACTTTTCACATTTGGTTCTTTGGGTACTTGAGCCATAGTCAGTCATTTGGAAGGACAGGAGACACGAACACTTAAACACACAACACATATAGCAAAAAGGGTTCAGGGGCAGTTCAGTGGATCAAGCGTCAGATTGCAATCCATTAGGCTTACTTCTGACAAAAAGCAAGTGTGAAGGTGAAAGAGCATGTCTGTAACAGCTCTGTGGGGAGGCAGCGTAACACTGGGCTGACAATGTGCTAGGTCACTCCAACATGCCCTACCATGTGTCAGAATACCACCCAATGTCAATGAACTTAAAGGTCAAAGAGCAACAGCCCTCAATCTCAACTTGGAAATGTATTTCCACCTGTCACACACCTGCCTCTCCCTCCTTCTCGTTCCCCGTGGACTGTTCATTAAATATCAACGGGGCTTTTTTGGAGCAGTGTGAAAATCAATTGCTCAGACTTTCCTTTTAAACATCAGTGATTTTCAGATCCACTTTAAATGCGGGAGTTTTAAGATGATTTCATTGATGATTTGGGCGCAGTGTGAATCAACTCGTGCATAAAAGCGAGGACACGCAGAGGCTGATGGGGGGGGCTGAGGCTCCTGCGGCAGCTGCAGGACTTGCCAACCTTTCACGGCTCACAGATAGGAGACTAAAGATGCAGGGAGAAAGACGGATACTGTGATCACTAAAGAGGGGGTTAAATTTTTGGAAAGGAGAAAGCTCCCCACTTCTGTCACTACCCCTTCTCTTCTCCCAATTTCCTCACTCTTCTCCTCCTCCCAGCCTATTTTCCGGAGATTACACCACAATGCATCTGCCAGTGGAGACAGCAGCAACACGTTGCTATGACCCAAATAAAGCAGTGTGGTGTGATGATTGGCTAAGAGGAGCAGGGGGTGGTGGGTGTGGGGGGGTGTAGTGCAGCACATCCACAGCCGCACATCAGCAGAAGCACCTTTAAAATTCAAACGTTTATATAAGCCAGAAATGGACCCGTTCCTCTTTTCATCCAATTATCTCTACCTCTCTCTTTCCCCCATCTCTCCTGTCATCTCTGTCACCTCTCATCCGTTACTCCATCATTCCACTTTCCCCTTCCTCCTATCTGTCCCTCTCCGTCTTCTGCCATCTTTCCTCCACCCACATCTCTGCACTGGGTTCCATCAGAAAACGGGAGAATGAGAGTGATGGAAAGAGAGAGAGAGAAATGAAAATATGAAAGAACAACAGAAGGACAGAGAAGCAAAGCACAGTCATTGATTCTTAATCAAAGCGGTGGCGTAGAATTCTGTGGTACTGCATGACAATCCATGGCAAAAGCCAAGCACGCTTGCACCCTCATTTACCACTCCAAATTCATACACAATGTGGAATTCTTGCTGTCTCTCATCATACACAGTTTGCCCGCTTCCATCATCACCTCATTAGACAGCGATCCAACTATCCATCTCCACTTTGCCGTAATGATACTTAAGCTGAGGATGAGACAAGTCCTGTGGGGATTGATGTCGAAGAATGTCAAATTTTTCAAAGAAGAATCTGCCTCCTCATCTGTTACATCTCTCTTTGGATACGACGAGGCCATACATAGTGTACTTTTGTGTGTTTCTGAGCGAGGATTCCTTTGACCCATTTGTTTAAGTATATAACTTGTTCCTTAAAATGCCTTTGCTTGCAAATTAGTGCAGATATAGGTGCTTGAGTAATGAAAACATATGACCAGTAAGTGCAATATATCAGTGCATGTTCAGAACAATTTATTTATATAAAATCGCGTGCATCCAATAAAAACTGAAGTAAGGGCAGCAGACTTGTTTTGCTTCAGACATCTCTAACTTCTGTGATGTTAGACGTAAGTCATTCTCTGAGAATTTGTGCTTCCAGATGTTATTGTTCCTGGATTCTTGTATCATTTGGGTTAATTTCTGTGGCTATGGGTTGGGACTCAGGCACATTATTTTACATAAACTTTGTTGGTTGAACAAATCTGTCTAATTTTTGCTCAGTACAGACGAGCAATGTCATTAATACAGCATAATGCTGTTGTACACCAGCAATTTAGCACAACACTTCCACAATGTTGGGATGCTTGAAAGAGACACCTGAATAAAGACTGGTTGCAGCAGAAGCTGAGACATCCTGACTTCAAGTCCCTAGTAAGCTCCAAAAATGCTGTATCCTACATTTTCTGTAGTGCATTCCAGCAGCGCCTTTCATGAGACTTCTCCTCACTGGCAAATGCAAAGTGCTTTAAAACTTAATGCCACAGTTTGTTATGGAAGTTTGCTGGTAGAAATCCCCTGTCATTAAGCCAAAGCCCTGATGACCGTCAGACAGCACCTTCCAGAGCTGCATACTCAATATGTCAGTATGACTCCGCATGACGAGTAAACTAAACTTTTTGTGGAAAATTGGTGGAATAGCCCCTTAAAAGTCCAACAACATGAACTGAGTCATTTAAATTTCTTGCAGCAGTAACATAGCATTGTTTGGAACAAACTGAAGGGGTTAGAGTGAGCAGAGAAAGCTCCAAAAGACTGGGCCAAAGAGAAAGTCTAACATCAAAAGAGCAAAGTAATATGCAAGTTTAAAGAAAGGTTATCATTGAACAAAGTGAAAAAAGGGAGACAAAAAACATCAATAACTTCCTCATCATTAAGACTGTATTAATAATTCACAAAATTTGTGTTCCAACAATACATTAAACCAATGCAACCTTATTCAAATTTTATTTAAAAAGTGTGCTTAAGCCAATGCAAAGACTACTACCAAACTTTTCCTTTTGTGTTATTGAGGAATCACTCTGCTTGGATTCCCGGGTCAGTCCCTTTGTCTGTCAAATCTCTGCTGAGTGCATATCATCATGCAGATGTAAGCAGCCTCCACGACAGCCAACCTGCTGGTGTCTTCTGGGATACAGTGACAGGCCCACTCTTCTTCCCACATGCAGTCACACAGGAGGGGAGAGAACATGTGCCATTGTGTGCACCCCCTCATGGGACACGAATATATTTGAAGCAGAACACGACTGTGTTGTTTTCAGAGCTGTGTGACTGAGGTCCGAGCATGTATTTAGAGAACTATGAGCAAAATTGCTTTTGTTCACAAAATTAAGGGTTTGCATGTTTAGAACCACAGGCAAACACACTCATACAGGTGTAAATTACTGTGTTTGGCAGCTACACACACACACACACACCATAGGTATAAGCTGCAGCCTGGGGTGACGCCACAGGTTAAATCCCTTTTGCGTAATCTGAGGTCCACAGTCAAAGTTGCCACAATGAGGCTGCAGGGACCACACACGCGTTCAGACACACACTATTTATAGAGCTCGGTTTCTCTCTGTCCCTGCCTCTCTCTGTCCTTCGCTTTCTTTCCACCTCCCGAACCATTTCTTCCCACGTGCTCTAAAAGCTTTTCTACCTCTGAGCAATCAAATGACAAACACTTTCACAGCAATGTGATCACAAGGACACCTTGTTTTCTGTTTCTCTCTCTCTACCCAGCCCCCCCTCCACACATTGTCTTTCCCAGGGGAAGTAAATGAGGCCAAATTTTCTCTTTTCTCTTATGCGACTTAATCAGAGCGATGACGCTGGTGGCTGCTTATAGAGCGGGAGGAAATTCTTAACAAAGAACACCCTCTTGCACAACTCGCCCTCCTTCATATCCCCATTCATCCTGCTCCACAATACGTTTGGTGCTGTCATGTTGGGGCGAGCCAGGGAACGTGCATACAAATACGAATAAGAATGACTTGAGATCCACAAGCGGCACACATTGACAGATTATCGACTCTGGCACCTTATCGTGGCCTCGCAATATACATCACAGTGCAGCGAATCTCACGCTCACACGTCTGCTGATTCCTCAACAGCTACTGTGTGAGGTTTGTCACAATACCAACAACACAACTGTGTAACACGCATCAAGTCCCTGGTACAATACAACATTGATACATCGCTCGGAGGAGAGGACAAAGCTATTGTTTTGTCAGTATTCAAGGATGAAAGATTTCAAATGAAAGTTGTATGGTGACCTTTGCTCTCATGTGACTAAAATAATGTATGTTACAGAAGCTAGCAGAGGTCATGCATCTTGGTAATAACAATTTTGTATCAAATTTTCACATTTGGGAAGCTGGAACCAGTGAAATAAATGATACCTTATAAAAGGTTTTTGATGACTATTCAATAGCTCACTGATGTGGGCGTTACCATACAGCAAGCAAAGTCAACAGTAGGAACACAAGAACCAGCTCAAAGTGATGTGACATTGGCTTCACCATCTCTTCCGTTCAATTCAATTTATGTAAACACTGTTTTTCTGCACACTGTGACATTCTGGTTAGTTCTCCCCTTGGCCCTCCATGTGAGGGCGTCACATTTCTTTCATTAATTTGATCCTTCCCTATTCAACCTCCCATGTACTTGTAGATCGATTTATCGATTAATCTAGTCATTCACTCATCCTCCTCTGTGTGCAAACATTTTGCATGGGTGGTCACACACTGTCTCGGGAACATGAAAGAGCAGCCACTTGGCTCAAACTTACATCAGTAGCTAGGAGGAGTGCCTCAGGCGCACAACACCCATCTACTTCTCATTCACCAACACTGCCCGGGCTACTGTGTGTATATGAGCATCTCCCTGTGTTTGGGCCCATCCACGTGTTTCTGTGCAACTGTGCAGGTATGTGCTCCTCTTTCCGCGCACACAAGCAGAGATGTGTTTATGTGCAAGTGCATTCCTGTGTGTGTCTGTGAGTTTGTGCTCTGCCCGGAGCTTGGTGTGAGGCAAGAACAATGGGCAAGATTTGTGAACACCTGGGAGGAGAATCGGTATGGACACGGAGGAGCTTTAGGTCACAGAGGCATCTGGAGATACAGGAGTGTGTGTGTGTGTGTGTGTGTGCGTGTGTGTGTGGCTTTACCTGGTGTCTGACACCACAAAGATGCAACACAGAGAGAGAGAGAAGCAGGAACAGGGAAATGGTCAGTGTGTGTGTAGGGCGCAGTGAATTAAGAGAGAAACCACATAAACAAAAAGAAAACTGACAAGAAAAAAGTAAAGACAGACAGAACAAAGTGGAGGAAAAGCAGGCAGAAGTGGACACGTAGACGAAACAGAAGAAAGGGGGAGAAAAAAAGACAACAGACACAAATTGGATGTGAAAGGCCCTCTAAAACATGCCCAATTTTTTCCTCTTTGGTCTGTATTTTGGAGAAAATAAAGCTCACTTTTTCCCTGAGCACGGTGAGACCAAATCAATAGCGTTCCCAGTGCACAGCTATTATTTTTCAAAGGCTCCTGTGAGGAAGAGAAAAGGGAGGAAAAGATGGAAGGGAGGAGGGTGGGTGCATCTTCCCCTTGTGCAGCGTCTTCTGCAGCACGCAGCGGTTTGGTAAAATGGGTTTTGCAGGTACAAGAAGAAGCTCTGATTGAGACGACAGATGTATTCACACGAGATCAAACAGCCCGAAAAACAGAACACTTATCAGACTTATCTGTGAATCAAGCCAATCTCTGACCTTAAATGTCAAGCCAATACAGAGATAAAGCATTCATCTAAAGCCAAATATCATCACAGCTGATACCAGTAGTAGTCGAACAGTGCACCTGTATTGATGTCTTAGTCGTCCTGTATTTTAGGTGTACGTTTGAAGTCGTTCTCTCCTATGAAGCATAACCTATAGAGCTGCTTTGAAGCAGCGGTCTGTTTGATGTGACTTACACCTCCAGCCTTAAGGTTTCTTTGTTCAGAGCCAGAGGCTTTTAACTGTATTGCCCCCCTGCCTTTTTAAACACACACACACACACCTGATGCGCACACACAAACATAGAAAGAGCAAGTGAAGCTGGTACACATAAAAACGATCCCCAAACAATCTCATTCTTTCATTCTCTCAGTTGCTTTCCTCTCCTCCCTCTCCCGTCTCAGCAGCCAGATCACAGCCCTGACAGATGGATCACATCTTCTACGCCTTAGCAACCAAAACCTACGAATCAGCTGGGTCACAGCCCCCGCCTTAGCAACTGTCCTCTCCGTATCTGAGGCAGATGAGGGAAGCCTTGTGAAGCTCCGGCGATCCAGAGAAGCGTGACGGCCGGCGCTGTCCAAGAAAGAATGATGTTTTCTCTCTCCCTCTCACCTCTTCTCCCCATCTGTGAACTCCCTCTCTATCTAGCCAGCCACATTAAATACATATTTATCCAACATTAAGAATAAAGGGGAGCGCATTCAAATGAAGAGTGGCGGCTCAGACGCTCACTGAGCGCTCAGCAAATTCTTTTGACGACTGAACTCCATTTAAAAAAGAATCTGCTTGAAGCTCTGAGTGTATTTGCATGTCTTTTTTTCCCCCCCGTTCCTCTTCATCTGCTGCCCTCTCTCAGCAACATGTTGACTCTTTAGCGAGAGATGTGAGGAAACAGAGCGTTGAACTCTGCGAAAACGTTCACTCGACTTTCCCCGCTTCCACTTAACTCGTGTTTATCTTATGATCCGAGTAAGTCAGCGCTGAGACGAGAGGTGAGCGGTTATGTAATAGCAGCCAAAGATGAGCTCCACCAATGAACATTCTGATAGAAGACTTCTGCTTAGTAACATAATCATACTGAACACGGAGAGCAGAGACAGAGAGCGAGGGAGGGAGGGAAAAAAGGGTGAGCGATGCTAACAGGTAGACGTAGATAAAGAATCTGTAAAAACTGGACCAGATGGGTAAAACTCAGGACGCGACAAGGGACAGAGGCTCAGACAGAGGACCAATGTTTCCACGCGCTGTCCAGTATGTTGGGTGTGAACGCCTTTGTTTGATGTCGCCATGTGATCTCCAGACCTTGAGCTCGGACGGGAGGCAGGAAGGCATCAACACCCACCTCTGCACCCACCTGCAGCTACATGCCGTCGGTCTCCTGGGCAACAGGCTGGGAAAAACAGCAATGAGGTGTCAGGGTGATACCCAGCAATGCTGATTCTTCATGCAAGCATGTGTGTGTGTGTGTGTGTGTGTGTGTGCCTATGCAAATAACAGCAGTATTTGTACATGGCTCGTGCTCTCAAATGTTTGTCAGTCTCGATCTATAAGAATACCCTACTGTAAATACAGCCAATAGAAAATTAACTTTCTTAAACACAAACAGAGCCTCCAATTTAGAGTCACATATACATGTTGTCTCTAAAGGAAGATGGTATGTTAATCACATTAAAGGTTCTAACTGCCCAAGAAATATGCACACTTTTTAACCTTGGGATACATCATGACTTCTACTGGATCTGTGTAGTAAAGAAAAACCCTCCCCAATAAAAGAAGCTCTCAATTTACTGCTCTCTCTTCTATTCCACCGTCACCCCTCACCTCCTCCCCTCTCAGATAGGCAAAGCTTCACTTCATCAATGTGATCCATCAGCCTCTGGACAAAATTGATTTAACAACTCCTGGACAGCAATCCAAGGGAAATGGTATTTGGGAAATACCGTTATTTGCTTATTTGCCAAGTGTGAGCAGAAGTTTGATATCACCCTCATGTCTGCCTGGAAAGTATAAGGCCACAGCTCTGTACCCCCAGGGGCGTGTTCCAGACAATTTCTTGGCCCGGAGCAATGACTTCCTGAAGTCTTGCTATCACCGTGAGGTTGCCAGACAACAAATTGGCTCCAAAAATTGTCTTTAAAACAAACTGTGCATTTACAGTATTGTGTTTTTAAAGCAGTTTATGTAACATATAAGAAATTACAATTCATTTGCACTTCACACACATTTACACTTCATTATAGATTCTGTGTTAGATGCATTTTATTATATAGCAGGACTGCATTAAAAATTTAATTTTGCTCACCATCACTAACCCATAACCTTAATAGCCAAATGTCCGAATAATGGACAGCAGACTATTACGGCTACTTGATTTATCGATCAAGGATGTAAAGAGGAACAAAATAAAGAGGGTACACTTGAATAAACTTTATAGCCTGCTGGTTCAGTATGTGTTAGAGGCAAGCAATATGCTGAGGGGAATGCCATTAACAAGTACTGAGACATTAAAAGAAATAAATCCACAGCATTATGTTCACTTAGTGTATCATTCAAGCTGTGTGTAATATTCCTATAAGAACCTTACAAGGACTTAGGAAGCATTTGTCAGGGTTTAGCGGTTTTACAGTAACAATAACATATTTCAACTTCTGTCTGCAACGTCACCATTTACAAATAGCTCTCTGTCACACAGTGTATATTTTCTTTATGTACCACATATAATAGTAATACACTATATTAGCTATATTATATATAGCTATATTCAACAGGAACTGCATTTTTCTCATCATGTGCTGCTTCGTATATACTGACAAATACAGTACTGTTAGGCTTCTTTGAGTTATTACTGCAGTTTATTTTTTCTAGGTCAATCTGTGCATCCTGTTCAGAGGGAACAGGGAAGAGATGAATTTGCAAGTTTGTTAGCAGTTAGTAGAAATATACGAGTGAAACCCAGAAGAACTGTCAGAAATGTATAACCCACCCACATTACAACACCTAATACAGCACTACCATACATTTGTTTTACGGCCTGAATGAAAAATACCACTGGGCTTCACCGGCCGTTTGTTCCCCTCCTTTGCTGTCGCACTAGGTGTCTATGAGTACACAGTAGAGACAGTAGAGCCTTGAGATCCACAAAGAGATGCTGTTGTAAGTTGATGGAGGGAAAGAGGAGGACTGCATACAGATGCACGAATAGATAAAGGAATGAGTTCCACTGGTCTATCAGTGGACAGCTCAATCACAGCAACATTATTGTCAAAGCAAACACGGAGCAGGCGTCATGCGTTACCGAGCAACAGCATGGCTGATTTCACACCATGGAGAGGTGTAATGCCAAATGTCACACACTTCAGCAAAACACTCATACAGTGAAGATGATTGTGTAAGGAATGACTATACTTATATGTAAGGAGTCTATGTAATAATTTGGGAAAGAAAACAAAAGTGAAAAATTACAACTGCTACACTATATTTTCAAGTTGGCTAAAACTTACGTCAAGAAACAAATATGTGCTCAGCGAAGCTTTTGAGTCAGTTCTGACATTTTCAAGTGAGCTGCAGGAAAAAGACGTCACAGCAAAATACAAGAATTCTGCAGTCTGTAGTCTTCTGATGATCATTGCATTTAAATGTTGCTGTTTTCACGCTCACACTCACATTTGCATTGCTCTGAAATAGCGCATACCAATAGAGAAACGCCATTTGGAGTTGCATGATGCAGAGAAAGAACATTTGAACCGAATGTGCGTCTGCTAAACTTTTTTTGTTCTCCATTATATACTGTAGTGACTCTGACATTTTTCACTCGCTCTGATCCCTTCACCCACTGCTCTGTTTGAGAACAAGTCGTAAAATCCCTTGCGCTGCCCTTTCTTCATCCCTCCATTTCAGTGCCCTCTTCTCTCTGTCCTTTCCTCTTTCTCCTTATCACCTCGCCTCTCATCTATGACAGGACACAGGAGAACAGCTTCTAGGTCCTGATCTTTATCTCTCTGACGCTCTCCCTTGCCTTGCTCCCTCTTTTCCTCCCCCTACCCTGCCCTCATGACTTCCCCCCCTCCCCTCCGTCCCTCCACCTATCTGTGCTCTGGTCTGTGCTCTGCAGCTCTCCGTCCATATCAGAACAGAAACACACCCTGATTCCTATCTCGCCGCTCTCTGTAGAATACACAACATGAGACGCCCAGCAAATCATATTCACTCTCCCTCTCTCTCTCTGTCAGTCTCCTTCTTTCTTTCTCTCCATGTCCCTGTGATACAAGTATAAGTGTGCATATATATTCCCTGTGATTTCAGTCTCATGTCCCAATGGGGAAGCGAGCGTATAAACCCTACATTATCAATACACATGAGGTGCTCTGAGAGGCAGATAACGCGTTACAGCAGTCACATGCACATTCACATTTACTTGCAGTATGTATATATATATATATATATATCTCCTGTTTGATCAGCTCATATGTGAAAAGGTACATATGCTCAAAGGCAAGTTTGGATGGCTCCCTTTTAAAAAACTGTCAATTGAAAGTCATCTCTTGTGCTGCAGAGTGCAAAGGAATTTTAATGGATATGGAAATCTGTAAGGTCAAAAATGATGTTTGTGCTTGAGGCTGTGTGTGTATATAATAAGTGTATCTGTTCCCTCTCTCCACCCTCTCTATTCTTCGCTCTCATGTTGGTCTTCTGTGTGACTCACATGCATGAACAAGTACCAACACACACACGCAGGTGCTCTGGAAATTGCGGTCCTGTGCTCTGCATTGCTGGCTAGTTGCCAGGGTGACATCCCTTGACAGGGTTAGGAAACAAACAGCCCATAATATAATTGGAAAGTGTACAACATGACAACACCGCATGACCTGTCCTGTTACCCTGGAGACCTCCATCCATCCCATCTTACTTAGCTTGCACACACCTCCTCTGCTTTGAAAGCATGGAGGGTCGTGATTTGTGGCTGAGAAGCTACTTGTAACAATGACAGAAAGTTAGGAAAAATAACTGCATTTTCTGGTTTCACTTAAAAAAGAAAACACCTTATGCTTACATTGGGAAAAAAAGGCAGCTTTTGCTGATAACAAACAAAAAAACCCTAATTATTCTTTATTTATTATGCTGGAATTCCTGCAAGTCAAATATATAACAAGAAACTCTGACATGAAAGTGTGAATTTGAAAATCCACATGAAAAAAAGCTGTAGACAGGGAAACGTCTCCTGGTGACTGTGTCCTAGATTAACACCGAAGCATGACTGCAAGACTGTTGAGTGACTGAGAGAGCATGCGTGTGTGTGTGTGAGCGTTTAGGCCTATGTATGAGTAGTATATGGTGGAACTCCAAGGCGCTGCAGCTGTAGCTAGCTCACACTTGCAAAGGGTTTAATCTCCAGGCCTAATAAGGATCAATGTAAATGCAGAGTGATACTGTTCTTTCCAATGACAGGACCTGCCACCCAGCTGAGAGGATCACCCAACACTCCTCCCACTAAAACCAACATTCACACTTCTCCGAGCTGCACAGTCCAACAACTCTGTGTGTCTATGTGCTGTGTGTGTGTAGTCAGTCGATTCAGACTAAGTATAAGATTACTTATGCAACAGCAAACACATTAAGATTCTCAACAGCCCTCATATCAGATTCTCTGTATCAGTGTCTTGTTTTCATACACCTACACATGAAGCAGGAGGAAAGCCGACGCCACATGCTAATACGGGCCAGACAACAATTCTAATAATATCAGATTAGATCTCTGCTGTGAAAGGTAGGCAGACATCTGCAGCAATATTAAGACCACACAGGCAGATCGTATCAGATAATAAATATGACAGGTTATCGTCGCAGCTCAACGGTCATGTAGAGAGTTTATCCAGACAAAATGCACAGACCTAAATGTGTGCTCCACGTGTTATTCTGCTTGTGGGAGCAGCAGAGTATGAATAGGGCTCATGCAGAGCTTGCAGATGCACAAGTGTGCTGTGATTCAGGTTCAGCTCTGGGTATCAAACCTCTGTTCCTTTTGAGTGAAGAAAACCAGAGAGTACTTGAGCCAGCACTGAATCCTAGATTGGAGTCTTTATTTTTGTTTACTTAGCCGTAAATGCTGAATAATTGTATACTGCATTAAAGTACACCTGTGCTAATTCTAATGTGTACTGAGCTTTTCATGCTTGTTTTGAAGTAAAATTAAATATTGATGTCTCAGGTTAAGCATTTGTTAACACACACACACGAAGAATACCTCACATCAGTGAGCCACATAGAGCGACTTGTGAGAAAAACACAAAAAGACCACAGAAAAGCCTTTTCAGAGTTTATCTGTAACTGTATTCATTAAAATTTTGGCCAGATGGGAACAGTGGAACAAGCTGAAAACACGACATTAACATATACCTTAAAGTTGGTCTGGTAAACATGTTGGAAAACAATTTACAAATCCAACAGCTATGGAGTATTTGTTCGACTTAAGCTAACAAGTTTCCCACTATAGTCACTAAGGTTGACTGTTTGCCGGTTAGCAGGTAGCATTTAGTGGGTTTTTGGGAGCTTTTTTGCTGAAAATGGCTGCCTGCTGCATCTAAAAAAAAATGAGAGCACTTAGACTGAATCAGACAGTTACGTGCATATGGGAAAAGCACAACAATGAACTGACACTGAAATGCTCTGTTGGACGATAACGGGACGCCTTTTACTTTACACACAGTCACTTGATCCATTTCTATTATAAAAATATTGATTAGAGCAGCTTTAAAGTATACTCTATACACCGGGCACAGTAGACTCAGGAGTTTAATACAACAAACAGACATTTCACAATGTGTTAGATGTCTGTTATTTTTAAATTGTGCACTTGAACTCGGCGGTGTATCTGCAAACTTTGCCAGCTTGTTTAACCACACATTTGCGCTACGCTGGTGTGAAGTAAGCTGAAGTTCCAAAATCATGCTCATCTGCAGCATGGTCTAAACAGGTGTTAACTTTACACCAGACACTTGGTAAATGTGCTCTCAGCCTGACTCTGTCCCAATCCATTAAGCCAAGCGCCACTTTAGCTTAACTGCCCTCGGAAGGACCTGGCCTCAATAATGTATACAGCCATACAAGCCTCTATTACTCACAATTAATAATACATGGACTGCCTGCCCGGCTATCCCCAGCTCACTATTCTTTCCTTCTCCCCATCTCTGCCTGTTAACAGTGATGGGCTGCACCATCTGGCACTGAGGAGCGGCCGGGGGCTTGGGGTGGAGAGTGAGGAGGAGAACGGCGAAGTTCACAGAAAGTGTGGAGTTGGCCACCGAAGTAATACACACAACTTTGTTTAAAAAGAAAACAAAAAAAGGTCTGAAAACTATTTGGAGACGTGGCAGTGACCTTTTCGTGATATCAATAGCAGACAATGTTCATTTCCTTACAAATGAGAGCATGAGAGAAATTAAATTTGGGCATGTAAGCTATTCAGGCACTGTGGGCGTATTAACTGCGTGTGGATGAATGTGTGTCTAAACCGCACTAACTGTTGAGAAGGTCAGCCATCACTTTCTATCAGCTTTACTTGTGCTGCTGCCCATTGCTCGGAGAGACTGATATTATCAAGTCCTACGTTCTCTCTTTCCCCACCTGATATTACTGAATCTCCTTCAATATATCTGTCCCTCCCTCTGTAACTGTGTTCGTCTGTGTCCCGGTGCCATATGGTGTATGGGCAGCTGCTCCACGAGCCTGTCAAGTTAACAAGTGGTAGTCCCTTGCGACAAGTGGCACCGCGTCTTCAGTGTGAAGTGTGTGCGTGGTTGTGTCTGTTTGTTTGTTTGTCTGAGCTAGTGTTCGGAGAGAAAGAGAAAAGGGAAAAACAGCCCTGAAAACCTGAAATAAGTGTTGCTCAAAAGACAAACATGGAAGTCCCTCAAGATTGTACAAGTCACACTCCACTGTAAGGCTGCAACTACTACTGTTTTTCATTGTCGATTTTTCTGCCTAATTGTTTACTTCATAAAATAGCAAAAAAAAAAAGGCCCAACAGAGGTTCCCGAAGACCAAAGTGATACCTTCACATCGGTTGCTTCGATCAACCAACAGCCCCAAACTCCATCCCATTTGATTCAAAAGAGAGAAAATTCCAGCAGTTCAGCTATTTGACTTGGCAAGAGGAACATAAATTCCAACTCTATTAATCTCAGTGTATTAATTGCTTAAAGAAACAGCAAGTTGTGTGGTCTGTGTGTATTGTCCAATCCATAAAAAAAGGGAAATGTCTTAATCGTTAATAACACACTAACTGGCTGGGGGCTTAGGCAGGTTAAGGTTATGGACATAAAACATAATCTGTGAGGTTAAAAAAAAAAAAAAAAGGCATGGGGGGGGACTAGTGTGTTAATGAACGAGTGAAGACGAAGAGAAAATAGACAAAGCGCTGCCTGAAGTGTTGGATGGAGGAAGTGGAGAGTACAGTAAAGGCCTGAGTGCCGTTGTTCTGTCAGCGATGGAGTGTGATTAACAGCATCAGAAAAAAAAAAAAAGGCTGTCCGCTCAGGGCCCTGACATCACTCACTCAACGACTCTCATCCACACACACACACACACACAGCCGACGACTGAAGCAGTCACTCAAGCAGCACTCTGGGAAATGAAGCAGCCGATTCTCAGAACGGGGTGACCTTCTCCCACCATGCACTGCTCTCCGTGAGCAAGAATCCGTCGTTGATTTTGCTGTTGGTACTTTGACTCTTAAAAAGCAAATATAAACCAGCTCGCTTTAGTAATTGATATGATATTTCTTTGCCCGACGGAACGGAAGATTTATGTCTCCAGCAGCTTCAAACAAAAGCTAAATACAAAGAGAAATGCAATACAACAATACAAAATCCTGTGTGTAGATGTGTGTTGATGTAGGGATGAAGCAACAGAGAAAAAAAAAAAGATGGTGGAAGAAGAGGTCGAGGCTAACTGGACAGTCAGAAATGCCAGTGTCTACCCTCTACACCGTATCCCTGACAGCTGTAAAGGAGATACAAGCGAACATCTAATAATGCAAATACCAAGGGTTCACTGGCCTTTATAGCCTTAGGGCATGCTGTCTGTTACCACTCGCTTTTACACAGGGGGGCACGCAGAGTGAAACAAGGAAAACATGCTGAGGATACACGTTATGCTGCACACAGGCATCCTATTGATTTCTTCTTTCTGTGTCATACTTTTCTATCCCGCAGCTACCGACAACAAACTATATCTCTCTATGACTTCCTCTCCCTCATTTGCCATTTCCTGTTTCTCCCGTTTGCTCCGTCCACCTGCACTAATGGATAACAGAAGACAAATTACAGCCCTGAGGGTCAGTGTGCGCGCGTGTTTGTGTGTGAGGCTGTGTGCACATTGGGAGTGCGCACATTGGGAGCGTGTGCATGCCTGCTCGACCATGTGAGAAAAATGTATGATGTGTAAGTGTAAGTGGCTTTACCGGTTAGTACATGTGTAACAACATGTGTGACAGAGTCCTTCTGGGCTGTGTGCGTGTCTGTGCATGTGTGTATGCGTACAGATGTGCACAGCGTGAAATCGCAGACAGCTGTGGTACGTGTGAGAATAGGTGGTGAAAGATGCTGTTACTCCCCTATAGCAGGTTGTGGTGCACCCATGCTTCTCCCCCTCACGCCTTTCTTTTTTTTTCCAATTGCTTTCTTTTTTTTTCCTTTTCATGTTTCACTCACTACAATTATTTATTATGCATAAATAAAAATATGTATTACATGTGTTTTTATCTGACATCTTATCAGTATTTTGAATTGATACATGTTAAAATCAAATTGAATCAATTACAGCTAATAGCATTAGCAATGTGGCTCCCCTTATACTGTACTGAACCATTTTTCTTTGTAACCTAGAGGGCTTCTGATGCATAATCAGACTCATTTTTCTCATCACTTTCACACAATGTTGACCTGTATTCATTCTAAGTGGCCTTGTTTACTTTAACCTACAACGGTCAGTGTGTTATGCAAAATCAGTTCAAATAATGCACTACTTTTATAACAAGATTGCGAGGCCACAGCCATGCTAACGTCATGACCAGAAGGATCTCAGCATCTGTAGGGCAAAGTGGGGCTTTGAGCTAAATGCTAACATGCTCATATTGGCAATGCTAGCAAGCTGAGGTTTATCGGGTATAATGCTGCCACCTTCAGTATCTTAATTTAGCATATTAGAATGCTAAATTTGTTATTTAGCAGTAAACACAAAGCACAACTGAGGCTAGTATGTAATCCTAAATCAAAGTAGTGGACAAGTTTAAATTTTGACCTGACTATGCCATTAAATGCAGAGCAAGAGGATCACCAACAATTCACTTTTCACAACAACTACAATTCACCCTAAAGGAGGGGCATCGATATCTGTACCAAATGCGATGGCAATCCATCCAATATTTCACTCAAAACCACAAATGTCAACCTCATGACGGTGCTAGAGGAAATGTCAGGGGATCACCAGTCAGGTGGATTCATCATCTGAGGATCACTTACATCTGTACAAAATTTCATGGCAATCCATCCAATAGTTGCTGAGATCCTTCAGCCTAGACAAAGTAATGGACCGATCGAAAGACGGCCTTAAGACCTGACAAACACTTTCTTACTCAGCCCATACTTAGTGTTAACCTTCAAGACCAGAGTTTCTGTGTACTATAAGGCCTCAAGCTCATCCATCAGCTCAGCACGCAGCCTTGAGGAGAAAACAAAAACAAAGACAGGAAAAAAAAGGACTGTGTACATACATATGTGTGTGTTTGTGTGTGTTCTGTATGTTTGCAAAGGGGTGTCCTGTGGAGAACTCCAGACACAACAGGCGTTTCCCTGCGGGACTCTGTCTTAGCGTGACAGCCTGATTAACATCACACCCACACCTCCTCGCGCACACGCGCATACACAACGCCACAAATCATCACACATCGGAAGTCACGTCTCGGAGGAACATTATCACAGGTGCGCACACACGTATGCACACAGCCGCACAGCAAATCATTCAAGCTTATCTCCCACCTGTTTAGCATTTTCAGATAGGTGCCTGTGTGCATGCGACATCATATTGGTATCAAGCAACACAAAGGAGAGCATTTATTCGCAAATGTATGCGTTCAAAGAGACACGTGGCATTAATGCGCAAACTATCGTCACTGCTGGCCCGGCAATAATTAGCTGTATCTCTGTGACGATGGGATGAGGCCATAATAGAGAAAATGTAAATATCATTCCCTTTTGCCTCAATCCTATCGATGCCACCATCAAAGCCTTGCTGGCATTTAGGCAAATCTCTCACTTTAAGCCCCAGAGAAGGGGGTCATGACACTCCTCCCTCGGACCGTCCCCCTTCCCTTCACTGAGCTCACAGACCTGTGACAGAGATAGAGCTTGACATTTTCCTGCCGAATGAAGGAGGAGGAGGAAGCAAGGGGGTAAAAAATAGCAGGGATTATGCAGCAACGGGCAGAAAGAGTTAGAGATCTGAGGAGAGAGAGAGAAAAAAGTGGATCAATACATGAGGTCTAATAAAGGGAGGATTTATTGGCACCTTGCAATAATGTGAAGCAATGTCAATACAGCTCAGGAATTGTCTTAAAGAAGGGAAGGACTGTGAGCAGAGGCAAAGGGAGCGCTTGCTTTCCTTCAGCACCACGGAGAGCTCCCGGTGTCGGCTTATGCAAACGGTGCTGGGACAGCTCCTTTAAGTCTCCATGAGCGACCTTTCACCCGCTTTTAAGCTGCTTCTTTTCCCTCTTTGCCTGCAGCGGTCAACCTCTAGCCTTGAGTCTTTACCTGTTAATTTCATATCTGTTATGATTTTGGCCCTACCATGTCCTGACTTTTTTTTGTTTTTTCAAAGGAAAAAAAAACAAAAAAAAAAAAAACAGGCCAGTTGCCATCACAAAGGAGGGAAAACCAATTCAGGCCAGGCTGCTTGGAAACAGACACACACAAAGGAAACAGTAGAAACAGAGTCCCATGTCAGTTTACTTACATTTCTCTATGACCTCAAGTGTAACTTATTAATCGAAATTATATATATATATATATATATATATATATATATATATATATATATATATATATATATATATATCGTATATATACACACATATTTTTTTTCGATTAATATCATAAGCAGGAAACCATTGCAGGATGAAAAAGAAACTATAGAACTATAAGAATCCTTTAAGAACAGAAGCAAGCGGACACACACGAGGAAAAAAAAAAAAAAACACACACACTCAGTAAATAAGCTGCTGTCAGCAAAAGTCCTGAAGCTTCTGTCAGCATAGTAGGATGCTCCCTATGATTCATCTGAGTTTCACACACACACACACACTACACACACACACACACACACACACACACACACACACACACACACACACACACACACACGGGACACAGGAAAAGCAAATGTTTAAATCGTTTAACACCTTCCTGAGGAATGTGTGAATAATACGGCCTATCTACACACGATTTTTGACATAATGAAATTGACATAATGAAAATTGCGAGCACACACACACACACACCTTACAAAGGGCTCTCAGGACTGTTGCTTACACACACACACTTACAAAGGGCTCTCGGGACTGACAGAGGACTTTTAGCCCTCTCTCCTTCATCATCTCTCCCTCTGTTGCTCTCCTCTCTTCATGCATCCAGCCTGACAGGATCTGCCGGATACCCCCTCTTTCCACAATCGCTTACGCTCCTCCTCCTCCTCTTCCCCCCATCCTACCCTTCCTTTCTTCTCCTCTTCACTCCCTTTTTCTGTGTGCCAGTGTCATAGCTCCCCTGCTCTTTCCATCTCTCTCTGTCAGCTCATTAAGCTTGACTTATCTCACAGTGACAGTGAAAAGCGGAAATTAAATCCTGGGCCCTGAACCCCCTCCTTCGCCTCTGCCCCTCGTTTTCTTTTCTTGTTCTTCACACCCCACCCCCTGCCCCTTCACACCTTAACCATGTAACCAAGTCAATGGAGGTAAATTATATGTTGGGCTTTTTTTGTGTGTGTGTGTGTGTGTAGCATTGTTTCTGTGCTTGTTCTCAAATGGGAATCATAATGCTTGACTGCTCTCTGTGGGTTTTGTGTGTTGAAAGAATACTTCATTACTATGGGAGAAGAAAGTCAGTGAAAGTCAATGCATGCGATATTAGCGTAATCAGAGTATGCTTAAAGCAGTACAACCATGCTGCAAGGTGGAATCACCAGTGATTAAGGGACTGTATTTGGCAGCATTAACATGAAATTGTCCCATAAGCTCTGCTAATTCAACCTCACTGGAGGAGAGGGGAGGATCTCTGCTCAAACAGCACCCACACAGTCCCTGATACTAACATACTGAAGACACACACATGCACACACATACACACACACACACAGGGAACTGCACACACCATCACACTAACAAAAAGCCACTAATCTAGGTCCAGCTCCACTCTGTGTCCTCCAGCTCATTCATATCTGACAAGCTTAAGGTGTAGTTAAGCATTTAGCCTCTCCTCCTTCTGACTCGCGGCAGTGACGCATACTGCAGAGTGTTGGTGATTCGTCAGCAGCCAATAGGATTAGCAACGCAGAGTGTTGCATTGTGGGTATTATCACGCCTGGGAGGTATGGCTCACTCAGTGAAGCAGATATTGGTGTTTAGATTTTATTCAGTAACAATGAATGGATAACCAATGAGAACAGAATAGAAAATGAGAGAAATGGAGAGTGTGACCTGAATCTGTTAATCCATTCATTGGGTAGTCAAAGATCCTGCTGCAATAAAAGGGAAAACATTTGCAATGGGACAGATACATGGCGTCAGCGCCCACACCACATGTCTAATGTATTGTGTGACTCTTGGCTGAATCAAACTTTGCATCCAAAAAAAGAGACACCCAGCCAAAAATGGCTGCAGAGGCTTGAAAAACATTAAACATGAAAACAGAGAAGATATGCTCCCAAAAGCTTAATACAACAGCTCATCCTGAACAAATACTGAACACTATACTGTGGCAGAGCATAGTTGGTATACATCATTTATTTATATGGACCATAGATGTCTATGATTTAGGCAAACATAGCACAGCAGATATGTAGGCAAGTTAATACTCAAATTCACTCAAATTCACAGGGTCTCCCATCAATAATCAGTCACTTAGTTAATTAAAGTACCAGGTGCATTAAAACAATTAGTTACTTAACATCTAATGTTCTGCACAAGAACAGCCACACTAATCCACAAATAATCTTTATTTGGCCTAACATATGCTGTGAAATTGCATTCTCACACATTCATGGTGCATATTCCAGTCACTATACAGCATTCAATTCACTTTTTTGATGTGAATTGAATTTTTGTTCCAGTAACAAAAAATCATATGGATTTTTCAATGCCTTACTTTAAGAAATACATTTAAAAAAAATTATTTTGAAAAAATGTAAAACAAAACTTTCTGGCAATTTTTGGATTCAATAGAATAAAGTAAAGTTCTTAAAAGTTTTCTAGCCTCTTTTCTACAATCAGGGTCGCTGCAGCAGTTCATGGTCGGCATCTCAACCCCTAAGCTAGGCTATGGAGGCACCAAACACCCCTCATCTAAGAACAAGAGAGACAACAAATCTGTCATTCAATGCCAACTTTTGTGTATTTGATAGTTTTCGATACTCGGTGCTACAGGCAGATTTTGGTCGGTATTGAGGTTTGCTACAGAACCCTGCATTCAATACAGTGTTATCATAAAATGTGTTTGGGTTGATCACTGAAGCGACACATGTGGGCAACTTGGTGTCTGTTAGTTTATCAATTAAGTGTATTAAATGTTCTCCTTTTTTGGATTTAACTGCCAGGTAGAAAACTCTGTATGCACCGTTGGAACAAACACGCTGGCAGCTCGTCCTGAGATCAAACAGCCTGCAGAGCTCTGGGACGCAAAGAAGCAGAGAGGAGAGACACCTGGCCTGCAGTGAACAAGGAGCACCCACTGTGGACCACACAGCACCCTGCAGACACCCACGCGTACAAACTCTAACATACAAAGATACACAGTCATACAACATGCTACACACAGAGGTACACTGTTTGTTCTCCATCTGACAAAATACATGCACTCGGATGGATGTGTACCTACCAGAAAAAACAGACACAGAGATATCACGGTGCCACCCTCGCTAGATACACACATGAACAAACAAACAAAAGACAAACAAATAAACAAACAGCAGATTCACATAATGGCTGCCACAGAAACAGCAGACCATACAGTAGCTCTCTCTCTCCACCTCTCTCTCCCTCTCCTCTCTCTCTGGGGAAAGTAGAAATAGTCAGAGTGAGGGATTTAGAGAGAGGGAGTGAAAGAAAGTGTGTGTGGGTGAGTGCCAACACTCAACAGAGAGCAAAAAAAAAAACCCTCAAACATCAGAACATGTCTGAGTGGATTATAACTATACCACGTCACAGGGGAGCGGAGCGGGAGGAAGGAAGGAGGGAAGAAGCAGGGGGAGAGGCGGAAGGTGGGGACGGTGAATGAGGGGATGGCTGAGAGCGGCTGAGGCTGTGCTGTCATACCTTTCACACATTTATCAGGTTGAATAAATGCCTGCACATGGGAATATACAGTACACAAACATACACTGATAAAGACTCAAACTATTAACACACACACACACACAGCAGCAATACTAATCTCCCTCTCTGAGTTATATCCCATACCCTCTCCACCCCATCCCCCTCTCTCTATCCCACCCAATGGCCCCCATTTTAAAAATCTGCCTCTGCAGGAATGCCTTCAAAGCCCAGTAATCTGTCTGGGGAAGCAGCAATGACTGAGAAGGGGGGAGTATAGCACTGGATTAGATCCCCTCTCCATTTTTCCCAAAATAAAACCCCCTTTTCATTTTCTGCCTTTGCCTCAGCTCCGGCCTCACATTTACTACAGCATGTGGTGTGACTCATTTTGCAGCAAGCCTACTGGATAGAGTTATCGCAAACATTCCCCCAAACATTGTGTGTGTGTGTGTACAATGGGGGAAATAAGTATTGGACACGTCAACTTTTTTCTCATTATATTTATTTCCAAAGATGCCATTCATGTGACATTTCTTCCAGACACTGGTATTAACTCAAATAATCCACACATGAAAAGAAATCACAAGATTCAAGTCCATAAATAATGATTATGTGGAATTAAGTGCAATAACACAGGAAAAAAGTATTGAACACACCATGGGAAAGCTGTATAGTTTGGCAAGGAAAGGCACCATACCATCTCAAACCTGAAAGTAATTAGTCTTTGTACTTCCTATAAGTGCAAACCAACATCAGCTGGGTTAGTGCTAATTGATGGCCCTATAAACAGGTTGTTTTTTCACCAAGTAGTCAAACAAGACACATCTCATGATGGGTAAAAGCAAGGAGCTCTCTCAAGACCTTCGCAGCCTGATTGTTGCTCAGCATCAGAATGGAACTGGTTATAGACTTATCTCAAAGAATCTGAGTATTCCAGTAAGCACCGTTGGGGCCATTATCCGCAAGTGGAAGAAGCATCACCTTATCATCAACAGGCCGCGCACAGGAGCTCCTCGCAAGATTTCTGACCAGGGAGTCAGAAAGATGGTCAGAAGAGTTCTCAAAGTGCCAAGGACCACCCGGAAAGCGCTCCAGAAAGACATGGAGGCAGCAGGTACAAGTGTTACAGAGAAAACGATAGGCAATGCACTCCACCGCCATGGCCTCTATGGACGCTCAGCCCGCAAGACTCCGTTCCTCAAAAAAAGGCATGTTGAAGCTCGTTTAAAGTTTGCTAAACAGCATCTGGATAAGCCTGTGGAATACTGGGAGAATGTTGTCTGGTCAGATGAGACCAAAATTGAACTTTTTGGCTGTCATACTACACACCATGTTTGGAGGAGAAATGGCACTGCACATCACCCAAATAACACTATACCAACAGTGAAGTTTGGTGGTGGAAACATCATGGCATGGGGTTGTTTCTCATCTCGGGGTACTGGCAGACTTCATATAATTGAAGGAGCAATGAATGGAAACATCTATCGGCAAATTCTTGAGATGAACCTGCTGCCATCCACCAGGATGATGAAGATGAGACGTGGCTGGACCTTTCAACAGGACAACGATCCGAAG
Source organism: Scortum barcoo (assembly GCA_023238725.1). Lineage (NCBI taxonomy): Eukaryota > Metazoa > Chordata > Actinopteri > Centrarchiformes > Terapontidae > Scortum > Scortum barcoo. Next base: position 19,243,656 of record CM041536.1, on the reverse strand, counting down.
CACCGAAGCACGGCACGGCAAGTTGACTCTCGAATGGTTTAAAAAAAAGAAAATCAATGTGTTAGAATGGCCCAGTCAATCACCTGACTTAAATCCGATTGAACATTTGTGGAAAGAACTAAAGATAAGGGTTCACCAGAGGGCACCAAAGAATATTCAAGATTTGAAGACAATCTGTGCGGAGGAATGGGCAAAAATCACACCTGAGCAGTGTGGGCGATTAGTTCATACATACAAGAAGCGTCTGGAAGCAGTCATTGCAAACAAAGGCTTCTCCACAAAGTATTAAACGAGTCTCAGATAGTGTGTTCAATATATTTTTTCCTGTGTTATTGCACTTAATTCCACATAATCATTATTTATGGACTTGAATCTTGTGATTTCTTTTCATGTGTGGATTATTTAAGTTAATACCAGTGTCTGGAAGAAATGTCACATGAATGGCATCTTTGGAAATAAATATAATGAGAAAAAAGTTGACGTGTCCAATACTTATTTCCCCCATTGTATGTGTGTGTGTGCGTGGTGTGTGTGTATTGCATTTACGGTCATCAGCAACAAATTGTGACAAAAATCCCAAAACTCCACAGTACAATCAGATGAAATGTAATTAAACACTAATTAAATGTAATTTTGCGAACATTTTCCATTACATACATTTTATAAAAATGCTTTATAATGTAACATTGATTTCAGCAATATCACAATATTAATTGCAATAACACAATTTAGAAAGAAACTGATTTGAGAGATTTCCAGCAGATTCAAGACCCCTCTTGTGCTTGATGCTTAAGGTTAATATGAAACCTGCTGCTCCACCCTGCCAGAGCCCTACTGAATTAAAGAAGCCTGAACCCATGAAATAAGATCATAGAGTGATTACGAAATGTCTAAGTCCCAGAAACAAGCATCTTAAATAGCCCCTCATGGGCAATCACAGAAGTATTATGGAGTGGAGGTGCAGCTTAAAAGATTACACTTAGAAGCTCTTTAAATTAGTTTCCCTTATTGTGAACACAGGACTAAAGGTGGTGACAAACAGAGAATTAGGGCTCTGAAAAAAAAAGTTCAAGCCCACAGGGGGAACTGCAAAGGTACTGCGAATACTCCAGACCTGGGACTGCCTATATACTCAGAAGCTGCTATGAAAAAAAAAGCATAAATGAGATTAAAGCATGATGTGTGGTCAGGAGAGATATTTTTCTCAAGAACTCAACAGGCAGAAAAGAGGATAGGATGAAGGGGGGTGGGGGGGGGGACAGTTAAGGAGGAATACCAGCCCAGTCTCCCCAGGATTTAAACTCATAGTCTTGACTACTCTTAAAGACATAAATTACATCCAATGCAGCGCATGGGTATTGTAGGAATGATTAAAAAAAGACAAAAAATCATTAGCACTGAAAGCTCAAAAACGTTTATCGAAAGTAGTCTTGGGTTTTGCGGATCGACCAAAATCAACCCTCTGTCTGCAGAGTGTGGTGAGTAATGCAGGAGTGAATGCAGGACTGACGGCAAAGACCTGCACCTTCTCATCTATACCTACTGTCCTGATCTGAACCTGTTCTCAAAATCTACTCTGTCCCTCCAAATATTCTGATTTTTTTTCCTCATTCTTCATTTTGCTGGAAGCCTCTTACAGAATATCCACTCATTTATTTGTTTTCTCAGCCCAGCTCTAAGAATAAAATAAATAAATGCAGTGCTGGAGGTGCTATTCTAAGAGAAGTTTTTCGCCTAATAATTGCTCAATTTACACCCAAATTACGATCAATTTAGGTTTACTACAAAGGAAATACACCAGACACATAATAAAAATTTCACATAACATAGTATTATGCATCTCTCCCATATTCAGAGAATCAAAGAATAAAGTCAGACTCTTACATTTGCATATTGTCATGCAGCTTGTCTAAATTGTTGAGTACAACTGGTTTTCAGTCCCCATAATACACAATATGCGAAAATATGCACAAAAAAAACAACAACAAAAACACCTTTATTGTATCTGACATATGATTACAAAATGGAGTCAATTATAGGAGTCATCATTTTATTTTCTCCAAAGATTCTAAACCAGCTAAATATTTATGCTCCTGCTTTGCGACATATCTTTTTCTGCCAAACACTATTAATCAAAAACAAAAGTTTTAAAACTTTAAAACTCACATTTGACAGAGGGTTCCCTGTCTGGAGCAGCAGCACCGCGGTAATGCAGCTAACACGCATTAATGGAGTCTCTGATGACTAGATCTATATGCAACATGTAATCCAGTTTTAACTTCTGTAGTCATTCTCTCTGATTCTGTCCTAATCTTCCAACCCTCTGTGCTCCCTCTCCCCTTCTTCTTCCTCCTCCTGCTCCTCGCCTTTGTTCCTGCACCTTTATTCTTGTCCTCTCTGTCCTCAATCTATCTCTTCTTCCTCTCCTCCTCTGTATAACCCACTGAGGATTAAGGCGTTGTAATATGCTGTGCTGGTGGCGTCGTTTTGAACACATACTCGGATAAATCCCACCTCAGTGGTGCAACCATGACGGAAGCTGAGTAGCTTAAATCTCCTGGGACACAAACGCATACAATAAACATTTCGGGGTGTACACCTACCAATACACACGTGTACTGTACAGACACGCACCTCGGGAACAGACAGAGGATACGTACGAGGGGGGAGAAATGAGATGAGTGTGTAGAAGGGGAGGCCACGGGAGAGATAAGTGGAGGGGTTGTTAAGGAAATGTCTGTGATCATTAGCACAGACATGGCAACTGAACTCTTTGTCATCTAACCCGTTTGAGGCTCATCACCTTACATCTGCAACAATAGCTGCTATTATGGATCCCTGACGTTTGCCTCATAAGAACCCCAGATGAATGCATGCACACAGAGAAATACGTGTGGACAATAAACTGTATGCTGGTTGCATAAAATGAAACCCAATTGACAAACAGGACACAGAAATGCCTGGGAGAGGGAGAAATGTATGTTATTGGGGATGTGAGCAGTATGTAACTCTACAGCGTGTGCTTGCTTCAGATTCAATAAATCGGTGGAGTTTAGTGTTGAGACTCCATCAAAAACACACACAGAGGAGAGGAGAGGAGAGATCCGTTTGGTGGAAAATAATGTCTACCCACTAACAATATGTGCTAATCTCAGGGGAGGGGTGCATTTGGGTGTATCTGCCAGGCGAAGCCCCTCGCTGTGTGCTTTGCATACGCAAGCAGGTGGTCCTCTGCACAAGTCAATATATCCCATCTAATTGAATTGAAAGGGATAAAAAATGCTGCCGCTCTCCATCTATCTACTATTTCTACCATCCCCCTAAATAACCTGCAAACACACACACACACACAATGCACGTGCGTGCACCTTCATATGTCACGAGCATGCAAGCAAAACCTGCACACCCTTACTGTACACCCAAGCGCATCCAGCTCACCCAAAAATACACACAACACACACACACACACACACTGCCCTCCAGACCTGTCATTCTAAGGTAATTACCTGGCCTCACTAACTGACAGGGTTACTGCTGCTATAGACCCCAGGCGTTGGGAGTCGTTAACCCTGTATTTGCCCAGCACACACACCAGACAGACACACACACACACAGACACACACAATAAATATGAATGTGTCAGTCAAGCACACTGCCCCTACAAATTTTTAATTTCTTTCTTTCTTCCCTGGGGGGCATCCTAATATAGCTGCACACAGCTAATAAAGAAAAAAGGGAGGAGGAGGTAAAACACAAGTACATCCACATCTACTGTTGACCTCCATGTTCTCCCTCAGACATATTTTACACCGGTAAGCTTTACCTGCACAGCAACTGGTACTACTCTGTATTGACTATGTTTTACGTGGAATGAGACTGATTTAAGCTGGACAACAATCAAAACACATACATAACTTCGAACACAAAAGCCTGCATGTAGCCATGTAGGGTTTGTACATTTACAAAAGCCTGTGTGGGCGAGGGGGGCAGGGGTGTAACGTGTACGTCCTAAACCAGTCAGCACTTCCCATTATACACAGGATAAATGGGGACAAACAGAGAGGAGGATGGGAGGATCGTGACCTTGAGAATGACTGGGACAGTTGTGTGTGTGTGTGTGTGTGTGTGTGTGTGTGTATGGTGCAATGTGACAATTACATCTACTCTATAGGACCATTATGGTCTACTTTCTGCCTGTGAGTCCAAATGATTTAAAAGGTGTTAATTGCTAAATGACTGTTTTTATAATAATCATTTTATCAATATCATTAGTTAGTGATAATATTCCTGTGTAAAGAAAAAATAATCATTTTCAACACAAAATATGCATTTATCCCAGCTAGATTTCCTTTTTTTCTAGTGTCAAACTACAAAAAATATAAACAAATGGTTTTAAAAAATCCTCTGAAGCAATAAAAGTGACATTATCATTATTAGAAGGTCTCAGTACAACTAGGTCAGACGGTGATTTATTTCTGGAAAGGCTTGAAATGTTATTTTCAGTAGGACAATGGACTATTTTCCTGTTAAATTTGTCATTTCCATTTTCATTCGGACTATCAGCAGCATGACTGTCTTTAATTAATCTGAATTAAATGTAATCTGACGCACGCATAACAGAATAAATAACTGACAGCAAACAGCCATATCAAAGAATTAGGATGGTAGTGAACTCTGATTAGACACCCTCGAAACAAGCAATTGTCAGCCAATTTGAATAAGTCCCAATCAGTGCACACCTGGGCTGTTTAACTTAACAAATTTTGACAGCAAATGTGATGGTAGGCTCACAAAAAAAACCCATGATCCATCATTAAAAGTTCTATTATTTCACTCAGGAAGGCAGATTAAGCATACTTAATTTGCTATATTTCATCCTTAAACCTCTTTGTCAACGAGAGCTTCTCAAGCTGGCGTTACATGAACAAGCAGCAGAGAACATTTAGCTATTAGGGAGAACAGACAGGCATGAGGAAAGAGTGCACCGAGGCTCTGTGTTCTCCTCCTCGACTCCCTCCGCTCATTTCCCCCTCTCCCCATTGCAGTGTAAATTGGCAGGGTAATGGCTAACACATCTACAAGCTGAGAGAGGGAGAGAGAGAAAGATGGAGGGGGGGTTGTAATGGGCTAAAATGAACGAACGTTGATCAAGGTTCATGAACAGGGAACGTTCAGCTGTGGATGAAATAGGAAACATATCAGGACTAATTAACGTTCCACAGCGATACTCCTTTCATATGTACACACACACACACGCAAACCACACGCACGCAAGCACACACGATCACAGAGGCCCTGCGCAGCGTTCAACGGCATATTAACCATGTAAATTGCACATGAACTCTTTGCTGCACCCTCAGGTTCTGCAAATCTAGCCTGAAATATTTTGCTGATGCCTCCCCAACCCTCTCCCAGCCCCCCATATTACAGCTCATGAAGTGCACCTGTCAGCGCAGCTAAGAATCAAACAGCGAAGTGGTTAAAAAATAAATAAATAAAAATCTGTGTTAGCATTTCATCATTTTTCATCACGCGGTCCAGAGCCAATATTTAGAGTAGAATTGCTCAGTCACAATAAATTGCCTGAGAGCTGTGTGCATCAAAGCAACTATTCTGCTGCAAAATGATTATTGAAAAACACGTCCTGTGCACGGGCTGTTTATGTCTTCTGTAAACATGCATATTCACGCATGAGTCTGTCTCCTTCTAAGTCACTGTAACAAACATCCACATACACACACACACACACACGTAGGCGCACGCACAAACACACACACGAAATATTAAGCAGGGAGTTGTAGAGTAATGGGAGGACGCTTACCAGATCTAGTGCTCAAATTAAGCTGTGAAGCGATCTGAGAGAGGTGCAAAACTTCTACACTCTACATTTATAGGCATTTATCAAGTCGATTCCTAGCCTTCTAACATGTGCTAAATACCAGCATATGCGTGTGTGTGTGTGTGTGTGTGCTGAAACTGCTGAATTTAAGTAAACAAATCCTTTCTGTCCCTGAAGGCAGACACAAAGGATTGTATATTTTTTCCTCCTATTTGTATTACATACAAAAATAAATTACATCTTTTATTCAATTTGGAATTCTGAATACATTTGGTCCACTTTTGCTTTCATTCCAGGTGAAAGGGAGAAAGTATGCAGTGCTCGCAAAAAATCAACTCTTTTTGAATGATAAGTTGCTATTTCCTGTATTAAGGTTGAAATGGGTTTTGGCTTGCAACCTGGGACATGGTAATCGTATCATTCATGTCCCCCGCTGAAAATTGCATGAGGTCCATCTGCACACAGAAGAATAAGACGGTCTCTCTCTGTGCCACCTGTGCACCGCGTTCACATCCCCGCCTACCACAATACAAGTTCATCTTAAGTCCAATCTATATGCACAACGGAAATGCCACAGACTGAATGAACAAACCCAACACTGTTATTTTGACTATAAACAATATACTGCTCTGTTGGACAGATGGAGGTCAGTCACGATCTTGTCTTAACCATGTCTACCCTACGACTGACTCACGCTGACCCTGACGCCGAGGCTCCCCTTCTCGGCCCCTTTGAGGATGCGGCTCCAGAAGCTTCCACGCTCTGCCACAACCTGACAGACTGAACATCATCAATGCCCATGGCTCTATTCAGAGGCTTTCTCTACGCTTATCACTGGTGTCAGGTCCTGCCTGCTTGCAGATGACATCAGTCTGACCCTGTCAGGAACAGCCATTCTCTCAAGGGTTAAGAGCAGTGCAACACACCTCCCAGGGTGATGGCTGTTGCGTGATTCCTCATCCGAGGAATGAATGGATTCTGACAGCGTCTCTCTCAGCTGCTGAATAAACAATACCATATTGAGTTAGCAAACAGGTTAACTGACGCAGATGCGTCTCATTAAGCAATGTATGGCTATCACAGATATGCTGCTTTGACATCATGGGTAGCTATTGGTTTTTCCATCAGCGCAGGTACGCTTCTGACGCATGCCGAAAAATGCACAACATATTTACTGAGAGACACAAAGCTAATGTCAAATATTCTCACTTTCAAATAAAAAAAAAAAAAAAACTTCAGACGGAGAGCTGAGGCTGACAGTTTGGTTGAACCTCTCCAGCAGCTCAACAAGTTCTTTACTTAGCTCTCCCTGGTATTTCCTGCCCGTTCCTCCCCTCATTTCAATAACTTCAAAGTGCAAAGCCTTTTCTTCTGCTGCCTCCCTGGCTGTGCTCTAGCCTCCAGTCCCAGGTAAGATGGGCAGAAATTAAAACGGAGAGAAGGCCTTTTTGCCTCTTAAGTAATGATCAAAGAAGCGCTTCATCCTCGTAAGGATTGGCTGTGCTGTTTCTGGAACCTCTGTTCAAACCACAGTCATTTCCCACTTGAAGGCCCGTTTAGTCGAACACTGAGCAGAACTGCTCTTTTCTGACATAATTGTGCCTGTAATGTATATGCCGCAAGGGGTATAACATGTCCCGGTGGATTTTTCTATTTCTGTCAATTCTCTTTTGAAGCTATTGAAACCCACTTTGCAGGCAACAACATAAAAGATAGCAACAAGGCAAGTCATTTGGAGGCAGAGAGCAAGACACACTAAAACTGAGGGAGAGTGGCAGCCGCTATCGCCTAAGCCCCTAGAGTGGGCTCCACTGACCATCCAGTATTTGTCTGTGACAAATTGTCCTTCTCCAGCCGGCGTTCTGAAGAGTCAAAGACTACACGGTTCAGACCCGATGCATCATGGTCCGGAAACAAGGTATGTGTGACTTTGACAGCAGCCGCAGCAGCAGCAGCTGGGGGACATCATCACACCTTCAATTCTTGAGTGCCACTGACGTGTTTATGACCACACACACTTGCACACACACACAGATATACCACACACATAAAAACACACGTGCTGCATAAAAACCTGTGCACCAACAGATTCACTCTCTAAAATTACACACACAGACACACACACACACACACACACACACAGCACATGTATACACAAATCTAAAGCATTTTGATCCAAGCTTTATACCACTCCACACTTCTGATACTCATAGGCCCAGCTGGGAGAGGCAGATAAGACTGGTTTTGGGTACAGAGGGTTAGGGAGCTACTCAGGGACACAGCATAGTTTTTTCAGAAATATTCCTATTGATTTTTAGGCATAGCCAAAGCAGAAATAGCTATGTCTTACTCTAAAAATATTTCACTTTCCACTCTGCAACAGTCTTTGCAGAGAGTTAGAGAATAAAAGATTGGGAAGAGAGACTATAAAACCCATGAAGCCGAGAGATTCCAAGCAAAGCTACCCTCCACTTCCTCCTTTCGTTCTCTTACAGAGTCAAAGTTCAACCAAAACCTCTAGGAGGGCTTCCCTCACCCTGCTAATGCTCACACTCTCTGCCCAACCAAGGTACAGTCAACTCAAACCAGTGCCTCCAGAGAGCTGGTGAGAATAGACGTACAATTATTATCCTTCAAGTTTCCTTTACCGGAGAACGCACAGGCCGTGAACCCTTTTCCTTTCCTCTTATCACTTCGGTTTATCCCTCCATTGAGTCGTGAATAAAAAGGGATGTTCTCCTCCTTGTGCACAGCTAATGAAGTGAGCGAGTTGTTAAGGTATGCAGGGTGGCGATAACAGCAAAAGTAAAGAGAGGGTGTGATGAGAGCGAGCGGGAAAGGGAGCAAGACGGGAAGGAGCCACACTAGAGAGAGACTGGAATGGAGACTGACATCAAACAGATTGGACAATAATCCACAAATGGATGTAGTGGAAGATGTTTTCAATATCTTTGCTCAAGCAGAAAACACAACTTGTAGTGACACCCACGAAATGATTCGCTTGCAAAATGGAATCAGAGGAACATCTTGCGCTCGCAAGAAATAAAAAGGGACGGGAAATTCACCAACGGCATGCACGAAACACAGTGAAATCACAGCGTTAGACACGCACGCCAGAGGTATGACGGCTTTTCTGTCGTGCCAGGTGCTGTGCGAAGCAGCTCATGGTGAAAACGTTTTAAACTCCAAATTACTTTAATAATAACTGTCATAACAGCAAGAAATGGCAAAGACGGTGGGGAGAAAGGCACCCTGGGCTGACTACAGAAACCAAGGATAAAAAGTTACTCAATTTACAGAGACTTGCTCAAGTTCTTAGGTCAGACCCAACTGCATAATAAATGTATGCACTGATTGTAAAAGAGGATGAGGAATTTATTTAAATTTTTGAGAAATTATTTCACAGCGTTTCGTAAGGATTGACCTGCGGCTAAAATGCAAAGTGGCCTGGAGCAAGTGTGTGCGCACGCATGTGTGTCCTTGTGTGTATGTATGTGAGTGTGTGACGGAGAGAGCAGGAGAGCGGGAGCGTGAGCGACAGAGAGAACAAGAACACTTCCAGCCTCGGGCTTCTTCTGCATCTCTTCTAGGCATGGAAAGACACGGGGAAAAAAGGCAGGGAAAATTATGAGGAAAACAGCGAAAAAACTAAATAATGATGAAACAAGGCTATAAAATAAAAAATCTGGTCATACGCCTACCAGAGTGTGTGAGAGCATAAAGTTAAAAAATATGTGAAATCTGTAGGTGCTAATTTTTGTAAGGGTCTGACCAGGGATATGTTGTCTTTGGGGCTTATGTTTTTTGTTTTTGATTCTGGCAGCAGAGAAGATAGAGATCTGTTTGAAATGGATTTCTAATGGTGGAGATTTAGAGTATGTGCAACAAAGAGCTGAATAAATTAACTGCTTTTTGCTCATAACCCAATCAAGCTGCTGATATTTTCCACAGATGTTTTTGATGGAATTAAAAACGGCCTAACACTTTCCCCAAATGAAACGAGCACAGTCTCAGTCTCAGTTATCGCAGTTCGATCTCCGGCCCTGCCTGGCTCTTTATCCCTCCATCTTTTGCTCCTTGTGTGAGAGAAAATAAGTGACGAGGATAAACTTCTGAGTGTGTGTGCTACTACTGATTTACGTTGTCCTGTAAAAATGCCAGCCGCTTTAGTGGCCCTCTTTCACCGCCGTCCTCCATCTCATGCCTTCCCCATCTTCTGCTAAGCTGGGAAAAATGGGAGAAAAGGGGGAAAATGGATTGGTGGTAATGGAGGGGTTGGTGTGCACATTTGTGTGTGTGTGTGTGTGTGTGTGTGTGTGTGTACAGTGAGTGAGAACTGTTGGAGAGGGGAGCGCGTATGATGTTCCAGCTGCAGCAATAAGCCTGTTCAAGGACACAGTGTCTTTTACACACACACACACACACACACACACACACACACACACACAACCATCCACCGTCTCAGCTCAGATCTACCTCCCAGGGAAATTAATCACTGTTGCAAATAATATAAGTTAAACACATTTCTAAATACCTCAGGGACTGAATGAGAATATTAGCGAAGGTGGAATTTATGATTGATCAAACAGCAAAGCCCAGAGTCTCTGATCTATATGACCTTTATCAAGGCTTATCACACCAGACATTTCTAATCCAAATCAAGAAGACCGCCAAGAATTGGATGCAGATTTCCATGGAAGGTGATCACAGGATGCAGGCGGAGTGAACTGAATCAAAGCAGCCTGGGGACAATGAGTATTTCAGCGCGATAAGAGGCAGATATATGCATCGAGAAACACATGGGTCGTGGGTCACAGAGACACATGTCCAGAGTGATAAATCACATAAAAAACAGTCTATGAATTCATCACTGTGATTCCAATTGGCTGCGAATTGAAATGATGGCTTCATTTATTGTCAGTAACGCCCCATGTTTAAGGATCTGAGATTACATTCAACAATGTCAGGAGCACCATCAGGCTATTGTTTGTCTGTCATGTGTTGAGCCTGCATGATGTGACAACACAAGGGGAGCCTTTGTGAGCATGTGTATGCGTGTGTGTGTGTGAGCGTTGTGTGTGAGCGTTGCGTGGGGTGTACAGCATAAACAATGGGCTGGGGTAACCTGGATTAATGCATCATTTGGACACGAGGGCACAGCCGGAGAGCAGGCCAGATTAACCAGGACAAAAGGTGGGGGGTTTGACAGAAAAAGAGAGAGATAAAGGCAAGAAAAAAAAGAGAAAGAGAGAGCTGGGAGAATGGACAGAGCGAGAGTTAAAGAAGTAGAGTAAGGAGAAATAGAGGGTAAGGAGGCAAGGACGAAAGGTCCTGCCCAGATAAAGAAAAGGAGCATCCAAAGAGATGCGGGCATGGCTGTCCTGTAGGGCAAAAAAAAAAAAAACATATGAAAAGTCACACTGAGAGAAACAGGCGGATGAGAGGAGAGATAAGGAGACAAGAGGAAAAGGAATAGAGAGAGCAAAAGGCCAAATGGGGGAAAGAGATGAGAGGGAGAGGGTACATGTACCAGAGAAATTGGCAGATTGACAGAAAGACTTTGAGTGAAGATGGCAGAGTGAAAGAAAAATTTTGACCTTGGACTGTAGGACAGTGCTTGACACACACACACACACACACACACAATACACAAACAGCAGCAGAAACACACACAAGGACACAGTCAAACGCAGTATTTCCAAGTGCCTGCTAATATGTTTGGATAGATAAGTGTTTCATTAATGTTATTGTGGCTGTCGGGCAGCCAGCTGGTTGACTGTGTGCTTTGTCTGCTCCAATAAAAGCCAAGTGAGTGTGAGTGTGTGTGTTTGTGTGTGCGTGTGTGTGCGTGTTTTGTGTTGTGCCTTCTTAAGCCTGGGCACAATCGAAACAGGAAAACACATTTCACCAAAATAAACACACATCCACACAGGACAAAAAGTTCACCTCCCGTCTCTTCACTCAGCCCATTTCAACTGAGAGAGGACAAAGCTGGCCAGCACAGGAAAGCTCCCCCACACACTCACTCACATACACACACACACACACACACATACACACACACCATGACTGCAACTGCCCCCTGCCTTTTCCCTCCCATCACGGTCACAAAACTGCACACTGCAAATGCTGCATTTCTCAGGGTCAATAGATCCATTATCATTTAAATCTTGCAGTGGCAGCCTAATTTTAAAAAGTCACATTAACACCCACACACACAAAACAAACAAACATTTGGATCCTTGAGCTCAACTTTGTCGTGCACACATGCACGAACACACACACACTGTTCTTTTGTCGTGCTGTGCGACTGATGTTCCCAAGGCTTCAGCTTCACCAAGGCCAAGACCCCCCCCACACACACACACACACACACACACTCCACTACCACATCACACCCTCCCCTCTGAAGTGACCCACCCCCCTCCCTCTCCTGCTTTAATGGGACTTCAAGAGCACAGAGGCACAAAAGACATACACACATTTCCTTGAAATCTCAAAGCCCCACACCAGCAGATTGCCCAGCCACAGAGTTCAAACTGACCTCCCATCACACACACAAACTCGCTCACTCACTCCAGCACCCTTCTCGTGTTGCCAGTCATTGACCACCTACCCTGCACATCACCCATAGCAACGCCACAAAACCCTCGTCCGATCGCTCGCTCACCACCTCTCTATCTTTTCATCCCATCATCCCCCAGACTCTCCCATCAGCTCACTGTCATCCTCTCTTGAGACTTCCATTACCCCTCTCTCAGGTCTGTTGCTCGGCGGTGGACACAAGCATCACCCGGGTCGGTGTGCCTGCGCGTACTGTATGCCGTAGCTCATTTTAAGCTGAGGTTTGAAAGAGCCAGAAACTCCCAGAGGTCCTGCAGTGGGTTCCAGGGTTTTCCCAGCAAAATGAGGAATTTAATGTACTAGAAATAATGTCAATCAAAGTAATGAAGCCAATCTAAGTTAACCTTCAACAGATGCTTAGTATCAATGTGCATCCCAGCTGCGCCTGAAGCTGGACTGTCCTCAGGCTTTGCTTCTGGTTTTCAGACTGAATAAACACTGGAGCTCCTCAGAAAACGCTGGTAAATTTCACCCAAACGCTCTCCAAAAAATGATGAATATTGGTAAGAAATTTGCTAGAAACATGTTACTTAATTTAAACTCTGCAGAGCAGAGTTAAAAATAGACAAAAATACAGAGCTGCTTGTCATTTTCATCATTGACACCACTCGTTTGTTGGCTCACAGATTCTCAGAGGTAGTAAAAATTGAGCTTGTGAAAGTTATGCTGGCTTTGAAAGATAACCAGTGAGGGAAAAACACTTTTGAAGTCTTAACAAACGAGAAGCTATATATAATATATACTGTATATACTATACTATACTACTGAAAACTTTGCAAATTCCTAATGTTGAGTATATGTCAGTGTCTCTGTGCCTTTCAGTACATGTGGGAGTCGTGTACCACATACTGTACTGCTCCTTCAGTAGTATCTAATGCTACAGTTTCCCAAGCCTCAAGTCTTCAGTGACCTTCTGTCTCAGACTGAGGGCTCTATTTTAATCATGCAACTGCCACGAGAAACACAAAGCGGTTCGTCTTGGTCGTGTGGACTGTGTGGGGCTCTCTGTGCATAGCTGCTACTTTGGTTTACATGTTTGCAGCAGCGCAAAGTACAAAAGGGCTGAGTGGAGGTGAATATATATCAAAACGTGATTAATAAATGTGCTCTCAACCTTTCACATTAATGGCCAATCAGTGCTCTGAAACAGCTGAGCCCAGGGACGGTCTCGCTGAGAAATCAGGTTGTTGTCTGGATGGTGCAGAGCGACATGATGTAAACACGCAGCACCACGCATCTGCAGCTGGGAGCTGATTTTTAACAGTTAATTAGCACAAATGTTACAGAAACAAATACTTTGGCGAAGCAGCTTATAAGACTGCATCACCCCAGCGCTATTTTAATCAGAATTCTGCTGTGCTTCCTGTGGTGTTTGCTTCGCGATACATGTCAAGAATAAAACATGAAATGCTGAATTAGTTTCAGTTGGAGAGGATGCCCGCATTAATGGGCAAGATGCAGAGTTATAACGGACCCATCTGTTGCATGTGGAGGTGTGTGGGGTCATTTTATAGCAGCCGGGTGTCGTTTGCATGTAATTTAAAATCACAGTAAACGTGGTGGACGGTGGTGCGTAATGGCACTGCACTCCGGTGCGGCAATCAGAAGCTGCAGGGATTTAATGAACTAGGAGAGAAAGTTTTCCTACAGTGTAAAGCAGCTGTGCACAACAGATACTGTATAAATCACCTATTTGAATTTATAGATCAATGCAGACCGCTCTGCTGGTACTCCTGCTTTAACCACATTAAAAGTTATTCTTTGATGCTTATTTAAAGACACTTTCTAAGTGTTTCATTAAAATAGTTAATTTACTTTATAATAATTCTTACCTTATTAATGTACATTTGTTGCAAGTATTTAGCTTGACTAAATCACCAAGGTGACATCTGAGCGACATTGTGGCAGACATACACGTGGTTCCGAGATGTAAAACACATATTCCACAAAACTACCAGACACTCACTTTGCACTGCCTCATTTGTACGAACCTCCCACCTGTTTGTTCCTCCCACTTGTGCACTCTGCGCTGGGCAACAAAATACCACACCGACGAGCAAAGCGGATTTCAAGGTCAGGAAACTGTCAAACTGCTGCTTGAGCTGGTCGTTGCGCTGCCACCAAAATACGGACCTGACTCATTCATGCTCCACCCTTCTACAATTGACCTCTGTGTTATAATCAAACCCAACTTGCTCTTTTGTCTCTGGTGCCAAAAGCTAGCTTTCCAACCTTTTTGGCCTTTTGGCCTCTGAACTGCCAACACCCCTCAATTCAGCCAATTCCACACACACACACACACACGTCTCACTGACTGACACTTTCACTCAGCCCATACTAGCGGGAAATCCTAGAGCAGTGTTTAAACGCTTGGTCAAGCCCTGTCTGAGTGTGGTGCTACGGGCTTGACAGGAATCAACTTCACTGGGGCTCTGCAGTTCTGTAGCACACTCACACAAACACACGCACACTTCTGCACATACACCCACACACAAACGCATCCCCACCCCCTTCCCCACCCCCCGTGCTGGCAGCCCTGATTTAGGCCAAAAAACAAATCCGCGACAAGAGGCTTCGCTCCCCACCAAACTGCAGTCTAATGATGGAAAAACATCACCAAGTTCAAGTGCATTAAAAAGAATGAAGCATTGCTACCAGTCACAGTAATAGTTACTGAATCTGGAATAATTCTGTATATTTGGTAAGTATTTCATACTATATATGCTGGGTAGATCAGTAATCCACACTGTTGTTTGGGGCCGTGACCTGAAATGATACTCTGCAGTGATAAGTTGTATTCACCTCGTCTTCACCCTTACCTCAGCCTTCCTAAGCACCTCACTGATCCCTATTGCCCGGGGCCAAACTGTGCATGCCTGTCTGTCTGTTTATAGGTGTGTGTGTGCATTTGTCTGAGCATTATGGATGCGTGTGTACCTGTGTGTGTATTGCATGTGCATGTGCATATGTCAATCCCCAGGTGTGCTTGTAGCAACTGCTGCTGGAGTTTGTGTGTGTGTGTGTGTGTGCGCTGTTATGTCAGTTTGAGGAGCACCCAGGGACCACTCAGGAAGAAACGCCCGGGGCGCACACACTCAAGACCCAGCCTAAAGCAGAGCCGAGCTCGGTTTGCACGACCGCCGAGTCCCCATGCTGAGCAGCATCCACCCTGAAGATGCCCTGGTTAGGGCACACACGGGTCAGACACGCGGCACAAAGAGCATGTTGATCAAAGCATTTAACTCTTGCTGAAGCTGGCTCAGTTGGAGTGATGTTTTAAACATAAATCTGGCTTCCTCTGGGAGGGGGCAGGGTTTGCCGGTAGTGTGTCTCCCTCTTTGTGTGTGTTGCCCTTTATTTCTCTCTCTTGGCGTCTCTCTGTCACTCTCCCAATAAAAATCTAATTCACTTCTTGCAAAAATAAATCCTGGATGTGATTAATACATGGGCACAACTAGACAGTGCCAAATGTTAGGCAGATTTCCCTGCGAGAGCTGGCATAAAATATAGCTAGGATTGAAGCAGAAAACCAAAAAGAATGAGGCAGGCCTTTATATTAAAGCGCTTATATAAAATGGAAAGTTTGACATTTCCGCATATGCTCACTCGCTTTATTGCAGAGTATTAGATGAGAAGAATTAGAAGATCTATATCACTTCCATGTTTGTAGGGCAAACATGAAGACACTTAGCTTGGCTGCTGGCGGTAGCTTCATATTTACCATACAGACATTTGATCAGTATCAACCTTTTCATCTAACACTCTGCACACAGCAAAAAAGGGCATTTCCCAAAGTTGGCAGATGGAAGATGTTACCAGGCATGAACAAAGATTCATACATCTTACAAACCTACAGGGCCAGAACTCACTGATTTTTTTTTTTTCGCAGCTCTTCTTTTATTAAATCAATAGAGGAAGTCCATTTAAAAGCACATACATTTTTGGCTCTGCCTTCCTCGGCCTGTCACTTGTGCTGTTACTACAAAAAGAACATTGCATTTGCGGTGTGCGCACTCTACCTTTTTCTGACCTTTATCTTTGTTATCTGGCATGTACACAGTGATGAGTCTGGTCACATGAGCGAACGTGGTTGGCCTTTACCTCATTCCGAGTCCCTGTGTTTAACCCAATCACATAGCTCACTGGCTCTCTCACACAGATAGGCCTCCCGTAACGCGTCCAGGAAAGACGAATGCAGGTCTGTGACATATTAATGAGTTATCGCAGTTGACAGAGAGCGGAGGGGGGAAAGATGGAGCGGAGAGGAAGACGAGGAGAGGGAGAGGACGTGGGGTAGGGATGAAGGGCGAAGCAGCGCTGCCTCTTTATAAAGGCAAATGTGCCCCTGTCCCTATTGTCTGCTGGCTGACAGGCAGCAGTGGGGGCCCAACGAGAGGGGATGGGGGGGCTCTGTCATGTCAGGGACTCACCGGTAGCAGGGGAGGTGGAGAAAAAAAATACAAATAGAGGAGCAGGGCATGAAAGGGTAAGTAACATCCAACGCAAGTGAGAGTGTGTGTCTTTGTTTGTGTGCGCACTCTGACAGTGATTCGGAAAGGAACAGTGATGACAGTAATGACTCTTCTCACCAAAAGAAATTAATGGATGCTCGACTATTATTATCACTCTGTCTGAAAGGGAGTTTCACTGTGCATATGAGAGCACACATAGGCACATGCGACACAAAAAGGACACAAATGCACACAAATATCTGTGTGAGTGTCACCCATGGTTCAGGCCACCCCCCCCCCCCACTCACCTCACTAGCCTGGGGTTGTGCGATGCCCCCCAACCCCCTCCTTCACTCTCCACAGTGAGTGATAGGAGCCCCCGATCATCCCCGGCACCGGTCCTGGCCTGAATATATATGCAATGTGCAGATACTGTATGTATGTATAAATAAGAGATGAACCGAAGCCAGAAAAGAATAGTATGACTAGTCAAGAGTCTGACAGGGTGAGAGACACAGCAGTTGCTAAATACTTGTTCCCCGGGAGAATCCTCACACAGAGACAAGCCAGAGATTGTGAGCTAACCTTAGAGTAACCTTTGCTGCATTAACGACCAATCGGTGTACCATCACTCAGCCCTTTGTTCTATAAAACCTTAGAAATGGGCACCCTCTCAATCTGGTCTATTTGATTTATCGCTTCATGTTTTTTTTTTATAGCTGTAGAGTTTAAAAATATCGACCAAAATCATTTTGGGTCAATATTTTTAAACTGTGCAGCTGTTATGGAAAACTGCTGGGTAATAAACTGTGTAAAAATATGATATGTAAAACTTTTACTAAGGGCGTGTTCATATAAGCACTCCGCATAAACACCACATTCCCAAATGAGCTATCAAA
The DNA here is from genome assembly GCA_023238725.1 of Scortum barcoo. NCBI lineage: Eukaryota > Metazoa > Chordata > Actinopteri > Centrarchiformes > Terapontidae > Scortum > Scortum barcoo. Next base: position 19,225,843 of record CM041536.1, on the reverse strand, counting down.
AGCCTTCTAGTAGTGAGTAAAAGAAAAAAAAAATCAATAGAAAGCTTCTAACTTCTGGGTCACATTCAAACACTACTTCCTGGTTTCTTTTGACAGTAATTCTGTCTAAGCCTGCTTTATCCCCCCCATATCTTGTTTTTTTTTTTTCCTTTGGGATCCTTTACTGTGTCGCAGCATGGCTGAATTTCTCTTTTGCACCTCTTGGCACTACACTACAGATTAAAATGCTGCACTTAAGGCAACAAAAAATTGCCTCCCGATGTTAAATCCTAGCAATAAAAGTGTAACAAACATAAAGCAACTTCTGAAAAGGACATACTGTACTTTATTATTTCTCAGTATACTTCAAATATGCACTAAGGGAGTACAGGCTCATAGAAGCGATTAGCAAGTGACTCTTTTGTGAGGCAATGACACTGAACGTGACGCCCAGCTGAGAGCACAGACCCTCGAGTCCCTCTGCGTTACTTGTGTTTGAGTGAATATACAAATGAGTGTGGTGTCATCGAGACCCAAAGGGGTCGGTTAGATTACCCTGCTGTCTACCTGTCTGTCCCTGTGATGTGTAATGGAAAACAGTGAATCATTGTGGGTAATTAGTTTCCCGTGTTGCCAGCAATATCATCCTTGAGGGAGCAGGGAGAGGGGGCTGAGAAGGGGAAGAGTTTGTGAGGCCCTCGCTACCAAGCCAGCAGCTTATAATGAGGCATACAAGGGAGAGCAGGGTGACAGAAAGACAAAGAAGCTCAGCACGACTGACGGAGACCTTTCTGAGTGAATCACTGTTTCAAATATAGACGGGCCGTGGTGGGTCGAGAAAAGATATAGGTGATTCATGGCAAACGACCGCTGAGACCAAGATTGACAAATCATTTCCTCTGAAGAGAGCGGTCTCTCACAGCAGCCATCTGCACCGACAAGTAGTGAGTTATCAAAGAAATGTTTTGACATCTGAGAACTGTTAACTTTATGACTGACAATTGGAAATATGAAAATACGGGTGTTCTAACCGTTTGTATGTACAGTTTTTCATACATACACATTACTGTATGCATGCACAATACAGTTTGTAATCTTTTCTTCTATCATTCATGATTATAGTGCATGTAAAATATCCCACACAAAACTGCTTATTCACACTTCATTGTTTTAAATTTAAACCATTTCACTTTCAGGGTGGAAAACATAGTAGTAAGCTTTTGAGATCATTTAACATTTGAGGAAATAAGCATATTTTGGTTCTCTAGTTTTCTATGTCTTGGCTTGAAGCAGAGTCTCCGCTGGTTGCCTGGCAACTGGTCCTTGCCAAGAAATAGTGAAATGGCAAATTGAAGTTTATACACTTTGTTTTTTTGGATTAAACAAACAAGATTTATTTAGCAAGCTTTAGCCATGCTGGTAGTTGGATCATGGAGTCAGGCTAGCTGTGTTAACCCTGTTTCAAGTCTCTGTTCTAAGCTAATCAGCTATTGGCTGTGGCCTATATTTAATAGACGGGTATGAGAGGGGTTCTCATGTAGCTCTCCATTAGAAAGTCAATTAGTGCCTTTAAGACAATGTCAAACTATTACTTTAAGCTGGTCTTGTCCTAATATTTAACTTCGTATTTTGCACTGTGACAACATGTGTAATTTCTGATATGTTCTCATGAATTAACAGCTAACCTGGGATATTCTTTAAAAATGCAGTGTACCTTTGTATCTCTGTCTCAGAGCAGCACAAAGACCCACCACAGTTAATAGGTTCCTTGCCCTACAACCGCCCCATATTATACAATACAGACTTTGTCAATGTCAGCTTGTCAATGAGTACTCTGGGGGCCTGATTCCATCTGACTCCCCACCACACATAGTTCCTGCCACCACATGACACACACACAACCCCTGGCCCCCGTCCTCTCTTTCAGTGGCCTCTGACATAGATTGCCACGGTGACATCAGTCAACCCCGTTGGCAGTGAACCTCCCATCACCTAGTCAGGTCACCTTGGCTCGCCCCAGCACCCTACTGGGAGTGTTTTGTGTATGTGTGTGTGAGTATGTGTGTGTATCTGGCACTTCTCCAAACCAGCTGGCACTGTGCCACTGCCTTCCCACTACTTGATGGTCCGTCTGTGTTCTTTCTCCATTTCTTCTCTGTAACTCCACTTGCCCTCTTTTTCAGTCATCCCTCACTTTTTTAATAAACTCTGATCTGGAAACAAAAAAAATCTACACCAGAGAAAGTATACAGAAAATGTATGTATATATATGTATGTAAAGTATGTGTGTAAGTCTGCGTGTGAAAATGTGTCTGCATGTGGATCGGTTCTCAGTAAAGTTACATAACAATACAAAGGTCAACCATCTGCTTCACCCTGGCCCTTGGGTTAGCAGCGAGGCCTAATCCACTATATTGTTAGTGTGTTTATGTGTGCACGCACATGGGTGCGTGTGTGGGTGCATAATCTGCCTGCATTTTCATAGCACTCCAGTGGGCTAGTTGGTAATCTGGCAGGGCCAGGCCAGAATGAGATTTAATCCTTGTAGATAAACTCCCTCTCTTTTTCTCCCATGGGTTATCTATCCATCCTCTCTTCCTCTATCCTGGCTTTCCTACTTTTTCCATAAATTTCCTTCTACTTACTTTTCCAAAGTATAATCATCATCAGATTTCCCTCTCATGCTGCACAGATCTCAGTGTCAGTGTTTAAGAATAGACTTAAAACCTTCCTTTTTGATAAAGCTTATAGTTAGGGTGGGCACAGGCTCGCCCTTAGTTATGCTGCTATAGGTTTAGACTGCCGGGGGGCTCCCATGATGCATCGGGCACCTCTCCCTCTTCCTGTGTCTCTGCTTCCTCTTTCTCTGCTTCCTCTTCCTCTGCTTCCTTTACTCATATTATGGTAGTAGTGCAAACTGGAGTCACTTTTGAAACTGGAAACTGGTTAAAGTGGCTAAACTGGTTAAATGTGAAGTTAAATTGGTTAAAGTGTCAAAACGGTTAATGTGAATACTCTTATGTCCTGTAAAGTGCATGTTACTGCCGGAGCCCCGGTCCTCTTTGTTCTCTCCAGTCTTGCAGGTTCCTCACTGATTCTGGTTGTGGTCCATCTGTCTGAGGTTCACCTGGCCTGGTGGGGACATGATCTGTGTCTGTGCTGTGGAGAGAAGGTCGAGTGGCCCAGAGCTCCATATGAGGACATCTAGAGATGCACCTGGACTCACAGACTCATTTCCATTACCTGTGATACCTTCATACATGGACTAAACCAATGAACTCAGTATAGCTACAGCTTATTACGACTCATGTATAATTCCATAATATGATTGATGATGTTCTCTGTACATGTGACATGTGGATTTTTGATCTCCACGCTCATGTTCTGAAAGAATGGACTACATCTTACTTTATTCAGACTGGACCAACATCACTGAGGACTCTGACGGCACTGAAATAAAAATAGTTGACTGATATCAAAATAATCCACAAATATAATAATGGATGAAGCCTTTAAATTTATCCAGCAAAAATGTAAACCTTTTATTGACTCTAACTTCCCAAATGTGCAAGTTTGTTGATTTTCTCTGCTTCCGATGTTGTAAACATCTTGACAGTCGGCAGAAGATCATAGCCCGAATGACTTATCATCAAATCGAAACAATAACTGACAGATGAACTGAAAATGAAAATAACGTTTTGTTGCAGACCTGATGTTCTCTGCATTTCTGTTAAATTTGCCCCATTCCCTCGTGTGCCTTTGATGACACAATATTCCCTTCAATTAGAGGCAGTTCTCTAGTGTAATGTGGCCTGGAGTTTCAAAGGCCCGGTGAAATTTCCAGAGGATGACTGAATGAGGAGCATCTTCAAAGCCACGAGCAACAGCCTTACCTATCTCTCTTGCAGAGCTCTCTCTATCTTTGTCCCTGTGTCTCTCTCTGATCACAGCTGTTGGGGGAAATGACGAACCCTGTAGCTATTACGGGATTGAAATGAGAAATGCTGGATGGCAATATCAAGAAAATTTACAAAAAGACCAAATAGGGGGCAATGAAAGCGTTTTGAGTAGAGCGACAGTTAGCAGGCTTCTATGCAATTACAACAGTAGTCATCTGCCCATACAGATATTCGGTGTATTAGTTACCATGGTGACCAACCATATGCCATATGTGACTATGATGCTGTCCACCAATGGGGGCAACCTGGTATGGAAGCAAACAGGTGCACGGATGCACACACACACACACACACAAATAAATACAGGGTGTATAAATAACTGGCACTCCCACTCTCATGTGCTCCTGCAGAAATCAAATCAGAAAAAGCATCTTCTTGCACTCGAGTATGGTGTGAGTCTATATTCATGTGCACATGTGCTGGAGTGTGTGTTGGAGTGTGGGTTTGCGTGGGCGGGTGGGGTTATGGGAGGGTGACTGAACACAAGCAGAGGGGGGTCTGACTTCAGCATCACTGTCTTGATTAGAACGACTTGCTGTGAGATGCTGACATGCTGTCTGAACTCACCGGGTGTTCCAGCACATGTGGCGTGCTTGCATGTGCTCAGTGTGTGTGTGTGTGTGTGTGTGAGTGTGTGAGTGTGTGAGAGAGAGAGAGAGAGACTATATCCAGAATCAATAAAATGGCTTTGTGACAGATAATTTCTTTCGAGCACCAATGTATTTTCCTTACTCACTAACCCATGAGCCAGGCTACGGGCAGCATGTATGTATTGTACTGAGAGACCAGCCAGGCAGCACAAAACTTGAGCACACACACATACACATACACCCATACAGTGACAGCATCATACTGTACGCATGCACAGCCCACCAACAAAGCCATCTGTGTGGGCAACGCCATGTGTGACATTTCTGACAGGTAGAGAGGTTTGAGATGATAAGCACTGCTGCATACACAACCTACACCCAACAACACACACACACACACACACACACACACACACACACACACACCTCCTCTTAATCTGTACATTACACCATATACATACAAAACACACTGGGATAAAAGCCTAATATTGCCTGTGAGAGAAAAGAAAGCATTAAAAGGAGGCCAGGGGAGTAGGCAGGCAGTTGGTGTTTGTGCCCACTGAGCACACAACATTATGTCCATCCAGGCCTTTCCATTTCAATATTAGGCAAGGCTGCAGAATACAGAAATTTAAAAAGGATTGTGGGAGATAACAATACTGATGAAAGGGAAGAAATGCATTTACAGCTTTATCGATTGTGCACGAAAAATAGGATTTAGAGAGAGACAGAGGAGAGGGGGGTATAATAATCTTTTAAACAGTCTTTTGAGGCATGAACTGCAAGAAATGAAGATTCAAAGTCGGGGGGAAGGTATGACAAGGACACAAGAATAAAGATATTTAGAAAGAGAGGGGGGTTGAGAGGACAGGCTGGAGATACTGTAGGTGGGGAAGTGATCGAGGGAAGGGGTCACTCCTGCACTCCATTTCATTAACTTCACAGCGATAAGTGAGGATATCGTGGAGAGAGCAAAGCTGGAGAGGGAGGCATGTTCACCGGTGATCCCATTAGGCTGAGAAAGGGTAATACACGGAGATGGAGGAAGAGAGAAATAGCACGGTGCCGCTGAAAGGCACAGGGAAATTGGTGAGGGGTGGCTGAGGACAGGAAGAGCTGGGCGGGTGGTGGTGGAGGGATGGAATGAAAATAAGAGGAGGGGTGAGGGGAGCAAGGAAGAAGCCGGTGGAAAAAGGGAAGCAAGCGGAGCAGGAAAAAGCTCCTCTGAATGAGAATGGTAAAATCCATTAAAAAGACCTTCGCTTTTAGTTCGGTCTTACCCCCGCGCTGGGCTGAGGATGTGGATTTAACTCATATATCACTACAGGCTTGGGGAATTCGGGGGAACCCCTATTAAAGCAAGACCAGTGATTTTAATATGATGGGGATCATTTGCAATTTTTGATTGGAAATGTGTGAGCAGTCAGGCAATTTAAAAGCTATTACATATCCAAATAAAAAAATATCTCGTAGGTTAATGTGGCTTGGCTTAATTAACTTGTTTTTACTAACTGGCTTAGCTAATATAAACGCAGACCATTATTTGTGTTATTAAAATTGGACTAATCAGTCATCCAAATGATTAACATTTGAAGAAGTTTGCAAGTTAAATATTGCTTTCGTTAAATAATGCCGACACAATGTTTTCCATTCCAATCACAGCCAAGTTGACTATTGTCATGCGCCACTGCAGACAATTTTGGAGGTTTAAGGTTATGAAGTGTAATAACAGCCTTGCAAAATGACAATGGCTCATACTTTATGAGAGAAATATATAAAAGCAAACACGGCTGTTTCAAGTAAGATGGTGAATAGCCAATAGACGCTTTAAGGCACATTTAAACTTGCCCCGCAACCCACTGCACGGCTAAATGGGGTGATCCATCACTTAATGCTTTTGCTAATGGCCACATATTTGACTGTTTAAATAACTGGCTGTGCAAGTATAAAATGAATAAAAGGTATCCTTTGGGAGAGTGCTACTGTCTTATAGAATACACATTATTTTAAACAGACTCACTAAAAACCTGCAAAATCTAACAAACGCAGACCTCTATTTCGAAAGACAAAAAGCACATGAAAGGTTACTATACGGTACTGCCTGAAAAACAACAAAGTGAGTCATCCATGCAGTTGCAATGTTATCAGATCAAACCATTAACCTGGAAACGGAGATCCCAGGACAGAGAAGAGGAGAAGAAAGTCGGTTCCTGCTGTGGATCCAGTCATTATGGCATCCATTTCAGATGGAACACGTCCGCTGGCTTCTTCTCAGCAGTTCTCTGCACATGTCATCGCTGATAAGGTTACCGGTGTCCTGAGGGGGGCAGCATGTTGAGGAGAAGAACCTGGTGAAGGTTAAGCCCCTCCAACACCTCTTCTTAAATCACTGTCATTAGCTCCGCAGGCACCTCCTCTCTGACCCCATCACCTCTGGCCCCCAGAGATTAATCAAACACACACACAAACAGTCCAATGTGGATACACACACATTCATGCGTGTACACACTCGCGGATATGTGAAAGACTTGCGGTATGTTCATATTCATGAGTGATGCAGTCTCCCTGCACCACTGAAGTCGTTATGGAGCATTCTGCATGTGTGTTTGGCTCATCAGAGGGTGATTAGGAAACAGCATTACAGCCAAAGCAGCTTCATCCAGTTTATCAGATCCCTTACACTGAATAATCTGGCCCTAATTAACCCCCATATAAAGCATCTGCATGCATGTACACATGTGTGGTGTGTGAGTGCACGTACAGTGAGTTGAGCTTGAATGTTCAAAGTGGCCGTGGGTGCAATGCAACCTCTGTGTTTGAGGTTAGAACAAATGGCCACTGTACACACACTCGGGGCAGTAAAACTACACACGCACTTATACAAATCCCCTCCTTTTCAATAAAAATAAAATACATTTAAAAGACATTCAAAGAACATTAAATACACAAGCTGCCTAGGAGCTGTTTTTGAAATGAGTACCATTCGTTTGCTTTGGCCATTAAACTGTGAAAGTGCCTGAAGGGAGATCTGTAATCACTTTATGCAGCACAGCTTATGTACGGCCAGATAGATAGAGGACCCTTCGCCCCCTCTCCACCAACCACTCTTAGCCTCTCCGTAAGGCATTAGAGACTGCCATGTGTGTGAGGTGCATGTAAAGACAAAGGCCACACAGGGCAGAGAGCCTCCTTGTGAACCAGAAGAGGCCTGATACGAGTCCTGGGACTCGCTAAATGAATCACTCCGTAGTCTGGACACACATCCCGGGGTCCCAGGAGAGGCAGCTCGGTGAGCTCTCTGCACTCATCCCTCATCTTTATGCCCTCGTACATGGGACTTCTCATACGTGACATAGAAACTGCTACAGCATAATTCACGGTGAACAAGAACACTTCATTAAAGAGCTCTTCAAAGGGGGCAAGGGCAGGAGGGAGGGTCTTTTCCTAAAGTCAGACAAGACGAGGGGGGTATATTAACTGCCTTTTCTGGACAAGTAGGAGAATTAAAGACATGTCGAATAAGGCGGTTTTCAACTCACCTTTCATTGCGTTAGTTTTATTTACAGCTTACAGTATATGTTTTTTTAAAAAAAGGAGGTGACCGGTACTGTGTGTTTGGTGTGTGCATTAGTCCACGGGCGGCTCATCCTATTTACAGTGCATTTAGGGGAGAGAAAATGTGTCTTTTAATTAAAAGGTCTGCTTGATTTAGTGTAGCGCTCAGGGAGAGACAGACAAAGAGAGAAAGAGGGAGAGAAGGAGTAAAAAAGTGAAGAAAAGAGGAGGCCCAGAGTTGGGCTAACAACACACCCGACCAACAAGCATATCCCTCTGAAGCTTAATGAGGCCGGACTCATCATCAAAAATCATTATGTCAACTCAAATCATGTCTGTCTGCAGGTGGATGTAAATGTATTCCTGTGTCTGTCTGTCTCTTGTCTTGCTGCATTTGTCAGTGCTGAGAGAGAGATCAAAAAGTGCTGATACACTCAGGGATATGCAAGAATACAGAGCTGGGCGCGCACACACTCACACGTACACACACAGTAAGACAAACATGCACACACACTCTGAACTCCTCCAGGTAAAGGTTTGAATATTTCATAAAGTCTCATTAAGGAGTGAATATAAGAGGTTGAAGTATAATGACACTGGCAAAGACAGAGTAATAAATTCAGGTCCCATGCAAGCCTAATCAGCCCAAGTCGTACAGCCACAATCACAAGCTTAAGGGCATTAGTAACATGAGGCAACAACACCAAATGTTCCGGCTCAAAAGACACCCCTTCCTCTGGAGAATGGAGGAAAGGAGTAGTGTGCTGCACTCATCTATGCGATTTATTTTAATTTGCCGTATTTCAGAACAAGGTCTATCGTAAAAAATTCAAAAATGAAAACAACAACCATGATAAAAAAGACACATCACACCAAACAGGCATACACACACTTATATAATCAGCAGAAATGTAATAATTGGGCTCTAAGAAATGTATTTTTCACTCTTCTCATTTCTTTGACATTTTTTGGGTGAAACAATCAGTTTTAAAATAGACAAAGACAAACAATCATTAGTTGCAGCACTAAAATATACATACAGTACATACAAACAATAAACTCATATTAAACTCTACCTCATGCAACCTGCAGACATTTGCACACTTTTATATAAAATCATTTTTATAGAATTCTTCAATTTGGATTTATGCTGACCAACATACATGTATATTATAAAATCTTGGCATACACAATCGTATGGGATGTTAAAAAGAAACATAATGACGGATGATAAAATGTTTGAAAGTATGGACAAAATTACCCCCATACTCACACACTTTTCACTGTCAATGTCCAATTACTATTACTATTGCCATCTTCCCTTGTGGTTTGGCTTCATGAAGTATGATGTTGCATTCTGCTCAAATCAGTCATTACAAGCAATAACCAGCGCTGGCCCACAAAGCTAACACAGGATGTGCTTTGTCCATTAGACATATGATAGTCTCCCTTCACATTATATTAGCCCATTTACACACATACTCACAAATGGTTATGTGTGCGGTTTCCTATTTCCTATTTCCTATTTAATCCTACTAATGATTTTATTCCCTCTTCTATCATAGAGGGAAAGATGTGAGATAGAGGAACAAAAGAAGGGAGAGATCCGTTTCATAAGAATTCATGAACTATATGGAGCTAAACATAAAACAAAAAGCCCTGCAGATAAAGCCATAGCCTTTATAGTATGTGTATGAATGTATACTGTACTATATGTGGATGTGCATTGTCTTTTTACAATTATATTTGCTTGTGTAGTCTGTGCGAATGTGAGGCCATGAAACTGAATGAGTGTACGTGCACACTGTATGTGTGATGCCCTTGCGTGTCCGCAGATTGGCAGGTACATACTTGCAGGGAGTGTATGTAAAGATTTAATTGAATTCCTTCTGCTATTGCAGAGGCCCACAAAACTCTGGCTTATCCAGCCCTGAATTGCTGCCAGTGAGATATAATCATCCTGCATGAAATGAGCCCTATCTGAGCAGAATGGCAGTGTGAGGCCCAGAGGCTGCAGGGGAATACCTCCATTAGGAGGAGATGAGGGAGCAGAAGGAAGAGGGGTCAAAAAGAAAAAGGGGGTGACAAGATGTGTAGGAAAAGGGGGATAATGGACACAGAAATAGAAAAGAGAGTAGGCTGGGGTGTGTCTATTAAGGTAACAACAACAACAAGCTGAGACTAGATGTGAGGAAAGTAGTTTGGCTGTTCTATCAGTTTTTTTATTACATAAGGAATAGCAGGCAATATGGTGTATGTTGCTTTTGGTTTTCTTTGTGCTGTCAAAACAATCTTTGTACAATTTTCTATTGAAATGTTCTATAATAAATCTTAATTTAAAAAGGCAGAAAGTCATTTTCATAAAGTATTGAATGAGCGAGGCAGGATGGCATCCTCAACTCACAACCCTTAAACAATGGCATCGCCGTTTGTTTGAGTAATGCAGTCTGTATGCTATGATCTAAATGCTTCCCAGAGGCGCTGCGATCATATTTTCTTGAGCTGAAATAAAGAAAAAACAGATGCTGCTCATATATGTTTTATCGCAGCTGATCAAAATAAACCCAGAGGAAGTTTCTGCTGCATGTCCAACAAAGCAAACAGGTGGAGTCTGCATTACTCAAAGAGGAACGTAACTGTCATAATGATTATAATAATACACTCGCATGAGTCACACGGTGCCCCATGCAGGGCTGCGCGTGTCGTCAGTTTTTTCTAAAACCAACAGGGGCTCGTGTGCGCAGACACTGACACAGATGAATGGATGTGGACTGTGTTGGCTCACATTCATGCTCTCATTATACAAACCATAATACATCAAAACAGCACTGAGGACGGCTGCTGACCAACCAAAATAACAACTTACTCTAGCAGAGCCACACTGATGCCCTCAGCGTGGGAAAACAGCGCACGAAAATGTGTCTCTGTGTTGCTATGGCTACTGACGCTTCACATCAAAGCACTGAGACCGTCAGCCTATAAAAACGCATGTATGTGCAAGTCATTACATCAGTTACATCGATTCAGGTTTCTCTATACTGACATATGAAACACTTTGCAAAGTGGCTGGACTGACAGGTAAACTCTTAAGAGGTTAAACTGAGAACGCAGAGGATGCCTAAAATGTATGGGGAAGTGTGCGTGTGTGCGTGTTTGTGATGTCTCTGCTTTTGCTGTGGCTGCATTTTTTCCAGTGATGACGTCAGAGCTCTGCTGCAGTCACAGGGAGAGCTGGGATTCCTGTTGAAACTAGGAAATCAATCACTTTACATTCCTGTGTGTGTGTGTGTGCCTCTGTTTATGCATCAAGTGAGGGTGCAACTATGCTTCTGTGTGTGCGCGTGTGCGTGTGCTGGATTTGAATGATAATAGAGCCACTGACCCTGAGAGATGCTTTACTGCTGTGACTCTTTTCTCACTCAGAAACCATCTCCTTTTGTGAGACCTCCCCCCCACCCATCCCCCCTCCTCCTCATGTCTCTCCTGTTCATCCGTGTCCCATGAGTTACAGCTCTCAGACGCTGTTATGTATCAGCACACAGCCCGTAAAACAGGAGCACGCCGTGCGCGCTGAAACACTAGCACTCAGACAAGTATACACACACACACACAGAAAAACACAGCAGCCACCCCGGAAATAAGCAGCTTTTAGCGATGAATAAAAAAAGTCAACCATCTGGGATAAGGAGATGAAACCTTCCCCTACTTCATCGCTCTTTCCCTTAATCACTCCATCAACTGTGCCATTAGTCAGGAAAGAGCACACAGAAAAGACAGGAAGACAAGAGAAAAGACAGAAATACACAAGTTAAGAATTAAGTTAAGAATCAAGCTGGAAAAAAAACACTCACTGTGTTGTAAAAGGCCAAAAGGTAATTTGACTGATTATTACACTATTGCAGCTTCTGACCTCACAGCAGTATGGAATAGGATTTACTGACTCAAACATATCATTATTCATTAAAAACATAATAATGGAGTTTTAGATTGTTGAGACTGATCTTCTAACACACACTAATGGCAGAAGAATTGATGTAAGATTTCTGGTCAGGTCACATGAGCGCAGGGAGTAGTGCAGTAAAGTGGAAATGGCTTGTTGCATAAAACAAGAATACAGCACCTGATGTAGATTTTATAGTTTACAGAGCTTCTTGCAGCCTCCCATTAAAGGAGGTTACATCACAATACAGAGAGAAAGCCGAATGCTTGTTTATGCAGTGTCAGCCAATAGAAATAGGGCAAAATCCAAATGGGAGAGCGTGCTGGCCGTATTAAAAGATTTATGCTGAAAGACTCAAAAACCAGTACAGCACTACAAGGCCAGAGATTTGGAGGAAAGTAGCACAGGCTGAACCTACAATTCAGGCCAGATGGGAGGAAAAAAAAACCCAAAAAAAAAACACAAAGACTCGTGGTGGACTCGCTGACTCAAGTATGACGTCTCCCTGTGATCTGATTTCATCCTAATGCATAGTCATGACAGAGGATTTGACCTGGCAGCACAATACAAAGCACTGACCCATTCTCTGATGAAGTGGCAACACAGGAAAAGCAAACAGAAGAAACTGTTTGTCTTGGCTGGACCACTGATGCAGTAACACCTGTGATCCAGGTGGTTTTTCTGTAAACTGGCAACAACACTCCCCAACGTCATCAGAATAGCAAACGGCGCCCTGCCCTCCTTCCCCCCACCACGAACAACAGACTCCTTGATGTCCCCCAGCTGAGATAAAATAAGTCAAGCTGGCTAACAAAGCACTAATTTTCTTTAGCCTGGCCAAGTGTCAGAAGTCGGTGCCACGGCGACAGCCAGCCAGCGCAGGTTGTTGGTTTGTGACCAGTCATGCTCATCTAACCTAATCTCATTGAGGCCTGTCTGCTTCGCTTCACATGCCAAGCCACATCTCAGGTGTTTCAGGCATGGACGACATGGTGCTTCATAGCCTAAAGTGCTGACAACAGAGCGCGTGGCGACGAAAACTCCAAATGCATCACAATTAGCCTGCCGCCGCCATCTGGGATGTGCTGCACACGGTAAATGAGGGCACATTTCCATTCATGTACTTTTTCTTGGAAAACAGTCCAAGGGGAGTTGCCAGCAGGTCTGCTGAAGCAAAGGCACCGTTTCATGTCATTTATTCATTATTTAAGGCATTCATTCACTGTATTCACACTGGATTGCAACAACACTTCGGTGAGCACAATTTTGCAACCCTGCTGAGATTGTGTTAATGACATGGCAATCAAAGTGAAATGGCCAAATTTGCTACATGTGTAAGTTAGGTAAGTTCTATACATTGATACTAAACCATAAAAACTCAATCAAGTCATTGTATTTAATCAGAATAAAAGTCACTTTAGTGTGTATTTTCTCAATGCAATTGTTGCTCTTCGTGATGAAAAAACAATTTACATAACAATGAATTCAATAAAGGCTGAAAAAGTAACATTTAACATTTGTGTTAATGTGCCAACGGGCATATCTAACAGGGAATATTATCCCATGTGGTAGGTGAAGTACATAATATTTTTTTTAAATATTTTTCTTATTTCAGACAGAAAAAGAAAAAAAATCATCCTTCACTATATTGTAAACTTTGTTATTTAAATGTACATCCTGCAGGTCAGGCCTATGATAAATACTGCTGTGTGAATTGTATAAGTGAGCTTCTGCAGCACTTAGAAAACTGTACCAGTCAAGGTCACTGGCCCACCCATCTATTTGTTAATGGATAAGGTACAGCAGGGCAGACAGCAATGGGGGGATGAGCACAGAACTTCCCCCCTGATCTGAGGACAGCCTGCCAAGGCTAGCTGAGCTGACAGCAACTAAAGCCGAGGCTCCCCACATGTGCTAATCTCCCAGATTTAAATGGGAACACAGCACACAGAGCAGAGCACAGAGCAGGGCAAGCCTGTCTGATCCATGACCGTATGTCTGAGCACACGCACAAGCATGCGGCCTGCACACACATGCAGCACACGTGAAGACACAGTCATACATTCATTCACAGCTAATTACCGGAGTCAGATGTAAACAAATCAGATAAAGACAAACTTCTGTGCATGGAAAGCAACGCCCGATGACGTTAACTTCAGACTGCAGCCACTTCAGAGAGAGAGAGAGAGAGAGAGAGAGAGAGAGAGAGAGAGAGAGAGAGTACATAAGAGAACAGAGACAGATAGAAAGAAAGAGCGCACTCCCTTTTCTTCCTTCATGAGGGCAGACTGGGAACCAGCAAGAAGCAGGGAAACCATGACAACCAGACAACCAACCTTGGCAACCAACCCAGCGTTCTCACAGTCAGAGCCAGACAGGCAGCTCAGTAAGGGTTAATCTGAGCTGGGTGAGAGAGAGAGAGAGAGAGAGAGAGAGAGAGAGAGAGAGAAACAGGCTGATTAAGACTACTGTTGTGTGCACAGACGTTTAATATACTGTACGTCTTCAGTGTTGACAAAGACCAAAAGACGTGGTAGTTTAGTTAGTGACCAGGCTGAATGGTTGACCAGCGGCATCTAAAGTGCCCAACGACCGGGGCTTGGCGCAGGGCCGTCTGAAAGCCACACACAGATTTTATCGAAGCAACAGTGTGAAGTCATATATAAATGGAACAATTTGGAGCACCGGTGAAAAGTGAAATGGTGTGTTTCTGCTTGCTTTCTCTCTGCTGCGCTGGAAAACTAGCGCAATGAAATTCTAAATAGTGTGAGGCGATAACACATTACACGAAACACAGCATCGGGGACCTTGGCGACTGAGAGGAAGAGATGGACAGGGTGCAGGGAAAAGATTGTGTTTTGTATGAGCACGGATGTGTGTGTGGAGTGTGTCTCGCTGTAAATGAGGGAAAATGGGCCCCGGAACTGTGTCGCCCTAACCTGTTTCTCCACGCCATATAACGCAGCAGGTGGACACTGACAGCGGATGCCCGGACTTAGGCTGAAACCCAAATAGGACGCAACAGGGCATGTCCAAAAAATAAATAAAATACACACACAAATGCACACACTCATTCATGATCGCCCACAGAGGCGGATCCAGCAGTCCTCCACTTATTCACTGGCCTCCCATTTAAAGATTGAGCCTCTCTTTCTCCTCTGGGGGTCAGCAATAGAGAGATGAAAATCAGGGAGGAGGGGAGAATAATGAAGAGAATGATCAATACTTTGCCTTAATTAATAACCTCCACTCAAGTCAGAACGCTCAAGACCGCTTCACGCTGTCTCACTTTAAGGTTTTTTTTCTTCCTTCCTTCTTCTTCTGCTCCTACGTCCTCCATCTCCTTGCCTTCGCCCTTCCCTCTCCTCCCCCCATCCAGTTCTCCTCCCCTTTCCTCATTATTAATTTCTGAAAATTGTTGGCTACATACATTCCTCCCAATCGATGCAATTCCACCGAGGTCTTGTCTGATTTACCACATGGCTGAATCCCTGTATGAATCTTGACCAGCCACAGGGAAGAGGGACAGGGAGAGAGAGCGGGATGGAGGCGGGGAGGATGAGAGGAGAGGAGCACCAAGCGACGGGGGCCATCATCATTATATAACTCCAGTCAAAGTCACAGCACGGCTTCTGTGCCATAGATGCAACAGGGCCCTTACGCACATCCACATTAGAAGGAATATATTCATGGAGGCTCACAAATGGACAACATATGGATCAGCTGTGGCACACACACTGGCGCACACACTCCCACCGTTTAGGATACATTTCAGGGCTGAGGGAACAGAGCTTTGGATTTAGCCAGACAGTCTTACAGCTGAGACCACGCAGGCTCGGCTCCCTGCTCCACAGCTCTGATCCACCTTGCTAACACAGTGCGCTACCCAGCTGCCATTGGGTCAGGGCCCCTCTGACTGGAATCTATGAGAGAGCCCACAGGAACACGGTGTCCATCATCGCAGTCCTTCATTTATTTCCCCTCACTCGCCAATTTTAGGTCAAGGCTGCCAACGCTTTCTGGGTAATCTTGTAGAGCGCGGGAGAGACAGCCACCTGTGTTTGAGCGCAACACGGGTATCAAGAGTATTTTCAACGGCTACAGGTCACCGAGAGTTTGAGCACCTGCGCCGCTCATAGGCAACACACACGTACGTATTTATGCACACAGATGCTTTTAGTTCCTGTGGATTTGCCAAGTGGTTTTTCATTGACAGCATCGACTGAGCGTTCCCTCCTCACTTGTCATCATCAGGAATATCATGTGCTGTGAAACAGTATGGATCTCTTCCACCAGACAGGAAATCTTTGGGAGTGCCCATTGATCCAAATCAACCACCCCTCGACTCACCAGCTATCAATCAACGTCAAATTAACGGTTTCACGTTACCGTGCAGTGCACCAGACTCCCAAGGATGGTCTAGCTAATGTGTGCATGTGTAAATAAATTTTAAAAAAGGACAAACGAGAGCTTTTTCTTTCGCTCTCTTACACAAAGACACTTGGACGCAACCAAACACCGCAACAGAGAAACCCACAGTAAGAGCTGGCCAGCCACGGAGACAACAAAAACAGCTGGATGCTGGCTTAAATGCCTTGTGAGCCCGGTGAACCCAAAACAAGAATTCTCCAGCAGATAGACAGAGAACAGAGAGAGCAGCGCCGAGAAAGATGAAGCAAGACACAACATCACAGGCAGCTTTTTGTCAGATGAACAGTCAATATGAAAGGCCCCAAAGCACAGACGATTTTGCGCTCTAAACGTCAATCAAAGAATCAAGGGGCCCACACGTCAACCTCCAACTCTTAGCCTGTCAATATCCAGAAACAGGGACTTACGCTGAATTAACAGGCAGTGTTTTTCCAGACAATAGGCCTCTATTCCGCTAATCAACCGCCTTCAGGATCAAAGTAAAGGCAAGGCACGGCAGTGTTTTCCGAAGCATTAGTGGAACAGAGCGGTGATTCAGCCCGTCTTAAGTCATTGCACTGGCAAAAACACAAATCCACAATCCTCAGCTTTGTCAAACAATGCTTTGAGATTGTAAAATATAAGAAGGCTGTTACTCCAAACCCTACTTTGATGGAGCTGTTCGAGGGGAGTTGTAAATCTGCTGCCTCGGTTGTCACGCTACCGTAGCATTGTGACGACGATTAGTGAGGCTAATGCTGAAAAATACGCAACCTAACGGACAACACGTGGGGCCAGTGCGGTGTTGGATGGAAAAGGAGGATTGGTAACTTTCGCAGTGTCACAAGTGCAAGAGTCATGAGGAAACTGAAAGCAATATGAACCATCTCACAGACACAAAGCACCGGCCAGGTTAACTCCGGACAAACTCCGTCTTTGGCTTGAAAATGGCCTCCTTGCTTCTGCGGTTTCAACCCCAATCAGTAGCCAGCCATGCAGACAGTCCATATCTATAGCCCCCCCCCCCCCCCATCAGGCCCCACTGCACACCTGACAAGGGAGGAGTCACACACATGAGCTGCAGAAATGGACAAAAAAATGTCAAAGACTGACAGACAAGTGTGGTAGACGCTGAGCAAATACTTTCTTCTTACTGTGGTTACTGTGCATGTCGAATTTGAATTACTACAGTGACATGGAAACACTAATTGCACAATAAGTTGCTAAGCTAGAGAAGGCAGGCCATGCTACCTTTGGGCCACGTGAGTGCGTGAGTGAGAGCCGAGGAGACTTTGGCTGTGTAGGGGATTAGATCAGGAAGCCAAACCAGAACCACTGTGGTGGCCGTGTGTGTGTGTGTGTCAGGACATGGCCTAATCACTTAATGAACACGGAACAGCACCGCTCCTCTGAGCAGGGACAGCCAGATCACAGGCCTTCCGCTTTCTCCCCTCTAATAATACCAGCCAACCGCGGCCTGGGGAAGCTCACGGGGGATTTAGCCCACTGGACGGTCCCAGCTGCCACTCATGATCGAGCCCGGCCCATTGGGCGCTCACAGTTGCCGGGCCAACCCTTTCCGTGGGGCCTGGGAAAGAGATCTGACAGATTAACGAATGGTTAATGGGCGAATGGGATATTATGCACTGTCATTAATCTGAAATAGGTTTGGCAAGGAGCGGCTACACAGACGCCAGTAACCAAATGATTTTTCAAACACAGCGCACAAACACACACGCAATATTGGGCCCCGTTATCGCTGCACATTTGAAACATGAAAATGTAATTAGAAAAACCAGACCAAAAGCACTGAAAATGAATAAGTATCATTTAATTAGAAATGTCTCTCTGAGTGAAACATTGTTCAAATTCTCCAAATTGAAAGTCAAAACACAGTTTGACATGTGAGGGTCAAAATTCTTGACAAGAGCCACGATCCCCACCGACCTGTAGCTTACTGCGCTGCCGTGGGTCTGACATCTGAGGCTGGCGGGGAAAAAAAAGAAAGAAAAAAGCATCCAAATCTGCCTCCACGCTCACGTAAACACATCCTGAGCTGCGGATGGTTTCTGAGACACCATATCATTAAACGTCTGCGGCCAGCAGACCATAGTGCCCGCTCCATACCCCCCTATAAACAGCCATTAGACACTCTAGAGAGCTATCTGAGAGAAAGCTGAGCCTGGCTGCGAGTGAGACATCGTCCCCTAAACAAAAATGATCAAATAAGAGGAGCAGGAGAGAGGGAGACTAGCCAAGGTGTTTTTAATACTGCATTTGTTATTAATCTGTTATGAAAGCACCAACTGGAACATAGCCTACAACATTCATTTTTAATTGTCAGACCACACTACAAGTCATCCCACTGCAGATATGGCACTGAAGATGTCATGCATTTGAAAGCAGAACTTCGCCGACTACAGGTGCAACGACAAAATTTTAATGTGTGTGTGTGTGTGTGCATGCATTTGAAATGTCCCATACAGTCCTACAGTCAAAGAGGGGCATCAGTTGTGAAGGCACACACACAGACACACCATGGGAAGGCAAAGAGACAAACTCCATTAATGAGCACTGGGGACTCGCCAGGTGAATGAAGTGACCAGGAGAATATTTCAAGAAAGCATACTGCTCGAGGGAACATTTACACGCACACACGGCTGCTCAGCATGACCAGCTGGACCGGGTAGGGGAAGTAACGCCTATTGTAGCCGTTTTAGACAACAGATGGGAGGAAAATCTCTCAGCGGAGGGGAGAGGAAAGGGAGAGGAAAGGAAAAGTCTCTGACTCCCTCTCCCTCTCTCTCTTTAGGGGCAGCAAGCTCACAGAGCATGCTGCATCAGGTCCTGCCACCTCTGCCTGCACAGGGCTGCGCCTGCCTCTCCTTTCACACGGCTCCTCGGGCTGCGTGGAGCTGACCGCAGAGGATTCTCAATGCTGAGCCACTGTAAGGCAACACACACACACACACAAGCATCCCCTCATTGCAACATGAAACACCAGGAGGATGGAGTCCTCTCATGCCACTGGCTGCACATGTGCCATGCAACTTTAACAAACTGCAGTGTCATCCCTGTCCATGCTGAGATACAAAGCTTGGGCTCCTTATTCATTGAGGGGGGGGGTGATCATATAGATCAGTGTAGCTCCCTCCAGCTCTGTGCGCAGCTCATGGTGTAATCTGTCAAGGTGGGACCCCTCTGCTCCATATCGGAGGAAACCCACGTATTGCAGTCTGAGCCTATAAGAGAAACGCCTGCCTCCTTGCCTCGCCTGCCTGCGGACTAAGAATAGATCAATGTATCAGGCAAATCGGGATTAACAGCGTTATGCTCCAATCAGAGGATGCACTCCCACACACACACACACACACACACACACACACACACACACACACACACACACAGCGGAGTCAGGACACAAAAAGTTCACTTTCATAGCCGCTGTTTTTTTTTTGTTTTTTTTTTGGCGTTGGATGGTTTCCACGTTGCTCTGCTCCTGGATACACACACACACACACAGAGTCCAACGCCAACGCGCAGCCAACACCAACCAATGTAAAGCAGCATCACCTAAATCCTCCTCCTCCTCCCCGTTTCGTCCCCACTGTGTGAAACAATGATTATGTCAGCTCGCCGAAGAAATATAACAACCAACCAACCCGCCCTCCAGAACATTTTTAAAAATCCCCACAAGGCTTGGCAGGTGTTTGTAACTAAGCGGTTAGTTATTTATCACCTGCAGACAGCCAGCCGGCCAAACCTCAACTCGCTGCGGAGCGCTCTCCGCGAACAAATAGTGCAATTAATAATAAAAAATAGGGGTGGTGGAGGTGGGAGGGGGTGATGCGGTGAGCAAAGCTGTCCCAACTAACCTGTCTGTCCTTTCCCGAGCGTCTTCTCCAAGCGGTAAGGTCCCACGTAATTGGCGTGTTGGGCGCCGCTGTTGTCTTTACCGGACGATGACATGATGTCGGATCTGTGTGGAAATGAAGACACTTTATAATGAAGCGCACACAATTAAAAACACTCCTCGCCGGAGGTCCAAGCCGCTGTCGGTCTCTCTCTATCTCTCTCTCTCTTTTAACTCCACAGCCTCCTCTTCCCGCTCTCTCTCTCTGTGGCTCTTTCTCCCCCTGCCTCACTCGCTGTTTGAGGAGGTGAGCGTCTCTCTTTTCTCTCTCCGCTTTCTCTCTCCTCTACCGCTGCAGACGAGCCGCAAGTGCCTTGAATCTCATTGTCGGTGGGAGCTGCGCTGCCGCTGCGCGCCTGTGGGAGGAGCTGCGGAGCCGCCCGGGGAGGGGGAGGAGCAGGAGGAGGGAGGAGTGATGAGTGACGGCCGGTCCGGCCAACCAGAGAGCCGGACGCCTCTCGTTTTGTGTCGGTAGAGCTTTATTTTTGCGTTTTTTGGGAAAAAGTTGCATATTTGGAGTTTTAACCGAGGTTAGTTTTGACATTATTATTCTGGAGCAAAATGCAGTGCACAATAATACATTCCAAAGCATCAGGATCTTCCTTGGAGGGAAAAAAACGAAAACGTAAGTGATAGAGAGGTAGATACATAGATCACTTTATTGATCTCTGAGAGAAATTAAGTTGTCACAGCCGCCTGGTACGTAAAAAATACAATCAAATACAAATGAATAAAAAAAAGACAAGGTGCAGTGGTTCAAATAGAGGAAAATAGATAAGTGGTAAGGAGAAATAAGGTGCAAGGAGTGAGGAATGAACGTTTTTATTTAATAAAGATTTCCTCGAGACCTGCTGTAAGATAATAAATACTTTTCTATGACTTGTGTTTTTGCTACAAAAAAGTTTGATCACAACTTGTTTAAAATTCAGAAAATGCTGTCTACTGCTTTTCCATGAAATATTATTCCTTCCAAACTTTCAAAGAAAAGCCCAGCATCTGTGAATATGTGCACTAGAAGTTTTAAGTTTCAAAGCTTTTTACCATGATGTCACAAAATCATCATCATCATCAGGTACAGACACAGCAGATGTATGCATGTTTTAAAGTCTGCAGACTCACCACTCTGCATGATCATGGTAAGAAAAAAATCTAGTGAAGTAATAATGAGCTAAACAAATTTGTGAGTTCTTGTTTTTCCTGTTTTACTGGATGTTTTGGGCTTCTTTTTTTCCATACTGCAAGCCAAATCTCTAATTCCGGAAAAGATACCCATTGGCCTGATTCTCATCGTTACTGTAGAGGGCCACAAAGCAAAAAAAAATTCTATTAGGCCCCTGCTGGCCCTGTACAAATAGTATGTTCCTAATGCCAATTTAAAACAGTATAACCATGCTGGAATAACACTTCATTTCATTTGATGAATTAGTGGTCATTTAAACATGACTTAATTTGTGAATATACAACATAAGCACATTATGAAATACAATAACAAAGCCCATAAAGCTAGATTTGGGCAAGGGGTCCCTGTACTATAGTGGTGCAAATGCCCTAAGAAGTCTGAATATAATCAAATTACCAAAAGCAATTGACATGCAGTAAACCTGGTGCTTTTAGGGCCCCTTGTGGTCTGGGACGACGGGCAGCTGCCTGCTTTGTCCAGCCCATAATCCAGCCTTGGGGACAAATTGAACCATTGAAGCTAAAACCTCATTACTCCAAACAGCACATCTCACCAGAAAGTGTTTCACAAATATTTAGACTGACTTTATTTAGCGAGGTTCTGTTATTGCAGCAAAGAATTGTACAACATTGTCAGAGAGTGTGCTTCTCCAGTGCTCTTCTTTCTCACCCCTCCTTCTCTCTCACACACACACACGCCACACAAACACAGCCATTACAATGATCGTGTGTGCGTGTGTGTATGTGAGTGTATGCCTGTGTGTGTGTGCAGCAGAGGGAGAGTGTGTTGGCCCCTTTGATTCATTTCACACCCCACTGGTCTGAGACCTGTGACTGTGGCTCTGGCCTCTGTCTGTTCCTCACACCCTGAGAGAGTACAGGTGTCAGGGGACACATGCAGGAGAAACACACACACATACATACACACACAAACACAAACACGCTGTGTGACCTCTAAATATTCTTTAGCCGAATACAAGGTTGAGGGCGCTGCTGAAATATTAAGCAGAAAGAATTGCATCAACGCCACCCTGTAGGCTACTTCACAGCCAAAGACATTCCAGACAGATGCCCAGGCTTTCCTCTTAATATACAAACTCTACTGAATTGGTGTCATTGCATTTCAATAATTTATTAGATAAGAAATTATGTTGTTGTAGTGCGTCATCTAATTTCCATTCATCTTCCCTTTGCATGCAAGACAAAACATAATATTGCTTGAACACTGCACAACTTTGCCGTGTTGTAAACTTAAACAGGCAGTTACAAGCCAAGCGAGGAAGTAAAATCTATTTAAGGCATAAATCCTGTAGGCAGGAGAGGAATATTCACACCTAGATTCATCTTTCTCAATGTACAAGCAAAGTCAGAGGGAAAATGCACTGCAGTGCTTCACAAGAACATTTCCTGCCTCCTCACTTCTCATTCATGAAGCTAAGTTTACAGAGTGCACATGTCCCAGTTTAGTGCCTTTGAGGTCTGTATTGAGCATGTGTGCCGTTTCCCCTGATGCCCTTCATCACACTGGGAGCTGGGTCTGCGCGGGGAGGTGTGACCCAAAGTGTCACCCACGTGACCGCATGGTGCCAGGTGGACCGAGCATGTGATGTCAGCGCCAGGTGCCAGGTGGGCACCATCTCAATAATGCATCATGCCCAGTGCTGGCACTGGCAGGCGCGCCACTTTGAAGTGTTCCAGAAACATCTGTAGCTTGAGTTTTTAATCACCTTGCCTGTACCTCCCTGCTCCCCATCAGCCCGTCTCCACTCCTTCACAGCCTACATCTCTCACCCTCCCCACCCTCCCTACCTCCCCCTGCAATGAAATTAATGAGAAGCCTTCTTAGTTTGTGTTTGAGCTTGTGCGTTAGTGTGTGCACGCCAACTTGTGTTTATGTGCATGTTTACATGTGTCAACCCACAGAGCCACCGCACTGCAAAATTCAATCAACAGGATAAAGAAAATTCAAAACAGCCCTCCTGTCTTCTGGATGCTTGCGAAACATTCCACAAGGCAAGAATTATCAAAGAGTCCTGTTAGATAACACACGTTCACCGTCAGGCCAAATAGCAATCACCTGCAATTGCAAACTCCAATACCCCACAGGACGTGCATACTAATAGTCTTTTTCCAAACAAGCATTTTCACTTAACAATGCTGTAATGAAGGACTAGATAATCATGGGATATTGCATAGAGTGACCTCTGTGATAGAAATTATTATCATGTTTATTTTTGTAATAAAACTGAGTGTGCCAGAGAGAGATGTGATGAAAAATGAGGTGCGCCAGAGAGAGGAAAAAAAACAAAACAAAGGGGGAGATTTACAAAAAAGTGGAACATATTTGACGTGTGGCAAAAGTCCAAAAACCTCTGGACGTGAGAGGGAACACGGACTGCATAATATCTCCACCACACTGCCATATAATGAATAGCTTCATAGCAAAGTCTGACCAATTCAACAAGGGGGCCGTAAAAACATTACCTCACACCAAATGTGTGTACATACAGTACACAACATCACACAACAAAATAAAAAACTGGTAGTATTACAGTTTTTCCAGCCAGGAACAACAGTCACACACACACACACACACACACACAAACACATACATGTGAACTCACAGCCCTTCAGGCTTGTACAAACTGGTTATTGCCAGCTAGCTGCGTGCTGGAAGCTGTTGGCCGTTACTGGATTGGCCAGCATGGTGTGCCTGATTAATTAGCGTGTCATCCACATACAGAGGAGACTATTAGTGTTCATCTGCAAACATTTAGAAAACTGGGGTGGAGAGAAATGAATGAAAGTGCAACAGAGGTGGATTTCAGGGTGACCAGACCTCTGCCTGACAAATGTGAGAGTGATCTTTTGGCTTTTTTGAGCACATGTTGCAGCACACAAATCGAAAACGAAAAGTACAGGAGAGCGAAAGACATCAGGAAAAAGTGACAGCAAAGGAGATAAAGGGAAAGAATCTGTTCATACTTTGTTCAGATGACACAGATAGCTTACTGCAGGCACAAAAGATTGGGGGGCGTCGGGGGGGCACACCCATGGGACAACAATAGGACAGGTTACTGTTTCCATAAGATCTCATAGATCTTTGTCATAAGCACATGACAGACAGTGCTCTCATTTCCAACCTTCACACGCATGTAAGAATGACTGAGTGCAAATTCTGTCTGCAAAGCTATTCTCAAGGAAATAAAAGGTGCATCACAAATGGAACGGGGTAACCAAATCAACACACTCAACAAAGATGTGGCTTTCAGGGTAACTCAAGAAGGATGGCCTCACGTGCATACCAGCAATGTGTCTTGTGGTCACATGTCTGTGGGAAAAATATATCACATTTATCCAGACACAGGAGGACACTTGTGCATGTCTCCAAGTCTGCACAAGGACTTTGGAGTGTGGGGCACTTGAGCTCGGGCCCTTCTGTATGCAAATGAGTGGAATCAAACACATACACACGCACACATATGTTCCGCTTATGTTCTGCCATCCAGCAACTTCCATGTGCCATGATCAGTGGTTGGCTGGTGCACATTTCAAGTGTCACTATGGCGTGCTGCATGTACACTGACATGCCCATGAGTGAGGCTGTGAAGGGATTACTCACCAGAGGGAATACGCCTCTCCCTCACATGCATACACAGATACATGGGTGCACAGCTGCAGCTCCACTGCCCCCTGCTGGTTAGAAAAATGCACATTTGTTCACCCCATCTCTGTTCCCAAAACCACCAACATCCCCCACAAGGACATCCATAATGCTCTAATAATAGGCTGCAGAAATTGTTTTTTTTTTTGATTGTTTCTCTGCAATTATGACCAAATGCTCTTCTGTCCAAATTCTGTCAGACAAGCTCTCGGCAGCGCAGCAGAGACTCTCTTGGATGGTTTCTTGGATTTTCTCACACCTCACCTCCCTCTACTGACAACATGAAATCCCAACCACAGTCATCTGACCCAGTTTACTTCTGTTTCTTCTCTGTGGTGCTGCAGCCTTCAAGCCCTGAACGGCTGCATTAACAACGAAATAATGCGTTAGAATAACGGTGGATTTCTCATCCCTGCTGTGAGTCTTAACACAGAAAATTGGATCTTGGTATATTCACAGCAAATAATCACTTCAACAAGCCCAGAAAATGTCTTTTTTTACAATTAAGCATCTAACAAGGGAACAGGCAGAAAGTCGGATTGCATGCTGATGTGGTTCACTTTGAAAGAATACAGCAAAAAACCCATTTGTTGGTTCTCATCCACATGCGCATACACGTAGATACCTGAACAACTTCAAACAAACACACACACACTCACAGGCGCAAACACAAAACAAGCAGTTCCTCTTTAATCACAGCTTTTTGCCACTGCAAAGAACATAATTGTAGTATAAGAAGCAAACTGTTAGTAATCATGTAGAGGGTTTGGCTGTGGCGTTGGATAATTAGGTTGGCTGTGTGTGCCTCACTAATCACAGGGACATTTAATGGCAGCGTGGGGTGAAGGACTAAAACAACTACAAATAGCTTTAATAAATTCACTGATCACTCATTCTGCATGCACAATCGCTGTTGTCTCTCTCTGGCTCATTATCAGTTTGAGTTTAGAGACAAACAACAAACACTGGGAGCAATAATCTAACTGTATCGTCTTCTGTGATTGCTTATTCCAAGAAAGTGTCCTGCACTGTTACTGGAGTTGTTACTGTACCCACATGAACTGCAGGCACTATTTGATTCATTCATGCATTCATGCACTCAACTGAAAAAGTATTTACTTCTTCTCTCTTTTCCCCCTTAATCCCGTAACTGACCTTTCACAGTGCCTACTTTAGACACAGTTACGTATATTTTCTAGATTCCTGACCTGACAAAAGAAAACAGCAGTGACTATTTGCCAATACCCTTTTAGTCGCTGTTAAGAGCAGTTGCTCGTGGGGCTGGCTACATAGGTGACCTTTCCCTGTCGCACACTAGCTGAGTACCCTTCAAAATGACTCATACACACTAAAGCAATTTAAAATCTGCTTCTGGCAATGTCATTCGCTCCAGCCTTTGGAACATCGCTATGTGTGTTAGCTACTGTACATGATCTAACTGGCTTACTTTACAGAAAAAACATATGACAAATCATGTATCATGTACATGGTAGCGCATGGAGCCAGACTTTTAACCTTTTACTATCTCTAATCTTCATCCTTATATTTCTTCCTCAACTCTCTGTCTTGTCTGCAGGTAATATTTGCTGGCTTACGCACATCGAAGAGACAGAGCGGTGTGTGTAGAACAGATGTAATACCATGTTTTGTTTTTGTTTTTCATTTTAGTGCTCAAAAACGAATCTCCTCACATCACTACAAGGGAGGCTAATTGGTGAAGGAGTTACATCAGAGGATATGAAATGCCTCATTTGCAGATGACATGTCCCTTGGGGACACTAAAACTGTCTTGTAAATGCTGAAAGGATAATAAAGGCAAAATATTTTCTAAAGGGGAAGAGGAAATGAAGGCTGATTGTGCACCCTTCTGTCGCACAATGAGAACCGCCAGAGCTGCTAAGGGCTCGTTCATATGAGCCATGTGGCCTAGTCAAGAAAGTTTCCCTCAAGATGCTGTACGTGAAGGCAGCTTTATTAGTGGTAGTTGCTTTGAAACCCAAAGCAAGTCAGTGACTCATGTGAGGGCTGCAATGGTGCTTCAGTTTGAAGTGAAGCCAGGCTTTGCCCTTGAGAACAGCTGATGTTCTTTTAATTTCATAAAGGTGCAATGAATCAGTAGGCTTGCATTTTAATATTCCTGTGCATTATTAATATTATAGTATATTAATATTATTTCAAAACCTTAATTTAATTCTCAAGGCTATAGACCTCTCATCTGAGTCACAGAAATATTCAATCAGTGCCAAAATACCTAGACTTTATTGTGTATGATATGATGTTGAATCTCAGGTGGCACAGTCAAGTGAAATACAATAACTCAGGCAATATTTAGAAATGAGAAAATGTAGACGATGTGAGTGAACAGCACTGAGCATATAACTGTCTATTCAGCTCCTTTTATCTATCAGTTTCTTCATTATCAGTCACCCCAAGATATAATTGTGCACTCAGTTTAAGCCCGACAGACATGCTGTAAGTGCACTTAGTTTTTCTGTGCATGAGCAGGTTGTTACATGGACATGATGGTGAAAAGATGCATGCATCAGTCTGCATTTGTCTCGTGTTGAAAGTGCGCTTGTGTGATATGACTTTCCTGTTGAACAACACCGCCATAGCCAAGGTCAGCTCGCCTCTTTGTGGCAGCAGCAGTAAAAGTTATTACCAACCCCCCCGCCCAACACCCCAAATGTTTCTATGGTCTTCACTGACTTTAATGGCAGAGTTCAAGTGGCCTACAGCTCTACAGAGAGCACCAAAAACCCCATTAATCATCTGATAAACAGAGGTACCTTTTTATCAAATGACTGATGGCTTCTGGATGTCTGCTACTGTGCTGCTGGACTGAACAAAATGAGGATTTGTAGATGTGCTGACGGTCACAGAGCAGAACACCATTTGAACACCATTGTGTAGCAGAGAATATGGTCACAGTTATATTGTTATACTTGTATAGCTTTTACTGCATTCATTTCTTCGCAAAATGTGAGCTCTCCCATTTACTGTCCACAAAGGACTCGGTTAAATTAGCAGACGGAACATCCGAACACAAATCTCAACTAAATTACTTAGGTTGAATTACTCCTCCTTATACCTTTGGCATCATTCACCAGTTAAAGTAACTGCATTACAGTGGGAAGAAAATTGCCCTTGCATAATGTCGAGAAAATCTGGTTACTCTTCCTCTGAAAGACCCTCAAGTACCTAACAATTCAAAAACAATGCTGTTGCTACTTGGGTTAATGTGGTAAATAATGACTATTTGTACAGCGACTCCAGAGGTACAGCAGTTTAGACTGGAGACTGCTCAGATAACACAAACAGCAATACAGCATCATCTTGTTGGAACAACAGCCTCAAAGTCACACTGTAGTAACTTGCAGTGGCTTTTGTCTTTGTCTCAGAGGGAGAGGCGGAGGCAGGCCGAGGGTGGAGGATGGAGGTGGGGAGACGAGAGAGAGAGATGGATGGAGAATTGGAAGGAGGCGACAGACGTGGGCGAAGCAGGGGTGGCTCGGGCTGTCTGGGACAAGTGACAGTGGCAGATGCGTTACCAGCGACATCTCCATCCCCGCTGATGCCGGACACTCTCTCTGTCACACACACGCACAAACACATGCATCCAAGTTGATTGAGCCAGCCAGCGGTTTGGCCCCACACCAGGCACAGGGGGTAATGACTGTCACCCTTTTTCCCCATCAGCCCCCTTCCCTACCTTAATCACACACACACACACACAGCACACACAGATACATATACACATATATATGTGCTATTTTCTCTCCCGCTCTCTCCTGCTCTTCCCTGCTCTCTGAAATGTCAGGCTGGCAGGGGGTTGTGCGAGGTTCCTCCAGAGAGCAATAAAAGCTGATTGGAGTTAAAACAGTTGGTCAGGCCTCCCCGCCCCAGCATCTGTTGGATTACAGTCAGCCAACCTGTCATCTGTGAAATGAAGAGGAGAGGGGAAAGGCCACAGGAGGGGACAGACAGACAGAGTGAAAGATGGAGGAGAGGGATGCGTGAGCCAGGGCAGAAGAGGGGAGGGGCACGCAGATTGGTTTAGCGACGGTTATTGTGTAAATTAATAAGACACGCCGTGAAGAAATTGTTCATTTGCCCACATTTAGCAGAAGAAAAACAAGCAGGGAGAGACAAGGGCATCAAAGAGAGGAGCGGCGACGGGTGAGGGGTCGGTCGAAGGGAAGGACAGACACACCTGACCTTTAGATAAATCATTTCATCTCTCCGTTCTCATGTATCACTGCATCTGAGCACTGGGGCTGAGGTACAATCCCTTTGACCCGCTCCAACCACCCCACCCCCCACCCGCCTTGCCTTTACTTCTTCATCTCCTCCCTCTCCACTGATCTCCCTCCGTCACCCACTGCTGAACCCACCCACCGCCTCCACCTGCTATGCCCCCCCCCGAGGGAATCATTTTCACTCTAACAACTTCAATTAACCTTACCCCTTCATGCACGCAAATACACAAGCATCCATGTGCACATGTGCACACACGCACACACACCCCGGGTAGAACATGCCTGCACACTCACATCTCCCCTCCTATATCAATCACAGGTGTTAAGGTCACTGGACTGGGAGAAAGAAGCTCCTCCAGTGACATGTAAAATAATGTGTGGCTACTTGCCGCAGTCCACAACACAGTGTATACACTGTCCTTAAACAAATACCAGTGACACTGCCATAAATCCTCTGAAATAATTAGAGCTGGGACAGCCAAAGGAAATGTATTTAATTTCATGCTCGAAGAAATGGTAAATGTCTGCTTTATTTTCTGCTCCAGGATTAACTGTTGGAGGTCATGGGTGAGACACCTCAAGGTTGAAGGAGACATGCATGTTCAGTGAAAGTGTGAGGTGAAAGGAAGAACACACACGCACTTTACATCCAGGAGTTTCTCTCTGCCAATTTTCAGAATTGCACCACAGCCTTTTGACACTGAAATTGCAAGAATTAATCAAAATCTGCTGCGCTGTGCTTGAATCTTCAAGAGAGTCAAATGAAATAAGCAAATTATAATTAGAGACCCTCTTTGATATGAGACTTGGATCATTGTTTCTGAAGTCAGTTGGGGGGACTAATCTGATGCATGTGCATACACGGTCTGGCAAAATCGCTGGTATAAAGAAGATCTGGAATTGAAAGATTGGTGGTCTTCCCAGTTGCACAGCAGTAAACAGCTTCAAGGGTCTTTGGCCTCCATTAAAAAGTAGCTGCTGCTTGTATGTTTGTACGCACATGCACGCACACACGTGTGCACATAAGGGTGTGCACATATGGTTGTGCACTTGCGAGCGTGTGAATGCATGTTGTGAGCAAAAAAAAAAAAAAACTGAATGGGAGGTGTGTGTTGGGGGGGGGTTAAATCCACACAGCTGTTCTTGAAATCAGACTTGGCTGGTGTGCGAATGCCTGCAGGCAGGAAACTCATATCTACCCTTCCACTCGTTTTCATCATCATTTAGCTGCTCTATAACAATGCCAGGCTGCTGTTTAGGTGGTGAAGTCCAAAAACTAACAGGCGTCAACATTGTAACTGAAGTGTTTTAATATGCTGTAATGGTGGGAGAAGGGATGTCTTCAACCATAATCGTACACTCAGAGAGTGATGATATGCCATATTGACTCAAAACCTCTGTTTGTTTGGCTGGCTCGCTGCTCATACTTTTTATAATAACTTTTAGAGTGCACAGATGAGAACACAGCCTGCCTGATCATGGCTTCAATTAGCACCTGATATGGACCTGGGGACTAGGACTGATTTCACATCTGATTATAATAATATGCCCTATGAAGGGATTAAAACTGCAGGCACAAAACAAAGTACACTCAATTAAATATAGTTGTATAACACAGGCAAATGTATGCACAGACACACAACCTCTAATTCTGCACTGAAACACACCCAATCACTTTACAACTGCTACATCCTTCCCCGCACCCAGCAGAGCTCTCCCTGGGCTTATCAGTGCATAATTGCTGTTGATTGGTGTATTATTGCTCTGGTTAATCTGCCTGTGGGTGGCTAATAAAGGAGCTCCATCAGGGATGTTATCAGTCGTAGACAGAAGGTATGCGTGGAGCGAAACTGGAAGCCGGGAAAAAGAAGGAGAGAAGGGGGAAAAGATGTGAAGGGAAGGAAGGTGCAAGGGGATGAAAGGGAAAAAGGAGTGAAAGTGTTTGATTCATGTTGAAAGACAGGGAAGGACAAATTAGCAAGAAGGGAGCAGAGATCAGACTGAATCACAGGTTTAAAATGTTTGTGGCCTAAGATGTGTCCGTCCAGGATTGAAGAAGGTGTCGTCAGTGAGCTGGATGTTGTTCTGTTTTGAGAATGATCCCAGGAGGATCCTTTTAAGATTGATGTGGCCTTGTTCCTCGGCCTCAGTTCTATTTCTAAACAGAGGCTCGGGCAGGAGGCGGGGGGCTGTGGCGAGGTGATTAGATTCCTCTCTATTAAGCGGCAGGCCGAGACAGGTAGAATATCACCCATGGCAAGACACACCTTGGTCCCAATGCCCTGTGCAATAACAGCGTGCTGGCAACTGACCCCGTGGTGTGAGAGAGGGGTCGGGGAGGAAGGCGGGGGGGGGGGTGGGCTAACATGACAAACTAGTGTTTCTTTATTCCACTGGGGGGTTGCTAGCAGTGATTGAATCAGCACATGCTCCAGAGACCGTTGAGGGAGGCGGTGGAAGATGGAGACAGAGACAAGTCATTTGGCGGACAAGGACAAGAGGAAGAAGTTGCTCGGAGTCTGGGAAAAGTTTAGTGGAGAACATCGCCGCAGGCAAACCGAGGACATTAAACACCGGGAGATGAAGTATTATTTCACACACATCTAATGAAACTTTATCCCATTTCCAGCAGTGTTTCATCCTGTCACAGCCACACTCAAGCGCCTAACACAATTTAGGAAAGTTTTCATTATTTTTTCAAGTCAGGGTGATAGATGTTGGTTAAAATGGAGAGCTTGGACTGCCATTTGAGGAGAGCTGGCCTGGGGATCTGAGTGGATAATATGGCTGCCTTTGAGTCTCTATAGTATTGTGTATTTTTAGGTAAGCATGGATATAGATAAAGTATAGATTTTGCAGTAGTCTACTTAAAAGCTGTGAAGGGAGTCTTGGTAAACCAATTTTCTTCAGCTTTGATCCATTAAGATAACCTAAAAGACTCTTGGGGGTCGAGAGCAGCAGGTCTTGTTGTGGATCTTGGGTCTGATCTTTACACCATATACATGTATACAACTGATAAATTCTGCCATAAAGTTTAAATGTGATAAGTATTCTATGTCCTAAAAACTTCTATTTGAATTTATTACATGCATAATTGATATCTTTATCAATTTATTTCAGTCATACTGTGAGGGTTTAGCTTGATGAAAACATTCACTGAGACAGATTCATCCTCGTGATTTTAGTATGCACTGCGATGAGCGATGAGGAATCCACTCTACAGAATGCCGACAAGTTTCACCATTAGGTAATGCTTCATGTTATTTAAGTAGAAAGGAGGGCTCACATCAGAATTCAGGTCCATGTTGCAAACCAAGCCTGAAGGTTGTTCCACTGCCTTTATGATAGCACCGCCTGCTGGTGAGCTGCTTATATTGAGCCAGTGGTTGACCACTGGACATTCATATGAATAAAACCAACAAGAGCCCGGAGCAGGTGACCGTTCTTGTAAAACTAGTACAAAAAAACCTCATCTTTGTTTATTTTAGTCACACAGGCCCTTTTTTTCTTCATCTGTAATCATATCAACTGGACAACACCATAACTAAAACTAAAGTCCTTCACTGACACAGTTCAGTCGGACAAGTAATGTGGAATTGATTATTTTGTGAGTGCAGAATATGCACATACAGCAGCTGATATTCAGCATCTAGGCTCTGACATTGTCGCTTGTGAAGGACACTCCAACATCCAAGGGGAGTGGCAATATGAAGTTTCTGACCATAGACTCAGCCCAGAGGCAGAGCGGTGAAGGTGGAGCTGATGAAATGCTTTATGAACAGCAAGCAGTAGCAGCAAGTGACTGCAGCAGTTACAGAACAGCTTTAAGCTAACTTCAAAATACAATATAATGCATACATTGTTTTTATAGTTATTTTACATGTTTTTTTATTATTGCCAAAAGGTCTGCTTTAAGAATTCAGTCACTGCATCTGAACTCTAACCAAAATTATGTCACAATGAGGATATCGTCCTGTCAGTATTGTTGAAGAAAGGAGTAAAATCCAACCCAAAGTCTGCTGTGATGAACGCGAAGTTTATTTAGTATTCCGGAAAACGGTGAGTCAGACCGGGTCTGGGACAGAAGACTGACCCAGAGCAGAGGGCTGAGGGTCTTTTATACAGAGTTAACAAACATTGATCGGACACTATATAAATTGTGGGTGTTGGGTAACAGACATATGTTACAGGGTGTAAGAACAAAAGGAGAGGGGGTGACATTTACATATGATAGGTAAGAAGGAAAGAGAGCCAGGAGACATTAAAACATGAGATGCAAGCTAAGTTGGGGTCAGGAGATGGTGTCAGCAGGGGTCAGGAGATGAGGGGAAGAAGGAGAGCAGATACTCAGACAGTCAATACACAACTGGGGCATCTACACTAGTAAGGATGATTTGTATTATTCCACAGTATAAATGAATCACAAAAAAAACTTTTAAATATCTCATGACTGACTTATGGAGTCTGGAAATCAGATATATCATCAAGAAGACCTGGATTAAAACCTCCATGTCAGTAAAAGTCAGAAACACAAACGATGATCATCTGTGGCTGCAATCTATGAAGGAGGACTAAACAAAGAGAATGCATTTATGCAAAAAATGCACTTTAAGAAAAATATTCACACTATGTGCACATGTTTAAGTCCACAGATCATGTCAAGTTATATTTATATACCCCAATGTCAGAAATCGAAAATTTGTCTCAAGGGGCTTTATGACCCCTCAGACCCTTGATTCAGATAAGGAAACACTACACCCAGAAAAATCCCTGACAGAGAAAAAAAGACAAAAAGAAAGAAACCTCAGGGAGAGCAACAGAGGCGGGATCCCTCTCTCAGAACAGTCAGATATGCAATAGATGTTGTGTGTACAGAACAGACCAATTACCATATGTACAATTATAGTATAGTATCGTATTGGACAAAATTATAGCTAGATTATAGGTATTAATGAAGAACATGGATCTGAAAGGACGTTGAGCAACTTCAGGTGTGGCCAGATAGACCTAAGCCCCATGACCTCTTCTCCATCTGGAAAGAGGAGAGACTACACCAACTCAAAAGAGGCAAAGCTCAAGAAGAAGAAATATATTTGTTTTTCTACTCCACACCTGTGACTTGCTCTAAAATGAGCACACTTGCATGCTGGAAGTGTTAATCTGCTCAGATTTTCTTCTCAAAGGATTTACACTAAACGACATTAGGAATACACACAGCTGTTACATCTCAGCGTTAAAGGAGACTAGAATGTAATTATAGTTCACACTTCTCACCGGTTGCCAAAACTGCTGCTGGCGAAGGTTTACACGATTAAAAATATTATATACCGACCTGCCGAAATGACCAGAGAGATGATTAAACTGCTGTGGATTTTCTTTGACCCTTTTTTGACCATTTCAGTTGGTGTTTTATCACACAAATGAACATTCAGTACTTGCTGCAAATGTTGCACACTGTGGATAACATTTATAAAAGAATCACCTTAAACTGTAAGGTGTAAATAGCAGCCAACAGTATATCTGGAACTGGGTGGTCTGAGAGCACGGATCTTTGGTCCCTGTGCAGGCAAAACAGTTGATCGAGAACAATGAGAAAAATTAGAAAAATGGAGAAGCTGTGTTGTAACTATTTTGCAACTCTTGTGTCTTCTGTTGCTCCAATCGGTTAAATCAGCCAGAGGACATTCCTCAGATAGTCTGACACTTGGTTATTACACTATAAAGGATTGAGTAATAGGGCCTTGCGTTGTAACGAATCAAAACAGACAGGAGAGGGCGCAAAATACTGCTGACGGGATAAAACGATGACATAAAGACACCCTGCGCGCTACTGGAATGGCCATTTCCTCCAAGTGTCGCCCACAGCACATGCATACTCCAAAACTGAACCACAGTCTGTGTGTGTATGTGTGTGTGTGTGTTACATCAACATCTACATGAAACAGGGCGCATATCATTTAAATATTACTGTTCCAGTAGGCTTTCATTTACAATTAACAGTATCAGCCACGAGGCTCATTCAAGCCAGAGTTCAAGTTGCAGACACTGAATGAATCATAGAGGACTCGTGTGGAAATTCCCACTCATAACACGTGGATAATGACGCTACTATTGCATGTACCGTTAACGGCAGCTGAGCCGTGGTAATAGTTCAATTATACAAAGTGCTCTTAAATGAAATTATAAGAGAAAGAAAAATATGGGTCGTTTAGAGTGGATGGCATAAATGCGGAAGTAGCCAAACAGGTCCGTGAACGTTTTGTTCTTCGATCATGTTTTCCACCATCCTTCATCTAAATGTATGACAGTCCAATTAAGCTATACGATTCATCAGTTGGTGTCATTTGTTAATTAAACTGCGTCGCGCAGGCACAATGCTTAACGTGACGTGAACTATAAGATCAGGCGGTGTTTCTACAGTCACAGAACAGCCTTCATCTAAAGAGGGACAAAAGAGGAAATAAGTCCCGCACACAGCCTCAGCGCCGCATCCTGCCTCGGACGTGCCGCGCAACACGCGCTGGGCCAGCCGAGCTCATTAGCATGCACGTACGTGACGTCAGCGGAGCGGGCTGGCTTTAAATACCGCGAGAGGAATCCTCCGCGGCGCCACTTCTGCGGAAAAGCTGCACAGAGGAGGAGCAGACACATTCCGGCTCGTACTTCCACGTTTTGAATTGAAGCCCAAAGGTAAGGCAGCTCACTCAGACTGTGACACACACACACACCTATCGTTTTGTACTCCACTCCGAAATTAGTTTTTAGTTTTTATTCGAGGCATTTTTTTGCGAGTTGGAGGGAGGAAGGAAGGGGAGGGCGCCGCACCAACCTGATGCGCATTTTAGCAGGATACGGAGAGGGGCGTGGCTTTCCTTAATATCGTTAGTGTTGATTTATTGATTCACTTTGGTTACTTTTATATGATTTTGTGTGAACAATGTATCTTTTTGTGTGTGTGCAACAGAGTGTAAGTCTGTAAGTTTAGTTTCCTACCTGTGGCTGTCTGTTAAATGGATGGGGTTTAAGTGTGATGATATCAATTACGAGCACATACCTTTAATATCATGGGATCCGCGGGGGATGAAATATAGGATTCATCCCAGTATGAATGGGCATATTATACCCACCTTAACGTGTGTGGTGGTTTGAATCTGTTCCCACCATCGCATCATTTGGTTTAGGTTCATGTAATACACGCAGTGTTACACAAGAGGTGTACGCATGCTCTCTGCTGCTCGTGGCGACCATCGTGCAGACAGCAGTCAAGTCGGTAATGAAACAGACACAGGAAGTGCACAACTTCCCCCCGCAGGGCCCCCGTGGAGAGGCAGGTCTCAGGGAGAGTGGGGTTGGTGTAGATGTCTCTGGTGTGCCAGTGCTTTTGCCAGATGTGCTTGGACATCATTTTTCCAGTCACATATTCAACATATTGATCCAGCAGAGCACTTACATTCACTCACAAACTAATGCCGTGCTTGGCACAGTGCCCGTTGGCAGCTACAGTTTTCAGCTGTACAGGGGGAATAAAATCTAGTTTTTCCGGCCGGTAGGATTCCTCCATCTTGCGGATTATTGAGTACATATAAAAGTTTGGATATACTTGGTGCAGTCACATAGTCTGAAGTAATTCAGGCGCGCAGGGAGAAAGATGATCCCACAGGTGCCTGCAAAAAGACTAGCTGCTGAGCCCGAAGCCTGATACCTGACACCTATCAGAGCTGGGTGAACCCATGCTGACCTGTTGGTGATCACGTTAAGCAAATGTCATACTGCACTTGGAAATATGCTGATACACACGCGCATAAAGAAGTCATGAGTTGTCCAGTTGTGCGCAGCAGCTGCTTCTTTTTAGTCCCAGAAATACATGTAATCCGAAGCTCAACACAAAATTTCCATCTCTCTCTCCCTTTCTAACTATATTGCATTAAGTTCCTTCAGCTACTAATAATCCTCCTTGTAATCCTCATTCAGTCCTGCTACAGTGGTAATTTGGCCGGTATGTACAGCATATTCCAACAGCAAAGAAAGGAGCTCTGTCTGGTGTCAAACATGTACAGTAATCCTTTACTGTAAGCTCACGAAGGGTCCTCTTGTCAAGCCCACACCCAGCTCACCTTGGGCTCAGATCCTGGTATGTAGCTTTCAGCTCACCTCTGAGTGAGAGATAATTGGATAAAGGGATATTAGGTATGACTGTCCCACTTTCCATTTCCTACCATTGTGTGCAAACTCGCCTCGGAGAGGTCTTAGCCATCCCCTCAAGGAAGGTCTTACAGTGTAATAATCCTGGCGGGTCCTCTACTACGTGCTTGTCTCCACATCACAGAGAACCAGCCTAGTCATGCTGATGATGTAAACCCCCGCAAGTGAGAGCACTCAGCCGTGCCTGGCCAACCAGGAAACATAAAGAGTAGTGTCTGCCTGTGTGACGTCAGCTGAGGAGACGGGGGTGGGCCTGCACCAGGCTGCAGTGCTTTCCCAGGCACTGGTTGCCATGGAGACTCAGGGAGGCGCTGTGAAGCAAGACTCTCTGTCAGTAAACCATTTGTGGAAGTAAACAATGGAAGGAGTGGTAGGTTTGTAAGTGCGAAAGTGGAACTTGTGGTTTTTAGAAGTTATGTTTTTGAGGTTATGAAAAGGACTCAGTTCTGTAGCTGAGGAAAAAAAGGGGAAAATCCAATTTTGACTCAGTATGTGGGGATGAGAGAGTGGTCACGTACGCCCTTGTGCAGGGTTGTTGGTAACACATTCAAACTGTCACGTACATTATGCAGCACTACTTTACTCCACCATCACCCTCCCTCTTCACCCTGTACATGCTCTGTGTACATGCCCCTCTCTCCCCTTATCCCTCCCATTGCTCTCTCCACTTGGCCTCCATGTCACTCACACGCCTTTATCCATCCCTCGCCCTCTTCACTTTCCGCAGATGTCCACCAAGGAGAAGCTGATCGGCCACGTGATGAAGGAGGAGCCTGTTGGCAGCAGGAACAAGGTGACGGTGGTGGGTGTCGGCATGGTGGGCATGGCCTCCGCCATCAGCATCCTGCTCAAGGTGAGATGGAGGGAAGGTAAAGTGTATTGAAATGAGCAATGAGAAGGTTTTAAAGGTAAACTGGTAATAGTACAGAGTTATTACCCAGTACAATAAACTCATGGGTGGGTGTAAGGGGCTTAAGTTAAACCCTTTAAAAGTACGAACATACATAAAATAAAAAAACTTATGTGTACATGAATTATTACAAATGTAACAATAATTTAAAAAATAGTTTAATCCTCCAGGGGCTGCAGTCAGGCAGACTTTGAGAATGTGCAGACTAGTAAAATCAAAAAAGCTTAATGAAAAAAAAAAACTTCACGCTCTCTTATTATGCAAAATGGACAGGAAATATCACGTTTCCTTCATATTGTCCTGTTCCATTCACTACCACGTCAGCTGGATCTGTGCCACCTGAGGAACAAGAGAAACCAGATCACAGGTCTTACAACTGACAGTGCTGCTGAACTGTGAAGGCAGATATGAATAGTGCTGTTTCTCACGTGTATATCCGTTTGGTTCACTAGAAGTCACACAGTCTCACTTACAGTAGCTTTATCCAAGTAATAGATTAACTGTAAGGGACTGGATTAAGTGTATCATTTTCACATCTTATCGTGTGCATGTGTACAATCAGGACTTGTGTGATGAGCTGGCCCTGGTCGACGTGATGGAAGACAAGCTGAAGGGTGAGGCCATGGATCTGCAGCACGGATCCCTCTTCCTCAAGACACACAAGATTGTGGCCGACAAAGGTGAGAGCCACGCGAAGAGGACCACGACCCTCGACGCCTAGAGAGTTTGGTTTCGTTCTGGTACTTTACTTGACCCTTTCTGAAACGGTTTTGTTCTTTGTCATCTTTTTTCAGACTACAGTGTGACAGCCAATTCCAGAGTGGTGGTGGTGACTGCTGGTGCCCGCCAGCAGGAGGGCGAGAGCCGCCTCAACCTGGTGCAGCGCAACGTCAACATCTTCAAGTTCATCATCCCAAACATCGTCAAGTACAGCCCCAACTGCATCCTGATGGTGGTCTCTAACCCAGGTGAGACGGAGGGGGGTTGTGAATGAGCGAGTGAAGAGGTACACTTGAGAAGAGAACGCTTTGAAATAGTGTTGAAGAGGCACTGGAGACAGAACTATTTGATCCATGTGATACTAGCTTATTTTCCCGTCTCCAACCCTCACCCTTCCAGTGGACATCCTGACCTATGTGGCCTGGAAGCTGAGCGGTTTCCCCCGTCACCGTGTCATCGGCTCTGGCACCAACCTGGACTCTGCCCGTTTCCGCCACATCATGGGAGAGAAGCTCCACCTCCACCCTTCCAGCTGCCACGGCTGGATCATCGGAGAGCACGGAGACTCCAGTGGTACGTAGCCTTGACTAAAAATAAAACCTCTGCTAAGTCTGTTTGCTGGTCAGTTGCAAATCTTTTAACATAGGCACGAAGTTGGCATGTTTTAAGTTGCCATGATTGTAAAATGAGTCAAACACATTTCACATCTGTTTTTTTTTTCTCATAGTTCCTGTGTGGAGCGGTGTGAACGTTGCTGGAGTGTCTCTGCAGGGCCTCAACCCACAGATGGGCACTGATGGTGACAGTGAGAAGTGGAAGGAGGTTCACAAGATGGTGGTTGACGGGTGAGCATGCATTTTCCCTGAACTGACCTGCAAGACACATTTTTTCTGTCACCATTATCAGCTTAATCTGCAAAGCAAGCAGCCCTGTGCATACACTTTCGTGTTTAATGGCCCACACTTACAGTAGCCTATCAACGTAAAGACTAAAAAAAGCTGAATTCAGTGCAGCTGACGAGCCCTGCTGTGGAATTTGAGCAGGGCCAAGAGCAAAAAGGCAAGCAGAGGCGGGTACACAGAGCACTAGTTTGAAGTGAAGCCTGGCAGCCGGTACATAAACAATAGCTGTGTTCCTCTCTGTTACGTAATCCTGTACAGAAGTGCCCATGACTTGACTTACAACCCTTAGTCTGCATTAATGAAATACCAGACAATACTAAATGCTGAGCAGAGATGGGTTCACTTTAAACCAATGACTTTAAAATATATCTCTGTTACCCAATCAGCATTGCTAAATTTGTTACTTATGCCTGTCGCTGGATTTTGTATTATGAAATTGTGCCATTCTTTTTAAAGTTAAGTGATGCAACAGTTTGCCCTGTAAACTTTCACATTGTACCGTTATTTCACTGTCACCCAGTCAACCTGATGTATCTCAGTGTAACTGGGTGCTTAGCGAGGTCAACCATGTACAACACAATAGTTGATATATCAAAGATGTTTGCAAAGGTTTCAGGTATGAAATACAAGATTTCAAAAGAGGGAGGACAAAAGGGTTAATATGCATAATGCATGTCGCAACAGAGAAAAACATCAGCAAAGGTGTGACAGTAGAGAAGAGGCTTCATTTTAATTGAAGAGGAAAACAGAGATATTTTGATGACATATTTACAGAACTTTAGAATGCATATCAGGATTTAGTTTATGGTGCAACAGAGCCATCTTAAGTTCAGTCAGCTAACTCACATAGACCAGTTTTATCCCTCTGTCACTCTGCATATGTGCATACATCAACTTCAGCACAGCAGAGATTAGGGAGTGACAATAATTAATGCCACTAATGAAACAGCATTAGATACTGAACAAACATGCAGGCAGCGATCCATTTTGTGCTCCTCTCATGGTGATAAACAGCTGAATACTTTGCATGAAAACATCTGGGAAGATAGATGAGGGATATTAGAGGAACATGATAAAGTGGAGCAAATTTCCAAATGTCAAAGCAGATTGAAAGCTTGAAGATGCTGTTCTCACTTTAAATGTTTATAAATGTGTGTGCACTGCAGGGCCTATGAGGTCATCAAGCTGAAGGGCTACACCTCCTGGGCCATTGGCATGTCTGTGGCTGACCTGGTGGAGAGCATCGTCAAGAACCTGCACAAAGTGCACCCTGTGTCCACACTGGTCCAGGTGAGGGGATTGGTAGCGAGCCAAACATTTTGCTCTTTGGCCAATCTTGCGTGATAACATTCATCACATTGATACACACTGCACAAACATGCCACACGTTCTCCAAATATTCTGAAATGACCCACTAACCCTGATCCTTCGTCTGACAGGGCATGCACGGAGTGAAGGATGAGGTCTTCCTGAGTATCCCCTGCGTCCTGGGAAACAGCGGCCTGACGGACGTGATTCACATGACACTGAAGCCTGATGAGGAGAAGCAGCTGGTGAAGAGCGCAGAGACCCTGTGGGGCGTACAGAAAGAGCTCACCCTGTGAAGAGCGGTCCTCTGAATCCTCCAGTCCACCCTGAAACTGCACCCAACACCATGTGGTTAACTCCCTCCCACCGTACCTCCTGTGTCCCTTATGGCAACAGGCGAATGAAACCTAAAAAGGCCAAGTGTTTGTAGCTAAACAAGTGGAAGCTAGATTTTACCGTAAGATACTCACGCATGGGTTTCATTTTTTCTTTGCTGCCCCCCCACCCGACCTCTTCCCTCCATGACTGAGCTCAGTTTGTGCTGGAGAGAGGGGGATATCTGTTTGTTGTCCCGTCTACACAAGTAAAGTAAGGCCTTTGCATATTGAGCTTATATAGTCTGTGTACTGTATGTTACTGTGTACTGTTACTGCTTCTTCTGTACACTCCTTGATCGTAGTTCGTATTTATTCTGTGATTGTTGCCAGTTGGTTTTTTCCACTTGGTAATCTCTGTTTATTTTTTTATTTGGAGTACAATGGAGACATTCCATTCTCTATGAGGAGAGCTTCCTATCTACCTACAGTCATAACAGCACTGCTGCATAAATCACTGGGACACACTCCTGTGATACCAAAGTACCTTATCATTTGAGAAAAGCAATGCTACTTCTACCGATTAGCATTGAAGCCTTTAAAAACAAACCTAACCACAAGTGCACTGTGACAGAAGAAAATAATGCAAGGGTTAAAGAACTGGCAAGAAGCAACAAAGATTACATCTGAGAGAATCAGAGAGGTTACCAAAGAGGTTACTCTCCCTAATTTACCTCAGCAAAGAGATAACAGAGAGCCAATAGGAAAGAGTCAGCTTCAATTATGACCAGTGGTCAGATTATGCACCATAACAGAAAGTAACAATCCTGAAAAAGGTGTTTTATATTTATTTTAGTCCACCGGACAAAATGATATCAAGAGAAACATACTGGTGTAATTTATAACTGTTAATACTGTTAAGATCTATTTATGTATTAATGTAACAACATTAGATATGGTCTATCAACCTGACTCACTGAACTGTACCTGTCGTGGCAGCTGGATATTGATTTTTATTTGCTGTAACATCAAATAAATCTGCCAGGAAAATGATATAAGCCTGTCCTTTGTCCTCTCCTCTGTTTGTCATCCAACTTAGCAAATGGCAGTTTCATATGTGTTTACAGGGCAGCTGACTCAGCTGCTCTCGGCCATGGGTCAACACCAGGCAGATAACAGGTTTTAATACAGGAGATCAAAATCACCATATGTCACATAACGACATGGTGGACATGTACAGTAAAATACTAGTATCTGATCAGGATCACTACGTCAGAACCAACCCCTGCTTCCTAAAATACTGTTAATGACCGCTATTTCACAACTCATCACTCTGGTTTATCCAACAGGTGTGTGCAACAGAGCAGTTTTTAATATCCCATCAAACAGTTTTGAAAGTATATAAATTAAACTATTGAAAATATACTATTGATTTATGAAATAAGAACTGGAAGCATTAAATCAGATTTATTTTATTTGTACTGATTTACATAAATCTACAGATATAAAAGAACAGGTGGTTTATGGTTGAATTGGAAACAAGAAAAAACACAGATATTCTATCATACAATTCAAAGTGCATTTAGTAAAAGGCTAATTCAAATGAGACCTGTTTGCAAACTTTACATAAGTTAACATTTTGATTAGTATAATAGTTTTTTTTTGGTACCCTTGTACACTCTGGCTTTATTCACAACTTTTTTTCCTTATGTTTACTGAAAACCTAAACCTCAGCAGGACTGAGAATGAGTAGACAGCAGAAGAAAAACAGAAAAGTAAAGAAAGTAAAGAATTTTCTTTGTAATACCTTCAGAATGAATACATTGAGACAGTCCACCTTAAAAAGAGACACTGTATAGAGTAAAAGAACCAATGCACATGATTGACTAGTTAATGCAGTCAGACTGGAGGGTAGACCTGAGCAGCTGACACACAATGAAAGAACCTCACTCACACAATTTTAACGCACGCAGAACAGAAAAAAAAAACATACAGGTGAGGACAAGTGGTACAGGAGCTCGAAGCTGGTTTAACAGACTCAAACGAGACAATGAAAGAGAAGCACACTTCAGGGTCCATGTTCATCATCAACTCTACTGCAGGACTCCATGGCTGCTGAACATGACCCAGACCTCATACAGTATTAAATCCTGAGGCTGAACCCTGTCCTTCCTGAAAGGTTGCCCCGGGTATTTATATCAGAGCCTAACCTTTTCATTATGAATGGCGTGGACATATGGGGCTCCCCACAAAGCCCTTCTCTACTAACCCCTAACAATTTGTGCTTACTAGCCAAATGACTTTGTCTGGCAAAGTGGACTGCTAACAGAACCCGTGGGCCACTCTGCACCGTAAAAAATACAGGACACGCACCAACAGGCTCGCAACTCACTTTCACCAATATGACGTGTGTTATCTGTGTTTTTTTGTCCAGCGCGGGAACCTGGCTCACTATGTGGTCACAGTGGTTTGCATTATTATATCGGGACGCAAAAAGTAATGGCCTTGCACGTGGGTCATGACTCTTAATGCATAATGATCTCAAAGAAGTATTTGGTTGGCTCAAAAACGATGTCCCTCCTGAACTCTGGCCACACAGTTTGAAAGTTCACTGTGCCAATGAAGGCAGTCCCAATTCTTCATATATATTTTTTTGTCATTCCCTGTTGATGCTGTTCAAATTTCTGTCTCCCGAGAACAGATTACAGAGAATAAAAAGAGGACACCTGTTTGAACTACGAGAAAGACATTAAAAAGGGAATAAAACAGAGGCTGAGGAGAAGAGGGTAAGAGAGCATGAGGATGCGAGTGTTTCCAGGTAGTCGGTGTGGGTCAGTAGAGGTCACTAAGGCCGGCAGTCTTGCGGGCTTTCTGCATGAGAGCACGAAGCTGGAACTGCTTCCTGGACAGAAGGCGTACATGCTGTAACGAAAGAGAATAAGAGACAATAAAGCCTGAATCCAGGACGTGCAGATATTATGTGATGCATTAATGGCAGATGTGTTGATGTGGTCACCTTCAGAAAAACCTCCAGGTCTATGACGCCCCTGCGGAGGGCCTCTCCCAGGTAGAAGATGGTGTCCT
The DNA here is from genome assembly GCA_023238725.1 of Scortum barcoo. Lineage (NCBI taxonomy): Eukaryota > Metazoa > Chordata > Actinopteri > Centrarchiformes > Terapontidae > Scortum > Scortum barcoo. Next base: position 19,180,955 of record CM041536.1, on the reverse strand, counting down.
CAATTGCATTTTCTTCAGCATACAGGTTCAGGATCTGTTTGTACAGTGGGGCTGTGGGTACGATGACATCATCAATGTCATTGTTCTCTGACTGGTTCTCCATCTTCTCCAGGGCTTCACTCAGCTCCTCGTCCTTTCTCTTGAGTAGCTCGATATTCCTGTCCACCTCAGTCTGGTTGAAACAGATTGTAACCAGATCACTTGGTTATTATGGCAAAAATAGTACAGTAAGGGATACATAAAATAGAAATATAGAAGAAGAGATCTCACCACTTCCTGGTCCAGTCTTGAGACCATTTCCTCCAGTTTCTGATGTCCTTTCTTCAGGTCTTCCTCTGTACGCTTAAGGGCGTCCAGCTCAGCCTGAGCTCTGTCCATCTCCTCCTTCATCCTCCAGCGAAGCTTGTCACTCACAGCTGAAATCAGAGATGCACGGATGGTGTCCTCACCAATGGTGCCATCTCTGCTCGGGCCTTTACAGGAAGAGGTTAAGAAGGAATGATCACAATATATCACAAAATGACACGGTATCCGAGTGTTTTTAGTGGCCTCTGCTGTCACTGCAGAAGAAAAATGATTCATTTGCTTGCTTGTGACCACATGGTCGGTGTCTCTGTTAAGGTTTGCTCGCATTGCCCTTATAAATAATGCATAATCTATATATATATATATATATATATATATATATATATATATATATATATATATATATATATATATATATATATATACATACACACACACACACACACACACACATATATATATATATATATATGTATATATATATATATATATATATTGTGTTGAGCATAGCATATAATTCACATCATTTTCACACTGTTCAGTGGCCCTCATGCTCTGTTAATTATTTATTAAGTTATTTATTTAAGCTTTTCCTTGTCACTCATGAACATTCAGCAGGAAACACCATTTTTTTAACCTGGAAGGCTATAATTTATGGTGGTATTTTATTGGATTGAAGATTGACAGGTTTTATATATATTTAATTTATTTGATCATATACATTTTATTAAAACTCTGTTAGATTTTAAAAAGGTAGCACATTTATATGCTTTTCCTATTTTCTTTCATATCAGACATATCAGTCAATAAATTATCCCATCTAAAGCCTCAGAAGCTGACAAATACCAGGTTATGTAATGGCACTAATGGTTGTCTTCAGAGGCAAGACCACCTTATGTGCAGTCTGGAGTCAGCACTACAAATGTCAGAGTTGATTCTGCCTTGAGATCCGAGTAGTCTGTGGGAAAACCCATATCTTTACTAAATATAGGAGACGGCTAAAGCTCCTCCTGCAAGCTAGTCCTTGACCAGCATTTCACTGGAGCTGACTGATGCTGGGACAGCAGATGGGCCCCGGGTCATAGGCCTGTCTTTGTGCAGGGTTACTGTTCCCATCCTAAATATAGCGCTCTGAGCTTCTGAGATGTAGGGTGGGAGGGCTGAAGGAGGGACCGTTACTTTTGCTCCAGGTCCATCCTACCCTCTGGCCTTTAATGCTCCCCACTTTGGTTACACTACCGACCTTTCACTAGCGGCTCAGCGCGCCACCGAAGTCACACAGAGGGTGAGAGAGTCTGAGTCAAAAGGTCAAGTCTCTTCATTTGTGGTTAACTAACAACAAAAGGAGGAAATATGTTTTTAATTCAGGGGTTAATGAAGCCTTGGATACATATTGAATCATTGAATTGTAGTATTTATTTATCTGGAGAAGTGCATTGAGTGCAACAGTTTCTGAGTAAACATCTGTTTCTTGCTGTGCTTGTGCTGTAGGTAAAACCTTTTGAAACTTGTACGGAGTTTAAACTTTCAAAATTACACATTCGAAAAACAAATAAAAGCCTTTTGGACACTAAAATGTGATACGTACCCGATGTGGAAACTGGAGTCTGGGTGGGGTAGTGTGCAGGTCCAGCAGTGGCTGGGTAAGAGTTGCCCCCTGGGTACTGGTATCCTGGATAGTTTCTGAAGATATAAACAGAGTAATGCCTCATGTTTTCCATTTTACAAAATGTCAGACATCTATCTTTACATTTCAGCTGTAAGTGTGAATGAACCAGATGTACTGGATAACCACTACCACTAAAACAAATACTCTAAGACAGGTTTGTTGGGAAATACAGCGTATATGTGTTAGCTGGAGGTGATTATTGCTGCTTAGCAAATATCCTACCCTGGATTAGGATTTGGACCGTAGGGAGAGACAGCAGGCATGCCAGGCATGTAGGAGGCTGAGGTACAGAGAGACAATGAAAATGCATCAGATCTGAGAACATACAGGTCAAAATGCCCTTCATCGCTTTTATAGATACACTCAGTTTCTTTTTTCCATGGTGTGCTGCAGTAGTATTTGAGCTCCATCTGGTGCTCAAGGTAATAGATGCATCACTTAAAACACATTACAATAATACGGCAAAAGTAACAAGACAAATCAGCAATAAGTAACATTTTTAACTGAAGCCATATATTGATCCTGATGATTGGTGATTCCTGACATTTTGAAGCTAACTAACCACTGCAGCAGTAAGAAAATGCTGAGTTATGACTGCACTGTCATAATACAAAAACAATACTCTGGATTATTGATTTTACACAGTACCAGAAGTCCTACACACATTTTCTATGAAAAATAAAATAACTCCTCATAGTAAAACAAGATAATTAATAAACTAAAAATCAATTCAAAATCACTCAGTTACTTAAGGGGCAAATGCATACACAGGAGAGAATAGTAACATCTCTCTTCCATAGTTTTTCTAAAGTGAGAAGTTGGGACAAAATGTGAAAATGTTTGTCATCATTTCATGACTTAGATCACCCTGTTTATAACAAATATTTATGTCACTCACGGTTTGGGGGTCCCGCCGCTTGGAAGGCTTGGTAGGGTGTTTGTGTAGTGGGGCGGGAAAACACAGGAGGCTCCTCTCCAAACACCACAATCATCACCTGAATCAGACCATACAGGTCTGACTGAGGCTGTGAGACATACAGAGAAGGGTAAGCTTTATTAACCAAGATAGCAAACGCAGAATGTTATTTCAAATGATTAAGAGGTAAGCCGCTGTTCAAATATTACCTAGAGACACAGTTATATTTATGCACCATTTTGTACTGAAAGGCTGGTAGTCATAGACATATCCAAAATAACCCAGAGATCTACAGCTCAACTTATTGTCAAGCCGTAAATAGTGGTATATCTTAAAGAGACCTTCTATTGATTTTAACAGCCTATAATACAAAATACTGACTGAAGAGCTCACTTACATGCTTCCACTCATGTAGATATGGCAGGTAGATCTTGCCATTGGCATCAATGTGCTTGCCTGTTTTGATCATCATGGCGCTGGTAGGTTTGACAAAACATATGGGAGGGTTGTAGGGATATGTGTCCAGCAACCAAAGACACACTGGGATGTTGTAGACATTGCCTACAGGAAACACACACACGTACTGTTGTTAGAATATGACATCTCAACAACGTTAACACCGCCCTTTACAGTTGACAAACTTTATGATATTTTGAAACTTACTTTTGTATTCTACTCAGAAGCTCAGAAATCAACATTTTCTGAAAACCCTTCTGCTACCTTGGCTTGTTATCAAACAGGAGGGAAATGTATGTACACAATACCAACGCCAAAGTTGAGAAACGATGGGTTTGCCTTGAAACTCACGATAAGATGTTCTGTTAAAAGATATGTTCCATATCCTGAATGTAATTTAAGATTTAAGCCTTAATGTCAAAACAGTGGGAAACCAAGAAGATGGCGTAAGACAATACAAGACAAAGTTTGTTTGCAAGCACACATGCTACAAGCATGTGTGTTTGTAAACAAACTGTTTTGACCCTGGGAAATTCTTTCTCTGTCTCAATTCAGTTGATACAAAGATTAGCTACTCTACTTGAACCTACAGATGATGAGTTTTGTTTTAAAAAGTGCAAGACAAATAGAGCAGGCTAGAATGAGTATATGTAGAAGGTGAGCAAATTAGCAAATTGAACAGAAACTGACACATTAAGAAGTAACTAAGTTATTTTAAAATGACTTTTAGTGTTTTGTGCTAAAACTGTCACTTTTTCCTGACTGTAGTACATGAGACAGATAAACTGTAAAAATCAGGCTCCTCTGGCTCCACCTGCTGACTCTAAGGCCATTTCACATGAATCCACAGCCCAAATTGAAACAATCAATGAAAACAGAACATCAAAGCACAAATAATGCAGCAACAACTGGACACCCAAGCAATGAGAAAACAACAGTTTATATGAAAGATAAGTGAACAGAAGAAGGGCAACGAAGAAAAGCCAGTTAAGAGGAAAGAATTAGACCCAGCAAGAGTGCAGGAGGGGTTTTAAAGGCAAGCTGCTGCACACCGTAGAGGTTGAGAGAGCTGAAACATATACTTGGTCTAATTTTCAAATAAAAGCACTTTCAGTCAGAAATATCAGGAGAAACTCCTGAACTTAGCAACTTGCATTTCAACTTTCTACTCCCCAGCCTTTCACATTCTGTGAGAAAAAGGTGTAACATGTTTAAAACAGCAACATTATTTACCTCTGTAGCTCACTGGGACAGTTCCTGTTAAGCTCATCAGGTCTCTTGTGGAGCCATCATTAAATACTGAAAGACAAGAAGATTCCATGTCAACTAGAAGAACAAGCTGTATACATACTATCTTACAAGCATACAATATACAACTAAGAGTACAAAAATAATATTAAATATAAATTAATAAATTAAATATAAAATTAATAATTTACCATAAGCATCCATAACTGGCTTCAAGTCTTTGTACTGGGAGATGACATTGGTTATCTCACGAACAGTCAGATCTCTGTATTTATATTGCTGGACAACAACAACAGAGGAACAAAAGAGGAAAAGTTATATATGTTATTCACAGTTCAGACATAACTGGTGAGACTCAGGTCAGACTCAAACTGAGCTGACACAAAGCTTACTTATTTTCTTCGACAGACATTTTGGGGTAACTCATAGGTTCCAGTTGTTAACTTGCTTTCGGCTTATAAACAATGATGTCTGAAACCGGGTACTTAAAGCTACAATTTAAGGTTTGAATGTGAACTCACAGAGGACAGACTTGGATTAACAACTAAATCTGAGTCATTAATTGAAGGACATAATGCTTGTGTCACATCTGTGAATCAAACTCTTGAACATTAATAACACTGTATGATCAAAAATGGCTGGTGAGACCTTAAAGAAATTCTGTGGCCTGCCCTTTTTACATTCAGGAACATAAATTATTTGTATTTAACAATTACAGTACAAATGTTCACGATAGAGATATTTACTGAGATAGCAACAGTGGAAAATAGCTCTGTGGGCGTCATACCAGCTCTTGTGGAATGACTGTTGTAGAAACTAAATCTGACACACAGTCACACATAAAATAAGGCTGATGGTGTAAAACATTATTTTAATCAACGCATTGGTAATGTTAGCTTAATTAGCATATTTTATAACTAAACAAAACGTTTCACGTCCTACACCTGAGAGTGAAACAGGCTGCCTGTCAACTACTAGCCATTACAGGAAATGTTAACATGCTAGCTGGCTAGTAGCGTCATGTTTGGTAGCATCAGCTAACCTGCAGATGTCGACCAGAAACACTTAAACAGCAGGCTTACCTTCAGCATTTTCTTCAGGCCTCCTTCGTTGACCACCGCCATGGTTTCTGGCTGTTTGTTTCGTTTTTATTAATGACTCAAGTGGTCGGAGAGCTAACGACGAGCTAGCAGGATTTCAGTGAATGCTAGGCTAAAGTTAGCCCAGCCTCGGGCCCGACAACTATAAAGACACTAATTCTTTCTCTGTGTGAAAGCCTCCAGCCCAACACCAGTAACGTCTCTGCTGTTGGCGCGACGAGATTCAATAAACTAGGTAAAAGCAGATAACAGACAATTATAGGTTCTTAAAAGAGGCCGAAAACAAATATCCGACAGTCAACAACAGGAACTTCCGGCATTCCACCTGGATGTTTCCGGTCCGCGTGTGACGCCATCAAGAGACGCATAGTTCCCAAGGTGTGGTCCGGGGCCCTTTAAAGGTCTGATATGTTGTTTGTAATGTGTGAGCACAAAGGGTAAATGAGACTTCATATGTCACATACAGCAGGCTACAGTTCAGGTTTCAGATTTATCTGAAATATATCATCACATATAATAATGCATCTTGGTATAATTATAGTGAAATATGTCCCCGTTAGCTCCTTCAATTTAAAATAAGACTAAAATGGAATAAGAATAAAGAATAGAAATATGTCATAAATAATAGGTATTTAATGAATGATAAGTAATTAAAAATAGGTGTAGGCAGTGTCCACATTTGGGTTCCTAGCGTAGAGCGTGGAAGCTCTTTGTGATCTCCGCTGACACGTCTATGTGTTCTTTGACAAAACATAACTATATATAGTTATACATCAAAAATAATTCATCAAGTGAAAAGTAGGGCAAATACTACTTGCATAGCCCCTACAAACCCTTAAAATCATATTTTTTTCTACAGATGTAGTCCAGTTCTAGTGTACGTAAGAGAGGTAAAGGTTTCTAAAACTGTAATGATTGGATAAAAAAAATCGAAATCAAAATATGGGAACACTGGCAAAAAAATCTCACCAGTCACGCTTCTCAACCTTCCTTTCGCAGAACAAGGAAGACAGATATACAATGAAACTTCTTGGAGCTGAAGGATAACTGGCGCAGAACACTTTCTGAAAAGAATATTCAGTGTCTACATCCAAGTACATGACTTTTCTCCCCAGGAAAATAAAAAAAAAAGATTTCATAATTATACAAGACACTCTCTATTAAGCAATTCTATCAAAAGTGCTTTACTCAATAATAAACACAAAGTACTTTCATATGCATTTTTATTTACAATACCAGATTGAATCGGTCCCTTTTACAAGAGGTTGTATTATGGTGTGTGATCTGTGTGAAGAGTTGTGGTGGATATAGGTTTTAGCTAATGCATCTACTGAAACTGTGCAAAAGTACAATACAGTAACATAGAAAAAAACTCATATGAAATTACATCAACAATTCTAGGTCAGAATCAAATAAGCCACACTCCTTTATAATATACTACTTCTTATTGGACTGCACCTGCTTGTTTTGCTAACTTTTCACCGGTCAAAAGTCCAAAACATTGGTTGATAAAACCATAAACAACTGGCCTTTGGGTGCAGTTCAGGTGCAGTTTTATGAGTCGCTTGTAAAGCAGTTTGCAATCAAAAGAAAGATTCACACGCAAATGTGATTTGTCATGTTCATATGAAAAAAAAAAATTCAAAACTTTTTAAAAAAAGAATGCGATACACAATACATTCACACATAACAACACTTCAATATGTTTTTCATTGGTTGCTGCTGGACATTCACAGTCTAAATCATTTGAAAACATACAGCATTTTGTCTGAATTGAAGACACATAAAATGATCAATGGATACCATCTGACACTGTGCACAGGATAAAACACTTCATCGCTGGCAACACACAAACACTAATCTTTACACTAGTTATTGTCACCCCACAAAAGCCTAACAGTTGGTTTCATTTTGTTGCTGGAGAGGCTGACCATCCTCTTTGGTTAAATACACATGCAAACTTCCATCTGTCTTTGAAAGCACCTCTGCTTCTCTGTGGAACTGCAGCCAGCCTAAAATAAAAAAAGAGAGAAGAGTACTTATCTGTCACAACAAATTCATAAACATGTTGACAAGGGAAAGGTATTATCAGCCTGAGATTTACGAGAGACGGACCTAGATCTGCACCTATTCAGGTGTGGCTTAGATATTAATCTTGGTTCTCTCTTGTCAACATCAACTTGTGTCTGGGACATAGATGCAAGTGTTGTTTTGAAGCAGCACGGTGTGAGCGTCACTTACAGAAGGCTTGCTCGGGCTCAGGATGAGGCTGTGCCATGCACATGGGAGGAGAGTCTCCAAACATGGCGACCATCACCTGCAGCAGGCTCACAAGGTCACACTCGCCCTGGTGGGGGAAAGAAAAAGTCACAAAAATATAGCACGGCTGGCAAGGCAGTCCTCAACCCCCCCCCCACCCCACCTAAGCCATTGTCTGCTTCTCTTTACATGCAGCCCCATCACAGAATACGAGATACAGTTTCAATGCTCACACTATTCCACTCCTGCAGGTAAGGCATCACGACTTCGCAGTTGCTGGAGATATACTTTCCCCTGAGGACCACCATATCTTGCATGGGTCTGACGTAGCAGATGGGAGCAGACTGGGGGTAGCTTTCCTCAATCCACAGGCAGACAGGGATGTTGTAGGTCTTGTCTGGTATTAAACAAAGCAGGAAATTGTCTTTCATCTCGGAGAGATTGTGGGTGTATTTGGGATTTGAATTGATCAGAATCCATGACAAAGCCGCCACCTTCCAGTTATAGTTTAGCTGTCTGATAGAGTATAAAATGCAAAGTCATTGTCACCTTCAAACATGACAGGAATGGTGCCGGTTAGACTCATCAGGTTCTTTGTGGTTCCATCATTGTAAACTGTAAAAAAAAAAAAAAAGATACAATGGCTAAATCATTTCGAGCACCTGTTGAAATTTCCCACATGCTGCTTGAGTTCAGCAAGAGATTTGTCAGCTGTTATTTTGCTTCTCACCGTATCTATCCATCACAGGCTCAAGGTTTTTGAAGTAAGTCAATGCGACACGTATTTCCTGGGCCACATGTTTGCGGAGATATGTCTTCAAAACATAAGGACAGAAAACAAACACTGAAAAAAAGCCATTCATTTGTTGTTTATGTTTGATGTAGAGATAAAGATTTCTTCTTTTAACTGTTGATGGTGGTTCTTACCTTAGGAAGCATTTTCTTGATTGTATCTCGGTTGTATGGCATGATTATGGTTTATCAAAAAAAAAGGAAAATATCACTTCTTCTGTGTCTTTCCGATCACCAGCACTCACCAGGCGTCTGCTTTACGTCTGTGTTGGGTTTATGGATAACCTCAAGTGTTTTATGACCTTTGATAGCCAGTAACAGAACAGCCTCATAATTATGCAAATCATCCACCCTCAAAAGCATACGAGGTTTGTAGTAATCCAATGAATAAATAAATAAATATATATGTATATATATATTTATTTGTGTGTGTGTGTGCATGGATGGTGAAATTCTTGAATTATACTGATTTTGTCCCCTGCTACTGTATTTGTACATTTATCTTTCTCTTTTCATCATCTTTTATAATAATGATCTATAATCATATTTGCTAAGTGCTATGATTTTCATATCATTATAAATGATGATTAATTCCAGTGGTACCATCTGGGTTACCATACACAGTAAGATAAATAACACAAATGCCAGCATTTCCTCTTTTGTTTAGAAATGCACACTTACTGTACTTGAACACTGTATTTGTTAAAGGATTGTAAAGATGTTGGTGAACAGCCATCATTAGTCTAATTGAGTTTAATACATTTTCTATTATATTTAGTTTGTATAAAATAAAAGAATATCCTAATTACAAATGAGTAATATTCTTATGCCATGCCTCACAGAGCTGTTTTCTTTCCCTCAGCTAACAGTATATAGAAGAAGGAAATAGTACACACTTCCTACCTGGACAATGTTCCAAGCAGCACTGACTCCTTCCGTTTCAGTTGCTTAAAGAAACCAACACACACACAATTTTGTGTGCCATACACTAAATAAGGCATCAGTTGCATAGTGGCAAATATCTACCCCGTATATATCAGAACTCAAACCAAGATGCAGATTTACTGGAACAACTCAAATTAAGTTTATCCATGAGATCATTGTTAAATATAATCACATTTTTTCTTTTAGCATTAAAATGCTTCAATAAGTTTACATATGAGACAGATCTGCCCTGTTCACCTGTAAACGGTGCTGCTGATGGTACAATTCTTGTGTAAACACAAGATTTATGACTGGCCTTTGAGCTTTGTCAGCCGTACTTGCTCAACATTGCGCAAACTACACATCATTGTACATTATGATCCTCCCACACAAACAGGGAAATATGAGATCATTTACATAGTTTGGCTGTGTTAATGCTCATTTAATAACATGAGTTATTTAGTGTTTAAGTCTATCCTTGTCATTATCTTAGATGTGATACACAACGCAGCCTGTAGATGGCAGCAGATCTCACATTTAAAAGGAACACTGTAAAAGTTAGTTGAGGGATCAAACACAGTCTCATCTTGACATCTTTATTCCTGTCCTGCAATACACTTGCCACATTTTCAAAGAGTAAATACAATTTAAATAGCTAAACAGTTGACATTTTCACAAATTCCTTCCACACCTCTGTTCCACAGTTTGCAAGGGAGAAACGAGCCCTTGAACCCACTGTATCCTTGTGCAAAACTCCCAATGGTCCATACAGTCTCTGTCATGCTCGCCAGGTTGTCTGACCTGTATACTTGTGGTTTGCTGGCTGGAGTGTCCCTGCGGCAACATGACGCTGATATTCTAATGCGATGGGAATTTGAATACATAGATTTGTGGAATTCTACAGTATTATCATGGATGAACCGTTTTAAAGATGGACAGGGAGAGAACAAGCATACTATCAGGACTGTAATTACATGTTACAAACGCCACGGTTTTTTTTTTCCATTAAAAAGGATTGAGTACAATGGGTGAAAAATAAAAGTTACGAACAACACAGCTAAAAGAGGGACTTTCAATAATGATAAATTTTAAAAACACTAGGCTTCTTTCTTACAATTTCTAGACACATTCACAGTTCGCATCCTTCCTCCAAGCAGAGAAATGAATGGTTTAATGATTTGAAAAAAAAAAAAAAAAAAAACCTTGACCACTATCATCCACACAGTAAGTAGACTGGTCATATTTCTTTAAGCCATGATGAGTTTAAAAGTCATTTTAATTGTACAAAATCATTTAGGTCAGAATTTTAAAAAATATCCCTTAAATGGAGACGTTGGGAAATTAAAATCTGAATCCGAATCTAAAATCTGTCTAAGACGTCTTTGTGGTTTGCGCCTGCCTGTAGTGTTTGGAACTCCACACATCATCATAGGTGACCAATTCTCTGAAGTATAATCTGGACCAAAAGTGACACATTTCTAATAACCATCATCTCATGTTCCAAAGCAATGGCAGCCAAACTTCATATAAACACTGAAGTGACACAACTTGGCTTCTACTGGGCTTTGTTTAAAGATTTCGCTCATTTTTCAGTCTTCCGTTAAACAGAATCACATTCAGACGCACGTCATGATAGAAAAAAAAAGAAACCCTTTAAAAAAAAAAAAAAAAAAATCAGTGTAGTGTTTTTAGGTACTCAAAATTCTATACAGCGCATCTCACAGCTCAACACACTTCTAGATTTTTTTTTTTGTTGTTGTTGTTGTTGCACACATAATCAAACGAACAAAACAATGCAGCCAAAAGAACACATAATCATCTCAGGTAGAGCTCGCTGCAGACATGAGGTACAAACTAGCTAACAGATAAGGCAAAGTAAACACAGAGCAGTCTTTTTCATTTAGGCAGCAAATGAATGCAGTTGCGGAGAGTACAAGCTAGTCAGTATTGTGAAACAAAGCAATGCCCTCCCAAATATCTGTCACCTATTACACACAATAGTCCCACATATACAGTAAATATGGTTCTGACGTGAGTAGCACCTGATCTGTTATTGTTCCACTGCACAGCTGAGGTGGCAGAGAGAAGAGAAGCAGTTTGAGGATAGTGTGGTGTGTGAAAAAAAACAAACAAAAACCTTAAGTTTGACTCTGAGGCAGGACTTGTGCGTTATACTCTGCAAAGCTAACCGGTGACATCCTTAACCCTGGTTCCAAGGATTGTTAGGCAAGACCTTCCTGATTCCTGAGCCTTATCATCCACAAGGAGCAATTTTTTGCAAAAAAAAAAAAAAAGAAAAAAGAAAAAAAAAAAAGAAAAAAAAAAAAGGTCTTCACTTTGTAGAGGAAAAAAAAAACTGGTTGTGTAAAACCATAACCTGTCACTGTATAACTGTAAGTGTAGGGGTTTCCTCGTATTCCACAGACAACCTCTCCCGCTTTAGCAACTGGGAAGACAACTACATTTTCATGCATGTACCTCTCCTTCCTAAACCAAAGTCAAACAGGAAAATAAGTAGCCACAAGCGGTGACCCCCTCCCAATACTTGTGTGGACAGTAAAGAATCCTATTGCACCAGAACCTACGTACACTAGCCATTACTATTATTATTCCACAATCACAACTCTTAGCAAAGAAACATCTGGAAAGGAGAGAAGGCAGCTGCATTCTGGAAATTCATCTCTTTTTATATTCTCCAATTGACATTTCAATCCCAGAAAGAATTCCGACTACGTCGGGCAGGTCATCAAAAATGTCAAACCAGGTGCAATCTGAAATAAAAACACCCTCTCTTACATATTGCTCGGTGACTTTCAAATTCTGCAATCAAAACAGAATCTATTTTTTTTCCTTTACATTTAGGCTAACTGTTAAACAACAAGGACAAATCATGTCATTCCCATGCCAGCCTCCACCCTCTGTATCCAGTATAATGAAGGGACTATGCAGTCATTTAAGGAAAACCAAAGGCAGATAGAGTGGGATGGGTGAGAATGGGAGGGTGGGGTAGTTATGTGAGAGGTGTTTAGGCAACTAAATGTCCATTCCATTCATTTTCCATTTAAGTCAGTCAGTCCTTCCAGCGGGCAGGCAGCAGGAGTGGAATTATTATTTCAAGGTGGGAGGAGGTCAGAGACGCCCCCTTTAAGACCAGTGTTGAGACTGAAAACAATAAGTTAGCAGGAACCCGTGGAGCTACCCAGTGAGACCACACTGAAGTTGACGAGTCATTTAGTGGTGTTGCTCACAGGTCGACATGTTGACCAAAAAAAAAGGGGGCCGGACCAGGCTAGTTCAGGTAGCCACTGAGGCAACAGTCCAAATCCTCCGTTCCATAGAGCTCTACGGTCCAGTCAGCTCTGGTGGTTTCCTTGAGAGCTTTTGCTTCAATCATCCTCTTTTTGGAAAAAGTTTATATTTCATCATTGAGTTGTTTTATCTTTCTATCTTTTAGTCCATGCTGCTACTATGCGCTGTAGCATTTCTCCTCGACGTGCAACAGTCAGCTGGGAAATGAAGACACAAGCGGGGGGGGGGGCAGATGTTAGTGCTAGGAAAACTCAGAATAGTGAAAAGTTTAATTAGAAAGATGTGGTTTTAATATTTGGTTTTACTTATATTGGGCAGTCATATAGATAAAAAGCATAACAGCAGCTTACTGTGTAGCTGTCAAAGAAGAAAAAGCTATCTCTCAAAAGAGGTCTCACCTGCATCATGATACAACACAGCGACAGCTCATACAATCCTGACCGCTCTCATCAGGGGGATTCAACTTCCTCAGCTTATGCTGTCTGATCTCCCTAACCAGTGTGTAGAAGGCGTCCTCAACTCCCTGGACACACACACACACAAAAAGGTTACAGAAAAAAATAAAATCTGAGAACAAACAACGGCCAGTTGCAAGTGGAGCATGCTGCATGCACCTCTTGTAACTGGGAGCAAAATCTCTCAGGTGTACTCATCATTGAGAGGCTTGGAAACATCACCATGGCAACCCTGATCATTTCAGACACCGTTAATCAAGAAATCATAATGACTAACAAAGAAGTCATAGATTAGTTCTTTGTGTACTCTTAGGTTTGAATGACTTTCTGTGAGTTCGATGATAAATGTGAGCGTCTGTATGTACCTGCATAATGTGTGACAGTGAGTCAGAGACAGTGGGAGCTGTGCGGAGACTTGTCCTAATGAGGCCTTTCAAATACTGTAGCTCTGTTCTCAAGCCAAGGTAACCTGGCTGTGAGTCATTGCCTGCGGCATAATAAAATGTTCCCAGCAACACAAATCACATCATGCCGTGGGCGATTCACTGCTCTTCATGTGCATGAATACATGATACATGATACATCATACAAAAGACAATCATACTATAAAAGATGGTGGCGCGCAGCAGTGCAGCGGCTTCTCGTGCTCCCGGGGTCAAGCCCCCCTTTAGTACTTTTCTGGTTGGTCCTGAGGCCAACTTTACCGGTTTTGCTTGTGTAAACAAGCGTGTAAGGTACAGCTGAACCGAACTTATTACTTTTAAAATAAGGGATGGTTCGGCCACGAGCACAACATTACAAACAGCGGACCTCGGACTCAGGGCCCTGCTGGGCAGACTGCAGCTCCTGAGGACACCGGACTGGCGCAGTGCTGCCCGCCGGACAGAGGGCAAGAGGAAGCGGTGTGCGCGGAAGCAGAAGAGGGGCAAAGCAGGGGGGAACTGCTAGCCAGGCTAAAGGCTAACGCCCGGAGACCACCGATCCCATCCCTGTTCCTGTCCAATGTCCGCTCTCTGGACAACAAGCTGGACCTACTTCGACTGAGGCTGGGGGTTTCCGTGAGATGAGGAACTGTTCGGTGCTTTGTCTTACGGAAACCTGGCTGAACGACAACATGCCGGACCCAGCCTTCCAGCTCGAAGGCCGGCTTCTGTTCGCGCGGACCGCAACCAGCAGTCGGGGAAAGCCAGCGGGAAGGCGGATTATGCGTCTACGTGAACAAAGACTGGTGCACGAACTGTACTCTGGTGAACAGCCACTGCTCCGAGGCGATAGAGCATATGACTGTAAAGTGCCGGCCCACTATCTGCCTCGTGAGTTTACTGGCGGTGTTTGTTATGGCTGTTTACATCCCGCCGGGTGCTAAAGGCTAACGAAGCGTTAAAGGAGCTTCACAACAACATCAGCTTGCTCCAGCACAAACACCCGCGAGGCGTTTTACGTGGTTGCGGGGGATTTCAACCACGTAAACCTGACAGACACCCTGCCTAAGTTCTACCAGCATGTCACCATACCGACACGGGGAAATAACACGCTGGACCGTGTTTATACCAACAAAGCGAGGCGCATACAGAGCCGTCCCCCACCCCCACCTGGGCTTCTCTGACCACATCTCCATCATGCTGGTCCCTGCCTATCGTCCTCTGCTCAGACGCCACACACCAACGCAGAGGACCATCACCGTGTGGCCCAGTGATGCTGTCCCTGCACTGCAGGACTGTTTCCAGTGCACAGACTTGGCTGGCAGATCTTCAGGGAGGCAGCTGTCCGTGAGGGAGAGGTGGACCTGGAGGACTATACATCGGCTGTCCTCGGCTACATCAGCAAGTGCACAGAGGACGTCACCAGCACCAGGACAGTAACAGAATATCCGAACCAGAAACCCTTGGCTGAATGCGGAGGTCCAGTCTCTGCTGAAAGCCAGGGATGCTGCGTTCAGGTCTGGTGACAGACTGGCACTCAGAGCGGCTAGGAGACAGCTGACTGCAGGAGTGAAGAGGGCCAAGGCCGCATACGCCCAGAGGATCCAGGGACACTTCACGTCCAACGATCCAAGGAGTATGTGGAGGGGCATAAAGAAAGTGCATCACAGACTATAACACCAGAGATGCACAATGCCCCAGGGACCCCTCTCTACCCGACGCTCTCAACAACTTCTACGCCACCCGCTTTGATGATCCGAACACCTCCCCCAGCACCAGATTCACCCCCTCCACCAGGAGAAGAGCCCCTCAGGGTGACCCGCAGCAGAGGTGAGGAGGACCCTCCAGAGGATTAATCCAAGCAAAGCTGCTGGTCCCGATAACATCTCCGGGCGGGTGCTCAAGGGCTGTGCATACCAGCTCACCGAGGTGCTGACGGACATCTTCAAAACCTCTCTCCAACAGGCGCAGTCCCCACCTGCCTAAAGACTGCCACAATCATCCCCATCCCCAAAATGTCCACAGTGACAGGTCTGAATGACTATCGGCCTGGTAGCCCTCACCCCGATAGTCATGAAGTGCTTCGAGAGACTGGTCATGGCCCACATCAAGGACTGCGTCGACGTCACCTGTGGACCCGCACCAGTATGCATATAGGAAGAACAGATCCACAGAGGATGCCATTTCTTCTGTGGTCCACACAGCCCTCACCCACTTAGAGAACAAAGACTCTTATGTCCGCCTGCTCTTTGTGGATTTCACCTCAGCGTTCAATACAATTATACCGCAGACCCTGGTCCAGAAACTCACAACACTTGGACTGAGCCTCACCCTGTGTAACTGGGTCCTGGACTTTCTGACAGACAGACAGACCGCAGTCTGTGAGGATCCATGACTTCTCCTCCTCCTCCATCACCCTCAGCACCGGCTCCCCCACAGGGCTGTGTGCTGAGCCCCCTCCTGTTCACCCTGCTCACATACGACTGCTCAGCGATACATCCGAGCTGTCTGATCGTGAAGTTCGCGGATGACACAGCTGTGGTGGGACGGATCGCTAACAACGACGAGTCCAACTACAGGCAGGAGGTGGAACACCTGGAGGGTTGGTGCAGACAAAACAACCTCTGCATCAACGTGAAGAAGACCAAGGAGATGATCGTGGACTTCAGAAGGGGCAGACACCTCCCCTCTCCCCTGTACATCGGAGGGACTGCGGTGGAAGTGGTCTCCAGCTTCAGGTACCTGGGCGTACACATCTCTGACGACCTCACCTGGAGCAAGAACACTTCCTGTCTGATTAGGAAGGCACATCAGCGCCTCTACTTCCTCAGGAGGCTGAGGCGCGCCGGGCTGGGGAGCTCAGTCCTGACCTCCTTCTACAGATGTGTGGTGGAGAGCGTCCTGTCCTCCTGCATCATCGTGTGGCACGGCAGCTGCTCGGCGGCAGAGAAGAAGGCTCTGCAGAGGGTGGTGAAGGCTGCACAGAGGACTGTGGGACGCAGTCTACCCACCACCATGGACATCTACACCTCCAGATGCAGGAAACGGGCCTCCTGCATCATGAAGGACCCCACTCACACTGCACATGCACTGTTTGTCCCCCTCCCCTCAGGCAGGAGGCTGCGGAGCATTAAGAGCAGGACCACCAGACTGAGGAACAGCTTCTTCCCGGAAGCTGTGAGACTGTTGAACTCTGGAGGACCCCTGTAGCCCCTGCTGCACCGGGACCAGGGTAGCTAATCTCGTTCCATCCCATGTTTAACTTGTGTTGGAATGACAATAAACTTGAATCCTTGAATCCTTGAATCCTTAAATGTAAAAATCACAGAACCCATACTTAAAACAGTTATATGCTCTTGGCTCGGTATGATGCAGCACAGGGGGACTTTAAATTTACACAGAAGGAGTTTTGTGGCTTGCAAAGATGGGAAAGTGGTGCATGAATGATATGTGGGTGTGTGCTTCTTGTTCACTACCTGTCGTGTTTTGGCAGAGGTCTCGATGTAAGGGATGCCGTAGGAGCGGGCAAGTTCCTGGGCTTGCCTTGTGTCCACTGTGCGTGCTGGGAGGTCACATTTGTTTCCAACGAGCACCATGGGAACATCGTCTGAGTCCTTTACACGTTTAATCTGTTCTCTGCAAATTGCAAAACAAGAAAATTGCGATAGTTGACATTTCATTTTAAAAACTTTTCAACCATTTCCTCATTCCACCCACTGCACTGCATTTAGTCACAGTGATATCTCTCATGTGGTATCCTTCCTGCTTCATAAACAACAGCATCTCTACCGCTGGAAAGCCTACCACCCAGGGAGCTCTAGGACCCTGAGGAAGAGCCGGGGCCTTGCCGGTGCTGGGCTGTGCTGCACTGCTGAAGGAGGGAGGTGGAGAGGAACTGAGGGAGGGGGGTGGTGGTGGGGGGGGGGGTTGGTGGACAACAGGCAGGCGGCAAACAGCATTACCTCATCACTACAGCAGCCAGCGCCAAACGCCAGGCAGCCAGGGGGAACCGAGTGAGAGGAATGGGTCAGATCAATGTATCGGCTCAGGCCATCTTCTCCCCAAGCCACAGTACAGCAGGATGCACCCACTACAGTCAGCCCTGCCCATCTGCAGTCAACTCTGCTAATGGTGTTTATGACCACAGCTGCTTGGAGTCTTGATGTCACAGCAGACATGTTACCCCCTTTAGACCACTGACTTGTTATGTGAAGGTGAGGCAGGTATTTTAAGGTGCATTAAAATGCCAGCTAATACCAAAAGCAGATATAATCTCATCAACCTGATGCATTCCTAAGTATAGTATATTAATGCTGGCTGTTTCATATTAAAGAAAAAGAAATCAAGACACTACCCAGTCTTATGCAGGTACCATGCCAGTGTGTTGCAACAGAGATGGGGGAGTTTTGCAAAGAAATGCCTTTAAAATAGACGACAGATCTTTAAATAACTCAGCAGCTCTAACTGGGCCACAACTGATTCTAGCATCCAGGATCAGATCTGTGCATGCTTTCACAGGATGTACAATGGTTTTGCGGTGACACCAGTTGTGGCAGCAAGCCAAACAAACATGAGTGTAAAAAACTCAGTAAAAAGGCTCAGTAAACTCAGTAAAAAGAAAAAAAAATCAGTACAGGAGGTGGCAAAGTTAATATGCAGCCTCTTTCACTTGCCACGTGCAAGACTGGCAAGTGGGTGTCTGATGTGATGAGAAAGACAAAATGTGGGAAAAGAGAGAACACCAGTCTCTCTCTCTCTCTCTCTCTCTCTCTCTCTCTCACTCTCACTCTCTCTCTCTCTGTGTCCTTGAAAGTGCTACCTCTCCCCGCTCCTCTAATTGAGTCAGGATCGATTTCATTGGCATCATGCTGTAATCCTCCAGTTGGGGGCTAAGCTTTCTTTAGCCGTGTTAAACGCTACAGCATGACATCACCCAACTACTGCAGAGAGCTGGCACACAGACGTATACACACCCCCTCTCCATCCAGGCCCCGTGGGAGTCCTCTGCAACAGATACTGCATACACACAAACACACACACACACGCTTAGAAAAGAATGATTTTGTGTCTGAGCTCCACCCCAACAGGCAAATAAATAAAACAGGGTTATATCTGCAACAACAGATCCCACAATGCTCAATATCGATGGGATAACTTGTGATACCCCTGCATCCCTTCAACCAAGCCCTCTTTATTTGCCTCACTCTTGACACACACACACACACACACACACACACACACACCTGTACTGGTGGATATCCTCAAAAGACTTGGTGTTGTTGATGGCAAAGACACAGAGGAAACCCTCCCCTGTCCTCATGTACTGATCCCTCATGGCGCTGTACTCCTCCTGACCTGCAGTGTCCAGGATGTCCAGCAGGCAGGTCTCCCCGTCAATCACAACCTGTTTCCTGTAAGAGTCCTGCAGGAAAAAAAAAAGAGAAACTCCAACATTTAGAGGGGTTGTTAAGAAATGAGTCAAGTGGTGTGAGTAAGCAATGTGTAACAACAATGAGACACAAAACAGATGGTTCAGATGGGATTTGAGGCAACTTTTGTCCATACGTACACACACATGTATGATACTGATTGACCGTGAATTAACTGGTATATGTTTTTAATTCCCAGTCCACTCCCAGGTCAAATGACCCTCAAGAGATCAGAGGAGCAGGGTATCGGAGCCAATGTTTAGCCTTCCATCACGCAGCCACAAAAACATGGAGTGCCGTCCCTTTGTTTGTTAGAGCATAGGGGCCAGGAATGCAAACACACAAAAAGGACATTGTCTAGCCAGAGGCAGGCGTGGTGAGAAAGAGAGGGAGAGAGTGGAGACAGAGGGGGAAAAAAGAGAGACAAGAGAGGAGAAAACATTCTCACTGGCTTCCCTCTCCTTTTTACAATGTCTGTGTCCCGTTTTCATGAAAATATAAAGACCAATGGCGGAATGGAGTAAACATTTCAAAAGCGATTACAATTGAGTGGTACAATTCAAAGGGGGCCTGGATGATTTTTTTAACCATGTGATCGGCCCTTCACTACCCTCCCGTGCCAATACTCAAGAAGCCTCCCACAGGAAGAATGTATAGAACATGCAGGAGAGAGTCATACCTCTATGGTAGGGTCATATTCATCCACAAAGTGGTTCTGGATAAGCTGGATGGTGAGTGCACTCTTGCCCACGCCTCCAGCTCCCACCACCACCAGCTTATACTCCGTCATCTTTGCTGCTGCTGCTGCTGCTCACCCCCCACACACGCACACACCGCTGCTGGAGAGAAGACAGGGAGCAGAGAGAGGTGCAGGTTAGCAGTCTGATGGGAAGCATACAAACTACTAGGTTTGAACTTAGAGACATACACAAAGCTTTGACACACTATTTTCTGCCACTGGGCTGCCATGGTGGGGTCCACAACCAGTGGTACAAGGAAAGCATACAGTTATTGCCATTACTGCCAAATGGTAAGACACATTTGTGGTTTCTCTGTGTGTGCACGTGTGTGTGTGTGTGTGTGTGTGTGTGTGTGTGTGCACGTGCGTGTCTGTGTGTGTGTGTGTGTGTGTGTGTGTGTGTGTGTGTAGAGGGGGCTGAGGTTGAGACCCTCAAAGGGGAATGTGAAAAATGTGCTGAAGGTACTCAATGTTCCAATCCTCTTGCGCTCAGTGTGAGCAGAGTAAGTATGAGAGGGAGAGCTGGGGAGGTAGTGAGGGAGAAAAAGAAAGGGGCATGACACTGGCAGACTGACCCTCATCACTCAGGCTTTACATTACCGATGCCTCCCTTTGAAGCTGTGGTGATAGACGCCATGGCAAAAATGATCACACAAAAAGGGTAGAATATAAAAAACCTAAAAATAGAGTGATGCAAAAGGACAAAATAAAAGTGACATGAAAAAAAGTATATAATTCAAAAGCATATGCAACTTTTTTTTCTTTCAACAATGAGCCAAAACCACAATTCAGGATTGCTAACAAAGTTAAGCTATTGCCATTGACTGTTTCTGGTTGCTTTGCCTTGCTTCTACCATAGGGATCAATCCATAGCAACAGAACAAGAGGCCTAAAAGAGGATTTTATGACTCCAGGTGTGCCTGCAGTTGTCCCCTGTGGACCCACTGAACACACTTAATAGGTCTAGTTGATGTAACAGGGCTGCCATGACTATAAATCAAGACATGTTATTAAGGAAACATGATGGTCTCTTGAGAAAACATAAGTGATATTCATTTTCTGTAGGCTAGAGCCTACACAACACAGGTAAACACCACAAGAATTAATCATTAAAAAGTACAATTCAGATGTGGAAGGACATGATTCTACTTTATTGTACCAAAAATAATTTGACTTGCTGAAAAAGACATTTTTGCCTTTGGACGTGCACTTTCAACTCTTTTTAATAATTTAACTGTTACTCAGGTTGAGATGTTCTAAGTTGGATGGTTTGTTACACGTTAATCAACATCTGTGACAGACAGTAGCAGAGCACAAAAAATGAAAAAGAAAAAAAAAACAATTATGCTGTCACAATGTTAACTATCGAGTCAGCTGGAACCACACATGTAAAACCATGCATAAGCACAAGGCTGTACAAAGACACACACACAGATCCCCTGACATCACCACCATCCTCACAACACTGCTGGCCAGTGAAATTCCAGGCGCGTTGAGTCAATGGGCAGAGAAAGCAGTCATATGGGTGTTTCCACTACATTCAGTGGCAATGTGTGATTCAGCTTCTTGCAAATGTACCGAAGGCCCAAACCTATGAACAGAGAATGACCTGGGTTCTTGTAGCAGACATGATGATGGAACATGAGTCAGAGTTCGAAAGTCATGCAGCTATTGAAGAGATTTTGCTAGATTAAATCACCAAATACAAGTATGCTGGAGGCCTGTAGCAACCACAGGAACCCCCTGTGATTACACTTTCACTTTGACATCATACAGACAACAATGAGTGATCAGGTGGTGTCATCACAGTGATGTCATCGTTGATGTTCAGAGGAAAATCACTGGCAATTCCTGCACCTCCCAGGGCGCAACGGGCCTGAACTGCACTTTAGTTTTACTTTACTTTTTACATTAGATACAATAAAAATAAATCAACCCAGATGCATTTATATATTAAATTTTGAATGGAATTGAACAGTGGTATTGCCACTTTCAATACAAACTTACAGTACCAACATGAGAATCATATTATGCCGTATTAGACACTGCACCACCCTAACACCCAAACACGCCGTCAATTTCTCTTCCTCAAAGTAGTCTCTCTCATGTTTCAAAGTTCAGACGAAGCCGTGCAGAGTAAAATAAGGTCACATGGGGTTAAACGCCTCTGTCTTTTCACCCACAGTGTCTCAATTTGCTGAATGTTCCTTAAGTGAGCTGAAGAAGAAAAAACACTCACCTGCACCACCCGCTAGAGTGTGCAATCAATCCGTTAGGATTTCGCAAGCACCACAGGTCAGATATGGCATTCTTTCTTCTTTCAGGGGCACCTGACCGTCAGCCCTGACAGAAGATGCACTCCGTGAAGCTCTTTCACGCAAAACTCCTTGCTCACTACAGAGCGGCGCACATCAGTGCTTCAGTGCAGCCAGAGCAGAACACATACACACCCTCTCTCTTGTGCTTTATCTCCCAAGGGAGCACAATGCACACAGCTGGAGTGAATCTTAAACTCCACTTGAAGAAAGAGCAGAGTAGAAGGTGACATAAACAAGGCCTCTGGACAGTTTAATGGAAGAAAAACATGCAAAGCATCTATATAAACAGCTATATTTATCTCTGGCTGTGGTGGTGCATTAATAGAATCAGCATGCGCCTCTGTAAAAACTTATTTGTGTCTGAGATGTGTGTTTGTGTGACTGTGCTGGTGGGGGGGGCAGACTAAGATTAGCCTAAAACTAAGACTGGCTCACTGTTGTTAATGATTGACAAGAGAAAGGCTTGTTAACTGACGATGCAGCCATTTAGCTGTTCTTGTTCAATCACACATGTGCGTGCACACACACACTCGATCCTGCTACACATCCTTGATCCTGTAAGCCATCGCTTGCTTCAAATGGGACAGGTAGCTCTGAGCACCATCGACAATATCAACAGTGGTCTCCTCGTAAAAAAACAAAACACCCTCACTGCTATAACTCTCAAGCACAACAGGAAGGGGATTATCCTGACCTCTCAATCTTGTGGCCAAACATTTAGCTTCCCTTTCCCTCACTGTAAATAAATCAACCTGGTACACAGCGCAGCTCCCGCCCTGGCTGGAGTACAGAGACTGTGGCAGAGCCGCAGAGCCAGCCTCGCTCCTTGCAGCCTCCTTTAACCAAATAAACAGCAGCTGTGTGAAGAGGAGAGGCCGGTGCAGGGGAGACAGACGCTGGAACACCTTTAGTCAGAGAAGTCTACAAGCTTGAGACAAGGGGACGATTCAAATCAGGGCTAATAGGAAACTAATCTAGTTTAGCGTGATAGGCACTGCATGGATTCAAAATAACATGTTGAACACGACTGGTCTCAAATCTAAACTAAAACAGACGACAAGTGTGCCATCACTGATGGGGGCTACAACTATTATTTTCATCATTGATTAACCTGACACATATTTTTTTTTATTAATTATGATTGTTTTGTCTATAAAATGTCAATAAATTGTGATAAAAGGGAACTGCTATCCCCCAAACCCTAGAAAGACGCGTTCAAATTAAAGCAGATGTTAACGGACAAAGTTAGCACACCAACACCATGCCTGATTTCTTAACTTTACCCTAAACTCAGCTTACCTTGAATTCCCCACTCACAAGTCTGCTATATTATATTAGTAATATTTACTTGTCAATTAAATCCCCTCAATCCTTAAAGTATATTCCAAACTTTACTCATTCATTAAAAGCTAATACTTCACTACTGTGTCATGGCAACGATAAATGGTCATTGCAACATATTGATGCATACACGTGCAAAAGAAGCAAAAATATGGATCAATATGTCTCAGAATTTAAATCTTAAACAGGAGCCTTTTCTATATTGTTCATGATCTTTCATGCTGATAAAGTGCACTGAACTAAACTGGCTGGACTAAGTAGTAAAGATGGAAAATGTAGGCACATACAAGAATGAAAAACAAACAAAGAGATTGACACCTGCAATCCATCACACACCCACAGCTCTCCAGATTCTGACACGGTTGGTTGCCGCATTTCTTCAACATAACCAGATCTTGAGTGTACACCTGCCAAAAGATTAAAATTTACTGCCTAAAATGCAAATTCAACACATCCACGCCCGCTACCGGGAGACTGGAGGGACAGAAACAGACAGCCTCCTCTCAAACTAGGCCATGTCAGCAGCTGATTAATAATCCACACATACATATGGAGATGAATAGCAAAAATTAATCATTGATAAGAGACGCTGTCGCTTTCTCCAAGCCACTTGTTGTCAGCAGGCGCTCGTATGAAGCTGGTCTTTGTGCCGATAGAGAGGAGGGATGAGGACAGGTGGAGATCACAATCATCAGTAACTGCATCTGTCTTTTTTTCAACAACAACAAAAAAATGCAAATTTAACCCACACATGGAGACAAAGTATAAGATGGTTTTTTTTAGATGGTTATCCTGTCTGGGTTGACTGGCACAGTCCGCATTGGCTGTGGATGTGCAACAGTTGGCCACAATTTGTACATGCACACAGCTAGAACAGTAAAATCATAATTACAGGTCGCTCAATGTTCCACTTCTTCCTTTCATACAATGTACGTGTCTGACAAAAGCAATAATCCGACAGCAAAGTGACGTCCACCAAACAGCTCTGCTTATCCAAAGTGAATAGAGTAAGCTCCCTGGTGCCACTCTTCATACACAAGACACAGAGACAGGCTTTATAGCTGCAATGTCATCTACAAGCTGCTGGCATTTTCCAATCCAAAGTCCCCAAAAATCTTTGCATAGCTGCTCCCTTCTTTGATCAAGGAGCACTATACAGTATGTCTGTGTTTTTGGGGTTATTTATAGCTTGCCACCTCCAGCCTGGGAAATTAACAGTTCGTTTTGAAACTCTAGAGCCCCGCCTGGACCAGGAGGATAATCTTACATGACAGCTTACGGAGGGTGCGAGTGCAGAGCAGTGAAAGGGCTGATGGGAGGAGAGCAACTGAGGGCGAGGGCAACTCTTACTATATGCCAAGGGCACAGAAAACCACAGGAGGGGTCAACCTAGAAAACGAAAAATGTAGAAAATTAACCAATACTAAAAATGTTGAACATTCTCCAGCTTTTTCAGTGCTAATATAGTGATGTACTCTGATGACTGCAGTCCATAAACATCTCTTCACTTTCCATGGCTCCTCGTAACCTGGAAAACAATTCCATCGTTCCAAAAACACACTCTGTGAGGAGGGTACATGAATGACCATCCTTCCTCAACATGCATTCTGCTCTCCATTAAAGTGCTTAATTGGTTAAAGAATCCATACTGGCAGAGCCACAAGCCCACTGCAGAGATAATAGATTTTTAATGGAACGATGATGGTAAGGAGACCCTCTCTAGGGAGATATCACGGTCGAATACTGAGACTCCACGACCCATCCAAGAGCATCGGCAGCCCACCGCACCCTCCCACTGCTCTCAATGACATCATCCTCCTAAACGGCATCCAAACGTAAGTGGTGACCGGCAGCTGAGGAATCACTACCCTGCTCTCTGAGGCCACTGAAACACAAGTGAAACTCATCAGCAGCTTGTTTTTTTTTTCTTTTGCAATCAGAGGAATAGGTGAATTTCATCCAGTTGTTTTCGCTTTTGAGTTCAAGGGGGGAAAAAAACACTCAATATCCTGAGCCATCATTTTTGAGCCTCATAACAACATATTCAATAAATTAGAATCCTATAAATGAAAGTAGTATGAACAGTTTAAATAGATAAGTAATACAGTGTCACCATTATTTTGGCATGCAGCTGGGCACCACACAGGCCACAGCTGTCGAGAGAAAATGGACAAGAGACTGATAACATCGCACCTCCCTCACGGACCGGGACTATCTCCAGCTGTTTTCCAGCTGCCCCAAATGATTGCCTCCACTACTACGAATGGCAAACGCTGGATGTCCTCAGTGGAACCCCACGCCATCCAAGCCTGTATGATGGTGGAATAAGACTACATGGCTGACTCGCCTATTACTCACATGTGATGCTGTGGTCAGCAGCAGCAGAAGTCATGTTGTAATAGATCGAAATGGGACATGCGAACAATCGCATGCCAAAAAAACAAACAAACAAAAGACACAGCATAATTTCTAGGACTCCTCCAACTTCACTGTTTGATGCCACTTTGTAAGCTGAGTGCAATGAACTCTGTCAGATTGGAGATGGTTAAATTGCTTATCCTCCTGTCCACCAGCCCTCCTATAGGCATAATCTGAGCTCAGTTAAAAAATTAGCGCTGCCTTTGCCCCTTTTGTAAAACTTGCCTAAACATTTTTTAAACGGACAGCTTCCAGGAGGCCAAATTATCCCAAAGTCAGCTTTCTGAATGCTTTGTAATGGACTCTAACTTCCGCAGTGATACACTCAGTTTTTACTCAGTGTGACGGGGCGTCACCCTACTTGTCTGTGTGGCCACTATCGGCAGCAGCCGCCTCACACTGAAGGCTGTCTTCACGTTAGACAGAAAAAATAATGATAAAAAAAAAAAAACACACAAGCACAGGCCACAGACAGTAAATCCCCCCCTATGTTCATATGTTCATTTAAATACCTTCGGTTTCTTTTTCAAAGTGAGATGCGGGGGAGGAGAAGAAGGAAAAACCCCACGGCGGTGTGGTGTGTTTATTCCTCCATAGCCAAGTTACAACACCCGAACTCAACCGAGACCGTAAAAACAGACATTTTTCTAAAAGTGTACGATTCAACACATATGTTAAAGCATGTAGCTGGGGCGTGAGTTGCGGAGCTCGCCGGGCGTGAATTCAAATGTTACCACAGCTAGCTAACATGTTTCAACTGTGGAGCCGCAATCTCCAGCGGTGGTGGTGGTGTGGTGGCGGTGCCCCCTCCACCCAAAAAACAACAACAAATAAAAAAAAAACACTGGAAGCATTCAAAGCGTTTGAAGACAAAAGCTGCCACATGCCGACATATGTCGGACACAGAAAAGCGCACCGCATACTTACAACGAGCCGAGGGTCTAATTAGCGACTAGAGCGACGTTTCGTCCACCGGAGGAGAAGCAGGAGAGGAGACAATGTTTCAACTCTCTCAGCTGTGCTCGGGAGGAAACAAAATGTTCTTGGTCCGCTTCCCGCCGTCCGTCTCCGGGATATCTGCGGGTCTCTGTCTCCCCGAGAAAGAAGTGTTTAATTTTCAGTGGATGAAATGCGCCAGGGCGTTCATTGGTTCTGGGTAAGAGGAGAGAAAAAATGAGCCCGCGCTGAACAATGTGCTTGCTCACAGAGAGAGAGAGAGAGAGGAGCCCACGCCCAGCTCTATCAAACAGAGACTGCTGCCTTCACGGGCCGTGGGACACGTGGCCGCTCCGCCGGGGAAGAGGGCGGAGGAGGCGCGGCACTCCCCTGATCCATGCAGGAAATCAATGGAAATCCATGCAGACCTCTCAATGTGGTGATGGGGGTGATGTGTGTGTGTGTGTGTGTATTTACAGAGGTCACGAGTGTCACCTATGAGTCCATATTCTCCCAGCACAACCCCACCCACCCAATAACACTAAACACCAACCAAACCGTACATTTTTCTGAGCATTTAAAAACACACACTCTCTCTCCCCTCTCTCTCTCTCTTTCTTTCTCTCACACACACACTGTAGCATGTATTCATGTTACTTTAGATTTATATTGAAATGTAATTACATTAAATTAGATCTCGTTATGGCTAAGTGGTTGCGTCTCTTCACTGGATACATACCTCTCCTTTAGTATAAAGCCCTCGTATTTTTTTATTAGTATTTTTCTTAAAGCAGTTTAATTGTTTTTTAGATGTTTAGTCCATAAAAGATATCAGAATCATCGTAAAAAGCCCAGTATTTGTTATGTGTTTAAAGTAGCTTCTGGCGTTTTTAAAACCCCATAGCTTACAACGAACATTTGAAGGCAACACCAGGCGGGTTAAGGTTATGGTGGTAGAAACAGGGCTATACAAGTTCATCTTAAATAATAATAGTTATATAGGATAAATATTAGCAAAGTGTTAACCTAAAGACTTGTACTGCTAACAGTAACACGTGAACTACATATCCCAGGGAGCCACGGGCCTCTCAGTGCCGTATCCAGGAAGTCGCCTGCGGTTGTCAAGCAAACTTTTGCTTGTGAGCAAAGTGCTCTCAGTCTGTGTATAGACCATCGTTTTAGCCTGCAGTTTCATGCAACAGGTAATGAATATTCAAAGGACAACTACAGTTGGCTTTGAGAGGCATATTAATTAATTCGCTTTTTCCGCCATTATGTCAACATTTAAAAACAGCATGTAACGCGATTTTTATTTAGCTTATTTAACCCTAGTTAGATGAGCCAGATATAGACAGCTCACTACTGAGTGTTTCCTCTTGGTTAGAAAGCCACTAGATCTTAGATGTTATTAAGACACTTTCATGCTGTTCATTCCAGGTAGCCGTGAGAGATGAGGAGCTGTCATGGGTCCGTGTCCCGGGAGGTCCGGCCTGCCACGGCACGGGTCCAAGTGACTGAGCTGAGCGGATCAGGACGCATCAACCCGACTCCTGCCACCAAACCCGGTGAGGACTCTGAGGCTGGAGCAGTGGAGCTTTACCTCTCTCCAGAGAAGCTGGTAAGCTCACAGAAGTGCCCAAGGAGACAGTAAGCCCTCATCCCACTGATACACCCTGTTCTGCCCTGTCTTTGTCTGATTCATGTATTGGTCTACGTGCACAACAGGCTAGCCTTAAGTAAACCTCTTTTATCTCAGGTATCTATTTTTTTTTATTTCAGTATACTTTACAGCAGTGGTATAGGTATTTATATTGCCTGTCTGTGAAGACTTGAAGGTTGAGGAAAGACATTGCACACATCAGATAAGATTTAACATCTACATCTACTTCCTGTATTATTATGTGTGTGCTACAATGAAATAGTTCTGTTATTGACCTTTTCCGTAAGGGATGAACTGTGTTACTGTTCTGTGAGCAGTAACTAGAAAAAGGCAGCAGACTGTTCAGGTTGCTGTTTCAAGGCGAGGGGGGCAGACAGAATTATTTCACATCACAAGGCTTCAGATAAATTATTATATCAAAGTCATAGGTGTATGTCCATGGTAAATTTTGAATGATGACACCAGGTAAAGACAAAGTCCAGTTCAGTATGCCAGTGCAGGTCAGCTGGTGTACTGTTTTTATTCCTTCCCTCACAGGAATTGCTGTGTGGAACTCAGAAGCTCTCTAATGTGACCTCGCTCGAGATCTGCGTTGACACACAGGAAAACACACTGGGCAACTTTGGTAAGATATACAATTCGTCAAGGCGCTTACAAACGTAAAACATGACTGTACTAGTTAAGGCTAACTGTTTATTGTTGGTATTGGATTATTTCCGGCATTCCTTACACATTCCTTCTCACTCACTTGGTAGCTCCTGTCACATTTAAATTCAGATTTTTAAAAACTGATAAGACTGACAATGATTTCTTCATAGTGCGTAAAATGATGATTCATGCTTACTGATGCTTAATATGATCACATAGACAATCACAGGCCAGAACTGGATGAGAGACAAATAAAGACACCGCTATGACGCACACAACATATCCGTACTAGATTTGTTGTCAGGTGTGCCAGCCTCAAGATCACTGAGCTGATAATGGTGGAGGAACATCATCATCATTATGCTCCCCTTTGGCCTCAGAAAATTTGACGATTGCACAACGAGTGCAGGCATGACAGAGTAGTGTTTGGACACACGAGTCATGCCTTGATTGCCACTATAGGTGCTCTTCCTTTTAGCCAGTTGAGGTCGAACACCTGATAAGGCAAAGCTGGAATTGAACGTGGAGGCTAGTTTAACCAGATAATTACCCTTCTGTTACGTGACAGTGTGAGAAATTTCTTTGTCTTATTGTCTTTTAGGTGCCTACTTGCCCAAGCTGGTGCAGCTCAAAATGAATAACAGCGTGATTTCGTCAGTAAGGTAAGCTTAAGGTAGCATGACACAAATACCTTCCTCTTGTTTTCCTCCTGGTTTGTATTCTTGAATAGAAACCTGATCCTAGGAGAGCACACACAGTCATGCTCATATTATATTGACATTACCTCATGGAATACTACAGATTCTTAAGAAGCTTCCAAACCACTAAACAAAAAGTGAAATACAGTGTTAAAGAAAACTGAATTTGTGCTTCTGATTTATGCTTCTTGTCTCTGTATTTATGTTTTCATTTATTTATTTTTATTTATCATATTTAGTTTCTATATAGAAACAAAGCAAGCAGTGCCAGGTCTGTCCATAAAGACGGCTGTAATTTGACCTAGAGTGGTGATGGACCCATGGGGATTACTGTCATGCTTCTCACTGGTCACGTGTGCTAGAAGACACTCTTTAGGGAGAGGCTCTCGAAGCCATAGAACGACAGTGCTTTGAGGCAGAATAGCAGGTCTGAAGTGATGGCCATGTTTACCTGATGAACAAAAATAAAACTTGCAGTGCACGTGTAGGGCTCTGCTCTGCATCTGCTGAGGTCTTCTAACAGAGACTATGCAGTGTCTCCGTGTGGAAGATGCATGTTGCTGCTTGTAAACCACACACCAACAGATGTAGTGTTCAGCACAGTCTTAGAGACAGACTCACATGGAGAACAGGTTCACCCACCTAGGACACAGAAGGGGTTTGTGGCGTATCAGCTTTCACATTTGTCCATTTCGGCAGTCGCGGAAAGACAGGAAATATGCACAGCTTATCCTATATTGTCCTACCAGTTAGATTGCAGCCACAGCTGTGTCATCAAAATCGGATAGAAGAAACTCAATAAACCTCCAGGATGAAACACACACACAAACACACACTGTAAAATGTCCTCATAACAGGACAGGTGGAGAATTGTTCATCTAGAGGTTGCTGAGGGATAAGAGACTACAGAAACAGAAAAGATAGGGAGCTGTCTGCTCCACCCTGAGAGTAGCAGAGCAGAGCCAGCCGGACGTGCACTGCCTCTGATAGCATTTCCTGCTCTGGGCTGTGGGAGCTGTAGAGGAGAGGGTGTTACAGGGTTGTAGAGACACTGACTGAGCCTCTGCTGGAAGGGTCAGAGTAGGGGTGTGCTGTAGAGACAAGTGGAAGGCAGAGGAGAGGCCTGTACATTGGGAGAAGAGAAAAGAGCTTCCAAGCTTCAGTTGCCAAGGGGTTGGATAGCCTTTCCCATGATTCACTGTGTTGCGTAACTCCCTTCCCTGCTTCTAAAGTGTGCATTATTTTGTCTCCTTAGAGACCTGGGAACCACCCTCTCCCACCTGCAGGTGCTGTGGATGTCTCGCTGCTCGCTACAAGATCTTGATGGCATTTCTACGTTCTCCTCTCTCAAGGTAGAGTTTATAGGTTTCAAATGGTTTAGCAACTCAGCAACCAATTAGTGGTAAAAAAAATGCTTTCCTAGCCTTACTTTTAATGCTTAAAATGTTTATTAAGAGAAAAAATACAAGAAAAAAATTGAGGCACTCCTGTACAGTTTTGTCAAATTATGTTTTTAAGTTTATTTATTATCCTAACTTTCTGCTGGGATTGACTGATGTCAGCTTTTCACACAAATCTATCAATACTGCAGGTCATTTACATATGTATCCAGCAAATATTGAAAATTCCTACATAATGATACAACAGATGTCAAATAGCAATCAGATCTTAAGATCCCAGTCTCTGTGAGATGGGACGACACCATTTCTGTCTCACTGACTCTCCCCGTGAGTCTAACATGTTCCCTCCAGATTACTGGCTCTGTCTGTGTTTAATCAATTTACGTCTGCTGTGTCTTCCTTTTGTCTGATCACCAATCTCTAAAGTGCCGCATGTACATCCTCCCTCTGTTTCAGGAGCTGTATGTGGCCTATAACAGTGTGTCAGACCTGAGTCAGGTTGGCATGCTGGAGAACCTGCAGCTGTTAGATCTGGAAGGGAACGATGTGGATGACCTTGTCCAGGTTCAGTATCTTGGGTTGTGTGTGAAACTCCAGACACTCACCCTGGAGGGAAATCCTGTGTGTTTGCATCCAAACCTGACTGACATCCAGGTAATGTTCTGCTAATGTTGTTTTATACAATGAAACAGTGATATACATCTGTCACCACCTGCGCAAAGAGATTCCACTTGAATGAGGCAACATAGATGAAGTTTAACTCCAAATGCTGTTTTTTTCTTCACTGGATATATCTGCCTGTCCTTGTCAGGCTCCTTGTTTGTCCTTTGTGATTCAGCAGGCACAGATATTTGACAAATAAGCATTGTTCCAAAGGGAGTGTAGTGGAATTAGAGACATCAGGGAGAGACTAAATTAGCTGCAAAAGTCATGTATCTGCCTCTGCTGTACTTAAGACCAGCAGTTGTGTCACCACCCAACAATGGTAATGCACTAATTATGATGCAAATCAAAGTTTTGATAGAGGCATGTTGTGTTTGCATGTGCATGTGTCTAATAGACATTTAGCTGATGTTTTCATCCAGATCACCCAACTGCAAGCACAACAGCAGAACACACTTAAAGGCTTGGATCATTGCCACCTAAATTAGCCAACACCGAGTGGCGCAAGGGGCAGAGTCACAACGAGCGGGAAAAAGTTCTAAGAAAAAAAATAATAAAACAGAGAGAACAGTTGAAGCAGAATAAAAGCTTGAGCAAGGAGCTGGGTAGAGTTCCTGAAAAGAAAGTGTTCAGTTGATGTTGTAAAACTCAACTTGCAAAAGCAACTTGTGGTTCTGGTGTAGCTGCCATTCAGTCAGTTGTGCTAGTAGGCTGTCAGGCCTCATGGCTTTGTCAGATAATGGCAAAAATGTAATTAGCATCAGCTGAGACATGAAGATATCTGTGCAATCTCACCGCTCTGCATCTGGGTATTTGGCACACCAGATAGGACACCAGGAGAGCAGCCACATGACTGACACGTCATGACACAGACATAATGTTATATCATTACGTTGCAATGTTTTTTGATCTCTTTGAAAGCTGGCCGAAATCTTTGTATTTAGGTGTAAATGACGGGTGCATAAAGCAGCTCGTCACGGACCTTTTCAGTGTTATTGAGCGTGGCTTGATGTGCAGGGTGGAAGCTGCATTTCCACCTTCTGCTGATTCGAGACACAGTGTGCTGTGAGTTTTTTGGGCCGCTGTGAATGTGTTTATTTACACCCACCAACAGAGCATTAATTAGGAAACTAGGGCAATGAGGGGAGATGCTGAGCTGAATATGCATTAGGCCTGCGCTTTGTAGTGACTGAGGGGTTCTTGGGTTCGCTCCCTTGCCAAACTATCACTCCTCTTGCTCTCGCTCTTTCCATCACACACACAAGTGCACACATCCGCTCACTTCCTCTCACCCAGCCCTCATTCTCCTCCTCTTTTCTCTTTCGTTTCCTCTCTGCCAGCCCATCACTCCCTTTTTCATTCACTGCATCTGTGTGGTTTGGTGGAGGGCAAGAGTGCCGAGTTCTAATTTGATCGCTCAGTAGCTCAGTGATTTAGTGGACTCTCTCTGCTCTCTCTCTTTCTCTCTCTGTGTGTGTGTGCGCACTGATGAAAGACCAGACCTCAGTGCAAAGTGCCCATTATCGACTTTAGTATCACTAGTTATTAACCCGCATAGTTTTATGCCTTTTGCCTCAACATTTAGAAGTTAAGTTCAGCAGATCAAAATGATATGAAGCTAATATGCATCTTAATATGATTCAAGTGACTATTGAAACATTTAGAATCAGTCTACATTTGCGCTGCGAGTGTACTGATTTGTTGATACAATACTACTTTAATGTACTTTAATGTCAAAATGGTGACCTCAGAGCCACTGAACATCTCTTTTACAGCATATCCTATTTGTTATCATCTCTATGGTTTCATGCAGCCCATAATATGTGTTTATGCATTTCCTTGTATAGCTAAAGTGAAAGTACGGTATGCTGTAGCTATAATGGATTATAATACAGATTAGAAGTATAAAAGTTCCTATTTTTGGTGTACCTAGCAGTGTTAAGTGGATCAAGCACAGAGTGGTCTGTTCATTAAATTAGTCTTTGATTTCATTGTCATGGGTACATGAACAGAAACCACTGCATGGCCACAGCAGCAATATGTGCATCAGTGATTTTTTTATGAGGAAGTCAAATCTTAAAAAGCCACTCATGGCTTTGAGTACAAAAAGGCAACATTACTATTACATTAGCATAAAACAACAGATCAGCTGGTGAAAGTCATTCAGGGGAAATGAAACTTGTACGGGATGTCACTTCTTAAATGGAACAAAATGACAGAATATCAATGGCAGCTTCAAAAGCAGTGTTACTGCGTGGACTGTTTTTTATTGGGTTTGACAGTTCACACCCCCCCACCCACATTCAATTCAATTCAATTTTTCTCTTTTTGTCTTCCCCCCTTCTATTCAGACGGCAGAGTATAGTTATCGGGCTGCAGTGAGGGAGCTGGTCCCTCAGCTACGTTACCTAGACGACTTAAGGGTGGAGGAGGACGGATTGAGCTACAGCAGCACCATGGGAGAAGACTGGACCATTCTCCGAAACTCCATCAGAGACTGCAGCTCCTCTCAGGCAGCTACTGAAGATGGTGTGTGTGTGTATGTATATGTTGCCGTGAGTCATTATACGCAGACCGGTTAATTACAGTTGTATATTTAATGGACCACTCTCTTTGCTTTTTGTTGAGGAAACAGCAGACAGTGTATGCCCTTACAGCAGACCCGGCTCCGCCAGGCGCCCTGCATCCAGCCGCTCCTGTGTCTGGCCCCTCTCGTCAGCAAGCTCCAGACCCTACACTGGCTCCAGACCCATGTCAGCAACCAGGCCTGGAGTTTTCTCCCCTCCTGGATCCAGACCCGGCTCTGCAGACTCAGATCTAGCAATAGTGGAGGCAGAAACCAGCGTCCTGACGCATGGTTAGGCACTCTGGTAGCTGTTTTTCACACTGATGTTTCTACCACATAAAGCCAAATCATCTTTGACAGTGTTATGAACTCGTCTCTGGCACTCCTTCCTGCCTTGATTAATCACATATGTTATAGCATTTTTACTGACCCATGAGAAGCATTTTCATATCCACATTTTACACAGTTTTAGTGCCGGTTCCTTTCTCTTCTCATTGGCATCACCCTGTACAGATAAACACCGTCACCAGCAATCTTTACTCAACAGTGCCACCAAGAGGACTTTTTTTTCTGTGTGTCAGAAAAGATTTTGATTCACTGAAATCTGTCTTTCATCTGTTGATTTTTGAAGGAGCTGGCAAGATCCTGTTCTGTGGAAACCCAGTCAAGGCTATTCGAGCAAGGCGAGAAAAGTTGCGGGTAGGTGGTGCGTTTCAGAGTGAAAAACTCAATTCTTTGAATTTGATGAAAAAAAATATCTTGTTCTCTGTTAATGTGCACGTTGTTTCCCGCACAGTAGAGCATTTAGTGTCGCCTAATGGGAACAACAAGCTTTATGGGCTTTGAGAAGCCATTATGGCTGTCTGACACCGCCGGCTCGTCTCTTTAACGTCATGTCAGTATAAACAGAAGGAGCTAATTATTAGCAGGAGTCACTGCGAGAGTGTCGGGGGACTTGACAGATGGGGCTCACACTGCCAATATCATGTGATCTGTCATACTGGAATATACACACCACCGCTGTCACTCTCTTGTCTTCCTCTTCCCGTCCCTTCCTGCTCTGTCTGCCCCTTGTGTGTTTGAGCTCCCTCTCTGTCTGACTATTGTCTATCCATAATTAATGGACTCGGCTCTTAGGCCTCTGTTCTTGGAGAGGCCTCTGTTCCTCTGTTCTTGGAGGAGAGCGAGGCGTCTTCTCCCCTCATGCTTGTTCTCCTTCTCCTCTGTCTTTCAGACAGCGCCCACCAGGTCTACTTTCACCCACCGTGACCTGCCCATCCATGTACCAGAGCACACGTATGACCTTGAGGAGCCTGATGTTAGAGAACGCGTTGATGTGTTTGCTGAACTCAGAGCTTGGAGGGAGCAGCACAGCCGGTACTTACACAGCTTAGTCCTTCTTTCTTACGTCGAAAACACGCTAAATGATAAAAAGACAATTTCATGTAGGATCATGTACACTCGACAACACTGCAATTAGGATTTCTTGTAGTTAGTAGTATAGTATGTAGTCCTATGGTTTGCCTTCTCTACAGACTCTGGGCAAATCTTTTTACACTGTTTTTCAGGCGTCTCCAGGCAATAGAGACAGAACGATTACCACAGGTCCTGGCTATTCAGTATAACGATGAAGAAGAGGGGGAAGATGATAATGATGATGATGAAGAGGAAGGCTTTGGCGGTATGAGCAACAACAGTAGTGATGAAGAATATGGAGAGGAGAAGCACAGTGACAGCCTAGAAACTGCCTCGCCAGATTCCTCTCTCCAGTCTCTTTCCCCAGGTGAATGCTCACTGAATAAACACACTTGCTTTTGCTCATAGAATGACTGAGAAAAATGTAGATATGATAATGATCATTTCTGTGCAATAACATTTGAGTTGAAAACAACCAGTGGCAGCCCCTAAATGTTTTGTAATAATTTGGTTTTCAGACCCACATCACAGAGAGGCCTTATCTCTCTTGACGTGGCTCGACTGTCGCTGACCCCAGACGCCGTACTGTGCCCAGCTCCCCCTCTCAGTGCCACAGGAGCTGTTAGTAATCGTCGCAAGACACCAGGCATCCGTGCGCGCAGGCTTCGACTCAGCCAGACCAATTCAGAACATTTATCTGATTTCAGCAGAGTAGGGCCATCCCCTGCGGCTGCTGCAGGTGCAACTGCAGGAGACGTAGATCTGACAACCCAGAGGGTCCAGCAGCTGACCAGGACCAATGTGCCTCTATTGCCCATGCCTGCACGCATACCCCGCCCACCTCCAACAAGTGCCCTCAGCGAAGGGCTCATAGATTCATGGTATGGCATTATTAAAAGTTGCTTTTATATCCCAATGTGTATGTATTAATACAGGACAGAAACTACAGATTCTACTCAGAAAAAATACTGAATTGAACTTACTGAATTTAAACTGTTTACACGCAGTTCATCAGTGAGTGTTACATGATGTGATCATTTTAGAATTAAATTATTCACACGGTTGTGACTATTTTGTTTATTAGCACTGTGTAACCATTTGAATTTATCTCAATTACTCACACAGGGTGGTACCAAAGAAAAGTTCTCTCTCCTCCGGTGCAGAGATGATCTCATCTAGTGTACAGTCTGTCAACAAGCATCTCCAAACTCCTCAGACGTCCAAACTCCCGAGCAGGCCCGTGATCACTCGCCCTCACACAGCCAGAGCGGCTCTGCAGAAGCATCACCAGCACCACATACTCCAGCCCTGCAGAGGGAGCTCACACCCAGACTGACAGCAGAATGGGCACATATGGTTTGGCTACCTGGCTAGTGATCAGTTTCATGAGTGTGACTGTTTTACACACTTACAAATACAGTGGAGGCCATTGAGAAGACTCGTTCCCCTTTTTTGCTCTGAGCATCACTGACACCATACTTTGAGGTGTGTTGGGATTACTTTTTTGCCAAGTGTTTTTATTTTTTTATATATATATATATATATATATATATATATATATATATATATATATATATATATATATATATATATATATATATATATGTGAAGATCCAGAAGATATTGAAAGACTCACCAAAACTCCAACATCCAGTGAGCTTGTTACTCAAAGTGCTTGAACATGAGTAACTGAGTAATTAACTCAAGTAACTTTGTAATTGGAGGACTTGCATCTACTGAGATAACCTCTCTAATGCTAATGAGTTTCTGCTTTTCTGATGGCCTGTTAAGTGTGTGACTAATACCTCACATTTGCATTTCTCAGGTTTACATATTGAATTATCGTAAGTCAAATGCTACCTTTTATTTTACCCAATTAAAACTCAGTTTGGATTCATTTTAGATCCTCATTTATTAAAATGTATCACCATAGTTCGTTTTAGCCAAGGTTTCCTGCATCAACAGTGATTGGCTTGATGTAATAGTTAAGTGCTGCCACCTGAGGGCACTATCTGAATAAAAACTCCATTCAAATCCACTGCCTTGAATCAGAGGATTCATTCCTTTTGTTGCCTGGTTGTCCACATCTAAGGCAGCATTTACATCAAAGAGTGTGAGATTTATGACATGCAAATACAAACTTAACGCTTTGGCCCTGCACACTGGAATACAGGAGACAATGTTTCATGATGTAGGGACTGATACACAACTTGAGTTATGGAGTTAAACAAATCAACCTGTCCTGTTGTTTTCCAGGACCTATGGGAAATGACTCGTCCATTGCACTGGAAAGAACAGCCTCAGGCTGATTTTTTTTTTTTCTCTGAGACACACTTTTGACTTAAAGTATTTGGTTGGATGGGGCCAGTGCGTCAGCTTCATCTCATCCCTGATTATTTCTTAAGGGCATATAACATTGGGAGTAGTGGTTTTGTTTTGAAACCATCACATCAGTCTTAACAAGGGATTCCATTTCTGGGGAACCGCTACAACCTGCACGATGATGTCTCCAAACTTGCCCAGTCTAATGTACAAATACCTGATGTGAGCATTCACACGCCCGCCAAGACACACACATTACAGAGGACTTCCCATGTTTGTGTAATCCGTAATTTGGTTCTGTCCACAGAAACAGGAGGTAAATAAATTTACCACGGCAACAAAGCACAGGCAGTCCCTGAAATTTGAGACCGATGCAGCCGTTACCTCCACCACAGTGGTGGATTAAGAGATGTACACAAGTCTGACATAGGAATGCAGGATGTGTATATACACGAACATGTGCATTTCCACTCAACCACAAGCCAGCTCTTATGTAACATGTTAGTGCACTTCTTATCTTCTGGGAACACTTCCCAACACATAACCGCATCACCTTCGATCATCCTCTCAGGCGGCTGCTTCATTTGTGGGATTGCTCGGCTCCCTTCGCTCCTCTGTCAGGTGTTTTATGCAGCACTCCCCTGTCAACGGTGCCTTTGCGTCTCAAGACACAGATGGAGGAGAATGGAATGAAAGGAGAGGCCTTTAATGGTGGGAGAGTGGGATAGTGTCCACCTGCTCTCTCTGAATAGTCTTGTAATTTCTCTGAAAGGGATCATTCTCACAGCTGGTCAGGACTGGCGACCCAATCTGGCCTGTGAGGAGCTTTCTTCTACTTCCTAGTTATTATCAGATGATGTGACAAGGCAGAAGGGCCAGGCTTTTATCTGTGGCTTCGGAACAGTGAGAAAGGCAGAAAATGAAACTGTAAAGACAAACAATTTCCTCTAATATGGCTGATATGAAGTGAAACAACTGTTTCAGTACAGTGATGGTTTTTCAGTAATGAATTATTTACTTTGGAGCATTTTGAGGTACCACTACTATCAAAGAGGGAATGGTTTCTTTTAAAAAGCATGACTGTCTCTCCTTCATCTAATAAAACATCACTGTGGTGAGCCAGGGTCCACGGAGGTGGTCTTTTAAACAGAAAATCAAATTAAAAATACAATTATAGCACTGCAGTGCCACAGCGTCATAAATTTGCTTTGAGAAACCTTTTCCCCAGAGATGATAATAAAAAAACAGAAGGAGGGTAATGTTATTAAGGGAAATATAATGGATAATAGAGTATACAACAGCAAAAGTCCCTCCCTGTCAGAAACACACAAACACACACACACACTCACACAAAGGTAAACAAATTGCATACATTTCTGTCAGACTGAAGTGGAGGAAACTGTGTCAGCACATGCTGTGACTACCACTAAAACAAATACCAGATGTGGCTGGTGAGATTCACTTAAAGTCACAATCATGTCAGGCATATTGTAGTTACATCCCCCAAAAGACTCCATCGAAGCTGTCGGAGACAGGAGGTTCATATAATAATCTATCCACATGTGATGCTGCTGTACCTTCATTTAGTAACTGCAGATAACAAGATGGGTGTGAATAAATAACAGGGAAGCACACTGTGAAAACAGCCACACACAAACATAACTTTGTGACTGAAAGGGAATGCAAATGTGATTTCAGGTGCTGTAACTGGAACTACCTACAGTATGAGTTCAGACAGGCCCAGGAGAAGCTCTTTGTACAGTGAATGTAAGACCACAGGATCCTGCCGGAAGGAACATTCCGTTCACTGCGAGATATTTAAGCTGCATAGCTCATTTTCTTTTGACACCTTTACAACCAAATGCAGACATGCAAGTCGATAATGATATACAAAGTTAACGGCTTAATTACTCCTTCATATTTACAGCTTTGTGAATTCAATCTTTGGCTATGACACAAAAGCTGATCTGTACAACAAGACAATACATTTAATGTACACGACTAGAGTCATTTCATTCACCATTGTCACTGCTGGTTAACTTTTAACAGCAGGCACAGGCACATATCAGATATTTTTGTTGAAATTGTCTTTGTCATATTTAAATCCAGCAAAAAACTTTATGAACTTTTTTTTTTCAAAACAATCAGAGATACAGATATTTTAAGAAAGTAACATCACACTGTATAAAGAGTAAGCAGTAACAATGATACAGAATCCCGTGACT
This sequence comes from Scortum barcoo, assembly GCA_023238725.1. Lineage (NCBI taxonomy): Eukaryota > Metazoa > Chordata > Actinopteri > Centrarchiformes > Terapontidae > Scortum > Scortum barcoo. The sequence goes on along the minus strand of CM041536.1, from coordinate 19,140,320 downwards.
CATTGTTTTGCAAAGCTGAATTGCTATACTGGAGCTAATGCTTCATTTTCCGCTCATTCTATTTCAAGGTCATGTCTTCAGTAACTATGAGCAGCAGCAGGCACTGGGGGATAACCTGTTGTTCAAGACGAAGAGAAGAAATGCTGTGGGACCAGGACAGAAACCTGTTTTCTAGTCCACTAATAGTGCATACATCAGCTGTCTATTGGGGCATCTTGGCACACTTGTAGAAAAAAAGACGAGAGCTTAATAAGGTGTTTAATAATCTATTCAGCCAGAACAAAGACTCAAACAGCTGCTGTAGTTTTCTGCTTTATGATTCATTTTCAGTTGCTCTCTCTTGTTTTAGAGCACTGATTATAATTTTTGGGCTGAATACAAAATTTATTTTAGCCACATGACACCAAAACATAATTCAGTAGTTTCAGGAATATTTGCCTCAGTAAGATGAATGTGTAACAGTTGTACTATTGTAGCATTATATCACTTTATTGGAGAGATGTTTTGGCCAGCACATTTTTGATTCAACAACAACAAAAAAAGTTCTATTCAAGATTTTTAATGTGTCTTGTTGGGGTATATAATAGTTAACACACGCCACACACTCTTTTCCTTTTATTTAGGGAACAGCATAAATATCATCAAAGAGTTTTATGTGATGAAAGGATTATTTCAACTACTACTTCAAATACTTCCTCCTCATCAGAGCTGAAACACACGCTGTAACATGTTGCATACTTGGAAGAGAGCGTTTTCTACATCACTGCTGCATTTTGTCACGGCCACTATGAATGATGTCAACTGTGCCAATCTCAGATAATATCAGATTTAATCTGGAAACTGTCAGGCAGATGATTTTCAAAGTGTAATATCTTCTTATTAGTTACATATCCAGTAGATAATCCAACAGTGCAGGCTTGTGTAATTATCTGCTTCCATCTCAGTTACCTGTGATACAAAAGATTTACTGTTTTTCATCATTTGGAATCAGATCAAGTCTACCGCTGCCAACATAAAGCTCCA